>OX638311.1:127252995-129934696 GCA_951812415.1 Beris morrisii
AATCTCAACTATAACCACTTGCGAATGTTGCAATATTTTGGGCATAAAATTATAATAGCTTCTTTATTTATGATAAATTGATTTAATGAAGATGACAGCAACAAACATGATCAAGACAAGACTGAGACCACCTTTCGGAAGATGCGGAAATTTATGATGCGAGCTTCTTTCGATGGCATGGTCATGGTCAGCGATACACTTCTTTTTTTGGTCAGGTGATTGTGTAATCCAAGATTTAAATTATGTGAAGATATTTGGACAAATCTGCGATATTCGTTATAAAATCCAGTTAATTTGCATAGAGTTTTTGTAAATTCGCCTAAAAATATGCCGGTGCTATAATGTTCGTAAGCCTGCCTAAAGCGAGCTTTTCAGTTCGGTAAGTAAGTGGTGAATATTGTTGATTGGTGAATCCCCTAAAACGGCAGGCTTTAATTTGTATTTTTTTTTAACGAACTGATAAGTTGCACAAATAAAAGCTGCAAAGGTTTTTTTAGTGCTCATAAAATATTTTTATTTGCATGATTTAATAGAGATCATCCAGTACAAAAGATTGTTGTCGTTTTCAATGAATAGCTCCAGTCGACACCAAACCTTCCTAGTCGGTCAAATCTTCGAGAATTTTACCGATGTCTCAAAGACATATTGGCATGACTGTGAAACTCATTGAGACAAATGCGCCCTGAATCTTGGTCTAGTGGGTAGCGTAGCGGACTAATGGTTCGAATCCGAGAGTGTGCAAGGTGTGTAAATAAAATCAATTCCCATTTTTCAAAAAAATAATAATACTAAAATAAATTTATAGCGGCAATGATTTGGTCTAGGCCACATACTGGACCCGAAACATTAGCCAGTACTGGCAACTCTGGCACCAGTACTAAGCCTGTACTGTGCCGTTCTGCTTTTCGTACCTGGGTATATGCATTACAGCTCTCGTCGTATTACTAAATAAACAGTATATTAAATACCATTTTGAATATACATGAGATGGCGCTGAAACCAAAATTTGTTTTTCCCCATCGCGACATTCGTAGACTTGTCTTCGAGATTCGGGGCGCATTTGCTTTCAAAGGACGAATCGAACAAGCCCACATATCTTCAAAATATCTGCGAGATTCTTGCAAATTTGACCAAATGTGTTCGAGGGTGAACTTGTGAAAACTTTGTCATTTTTATGGCCTTTTCATCGAATTTTACTACATCGTGGATTTAAACCATTTGTAACATAATTTTCTTGATGATACCGCTGTATCTAATGATGTTGAAGGATATAATACCACAGGCTTAAACTATAAAGACAATGTAGTGAAAGAGAGCCATAAATATCTGGGTTATAGAGTTTTGTTTTTTGGTGTCAGATTACATGAAGATCACCACACGTATACTTCAACCAGAAAAGACGTCATTCAACATATCAAAATTATTGTAAGTCACTAAACATAACAAGGTGAAATACTTTCATTGCAAACCAGTTAAAATGGTTAAAACTTGATCCAATAAAAATTCGTTACGGTGGGTGGTATGTCAGTACATCAGAGTGGATATGTAATTGGGCTTATCATAGCCTTGTTATTGAAATTCCTTACATGGGATAATATTAATTTCTTTAGACAGGCTAATTACTTAGTTGCAGGTACTCGTATCTTCCAAACTCTGAATACCCTTTAGCAATTTTTTTAAGTTAATTTTTTTGATGATAGAGTTTTGGAAAAGAAATTTTCAGAATATACTGAGAGCAAGTTGACATATTTTTCATTTTATAATTCTATATTATTAATGAACTTACCTACATTATTATTTAGTACATTACTTTTTTAGCTTACCTGAAAGTAAATAAATAAAAGATAATTTCATTATATTATGTCTAAGATGTGTAAACACTAAACACTAATAAAACAGGTTGCGTTGACTATATTAAAGTTCTTCTAACTATTGTAAAACAGATATGTTTCCAATGATCATGGATATGATGCTCCTAATCGTAGTATATAATTCATAAACACATAGTATGGTTGCATTAAACATATATCCGTACTGAAATTTATTATTGTTGTACCAATCATTCTCGTTGCATGATGTAAAAGTATATTATAATCACGACAACAATATTCTATGATCAGTGGAACCATGAAATTTGATAAAATAATTCCCACAATTATACCAGATCATGTAAGGTAAGATATTAGATATGATTGCCGCAACCATACTATAATTGACATAACTTTGAATGGTCAGTGCAACTATACTCATTTGATTAGAGATGGTCAGTACAATCATGTTACTTCACATATTATGATTGCCGTAACCATACTGTGATTGTGATAAGCATGAATATGGTCAGTGCGACATTAGAATTTGTTAAGATATGGTGAGTACAATCATGTAAGTTCATATTTGGGTCATTCCATCAAAAATCACCAAAGTTGTGACCTTACCATCTCCGATTCTTTTGAACATTTTTGTACTTGAAGAACTAGTGAACAAAATAATTGAAATTTAATTTTTTGTTTCAATCTAATTTTTTTTTAGTCATAGTATGTGAAACTATGTTAAAGTGTGCTCAAAAATTGTAACCGAGTCCTTTTTGAAAATTTATATCTCTAGTAATTTTTATACTTTCATTATATATTTCTAGGAACCATGTCACATGATGTTTATGATTGGCGTAACCGTTCTATTAAATAAGAATGTTGCGTGAATCACACACCTAGGTTTCCACAACCATGATTTTGATTGAGCCAAACATAACATGTTTCCTAAAAAGATATCTATGTTTCTAGTAACTATGTTACAGAATTTTTATGGTTGGTAATCGTTCTAATAAAAAACATGGTTGCGTTAATCACACAACTATGTTTTTACAACCATAATTTTGTTTGAGCCAAACATAACATCTTTTCTAAAAACATAACTATGTTTCAAGTAACCATGTCACACGATTTTTATGATTGACGTAACCGTTCTATTAAAAAATAAGGTTGCGTGAATCACACACCTAGGTTTCTAAAACCATCATTTTGTTTGAGACAAACATTGTAAGTTTCCTAAAAACATAACCATAGTTCTAGTAACTAAATGGTAAAATTTTTGCTATAGACCCATAGTTATTACAAACATACATTCAGTTAGTACAACTCTGTTACATGTTGTAACATGGTTGTGGCAACTATGACATCAATCATAGTAAGGTTCTCCCAAAATATGGTGGACATAATCATATTTTTTCTTTGAGTGTACATATTTAGGAACATATTAAAATATGTTGCATGTATGTATACCCTGGCAACCCAAACAATGGCATTAAAGTTTCCAGAGAAAAACAACAACCTTGCAAAGGGCAATAAGAAAAGTGTAGAGAACTCTCCACACCTCAACATAGTTTTACAACACTTCGCGAACACTCTTCCTCTCTTCTTCCACTCATCCATGTTCTTCGAACCTACTGAACATTTCACACATTACACCAAATATTCTGGAAATTTGTCGTTTCAACATATGCAGTATATGAGCGCATAGAGCTTGTATGCGGGATCAGTTTTTCTACTATGAGAACGAGACGACGGTTAGTTCAACGCCGAATTGAAAGCCACACTGAAAACTTTTTAGAATCATATATTAGTTTAGGGATGATAAGAACAAATGAATATTTGGTCCCTATCAACAAATCTTAGCTAAAAACTACCAACAGTCTTATCTCGATATCTCTTTCTGGTCAGTCTAGGCGCGCATTTCTAATCAGGCTGTCCTGTTCAATCATGGAGTTTACTAGAAAGCACTTCCGCGCAATGATTTTTAACGATTTTAAAGTGGGTTGAAGCAGAATGAAAGTATCGTGTGGCAACAGTGTACAACTGATTCACGGAATGAGTGAAGAGGATACTATACGGAAATTTAATTCAAGAATTGCGTAGAAATAACCTTCATCGCCTGATCTTGCATCAAGAAAACTCAAGGACACATGCGGCCGCGCGGACAACTTAATTTTTGGCTGAGACAAACATTGAACTGATGCACCGTATCCGTATGCCAACAGTTAAACAATTTTTTTTTATCTTAAATAAATTTTCAAGTACATTAACATACACAGTGCGACAAATAAGTTCCGAGACTCGAACCATATCTGAGTAACTAGTAGGGCCATCTATGCCTACAGACGGGCGTTTGAAAGCTGTGACAGTCCTCTTCCCGGTAATACCAATTTTGTTTAAATCGGTTTATAGATAGCAAAGTTATGACAGTTCTCCCAAAACAACTTTTTTGTCGATGTTGAAATATTAAAATGTTGCTCAAACAATGCTCATTACATTCTTCGATAGTAAAGGAATTGTCCACAGGGAATTCGTTCCAACTGGCCAAACAATTACTGTCGCATTTTATCTCGAAGTTTTGAAGCGTGTGATGGCCAGAATCCGTCGTATTCGACCTGAATATCGTGATCCAGAGAACTGGATAATGCACCGAGTCACACCTCACTCATGGTTTGTCAATTTTTTCTCAAAATCAAGTCTGTTTGTTGAATCATACACCGTATTCACTTGATTTGGCCATATGCGATTTCTCTCTATTCGCGAAATTGAAATTGAAGTTGCAAGGATGTTTTTTAATTGACATTTCGACCATCAATACAGCTTCAACACGAGCACTAGAGGCAATTCCAAAAAATGAGGTAGAACACGCATTTGAATCACTGTTGAATCGCTGTAACAAGTGTATTGAAACTGGAAGAGAGTATTTTGAATAAAAAAAATGAAAAATATCCAGATTTTTTCTTTTAATGATGTTTTCCATGACCAGTCTCGAAACTTATTTGTTACACTGTGTATACCCACCAAGTTTCAAGATTCTAGTATAAGCCGTTCCAGAAAATACGACTAGGAAAAATACAATAATTTTACTACTACTATTCTAAGCTTCTATCTTACAGAGTTCTTAAGATAATTTTTCTGAAAAATTCTTATACCCTCCACTTTCATGCTTTACAGCTCCTCAAACAATTTTATATTCGGTGAGCTCCATTTATCCACCTTTACATACAAACCGAATTTCATATTTTTGGCAGAATTGGTTCTGAAGATATCGTAATCTAGAGTTTTTTTACCCTCCACCACCGCATGTCATTGCTCATCTCCTCTTAAAATTTTACTTACTAGTGTTATAGTATACCTACAAACATCACTTAGTTAGAAATTTGTGACATTAACAATTTAGAAGGTATGGATTCTAGAATATCTCGATCTTAGCTTTCGAGCGATTCCGACGCATTCCCACACCACTCCATCGATATCGACAATTTTTTGCAAATGGTTCCACTAACTAAATTCTATGTAAATTCCAAGTCTCAGCATCCTAGGGTAGGTGGTTCCTGAGATCTAGAAAGCAACATTTTTCTTCTAAAACGCTTCCCCCCGCTTCTCCCTTACACAGCCACTCCTCAATAGGACGCTACTTTAAGAAGGCCACCCAGTCTACCCATAAAAAATTTTCAACGTAATAGCTCAAAGGGTTTTTGAGCTACTAGCCTTCAAACGATTTTGCGTACAACTATAGCTCCTTCCACATTTTCCACTAGGTATAGGAAATCAAAAACACCTAAATGTCTAAATATATATATATTTTTAAAAATCGTATAAACATGTATTTAAATTTTACATGAATATGTATAATATTAAAATATTGAAAAATAAAATTCGCATTTTATATAAATAAATAATTAAATAATTAGTAATATTTTGCATATCTGAAACAACGTTAAAAGCTTTTGATAATGAATTATGAATTATTGAATCAAAATTACATCTCGATTGAGTAAATAATCAAAACAATTTCAGCGGAATAGATTTTATTTTAGTATTGATTTTGAATATCAGATCAAAAATGCAAAATAAACTTAAAAGTTTACTTGGACCAGATTATAAAAAAATTAATGGTTTTATAAATCAAGGTTGTCATTTAATATGGTATACTACGACAATAACTACTTTCGCACCACTTTCCTCTTACTGTATTTCGGAATTATGCAAGCAAATATTGAAGGCAATTTTAGTTTTTATTTACATTTTACGACACCGAAAAAAAAGTATCAATCTTCCTTGCCTTTTAATTAGTTTTATTGAACACGCGAATATATCAGCGAAAATATTAGTACCTACTAATAAGTTAAAAAAAATTTTATCTTCATTATTAGAATTTAAATATTATCAAAATCAAAATCAGCTAATCAAAATTTGGCTTTTAATTTTAAACACTTAATTCCACTGTTGAGCAACTATAAAAAGTTTTAGTTAATTATGTTGCTCTAGTTGTTCTCGCGTTCCGTGATAATCAAAACAATATCTGGCTTCGAAAACGCTCTTGAAGGCCTTGATACAATTATTTTATATTCATTAAAGATAAAAAAAAAGTTGCCAAGTAAAACGGATGATTTTTTATAAATTAGTAGATTATAAAATATCTCATAAAATAAAAGCCGACATTGTTTGATGAAAGAAAGTTTGTGCGAGCAACCAAAATGAAACCGCGGTAGTAAAATTAAGGAATAATTTCCTTTTTGAATCAAACGATATTCTATTAATTAATAATTTTTATAATAATAGAAGATACAGCTGAATTATATTTTTTTCTCTTATTATTTTAATAATCAAGCATTGTTATCTAATAGATGTTGAAGTTTGAGAAGGTAAGAATGGAGAAAAATAATTTTATGTTCACAAATTGAACAATATTCAAAAGGGTAAAAGAATTAAATAAGGAAGCAAAATAATATCACAACTAAGTCAACGATAAATATCGGAAAAAAAGATGCGATTTCAACAAGGTGGTAAGACGAACCAGAAATTCTACATGGATAACACATGATATTTTATCACAAAGAGAAGACCTTATGTGTTGTAGTTTGCGGCTATGACGGGAGTCCAATAATAAAATTGCCGATAATCAAAATTTAAGGGGGCGGTGGAGCATGGGGAGATACAATTCTTTTGGGTAAGGTCGTGTCGCGACGGCCGTTTTTTGAGGCGTCGCGTGTCTGGTGGTGTGGCGTTCTCTCCGTCGGCATTGTCGCTGCCGACGTCTTTGCTGCTATTTTTCCGAATTTTTGAGTTGGGAAGAAATTCTCCATTTTGCATGAAGGGAGGACTAACTCAATTAAGAAAAACACACTGCAGTCACGTTTGGCTGCAAGCCAATCGTATGATACTCTAGATGAAATATTGAACTCCAGATAAAGTAGAATAAGGAGTGCACATGTTTTTGAATTTTACGCCGAAAATACACGAGGAAGAAAAAAACAGATAAATAATTTCAATAAAGTAAACAATTTGATTAAAAAATTGGGAAAACTATAATATATAATAATTTACAAAATATGTATCAATGAATTTCTTATATTATCGCTGGAATTATTATTAAGTTGTTGTCTGTACATGTGTACATAATTAAAAGAATTATTATTAGTTTTTTATTTTATTATAGTTTCTTTGAATTAATTTTTTTTTTTTGGATCATTTTTATAGTTACATGTAATATACAATCATATACATGGAATATATATAATTTCATAATTCTCCACATCTGGTTTTTATTTCATAATAAAGTAACCGTAATATGTGTTTTATCATTATCAACTCAATTCTATTTAATACAGTACATGTATTGTGAAATTTCGTTTTTAAAGATTTTACAGTATAATTATGAATCTGAATTAAATTGAGGATTTTTACCTATAATAAAATAGGAATTTCACACAAAAAATGTGTAAATTGCATTCTCTGTGTAATAATTACGCCACTTTTGTCTATTAATTACGCAGCTATTGTGCAATGATTACATCACTGATGTGTATTTATTACGCATATGTTATGTAATTATTACGACTTATTTGTGTAATTTTCTATCGAATTACACCAGCATGTAATTTTACCATTATTATCGATGGAAAACAGTTGCCATCTATAATAATGGTAAATTTACACCAATATTTCTTAGAGTGTATGGCAGCTACCCGAAGGAGTAGGACAATTTTATCCGATAATGACCAAATTCAACCCGACATCCAGATTCAAAATTTCAAGATCCTCGGTCAAAGCGTTCTTGAGATATCGTGCTAACCGACAGACAGACGGACGGACTGACGGACGTTAAGCGGATTAGAAGTTTTTGACCATAAATAAACAAAAAATAATATATAACTTTTTTTCGTCGAGATTTGATTCTATGCGTTGCAAACTTTTTACCTGGACTAAACTTATAATACTTTCAGATTCCATCTAGAGTATAAAAATCTTTCTCTTTTGGTATATACTAGGAGTATAGACCGGAAACGAAAATTTTAAGGTGCTCAGTAACGCGCGGGTCGAAGGATGTGAACAATTTAGATTATGTTATTTCACGAATCAATTACGCAAGAAAATTAAATTCGGTTTGTGTAAACAAGTCGACAAATGAATTTTGCCGATAATCAAAATTTAAGGGGGCGGTGGAGCATGAAAATTGGGGGATAAAAATTTGTTCAAAAAATTACGTCTCATATCTCAAGAACACGCCAAGATAGTTGCTTTGAACTTTTACGAGAAATAGGCCTAATAGACCCCAGCAGAAAAAAAAATTTTGGGGGGTAAGGGTTCCAATTTTTATATCTCGAAAACTCATAATGATGAATAGCTGAAACTTGATATTTAGATCAAGCTATAGGAGTGGCATGCTGAAAAAATATAAATTTTACTTTATTATTTCAATAATACAGTATTGTTATAGATTTTTAAAAAAAAAAATTTGCTACCCTCAACATTTTTTTTTTCACGTTTCATGATGAGTAGACACGAAAAAAGCAAAAAAAAATTTCAGTCCGTCTGTCCGCCGTACGCCGTACGTCGACCGCTGTACGCAAAATCGTTTGAAGTCTCGTAGCTCCCAAGCCCTTTGAGGTATTAAATTGAAATTTTTTTTATGAATAGACTGCGTAGGTCCCTTGAAGTGGCGGGGTGGGGGTGTAAGGGGGGAGGAGGGGGAAATATTTTAGATGAAAAATTTTGGTTTCTAGATCTCAGCATATTATATAGAGCTTCAGTAGTGGACCCATTTGCAAAAATTTAAGATATAGGTGAAGGGGTTTGGGAGTGGGGGGGAAAAATAATGCGTCCGAAACGCAAAAAAGGTGAGATCGACACTTTCTAAAATCCATATCTCCTAAACGGTCAATACCACAAAATTGAAACTTAAAGGATATCTGTAGGTAAACTAGGAGAATAGATCGGAATTAAAAATTTGAGTGGGGGCAATGGCCTACGGGGGTGGGGGGTGAATAACCTTAGATTACGATATCTCACGAACCAATTGCACTAGAGAAATAAAATTTGGTTTGTGTATAAAGGTTGACAAATGAAGTTTGCTGAATGCAAAATTTTTTAAGGGTGCTGTAAAGCATGAAAGTGAAGGGGATAAGAATTTTTCTAAAAAATCACGTCTCATATCTCAAGAACGGTGTAAGATAGATGCTTAAAATTTTTAACAGAAGTAGGCCTAATAGACCCCTAGCAGAAAAATTTTGGAAGTGCGGATGTAGAGGGTGAGGGTGGGGGAGGGTGAAAAGGAAAAAGTTCCAATTTTAATATCTCGACAGCCTATAATGATATAAAGCTGAAACTTGGTATATAGATAGAGCTATATTAGTACCATCTTGGAGAAATATAATTTTTTATAGGGGTAGTATGGTACGGGGGTGGGGGGTGTTTTTCCTATCTAGAACGGCTTATGCTACAAAGTTGAAACTCGGTACGTTTATGTAAATCAACTTGAAAACTAATTTAGATAAAAAATAATTTCAAATATCCATTGGCGTTCGGAGGGGGGGGGGGCAAAAAAAATTATCAGTTAAAATGGAATGCATATATTTTCACGGTTTTCGTCATATCTATTAGGTCTTCCCAAATAATTAATTCAATTTTATTCTACGGCTTCCTCATATAAATACCTAGAAAGCGTTTTCAGGATTATTTAAAATTCATCCTCTAAGGGGGTGCAAAGGGGGTTGTAAACCATATCCCCACGTCTTATCAGACATCGAATATCTTTTCACTTTTACGTGCTTGCGTAATAATCGCCTAAAACTTGTTTTTAAGTTTTTTCCTTTTTCAGCCCCTAAGAGGGTATAAACGGATTGAACACGAGTTCCGTCATTTCTTTTAGAAGTGATAAGGAATTGAATTGGTTCCTACTTTCTCGTGCTGTCTTCTTATTTATTTATTAACTCCTTTCAGGATTTTTGGATATTCAACCCCCAAGTGGGTGTAAGGAGGTTGCATATCTGGTGATATATCGAATTCATTTTTACTTCCTAAGGTTTCCTATATAAAAAAGCCAAAAAGTCAATTTCAGTATTTTAGATATTTAATCCTAATGGGTGTAAGGGGGTTGTATGCTTTTCAAAGTTTCGATTTTTGCCATTCCTTAGTTCTGATGAGATATAAAATTGATTTTTACGGCCAACCAATTCACGATTTTTCGAATTTCCAGAACCAAGGAGGTGTAAAGGGTTTGCTTACGTTTTCACAAATTTTTCAAAATCCGTCTTGTCTCATGAGATATCAAGTTGCTTCTTATGAAATCGTCTCAAAACCTGTTTCACAATTTTTTCGAACCTCAAACCCCAAGTGGAAGTAATGAGTTTTTATACGTTTTAACAATTCGTCATATCTCTTAAGTCTGATAAGGCAACAAATTCGTTTTTACTTCTATGGGCTTTTAGTGTATATAATACACTGAAATTCGAATAGTTTACACGGGCTTTTCCAATGTTTAATCGGCTAAAAATCTCTATTTTAAATATTTTTATTTTAAGAACAAAATTAATTTTCCAAGAAATCTAATAATCTCGAAGCAACTCATGATATACTCTGACTTTGACCGCTCCCGAACTTTGACCCGATAAATAATAAAGTTTCGCCCAGACCATTGGCAGTTTTTTTATAGTGGTAGTAGTATGCTTTGGGGTGCGATGTGATTTTCTTAACTATAAAACGGCTTACGCTAGAAAGTTGAAACCTGGTAAGTATATGTAAATGTACTAGAAAACTAATTTCTATTTTTCTTAAACTATTGAATTAATTTTTATTCTATGGATTCTTAATATAAATGCTGAGGAAGTCTTTTCAGGATTCTTTTAAAAGTTTACCCCTAAGGAGGTGTAAGGAGGTTGTATACATTTTCACGAATTGCGCCATATTCCTCAGGTCTGAGAGCACGCTTCTTCTGGAAAACGGCGGCTTTTGTATTCCCGTCGACTATGCGGTTCACATTCGATTCACATTCACGCAATATGCGATTATTTAAAACGTTCGTAAACTGCTTTATCATTATACTTTAAAAACGTCTTTTCCGGGTATTTGAAACCATATTTTAAGGCAGATGTCAAAAATTCTAATACTGTAAATGTGAGAGATGGACCATCTCAAATTTCTCTTTATTTATTGCCAATTTTTTTCTGAAAAAAGTTTAAAAACGCAACTATTTCATTCATATATGTATTAGAACTATATTGCTAGCTGTCATATTTTTTCCATACAAAATCAATAAGCACGAGTTGAATTGGAAAATTCAGAATCAGCTGTTGATTTTGTTTCAAAAATGTAAAGAATCAAGGAAGGGGAGTACAAAATTTTAAAACAAATCAAGTTTTTATGAAATTTGAACATTGTAAATAAAAATATTTAATTGCGAAAAATATGTTTTATAAGAAATTGTACTGTTCATAATTTCAAATTAGCAGCACTTACATAATTTTCACAAAATAAGATATGTAATGTGAAAAATAGTGCTATATTTTTTAAATGTTCCAACTATTTGAATTATTATAAAAAATATAAAAAATATTATGATATTAAATTAAAATCCAGTAACGTTTAAACTACCACTATATTGAATTGGCAAATTCAGAATCAGCTGTTAACAACGATACTGACTCTGACAAGTGCCGCTAGCAATATAGTTTACTAATACATATATGATTTCATTGCGGATTTCAACTGTAAAATTTTCGAGAAAGTAAACCGTTCACGCGTTTTGAATAATTTAAAATTGGTTGAATCGAAGTTCACTGTTCCGCCGGCGGGTTCCAGAATAAGGGTGTAGATATCGAACAAATTTTCACTTTGTTTCATTATTTCATGTTTTTTTCTTGTTCAACCCCTAGGAGGGTATGAAAGGGTTAAACACGTTTTCACGAATTCCATCATATCTCTTAGGAGTTATAAGACTTCGAATTCGTTTTACTTCTTCGGACTTGTTCTATTTTTATCATAAGACTTCTTTCAGGATTTTTGGATATTGAACCCCTCCCTAGGTGTAAGTTGGTTGCATACGTTTTCAGAATTTTCGCCATGTCTCTTAGGTTTGATGAGATATCAATTTGGCTTTAACTTCTGCAGATTTTCTAATATCCAACCCCCAAGTGGGTGTAAAGGGTTTTCACATGTCTTTACGAATTCCAATATACCTCTTAGATCTGATGAGGTATCGAATTGATTTTATTTCCTCGGGCATTCTACATAATTGGCCACAAATTAATTTCAGGATTTTTTGGATATACACCCAAAGGGGTTTTCACAATTTTCGCCATCCCTTAGGTCTGACGAGATATAAAAAATTAAAATCCTTCATAAATTTATACTTTCCAACTTTTTGGGTAGATATTCGATATACAGGGTGTTTCATTATAAAGCTATGAGTGGAATTTATGTTGTAGAGCTTCTAAGACCAATAAAAATACCCATGCAAATGGCGGTTTGTACCATTTCTGAGCTATGCCGTTTTTAAGATTTTTTAGAGGTCTGCATATCAAAAAATATCCAACCGTTTTCAATTTTGTCTCCCTTGAATAAAAGATACCTGAAGCAATTTTGGTTATTGTTTCTATTTTGGGGGGGATATTCGGGTTATATCAATTTATAGAAAACACCAGACCAAAAATTTATAGCTACCGTCTTGTATAATTAAGTCTTTTGGTTTCATATTTGATTTATCGCGCTACCAGAAAACTTAAGAAGTAAACTACATTTAACTAAAACTATTTTATCACTTGAGTAATTCTTTTTTTTTGTTAATAAAGTGTAATTAAAATTTTTTAATTGTTCTGTAACCGAAAGTTACTAAATCGACGCCGTTTTATTTCCAATTTAAAAAATTAAGGTTTTTCTTTGTCACAGCACTACATTGCAATTCAAATTTAAAGACATAAATAGGTAAGTGATTATCTATCAACGAAAAGTGACAAAAAAAAAAAAATTTACGCGTCGAGTATTAGTTATATTTAGTTGTGAGTTCTAAATTACATCATTTCGGGGGTTTGAACCTCCAAACCCCTCCCCCCTCCCTTCGTTCGCGCCTGAAGGGTGAAATTAGGATATCCTCACGATTCATCACTGTTTTTAACTGACGACGTTTTGGATGAAAATATTTATAGTTTCAGGAAAGAAGCAGATGAAGAAAGAAGCACTGTAAAATTTACATCCAACTATTTCAAAGAAGAAGTGTTCATTTCATATTTGAAAGGTTTTTGGTAAGAAATTAATGTATTTACGCAATTTCTTTTAATAATAATGTTTTTTACCCCTTAAATTATGACTTCAACAGAGGATATAAAACCACCTGGACCCTTTCCGTGGTTCGCAGCAGTTGGTACGTATTATAGTTTTGCATACTAAATAACGAATATAAATTTTAAAAATAACTTTGACTATTATCTTCATAATTTATATTTTCTAATTAAAGCTACTATTACACTCTATGATCACGCTGTCAAAACACAGTAATAAGCAATGCGAAATTGTGAATTTGATCGAGTGGATACTGTGAGATAAATTCGAATTCCCTATTTCGCATTTCGCTGCGTGGTCATACAGTGTAATACTAGAATTATCCTGCAACTATATCGTAGAAAAAAAATGAATAATGATTTATTTTTTGCAGAAACCAGTACAGAAGATGTTTATTACTTATATGGGGATTGCCATCTTGTCAGCTCTGCATCTTCAAATTTTAAAGAAATATTTTCTTTATATTATGTTATGAGCATAGAATACCAGAAAGAAGTCTTACATACATATGAATTTATTCAAAGATATATTTTTGAAATGCATACTGAAGCATCTCGTGTAAGGAAAAAGAACATATCAGCCATGGCAAAAGTGATTAGATTGATAAATTTTTTAAATTACAAAATTATAATAACATCTGAATAACTAATAATAACTTTTATTAAAAATGAAAATGTTTATTTCCAGAATTTTATTGTTTTTTTATATTTTTCATTAATAAAATAAATTTTTTGGATATATTTTTCTCTTGTTTATTTACAATTAATTACTTCTTTTATTTATTGCATATAGGTGTATTGCCATTTTGTTCTTTAAGATGTATAATATTAATCATAATTTTATAGAAAGTATATTCTTCTTCTCACTAAAGGGGGTCGGTGCAAAAAATATGAAAAAAAAATGTTTTTTTTTTTAAATTATTATTCTACACTCATTTCTGCACATCACACAAAAAACCGTACCTCTTTCGGGTAATGGGAAGTGACTTAAATTTTACTCTGAAGTGGAATTTATGTTTACTATTAAGCGTGTGATTTTACAAAGCTATGTATGTATTTATTACATTTCCGAATTTTAATTTTACAGTTATAATGTAAGTGATTTTGAGACATGTAAATTTACAATATCCTATGTTGACAATTAGTTGCCAACATTTAATGTTGTAAAAATGTTTAACTGTATATCGTCAAATATTCATAAAAATTATCAATTATTCGATAATGAACCGAGTAAACTATTGGCTTCAAGAATTTAATCAGAGCTTCCTGTATCTTTGTTTCTGATAGCCCACTTTTCTATTTAATAGAAATTAAAATTTACACCCAGGTCAAAGAACGGAAAAATCCCAAAGTCGATAACCTCTGCGATGAGTAAAACTACTTGAGCTGCCGCACATAAATCCATAGAAATTGCTCATAAAACAACAATTTAATTAGTTATAAGCTAAAAATAATGATTAATAACAATTAGACAATAATTACGAAAAGAATTTAGCGCCGTACCACAAAAGGGGTAAGTTTTTGACCGAAGACATCGGTCGGCTTGTTTCAGATAAATTTTTTTTATTTATTTAAATTTAATTAGCAAGCAGTTTCAGCATTTACGCGGATTTGAGCAAAGTTACCACCCGTTTATATACCACACTAATGCCAAAGACGATTTTCTTCATAGCATTTTTACGACTTTCAAGATTTGCGTTTCTTGATAGGAGAAACCAAATCTACCTATATACAGGTAAAATAACTACATAAGGTCCCAAATTTAGCCGGCTTAATAACAGAGCATTTGATTTGATGCTCAAATTGTCTAAATCCTATCGAATAAAAGACGGGCTAGTATAAAAGCAAAGTTAATTCGATAGTTCTTTAGTTTCGTATTCAATCTGGAGCAGAACGTTGAAGAACACCATCATGGAGAAGATATTCGTAAGTTTGCCAGCCTGGTTCTTATAAAGGATTTCTGCAACTGACCGACTTCTTCTTTTAGGTTTTATTTTGTGCCCTGGCTTTGGTTGGAGCTAAGCCTAACTTTGGATTTGGATATCGCTATGCTAATCCTGAACTGTTTAAATATTCCTCGGGAAGTTTTCTTTCGTCAACACCAAGTCCTTATACTTTAACGCGCGTTATTGGAAATAGTTTTGGCAGGAATCCAGTGTCGTCCTTTTTTGGGGCGCCTATTGTTCCACGACCATCGATTTATAATATTGGTCCCGGATCGTTCTTCATGCCGACTCGACCACCATATCAACCACCACGTATAAGTGATACAATTTTCGGCAACATTGATCCTACATTTGCCAGTACAACGGTGGCTCCACCACTTTTTGGAACGGGATCACCCGTTATTCGGCCAACCCAATTACCGACTGGCGATCTCTTTGGAGTAGACACTATTGCTGGCAGCCCGATTCCGGTTGAAATCACCAATTCTGGTGTTGGGGGAATTGACCAAGTTGGTGCTAGCCTTTTCCAGCCTCAAAATCTAGAACCGATTGTTACCAAGCATTTCTACTTGCATTCGGCACCGGAGGAGCCGGAGGATATTGTGCACAAGCATGTTACTATCGGAAAGCCGGAAAGGGCGTACAGAGTGGTCTTCATTAAAGCACCAGCTTCGAACTCTCAGGCTCATATTACAGCGTCATATGCTCCTAAGGACGAGAAGACTGTCATCTATGTATTGAGCAAGAAACCACAGGATGTTGAAATCGAAGATATCGTCACTCCACCACCAACCGAGCCTAGCAAACCTGAAGTTGTATTTGTTAAGTACAAGACCCCAGAAGAGGCTGCGCATGCCCAAAATACGATCCAAGGTAGTTTTCTTTTATCAAAGATATAAATTAGTCAGCCGTTAATTTAAAATTTCACGTTTCAGCTCAATATGACCAACTTGGTGGAATTAGTCAAGTTTCCGATGAAGGTATTGCCCCCATTACCTCCGTAATTGGATCTCTAGGACCAACTGGACGAGAACAAATCAATAATGAAATCTTATCGGATCACGTAGTTTCTATTGTGCCGACACATTCGTCCGTGACGGGAATTCATCCTCTCAATCAACAGAACGCTTATTTGACGTTAAAACAATAAACTGTGAAGTAGTTAGTCCTTAACAGGGCCATAAGTTGTATTACGAAAATAATCATAAATAAAGAAAGTAAAGTGCATAAAGATCCAAGTTTTATGGTGTGCGAAAAATAGTACAGCTTAATCTTCATAGATTCCCTCGTACCGCTCGAAGGAGCACCAACACTACTGTCCATATTATGTGATTTCCATGCTCTTCCCCCAAATAATTTATATCCAGAATACTCCCCTGGCATACAAATATGAAGCGATTCTCAAGAGCGTCCATACAATATTTTGTAGGAAGGCGCAAAGCTATGACTTTCAAGGTAACATCACTTGTCGAATATTTATGTAAAGTAGGGAAAAAGATCTAGATATGAGCCTCACACGAAGATATATAAAAAGTTGAATCCATCTCAGGACTCAAAAATGGTAGTAGCCGTGTGCACACCCACCCAACTAGCTGTCGTTACGATAATGATACCCTGACAGGGTCCGCCTTCTTCAGAATTAAGCATAAATCAGGTTCCTTGGTCGAATGGCTAGGTCCAGGTCTGTGAATCATGAGGTTCTCATGAAGTAAACGCAATCTAACTATGAAGGTTGGTTCTTCCATCGATTCCCTCTTTCGATTTCCTTCCAAATTCAGCTTGGCTGGGTCCGGATTTTTAGTTCCTCCCAAGCACAATTTCTACACAGCTGCTTCCTCAAGTCGGTTCTTTATATAAGCAGTCCTTTCAGATTTCCCAAGCCAGTTCGGCCCAATGTGGCCAGTCGTGTTCGAGAAAAGGCTGGGTATTGACACAAAAAATGTTATGCGGACACCTCCTCATCACAGGATTAGTGATATAAGGTAGAACTTAGGACTCTTATCATCTACATATAGATGCTTGTTCAGCCTGCAGTTGCCTGTTATAATAGCAACTATGTTAGCAAGATCTCTTCGTTCAAGTTCTAGAAGAATCGGGGTTCTTCAAGAATCTGGCGCAGTAAAGAACATTTTTTATTGACTGCAGTCGTACAGATTGTTCCAACGGCATTTTTGCCATTCGGTGAGCTATGGCTTTATTCGACCTTCCTTTTTGTTGAGTGGCTTGTATAAGCCGTAGAGCTCCGTTCGGAATACCGTCGTTTCTCTCCCTAAGGGAACGGCTTTCCAGTAGTTAAGTGTTCGAGGACGACCCGGCACCCAATCTCTTTTAGAGACCCATCCGAATAGAATAATATACTTCCCGGCTAACGGTTCAGCTGTTCGTTCTGGTATGCAACAGTCAAACCTCCGCTCAAAGTTAAGCTACAGTGTCATCATGTCTACACACATTTTGAATTCACGCAGTACCGATTTAAACAACCTGCTGTTCGTGAGGTGGTTTGCTTTGAATTGGAAATCCTTTCAAGTATCAACCGGACCCAGACAATACTCCCCGCATATATTCAATAAGTGCATCTAGAGGTGGCAGGTCAAGAAGGATTTCCAAAACTGCCATCGGTGCTGTTCTCATTGCACTCGTTACGCCTAGCCTAGCCAAGTGTTGCTCTGAGTATATACCGACTACCACCAGGTACCTAACCTATAGAACAGATAGGGACTGACAATGCTTGTGTGTTGTCCAGTGCACCAATTTTGAAGTCCCCAGATTTTCCCAAAAATCTCGCGGTATTGAAAGTAAATCCATATAGCTGTCCTTACCTAGATTCTAGATGTGGTTTAAAGGTAAGCTTCCGGCTGAAAATCACGCACAGATACTTAGACTCAGCTGAGGGCAGCTGTATCCGCGTGCCATGGAATATTGCTCAACTCACATGAGGTACTTTTCTCTTTTTAGTCCACAGCATCATCTCAGTTTTACTGATTCTGATTCTGTAGATTCTGTACGAAGGTACATATAATCCACCGGAAATTCAAAAAATGTCCAATCAAATATGCCGCAACAATTGTGCAGTTCTGGTTCAGTATAAATTCATTGCTTACTTCTTGAGAGTTCCATAGATCACTGGTTCAAATGCGGCTCGACGGATTAAAAAATGTTCGACTCTTTACATTATAAATAAGGTAATTATATTTAGTTGTAAAACGTTTCTATTTGAATAATGCCAATAAAAGTAATTCTCATTACAATATGTAGCTATAGGCTTTCGGAGTTAGTACCTACAGATAACAACACTTTTACGAAAAACTTTAAGAAACTCCTTCAAATTGTGACCTGCGAAATTTTTGTGTTTTAATGTTGTTATTCCATCGATCAACCGCTGGGAGGTAGATGTGGAACCTTTCTTCTTTAGAATAGATAATGTTCAAAAGTAAGGAAAGTGTAGGGTTGTCAAAGGGGCGGTCTACTGTGTTCGAGGCAGCAACCTTGATCAAGGAGTGGATGCCTCATGCGGCCAAGTAGAGAGTCCTCCACGAGGAGACACCTGGGAAACGCCAACTCACAACGCTTGCTGGCCGGAGTTGGTAGGCGAACTCTCTTGGGCACTATACACTGTGGCTAACCCCTCTCTGGCCGTCAATGCCGGGGAGGAAAGGTCGTAAAGTGTTAGAGCTCTTTGTCTTTTAGGGCTGGCAGACGGTAAAGAAAGCCCAAACGGATGTTTATGGAGTTATGGAGGTCGACTATAGGAAAAAAACTCGGGTAGGGATGTCTACCCAAATGTCGGTAGGAGGCGTAGCTGCGACTACCGGCGAGGGCTCGGGGGGTGAAACCTCCTGTGTCGCCAGCGGCTACACGAAGTCAACTCGTACGATGTTTGATGCAGGTCGTACGAGTGGTGTTGCTACTGCTAGCACAACTAGTTCAGTGATGGAATCAGGCTGTTCTAGTGGTCACGCTACTGGTTCCAACGTTCTCAAGTGCGTGTTGGACACTTCCGATACTGAACGAGATTCGGATCAGGACAGTGCCAAGACGACTAACACCGAAGAAGAAGAGCGCCTCTTACGGTCTCCCAAGAGGTTGGAGGACACCAAGAAACATATGTCTTCTGGGTCCAATAGGACGGAGGACACCGAGCAGCTTATGACTTCTGGGTCCAACACTTCGCGGGAGAAACGGAGGGCGTTTGCGCAATACAAGGCCGCGCTGAAGTGTGATGCGAGACTCGGCGACAGAAAAGACCTCACTCCTAGTGAGATGAAGGATCTATGCTGGGCCAGAGAAACCATCCGCAAAGGCAGAGCCTTCATTGAGGGACGCAAGGGCTTTGCTAGCAGTGATCCAAAATTCTGCAACAAAGTGGAGGAGCAGGTAAACGCGAAGCTTGCCAGCAAGAGGCAGCGGTCGACCGAGGAGAGCCCACTCCCTTTGTCGACCAAAAAGTCTAAGACTGGACAAGCAGAGCTCTCGGCACAGGCATCCACGTCAGGCCCAAAAGGTCAGTCGGTAGCGGATGTCCTCAAACGACATCTTATTGTCGCACTCGTCGACCATAGTGACCAACTTGGAAGGATCAGTCTGGAAAAGTGGAAATCCGTGGAGATGAGACTGCTGGACGAACTGGTGTCATTCATGGAGGCCAACTTGGACAAACCTATGCCTACATTCGATGGGGCAGGGTGGTTCAACGAGGTTAAAATAATCAAGTGTAACGACGAGTTTACACTTGATTGGTGTAAAAAGACCGTCATCTCTCTGGAACCCCTCTGGGAAAATGCGAAGCTGGAGATAGTGGACAGAGCACTCATACCATCCGTGCCGAAGGCAAAGGTATTTCTGCCAAGGGTCTTACCTGCAGAGACTGCTCTTAAGCTGATCCAGAGGCAGAATCCCGACATTCCCACCGATGACTGGAGGGTCATCAAGGTTAATGAGCCGGTGGCCAAGGATGGGGGGCAGGAAATCATCCTCCAGATTAATGAGAAGGCTGAGGATCTTCTTTATCCCCGCTTCGGGAAAATGGCTTGGGGCATCGGAAGTGTTTACTTGCGTCTTAAGAAGCGCCATTCCAAAGATGGAAATGTGAACACTCTCGGGACCAACGAAGTGGAGAGGGACCTGGGGATGGATATCCTGACCGCGGCCGCCACAAACATATCACTAAACAAGGAGTTAGGGAGCGATTCTGAGACGTTGGATCCGGACGCTACTCTTACCCAGGTCTCAGTACGAAATCGGACAGGCATAGATCCCCAGGATGCTACGTCTGATTCAGATCAACCTGCACCATAGTAGCTTAGCTTCGGCTGAGCTACTTCTCACCCTTGAAGAAGGGAACTACGATGTGGCGCTCATCCAGGAACCTTGGATCTCTGGCAACGGAGCCATCAGGGGACTGGCGTCACGAAACTACCATACGATTTTCTCTCAAAAGGAAGGTAAGAAACGGTCGGCCATTATGGCCAAAAAGAACCTTAATGCTTTTCTGACATCTAATTACAGCACGAATGATTTGACGGTGGCGCTGATAGAGGGAGCGAGTGGACAGCAGCCGCTGCTTATCGCTTCGGCATATATGGCACATGATAGGCCCTCTCCTCCAGTGGAGCTGCAGACGCTAGTGTCAGAAGCTACTAGAAGGCATTTCAACCTAGTAGTCGGCAGTGACGCGAACGCACATCACACAATATGGGGTAGTAGGGATATTAACGAAAGGGGTGAGTCCTTATTACACTTTATTCTCAATACTAACCTACTAATCGGTAACCGCGGGGACACACCAACATACAAGGGTCCAACCAGCGAAAACGTACTCGATTTGACGCTGCATACGGATACGGACGGCTGTCGTGTGGAGAGCTGGATGGTCTTGGATAGACCATCTTTCTCGGACCACAGGTACATAGGGTTCGTAGTGGCGTCGGGTCTTAGTACCAATATCTCTACGTACAGAAATCCGGCAAAAACAAATTGGGCGTTGTTTTCAAATACAGTAAGGAACAGACTCGAGGGTAGGGCGCCTGAACATATTTGGAATGCACGCACGCTGGAATATACTACAAACTTCTTAACTAACACTTTGAACAAAGCCTTCGAAAAGGCGTGCCCTCGTAGGAAACCGTCGGGGAAATCCCAACCTCCTTGGTGGAGCAAGGAATTGGGAGAGTCTCGGCGGAAGGTCCAAAAACTCTTTAACTTGGCGAAGCGCACCAATCAAACGGAAGTGTGGGCCGAATACAGAAACTTGCTAAAAATCTTTAAGAGGGAGCTGAAAAAGTCGAAGCGTGACAGCTGGAGAAATTTCTGCAGCCAAATCGAGAAAACGTCAGAAGCCTCTAGACTCAGGAAGCTTATATCTAAGAATCCAACCCCGCCCGCTCTGCTGAGAGGGATGGATGGTAGTTGGACGAAGGACAGCAAGGAAACACTGGAAGCCCTTTTAAGCGCTCATTTTCCGGGCTGCCGAGATCCTGACCATATGCACAATGCAGCAGTGGGGAACTCGCCCTTGGCGAGCATCCCAGGGCTCTTTACAGCCAGCAGGGTAAGGTGGGCTATCAGCTCATTCGACCCCTACAAGTCGCCTGGACCGGATGGAATTATACCGGCCATGTTACAAAATGTAGAGGGTCTAGTGATTCCATGGCTCCAGGCGATTTTTAAGGGTTGCCTAAAACTCAACTACGTGCCCGAGGCATGGAGGAACGCTCGAGTGGTTTTTATACCGAAAGCGGGTAAAAGTAGTCACGTTAATCCGAAGGATTACAGACCTATCAGCCTGACATCCTTTACTCTCAAGACATTGGAAAGGATACTAGATGGTTATATCAGGGACACCATAGATCCTAACCATCTTTCAAAGGCCCAACACGCGTACATCAAAGGAAAATCGGTGGACACGGCTTTGCATAAGGTTGTGGGTAAAATCGAAAGATCGCTAGAGTACAAGGAGTTCACATTGGGAACTTTTTTGGATATAGAAGGGGCTTTCAACAATGTTACTACAGAGGCAATTGTTGAGGCTCTGGGCTCTGCAAACGTCCACAGTACTATAAGTAAATGGATCGTGACACTGCTTAGAAGCAGGTCTATATCGTCGGAATGGGGTAGTGCTCGTTCCCACAAAATTACAAATAAAGGTACTCCACAGGGAGGGGTATTATCACCACTTTTGTGGATACTCACTTTAAATGGGGCACTGAAGGAACTTAACGACTCGGGGGTGGATTGTGTAGCCTATGCCGATGACGTGGTGATACTGGTATCAGGCAGGTACACAAGCACGCTGTCTGAACTTACAACGCGGGCTCTAAACAAGCTACTATACTGGTCGGGAACCAGAGGACTCAATGTTAACCCATCAAAAACAGAACTGGTTCTTTTTACTAGGAGAACTAAGTCTCAACAGTTTAAGCTGCCCAAGATCGGTAACACTGAGCTAACCCTAAAAGGCCATGCCAGATATCTAGGAGTAACCCTGGACAGCAAGCTGACATGGAAACTCAATACGGAAGAGCGGGTGGCTAAAGCAACCATCGCTTTCTACGCGTGCAAAAGAATGTTCGGTAGGAGGTGGGGTCTAGAGCCAAAAATCACTTACTGGATCTACACGGCTGTTGTAAGGCCAATCCTATTATACGGTCTGCTAGTATGGTGGCCAATACTCGATAAAGTAACTTACAGGAAAAAGTTGGAAAAGGTACAGAGACAGGCTTGTCTGGGGATAACAGGCGCCCTTCGCACCACTTCTTCAGACTCTCTCAACGTACTCCTTTCTCTGCCACCAATTGACCTGTTCGCTAAATATGTGGTAGGCAAATGCGCCCTAAGACTCAGAGAGTCAAACCAGCTCAAAACATGTCCATACGGGCACAGTAACTTCAGCCTACCTCCAGCAGAGGCTACGGACTACGCAGATCCTAAGCTCTGGTTTGACAGGAAGTACGCCATAAACATACCAAGCAGGGAATACTGGGAGGCAAGAACCGGTGACTCTGCGGGGTCGATTAACATCTATACGGACGGTTCAAAGATGGAAGACGGAGTGGGCGCAGCCGTGCACTCTTTTGATCTTCCAACAAACTCTAGCTACAGACTGCCGAATAATTGCAGTATTTTCCAAGCGGAGGTACTGGCGATTCAGAAGGCGGCGGAGATAGCTCACAAATCGCGAATAAGGGATAAGGCAGTTTGTATCTATACGGATAGCCAAGCAGCCTTAATGGCTCTGAAATCCTGTACTATCAAATCTAAGGCGGTACTCAACTGTCGACGCGCTTTACAGAAACTGTGCTCAAATAGGAAAGTGGAGCTCTGCTGGGTTCCAGGGCACAGTGGTTTCTTAGGTAATGAACTCGCCGACGGTCTTGCTAAAATAGGTGCAAACCTTGGGCAGGAAGCCGCGGTCTCGGTTCCACCGCCTCTTAACGTTATTTACAACTTCCTAGAGAGGAAGATGGTAAGCCGGTCCGAGGCCAGGTGGCAGGCTACGCCAACCTCCAGAACCACGAAGCAAATGTGGAACACTCACAACGAGAAAAGTACTAAACTCTTGTTAGCACTACCAAGGGCGCAATGCGCAACTTTAGTCGGTATTCTTACCGGCCATTGCCTGATTGGGGCGCATGCGTACAGATTGGGGCTAATCACTAACGATATTTGCAGGAATTGCAAACTTCCCGCGGAACGGGAAACACTAGAACACCTCCTGTGCAGCTGCCCGGCTCTGGCTAGGAGACGGGTGAAGGCTCTAGGTGCACCGTCTTTCGCAAATCTTGGACAAGTCTTGCGTAGCAGCATGCAGAGCCTGCTAAACTTTGCTACGGCAACAGGGACCTTTGATTTGAACGAGGAACTCTCAACACAGATCGATACACAAGCGCACCTACCTTAGGCACATTGGGTCTCCTTTTTATGTGGTATCGCTATGGACCCTCGAGGGTCTATGCGAGGTTTTTAAGCCGCCACTGATACCTAACCTAACCTAAGGAAAGTGTACATTCCAATATATGATTTATCTGATGATAAACACTAGATTACAACAGACTCTGCTAGGTCTTTAGTTGCACTTTGAATTTTGCGATCTTCATTTTGCACCTATATATATGGAAGCTTTGCACCTGTATGGAAACCGATATTTCTCGCCTAAGAACCAACATTTTTTTTTAAAAGAATGGAATTTTTCATGGTGAGAAGCTACCATAGAAGCAAATTTGTTTAAGTTTTTTGTTGTTTTCCGGCGTCAGTGGAGTTTCTGGTGTGAAACCCCAACACGAAATCCCCGACTGTTGATTAATCGCAGTCCCTGAGGGCATAACAGTTGGAAAACCTTCACTGGATAGGCCGGTTTTTTTTATAAGACTGTGTTGGACTGGGTCCGAAGGAGCTTTCTCGTCATCGGATGGTATAGACTCGAAAAGAAGGTGTATCGAGCCTAAATCCGAAACACCATTACAGCTGGTGGCATTGCTTGGGATTATTCTATATAGGCGATGTTGAAACTAATTTCATTACCGCGAATTATAATTTAAGTAACATTTTTGCCTTCGCCTTCTTATACTAAAGGTAGGTGGCACTGAAGATCACCCAATATTTCAACCAATTTGGTGGAATTTTTGGTTGTTCGCAATGATATATGAAATTCAACGCTAAGAGCACCGAATCGAATCCCGCCAACAGCAATGTTATTTTTTTTTACCAATTTTTATAAGAATGAAATTTTTCATGGTGAGAAGCTACCATAGAAGCAAATTTGTTTAAGTTTTTTGTCGTTTTCCGGAGTCAGTGGAGTTTCTGGTGTGAAACCCCACACTTTGCATCAGATTTTGTCGAAAAATTTGTCCCTGCACACCAACAAAATCCAACTGACGCAAGAACTGAAGCATACTGACCATTAGAAGCGCCTTACTTTCGCCAATTGGATGCATGATCAAAACCAAGTTAACAATGGATTTGCGACTAAAATCTTCTCTTCTGATGAGGCTCATTTGCATCTCAGTGGCTACGTTAACAAGTAGAATTGCAGAATATGGGCTGATGAAAATCCAAGGGCTCTCTTTGAAAAGCCAATTCATCCATAAAAAGTCAATGTGTGGTGGGGGAGTGATTGGCCCGTTTTTCTTCGAAAATGCAGCTGGCAACTCTGTCACAGTGAACGGTGCTGTGACATGATCATCGACTTTTTGTGGCCAATATTGGATGATTATGACATCGACGACATGTGGTTCCTGCAAGATGGTGCGACGTGCCGCACAGCCAACGCAACAAGGGAATTATTGCTGAAGAAGTTTTCCGGGCAAATAGTCTCCAGAAACACCGAGATCGTGCGATTTGACTCCGTTGGACTTCTTTCTTTGGGGTTATTTCAAAAGCAAGGTTTACGCCAATAAACCAACCACCATTCAACAACTGAAGGGCGAGATAACAAACCATACATAAGTCTAACTGAGGAGCAATTATGCCGTGATGTCATCAAAAATATGGACAAATGGGTCGAGGCAGCCGTGGCGAGCTTTTGAGTAATATTCTTTTCCATACTTAATTGCCATGGACCAAATAACATTTTTTAATAAAAATTTCATTAACTCCATCATCTACTTGTTTTTAATTTTGATTTAACTTCGGAACGAGTTATTGTAACACCCTTTACCACAATAGGTGTGTTTTTATTGAAAACACCATGAATATTGCTATATTTGTTATTTTTTATTGCTTTTCCCTGTAGATAGTAGGCTAGAATACAGATTTTAACAGGAATAGCTGCCCAGTAAGCTCACTGGGGCAGCTATTTGCGGTAAATTCTCTAATCTAGCCTACTATCTATGGAAAAAAGTTATAAAGAATCTTAAAATAGCAATGTTGTTGTTATTTTGTATATTAATATTCTAATCTACTCTGTTCTGGATAAGTATGCAAAAAAACACACCTAATAATACTTTACATCCAGGTTAATGATACACCAAACTTTTATAAAAATAGCTACACTAAAATTTATTAAATAGTCAGTAACCTTTCTAAGTTTTCCTTCAAAATAATTAAAATGTTCTTCAACAATATTATCGCTGGACGCAGACGTTTGCAATCTTTTTCCCTGCCGATCCTTTGATCATATTTTCAGTTTCAAATAAACCACAAAAAGTGTAAGTGTAAATTGTTTTTCTGGGTAAAATTGTAAAATCCATTTTTATTACCGACCATTACTTTCAAAGTTAATGAACACTTCACAGAATAACGACTTTGAGAAGTTACCCGAAATCTTAAAGTTATCTTCGTAGAATCACTTTTCGTCGAATAAAATGGTAGAAGTCAAGACTATGAAGAATAGCCAATATAAGTTCTTTAAACAATAGACAAAAAATTTATTTATTGTTTAAGTATTTGTTGTTTCTAGGCTATAATTACTATCGTCTATCAATATTCTTCAACAACAATATTACTTGCTTATTTTACTACAGAAATCTGTTATTATTTTAGCGATGAATATTATTTTACAAAACCTATTATAAACCATTAAAATTGATTTTTTTTTAATCTGCAAAATAATAATTTCTTCGAAAAAAAAGCGGTAAGGGAATACCACCCACAATCAAATTAAAAGTAAATAAAATCTTAAGCACCGTTCTAGACTCTTTAAGCATTTTGAAATTTGAATATATTTTATAGCATTTTTTACTATCGTCCGTTTTACATACTTTATCTTACACACCTACTTAGATTGTTTTCTTGATTTTTTTTAAGATGGAAATTCCGACGAGAATTTCATGAATTTTCTATTATAAATAGTGGCGAAGTGTTATTCTAAATTAAATGGTGTTTATCAAATGTTACGCCGATAAAAGGGTGATAAAAATTTAGGGGTCAATGTAAGTATAAATCTCGATTTGATTCGCACGCGTTAATGATAAGGATAATTGATACGTTCGGTCAACTCTAGTAATGCATTTTTCATGTCGATATTTTATTACTTCAATAAAATTTGCAGATAAAATAGAATAAAATTGTTGTTAAAAAATAATAAAATCAATATTTCGTACTATATACGAAATGGTTATATACAAAGTAGGTTATAAAAGGAGAACGACGAAGAGAACACAAGGAAGTGGTATTAAAACAGTCTATCAAAGCACGTCTCGAATAAGTATTTCTTGTCCAAAATATAAGCCATGTGAAATATGTTTTATAGTTTTTAAAATTTAGGTTAGTGTAATTCTGTAAATAAGTAATAAAAAATTCGTAAATCATAAATTAATTTTTAACCGAAATTTGTTTGAAAACCTTTTTTTTTTCGCTATTCGTTCGAGTAATCTATTATGTCGCAGATTACGCGACTGGAGAAGACGACTGGTTTCGAAGCTAATAACTCGCTTTTAGCAAGAGGAATATTCTACTGGAAAACATTGTTGGACGAAAGTACACACTTTCTTATCACTGGGGGCTTTGTGTCCCGATGGTCAAAAGTTGACTTTCTGAATATTATACACGTTACCGGTACCGCTTATACAACAATATTGAAATTTGTAAAACTTCCCTGTAAGACAGATTAGTCGCATAGCAGTTGTGTACAAAAAATGTAATCCTTAAGTTTTATCAAACTTTGGTTTTATCTTTTATTAAAATAATTTCAACGTATATTCACATATTTTTATTAGAACTTAGCGTTCTAATTAATTCGTAAAAAAAATCTGTGAACAGTCTGAGCGTAACTTTATTATTTTTTGCGTAGAAGTCCGGAACGCATTTAATGCTGAGATGCGGTGTAGGTTACTATGCAACCCCCATACAACCCGTTTGGGTTAAATATTTAAAAATTCTGAAATTAACTTTCTGGCAAATCTACAGGAAGAAATAAATTCGATACCGCATCAGGTCTAAGAAATATCTAGGAATTTGTGAAAATGTGTACAACTCCTTTACACTACCTCGGGGGTTGGACATCAGAAAATACTAAAATCAGTTTGTTGGCTACTATATAAAAACTCTGCAGATGTTGTAGCCAATTTGATATCTCATCAAACATAAAGAGATATATAATATTGTAAAAACGTGAGCAACCCCCTTACACCCAATTGAGTGTTGAATATTCAAAAATCCTGACAATGGTTTCAATATGAATATAAAAAATCTGCCAATAGTCTGGGCGAAACTTTATTATTTTTAGGGTCAAAGTTCGGGAGCGGTAAAAGTCGGAGTGTATCATGAGTTGCTTCGAGATTTTTAGATTTCTTATGGAAAATTAATTTTGTTCTTAATATAAAAATATTTAAAATAGAGATTTTTAGACGATTAAACATTGAAAAAGTCCGTGTAGACTATTCGAATTTCAGTATATTATGTACACTAAAAGCCCATAGAAGCAAAAACGTATTTGTTGCCTTATCAGAATTAAGAGATATGACGAATTGTTAAAACGTATACAAACCCATTACTTCCACTTGGGGTTTGAATTTCGAAAAAATTGTGAAACAGGTTTTTAGACGATTTCATAAGAAGCAACCTGAAATCTCATGAGACAAGACGGATTTTGAAAAAATTCTGAAAACGTAAGCAAACCCTTCACATCTCCTTGGTTCTGGAAATTCGAAAAATCGTGAATTGGTTGGCCGTAATAATCAATTTTACATCTCATCAGAATTAAAATGGCAAAAATTGTGAAAACATATACAAACCCTTGTGGGTTGAATATCGAAAAATTGAGAAATGGGTTTGTAGGCGATTATATAAAAAGTCTGTGGAAATAAAAAGGGATCTAATATCTCATCGAACCTAAGAAATATGTCGAAACTTTGAAAAGCATACAACCTCCTTACACCTTTTTGGATTGAATATCTAAAATACTGAAATTGATTTTTTGGCTTTTTTACATAGGAAACCTTAGGAAGTAAAAATGAATTCGATATATCACCAGATATGCAACCTCCTTACACCCACTTGGGGGTTGAATGTTCAAAAATCCTGAAAGGAGTTAATAAATAAATATGAAGACAGCACGAGAAAGTAGGAACCAATTCAATTTCTTATCACTTCTAAAAGAAATGACGGAACTCGTGAAAACGTGTTCAACCCGTTTATACCCTCCTAGGTGGAAAAAGGAAAAAACTTAAAAACAAGTTTTAGGCGATTATTACACAAGCCCATGAATATGAAAAGATATTCAATATCTGATAAGACGTGGATATAGTAGAATTCGTGAAAAAGTTTACAACCCCCTTTGCACCCCCTTAGGGGTCGAATTTTAAAAAATCCTGAAAACGCTATCTAGGTATTTATATGAAGAATCCATAGAATAAAAATGAATTCAATATTTGGGAAGACCTAATAGATATGACGAAAACCGTGAAAATATATGCATTCCATTTTAACTGATAATTTTTTTTGCCCCCCCTCCGAACGCCAATGTATATTTGAAAATTTTTTTTATCTAAATTTGTTTTCTAGTTGATTTACATAAACGTACCGAGTTTCAGCTTTGTAGCATAAGCCGTTCTATAGATAGGAAAAACACCCCCCACCCCCGTACCATACTACCCCTATAAAAAATTATATTTTTCCAAGATGCTACTAATATAGCTCTATCTAAATACGAAGTTTCAGCTTTATATCATTATAGGTTGTCGAGATATTAAAATCGAAACTTTTTCCTTTTCACCCTCCCCCACCCTCACCCTTTACACCCACACTTCCAAAATTTTGTTTTCTACTAGAGGTCTATTAGGCCTACTTCTGGTAAAAATTTGAAGTATCTATCTTACACCGTTCTTGATATATGAGACGTGATTTTTTAGAAAAATTCTTATCCCCTCCACTTTCATGCTCCACCGCCCCCTTCAAAAATTTTGCTTCCAGCAAACTTCATTTGTCAACCTTTATACACAAACCAAATTTTATTTATCTAGTGCAATTGGTTAGTAAGATATCGCAATCTAAAGTTTTTCACCCCCCACCCCCGTACGCCACTGCCCCCACTCAAATTTTTGTTTCCGATCTATTCTCCTAGTATACCTACAGATATTCATAAAGTTTCAATTTTGTGACATTAACCGTTTAGGAGATATGGATTTTAGAAAGTGTCGATCTCACCTTTTTTGCGTTTCGGACGCATTATTTTTCCCCCCACTCCCAAACCCCTTCACCTATATCGGCAATTTTTTTGCAAATGGGTCCACTACTGAAGCTCTATATAAATTCCAAATTTCAGCCTCCTAGCATAAGCGGTTGCTGAGATCTAGAAACCAAAATTTTCCGTCTAAAACACTTCCCCATCCTCCCCCCTCACACCCCCACCCCTCCAAATTTGGCCACTTCAAGGGGCCTACCCAGTCTATTCATAAAAAAAATTTTAATTTAATAGCTCAAAGGGTTTGGGAGCTACGAGCCTTCAAACGATTTTGCGTACAGCGGTCGACGTACGGCGTACGGCGTACGGCGTACGGCGTACGGCGTACGGCGTACGGCGTACGGCGTACGGCGGACAGACGGACTGAAATTTTTTATTGCTTTTTTCGTGTCTACTCGTCATGAAACGTGAAAAAAAAAATTTTGAGGGTAGCAAATTTTTTTTTTTTAAAAATCGAAAACAATACTGTATTATTAAAATAATAAAGTAAAAAAGGACGAGGAAGTAGAAACAAATTTGATGTCTATCAGGCCTAAGAAGTATAACAGAATTTGTGAAAGCGTGTTCAACCCTTTTACTAGACTAGAAACCTTGTTGAGGGACCAAGTGGACGAACCGCTACTTTTCTTCTCAAATTGAGCAGAAAGGCATGTGTATGGTTGGTGTTGTGGTCTATTATTCAGAAAAACAGCAAATTCTATTTTTATTAGAACAACAAATCCTATTCTCATTAGAACAATCGAAATGTAAATTTCAAAAATAAGTTTTTCGATTCGATATTTTACACCGGTAATTTATCAAAGGAATTAAATTTTATGAACAAATGCAATCCGATATTTTGCACCGGTAATTCACCAAAGGTCCGACAGCGACCCTTTGCAGTAAATCGTTCGAGATTACATAGGCGTGCCGTGGCCTAAAATCTGGCAGGGGCCAGGGGCCGAATGGTTCAGAACATACGACTTCTTCCGAAAGGTACACATGCTTTTCATACAAGTTCGTTCGTTTTGTGCTTACAAATTAGATGTTCGCTTACAACGAATGATTAGTCTTAGGTTGTGACTTTAAAATGTTTTATACATTTCCACTAGCTGCAGTTGAATGAAAAAATTGAAAATAGTTCCTATGCAGTGCCGTCCTAAGATATTCGGCGCCCGTGGGCTACTAAAAATAATGCGCTCTCTTCATAAGAAAGTACAATTTTGATGGCTAGTGGGAGCGGCAAATACAAAATATAAAAGCTTCAGAATTAGACAATTTTTTACCTTCGGATTTGTAAAGGTTAAATGATTCTGTATTTCGTTTTTTTTTCGTTAGGTTTCTAAAGAAGCGTATAATCAAATTATGCTTTCAATTGTAGTATCAACTTTTTGAAGTGATATATTAGTTTTATCTATGATTTCTAATATCTCGCTATAAAATGCTACCATAATAGCAGTTTTCAGTGAGTTGAACTCATTTAACAACCCCTTCTCTTCAAATTTTGTTGCAGGCTTTTGGATATTATATTCGAAAATTTTATTCAAAGCATTTTTAAAATTTTCATAACCGGAAACAGTTGCCTTCACTGAATCAGCTGTTGCTGACCAACGAGTGTCGCTTAATTTTTTGGGCACTTTGTTTTTTTTAATGCCAGCGTATCTTTCAAAATTTCCCATCTTGATGTTGACGCGGCAAAGAAATTGTATAGATTTTAAAGAAATAAAAATAATTTATTTGCTTGTACGACTCTTCGATTAAATTTAAAGAATGTGCTGCACAGGGTACTTAAATGGCAAGATTTTTATAGATTTAATGCGCGCTTGGAGGCCGCTATATACATATACCCGACATATTAGAAGCAATATTATAAGATTGCCCTCTACAATCTTCCAAATTGATATCTGAATCAGATATACCAGTGGATGCCGCTTATTGTAATCACTTTGGGACCGGCCATAAACAATAACATTAACCGGATGATAACAATAGATGAAGGGTAAACATTTTTCTCATTTATTTTCCTACGCTTGAATATAGATTGCTCGAAGCAACTAATATTATTTTTTTTATTACATTAAGAGTTATTTACAACTCTAGCTTGAATGTTTCACAAAGTTACAGAGAATATGAAATACTGTTTCCTCTTCCTCCTCATCCAGGCAGCTTCTCCAGAAAGTCGTTTGAAAAGAATCGCCGTCTTTTAGCATGCCGGATTGTAAGACAGTGTCTGGTCAGGACACTTACTGTGGTGCTGATTCTCTCCCTTTTTAGCAAATTCAGCCTTGTGCAGCGTTTTAGATCCAGTTTCGGTCATATCTGTCAGCTCAGCGCGCCACTTCTATTAAACTGTCTCGAAAACTTACTCGAAGTTGAGCTCATTCTGTTGAACGAGATCAACATCAATAGCTTTCAGAAGCTACGAAAAGACTGAAATTTCTCATAGTAATCTATGATATGTATCGTCTTGTGTTTACATAAATGTAAAACCAAGAGCAATCATCTTTAATTTTGAGATTGTCTTTACATTCACATGAAGAAAAAAGAGGAGCGATTAAGAATACAGTCACAAAACTTGTAATGTTGTATGAAAAGCTGGCCCGAATGATAACATAAAGCGAATTTTTATTCCAATAAGCGATGAATTTCGTTTGTGGAAAATGGAACTAACTTGTTTTGATAACAAAATGCGGCTTATAACATTATCCGCGATTACTATAAGCGGCATCTACTGTAGTTTTAAAATACAATCTTCCATTTTTGCGCTCTTGTGGTCAGTATTTTCTAAAAAAAAATTAAAACATAACATCAATAAAAATTGCCGCTCCCAAAAGGCTTGCGCCCTAGGGATATAGTCCATTTAGCCTTGTGGTTAGGGTGGCCCCGTTCCTATGAGTCCTCCTTCGAGTAGCTGCCATAGAAAAATCCTGTAAAAATGTGTTCACTCAATTTACGAAACTCACTGTCTTTTAGTTTCGAGTACCAATTCGAAGATTTTTAGCGTTCCAGAAGATTTGAAGTTTTTGATGGATATGTAGAACCTTTTTTTGTATTCGTAAGATGTTTTCTTCAATTTAGATAAAAAAAATAAATACAATTTTTTTTTAATATTTACATTCCTAGCTTATTTTCTATTGTTTTCGCTGTTTTCGCAATTCTCACTTAAAGTTATTATTTATGATTACTATTATATTTATAATATTATATATGTATTTAACCAAAAGTTTTCTGATTTCAATACCATCAAAGTAATAATTCAAAGTGAATAATATACTGGTAAGACTTCAGTTACAAAAAATTGTTCCGAAATCCAAATATACGAATCCAATATCATAGGTATGTATTTCATAAAAAACTCGATATATTCAAAAACCAATTCTACTTAAAAATAATTTATTTATTCCAGGATCTCATAACATCAAAAAATATTTGATGCAAATGTCGTTATGTTTAAAACCAATTTCTACTTTGTTATATTGAAAACATCTTCTAAAGTTCTCGTAAAATTCAAAGATATTCTCAAAAAAAGCTGGTTACATTCAAAAACGTTTGTAAACTTGAAGAAAATCTTGTTACAATTTCGTAAAACTCCAAAATTTTTCATGAGAATCTTGTTGTTTTCAAAAACAATTTCCAATTTATTTTGCTAAATTGAAAAAATCTTGTAAAGCTCTCGTCAGATCGAAAGAACAATGATTTTAAAATTCAAAAATGCCTTGTTATTTTCAAAAGTCAGTTGAGATTTGCTTCGTTCATTTAAAAGATTCTTTTATATTGTTTGTATTGTTAAAAAACATTTGACAAAAAACAATTGGCAACAAAAAGTTTGCGGATAGGAAGGAATTACTTTTCTGGAAGGGGCCAGAATTATTTTTCTGGGAGGGTCCAAGCCAAGGCCTGGGGGGCCCGGCCCCTCCTGCCCCCCCCCCCCCCCAACGGCGCGCCTATGCGAGATTGTAACAAAAGAATTTCATATTTTTAAAACAATTTATGTACAACAAGACTTACATAGTATACAAACACAGAATTATGAATTATATAGAACTAGTTTTTTATTCTAAAATTAGTTGAATTTTAGAATAAATTTTAGTTAGTCTATAACCACATCAGAATTCAGACGTTTCATTTCTATTCACGGATAACCAGTGTATTTCCCAAATAATACTAAACCCCCACAGTGTCCTAACAGGGCATAACTCGTGTGGCCTACACATGGTCAGATTGAGAATCATTGACGACCCCATGTGCACTGCTTGCGACGACAGCTACGACACAACGGAACATTTCCTTCTTGAGTGTCCAGCACTCTTTTGCGAGAATGCACGTATACGTTGATGTTATGAGAATGGAGAAACTTCGTTCTCACTCCCTACCTGAGCTCTTGAAATTCGTGAGGTAGATGAAAAAGTTCGGGTAGAGACTCGAGGACAATGGGCAATCTTTACCTGAGTGCTCAAGATCCCCCACACCAAACAACAAAACAACCCTTTTATACCCTCTTAGGGGTTGAAAAGGCAAAACCCTTGAAAACCTATTTTTCGCGATTATGAAACAAGACCGTGGAAGGGAAAATTTATTCGACCTGAATTACATGGCTGAATTCGTGAAAATGTGTTGTAGTATACATTTTTACGAATTCAGAAGATGTTTAAAAAACTCGCAATTATCGGGTTGGGGAGTAAGACTATTGGACAAATTAAAAATATATTTTAAGGGAGATGAGGTCGGAAGCTCGAATCGAGACATTCTAAAATCCATTGAAGTGACCACATTTTTAAGGGTGGGAGTGTGAGGGGTGAAGTAGGGGAAGCGTTTTAGACGGAAATTTTTTGTTTCAAGATCTCAGCAACCGCTTATGCTAGGAAGTTGAAATTTGGCATTTATATAGAACTTCGGTAGTGGACCCATTTGCAAAAAAATTGCCGATATAGGTGAAGGGGTTTGGGAGTGGGGTGAAAAATAATGCGTCCGAAACGCAAAAAAGGCGAGATCGACACATTCTAAAATCCATATCTCCTAAATGGTTAATGTCACAAAATTTAAACTTAATGAATATCTGTAGGTATACTAGGAGAATAGATCGGAAACAAACTTTTGAGTGGAGTCAGTGGCGTACGGGGGTGGGGGGTGAAAAACTTTAGACTACGATATCTCACGAACCGATTGCACTAGACAAATAAAATTCGGTTTCTGTATAAAATTTGACAAATGAAGTTTGATGAAAGTAAAATTTTTTAAGGGGGCGATGGAGCATGACAGTGGAGGGGATACGAATTTTTCTAAAAAATCATGTCTCATATCTCAAGAACAGTGTAAGATAGATGCTATAAATTTTTATCAGAAGTAGGCCTAATAGACCCCTGGCAGAAAAACAAAATTTTGGAAGTAAGGGTGTAGAGGGCGAGGGTGGGGGAGGGTGAAAAGGAAAAAGTTCCGATTTTTATATCTCGAAAACCTATAGTATTTAGATAGAGCTATATTAGTAGCATGTTGGAAAAATATAATTTTTTATAGGGTTAGTATGTTACGGGGGTGGGGGTGTTTTTCCTATATATAGAACGGCTTATGCTACAAAGTTGAAACTCGGTATGTTTATGTAAGTCAACTAAAAAACAAATTTAGATAAAAAAAAATTTGAAATATATATTGGCGTTCGGAGGCAAAAAAAATTATCAGTGAAAATGGAATGCTTATATTTTCACGGTTTTCGTCATATCTATTAGGTCTTCCCAAATATTGAAGTCATTTTTATTCTACGGCTTCTTCATATAAATACCTAGAAAGCGTTTTCATGATTTTTTAAAATTCGACCCCTAAGTGTCTGCAAAGGGGGTTGTAAACTTTTTCATGAATTCTACTATATCCACAGGTCTTATTAGGTATCGAATATCTTTTCACTTTCACGTGCTTGCGTAATAATCGCCTAAAACTTGTTATTAAGTTTTTTCCTTTTTCAGCCCCTAAGAGGGTATAAACGGGTTGAACACGTTTTCACGAATTCCGTCATTTCTTTTTGAAGTGATAAGAAATTTAATTGGTTCATACTTTCTCGTGCTGTCTTCATAACTATCTATTAACTCCTTGACATTATGGAATCGTTCAGGCTACCGGATAGCTCGAGCGTGTTTCAGGCCGAGATTTTTGCGCCGACAAAGGCAGCGGAGTTAATTGTGCGAAAACAGTGCGTGAATGGTACAATAACTATTTATGTTGACAGTCAAGCTGCCATCAAGGCTGTTGAGGCGCACATTACTAAATCCGGGCTTGTAGGAGAATGTAAAAGAATATTGCAGATGGTGGGTATGAATAACAACCTTAAGATTATCTGGATTCCTGGTCACAGTGACTTCCCTGGAAATGAAAAGGCAGACGAGCTCGCCAGAAGGGGGTCGGAGATGAGCATAGAGCTGGCCGACGAGTCGGTTCTATGTCCCATTGAATGCGTAAAGGGAATGATTGATATTGAAGCGCTCAGACAGATGGAGGGGGCCTGGGTGAATCTCTCGGGATGCCGGCAAGCAAGAATCTGCTGGCCGAAACTTGATAGAAGGAACTCTAGCTTCATTGTGTCTCTGGGCAGGGACATTTGTAGACAACTTATAGGGGTCCTAACGGGGCACTGTCCCTTTGGGAGGCATGGAGAAAGGCTGGGAATACCCATGGCTGACCTGTGTCGCTGTGGTGATGAGAATGTTGAGCCAACACTGGAGCATCTAGTGTGTGAATGTGAAAGTCTGGCACGCACCAGGCATCAGTACTTGGGGAAATTCTCCTTAACCGGTCTATCAGAACTTGCGATGATTCCTTTATGGAGAACTACTCTCTTCATAAGGAAGAGCAATATTTGGAATCAGTAGTCTAGAGCCCGGTTTTATACGAGGGGACCACAATGGATCCACAGAGATCTCTCGTGATGGACTGGGGCACATCGCTTTAGTCCACCCTTCTCAACCTAACCTAACCTAACTACTTTCAGGATTTTTGGATATTCAACCCCCCAAGTGGGTGTAAGGAGGTTGCATATCTGATTATATATCGAATTCATTTTTAATTCCCAAGGTTTCCTATATAAAAAAGCCAAAAGTCAATTTCAGTATTTTAGATATTCAATCCTAATGGGTGGAAGGGGGTTGTATGCTTTTCAAAGCTTCGACATATTTCTTAGGTTTGATGAGATATTAGATCGCTTTTCATTTCCACACACTTTTCATATAATCGCCTATAAACCCATTTCTCAATTTTTCGATATTCAACCCCCAAGGGTTTACTTATGTTTTCACAATTTTTGCCATCCTTTAGTTCTGATGAGATATAAAATTGGTTATAACGGCATTTGATGTAATGACCTAAAAACCGATTTCACGATTTTTTGAATTTCAAGAACCAAGAGGGTGTAAAGGTTTGCTTATGTTTTCACAAATTTTTAAAAATACCTCATGTCTCATGAGTGTCTCATGAGTTGCTTCTTATGAAATCGTCTAAAATCCTGTTTCACAATTTTTTCGAAATTTAAACCCCAAGTGAAAGTAATGGGTTTGTAAACGTTTTAACAATTCGTCATATCTCTTAAGTCCGATAAGGCAACAAATTCGTGTTTACTTATATGGACTTTTAGTGTACATAGTATAACGAAATTCGTATAGTCTACAGCTTTTTCAATGTTCAATCGGCTAAAAATTTCTATTTTAAATATTTTTATTTTAAGAACAAAATTAACGTTGCAAGAAACCTCATAATCTCGAAACAACTGATGATATGCTCCGACTTTGACTGCTCCCGAACTTTGACCCGAAAAATAATAAAGTTTTGCCCAGACCATTGGCAGATTATTTTTCTACTAGTCTTAAAACGTGAAAATAATTAAATTCGATAAAAACATGTTTTTTTATTATTAAAATAATGAAGTAAAAAGATGCGTTTCATTAAAACTGCTCAAACTGGTTCAAATTGTATAAACTTCTAATAAAATATTTTAAATTAAGTCTATTTATTAACAAATACCATAAAAGCTGTTTATTACAAATAAAAAAAAGATCATAAATCCGGGCGGGAATAAGTAATTGAACCTTTTAAGACTATAAAAATATCGACGGAGCTATTTCAATTTCCACACAATGGAAAAGTGATGTATTTCTGCCCACATCTAAAACTTGTTTTCTTGTTTGCCATAAATTCAAATGTAAAACATAGTATGAAGTAAAGTTAACAACATACTTTTAAGCTTATTGTGGTATTTATTTTCTGCTTAACAAATACAAATTTTTAGTTTAGAAAATAAGTATATGTAATGTCTAAAAAAGAAATATTAGCATTACTTTTTGTATAACGGAAATAGTTGTGGGAGTAAATAAGATTTAAATTCTTTTTTGTAATTTTGTAGACAGTGACAATACCAAAAAAAATTAAGATAAATCAATGAAATGATACAAACAACAAATTTATCAATCGATAAAAGATATCCACTACTGCGTTTTTTTTTATGAATAAATACAAACTTGATAGCCAAACTCAAATATGGGTTAATTATCCGAATTAACATGATGTTCCACGTTTCACGAAGTAGACAGAAATTAAGTAGCTAAAAGGCCAAATCTAGTGCAAAATATCCCACCATGCAGTAGTGAATCGCTTAAAAGCGCTTTAATCGAAGATGCAAGCAAAATTCGAAGATCATTTTGACGATCTTGTCGAAATTCCGGTTTACATTTTCAAATATTGTACCGAAAACTATCCACTACATACGCATTCCCGGATGTTTAAGTACGCTATCACTAGCACCAATACTAGGAGCATGCCACCCGCCGAAAAGCTTTACAACAATATAGTAATATAGACAAGGCCACTCTCAGGGCGATATGGTTACTCACTTTTTTTCGGCATATATCTGAAAATTGTCCATTTGGATTGTCCAGCGATTCGAACAAAAACGACATTGTTACAACGATAAAATCACTAAAACTAGCAAAGAGGAGGAGATATACCAGCCCACTATCGCGCTAGTCTAGTATCGATTTTGGACCCCAAATCTTCGAAGCGTTTGATACCATTCGGCCTACAACTACGTCACGGTATTTCCATTTTTTATTAGCGTTTTGAATTGAAAGTATTGGTCACTGGGCTACCTGAAATTCGGATATAAACTTAATTTTCATATTATATAAAAGAGATAATAAAATTATTCAGAATCAGTTGAGGCAAAACCACCAGATTGAGGAAAACTGTCTACAAAATTTTTTGGAATTTCTTCGAATTGAACAATGCGAGCAGTTTTGGTAAGTGGATTGTTTTTGGTAATTGTTTTTAATAATTTCGGCATACGGGCAATGTTTTGTGTGATTTTAATTGTATTCCTGTTTTAGGGATCGTTGTGCCTGGTCATATTTCTGGCCTATCCGGTGGTAGGCGGAATAAACTACAATCTTCCAACACATGGATATTCTGCGAATACCCGTCCAGTTTACGATGTACAACCGGAAGTTTATTCGCTTTCAACAAATGGTCACTTGAACACTCAAAACTCGTATCTTGCGGGCGGAAGTCTAGGATACGAAAACGGATTCGCCAATGGTGGTTTTGCTAATGGAGGATTTGCTAATGGTGGATTTGTTAATGGTGGATTTGCTAATGGTGGATTTGCTAATGGTGGATTTGCTACTGGAGAGTTCGACGGTGGTTTTGGAAACGTTGGTGGCTTCGAAGCCTATCAGCAACCGGCTATTGTTTCGAAATTCTTTTCGCTTCATTCCGCTCCGGAAGAGCCACGCGAAGTACAAATTCGTCACTTAACTATCGGCGAACCGCGTAAAAATTATCGCGTCGTATTCATTAAGGCTCCAGTTCAACATCCACCAGTGGCTAGAATTACAGCATCGTTTGCACCAAAAGAAGAAAAGACTGTCATCTATGTTTTGTCGAAGAAACCCGAAGTTGAAGTTATCAATGAAATTGTACAGCCCGCCCCAACTGAGCCCAGCAAACCGGAAGTTGTTTTCATCAAGTACAAGACTCCAGAAGAAGCTGCTCATGCTCAGCAAGAAATTCAAGGTAGCTAGCTACATACGATTTGGGTGATTTTTTTAAATTACGTCATACCATGTGCGCACCATCTATCGGCTATTTTTAAAAGCTCATCGGTTTTTTTCTAATCGGTAATTTTCTTAACTTTTTTCAGCGCAATACGATGTTCTTGGCGGATCTTCACAGGTATCCAATGAAGGAGTAGCACCAATAACCTCAGTAATCGGATCACTTGGTCATGCAGGTCATCTTCTCGAAGCTCATCCTACTTCAGACTCTCTGTTTCATATTTTGTCAACTCGAAGCCCTAAAGTTGTGAGTACAACGTTGAAACGTAAACATTAAAAGATGGGCGTGAAAACTAGTCGCTGGATATGACGACCTGACTCTAGGTACTCGTACAGTATGTAAATTTGAAATTAGTGCAATTAAACAATCACTCAAAGTTCAAATTGCATTGTTAGTGTAATGATTTTTTACTTATTTATTTTGCTGTTCTAAAATAAATCTTCTTAATTATAAAAACGCATTTTTTAAACCAAAGTATGTACTGCCCACTTTTCGATAACTTTCGCAGATAGTCTACTGAATTTTGATTGAAGAAAATTTTTTTTATTATGTTTACCTAGTTGTAGTGCAGCAGTTACACCAACAGATAAAACATAACTATCGTGTTTCGGCCAGTCCTATTTCATATAACGTCCGTCAAAACTTAGCAGGTGACCGCCAAAATAATGTCAAAAAAGAAACCGAATATTTAAAAAAAATAGCGAAAGGTGTTTATCAGCAAGGGCAACCTTCATCTCTACTCACTTGGACGTGCTCATTACGCTATTGTGCATTTTACTGATATTGATCCGATTTTAAACACTCGCTGAAAGAGACGTTTGTTATTTTTTTCCGGGGATAGATTGTAAGCCGATCGCCCAACCCCCCAGTATAAAAATTGATGACTAGATCAAGAAAACAGAAATATGATGTAAAAACTAGCAACGCCTCATTACTCAACCACAAACAAACAGATGGCATACCGGAAAATCGTTGGACTCCGAAGCACACAGACTTATCAAATTTTGTTAATTTAAAAATTATTCATGAATACCTATATATAAAAAAATCCAAGATCCAAATTATTTTTTTATAATATTAAACTACTATAAAGAGGAACTAAAAATTTGCTAACTGTGGGTGGAAAAATTTATTACTTTTAACATGCAGTGGGTGTGTGAAAAAAGAACAAAAGGCCAAACAAAGAAATATTTCAATTCGATATAAATTCTATGATTTGTGTACTACATATAACACAATTTTCTATCGTAATATTCGGTAGCTGTGTGAAATGCTTTCCTATGAGTTAACTTACAAGTACTGTCACGAAACAGCTTACTTTTGGACCATGTCCAAACAAAATAGCAAAAACTGGCTTTTAATTGAAAGAAAGTTGCGTTCGGATAGAAACAATCTGTTTTCATACTATTTTCAAGATATTTCATTAACAAAAATCTGGTAACAGTGTGGGCACAACTTCGCAACATAACGTTCCAAATGGCCTCTTGGTTATTATTTGGATTGTTAGTCATTCTCATCCGGACTTCTCTCCAATAAATACCTGAGTCGCGCCCAAACTGTTGGCAGATTTCTATTTTTTTTCCAATTTCAAAAAACAAAGGGATTAAAAAAGGGGTTATTGGGATTAGGGGTTGACTATAAAAATCTGAAACCGATTTTTAGGCGATTATATAGAAAGCCCGGAAAGCAAGAACCAATTCGATTTCTCATTGGACCTAAGTGTTATGTCGAAAATAGTAAAAATGTACACAAACACTTTACTCTTAGGGGTTCAATATGACAAAATCCTGAAATTAATTTAAGTAGAAGTAGAAGCGAATTCGATTCCCCATTAGACCTATAAGTTTTGTCGGAATTCGTGAAAACTTCAACAACAATCTTACAATCCTAAAAATGCTTAAATGGTTTTTTCCCGATTATATTTAAAGCGTCTAGACTCATTAGACCTAAGAAATATGTCGGAATTCGTTAAGTGTCGAAAAATTTGGAAAACAGTTTCTAGGCGCCTATATAAAGATCCCATAGAAGGAAAATTAGTTTAATATCTCGACATACCTAACATACGTGAGAAAAAAAAATTAAAATTTTTAAGACTTTACTTTTTTGAAAAATTGCTATCATCTACTTCCGTGCTCCTCTTTTCCGCCTTAAAAATTTTATATTTAGTAGACTCCACTTGTATATATTATAGATACACAAACCAAATATTATCTTTCTGGTGCAATTGGTTCGGCAAATATTATAATCCAAACTTTTTGAACAATTTCCGAATTTTTTAGAAATTATTTGAAAAGCCCCTTGAAAAGTAATCTTAGAAGATATTGTAGAATTCGTGAAAACGTATGCAACCCTCTTAGGGAAGTGTCAAAAAATTTTTAAATTTATTTTTGTGTATTATATAGAAACCCCGCGGAAGTGAAAAGGAATTCGAAATTTTATTAGACCTCAGATATATACCAGAATTCGTGAAACGTATACAAATGCTTCCATTGCCTTAGGGTTGAATATCAAAAAAATTTTGAAACCAGTTTTTAGGCGACTGTATGTAAAACAAGTAAAAACCAATGCGATATATAATCAGACCTAAGAGATATGTCAGAATACCTGCAAATGTATGCAACTCTCTTACACTAACTTTAGGCGTCAAATGCCGAAAAATCCTGAAACGGATTTTTGAATGACTACAAAAAAAAGCTTTTGAAAGTAAAAATTTTCATTAGACCTAAGAGATATAACGAAATTCGTGAAAACGTTCAAATGCTTTTACACTCTCTTATGAGTTCATAATCAAAAACCTTGAAATTTGTTGTCGGCCAACTACATACAAAGCCTGTGGAAGTAAAAATAAATTTGGTATCTCATCACAATATTATATGTGTATATTATATTTGAATCTCAAAAATCCTGAAAACGATTTCTGTGAGTTTATCTATGAAACTCCTGGAAATAACATTAATTCGATGTCTCACAAGATCTAGGAAATATGACGAAATTCGTAAAAACCCAGCAGACCAAAAACACCGAAATCCGTCAGAGTTCCGATGGAAAGTCCTTTATATAGTCGGAATTCCGGGCTAGAAATCCATGCGATTTCCGGCAGATTTCCATAAGCCGTGGGATTTTTTTTACCGAAATCTTTGAGAAATGTCCGCAGCATTTCCCAAAGCATTTTCCCCTTCCGAAAGCTTACTAAAATTTAAATTTGATCATTTTTATCAAGTATGACGTAAAGAAACATAGAGTCTGTAGAATTGTCTGCAATCATAACCGATTGTGCGAAAAGTCTACTGATCCTGCATTTTTTGCGTCAGAACGGACAAGACAGTGAATTACTTTTCATTTCAGAAGAATTTTTAATTATGTATTTCTTAGCACAAGGATTTTTTATTCTTGTAATGCATTATATGTTAAGTAGATAATACTAAAAGCAGTTCTTATGAATACTTTTGCAATTAGAAAATTTAAAAAACAGAATGACTTTTTTAAAAAACCAAAATAAAGATACAAAAGTCTATGGTTTCTCCTTTATTATTTTGGTATAGAATTAAAAAAAAAAATCTAATGGAATTTATACAAAGTTTTCCACGATATGTCCGGATGTCGGCAAGTTCTTTTGGAATTCTGTCTGATGATTCCATGAAATTCTTATTGCTTTTCCTCATGGAATTATATCTAAATTTTCCGATTGAAATCCACCGGAAACATCTGTCTCACTTTCCCCTATATCAGAAATAGCTCATAACTTTACGAGGATATCAGAACATTACACTTTATTGGTCTGCTGGGAATATACGTTCACCGATTTTTTTTTGGGTTCTACCTCCGCACGTCACTATAAATCTAAAAAAAATGTTTGCTTAAATTTGTTTTCTAGTAAATCTACATACAGGTCCCTAATAAGTTTCAGCATTCTGGCGTGAGCCATTCCTGAGGAAGAAAAAACACTCCCCACTCCGTACCATGTAGCTCATACAAAAAATTGTATTTTTAGAACGCATCACTACAAGTGCCCTATACAAATACCAAATTTCAGCTATTTATTTGCAGCTCCTTTTGAAATATAAAAACCAACAAATTTTAATTTTCACCGCCCTTCAGCCTCACCAACTTCACGTAGTAATAAAATAGTGTCTTAGTTTGATTTTCTACAAAAATTGTTAGACCCCCTTCTGTGCTTCACTGGCATCAAATCTTTATATTCGACATACCACTCCATTATCTCTTATACAGTTAAAACCAAATTTCATCTTTCCTGCGTAATTGGTGTGCGTTTTATTGTAATCTAATGATTTTTCGCCACTAAATTCTCTCTATTATACTATCCTTGTATATCTACCTATAATCATCAACAAGTTTCAACCTCGTAGCATTAGCCGTCCAGGAGATACGGATTTTCGAATGTCTCGATTCCAGCTTTCAATTGCTCCTGAAGCATAGTTTCACTCATTCCATTCATGTTGATCATATTTTGCATATTGCTCCTTTGTCTATATAATTCCAGTTTTAACTTTCTAGCATAAGCGGTTCCTAAGATATAGAAACCCAAATTTTGCTTCTAAAACGCTTTACTCGCCTGCCCTATCGCCTTCTTCTCATCATCTAAAGGGGTCCACCCAATCTATTCATCAAAAAAATTTTAAGTTAATATCTCAAATGGTTTGTAAGATAAAGGCCTTCAAACGCGTTTGGATGCGCTGTATACGACGTACGGACGGACTTTTTTTTGTGTTTTGGAATCTACTTAAAAAAGTGGATGGTGGTAAATTTTTAAAACATTGTAATCGAAACTAGTGAATAAATTCAATGGTCTATATATCAAATTTCTTTTACTAAACATATTTAAAAAAAATTTTCAAAATCATATTTATTTCACTTAGTTTTCTGTACTTAAATCCAAGTTTAATATGTTTGTTTTGTCAATATAAAATATTATTTTCAATGTGCCAAAAGGATTTTATGAAACTTTATCAACTTGTACATTATTTCTATCCTATCGCTTTAATAATGTGACTGAAATTTAATTAATTAGAAAAATTATATTATCAATTTGAAAAATTATTGATCACTAGAATAAGAAACGCTGTATAGCACTGTCGTGTGCTGTCTCGCTATATCGTAGCACAATACTACTGTGTCGGCCCTCGGTTCTCGGCTGTAGACTCTGTCGTTCTTATATACTGCATTTGTGAAGTCGAGAGCTTTTCCGAATATTTCGTGGTGTGTGTTAAACTTGCCAAAGGTTCTTCTTTATGCGAAAAGAGTCTAGGGATCTCCACGCTGTTTTGTTGGTGTATGTGAGAACAACCGATAAAGGAAAAGTGATTCTTCTCGAACATTATCGAACTTTGCCGAAGACTTTGCCACGCCTTTCTCATTAGATATTGCAAGGCGCCCATTCGGATGTTTTGCTCCACCTACCAGGTAGGTATTGGAAGGTTGTTGCTTTTCTCACTAGAATTTATTTGTTATTAGTGTTATTTTTTGAGATAAATAAGGAGTGACTATTATTATTATTGTTATTACTATTTATTAATTTGAGCGTGTAAAATCCTTCCAGCTCGTCGAACCACGACCTTGGTGGTCTTTTGTTCCTGGCCTTTAACCACTCCCTAGGCCTTATCTATTCCCCTAAGAAAGGAGATGATTTTACTCCGGAGAGTCTTCGACAGGTCCTCGCGGGCGAAAGAAAATCCACCGAAAGTCTGCCTGTAAGACGAGATGTGATTTCACAGAATCAACATGCATCTAATGATACTTTGCCGATGATTTTTTGGTGATAATTGAAAAAATAATGTCCTAAGAAATATAACCCTTGTATTATACCTATTTAGAGAAAGCAATTCTGACGCTCTTTTACTGGTAAAAGTGAGAAATTTCTTTGACTGTCTATGTCCTGAGAGTGAGTTCCAATTGTCTTACAACTGAAGATTTACACATTTTAAAATACCATCCTTAATTAAGCCTTTACATACTCCGCAGAATTGTTCCGAGCCAAACATTGGTGAGTTGGCTCCCAGCTAAGCCAGCTGTCGGCCAATTCGATTCCCGGAATACCCTTATGTCCTGGCACCCACATGTGCCAGTAGTGACCATAAGTACAATGTGCTATTTTTGGGGCTACGAAGCTGGGTACTCGAACGGGAATATCAGTTGCTAAATTTTTTTAGTTCAGAATATCGCATTATTATTTCACCGTGTTCTGCAGGTTTTATGCGAAGGCATTGGCCTTTAATACAAAGTTTCAGCTACTTTGCTTAAAAAATCAGAAAATCGTCAAACGAATAAAAGTACCCAAAAACGACCTTGCTCTTAAAGATCTCATTTTTTTACTATTATATTATTCTAAAATTTTTAAAATAAATATTATAATTTGTTTACTGTATTCCGCCATTTATATTATGTCATTTTCAAAACATTAAAAACAAATAAAAATTTACTCGGATTAACACATCTTGGAGTCTACTTTCGATTTTTGAACTTCTAGAAAAGGCAAGGAAATCAAAATTCTCGTCGAACCAGTATCAGATTCGCGTTATATTTCTTCTTCTCTAAAACGATCAGACATTTTAAATTAGTTGTTTCATCATAACATCTTCGTCTTCGTATCTTCACTAACCCGTTCAACCGGGTCAACTTTATAATAAAGTCCAATCTCGCATTAAAATACTGAAAACGATTACATAAAGTTAAAAGTCTTAATCGGAAATTTTTATTCATGTTCCAGCTTATTTCAATTTGTTCTACATGGTGGTAGCTCGTTTCGATTAAATTTTTTTATGTAAGTAATCAATTTATTAATGTTAGCACTTATTATTCGTATTGCGAAATATTTTAAACAACTATATTATTTAAAAATTTCTGCAAGATACGATATTATCTAAATGTCTATGGTAAAAAGCCTTCTCAGTATTCATTTGTATTTCCATGTCGATGACTTTATTTCTAAAATATGATTTATACGTTTAAAATTGCTTACAAAAATCCTTATACTATGCTAATTATGCCGGTAACCATTTGAAATTAGCATTAATAAAAGGGTTAATTAAATTTAAAATGTAGCTTCCATACCAGTTAATCTTTCCAAAATATACGTTTTATAGCACCTGCAACTTTTAATAATTAAGACACTTAGTTTTGCATGATACCCCTTATCCCGGTCAAGGTTGTTCCTTCTTTTTAGCCCAACTTAAATAAAGGTTTCATTCATTTCACTTAACGATAGGCAAATACAAAAACTGTAGTAAAAATTTACGCCATATTTTACATAACTTTTGAATTTTTTGATTTGTTTTTTTTTTTATTGAAGCCATTAAATAATTTATTGGACAAGTTCATTTCAATTTTTCTAACGAAGAAGAAGATAGTGTTATCTTTGGTCTCGTTGGTTTGACCTTTGACGACCAGATGGCAGTCTTTCGTAAAGCTCACGTCGAAAAGTTATCATTGGAAAAATTTTAACATTCACCTTTTTGAAAATTGATCTTGTCTTATGTGAGTTTTGCACAAGGTGCGATGTGCGATACTAAGAACGGCATGGTCGAAAATGTTTACCAATATTCTAGATTTGTTTCTATTTATAGTGAAAACTAGTTCCCACATGAAAGTAAATCTGGTTTTGTATAAGGTCAAAGTGACATAATATAAAGATGGTTTAATAGCATTTAAAATTCAGAGTGATGCATTTTTCTTGGGGCAGTTCTTGACGCTTTTACAAATTGATTAATGTTTGTCCTATTGTATTACTCACCTTTCGTGCGAGCCGATATATTTTTAGAGGCTGGTGTAAGGGAAAAAATCTGATTTTTATTTCTCGAAAATCTCAAGTGATAGAAAGCTGAAAATTGGAGACTATATTGACTCACTATTAGGGCATGAAAGAAAAATAAAATTTTTGATAGGAGTGGAAGGGTACGGGGGTGGATTTTATATCTCAGATACGGCTTATGCTAGAAAGTTGAAACTTCGTACTTACTGATGTTAATGTACTACAAGAGTAGTTAAAGTTAAAAAAGGTCAGATTTTCATTGGCGTACAAAGGTAGAGTAAACAAAATTTCGTGAAATGGCTTTTCGGCTCAATGAGATCGAATTCGCTTTTACTTCTATGTGCTTTATATATATACATATATTGTTTGGTAACATGAAATCTCGCATGCTTTTAAAATTTAGCAATAGTTTGGGCACAATTTTAATTTTTTTTGGTCAAAGTTTTAATTGTGGTGAGATTATCTCCCTCAATTGCAATCGTCATTTTATCTTTTATGAATCACTGGAGTGATAAGCCCTCTGTCTTGCAATGCGGTAAGAAAAAACATACGTTAGCTCCAAACCGGTCCACCGCCATAAAATATTATTTGCAGAATGTATCACTAGAATAGTTCCTTATAAGAGCCACCTTTCAACATCCACCACTATGAAGGTTCAAAAAATTAAAAATACGCTAACAGTCTGGCAGAATTTTCATTTTATTATTTTTTTAAATAAAAAAAAAAAACATAACGCGTTAGAGGTTGAATATGAAAAAAGCCTAAAACCGATTTTTAGGCGATTATAGTATAGAACGCCCGTTAAGTTAAAAAAGAATTCGATATCTCATTAGACATAAGAGATATGTAGGAGTTCGTAAAAACGTAAAACGTTTTAGATCATTATACATAAAGTTCATAGAAGTAAAAGCGAATTCGATATCTCATTAGACTTAAAATATTTGTCGGAATTCGTGAAATTTAAATAATCCCGTACACTTTCTTTGTGGAGGAATATCGAAAAGTATTCAAATTGGTTTCTTGGCGATTATATTTAAACCACTTAGAAGTAAGGCGATTTCGATATCTTCTTACACCTAAGAAATATATCGGAATTCGTCAAAACGTACGTACACAACCCTTACCACTCTATTAGGGGTTGGATATCAAAAGAACTAGAAAACGATTTTTAAGAGCTTATGTAAAGAGCATGTGGACGTGAAATTGATTCGATACCTCGAAAAACCTAAAAAATATGACAAAATTCGTGGATATGTAGAAAAACCCATTTTAGGGACAATTTTTTTGACCCAGTAACGCATGGCCATGCGAATCTGGACTTCTGTGTTGCTTAAATAATTTCTGGGATCAACATATCGTTGATGGAAAGGCAAACGGAGATAAGTGACATAATGCAAATTTTACAGGAGAGCTTATGTGTATTGGAGTTGAATATCTAAAAATAATGAAATCAACTTTTTGACGATTAGGTAGGAAACCTTAGGAAGTAAAAATTAATTTGATATCTCATTAGAACTAAGAAATGTGTAGGAATTTGTGAAAACATATGAATCCCCTTGCAATCACTTTGGGGTTGAATATCAAAAAATCCTGAAATCAATTTTTAGATATATGTAAAGAAAGCCCGAGGAAGTGAAAACCAATCCGATGTCTTATCACTCCTAAGAGATATGACGAAATTCACGTTTTCAACCAGTTTATCCCCTCTTAGGGGTTGAAAAAGGAAAAAATTTTAAAACAAGTTTTAGGTGATTAATAAACAAGCCTGTGGAAGTAAAGAGTTATTCGATATCTAATCAGACCGGAGGAATATGACTGAATTCGTTAAAATGTATTCAACCCCTTTACACAACCGTCAGGGTCGAATGTCAAAAAATCCTGAAAACACTTTTTAGGTATTTATATGAAGAATCCGTACAATAAAAATGAATTCAATATTTGGAAAGACCTAATAGATATGACGAAAATCGTGAAAATATATACATTCCATTTTCACTGATCATTTTTCGCCCCTCTTTCAAACGCCAATGGATATTTGAAATTTTTTTTATCTAAATTACTTTTCTAGTTAACTTACATATACATACCGAGTTTCAACTTTCTAGTATAACCCGTTCTATAGTTAGGAAAAACACCCCCCAACCCCGTACCATACTACCCCTATAAAAATTTATATTTTTTCAACATGCTACTACTATAGTTCTATCCAAATACCAAGATTCAGTTTTATATCATTATAGGTTATCGAGATATAAAAATCGAAACTTTTTCTTCTTCATCCAAGTTTACAATGTTTGAAACGAAAGTTCCGAATATGATGCAAATCGAATGAGTCCTTCGTGTAGCAACCTACAAAAGTCCTTCAAAAATGTATACAAGTTACATAATCCACTATAACTCTAGTACAAGTTAAAGCAGGGATTCAAAATTTTACAGGAATTAGTTTTATATCAAAAGCAAGACTGATCCATCAACTGCTTCGGGTAGCTGTCATACAAAAGTTCTTAAAACACGTGTTCACCAATATTGAATGATAGCTTTAGAACGCTTTAAGTTACGACTTTGAAATTTTGTATACGTTGATTTTATAGTAGTCGCAGTTGAAGGTATTAATATGAAAAATAGCCCGTAAGTCCTTCATGTAGTTGCCATACAAAAATTCTGTAAAAATGTCCCAACTTAATTTATGGAACTCACTATAACTCAAGAAATCGTTTAACCATCCATCGAGTAGCCACTATGCAATAGTTTCTACCTGTAAATAAAAGGTCATGCAATAATTGTATGTGCACTCCTCATTCTTTTGATATAATCCCAACTAAAATATAAATCGGAGTTCAGTATTTCATCTAGAGTATCATACGGTTGGCTTGCAGCCGATCGTGACTGCGTTATGTTTTTTATTTAAACGTTAATTTCAAGATTTTAATGCAAGATAAATACTTTACTATTAAAAAATAATAAAGCGAAATATCTAACTGACATAATAACATCCAATACTTTGTCTAATCATTGAAATCCCCAAATTCGTCTACATTTTCGTTGGTTAGTTCAAAAAAGCAAGCATTGGTCTTTAAATCATGTTGGCATGTAACTCAATTTCGGAAAATCTGTCACATATCTCCTTTTGTATTTCAAGCGTCGATATGTTTATTTATTTTTTCACTAATTTTGAACATAAACATAATAGCAATAGATTGCGAAAATAGATAATCATCATTTTTTCTTTATTAAAATTACGGAATTTATGAAAAAAGGGATGTAATACCATTTCCTAAAAAAAAGTCTTTCTTAGTTCAGTATTCAAGATCTTTTTCTGCAACATTTGAAATTATTAATAACGGTTGCCAAAAAAAAATAATTCGCTTGATAGTAGTAAAATCACACATAATTTTTTGTGTAATTTTACAAATACGTTGGATATTTTCTGTGTAAAATTCAAATAGTGCGTAAATATTTTCAGTGCTAGTAAAATTACGATTCTACAGTAGGTAAAAGTTTGGCTGATCAACAACAATTTAAATAGCGATTTAATGTATCGTCTAGACTATTCCATGACTAATTTACTTCGGAGCTAATTCGACTTCTGTGACGTTTTTCGTTGCATTATTCACCGATACAAATTTTATAGATCAATCAATTTTTTCACACCTCTTCGTGAAAAGAAATTGTTTCAAAATGTTTTTAGCTATCAATTTCTGAATGAAATATTGCTTTACAATCTGCTGTGCTTAAAATTCATTTATGAACTGAAATACAGACCAACAAAAAAATATTAAAGGTTAATATAGGCATGGGGCTTGAGTTTTATTGAATTCGGTACCTTCTATTGAAGTTTTGCTCCGATTTATATGTTGGTTGTACAGGTTTTATACGGAAACTAGGCTTGACGATTTTTTTTCATTCGGAATGAAATGGAGTTTTTAACTTATGGAAATTACACATGTAAATCTAACTTGATTGAGAAATATCTGCTAAAGTAATAGACCTGATTGGTGGTGATATAATCGAGAAAAACATACCGCAATCACGATACACAGTAGTCAATCTTAAGGAGAAATACTGACTTGCGATTTAAATTCTAGTTCGGGATAATAAAAGAATTTGAAATGGATTGAGTATTTTTATAGTGGTCGATTATCTGAATAAATAATTGAATTTGATTTAGTTCTCGAAAACGCAAGTAACGTATTTTAAAGGATATTTGTATGGTATTTACATGAAGTTGTATCCTGATTTTACCTACTTTCAAATGGAGAAAAATTCTGTGTATTCTTACCTACAAAGTTTTAAATTCCCAGCTTTAAGAGTACTCGCAGACTGAAGATTTTTAATCGGGCGATAGTTTAGTTGAAGGCTTTGCAGCTATATGAAAGTGCGCACACCGATCGCTTCGATTCATCCAAACTAAATAGTTGAACATAGTTTAGCTTGGTTGATAAGAGTGTGCACAGCTCAATGCGATTAAAAAGCTGCCCAACTTTTTAGTATCCAGCGTGTCCTAGTCTTAAGGGTTCTGTGCTAATCGTACGTTAAGTGAGAACACACGATTTAAGGACTTTTGTATAGGAGTAACAAATTGTGATTACCAAAAATTAAGACGAATTATGATACTTGGTCTGAAGGAATATGGAATGTGGAAGTCATTAAAAAAGAAAAATTTTATTTTCGGTTACCCACCTAGTTCCAGATATGAAATTGAACACTGATGATATTGTCTTTTAGTTTTGAGTAGCAACCAAATGGGAGTCCTTAATAAGAGACAAACGACATACACACTCCTTAATCTACTTTAACCCCAACTACAATATAAATCAGAGTTTAGTATTTCATTAAAGTATCATGCGATTGGATTGCAGCCGATCGTGACTGCAGTATGTTTTTACATTCTCTTCCTTATTTAAAAATATTCGAATATTAACATATGCCAAATTTTAACTTTTTACATGGACCTTTATAAGGCTATCGACCAATATTTCTTTTCGCGTTTTTAAGGACACTAATGACCGTAATGGGGTATGCGGCACAGTAATGATTAAATAAAATATTATATTTTATATTTTTAATTATTGTACTTAGTCATTTAACAGTCATATCCAGGGCATCGATCAGTCACAGCCACAAGTGACTCCTCTGACGCGAAAAACCCACAAAAATTCTTGAAATTCAAATAGCTTCTGTGGTAGATTTACCACCAAAAAATTCCATTCTCGTTAGTCTTACAAATTCGATTGTATCGACCCTCGTCTTCACTCCTATACTCTAAAATCCGGTCCGAAATACCACATTGAAAACTTTGACCGAAAAATGTCGTTGATCCAAAAAAAATTAATTAACATCTAGTAATTAAGAAATTGCGGCCGTACTTTTAAGCCAATTTTGCGATTCAGTAAAGTTTTTCATACATCTAGACTTTAATGAGTCTAGGGCACGGAAGCGAAAACGTTCGGGCTAACCCTTGACTTATCTTCTTCTTTAGTGCTACAGCTAGTTCTGAATGAAACCAGGTACCGATTTTCTCGCAACAGGGCGAATAAAAAATTTGATTTAGTGCGCAGCTGGACTAAGTCTTCCAATTTCTAGAACAAATTAGCCGATACCCGAACCGTTGGCATTGCTTCACTCATGCAATAAGAGAAGATTTTCGGTTTGAATGGAACTCAGCTGTATTTTCCTCACGCCAAAAGCTTTTTTGCCACTATTGGATCCAACATTTGTCCAAGGCATCGAAGAAATTTCGATCATGAATGCAAAGATTTGCAGTAGCGGCGTGGGCTTATTTTTGATATTTAAATGAATGACAAGTGCGTAGCATCATGCTGTAGGATATATAAAAGCATATATTTCTTTTTTATTTAGAGTTTCAATATAAATATTTTTTTTTATATTTTAGAATTAGAAAATTTGTTTGTACATATTATAAATTTTTATGCTACTTTCATAGATGGGTAGGTTGATTTTTAATCAAAGTTCCAATTTTGATTTTTTTTAGGTAGCCTATCCGTCAACCCCAATATTTTGCGGACCTAAATTCTTTCTTGACTCTACCAATTTATTATTCGGCATTTCACAAAACTTAAAAATGTTAATTTAGACACACTCCTCCAGTTTGCAACAATAGGTTTTCTGACTCATCACTAGTATCAGAAACTGAATTTTCATCCGGATTCAGTTTTATCAAACTTGAAGAAATGTACAAGCGGATACGAGACTGCAAGTTTATAATTATTGATTTTTACAATATAAACTCGAAATATAAAACAACAAATGACTTGAGCATTTTTCAACAAGTTGTCCAATCTTGTCAACTGACTAGAAAAGGACATTTGCATATAATTTATAGGTTTCCAAGGCATAACTGCATTCAGTTTACATCATTTTCATAATTAGAATTAAGACCAAAAAACAGCAAAATTGGTTCGTATACAAGTCGTTCGAATAAATACGATAAACAATAAAAGCAACAAATCAAAACTTGTTCAGCTTAATGAATTTATAGGAAGTCTGAAATTTCATAGGTTTATCAACCGAAGAAATAGCTAATTTTAAGCTAAAAATGCTTATCACTTTCTTTTAACCTTGGCCTTAAAAATATTTAGTTGAATGGAAAAACTATTGTAGAAAACTACAATCTCTAAATATACAAATCGAATTTTATTTTTATATATTAGTTTTGTTTATTTGAAGGTTTTTTAATTGTTTACCGAGTTGATGGTTCTGCAATTTTGTGTTATACGCCTACATGAACCCCTCTTGGAGCTTAGCGAAGCAGCAACGCTATTTCAGTATAATTTTTTATAACTTAGATGATAAGCCCATGACTGTATCTAATATTCAAATCGGGTAAAAATATAATCGGTAGATAAAAATCTTTTAATTGGCTTCGGTCAAATTTTGTTTGTTGTTAGATAATTAATCATTAAAATTAGTTACCGAATTCTTCACATGGACTATATTTTGTTTTTGTTCTCATAAATTAAATTTTGCTGCGTACGACCTTGAATTTAATTAAACTTGCACCTTGCAGGTATAACTATAAAAAACTGACTGGACCAAAACAATCACACCCACAATAAGCAGATGCTAATAGGTCATTTAAAGTTAGCACCATAAATTAGACGAATTTGCAAATACTTTGGACTTTGGGCTGACGTCAATCTGATTCTACAAAGCAAAGCACAAATAACAATATTTAATAAATTAAATTTATATTGTGGGCATTGAAAAAATTAAACAAAAACAAGGCTAAAAAGTTGTTAAAATCTATTTCTCATTAAATTTTACATCAAAATCGTCAAAATATTGAGAAGTGAAGACGAAATTTCAAAATTTAAATTCAGGTCTAGTAAAACTGGATAGCAACCCATCGATCTTTCCTATAACTCTCAAAATATTCGTGAAGCTCCTATGTAATGAAGTGGCTTCTGCATTATACCGACAAGGTATGAAAGCTAAATTTTTTTTTCAAATAAAACGACTTTATTGAAATCGCAATTCAATTTTTACACTTGACAATGCTACACTTTAGCAGATATATTGTAGTATATGTGTACATTCGTCCTTCATTCACAGTCACAGCGTTACGCGTTAAGAAATCGAAATTCACTCGGACGTCGCTTTATCAGAAAATTATCTAGTGTGTCCACGGAATTGTATGATTACTTCGTGGAATTTAGCAAGCGAGATTTCATTTCTGAACAAAAACTGCGTGTTATTAGTTATTACATTTAGCGAATTTCATTTTCAAGTTTTAGTGTACACCCAACAACGATTCACGAGACGCTACTGGTGTATTAAATACAAGTAAGGAGTGAACAACTTACTACGTACTACTTATTGAATATTGGATTCTTGTGAGCCTCTCTGGAAATTACGATTTGATTGATGTTTAATTCAGTGATTTGAGTTTCCAGAAAGAACTCGAATAACAGATTTTAAATTCGCCAGTCCAAAGTATTATCGAGCAATTGTGCGCTGAAATTGATAAAATAATTTTTCAAAAATAAATCTACATTGTCCGAGTGAGTGGATGTATGTATTTTGGTAATTTTGAACCATTTATTCGTAATCTCACTACACTTAATGCTTTTCAGTGTTTTGTCCAAATTTTGTATTTTCTCATTTTAAGGTATGGCAGATAGGCTCCGTCGTACATAATGGTGTCTAATAACTGGAGAGCTCGTGGGGAAACAATCTTAATTTTTCTATACGTAGGTTGCTACTTAAGTTTTGAGATATGGCAACACTGATGTGAATACGTCAAATCTGACATTGTTGGCGTAAAGTTTGACAGTTTTAGTGGTGAACGTACTCAGAACGTGTTGTCGTACGAGTGCTATTTGTGTTGTTTACAGATACTTGAAATATTCATCTTGGTCGAAAAATGGAATTAAATCGTGAACATTTTCGTGCGATGATTTTCTATGACTTTCGACGTGGATTAATCCAACAGCAGTGTGCCGATCAACTCGCTTCGACTTTTAGTGATGAAGCAATATCTCGAGCCACCGTATTTCACTGGTTTTCTGAATTCAATCGTGGTCGCACTTCGCTACAGGACGAATTTCGTGAAGGTCTTCCAAAATCGGCAGTTGTGCCAGAAAACATCGATGCTGTGCGTGAACTGATATTGCAAGATCGTCATGTGACATACCGTGAGATTGAGGCATTCCTGGGTATTAGATCCACTCGCATTCATTCAATATTGCAAGAACATTTGGCTGTCAAAAAGATTTGTTCGCGTTGGATACCGCATAATTTGACAATCGCTCAAAAAAAAGCTCGTGTCGATTGGTGCAAAGAAATGTTGAAAAAATTCAAAAGTGTGTTGATCTTCATGGAGAATATTTTGAAAAACAATAAATCCATTTTTGATTACAAATATTTGTTTTTATTTGTCTATCTCAAAACTTAAGTAGCAACCTAACGTATTATTTTCGATATGGGTGGAGGGTTTGTTGCAAATATAATATATATATGATGTACTAAGGAAGTAACTTAAGCGAAAAAAACAGATTTGCATTGTTGTACAGAGGTTGGGCAAAGAAGTTGTTTGCGTAAAGCGTTTGTCTACATTTTCACAAACTTCATCATATCTTTTAGGTCTATTGAGGTCTCGAATTAATTTTACTTCTGCGTACTCTTTATATCGGCAGGCGCCTAGAAACTGTTTTGTTGTAAAGTGGTTGTGTTCGTTTTCACGAATTTTGAAACATATCTTTTAATGAGATTAATATAATCGCCTAAAAACAATTTAAACATTTTTCGATATTCAATCCAAAAAGGATGTTCAAGTTGTTCAAGTTATTCAAGATTTCACGAATTCCGACAAATATTTTAGGTAATTCGCTTTTGCTTCTTTGGGCTTCACATACACTTCCTTTTAGGATTTTGCGCTATTCATTTCCTAAGGAGGTGTGAAATGTTTTAACGAATTCTGACTTATCTCTTAGGTCTGATGAGATATCGAATTGCCTTTTAACGTTTTATGATTTGCGATATTGTGCATCAGTATATTTTCGAGAACAATTTTTATTTTCAAATTTTATTCTTGTTCTTTGCTCTAAATCATTCAAATAATAGTCATTTTATCGAAACTTCTCAGCAGTGGCTTTTTCCGGGAATAGGTTGATAGCCTCACGCCCAACCACTGAGGAGTTGTTAAAAAAATGCTAAAAGAGCTCTTTTGCAAACTAAAAAATTTCTAGGGCACCTATAACATTTTCTACGGAAAGCCAAAGGCGAAGTCATATTATGAGTATTTAAGGACGGCCATATGGGGGAGGGGCAAGAGAGGGCACTTGCTCCTACCTGTAACCTGTATTCTATTGCGAAAAATGGTTTTATAATGAAGAAAAAAAAATTTTTCGAACCAAATGTTGCTTAACTATATTTATTTATTCATTCCATTCATCATCCGTATTCGTTGTAAAATATTTGCTCACTTCTTCTAGCGTCTAGTGTTTTTTTATAATTAAGCTTGTACTACAATGTAGTTTAATAATAACACTAGACAACAGCCAAAAAGGTTCTAAAATGAAATCAATTTTTTTTAACTAATTTCGGATCACTGAAAACAGATATAACAATTAAAATTATTTTTTAGATCAAGTTTTAGAGATACCTGATGTGTGCTAAAAAAGGAGTTTACACGGTGGAGCGTTTTAAAAAAGTCACGTTTAAGAATGATACTTATTAATAAAATAAGTTTTAAAACTGAAACTAATTTAAACGCAAAGCATATTAAATAAGTCATTAACCACTTTTATTTAATCTAAGGAAAACGAGCATTATAATTAATTTTATTGCAATAATATATAATGGGTTTTACTTAAAAGGTTAAACTTATCTAGTTAGTGAATAGTATTTAAGAGTGCCCCATCTCTGTGACTATCCAGTTGGAAAACTATAGTTATTCAGGATGTCTATTAAATAAATAATAACTAAATATTGCAGATCAACCATTATATTGTATTCTACTGACAAAACAGTTCAGGCTGCATTACACAGTATGCCACTATGTCAAATATTTGACTATTCTCGCTGGCCAATGCAGTTAGATGATTAATCGTAAAATTTTTGTCTGCCATAATATTTTTTTTTGGTCTATACAAAATATATTTTGCCGGAAAAAAATTTGACTAAACTTTTCGTCAATTTCTCCCTCCAATATTTGACAACATGGTGTGCAATGTAAAGCTAGTATTAAAATTCATTTTATGCTGTCAAATATTTGAATAAAAACATTTCACGATAAATTCAGTCAATTTTTTTCTGCCAAAATAGAAAAAAAGGCATGAGAAAAATTTGACGATTACACTATCTGACGGCATTTGTCAACCAGAATAGTCAAATATTTTTGACAAATTTGACATAGAGTGTAATATAAGCTTTAAACAAGGTTTCTCAAAACCTTAATCTTCTTTTATAAGCCCTAGCTTTGCGTTTCATTACAAAATGTTGTATGGGCGTCCATCTTTGGCAAGTTTCGAGTGTTTTTAGACGAAAATTAACAAAGAGTTCAGTCGGTCGTCGAAAAACCAAGCCATGTTCAATGTTCATACCAACCATGGTTGCTACCCTTGCACGAATGACTATCGATTATCAAAATATTAACCAATAAAAACATAGGACACCAGAGAAACCTTATTTTATTAAGAAACATAAGATCTGTAAGTTGAGGAATTTCAATTAGCCAGTTTCTTTCTTTTAATTCTATTATTAATTTCAAGAGTTAACACCTGTCTTCAGGTCGCTTAAATTTCACAAAATATAAAATTAGTGCGGTAATTTTATAAAATTTATAATTGCAAATTTTTCGTATCTGTACTAACACTAAAATCCTATGGGAATTGATTTGATTGAAAATTAAATATCACTCGTCATAGTATATAGCTCTCAGTACTTCAATTGCTACTAAGGCATTACTTTTCGAATGATTGTTAAAAAATTTCACTTGCGCTTGAGCACTCCTAGCGATAATTCAATTATCGAAGAGAAACTCATAAAGTCTTTCGTTGTGTTTTTTTTAAAGAATATAACATTTTTGATCCGTCGAACCGGATTGCGAACCAGGAGAAACTATGGAAGCCAGAAAAAGTAAGCAATAATTTATTTATTTATTTATTTAGAACAATAACAATTGAACAGAAAATCTTTTCCAATTATACAATTGCCACGATTTACAAACAAAATATTTTACATGTAAATAAAATAAAATAAAAAATAAAAAAAAATGTATATAAAAGTACTAATATAATAACGACAATGAAAGAAGTATAAGAAATTAAAATAATGGATTATGTATCAGAAGAACGAGTTTAAGGTAAGTTTAAGGTAAAGCTATGAAAACTAAGGCAATACAAATTGAAGGAGCGAGGTAATCGAATTAGAGGAGAGTAATAGAAGCAATTAATATTGGCTTGAGGTACTTTAAAAATGTCGTGACATCTAGTATTGTTGTCGATATTTCGCAGTCTGAGCGTATCCTTGAGATTCGTACTGAAAACAAAAACAACTTTATACAAAAATACCATGTCTAAGTATAATCTTCTGTCCTTCATGGAAGATATGCCAAGTAATTCGAGACGAGTTTCATAAGATATATCATGAAAGCCAAGTTTACGAAAAAGTGATTTAGTGAAACGACGTTGAACTGATTCCAAGGCAGTCACGAGATATTTAAGATAGGGATTCCAAACTACTGAACAATATTCAAGATGACATCGGACCAGACTATTGAAGAGATTTAAATATAGAGTTGCATTACAAAAAGGGTGCGCAGAACGCAATATAAAACCACATAGCCTGTATGCCCGTTTACAAACTTCAGTTATGTGCAAATCGAATTTTAATTTAGCGTCGAAAATTACACCTAAATCTTTGATGTTGGGGACTTCCAATAGAAGAGAATTGTCGATATAATAGTCAAACTGAATGTGTGAGATTTTATTGGTGTAGATCATCATAAAGCATTTCCGCGTATTTAATGACAATTTATTCATGGTACACCAGGATAAAAGTTTCTTGAGGTCATTTTGTAGGAGGAGGCAATCAGATTGTGATTTTATTTCCCGAAAAACCTTTAAGTCATCATCATACATTAAATGCTTTGACTGAAATTCAGAAAGAAGATCATTAACAAATAGTATAAACAAAAGTGGGCCCAAAGTAGAACCCTGAGGAACACCAGATGGAGCCAGGTAGGGCGTTGAAATAGATCCAAGATGACCATTTGCTTACGATCATTTAAATATGATTGGAACCAGATAGGAAGCCCAGTACTTAGGCCAATAATTTGATGAATTTAAATTTTTAAATAGTTGAAGTTGGAAAATTATACTTTTTGTGATATAAATAAGATTTACTATTTTCCGTATTGGTTGAGTACAGGTGGAGGCAAGTACTTCTCCCAAAGGTATTCTTGATAACATCTACTAACATAGTCGGTTGCTTTCACTATATTATTTTAATAATAAAATATTTATTTACAAATTGCTTACTGAATAAGAAGGAAAGCAAGTTAAAATTTAAAAAAAAATTAAAATTAAGATTAATAAAACATGCTTGCGTAAGCATTTATCCATAAATTAAATAATCTGAAAATGCGTCACTTAAACGTATCAAAAGATAAGAATTTTTAATAAATTTAGGTGGTAGGTACATACCTCATTAAAAAACTGGATTTATTTTTCTTAAACAGAGATATTCGAAATGTTTTTGATAATATTAAAAAACTGGAATCCTGGGTAATATCCATTCCTTGTCTAGAAAACTCGCATGACCGGTCGGTTGATTCAACTTTTTCGATAGATTCGGAATTTTTTAAAGAACAATACAAATTTGATATTATTCAATTTTTTCGAATATATCCTATTATTTTTTTTATGTTAAATTGTTATCCTTAAATTCATTTTGAATAATTGAACTAATATCTTATTTTAAACAATTTGTATCTTATGCAAATAATGTCGCCTTAAAGATTTCGATTACAAGATTTTTTTTGGTATTCTTAATTCTATTAATTAATTCAGAACTATTCAACTGTTAACTCTATTCATCAACTGAATAAAAAAGGAAGGTAAATTTCTAATCTAATCTATTTTTTCTATAGTTTTGGTGTCGATAGAAATGCCGATCGGATATAAATTCGAAATGCTACACCCGCTTCAGCCCGATCCAGTTCACCTTCGGAGCCTGATAATTTTCTTAGTAGACCTGTTCTTTTTTCTCGAATCTCGATGGGGCTATTTGTCCACCATACATTAAACAATCTTAAGAATTAATTAAAATTGATCAAGTAGATATCGAAATTTCGCGAATTTAAAAAAAAAATTAAATTTTGGCGCCAAAAAAATATTTGTTATTTATTTGATATTTGTTAAATTTTTGAAAAGAATCTTACATCTTAATGCTGACAACAAAAATAAAGAGAGACGATGGTGATGACCTACACCGACCATCTAAAGGGGCATACAAAATTCAAATTTGGATCTTTTTTCTTAACACCAATACCAGATTGCTGTTATAAAGCATCCCAATCATATGCAAATGCAGTTTCGACACCTGACCACGATTACGTATCGACGCCAGTAGACTTAGATAGCACCTTAAAGAGTCATCAACATTTAAGAAAGCCGATCAAGCACCTACAAAAAAATGTTATGTTTCTCCTCGGGGTAAAAAGACTATTGCGAAAAATATGGAAAGCTTTGAGCTAGTTGATGACAATATTGCACTTAGTACGCATCTAAGCCTAGCTCTGAACGCGCACCGTCTTCATAATTACAATCGCCTCGAATTAAAATTAGCACAAAATTGGAACATATTAGAGGTAATGCGATCGATTAAATTCTTTTATTCCGGTTTTGTCTTCATCGAGAGCACGACGACTACGCTCGGCTGCTTAGCTGGAAGTTAGCTTTTGGGGGCCATAGCCATCCTTTATTACACGTCGCGATATAAAAGCCATGATTTCTGGTTTTCGTGTTTAGTTTAGTGAATTTAACCGTCGGATGTATAAGTAGTTAACTAGTGTGCAGACCCATTTTTTTTATCATTTAAAAAAAAAATTATATTATTAAAATGCGTGCTTTAGTGGTAAGGTAATCTTGCAGTGTTTCTTTCGTATTATGTTAATTAAAAGTGGAATATTTTGTAATTGTTACGTAGATAATTCTTGTGGTGAGCGTGTCCTTAGAGCTGTGTTCTACCCGTGGTCCAGCAGTTAATAGCGATAAGCGGAATTCCCGACAATCAATACACGGTCCTAGTCCGCTAAATCCCTTCTTCTCGCCGTTCTTCAACAAAACAACATACGTTACGTCCGCAGCGCCATCAAGTGGATCATTTTTACCGCAAACCCATCAACTATCATCCCATCAAAGTGTCACTGTTATTCCAAATCCTCCACCACAATACGGCAACACACAATATCAACAATACGCAGGAACCGGACCGCAACAATTCCCAACCGGACCACAACAATACGGACCGCATCAACAATACGGACCGCATCAACAATACGCACCAACCGGACCGCATCAACAATACCCACCAACCGGACCGCAACAGTACGCACCCGGACCACAACAATATCACCAACAATTCCACCAACCACAATACCAACAACAACCAGAGCCACTTCAATCCAATGGACCTCAGCCGGAGCAGCTATTTTATCCACAAGGACCGGCTGCGCCACTTAACAATTTCTACAGTACACCAGCTCCACCAGTCTACCCCAGTCCTACACCACTCTACGATATTCCGGCACATCAATATGCTCAGCTTCTCGATCAAGGATACTTTAGATACCCGGTCTACGTCGAGCAAAACTTGGCGAATACATTGAAAGGTTCGCAACAACCAATGTACATGAAGAAGCGAACAATTCATGACTTGTGCGCTGCCTATGCGCCCGAAGAAAAAACCGTCATCTACGTTTTAAGTCAGAATCCAAGTGAACCACCAGAGGAGATCGAGGTGCCAAAGATTCCACCCACCAAGCCAAGCAAACCGGAAGTCTTCTTCGTAAAATACAATACACCCGAAGAAGCTGATATTGCACAAAAACATATCCAAGGTAATCAAATTAAAGTTCCTAGCTCTTAATTTAATTTAAAATAATTTAAATATCACACACTTGAACCAATCACAGCCAAGACAACAACCAAATTGATCATACCATTCTCTTTCCAGCACAATACGATGCCCTGGGAGGTACAAGTGAATTAAGCAATGAAGGAATATCGCCAATCAGTAGCGTACGCGATATTTTAAATGGATCGAATAATATCACACGATCAATTCATCTATCGAAACATTGAGAAGTCGTTCACCGAAATGTTGTTCAAAACGTACAAATTGTATAGGTCTGCGTAGTGTTTGTGTGTTTTTTTTTTAGTGAAATAAAATATTGTAAATAATTAGTGAGTTTTCTGAAACGGGCGCCACTGTTTTTCGGGAGCAGAATAGTCAACAACAAAAAAATACATACAAATGAGATTACATTAGATGTGTTTTAAAACATTAATTTAATATAAATAATAATAAACTTTATAAGTTTGATTTATAAATAGTTAGTGTTTTTTTTTTGTATTATTTCAGCGTATTTTTTTTGTTTTATAAAAACCTGAACAAAGTGAGCTAAAGCTCGAAACACGGATACCGATGTCGATAATTATTCAAAATATTTACGATCTCCTTTCGAATATTCAAATTTTTTATTTTAACTGATATTTAACCTTGAAAATTTAAATAGCAAAAATGATGCATGGCCAGGTAAATGGTCAGATAAAATCGTTATTTTACGATATTAGGAAAATACGGAATTGTATTATAGATAATGGCATTTGGCAGATGGGTTTTCGCCAATATTGGGGATTAGGAAATGAATCGTGTATTGTTTAGCGCAACAAAATTTCAAAAGACAGTAAGTTATTTAAGAAAAAATTTGAATATATTTAGTTGCAACGGAATTTATTGTTAAATTGATTTTTGATGCAATCCCCAGAAACTCGTCCTCCGGCAATTACTGATATTACTTAAACCGGATTCTGTACTGATGAGAGGTCAACAATTATTTTTCACATTTATTCCAAGTGGTCGTAATTTCGAGCTATCGGCAGCGAATTGAAAATAGCTGCGTTTACCTTCAAATTCTGATAGAATAAGCTGTGCAAATCTTACGACAAAATAGGATGTAAGTATCAGACTGTCGTAGTGTTTTTTTCAGAGCAATTTAAATATGGGAGGTAGAGAGAATAGAGGCATCAAGGGTGCCCTTAGAGGGGGCACTTGCCCCCCCTGTCAGTGGCGTGGCGTGATAATTCAACAAGGGGAAGCAATTGCTTAATAACCAAAATTTATTATTATTATTCTACCTACAAATTTACTGCGTATTAATTGAACCTCCTCCATTAGCTACTTTTAACATTACTAATATAAAAGCACCCAGCAATCGAACGGGAACCAGGAAGCTATTTGGAACGTTTTTTATAATTATAAAGTTTTTTTATTTATTTACGTATTTTTTTGAATAGAAGAGTCAATTGAAGTAAAACCGAATTCGATTTCATTAACCATAAAAGTTTTTCGGAATTCGTGAAAACCTCCAGGGGTTTAATATCAAAAAATGCTTGCATTAGATTTTTCTTCGATTAAATTTAAAGCCCTTAGAAATAAAAGTGAATTGAATATCTCATTAAACCCAATATATGGAAATTCGTGAAAATGTACACAACCACTTTACACCCCCTAAGGGGTTGGATATCGAAAAATTGGAAAAAAAAAACATTTCTAGGCGCTTACATAAAGAACCCGCAGAAATAAAATCTATTTCGGCATGTCCAATATATATAACGAAATCGTGAAAATGTGAAAAAATCCCTTTTCACGGACATTTGTTTTACTCAACCTCTATGCCAATAAAAATCTGAATTTGTTTTCCTTTAATTTCTTGAGTAGCATACGTACATAGTATAAGTACTAAGTTCCAACTTTCTTCTTCATAAGCCGTTTCTGAGATTTAAAAAACCACCACCCATAAAAAATTGTTTCTAGGATACCTCTTTATTGGCTCTATATAGTAAATTTTTAGCTTTCTATGGTTTGTGGGTTTTGAAAAATAAAAATCGATATTATTTTCTTTCCACCCCCTCCCACCATCAGCCCCTTCACCAGTACCTCCAACATTTTTTCCCTGTTAGAAGTCTACTGGGCCTAACTCCTGTAAAATTTTTAAGATCATGTATGGTACGGTTCTTGAGATATACAAATGAAATTTTATTAAAAATGGCTATCGCCCCACTTTTGTGCTCCACCTCCCACCTCAAAAATTTTAATGAACTCCACTTGTAATCCTATATAAGTATACACAAACCAAATTTTACTTTCCTGGTATAATTGGTTCGGAAGTTATTCTAATTCAAAGTTTTTTACCCCAACCCCTACACACCACCACCTGATTCAAAAATTTTAGCTTTTGATTAATCTCCTATTATCCCTTAAGACAACTACATACTACAAAGTTTCAATTTTCTGACATCAACTGTTCAGAAGATACGTATTTTAGAATGTTTCAACCCCAGCTTTCAAGCACTTCGAACACATTGGTTTCCCCTCCACTCCCACACTCCTCAACTCTTATCTCCAATTTTGCAAATAGGTCCACTCTCATAGTTCTACATAAGTTCCAAGTTTTAGCCTCCTAGCGTAAGTGGTTCCTGAGATCTAAAAACTAAATTAAATATAATTCAACTATTTACCACAATTGAATTCCAAACTTTGATCAGAATTGAATTCCTATCCTACTCTGGTAGCACTTATTACTTATCAGATCCCTGCTTGCTGAAAGCTTCACCGCTGCAGCCAGGAATATGTGGAAGCAAATAGCGTATTGCATCCACCGTGCCGTGTACAAAAATTTTTTTTCATGACGTCACAGTGGGCTTACTACGGAATGAAATGAACGCGCATAGATGTAACTTTCAAATTGCTTCCATGTGTTTTCTTCTTGGATTCTTTTCGCTTGGCTTTTTCGTGGTGTTGCCAAATCGGCTGTGTGCGATATTCGCGTGTAGTTTCTTGCGAACTTTTATTTAGACTTAGACTTAAAATGTAAGGGAAGCAATGCTTCCCTTGCTTCCATGGACGCCACGCCACTGCCACCTGTATGTTAGCCATACGAAAGATGGTATTACAAAATGAGTAAACGGTGATTTTCCTGACAAATATAATAATTATTTCCATTTACTCACTTCTACTACTATAGTATTAGTATTAGCAAGAGTATCACTCCCATCACAAGAACTTTAGCTTTATAGTTTGAGGATATGATCCAACAGTTCATGACGTCAAGCATAAGAAATTGCAGTCCCAATTAAATTTTGGTTGGTGTCTAGACATAGCTTGACTTGTTTTACTACTGCCGACGAAGTGAAGAGAGTAGACTTAACCATTTATTATTGAAAAAAAAAATTCAAAATTTGAATTTATCTGCTTCAAACATAAAAAATTTTGTTTTTCATTGAGCAAGAAGCTTGATCTATGCTGCCGTCCTGTAGATGTGCATTACTATTATAATAGTTTAGAAAAACCCTAACCCGTAGGATTAGTTGAATGAATCTGACTGTTGGAACAGGTGGTTAGTGTAAAAAGGTTTATAAAAATCTCAAAATATGATAATAATACCAAATTTAAAATATAAACAGCCAATCGTATGATACTCTAGATGAAATGCTGAACTCCGATTTTTATTGTAGTTGGAGATAAAGTAGAATAAGGAGTCTGTCCGTTATTAAGGAATCCCATTTGTTTGTACTCGAAACTAAAAGACAATGTCATCAGTGTTCAATTTTATATCTGGGCTCTGGGGCAAGATAAGTATATGTAAATTTTTTCCTTTTCAAAGACTTTCATATGGGAGGTCCAGGAAAGACTTACCCGATTTACCTAGCACATTTATCCTTTTACCTGGAACTATCTAAAAAATATGCCAACAGTGTAGGCGCAACTTTATTATTTTCTGGGTAGAAGTTCGGAACGCGTTTAATTCTGAGATGCGGTGTAGGTTACTATGTGACTGAAAGCCTAAAAAAAAGTTCGGGAAGCGGTTAGAATGTGGTCGCGCTAGAATAATTACGCCGCTAATTGGGTCATACTCCAGGACGCAGTCTAAGTCGTAGTATAATATCAGTTGTTATGTGATTAGGAGGTTTTTCGTGATTTGGTTTTGGGCAATTACATGAAATCGGAAATGCGTTTATAGGCGATTATATAAAAAGTCTGTGGAAGTGAAAACTAATCTGATATCTCATCAATCCTAAAAAATATGTCGAAAGCCTTACGTCTTCTTGGAGTTAAATATCTAAAAATCCTGAAATCAACTTTTTGACGATTTTGTAGGAAGCCTTAGGAAGTAAAAATGAATTCGATATCTCATCAGAACTAAGAAATATGTTGGAATTTATGAAAATATATGAAACCCTCTTGAACCCACTTTGGGGTTGAATATCCAAAAATCCTGAAATTAGTTTTTAGATATATACATATAAAGAAAGCCGAGGAAGTCAAAACCAATCCGATGTCTTATCAATCCTAAGAGATATGACGGAATTCGTGAAAACGTGTTCAACCCGTTTATACCCTCTTAGGGGTTGAAAAAGGAAAAAATTTGAAAACAAGTTTTAGGTGATTATTAAACAAGCCCGTGCAAGTGAAAAGTTATTCGATAATTTATCAGACCTGAGTGATACGGCTGAATTCGTGAAAATGTATACAACACCATTACACCACCTTGAGGGTGGAATTTTAAAAAATCCTGAAAACTCTTTCTAGGTATTTATATGAAGAATTCGTTGAATTAAAATGAATTAAATCTTTGGAAAGACCTAATAGATATGACGAAAATCGTGAAAATATATGCATTCCATTTTCACTGATAATTTTTTTTTGCGCCTCTTCCGAACTCCAATGGATATTTGAATTTTTTTTAAATTAATATAACTTTCCTAGTTGATTTACATACATATACTGAGTTTCAACTTTCTAGCATAAGCTGTTCTATAGTTAGGAAAAACACCCCCAACCCCGTTACCATACTACCCCTATAAAAAAATAATATTTTTCCAACATGCTACTACTACAGCTCTATCTAAGTACCAAGTTTCAGCCTTATATCGTCATAGGTTCTCGAGATGTAAAAATCTGAACTTTTTCCTTTTAAGCCTACCTCACCCTCACCCTCTACACCCTCATCCCTGAAATGTTTTTTCCTGCTGGGGGTCTATTAGGCCTATTTCTGGTAAAAATTTTAAGCATCTATCTTACACCGTTCTTGAGATATGAGACGTGATTTTTTTATCATCTCCACTTCCATGCTCCACCGCCCGCTTAAAAAATTGTACTTTCAGCAAACTTTATTTGTCAACCTTTATACAGAAACCGAATTTTATTTTTCTAGTGCAATTCGTTCGTGAGATATCGTAATCTAAAGTTTTTCACCCCCTCCCCCACCACCGTACGACACTACCCTCTCTCAAAAATGTTTGTCCGATCTATTCTTCTAGTATACAGATCTTCATTAAGTTTTAATTTCGTGACATTAACCGTTTAGGAAATATGGACTTTATAATGTCTCGATTTCGGCTTTCGATCGTTTCGGGCACATTATTATTCCCTCCAATCCTACACCCCTTCACTCATATTGGAAATTTTTTTGCAAATGGATCCACTATCGAAGATCTATATAAATTCCAAGATTCAGCCTCGTAACATAAGCGGTCGCTGAGATTAGGAACCAAAATTTTGCGTCTATAACGCTTCTCCCCCCCTCACACCCCCACCCTTCAAAAATTGGTACCTTCAAGGGGCCTACCCGGTCTATTCAGAAAAAAAAATTTAATTCAATAGCTCAAAGGGTTTGAGAGCTATAAGTCCTCAAACGTTTTGCATACGGCGGACGGCGTACGGCGGACGGTGGACGGTGGCGGCGTACAGACGGAGTGATTTTTTTTTTGCTTTTTTGGTGTCTATTAGTCATGAAACGTGGAAAAAAAATTGTTCAGGGTAGCAAATTTTTTTTTTAAGAATCGATAACATTACTTTATTATTAAAATAATAAAGTAGAATAATAAAGGGTTATTCAATAGGGACATAACAATTTTGTATTTAAATAAAACACAGAATAATTGAGATTATTTCCAAACGTTGCTCGTTTGTGAACTTCACCGTGATAAAAATGTAAGCCTTGACTGTGGTTTCGCCTTGACAGATCAGCAAGAAAGTTGAAGGGTGCGTTTGTATTAAAATACAAAATTGCTATGTACCTATTGAATAACCCTTTATATAACTTTCTTTCGTCCGAGGCTCCGTTCTATACGTTACAAACTTTTGGGCTGGATCGAACTTATAATACTCTCAGATTTCATCAAGCGTATACAAATAAAATTGTCCCCAAATATTGTAAATATGAAGAACAGATAAGAAAATTCAAGTTTTTATTTTGCCTGTCATTTATGAATAAAAAATTACCAAATATCGAGACTACAACAACACTAGAATTAATACTACACACAGTTAACAATTTAGATATAAACTTTACAAAAAATGGTATTCATAAAAATCGTTGAAGAAATACCTAAAAAATTTTAAAGTCCGTTGGTATAAAAATAACAAATCGTGCTCATTGTTTTTATTTGAAAAGTTATATAGTTAGTTAGTTAGTTAGTATAGTTATATTTTTGTATAAATTAACCATGTGTTTATCGGCTTAATAATATAAGTTGATTGTATACAATTTATTACTTATATTCATTTTATACCAGTTTTGTTAAAATTTGTTTATTATTATTAATGCAGAAGGTATAACATGTAGTCAGGTCTAATATCTTACAAAATTGAGTAGAAGTTTCATTTAGAATTTGACTGCAGAGTATAGTTCTACTAAAGATGGAATATAAAATCTCAATAAATTTTTATCATTCTAAAAAATATCAAATTGATTTTCAGTTCTGCACGCAACTTATACAAACGCCTAAAATGTTTGCAGGTTAAAGGGTGAAAAGGAATGTTAAAATGTTTTCTTGAATTTCTCAATATCTCTTAGATACGAAAGATATAAAAATGCTTTTCAAAAACCATTTCAAGATTTTTCAATATTCAACCGCAACGGAGTGTAAAGAGGTTTAGATATTGAAACGAGTTCTTCAACATATTGCTGCGAGCTAGATTCCGGGTCCAGGGTTCTGTATGGTAACAAAAAAAACATTTCTATTGTTCTAAAATGAGAACTAATTTTTCAAGGACACATTTATTGAAAACCATCCCAAAAATATTCATTATACCTACTCTTATATACAATTTTTTTCCATTGACATACTTACAGTCTAAAGCATTTCAGTCCTTAAAAACAAAGACATCATTGTTATAAGATAGAGACCAAAATCAGCCTGATAGACCGAATCAAATAAAAACGGCTAGTCAAATTGGCCATAAATTCATATGTAGATTTCTGCCTTTTTTCTCTTATTGTAGTAATTATTTTTTTTCCTGCTAAAAAGCACCGTTTAGACGCTTATAGTTTAGTGACCTTTATAAGTGAATGGTAAACAATTCAGCTTTGTTGCTAGGAAGATACTATAAAAAGTATAGAAGGAAAAAACCCATTTGAGACGTATGATAGACCTATAATTAATTATAAATAAACTAGATGAGAAATAGCAGCGCAGAAGGATGAAGTGAAAATATTAGGTATTGCGAAAAACAATGAAATATTAAATTATAAAAAAAATTAAAGAACTATATAAATGACCTCCAGAGACGCTTCAAGACTTTAAGATACAAACACAGCAGAAAAAAAATGCTAAGAAGTGATTTATGTAGTTTATTTTGGATTAATGTGTATAATATTCAATTTAGTGTATTTAATTAAGTCAAAAAATGATTTTTCCAATTGTTTAAATTATATTTTCCTTTTAATAATCATAGAATGTTTGAGAATTTCAGTCTTTTGTTATATTTTTCCAAGGTCTTCTGGCGTTTAGTCATAATTGTAATATGTACTTGTTCCTGAACAAAATTGGTTTTTTTCCCAATGAATCTTTTATGAGCAATCTACTGTGGTTTAGTTCGTACATTGCCCTGGCGTTTGTTGATACTGTTGAATACATACATATAATATCTACTTCATTAAATTGTTGGCTTTTTAACAGGTTTACAAGTCATCGCTTTACGATTTAATACTGATTCAACACATGGAGTCTGAATTCTCGACTGTTACCCCTAACTCCTCAAAACTCAGAATAAAATTATTAAATGTGTTTCCGAACGTCATAAAAGAAAGCGAAAATGTAGACAAATTTAAATTTAATTTAAAAACATACTGCAGTCACGATCGGCTGCAAGCCAATTGAATGATAGCCTAGATGAAATACTGTACTTGGATTTACATTGTAGTTGAGGATAAAGTTGAATAAGGTATGTGCATGTAGTTTTTCCTTTATTAAGGAGTCTCATTTGGTGGCAACTCGAAACTAAAAGACAATATCATCAGTGTTCAATTTCAACTATCACAGAAAGTAATCACTACTATTCATCATCATCATCATCAATGGCGCGACAGCCCAAGTCGGGCCCTGACCTCCTGACTACTCACTACTAATCACGAAAGGTAAAATATTCCTTTTACTAGGACTTTCACATGGGAGTTATAAGAAGGACTCACTTGATTTCTGGCATATTTATCATTTTACCTGGGACAATGAGCGCGTCAAGAAAGCAAAAATGGTCTTCTATACTTGCGAGAAGTCCTTTGGTAAGAAATGGGGAATAAAGCCCGCAAAGGTTCACTGCATGTACACCTCTATCGTAAGGCCCATCCTCCTTTATGGTGGTCTGGTATGGCGGACAGCCCTTTACAAAAACTTGCACAAGAATAGTCTAACGAGAGTGCAAAGTGCGGCTTCCCTAGGCATCACAGGCGCTTTGCAATCAACGCCAACAGCTGCAATGGAGATTATGCTGCTTCTGCTGCCAATAGATTTTCAAATCACCAATGCTGCTGCCAAGAGCGCCTTGAGACTAAAAGAGTCTGTAGCTGCTGGAAATCTGCGGATTATGGGCATAACAAAACTTTTTCATTATTTCCAGGCTGTGGGCTTAGCGAACTCAACAACTATATAAACCCGTGCCTAAGTTTCGATAGAGGTTTCCATATCCTTTTCCTTACGAGTGGAGACCGGGATAATCAAAAAGTGATAAGGGAATCTGAAGTATCTGTATTCACGGACGGGTCCAAAATGGATACTGGAACAGGGGCAGGGATTTTCTCGTCCGACATGAATATTCAAGTATCCCTTCGTTTGCCGAACTACTGAAGTATTTTCAAGCCCAGGTTTTTACCGTAAGCATTGCAGTAGATATTCTAAATTAGACGCCAAATCTTCCCGAAGAGTTGTGTATAAAGATTTATACAGACAGTCAGGCAGCAATGAATGCTCTAAGCTCCAACCTAGTCAATGGAGTGTAGGGAGCATCTGAAAACACTGGATGCAGCTCATAAGGTTTTCTGCTGGGTTCCGGGATACAAAGGGATACCAGGAAATGAGGCAGCCGATGAGCTGTCCAAAACTGGATCTGAAATGGCTGCCATACAGGCAACCCAGGCGGTATCCCTTACTTACGGCAAAAGAAATCTTGACAAAAAGGCAATGGAGCTGACCAATGGTAGATGCTTTAACCTAACTACGTGTGAAACCTCCAGGCAGCTATGGCCAGTAATACATCCCAGAAGTACTGCCGATCTTCTGAAAAGAAGTCGTATAGAGATCCGTAACATTTCGGCAGTCATAATGGGACACTGTCTCTTTGGCAGACATGCACAGCTCCTAGGCGTTCAATATAATGACTTCTGCAGAAGCTGCAGAAATGACAAAGAAAAAGAGAGTGTCAGACATCTACTTTGCGAGTGTCTCCAGCTAGCCAGCTGTAGGTTCAGAGCCATGGGCACCTACTTCTTCTCCAGTTATGGGGACATAGCTGAAACACGAATTGATAAACTAGCCAAATTTATTCGCACTTGTGGCTGGTTCGACTAGCTATTCCCCTGTAGTAATACTGCTGTAACTCCCTATATTGGACTTCATTTGAGTGTCACGGGTGTGGCATCACAATGGACCTACCGAATGATCTAAGTGAGTCGATCCATAGTTTTGAATGGCTGTCACCATAACCTAACCTAACCTGGAACCATTTCAAAATTAATGTGTACAAAATTTCAAATTCGTAGTCTGAAGCGTTTAAAAGCTATCCGAAAATAATCTTCAGTAATTCTCATAAAGACTTTTTGTATAGGAGCCACCCCAAAGAAGTGGAAGGATTTCGCTGACAAGTAAGCTCGATCTTTGTTTTCACTCAAAACTAATTTGTACAAAATTTGGACGTCGTGGCTAAACGATTTCTTAAGTTATAGTGAATTCTGTAAATTAAATTAGGATTTTTGTATGGTAGCTACAGCTGCAACTATTATAAAATCAATGTATACAAAATTTCAAAGACTTTTGTATGACGCGAAGGCGTTTACGGATGTTACTAATTAATGAATTCAGTCTTCCTTATGACTTAAATCTAATTCCTTCAAAATTTTTACTTCCTTCTTGAGTTATAGTAGATTCTCTAGCTTACATACAATTTTGTAGGTGCTTTGTTCTTTGTAGGCTGTTACACGAAGGATTTTAATCATGTTCGAATTTTTCGCTTCAAACATTGAAATGTTTATCTGTGCAAAATTTGAAATTATTGACTTAAAGCATTCGACCAATAATCGTGAATACGTGTTTTAAGGACTCTTGAATGTGAAAAATCCGAAGGAATGGAAGGATATCGCCTATTAACGAATATAGCCTCAATTTTTCCATTTTACAGGTTTTGAAAAAATTTCAACTTTCTAGGTCAACGCGTTCTTGAGTTATTGTGCAAACGGACGGACGGGCAGATGGACGGGCAGACGGACAGATGGACGGACAGACGGAATCATGTCAGTCGCATAGTAACCTACACAGCATCTCTGGATTAAATACGTTCCTGACTTCCACCCAAAAAATAGCAAAGTTGCGCAACAAAATTTTGAATTTTCTCAAGAAATGCTGAGTCAGGAAGTGGAAATCTTATGACAAATTAGTTTCGAGTAAAAGTTAAAGTCGAGTTTATTAGGGAGCGAAATTCAGCCAACTCCTTTGGGTAGCTACAAAATAAAACTCCTTAAAATGCGTCCACAAAAAAAAGGAAAGATTGGGTTGGTTGGTGAGCGGAATCATACAACTCCTTCAGGGAGCTCCCGTATAAAAAACTTTAAATTACGCGGTGGATTTATTACACAAGAAGCCGGAAAACTATAGGAATTTAAAATTTTTCACAATATGTATTTTATCCATTGCAAAGTAACTATCTGTAGGAACAAAAATCAATAAAATTAAAAGACTTATTCGAGTTACTCATCAAATACAATTTTTTTGAGAAAATATGTGATCGCATTTACTAGAACTCGCGATAACTTGAGAACGAAAGTGTTTAGGATATTCTTGTACAAAAAGTCCCGAACCATGTACATCCACTTATCGATTTCGAAGATCACAATTGGGGCGGATGAACAACACGTCGGAATATCACCCAAGCCTAGGGCACGGCAAATGATGAAATGGATAATAAGTCAATCCAAATCATATTCTATCCATTGAGAAGACAACGTCTTCCTCATTGCATCATTCTGCATATTTGCGCAATTTGCAGAATGGTGCACTTCTGCATCTCATCCACCAGAGTGGATAGAAGATCCATCAGATTCAGGGAAGCACTAAGGGCCAAATTTCTTTGATTTCTCGAACCAAGGCTTCATACTTTTCCACCTTCTCTGCATACTTTCTTGTGATACTGTTTATTGTGAGAAATAGGTAACAACATCGTTTATGTGTACAGTCCGGTTTATGTCATCGAACAGGGGCCCGTTTTATTCGACAAACCGATCAGAAATAACTTGTCTGTCCCAGGACTTACGAAAATCGGTACTAAACTAAGCTTTTCAGAGTAATAACTGAAGGTCTGCCTCGTCCTTAACTTCAATATGGATATCGCCCAAGCAATGTTCCCCAACGAGTAGCTCAATTTTGACATTTGTTCAAACCGAAGTCCATTCGGATATCCCGGCTAAAAGAGCATGTATTCTTCAGCAGTCCTTTAAGATGTTGTCATACAATTTAATGGTATCTATGAACATTAAATGGCTTAGATTGTAGCACCATTTAATGTGCTATGATTGATAGAAATTCAGGAACCAGGAAACTTAATTCAGTGCCATACAGACCCACGGCGGACTTAAAGAATCTCCTTGGAATATGTTCCCGCTTGATGTTGATGTACGAGAACAGTGATCATACCTGAATGGTCTGAGAGGGTGGTATTCCATCGCTAACACTAAAAATCGAACCAGTGAAGGATCAAATCAATAGATTTAAAGCACCTCGATTAGCTAAAAATGAGGAATTATATCAAAAGCCTTAGCGTAATCGATGCAGAAATTATACATGCTACGTTTCGTGTATAAGCTGATCTTTGCAGCAGCCTTTCTGTTTCTTAGCGAGGATTCCATTCAATTCGATGGACTACTACTAATCTCTTGGGGATCATATTAGCATTTCTGGCAGTGAGGAAACCTGGTAATTCCCCGGAACCAGCAACAATTTGTTCTATCAAGCTAGATTATCTGCCGTACACTCTAGTAACCTTCTTGTACCAGAAGATCTGCAGTTTACATTATTATAATACAAGAGAATTCATTTAAGCTTGGAATTTCAAATTTTCGAAAATACATTTTGTCATTATTTGAAAAGAATTAAAATCGCGTAGCTATCATATAAACATCCTTAAAAAATTTCCTTTTTCGAACTAGTGATAACTCGAGAATATATTGAGCTATAGAGTAAAAATTGTATACGATTAATTATTTACAAAAAATCCGAACCTATGAAAGTTTCTCTCCCACTATTTTTTTTATCCCCGACAACGAACGCAGTGAGGGGTTTTGGAGGTTTGTCCAGCCGCTCCCCAAACTTTGCAAAGTGATTTGTCAATAATATGAGCTACTTGTGCATGCATGATGCATGGATATATATATTTAAGTTTTAATACACTTGGACTGCCTGACTTGTTTGCCAAAAATTTTGGCAATGCAATTTAAAATTGTCAGGAGGTCACGAATCTGCCCGTCTCGGGCAGCGAAAGCGTTAAATTTCTTAAATCTGAATCTGGCCAACAAAATTTGTAATTATTAATTATATTTTTCTGATAAAGCTTGTATTAGACTGCATGCCAAATTTTTGAATTTTTGATTATCGATTACAAAAGCAGTCTAATTTTTGTTCCACAAACTCTTTTAGATGCATCCATTTTGACTCAAATATTTCTCTAAATTTTGTTTGTAAAAATTTAGAGTTGACCGCATGGCGTAGAGTCTAGCACAGGCTTAAGTGAATGACAATAAAATTGAAGATCTATAAAAAATGTTGCTCAAAAATAATGTTATTATTGATTTTATGTTAATTCTTTATATTTTCGGGATTGTTTAATGATACCAAATGCCAAAGAAATGTATGTCATGCAAAATTATAAGCAAAATAATCAATTTAGTCTTAATAAATGAATTAGTTAATAGCAAACTTTTTCGATTGCGGGACCTCGGCTACTCTTGATAAAAAAGTCGCCAAGATTTTTGAAGATCTTAATTAAACGTAATACCTATAATTTTATTTTATGATAATAATCCGCTGATAGGCTCCAAAGTATTAGATTCGCTTCTATACACTTTCGATGTTTAATAGAGAAATTCCACAATATTTATACTGGGAGCTGCTGCAAAATTTATTCGGTAATATAGGGATTATATAATTATTATGAGATGAACAGTAAAGTCTCAATGGAAGATCTGTCTTGGTTAGGAGATATCAAGGTTGACCCTACCGAGTGTTGGTCCGCTATTTGTCTTGTGAACAGGTTTCTGTAGATTGTAACATAGTTTTGATATAAAAGCTGCAACAATAGACCCTTCGACACCAGTTGACACGCACATCTCTATCGTTCGAATTCAATATGCTATCGTTTTTAGTAAGTAGCAATACTGTATTTTGAGTAGTTTAAAAATTTCGAAAACCTTTTCAAATTGTTATTTAAGATTTTTTCAGTTATCACTGTAACATGGGCTGCACCCGGAATACAATTAAATTATCAAGCACAATCATCCCTAGGTGGACTAAACTCCGCCTTAAATTTTGGTGGATTAGCGCAATTGAACAATCCTTTGTTGACGCATTTAAACTTAGGTGGAGGCCAGGGACTGTTTAATCTTGGTGGACTGCAACATGGAGGTGCAGGACAGATAGCTCCAACACTAGGTGTTAATGGACATCCTTATCAGCACGTAGTGCATCCTCACCAACACGGTGTATATCAACATCAACATCCGGCACTATTAAATCTTGGAGGTCTCTTGCAAGGAAATGCTCGATCACTTGGACTAGGTGGTCTAACCGGCTTATCCAATGGTTTATCTGGTGGTGGTATTGCAGGCGGTCTTCATACGCTCATCAGTGGCGCTGGACACGCACTTCCGCTTACCAAAACTCACTTCTATCTTCATTCCGCTCCTGAAGACCATACTGAACTTACAAAAACAAAACACATTTCAATCGGTCATCCACAAAAGAACTATCGCGTAGTCTTCATTCGGGCACCTTCAAGTAATAGTGCCAACGCTCATATTTCTGTATCGCAAGCGCCACAGGAAGAAAAAACCGTGATTTACGTTTTGACCAAAAAACAAGAAGATATCAATATCAACCATATCGCTACTCCAGTTCCAACCGAACCTAGTAAACCAGAAGTTTTCTTCATCAAATACAAGACGCCAGAGGAAGCTATTCATGCTCAGACACATATTCAAGGTATAGGTTACCTGTTTTTACACAAGGATCCGAATTTTGTACTTTTTTTAAATCCTTTTTTTAGCTCAATACGATAGCCTGGGTGGATCTAGCCAAATCACAGATGCAGGTATTGCTCCAGTCAGCTCAGTAATTGGAATATTGGGACAGCATTCGGGAATCGGAAAACATGGTTCTGTTGATTTGATTGAACAACAATCGGCAATTGCCGCACTTGAACAACATCCGACTGTTGTCTCTCTAGGACAACATCCGACAATAGCCGCGCTAGGGCAACACCCAACTATTGCTTCACTAGGGCAACATCCGACACTTGCCTCACTAGGACAACATCCAACAATCGCCGCACTAGGACAACATCCGACAATAGCCGCGCTAGGACAACACCCAACTATTGCCTCAGTAGGGCAACATCCGACACTTGCTGCACTTGGTCACCATTCGGCGATTGCTTCATTAGGACAATATCCGACAATTGCCTCATTCGGACAACATCCTACAATTGCCGCACTAGGACAACATTCGACAATAGCCGCGTTAGGGCAACACCCAACTATTGCCTCACTAGGGCAACATCCGACACTTGCCTCACTAGGACAACATCCAACAATCGCCGCACTAGGACAACATCCGACAATAGCCGCGCTAGGACAACACCCAACTATTGCCTCACTAGGACAACATCCGACACTTGCTGCACTTGGTCACCATTCGGCGATTGCTTCATTAGGACAATATCCGACAATTGCCTCATCCGGACAGCACTTGGGAATTAGTTCGCTTGGACAAAACACAGGGATTGGTTTACATTCGCATAATTCCGTAGTTGTGGAATCTGCTCTTCCTACTAAAGGTAGCTACCTACCACCTCATGCCTAAAACAGAATAAGTTATATCTCTACAAACTTAAGTTTTATAATATCTTTTTTATAAATATAAATGTAAATATTTTAAATTTTTTCACAATCGATAAAAAAATAATAATTTTATGGGAAATCCGTCTTTTCACTCAATATAGACTTAAAGTTACAGTAAGATAAATCTGCGTTGCTTTATTGCTCCTAGTAGTCGACAGCTTTGAAATTGGTTTTGTTCTAAAAAAACACTAAAATATTGAGCCTAACACCTAACATTCTCGAGCATAGAATATTGCCCTGATAATTTCTAGTGCATTGGCAGCTTTCCTTACCCTTAACCTTAACCTTCGTAAATGATATACCATGGAACACTGACGTTATCTTTTAAACAAGCAATAAATTTCGTATTAAATGTTATTAACAATATGGAGCGATCTTAATATCTATTAATTATTAGATTTTCAAGTGTCCTAGATTTCTTAAAACTTATCCAATGTATTATTGCAGTCACTTGTTACCTGATTCCAATTACAAAATATACAACCGAAAGAAAAATGTCATAACAATAAACATCTTTACAGATAAAATATTTTCATTGTTTGTATCTCATAATTTCCACAAAAAACCTTATGCAATAAAAGGCTGCCTATCTTATTTCAATAAAAACCGAAAACTTGCACAGAGCAAGCCTTTAAACGAAATTTTTCGGTTTGTTAGCTATCGAAATTTATTCATATTTTAAGTAATAGTATGTTGTATGGTATCATGCGATTGGGAAAATTTATGAAATTACACAGCCGCAATAAACTTTGTTTGTACCAGTGATGGATCAATGTACCGAGCCTTTTTTTCCTAAACTCAACCGTATCAAATTTTAAATTTATGGCTGAACATATTCTCGAGTTATCGTGAGTTCGGGCGTATAAAGGTACTAATTTTTTAAGGACTTTCGATTGGTAGCTACTTGAAAGAGTTCCTTGATTTTAACTATTTTTGTTCTGGTATAGCTTCAAATTGTGAAAATTACAATGTGCAAAATTATAATAATCATAATCATTTGTTTCATCCGTAAAATTCATTTATGTTTAGATACAATAAGATACTTTAGTGATTAGACATGCTTCTAAATCTTTACAGATTTAGAATAGCTTGTGGCTTGCTGCAATTTCAAATGTTGTATGATTTAACTAAAACGTATACAAGGAAAAATTTAGACAAAACCCTTTACGATCTAGTTGTGATAATTAACATACTTAAAGCTAACATAAAACTAAAACACTCCCACTCTATTCCTCATAGGGGAGTACTGATAAGTGCGTTAACAAGAGGATTGGAATTGTTCTTACATTTGTTGATGGAGGAACTTGAGAATCTTCTAGTTAATTCGCTAATTTAGAAACTTTGGACTCATTATGCAGTCGGAAGGTCGACTAATAATATGGTTCGTTAAGAACCACTTTCAAACATTTATTTTGTGTAATTTGTAATTTTTTTTTATGGCAGGTCGCACACATATTCCATATTGGGGCGTATAAGAATATTGGTTGTATGACCATTTTAAAAAGTAAAAGTTTGTTGTGATCCGAGAGTTTACTTTTGCGATTTATTCAAGGGTAGAGTGCATGAATGCTGCTAGCTAACTTTTCGCAAGAATTTTCTATGTGAGTTTAGAATGTTAATTTTCTATCTAGAACAAGATCCTAACCCAAATAGGTGATTGAGTTAGACCAGTCGTTGGATACGCCATTTAGGACCAATGGTTTACCAGGGAGTGTGCTACGTCTTCGTTTCCGCGGGAATAAAAATGTAAAGCTAGGAACTAATTTCCTAGCTTTACAAAATGTTTTCTGTTAATCGTGCAATAAGTGTTATAAACAAAATTAAAATTTATACCTAGTTACTTCCTAAATGGTTTGTTGAGTAAAAGTGTACTCTGGAAGATTTAATCAAAACTATTTCAAGGACATTTATATGGAAACCATACAAAGGACTTGCCACATTTTTGTCATAATGTATTTGGTCATTTAATTGTGACTGTTGCAAAATTTAAATTCCTGACTTTAAGCGTCACAAAGTCCACGGCCAGTATTCGTGTACACGTGTTTTATGGACTTTGTATGGGACCTACCCGAGTGGGTCCATTTTACTTATTAACGAACTTGAATTTATGTATTATTTCGTTGTTGATTTGTTTGAGAATTTTGCTGTTTTTACTTTATTATTTTTTAATAATAAAGTATTGTGATCAACCTGAAATTTAAAAAAAAAGTTGCTACTCTGAAATTTTGTATTTTCACGTTTTAGGACTAGTAAACCCTAGAAAGGCAAAAAATACCCTTCTGTCCGCCGTAGACGGCGTACGCTGTACGTAAAAACGTTTGAAGGCGCGTAGCTCAAAAACCCCTTGAGATATTAAGTTGAAATTTGTTTGGTGGGTAGAATGGGTATATTTTGGATAGGAGGGTGTTTGAGGGGGGAATAATAGGGATCGGTGGTTTCTAGATCTCAGGAAGCTTTTATGCTAGGTGGCAGAAATTTGGAACTTATGTAGAACTATGATAGTGAACCTATTTTCCAAAAAGTTGTTGGTATGTGCTTGAATGGGGGGGGGGGACAGTCCAAAACGCTCGAAAGCTGGAATTTAAACATTTTAAAATCTTATATCCTGAACGGTTGATGTCAGAAGGTTGAAGTGATTGTCTTAAAGGAGACTAGACAAGTACTAAAATTTTGAATGGTGGGAGGTGGGGTAAGGGGTGGCTGTTAAAAAACTTTAGATTACAATATCTTCCGAAACAATTATACCAGAAAGATAAAATTTGGTTTCTGTATATGGGATTACAAGTGAATTGTACTGAATGTAAAATATTTGAGGGGAAAGGTGAAGCACGGTCGTGGGGTATAGCCATTTTTCAAAAATTACAAGATGGTTATGCAATAGGCAAACCAACTATACCCAATTAAACAGAGAAAACTTAGATCGCCCAAAGGTGGCGGCGTCAATAGCCTTCACATCGGAGTACATGTTTCTGATTATTTATCTCATTCCTTCAATATTGCCGCCTTCTTTACTACTCGGTAACGATACCCGATAGTTGAACATTAAATTACCAGGAATTTCTCTGACTAAATATACCCGATAGCTATGACTAGTAAAATTTCGTGAATACTTCAAGTAAGTATGACCGATAGTTATGACTACTAGAAATTAATCACGCTGTATACCTGAAGAGACTCTTATGGCGCAGAGCAACTAAAACTTTCCAAAGGCGGATAACTCGTACAGGTTGATGTATGCTATACTTTACCTTCTACTTTTATTTCTTAATTCGCATTATTTCTCTAATTGTATGAGCTGGTGACGGTTTGTGGATTTTGTCCCGAGGTGAATTTGTTTTAACCGAAAGATTAACCATGATTAATACGACGGAGTTACCGTGAAGCTACCACGGATCTTACTGGAACGGCGTACACTAAAAATTTTAAACTTGGTACAAAAAGTATACAATATTCCCGAAAAATGTAATCATCTTGTAAACCCTCTTCGATAATAGTTAATAGGTACACTGGAGAGAAAACCTAGTATAGTAAATTATTTTTTGAAGGTGTTATTATGAAAGGGAGAAGTCGGGTTCGGAGGCTTTTATACATAACTAATAATGAAGAAAGTTGAGGCTTGCTAATTATAAAGAGATATTTAAGTGACATTTATAATGAGATATTTAAGTGACATCAGGAGGCCAGGGCCCGATTTGGGCTGTCGTGCTATTGATGATGATTCAAGTGACATATTTAATAAGAAAGGTATTCATGTAAATTGTCCACTTTTCGAGAGTGCTTCCCTCCAATGGCCTGGGTGCACTTATATTAAATGTATACGCAACTAATATTCATATATCCGCTATTTTGTATTAGCTCAACTGAAGACGGTAAATTTGAATCTTTTTATTAATATGGCTCTGGTTTTACTTAATTGTTTTTGCGTATGTAGAAACTTCCTAAATAGTTTTTTTTTTGTGGTGAATGTTTTCACAGTACTTTTTTAAACTGAAAATACAAGCTTTCCGGATTCAATACTGTTAAATATTTATTTTTGTGTGACGTTTCGGACTCGACTCGAGTCCTTTATCAAACTGATCGACAATATCTTTACAACCGTTTTTTATGTGAAAGCAGGTAGAAAAAAAGTTCCGATCCCATTGAGATCCCAAGTTAAATTTTTGGTATGTTTTGTAAAACAGTATAACCTATAAAATATAAAAAAAATAAAAAAACAACGTATTTGGATATTGAAGGACAAAATCGTTATCCTTAAAAAAAATGTTAAGAATAATTTTTATTTTTATTTTTTTATATTGCGACAACTTCCCCCTTTAAAATAAGCCCTATTCTATTATTCTAGCATAAAAATTACCAGAGATATGAATTTTCAAAGAGGACTCGGACACCATTTTTGCGAAAACTTTAATATACTGTAACTAACAAATAAAATGAAATACAAACAAAATATTGAAATTATATTTTTTTTTCACTAATTCTTCGAGTACATAAATTTTCAAAAGAATCGGCGATGGTAAGGACACAAATTTCGTCATTTTGGCGATTCTTGATGGAATGACCCATTAGTAGCTATTTTAAATGACACCAACAAAACCACAGGCTCAATGAGCGCTGACAATGAATGACGGTTTATCTCGAAGTGATCATTTATAATTTATCTAGTGTACAAATCTTTATTTTTTAATATATTTAAAATAACATCAAGAAGAACAATTTGATGTTATTAATGTACGATATACATAAAGTTTTTCTTAACTTACAAAACCCAGTGATCATGCCAATAAATTTGATAAATCTTCAAATATACCGACTGATCTTGTCCGAATTCACGATCACTCGATGTATGTACATAACATACATTAAAACTTATTTCATAAACAAAAAGCCATCTAGCAGAAATCTACACGAACTAAACCCTACAAAAGATCTTGTCTGGTCAAATCATTGGTGCTGATCTTTGATAATTTCTTGGAAAAGTATCTAAATTAAGTAAAGACACTTACCTAAAGAAAGTATAGCCTTTTTGAGAGGAAACTCCGACTGTGTGCGATCCAAAGTTTCCAGTTCCCGGCAAGTTTTATACAGCCCCCTTAGAATTGATGGCGCCGAATACGAAAGCGAAGATGTTGGTAGTTGAGATATGATTTGATCCAATTCACGAATTTCTGTTAAAAAAACAACAAAGTTATTAGTTATCTTATGTATGTAATACCCATCTAGCAGAAATATACACGATGTGATTAAATTGTACGCAATGCAAAAGATCTTGCTTAGTAAGATCATTGGTGCTTATCTTTGATAATTTCCAAGAAAACTATCTAAACTAAGTGAAGACACCTAATGAAAGTATAGCCTTGAAAGGAAGTCGATCCAAAGTTTCCAGTTTCCGGAAAGTTGGCAAGACGTGCACCAGATCTCAAGGAAATACCACTTGGTGCAGATCAATCGATCAGTGGAATGTCAGCGAAGAAATCGTTACTAAGAAACAATATCCGAGCCATTCACAATATTCTGAAATTATTTTAATAGTATTTCTCAACCTGAATCGAAAGCAATAGAAGGTGGAGAACTCCACTTCTATCTCCAAGACGATCTATGGCTAAGGAGTAATACAAGGATAGGCTTGCAGATTTGAAGCCGAAAAAGGCTTGAAAAGGCTTGAAAGACTTGAAAAGGTTAAAACTTGAAACTGCTAGATCACAAAATTTTCGAATCGACGGAGGAACACATAGCGACGCAGTAGGAAATTAAAGAAATTCTGCACGACGGATAAACGACGAGGAGGAATACTCGAACATTTTTAATAATGAAATAAATAAAGTTGTTGAAAAGTTTACCTTCGTACTCTCGATATTTGTTAAAATTCCATTCTCCTTGATTATAACCGTAGAAACTGTGTTTAGAAAATTCATCATTAAATTTTCCGCAGGCCCATTGATACGGATCCTGGCAAACATCGACACTAGTATTTGCCCATATAAGCAGCTGTAAAAAAAAACAGAAAGAATGAAATCAAAACATTTCTCAATGATATTGATGAAAATAAAGCAAAAAACGTATTGTATAAAAGGCAAAGTTAGAATTTTTAGAATAAAAAAAAACAACTGTCTTTCATATCAAAAACCGGGGTCTGTTTCTTGGTTCAAATAAATTTTTATTAAATAAATTTTTTATAAATTTTTCCCAAGTTAATTGAATTCGCAGATTAGATTCTGATCACTGACAACATTCAATAGGTGCGTTTTAATGCTATCCAGAGTAGGATTGGACAGCATAAGTATACGTAAAACAACAACAACATTCAAAATACTCAACCCACTAATTTTACTGAGTTATAAATCCTATTCCGGATAGAATGAAATGGTGTGAGTCTAGGATGAATTCGCTTCAATTCGCTTTACTCGTTTCGATTTGAAAGATTGGCAGCATTTGCGTTTATCACAAAACAAATGCAATCGAACTGCAATAAAATCCAATCCGGTGACAGTTTTTTTGCCGTTTGTTTTAAAACAAAGGAAGGAAAAATAATTACATATGTAATTGTAACACAACGAAACGGAATTGTCATTTAACTTTAAACTTGACAGCGCAGGGCTGCCAAATTTTACTAATGAAATTTACTCCACATAATACTCTGGATCGTTTTTTTCGCCTGCCGATTAGGTGCTCTATTCTGGAGAGCATTAAAACACACCTACTATTAAAGGTTTATTTGATTTTAAACCTGTGACTAAAGCATTTGTCTGTTGATAGATATATATATATTTTCCATAGTATTAACATTTTGTGCTCAGACTTTCGTCTCTACATCAGTGTTGTTAAATTATAGCACGGAGGCTGATGTCTCTAACGAATCATTGTGGCTTTCTGAAGGAAAATGGAGCAAAACCTTCCTGCGTCATTTGTCTGTGACAATTTTTCAAACAGACGTTACTCCAATGAATTACATGTATTTATTTAAAAACAATTTTGTAGAATTGGACGCTATTTCCCAAAAACTTCTTCAATTTAATAATTATTTTATATCACTTTGGCGGACGGACGAACAGTTTTGTGCTCTAGGTACTAACCATAAAACGTGAAAATTTAAAATTGGTAGTAATGACAAAAAAAGCAAAGCAATGAAGTTATATAAATGTAGTTCTTTTACACCTTTTTTTGAAATTTGAGGTCAATCACAATACAATTCAAAATTTTTTAATTTGAAATTAGTTAATTCGCTCTTCTTATCGATTTGTCCAAAAGAAAGAAATTTTTCCAAATTAAAGGTGTTTTTTTAAATATCACTCACTCGTATAATTATTTAAAAAAAATCTAAACCACACAAAGAACCAACCATTCGTGAACACATGTTTTATGGACTTTTTATGGGACTTATCCGAGTGGATCGAACTCGAATTGTGTATTATTTATTTATTTTATAATCGAACCTAGTATACATTTTTTTAGAAAATGGTTTTATATTAAGTCACCAAAGCGAATTTACTCTTTGAAAGCAATTTTCCTGCGACTCGAGTTGATTTTCACTTATGAATCTTTATTACGATTGGAAAATGATTCAACTTATCTCCTCAAAAGCGAAAATAAAAATAAGGTGCGTATACTCATTTCGTATATACACTATATATAGAGGTTTATAAAACACGTACTCACCTCAGTGAACGTTAAGTGGATCATTTCTAAATTATGTTAAAGATTCGTAAATGAATATACTTCGCGTACAGCTAGAGAATTGATTTTGAGTCTTAGATGAATATTTGGAACATTTGTTTTCAACAAAGCCACAGTCCAACGAATTATAGCCCCCAAGTCCAATTCTTTGTTGTTCGTTTCGTATCCTTAGTTTTATTGATATGTTTCATTTTAATATTTGTGAATTTGATTTTAAAATCTGTTTTTAAAAATTTGCATAATTGTTTTAATTTGGAATAGCCTTTCTTCTGATTTTTCGAATTAAAGATCGTTTATTATAATTATACAAAAAAAATAATAAAGTAATATTAAGGAAAATATATAGACTTTGGAAGTAGTTCTTTTGATTCGCTACATTTTGCATACCAAATCAATTTCGTATAAACTAAAGAATACTAATACAATTGAGACATTTCAATGACTAAGAAAACACTGCTTGCTCTTGATTAACTTCACTCCACGTAATGATAAAATCTATAAACTCGTCTATTTATAAGCACCTATCTTGAGCAAGTTAATATTAAACTTATCCGAGCGATTAAACGAAATCCGTTTGAATCATCAATTAAAACATAAAGTTTGTAATACTGAACTACTCGGCGTGGATCATTCAATCCAGAAGCTAAGATTCCTCTCAAGAGGCACAAGTTGTATTGATAAACTTTCTTCAGTTTATTTGGCAATTAGCCAAAATTATTTCCTTTTGTGATTTGATAATTGGAAAAAATATTTCTTGGAATGTTTCGAGGGCGTAAAGCGGCTTCTTGACGAATTGTTCCTCAGTCTAATATAATTTTATTTTATTATTTACTTTATTATTTTTCAATAATAAAGTATTGTGATCGACCTAAAAATTTAAAAAATTAAATTTGATACTGTAAAATTTTGTATTTTCTCTTTTTAGGAGTACTAAGCCCTAAAAAGCTAAAAAAAAATGTCCGTCTGTCCGCCGTACGCAAAAGCGGTTGGGTTGTGAGAGAGGAGGTGGAGGGAGTGTTTTAGACGAATTTTACTTATTTTGGTTTCTAGATTTTAGGAATCGCTTACGCTAGGAAGCTGATACTTGGAACTTATGTGCAACTATAATAGTGGACCCATTAGCGTCGATATTGAAATTATCGATAGAGGTTGAGGAGCGGGCGAGTGTGAGTGAAAAACAATGCGTCCGAAACGATCGAAAGCTGGGATTGAAACATTCTAAAATTGTGAAAAAATCTAATTACAATATCTTCCAAACCAATTGTTTCAGAAGATAAACTCGATTTCTGTATATATATAGAATTACAAGGGGAATTTACTCTGATTTTTATTTCCCAATGACCACAAGGGTAGAAAGCTAAGACTTGACGACTATATAAAACCACTATAAAGGCACCCTAAAAAATTAAATTTTTGATACACCCTTTTTCACTCCACTTTTGCACGCCAATGAAAATTTGAACTTTCATTTGCTCTAAAGTCCTGTAGTACATCTACATATATAGGTACAAAGTTTCAAGTTCCTAGCATAAGCTCTTTCTGAGATGTAGAAAACCACCCTCACCCTTGTCATTCCCATCAAAAAAAATTTTTTTTTTTAGGATGTCTCTGTAGTGGCTCTCTCATCAATTTCTAGCTTTCTATCGTTTGCAGTATTCTGTTCAACCCCCTTGTACCATCACCCCCTACACCCGCTCAACAAAATTTTTATACTCTAGATGAAATCTGAGAGTATTATATGTTTAATCCAGCCCATAAGTTTGTAACGCATAGAACGAAGCCTCGGGCGAAAAAACCTAGATACTATATTATTTTGTGTTTATTTATGGTGTCTGTCCGTCTGTCCGTCCATCCGTCGGTCTTTCCGTCTATCAGTTCGTACGCACGATAACTCAAGAGCGCCTTGACCGAGAATTTTGAAATTTTGAATCTGGAAGTTTGTTCGAATTTGTAAGGCTAAGTTCGTTAACGGGCAAAATCGTTCTACTCCTTCGCATATCTGCCATACATAAAGTCCTTAAAACACGTGTTCAAGAATATATACACTTACAAAAAACCCCAAAGCCTTTACCAACATAAATTAATTTCTACAAAATTTCTTTCATTCCTCCAACTGTATGATTTATATAGGGTTTATAACACCTCTCTAAACAATTAAGGTGTTGATGTTATGAAAAGGAAAATGCATAGGCACATAATTTCTTAACGTCCTTTTTTACGCATACAAATAATTTTACCAGATAAAATGGCCGACTTTACTTGACAAAATTAAGTTACATATTTTTTCAAATAAAGTCAAACCACGATAACTCGGACTTTGATAACTCAAAGTTTTAAGAACTCCATAAAAGTGTAGAAAAATTTTAAAACACGATCTATTTTTGATGCAAATAGTTTTTTGAGTTTTCAAAATTTTGGTAGTAGATATTCAGGCCCGGACTATCTGGTCACTTTTCTCTGGTACTTGATATTCTCTATGGCAGTCATTCTCAATAAACAATTTGCTCTTTATTTGTACATTGCTTGATGATAAATGTGAGTCGTGCTTTTTCGCAAGATTTTCTGAGTATAAAAATTTGAATTTGAGAATCACTGCTTTATTCTTTTGGTTGCTTGCTTGTCATATGCGTAAGCAGGTGTGCACCCGTCACGGAAGGCGAATTCAAATTTTTTCAAACAAATGTCTTGGTACTTTATATAATTTGCATTTATGTACAGTGATTCTGGAAATAATACAGACTCTTAATGACGGGTCGTGTATGCCTTAATCCATTAGATGTAGTGAGATTTCATCAAAATCCATTAAATAATTCTTGAGTATCAAAATCCATTAAATAATTCTTGAGTTCTAAGTGCAGAAATATTAAGTCAGACAGTTAAAACATTTTTTAAATATGATATTTTTACTTCTATTCGATTTCTAAGTCTATTTGTAAAATATTTTTTGAAAATTACTGAAAAATTTGCCCTTACAGATTTATTATAAGTAAAGTAATTAGAGTAAAAAATTCCCTATAGAAAATTTTGTCACATAAACATAATTTCGACTTACCTGTTGACTCGCATCCAAACATTCTTTATCTATACAGACTTCAGCCTTCATGTGGTATGGAATGTGTGGCCAAAACGCTATTAAAAAGATGAGTATCACAAGTAATATAACACATAAAATTAGGGCCGCAAGAAACGGTAGTTGAGCCTTCTTCGGCATTTCCAATCGAGTCATAAGGCTTGAATATGGTCCTGAAAAGGAAATATTAATCAACATAATAATCCTCTGTAAATAAATATCGTATTTTTGGTTAATTTCTTTTAAATACATAAATTATTAGATACTAAGGCCTAGTAAAGACTCCATTAACAAGTTCAGTGCCAGCGACACGGTTCCGCGTCTATCGAAAATTTTGACCCCTTTAAATAACATTGTCAAAATATTTGACAACAAGTTTGGCAGTCCCAAATTATCACCCTATTAGTATTATTATTTTTATACTTTAAATGAAATCTGTAGTGCATTATAAGTTTAATCCAGTCTGAAAGGGTTTTAAGCCATAAAAAGAAACTTCGGATGAAAAACAAATTATATGATATTTTTTGTTCAGTTATAGTCAACTCCATATTGCTTGCAATTGAAAATTTGTCTCACTATCCAACTCGGTGGATCAGTGGCCCCGGAAGGGATCATTTTAAGAACGGAAGAAATAGTATTACTAATAAAGGGCTATTCAATAGGGACATAACAATTCTGTATTTAAATAAAACACAGAATTGAGATAATTGCTCGATTGTAAACTTCACCATGATAAACATGTAAACCTTGACTAACGTTTTGACATTGACAGACCAGCAAAAAAGTTTAAGGATGCGTTGGTATTAAAATACAAAATTGTTATGTACCTATTGAATAGCCCTTTACTACCCCCAAAGTTGTAATTCATACGTTATTAATTGTGAATGGAATCACTGTACTTACCGCCTTTTGGGGTGGTTGGTCCTTTGGGGCCACCACTTTCTGTCACATCGGCATTCACCGCAACTGGACGACGCTGCCCTTCAAGACTCCGGCGAAGTGGCTTGGATTCTTCCGCATTTCGTGGCGTTCGATTGCGACTTCCTTTTCGAAAATCACGAAATCCATTTGTCGGATCATCGGTTTCGGGACTCAAATTTCCGTCCTTTTGTTTACCTCCCATTTCGATTTGATGAATCAATCAATTTTTTTTTTAATCTTTATTAATTATCACACTAGTTTTATATATGCTCTACTACTACTGAACGATGCGATCAACATTAGCTTAACGTGAAATTCAATTTGTCGAACTGACTAAGAATATCTGAAAAAGTCGTTATGATGACAAATTCGAAATTTATGACCATTTAAAAAGAACGTGTTTAATTTAATGCTGTAGGAACGAGGCATAAAATTCAATCGTTCAAGACATCGTAAATCTCGAATTTTTGTCTTCCGTAACACTTTCGATGCTCTTAATGGTGCACTCGGGGTTAATATCACTTTAAGGAAACTGCACATTCACCTGCAAAGAAAACGGAAAAAAAGTAGTGGTTAGTGTTTGCCTTTGGTGTACTTAAAATAGTTTAAGTATGTTTTGCTATTTCGAAAGGCAATTTCGTACCAATATGATAGCAATAACAAGTGAGTATTACATTCCATTTGTGCACATATGGTGTGTATGGCTCCTCGTTGGATTCGTGCTTTTGTGAAAATTCCATTTGAAGATTCCATCGATTAAAACCTATTTTATTTTTATGACTTATAGACACTTTCATGTCGGATCATTCATTCAATATGGACATTGGCTACCTTGAAAATTTTTGCTATTCTGCAAAAATTTCGAGAAATGCTGAGGATAAATTTTCTTGATAGAGCTCTAATTCCTGGAAGCGTACTTTATTTAGGATGTTTACTTAATGGAGTATGACAAGATGGACAACTTTTACTGGCTGGTAGGAAATGTGTTAAATTTTTTTGTAAATTTGATAGTAAACTTTTCATTGAAAAATTGTAGACCTCTCTATAGAAACATCTTAAAAGTTTGGGAGAGTATTTAAAACTTACGAAATACAAATATTATGTTTAGAAATAGCGCCAAGCGTCTGAGGTACCCGGAACTCTGGACCATAATTAAATATTTCCGTTACAAAATATTTAATGTAAAAACATCTTCATTTATAAGAAAATATTAAGATAAGTTCGGGATGAAATCGATCTCATTGATTCGTTTATATTAGAAGTCATGAACGGATGTTTTGAATTTTAGATATGGAGTCATTAAAACGGCGTATATGGAGCGGTTGCAATTTAATTCTATTATTTTTATTTTCGTTTCTTATCGCAATGTTTGTGATAAAAACTATTTGCGTATACTCGTATGTCTGTAATTTGTTTAAAAACCCAACTTCTATCTCTGTAATGACATTCTCAGTTGTGCTCGATATTTTCAAAAAAATTAATTATTATCCGTGTAATTAAGATGCTATTCTTATGTTGAATCAATTAAAATTCTATTTTTGAATTCTTCTCGTACTCGCAATGACTTCAAAGTTTCAACTATTGCGAAGAATAAATTGATGTCTTATCCAATTTTATACTTTGCACTTTCCATTTTGCATCTGCATATTTGCATTATTTTAGAATCGAGTTAAGTTGCATTTATGTAATTGGAACAAAGATGTCGACTCAAATTAACAAAGATGTCGACTGAAATTAACAGAGATGCCTTTTCAAATTAACTGAAAAACATGTAGTATAGATACATAGATACTGGTGCATAACTTGTATCTATGTAGGACTATCGCAACGATACAATCGTTAAATTTCACGGATATACTTGATTACTTCCTAAAATTTATCAATCGAAATTTTATTCTGAACGGAAACTACGATTTTATGGTTATAGAATTCGTTGACGTCTGTGAAGTTGGTCCCTCACTTGTTCAAAAATTTAAAAAATTAGGGGGGTTCTGTTTGCTTCACATAGTTCTGTGGTTCTAGAGCGATCCCAGAAATGGTTCTGTTGAATAAAGCAGTAAAATAATATTTGAAAGTTCAGGGTTCCAACTTCACAATTGTCAAATTTCAAAGCGTTATAACTTTTTTTGCAAAATTATTTTATGGTCCGGAGCTCTCAAAACCTTCGAGCTAATAAAATTTAAATTTTTTTTATCGATAGACTGGCTAGCAATCTTTAAGTGGCCACCATTTAAGGGGTGGAGATGTGAGGAGGTAGGTGGGGGGAGCATTTTAGAGGGAAAATTTTGGTTTCTAGATCTCAGCAACCGCTTACACTAGGAGCTTGAAACTTGAAATTTGTATAGAGCTTTGATAGTGGAGCTATTTGCAAAAAAATTGTCGATATGTGTGAAGGGTGCGGGAGTGGCGGGTAAAAACAATGCGTCCAAAACGCTCGAAAGTCGAGTTCGAGACATTCTATAATCCATATCTCCTAGCGGTTAATGTCACGAAATTAAAACTTGATGCTTGGCTGTACTCGTAGATATACTAAGAGAATAGATCGGGAAAAAAATTTGAGAGTGGTCAGTGGCATGCGGGGGTGGAAGATGAAAAACTTTAGATTACGATATCTCACGAATCAATAGCGCTAAAAAATTAAACTCGGTTTGTGTATACAAGTCGACAAATGGGATTTGATTAAAATAAAAATGTTAAAGAGGGTGGTGGAGCATGGAAGGGGAGAGGGTGATAAGAATTTTTCTTAAAAGTCACGTCTCATATCTCAAGAATACTGTAAGACAGATGCTTAGAAATTTTACGGGAAGTAGGTCTAATAGACCCCTAGGAGAGAAAAAAATTTTGGTGATTGGGTAAAGGGGGTGAGGGTGGTGGAGAGTGAAAAGTAAAAAGTTCAGATTTTTATATCTCGAGAGCCTGATGATAGAGAGCTCTATTTAGAGGTACAGTAGTGGCATATTGTAAAAACATAATTTTTTACAGGGGTAGTATGGTACGGAGGTGGGGAGTGTTTTTTCAATCTATAGAACAGCTTATGCTGGAAAGTTGAAACTCGGTATGTAGATGCAGATCTAAAGTAATTTATATAAAAAAAAACATTCAAATATTCATTGGCGGTCGGAAAAAGAGCAAAAAAAATGATCAGTGCAAATGGGATGCATATCTATATTTTTACGATAATCATCGTGTCTTTTAGATCTTCTTATAAATTTAATTAATTTTTATTCTACGGATTTTTCACATAAATGCCTAGACAAAATTTGCATGATTTTCTGAAATTCGACCCCTAAGGAGTGTAAAGGGGGCTGCATATATTTTCACGTTTCAGCCTTATCCCTCAGGACCATATCGAATAACATTTTACTTCCACGCACTTGTTTTATAATCGCCTAAACCCCGTTTTCAAGATTTTTTACTTTTTCAACACTAAGAGGGTATTAAAGGGTTGATCACGTTTTCACGAATTCCGGTGTATCTCTTATGAGTGATAAGACATCGAATTGGTTTTTACTTGCTCGGGTTTTCTTTATATTTATCTAAAAACAATTTCCAATTCACCGCCAAGTGGATGTAAGGGGTTTTTATACATTTTCACAATTTTCGCCATATCTCTTAGGTTTGATGAGATATCAAATTGGCTTTAGTTTAGGCAGAGCTTTTATATAATAGCCTACAAACTAATTTTAGGACTTTCTGATATTCAACCCCCAAGGTGGAATAAAGGTGTTGCATACATTTTCACAAATTCCTACATATTTCTTAGATCTTATGAGATATCAAATTTATTTTTACATCCTAAGGCTTCCTATATAATCGCCAAAAAATTAATTTCAGTATTTTGAATTGTATTACTAACACGTTCTAAAAATATAATTATGAATTGGAGTATAACGGGGTGACGAATATTATTTTTTTGGAACGTGAAACTTATGCTAAAAAATTTAAACTTAGATGTGCACTAGAAAACTAGTTGGAGGAAGAATAATGTAATGTGTAATAATGTGTGAGATGTAGAATCTTAAATTTCTCTTTATTTAATGCCAATTACTTTCTGAAAATTTAAAAAACAGTCAATTTTTTAGAAAATGAATCATTCACGGGTTTTCAATAATTTAAAATTGGACAAATTGCAGTTTATTTTCCCGCCGGCGAGTTCCACAATAAGGGTAATGACTGATGATCTAGTTCACCGAACGTAGTCGAAATAAAAAAGAGTATTGTGACTAGAGTCTCAATTAAATTTAATGTATTTTAATTGAGACTCTAGTCGGCAACTTTACTTTCGATTCTAGTTTACAATTGAAATTATTTATATTTATTAATGAAAATCATTTTATACGGTTTAAATTTCACTTAGATTTTAACTAATTTTGATTTATTGAAATTTGTATAAACAATAACAGAATAAAGTGGACTGCGGAATGCTGATTTTCCTTATCGTCGCTGTAGGTTCTTTTTTTCTGTACTTACATTCTTTGCACAGAGCACATGGAGAGTGAAGTAAAAATCTTTCAAAATTTACGGCTAAGACCAACTCGATTGACCAAACTTTTGAATGTGAGAATTTGCGGAAACAGCTTGCTGATTTTCAAACAAATTTCTTACCGTTTTTGGACCATCCAGAAACAATAATTTATTAATTATGCGGAATAATTAATTTAAAATTGCATTATATTTACGTAGCTAACTGCTTTAAAAGAGATTTGTATGGTAACTAAACGAGCCCATTTAGGCAGTTTGATCATTAATTTACGGAAGATCAGGAGCGTTTTAGATGAACAATTTTGGTTTCTAGATCTCAGGAACCGCTTATGCTAGGAGGCTGAAAGTTGAAACTTATGTAGAACTATGATAGTGGACCCATTTGCAGAAAAAATATTCGATAGTGGTTGAGGGGTGTGCGAGTGGGGGAAAAACAATGCGTCCAAAACGCTTGAAAGCTGGGGTTCAAATATTCTAAAATCCATATCTCCTGAACGATTGATGTCAGACCGAGGGCTGAAACTTTGTAGTTGTCTTAAGAGATACTAGGATATTAGAAAAAGGTTAAAATTTTGAAAGGGGGTGGTGAGGTATGACGGTGGGGGGTGAAAAACTTTGGATTACAATATCTTCCGACTCAATTGTGTCAGGAAGATAAAATTTGGTTCCTGTATAATATACATATTATTCTATATTATAGAATTACTAGTGAAGTCTACTGAATGTAAAATTTTTGAGGGGAGAGGTGAAGCGCGGAAGTGGGAAAACAGCCATTTTTCAAAAAATTAAAATTTTTTATCTCAAGAACCGTATCAGATATGGTCTTGAAAATTTCACAGGAGTTAGGACCAGTAGACCTCTAGCGGAGAAAAATAACCAGGAGGCTGGAACGTTATTTTTCAGGTTGCCAGCCACATAGTAACCTACACCGCATCTCAGCATTAAACACGTTTCGGACTTCTACCCATAAAATAATAAAGTTGCGCCCAGACTGCTAGCAGATTTGTTTGCTTTTGTTCCCACAACTTCAAATAAATACGAAAATCCAAAAATTAAATTCCTTCCTCTAGTATTCGTGCAATTACTATTACCACATGTTTTTAATAAATTTTGTATGGTAGCTAGCTACCTTCGAAGTGGAGTACACAAATATTTTTGTATTTACAGTCGTGATTAACACGGTTCTGCGATTGATTCAGATATTCCCAATCGGTTCAATTAAGACATTGTTAGAATTGATTAGAATTAAAAAAGTTTACATTTCAATTATTATCGATGTTTGATAATTGGATTGTTAATATCCATGTTCGACAAAAGCTTATTCTTAAATTTGAAAATTCTCGTGTCGGAAGACCACTTATTTTAACAATTCAACTTAACAACTGCTAGATTGAGTATGCGGTAGTCATCTGCATATGAGCAAGTTATGCATTTGGATTATTGTCGGTGTCGACAAGTTTATGTAGTTGATTGCTGAAAGGTCTGTTCAAATAAGATTTCTCGATGTCTAGTAAGTTAGTGAATTGAGTGCATATGGAGTAGAAAAATTTAAATTTCTACATCATATATGTATGTATGGAAGATAATCGCATAAACCTGAATTATCTCTTACGACTGAAGCTCACACATATTGTGGGTGGAAATTGTTTATCTTCGTATTTAAGCAAAAAATATTCTAAAAAAAGAAGTTGACTTAATTGATACGTTCAATTCGCACTTCAGGAAAAGAATTAGTAATTGATTTTTTATATATCAATTTTACAGGAGCCACTCTATTGAATTTACTCTTGTAGGCACTAATCAATAACTCCGGCACTAATCAATAGAACCGGTAGTCTAAAGAAATTACTGAGTGGGGTGCACATACTAACAATTTGAGCAAATAAGATATTTGAAGAATTGACAAAATACTTATTGTAAATATTAGAAAATGAAATTTTGGAAAGATTAACTCATTTATCTTAGCCGCTCTTTAAAGGTTCTTTGGACATGAATTTGTTTATTATGGAACAAAAATAGTCTGAAATTTGGTCGTAAACGCTTTTAGAATTTACTATATACATTTTGGCAGTTTCAATTCTTCAAATCGTCAATAAGTTGTAAAATATTTCCCATTGTTAATTTAATTTAACGACACGAAGTAGTGACAAAATAAAGTCATCACTTTTGACACAAATTAATAATTCGGTGATTCCCCTTTAATATTAACTTCTACTTCTTTTCTTCACATTGAATGGTTCTTAGTAGGAAACAAAAATGTTTACACATTTTTTAAATTACGTTACTTATTGTAAACAATTTCAAGTATTTTACAAATACAATCTTACTCCAGGTGATTAAGGTAATTACAAACAAGGTCATTACTTTGTGTATCGAAATAGGAAATTTTAAAAATAGATATTTAGAGGATGTTGTAAAATTGAAAATATAAGATAAAATCTGCTAATAAGGAAAATTTTGGAAAAGTTCGGGTTTGCGGATAATGATGGAAAATGGTAGGTATATATTTTTTAATTTTTTTATTCTAGGTGTCAGTGTAACAATTTCTGTAGCACTCTGAAGAATACGCCAAATATTACACAAAAAAAATATTTTAACACCATCAATCCTTAAGTACAATTCATTTTATTTTTTATTTAAAAATAATATAATGAAAAATTGCTTTAAACAATTTAATGATTTTTCACAAAAAACTATTGGAGTAAGATAACCGCCGAGGACAACATACGATTTTGGATAAAGTGGTATACAAATTATTATTATACGACTTTTATAAGCATATACATGGAAGGAGGTTTGATGAGAAAATCGACAAAATAAGTTTAATCCACCGTTAAAAGATAGAACGGCTTAAAATTAACCCAGACCACAAACAACTTTTTCTTCGTTTTTCTAAAAAATTTGTTTTATTATTTAACCATCACTAAACAAAAACCTCAACTATACTGTTCTCGTCCAACTGTCCCTGTGACAAATCGAGAAACAGCATTAACAAATACACATCCGGGTAGGTGAACTACATGCAATCAAAATCCACCGCATAACCGTCATACAATATTTCTTGTAAATTTGGCATTCTCATTAAACGACAAATAACATTAAAAAAATGGTTTAATTCTGTCATTGATTCAGAAACATATATTAGAGGTGAAATGAAAAATTCGTATAGGTTAATATGCATATTAATAAGGCCATGCTTAGATGTAAGAAAGGAAATTTGCCTCCACCTGTATTCCACCAAGTGTTGAGTGGCTCGACGGCTCAAAAATGTTCAATTCTTCTCCAAAAACAGACTTTACTATGTTTTCTATAAGAATTTAATCATCCCAAGTACGGTTCAAGCTCAAGTACTATTTTTATGAAATTATTCCAAAAGTGAAATTATGAACTGTAGTTGTTAAGATGAACGTCTACTCTTTAAATAAATTTTACTTGATCTTTCGTACAACTTTTTAAACTAAATAAACTTACCTACCTACCTAAAACGAACAATAGTATTGAAAGAAAACCACTTCAAAATTTTAAACAATCCGCTCACAAAATAAATGTTATTTTAAATTTATTTTCCGATGACGTCGGATAATATTTAAATATTTTAAGGCCATTCGCGCAAGGGAACAAGTTGGGTGGGGGTGGTGAAGGCCAATCATATTTTTGAGTAATTGGGTCGATTGAAGAATTTATTGACATTTGGCTGATCATCTCTTTTTCTCCAATGTCTATATGTTCTTCATAGTTCTGATACCCTTGAATATTGTATTTTTAAAATATCACTTATAAGGTACAAAGTGCAGTTCGACAGAGCAAAAATTTACTAGATTTTTGGAATAATATTTAACTTTTTTCTATAAAACAATTTGTTGCACGAATACTGTATCGTGATTGCATCAGTATTTATCAGCTATTTCTGAACGAATTCTGTTTTTCAGTACTAAAGCTGAACTGTAAAAATTGAAAGCTTCTTGAAAATTTAGTAATGTGACTAAATGAGTCTTTGGAGTTTATCACAATTGTACGAGTATACTATAGATATTATAGTTATTTAACGAATCTAAAAGAAAAAAAAACACATTTTTACAAGAAAATTGAGTGATACTTGTTTTCTGTTTTTCTTTATCATGTCTTGTTGCCGTTTCCGAATTCATAAAATTAGCACTATATTAATAACATGAAAGACAAAGATGGACACTCCTTATACTCTATATCGTAATAACATGTACTGCACTGGATAGAACCACTTCTGAAAGATACGGTCCTTGTTTGAAATCCTGGCGGATGTAAGGTTATTTCTTTAATCATATTATACATTTGTTTACCTACATTGTTTCAATAAATAGAAAAAAGCTAATATATAAGAAGTTCTAACAAAAACCACTTAAAAATAATTTTTTAAAATTTCACCATTAGTATGCAGTACGTCCTGGATTCAATACTGAAGCGGTATTTATGCTCAGTACTTACCGAATAGCAAACTTTAGCAGAATTTAGTCACTACTAGAGACGTTTCCTTAGAGATCTTTGTGTTTGAGTACTAGGAGGGCAAAATAGTTCCGATGGAATATCGGTAGAGTGCAGATACGCTATTCTATTAGAAACTGCATATCGAAAAGGTAGAGCAGTCTATCAATTATGAAGAATGAACCGACAATAAAATTTAATTTCACTTTTAAAAAGTACGTTATCATGATCTATTGCAATTGTAATCAATCTATTACATTTTAAATAGCTCATCTACTGCAATTCCAAAAATCAAAATGTGAGCACTGCGCCCACTATGAACAATTTGAATTAAAATCTTATGTGGTTCTTCAGTTATAACGCGGTAAAAAACATTCGTGTACGGTGAACGGACAGACAAATTTTTGTTGGTGCTTTTTTAGGGTCTACTACCCCTAAAACGTCAAAATACAATATTTGAGGGTTCCGAATAGTGAAGTACTCGTAATTGGTTAGGTTGTAAATATGTGTACTAGTCTAACAAAAAAATTTGTTAAGGTGAAAATTTCAAGATGGAAGTGCGTGAGTTGAGAGCGTGAAAAAATTTATACACTACTACAATATTTGAATTACCTATTAATTTTTGAAGGAATCAGCGAAGATACTCCCTTACTGTTTGTAAATTTTTATGAGAACCATGGAGTTGAAATGACACTTGTGAGTATGTTTATATTGCTGATGCTTATTAGGTTGGGTCCTGAATACACAGAGTGGGTACTAGACTTCAATAAGCCTTTAGGTTTCAAAAGACACTTCAATCGAGTAATTTATGCTATAATTAGCCAGCTATATGATGTGGTACTTGAAAAATTGATGTTATGATTATTTGAAATTTCTCTTAAACCGAATTTTTTTTTTCGTCTCGTCATACTAAATATATTCGTATCTTAATCAGTTTATAAAAGACGAAAAAAGATTGGAAAATATTCAGACGTTCTACAAGCGCTCGATTATGACTAAGTGGCGATCATAAGTACCTTAACAAGTCAATTAACTATTTACTGTGTCCAAGAAATGCATAGCGTTTCACGATCTTAGAGATGGATAAATTTTTCGAAAATTTAAACTTGAGATAACAATTTTGTTTAGAGAATTTGTTTTTGTTTTATTTTAAAATTGAAAGAAAAATATGACAATACTCTAAGTCCAATATTATTATTTTTAAGGTCAAAGTCCGTCTTACTGATCATTAAAGTCGGGATACGACAGAGATCAAGCGCGACTGCAGAAAAGATATTTCAAGAAAACTATTGCTCATTAATACATCCAGCCTTTCTTTTGTCGTGATTTGAATTGTGTATATAAAAATTTTAGTTTTACAACTCTACGTATTCTCGAACTATCATTAGTTATGGCAAATGCCATCATTCAGTTTTTAAGCACTTTTATATGGTAGATACTCAATCCGATACTCTGTTTTTACTTGTTTTTATTTATGCTCATATTTTAAATGGAAAAAAACTCAGTCTCGAACTGTATTTTTTTGGAAGAAGAATGCATAAATTTTTCAAGAACTTTTGTATGGACAAAGAATGTTTTTACTTACAATTTTTGGAAAATAACATGACCAAAATTTCCAAGCTTGAAGTACTTCAGCGTTTTTGTGAAAGTGTGGAAGCAATTATTGTACCGACTTTCGATCGTTTCCATACATTTTCATACACTAGATGAAAATTTAAGAGAATTATTTGTTTAATTAAGCCCGAAAAATTTGTTAAGCTCAGGTTCTCAGGCGTAAAGTTCATAAATGGAAAAAAGTCACACCACTCCTACGGGAATATGAATATTTCCATCAGATAGAGGAATTAGTTTGAAGAAAATCGAATTAGTTCCTTGAAAAATATTTGGATATGTCCACGAGTGTTGGTCGATAACTAACAGAACGCTTTCAGCCAGAAATTTAAAATTGTGTCGACGGTATGTTTTCAATGGTTCCAGGTGAAGTGATAACTATGCTGAAAAACTAAGCCCTAAAAAATGCAGTCTGATGATGATATGTATTTATATTAGAAACATGTAGGGGAGACCGGGAACAATAGAAACATTTCCGATTCGTGATTTTTCCCACACGCGGCTATCGCAATTTTCTAATATATTAAAAGTGTTATAGAGAGTACATAGACTCTATTTTATATTTTAATTGTTTCGTTGACGTTAAACAAAAGAGATATTTTAAAAAATATTGAAGACGTCGTTATGTTTCAAATGTCCCCGTGCCTGGGACAATTGAAACAGCATTTAGATTAAATGTAATATGTATTTATTATAATCCAAAATTGTCATAATTAGTCAGATTGTCAAAAATGTGTAACATTCGTAATGTTAAAACTTGTTCCTCGTGAAAGACTTGTGGTTTGAGAGCAGCGAATTGAAAGTTCTGGATTTATGCTTCATGATTTATGGATTTATACTTCATGAATCCAAAAAACCAATCTTTTTCAGCCATAGAATTTCGTCCTCAATTATCTGGCATGTTTAAGGAATATTTAACGGACAATTAGAAGGCTAATTTGCGAATTGAAACACGTTTCGACTGTTCCCGCTTTTATTGTTTCAATTGTCCCCACAAAACATTTTGATCTAAACACTCAATTGTTTTCTTAACCTGGTACGAACGTATGAATTTAAACTATTGCAACGAAAGGAAATATACTAAACTAAACAATTAATAATTGTTGAAGCCTGATACTCGTACATATGTATTTTCACTATTGACTCTAATCAACGGTTTAATAATGGCTACCAGGAGCATTTAGAGACGCTTCGTTCGACACTTTGAAGCTTAATTTAAACCAAGGATTGCGTTCATTATGACCATTGTTTCTATTGTCCCTTGTTTCTACTGTCCCCGGTCTCCCCTACTTTAAAAATGTTTACAATTTTATTAATTTTTAGGAAAAAGTTTAGAATATATGGAATTAAAGTTGATTGTTACTCCACTTAAACTCACAAAAAACATTTAAAATATTTTGTTTTGGTAAATTGAGTTTTATATATTGATTCTTATCTTAATTTTAAATTTTTAAAGACTCCATAAAAATTATATTGCATTACTACTGCCATTTGGCTTAAAAATCAATTGACAATAATTAAATAGACTATATAAAATATAAACAATAATAGCGTTTTCTATAATTAAGTACAAGATAACTTATTAACGACGTTCAAAAGATAAACAATTTTTCGTGTATAGTTTATTGAAGAGGATTAATTATTTGTTTAAAGTATCAATTTTATTAGCTTATTGTTTAATCGAAATCGAAAAGCAATAAACCTCTTTTTATCGGATTTATGAAATATTAAAATTTTAAATTCAAAAAGAATGAGATCATTTAAGGAGATGGTCAATAAAACGGGTTATTTGGGGTTGGATGATACGCGCAATATGACATTAAAAATTTCGGAAGAAAGCTTGAAAGCAAAAAACCTTCCAGTTTTTGAATTTTCAATCCAATTTTTACTTAAAATTTCCATTATATTTCATATTTTCCATTAAAAGTACACATTTTAATCACTTTTATACGAAATTACTGGTATTATTAATTTATTCATGCAGTTTTCAACTGAACCATATGCACCATTTCGCGTAAAATTAACTATATTTATCTCCTAGTTCTAATATTTAGTTCTTTTTCATGTAATTCTACTTATCTATTTGAATTTTCCGACGAAAAACATGTAATATATGAAACCACGAAGTTGGACGCTTCGTTCGATTTTATTTTCTACTGAAATGAAAATGAAACACCTTCGGTGGCGCAGTGGCGCAGTGGCAGTGGCGTGCCAAATCTACGCAACAAAACCAGAATTGATCGCGGGTTTGATTCCTATCTACAGCCAAGGGTTTTATTAAGAGTAAGTAAGTAAGTAAGAAATAATATTAGAAGTAGAAATAAGTGTATTTTAAGGAGTGCTAATTATACATTTTAGAGTATTAATTCAAGAGAATATCCTTGCTGTTTTCGAAATTTACTGATTGGAAACTAAAATTTACTGACCGAAAATTGAAAATTACATTCAAATTGACTATTACATTCCAATGTAAATTTACTTGAAACGGTGTGGCGTGGAACTAATTTTTTCCTAAATTTCAGATAGAAGTTGAAAACTAAACCCTTAAAATGCCGTTCTTAAATTTCGTATATTCCCAAACATTCATTTTTTGAATGTGTACGCAAAATCTCTTAACATCGCGACAATTTAACAGTTTTATTTCCTTAATACAATTTTTGTTATCAAAATGTAACAATTTTTTCTAATCCAAACATTTTTAATAATACAACAATGAGTACATTATTAAAAAATAATAAAGTAAAATACGTGGAAAAGATGTGCTTGGTTCATGGTGTCAGTCAAATATTTGACCGCGTGGCATACAGTGTAAACCTAGTATTACTCTGTATGCCACGCGGTCAAATATATGACCAGTTTCCCTGTCATATCAGGTACTGTCAGATAATGTAATGGTCAAATGCTGCTTGACAAAATGTTTCATTTGACCGTATGATACCATTTGACAATCAATCTGACCACATTTGGCCGTTTGCGATTTTTCAAAAAACAATTCTCTCATATGGGTCAAATACGAAGTGTCATTCGTGAATATTTAATTTCTTGTGGCGATCGGTGAAATAAATGATTAATTTAAACTACTTCCGTTTTTCCTCCAGTAAGTACGACATCATAATTACAGCACTCTTTTTTTTTAATTTTTAATACCTGCACCAACAACGACAAACATTAAAACAATAACTTTTCTTATTTCACTCCTATTTTTTTTTTAATCCACTTATGTATGTCTCGTTATTTAATCTAAACGGAGTTGTAAACTCGAGCATACAGTGTATAATATATATGTACACTAATATTTACTATGGATCTGACCTGATGGCGTTTGACCGTTTGACACGAGGAGAAAATTTGACGATAGTGTCAAATGTGTCAGATAGTGTAATATCGCAATCCGGCAGCGAGCCAAATAAATATTTGACATCAAATTCGATCAAATTTTTGAGGTCAAATATTTGACCGCGTGGCATACAGTGTAATACAAGCTTTACACTAGCTTTAGTCAAAGAGAATTTCCACGGCACGTGTTTTTTCATTATGCCATGAACCATTTCTGGAAGTTACAGAAATGTTGCAGGTCCTTGGGTAGCTTCTTCCTTCCTAAGTCGTAATAAATTAATTCGAAGGTACCTAATTTGAAGTACCCAGTTTATTCATTCATAAAACTTTTAACTTTTGTCGTTAAGTTAAAAATTTTTTACAAACTTCAATTTTGACAAAGCTAATGGCATCAAATTCAAAATTTTTTTTACAATGTTTCGATTGATTCAGAGGCTTTTTTTCTAAATTTACAGCAGTCCATAGAAACGTAACATAACAATAGGCTAGCAAGTGGCAAGGCCGGATGAAATAATTATTATTGTCTATGTTACGCCAGCAGAACGACATAACTCAAAACCGTGACACGAAAAACACCTGAGAACATTCGGCATTGGTAACACAGTTACTCGCATTGTCTTATCAGAGATAAAAGATATCACATATCATCATGTATCACTGTCGCTAAATTATTCCGATGATTAATTTTTCTATGACCGTAAATTTTATCTCAATTTTGCTTACCGAAACACTGGGCAAAGTAGTCCACTGATTCCGGTTAACTCTTGCCGGCTACTAAAATAAACGTCTTAATCCGTCTCGAATTTTTGTGTAATAAAATCATAAAAATTGAAGTACACCTCCAACATTTAGGGGCACACTACGCTAACAAATTGCCGCAAAAATTCACTGCCATGCGAGAAACACTGCACTCACTGAGTCGGAAATTCGGAACCGGTTTCACGCTATCACCTCAAAAATTCTTTTCTTTTGCACCTTTTTAGAACTTGAACGTGCACTTCAATGACCTAAACTCGAACTCTCACCGTACGGGCACAGGTAAATCACACACGTGAGTTTCACGCAGCAATTTATTTCTTTTCGTTGTTTATTTCTTCCCAAAAAGATTAAAACTAAATTGGAACAGAACTTTTATGTACATTAAGAAAACACAGAATATACGGAAACACACCGTCAAAAATCGCACGATCTCAATCTATACAATCTACACGTAGCAGCAGGTAAACTCGATCAACGGGCGCTCACCTGGAAAACGTACCGAACCGCACTTACTACGAACTGAACTGAATCCGATCTCTCGGCTGTGAAACTGGAGAGCCTGGACTGGAAGTACTCGTACGGAGACGAGACTACATTGCGCATAGCGATCGCAACGAAATCGTCTTCAAGACCTCAAGTATCCACTTGGGAAGATCTTAAAAGCTGATGCTTCTATCGTAAAGATTTTGTGATGGAGACATGAATCTTATTCACGTTATGGAAATTATTCTGAAGTCTAGCCATCTTGGCTTGATCGTAGCGATGGTGTTCTGGAAAACTCACGGAATTACGAGAATATTGCATCTATTCGCTTATCTTGACGAAATTTGATCAGGCCAAGGCGCATAGTAGTATCGCATGTTAGAATTATTTATCGTATGCAGTTTGCATCAACAAATTAAAGCAAAGATGGACCATAGACGTACCCAATCGAGGTATTTGGGGTTTTTATCGCTAAGTACCTACTTGTTTTCACATGGCTTAGCTCGTTGGTCAACGCCGCGAAATTGTCAAAAGGTGGTTCTGTACATAATATACAAATTAAGCAAAAAAGAGTACAAATAAACAGCCCATAGAAAAAAGAACAAATTCCATATCTCGTCAGACCTAAGAGATATGGCGGAATTCGTGAAATGGTTTCAACTCCTTTCCACCGCGCTCCCAACCCCTTCTTAGGGGTTGAATAAAACAAAATCTGAAATCGATTTCTGGGGATCATATAAAAAGCCCGTGTTGCTGAAAAGCAAATCGGGATTGCATCAAATCAAAGAGATATGGCGAAATTTGTAGTAACGTGTAAAAACCCCGTAGACCTCACACCGGCTAAATATAAAAAAAAATCTGAAATCAGTATTTAGGCTATTACAAACAAAAGTTGTTCAAATAAAAAGTTCGAAATCTAATCAGACCTAAGAGATATTGCGAAATTCGTGAGACCAGATGTAGGTTTAACTAAGAGATATGTTAGAATTCGTGAAAACGTATGTAATACATCGTCTGTTGGGTTGAATAGAGAGCACTTGCTCCCACCGGTATTTTACCAATACAAAGAATAGTAGATTATAAAATGAGAAAATTACAATTTTTTGGTCCAAATATTACTCAAGTATCATGTCAGCCATCATAACTGTAACCTTATATTTTAAGTACAGATACGTAATGTTTTTGAAGAAAGTATTGAGAGAAAACGTAATCATAATCATCAGCTTATTGAAGTGAATTTTAGCATAATGATTCTGTGGTGTCCAGCAATACAATTTTTTTGAATTTCAGCAAAAGTATATAAAGTTTTCCATGCCTGTTTATTGGATATGCACAGCAACCTGGTCGCGGCCTGACCTATACCGTGACCTAAAGTAGATCCAATCGCCAATAGAGGCCTTAAATTCAGCTGGTTTGTTTTTAGTCCATCAAAACATTTCATCAATAAATACACTATTACTAAATATCTGTAGTGATATCCTACGTCAGAACGAATTCCACACATGCCTTGACAAATTATTCTGTCTTTTGCATATCACTGATGTATCTATTAAAATGGAAAAAAAAAACAATTTTGGGCGAATCACGCGTTTACACCCAAAAATCAAACGATCTATTTTCGGTCAGGTGAAAAATGAACAAGCCCTAACCTAACGCTAGATCAGGTCCCTATGAGGTGAAAAATTTAGGTCGAATTCGAGGTATAGGCAGAGGCCTTAATGCTGGGTGTAAACCGGGTCATCGATTGAATTAAATCCCACTTATTACACAATTTTCAGTAGTTTTCCTTTTTGTAGATCTCAAATACTCTCTATTTTGATATTTAGTTTGAACAAACTGATTACTATTTCTGAGTGTTCAATTTGACTAACTTTTTAAAATGATGATTTCACCCTCTTTTCTGATTCGAATGCTTTCAAATTTTGTTCAATAAGTGCAAGTTTTGTGCGAAAAATGTCGACAAAGAATATTCCAGCTCCAAAAAAATAATATACAAAGAATTTCGAAGGGGCCGTAGCAGGACAGAAGATGGTCCACAAACTAATATTACGCTAACTCCTTAAGTGGAGAAAATAATTTGCGGTCGAATTCGAAATTCACCGTAAGAATTTGTTAACATTTAATTTTAACTTTTACTTTTCCAATAAGTAATTATGTATATCATGTATAAGTAATTATGTTTTACATATCTTGAATTCTGCAATTATGAAACTCGACGAGTGCCTACTTCTCGAGTTTCACTCGACTTTGAGTCGAAAAAAAGCATGAATAAAAAGATCTGCGTATTAAGACAGCCGATCGAGTGAGTATTTACTTGAAGGAAATGTCAAATTCACTCGACTGCTGGAAACGAAGTGACTTTCCAATTGTCCAGTTTCATAATACCAACTTCAGCTCGACAAACCATCTTCGATAAAAAAAAAAAAAATAGTAAACGAATACTCTTCGAAAATAAATCAAATATTCAATCAAATTCGGTACCTGTGAACGGGCATGTTCCATGTTCGCCAAAAAGTATCAATGTTGTTTGCATTCCACCAATCACAGTAGAAGTTACGATCAGCAAAGTGCAAGAGCTCGCCGAGTAAATTTAGGAACGAATGAAATATTAAGTAGAACATACAAAGCCACACAAGACGATTGGGAATCTGAAAGTGCATTTTCTTTTGTGATCAAGACACAATAAAAAAGGAATAATGGTTAAATCACTTACAGCCAGTTTAAGTAGAGGTTCGGTTGCTTTAGGTATGTCCATGTGCGAGACAGGAACCAACGAATTTTTAAAGGATGGAATCATCCATTGCTGGAATAGTGACATCACAACATTTACACCGATCATCACTTCTAAAATAAGTTTCAAAAGAAACCTTTTACGAATTCTGGAATTGATTGTAATAAAAAAACAGACGAATAACAAAAATGGTTAATTGAAAGTTGTCTCCTATCTGGTCGTTCTCGGAAATACAGCAGATCCTTTAAGCACAGATTGCTAGTATATTCCACTAAGTGTATATCTACTTTTCCATTTTCATCGTGATGCTCCAAAAGAAGAATGTTTTTATTAGAAACCTGACATGACAATTCGATCGGAGAATGCCGACTCTACACATATACGCACTAACGGACTTCAAAAACGAAATTTTAGCTAGTACAAAAACAGTACAGAACTAGTACATAAGCAGGCGATTTTATTGAGTTTAAATCACAATTTCTGGTACATAAACGACCGAATTAGACATATCTGCCAAACCCAAGGTAGAGAGTTCTGTGTATCTAGTGACCCTAGCAATAGTCCAAGAGCTCGCGACAAAAAATCGCAAGAGTTTTAGGAAAGCTAATATTTTAGTATTCGGCTACATTTAGGGTGTCAAAGATGTCAAAAAAAAAAAGAAAGAGTTTTAGGAAAGCTGAAAATTTAACAGGACGTAGTTTTTACAATGAAAAACTGAAAAACAATGGTCAGACACCCCAACAGTGCACCCAGTCAGCCCCCGCAAAGATATCAAAAAAATCGAAAAAAAAATACGAAAGCTGAAATTTGGTTTAGTAAATATCTATTATATATAATTTATGAAAATAACTGTCAGACTTCATTATATTAGAACGGGATCAGTCAGCAGTCGCCGAAAGTATAAATGTAATGCGTGTGCGATTTATGTTACTATGTGCGCGACAATCAATACAATTGTCATGAAAGAGTTTTAAGAAACCTGAAAATTTACCACTGGGTAGTTTTTACAATGAGAAATAAAAAAGCAATGGTCAGACACCCCAACAGTAGGACCCACCCAGAGTAGGTGGGTCCTACTGTTGGGGTGTCTGACCATTTTTTTTTTCTCATTGTAAAAACTACCTCGTGGTAAATTTTCAGCTTTCTTAGAACTCTTATATGACACTTGTATTGATTGTTGCGCGCATAGTAACAGAAACCACGAGCACGCGACTTTTGCGACACCTTTGCGGGGTGCTGACTGGGTAGGTCCTACAGTTGGGGTGTCTGACCATTGTTCTTTTGTTTTTCATTGTAAAAACTACCCCGTGGTAAATTTTCAGCTTTCTTAGAACTCTTTCATGACAATTGTATTGATTGTCGCGCACATAGTAACATAAATCGCGCTCGCATGAGATTTATACTTTTGGCGACTGATGACTGGTCCCGTTCTAACCAAATGAAGTCTGACTGTTATTTTCATAAATGATATTATAATAGATATTTACTGAACCAAATTTCAGCTTTCCTCAAACTCTTGCGAGGACCCGATTTTTTTGGGTCCCACACGATTTCACAGGTGTCGCCACGTCATGCTGTTATGACACTGGCTATTTTTGCTGCTTTAAATCGGCTAGAAAATCCAAATGGAGAGGGATAGAGACTTTTACATACAATTTAGACATTGGTGTGAGAGAGACAGTCCGAACAGCAAAACTATCAGTAACTGTCAAAAAACAATCCATAACATTCAAAAAAAGCGGCAACAAAGCGCATTCGAGCAATATTTCGCAACATTCTAGCAGTTAATCCAAGAAAAATCCACTGGCGGCTAGATTTTCCAGCCGCAACAGACTTGTTTTTGACAGTTCGGTACGTATAAATTATGGAAAGTGCCAAGGTATGTTATGAAACGTGCCAGCACCGGTATTTTTCTTAACAAACCAGTTGTTAATTTCGTTTACTAGATGCCGCTAGTGTCGGAAAGAGCGGTATCTCTTTCTTTTAATGTTACTCGCCTTGTCGCACGATTGGCTATTATTGTATTGTGTCATAACCTTAGATTATATACCTAAAAGGATTGGACATGCCACCATAAAAAAGAGCCAAGTTGTTTTATGCGCATGTCGAAGTAAAAGCTGCATGGACGTACAAAACTGATTTTATTTATTTCAGGGGCAAATATTTTAGCTCGCATTTTAAAAGTTTTTTGCATATATTAAATATATTCCATAAACATGCTGCAGTCACGATCAGCTGCAAGCCAATTGTATGATACTCTAGATGAGGACGATTTTGCCCCTTAACGAACTTAGCCTTACAAATTCGCCCAGATCAAAATTTCAAGATCCTAGGTCAAGGCGTTCTTGAGTTATCATGCTAATGGACAGACGGAACGCGGACGGAGGGCGGACGGACGTTTTGGCCACAAATAAGCACAAAATAATATTTAATTTTTTTTTGTGTTCTGAGGCTTCGTTCTAAGCATTACAAACTTTTGGGCTGGATTAAACTTATAATACTCTCTGATTTCATCTAGAGTATAAAACTATCTATCTCTTTGTAATCTATGTATGTATGCTTTACAGATGCATGTTATTTTATCATATATATACATATCTACTTATGATTTGGTACGATTCTGTAACTGAAATCTCGGCGAAATACCAGAAACGAGTAGCTTTTTCAAATGTGTTTTTTGATAAACACCAAATTTCGATATTACTTTTATTTTTAACAATAATGCAAAGATTTTTTTATTACTAATTTAATGAGATTGCTATATTGTTGTGAACTCAAGGGAGACCAGTCATCGAAAAGATTTCTTTCGATGCAAAGCATTTGTACAGAAATGGATATTTTAATAAATATTTCTTTTCTAAGTACAGTTGCATGTTCGAAATGTTCACCTTTGTAACGCTTTTGGATGGCCCCAAATATAACGTTATTTTGCTACACCATTGGATCCAAGATCGGTTACCATGGCAACCAATAAAAACAATCAACAAAATATTCCTTCATAATGATATCACGTGTGTTTTTGACAAGCAAGATCCCTTGGCATCCTTGGATCCCATGGTACTGTCAAAATAATATTGGTCTCTATTTTTTACATGCTTTTACACCGGGGTGTCCTATCCTTAGTTACCTTATCTAAGGTTATAACAGCATTCAGACCTGCTGATGTGTCATAACAGCATGACTCTAGTATATTTACATAAACCCTAAATGTAACCAAATACTAAAATATTAGCTTTCCTAAAACTCTTGCCATTTTTTGTCGCGAGCTCTCCGACTACAAGAGTGAGTTCGCGAAATTGTGGTTTTCAATGGTAAATTTCAGCATTTCTTTAATTTCTTTTATGGAAATTTATTATTTTTAAGAGAAAAGTCAATCATTTCAAATGCATATAGTGCAAAATCCCACAAACATGAAAAAAATTTAAATTTACTGGTTTTTCACCTTGGTACTCATCTGCCAAGCCCCTGGTAGAGAGTTCTGTGTATCTAGTGACCCTAATTACACCTATCCCCCCCCCCCGCTTTACACGGTACTATATTTACACGATTTCACTTTTACACGGTTTTTAAAATATGGGATTTTAAAAAAAAAACACAAAAAATTTCTCATCGTCATTTATTAATTCCATTCTATTCTGAATTCCATTTATTCTAATCTAAAAATGGGGATTCCCCCTATTGTATGTGAAATCAAACTTTCTGTTCATGTGATTTAGTGCAGTGAATTTTTAGCAGCGCTGTTTTCTATTCCGATTTTTTTTAAACTTCATATTTACTGGTTAGTGATAAACAATTATAGTTTTTGTAGTCTGTCTAATTTTCTTTTTGTGTAAAATATTGTAGCGATTCGTAGCCTTATATTTCAAGAATAAAACAATATTTACATCTTTCGTCAAAATTGCCGTTACATTTCGCATAATATTTCTCCTAGTTCCGAAACAAACAGCGAATTTTGTTACCGACTGTTCCGAATCGTCGCGCAATGCGAACATATGGGCGGGTAAAGTGACGTTTTGTGAAAAGTGCATGGCGGCTGGTTCTTGTTTACGTGCGTTTCGGTGTGAACTCGTTGGAAAAAAACCTTTTCGTTTCGATTAAAATGCAACAAAATTGCACAAGTGAATTGTTAAAAAGTGTATCAAGTCGTTTAGAATAAAGTGATCGTAAAGTTTTACGAATTACCTCACCTTAAGCGGCACCGAAGAGGTAAGTTTGTTGGACGAGTCGTACCACAGGCAAAAATCAATTTCTTGTCTCGACTTTTTTCTTAACAAAACAAAAATCGAGGCTCGAATTTGCTGATAAAGTTATCGGGCTGGAATTTGTTGATGTTTTTGTTTGTGCTTCGAACTAGTGTTTAATTTCAAATCGCAACACCAAAGTATTTTGTTCTTCAAATGCGGTAAATTTGTGGAAACTTTTTCAGTGCCCCCCCAGATCGAATTTATCTGAAGTATTCTTGGCCTTCGTGACGGGCGTTTTTTTTGCACAGATCTCGTTAAATATTTATCGGTATTTTCTGAATTGTTTATCGCCGTGCGAACCGGGGAAGGGATCGTATTTCGCTATTTTGCTAAAGACTACCGTTGCACAAGGCCAGAACTTGAGTAGATTTTCGAGTTTGGGGTGCTCCTCCAGTGCCCAAAATATAAATACGGTGTGTCCAGGAAATAGCTGGTCACGACTAAATCGTCATCTGCTCGATTATTTATAAATTCGATTTTACGGTTCCGTGCCATTTGGTGTTTAATACAGGCCTCTCCGTGGAGATTGCCTGTCGATTCTTTGAACAAATCGATTGCTTGCAAAAATATCTCGCCATAACCTCCGTGATTCATGTGACCCCCGCGGCGGTGTTATTTACCGATGAACGGAAAAAGTGCGTGTAATTGATGTGCACAGTTTTCGATCAAAGTTACAAATCTTCAATATTTAGCGCGACTTTGTGCGGTATTTTGTGAAATTTGAGGTTTATTATTGGGTTTGTTCTTTTTGGCTACACTTTCTACACTTTTCTGCACTAACTCTTGAGCGAGTGCAGAAAGGTGTAGAGGGTGAATGAAAAAAGAACAAACCTATTAGGTTTGTTCTTTTTTCATTCACCAAGGTGGTCTTGCTTACTCGCATGGCCGGTTTTGATCGTTTGCCTCAACGATTGCATACCCCCATTTTTTTAGTCTGAAAAAAAAACCTTTACTACGTACGGTCTCCTTAAAGTCGTACCTTGATAACATGTCTAATTTTGTTTGCCTTGGTTCATACGTTCTAATAAATTAAATTCTCAGGCCTGCTCTAGCCGCTGACTCCTTCACTTCAGTTCTCGTAAACTGAATCACGGTGATTAGATGTGTGGTACAACACCGGAGCGCCCTGACAAGTCGGGAAGTCGCGCAAACCATTGCTTCTAGGTCTCTCATAACCTTTTGGGAAAGATATCCCAGGTTTTAATTCCCATGGTACGTCGGCGCGACTAATTTTTGTAGTAGAGGCCTAGCGTTTATGGACTGATTTTCGAGCAACGTACCACCTAACGGATATCAGCAAGCGCGTCGCTCCAGCTCGAACTTCAGCCACCATACCTTACCTTTCCTTCCGGTTGGTCATGTGGAGCGAATGGATAACGGAAGAATCGCCAAACGCACACTTAAGCGAAAAGTTAATGGACAAAGACCAGTTGGAAAACCACGGAAGCGCTGCGTGCATTCTATTGACGCAGACATCAAATCACTGCTAAGATTCTCAAACTGGAGGACGCGCTCACTGAACCGAGAAGGCTGGAGGCGGTACATACAGGAGGCCAAGGTCCGATTTGGACAGTAGCGCCCTCGTAAGCTAAGCTAAGCTTACCTTTTCTTCCAATATTTTGACTTTTTCAAGTCAAAGTATTCACTCCAAGACCTCCGTTCAAGTTTGTAATGCATAGAACCAAGCCTCGGACGAAAAATATTAGGCATAATTTTTTGTTCATTTCTGCCAATAAACCCCAAATCCGCTTGCTGTCAGTCGGACGGACGGTCTGTCGACAACTCAAGAACATATTGATCTAGGATCTAGAATTTTGAATCTGGAAGTTTAGTCGAATTTGTAAGGCTAAGTTCGTTAACAGGCAAAATCATCCTCCATCGGGTAGCTGCCATACAAAAAACCCTTAAAACACGTGTTCAAGAATATTGGTCAATAAGATCGGAACGCCTTAAGCTACGATTTTGAAATTTTGTATGTGTTGGTTTTCCAATAGTTAGAGCTAAAGGTATGATTATGAAGAAAATCCCTTTAGTCCTTCGTGCCATACAAATAAAATGTCTTCACTCAATTTACAAAACTCTAGATTAGATTAGATTGGAAAAAAGGGGTTGGTATGGTTAACCTCTGTCACTGCAGCCACAGTTGGGCTCAGTTGTAACGTCCCCCCGGATTGACTATGATTCCTCTTCAATCCCTGCGCTTTCATTGAAGCTTAGTATTTCGCGAAGAGGAATGGACAGGAATTCCGATGGGTCCATGAAACCCTGACCGAAGTGACGAAGTCTTTTGTGAGCTAAACCCTCACATTCACAGAGGATATGCTCTGGTGTTTCGTCTTCGTCATTGCATATTCTGCAAATTTTAGTCTCAGAGAGATCAATCCTATTGAAATGCTTCCTCATGTGACAATGTCCAGTCGGAGCTCCCACTAGGGTTCGGGTCTGATATCTGCTTAATTTTAGATAATCAGATGTGTAAAAAGCTTTGAGTGCCTGTTGCCCGGTGCCATGTCCCAGTGAATGGCACTTTGCGGTTTTTGCCACATTCGGATGTTAATTCTGGCTGTGCTTAATGGTATCCCACAGAATGGATATGGTGCCATGAAGTCAGCTTCTGAACCTTTTCTAGCCATTAAGTCAGCCATTTCATTACCTTCATAGCCGCTGTGTCCCGGAATCCGAATGAGGTTAACTCTGTTCTTATTTCCGAGTTAAATCAGGCATTGGAGGCAATTCCAAACAAGTTTGGAGTAGATTTGAACGGACTGAAGTGCCATTATTGCAGCCTTGCTGCAGTGGCGTGGCGTGGCGTGATAATTCAACAAGGGAAAGCAATTAGTTAGTATCCAAAATTTATTATTATTATTTTACCTAAAAATTTACTGCGTACTAATTGAACCTCCTCCATTAGCTACTTTTAACATTACTAATATAAAAGCACCCAGCAATCACGAACGGATCTTCTGAGATTTAAAAAACCACCCCCAGCCTTGCTACGCATATTAAAAAATTGTTTCTAGGATACCTCTTTATTGGCTCTATGTAGTAAATTTTTAGCTTTCTATGGTTTGTGGTTTTTGAAAAATAAAAATCGATATTATTTTCTTTCCACCCCCTCCCACCATCAGCGCCCTCTCCAGTACCTCCAACATTTTTTCCCTGTTAGAAGTCTACTGGGCCTAATTCCTGTAAAATTTTTAAGATCATGTATGGTACGGTTTTTGAGATATACAAATGAAATTTTATTAAAAATGGCTATCGCCCCACTTTTGTGCTCCACCTCCCACCTCAAAAATGTTAATGGGCTCCGCTTGTAATCCTCTATATACAAACGAAATTTTACCGTCCTGGTATAATTGGTTCGGAAGATATTCTAATCCAAAGTTTTTTACCCCAACCCCTACACACCACCACCTGAATAAAAAATTTTAGCTTTTGATTAATCTCCTATTATCCCTTAAGATAATTACGAAGTTTCAATCTTCTGACATAACCGTTCAGAAGATACGTATTTTAGAATGTTTCAACCCCAGCTTTCAAGCACTTCGAGCACATTGGTTTCCCCTCCACTCCCACACCCCTTAACCCTTATCGACAATATTTTTGCAAATAGGTCCACTATCATAGTTCTACATAAGTTCCAAGTTTCAGCCTCCTAGAGTAAGTGGCTCCTGAGATCTAAAAACCAAATTAAATATAATTCAACTATTAATATTTACCCACAATTCAATTCCTAACTTCGATCAGAATTCAATTCCTATCCTACTCTGGTCGCACTTATTTCTTATCAGATCTCTGCTTGCTGAAAGCTTCGCCGCTGCAGCCAGGAATGTGTGGAAGCAAATAGCGTACTGCTTCCGCCTGCTTACTACGGAATGAAATGAACGCTCATAGATGCAACTTTCAAATTGCTTCCATGTGTCTTCTTCTTGGATTTTTCGCTTGCCTTTATCGTGGTGTTGCCAAATCGGCTGTGTGCGATATTCGCGTGTAGTTTCTTGTGAACTTTTATTTAGACTATGTCAAGGAAAATGTTTGAAACATGAATTTTTTTCGCGATTTTCTGCCCGATTTAGAAAATTTTAGATATAATATTTTTCAGCAAAATGTAAGGGAAGCAATGCTTCCCTTGCTTCCATGGACGCCACGCCACTGCCTTGCTGTCCGAGAAAATATATATTTATTGGTTTTTGTAGCCCCGTCTGATATTTTCTCTAATACAGAGTTCAATAGCATGAGTCCCCGCCTGAAAAACAGTGGATGTTGTAGAATTTGACATTTGGGCGCACTCCATAAACTCCTGCTCCTACACCTTGATCTGTTTTGGATCCGTCTGTGTACCAGATTATGGATCCTGGTTTTGGAGTGGGCTTGTTTGTGGCCCAATCCTCCCTCGCTAGTATTGGGTTCTTGTTGAGTTCCGCGGAAAGAGTTGGGCAAGCTGTTTTGCGCTCTGACTCGTGGTCCGAGCTCAAACTCACTATATTTCAAGTGATCGTTCAGCCATGAATTCGACATTTTGAACAAATTAGCTTTGTGTGAAAACAAAGTTCGAGCGAATTCCTTTTACTCCTTCCGATAGCTCACCTACAAAAAATCTTAAAGACACCTGTTCAGCTATACTTTCCGATAACTTTTTAACGCTTCAGGCTACGAATTTGCAATTTTGTACACATTAATTTTTAAATGGTCCCAGGTAAAAGGATAAATGTGCTAGAACTCGAGTGAGTCCTTCCTCCACTTCCCATGTGAAAATCCTTGAAAAGAAAACTTGTACTTTCGGTGGCTCACCTAGTTCCAAATATGAAATTGAACACTGATGATATTGTCTTTTAGTTTCGAGTAGCAACCAAATGGGAATCCTTAAAAAAAGGACAAACTACATGCGCACTCCTTATTCTACTTTAACCCAACCTACAATATAAATCGGAATTCATCTTGAGTGTCATTCGATTGGCTTGCAGCCGATCGTGCCACAGCAGTGTGTTTTTTGTTGGAATGCATCGAATGCCCCTTGTTCGTGACGACCCTTGAAACGTTTAGCGATGCATTGACAATCAGGTACAGCGCAGATAGAAGGTGTGTTACCCAGATGCTCGAACAACACATCAGATAAAAAAATTTACTACTGCAAATAGGTAGGGTGTAGTTCAAACATTGCCCGAGCTAGAAATTAGGAAAATAAAATTATGGCGATGATAAAAACATGAACAGGAACAAGCATAGACTTGAGCCCATTGTTCTGGAACCTGTCCCTGCAGATAATTAACAAAAGAAAATGAAAGAAGCAGAAGTTTTTTTGTTCCGTGAATTTCCTGGATCAAAAAAGCATTTCCTTTATATAAAAATGAAAGTAATTCAGACTTCTGGCAAATGTAGTAATGCAAAGATCTGATGTATTGGTAAAATAATAATATCAATTATTTTCCACAGGTCCGCCCACTTTCACGAGGCTACGGAAATTTCGAATCAAGGGAAAAAGCCATGAGATTTGTTTGCAAAAATGGCCACATCTTGAAATTGTGAGCCAACCTCGCATGAAACTAGAGATTGTGTTGATTGATAAAATGATTAAAAAACTTGGAATGATCCTAGTTAGTGGTGGTAGATAAACGAAGCCATACGTTGCGTTTTTAGTTTCAAAGTTACGAATGTAGTTAACATTTTGCGAATCGCGCCAACAAGTACGTCAGCCGCGTGCAGCAAATTGCTCGTTGTGTTTTTCGACTGTTTCGCTCTTCCAGAGCGCGAATCATCTTCGAGAATCTCCCTGGCTGCTTTGAAAAGACTACGCTACTAATAAGTTCTAATAATCGAAGGGCAAGATTCAACGCAAGCCTCGGATGGTTGAAGATATTTTTACTAGCTTTGTAAAGCATTTAATGGCGTTATTGTTGATTTAAACTTTAGGGTCACACAAAACTGAAGAAAGTAATTATAATATTTGGTTTCAAAAATACACTTGTAATTTTATGCTGGAGGCAATGACTCTTACCAAATTTGCATCAAATCGGCTAATCAAGGGATTAAAACTTACACCAATATTCAGGTTAATCAATTGGCTGAATATTGACTGGATATATTTTTAATCTTGAAACAGAGGAGTTTCCCTCTAGATGGCATTACTTGTTTTTCCAAAAAAATCTGTATGCATTTAAATATGCATTTGCGACTTTTATTTCTAAATTGGCTGTAGTTACTAATAGCTGTTTTACATCGCAAGATTTCGAACTGGATTTCGCGAAATAATTAGATTTCGACAAATCTCTATCGAAATCTACTAGATTTGTGCAATTTTAAAAACTTCAAATGACTAGATGTTGTAGCTCGAAATCTACTGAAACGGGCCTGGACAGCCGTGCAATTTATGTTTCACTACGTTCACAATATTCACTGTCACATATTTTTAATATGCTGAATGCTGTGAATGCAACTTTGGGCTTAAGATATTGTATTACTTGACTTATGCTCATGCTGGTAGAAAAGCGTAAGATCATAAAAAGTAAATTAAAAGTTTTGACACAACAGGCAGCTGGTAAAATTTAAAATAGCAAACAAATCTCGCCAGAGCGATGTAAACGCTTTTTGACATTTTGAAATCTAGTTGCCGAATTCAGTCCATATAAATCAGCTATTAGTACAAATTTTAATTAATCACAATAAACCCACTGAATTTGATAGAGAGCACTTATCTGGTATACAGATGTATCCAAATGAGGAAGTTGGAGCAGGAGTGTATGGACACAGACCAAGGGTCGACATACACGACAGTATCGACGAGTCAAATACGATCTTCCAAGCAGAAATGCATGCAATTGAACTATGCATTAGGGGAAAAGATTAGAAGAGGATACAAGAATCACAAGATCTACATTATCTCTGATAGCAGAGTAGCACTACTTGCTCTTTAAGCATTTTGCTTTCAATCTCATCTAGAATGGAACTGCTTATAAGAACTCAAAAAGCTAGCGAACTCAAACACAGTTATACTGGTATGAGTTCCTGGACACAGTGATATTGTAGGCAATGAGTCTGTGGACCAGTTAGCGAAAAATAAGCTGATTTAAAATTCACAGAACCAGTCCCCTTATGTGGAATGCAAAAAGCTTTGGCAAAAGAAAAACTGTTTATTGGATTAGATTGACAGCCAAGCTCACCTTCACTGGATAGGAAAGATGTGCAGACAGTCCAAACTGTTCTTGGAAGGTCACTCCGAGAAACGAACCTCCGATTTGCTCAAAATGAGCCGGAATCAGGCTAAGCGCTTGACCGCGCTAATTACAGAACAATTTAAGCTTAAAAAACATCTGCATACGATTGGACCGAATTCAGAAGATATTTGCAGATTGTGTGAAGAAGAAGAGGAAACTGCAGAGAACGTTCTATGCCACTGCGAAGATTTCGCACACAAAAGACTTCGACTTCTAGGACATTACTTCCTAACACCATTGGAACTCATATCTAACTCGTTCAGGAGCATATTAAAATTTATTGATATAACCGTCCTGAGTAAGTTATAACAAGGGAGGATGATGCTGCAGTGAACCGGGATTTAAACCGTCCTCCACCAACCACAATCAAGGCCAAATTTAGCAGATGAAGTTGTTTCCATTTGTCTTTCATCCAAAGTGAACCATAAACAGATTTGATCCCATCTCTACTGTTTGTAGATTAATTCGTTATGCACATCCAAAGTGTAACTTCGCCTTAACTGAATCATCCGTTGCATCATTCACCAAATTTTAAAATTAAATAATATTTACTTTTCCGATTTACAAAACTAATTATTTTTTACTCATCTTAATTTGAATTATTTTTACTAGACAAGTAATTTTATTAACCCATTGCTTTTGCTTTTATAACAGATTTGATAAGTATGCGATTTAATAAACAGGAGCTTATAAAATTGGCTGCCTTACCGAGCAACAAATTTGAAAAGGAGGGCATACTTAATATAATTGAGAAACAAGAAGGTTTCTTTACGAGAAGAGAAGGTAATTATTTTGTTTTTATTCTAGTTATGAGTACTGAAACATAAAACAATTTAATCAAAAATAAATAAAATATGTGTCATATGTGTTTATGCATGAAATGGAAAATATCCTAAAATTTATGTAATATGTTTTATTATGTGAAAGCAGTCCACAATACTCGCATTTAATTTACCGAACTCTGTTTGCTACACTACAATGAATAGAAATATTAAATTAAATTTTGTGTTTAACACGTTTATTCAGATTAAGTATAGCAATCCGGTAATCATACGTTAATATTTGAGCTTTTCAGCATTCATCTTAAAGCCGCGTAAACATTTCCAATATTTAATTCAATAAGAAAATGATTAAATTATGAGAAATTAAAAAAACGACCATATCCAATTTTGCGAATTAGTTCTTTTAATTCCAGACCAGTCTCAGTCTTAAGCCCTGCATGCATTACTGCATTGAAAGGCAGTGAATTGTCTGCCATGATCCAATCAATGCAGCTGCTGGATGGTACGTTAAATTCAAAAATGAATAAATTTTACTCTGGTTTTCCAATAAAAAATTTATTCAGTGGTTTTCTAAGGCAACTCTAATTTCTGATGTAAAGCTTTCAAAATTCAAATCTTTCCTCCAGAAAAAATCGACTAGTTTCGTATGTTTTTTATTTGATTGTTGCTTTTCACTAGCGATTCCAAATTTACACCCAGACCAACTTTTTTGAGTGACTGCGTTAACGTTTACTGCAATGCATTGAGCAAAACTATTGCATGCAGCCAGCGGTGCATTGTTTGGATCTTGGGGTTAAGAGTTAAGAATGTTCGCAAAAGTCTATTGGCAATTTTTGTAAATCTTGTGCAATTTTAATTGGGCTATTTATCAAGATACATAAAACGGATAAAAGATTCATGGCAAAACCCGAAATACAATTTGTAGAAAAAGGGCTTGTTACACTGTGTGCTGAATTTCTGTGTTCTGTCCTCTTCAAATATTAACATTTGTTACACACAAAGAATCAAGATTTACGGAAGTATTGAAGTGATCAAAGGAATTTTTTTTGCATCATCAAAGGCAAAGGCACTTGAATTTTTCAGTATTAGAAGCTGATTGTTATTTTTGCGAACGACGCCTTTATTTGATTTTACATAGATTACAAATGAGACGGTTAGAACCAGAGTGGGTCATCCCCATCAGAAGCTCAAACGAAATAATGACAAATGAAGATTTTAGGAAAACAAAAAGTTCATATAATATTTCGAAATTGAGCAAATCAATTAATTTTTTGTACTTGGTGAATTGATTGGATGCTGTTTTGACCACTCTGGTCGTTTGGCCAGGTGGTTAACAAGTCGATTTCTGTACTGAACTCAGTTTCTTAAAAAATGAGGGTTGTCCCACTCCGGCTGTAACCGCCTCAAATATGAAGTTTAATTGAGTTGTTCGTGGTTCCTGCGTATTAAGTCTTTCTACCGTTCGTGACCTTAACCCGAAATGATGAGAAATGACGAATTGAGCGAATTTTCGCTACGTTGTGCTGCCAATAAAATGAATAATGCATGAATAAAGGTAAAATAAGCAGCCGAAATATACGTTTAGGCTAACGGCTGGTTTACATCGACAGAATTCAAACTGACTTATAGTGAGGATTTTCGGATAAATAGTGTTTCAATATTAGAATCAAAATCACGTGAATTCAAGTCCATTATCAGAAAACAAGACTGGTTCCATGCCAGAAGATAAAGCTAATCCCCAAATTTAAAGCTAAACATTGTTTTATAATTTTTTTTTAGAACAAATAAAAGTTAATAATTTTGAGCATTACATTATTTTCAACCCGACAAAAGATACGCTTGTAGCGAACCCAGGCGGTATGCCACACGGTTGCGATAGAAAAGGACCGTTTTGGTGGTCCGGCTGCTATCCTTTGTTGCAGTAATTTGGGGCGAGAGATTGAGGAATCGGTGTGATGGTATAGGAAAATAACATTCAATCCAAAAATTATTTATTACTTGCAATAAGCCAAGGACATTATTCGGAATATTCGGGATATTAAACAACTTATGGTGCTATGTTATTTGAATGGAAATTTTTTCATTTTCTATTTTTTTTTAATTATTTTTTATATACATACATACCTTAAAATTGATGCATCAAAATGTTAGAAACAATTTAACTACGCTGTTTATATTGATTATTCTTTACTATTCTCTATTTTACATTCGTCGATAGTGCATATATACGGTAGACAGCCAGAAGAACGCGAGAGAAATCTTCGTCATCGTAATTAAATTCAAGGACTACGTTCAGTATTTATTTTACAACAAAAATAATAATGGAAGTGATAGAAAGATTCTGATAAGTTCCACGCCATATCCAGTGTTTCACAAGGTTCTATCTTGGAACCGCTTCTATTTAATCTCTTCATAACATCTCGTCTCATTGACTTCTATATGGCGATAAGTTATTTCGAGTGATAAGGCCCACTGAGGACTGTATATGCCTTTAATCAAGAGTAAACTCTATCACGCTGGTCCGACCTTAATGGCATGTCATTTAACCCTAATAAATGTTTTTCTATGTATTTTTCGCTCCAAGTCAACCTCATCCCCTGTCTTTAACAATTCTCTAAAAGGATCTTCACTCTCTATGAATGATCTAGGGGTAACTTTTGAAACCAAATTAAAATTTGTTTGTTGAATGTTCGGTCATTGGAAGACCAGTTGATACCGATTGTAAGAGCTTCTCCTAAAATCATTCGGACTAGCTAACCAACTCCGATTCAACTACAAGATACATTGCATTAATTTATTAATTAATGTTGAGAAAATAAAGATTATGTCATAAATAAAATTAAGGATGGCAATCAGGTAAAGCTTAGGGTCGTGACACATTAGAAGCAGATGCAGCGGCAGCAGCAGAATGTTTATACTCTAGATGAAACCATATAGAGTATTATAAGTTTAATCCAGCCCAAAAGTTTGTAACGCATAGAACCAAGCCTCGGACAAAAAAAAGTTATATATTATTTTTTGTTTATTTATGGCCAAAAACCTCAAATCCGCTTGACGTCCGTCTGTCCGTGAACACGATAACTCAAGAACGCCTTCACCTAGGATCTTGAAATTTTGAATCTGGATGTTTGGTTGAATTTGTAAGGCTAAGTTTGTTAACGGGCAAAATCGTCCTACTCCTTCGGGTAGCTGCCATACAAAATATCCTTAAAACACGTGTTCAAGAATATTAGCCGATAACTTCGGAAGGGTTTAAGCTACGACATTGAAATTTTGTATGTGTTATTTTTCCAATAATTGGAGATAAATATATGATTATGAAGAAAATCCTGTTAGTCCTTCGTGTAGCTGCCATACAAATATCCTGTCAAAATGTATTCACTTAATTTACGAAACTCACTATAACTCAAGTAATCTTTTAGCTACGAATTCAAAATTTTGTACAAACTAGTTTTGAGTAAAAAGAAAGTTTGACTTTACTAGTCAGCGAAATCCTTTTACTCCTTCTGGTAGCTGCCATACAAAATATCCTTAAAACACGTGTTCAGCAGTATTTTCCGATAACTTTTGAATGCTTCAAGCTACGAATTTGAAATTTTGTACACATTAATTTTTGAATGGTTCCAAGGAAAAGGATAAATATGTAAGAAATCGAGTGAGTCCTTCCTGCACCTCCCATGTGAAAGTCCTTCAAAAAGGACATTTTTTTCGATGACTTACCCAGTTCAAGATATGAAATTAAACACAGAATATTGTCTTTTAGTTTTGGGTAGCAATCAAGTGGCAGTCCTTAATAAAGGACATACAACATGAACATACGTAATTCTACTTTCTCCCCAACTACAATATAAATCGGAGTTCAGTATTCATCTAGAGTATTATACGATTGGCTTGCAGCTGATCGTGACTGCAGTATGTTTTTTTGAAGGTATCAAAATATATGACGTCTATTTTATTGAAGACAGCCGCAGACGGAACGACGAAAGCAGTGCTGTTTCTTCGCTCTAAATTCTAAACTTCTGCTTCTTTTTCACTACTGTTAGTATAAAACTCTCAAGAATTGGATATGTTGTCAGCAATGGAAAAATCAAAATTGTTTGTTTCCATCCATCACAACACAACAACGCCGCGCCGCAAAAGACACAAAAAATAAATTAAATGGAAGAGAAAATTATTGACTTCGTACGGCACAATAAGATGTTGTAGTTTAATTTTGTTTGTACTTAGACCACGGGTGATAAGCACATCGGTAGTTGGGATTCGAACCCATGACCGTAGAGTTTGTAGACTAGTACGCTTTGCTCTGCGTTACCAAAAGGAAAAGTCAGCATAAAAGTACAAAACATTGGACGATAGGCTTACAACCTATCCCCGAAACTCTAAAGTATTGATCTTTGATTGAAAAACTAATGAATGAAGGTACGGTGATGTCCCTAAGATACACTACTTGAGTATTACCAAGGAAGCCCAGACCCAATATAGTAGCTGTAGCACAGTACGTTGATGTTTCAAGAAAATTAATAATGGCTGTGTTGAATCATTCCCTATCAACTTGAATCCTCTTCTCTGCATCTGTCCTATTAGGATAGTGTTTGAAAGACTCGCGATCAAAAATGCGTATTTTTTTTAAAAGTAATGTCGAGTGTATGTTTTATAAACAGAAGATAAATTTATTTGCTATTTCCGAATATTCAGAATAAATAATAAAACCATTTAGAAAATCACAGTGAACTGTTTAAAAGATAGAAGGATCCGAAAGAAATGAAAATGACTATTTCTTTTAAGTGAAAGCCGGCCAAGGGAACGAAGACTTCTAACAAGTAAAAGGATTTAACCAATGCGGACAGACAATAATTATCACAAGCTGCAATGAAGACGAGTATCTGGAAGATAAAAGCTTGTCCATATTTTTTGTATTTACTGTTAAAAAAAGAGAAGATAACTATTATTTGATTTAGTTTTAGTTCCTCCTTTATAAAATCTTTTGAGGTTGGAAGCTCTAAAATTACTCTTAGTTGGACACAGTTGCTGTTTTTTTTAATAAGGCCGTGCCTGCAAGTGATTCTAGGATGATGGATTTATAAACTAGCACATTGTCATTACATTACTTCGAAATTTATTTTAGATTAGTGTTAATTATGATGTTTTTTAAATACGGTTAAAAGAAATGTAATACAGAAAACTGCCATAGTTTTTTCTCTTAAGTTCACTACAATTGCATGCAAGAGTTTCAGTTGATGCAGCAAAGGAATCGACGACTACATAAACAATGCATTTAGCAATCAAACCATTAACAATATTAGATTAAAAATTCAATATCTCATTTTATTTTCATTATAAACTAGTTAAATTTTCTTAACAGGTGAAAATAATATTAAAATCCAAAAAATTACCCGAAGGAAGACATTGAGTTGTATAGGGGGGACCGCCAAAGGTTGGAATCATCTTCAATTAATTAAATAGAATTTTATTAAATAAATGTAACTAACAAAATTATGAATACAAAAAGAAAACAAAGTAAATTTGCAGTATTAACCGTTCACCCGAGTACTACACCTTTCGCTTTTTCCACACACTTACAGCATTACTAAATTAACTAATAAGTTGGCTTTTGGGGAATAAATTTGCTTTTATCGAAAAAAAAAAAAAATATTTTTCATAATTTTTAGTAGATAAAATTCAAAAATGAATTTAATAAAATAAACTAACATTTAACCATTAACTGAAATTTTCAGTGAGTTTTCCGCGATGGTGTAAGCTGCGTGGAAATTTGCTATTCTATCTAAAGGATCACGATCAATTCTCTCAGCCATTAGGACTAATTGTTTTGGAAAATTGTCGACCAATAATTCGAACCGAAAACAAAGATATCGATGGATATTCATTTTTTATAGGTTAGCATACATACTATTAAAATTAATTGCTTCTACATCTTCAAGTTTCGCAATATCTTCTTCTCGTAGAATTTCGTGATGGTCTCTGCCAAAGGATCGCAACAAATACCGAAACCGAACGAACCGACTGGATAAATGCAATCGAAATGGCAAGCTATACAAATTTAAATAAACAATTGAAATATCTACGGGAGCAAATCGAAAAGAAACTGGGACATGGTCCGCAGGTTGATCGCAACGAAATCAATGTACAACAGATTCCGGAAAAAGAAATAGGTGATCTTATTCAATTCTAATTTTTCATTAAAATTTTTTTTCGATGATCTCAAATGTTTTTTCATAAATTATCCTTTTTAAACAAAAAAAAATTATTAGATTTATAGATAATCCTTTTGTTGTGATTTACTATGTAATAAGTTCAGTAAGCGTTGTTTTTAATAACGGAAATAAAGTCCACAATTCGAATTGTATGAATACTTTCTTTGATTTCATATTACAACTTTAATTTTTGCTTTTTTCACGGAATGAAGAGTTAATAAATTTAATTATAAAATAGGCATGGCTGCTATCACTAACGGAAGACTTGATTTTATCCCTAGTTTGCTATTTTTTGTTAAGAGATTTTATTACAATTTTACTTTTATGATCTTTGAATATGTGTGGTTTTTTTTTCAAAATCTTGTGTCTCTTTGCATGATAGATATTATCGAAATTCCACTTTGCGAATCGGCCGTCTCATGTGATAATTTATTATGCGATGGTCATGGTCGACCACCAAATCCATCGATTGATGTTCAAGTTGAAAACGGTAATTCCGGCGGTTGGATTAAGTACGGTCAAACTGAAGTGATCGACCGTTGTGCTAATCCACAGTTCTTATGCACTTTGTTATTTCGCGCGAATGATGGCTTGAGTACAGTTTCGTTGATACGTTTCACAGTGTACGATGTTCGAGAGAAAATATCGCGAACAGCCATTCCTCTTGGCTATGCTGAAATTTCGTTGGGTGTAATACAGGTAAAGTACCGCTATATTAAAAATGTTTTGTTTTAATTCTCCATTTTTTTTCTTCTAGGATACAACAAGACTACGTATACCGTTACGTTCGATACATGGAAATGCAGGTTTTATTACGATTGCATCGTGGGCACCGGATCAGGATAAGAAAACGCCTCGATCGCCGGCCAAGATTATTGAGCAGCAAAATTTAGGACATCGACGGTCGCAGTCATTACCACCGAAATTAGGAGTTAAACTATTTGTCCCACCACAAGCGAAGCTTCCATTAGTGTTTGCGAATCCTTCGGTAAGATTAATTTCTGTTTGCCCCCGGTTTCTTTATATCGATTTTCTTGTCCAGCTTCATACATATCGACTGCATTCGGGATTGGGCGGTGACATAAGTGTACAGGAGGTGATGATGGAGAGCCAACTTTGCTATATAATTCCACAACAATTATTGTAAGTAACAAATTGCCTATTTATAGTATTTTTGTAGGATTTCTAAGTACGTACATCGTAAGGCTCTTCTCCATCGGAGTCAATGTGTGATCAAAAAAATCGGAGACTCGCTTATTTTTAAATTTAGAAATAGGTATGTTCACGCAATCATCTCTCAGTAATTATTTTTCAACCCACTTTTTTAGAAATCGGAATATTCCGCTTCTGCAGCAAACTTCCGGCTATTGTTTCTTAAAATTGGAAGAACTTATAGTCGTAGGAGAGGTTCGGCGCTGAATTAAGCGCTAGCTCTTCCAGTGAGGAGGCCCATAGAGGACATTAAACATGCTATCGACGTGACGGCCATATCAGAGGCTAACACAAGATGGTCAGGCCTCACATAGTGTCTCGTGGCCAGGCAGCTCTGGCCGACCCTAAATGCGAGCAGGACAAAGTTTATCCTACTCGGAGATAGGAATACCCTTCGTATCCTAATTGGTGTACTGACGGGCCATTGCCTGATCGGCCGGCACGCCAGAAGACTAGGTGTTGCGGACGTTACAGATCTGTGCCGCAGCTGTGGTGAACCTTACGCCGAGGAAAGTATTTTCCACTTGCTTTGCGAATGCCCGGGTTTGGCCTGGAGGCGCGAACGTACTTTAGGTACGCGCTTCATCATAGACTTGGGCGAATTCGCAAGCATTAAGCTGGACAAGCTGCTGCAGTTTGTCAGGCTGGCGGGGTGGTTTTCTTGGGCACACGGGTACCTTTTTCCCGTGCATGTGGGATCACAACGGACCCATTGGCGGTCTATGTGCTTGGTTGCGAAGCGACCACCCACCTTACCTAAAACCTATAGTCGTCGCAATTATTGTACAGTAAAAAGCAATTATTTTATTAGAGTGCGGTTGTAAGGTGTATACGAAGACTTGTTGCATTAAAAATATCCAATGTGGGCTTAGGGTAGGTTCTGCATCTGGGCTGTCGCCAGGACTGGTTCGCACCTTGAATGCACTTCTTGATTATTCCTATGAATGTTTTTCTTGGCCCTACTCGCTTAATAACGTTTTTATTTTGCGATCGATTGCGCATAATTTGGAAACTGGTTTTGTTTTCATTTTTTTCGGTGTGAGTACAGTTTGTAGAGAGACATGCTATCCCCGACTGGAGGAGAAGTTTATAAAGCGATCCCAATTCCAAGCCATTGCGAAAATATCGAGTAGAAGTTTTGGACTTGGTTTAACTGTTTCATTTTGTAAAGTCTTCTTTTATTTTTGTTCTAGGTCGATTTGGATAATCCGAGAAAAAGAACTTCTACAAGAAATATCAGGAATGGGCGAGCTAGGCGGAGAATGGCGTAATAAGCAAATGGACTTGTTGGACAAACATTTAAAGCTACTAAAAGACTACTCGCAAGCCAAACAAAATTTATTGCATTACAATACCAATAACGGTAAAGTGGAAAACAAAAAACTTAATTCACAGAAATTAGTTCAAATCATTCTTATCATTTTGAATAGTTGACAAATATTATAAACCGTCAGCTAATAAAACAGATGAATCATTGGAATTTGTACCTGTTAACTTACACTTGCAACGAATGTGGGCTCACAACGATACTCTGAAACGTTCCGGAGTACTTGATATCATGACAGTCGGAGCGTTTACTCGGCATGCGGGGAAAAGTAAAACCGGTGGTTTAATCAAGTTCGTATACGTTATCGATATTGTTGCTAAATGTTCTCTATTTTGTTTTTTATTAATATTTCAGGCTGTTGCAACAAACAAAAGATTCGCCATCAAAAATGGATACAAATTGTTGTAAAGTTCAAGCCGCTAACGATGCTGTACAGGCAATTAAACAGTTACGCAAAGAAATCGTTGAAATCATGTCGCAATTGTTATGTTTAGCGAAAATGAAAAATCCAAAAGGAATGATGCCGCTTTGTCACGAGATGGTAAATAAAACACGAACACTTTTAAATATATGGGAACCGAATTTAGTCGAAGAAGCTTTTGCTTTTATCGAACAACATCGAATTTTAGATGAACCTGATAATACATTGATGGTATGTTCGAATTTGGCCGATGCTAAGATTGATTTTTGTTAATTTCAACTATTTTTTGTTCGTGTGTAGCCAATATCACCGTTTAAGAAAATTACACAACAACTTGGTGCTTTAGATTTAAAATCTCCCGAACTAGAAGATTTCGCAACTCCGATGGGTGCTCCGCCAGACTTATGGCCTAGCCGAACAAGTGCTTTATCGCCAAATAAAACAACGAATCTCCGAATGAAATCTCCTTCAGCCACTGACATAAATACAATCTCTTCCATACAGTATACTGTACAGATTTATAATAATCAGGCCCGAAATATTCAAGCGGGCAAATCGATAGAGTCGAGTTTGTCACATTCTCTGCCCACGACAACTGCATGCAATTTTATCGAATTAAGGCGAAAAGAATCGCTACATCAAAAGAATGTCGACGAAAGTAACTTGAAATTTAGCGAAACACATTTTGATGTTAACGGCGATGTTCTGACCAGTGAGAGTCAACCGCAATCGATAGTAAACGAAAGTATTCCGGACGATGATCAGTCGACGACGACTGCAAATGACGAGACTGGTGAAAATGCATCGAACGAAGAAGAAAACGACGATGTGATAACGAGTCAACTTGCTGAAAGCAAAAATGAAATTTTGTATCAATCGGCGGATTTCGATGAAAACGGTTACATACCGATGAACTGTTCAATTGTATTAGGTCATAACGGTGCGTTCTTGGACACAAAAGCAATGAGCTCCAGTCCATCGGCGAACTATTATCGACCGACCGAAGAACCGGAACCGCTTGATTTAACGCAACTAAATATCGAAGCAAGTGTTATGTGCCTTGTAAGTAAGGTGAAATTTTTATGCGGTCGATGTGGAAGCCCGGCCGTACGACTACGACAACCGCGCAATTCTGTTAAACGTGGTTTCAATAGTATGCCGCCGGATGTGGTTACAAGTCAACCAATTGCTAATACGTCTAGTATGTCGTCCATGAGTAAATCAATTGAAACGACAGTGCAACCGGATTCGTTTCTATCGAATATAAATTCGGATAGTAGCGTAACGTCTGCTTCTTTCAATATGGAAAATAGTCCACCGTTGGTATTGAAATCGTCGGGCTGTTTGAACGGAAAGGATTTGAATTTGGCACTAACGCAAGCGGTGGGCGAGGTTACAAGACGCGTTAAAAAAGGAAATAAATTTACAGATGGTAAGTAATTAAGATGAATTTCGTCAATTTCAAAAGAATTTTACGTGCACTAAGTTTAAGACTTATTTGCGTATAGGGTTTCCACGACGATCTTGTTAATGTACTGTTGTCGTGTTCAGTATATTTTTTCCTTAGACCACAGTGCAGAATATCTGGATTGGCCATTTTTTACATGAGGTCGGTGTTTTTGAGATACCGGTGCACAATTTTGACAATGTTTCGCGAAAGTAAAAAAATACGTTTTATCTCGTTGCAAATTTATTTTTATCTATGCTGGCGTTCAAATACATATAATAAAAGCTGTCCGCACTTCTCCGAACGATCTTTGTTGGCAGCTCTTTCAGAGCACACGATCATGTTTTGTTAACTTCCGCTTTATCTCTCTCATTATATATTTTGTACTGTCCGGTACACTTCCAATGATTATCATTAGAGTAAGTAATCTGACCAAAATATCGCAAGATCGTGGGATACATTAATTAACAAAAGTCCTTTATATTCTAGCAAGAGGAAATATTACTGAAGGCCTGACGAGTCTTATTGACTATTGTTCCTTGTTATTTAAATTCTTGTACTTAATTTTCCACACTTTGTGAAAAGTGAAGTACTATCCGTTCCCAAATTTATCATTTTTTTATCATAACCTGGGATAGTGATAATTATTTTCTCTCTTTACATCGTCCATAATAGAGAATTGCCATTGGCATCAGTTTCGAAATTTTTCATCATTTTAAAGACTTGTATTGGTAAAAATTGTGTGTGTACGCCTAAGGCATACAGATACTCGATATCTTCGTTCAGCTGTTCTACAAATTTTTGATAGGACAAAAAAGCAGGAAGAGTCTCCAAATCCAGTCAACGTTTAAATTGAACTGGCGTTTTCCTATAAGAAAGCTATGGTTAGGTGATCGGTTTGATTTTGAGTGGTAATAACAGCAGCGATGTTTTATTAAAGCTATCTTTTCCGGTTCCTTTATCATTAAGCTGAAACATAACACTTTTCTTCATTTTCAAAGGATTGGACTTATCCATGACAACAGACTGGGCTTCCGAACTCCGACCATCCATGCGAAAATTACGACAAGCAATGGATGGTTTATTGAAAACAGCAAGACTTATGCACTCTGTGCAGCGTTTACAACAAGATATGAAGAAAATAAGTACAAATTTGGCAATTATGTACCGTCGTGATGTTTGCTTCTCACAAGCGGTAATAAAATTGAATGCTCTTTTTATAGGTGTATTTTTTACTAATATTTTTTTTGTGTAGCTCACTGCACTTGTCAGTGGAATCATGGCTAAACTGTGGGGTACAACGATAACTGAAAATTTTATCGGAATTCTGACGCATTTAGGCCCTTTGGCATATTTTGAAGGACTTTTATCACTCTACGGCAACGAAACGGACATGTGGGGTGATATGTGTATTGCAATCGAAGACTTATCCGCTGTTAATTTTACTTTAATACGAAGTAATATTCAAAGGTACGCAAAAAAAAAACTTATAAAATGAAGAGAGAAATACAAAAGTCTGTTACATAATTTTAGAGAGACAAAAACTCTTCCGATACCGCGTATCATTGGATCGCGACAATCGTTAACAGTTCTACTTCCCGTTCCCGAAAGCGTTTACGTAATAATGCCGACAAAAGAAGCGGTCACATTCAAAGTAACGCCAGTTTTCTTCAATATCGGTATCAACGAGCGTGCAACCCTTTCGGAAACGTTGGGCTATACACGCGAACAACATCGTTCCAATTGGGATAATTTCGATCGTTTGAAAAATTATCATATTCGTTATAAAAAATTGAATTTAATATCGCCCGATACACCGAGTAAAACTGAACAAAAAATCTCAATTCAAACGGTTGCCGACTACTTGGTATCGATGGAAGAGAATTTGCGCGCAAATAATTCGAAAAATGTGAAAATTTTACATTTAGCCGAGGATATTTGTCGTGCTATGAATGGAATGCGGTTTACGTCGTGTAAAAGTGCCAAAGATCGAACCGGAATGGCTGTGACTCTGGAACAATGTCGAATTTTACAGCAAGAATTTCACCTACCGGCGAATAGTATACAGACTGTTTTACATACAATGCGAAGGTATTTTATGCGAATTTGTTAAGAAACCAATTTTTATTTTTTCTTATTTTCATTCTCAGTGAAGGCACTCGTGTCGATAACATTGTAAAAAATATCGGCTCGCGTAAGTTTGCGTTCAATCTTCCACAAGTTCTATCGTTGCCACCAATGTATCGACCCCCAGCTGGATCTTATGGTAAAGCACAAACGTAGGTGAAACTCTTCAGCTTTTATGTAAGTCGTTATTTCATATGTAAAGACGTTTAAATAATTTCAAAAACTTAAAAAATTCAATAGTCGTTGAAACTAATCAGTACTTAAGTAGTCTTAATTAATTAATTCGTACGAATCGGTGTTGTAAACACACGACAAAAATGAGAAAAAACAAATTGTTTCTATCTTTAAGAAATATTTTAATTTGCATGTTTTATCAGGTTATTGTTGCGAGCATTACGTCATAAAATGAACAAAATAGTTTTAGTTTTAGAACACGATTCAAAGTCGATATTATTATTTATTACTGTTTAATAAGTCAATATTTTATTGTTCAATAAGTAATAAGATGAAAATTATCAGATGATGAAAATAGTAAATTTAATTATTCTTTATCAAGTTAATTCATTTTAAATACACGCAGGGTATTAAGACATAATATTTCAGTAACGAATATGAAGCGAAAGACTTTTGGCTTTTGAAAACATCGCTTAAAAAAATTGACCAAATTTATTTTAATTGAAGTGTGACTACTTAGTGTTAGAACATCATTTTGAATCATACTACGCATGGTTTCTTGTCAATAATATTTATTCCCGAAAATTGAATTTCACAATTATCTTAACATACCCACCTAATCGTGGGCAAAAGTTTTTTTTAGGGTGCAATTTCTTTTGATCGGAAATAAATAATTAGTATAGTGGACTGTCTGCGCCACTGCGTGAAGGATCGCAGATACGAACGCAATTCTCGGGACTGTATCGCTATTATTTCTGGTGTTTCTAGACAGTCTGCTTTGGATTATTTTTTTGGTTAGATCAAATACGAATGGAATAACGAGCGCTGAATTTAAATAAGTGCTAAATTTACAATTTATTGTGTACCATGTTTAGCAATCAATCATAAATTCGTCCACTGTTTCTGATTCCTTCTGTTTTCGAAAGTTATAATTGAAGGTTACTGGTTACTACAATTAAAATTTTTACAAAAAAAAAGTTCAAGATGATGTTGGCTAAATTTTTATGTTGGAATATACCTCTTCAGATAGTACGATACATATTTTTGAACATACATATTTTTTTGATACATTTATTTTTCGAACCATTTTCTAAGCACGTAACCAAATGTAGGGCTCTGCTATAATACAGGACTCTTTGTTGCTTGGTACTCGATGCTTTAGCCCCAATGGTGAACTATCGTTTTTATGTTTAGGTACTAGGAACTTTTGGAGGCAAATAGATTGAAAGTAAAAGCTGGTCCACTCCGGACCGCGGTTGAGTAGTAATTGGGCCTCCACTCCAATGAACCATGCTGCCGGAGCTTTATCCCAGAAAATCTGAAGCTTGACGGAACTGATCTCATTCTCGGTTTCTGAATAATGTGTGTTTGATTGATTTGAGCTGAACTTTCCGCTGCCGGGACCGATAGCACTACGCTCTCCTATTACGCGAAGCAAAAGGCATCGTGCCCGGCCGAAGACAGCCCGTGAATGTTTGATATGTTGCAGTACGCATGCGTACCAATATAATAAAAATTGAATTCTGGACAAAGATAGGAATTGAAATATAATGTCTTCGAGGTTAAAAATTATTATTGGTAAATTCGAGATGAAAAGGTTTCGCATATAATTATTATTGTATATTAGTAAGAGACGAATTTAATTACGGTGAAAGTAGTAAGACAGACACCTGACATCCTCGCTTAGTACGTGCGGATGAGATCGGCTATACCACCACAGGCGCAAAGTGGGAGGGATCGGAGGTGCATTAAGATTGAAGTTCATACGTTATTGTTGACTTCCTTTATGCTCCAGATTTCGTGTGGCGAATAATTATTTCATGTCGTTTTGTGGTTATTTTATGGTAATGTGTCCGATGCACGTAATGTGTTTCCGAGTCAAGTTCGAGGTGATACTGTTTGATTGTGATGATTTTTTATATTGGTGAATTACCGTAGGATTTTTTAAAAAAAAAAATTTCCGGCTTTTTTCATTCAAGGCGGCATAGAGTCGATCGTTTTGTTTCTGTGATTATTCTTATGACTGCCCAACAAGAATTATGTGCCCTGTTGTTACTACAGTTATATTTTTCACACATCGACGTTACAGTTACATTTTCCTTACAATTTTTTAAGGAAATATTTAGTTTTCGTTCCTTTTCAGTAACATTTCCCATTAAGGTAATCCAAATTACACAAAAACGTAAGTTTTCCTAAAATTGTTACCTTATAGTAAATATGCCCAAAATAGTAACAGTACCCAAATCGCCGCCAATTTTTTGGTTTATTTTAAAACATTAAAGGCATTGCTTCCTTTTAGTTATACGATCTTTAGACACCGCTACGTTATTGTAACTAATATGTTCCCTTTTCAACATATTAATTTTGAAAATGTCTAGCTAGTTGTCAGAGTTATCAAAGAACTTGTGTGAAAGGTGTACGTGCTTTTGAAACAAAATGTATAGGGAAGAAAACAATAGGAAAAGTAACAAACGACCATTCAAATTCACCACTACTTATTACAGAAAAATTAAAAAAATTAATTTTATTGAGAAAAGTGGTAAAAGTGGTGATAAAAGTGTTTCGTGTGTTGTTATAAAATCAAATAATGTAAAAGTGTGTGATAAATACATTAATGGTGGTCACGATTCTTATCAAAAAGTATCGGAAGAACCAATAGTTAATAATAATATAATTCCTGTCACTGAAAACATAAATATTTCACAAGATAATGTTGAAATTGCATATTTGAATGTAAGTGAAGCGTCGGACATGGATGAAAATGCTGAACAGATTTCTGATGAGGACATTTTAAATAAAAATAATGAAGAAAACATTAGCTTCATGGAAGAGTTAAGGATTTGGGCATTAAGTAATAGAATTTCACATACTGCATTATCTAATCTTCTGTACCTACTCCGGTCAAACGGATTTAACTTTTTACCGAATTGCAGTAAAACTTTATTAAATACTCCGAAATGTATTGATAACGTGACAGAAATGGCAAAAGGAATCTACTGGCATAATTGTTGAGTTGTCGCTAGACAACTCACGAATTTCCTGCGATTGGGCGAGTGCGAGTGCGATCAAAATTCGGATTACGCTGAATTGTGATCGCACCCGCAACTGCCACCAACTGAGCAGCGAGACGGGTTTTTGGGAAAAGAACCGCTCATCGGTAGATGCCGGAAGCGGCAAAAAGTAGCGGGAGGTGGGCGAAAACGAGGCAGTGGGAAAAGAAGGAGTGTGCGAGAAGATTAATTTTGTGGGTGAAAAGGGTCGTGCCCCTGTAGAAAAAAACTTCCAATTTTCTCGATTAATTGAATGAAATTCTTTATTTTCGTACCGTAAAACATTTACGAATCGCGTGAAATCACTTTATCGAAGAGTTACAAGTGCATTTACGTGTCCTCGAAACGTTCTGGCCAGTGTTTTTCGAACGAGTTTTGGGGAGCAAAAAATTAAAAAAAAAAAAAAAAGGACAAGTGAATGCATTGTGCAAATTTTTTCCGTGTTTTCTTCGGAAGTTTTGGACCTTCGGCCGCGGCTCTCACGAAAAAACGGCAGACGGCGAAGAATTTTTTTTCCGTCGTCGTCGACATTGGAATTCGGTTCGATTTTAATTTATTGCCGTGATTGAGTGTTTCGGAACTGTTAAATAAATATGTAGAAAAAAGATCCGAACCAAATCCGAAAATAAGGGCAAATTTCCGGGGAATGATTGGACTGTCCGATTTACCTGACGTGTGTGCATCACGAAATTAGAATTGCACAAATTGCGTGCATTAATCGCAGTGAACGTGGTTCTTTGTTCGGTCTGAAATTAAAGTTGTACGACAATCTGTGAAAGTGCGAAAGTTCTGTAGTGGTGCCGTGGTGTAGAATTTTCCATCGATTACTTTCCTCGCGAAATCTCTCGCTCTGAAGACGGATTCCCCGAGACGGATTCCCCGAAAGAAGAGGATCCGCAATAAAAATTAGTTTATTAAATAATAAATAACATAATATAATAAATTGACATGACAGGCGGACAGAAAAAAAAAATAAAAATACAACTAAAGAAACAATAATAATTTAAAAGCAAGGTGAGAAACAAAGTAATGGGGTGAGTTTTTTTTTTATTTTATTAAAAAATTTTTCTGGTTATGGTTTTTATTTTTTTGCAGATTTTTTTTTATTAGTTTTTTTTTATGATTTATAAGCTCGTTTTGAGGCAATATAGTTTTTTCTGGTAATCGTTGAAATGCCGCGAGGCTAAGTTTTTTTTTGAAAAAAATGAACCCGATCGGTTAAGCCCCAATCCCTAAACCTCAATAAGGGGCCATGACGGATGTTGTTTGACAGTCATGGCTGAGGTAGGGTGGGCATAGTAGTATAGTATTTTTCCCAATAGGTCTTTCACGACCTATTGGGAAAAATAGTCCCATTTCAATCACCCTGGAGTAAGCCGACACGAAATTTTTTTATTGTACCCTTAAAATTGTGCTATTGTTCTATAATTAGTTAAAGTTTCATATATGTTCTTCTTTCCGTTCATTCAGGGGTCGTTAATTTTAATTCATACAACGGTTGCATTAAATGTACTACAACTGGAGAATATGAGTTGCACAGAATGAACTTTTTCAAGATCGATTGTCCACTACGAACTGACGCAGATTTCCGAAACCGGAATGATGAAGAGCATCATAAGGAATCTTCACCTTTGGAGATACTACCTATTGATATGGTAAAGGACTTTATTGTAGCCGATTCTTTGCGCCTTTTAGATTTGGGAATAATGAAAAAATTGCTATTGATTTGGACAACAGGAATGTATACGTTTGATGCGAAATGGTCAGCAAACGAAATTCACAATATTTCAAATTTTTTAATTAAATGTAACGCAAATATTCCTAGGGAAATCCACCGTTCTATAAGATCACTGAACTGTTTCAAATTTTGGAAAGGAACCGAATTTCGAACATTTCTTTTATATTTAGGTCCAGTTTTATTAAGAGACTTTTTAAAACCTGACGTATATCAACATTTCTTGTGCTTATTTTGTGCTGTAGTTATATGCAGCTCAAAAGTGTACTTATGTAAATATAGCAAAAGAGCTATGTAATGAGTTCATTGAGAAGTATATTGAAATATATGGACTGTTCACAATAACAAGCAATGTACATAATTTATGTCATATGGTCTATGATGTGATAAGATTCGGTCCGTTATCAGATTACAGTTCGTACAGATTTAAAAATTTCTTAGGCTATATTAAAAGTTTATTACGTCAAGGAAATAGGCCTTTGGCCCAATGTGCAAAAAGGTTAATAGAACTTTCTAAAATGAATATTAATCCCTCAATTCCTTCCGAAGTATACCCCTTACCTAAGGACGAAATAGTTTCAACAAATCCAAAATTTAAAAAAATATTTTCTAAATTACTACTATCATTACTACTAGAATGATTAATACTCACAAACAAAAAGAAAGATAAATGGTTTATGACAAAAGAAAATGAAATCGTATGTATGCTTTTCACTACTTACATTGGAGATGAATTAAAAGTATTTGGATCAAGCGTAAAAAACAAAAAAACCTTTTTTTAATAAACCAATTAAATCAAGTTATCTAAATATTTATATAGCTTCCGAAAATTTAAATTCGCCGAAATTATACTCAATAAAAGAAATTAAATGTAAATTAGTGTCCTTAGAGTATTCTAATCAACATGTATTTTTACCTTTGATTCATACGCTTGACTTACATTCAACATAACCGATATTTGAAATACATATAACATTACATGAACAAAATAACTTTTCATTAAATTAATAAGAAAGTAAACAAAATTTTCATTTATTAAATTCTCAAAACGAAACCCATTTTAAAATGAATAAGTTCTGTTAAAGTCCATCACGTATTTTATTTATTCTGATATATCGTTCATTATAGTTCCATTTTGATTTTTTCTGCAATGTTTATATTAATAAAAATATGAAATTATGTAAAATAAAATTATGTGTATTTTAATTAGATTACCTTTTCCTTTGAAGTCGTTGCCTTGTATTGTTACGGATCCACCCGTAACTATAGGTCGACCTGCAAAGAAATAAAGCAAATCATTATTGTTGGATTCGGAATTAGATTGGAGTTTACTTACCTCCGAGTTGCTTGTTTTTTTTTACGTCTTCCACTTTCGACTAACGCTCTTAGCACAAGCACCTGGAAGTAAACCCATAAAGCATTATTAGTTAAAACATAACCTTGGCCAAAACGGAAGCGGAGCTGGAAGATGGTTATCGAAACGTAGGATTAGGAATTATTAGCAGTAGGATTATTTAGGATTTAGGATTAAGTGAATTGTTATGCTAGGTAGGAATTAGTATGTAGGATTAGTAGTTTAGTTAATTTAGGGAGAATACAAAAACAAAACCAAACAATACAATAAAACAAACACAGCACAACACAACACAACACTTTACGCAACGTATTGCAGCCGAGCCAGGGACAAACCTCGACCATTACACACGAAGAGAAACACTACACGCGGCGTAACCAATCACAGCACTTATGACAGATCACCTCACCGTGGGCCAATCATATCACTAAGTGAAAACAGGGCGGACGTATACGGCGAGAATGACGAGTCGATAAGACAGGCCGCAAGGTGTGGGTCCATACTAAAAAACCGGGTGGGGAAGATAAAGTGGACCCCGAATCAAACGAGAGTAAAAGCTTCGAAGGTCGAAGAAAGCTACGTACCTGAGCGGGAAGGCAAGAGGAATGACCTGGAGGATTCGTTCGTTGACCCAGGTAAACGGGGATTTACCGATTGGGAAAGTTGATCCGAGGTTTCGCGGGAAGTACGACACCCGAAAACGGTCTCTTTTGGTGATATACTAGCGGGAGTGCGGACGAGAAAGATAACATAGGAGTGAATTCGAGATTAAAATTAAAACTGAAATGAAGATAAGCTCAAGCGGAAGATCACAAGTCGGTGATAAATAGGAAATCAACTTGGACCAAGCGTAGGAGGAAGAAATCACGAGAGCATCGCTACGTGATCATAAGAAGGAGTATGGAGTCGTATACGGTCGGAGTCTCCAGAGAGCAGGGCGGAGGAGAAAGTGTGCAGCGTTCGTTTTTCTTTTAAATTGAAGTGGAGAATTTGCGCAACGTTCGAGAGATATTCGAGTTTTCATCGTGGGACACCGCACCAGAGGCGCCCTAGATAAGAGTAGTTAGTACAGTTGGTAAATATAACAAGTAGAGCCAGAGGATAGGTATTTTTTTTAAAGATTATTAAATTTCGTTGCTTTTCCGTACATTTCAATGTTGTTATTTATCCGTGTTCGTGACGTATTACAGCTTCCCTTCCGTTTGCTTCGTATAATTTTACGCGTAATTAAGTCTTCCCCGAATTAGTGATTCGATCGGGGCGAGATTACGAACGGGGCCTTAAAAGAAAGGATCACTGGCGCCCACGACCCTTCTCTGGGTTGGCCGGACAAGGCCCGTTCACCCCCTTTAGTGCGAGGGGTTTTTAATTCGGTTCTCCACGGGGAGAAACCGTAATAGTATGTTTAAGAATCTTATCCTTTAAAAATTCTTCATTTCTTTGGCGAGAGTGACGACAATCGGCTGAATATATTACATCAAAAATAAGGTCAACAATGTTGCTAAGCTTTTGGAAACATTCTTTTTTTTCAGTAGATTTTGATGAGCCCGTCCACGAATATCTATTCAAGACTTCTGCTGTAAACATGTGATCAATGACCTTGTACATAATCTTACAGCCGTCAGAAACCTTTGTATTCCCACCAATAGTACTTAGTCTGCTTGCCTGTAAATTAAAAAAATCATATGTTGAATCTATAACAATTTTTTAAAGGATTTAGCTTACCATTTCCTTTCCAAATTCCTGTGAGTAAAGTGATGTATTAAGTAATTTTAAATCTTCAATAGAATCTAGCGGAAAAACAACTTCTTTCGTAAGAATGATTTGAAAGTCATTTGAGTTCTCATGTTTTTCTCCTATGTGCTTTAGAATTCTATCTAATTTTGTGTTGATTCCACATAGTTCTATCGTGACATGTTTAATAAAATCTTTAAATTCCATTGATATATCAAAATTCGTCGTTTGTGGAGCGGAAAGGAAGTTATTGTCAAAACCTTCTGCTTGACTACATATTACAGGCATATCTGCTTTAATTTCGTAAAATACGTCTGTCGGAATTTGATCTTCTTCACAAGATTTTCCGGCCTTCACACTTATCATATTTTCAATTGTCTCATTGAAATAATCAGTTTCTGGACATTTTCGTAGTTTACATTTTCTCGGCCGCTTTTCAGAAACACATGACTGCTTTCTAAATCTATGGAAAATGATAATAATATATAGTAACGAAATATTATTTTATCAAGTACATGTTTACATTTCTTCAGCCTCCGTATCCGTAAAAGGTGCATATAATTTCTCTGTGTTTCTGCCTTCTAAATACGTGTCCGCGATCGCCTTGACAACGCAAGACTTGGTGCACCAATTATCAGCCGGTACAGATGTAGAAGTTCTTAGAAGCTTGTTGACTTCTATATCTTTCAAATGTTTTGGCCAATACAAAACAGAATTAACTTCCTAATTATAGGGCACCACACTAAACTGTTTTTCTCCATTTTCAATAGTTTCTACAATTTTAAACATTTTTAATATACACTTGAACTAAATAATATACACTTGAACTAAAGGAAAATATTAAATTCAGGAAAAAACTCCAAACACGGATAAACAATCGTACACATTACCAAACCAGATCCGATGTGTAATTGTTTTGATATAGGCACCAAATATACAATAGGCACAAAATTGAGGTGGGGTACGCGTCGCTGGCTTAGTTTAAAAAACCTATTAGGGAATTGCAGCATTTTAGACGCAAAATAGTTATCGCGCCTATTTGAAGTCAATCATAATTCCACCATCAATGGAAACTTTACCTATATAGACACATTGGTCGCGTTTACGTGCAGACCAGACCAATCCACATAGATCGGTTTGGCATTTTTCGGTCTTGCATTTATGTGCGCATTTTCACAGTACGAGACTGGTTTGGTTTCATTTGGTCCGTACCAAAATCAAGACCAAAATCAGTCCAAATGGACTGGTTTGGTTTGCGTTTATGCGTATGACCAAACTGGTTTTTTTGGTCTATTCAGACTGGTCTGGTCTGCACGTAAACGCGACCATTGAAGTCAGTGTGTTATTAAAAATCTCTTTTGGCGCAGTATTAGGAAGTGTTACTTTATCTATATCCTACGTGAAACAAAGTAGGTAGTGCGTCTAATTGGACACAATTTAAATTATATTTTAGGAACTTTAGCGAAACGGTGATGAACCATGCTAGGCAAAATTACTATAAAGTAACATCAGATCAATTGCAATGGCGAACAGAACTTTTTTGAAGAATATTAAATAAACTAAAATTTGTAATTGTTATGTAGTAGAGAGTTTTTCAAAATTTTTAAAGTAAATTTGGTTTTAAAAACTGGATCGTAATTTTAATCTAGTGATAGCCTTTTCAGAAGCATATTTTGTAAAATTTTATTTTTAAAAAAATCAATAAAAAATTCAAATTGTAGAAATTGTCATGGCCCATGAATTTTCCAAAACTATTATTAATACATTCACAGAAAATATAAGTCCGTTTGATCATTTTACATTACATTACACTCATTATTTCCATTTCATGTAATGTAATTTTTTTTCCAAGATACCCATTTCTTTTTGTATTATATGCACTATCATACATGCATATACAACTTTCGAAGAAGAGAGAATTGTCTTGTGGGTTTATACTACATGGGATTACATATAATACATTTAAAGACACTATCATAGTGTGCGACTTTCCATCATTCTGATACAGAACGATACCATGAACAGAGACGTGATTTTTTCTACAATGCGTGGTTACATAGTTTAATTTTTGCCTTGATGACAAATGTAACCATTACGTAGCACAGCTTAGTTGGGCATATATTGTGTCAGTAACTTTTTTGGTACTTTGACTTCGTATGTGCCTAAAGCATAACTGAATAGGCATTGTTACTAACACAATTCCTTCTTTGCGTAGCGCCACTTTCGACAAATATAAGGTACTTAAACGTCGCAGGTTCGAAACATTGTGGCGAATCGGGAATATTTTTAGGCGTCATGACGTCGCAGTAACCCAAATGTGGAACATCATTTCTTGTTGGGTGATAACATGGGTGAGGTGTTGGGTGATAATGATGGGAATTAAAGCACAAGTTTTTATTTGTTATTCTTTATTCAATTTAATATAGAATTTACACACAGTGAACAGTTTGATACAATTAGTATACAAGAGTTTTAACTTTATTTTGATTACAGAATAGATTGTTTCTTAAGTAAAATAGGTTTTAGTAATTCTTCCATTTTTAAAATCCTGCGTTGAAATCTTTGAAACATACAATGTAGTAAATAAAATTCTCTACATCTCAAAGAAGACTTGTACTTAACTTGTCCATGCATGATAGGAGATGAATATCATCTACATCTAGAAGATGTGTCCTATAATATTAATTCATCTTGATTAATCTAATATATGAATTACTCCTGTTGTGGTGAATTGCATCTTTTGCATATCGCATTGCATTGCATTGCATTGCATAGAGGAAAATTTCTATAGAAAAAGAGCAAGAAACTTTGCTCTAGAAATTGTATATAAATCGGTCGAAGGTATGGATAGAATCATAACAATCTCAACTTTCGCACAGTCGGAGATCCTAAGCAATGGTAAGTCAGATTTTTTTTCAAATTATAATTTTTAATTCGAATTTTAACTTTGAATCTTCCAACAGAATTCCAGCACTTTGAACGCGATTGCCCAGGGGAACACCGGAACCCCCACATCATGGGCTTCTTTGGTTGAAGGTGCGGAGTACAAAATCTCCAGCTTCAAACTAATGAAGACCAAATATGGCACCCGTTTGGCAGTTTTCCTTGAAGATGGAAAGTTTTGCTTCCTACCGCCGCGATTTACGGAAAAAATAAAGACGCAGCGTCATATAGAGGAGCTTAACCAGACCCCGAATCATTACCTCATATACGATGGTAAAGATGATTCCCGTGGTGGGTTCCTAAAACTAAGATTTGTACAAAAAAATAACGAGACTCAGTAGAGCTAGATTTTTCAATAAAAAATTTTTAGTCTGAAAGAAATTGTTTTATTTCCAACCTCATTCACGACTTCCCAACCTAGCTCTTGTAGAATAATTGGACCAAATTGTGCACATTGTTAAAGTTCTATACCGCTTTGAATAAAATATACAAAATGAAAAATTGTACTTTCATTCGCATCATTACCACCCAACACCTTACCCTGAGATCATCGTAAACTTCCCGCCAAAGCAAGTACAAGCACATAGGCCCAAACGACCGTGGTACAATGAAAGCCATTCAAAGCACATAGGCCCAAACGACCGTGGTACAATGAAAGCCATTCAAAGCACATGGTAATAACAAACTTCCCGCCAAAGCAAGTACAAGCACATAGGCCCAAACGGCCGTGGTACAATAAAAGCCATTCAAAGCACATGGTAATAACAAACTTCCCGCCACGAAACATATGAGATCATCGCAAAGAAAACAAGTTCAAAGCAAGTGATCACATGGTAATAACAAACTTCCCGCCAAAGCAAGTGTACAAGCACATGTAATCATCGCAAAGAAAAAGACCTAAACGGCCGTGGTAAACAAACTATCCGCCATGATACATGATGACAACAAACTCAAATCTAGTTTAACCAGATCGTTCTGAAGCGAGATGCATATTCACTTCATCTAATTCCAACCCTTTCAAACCTTCATGGCTCTACAAAAAAGAAACATGCCGATTTTCTTGTTTATTTACACACAAGTATAGCTATCCCACTTACACTCCCATCCCTCTAAAAAACAAGCAAATAGCCCCATTCCGAAAGAACCAATCAGAAACAAACAGATATCTGACCTACTTTAAAAGACCATACCAGCTGGTCCAAACGGCCGTAATACAACAACACTATTTCCACTTTATTTTGACCACACTACAGTATTGCTGTTCTGTACTGGCGTAATGCTAAAATGATTGGTAAGCATGGTCCTTACTACTACTCTTTGTCTAAATTCAGCTTTACAAAAGGTCGGAAAGGCAATTCTATTTCTCTTGGCCACTTTTTATTTTCCATTCGACTTCAGCATTGTTTCAAACCTTATCAATTATAATTCGCGCAGTTTAAGTCCGCCATGTTTGTTATGCAAATTCGAATGTCTCTTGACATTTCTTCGATTTCAGCACAGTAAAGTTTATGTGATGTTGAGATTCGTCTTCAGTGTTCGATGTTTAGTGTAATGTGTTAATTTCCGCTCGGTGGAAATTGTTAACGTTGCGTTTAATGTTTTGTTTCGTCTTCGATGTTCGATGCTCGATGTTTCGTGTTATGTGTTTGTTTTCATTGATCCCTTAATCATTTCTAATACTAATAATTCATACAATTCATGGTCCTTACTATATCTATTTAGTCCTAAATCCTCTGAATCCAATTTACTATTTGCCGACTTCCCGTTCTTCTTCTGTATATTTACTTAAATGGCCAATTTTCTAATTCACTGATATCTTTTTAGGTTACGAAGGATGAATGCACGTAAGGTGCTTCACAAGGAGTGCTCTGGATCAATAGGTAGGTTTTTATTATTTCTACAAGGAAGTCCCCAAAGTTAAACTCTAACTATGGCTGTTCCGGTGTTTAGAGAGCGCCAACGCCGATCCTTAGTATCGATTCGTCGACGGGGATCAAACCCCGGTGGGCCGTGATGATGTCGGCGGTGATGGCGTTGAGCCATTTCCATTCGTAATTAAGTCTTTGGTCCACACGGCAGGAGGCTGCTCTTCAGGAGATGGATGATGTAATTGAACAGTTGATTTCACCCGATAAACGTCCACGAGACTAGCCACTCTTGTCGCCGCGATGTGTGTTAAAACCGCTGTGTTTTTACCCACTCGTCCGGAGTACTGCCAAAAAAAATATTGGAAGCCCTAGGGTTTCGCATCGATCTACGAGTGGATGGTGTTTGAAATCCAAAGAAATATCGCTTGAACCGCCGCCTGAAGTTCTTATAACTGGGCTCGGCGTTTCGACGTTATGGCCAACACCCAAGTGATAACAGACGGCCGTCATTTATGTCTTCCTTTCACTTACTGAACACCTCACAATTTTTGATGCACTTCGAAATTATGCGCGGAAAAGGTCCCGACAAATTCGCACCATCTTTGTGTGTCAAGTGTCAAATCACACGACAGCCAACAGTGTACTTCGAATGAAATATGTTGTAACACTTTTGTAGAATAAACGTCTATTTTTCATAAAAAAATTCCGGTTTCATACTTGCATACCTGGTATAATAATTACAAGACTTTATTTTGATTACAGAATTGATTTTTTTTATAAATAAAATAGGTTTTAGCAATTCTTCTATTTTTAAAATCCTGTGTTGAAATCTTAAGGGGTAATACCTAGTCGGAAGCAAAAAATGAGACGGTTTTTTGTGAATTTTTTGTGTCTTTATTAAAAAATCGATTAATGCGAAATATTGAGGGATCATTACACTTATCTTGAACTACAAAAAAACATTTTTTATTTTAATTTTTATGAAAAAATGGCGGCTGAGCAATGCACGGAACGAAGGTCGATTTTTTGTAAGCGTCTCGCGGCTAGCAGCACAAGTCTTTAACGAACGTATCTCGAACAATGAAAAAAATTTTTTCATGATATGCACGAGTTTTACTGTTGAAGTACACATGGATATTCAGAAATTTTAATTTTTGATAATTTGCTCCCACTTCGAAAAAAATTTTGATTTTTCAACTAATAAATCGGCTTCAATTTGTTTATAAAAATCGTAATTGTTTATGAAACTCAAAAATCGTGTGTACTAGACTAGATAATCTATCTAAGAAGGTACAGCCAAAATTTCATATCGATCGGATAAAAATTACTCGAGTTCTACTGCTAGCCGTTTTTGAAAACATGGTTTCGAGAAAAACGCGTTTAAAGTTTCACAATGTGTTTACTACATGAAATTTTAAAGATACAGGCTTGGCTACACAGACAACGTATGTTCAATATTTGCTTAAAATTACATATTAACGCCAGTGTACCTTTGCACCGCCGGTAACGAGTAAAAGGGGCGAAACTCACTCCGAAACTGAATTTGTCATTTTCAAGCGCTTCGCCTTGCTTCGAAAATTCGTCTTTAACGACCACTTAAAATTTGTTTTCAATAAAAAATGATGTCAGACATCACTCTTGACATGTTTTTACACCATTTAAGCCAATAAAAAAAAAATGGAAAAAAAAAATAATTTCGACTAGGTATTACCCCTTAATTGGTCTAATGCGTAGGTTAGCCACTAGATCTATTTGCATACCCCAGGTAATCATGTATTGACCGAAACCTGATCAAGACGCGATCTCCCTTTTATCTTATTTTTCTTCTACTCTCTTTTCTCTTAACATAAAATTCCTTAAATTTATCTAATTCCGCTTTCAATCCCGGAGACTGTGTCCGGACTGTGTGGACTTATTGGTGGAATCCATCGTATCGGCTTCCTCTTCTGGATTCTGGTGCTACACTTTGAGCATCCTTCCAATGACGCTATACCAGCTTCATTAGCTGGATCTCTGTGGGATCCGGCGATTCCAATAGGCAGAGTAGTTCTAGTGCTTGTACTAACACTTGTGTTGGGGTATCTCCTATAAGGTGCTACAAGATTGCCGCTAACGCTTGTAATAGAACACGGGACTCTACACTTCTCTCCGATAGAGGACCCCTTCCAGTCTGGTACCCCGGCTGTCTGCTTAACATCCGAAATGCTGTCCTTCCTTATGACCTTAAGATGTGGCAGAAATTTAATTTCTGGCCAGACTCAATATGACTGCATGTGGTGAAACCTTTATTCAAACTATTATAGCATTTGCTAGATCTAGCAGTATTTTTACTCAGTGAAGCTCTTCTTCGCGATTGGCCCCGTCAACCTGAAAAATTCAGAGTATAAAGACTATAAAAATCAGGACGTTCGGTCGAATGTGCTTGTCGGGTTCAACCACAAGCACCAACCGGACGTTCTTTGCTGTACAGAACTCACATGGATACGGCGGCTTCAGCTGTATGCGGTGTCCATGAGAGCTTCCTAGATAACTCGCCATGCATTTCACGCATGTGTGTGCGTGAAAACTGGTAAAAGCTCAGATGATTTTTAGTTCTTCAGGTTCTTCAGATTTTTCCGATGCACAAATTGAAACGTAAAATCTCCGGTCCACACATTGATAATATGGACGCTGTGTAAATGTGAAAATTCACTCAATTCTGGTTTAAATATGAAATATGTTTTTTTCGGCCCAGATAGCTTATGCTACTTAGCATAAAGCTTGCTTGTTTAGCTAGAAATGTATGTGAGAAAAAATAAACATGAAACATAACCTGTTTCTGTTGAACCTGCCATCAGAGTTTAGTCGAAGACTGTTGAAGAGTGTTATCAATTATTATTGTTTGTTATATAGTGTAAATATTATCAAATAGAAATTTTTATCAAGCCGCTGAAATAGTTTTTTCGAACGGAATAAAAATATTACTGAAAAGACCTTACCATTTAGCAACTTAGGATCGTAGTTACTATTCAGGAACGTGTCGATGGACCCTTGTCTCCATCATGTTTAGTGTTATGTGTTAATTTTCGCTCGGTGGAAATTATTAACGTTGCGTTTAATGTTTTGTTTCGTCTTCGATGATCGATGTTTCGTGTTATATGTTCGTTTTCATTGATCCTAATCCTAACCTAATCTTAATCATTCCTAATCCTGTTGAGTTGTCGCTGGCTGGCAACACAAATCCCGTCTGAGCTTTGTGAGTGCAATCGATTCTCGAACCATTGCTCGATAATCGAGCGCACTCACAAAGTGCCAACAACTGAACGAAAAATGGTTGGGGACCTATTCGGTAGAGGCCGGAAGCGGCGAGTTTTTGCTGGGGATGGAGGAAAGAGGGAAAAAGAAAAAAGCAAGTTTAATTTTAAATCCAAGATGAATTCAAAACGCGAAGAAGTTATTGTAAATTAGCTAAACCAAGTGGAAAAGTCAAAATCCTCCTCTAGTTCTGTGTAAAAGCTAAGACTGATTCGAAAAATGAAGTCAGTGAAGATCAGTCAGTTTATTTTTTTTTATATAGTTTCGTTTTTTTGTTGGCGCTAGCCAGACATCTCCAGCGAATGATTAATTTGTGCGCATGTTGTGGTTTCCGTGAGTTCGTGCGAAATCGGCGCAAAATAGTCCCGGCAGTGCGCGAAATGTTAAGAATCTCGCGCTACGACCCGCTGTTATCCGGTCGCGTTTAAATATCGGTGAAAACAAGGCATTCGACAAAATTTTAAATTCTAAAATTAAAATAAAAATAACAAGAGGAATAAAAATATTAAAATGAATTACACATAACACTGAAGTTCTGAATTTTGAATAAAATGCTATAAAATAAATTAAATAAATAAAAAATGGCATGACAAGGACAGGCCTGACGAAGACGTAATAAATAAAATAAATAAAAAAATTAATAATAATTTAAAAACAAGAAGGTGAGTTTTTTTATTTGCATTATTTTTTTTTGTTTTGGTTTTCCTTTTGTTTTTCTATTTTCGTGGTTTTGGGTTTTTTGTTTGAAGTTGTTTGAAGGCTAGAAGCCACATAAAATGAACCCGAACGTCTGAGCTCCCAAACCCGAATAAGGGGCCATGACAAATATTGATTTTTTGGACAGTCATGACTGAGGTAGGGTGGGCAGACAGGGCGCTAAAAACACCAAGCGCCCTGAAAAATTGCGAAGTCGCGCCACTCCACCGCTTCTGGGTCTTTCACGATCTATTCCACTTTTTTTTGGTACCTGGAGTAAGCCGACACGAAATCTTTTGTTATACAGGCATGGGTTTATGGTCTGAAGTCGGAACAAGAACACCCGAACAACTGCCGTAGCTAGTCCCGGTCATCAGGCAGGAGCGAGAAACAGCGACCTAAATTATCGCTACTGCCGGTCTTACACACCAACGGATTTTCCCTACCACTTTTCCCAGAATAAGCTCAAAGCACAAAATTATCGGTTTTAACCGGTTTTCTGGGCAAAAAGATAGAAAATGTTGATACCTTGGTCGTAAAAACAGCTTTCGTAGGCATAAAGCAAATCTTGATACAAACAAAAGTGTCAGCATTCATCATGCTCGCCATCTCGCACCTATGAGGCTAGAACACAAAAGCGTAGCACTTACTTCTGTCCTATATCCTCTGAATCCAATTTACTATTTACCGACTTCCCGCTCTTCCATATATTTACTTAAATGGCCAATTTTCTAATTCACTGATGTCTTTTTAGGTAATGAAGGATGAGGTGCTCCAAGCAGTGCTCCGGATCAGTAGGTAGGTTATTATTATTTCTAAAAGGTTACTAAAATTTTTTTTAATTTTTGATTCTCCTCCTTCCAGCTTGTACGAGAACGAAGATGACCGTAACAGATATATGTCAATAACATCAAATAAACAACTTCGTTTATTTTGTTTTCGGTTGTTTGTTTGTTGTTTTTATGTTCGACGCCGTGTTTCTGCGATCAAATTTGAATTTGCCATAAGATGCCGACTTGGTCTGGGTCTTCGGGCAAATTTAATCAGTGATTTATACCACAATTCGACGATATTTAGAGCTGATCAATTTGTCCAGCAATTAAAACAAAAAAAAATTTTTGTTTCCCGAGCTTCCGGTTACTGTGCGCCTTCTGGACTCTAATGACGACTTGGAAGTGCTTAAAGCGGTCCCGAACCTATAACCCAATAGACGGGTTGAATATTGTCTGGATTTTGTTTTGTTTGCTAGTTAACTAGAACCTCGGTTCTAGGTAGATAATTTGCGGGAAACCGGTGTTGCTTTATGTTTACCTTTTGTTGGTTGTTGGGAATGTAGGTTACAAGTGCACATGTTTTGCGTGTTGCTTCATGTTTACATTTTGTTGGTAGAATGTAGGTTACAATTGTACATGTTACTAGGTGTCTGGAGCCTCGGTTCCGAATAATTAATTACGATAGGCAGGCCTGTACATGTTATGTAGGTAATTGCTTGTGGTAATTATTAATTTCACTCTATGAGATGATATTGATAGGGGGATTATCAAGAATCTTTTTGCACGTTTGTTTGTTGATATTTTTCTCTGTAGGTTATTGATATGGATATTTACCATCTTGACTTTGTGAAGTGGTAGTATATAGGTTACAAGTGCAATTCTTCTTTTCAGAATCAACTGTGAAGATTAACAATTAAGACAGGTATCTTATAATAAAATAATTAAAGATTATGAGTAAATTAATGCTTTATTGATAATATAATATATGATACAACTACATTTAATGTATTTATATTAGATTATTTTATTGTCATGATGGTTCTGATTATATCTTTTGCATAAAATAGGTTTTAGCAATTCATTCATTTTTGAAATTCGTTGCTGAAATCTAAATCGATCTATTGCGTAGATTTGCCAATTTCCTTTCCTGCAACTTCTATATGCGTATTCCCAGGCAATCATGTGTTTGATCGATACCTGATCACAAAAACTGACATGTTTAAAATCTACAGATGACATTGAGGCTTTTAATGGACTAAAAGTGGAGTAGTGATTGATTTCAAATTTCTTCATCAAATCCTGAAATGTTTTATTGAAAAACTCTTTCCCATCATCTGTCGTGTTTTTTGACAGCACTACATAACCCTGATTTAAACCACTTCCACACTGAACAACCTTTTCAACTGATTGATTATACTTTGTAGAGGTCCTTTCAACCAGGGAGTTGTCTTTTTCCTTGTCTTCAATAAAGTCAAGAGCTGTCTTCAATACATCATGCGAAAATGAGATATCATATGCTCTCGAAAAACGGACAAGTAATTTTTGTAGGAGATATTTCTCCCCGTCTTTGAGAATGGTATTGGGTGCCGGACTACCAGTTCACTCAGATGTAAATGAGTACCTGAGTTAAAATCGGGGTAATAATCACGGACGAGCGTGTGGCTAACCACTTCACCTCCTAGCGTTCCGTTGGTCTAGTAATGAAGTAACTCTAGCATTACTTCAAGGTCTATGCTCGATTTGACCTGTTGTGTCATTGATTATTATTAGTTTATAATAAGGATTGCTAAAACGCTTGTCACGATTGGGTATCCTTTATTCGATTGGGTATCCTTTATTCCTGTGAAAATAATAAGAATTTATTTAGTAGGGAAATTTGAAAAACAGCAAAAAAATTTAAACTTACTGCCCTGCTGTTATATCAGCGTCTTATGCCAGTAAAGGGTATGTGGCGATGTCGTGGTCCTAAGATCTCCTGGGTAGACTCCTTCCTAGGGCACGCTTCACGCACTTGAAATAACGCGAACACTACTCGACACTCACCTCAGGTGCTCAACCATCCACAAGAAAAATCACGAACTTGAAATAACTAACAATTTATCATTTATTATCTTCCTTGTTTTCCGATTTCGTTACACTTGACTACTCGTTGATCTTACGTTACAATTTACACATTACATTACATTACAATTTACACATTACATTACATTCCGATTTACACATTACATTACATTACAATTTGCACACTAATTTAGAAACCGCGGAGGCTACTCGATTTCTCGGGAATCGTCGTAAGACTGCCCGTTTTTCGGACTTGGGAAAATCGATCAGCAATTATTGTTCATCAGCCCGATAATTGCTGATCTGCATCGACCATTAATCAATTCTCGGCGGTTGACCCGAGTTGGCCAGAATTGATCGATAGTCGATGTTGCAAAAATCCCGCTGACCCCCGAGCAAAGGTATCCGGCCTTTAGTCCAATTTAAGTTTATCACCTCGTATCGGAAATTGCGACATAGTTCGAATATTGAACCCAATCACCGATACGAGGTGTGTATAGGGAGAGTCGGGGTCAACCGGACCACGACAGCGATACCTCTGTCTGAATTGGAAGTGATTTTACAATAAAATTGTTGGGTTATTTATACTAGAAATTGTGAATACATACACCTTATTTCTCTTGCAGTTTCTAATTTATCTAATATCAGATCACTTGCATTGTTTGAATCTTTCCATTAAATCGTTACAAAGTAGCAAATCCAGATCACCTGTATGTTGCACTACACGTGAATATTTTACCTTACGTTTCCGAGTTATCTAGAATTAGAGTGGGTTTGAATGATAAAGATCGCTTGCAGTTTCTAATTTATCTAATATCAGATCACTTGCATCGGTTGAATCTTTCCATTAAATCGTTACAAAGTTGCAGATGAATATTGCCTGCGCCTCTTAGAAAAAGAGTTATTTTATGCATAGGTAATTACTACTCCTGGATTGTATACTCGTATAGGTAAAAACATTCATGTTAACTGATTTACTGATTTTATGTTAATATTGGCTTGACAGGATTTTGCTCTTCCGTACACCCACTTTAGGTAGTTCTAGAACTGGAAAACTGTATATAAACTCAGAACTTTTCAGGTGAAAATTATATTCTCACAGCCAGCCGTGAAAGAAGCAGTGAAATGGTAAGTTGTAAACACTTTCATTATACACATTTTCATTATACACTATTTTATTTCTAGTCGATTGCAGCACTGAACGAGATTGCCAAGGGGAATACAGATACCCTTATATTGACCGAAAACCTTGTCGTGGGGGTACACTACAAGGTTCGAGAGTTCAAACTCTTAAAAACAAGGTATGGCGTAATACTTGCGGTTTATTTTGAGCAAGGCTGTTTTTACTTCCTACCTCAACGATTCGCTACTTCTATACGGACCCAAAAGCAAGTGTCGGAATTGAACCAGAACATGAATAATTATTTTTTGTTCAGTGGCAGAGATGAAAGCCGGGGTGGCTTTTTGAAAATAAGTTTTGTTGAGAAAGCAGAATAAAATAACTAACAAAACTCTGGAATATTTTTCCTTCACCCCAATCTCTCTGAAAATAAAAAAAACTTAAACAAATTGAATTGCAGTGTTTTATTTATATCTTGAGCCAAAACTCCTTTCCTTAACATTCTATCAATATCATCTCATAAAGTAATAATTACCACAAGCAATTACCTACATAACATGTACAAGCCTGCCTATCGTAATTAATTATTCGGAACCGAGGCTCCAGATACCTAGTAACATGTACAATTGTAACTTACATTCTACCAACAAAATGTAAACATGAAGCAACATGCAAGAACCGGCTTCCCGCAAAACATGTGCACTTCTAACCTTATTTTCCAACAACCAACAAAAGGTAAACATAAAGCAACACCCAAGAACCGGCTTCCCGCAAATTATCTACCTGGAACCGAGGTTCTAGTTAACTAGCAAACATCCTAAGCCACCGCATGGCGAAAAGAAGAATCAAAATGCATCTTGTAACTAACCAATTGGAGCCGAGGCTCTAATTAACAAGAATTGCAGTTAACCCCCAACACACTGAGCCCGATTGCCACTTATCTCCACCACACATAGGGCCTGACTTAATCCCCACGTGATGCACGCATGAATATACCAGCATCATCAACCAATCTTACTTACTCTCTTCAAAGGTTACTTGAGTTCACGCAAGTTTCAGATTTTCATCCAAGTCAATACATTGCATCAGGCCAGAGCGGCAAAATTATCGCTACTACCGAACTCCTCACACCACAGACTTTTGCATTTACTACGGCACCCACGCAAAAGGTACAACTTTCGAGCACAGTAAGTCCATACTAAAACAGGTCTTACGCAGGTGGAGTCTATTGCGGTTGTCCACTTCGCACGTAGTGCATAAGACACGAAAGTTGTACCCTTACTACTCCGGGGCCATTAGCAATAAGAGGCACGGTTGGTTTATCTATTATCTATGTAATAACGTAGTTTATATATATGTATGTACATATCTATAAATTAAACTTAGTTTTAAATTAGCATTAAGTTTTAGTTTCGAGTTAGTATTAATTTTAGTCTAAGTACTTATGTGTGTTGATATAACATATCTTCCCTCCTGTAACGTTAGCACTCTTCTACCAAGCGCTGCGGAGGTAGCCGGTTGCAATGACTCTTTCTTATTCCTTGAGGTGATGATCCCTGCCGATATCCTTATCTCCCAATACCGACCCCACATAATACTGTTGCAAGAAACCAATATTCTTCCGGGCGAAGAACCTCTCAGGTTCGGAGCCTACTCTTATATTGGTCACAACACCCCTAGGGATACCAGACATGGCGGTGTTGCTATCCTGGTTCACAGCTCTTTAGTCTCCGAACAGGCGGAGCTGAATGTCGATATTCTGGCCTGTACCGTCACGGTCAGATCTGACCCTCCGCTGACTGTGGTGTCGGCATATCTTGAGTGTCGACGGGGGATTTCCAATGCGGACCTGTCCAATCTGTCAGATCAACTTCCCGAGAACACCATTTATCACATTTAACACTGTTTTCGGGGGTAGACCTCCCAGTCTTAGATTTAAACTGTAGTTAATAACGTAACCTTCTCTTAATTCCAACCTTGTTGTTTCACACTAGCGTATAATTGTTGGAAGCTTTGAATTGTTTGATTTTTGATCTTGAATTTTGATTTTTTGTGTTGATTTCTGATTTTGATTCTTGATTTTGATTTTTGATTTTGACTTTGAAATTTATTTTAATTTTGACTTTCTCAATCTTATCCATCTATATACTCTATTAATCAACCATATTATATTGTAGAAATACTGTAAGGCGACGTGCCATGTGCCCACCGGGCACATTTTCTAATGGTACTGAGATAGGTCACTAATGGTACTGAGATAGGCTTAATTGCACCCTCGTACCATTAGCCATCGACATAGAAGAATAAAAGAAGATTCAAGAAGAGCAACTTTAGGACCAACACAAATGATATTTGATAAAAAGTCTATTTAATTTCTTTCTGTGCAGGTAACACCAGCTCCATTATGTATTTTTTTTTTACAAAAATATTAAAAACGTTTTATTTATTTTCAGAATGGCTGCTAAAGTTAAATCTCCCGTGCGAAATGGCGGTTTTTGCTTATGAAGCCTAGATTCCGACCCAGATTCCGACCAATTCGAATTTGCTATAAGATCCTGCCTTATTTCGGGTCTTAGAGCAAGTTCGATTGCAGTTAGTCGTCGCGAATTTTTATATTTCAAATTAACAATCGGTTCAAAGTGTTTTCCGCTGCTTTCGATATCGGATAATTGATTTCGCTGTTTTCGGAAAATAAGAGCGATTCGATAAAAATATATCGCCGTCCCGACGTCTATTCTTCTCCTGAAGGGAGTCCTTTTATGTGATGCGAACAACCGGTTTGATTACGTGATTATCTTCATTATAAAATTTCATGTTTCTCTTTTCTTTATTTGCAGGACGATGACGCGGAATATTGTTAGCGGATAATTTCGAGGCGGTCACGCTTTCGATTAGAGCGAATCGTATCGTGCGATTTTTATGTCGTGATATTTATCGCGGCGGCATGCGGGCCATGTTAATTGTTTTCGAACTCACATACATATTATCGGGCAGGCAAGTTGCATTTTCGGATTGGAAACTTTGAATACGTTCTAGAAGTGTGTAAGCTGTACCGTGGCAAATCATATTTTCCCGGAAATTCTAGTAATATATTTACAGTAAAGATACGTATTTGGTGCTTGGGGTTTTATTGCACCCGACAATCATATTCGACTGAACGTTCTGATTTAAGTCTACAGAATACATCCTTACAATTGCAGGTATAATTGGGTGGGTCGCCCTGATGCAGTCGAGTCACGACCACTCGGATTGAAGAGTACTTGCAGAATGAAGACCTCACATACGATGATGGTGCTTAGAAAGTAACTTAGGACGGTTGACTAGAATAGTATTATTTTATGTGTACTTAATTTTAAATAAATGAAACTGATATGTTGGCGTCCCAACATTGTCAGAAATTATTTTGTGTCTATTTGTTTTTCTTTCTCTCGATTTTTTTAACTCTGCTTTAAACAGTAAAAATGACACCATTCGCATACAATTGTTTCCTTCTGGCTTTCACTTGATTCTTGATTGTGTTTATTATATCATTGATGTATCAGCTAGACCCGTAGATAACGCCGATATTATAACAGGGCGACAAACATTTACAGAAAATAATTGGTTTGGTATTTTCTTACTACAATACATTAGATCTTTTTGAGACCACAACTCCTCCTTTTTCTTGCTGATTCATGAACACCATGATGTTTTAATTTAGGGAATATGACGTCGCGTATATTTCGTATTTTGTTCTACCTGCATGCAATCAAAGATCAATGATACAATAACTCTTGATAAATCTATAATATCTAAAAATGTTATACAATTAGTGTAATCAAAATTATTTTTTATGTACGTATGTACTAAAATATTATTTAAACATACCAATTGATAGCCTACGGCATCATTGTATCGGGGCCAACCTTTTAAAAAATCTAAAATGTTAAAACTCTGAGACTGCGTAAAACTATCTAATCGATCTCCAGCAGTTTCTCGCCACAATTCGCAGACTTTACTCCACGGTTCGCAATTATTTGAAAGCCAGACTTTCTTCGTTGCAGTATCTTCTAAAAATAAATAATATTAACTACAATTAAAAACAAAACCTGTATTTAGAAGTAAACGAAAATATTGTTATACCACCAAACACAGAGCATTGTCTTCCGTCCATAGCGATTTGGTTTTGCAGTCGATGTCGATGGTTCGTCTGGAGATACCCACGATTTTTTCCGCTTCGGATTCTCAAAATAAATCCACTTTTCATCGCCAGTCACAATTTGATGGAGAAATGACTTTCTTTGGTATCTGGCGAGCAAAATTTCGCAAGTGGGTTTTCGGTTTTCCTGCTGTCTTGCATTGAGTTCATGTGGAACCCATTTCCCCATCTTCTGGACCTTTCCCATGGCTCTCAAAGGTATGGACACGGCTTGGTGGGTCACAATTAACTCATCTACGAGTTGTGCTGTCGGCATATCTTGAGTGTCGACGGGGGATTTCCAATGCGGACCTGTCAGATCAACTTCCCGAGAACACCATTTACCATATTTAACACTGTTTTCGGGGGTAGACCTCCCAGTCTTAGATTTAAACTGTAGTTAATAACGTAACCTTCTCTTAATTCCAACCTTGTTGTTTCACACTAGCGTATAATTGTTGGAAGCTTTGAATTGTTTGATTTTTGATCTTGAATTTTGATTTTTTGTGTTGATTTCTGATTTTGATTCTTGATTTTGATTTTTGATTTTGACTTTGAAATTTATTTTAATTTTGACTTTCTCAATCTTATCCATCTATATGCTCTATTAATCAACCATATTATATTGTAAAAATACTGTAAGGCGACGTGCCATGTGCCCACCGGGCTTGGCCGATAATAAGATGGGCTCCCTCATTTATGATGGATGCCACATCGAATAAATAAATAAATAAAGATACTTGAATTACTAGTTGTTGGCTGTTGTACAGTTGGTGGGCAAGTGATTGCCATTCGCACTGATATTTAGCAAAGACTCGAGATTCTATGATATTGTAAATCAGTTAACAACAAAGCGCCAGAAAAAGTATTATATTACCAAAACATTTTTTTTATCACTTTGAGGGCTCGTAGACTGAATATTATCGGAACTACCGACTGTCCAGCTCGACATAGAATTTACAGATACTGTTTCGGCAAGAGGAGTGGTGTATCCCTAAATTATGTATTTACCGACTTCCTGCTCTTCCATATATTTACTTAAATGGCCAATTTTCTAATTCACTGATGTCTTTTTAGGTAACGAAGGATGAGGTGCAACACAAGGAGTGCTCTGGATCAGTAGGTAGGTTATTATTATTTCTACAAGGTTACTAAAAATTTTTTTAATTTTTGATTCTCCTCCTCCTTCTAGCTTGTGCGAGAACGAAGATGACCGTAACAGATATACATATGTCATTAACATCAAATAAACAACTTCGTTTATTTTGTTTTCGGTTGTTTGTTTGTTGTTTTTATGTTTGATGCCGTGTTTCAGCGATCAAGTTTGAATTTGCCATAAGATGCCGACTTGGTCTGGGTCTTCGGGCAAATTTAATCAGTGATTTATACCACAATTCGACGATATTTAGAGCTGATCAATTTGTCCAGCAATTAAAACAAAAAAAAAATGTAGGTTTCCCGAGGTAAAAGACGTACTGTAACATACAAATTTTAGTCAATATGCTGAACTTAAGACATGAATACGACCGTCTGAAGACATTCAAAAATTTGGATCTGGATATTTCAAATTAACAATCGGTTCAAAGTGTTTTCCGCTGCTTTCGATATCGGATAATTGATTTCGCTGTTTTCGGACAATAAGAGCGATTCGATAAAAATATATCGCCGTCCCGACGTCTATTCTTCTCATGAAGGGAGTCCTTTTATGTGATGCGAACAACCGGTTTGATTACGTGATTATCTTCATTATAAAATTTCATGTTTCTCTTTTCTTTATTTGCAGGACGATGACGCGGAATATTGTTAGCGGATAATTTCGAGGCGGTCACGCTTTCGATTAGAGCGAATCGTATCGTGCGATTTTTATGTCGTGATATTTATCGCGGCGGCATGCGGGCCATGCTAATTGTCTTCGAACTCACATACATATTATCGGGCAGGCAAGTTGCATTTTCGGATTGTAAACTTTGAATACGTTCTAGAAGTGTGTAAGCTGTACCGTGTCAAATCATATTTTCCCCGAAATTCTAGTAATTTATTTATTTAAGTCTACAGAATACATCCTTACAATTGCAGGTATAATTGGGTGGGTCGCCCTGATGTAGTCGAGTCACGACCACTCGGATTAAAGAGTACTTGCAGAATGAAGACCTCACTTACAATGATGGTGCTTAGAAAGTAACTTAGGACGGTTGACTAGAATAGTATTATTTTATATGTACTTAATTTTAAATAAATGAAACTGATATGTTGGCGTCCCAACATTGTCAGCAATTATTTTGTGTCTATTTGTTTTTCTTTCTCTCGATTTTTTTAACTCTGCTTTAAACAGTAAAAATGACACCATTCGCATACAATTGTTTCCTTCTGGCTTTCACTTGATTCTTGATTGTGTTTATTATATCATTGATGTATCAGCTAGACCCGTAGATAACGCCGATATTATAACAGGGCGACAAAAGTTTACAGAAAATAATTGGTTTGGTATTTTCTTACTACAATACATTAGATCTTTTTGAGACCACAACTCCTCCTTTTTCTTGCTGATTCATGAACACCATGATGTTTTAATTTAGGGAATATGAAACTGAAGTCGCGTACATTTCGTATTTTGTTCAATGATACAATAACTCTTGATAAATCTTATTGCTAAAATGGTCTTATTTGTCTTAACATATACTCAATTTATAATTTACAAATATTATTCTCAGCTTGTATCAAACAATTTAATTTAATTTAATAATTTTATTATAGGGTCCATTGTATTCAAAATAATTTAAAAATTGTGCCAAATAATATTTTTAATGTCTGATAATTTTTCATCTTAAGATACAACTAAGAATGTACAACCAAAGAGGTTTTTTATGCTACATGTTCAGTATGTTGTAATAGATAAAATTTCTTATACACTCGTATTACAAATATGCAATACATATTGTTAAAATATTTTTTTTTTTTTAAATTTTACTAATTTAGTATTAAGTTTCCTTTGTATATTCAAGCAACATTAACAATATATTCGAATTTAATAAAAAAATTTGTTGTTATTTAAATAAAACAGAAATGTGTTTCGTTTTTCATGAAATGATGAAAATATAAATTTAGGTAAGGAGTTTGTTTTATGCTGAGTGCCATCGTTGGTAAGAGACTAGCTTGCTAATAATAGGGACGTGAGTTCAAAACCCAACTTACCAGCAAACTTAATTGATGATAATCTTACAAGCGATATCCTCATGATGTTCCAGTTATTGCCTTCTATCGTGACATCAATCACTAATTGCTCCATTCCATAACACCCAAATTACCGTCCGTTTTTCTCTTCCACATCGACCGCGTCTGTATTAATATCAGCCCAATTACTTTTTCATTAAAGAGTGAAAGGTTCTCTTTCGTTGAACCCCTAAAAATTTATTTTATTTATTTAATTTATCATAGGCAAACGATTCATCATCATCAATGACGCGACCGCCCAAATCGGGCCCTGGACTCCAATCTTCTCGATCCAAAGGTCGCGTCTTTCAGCTGCTAATTTTACTTTTTTATTTCAATAATACAGTATTGTTATCGACTTTAAAAAAAAAAATTTACTACCCTTAACATTTTTTTTTTACGTTTCATGACTAGTAAACACGAAAAAAGCAAAAAAAAATGTCAGCCTGTCTGTCCGTCGTACGCCGTACGTCGACCGCTGTACGTAAAATCGTTTGAAGGTTCGTAGCTTTCAAACCCTTTGAGCTATTAAATTTAGATAGATAGATATATAGATATTTATTTCGAGATGCTAACATGAGTGAAAAATATTTGGTTTGGGATGATATAGAGATTAGACCAGGGGTCTTTACAACTTAATTATAATTATTTGCATGCTTTGGCAGCTATTAAATTTAATTTTTTTTTATGAATAGACTGGGTAGGCCCCTTGAAGTGACATTATTTTGAAGAGTGGGGGTGTGAGGAGAGAAGTAGGGGAAGCGTTTTAGACAGAAAATTTTGGTTTCTAGATCTCAGAAAACCGCTTACGTTAGGAAGCTGTAACTTAGAATTTATATAGAGCTTCGATCTGGACCTATTTGCAAAAAAATTTCCGATATGGATGAAGGGGGTGTGGGAGTGGGGGGAAAAATATTGCATCCGAAATGCAAAAAAGCCGAGATCAACACATTCTAAAATCCATATCTCCTAAACGTTTAATGTCACGAAATTGAAACTTAATCACTGCCTGTAGGTATACTAGGAGAATAGATCGGAAACAAATTTTTGAGTGGGGGCAGTGGCGTACGGGGGTGGGGGTGCAAAACTTTAAATGACGATATCTCACGAACCAATTGCACTAGATAAATAAAATTCGGTTTGTGTATAAAGGTTGACAAATAAAGATTGCAGAAAGTAAAATTTTCTAAGGGGGAGGTGGAGCATGAAAGTGGAGGGGATAAGAATTTTTCTAAAAAATTACGTCTCATATCTCAAGAACGGTGTAAGATAGATGTTTGAAATGTATACCAAAAATAGGCCTAATAGACCCCTAGCTGAAAACAAAATGTTGGGGGTGAGGGTGTAGAGGGTAAGAGTGGGGGAGGGTGAAAAGTAAAAGGTTCTGATTTTTATATCTCAAGTACCTATAATGATATATAGCTGAAACTTGGTATTTGGATAGAGCTATAGTAGTAGCATGTTGCAAAAATATATTTTTTTATAGTAGTATGGTGCGGGGTGGGGGTGTTGTTCCTATCTATAGAATTAGAAAAGTAATTTAGATAAGAAACATTTCAAATATCCATTGGCGTTTGAAAGAGGGGCGAAAAAAATGATCAGTGAAAATGGAATGCATATATTTTCACGATTTTCGTTATATTATATTAGGTCTGCCCAAATATTGAATTCATTTTTATTCTACGGCTTCTTCATATAAATACCTAGAAAGTGTTTTCATGATTTTTTTAAATTCCACCCCTAAGGAGTTGTATACTTTTTCACGAATTCTGCCATATCCCCCAGGTCTGATTAGATATCGACTAACTTTTCACATTCACGGACTTGCGTAATAATCGCCTAAAACTCATTTATAAGTTTTTCCTTTTTTAGCCCCTAAGAGGGTATAAAAGGGTTGAACAAGTTTTCATGAATTCCGTCCTTTGTTTTAGAAGTGAAAAGAAATTGAATTGGTTTTTATTAATTCTGTCTTCATATTTATTTATTAACTCCTTTCAGGATTTTTGGATATTCAACCCCCAAGTGGGTGTAAGGAGGAGGTTGCATATGTTTTCACAGATTCCTACATATTGCTTAGATCAGATGATATATCGAATTCATTTTTACTTCCTAAGGTTTCCTATATAAGCGCAACAAAGTCAATTTCAGTATTTTTAGTTATTCAATCCTAAGGGGTATAAATAAATAATTCCTACAACATTGTTAAATATCATAAATATTATTTATGTAAAAGTTAATTTAAACTATTTTAAAATAAATATTTCATTGTTAATTTCCATTGGTGATCGAGTTGTTTCTTGCGAAAAGATATTTTTAGCAACAATTGGAATATTCATCGTAGTGTAGTGAAACACTAAATTTATACCACAACGAGACTTATTTGCTATAAGTTCAAATACTACAATATGTTTGATGAGATATTAAATCGCTTTTTACTTCCACAGAATTTTTATATAATCGCCTACAACTCCATTTCTCAATTTTTCGATATTCAACCCCCCAAGGGTTTGCATATGTTTTCACAATTTTTTCCATCCCTTAGTTCTGATGAGATACTCGTATAAAATTGGTTATTACGGCATTTGATGTAATAACCTAAAAACCAATTTCACGATTTTTCGAATTTCAAGAATCAAGAGGGTGTGAAGGATTTGCTTACGTTTTCACAAATTTTTCAAAATCACTAGTGTCAGATATCAAGTTGCTTCTTATAAAATCGTCTAAAAACCTGTTTCAATTTTTTTTTTCCAAATTCAAACCCCTAGTGGAAGTAATGAGTGTGTATACGTTTTAACAATTCGTCATATCTCTTGTGTCTGATAAGGCATCAAATTCGTTTTTACAAATCCGTTTGCTGTCCGTCCGTCCGTCCATCCGTCCGTTTGCACGATAACTCAAGAACCCCTTGGCCTAGGAAGTTGAAATTTTGTCAGCACCTGTAAAATGGAAAAAGTAAGGCTAAATTCGTTAATGGGCCATATCCTTCCACTCCTTCGGGTACCTCCCATACAAGAGTCCTTAAAACACGTATTCACAATTATTGCTCGAATGCTTCAAGTTAGGTGCTTGAAATTTTGAATTTTTAAAGTTTACAATGTTTGAAACGAAAGTTACGAATATGATGCAAATCTAATGAGTCCTTTGTGTAGCAGCCTACAAAAGTCCTTCAAAAATGTATACAAGTTTCAGAATCCACTATAACTCTAGTACAAGTTAAAGCAGATATTCAAAATTTTACAGGAATTAGTTTTATATCAAAAGCAAGACTGATTTCATTAATTAGCGCAATCCATCAACTCCTTCGGGTAGCTGTCATACAAAAGTTCTTAAAACACGTGTTCACCAATATTGAACGATAACTTTAGAACGCTTTAAGTTACGATTTTAAAATTTTGTATACGTTGATTTTATAATAGTCGCAGCTGAAGGTATTAATATGAAAAATATCCCGTAAGTCCTTCATGTAGTTGCCATACAAAAATTCTGTAAAAATGTCCCAACTTAATTTATGGAACTCACTATAACTCAAGAAATCGTTTAACCATCCATCGAGTAGCCACTATACTCGTACAATAGTTTCTACCTGTAAATAAAAGATCATGCAGTAATTGTATGTGCACTCCTCATTCTTTTGATATAATCCCAACTAAAATATAAATCGGAGTTCAGTATTTCATCTAGAGTATCATACGATTGGCTTGCAGCCGATCGTGACTGCGTTATGTTTTTATTTTAAGAACAAAATTAATTTTCCAAGAAATCTAATAATCTCGAAGCAACTCATGAACAACTCCGACTTTGACCGCTCCCGAACTTTGACCCGAAAAATAATAAAGTTTCGCCCAGACCATTGGCAGATTTTTTAAGATGGCTTTGCTATCTTCATCAACCGAGTCTTCCCATCGTTTGAGTGGTTTGCCTTTGCCTTTAAGAGCACGTTTGGGATTTCTTCTATCTTCCATTCGCTCTACATGGCCAGCACACTGCAGTTTACGTGGCTTGATGGACGTTGAAGCTTCTGGCTCCTTGAAAAGTTGATATAGCTCATGGTTGTATCTTATTCGCCAGTCCGTTCCTTCCTTCACTGGTCCCAACATTTGTCGAAGGACATTTCTTTCGAATGCGTTAACTGCTTTTTCGGAAGTTCGCGTTAAAGTCCACGTCTCGCTACCTTAACAGAGCACAGGTCTTATATTAGTTTTATATAGGTTAGGTTAGGTTATAGTGGCAGCCATCCAAACTATGGACCGACTCACTTAGACCATTCAGTTGGTCCATTGTGATAGCACACCCGTGACACCTTAATGAAGTCCCATATAGGGAGTTATCGTAGCATTGCTACAGGGGAAAAGCTAGTCGAACCAGCCACAGATGCGAATGCGTTTTATATGGTATATTCGCAGCTTATTGTTCCTGTGAATTTTCTTGGATTTCATTATTGGAAGTACCGAATAATACGTTTTATTGCTAGCATGATCCGTCGATTGATTTCGTTCGTTCCCGTCTTTTGCTAGATTAATCCCGAGATATATGAAGTTGTCCACACTCTCCAAATTATACTCCGCAATTGTTATATTCTGTCTGATTGGCATTCTCTTTCTTGTTTGCGTTATTTTTTTTTTGTTTTGCTTTCTTTAATGCGTAACCCGACTTCTTTTGCGGCGGAGCCAAGAATGACAAATACCTCCTTAGCTCTAAGGAAGGATATAGCGAGGATGTTTATATCGTCAGCATATGCTACTAGTTGTGTGGACTTGAATAGTAGTGTCCCATTGGTGTCGACTAGGGTTTTTCGGATAACATACAACATACATACTAACTAACATAGTGCCAAGCTGAAAAGCATGGGGCCAGACCATCTCCTGAATCCTTGGGATTCAGTGTTCGTCAGTGTGAGTCTTGTTAGTCGGACTAGTTTTGTTGGAATTCCAAAATGAAGCATGATTTGGTACAGTACCCTCCTGTCGATATTGTCGTATGGTTGTTTAAAATCTACGAAGATTTGGTGCACATCTGTATTATATTCCCAGCATTTCTGAAACATCTGTTTCACCGAGAATATCTGGTCTGTTGTAGATCGTCCGGTTCTGAATCCACCTTGGTATTCGCCAATTGTTTCGTTAGTATAGGGCTTAAGACGACGTTCAATTATTTTTGTCAGTACTTTGTAGGAAGAACACAACAATTATATTCCTCTGTAATTCTCACAGCAGAGTTTGTCTCCTTTCTTATAAATTGGACATTTGATGCTTTTTCGCCAATCGTCGGGTATATTTTCCTCTGTCCAAATTTTGCATATCATCTTGTGTAGTAGTATTTCCGCGACACAGTTTCCACCGTTTTTCAGAAGTTCAACTGGTTTTTCGTCAATTCCCGGCGCATTCTTTAGTTTCTGGGCACATAGCGCAGCTTTGATTTCGTCTATTTGCCTATGATTAGCAGCACCAAATTTATGTCATGTGTATTTAAAATGTATTTTTCAAATAATTTCCAAAATTATTAACAATTAAATATAAAGAAATCTAAATAAATAAAATACAAATCGAATAATTTAAGAAACATTTTCCGAAATGGCCGTAACTAGGGCAGTTCCTCTCAGAATCCAAAAGTCCGGTGGTTGCCTGCTCTCCAGTAAAATCGGCAAAACAAAATTAGTTGAATGTCCTGTCGTTGATAGGACACCAGCACGGGATTGTGTCTTATAAAGTGGTGCTTCGTATCGATTGTGAACATGCAATTGCCGACACGGCTTGAACCAAATAACAGGCAATCGTGCATGCAATTCACCAATCCGTGCATCACATAAGCCACCATTTTGAATATCCCAGCGTCCAGCTTCGATAAATAGACCATGCACAAAAATCCCAGTATGCGGATAATCAATGCCGCCGTACAGTTCAGGACTCTAAAAAATTTTAAACATTAAAAGAAAATATAAAAACGGTCTCATCCTTACTTCTTCTACGCCGTTCTTATGACTATCGTAAATCTTCTGTTGTATTAGAGTCACTCGCATAGTTTGAAAATCGATCTTTAGCGAATCGATTGGTAAATTGTGTTTTCGAGCGTGCGTTTGTAGGATCCCAGTTAAAAAGGACTGCGGGAAGTATAGTCCACTAAGCCATGACGATCGAGGCAGTCCTTTTCTTTGCCATGTCTTTCAAAAAAAAGAGGGAACACCACCTTAAATAAGATACTAGGATAAAAAAAAGGTATTTACCTGAATATAATCGACACGCCGCTGAAAGTCGAAGACCCAGTTCGTCAGAAATTTGATCGAAAGGAAACCTTTCTGTGACCATTTCTGCGGCACCAAATTGTTTATAAGCGACTGGAAAATATTTTCTAATTCCTCGGACATTACAACTAAACCTTTAATGGCCTTCTCTAAATTTTCGAGATCGCCATGAATAACTTTTAGTAGGATGTTGTAGCGATCGATCTCTTGCATTAGTACTGTAGTTAAAGATGGCATTCGTCCTTTGCTATCGACCTGACCGGAAGTGAAAGAAGGTTAGCTGATTAGTTTGAATATGAATATATGCGTCTTGCTAATACATCCCAGTTGGAGGTGACGGTAGAAGAGTTATGGAGACGGATAACACAACAGTGAAAAATCTAAGATAAGGCTACAAGCCACCAATCATTCTCTGCTAGGATAAAGAAGGCAACATCATCAGCAACCCGGACGACATCAACCGAAGATGGGTACTATTTTTTGTCCGTGTTCTCAATCTGACACCAAACATTAGATCCACGAGGTCATTAATTCCAGACGCATCAAAGGACGAGAAAATGTCCCTATTGGGGAGGTAGAAGCAGCTCTGCACAACCAAAAGCAAATATGAAAGACTTCAAGGACATACTAATCGTTTTTTCGATTCTTGAGACACAGTGGACCACGAATTCATCCCTCCAGGACAGACAGTGAACGGATATTTCTACGGTGGGGTCCTAAAGCGCCCACGAGCGTGCGTTGTCCGTGTCCGCCCGGACTTGGCACGCGATTGGCGTTGGATCGTCCATCACGACAACACCCCTTGTAACGGACCGTCTGCCATATTCATCCGACTTGCCAACGTTTGACTTCTTGTTCCCAAATGCAAAATGTTGCTACGGGCCGGCGTTTAGAGGACATGGAGGCCATCGAGACTCTGACAACAAGCAGCTGAGGAGCCTTAAACTAGAAGACTTCTAAGGTTGCTTTTACTGGTTGAACAAGTATAAGAATACTCTGCTGCGAAAACTTCAGTGGTATCGGACTGTTGTATACGTTCTAAAAAATTCTGACTTGAATAATGGAATGACGACTTAAACCCTATACGGACAATATCATCGCAGAATACCAAGCTGGTTTTAAGCCCGGACGATCTACAATCGATCAATTATTTACAGTAAAACAAGTGCTAGAAAAATGCTGGAAATTTTATATCAACGTGCATCAGATCTCTGAAGATTTTGAGCAAGAACACGATAGTATCAAAAAAAAAAAACATACTATCGGCAAAATGAGTCCGGATAGTAAGACTAACATTAACTGAATCAGAATCCCATATCAAAATACAAGGTGAACTGACGTCAAGTTCGATTAACATACCTGAATCAATTCCGGTGACGGATTATCTTTAATAATTTTCCGTGGCAGTGCTTCAGCAATTTGTCGTAGAACTTCCAAACAGGTCTCATCATCTTTCGCCTGCCCTTGTCCACTGGACGATCGTGGCTGACCCTCCAAAATCGTCAAAATGAAAAATTCCGTTTCGTTCGTTTGAAATACGATATTTGCATTTTCATGCATACCAAAAATTTCCGGATCATCTTCAAAGGGCAAACTCGATGCATAGTCCTTGTAGTGGTTAAGTGTACGTTTATGAGGATCGCGGTACGTACTACTTTTTCCATAAGTGTAACCATCTTTTGTAATAGCCGGCGATGAAAATATCTTCAAAATTGTCTTCAGACATCTTTGGTCCCAATAGTCAGTTACACGACCACCCCAAGTTATCTCACCGTTTATATATAAAATCGCTTCCCACGGAATCTTAGCAATTTTTTCGCGATCGATAAACATATCGAGGGTTTTAAGGCCACAATCGCGATCACTTTCGTTAAATTCATAAAGGATATTCCATCCGAGCGGTCCAAATTTACGACGTTCTAAAATCACCGCGTGGAACATGCACAGGCCAAAAACTAAGGCACGCCACTGATTTTTCAGGACATGCTGTTCGAAAAAGTCGTGGCTCATATCGGCCAAAGCTCGTGTAACATTCGCCCTTAGGCCTTTGGGCGGTTCGTTTGTTACTTTTACCGAATTTTGAAGAACGCTAATCGGGAAGGCTTTCGTCGGCATTGACGAAAGGAACAAGCGAAAATCGGCATTAGCTGTTGTAACGCCAAGGGCCAAATCACGAACGATGTTCTCCATTCGACTCATCCAAGATGTAGCCAAGTGGCAATTTTGTAGGAAGACCCAATGGCCGAAGGCTCGTCCTTTTTCGATTAGACTTTCAGCAGCGGGACCTTGTCCCTGGCCCAGTGAAATTGAGTAAAATTTTTCCATGAATTTCATTTCTTCAGTGAATTTCAGGAATGCTGCCATTGGATCTGATCCTGTCGATAGCACGAATATAAGCGGGGTTATATTCGAGGTGTCCAGATATCTGAAAATAAATTATTAGATTTTGGACATGAGCAGAGTTCCGCAAACGAACTTACACAGTATTTAAACTGCTTCCACCAGATGTCTCAGTGAATGTTTTATCCAAAGTTTGTCTTACATAAGAACCAATTGCAGAGACGAGCTTCTCCTTTTTGAATGTTTTTATAAACATCAATTTCTGGAAATTACTAAATTTATCGTTCCATGGTATGGTGCTAGGTTCTGCTTTACGAAAATAAGAGCAGGTCTGGAAAAACACCAAGAGTTAGTTATGGTTACGGGGTAAAAAAAAAAACCTGGAAATATCACACAGACTTAAATGAAGAAACATGTTCACATGAAAAATTGCCCAAAACGACCAAATAGCCAAATTATTACAAGAACAATCGTTTCGGTACTAAGTCTCATTAAACCTAAGAGAGAGAAAACATATTCAACTCCTTTTAAACGCATTGGGGGTTGAATATCGAGAAAAATTAAGTTTTAGGCACATTGAGGTAAAAACTATTTTGAAAACTCATCGGAGCTGACATATGTGTCCGTCGAAATATTCTTAAATCCCTTCTAACTTTTTTGGAGGTTGAGTATCAAAAAACCCTGAAATTAATTTGGTGTCGGAGCTCAATGCCGGATTTCGTGAAACATAATTTAGACCTTTTCACCCATTTGAATATAAAGCTTTGAAAACCCCCAAACCTAATTTTTAGGCAAAAACCAACTCGATATCTTACTGGGACTTAAGCTATGCCGAAATTCATTAAAAAATTTTCAACCCCTTTTACCAACCTTCGGGGTTGATTTTAGAAAAGTTCTGAAATTAAATTTAGCTATTTTAATAATGAAGACATCGAATTAAAAAGTAATTCGATATATCATCAAAGCAAGAGATGTGGCGGAATTCGTGAAAATATATTCAACCCATTTTCACGCTTTTGAAGGTTGGATAACGAAAAATCTTGAAATACATTTTTATGCGTTTAAATGAAGTGATCGTAGAAAAAAAAATCTTCCAATGGTCTGGGCGAAAAGTTCGGGAGCGGTCAAAGTCGGAGTATATCATGAGTTGTTTCGAGATTATTAAATTTTTTTGGAAAATTAATTTTGTTCTAAAAATACAAATATTTAAAATAGAGATTTTTAGCCGATTAAACATTGGAAAAGTCCGTGTGGAATATTCGAATTTAGGTATTATGTTCACTAAAAGCCCATAGAAGTATAAATGGATTTGTTGCCTTATCAGACTTAAGAGATATGACGAATTGTTAAAACGTATACCCATTACTTCCACTTGGGGTTTGAATTTCGAAAAAATTGTGAAACAAGTTTTTAGACTATTTCATAAGAAGCAACTTGATATCTCATGAGATACGAGGGATTTTGCAAAATTTGTGAAAACGTAAGCAAACCCTTCACACCACCTTGATTCTTGAAATTCGAAAAATCATGAAATTGATTTTTAGGTCATTACATCAAATGTCGTAATAACCAATTTTATATCTCATCAGAACTAAGGGATGGCAAAAATTGTAAGAACATATGCAAACCCTACTTACGGCAAAAATTCTAAGTATCTATCTTACACTGTTCTTGAGATATGAGACGTGATTTTTTAGACAAATTCTTATCCCCTCCACTTCCATATTCCACTTCCCTCTTAAGAAATTTTACTTTCATCAAACTTAATTTGTCAACCTTAATACAGAAACAGAATTTTATTTTTCTAGTGCAATTGGTTCGTGAGATATCGTAATCTAAAGTTTTTCACCCCCCACCCCCGAACGCCACTACCCCCACTCAAAAATTTGTTTCCGATCTATTCTCCTAGTATACCTACAGATGTTCATTAAGTTTTAATTTCATGACATTAACAGTTTAGGAGATATGGGTTTTAGAATGTCTCAATCTCGGCCCCCCCACTCCTTCACCCTTTCACCCATATCGGCAATTTTTTTACATATGGTCCACTATTGAAGCTCTATACAAATTCCAAGTTTCAGCTTCGTAGCATAAGCGGTTGCTGAGATCTAGAAACCAAAATTTTCCGTCTAAAACGCTTCCCCAACCTCCCCCTCACACCCCTACTCCTCAGAATTTGGTCACTTCAGGGGGCCTACCCACTCTACCCATGGGAAAAAATTCAACTAAATAGCTCAAAGGGTTTGGGTGCTACGAGCCTTCAAACAATTTTGCGTACACCGGTTAACGTACAGCGGACAGACGGACTGAAAATTTATTATGCTTTTTTCGTGTCTACTAGCCATGAAACGTGAAAAAAAAATTTTTCAGGGTAGCAAATTTTTTTTTTTAAAAATCGATCACAATACTGTATTATTGAAATAATAAAGTAAAAGCAATTTGATTTGCGTTGGCGTTTGTAAAAGCAGTCAGTAGAAGTAAGGACCAATCCATTACCTTATCGGACATGAAAGATATGGCAGAATTTGTGAAAACATATTCAACCCCTTTTTGCTCAAAAATTAAGTTTTCAGCATAAGGCCGTTCCCTCCGCACCCATTCCTTGATACCCGCCCGTTCAGTTGGTCAGATAGTAGCTTTTGGAAAAATTTCTTGTACTCTTGGATGAAGAGGTCAGCATTCAAGATCCCAATATTAGAAGTCGATATTTTGGCAAGTAGAACATAATCAGTGCTTCATTTCTTAATTTCTGGTGCATTTATGACAGTGTGAACTCAACGAGTTCGCATTCTTACCTCTTTATGATCTCCGATTTGGACGGCAATTTTATGACGTATATCCGTCTTGATACCATTAAATACCGGGAATTTATATTCCAAATATGCACAATTCGTCCACTCATATTCGGACATAAATTTAAAATCTTCCGGCTGTTTATGATCAGCACCTGTCCCGATTGGTCCTCTAATCAGGAAGTCGAATTCCATTTCACTTACTCCACCTTCCTGAAATGATGATAAAATATTATTTAACCAATGTTAAAATTTCAGTCAAGTTTTTAGACATAATCGAAAAATAGTATTTCTACAACGAATACTACTCGTGATTTCAGTTGTCCGTGAGATAAATCTTGGCGGTATCAAAATAACACAATTCCACATATCTTAGATAAATGACAAAAATCTGAACAAATGGAGGTTACTATTGTGCCTTAGTTTTGTCGTTGTCAACATGCTTTAGGAGGTCAACCTTCAATGCATCACGCAAGCTAAGTAGGGATAGATACGAGGGTAAAACAGGTAGAATAGGGGATGTAGTTTGCTAAGAGGACAACGGACGAACACTAACGTCTAAGTGAAGGAGGATGACGACATCACCACCACACATACCATACCATACCATTGCTAAAACTTGGGAGGATGAGTACCAATAGACGTTGGTGGGTACATATCAGGGGATGGAACCACTGCACAGTCATTGGCTGCCTTAACCATGACGATGCTTGATAGAATCTACCATATATCTACCCTTTACTTCAAGAGCGAAATTCCTCCAATTGAGTTGGTTGCGCATTTATGAAAAAAAGAGTTAAGGACTAATGACTTCATTCTAAGTGACACTCATGCCAAACTCTATCAAACGCTTTTGCAATGTTAATGGAGACGCATTAACGTTTCGTTAGGTCAATGACAAGGACATCTATAAAACTCAGCAGAATTGATTAGTCCTAAAAGTATTGTCACACATTTAAAAAAAAATTCAAAATTTATCCATTTGAACTTACCTGCTTTTCTACAGTCGTAGCTAGAAGAAAACTGAAGACTAGTTTATGCTTCTCGAATAATCCTCGCGAAACATTAGCGAAAATTGCTCTTAGCTCGTCGATTTTCAACGTCGTGATACGTTCATCGACCGGCAGCTTTTGATGTGGTGCCATAATAACCGAAGAGAATATTTGCGCAAAATATTTCAAACTGTATTGGTACATAGGATCGATTTCAGCCAATGACGCAACTACGAAGTAGATGACGGCACCACGAGCTGCTAAAGTACGGTATTTTTCACGTTGTGCTGTTATAACTTCTTCGGTATGTTCGGTGTCCACTAAACGAGCAGCGATAATTAACGAAGTTTCCTTAAATTAAAAACAATTTTAATGTGATTCAGAAATGATCACCAATATAATGCTGATAGCCTTTTTCCCTCGGTTACCGACGAGCTGAGCCATGCTCTCCAGCAAGGAGAAATTACTTCACCCATGAAACTTTACTGCCTTTTCTACATTCTCGCCGAGCCTAGACGAGCAAGTTCGATGGCGAGAGTGTAGACAGGACGTTTCCCGGACGTTGTAACTGGCTTTTTTATGGGAGCGAGGGAGCTGTAAAAATACGCGAGTCTCGACCGCGAACATTGCCGAGGCCCGAATGCGTGAAGCGGATAATGCTCGTGATAGGGTAGTCGAGGTCTCGGTGCCGAATGTCTCGACCCAATGTCTCGGCGAGAGTGCGAAGCCGTCATACAAATTGTCTACTACACAACCACAAATTACCTTAGACTCATTCAATGCTTCAACCAATTCTTCATCATCCAAAATATTTCCTTTCGAACTGAACAACATTTGCAGCACCTTATCTTCTAAGCTTAATAACATTTGCCGATCTTGATTGATTTTCACGATCAAGTCACTTCGCTGTTTCTCCAATTCCGGAAGCTCAATCTCAACAACGCTCCTACAACAAAAAAGAAAAAGTTTCACTCACGAAATTTCCTTACTTTGAAACAAATAAACTTACGCTAAAAGTTGATCCTCCAATCCATCGACGGTTACCAAGAAATTCACCAACGTTACGGATATACAAACTTCTGGCAAATAGTGCGGATTCGGTAGCTTTGTAGTCATATACAATTTGAAATTGTGATCATAATCGATCGCAGTATCGCCCAATTTAATAAGTGTCCTTCCATCATGAATGAATGTAAGACGTTGTAAGACAGGATTCAAAGTCGGATCGATTGCTTCGCCGATGTCTTCGATTAACAGCGGATAGCCTTGACGAATGCAGATCTCTAATATTCGCGACAGGTTGTTATCATTCATTTTGATTATTCGTAGATTGTTCGACTTCTCCAGATTTCGGATCCATTGATTTGCCTGGAAAACGGATAAGAAGTGAGTCGTCAAATTAGAGACAGAAATCCTGACTAACTTGTTCTTGGGGATCAATCATTAGCGGCCATCGTAGCGCTCTAGTTACATACAGTCCATTCTCAATGGAAATATCGTCCTTGGGCAGTCCTTGCATGCTCCAGCTACGCATTTCGTACGCATCACCCAAAATATTGATTATATTAAACTCGCTGCTACTAGGAATCTTGTATTTTTGGCATTCTTGCATCCATCTAGCGGATAGTCCTTTTCGATAGTTTATTGAAAATGCACCGAGATAGGCAACACAAGCCGAAGCAACTAGGACATCGCCCGGTATAGACCAAAGTTCGTTTGTTAATTTCTAGAAATGGAAAACAATGATGTACTACCTCTAAGGACTAAAAGTAACAATTCACCTTGATAGTTTCGCCCCATCGAATCTCTTCATCAGAAAGAGCTGAAGTAAGACGTCCAGCTCGATTTATTCGTGACGCTGTTAAGTTAACATCATCCTGGATCTTTTGGAATTGTCGGTTCTTTTCGTCGATATTGTCCTTTAGAGCTTGTATCTTAGCCTCGACGGCAGCTAGTTGTTGCTGCTTAGTTCGAAGATCGGCCATAACTTCGTTTAGTTCGTTTTCAGCTGCTTGGTGCTTCTTAATTTTTGGTTCAACCACTTTGTAAACTTTGGAAAATTTATCGATTGCTATGACCCAAAGACATACGGATTTGGCTACTTTTGATACTTTCTCGATTTTCTGTAAAAGCAAGGTGCTTTTAATAAGTTTTTTTTTTAAATTCCCACTGTCTGAATTACCGTTGGAACAAAGTCTTTATTTTCGATGTATTTTTTCAATTTTTTTATCGTTGACTCAGGAATATGCTCTTTGTCATATGTAAACAGACGTTTCAAAAAGTTTATATCGGCCATTACAGCCTTAGCACTTGCCCATGTAGGTCTGAAATTTATACAAGAATTTATTAAATACATTGAATGAAGCAAGAATTGAGGCTTTGAGTCAATTAACACATCAATCAGAGCAGCTGCTCGGAACGAAGTAACGTTCAAATAGAAGGGCATATCCTACCATACCAAAAACAATATAGGCGAGATGCCAACCAAGATGGAGGGTTTACAAAGCCCGACTACTCCAGGCAACGATAGATGGCAGTTCCTATCACTTTAGGTAAAAAACTTCTGGAAAAGTCACAGGACCTAAAGGAGCAAATGAATAATATTGAATAACGTAGTGAAGCATAAAGAGCAGAGCGATGTATTGTGGGATTCTAGAAACAGTTTGAACAGTTTTCCTAAAGTAATTGTTATGGACATCATTGCCCCTTAAAAGACTCGGCCTCTTTTCAAACGACTTCTGTAGCCTGGATGAGGAGGAGTCCTCTCTAGAGTCCAGCTCTATCCGCTAAAAGGAAAGCTCATCTTGGAGTTTACTTCTTCAAAAGTCTTAGTGATCTTGCCGCAACGAAGGTCACGAGAATCCAACGCTTTATTGCAAGCTCTAAATGGTTTGACGAGTAGGACCGGAATCAATGATCCTGTGGTAACACTGCGGACCTCTTTAGGTCTAAGTGTGTCCGTGTTCTCACGGGCAGCCACACGTACCTACCTACCTACCTTACCCCTTCATCCGATTTAAGCTTCTACTGAAGCAACGCAACAAGGTTGAGTTTCACGAGGATTCGCGATAGACCGCTCAACCTCCTAGGAGCGATATGTTTGAAAACTTCGAGAAAGAAATTATACAAATTTTTGGTGCAACTAAGGGCGTGTCTCTATAGTCAGATTCCCATTAGTCCTTCGTTTAGCCATATTAAATATCACGTATAAATGTGTACTACTTTACTTTACAAATTTACTAGTCAGTGAAATCGTTTTACTTTTTTGGATAGCTTCCATACAAAAAGTCCTTTAGACATGTGTTAAAGAATATTTTCCGATAACTTTTGAACGCTTCAAGCAAGAAATTTTGAAATTGTTCCAGGTAAAAGGATAAATATGTTAGAAATCGAGTGAGTCCTTCCTCCACCTCCCATGTGAAAGTCCTTGTAAGAGAAAATTTTACTTTCGGTGATTTTCCTAGTTCCAGATATGAAATTGAACATTCAAGGTATTGCCTTTTACTTTCGAGTACCAACCATGAGAGTCTCTAATAAAGGACAAACTATAATATGGGGTGTTTTTTTAGGTGCATGAGAGCTTAAAATTATAATACAAGACAGAAATATTGTTGGAATGAAATTTTTTTATTATATTCTGGTAGATAATTTCATGGCATTTATTTTTTAAATATGATTTCCGTCATATGTCCGCCGCGGCTATGAGTTACATGGTCATTCGATCAGTCCAATTTTTGACTATTTTTCCCAATAAATCTGGCCGTATGGCGTCAATAGTGGCTTGAATATTGGCTTCCAATGCTTCAAGAGTTGCTGGTTTGTCGGTATAAACGCATGACTTAATATAGCCCCATCAAAAGTAATCCAGAGGCGTTAAATCGCACGAACGAGGGGGCCAGTTAACAGAACCACTTCTGGAAATCAAGTTGTCACCAAATTGATTTTGCAATAAGTCGATTGTTAAGCGCGCTGTATGGCAAGTTGCGCCGTCTTGTTGGAACCAAATGTCAGCGATGTTTAGCAGATTAATTTTTGGAAACAAAAATTCAGTCAGTATGGCCGATTATGTTGACCGTAAAATGGACGAAGTGCTCTATGAACTTTGCGAACAGATTTATTTTTTTCAAAATAAATTTCCACAATTTGGAAGTGTTGTTCTGGCATTAAACGATTCATGATGACTTGCCAAACCTTACTGAACAGAAATGTCAACACAGTATGACATTCTCAGCTGTCAAGCCACAGTTATCGATATCGAAAGTTCTCATACACCTAAAAAAAACACCCTGTACATGCGCACTGCTTTTTCCACTTTATCCCCTACTACAATATAAATCGGAGTTCAGTATTTTATCCAGAGTATCATACGATTAGTAGTAGTAGTAGTTAGCAGCCGATCGTGACTGCAGTATGTTTTATTGGATAAAAAAATACAACATTTAAACTTTTCTGCTGTAAATAGCACGAATTTCTTTTTGCAAGAATGAGAAGTTCTTGTTCCAATTAAAGTTTGGTTCTTGTCTTGGGTTAGCTTGACTCTTATGGCAACTGATGAAGTCATTGAGAGAGTATACTTAAAACATTTTTTCTGCTGTAAATTTGACGGAAATTTTTTGCTGTAAATATGACAAACATATATGGAATTTGCATGAAAATTTGCAAAATACGAGTACAGCGAACCGGTGTAATCCTTAAAAAAATTGCTACATAAAAAATTTACAAATACAAGAACTTACTTTGCTCCCAATAAAATGCAAACGGATTCCATTACAAACTGCACCAGTTCCGGCGGATTAGCAAATGCTCTCAATTCATTAATGTCTGTTTTGTTTAAAGATTGTAGAGCTGTTTCGGCTTCCTTAAGTGCCGGCATTGCAATTTCCAAGTCCTTGGCAGCATCGTCAGCAATAGCTTGACATGTAGCTGCTTTTTCCTAAATAAAAAATTAAAGTTTTTTAAAAGATTTTTTCTAATTGGGCAGTACAAAAATAAGCTCACCTTCGCGAAAGTTTCGTCCTTTGAAACGGATTCTTTAACAACATCCGCATTTTTCGTATCAATTTCTAACTTATTGAGAAGTTCTTTCATGGCATTCGATTCCTCGTCTAATTGTGGCACCAACGTTTCCAGTTCTTGTTGCATAACCGTCACCTGAAATTATTGCAAAGTTCATAGTTTAAATATGGCTGACGAGATTCCATGTAAAATAATTCAAATTCACTTTCAAATTTCAATTGTCGGTATATTTTTTATCACTACGTTGTGATCGTCCGGGATCATTCAATTTTCGACTTCATTCTACGATTGGTTTAGCGATTTATTTTCCACCAGGATTTATAATATCAAGAGGAGGATGTTGATGTAGGTAAGTACTTCTCAAAACAGTAACTGGGCAAGTATAAATTACTACAGTTTTTCTATTTTAATACTTAATACTTAACTACTTAACTTAAACACAAAAACTTACCACATCGTTAGTTTCCAAAATTTTGCTTAGACCATTCGCAAGTCTCTCTCGTTTGGATACAATTATATCGGTACGTTTCTTCAATAAGCTTTGATAAATTTTGAGCAATTCCAAATAACTGCTTGGCGTTGTATAGTACCGTCGCCGCATTTCGGCATAATAAGTTAGTGAAGCGTCCTCGACAGTCTGAAATAAAGAAATTAATTAGTATCAATGAAATCTGAATAGATTAAATATTGAATTTGAGAGTTCTAAGAGCGTTTATCGTTTTCGATATGTAAAATACCAAAACATCGAGCATACGCCTGACATTCTCGAGCATCGACCATTGCACTATTAAGTAGCAACAGTCAAACAAAAGACATAAAAAACAAATTTCTTCGCGCCAATTGATGCTGTTAGCATCCTTAATAGATGTTTCACAAGATGTTGCAACGTACACACCATCCGAAATTTTATTCCCCGCTTAATCGGTAGCAGCGTCACGTACGATCAAAGTCTTGATGACAATTGTATGTGGTAGAACGAGAAGATAAGGTGGAGTGAACGTGGTCCGGGTAAGAGAATACAAGTGACGAAGAAGGGCGTTGCAGGATTATAAGTAAACACATCACCACATAAATATATATTCAATGAAGAAGAGTTGTGGGTGTGAGAAAAGCATTATACCAATTTACTTTTGAACCAAGAATAGGTTTTCACGCTACGCGCCTGTTTTTTCATTCTTATAGTATAACGCCCTCGAGCTGTCGTGAGTTTTGAGCACTGATTTTTTAAAAGACATGTATATGGTAGATTTACTTGTTGTATTTCCTTAAGTAATCCAAAGTAAGGAAAAGTTAAAGTCTGCAAAATTAATTTGAATACTCTTTCTTTAACTAACTCTTCAGCGTGCAAAAAGTGTATCCACGTGATTTAAGGACTTCTGTAATGGAGTGCTTGGATTTGGTTCAATAATAAATTCGATCTTATTTTCAACTCGAAACTAATTAATTTTTTTATGCATAGATGAAAAACTGGACAGATTTTTGTGAACCAAGATTTTTGTCTTAAGTGAGTATCAACCCAGAGGTTGTGGGTTTGAATGCTATGGCGCTACTCATTTCACTCTTTCCAATTTTTTTCTACTTTTAATCAAAATTCATTTCAAATGATCATGACATACACCATTGCCTTTCAGTGAAGCCTTTGGCAATCGGGCTTTACCCTATTACCGCAAAAAAATCAGATCGAATGATGGGACGATCGTAATTTTGCAACCAGGGCGGAATCGAAGAATGGTTCGGTCATATATGAATTCGACACAGTCATATACACCGACGGTTCGAATATAAACTGCGGAGTTAGAGCAGGCGTTTTCTCAGCCACACTATGTCACAAAGTCTTACCACCTTCCGGACTACGCCAGCGTTGTCCAGGAGGAGATACTGGAGATCCGGGAGGCCTTTCGGACTTTGAAGACTCTACGCCAAAGCATAATGTTGCAGTCTTCACTAACAGCTAAGCCGCAATCAAGGCCTTAGATCCTGCTACCACCTTCTCTAAACTCGTCGAACAGTGCCGAGAGGAGCTAGCCTACTTTGGAAGTCAGGTCAAACTAACCCTGTTTTGGGTTCCAGGCCACAGCAAGATAGAGGGTAACGAGCGGGCAGAAGAATTAGCTAGGGACGGTTCCGCTTTTCAGCGTTCTCCCGTGGAATTTGTTCAAGTCCCGCTAGGGACTGTTAAGCGTCAAATATCCTCCAACTTTCTTACAAACGCGAACTCCAGGTGGAGAGGATTGACCAGCTGGGTCATATCTAGGAAGATATAGCCATCTAATACCGGAGCAGAATAAACGAACTCTTGAGCAGGAGCTGTATAGAGGTCTCTAGAGTCACGGATCACTGGCCAATCGGGGACCACACGGCCACACTGGATATTGCCTCAATTGCCTCAGTTGTGGGGATACAGATGAGAGGGAGACTGTTATTCACCTTCTTTGTGGGTATCCGTCTCTAGCTAGATCAAGCCTTCGTGCATTAGGCAAACCTTTCTTTAATAACCTTGATGAGATCTCGAAAAATAAGATTAGAGAACTGATTCTCTTTTAAACAGCTCCCTATGGATGTGATAATCCATTTGAGCTCCAGGTCTCTGTAAAACTCTGTATCTACTTCATCAGCCTTCATCGACCAGGTTAATCGAATTGTGGTATCAAGACGGCGCTTTCTGTGTTAATTGGGTCCTGTTTTGACTGACGGGCTACCACGTCAACCAACCAAACAGGCCCGATTTGGCCTGTGGCACCATAGGATGGATAAATAGGTGAGAACGGGCGAAAATACCTTTAACTTCTGAGGAACTGTAACTGCTTGAAATATCACTTTCTTTTCGACGCCAATAGTGATAAGCCCAAAACTTGATGTAATTCGAACGCACAACCTGTTAGTGACCTGAACTAACAACCAAAACGACACCAGAAGACGACAGGCAAGAACTCATTAGTCGCTATAATTCCAAGTTGATTCTTTGTATCGGACTAGTCACAAGAGTTGGTATTGATACAACATGCAATTGTGCCCGAGAAAGGTACAAAAATGTCCACTTACAAAAGTAACAGGTACAATAAATATGAGGTACAAAAAGTAAAAAGTATCAGTTCCGAGCAGCTGCCACAAACCATCTCTAAGTTTTAATATATCTAGTTAGGCGACCGACAAAAAAAAATAGGCATACCTTATGAATAAAAACACTTGTTTTCGCCAAACTGATTCTCTCGCCTTCATCTTCAATTACACCTTCGAAAAAGCCCAATGCAACCGAATAAAGTGCCTCTGGTGGCCAACTTTCGAACCAATCGATTGTACAACAATTCACCAACGACGGGAACATCCTACAGCGTCGTCTGAATGCTTCTCCAATCGGACTCATGCAAATAACCAAGTGTAATTGATTTCGAACTCGTTCGGTGAAAAATTCGTAAATCTCTTCTCTGGTCGAGTCCTAAATGGAAAAGGTTCCTTTTAATAGGACAAATTACCAACGTATAATTACCGTACCGCCTTTCGTTCTGCGTTGCAAGCATCTCTTGTATCCAAAATCATTTTCTCGTATTCATCCCCGTCGAATAGATTCGGGACTTCGCCAGAGTTCAGGATGTTGTTAATGTCCTCGAGGAACTCTTCTTTCACGATCTGAGTATCGACTATTAGAAATACTGTAGGTCGGTTTTTCACCTGTTTCGGATGGAAGTTGATGTAACAACGATGAATTTTCTACTGCTAAAAATATTACCCCTGCTTTTCGACAGAACACTCTCAAATCCTCGTGGAAGTTCGGGGTATCATAGCCACGTGTTAGCTCAATCTGATAACACTCGTAGCCGTTTATGTGAGAAGCAAGCCGTGTCAGTGATTGCTTCCCATTTCCGGATACACCAACAAGCAATCCGTTTCCTCGATCACCTCTCAATAACCTAGCGAGTCGCACTGTATGCTCCATCGCATCCTGGAACAGTATGAGCTTCATCTCCTTTCCCGTAAGCGTTGCATAATCTTCCAAATAATCCAACAGGATACTCTGTAACTTTTGCAAATCTTTGATTTCCTCGTAGATCCTTTCTTCGTTTGCCTGACCGAATATCATAAAGTCGCCGAATAGAACAACTTCGTTTTGCCCAACGACCTCATTCCCGAAATTCTTAATACAGGTCTCGCTCATGAGCTGCTTGAAGTAGTTCTTGTCGTGATCATTGATCAAACGATCGTGAAAAACTCGCATCGATTCGTGATGAAAAAGCCGCAACATTTGCTTATCGACGGTGTAATTTGAGGAATCCGATTGGAGGATACCCTGGATGCATTTGGACAAATCGCGAAGATTGAAAATATAGTGCGATTTGTCGGGCGTTGGTAGCAGTTCATGAGCGATTCTAGCGTATACTTCAACGCAGGAATTTACAATTGGATAGGCAAGCGCTTGAATAACTTGGTTGAATTCACTGAAAAATCTTTAAGGAGATATTAGAATCAGTATGGAACTATAACAGAAATTCTTACCCTTGAAGAATCGATCCAAATATCGTTGTGAGTGTTTTCTCGTTCGGCGATGAAAGCGACAGGAGAGCGAAATGTCTAACGAATCTGTTCGATATTGAAATCATTGCACCACGTTTGGGATTGGAAAAACCACATTAACATGATTAAAATTACCTTGGAGTTAAAGGATTTCTCCCACCTCCAGGAGGTGCACCTGCTGCTCCTAAAATCACATCACATATTTCTTCCCATGTCATTTTGTCGCGTTCATAAAATCCCTTAAAGTCGAGGAATTGCCTAAAAATAGTGCATATAGAGTTTCAGTTTCTGTGAAGATCACTGCACGCAATCCTCAACTGGAGAAGACACTTCTTGGCTAGCGTTAAAGCAAACCCAATCCAATAAAAATATAACTAAAACTGTGTTGGACTTGGTCTGAAGGTAAGCTATTTCGTCAAGGTTGACTCAAATTGCAGGTCATAAAAACAGAACATTACGTGCAGTGATCTATACAAACTACCCTTTCATCGCAAAACACAATTATAAAAGTCCTTTTGTTGGTGCTTCTATGAAAGCTAATTGCAATAAAAAATCAAAAAATAAATAAAACTTACTGCAGTCACGATAAATCGTAGCTAATCGTGTGATACCTTAGAAGAAATACTGAATCCCGATTTGAACTCTATTCCTTATTCTTTGGAAATTTGAGTAAAAAAGAGGCAACCGCAGTGTCCGAACAGATAAATACCCAACTGTTTATCCAATAAACTGCCCCTGTAAATTTAGTGCGGCAGCAAGTATTTTTCTTATTAAATAAATCTATCTACGCTACTCTCTATAGTCGGAAGTCTACAGACACAAAAAACACACCTACTCTCGAAGAGGTCAAGGCAAAAACTTGAAAGGCTCACTTCTGTTCGTTATACAAAACGCCAAAACATCGAGTTTAATACCAAACATTCTCGAGCATAGAATGCTGCACTATACAACTCATTGCCACCAGCGGTCATGCAGCATTTCATTGCATGATTTAATGTTTAGTAACATTTTCAATTCTAGATGCATAGTTGTATACAACAATTCCACCCACGGCTTGATTGGTGAGCATCAAGTACTATACTCTACTAAGAGAAATGGATCGCACATTTTGAATGAGACGATTCCATGACTCCCTACCTCTATGTAATGCGCATCCCCTTATGAGTCGTTTAAAAAAATGATCCTCCTAATTTTCACAAAAGCGAATAATATATACAGGACTATATACTCACTTTGGCGAACGTTAAGCGAATCGTTTCTAAACACTGTTAAAAGATTCACAATTAAATGTGCAGAGAATTGGTTTTGAGTCTCAAGTGAATTCGATTTCGAAGACTTTGATGAATTATTGGTGAATCGAATAGAAAATCATTTGCAGTTTTGAAATTTTCACCAACACTCGCTTTCAACAAAGTCATAGGGCGACTAATTTATTGATTCTTTTTAATTTCCTCACACGTGTCTTTTACTTTATTATTTTCTAATATTACAGTATTGTAAAATTTTCTACCCTGAACAATTTTTTTTCACGTTTAATGACTAGTAGACACGAAAAAAGCAAAAAAAAATTTAAGTCCGTGTGTCCGCCGTACGCCGTACGCAAAAGCGTTTGAAGGCTCGTAGCTCCCAAACGGTTTGAGATATTAAATTGAATTTTTTTATAAATAGACTGGGTAGGTCCCTTGAAGTGACCAAATTCTGAAGGGTGGGGGTGTGAGGGGGAGGAGGGAGGTGCGTTTTAGACGTAAAATTTTGGTTTTTAGATTACATTATCTCACGAACCAATAGCACTAGACAAATAAAATTCGGTTTGTGTATAAAAGTTGACAAATGAAGTTTGCTGAAAGCAAAATTTTTTAAGGGGGCGGTGGAGCATGAAAGTGGAGGGGATACGAACTTTTCTAAAAAATCACGTCTCATATCTCAAGAACAGTGCAAGATAGATGCTTAAAATTTTTACCAGAAGTAGGCCTAATAGACTCCTAGTAGGAAAAAAATGTTTGAGGGTGAGGGTGTAGAGGGTGAGGGTGGGGAAGGGTAAAAAGGAAAAGGTTCAGATTTTTATATCTCGAGAACCCATAATCATATAAAGCTGAAATTTGGTATTTAGATAGAGCTATAGTAGTACCATGTTGGAAAAATATAATTTTTATAGGAGTAGTATGGTACGGGGTGGGGGTGTTTTTCCTATCTATAGAACGGCTTATGCTACAAAGTTGAAACTCGGTATGTATATGTAAATCAACTAGACAAGTAATTTAGATTATAAAAACTTTCAAATATCCATTGACGTTCGGAAGGGGGGCAAAAAAAATGATTAGTGAAAATGGAATGCATATATTTTCACGGTTTTCATCATACCTATTAGGTCTTTTCAAATATTAAATTCATTTTTATTCCACGGATTCTTCATATAAATACCTAGAAAGCGTTTTCAGGATTTTTTGAAATTCGACCCCTAAGGTGGTGGAAAGGGGGTTATATATCTTTTCATGAATTCTGCCATATCCCTCAGGTCTGATCAGATATCGAATATCTTTTCACTTTCAAGGACTTACGTAATAATCGCCTAAAGCACGTTTTTAAGTTTTTTCCTTTTTCGGCACCTAAGAGGCTATAAAAGGGTTGAACACGTTTTCACGAATTTCGTCATTTCTTTTAGAAGTGATAATTAATTGAATTGGTTTTTACTTTCTCGGGTTGTCTTCATATTTATCTATTAACTCCTTTCAGGATTTTTGGATATTCAACCCTCAAGTGGGTGTAAAGAGGTTGCATGTCTGATGATATATCGAATTCATTTTTACTTCCTAAGGTTTCCCATATAAGCGCCAAAAAGTCAATTTCAGTATTTTTAGATATTCAATCCTAAGAGGTGTAAGGTGGTTGTATGCTTTTCAAAGCTTCGACATATTTCTTAGGTTTGATGAGATATTAGATCGCTTTTCACTTTTACACACTTTTTATATAATCGCCAACAAACCCTTTTCTCAATTTTTGGATATTCAACCCCCAAGGGTTTGTATATGTTTTCACAATTTTTGTCATCCCTTAGTTCGGATGAGATATAAAATTGGTTATTACGGCATTTGATGTAATGACCTAAAAACCAATTTCACGATTTTTGGAATTTCAAGAACCAAGAGGGTGTAAAGGGTTTGCTTACGTTTTCACAAATTTTTCAAAATCCCTCGTGTCTCAGAAGATATTAAGTTGCTTCTTATGAATTCGTTTAAGAACCTGTTTCACAATTTTTTCGAAATTCAAACCCCAAGTGGAAGTAATGGCTTGGTATACGATTTAACTATTCGTCATATCTCTTAATTCTGATAAGGCAGTAAATTCGCTTTTACTTCTATGGGCTTTTAGTGTACATAATATACCAAAATTCGAATAGTCTACACGGGCTTTTCCAATGTGGAATCGGCTAAAAATCTCTATTTTAAATATTTTTATTTTATTTTTTTTTTATATTTTTATTTATTTTTTTTTAAGAACAAAACTGACTTTCCAAGAAACCTCATAATTTTGAAACAACTGATGATATACTCCGACTTTGACCGCTCCCGAACTTTGACCCGAAAATAAGAAAGATTCGCCCAGACCATTGGCAGATTTTCTACTGAATAGTTCATGTCACATAGTTGAAACTTGTTGATTATAGGTAGGTGTATCAAAACCAAAATTTTGTGGCGTGCATGGTCAAAAATTTTGAATTGATAGATCTCACGAACCAATGATGGTAGAATGTTTGAAACTTGGTTGGAATATCACAGTTTTCAGGAGGCAGTGAAGCACGGAAGTGAGGAACAACGAGTTATCTCGAAAATTACGTCTTGAATTTCAATAATCCCTTCGCGTTACGAAGTAGGAGTTCATTACAGCTTGTAAACCCCATGTGCGCATGACTATCGGACAAGCGGGGAAAAGTATAGGGGATATTAAAGGAGGAAAATAATATCATTGGAGAGCTGCGGGTACATCTCTTTGACCACCTTTGCATTTCATTTCACTGGATCCCTTGGTCCTATTTAGTACTTCTTGTCATCCTATAGAGTGGTACTAGTTTCTTAACTATTACTGCATCCGCACAGGTTTTCCAAGCTAACACTAGGAGAAGAGACGAAATATTTATGCAATTCCTAGTCGTTCTTAAACGAATTTTGGCCGCCACTCCTTCTTATTAGTGGGACAAATGGTATACCAGCTTGCTATTCCAAATCACCGTGATTCTGAATAAGAACCTTTCAAATAAAGGAGTCACCGCAAAATGTCTCCACTCATCTGCCATACCAACTGAACTGGATCCTTGAAGTTTAATCGTTAGCATTACTTTTTCGTTGAAACTTACCTCAAAAGTTCGATTGGCGGTTGACTTCCATATGTATCCAATTTCGGCATATTGACATCATCGATGAACATGATCAAAGTCTTTCCAACCGGAGCGCCCAATTGACCCTTGCGGCGCTTCTCTAAACGAGCTTCGATCATTTCCTGAGTCCTTGCGCTACTAGTTTGAGCCGAAAAATGTATTAAGTGCGATACGATTTTGAATTCGGCTAGTTTTTTCAGTGTTGCTTCTGCGAGCACGGATTTCCCAACGCCAGTATCGCCTGTAAACATGACCGGCCTTTTTCGCAGGAAAAGCAATTCGGATACATATCTGTGGATAAAGAGTGGTTATATCACCCGTGATGATTAAATATGTTTCAGCAAACACTACCCAAACTTTGTAGTATCTGAAGTGGGAACCAACATATCGAAAAAGCGGTCATTAACGTTATAAACAAAAGGCTTTACAACATCATCCCAATGTTGCCAATTCATGGTTTTGTCATCGACACGATATTCCCAAGTATTCGTGTTGGGGAATCTGAAAACAAAATTTAGTTTCTCAATTCGTGGAAAATTATTCGCATTTACTCGAGCAAAATTTCATCGTCCATCACATTTCTAAAATGTCCTTCCAACGCAAGTCTGGATTTATCATCGAAATTTCCACCAATTGACCATAAAGCAGACCAGACATACAATTTACAGAGGCAATTCTGTGCTTGAATTGTAGTCACGAAATTTAAATCCGGTATTTTCGAAAATAGGGCACTAAGCAATTCGCACGACATAGTCACTTTGCTAGCTATCACCTGATGAATCGCATACACGCCATGCTTGATGCTAAAGTCCATGCATTTTCCAAAGTATTTTGTATACAAGTCGAATACGAAGTCAGCCAAATCGGCCTTCAGGAATTTCTCATCGATGGTATTTCGCCAGGATTGCACAAGTGGGAGCCATCCCAGCTCATTTGCGTCAATGTACACCATTCCGCAACGAGAAACGGTGGCAGGAGACGCCTGAGCTAGATCTTGGACTTCGAAGACCATATGCACCCAAGGTGAGAGTTTTATACGCTCCGAATTCGCAAGACACAGCATCTTATTATCGTCCAGGACAGTGTTCATGTTCTCAATCCAGACTGCATCTACGGGTCCATCGCATACAATCCATTGGTGAATTTCGTCTAGGGAAAGAAGTTTAGCGCATCGAACTCTTTCTAGTCAAGAATTTCCAACTTACCTTCAATATTAACTGCATATCGAACGGCTAAGCCCAACAATCCATCTTTCCATTCTAGCGTCATGCTATTCACCGCACCGTAAAGCTCATCGAGCTCTACGGCCTTTGGATTCAACGTCTGAATATTGACCGGTCGGAAATGTGGTCCTTGAATTCCTTCGTCAAATAGTTGGGTCAGCGAACGTGCCAAAACATTCAAAACGGACGTCTTTCCACCACCCGTAGGACCCACCAACATTACACCCCATCGCACTACCATTGTCTCATAAAGTTGAACACACTTGTTCAGCATGGGTGAAATGGGCTGTAAATTTCGATCGATCATACACTGCTTCAAGCTCCTTTCCAAATCGCCTCGCTCCGATTCCGGCAAAGCTACACCCGGAAATAGATCGCCTAGAATACCACGAAACAGTATAGCATCATCTGCTAAGAATTTCGGCAAGTTTGCATCTCGCAACGCAGCTATCAGCGTGATATCTTCACGCTGATTAGGCGCTGATCGTTTCAACGATCCTGCCATGACCAGGACACTTTTCACGGCACGCATACCAAAATCGTAGTGATTCTGTTGACTGAGTTGTTCACTGCAAAGCTTGTACATTTGAACCATTTTATGCGCCAGAATCTTCGGCTCCTCAAATCCTTCCGAATACAAAATAACCTCGGAAATGAGGGCATAATCCGGAACCATCATGCTCATCGGTCGGAATAAGGCTTTCAGATTATCGGGAAGTTCGGTTCGTCCTGCATAGCCAGGATTCATGGTAATGAAGACGGCACAGGACATTTCCAACTTAATTTCGCGTCCTTCGAACATGAAACTGAAAAATGAAAAGAAAATCTCGACATAAATGCTGCGGAATCCAAGCGCAATCTCTGTATTTACTGTCTTAATCTAGCAGCCTTAGCATTCCGGATAGTAATCAATTGCTGCGCAATGACCGACAATACTTCAATGTCGATTCGATTAAATTCATCGAAACAGCACCAAGCTCCAGCTTGAGCCAGGCCCGAGAAAAATCGTCCCATCATCTTGAAGTCTAATCCTTCGGAACAGTTGAACACGACGCATTGCTTCGCTAGCGCCTTGGCCAGATCCTTGGTCGTCTCAGTTTTACCAGTACCAGCCGGGCCAGCTGGTGCTCCACCCAAATCCATTTGTAACGCTCCCATCAAACACAGGTAGCATCTATCAGTTAGCGGCGTTATTACCAAAACTCCTCCAGCTCCCAGATACTCATAGTAGTAAGGTAGGCAAGCCGAAGCCATTCGGGCATTCATTGTTTCCGTTTCCTTGGACCAATAGAATCGCAGCATTTTCAACCAGTCAAAATCGGATCTGAAATATTAAGATTAATCTTTCTTGCTTACTGCTTACTTCAACACTAGACTACTCATGGGTGACTTGTTTCGCTACAAGGTTCGTTATCGTATCCTTTGCGTGGACATCAATTGTAATCAAGGCGCAAAGAACTTTACGCAACAACGGCGTTATATCGCGTCGCGTAATTCCAGCCAGAGCAACTAAATTTTGAAGCAGTCTGTGCTCAAATTTCTTCATTTCATCAGAAACATTTTCCTTTTCAAATATTTCATGAACCTCTACTGCCCATTGCTGCTGCGAGACGGTCAGGACCACCTGGTTGGGATGTTCTAATTGAAGTTGAAAATTATAGGTTTTGTCTTTAGTCCTGAATTTTTTAATAGAATTACCCTGAAACCATTCGGTTCGATCCTTTGCTGGATAGCATGAGTAGGCAAACTTCATGCAGCGCTTAAGAGCAATAAACATTGCGTCTTCGACTTTACTTAACCAGTCCTCAACAGGACCTCTAGCTTTTAGGCCCTATAATAGACAAATTAAGTAAATATTTCACAAGAAGCAGAGCCGCCTCAATAGTGTTGGAGATGGACAAGCTTATTTTAGGATTTTTGATCACAATTGAGGAAAAAATAATATATAGCTTTTTCTCGTTCGAGATTCCGTGTTCAAATTTTCCGAACTGGACTAAACTTTGGATTAAATTTTCATACTGTGAACAATTGTATCTAAAGAGCTCACAAAATTTATGTTTTTGAGGCATTGGTTTTTGAACACTGATACAAACCTTCCCAAATTGTATTTTCTCGCCTTCTGGCGATATCATCGCAACAATATCATTGGTTAAGGTGATCTTTCCTCTATCTCCGGCTTCTTTAGATCCGAACTCTAATTTGGCGATTGCATCAAAGCACTTACGCAAATGTGGCTGAACAGCATGAGGGTTCCTAGTCTGAGCCAAAATTTCTAAAAGTTCATCATTGGACAAAAAGTAAAATCTGTGAATTCAAAGCTGTAGGTTCATTGTAATTTTGTATTAAATGCAAAACTACCTGGGAAAAGCCATTCGTTTAACTTCCAAATAAGCCTCCAAGCAACGCGTTATACTATCCAAGAAGCTGTTATTTTCCTTCATTATTTGATAGTTTTTCGGATCAGTCATTACCGGTAATGCCAAGGGCATTTTATATGCACTTCGCATCAGCTCCTTCCAGTTTTTGTCAACGGTCATGAAGAGACGCGATTCTTTCGGAAGTTGGCGCTGAATATCAGCAGCCGAAAATATCGCCTCCAAATACATCCAAGTTTGCTGACATGACATCCATTCCTCTGCAAGTATCGTGATCAAATCGATTCGAAATCCCATTTGTGAAAAACAAGAACCTACCAAACGTATTTCCGAACATTTCCAATTGCTGAACCCATTCGTCGACCTTGTTTTTGATTGGTCCGACATGCCGTGAAGCAGCTATTGTATTCACGATAATATTCGATTCGTCTAAGACACCTTGAAGTTCATCGATTCCTGCCAAAATAAAAATGTCCTTGGCATCGCGATGTGGCACTATCGACAGTTCCGTTTCTTTCCAGATATTCTCAACTTTCTTCAGAAGGATTTCTAGTCCTGCTTCAGCACTAGCCTGTCCTGATATTTCGGTTAGTTCGAGTTCTAGTTCGTCGGAGAAAGCGCCAGCTTCTTCGAATACCGATAGTGTAACATGCGGCTCTTGGAAGACTTTCCGTTGTAAGATTTGCTCGATTTTTATCCAATGACGCTAACAGCGTTAAATATTTTCAAATTTTAGATTTTCGTTAAACTTTCGGTAAATTGCAGCTACATAACTTACAGCTTTCAGAGTAGGATTCCTCAAGTAGCCAATAATGGGGAGTTTGTCTCGAAAGATCTGAGCACTATCCTTCAATGTTGGCACTAGCTCGTTGGCCGGCAAAAACTTTTCAAATTGGGTACAATTTTTCAAAGTGCGACTATTCACATCGATCAACTCTTCCATATCGAGAGTGTGGAAGCCCGAAGTGGTCCACTTTTGAAGGGATGTTTCCCATTCTTCGATGCTATTCCATAGAGTCTGTCGCATTCGGATTTCCTGGAGGGCCTTTTCTAATTCATCGTATCGCGTAACATCGATCTGAAAGTAGATCAAAATTATAAGTTTGAGTCTATGTCGGCTTAGTGACTTAACGAACTCTCTTGCAATCGCGAGTTCGTCGGGCAAGAACAATACACAAAATTTAAAGGGAAATTAGTATGGTAGCTACTCGAAAGTGGAGGTATTTTTCTCAGTATTACAATGAACCTCCCTTTTTGTTCTGAACTTAAAGGTATGAAATGATAGGCATGGCTTTAAGGACATTTGTGCAGTAGGTACTAAGAGGAGTAGTACCTTTATTTTATAGTGTGATCAAAATTAAAAGAGAAAATATGTTTCGTGTCAAACACAACAAAAACTCGCTAGAGGAATACATCACTGTAGCGTACCTAGTGCTGCTTTGACGCTGGAGGAAGATGTATTAAAATTATTAAAAATCTCGCACGTTTTTTGTTAATTTGCTCTTCGACAATTTGAATGCGTAAATACAGTGCAGTATATAATACTAAAAAGTGGGTTTTGTTGAGACCCTTTGTAGATCATAGAAGGTTAGCGTCGAAATCCTGCCCAGTTATTAATGACCACTCAGCATTTAGGCCGCGGCCTATACCTCAAATTCGACCTAAATTATTTAGAACGCCTGCTGAAACACTTCATAGGCGACCTGACCTAGCGTCATGTCCCAAAACAGGTCATTTGATTTTTGAGTTTAAACGCATGATTCGCCCTCATTGTTTTTTTGCATTTTAAGCCCTTCGCACAACGCCTACTACCGCATTGGAGGTGTTATTGCATATATTGCCATTGGAAATCTATGTGAAACAGGTTGCGGCAAACTCCGCGGTTAGGCTAACGAGCTGTGCCCTCTTCAGGCAAAGCTCTAAAGGGCATGGTTCTATTCCCGGTGAATTTCTGGGAAGTCCAGTCGGGATATTAGTACAGACTGCTTGATCCCAGGGATAGATTTTGTGACGCCCTACGAAATTGTGTATCCAAGTTGAGTGGACTGGGAGAACAATAAGGTAATAGTAGTATAATAGGGAACGAAAAGGCGGATGAGCTGGCGAGAGCGAGATCGGCATCAAATGGCAGGGTTGAGGATGAGGTTAGCCCAACAATATGCGACATCGAAGCGCTAATCGGTGAACGTTCTAAAGAGGCGGCCAACTCTAAGTGGGCTGACAAGCTGCAGGATTTCTAGTAGGCTTGCGCATTTTAGTTTACCATAGTGAGCGATCATTTCCGATTCCTGATCCCTCGCGAACTAGTTCGTTCTTTTAGTTCATAGTTCATTACTTCAGGGGAGTTCAGTGATGAGTAGTAGTACGTTCGTACCCCCTACGTACCCCCCACGTACCACCAATGAACTTCCGCTCTCCTGGCCGCAAATTTTGTTTTTTTAAATCTGTTTGCGGATTTGAATTTAATTTTAATTTTAATTTAAGTGGTCACTTGTAAAAATCTCAGCCTATGTGCTCATACCCATTAGGGGGTACGTAGGGGGTACGTTCGTACCCCCTACGCACCCCCTACGTACCCCCAATGAACTTCCGCTCTCCTGGCCGCAAATTTTGTTTTTTTAAATCTGTTTGCGGATTTGAATTTAATTTTAATTTTAATTTAAGTGGTCACTTGTAAAAATATCAGCCTATGTGCTCATACCCATTAGGGGGTACGTTCGTACCCCCTACATACCCCCTACGTACCCCCCCCCCCCCCGTACCGCCAATGAACTTCCGCTCTCCTGGCCGCAAATTTTGTTTTTTTAAATCTGTTTGCGGATTTGAATTTAATTTTAATTTTAATTTAAGTGGTCACTTGTAAAAATCTCAGCGTATGTGCTCATACCCATTAGGGGGTTCGTAGAGGGTTCGTTCATACCCCCTACGTATCCCTCTTCGCCCCTTCCTGAACTGAACTGTACTGAACTGAAAAAATAGATATTAATAATCCGATACATAGGGGTACTCCAAGATAAACTGGGAGAACTCTCTCTATCGAGATACCAACATTTACGAGTATTTTGAGGACTGACAAATACGAAGTTTTTCGGTACTTCTTTAAAAAATTTTAAAAGGCATTTACTAGGTTTTAAAATGGGACAACCGTTATATCGATGAATAGTTGATGTTTTCACAGAAACAAGCTAAAAGAAAGTGTTCTCGTACGATTTTTGTATTGCAATTGACACACTATTCATATCCTCCAGTCAGAGTACAAGTGGAGGACGAGTGCAGTGTTCTTCACAGAACAAATTCCTACAAACAGGACGTCCTTGTCAAAATGGATAAAAAAGCTGGTTGAATTTTCGATTGAATATTATGGTCGTCGTGAGACAATCCTGTGCCTCTGTGCCAAAATAATTTGCGGGTTATAAATTAATTTTCCTCAAAAGAAAAATTACTTTCATCAAAACCACCTCTGATGGGATACCAGTATGACGTAATACATAAAACCAGATCCAATAAAAATAATCTATGTAGTAAGATCACGAATATTCCTCACAAATACCCCGTAGAATGTGTTAAAGATTTTGCGACGCGCTACATGTAGTATAAAAGTATAGGACGAGCTCACACGTCGATCACTGGATTTTCTGTCAAGCGACAGCCAAGTATAATTTTCATTTACAATGAAGGGATCTTGTATAGCCGAGACACGACTCAAGAGCACGCAGCATTCCTAAGTGCAATAATCGAATTAAACGATTTAACACACCAACAATTTTGACAATACCTTTTAATGGGGTCAAAGTATTCGTTGGAGGCTTGCACTGAACGTGTTAAATAAAGTGATTTGTTTTTATCAAGTTAGTTAAACTAGAGGACATTTAACATTGTTCTTTTCCTATTTTCCTCATATTGTTGGGAGTAATAGTTTTTTCGTCAATCGGTCAAGCTAAGTTTGCATACAGTGACGGACGTCATTGGAGCTTTTCCCAGGCTGGACTAGACTGTGTTTACTGATTTTAGGACTCGGTTGGTTGGTTTAAGTGGCAGCCCTGTCCTCAGACAGAGCTCAATTAGCTCAAAGGCCGTTTTGGAACCACAAACTCGTGTTAAATCCGGATGTTAGGGGTTGTTGTGACTGGGGAATTTAAAAGATGAACATGAGGAAAATTGATCGTTATAGCCATCCTCTGCTGTTTAGGAAAAGTAATAACTATCCAATTTTCTTCCTTAAAATCTCCATAGAAAGGTTTGGCTAGTGCTCGCTATCGGACTCTAGCTAAAGCCGGACATTCGCAAAGGAAATGAACGAGCGACTCTCGCTCATTAGTGTCCTGGCAGTTGCGGCAGTGTACATTGAACAGAATGCCCAATTTGGCTGATCCCCAATTAGCCAGTCACCTGTACTGATCGCCGTGATTCTGGAGACCTCTGCCCGGGTCCTGTATAGAAGTTCGTCTGACTTGGCTCGGTTGTAAGATGGCCACATCTTCCTAGATATTGCGCAGGTGGTTAGACTTTTCCATCTTAAGTTAGCAGCTGTTTGGAAGTGGGAGAGTGCGTCCCCCTTGACAACTCCCTAAAGGAACGGTAACTAGTTCCCCAAGAGAGCCTGGAAGAGCGGAGCCCTCAACGCCCAGGTTTAGGACTTATATGCGTGTCGTATATTCATAAGGTGTGGAGACCAAAATTAAAAGAACTGGTAACCTTTGTTCCATCTCCTAAACGATCCTTGTTCTATTTCGAATTTACTAGGTCAATATAATCACTTCTAGGAATATACGTTTACAACAGAAAATAGTAACTCAACTCATTAAACTCATTGGGTTTTTCAGTATAGTTTTTCACTAGTTACGGGCAATCGTTTTTTTTTTTTATTAGATTGTTTGCCACGCAGTCAAATATTTGACACACAATATGACGGTATTTTGCAATGAAAATAGTCAAATATGCGACAACATAGGTACACTCTAAAATTGACTAAGGTCTTATGCTCTTCAAAAATTAAATTAGTGAGATTTCTAGAACCTAATTCCGACTAGGGATGGACAAAACAAATAATTTTAGTGAAGTATTTTCGAACTAGCCATTCCTTTAAAAGAGTTAGTTCAGTGAAGCACTTCAATTGAACTGCACATTTCTAGCAACTAGTTCAATTGAACTGCTGACGTATACCATTGCCTAAGTAGGTACGGGTGGAAAACGTTGCCCGTGTATAAAGTTTATTCTCTGTTAAAATACAGTACAGCCAGTCAGTTGTGTTTGTGGGTTGGGAAATATGAAGAAGAGCGGCGTACAGCTACTCTGTTGTCACTACATATAGTGAATATAAGAATTGTGACGAGAGTACAATATTAAACTGCTCCCGCACATCATAAATGAACAGTTCAGTTGGATATTCACCTAAGCTAGAGCTTCATAATATTCATACAAAACCCAATGCAATATCCAAAATGAGTAAGTTACTTCACTCACTCACTTCAAAGCAGTGTTCTTTTAGAGCAGTTCGCGAAGGACTCACCTCTAATTCCGACTACACTTCATATTTTAACCAAATGTTCAAAAGCGTTTACATTATCAGCGCCCAACGTATGGCACAGCACAACTTAACAAGAAAAAAATATTTGAATAAAAAATACATACTCGAAATTGTTTTTGATAGCTTCTATACTCCTGGGATAAGGTTTGACAATGTTTTAATCTGCCCATAAGACTTTGCAGCTCAGACTTAATATCATCTCGATTTGAGTTTTTCTGAAATAAATAAAAATTTCTTATTTTTATTTTTAATTTTCTGTTGATCAAAACATACGTCGATATATTTGAATTCTTCGATTTCAGTCAAAACTTCTTTGATTTCTTCAAAAACAAGTTGAATATCAGTTTGCAGAAAATCTGCCAAACCATTTATGAACGACTGTTTTTCGGACTGCCTTGATTCCAACACTTCTTTGCATTCGATAACCAAGTCCTCGCAGTCTGAAATTTTTTTTTAAATGTTAATATTTTTCTTTTATCAACCAGAAGATTAATTAGTCAGGTTTTGTATATGACCTCTTCTAAGGCAGAAGGCAGCAATAGTCTTTCCTGCCAAGTCCCCGTATATTTTTTTAGGTCATACGACCTGGATCAGTTTGAACCAATGGTCTTCAGTTTAGTTGGTTTATAGTTAGTAGTAGTGGACTTTTGGAACGAATCTAAATTTGCCTTTTCCTTTGCAACTTTACAAATTTGATTTTATCAAATATGAAGCACCCCATTTCGTGCAATATTTACCCATATATTTTTCTTTCTCTTCACTGGCAATATGAATATCGTAGTCCTTCATTATAATAAAACAGTCGTGTGCATAGTCGACATCCTTAAAAAATTGCTTGATTTCTTCTCCGGTTTCGTCTAAAAATTGCAAGTAGCTGACAGTTTCATTTGTAGATTGAGGCGTTACTGAGAGTCGGGCCATTAAATCCTGTGCATTTTCCATAATTATAGAAACTTTTTCCATTGCCAACCTGAAGATATAAGACATTTTTTTAGTATGTCTAATAACATACGTTTTAAGATCTTTAAACGTACTTTGGTACGTGTGATTCTAATACGGCCAATAAATCGCGACATACGGGAGTTACAGCGTCCTTAAAAGTAGCTTGTTTGAGTTTAAGAAGTCCTAAGTTCACTGTCGATAAGATGCCTTCTAAGGCAGCCATATTTTTATTGTAACGCTCGCAGTAGTTTCTCAGTGCTGTTATATCTGGAAAACGGAGATATTGAAAATAAACTAGCATAAAAGATTGATATAAAAAAAACAAAGGACTTTAGATATCGCTACTGATAAGGCCGAAGTTCATCTCTGGTCTCAAGTGAAGCTAACTAAAAAATAGGCTCTAGTCAAGTCGCTATAATTTTAAATTTCTAGTTTGGGAAGTCAATCAGGTAATGAAATGAAAAAAAAAAAATTTGCCTGAGCGGGCACCTTGGTTTTAGAATTGGTAAATGTTCACTAAAGGTGAAGAAAATTCGAATGTCGTGAGTTCCAAAGGAAACAAGCATGAAAATTAGAAGAAATCAATAATTGGTTGGCCTGCACTTTTGTTGTGACAATTGCAAACATAGTATAAAATGCCGGTATGTTTTTCTAGTTGAAATAAATTCACTAATAAATCATCTAATTCTTCGAAATCAAACACACCTCAGAGCTCAGACTCAAAATCGATTCTCTGTATATTTGGCTACGAATCTTTAAACAATGTTTAAAGAAAAACGATTCGTTTAACATTCACCAAAGTGAACCCTATGTACATTCACTTTTGTGAAGATTAGATGAATCAGTTTTTTAATCGTGACAGAGATTCATAAACGGATGTACATTATGCACAGCTAGAGAATAAATTTTGAGTGAATTCGCTTTAGTGATTTATTTTCGAATCAATTTTGAATAAATTTTTTTGCTGAGTTGCCACTTTTTCCAATAGACTTAAAGAAGTAAAGAAAGGTTATGTCGAGGTATGATTCTTACTGACAAAACTTTTCTCTGCTCTAAAATCTGCTTATCTAGAGAAAGGCAGGGAAATAAGTTGAAAAAAGCTTGTAACGCATACAACAAAGCCTCGTCAAAAAAATCTTTTTTTGTATTATTTTATTCTCAACTAGGGACAACCTATTTCAACCTATCCGAACGCACGATAACTCAAGAACGCGTTGATCTAGGACATTGAAATTTCGAACCAACTCGTTAAATAATATTTGAAAGACTACGTTCGAAAACCGGCCGATAGCATCAAGTTTGGAGTTTGAAATTTAGTATACGTCAACGAGAATATGGAGTGAGTCCTTCATGTAGTCTCCATACACAAATTCCTAAAAAATTGGTAAATTAATTTTGTGGACCACATTATAACCCTATAAACCATTTAGGTAGGAAATTGAAATTGTACAAAAATTAGTTTCGTTTGAAAGGTATGGTCAAATTCGTTAGTGATAGAAACCTTCAGGCAGGTCTTCGAAACACGAGTCCATGAATATTATCCGACAACTTCAGATCAGATAAAAAACATGAAATTAATTATTGCAGTAAAAGAATAAATGTTATGTCTTCATACAAAAGTTCTTAAAAAATTTGTACATTCATATTCTTGAATTCGCTATAAGGCCTAGTACTGTGTTCCGAGCGAAACGAAATGAACTGTCAAATTCCATATAAAAAAATGAATATTTCGCTCATTTTTCGCGACGAAATATTTTGTTCGGTTTTCAGTACTGTGTTCATGGGCGGAATGGACATTTGCAGTAGTCACTAATAGATGGCGCTTGGTTTCGTTAAAGTTTTGTTTCCAAGGGTACGGTACACTTGTATGACAAGCGAAATAGTTGACAATTCAAAATTTTCAACCGTTCGCTATCAACTTAGTTCGTTTGTGCTCGGGAAATTTTGTGTGGTTTATATTTTGATGTGTGCCGGAATTGTAATTTCTAGCCAATATTTTAATTTTTTTCAAATTTCGCGCGCTTTTATTTCATTGACATCTAGTAGCGAACTGTATAATTTATTTCACTCTACTTCGAAGGTACCTTTTTCGTTCGTTTTCGTTCCGCCGAACACAGTACTATACTTAACTCAAGAAATCGTTAAGCCAGGACCTAGAAAAGTAACTTGAATTAACTTCGAGTAAAAAGTAAGATCCCCAAAACCTTCGGTTGGTTCTCATCAGGAGTGGTTCCAAGAGGAGAGCCAAAAGGGCCCGGGCCCACCCATTGGCAGATACATGGGGGGGCGGAGGGGGCGGCGGCCCCCTCCGCCCCAAGACCAATTCCGAATTTTCTAAACATACATACATACTTCAACCGTTCTCCGATTTTTTTTACTCCACTGCAATGTGGACTGTAATTAGCATTTACTGTAGTTCTACGGTGCAATGCAAAGCACAGAATAGAACCATGATGTTGGATTTACCATACACTCAATGTTTGAGTCGCGCCTCTATCCCCACCATAAAATCAACCAATCAGATGGCTCGTGCAGTCGCAAGAGTCTAACATTCTTCAACTTTTTCTCCGGCGCACGTTTCCATATGTGTACACACATGCAATGAACTGTGGTACCCCACAATTCGCAGCTCATCGTATTTCTGTCATTTCGCACTTATAGGCAAGTTGCGCCGCAAAGGCATGTTGAGTGTAAATTGCTTTCAACACAGCAAAGAGCACAGCGGACGAAACCCGGTTTGCGATTGCCTGATGGGAGTAGAGGCTCGCCTCGAAACGAGCCTCAAGGGTGAGTGTAAACGCACTATGATAAAAAGACTACAAGACAACATATTGCGTAGGTAATAGGGTCATTCCATCAAGAACCGCCAAGAATGACGAAATTTGTGACCTTACCATCTCCGATTCTCTTGAAAATTTATACTTTTATACTTTGTACTTTATACTTTATGCTTTATACTTGAAATAATTGAAATTCAATTTTTTGTTTCTATCTCATTTTTTTTGTTAGTTTTCGCAAAAATGGTGTCCGAGTCCTCTTTGAAAATTCATATATCTGGTAATTTTTATCGTGGAATAATAAAATATGGCTTATTTTAAAGGGGAAGGTTGTCGCAATAAAAATTATCCTTGAAATTTTTTCAAGGATAATGATTATATCCTTCATCCTCGAATATCTCAAAACGGTTTTTTTTTTAAATTTTGCAGGTTATACTGGTTTTCAATACATACCAAAAAATTAACTTGGGATCTCAATGAGATCGGGGTCAAAAAATCGAAGAACATTATAGTCGTTCTCAATTATTTTATAGAAAAAGGGTCATTTAATCAAGAATCGCCAAAAGTGTGACCTTATCATCGCCGATTCTTTTGAAAATTTGTGTACTCGAAGAATTAGTGAAAAAAAAATATGATTTCAAATTTTTGGTTTCTATTTCATTTTTTTTTTGTTAGTTATAGTATGTTAAAGAATTCCCAAAAAAGATGTCCGAGTCCTCTTTGAAAATTCATATCTCTGGTAATTTTTATCCTTGAATAATAAAGTAGGGCTTATTTTAAAGATTGTTGTTGTTTTTGTTAGTTAAAAAATGAGATAGAAACAAAAACTTGAATTTCAATTATTTTTTCACTAGTTCTTCAAGTACAAACATTTTCAAAAGAATCGGAAATGGTAAGGTCACAACTTTGGCGATTCTTGATGGAATGACCCATAATACGATGAAAACAATATGATCCCGTTTTTGCTAAGTGCAGTCTATGTAGCTAAATTCACACAGAACTTGATCAAACAAAATAGCCAAATCAAAAAAATGTCCGCCCCCCCCAACAGCAAAGTCTGGATCCGCCACTGGGCCCACCCCATGGAAAACATGCAGAAAAGTTGCAGTCCTAAAAACTCTATTTTATATTAATCACAGCTATGATGACTTCATATTCCATGAACGGCTAACGACACCTATACGTGAAAGATGAAACCTATACGTAGATAAACTAGCTAAAAAGGTCCTTTGGTGCTTGTTTCGGGAAAAAAAAGAGGTTGGGTCACTTCATCCCTTGTTTATAAAAAAAATAATTTACCCTTTTCGTCTTTCAGTGTTTTGGCATCCATATTCACATCAATTTCATAATTTATTCGTATCGGTTCAAATCTTTTTATATACTTTTCTGCTTTGCAATAAGCACGAGTTATGACATCCCTAATCATATTCCTATAAAAAATAAAATATTTAATTTTAAAGCTTATTCAAAACAAATAGGGGACTAAAATTTAATTTTCTTACCGACTTATTTGAAATTCCTCATCACTGTTTAAGACAGCAAGTAAACTTGGAGGATTTCCAGACAGTCTGTCTTCTTGTCGTCCCATAATTTTAGGTCTGCAATTTTGGCATGATAAAATGTTGGTTATTAATTAAGGTTGGAGCTATTCCATCAAAACAAATTCAATTGGGAAATTTTTGCGTTCAAAAATAGGACGAAAATTTTTAACAAGAAGAATTTTCGTATTGTTATTAAATTTTTCATCGAATTTGTTTGATTTTGTGAGAAAAATTGTTTTTCCTTTAATCTGTTGGAATATGTATTGTAATATTATTGAAATATACTCAGTAAATTGAATAAATTCTGGATCATTTGTAAATGGACGAATTTCTTCAACTGCTTCTAACATTAGATCTCGAAATTGAGAAGTAACGTGTAACACAACAGAACTGAAAAAAAGGAAGTATTGGTTAAGGATGAATTTTATAAAATTGGATTTTTTTTACTCTGGAGGATCGATTTCAACTTTATCAGGCTTTAAGACAAGTTCTGCAAGGAAAAACGGATTCTGTAACACAAAAAATAGGATTAGTTCAAAAGAATATAATTTTATAGAAGGCCTCAGTATGACCTGATGGCTAAGTGGGATTGGAAAGGTTTAATTCCACCTTTGCTGCCGGGCGGTCGACTTTTTATGGGGGTTCCACTGTTTCTGATCCTTTTAAAACATAGTCCTAGTGATCTTCGCCCAAAGAGAACAATTAAAAAAAAATCCCAGAAAAAATAATAAATAATAAATTTTAAGCTAAAAACGGGAGTTCTGCCTACTTGTACTTGAGTTCGACAGGTACTGATCCTTTTTAAGGTGCTCTTACACGGACAATTTCAGAAGCAATTGATTGCCCGACGACTATTGGACATAACTAGTGGAGCGATTAGTGGAGCAATATCATACTAGTTGCAGCAATATTTCGGCAATATGGCAATGTTTTAACAGATTACAGATATTGCTCGCGCTATAGATGCTGTATTTCCCCTGAACTTGGATAATTTCAAGCAAATGTCTTCGTTCGGTGAATATAATTAGTCTGTCGGGGTTTTTTTCGTGTTTGTTTCGATTGCCAAGTTTTTTCTTGAGTTTTAGATTTGATTATCAAGTTCGCTTTCGTGTTATCATGGCTTGAAGCAACGAAAAAACAATGAGTTGTTCATAGACTGAATTTGTCGTGTAAGCCCTTATTGCCGAATTCCTAGACATTGGTCCTTATCGTTTAAAACAATTAAACAACGAGTTGCTGTTTTCGCCATATCTCTTACGTTTGATGAGATTTCAATTTGGCTTTAACTTCTGCAGAGTTTTTGTATAAGCGCCTACAATCCGAGTTCACGATTTTCTGATATTCAACCCCAAGCCGGTTTCAAGAGGTTGCATACGTTTTCACGAATTCGAACATATGTCTTAGATCTTATGCGATATCGAATTGATTTCTAGGCTTCCTATATAATCACTTAACAGTTAATTTTCGACATCCCTTAGGTCTGATGAGATATAACATTGGTTATTCCTTCTACCGGCATTTCATGTAATTGTATAAAACCAATTTCACGACTTTTCGAAATTCAAGTGTGTAAAGGGCTTGCTTACGTTTTCAGAAATTTCCAAAAATCTTTAGTGTCTGATGAGTAGGGACCGGATTCTTATGTGTCCACCTATATTTTTTCTTGCAACCAAGAGCGAAAGCGTTTGGTACTTTTCCGATTCCAGTATAGAGTCTTTCTTCTGCTAAATTTAAAAGAACCTACAAAACCTAATATGGGTAGGTACTTGTCTAAAACTTAAGAAGATATGCTTTTACTGCTTGTAACAGACAGTGCTGCATACATGTTGATGGCTGGCGAAGTACTTGCAGCTCTGTATCCAAATATAGTTCACGTAACTTGTCTTGCTCATGGATGGTCTACATCGTATCGCAGAAGAGATTAGAAGCCACTATCCAGAAGTTAATGCTTTGATGTTTGATCTCTTCCATTAATAAAGTTTTTCTTAAAGCTCCTTATAGGATTCAAAAGTTTAGAGAAATACTACCAGAAGTACCTCTTCCGCCGGAACCAATATTGACGCGCCTACGCACCTCGAAAGAATCAAAGCAAGTTTTGGTTGTCGATGACACTACTTCGATTGTAAAAGCGAAATCTGCCCTACAAAGTAAAGAAATTTGTGGACAGCTTGTATTCATCAAAGCATATTTTTCAAATCTTCCACATCTTATCGAAAAATTGGAGACTTCGAATCTTGAGTTGAAAGATGCGTAATAGACACTCTTTTCCTGTAATTAGGCGTAATGCACACCCTTCTTCAAAGATATATTCCCGGACAAGTAGGAGAAACAGTTCTCTCTAAACTGAAAAAGGTTTTTCAAAGAAATCCAGGGAAAATTTATGCTCCTAAAATAAATACATGCTTTTACCCAAAATAATTCACTTGGTTTGTACTTTTTTTCGAAATTCCACCCCCAAGGTGATGTAATGGGTTTGTCTACGTTTTCATAAATTTCGTCATATCTCTTAAATCTGATGAGGCAGTAAATGGGTTCTTACTACTATGGGCTTTTAGTGTAATCGCATGAAAACCAGTTTCAGGAAACATTGACCCGAAAAATAATAAAATTTCGTCCAGACTATTGGCAGATTTTTTCCATTTCCATCATTAATTAAGAGCGAAAACAGCAAGGGACCCAGAATTGAGCCTTGTAGTACACCATATCTCGATGGCCCTGCCAAATTATTAGCATTTGGAACAAAGGGGCGAGTCATCTCAATGGCTTAGTGTAGGTATGGAGAGGCGTTCCGGGATGAAAGTGTATTAAATATAATTTACAATATTTGTGCACTACGCCATCGAGACATACCATACGAATTTCGCACAAAATACAAAATATTATAAATTAAGAATAGATTGTGCATATCTACTTTTAGACAATGTTGCATACTTTTGGAGCTCCTTCCGGTCGTTCGTCTTCAATTTGAATATCAAGGGCTAAATTGTCCAATTTTTCTTCACTAGGACCAACGTCATCGTGTATCTTGAATGCGGCACTTACTTCGGCAAAACTTCGTTGTAATATGCGATAGCTAAGCGTTAGAATCATATGATCGCAATAAGTGAGAAAGCTGCGGATTTCAAAAAATATATTAAATTTAATCGAGTAACAGGGTGAAGACATACTTGCATAACAGTTTACAATATCGTCGCTTCTTTGCTCGTTCTGTAAAACTCATTGCTTCGCGAAGTTTCTTCGACGACGTATAATGTAATGCTTCGTCATCGGGATTGAATCCCTTGGCTGAGAGGGCTTTTATACAAGCTTCAACTGTCGTATAGAATTTCAACATTAAATTTAAAAATTGTAAAAAGGCAATAATATATTTGTAATTGTGTTTTCACTTTTCCGGAATCCGCTTCAAGTTAAGCCGAATAAAATCATAATTGAAATTTCTGAATCATATCACTACCAATTACAGTGCTCCTACAGTAGTTTAGGTTAAGAGATACAAATCGAAAAAGCCAAAATCCAGAAAGACATAAATCTGAAAGATAAAATCCAGAAAGGCAAAATTTCTAGAAGAAAGACTAACAATTTACGCGTCTGAATTGTCTTGATGTGCTATTTACGATCTTGGAACTTAAATATTTACGTTGGAAATACACGAGGAAAATATCTGTAATAAATTCTACAAAACAGTTTAATGAATTCAAAAAAATATCGTTGCCATAAAATTTATTACAGATGTGGTCAAATTTGAAAAAAGTGTAGTAATATTGTAGTAAAATTAATGAACATTTATTATATCATGTAGTAAAATTTACTAAAAATGTAGTAACCTTGTTAAGGTAATAAAATTGACTATACAATTTAAGCCCTTGGTGGAATAAGGGGTCAACTCGTTTTTCCAACAACATGCGAAATTTGATTTTTCTGAAGCCTTATTGGATTAAAATTATTTTATTGAATTTTTTTATAATTTTATTAAAATTATTAAGGATAATATTAAATCATAAGGGGCTAACTGTATCAGCTGAATTTCGTCCGAAAGCAGTTAGAGGTCAGAAAAGTCAAGCCCTTTCATATTTTTCAAAAACGAGTTGACCCCTTATTCGACCAAGGGCTTCAATTTTAATTAAACTGAAAGAAAATATTCGAATTACAGTATGTAATAATAAATTTGACTAAAGTTTTAGTGAATCTGTCGAATGTAGTACATTTCATAAAGATAGCAATAAATTTTACTAAAAAAGTAGTGTGGTTGACGACGGTAGTAGTAAATTTAACTAAAGTTGTAATGAATTTTGACTACAGAAGTAGTAAGTTTACAGAAGTGCGACAACGCACATGGATTGATTGCACATTAATTACTTGTTGAGTTGAATTGAGTGATAGTGATAATTTTTGTTAAATTTTGGTTTTATTTTTATTTTATTGGTTTGTTTTATTATTAAATTTTAAGGGTACATCTTATAAAATAGGATTCTACTTACACAAAGAATATGATATATTTGTTTACAAAATCTGCGATATAATTGCAAATGAAGACAGGGTATTAATAATCTCAGAAAAAGTTGATTTTTATTATGATGTAAATTTAAATGCTTTTATCATTAAAAATAATACAAAACTTTTCAGTTCTATAACATACTTAACTCAACAATTAAAAAATATTAAACATTACTATAATTGGTAATGTATTTGACTGTTCTTAATAATGAATTTTACTATACGTAGTAATGAATTTTACTACATATACATGGTGATAAATTTCACTATAGTTGGTAATGAAATTTACTATACTTTGTAATTATTTTTACTAAATTTTACTACACTTGTTAATAAATTATACCGTGCAATTTAAAATATTTGTAATGAATTTTACTAATCTGTAATGAATGTAACAGCAACTTTTTACTACAGAATTTCATTACAGGCCACCGTTTTCATTACGGGTGTAATGGGTTGGAATTTCATTGCATTTGTAATGGAAATCATTACATTTTTTGTTAGATTTCATTACGCTTTTCTCTCTGTGTAACAACAATAGGTGTGTTTTTTAGCAAACTTATCCAAATCAGAGCAGGTTAGAAAATTTATATACAAAATAACAACAACATTACTGTTTTTATGACTTTTTTATAACTTTTTTCCATAGATAGTAGGCCGGATTAGAGAAGTTTTCGCGAATAGCTGCCTCTGTGCACTGATCAACATATGAGACTTAATAGTGTTAAAACACTACCTTTTAGGGGTGGTTTTGGATTAAATTAAAAATTTGATTTATACAAAAATTCAATTTGAAAAGTAATTATAAAATTCTTAAATATTAGCTCAATGAATCGAAATTTTCGACAGAGAAGTTAAAACCAAATTGGATTAGTTAATTCGCCTAAATTTGTTAGGCTGAAATTAATTGCGATTTTTATAGTTTCTGAGATCGCAACAAAAGTATTATAATTAATCTTTTTAATCTTTTCTGAAGATTTGTTCTCTGGATTTTTACATTTCTGTATTTGTTTTATCTGGATATTTCAATTTTGGCCTTTTTTTTCTGGAATTTATTTTCGGGATTTTGTCCAGAACCTTTAGTTTCTGGAATTTCCTGTAAGAGTGAATAGCAAATCCATTGAAATATTTGGGTGCAGATCTATGATTCCACAATCTCCTATTTTTGCAGGCAGTTCGGCTTATCGAAACGCTCAAATTTCTCTCTGAAAGTATCGCGAATACCATAGGAATCGAGTATTCAGGGGTAAGCCACTGCCAGTCAGAGTACAGCTCTAAGGAGTACAGGCCTCTGGCTACGTTTGTATTTTATTCAGACACTCATCTGTGGCCAACGTACATACTACCGATCAACCCTGTTTTCGTCCCCACATGATTTAACTGTAAAGCTAGTATTTCACTGTATGCCATGGTGTCAAATATTTGGGTAAAAAAAATTTTACCAAAAATGCATTTAAATTTTTTCCTTCGAAATAGACCTTGTGCAGAGCAAATAAAATAATGTGCCAAACAAAAATTTGACGATTACACTTTCGGACATCATTTGTCAGGGAAAGTAGTCAAATATTTGACAGCGTGGCATACAGTGTAGTACTAGCTTAAGACTACCTGTGAATGATACCACATAGTTCACTGATTACTTAACCGATAGTGTGCTTAGAGAATAATTGTTCGCTTATGTATTTTTTCGAGCTCGAGGATCTTAACTGAGTTTATACCCATCATTCATAAAATGAAATTATAGGGATGTGCCTCTGTGCAATCAAATTCCTTTCGATTTAGATTAAAGTATTCTTATGGATTGACAAAATGACCTTACAAATATGCTCTTTGGCATGTGTTCGAAATTCTCGTAGTTCACTTCGTAGTGCTTCGAAATATTTCATCTGTGATTCATTGAAGTAGAAAAGATGCCATTCTTCGATATCTGCAACAGCGAATATCGGGTAAATTTTTAATTAAACAATACAAACAATAGACGAAAATATAGTTACGTGTAATTTCAACAAATTTCGACTGACGCAAGCGACAGTACTCTGTGCGTAGCCATAGAAGCGCCTGGGCCAACGGTGGTGTAGCGAAAAATAGATGTTGTTCCAAAAATCGCCGAGCATCGTCATATTTCTTCCATTGAATCGTCTTCTGCCAAACTTTGAAACTCTTCCAAATTCGGAAATTATAAAATGTTTTTATTTTCGTTATTCGACCGTACATGGCGTATTCGTTTTGCCATTCGTCCAATTGGGTAAAATGATTTTCAGTTCGACTCCAAAACGTTACACCGTACCGGCTAGCCGTGAAAAACTGAGTTTTATCCACTTCTTTATATGGAACCTCGCTGTAATAAATCGAAATTTCAATGTTATTAAGAGGCAAACATATTTAAAATCTGATAACGAATAATTTTGTGATCAGATTTAGCTTTTTTGCTCTACTGGGTACTTTCGCACCGCAGTGTACATGTGCGAAATAAAAAAATGCTACAAAATACTTCTCTTGAGTGAAGACAAATGTGTCCACTCGCAATGGTAATACCATTTTAAAACGCGAGAGCATATTTTCATGAGAATTGAAATTAGAATGAAAATGAAAAAGGCGAGTGATCGGAATAGTCCGTATATAGTACAATTGTTCTTAAAAATAATTCGTTTAATAGAGCAATACTTACACTAACGAATAGGGTGTAAAAAATTCACTGCTCTTTGGTACGGTGTACGTTAGATACACGAAACTGTCGTCCGTAAATTTTGATATCTTTTCATTGATCAGTTTATTCAAGTCGGCAATTGGTGGTGCGACTTTACGCTTACATGCCATACTGGCTGCTTTGCTTTCTGTTTCCTTTTCTTTCCTATGTGGTTCATCGATAGTTAGTTTGACTTGCTTTTTGGGCGGTACTTTAACTCGAACTGAAATGATTTGATATTTCTTATTTAATACTTTACAACTCTAAATAACTAAAGTTGAACAAAACTGCAAACAGGTTGGTGATGAAAATCGGTGTATTAAAATGTAAAAGTAAATGAGATTAAAATTTAATTAATGGGAAATCGCAGGACCAGGACATGAGTTAAATTCGAACCCTTAACCAGTGGTACGATGGACTAAAGCACTCACTGCGCGACATTGCGCAAAATGTCTGCAATGAAAAATGGTCAAATGGGGTAGTTCCTTTCATTCCGTATGGATTCCAAAAAGTTTTGTTTTCTGGGGGTTATTCATTACGAAATATGGTCGAAAAGTGAAAACGAAATTTAGCCCAAAAATTAAATGAAAAATGGCAAAAGTACCAAAACTAGGAATGCAATTTAACACATCTTCTAAAAAAAATTCAATGTGAAATTGACGCGATTGATCGCGATCTAAAATCACGTTTTTCGAAATCTCGCGTTTTCTAAAAAATACAGTAACGTCTCACTAATCCGGCTTAATCAATGCAAGGAGTAGTCTGTATTGGCTGCAAACTTTGTCGTTCTTATATACTGCATTTGTTGAGTCGAGAGCCTTCTCGAATTATCGGTGGTGTGTGTCATTCGAAAGGTCTGGAGCATGTGCAAGGAAAGGCAAAAAGAAGAGTTTCCGAGAAATATACAGAATTTTCCCCATTGGATATCGGCAGGCGGGACTTTCTTACTGGAAGCCGTTGGATATTGGGAGGCGTGATTTTTTTACTGGAAATTTATCAAGTTGCGTAGATTGCCAATGTAACAGTATTGTGCTCGACATGAAATTTCAAAAAAATTTCCTATCCTGAAATTTTGTATTTTTACGTTTTAGGACTAGTGATCCATAAAAAAACCCAAGAAAATGTCCGCCTGTCCGCTGTAGACGCCATACGCAAAAGCGTTTGAAGGCGCGTAGCTCACAAGTCCATTGAGATAATAGTTTGAAATTTTTTGGAGGGTAGATTGCGAGAGTCCCTCAAGGGGGACGGGGGTGTGAAAAAACTTTCGATTACAATATCTTTTTTTTTTTTTTTTTTTTTTTTTTTTTTTTTTTTTTTTTTTTTTTTTTTTTTAAAGTTTAAATTTGGTTTGTGTATATAGGATTACAAGTCTAATCTAATAAGTGAAAATTGTTGTAAGAGCACGCAAGTGGGTGGATGGTAATTTTTAAAAAAAAATTTTTATATCGCAAGAACCGTACCCCCCCAGATATGATCTTGAAAATATTACAGCAGTTAGGTATAGTAGACCTCTAGCAGATCAAAAACTTTTGGTGATGCGGGCGTAGGGGGTCATGGTGGGAGGGGTCGCAACAGAGAAAAAATTTCATTTTTCGAAAACTGCAAAGTATAAAAGGCTAAAATTAAAGACCTTCATCTATAGAACCGCTATAGAGGCATCATAGAAAAATAAAATTGTTGATAGAGGTAGCAAGGTAAGGGGCTGGCGGTGGTTTCTCATGTCTCAGAAACGGCTCTTTGTACAAGTACCTTGAACCATTTTTCAAAATTTTTGCAACATCCAACCCCTAAGAGGGTGCAAACTAGTTGTGCACATTTTCACGAATTCCTATATATTTCTTAAGGTGCTCTTACACGAGAAATTTTTCAAGCAATTGATTGCCCAACGACTAGGGTTGCCAGATAGTTGGCTGCAAAACCCGCCGAGTGAGCTTATGAAATAGCCCAAAACTCGCACGAAGACTTGTTGCCCAAATACCGCGACCTACTTAAATGTGTTGAACATAGTTGCGATTTCGACAACAAACGGTGCTCCAGAATTCTTAAGAAACACTGTAATGTATATATTATATAAATTCGCATTTATCACAATTTTAAAAGTCTTGTCTGAAAAAATATTCAAATTATTCATGAAAAATAATTTCTAATTTTCATAATGTTTAGTGAATAATCCCACATGTAAGTTATCAGGCAAAAAGAAAATATTGCGTTTTGCTTTTATGAATAATAATGTATATTAGTTTATGTTACAAAATGCACATCAATATTTAATAATGTAAGTACCTCACAATGATCTTCGCTTAAGCGATCGGATACTGAACCGCCCCCGATTAGCGTCATACATTGTTGCATTCAAGCAATTCAACTTAATGTTACGAGCTTGAGGTTCGCCAGGATTTCAAATAAAAGACAGTTCGATTTTATTTACTACTTGATCGCTGTTATCGATGAAAATCACTTCGAAGTTTCGCGTAGAACTGATCGTCGTTTCATTCTCGCAGCAGAAAAACATATCCCCGGGTTATGCAGGGCATATATACTGCATGTGGTGAGTCGAGAGATTTCCAGCATATTTGGTTGTTTGTGTGGAATGCGCAAGAAGTAAATATTACATGCGAGAAATGTCTAGAACATATGAGAAGTATTTGGACCTATCTACGATATTGCAAGATTGTTGTTTTTCTCTGGAAACTTTAATGTTATGGATTAGCAGAGTACACATGTAACAATAACTTTAATTTTTGCAACACAATGCAGCAAAAATAATAATTAATAAATTATGAAAAAATGGGACTCTACGACAGTAATCAATATTGATAAATCTATTATCTCTTGCATGTTATATTTCTAGTTAAGGAAAGAAAGTGAATAAGTTAGAAAGCTAACAAATAATGAACCGACTATAAATGAATTTTAGCTTGCAAACACCGGATAGATACCGTGTGAAGTATTATTTTTCATTAGAGAGAACCGAAAATTTAGTGACAAAAGGATTTGTGATATGACGTAGTTTGCAAACGTTGTATTTGAGCCGGTAACCCAAAAGACGACTAAAATTCAGTTTCCTATTTTTTATATTTCTATTAGTTCCTCGTAAATCGGCTCTGTTGCAAACTAACAAACTAACACAATTTGCGTTAGCCGTATAGCCCAAAAGACTATAAGTAGCTTTTTGAAATTTGTACCCGCGAATTCAATATTTAAATAGCCCAAATCGCGGTAAATAGCCCAATTTGGCAACCTTACCAACGACCATTGTCAAAACTAGTGGAGCGATTAATGGAGTAATGCATTGCAATATCATGCTAATTGCGGCAATTTTTCGGCAATGTGGCAATGTTTTCACATATTGCTGGTATTGCTCGCCCTATAGTTGGTGTATTTCCATTGTCTTGGCAAATTCCGAACAATTGGCTTCGTTTGGTGATTCAATTGTTAAGTTTTGTTTTGAATTTTGCATTTGTTTGTCAAGTTTCGTTTCATGGCTTGGAATTCAAATATTTCTAAGTATATTATTTTATGTTTTAGATTTGTTTGTCAAGTTTGCTTTCGTGTTGTTCATAGACTCAATTGGTCGTGTAAGCCCTTATTGCCGAATTGTTAGATACTCGTCAATATCGCTCATCATAATTCAGGAACGAGTTGATGAAAAATTGATCCACATCGCCTGTTGCTATTGTTGCTGTGTGTTGCTTTATATTTTCGTGCCGTCAAAATTGACGAATATTGCTGCAAATTGAGCAATTTTAATCGCTCGTGTAAGAGCACCTTTAGCTCTAATGAGATATCGAATTCTAAAGGCTTTAAATGGTATCGTGGAAAAAAATTGATTTTAACGTTTTTCGATATTCAATGTAAAGTATTGTTAAAGTTTTCACGAATTCCGACAAATCTTTTAGGTTTAATGAGATCGAATTCGCTTTTACTTCTATGAGCTTTATACGTAATGATCTAAAAATTAATTTCAGTATTTTGCGATATTCAACCCCTAAGAGGGTGTAAAGTGATTGTGTGCGTTTTTACAAATTCTGGCATATCCCTTAGGAATGATGAGATATCGCCTAAAAATCGGTTTCAGAATTTTTTGATATTCAACCCCTAAAGGTCTATGTCGATATATGATCACCTATGTTTTTATTAAAATTGAAAAAAAAGTAGGAAGTGATCAACTTTTTATTTTTTGGGTAGAATTCCGGAACGCGTTTAATGTTGAGATGGAGTGGCGGTTACTATGCGACTGAAAACCTAAAGAATAACCAGGAGGCTATTTGGAACGTGATTTTTTAAGTTGCCAGTCACATTAGTTAAAAAAAGTAGTAAAGTTTCGCGCAGACTGTTGTGATATTCTTATTAGATATTGATGTTGATCTTACTGAATTTACTTCTTAAAAAAGTCGGTTAATTGTGTGCTTCAATTTGTTTAAATTATTGCACAGAGCCTTCGCTCTCTCGTTTGCATCATAAATATCAGACATGTTAGTAACCGTCTGTAAAAGGTCCCTAATTTCATTATAATTTTGACTTGTAATTCTTTCTCATAAACTACTAAGTGGAATACCTCAGAGTCACATTCCGAGTTGCCATCTAGCATTAGACTTCCAACATTTGCATATGATTTGGGGTTTGAGACTTTTCCAAGCGGGTGCAAGAAAAGTACTATATCTTTTAGTGTAATCTGTTTTAAACACATAGTAACTTCTTGTTCTGGTAATCTAAAAATGTAACCAAGCAATGTTTTTTATAAAATAGTTTTGTAAGACTCTTCGCATTTTGGTCCATTGATTGGATGAGAGCTGTGCAATTCGGCGGTAAGAATATTGTCGAGATTTGGTCAGACTTATTCAAAAGTTCTTCTTTCTATGGGTGACTACGGCCATCGTCGAATAGAATCTCTGGCGGCAATCCATTACTGCGAAGAAAGTCTTCAAATTGCTGAAAAAAAGGTTTTTGAAACCAAACTGATCATCCAAGTATTCTTTGTAGCCTCCTACTGGACTGAAAGATTTGCATTCACGTACATCGCCATAGGCTCTTTTGATAAATTTGAATATGACAAAAACTTTATATCGCCGTGTCGGAAGAACAGTGACGCAACTGCAAAAAATTCTAATTTTTTTCGGAGAAACAAAATCATTTTTGACAATTGCCCACAAGCCATACGAGCTTATTAATAGTTACTATAGACAGCTTAGATCAAGAGCACGTTCGTTTAAAACAACGGGGAACGATTTTATGAAAGAATAGCAAAACCACAAAATATTGAAATGTGAAAACAAAAAATTTTCAAAATTGCAGTTGCGTCTCTGTTCTTCCGACACGGCGATATGTTCTTTTGACTTGGAGCTGTTTCTTCGTTTGCATGGACAAGAATTTTCTCCGGAAGAAGCTTCCTGTAGAGGTCGCTTTCATTAGGAATGTATTTTTGAGTCCGAGCAACCCAACGTGTCTATTTCACTTAAAAGTGTAGTTTTAAAAGCATCTGCATTTATTTGATTATTTGGTAGCTTTCCTCCTGAAACCTTGAGCAAGCGAATGCCGTGACGCTCTTTTTCCATTTCATGATATTCGGCTGATTTCGTCGATATTCTTATCAAATTTTTTATTGACAAGACAAACTATTATCATATTCTTTGAAAAAAAACATTCATACCATAAAATGTTTTTTAATATTCGTTATGTTAGGCTTTCCCATACCATACGTCTCTGCCAATTGTCTCTGAAAAACCGTTTTTTCGAAACACCAAGTATCAAATAGTTTAGCTATGATATACGAAAAAAATGTCAATAGGGACATAAAAATTTTGTATAATGAGATAATTTCTAAACGTTGCTCGTTTGTGAACTTCACCATGATAAAAATGTATACCTTGACTTGACGTTTTGACATTGACAGATCAGCAAACAAGTTTAAGGGTGCATTTGTATTAAAATACAAAATTGTTATGTACCTATTCAATAACGCTTCAAATTAAAGGCGTTACCACCAGCTATTCAAAAAAATAAAACAGAATGAAAATCGGGTCAAAAATGAGGCAGTGGTGGCCGAAAGTGTGGAACGGTAGAACCAGAAAATGCGCCAAATTTTTCATTTTTGTTTGTGTTTTTCTCGTTCAATTAAAGGAATTTCGAGTTTTTGACCTTTTTTTCGCTAAATCAAGGAATTCACCTTCGATGCAGAAATTTCACAAAATAAGTCCAATCTTAACATGGAATGGCCGTATCGACTTTTTTGAGTTGAAGTGAGAATGTTTTCGTATCATGAAATGCTTAAGATTTCTTACTTACAAGCCCCACATTCGCCACATTAGCAACAATTCAAGCGAAACACTCATTGTTACTTTTTCTCTTCCAATTATACTTACCTGATTCTCTTCCATCCACTCTTACCTTTTAAGGATTTTATACTCTGTGTAATGGCAGCATAAAAAAAACTAACTGACTTTCACGTGCTAAAGAGGGAGGAGCTCTAGCGGCATAGAGACACTCACCTTGCGATTTCCTAACTTTTGATTCAGGGCTTGTAGAAGTGATCTTTCTTAGACCAACCTGAAAAAAATTTTCAAAGAATTTTGCAAATTCCAAATATAAAAGAAAATCTTACAATGATGTCCTTGTTCTCATAGCTTTCCAATCCGTACAATTTTCCGAGGCATTTTCTATGTGGCACGTGAAATGGCGCTGCGGAGCTCTGAAAACTCGACGCTCCAACGGTACGAAGAGCCTTTTTCGGCATGTCCGGTAGCGCAGGAATCGGAAATTTCGGTTTAGTATATTCGAATTCCCTTTCGCCTCCCAGGCTAAGCGTCTTTTTCGTTGAAAGATCACCCACACTTTTTTGAGTGTCCATTTTAGTTTAAACACAAAAAAAAAATATTTATAGTCTAATTTGATTTATTATCGTTTCGTTTTTCTTCTAGGAATTCCGAAATTATCTGACACAAACAAAGTTCGATACAATTGCCTTGGTGACAGTCGTATCCTGTCTGTTTTTATGATTTTTATAGCGTTTCCATAGCAATTCCAGTAAATAAAGGCAGTAAGGATTTATATGAAATTTGTTTAGTTTAGATTTGAACCTATTCTTGAATAGGCATTTTTCAATTCACAGTGATCAGGTGAATTTATTTTCTTTAACTGTTAAATCTAACAGTTAAATGTAAGGTAAAAACTTCTAGCATTCGCAACTTGATGTGGTATTAATTGGAGAAACGCATGCATCCCAACATAAGCGACAAGACTCGCCTTCATAATTTTATTTGCTGTAATACCGATAGGGTATCCGTATAATCCTAAACTGCTTATCACCAAATAGCCTCCCGTTTACGCCTTTAGCATCAGCATTTTAAGATACGTAAATTACAAAGCCTTCAGCATCTGCATTTAATACAGAGCAACATTAAAATAAGCCCTTCCGATCACTCACAGAACTTATCAATCATTTTCTGCATACGAAGCAGACAAAGCGAGGCTTCATTTTTACTTTATTATTTTTTAATAATAAAGTATTGTGATCGACCTGAAATTTCAAAAAAGTTTGCTACCCTGAAATTTTGTATTGACACGTTTTAGGACTAGTAAACACCAAAAAAGCAAAAAAAAAAAAAATGTCCGTCTGTCCGCCGTAGACGCCGTACGCCGTACGCCGTACGCAAAATCGTTTGAAGGCGCGTAGCTCCCAAACCCGTTGAGATATTAAATTATTATTTTTATGGTGGGTAGATTGGGTGAACCCCTACGACTGGTATATTTTCGAGTGGTGGGGGTACAAGGGGAGAGGAGAGGGGAGCGTTTTAGACGAAAAATTTTGGTTTCTAGATCTCAGGAACCACTTATGCTAGGAGGCTGCAACTTGGAACTTGTATAGTACTATGATAATGGACTCAATTGCAAAAAAATAGTCGATCTTGGCTAAGGGGTGTGGAAGTGGGGGGGAAAACAATGAGTCTTTAACGCATGAAAGACGGGATTGAAACATTCTAAAATCGATATCTCCTGAACAATTGATGTCAGAAAATTGAAACTTTGTTGTTGTCCTTAGGGATACTTCAAGATTAGACAAGGGCTAACATTTTTAAGAGGGGTGGTGGGGTGTGGGGGTGGGGGGTGAAAAACTTTGGATAACAATATCTTCCGAACCGATTACACCAGAAAGATAAAATTTTGTTTCTGTATATAAGATTACAAGAGGAGTCTACCGAAACTAAATTTTTTCAGGGGGGAGGTGGAGCACGAAAGTGGGGGGACAGCAATTTTTCCAAAAATTTAATTTTTATATCTCAGAAACCGTATCAGATATGATCTTGAAAATTTTACAGGAGTTGGGGTCGGTAAACTTCTAATAGGGGAAAAAATGTTGGGGGTGTGGGTGTAGGGGGTGATGGTGCAAGGGAGTAGAAAGGAAAACATTCTGATTTTTATTTCTCAAAAACCGTAATGAATAGAAAGCTAACAATTTAGGATTATATAGAACCACTATGGAGACATCCTAGAAAAATAAAATTTTTGATAGGGGTGTCAAGGTACGAGGGAGAGGGGTGGTTTTTTATATCTCAGAAACGGCTTATGCTAGAAAGTTGAAACTTAGTACGTATATGTAGATGTACTATTAGAGTAATTAAAGCAAAAAAAAAGTTCAGATTTTTATTGGCGTTCAGAGGTTGAGTAAAAAAAATGTCCGTGAATCCACATTTTCACAAACTTCGTTAAAACTTTTAGACATGTCGAGCTATCAAAGCAATTTTACTTCTGCGCGCTATTTATATAAGCGCCTAGTAACGATCTTCTAAATTTTTAGATATCCAACCCCTAAGGGGGTGTAAAGTGGTTGTATACATATCTACGAATTCTGATATATTTCTAAGGTATATTGAGATTTGGAATTCACTTTTACTTCTATAAGCTTTAAACGTAATCGGGGAAAAACCGATTTAAGTATTTTTCTCAATTAAACCCCCTGGGGGTATTGTTCAAGTTTTCACTGATTCCGAAAATCTCTTAGGTTTAATGTGATCGAATTCGCTTTTACTACTATGAATTATTCTATTGATAAAAAAAATACGTAAATAAATAAAAAAAATCTGCCAACAGTCTGGGCGCAACTTTATTATTTTATGGGTAGAAGTCCGAAACGTGTTTAATGATGAGATACAGTGTTGGGTACTATGCGACTGACAACCTAAAAAATAACCAGGAGGCTATTTGGAACGTTATTTTTTAGGTTGTCAGTCGCATAGTACCCAACACCGTATCTCATCATTAAACACGTTTCGGACTTCTACCCATAAAATAATAAAGTTGCGCCCAGACTGTTGGCAGATTTTTTAGATTAGACGATGCAATCGTCAGTCGAATAAGAATCTTATACGTAGTAACATTACTGAATAAAAACCACTTTCAAGTCTTTCATTCCTCGGGAAGCCTAATACATAACTTATATATCTATGCCTGCTCTCAGGAATAGATCCCGGAAATTTTGAGTCCACGGGAATCGTCATCACTACAAGCTCAATGGGGAAATGGAATTTGCACTCGGTATTTCTACAATCCCAATCATCCAGCTTTTGCTTGACTAATCGCAACTGGATAAATATTTATCCACGCATTCACCCACTATCCTTTGGTGACTTCAATGCTCCCCAACTGACATAGTGGAATCACGAACGCTAAAGCTACATGAACCAAAACAATATGGCAGTCATTGGTCCTACTTCGCCTACTGTCTATGTCAACAACTCCAGACCGGATGTGCTGGATATTCATTACTGATGAGATTCCAAGTGAGGAGGAACTCTCGGGAAGTGAGATTTTGAACCGGACAAACTATATAGACGTCGTGTCCATTGGGACCTTAGAGTATAATGGGACAAATTTCCTGAGGCCATAAACAAGGCACTGGAAAGCATTGAACGGATTGATACTGTTGATGATGAGTCGGTTACAACCTCTATAACGATCGACAACCTGAAGAGTTTCTTCCAAGAGAGATTTGGGACCTTAAAAAAGAAATTGCAACAGCCTTCGAAGGCCGTAGTGACGAACCTTGGATTATAACTTGAAAAGGAAATGCAACAGTTTTGATGAGCAAGTTAGGTATGCAATAACCGATTTTTACAAAGATTGCTGGGAAACAAAAGTTGAGTTCATCTCTCGCATAAAGAGCTGTACAGATTTTCTTAGGTTCTCCGTAATAAAACTTCAAGAATGAGCCGTCTCCACGGACCAAATGGCATCGTTTATTCTGACTTTGATAAGCCTATACTAGTGCAATTTATCAGTTTTTACTTGGATGGAAGATGTTTCAATGTTTTACTGAACGGGGAAAGTTCGAAAGACTATTGAAGGCCGGTGTGACTCAGGCCTCGACTTAGAAACCCCTACTCTTCTTTGTCTTCATAACAGATGCACCCGGTACGGAACGCATGGTTTCCGCATTCTATGCGAATAACACTTCCTTTATGCATCAGGCGTAGAGATCAGCTACAATTACTGGAGAATTAATTACAAACGGTGGCCACAAAACTTGAAGACTGCTTTAAGCTGTGGGGGATTAATGCAAGAGCAAGGACATTTTCTTTGAGTTGCAGCTCTACAAGGCGATCGACAGTACGATCCGATATTATGCATCTGATTGGCTTGGGGGCTGGGGCCATACAGTCAAAACACACATTTTGCGTTTACAGGTTAAACAAAATCGAAGCCTCAGAGCAGCTCTGAGTGATAGTCGGTTCGTCAGAAATGCCCAGCCGATCGCGTTATTTCGGCGAGAGCTGCTGTCTACATCATTCGAGTCGAGTCCTCGATGGGATTCAGCCAAATCAACAAAAATTTTACCTCACGAACAGCTCGTATACCAGGAAAATTTTGATTTCCAAGCCCAAAATCAATTATTGAACTTCCGGTCAAATCTCGCAAAACGTGAGTTTTTACGATACCAGATCTTTTATTTAAGAATATTGTTGCGACCTAGGGGTTCGCCGGAATTGGAAGTAAAATACAGTTCGATTAAAAATAAGTAAAATAACATCAGATTATTAATTCGCATTCAAATATCACAGAATTGAAAACGCTTCATTATTCCATTCGGAATAAGCGCCTAATTGTTTTCAGACTTTTTTATATTCATCCTCTAAGTTGCTGTAAGGGATTTGTATACGCATTCACAAACTCTGCCACTTCTCTTACGTCTAGTGAGGTTTTTTAAAGTCGATTAAAAATTAATTTTAGGAGTTTTCGATATTAAACCAAAGAAGAGTTGAATATGTTTTCACCAATTGCACCATATCTCGAAGGTCCGATGAGATATTGATACTTCTACGGGCTCTTTACTTAAACGCAATTAACAGTTTATAAAACTACTTACATAAGGAAGGAGTCCATTTGCAACTTTTTTTATGTTGTCGGGCGCATAGTAATCTGCTCCGCAACTAAACTTTAAATTTGAAATAATAAAAATATTGCAAAGAAGAAATTTGTAGTACCAAAATAAATGAAGAATAACCTGGATTTTCCTTATGTGGCACTCGTCAAGGACTTGGTTTAAGCTCTTCCGTTTAACAGCGAGCAAAGAAAACACTTTCGCTTCGTAAAAGCAAGTTGTTCTGATTTACCAAAAATTTAAAAGTAGGTATAGAGATCGCAACGCAATCGTGATTAAAAAAAACTGCTACCATAGGAAAAGAAACAAGACGCTTGATCATACAATTTCTGTTGGCCAGACCGCCATTCGTAAATGTGGCTTCTAACAATTCGATTTCAGTCTTAATTTGCGAATCCTTGAAAGAATTTATATATGTATGGCCCCTAAAGAGAGGAATAAGGGGGCTAAATAAGAAGCCTAGAGGATGGATCTTCTCGTTTGAAGACCTTCCGCCCCCTCATTCCTCTCTTTAGGGGCCATATTAGAATATTTTATTCTGAGGACAGATATGGCTATGGTAGGGTGGGCTAGACGGCGCATAACAACCGCGCCAGTCGAGTTGAAGGGAGTTTTCTCGGTCTCTCATGACCGATTGGGAATCTTATCCCAATTTTATCACCCGGGTAATTCGGCGTGAAATTTTTGTTGTACATGGGTTTTATGGTCTGAAATGCGAACAACGTACCCCCCCGCAGCCGCAGCTAGCCCGGAAGCCAGCAAGCTCCAGTTTGTGTTTCAGCCACCAATTCGGACGTAGGCGGAATTGGACTACTGTTTCCCGATCCCCAACCTTCCCTTCGGTTATTTTGACTTTTTTTAGTCGAAATAACCACTCCAAGGCCTCCGTTCACAACATGTTACAGTCCCTTACTTGAAAAGATGCAGTCAATTGAGTAATAGGCAAGATTCAGAAGTATTTAAAGAGATCCTCCCACCACACGCAGGTGAGGGTGTTACCGACTCACGCAAAGGTTTGATAGCCGCAGAAAAATAAAAATCATAATTTTTACTTGAATGAATCATGATAAAAGCTACAAAATTTTATTGAACGACAACAAAAGGGTTTCGAGATTTTGTGAAAAACAAATCATTAGTAAAGCAGCGAGAAAATTACGTAAACCAAATGTGTACCTATTAAAATAATCCACTTGATACTGTCACAAAAAGATGAATCTAACATACAACAACACTAACAATTTCAAATTATGAATTGCGGTCTTAGTATATCTTTTAAATTTTGTGCTTTTTGGTTTTACTTTACGCCTGCAAAATATAGTAATAAAAAAAGAGACGTTTTTTTTCTTTTTTATCGATATAATTTTATATTAGAGATAAGACTTAAAATTAATTAGACTAGTAGAATTATTGTTCTTACTTCTTAAACATGTACACAATCGAACTCGAACCTAAATCAAGCAGATTTGATTGCCATCTTTTTCAGCAAATCGGCATATTCATCAGGATGTCGGCTCTTACGATGCGCGAAATAATTCGAACTAGAATGGAACGTTTTCGGACAAAAAGAACAAGAGTACAATACTTCGCCGGTATGCCGAGCCATATGCTCTGATAATTCAGGCTTTCGGCGAAATTGTTTCGCGCATATATTGCACTCGAATTGACTAATTTTCATATGAACGTAACGAATATGTGCCGATAGAGAACTTTTCGACGAACACTTTTTACCGCACGTCTTACAAATATGTTCGCGAGTGTCGCGATGTCGATGCTCGTGAGTTCGTAACGTTTGTATATTTTTATACCATTGACCGCAATCGTTGCACTGTACACGAGGATTTGGCTTTTCATTGTCGTCATGCTGTCGAATGTGCGACGATAGATTCGCCTGGCTCGAAAACGATTTTGCACAAATTTCACAAAAGAAATTCTTCTCTTTGGAATGAATTAGCTTATGTTTGATTAGGACGAATTTCAAAGCAAATCTGAAAATGAAATTCGTTCGTTTTATGGAAGATAAATTAGATATTTGTTGGACACATACACTTTACCGCATTCGTCACAAATGTATTTTTTCTCTTCGTCGTTTAGGTGGGTTGCCTCATGATTTGTTAGTTGAGATTTCAGTACGAACCTAATGAACGGAATTACGTAAAATTTAAAGTTTAAGACAGAATTTGTTTTCTTTAATTACCTTTGATTACACTTATCGCACTCGAAAGGCCACTCCTCTACTGGCAAATGCTGTTTCATGTGTATACGGAGCAGTACCTTACTTTTACTATTGTGATTACAAATCGGACACCTGCAGAAAGACACAAACTTGAAAAATTTTGTATAGCTTCAAGAAAATGATGCATACTTGAATGCATTTGGATTAACATGAATTGTAATGTGATCCATCGCTCGATCCTTGCGATAAATCTTCTTCTCACAACATATAATATAGCCCCTTGTATTATGTTCTGTTTCGTAGTGTTGTTGCATTTCTTTAAAGGTATCGAATGCTGGTTGCTTCAGTCCACAAATCGTACAGGTGATATCAATAAATTCTTTAATTTTTGCATCACCCTTTGCTTTCGATATCCTCTTTTTTAAATGCTCCGGCAGTTCAATTGTCATTTTAGTTCGTTTCCTAGATGGGCCAACAACTTTATTCGTTGGTGATTTTTCTTCGGCACCATCTGATTGTTCATCTGTCTCTTTGATATTTTCAATTTTAATTTCAAATAATATTTCGTCTTTGTCCTCCTCGATAACTTCGTAATATATTTGATCCTCAGATAGTATATCTTCTTTATTGATGTCATTGTCTAGACTTACGTCTGAATTTTCGTCATTTTTTACTTCAGTTACAGTGGCAAGCAGCTGATCATTATTTTTCAGAACTTCCTGAAAGTATGTATAAAATTTACAAACCTTGATGAAGCAATCATGGCAGACGGTGCTGTGTCTTTCATTTGTCTTGCCCAGCTGAAATTATAAAATAATGAAACTCATGTTAATAACCTGATAATCAAGTACGTTCAGTTTTAAATTTTCTTCGCTTTCAAAACCAAATAAAATCGCTCTGATAACTAATGAATCCTGAAAAGCTAAAATAAAGAATTTATAACACCCCCGTTCTGTGACGACGTCCTAGGAAATCCAACTCTATTAAACATATTCAGCAATCTATGCTTGATATTATATATCCAAATCTTGGCGTAATGACAAGGTCGTTTACGTAAAAAAACAGTACACCATCCGCGATATAATCCTAACTTGTATAATCCTATTAACCTTGTTTCTCGTAAAAACAATGGTCATAAACAGGAGATTAAATCCCCTGCATTGATACAGGACAACGAAATACGAGTAGTTGCGGGTTGCATACGAAAGTAGCTATTATGCCGACAAGACAGTTACTGCTACGATAAGTAGTTTACGGCGGAAGGAAGTACTAGTACAAATCCCATGAGGCTAGTAATGAACAAAACCTTTTTAACGATCTAACGAGCTCTTGAGTGGTAGCTCAGAGTAAGTAACGGACAATTTGAAGAAACTGTTAGTCTGTATAGTTCTTTGTTGGGATCGATTTGGCGGTCTGATCCGTACTTTATCGGTCAAAGTATCCCCTGTAGGATTCGTTGTTTAAATTCGTCTATAGTGTTTTATATTTTTAGTGGTTGGTTTCAATTATCTCACTGAGTCCAATAGCTAGGATCATAACAAAAGGTTAATATAAATAAAAAAGTCTGCAACGAAAGTTTCGACGTACGTTACAAAGTAGGTAGTAGTAGAACTCTTTCTAAAATTTTACATATATTTGATATCAATAAAACGGGACTGGTAAGAATCGGGAGTTCTTCAACTTGGCGGAAAGAGTGTTGTGAACGGAGATCTAACAGCTGTTAGTTTCGAGTTTCAAAATAGGAAACTGGTGGCTAAATCGTGAAGTGGAGCCGAAGTAGACCATGTCATGTATAATATAATAATAATAATAACTCTGACTTACTCGTATACGAAATTTGAAAAAATATCACATTCCTTAATGAGAGATCGATAAATCTTTACTCTCCAACTCGACAGATGCTTGATGTTATACGCCATCAAGTACACCCAACCAATACCATGTTGTCATCGTCATGTTTGGTGTATCCATCGGGTGCAGTGTATTCGACGTGAGGAGTGGGAGTGAACATCACCGCGAACTACTGAGATCAAAGTGTCCTTTACGTATTCGGAAATCTCCGACGTTGTTTCGTTCGTTCCGGAATTTTCCTGATTGCAATAAGCGCAATTCGGTCGCCACACCTTTTTTTACCCCAGCAAATTGGCTCCATCACCATTCCGCTCCACATATTTGGATTTACTCCCATTTACTGGTGGGCCAGCTGGCAAATTGTAAACAAATACCTCAAGCGGTTAGAAAAAAAACCTTAACAAACGTTTAACTTAAAGTTTTTACATGACCTATTCGAAATGCCGGTGCCGTTGTGAGGTTCCGATTCAGGGGCCCTAGTCTCAAGTTCGTTGGACCAAGTTCCGTGCACGAATTTGATTAATTTTCGAATAACTCACGGTACTCGCATTCGAATCTTTTCGCATGATATGCAGCGAGTGCTTTCAATCACTCGATTCGAACTTTCGTACACGAATCTGCAGCCGTTACAATAAAAACTAACAAGTTTTAATTTAAAATAGTTTGATGTATAATGCAAGGCAATATGCTCTTCGGAGGCTATTTGTCCGCACTAGAAAATGATTCTGCAAATAGTACTCAGAAGGGAATTTCTTGACAGAGATTATACCTTTGAATTTGTCGTATTGACAAATCGATCATCATTTCACGACACTTATTATTCTAAACGCTCATATTAAATCTTACATGGACGGAATCAAATCAAATTAAACTAGCTTATATTAGTAGAAAATACTGGATAGTAGACACAAGGATCGTTGTAAAAAGGTGATACAGTGTTTCATGTTCCAGACACCGGTCAGTCTTGTCACAGCAAATGATTGCAAACTTACCAGCCGCTCGAGTGACCCTATTCAAGCGATTCACGCATAACGGAATTGATTATGCAGGACCGATCCAGTTACGGCTATCTAAAGAACGTGAGACAATGTCGTATAAAGGATATATTGCAGTATTGATCTGCTTTGCTTCCAAGGCTACACACATTGAAGCTGTTAGCGATCTTTCTTCAGACGCATTTACCGCGGCTTAGAAACGTTTCAAGAAGAGGATTGTTCACGGACATCTACAGCGAGTGCGGAACCAACTTAGTCGGAGCAAAAGAGATAAATAAAAATTCTAGGGCGCCGTACAACAATCTCTTGAAGCAGCAAGACCATATTTAAATAATGTTGGCACACTTTAGTTCACCTGCAGCACCTCACTTTGGTTAACTGTGGGAAGCTGGGGTAAAATCCGTAAAATACTACTTAAAACGGATTATTCGACATACCTGGCTCATATATGAAGAGCTTGCGTCCACACTGTACAGATCAAAGAATGTTTAAACTCAAGACTTCGGTGTCCATTAACATCACATCCATATGACCAAATGGTACGAACTCCTGGACACTTTCTGGTTGGCTCCGCAGTGACTGCACCTTCAGAACCTATTTTCTACTACAACCTTCCACTATTACTGTCACTCGGTCCTGAATTAATTTAATCATAACTACCAAGAAATACTAAACAACGACATCCTTCTACATAATTGGGTCGATGACACTCAACATAGAATTAAATGTGCCCCGATGAACATCATAGGCTCTATACAAACCAAATTGAAATTGACTTATTAAACCACAAGCCAATTACAAATCTACGATCTACGCCAACTTCAAGACGCCAACAAATGGATATTCTTTATACTAAACGAAACTGTAATCACAGCTGTATGCAATCATAAACCAATCACACAAAATTTACAAGGCTGCGGAATTTTGGAATTAGGTCCGAATTGCGAGATGAAAACCTCATCCGTTCTTCTGAGATCACAGACATCATTCACAGCAGGAACCTAGCATCAATACTTAGGAAGGTTGAAGGTCGCTCTGCCGCTAAACTGGATGGAGGATGATCACTTAATGTGATCATAAAGGCAATAACCGAATTGTACATTGCACCGGATAAATCGAGCACATTAATTGATCAGAGAATATTTTTCAAGTTAGCATAAAGCAATAAAATTTGTTTTATGCCAGCATTGCAATTATTCGTCTGATACACCTTTGTATTATTAGAATTGAACTAAATGAGGTACGACTAATTTCATTACTACAGCGACCGTGTAAATATCTGTAGTAGATGCTAAGTACTTCGACATTTCGACGATGTTCGAGGGAGTCAATAGATACCGTGATGGCATTGTTTATAATAAGTTGGAACGCAAATCTCTGAATACGGTCAAGCAAAGAGAGATGAGCCTTGGGTGCTCAAGCCCAGATATGTGAATTATACTCAAGTCGGGGCCTGATATGGGACTTGTAAATTTTTCCCAGGTCAAATAGTGTGAAAAATTTCTTGTACCTCCGGAGAAAACTTAGTCGCTTGGAGGCGTTAAGAGCTACATCATAGATGTGTTGACTCGAATCAAGTTTTTTACTAATGTTCATAGAAGGTGGAAATGCTCCGAAGTGTCCAATGACACCATCAAAAATAAGATTAAGCACCGACGTGTCGTGTTTAAGGGAAAGATAACAAGCTTGTGTTTTTGCGGCATTAAACTCTACTCGGTTTACCCTGGCCGATTCCAGGATTGAGATGAGGTCGGAGTTTAAAGAACCAAATAACTGATTACGTTGAGAGAGTACCGAAGACTGGCGTGCCTCTGTAATCGAGTTGAAGCTGTAAGTGTTGTCAAGTGTACTCTCATCTGCGAAGCTATGGATAGGATTGAGAGTAGACGACAGAAGGTCGTTAATAAAAATTAGGAATAAGACAGGTGATAAAACTGAGCCTTGAGGGACGCCGGAGTTGATAGGAAATGGAGATGATGAAACGCCATCTAATTCAACCTGTATAGTACGTTCCGAAAGCAAGCTCTCAATCCATCGAATACAAGTAGCATTAATACCAAATGCATTGAGTTTAGATAGTAGGGCTTTGTGCCAAACTCTGTCTGCTTTCGCTATGTCAAGTGCAAGTATTTAACCCTTACCGAATTTATGGATACAAGCGTTACAGCGTTCAGTCAGGTATACCAACAAATCACCGGTGGATCTCCGTAGCCGAAACCTATATTGACAGTCGTCAAGGAAACGATTCATCATCATTAATGGCGCGACAGTCCAAATCGGGCCCTGCCCTCCTGACAAAGGGAAGACGATTGCCTTCCAGGTATTCCACTACGGTTGACAGTATTTTCCATCACTTTTGACAAAATAGAAGTGATGGCAATGGTGATGGTAATTGGGAGGTTCGTTTTGCTTCTTAGGTATCGGCTGAACATTAGCTGGTTTCCATAGGTAAGGAAACTTTACAGAAGAATAGGAACGATAAAAAAGACTACGAAGAGGTTTAGCTAAAGAAGAGTACCACTTTTTAAGGATACTAAGAGGAATACCATCTGGACCAGCGGATTTATTAATATTGAGATCGTGAAGGATTTTTATGTGGTAAATTTAGTTTGGTTATTTATTTTTTAATTTCTACTCATTTTTTTTTCTTTCCAGAGAACAATGATGTTGATTATAAATTATAAGGAAAAATCAATTTGATACGTAAACATCATCATTAGTAAACAGTAGAGTAAAGTATCCGAATGTGGAATACCATTTTAATTTTTTTACCTCTAGACTATAATTAAGCATTAAGGACTGCGAACAATATACAAATCGAGAGGGTATTTTAGTGCCATTCAATAAAAAAAAACAGAATGTTGTTTTGATATACAGTAATTTATAAAAAAATAAAAATTTCCAAAAAGTACATATCTTGCGAAATACATTTTATGGTCTTAATGTGGAATAGTGTAAAATTACTCCGAAAAGAAAGGATCGTCGCATTTTGGACACAGAAATGCTTCATTATTTTTTTCAATAGCGCATTTTTTATGAGTCCAAGTATCGCACGAAAGACATTCAATCCATAGACAGGATTTAATTCACTTATTCATGTCTTCTCGCAAAACTGGCAAACAGTTTCGTCCGGAGGTAGATCGTCATCAAGGTCCACGGGCATGTCCTCACTATCACTTTCATTCTTCCGGTTCGCTTTTCTTTTGGGTTTCACAGGAGTTTTATGTGATTTCCTTTTTCGCTGTATTTGTGAGACTTTGGGCCGGTATTCCACATAGGGGACCACCCACTTCATGCTCAAACATTTTGTTTTTTTTAAGCGGAACTTGTGTCTTGGATTGTAAATAAAATATTCGATCTTTTGTACTAACATGTACTCTAAATAATGCTCACCAATTTAATTGGCTTTATTATTGCTTACGCAGCTTTCACCAGGAACCACAAAAAACTCAGCACAACTTCTTTTCACTTATATGACATTTGAATAAAACAGATGAAGAATCCCCCATGTATGAGTATAGATTCTCTAAATGTGTACAAGAAAAGATGATTTCAATATGAAATTACAGATGTCACGTGAAGCAATTCGAAGTTAGGGGGGTATTCCACATTGCGACCATATACCACATTCGGGTACTTTACTCTATGCACAATAAATTTTTTTTTTTTTTTAAAAAAATTAATTTCAATTCTTTCTATTTACAATATTTCATACAAATAGTAAAAGTGATTGCGTGTTGCATTATTGTTCTGTACTTCCCAGACAGCAAAGGCTGGTATAATAGAAGTAGTAGTATTAAATCCAAAGTAGATGATTATGTTTACCAAGTTTTGTAGTTTTAAGATTATGTTTACCAAAGTAAATCGTAAATATAAATTAGTGTAATATGATAATAGTAATAATAATTCAGCTAGGCACTAATAAACAATTCATAAAAGAAATTATACAAATGATTAATAAAAGAAATAAATAGAAACAGTTTATATCAACATAGTACAATAAAGATTGAAAAATAAAAATAAAAAAAAAGAGAGATAAAAAAGAAGAAAAAGCAGTTAAGAACAGGTAGAAATTAAGTGAAATGAAAAAACAAAGGTGAATGGAAATTATATATATATATGATTACTCCTCTTCAGTTAACAATGGCCAAAATCAGCTTCATGCTGGTCCTACCTGACCAGTTAGCATTCATCCAGCTTATGTCGCTGGAGTTCACCCAGCTATGCTGAGTGCCCAACAGACTCTACTGGATGTCAACCACGTCAGGATTACTCTTTACGTAACTTTTCAGCATTTTTATGAACTTCGTAATAGTTTCCGCAGTCTTAATTCTATCCGGAAGTGCATTATAAAATAACACTGCTCTATAAATTGGGTCCTCTCGTACTCGATTTGTTCTTGGACGGTGGATATTTCTTAAGTTACCTGCATTTCTAGTCCGATAGTCATGCATTATTGTAAGTGATGTTTTTGCATTACCGTGCAGAGAGTTATATACAAATTTGGCTCTTTCAATGGCTATTAATTGCTTGATATTATGCAACCCCGTAAGTTCATATAACTCTACTGACAGAGTCAGGTGAGGTAAGTCGAAGACAGCTTTAATGCTCTTATTGAGTAGTCTGGCGATAATGTCAATCTTACTCAATGATGCTTGCGACCACACAATTAAACCATATGTTAGTACTGACATTATGTATGCGTTGAATATCTCTTTTTTACGTCAATTCGCAGGCCTTTCAGCCTTCGTAGTATGCCGATTAAATAAGCAATCTTTTTCCGTACTTGGCGAATGTGGGCACTCCAGTTCAGTTTTCCATCTAAAGTAATTCCTAAATATTTATTCCTAAATATTCACTCACTCTGGATAAAGTTTGCCCATTAATTTTTAAAGTTAGTTTTACATCCGGTTTATTTTTTATTTTATATAGCATATAATTTGTCTTTTTGATGTTTATTGTTAGTTTGTTGCAATATATCCAGGTCATGTAGTTGTCTTGATCAATATTTATCGTATTTTCCAGCGATTCAAGGGTCTTGCCGCTATATACCAGGTGTATAAGCTTAAAACGATCGTTGACACATAGATGGCGTTAGTGAGCGTGTTAAACAACCTAGGGACGCATTTTTTTTATTTAAGGGTTGGTTAGTTGTTAACATTAATCAGTGCATATCGTCACAAATTTCATTCAACAACATACGTTTGTCCTGTGCTGATCATGTCTAGTTTTTTGCCAGAAAAAGAGCATATGCGGGAAGCTTTGCTTTTTTGCTTCCATTTGAAGAAAACGGCTGCTAAATCGCATCAAATGCTTGTGGAGGCCTATGGTAACAATGCTTTGGCGGAATCAACGCTTGGTTTCGTCGATTCAAAGACGGCGATTTTGACCTGAGCGACAATAAGCGCGGAAATCGGCCCAGGAAGGTTGAGGACGACCAATTGCAGGCTCTTTTTGACGAGGACGATACCCAATCGCAAAAAACGCTGGCCGAGCAATTGGATGTTACTCAAGCAGCCATTTCTTCTGACTACCACTTGTTTTCGTCGATGGGCCACGCACTCGCTGAGCAGCACTTCGGTTCTTACGAAGACGTCCGAAAATGGCTTGATGAGTGGTTTGCTTCGAAAGAGAAGGAATTTTTTTGGCGTTGTATCCACAAATTGCCCGAGAGATGGGAGAAATGTGTAGCTAGCGAGGGTGAGTACTTCGAATAAATTTATTTTTGTTTTCTTTGAAAAAAACCATGTGTTTTTCTGACTAAAAAACTATCGTTTTAAGCTTATACACCTGGTAGTAATACTGTGTCATCCGCGAATATCGCGTACCTTCCCGTCAGTCCAGCAAATTGTAAATTATGAACGTATAACAAGTACAGTGTTGGTTCTAGGATCGATCCTATTTCGAAATAACTCGTGTGCGAATTCCGTCGCCATGCACCTGTGTTGCGTTCGAGCGAAGGACTCGCACCAATATTCGGTGTCGTCGTCATTAGCATTTGTGGTGCATGCTGCATCGACGGCTATCGTACCGTCGCTTTTGCAGCTCGCTACAGCAGCGGATGCTGCAATCAACTTCGATACGGCGGTTTGTTATCGCCATAGAGCTATTGGAGACGACAAGCCACCGGTTTTGTATAAAGCGCTTTGAAGCCAAAAACACGATGAGAAGTGAGACAAAACAGGGTCGTTGTTGTTGTTTTAGCGTGAGAGTGAGTGAGACAGAACAGGTTCGTTATGTCAATTGTTGCTGTTTTTGCGTGCAAGTGAATGCGACGATGTCCGCCTTCAACTCAATCGCTGCTTGTCATCTCCAGTATATATATATCTCTATGGTTATCGCTGTTGCAGCGGATGAGTTGCTCCGGCTTTGTTGGATAGTACTGTCTGTACTCGATATGCAAGCCGGATAACGACTGGCTGCCACATCGATTTCTGGTCCTTTCGTAAACAACCAGTTTACTTGAAACCTTGAAAGTATCGTGTGGAGTGTTTGAGGCCTGATCTGAAAATCTTCACCATTTATTGGAGTATTAAACAAATTCGGGAATTGGTACATGTCCTGTTTGAACTAGTGAGTAAAGATAATTTAAAAAAAAGGTTGTTTGAAATACTAGCGGGAGATTTCTGTATCCGATAAGCACCTTATTAGGGAATCCTGAGACTTGAGATAGTCAACAAAAAAAAGCAGAGCCTGCCAGACTACAGCTAATCTAAAATTGAACGTACTTAGATTCAAAGGAATCACACTAGTTCGAGATCTACAAAATAGCCACCAAAGTTTTAATTTCAACTCAATTTTTTTAGAAATAAAATCATCGAAGAAAAACTCACTTCTATTCGAAACACATCCGAAATCTTATCGGTGAAGTGCACCCCATCTTCGCACAAAATAAAAATATTGTACGCGGATTCCGCGGAACTTAAGCAAAGCCGACAAACAAATTTACTTTTTAACTCGGTCATTTTGGCCAGAGAAATAACAAAAATAAACCTTCAACACTCAATCCGTTCGCCACAAATCAATTAAATTTGGAAACGTCACTTAAATGTCGCTTGAGTTGTGTTTATAGTCTTCTTCTTCTCCGGGACGATTAAAGAGTTTTCTCGTGGGTAAACAAAAATCAATTTTGAATGTTAACGTTAATTTTATTAAGAAACAAATCGGTTTGCCATATTCAACCATTTCCATGGAGCCGCTGAATATCAAAATAAATTTTAAAATCGTATAAATTTGTAAGATCGTGTCTGAATTTAACGCATCCTTTGTGCGGTAATGCAGTTCGTGCTTCCAATTGGAAACTGTCAAGAATTCCCCCAGGTCCAGTTTCGCCCTTTTGTTTATGTTTTGTTCGTGGTCTCGGTCGGGAGTCGATGGTGAAAATCAAATTGTGTGCTAGTCCTAAAAATTAGCAGACTGAAAAAGGACACAGCGGATAATGACTTGCGGCGTTTGTCTCGAAGACGATGTCGAAGTCATCAACATTTTCAACGAGGAAGGAGTCCAGCTGAAAATCGCCTCGATTATCGGTCAGCACTTTTGGTTCGAGGTAGAAATCGATGTCCGGCTGGGGAGCCAGTTTTGGGGTGTTTTTTTTTTTCTTCTTCATGTTCCCTATTGAATTTTCTAATCCTGTACAGCCATCCGAAGGGGATCCAATTTTAAGTCAGATTTGCAGTTCGTGCTGGGAACAAATTGGAAATTTTCATATTTTTTACACGACCGTTAAGGAGGCGCATAAGAAGTTAAAGGAGAGCTACTACAGCCGGCAGATTATCGACGATGGTCAAGTCTACGAAGTTGACGATTCGGACACGATTGAGGACTCGGATGAGGAGCGAAGTGATCGGGAAGCAACGGAAAATGGTGTTCTCGGTAAGTGGTTTTGGCGGATTTACTTGATTTAACGGTCGTTATAGGGGCGGTGGTTTTTTTTTTAGCCGATGCTGTCGAAAATGGTGCCAACGAAAGGAAAACACCAAAGGGCCGAAGCCGAAATAAACAGGAAGTTAACAGTAAGTTAATATTTACAAAAACACCTTAAGGACTCAATCTTGTACTAGCAATTTTAACAATTTTAAATTGTAAATAGGCAGAAATATAAAAATCTCGACGAACTAAGTTAAGACATCCCTCAGGGTCGTATATCCAAGCAGAGTGGACTGGGAAAACAACAGGGTAGTGAACGAGGGTGAACTCTGTATATACAAACGGTTCCAAAAAGGAATGCGGGATTGGGGACCGCTGACTCTGATGTGTGCAGGTACTGCCTGGACCTATATGCTGAGGAGGACATCAGCCACATTTTGTGTGAATATCAGGCGGTTGCAATGAGGCGACTGAAGTGGTTGGGCAGTCTTTCCTTTGACAATTTGAGGGTCTGAGGTCGATAGGGCATGACAAGCTGGTCAAGTTCTTTAGGGATCTGGGTTGTTTCGGGGATGTTTATTGACCTACGAGGCTCCAAAGGGATCGTTATGAGCCCTATTTTGGTGCCTAGTATGCGCGGTGGCTTAGCGCTTCGCCTCTTCTTAAAACTGAAACTAACAAGACGATCAATAGAGGAGTTCTTTAAGGTTCAATACATTATATCCGCTGTACATACACAACCTTCAGTACGTACGACTTGCAAAATACTGAATTTATGCTAATGACACTTCACTTCTATACAAAGGTAAAAATCTAAAGCAACTGAAGTTGTTGATGAACTCTGACCTGAAATAGTTCAAGACCTGGCTCTTATAAAGAAACTAAAATTGAATACTTCTTAAAAATATATTATATGTGCTCTTTAGACAAATTAACAAATTGGACTTTGATTTCGAGCACGGAATAAATGGAATTCAACTGACCAGAGCACACCAAACACTATTTAGTTCTGACAATTGACGATAAACTCCACACATAACTATAGGTAAACTTGGAAACAAGATAGCCCCGATTATTATGTGGTTTAAATTCGAAACAGAAACAGAATTTTGACTGAACGACCAACACGCGCTAAAAAAGATAGATATGAGCTTAGGCGATTTGCAAAAAAGATCTGGAGGCAAAGGAAGTACTATAATGACAAGATAGAAAAAATGGACGACAATATGAGACAAAATAAAACTCGGGATGCATACGCAATAGTAAAAGACCCAAAAAGGGGATATAAGCCCAAAACTAGCGTTTGCAAAGACGTAGAGGGCAACATCATCAGCGACACACAAGAAATTAAAAGCAGGTGTGCTTCCTACTTCGAACATCTTCTCAATCTTGATTACGACCGATAAAATCTCAATTCATGTTTCAACTGACGAAGAAGAAAAATCATCAACACTACCCACACTAGACGAAATCAAAGCAGCCCTATGAGACCAGAAACTAAACAAAGCGCTGGGAATTGACGAAATACCAGTTGAACTTCTGAAAAACGGTGGAAACTGTATCGCAGAAATACTACACAAAAGGATATGCAAAATTTGGACAGTGGAAAATATACCCGACGATTGGCGAAGAAGCATTATTGTCCAATTTATAAGAAAGGAGACAAACTCTACTGTGAGAACTACAGAGGAATATCATTGTTGTATACGTCCTAAAACTGACAAAAATAATTGAACGTCGTCTTAAGCCCTAACGAAACAATTGGCGAATACCAAGGTGGATTCAGAACCGGACGATCTACAACAAACCAGATATTCTCGGTGAAACAGGTGCTTGAAAAATGCTGATAATATAACACAGATGTGCACCAAATTTTCATAGATTTTAAACAAGCATATGACAGTATCGACAGGAGGGTACTGTACCAAATCATGCTTGATTTTGGAATTCCACCAAAATTTGTTCGACTAACGAGACTCACAATGACGAACACTGAATCCCAAGTAAGAATACAAATCGATTCCACAACCAGCTTTCGAACGGAATGTGGTTTAAGGCAGGGAGATGGTCTAGCCCCCATTCTTTTCAACCTGGCACTAGAGTATCCGAAAGTCATCCGAAAAACCCTAGTCGACACCAATGGGACACTACCATTCAAGTCCACCCAACTAGTAGCATACGCTGACGATATAAACATCCTCGCAAGATCCTTCCCTAGTGCTAAGGAGGTATTTGTCCTTCTTGACTCCGCCGCAAAAGAAGTCGGGTTACGCATAAAAGAAAGTAAAACAATAATGACGCAAACGAGAAAGAGAACGCCAATCAGACAGAATGTAACAATTGCGGAGTATAATTTGGAGAGTGTGGACAACTTCATATATCTTGGGGCTAATCTAGCAAAAGACGGCAACTAAACGGTCGAAATCAAACGACGGATCATGCTAGCAAATAAAACGTATTATTCGGTACTTCCAATAATGAAATCCAAGAAAGTGCACAGGAACAATAAGCTGCGAATATATAAAACTATTATACGACCTGTGCTCTGTTATGGCAGCGAAACGTGGACATTAACGCGAACTTCCGAAAAAGCAGTTAACACATTCGAGAGAAAGGTTCTCCGAAAAATATTAGTTGGACCCGTAAAGGAAGGAACGGACTGGTGAATAAGATACAACCATAAGCTGTATCAACTCTTCAAGGAGCCAGAAGCCTCAATATTCATCAAACTACGTAAACTGCAGTGGACTGGCCATGTAGAGCGGATGGAAGACAGAAGAATCCCCAAACGTGCTCTTAAAGGCAAAGCGAGTGGTAACAGGCCAGTAGGCAAACTACGCAAGCGACGGGAAGACTCGGTTGATGAAAACAGCAAAGCCATCTTAAAAATTAGCAGCTGGAGGACGCGGTCTTTGGATCGAGACGATTGGAGGCCAGAGCTCGATTTGGGCCGTCGCGCCATTGACGAGGAGTCTAAAATACAAATATAAAAAAAAGTATTCTATCGAACCGCCACTTTCGCTTTGAAACTCTCTTCTGGGGGTCCCAGGGGATGCTGCTCCCACCTAGGTCATTGTGAATAAGTGACCAAAACTTTTTAAATGGGTCAGAGATTCGTTGGAAGACGATTCGCGGAGTGGAAGACCAATTGAAGTCACTTCGCCGGAAATTATTGAGCGGGAGGATCAGCTGGTGCTGAATAATGGTCGTATAACATTTGGGCATGTCAAAATTGAGCGCAAGATGGGTCCCCCGAAACCTTTCAACAATTCAAAAAAATCTTCAGACAGCAATTAGCGCTTTGGCCGAATGTGGATTCCAGGAGAACAGCCATCCACCCTACACACCAGACCTGGGTGGGTGGAACCTCAGAGGTCGTTGTTTTTAGAGTGATGAATCGCTCAAAGAACCCGTGGAATCACATTTTGAAAGCAAGGAGGAACATTCCTTTAGAAAGGGCATAATTTTACTTCATGAAAGAGCCACTAAGTGGCTCAAGGGTGAATATATCGAAAAATAAAGCCTTGTTCAAATTTGTAATAATTGTTTTTGTTACCCAGAATAAGAACTTTTGTATCTCTCCTTGTACGTCTCAAGAACAGTTTCAAATATGGTCTTGAAATTTGTGCAGGAGTTGTGTCTAGTAGGCCCCTAGTAGGGAAAAACGGGAGTGAGAGTCTGACTTTTATTCCTCGGGAACCGCTACGGAATAAAAGCTTTGAAGTGATACCCGTTTAGAGCCCCCATAGGGGCATACTAGAAAAATAAAATGTTTGTTTGTTGAAGAAAGTTACAGGGGTTGGTAGTGTTTAATTGTATCTCAGAAACGGATTATGCTACAAAGTTGAAGCTTGGTATGTATATGTATATGTACTACAAAATGTGTGACAAAAGATAGATTTGTGCGTTGGGAGGTGGGGCAAAACCGATTTAAGCATTTTCTGATATTCAACCCCAAGGACGTGTGTTTGTGTAATTCTGACAAATATTTTAGATCTAATGAGATATTGAATTCGTTTTTACTTCTATGGCTTTATATACAATCGCCTAAAAATGTATTTCAGGATTTTGCGATAGTCAACCCCTAAATAGGTGCAATTTGATAGTGGGCGTTTTTAAAATTAATAAAAAAGCGTTCAAACTGTTGGTAGGTTTTTTTTCACCTTTAATTATTAATTTAATTTTGTATATTTACGACAAGCGTCAAAACCTGCTGCTTCAGCTGAAAAAATTAAGGAATAAGTTCCCACTTTAGCAAGTGTTCAGAAAGTGCTTGGAGTAATTCGTCCCCATCTCGGACGGCATATAAAAACTTAATTACTTCAGCGCTATAAAAACGCTGGACTGGAATTCGCACGAATTTAGTTAAAATTGTGCAATAAATTGCATTATCTTAGAAGGCTAACAGATCTCAGTGGATTACCTGGAACTTATACAGATCCAGAAAATGAAGGACGGTTGCTGTTCCTGACTTTCGTTTTTCCTGACAAGTTGAGCTCAATTGTGACAGGTTGATCCATTGGATAATTACGCCGGTCCTCGAGTAGTACTTCTTGGAACTAATCAAGGAAATAGCCTGCCGCTGAAAAAGATTTTCCTCTTCACACACTAATTTGTTTTATATAATTGAACAGCAACACCCGTAAGCCGTAACCGGAACAAGGCAAGTGTAAGAGCGGATTCAAAAATTTCATCTAAGGGTCTACTTCATTCTTGATAGTACTTACTGCCACCCCCCAATTTAATTAGATAAAATAGTTCTGCAGTCATCTGTGCAAATACCAAACAATTTTTTATATTAAGTTGATTATTCTTTACTAGGATGACGACTATTTCTCTCAGACGAGGTACAGTTAGTCGCGATCAACTTATACCACAGTTCACGAATAATCGTAAACTCAATAGTTGCAAGATTGTCTTAATGAAATACGATGAATATAATTTTTGAGGTCCACTAAAGAACAAAAGTGATGAGAATTATTGACCTTATAGATTTCGCAAACGCTTTCAATGATTGGCTTTAGGTTAGGTTAGGTTATAGTGGCAGCCATCCAAACTATGGATCGACTCACTTAGACCATTCGGTTGGTCCATTGTGATACCACACCCGTAGCATTGCTACAGGGGAAAGCTAGTCGAACCAGCCACAGATGCGAATGAACTTTGCTAGTTCATCAATTCGTGCTCCAACCATGTCGCCGAGTCTGGAAAAGAAGTAGCTGCCCATGGCTCTGAACCTACTGCTGGCTACTTGGGGAACCCTCACAAAGTAGATGCCTAACGCTCTCTTCTTCTTCTTCACTTCTGCAGCTTCTGCAGTAGTCATTATATTGAACGCCTAAGCGTTGTGCATGCCTGCCAAAGAGACAGTGCCCCGTTATGATAGCCGTAATGTTACGGGTCTCTATACGACTTCTTTTCAGAAGATCGGCAGTCCTTCTAGGATGTATTACCAGCCATAGATGCCTGGAGGTTTCACACGTAGTTAGGTTGAACCATCTGCCATTGGTCAGCTCCATTGCCTTCCTGTCAAGATTACTCTTGATTGGCTTTACATCTCACCTCTTATGTTTGTCCCTCGATGTTAATGGCGCTAGCCTTAGGTTTCAAGTCACGCTACGTTACTCCTTCATTGAATCTTATTATTTATTGTTAAAATGGCTGCTTGGTCTTTTTGCAGCTAATGAAAATCTCCCAGATGGTGTTCAACTGTTTTTCAAACAAGAACACGAAAGTCTCTTAGAACAATATTCCTATGTGGAATCTTCAGTTCAGGATGTTGTTGGACAAGATTTCGACGATGACTATTACGCAGGTAATTGTACCCAACCAGATTGATTAAAAAACGCCTTCTAACTAATTAAATAATTTAGAAAACGAATACCATCGACCTACTTCGAATAGCATAGCTATCAATCAAATCAAAATTAAGTTAGAACCAGGTGAACCATTCCGTAAGTAGCCTATTACAATTCCTACATCAAAAATATTGTTTATATGAAAATAAACAATCATTAGATGATGACAATGTCTGGGAACAGCAGCAGACATTCGCAGAAAGTACTAGCCGAAAGGGAATTGCAAATTCCCGAAAACAATCAAAAGCCAAACCAAATTCGTTGGACAGCGAAGAAAAAACGAAAGCCGAAGAAGAATTGATTGCGAAACATATAAATCTCGAGTGCGAACAATGTTACGTTAAGTTGAGTACTTTTTATGAATTAAGTAGACACTACCAAGCTGCCCATAATATCAGCGGCTACGTTAGATGCTGTGATAAGAAACTTCCAAGTCGTTCGTATGTCCTCGACCATATTAATCAACATATTAATCCTGATAATTATAAGTGAGTGTTGCTCCTGTTTTTTTTCCTCTCGGTATGATGAAAGTTATGTTATTTTGCTTCATATTGTCCAGGTGTAAGGAATGTAATAAATCATTTTCCACACAATACGCCATCAAGAATCATCTAGCCATGATCCATGCGCCCGAATCATCAAAAATCTACAAGTGTAAGGAGTGCCCGAAACGCTTTACCAATGATCATTCGTTAAATATGCATTTAAGCCAACATAAAAATGAAAAGGAGAAACGATTATACTGTATCGAGTGTCGAAAAACGTAACTGGCGAATTAAATTGTTTGGCCTTGAAAACTAATTTTCAGCGATTGTCCTTTCTTTTTGTAGCTTTCCGACGGCCATTGCAATTCAAATGCATCGTAATGTCTATCATAAACGACTTATTGGTCATATCTGCCATGTTTGTGGAGTGGTTGTTCGAGGAAAGAAAAACTTCGGGAAGCATATACAAGACCATGCTATCGAGTTGGGCTCGGAGGCTATTAACGATCCGGTTTGTCCGCTATGTGGTAAACTTTCGGCATCGATTAAAACACTACGACATCATATTCGATATGTTCATTCGGCTTTTCGTCCGCATAAGTGTCCGATTTGCGGAAAAGCCTTTAAAATTCGGCAAAAATTAAAAGTATTACTGTATTATGGAGTTGATTGTAGAGTTCTTTGAATATTTTGTTCGATTTTCCAGGAGCACATGGGAACGCATGCTGTTGGTGTTTCGCTTCCATGCCCGTATTGTCCTAAGCTGTTTCGAAGTAATATCCATGTTTATTCGCACAAATATCGAATGCATAAGGACGAATATGAGAAGGAAAAAACGGCTCGACTGCAGGCAGCTTCGAACGGCACTTACACACATTATGCTATGTCTTATGATCCTACGACGAGGATATATAGTAATCCGCAACCATACACGGATGATGGTGATGATGACGATTGCTACGTTGTTTCGTGATTTTATTTTATAGTTCAGCTATTTATTTAATTTGTGTTACTATTTTTAAAACAGACTGACCAATTGATTTGATTTAATTACAGTATTATTTGATTTAAGGAAAGCTGCCATACCTTGTGTAGATGTGATTTTTTTTTTTTATTACAGTAACATAATTTGCAACTAATTGTAATCAGCTTTTAATTGAAACATACGTTTTAAATTACATACCTACATATGTATCAACTTAAATATATAGTTTCTGTAAATTTGTATATAAATTTCTACGTCCTTCCATAGCATTGCGCGGCAGGTCCCCCTGTCCTGTCTCCAAAAAACGCAAGCGCAAGGTTATGACGAACTCCTACGTAACTCATTTAATGACTTCGGATAGTCGAAGTAAGCTTGAGTCAATGACTCTTGCAGGAGCCCTTAATTTGTTGAAAATATAAACCCCTATAAAATTCGAAAAAATATTGAACGATCTCAAAATGCAGCTCTATTCGTAGAATTGCTTGATGTTTCATACCCTGAACCTTACGTATCAGTCTAATTTTCAAGTACGAAGGAGAACCTCCATGCTGCTTCGAACGAATTTATTTGAAAACAAAGGCGTCCTTAAGTGGATTGTATGCTTCCTTATGAACCAGAAATATTTGGGTTTTAAATTGTGATACATATTTAATTTTGTGCGACTAATTTGGTCTGACTGGCCGAGCCTTTTAGTTGAATAGTTGAAACTGATAAAATTTGACTAGACCACATTGTAGTACCACTTAAATAGTAACATCTAATACCTCTCGACGTGACATCCTTTCTAATAACTAGGCATGGTTTAACGAGAACTTCCACAAATCCGTTTAAAGATAAGGAACTTCATTTCGGGCGTCCAAACGTTCTAAGCTGCAGAAAAAAATTTATAAACAGCGGTCAACTGATCTAACCAAAATATGAAACAGAAATTCGTTAAATGTTCCAAGGCAAACACACGATTTTATTCATTCGTTGGATCAATAAAACGGAATTTTGGTTATCATCTTCTACTCTACCTACCTATCATCCACAACGAACTTATTTCTGAGTTCTTGGCCAAAGCTGGACCCGACTTATCGACCACCATCTCAAATTGGAGGGTTACATCTCTAATATCTGGCTTTACATTGCCTTCACTTAATTTGGATTGCAGCTCCCCGTTGTTTTCAAAAATTGCTCTCAAACTCGTTATCATCTTTCATACGCTTTGGAGTGCTTCTCACAGATGTAGAAAGTCGCGATGGTTAGCCAATTCCAAAGAAACGTGCAATATAATGCAGGAATACCTGTATTTGTTTCGTCGGCGAAAATCAAGAGCTTGCCATTAGAATAAGCATTTGATAGAGAATTTGTCAGAAGTGTTTTTAAATGGATTGGGAGTTCTCTTTCTAACATTTTTATATTTATGCGAAGTTACTTCTTCTCTCAAATCGAACGTTACACAAAGCTCTTCTATATCTGACACTCTATTTCTTATCTTCATTAACCACTTGCTGTGGTTTGATACTCCAACTAACAGTGGTCAATGTCTCAATGATTTCGTTTTAGCTAGTCAATCAGTGAATCTAGTAGTTTTACTCCTCAGAGTTCAACTCTATGGTGTGGCAACAAACAATATTTTGTTGACTTTCCTTCCATCAGTCTATGAAACGAAATATTCAGACTATCGTCGCAGGCAGATCCTTTCCTGGTGCACAAATTTCTTCCTCGATAGACTCTGCGTAAAAATAATTAAACTCAGCCAGTCTATAATCGCTATTGACGCTTCTACGCGTTTGGCTGTTCTAAGGAGGTGCAAATCAATTTTCTGCTCGAAATTAAGCCACAAAATCTAATTTAGCTTTACTTAACCGTACTCAAAATCACGTCCGCTGACTAATAGAAGATGAAGCCATTATCTCATTTTGTATAGACTCCCGCGAGTATCGTCGAAATGCCCACAACCGTCGTCATTCTATACGCACCCAGCATTGGCACTATTCCAGTCCTTTTTGTAGAGAACAGTGAAATTTAAGCAGTATTTCGTCAACCAAAAATTAATAATGTGGACTGCTTCCTCCAACATGTTTTCCTACCATCAAAACACTAGAACACCTCCTGTGCAGCTGACCGGCTCTTGCTAGGAGACGGATGAAGGCTCTAGGTGCACCGTCTTTCGCAAACCTTGGAGAAGTCTCGCGTAGCAGCATGCAGAGCCATCTAAACTTTGCTACGGTAACAGGGACCTTTGATTTGAACGAGGAACTCTCAACACAGATCGATACGCAAGCGCACCTACCTTAGGTACATTGGGTCTCCTTTTTATGTGGTATCGCTATGGACCCTCGAGGGTTTATGTGAGGCTATTAAGCCGCCACTGATACCTAACCTAACCCTACCATCGATGGAAATATCAGTTATTCTACTCAAGCGATTCTGAGCATCAGTCTTTATTTGTCTCCAAGACTTTGTTCACAACTTTTCGATTGTTCTTCTCCTTATGTGTTTCTTATACAACCCACCACACGTCGTCTACCTGTTCGGTATGCTGTGATCGATTCATTGGCCCCTTTGTCTCTCAATCTAAATGCCATTTTGGAATGTTCTTCTCCAAAGATCGTCGTTAGTGATAAAATCCGGTTAGAATATCCTCAAGATATGTAGAAAGCGAATTGTGTACACAATACTTTGGTTTGTTTATCGGTTTTCTTCCATGTGATATGAAGTAAGATTTAACCAATCCAGGTTCAGTATGTATAAATCCAAACCGAAGGTGTGGAGAACTTTATTTATGCAAGCGAAGTCACCACATCCTTGTCTGCTTTACCTTGTCTCATTGGATAATCCTGATATCGGCCACCCGTTAACATTATTACATTTATGCTATGGTATATGGGGTGGTGATGCCATCATCCTCCTTCACTTAGACGTTAGTGTTCGTCCATTGTGCTCCCCGTTTGAGTGTGGTTACTCATGGAACCTAAAACCATTTTGTGGATTTTATATAATTTGCTATGTTACATAGCTTCCCCTTATCGATATCACTAAGGTCATCGAGGAAATAAGCGCCGAGATTCCGTCTTCTCGTTCCCAATAGAGCCGGACACTCGCATAGGACGTGGAAGATTGACTCGTCCAGTTCTGGACCGCATCTACGACAAAGATCATTATCCTCGGCACCTAGTCGTCCGGCGTGTCAACCGATCAGGCAGTGACTTGTTAGCACTCCAATTAGTGTGCTGGCATATTTCCTGCTCAGGTCCAAGAGAAATTTGCTTGTCCCGTAATCATATTCAGGCCAAAGAGTTCTTGATATTGAGAATGTAAGTTTGACCATAGAGATATATGTACTGGAGATGACGAGCAGCGACTGTTTTGAAGCCGGACGATTCCACGCAAAGGACCAGCAATTAACACTATGCTACTATTAGCATCTTACTCACATTTATATTATACCCTGGTCTTGAACACGAAAAACACCAACCATTTGAATACTAGGCTACTATTTGCATTTCACTGCCACCTGGCTTCAAAACGCTCCATACAAAAACGTGAAATCTGGCTTCATACTAAACGGCGTCTTATCGTCTCCAGTATTTATATCTCTATGGGTGTGACCATCTATTGCCTGGGTACTCACTGCAAGCATAATGAGTTCATAGACTGTTTTATGTATCCGATAGGAATAGCAACCTGCTGGTCTTCCACTAGTGAGCTTAGGCTGGAGCCTGCTCGAGCGAGTTCATCAGCTAGTTCGTTCTCCTGGATTCGACAGTGGCCTGGCACTCATCAGAGGATTATTACATTTAACTTCACACTCCATTTTAAGCTCGACCAGTAATTGTTTCTGTATGATGAAATTAATAGCTTCGGCTTCTACTTTGCAAACTTTCCAGAAGCAAATCACTGTTCGCCGTTGAATGTCGACAGCCTATACATGGTATCGTAAAATCCGTACGTACTCAATGTTTCAGTTTCATTTCAATCATGATTTAATTCCTTTTCTGGGTGTATTCTACAGCTCCAATTCAAGTTCCATATAGTAACAGATCATTTGTTTTTATTTTTATTAATGATGTTGTGAAACTCGGAAAAAGTCAAAATAACCGAAGGAAATGAAAAGATGATGCATTTCGAAAGCCAGTTCCTCCCGCGTCCGAACTAGCGACGTCTTTGCTGTGGTGCGCCTAACTGGCGCAGTGGGAAATTTGTTCACGGAAAAATATACATTAACTACAAGCCTCAACAACATAAATTTCATGTCGATTTACCTTCGGATTGGAAATATAAGATGTTTCCAGAGAGTCATTAGAGACCAAGAACCAAGAAGATATTAAATAACCTACTTAGCCCGTCTTTAAAAACAATTTTTAACCTGTCATACCCATTTCCTGTTGTACTCGAAAAGCAGCTCTGAGAGCCATCTTTCGACCTAGTGCAACTTCCGAAGACCACCGTTTAGAATTGTATAGTCGCTGCGTTCGTTTAGCGCTCACCTGATTTGACAACTGCTGCTGTCAAATCCAACATCCCCTTACAGGTGTATCGAAGTAAATAGAAAACAAACTCATTTTAAGTTATCCGGAAACTGCAAATCCAATCGGAATAACGAACAATGATTTGCCGAATGTGTTTGCTCGAGTCTACCGAAGTTTTACAGATTTTCGACGCAGAAGCCATTCAACTCAACGTCGCCGAAACGATAAATAAACACTTCTGGTTCGACGTAAGCAAACAATAAATACGTTGCCTAAATCAAACTAGAAACCAAACAATTTAATTTTCAGATAAAAAGCGACGATAACGTATCGGATGTTATTTGTAATTCATGTTGGTGGAAAATCGAGAGTTTTCACGTTTACTACCTGAGCGTAGAAGAAGCCCAGCGAAAACTGCTGGACGCAAAACTTCCCATCAGCATTGTTCTTAAAGCTGAGAGTGAAAATGATACGGTGGATGTGGCAGACCACGGTGTTGCTTTGGTAGCATCTAAGACTGATTCCGTTAAAGATGAAGAGGATGAAGATTCCAATGATGGTATGTTCTTGGGTACTGAGTTTCTAACAAGCATCACTAAAAATTTGATCGTATTTACAGGGTCGGATGACGTTGAGTTTGCTGGTTCAAACGCGGAGAGTTCAAGCGACGAAGGTAATTTAAACTTTGCAGTATATTTGCAATATTTTACCTACCGGCTGTAAGGAAAGGGAAGGAGGGCGACAGGAATTATATAGAAAGAGGATGAAGGGCGACTGGAATTATTTAGGTCATCAGCCGGAGTCCGAAACTTCTGTACTGATTATTAAAGGGGTGTGCCGGGGGCAGCACGGGATCAGGGCTAGATGAACGGGATTGATCATAGAGATTGGAGTTGGTTCGGTTTCCTTTGTCACTGAAGCCTCAATTGGACCTATTATGACGTCCCCCTGAGTTATCTATATTTCTTCAATCCTTGGGTCTGAATGAGATTTTTTCAAAAAGGAATAAGAGGAATAATAATATTTAGGATATCCGCGGTCAGGATATAACCAATGGTTCCAGGAAGCCCTGAACGAAGTGACGAAGCCTTTTGTGAGCAAGTCCCTCACATTCACAGAGAATGTGCTCTGGTGTTTTGTCTTCATCATCGCAAAATGCGGCATGTTTTGTTCTCCGCGAGAGCGAGAGAATCTTATATAATTAATAATCAATGGCACAATAGCCCAAATTGGGCCTAGGCCTTGAGGTAATGCTAGAGTTACTTTATTACTAGACCAACGGAACACTAGGAGGTGAAGTGGTGGTCAGCCACACGTTCCCGATTTTTCACTCAGGTACTCATTTACAGCTGAGTGAACTGGTAGTCCGGCACCCAATCTCATTCTCGAAAATTACTTGTCGCCAAGCAGATTCAAACCTGGTACCAGGTGCGCCGAAGGCAAGTGCTCTAGCCACTAAGCCACCCAGACTACTCTTATATAATTGCTTCTTCATATAAGAATGTCCAGTCAGAGCTCCCACTAAGGTTCGAGTCGTATATCTCTCTAATTTCAGATAATCAGACGTTCTTTTCGCCGAACGTTCTGGCATAAATAGCTTTGAGTGTCTGTTACCCCGTGGCAAGTCCCACTATGCGTTTTTTGCCGCATTTGGATGTTTATTTTTGCTGTGCTTAGCGTACCCGACAGAATGAATGTGGTCCCATGAAGCTAGCTTCTAAACTTTTTTTAGCCATCGAGTCGGCTATTTCGTTACCTTCATAGACGCTGTGTCCCTGAATCCTAATGAGGTTAACTCGCTTCTGGTTTCCGAGTTCTATCAAGCACTGGATGCAATCCCAAACAATTTTGGAGTAGATATGAGCAAGCCGCAAAGCCGAGATAGCTGCTTTGCTGCCCGAGAGAATATGTACGTGTTGGTTTTTGTAACCCCGTATGATATTTTCTCTTATGCAGAGTTCAATGGCATTAGTCTCCGCCTGGAAGACAGTGGATGTTACGTGCATGCTAGAGTAGAATTTAACGTTTGGGCAAACTCCATAAGCTCCTCCACCTTAATTAGTTTTATGTCTGTCTGTGCACCAGATTATGGATCACAGTTTGGAGTGGCCCAATCCTCCCGTTCAGGCAGGATAACTTTGAATGGCCTTGTGAAATGAAATTTCGGTGCCATTGAATCTGTAAGAGGTATCGCTAAGAGGTCCTTGTTGAGCTCCGCGGAAAGCGTTAGGGAAGCTATTTTGCGCTGTGACTCATTCTCTGAGCTGGAAATTTTGTATTTAGTGATTATTGCTTTCTTTTGTATTTCTATGTGTGCTAGATTAAGGCAACCGTGACCGTGACCGTGGTACTCATCGGCCCAGTGGTACTCAGTGATATGCATGCCAGTCTTGGTAATTTTGTCAGCTTAATCTGAGCTGTTTTCTGTCCACCAGACAGGAGACGATCGGTCTAGCAATGGCGGTGTACATCCAGTAGGTTAGTTTTAGACTCTGTCCTCAGTTCTTGCTGAGATGACATTTGTAAGTCCAAAGAGAGATTCTGTTTCAAGAACTTTTTTCCAAATGGTCATTTCAAGTAAGTTTTTCATCCAGGAGATTCTCAAAAATTCAATTTAGTTTGTCCTTACACCTCCTTTTGGTGAATGCAACAATTGTGCTTTCCTTTGGGTTGGTACCGAAACCTGCTTTAGTACACCAGGTTGCTACCTGGCTTAAGGCATTTTGAAGCTCTGTGGGCGTTTCTTCAAATTTACCTCCAACGTGAATGGCAAGATCGTCAGCTTTAAAAATGTACCGTAATTCCAGATCTTTTTAGATCGTGAAGACGTCGTCCACTACTAAGCACCATAGGATGGGTGATAGTACTCCGCCCTATGGCAGGATTTCGCAGCTGTGATTGTTACTGTTGCCTCAGCTAGTGTCGATTGTCGATTATGCGATCCTTAAGGCAGTAGAATGGATTATAGAGGGAAGATGGAGAGGCAGGATGACGACAGTCAGGCCGCTCTACAAACTCTATATAATCCAATCGTCTTTTCGAAGATGATACGTGAGTGTAAAGAACGGTTGAATTCTGTTGGCAGATTCAATGACTTAAAGCTCTTATGGGTTCCAGGCCACCGGGGTGTAAATGGCAATGAAATAGCTGTTGCATTAGCAAAGGCTGGATCGGAGTCAGCCATAGTCGGACCAGAACCAGTTTTCGGTGTGCCGGTTGCCTCTGTTAGGGCTGCCATTGCTGAGTGGGTAAGTAAATCACACATTGAGAGATGGCGGCTTCTTCCGGGAATGCGGCAGACCAGAAACCTTGTTTAGGGACCAAGTGGACGAACCGCTGCTTTTCTTCTCAAATTGAGTAGAAAGGAATGTGGTAGTATGGTTGGTGTCCTCACAGGGCATAACTCGTGTGGCCTACACCTGGTCAGATTGAGAATCATTGACGACCCCATGTGCACTGCTTGCGACGAGAGCGACGACACAACGGAACATTTCCTTCTCGAGTGTCCAGCTTACTCTTTTGCGAGAATGCACGTAAACGGCGTTGATGTTATGAGGATAGAAGAACTCCGTTCTCGCTCCCTACCTGAGCTCTTGAAATTCGCGAGGAGGACGAAAAAGTTCGGGTAGAGACTGGGTGATTCGAGTATAATGGACCATGTAGGCCTGAATGCTCAAGATGCGCTGATTTGCTGCGTGTCTTCCCCACACCAAACAGCAACAGCTAGTGTCGAACTTATTTTTCTGCATTTTTGCATGGCCTTGATCCAACTGCATGTTTTTGGATTAATGTCATGCTTTTGTGCAGCATAGTAGATACTCTTGTAGGCAGTGTTAATAAAAGCCCCTTCGATATGTAAGAAGCAACCCACAGCTAATTCCTTGTCGGTTTTTAATTTCTCGATAGACTAGGCTTTGTAAGATGTGGGTTGTAAATTTCCGGTTGCGATTCCAAAGTCCTATTTCTGATAAGCCTATCTATTATCTTTTCCATCTCTCATTTGGTCTTCGGTGAGAGTGACCTCAGGGTGCATTGAATGCATAATATCCTCTTTCATTTGAGCTGTTACGTCTCTTTATGAAAGTTTGATGTACTTGGAGTTGGGTTGGACGAGCTTTGTTCTTCCACCGGCTTTTCTTTTTCTTTTACTGTGTAGTCTATAGTTTTGATTTTGGAAAAAGTTTTGTCTTTTTTGAGGACGTCGCAGACTTCCCAGATCTCTGCACCATATTGGAGATAGGTTCTGGTGTGCTACCATCAGATCTAACTCTTTTGCAAGTATGTGTTTTGTTACATTCCGAATTGCATTTATCCACAAGTGTCTCCACGCTTCTTCCGGATCCACACCCTGGCAATTTTAGTATTAATACGTCTCTTGAAGGCTCCAGTGAAGTATTCAAACTGACTCTCCGATTCGACTTGCGGTAGGTCTACTAGAATAACTTCTGTATTAGGGACAATTGGACCCTGAATGCTGATGTCGTTCGCATTTACTACCGCTCCTCTGCACAGAGATGGGGCAAGCAGATTCCCCTCTTCATGATGGTCCAGCGGTGTGCGTAATAGGGTTTCTTCACACTGCATCCATTTCGCCATCAATGCTCCAAGCAACTTCAACGTGAACTGCAGTGCAAGTTCCAGTGGACACTACGTAGGGTTTTTGGTTTTTTGGGTCAATTTTGTTCTCACGAGTACGGCGAAAAAAAAGTCCGTATCCGCTGAGCTCTACGGATATAAGGCTAAACTACAAAATGAGTTCTCCCGGTGCCCCTAAGAGATCGTTGATCACATGCAGCCCTCGTCACGAATACTTATCCACCTTGGTTTGGGTGTGGATTTTATTTTGTTCACCTCTCCTCTAAAGTAGTTATAGTGTGAACCCCAAACATTCTCTAGATTTGCGACGCTAGCCACCTATCACGACAAGGTAGAAATACACGGAGTGGTTCCCCGTGCTACTTAAAATTTCTACAGAGATGGTTAGTCACAGTTCTAGTGGAACCGTTCAGTTGCACCTAAGCTACTTGCTGTATAAATTTCTTACATAGAACTTTAAATCACACAATATTTGTATTGAATATCAGTAAACCAATTTATGTTTTGAAGGAAAGTGAAAATAAATAGTTACATAAAAATGATTAATATTTTATTATCTTGCTTTGTACTATGGCAAGCAGTGTTCTTTCTTCACTTTCAAAGCCTCTGAAGCACGGAATGGCTCGGCCACACTATTCATGCTAATAAGAATTTCAATATCGCATTAGAGTAAGTTTGTAGCCTATATCAAAAATTGTGCACTCTTTCAGATAACTTCTCGCTCCTTTTGCGTATGAATATCCGTGCTGTATTGATACCTGCTTAGCCTAACAATTACAACCATTTATCTTTCCCAAATTTACTGCAAATTAAACTTCTATTCTTCTTCAGCAAATAATGTGAAAGGTACCTTGTATAATATTCGTATTTTAATTTTCATTTAATTTTTCAGAATTATTGGTGACTCGTGATACAAAAACTACCGATCAGGAATCAGTAGGCATGCTAACTCGTGGTGCAAAACGAGCTGTATCCGATCAATCTACTAAATCTGAGGAAACTGATATTTTACCGTCCAATGTATCAAATGTTAGAGACGAAATAGTATTACCAAAAAAACGAGGACGAAAGAAAAAATCGGAAACTGTAGTCCCACAGCCACATGTCGAATCTGAATATCGGAAAAAATCCAAACAATTAGATGAGGAAATCGCACAAAAAACTAAACTGAAATGTGATCTTTGCATTTCGGAATTTACAATATTCTCACAACTTCAGCGACATTACCGTGCAGAACACCGAAGAAAAGGATACGTGGTTTGTTGTACGAAGAAGTTCTTTAAACGGGGCCTTTTTCTAGATCACATAACGAAACATGTAAATCCCGAACGCTTTAAGTAAGATTTATGGCTATTACTCGTCGGAAATAATTTCTGTAATGAATAATTTTTCGTTGCTAATTTCAGGTGCAATAAATGCAATAAAATTTATGCAAATCGACGTGCATTACAAAATCACATGTACATTCACGAGTCGATAGATTCGAAAAATTTCCAATGCGATCAATGTCCGCGTCGTTTTGCCAAACAGTATTTACTAAATCATCATAAGATTATACACACTCCAAAGGATCAGTGCAAATTGTTTTGTGAGGAGTGTGGCAAGGGGTAAGAATATTTTCGATTTTACCAATCTTTCAATGACGAAGTTTTTTCTTGCAGTTTCAATACAAATAATTCGTTGCAAACACATCGTCGCTATATTCATGAAAATGCCTATGCACAAATGTGTCACATATGTGCAAAAGTGATTCGGGGTAAATCGCTCTTTGCTAAACATCAATTAGAACATGCTGGCATAATGGAGCCGAAAGAGCAGTGTCAGGAATGTGGTGTATGGTTGAAAAATGCATTTCGATTGAAATTGCACATGAAAAAGCATAGTGAAACTGAAAACGAACATATTTGCAATATATGCGGCAAAGCGTCAGCATCGAGTGTTGGCCTACAGAGTCATATTCGATATGTTCATGCAGCGAAACGGCAGCATCAATGCCCGTTCTGTGATAAGGCGTTCAAAAAGGCGCTAACTTTAAAAGTAAATCCGCAAAGTGCATTATTTTTTCTCCGAATTGCTTTACTAATTTGAATTATTATTTTAATTTCTAGGAGCATATAACCACCCATACTGGCGGTGTACTTTACACATGTCCTCATTGTCCGAAAACGTTTAATTCGCGCTCAAATATGCACTCGCATCGTAAAAAGATCCATCGGCAAGAATGGGAAGAAGCACGAAAGACTCGTGGTATGCCGCCCGAACTGTTGAACCGTCGGATAGATCGTGCTAATGAAGTGCCGTGTAATAATAGTTTAGAAAATACAATTAATAATTTAGAGGTTGCTTCTGAAGTTGATGTTGTCTGTGAGAGTGTTGTAAGTGTAGCTTAACAGGAAAAAGTTTTATAATAAAAGAAAAGATGGAATATATTTTAGTATATTGGCATTATTCAATTATTTACAGAAGATTTTATATACAGAGTTTTTCAGAGTCGATTGAAACTGAGTCAGCAAGTAGCTCCGGTCGATTTATAATATAAATGCTCTAGAGAATGAAAGAACGTGGAAAAGGACAAGATTTCATTTTGGAATTATTTTTGTTGTTTTAATGTTTTAAAGCCGACCGATCCAACTTACGTGCGCATTCTAAAGAAAAAGTTGTGATTATACCACCTGGTACATTTGTCAAGGATTTCGTAAGAAAGAAAAGGACTACTTCAAATTTTCGGCAGCGTGAACCAAACGCTAAACTTACCTGAATCGTAGATCTAGCAATCCGTCCTTACGCGTGTACTACCAGAACGTTCGTGGTATGCTTACGAAACTAAATACATTCAGGAGGAACATTAATGCCATTAATCATGATATTATAATTTTGACCGAAACTTGGCTTGATGGCAGTATCACCTCTAATGAATTGGGTCTATCTAACTACCATGCAAACAAGAGGTGTTGGTTGCCTTATCGCTGTGTTAAATACATTGAGATCCAAGCAACTTGAGTTCGATAATGCTAAAGTTGAGGAACTTTTTGTACTTGTCAATGGTAAACTGAATATTATCAGTAGTCTTGAGGCATATAAATCGCATTGCAGCAGCATTAAACTTATCACGGATGCATATCCTGTTGCTGATGTGATTATTGCTGGTGATTTCAACTTACCTCGAATTTATTTTGATGTAGAGTATTGGATAGCCCCCAATAACTGCGAAGCAAGCAATGAAATGGTTGATACATACTCGGAACTCAACTTTTATCAAGCCAATATATTGAATGCTGATGGTAAATTGCTGGATCTTGTTGTAATCGTCTGTTCTATGCTCTATACCACCCGGCATTAGTTATAAAAGTCTTCTTAAGTGAAAATATTGTTTTGAATTCATATATTTCTTTTGTACCTTACAATTTCAAACATGTTAACTGCGATTCTATTTGTCAGCAGATCTCATTAGTTAACTGGGACTCCATTCTAAACGGTTTAGATATTGATCAGTCTGTTGATACTTTTTACGATATATTACATAAAATTATTGCGTTCTATGTACCTACCACTGTTGTTCATGGCTCTACTTATCCACAGTGGATAGCATCTGGTAAATCTAAAATTTTTAACCGAATGATTTTGATTAACTTTTATCTCCAGTAGTAGAGTAAACTTTCACTACGGCATATTGTCGTTTCAGTTGTCTTGGAAACAGAAAGAAATCAATGAATTTAGGATGTCAGAGAATCAATCCACCTCCAATTTTGAAGCCTTTCTCATATTTTAAACTGATCCGTCTGCACCTTACTCCTTTTACACTCTTTCCTTTTTAGGTAGTGGCTAGATATTTCTTCAACATAAAACCGAATAGAGTAGTGTGATAGTTTCGTGGATATTGTTGAAGTTAATTAAGATCGATAATCTTCCTGCTGGACTTCAGTGCAAGGACACAGAGTCAGATAGGTGTGCCATATTCTATTTGTTTTGACTATTGCTAACAGATCAAATAACATGTTCAGTACTATAAAAGCAATTACTCTTTGAAACAATTTTTCACGAGCGTATTTTTCCTACATACTATTGAAAACAAATCCACAATAATTTGTATTCAAAAACTTCGGTCAAACTTCTCGTTCGACGACTGTCCTCGACCTTATGGTATTGGGGATGAGTACGAAACCAAGAGATAGATAGTCAGTCCCCTTCAATTTACCTATCCCACTCATTCGGGTTGGATGAAGGTGTCGTACGACCCGTGACGAGGATCAACCAAGCTGATCGTTCAATACATATAGCTTAGTCTCGAATGGAGTATCAGGATATCTGCTGACCTCCGGATTAACTAGTCTTATCTGTAGTAGGTGTTTTTATGTGCAGATAGATCGCTTTTTCTGCTATTCGTGGGAACACAATGAATTAAAAAAAAAAAAAATCAAGGAAAATAAGAGGTCAGATCTCTGAAAAACCCGGACGTTGGTAGTATTGATGTATGTGCATCCCTTTCCTCGGCTCCTTATAGATACTTTCGAAGACTGCACACTAGACTTGATCCTAGCAACGCTTCTGCGAGAGGACTATAGCAACCAAATCTAGTGCAAGCTATACGCCTGCGAAAACTGGAAACAATAACTGGTCCAAGCAACAAATCCGCGAGAACATTGGAACTCAAAACCGGTACAAACAAACAACCAAAGTCTAGATCTCCAGGCAATCAGACAGGAAGTAGCATTCCCATATACACGGCCCTCCCATTCTCGGTACCAATAAGGACGTGGGTCCAAGTGAATCCTTCAATTTATGTGGACAAATTAGGCTCGAATCGGGACGAATAGTCGGCCTTAACGTCTTTAATCCAATCGAGGAAATATTGTCGAAGAGGCCAATACCCGAAGCGCCATAGAAGACGACAAAATTGTTCAAAACTTTAAATTATTATCCACGGGAAAAACTTGATATTTAAATTCAATTTTTATATGTAGTTGATATTTAAATTAATTATGTATACGTAATACCATACTACAAAATACGGAACGTACTCTTAAGCAGACTGTAGCTAGACCTGTTCTAAAAGTAATGTAAGATCATTTTTATTCATGTAGTTGAATAAATATTAATTCCGGATCCCAATTTAATTTCATATTAAGTCAATTTATACTGCTTAGGTAGATTCAAGTCGTTCTAAATACAACATGATTTTAAAGTAGTTTTGTTTGTACACTTACCACTTAATTTTATACGTTAAATATTGTTTATGCAAATTTAGACAGCTTGCGTCCTATTTACGTTCTTAATAACAATAACAACACAAAATTAATTTAAATAATTTTCGAAGTACTTGAGACAATTGTGGTTCTTTTTCATTTTTATTATCAAACATTCTGAATTTTTGCCGAATAGTTTATAGATACTCGCACGTACTATGACGCTTAAATAGTATTGCGCAAATAAAAGATAAATTTCTGGTTAATTTGCTAACTAATTTTCATTGCTATTTTTTTTATTGCTATTAAATAATAATCAAATATTTTTTTAGAATTAATATTTTTTTGTAGTAGGTAGTTAAGAAAATTTAAAATTTAAATGTAGTAATTTAACGGTTTTTTTGCTTTTCGAAATCAAAGAAGTCTGTGAAGAACACCGCACGTGATCTCTGACTGAAGCAGAACGCTTCAACATATGACTATATAATTCTTTTTTCGGAGCAAACCTAATCCAGTGAGAGTATCCTGCTCAATGGCAATCCCCAATCGGACCTGCAAAACTACTTTCGATAATTTTCTTCAAATCATTCCTTTTTGAACAATCATAGTCCTGCCATCCGATCTGAGTTTTTTCGGATCTCGATTTTTACGGAAATAGATATGATACCCTATAGCACAACCATCCAGGTGCAAATTAAACATGAAAAATCCAGGTGAAACTGTGTTGGACTCGGTGAATCTCGTTTGTGAGACTGAGACTGAGGTTACCCTTTACCAATTGGCGGGGGCGTGGGGTTTGATTTTCAACAATAAACACACTTTCTACGAGATTTGAATCTCATGAATGTGCCGGTCAATCCAGTATGTCACCGTCCCTGCAAGGACGCGCTACCTTAATCCACTACCCTACAACTTACACGCCATCGAGCTTCGGAAAAGTATTATAGTATTATTATATTCCCAAGTATGCAGCGTGGTTAATTTAATACATAGTCATAACGGATATATTTACTGGTAGTATTTCAGGTAAATTAGTAGTCAACTATCGGGTATCGTTAACGAGGAGTGAAAAAGACGGCAATATTGAAGGAAAGAGGCAAAGAATCTCACGCATGTACACCGATGCGAAGTGGATTTTGTCTCGAGGTGAATATGTTTTAACTGAAAGATTAGCCGTGAATGGGATACTACACGGTGCTAACTGGGAAAATTCTTGCTTATTTTCAGGCAGGATGACTTCGATGTTTTGGATCGATGTCCTCTTACAGTATCCAATTTGAATTTTTCCTTATAAATAAATCATTTTTGGCCTTCTGATGTATTTTGACCATTTTTGAAGCGTTCGAAAGTAAGAGCTGAATCTCCGTTCTGAAAAAGAGCCCTAAACGTTCCATTTTATGTCGATACTAAAGCAGTTAGGTGAGCAAGTGAACATAATGGAGTTGTGCTTTTAGAATAAATAAAATATATTAAACCATATTTTTTCCTAGCATTTGTATGGAAGCTATTCGTAGGAGTCAAGTTTTTGTGTTATATTGTTGCCATTATATACATATATGCATACATTTATTTGGTATAAAAACTAAACAGTACGGTTTTCATACTATTGATAACATCTATGAATAACACAAAGTCTTGGAAGGGAGTGTGTCTCCTCCCCTCTCTGCAGCAACACTCCCTTGAACCCGTCAAGGGCTCGAACTGATCAATACAAACATTTTTTGGGTGCAGTATAAATTGCAAAACTCAGCTGGTATAAGTTACTATACAACTGACAAGAAAAAAAAAATAAATAATAAAAATACCCTCCTGATTTTTATTTTTAAATCATAATAAAAGTATTTCTATAAACTATTATACCTGCGATCGATTTTTAGCCGTAAGAGGTCGTTGTCGTTGTCGGATATTTTGCGATGGTATCAATAACTTATGGAACTAAAAAGTAATTTAATATTTCATCAGACCTAAGATATATTTCGGATTTCGTGGAAACATCCAAACCTTTTTTTTCTCCACCTTCGCCCTCCAATGCAAATTTGAAATTTTTGTTTAATTTAAATTAATTTTTGTGTACATCTAGGTCATTACGTGCACTAGGTTTCAAGTTTCTAATAAGTCGTTGCGGATAGAGAAAACACACTACTCACATCCATATTTCAAATAATTCCTGAGATATGAGACATGTTTTTTTAATTGTTATCCCCCACTTACGAGCTCCATCGCACCCCTCAGAATTTTGAATTGAAGATACTCCCCTTCTGCACATATAAAACCGAATTTCATCTTTCTTCAGTAATTGGTTCGCGATATATAGTAGTCCAAAGTTTTTAATCTCCCACCCTCGCAGCTTCACTCCCATATTTTTTATTTATTGTATACTTCGCTAGTATGCCTACAAAAAATCACTAATTTTAAACTTTGTGGCATGAACTATTCAGGAGATATGAATTTTAGGATGTCTCTAAGTGGACCTTTTCTCTTCAAATGGCTACACTATCGTAGCTATATAAAAAATCTGCCAATGGTCTGGGCGAAACTTTATTATTTTTCGGGTCAAAGCTCGGGAGCGGTCAAAGTCGGAGTGTATCATGAGTTGCTTCGAGATTATTAGATTTCTTGGAAAATTAATTTTGTTCTTAAAATAAAAATATTTATAATAGCGATTTTTAGCCGATTAAACATTGGAAAATTTCTTTCTTCTTATCATTTATACTCTCTTAGGAGCTGAAAAAGGAAAAAACTTAAAAACAAGTGTTAGGCGATTATTACGCAAGCACGTGAAAGTGAAAAGATATTTGATTTCTGATAAGACCTGGGGATATAGTAGAATTCGTGAAAGAGTTTACAACCCCCGTTGCACCCCCTCAGGGGTCGAATTTTAAAAAATCCTGAAAACACTTTCTAGGTATTTATATGAAGAAGATGTACAATAAAAATGAATTCAATATTTGGGAAAACCTAATAGATATGACGAAAACCGTAAAAATATATGCATTCCATTTTCACTGATAATTTTTTTGGCCCCCCCTCCGAACGCCAATGGATATTTGAAATTTTTTTTAATCTAAATTAGTTTTCTAGTTGATCTACATAAACATACCGAGTTTCAACTTTGTAGCATAAGCCGTTCTATAGATAGGAAGAACACCCCCCACCCCCGTACCATACTGCCCCTATAAAAAATTATATTTTTCCAACATGCTACTAATATAGATCTATCTAAATACTAAGTTTCAGCTTTATATCATTATAGGTTCTCGAGATATAAAAATCGGAACTTTTTCCTTTTCACCCTCCCCCACCCTCACCCTCTACACCCAGACTTCCAAAATTTTTTTTTCTGCTAGGGGTCTATTAGGCCCACTTCAGGTAAAATTTTTAAGCATATATCTTACACCGTTCTTGAGATATGAGACGTGATTTTTCAGAAAAATTCTTATCCCCTCCACTTTCATGATCCACCGCCCACTTAAAAAATTTTATTTTCAGCAAACTTGATTTGTCAACCTTTATACAAGAACCAAATTTTATTTGTCTAGTGCAATCGGTTCGTGAGATATCGTAATCTAAAGTTTCTCACCTTCCACCCCCGTACGCCACTGCCCCCACTCAAAAATTTATTTCCGATCTATTCTCCTAGTATACCTACAGATATTCATTAAGTTTCAATTTTGTGACATTAACCGTTTAGGAGATATAGAATTTAGAATGTGTCAATCTCACCTTTTTTGCGTTTCGGACGCATTATTTTTCACCCCACTCCCAAACCCCTTCACCTATATCGGCAATTTTTTTGCAAATGGGTCCACTACCGAAGCTCTATATAATTTCCAAATTTCAGCTTCCTAGCATAAGCAGTTGCTGAGATCTAGAAACCATAATTTTCCGTCTAAGACACTTCCCCCTCCTCCCCCCTAACACCCCCACCACTCCAAATTTGGTCACTAGAGGAGGCCTACCCACTCTATCCACGAAAAAAAATTCAACTAAAAGCTCAAAGGGTTTGGGTGCTACGAGCCTTCAAACAATTTGCGTACACCGGTAGACGTACGGCGTACGGCGTACGGCGTACGGCGTACGGGGTACGGCGTACGGCGGACAGACGGACTGAAATTTTTTTTTGCTTTTTTCGTGTCTACTCGTTATGAAACGTAAAAAAAAAAATTTTGAGGGTAGCAAATTTTTTTTTTTAAAAATCGATAACAATACTGTATTATTGAAATAATAAAGTAAAATTTCAAGTTTCAACTTCTGTCTAAAATACTCTCCTTACATCCCATCACAGCCGCACCTCTCACTACCAAACAATTGGGTTGGAGGGGTGGGGAGCGCTTTAGACGAAAAATTGTGGTTTCTAGATACCAGAAACCGCTTACTACAAGAACTACAATTTTGAAGGAGAGGTAGGGTAGGGATTACAAAATCTTTCAACCAATTATACTAGGAAGAAAAAATTTGGTTTTTGCATATAAGATTACAAGTGGAGTCTATTGAATGTAAAATTTATGAAGGGGCGGGCGGTAAAGCACGGAAGTGGGGAGATAGCCATTTTAAAAACAAATTTAATTTTTATATCTCAAGAACCGTACCAGATATGATCTTAAAAGATTTACAGGAGTTAGGCCCAGTAGACCTTTAGCAGGGAAAACAAATTGAAAGGATGCGAGTATATACGCTGGAGGGTGTGAAAAGGGAAAAAATTCTGATTTTAATTTCTTGAAAAACGCAAAAGATAGAAAGATGAAAATTTACGAGTATGTATATCGGGCTACTATAGAGACATCCTAGAAAAATGCAATTTTAATAGCGGTAGTAATACGGAGATTTGTTTCTTATATCTCAGTAACGGCTAGAAAGTTGAAACTACTATGTATATGAAGATGTGCTACTACAGTAATTAAAGAAAAAAAAAGTTTAGATTTTCATTGGCGTACAGAAGTGCACTAAACAAATTTTGCGTGAAAAGGGTTTATTCCATATTTTCACGAATTTTGTTATATCTTTTAGGCATGTCGAGCTATCAAATTAATTTTACTTCTGCGAACTCTTAATACAAGCGGCTAGAAAAGTTTTTTAAATTTTTTCGATAATTAAATCCTAAGGAGGTGTAAAGTGGGTGTGTACATTTTCATGACTTCCGTTATATTTCTTAGGTCTAATGAGGTGTCGAATTCACTTTCACTTCTAAAAGCTTTAAACATAATCGAGGAAAAACAACTTTAAGCATTTTTCGATATGAAACACCCTGGGGTGTAAGGTGATGTTCAATTTTCACGAATTCCGACAAATCTTTTAGGTTCAATGGGATCCAATTCGCTTTTACTACTATGGGCTTTATATGTGATGGTCTAAAAATTAATTTCAGCATTTTACTATATTTAACCCTTACGAGGGTGTAAAATGATTGTGCGAGTTGTTACGAATTCCGACATATTACTAAGCTCTGGTGTGATATCGAATTGTTTTTTACTTTAACAGACTTATCTTATATAATCGAATAAAAATTGGATTCAGATTTTTTTTGATATTCAACCCCAAAAGGGCCGTCGATGATATTTTATCCTCTATGTTATTATTGAAATTGAAAAAATTACGTAAATAAATAAAAAAAATCTGCCAACAGTCTGGTCGTAACTTTATTATTTTTTAGGAAGAAGTCCGGACTGCATTTAATACTGATATGCGATGTAGGTTACTATGCGACTGACAACCTAAAAAATAACGTTCCAAGTAGCCTCATGGTTAGTCTTTAGGTTGTCAGACCCAAAGTAACCTACCATAACGCGTTCCGGAATTCTACCCAAAAATAATAAAGTTGCGCCTAGACTGTCCCTCGGCATTTTTTAACTGTAACACGGACTTTTACCTTTAAGGGGGTCGTACTATGTGACGGGCAGTTTTCTCCCGCTTTTTTCGGGAATTTTTTCTTTTGCAGATGGTGAATTACCCATTCTTGAAAGTTTTACCACATATTTGTTCATATTTCTACAAACATTAGAAATTTTTTTAAGGAGAAATATGGTTTTTTTGCGTGCAGAGCTCTTGAAAGTGACCGCTGTAAAAAAAAGTTGTCAAATGGCTGCCATGATCCCGGCTGTCCTTCTCGTCTGAAATCAAAAAATTAAATTGATTCTTCATTTATAGGCTATAACTGGTACCATAATTAAGTCAATTAAGGTTTTGGGGGTTCAAACCCCCCGAAATGATTTAATTAAAAAACACAGGAAGGCGCGAACGCAGGTCGAGGTTTTGGGGGTTGAAACCCCCCCGAAATGATTAATTAAGAAATCACAACTATATGTAACTAACAATTTTTTTACATGTTAATAATTATGTTGTAATATGAAATCAGGATATCTCACTCTACATTGACTGGTGGTCATTATGGCGCTGGAATCTGTCACTATTAAAGTGAGAAGTGCTGAAGGTACTAGTCAGAACAGATCACTGATTTGCTGGGTGCCAGGGCATAGTAATATACTAGGGAACGAAGAAGCGGATGTTCTGGTGAGAGCGGGATCTGCATCAAATGGCGGGGTTGAAGAGGATGTGAGTACACCGATATGCGGCATCAAAGCGCAAATTGGTGAGTGTTCTAAAGAGGCGGCGAACACTAGGTGGGCAGGACTGGTGGCAAGCTGCAGGATTTCTGGGGCTTTGTGGCTCGAGCTGGATAGTAAAAAAACAAAAAATTTATTAACTTGGAGAGTACCAAATAAAAATTGAAACGGACCAATGCTTTTCAATCTTCTTTCGAGACAACCAAGACAAAAAAGTTTATTATTTTCAGTTTGTAAAGCTTAAGGGTGCGTTTCCATCTCCGCCGTTTTGCGTGTCCCGTCACATTATTGTCATCGACGCTAGAACGTATAATTTAGCCGGTATAATTTTGATTTACAAGGACAAAGCACTCTAAACTAAAAACACTCTAAAACTGAATCATTCAAAATTTTGTAATTTCTTCCAGAGTTCAAAGTATTTAATATAATATTAACTAACAGATATACGAAAGTAAAACATGATGCAGTCACGATCGGCTGCAATCCAATCGTATGATACTCTAGATGAAATACTGAGCTCCGATTTATATTTTAGTTGGGAATATATAAAACGAATGAGGAGTGCACATACAATTATTGCATGACCTTTTAACGTTCCAAATAGCCTCCTGGTTATTCCATAGGTTATCAGTCCCATAGCCACCCACACCGCATATCAGCATTAAACATGGTTTGGACTTCTACCCATAAAATAATAAAGTTGTGCCCAGACTGTTGGCCGATTTTTTTTTAGTTTTAATTACTCTAGTAGCACATTCACATATAGGTACTAAGTTTCAACTTTATAGCATAAGCCGTTTCTGAGATATGCAAAAACCACCCCCACGTCCGTACCTCGCTAACCCCTATCAAAAATTTATTTTTCTGGGATGTCTCTATAGTAGCTCTATACAGTTTTCAATTTTTAGCTTTCAATCCTTTGTGGCTTTCGAGAAATTAAAATCAAATATTTTTCATTTCCACCCACTCCCACCATCACTCCCTACACCCACACCCTCAACATTTTCTTCTCCGCTAGAGGTTTACTGGTCCGAACTCCTGTAAAATTTTCAAGATCATATCTGATACGGTTCTTGATCTTCACCAAACTTATAAATCCTTTTTATTATAATTATTTTACATAATTATATAATTTATAATTTCATAATAGAACGACCCCCTTGTACTATATCCTTCTCGAAAATATTTTGCCTGTAGTATACTAGTATTAAACAGTACCTATAAGTGGTTAAAATTTCATAAAGATCGGAGGGTGTCAATTAATTTAACAATTTTTTGTAGATTTTTCGTGGAATCATCTCACTATTTCTTCGGTTTGATTTGTAAATAGCGTAGTACATAGGTAATAGTATGTGCGGGTGAAAGGTACACACCAAACATTACAACACCACAATCCCATATTCACATCAAAGACGATAATACTGTACCACCAATCTGCAAAGTTTCTAAGTAGTTCTCGCTGAATACAACTTGGACATCATAAGGTGATTAGCTTATTTCCGTTTTTAGTTGGATATTCCGTCTTCGCTAGAATCCTTTTCGAGCATAGCTCTTTAATCAATAGGATTGAGTTTCAGACGTACCTTTCGCACGTCATTACCATCAAAGCCCGGGAAAATCAGGGAAAACAACAGAAAAGAACGCTGTACGCTCTAAAGGAGCTGGGAAAGATCCACTTAACAAATTTTCCTGAAGAACCGGAGTGCAGCATGCATTATTGGAAAAGTTTTTATAACCAGTGATGCACCAGACATAATTATATCTGGGCACTTCGGTCAGGAAGGATGCTGCAGAGAAGGTCTGTCCTATCTGTTCAAATTGGAAATGCGAATAGGCAGACAAAAAAATAAAGCGGGAACATGCAGACGTTTTGCAGCTGAGAATAGTGAAATAAATCAAGGAAAATTGTGGGAGTGATTCTTTTTTTTTTGGTTTGAAAAAAGGATTGATTGTGCAATAAACCACTTCAGAGATTCAGTAAAATAAAAAAAAATCATAAAATTAAAACGAAATCGACTTCCACTTTTACTTTATTATTTTAATAGTAAAATATTGATTTAAACAAAAAACTAAACAATTTTTTTAGGTTTCATGACACCAAAAAGCAAAAAAAAAAATCAGTCCGTCTGTACGCCGTACGCTGTACGCAAAATCGTTTGTAGGCTCGTAGCTCGTATGAGAGGGGAGATGGGGGGAACGTTTTAGATGAGAAATTATGGTTTCTAGATCTTAGCGACCGCAATTGCTAGGAGGCTGAAATTTGGAATTTATATAAAGCTTTGATAGTGGACTCATTTGCCAAAAAATTGTCGATATGGGTGGAAGGGTGTGGGAGTGGGTGGACAAATAATTCGCCGAAACGCTTGACGGCTGAGATCGAATCGACAATCTAAAATGCATATCTCCTAACGGTTAATGTCACGAAAATGAAACTTAATGATTGTCTGTAGGTATACGAGTACTAGGAGAATAGATCGGAATCAAAATTTTGTAGAGAATCAGTGGCGTGCTGGGTGGTCGGTGAAAGACTTCAGCTTACGATACCTCACGAACCAATTGCGCTAGAAAAACGAAATTCAGTCGATAGCATCTCCAGTGTTTGCTGAAAATAAAAATTTTTCAGGGGCGGTGGAGTATGGAAGTGGGGAGGAGGAGATAAGAATTTTTCTAAAAATTCACGTTTCATATTAAAAGAACAGTTTAAGATAGATTCTTATAATTTTTATGGGAAGTTGGCCTAATAGAAACCTAGCAGATAACATTTTTTTGGGGTTATGAGTGTGGGTGGTGAGGGTGGGGAAGGGTGAAAAAGAAAAAGTACCGATTTTATATCTAGAGAACCCATAATGATGTATAGATGAAACTTGATATTTAGATAGAACTATAGTAGTGGTATGTTGTAAAAATATTTAACGTATATACAGGGTCCGGCAGTGAAACCTGACGTTTTTTGAACGTGGGTAGTGGGTGGTGGGGGGATCTTAGGTGGTGGGGGTCGGTCTCGTTCCCTTCTCCTGATGTGGAAGTTTAGTTACAATGGAGCGTTGGAACAGTGAACACCGTGCCTTTGTCGTCGAGACGTTCTTCACAAATAACGATTCTGTGACCCTAACACAGCGGCAATTTCGTTTACGTTTTAATGTTCCTCTTCGTGGCCGATTCCATTTCGGAACACTATTCTTTTGTGAGTTCGGAACTTTCGCAATACATCTTTCAAAACAACATTGCGAATAGGGGGGGGGTCCCACATGACGGCAAGGTCACCTGCAAACATCGAGGCTGTACGAGTTGCTTTTGAACGGAGTCCCCGGCGATCAGCTATTCGTCATGCTCCGACTTCAGGGATGTCCGATAGGACTGTTCGGCGGATACTTCATGAAGACTAGAATTTTTACCCGTACAAAATTGCTGTAGTTCAAGAATTACAGCTTCAAGTTTTCCCAAGAAGGTTAGCTTTTGCAGAAACAATTTTGGGGATGATGAATGAAGACCCTAAAATGATTCATGATGATGTGGGATACCTCCAGGGAAAAGTGTACCTTTATAAGACTAAAAATTTGGCAGAACTGCGAGCGAATATTCAGCGGGAAAAGCGTGCGATCCCGCGCTAAACATTGGAAAGAGTGATGACTAAATTTGCTAACAGACTTGAGCAGTGCAGAGAAAATGTAGGTCATCATTTGAATGATGTTATTTTTGCTTCATAATGCTTTTTCGAATTTTTTTCGTATACATCTTAAACTTCCATTCTTTCTTTTTTAAATAAAAAAAATTATAACAAAATATCTTGAATATTCATTGAATCATTCCATTTCAAAAACCGTCAGGTTTCACTGCCGGACCCTGTATATAAAAGAGGATGTATGTATGTGCGTATGTTCCCTATAAACTCCTAAACCGCTCAACCGATTTTCATCAAATTTTCAGGGAACATGTAGAATAGTCCTGCGATGGTTCCTGTGAAGTTTGGTACCGATGGAATCAAAAACAATTGTTTTTTCGACATTTTTCCAATTTTTTCGCGATTTTAGCTCTAATTGTTTGTTTGTTTGTCCCGTCCTTCCTAAACCATTCATCCGATTGCGATGAAACTTTGTTGATATGTTGAGCGTACGCCCGCGAAGGTTTCTGCGTTAACAAAATCATTTTACAATTGGTGGTACGCGAGTTATTTCGAGATTTGAGTGTATTTCATATAGTTTAGCGGCAGTTCGTTCGTTTTCGGTGTATTAGTTATGCGTTCCTATTACTAAATGGTAAAGTTGGACGATGGATGTTGGATAGGGGATAGAGGATAGTGAATGGAGGATGGGGATGGAAAATGGAGGATGGTGGGTGGTGGATGGTGGATGGTGGATGATGGATGATGGATAGAAGATGGAGGATGGAGGATGGTGGATAGAGGATGGAGTAACGGGAGCAATGAAGCAACGGAGCAACGAAAGTAACGGGAGAAATGGAAGCAACGGGAGTAACGGGAGCAACGGAAGCAACGTAGCAACGGTAGCAACGGAAGAAATGGAAGCAACGGGAGTAACGATAGTATAGCACCAAACAAACGTGAGCGTAGCCGCGGTACGCGGCCACTTTTTAATAAATTCAAATATTTATCGACGTACGGAAGGTGGGCAAAAAAATATTCAGTGAAAATGGGATGCATACAGTTTCATGAATTTCGTCATATCTCTAACTTTTTCTGAAATATTGATTTCATTTTAATTCTACGGATTCTTAACATAAATGCCTAGAAAGTATTTTCAGGATTTTTTAAAATCTGACCCCTAAGGGGTGTAAAGGTGTTGTGTACACTTTCACGAATTTAGCCATATCCCTCAGGTCCAATTATATGAAATAACTTTTCACTTCCACTGGTTTCACATATAATCGACTAAGACCTGTTTTCAGGATTTTTTTCGGTTTCAACCCCTACGGCGGTATAAATGGGTTGAACACGTTTTCACGAATTCCGTCATATCTCTTAGAAGTGATAAGATATCGAATTGGTTTTTACTTCCTCAGGATTTTTTAAACTTATTGAAAAACTACTTTCAGAATTTTTGGATATTCAACCTCCAAGTAATTGTTTTCACAATTTTCGCCAAATCTCTTAGGTTTGATGAGGCATCAAATTAGTTTTAACTTCTGCAGACTTTTTATATATTCTCCTACAAACCAATTTTAGGATTTTCTGATATTCAAACCTCAAGGTAGTGTAAAGGGGTTGCATACATTTTCACAAATTCCAACATATTTCCGGAATCTGATAAGATATTGAATTGATTTTTAGTTCCTGAATGTTCCTTTTTAATCGTCAAAAATTTAATTTCATTGAATTTCAGGATTTTTAGATATTCAACCCTAAAGTTACACACTTTTCACAGTTTTCGACATATTCCTTAGGTTTTATGAGATATCAGTTTCGTTTTTACTTCCAAGGACTTTTATATAATAGCCTGCAAACTATTTTACGATTTTTTGATATTCAACCCCCAAGGTGGTGTAAAGGGGTTGCATATGTCTTTACGAATTCTAACATTCCTCTCAGATCTGATGAGAATTGATCGAATTGATTTTTATTTCCTCGGACTAATCGCCTTATTTTCAGAATTTTTGAACATACTGCCAAAGGGGTGTGGGAGTGTTGCCTTCTTTTTGTAAAATTTTCGCCAGGTCTGATGAGATAGAAAATTGGTTATTACTTCTACGGAAATTTCATATAATGGCCTTTGGCCTAAAAACAAATTCACCATTTTTCGAAATTGAACCCCCAACTGAGTGTAAAGGGGTTGCTTACGTTTTAACAACAACCTCCCAATACCTAACTGGAAAGCGGGGAAAAACATCGGACTGGCCACATTGCAATACACAATGAGATAGGCATGGAAAATTCAGCAAAGTTCAACTTTCTTCTCGAATACTTTTCCCCTTATCGGTTGTTCTTAACATATCCCGAGCATTCTACATACACAGCCGAATCTGCGAGAAAGCTCTCGACTCCACACGTGCAATATATAAGCACGTCAAAGTTTGCAGACACACAGTTTTAACTACGGTGAAGCGAACCGACGATCAGTTCTATCCGAAAGTATTTCTAAAGCGGTTTGGATTGATAGCAGAGCAGTGATCAAGTAGTATATAAAATCGGGCAGCGTTGCCAGTATTGCGATTATTGAATGCGAATAATAAAACGTTATTATTTTTATCGATTTTAAACATTGTATTTTACTTGAAAACCCGGCGAACCCCTAGCTCGCAACAATACTTTAATCTCGAATATAAAAATTTAACAAGAGAGTAGCAAAAAACGAACTGGCAATTGCAATTATTGTAATATTAATTTACGTTTTTCAGGAGGAACATCGTTGATAAGATGACCGTCCACGTGCCAACTGCTAACATCCAACCGATGATCTCTTGCACCTTGCTAATCTTGGTCTTAAAAAAATGGTCATGCCTCGATTTACGAATCTGTAATTAAACGCTTCAAACAACAAATCAAGTAATTTTTAAGCATATGATCGTATTCTTTCTGATGCCGAAAAATCACTGATTGTTATTATTAGCAGTTCGAATTTTAATTTAGCTTTTGAATTCGGCCGTTCAAGACGCAACTGTTCGAGCTCTTCGAGTAGCGCGTAGTAAGTTCAAGCCGCGCACCAGATCGCTAGCGGCGAATAGGCCTGCTATCAAAAGCTTAGATCATTACGCGCTATCAATTAAATAAAATCTTATTAAATTTTTTTTTTCGTAAACGATTACGGGGCTGTGATCTTTGTTAAAAACCAGAGCACAGGGCTGAGGCCCAGTATTCTTTTGGAAGCTATTCGAGCGGTTAGAACGTGGGTTCGGAAAGTATATATTTTGAAATAGTGAGTTCCGAACGGCGGGCTTTTCAAAAAGATAGAGAGAAAACCGTGCGTTTAATCCAAGTTCAAGTTCAAGTGATATTTTAGTGTTGATCGAATTAATTTTATGGTCATTTCCTGCAGTTTTGTGACATTAGGTATTGTTGGGAAAAAAGTGTGTTTGAACCGTTTCCTTTGTGTGGCCCGCTGTGTGAATGCTTAAAATGTGACCATGAAAAAATTTATGTCTTTGATTGAGGGATAAAGCAGTTGGACGTGCTGTAGTTAATTCGTGTTTTATTCAAATTTTTGGTGCTCTATCTGATCTCGATTTCGATCGATACAAAATTTATTGGTAGTGGTCGATATTTTTGCTTCCTGTCGTATGTCGACTACTCGAAATATGCAAATGGCAAGCGTCTGCCAAGGTCTTTTCTGGGCGATTTTGTAATTTTGTCGATTCTCACGTGCGATTAGATTCAGCCTTACTTTCACTGAACCAGTTCTTTCCTAATTTTTTTATAGTAGAATAGCAGCTTCCTCTAATTAGAACTAGAAGACTATAAATTTTTGATAGTAGGTTTGATAGTAGGTAGTCCAGACTAATTGGAGTCAAAGAATTAACATTTATGCGCTAACGTAAAAAAATCAAAATCGAGGGCATCGAGAACCAAACAAATTAGTGATCTTCAAAATACTTGTTCAAGTGGCTTTTATTTGGTGAGATTTTATTCTTGTTAAATGTTTTTTGAGGATAGGTTAAAGTGGTTATCTGCGAATAATAAATTTTTACAACCAAAGGTATGACAAGGTGATAGTCGTGAGGTGTGCAACTATAGCCATGAATGGATTTGAAAAAAAAAATACGATTAGACACTTACAGCCGCCAATCCAACGTATAACAAGATATTTTGTGTAAGTACAATAAGAGCTTTTGTACTAGAGAGGTGAATGCCTTTTATTAATTTACAACTGTTTTACAACAATAAAGTTAAGCCGGTTTGGATTATTGTTATCCTACCTGTAGGCTTAGACCACCGGAATGACGAACTCAATCCGGGGAAAAAACCTAGTTGACGGATTTGTGAGCTCAACTAAATATGCTGACGAATTTAAATCTTTCTGGCGAATTTAGGTTGTGTACATAATTTAATGGAACATTAATAAAACGATTTTAATAAATTATATTGCGTCAGCTGAAGTCTATTGGTTGCAATTGTAGCTTAGCAAACAGATACTGTGTTATATCGATAAATATAAAAAGGTTGATCAAAAGTCAATAAATCCTTCTTTCATTCAGTTCAACATTGTTACAACTCCTTAGACCAAGTCGAGCTGTTCCATAATTGTGATCGATTAAAAAAAAAATTTGCTGTCCTGACTATTACACTGAGAGAAATAATTTGTTGGCAAGAGATTATTGCTTCAATAAAATGTTCATTGCAGCAATCGAAGTTCATTTACGCTAATAAGAATTAGTTTGGATCAATAGATATTCGGTTGTACAAAAAGTATTCGTTTAAGGGAATAAGCACGTAATACGTGCAATAGAACCATTCCGTTAAGACAATCAACTTATGTTATTTGCGCGATTCTGTTGAAAGAACCGAACAGAAAAATTTATAGCAACTCAATTTTAATTGCCGCAATATAATGTTGGTTGCGGCAATAGAATATTGTTCATCAGTACCGATTTTCGGCATCATTATGCTGTGGTAACCGAATGTGTGTTCCACTAACCGAATGTATGTTGCGGTAACTTTGTTAATCCACACTAAGTTAAGTTGCATATAGGGAAATGAAAATGGAAGGTCTTCGGTGGCGCAGTGGTTACGCTCGCCAATCCAAAAACTTTCAACACCAGGTTCAATTCCTACCTACAGCCATGGGTTTCATTAAGTCAGTAAGTATGAATAATATTTGAAGCAAGAAAATAGTGTCTTAGAAGAGTTCTCTACCTCCTCCTAGGTAACAAAAAACAATTCAGTGTAGGATTTAACACAAAATAACTCCATTTTTTTTAGAGTTTACCAACAACCCGCGCATTTGAGGAAATAACAATTTTAAGAGATTCTGGTTGGCTAGACAAATAATTTAACTCGCAAAAGACTTCGTCACTTCGGTCAGGGTTTCATGGACATATCGGAATTCCTGACCATTCCTCTTCGCAAAATACTAGGCTTCATTGAAAGCGCAGGGATCGCAGAGGAATCATAATCAAACCGGGGGGACGTCACAATAAGCCCAACTGAGGCTGCGGTGACAGAGGGTAACCATACCAACCCCTATTTCCAAATCTATCTATCTAGACAAATAATTCAGTTGTCCGAAAATATATTCGATACCAATAAACGAAAATTCGGTTCGGCCAACCCAGAATTTCGGTTCCAACAATGGGATAGGAACTTTTCCTGCAACCGTTGTAATTCGTTTGGCATATATTTCTATGGCAGCAATATATCTCTCAGTGTAGACACCAAGGTTAGGTTAGGCTAGGTAGCTATTGCAGAGCTGGCTAGCACATAGACCGCTATATGGGTCCGTTGTGATCCCACTGCACCACGGCAATCTGAGCCTTTCTAGCCAGGTGTTGTGTTTCCCGGCACCTACGGCTGACGACTGTTTTTGGCTAATTTTTAAGAACAAACTGAGCCCAATTTGCCGCGGCGTTGTTCTGTCAAATATTTTTCCGTGTTTTTGATGCGAAGGAGAGGAGAGTAGGAAAGAATTTTGGAGAAGAAAGGGGATACCGAACTTAATCAGATTTAGGGATGGGAAGGAAGATCAGGAATCGGACCGGGTATGTCAGTGTAATAGCAGGTGTTAATAATAATTTTTCAGTACTATTGGCTGTGATGCGATCTACCAGAAGAGCAAAGTTGCATATAGCAAATCAACTACTGTCTGTCAGCTCTGATGATATTTGTGAATCTGATAAGAATGAAAACAGAACTAATTTGCTCAGGTTTAAATCCTTTACTAGTGACTCTATTAAACATTCCGCACTGATCACGATTTATATTAATATTTCGAAACCAATAGCAACTGAAAAATTCATATAAATAAATTATGCATTGAGTGGGAATTGAACCCCGTTAGCAATGTTTTCAAGACCTACTACACTACCACTGGACTACACCCGGCCCAATAGACACCAAAAAAACCAAAGAAATTTTCAGTCCGTCTGTCCGCCGTCTGCCGTCCGCCGTACGCAAATGTCTTTAAAGGCTCGTAGCTCCCAAACCCTTTGAGCTATTAAGTTCAATTGGTTAGGCTGAGGGACACCTTTAAGCGGCCATCATCGTTTGAATAGTGGGAGTGTGAAGGGCGGGGTGGGGGGAGCGTTTTAGAAAAAAAATTTTGGTTTCTAGATATGAGCAACAGCTTATGCTAGGAGGTTGAAACTTGGAATTTATGCAGAGCTTGGATAGTGGAGCCAGTTGCAAAAAAACTAGTCGATATGGCTGCAGCTATGTGGGGGTAAGACAATGTGTCCGAAACGCTCGAAAGCTGAGATCGAGACATTCTGAAATCCATATCTTCTAAACCGTTAATGTCACAAAATTGAAACTTAGTTACTGTTTGTAGGTACACTAGGGGAATTGATAGCCTATACAATTTAGTGGGGAGTGAGCGGAGTGCGGGGGTTAGGGATGAACAAGTTTTTTAAAAAATCACATCTCATATCTGAAGAACTGTGTAAGATAGAAGCTTACAGTTTACACGGGAGGTAGGCCTAATATATCCCCAGCGGGGCTAAAATTGTTGGTGGTAGAGTGTAGGGGTATGGGAGGGGGCGCATCAAAAGGAAAAAATCCGATTTTTATATCTCAAAAACCGCTAATGATGGATAGCTGAAACTTGGTAAGTAGGTAGAACTAGTGGCACGTTATAAAAATAAAATATTTGATAGGGGTAGTATGGTATTAGGATGTTCGGTTTCGTCGTGTCCTTAATGGTGGTAGCCAGGGTAGTGATCAATTTCAATGGGGATTTTTGTGTTTCACACAAGAAACTCCTCTGACAACCAAAAAACGACCAAAAAAGTTTTTAAAATTAGTTTCTACGGTAGCCTTACCATGAAAAAATTCCATTCTCTTAGGTCTTCTGAAATATTGAGTTCATTTATTTCCCACAGGTTCTTCAGATTAATACCTGATTAGATATCGTATAACTTTTTACTTCCACGGGCTTTTTATATATTCGTCTTAAAAGCGTTTTCATTTGTTTTTTTCCTTTTCAACCCCTAAGAGAGTCTAAAATGGTTTTACACGTTTTCACGAATTTCGTCATATGTCTTGGGAATGATAAAACATCGGATAGGATTTTACTTCTTTGTGCTTTCTTTGTAATCGTCTAAAAACTTATTTCAGGATTTATTGATATTCAACAAGCCAAGTGGGTGTAAGTGATGGCATATATTTTCACAATTTTCACCATTTCACTTAGGTTTGCTGGTACAGAGTTTTTATATGACGCCTATAAACTAGTTTTAAGATTTTCCGGTATTCAAGCCCCATGGGAGTGTAAGAGTAAGTTTTTACGAATTCCTACATATTTTAAAGATCTAATGATATATCGAATTGGTTTTTACTTCCTGTATAATCGCATAAAAGTCACTTTCAAGATTTCTGGATATTCAACCCCTTGTGGGCGTAAGGAGATTTTTACAATTTTCGACATATTTCTTAGATTTAATGAGACATAAAATTGGTTATTTATATATGGGTTTTTTGGTTTTTTTTGGTGTTGAGTTTAACCGGCTTCTCGAACTTTGACCCGAAAATAATAAAGTCGCCTTTGGGAGATTTTTTTCGTTGATCCAATCTGAGCTTCAATTGAAACTCACAACAGGCAATACTGTTCTTTCTTCAAGGAATGGTATCATTAATAATTCTGGAATTAAATATTTGGCTTTGGGCACTAGGTCCGCATTTTATTTGTAACGTGTATCAATTTCTACCGTACTCAACAGGTACAACTTTGTGTTTAAGGGTGCGTTTGAATAACTATAGAATACTATTGAATAACCCTTTATGTGGGAAGCTAAAATGCTCTCAATAAGCTACCGAGATCAGCATTTCACTGATCATAAAGAGCCGTATTACGAAGGTATGCCCGCGTTTGGAGGACGCAACACCTCTTCTTTTTAAAGAAAAAACGTCTTTCGATCAAAGCATCTGAAATTTGAGTGACGCCAAATTTGTTCTTACGTGCTCTTATGTGGCTTTTAATTATGATTATGATAGCAATTTTTCTCAGCACCCTCAACCCACGAACCTTTTAGCAAGTAATATATACAAGTTCCATCTAACGTGACGACGTAGGTAAAAATCCTTTCTCTAGTGATGATATAAAAAATAAAATGCATACGTTCAACATTTCTTGAGATAATGATGATTTTAAAGTGTACGAATAATTTTGTTAGCCTCATAATCGTCGTTTCATTCTTCATATATTAAAATCCGGACTACATGATTCCGTTTTTTTTTGCTGGTACAGAGAAATTTTTGCAAGCTTTGTTTTCAATGTACTGAAAATGAATTAAATATTTCTATTGGACATGGTTTGTAGTCATCTCGGAGGGCGGGTCACTGGAAAAAAACGAACCATATAGTTCGGCCCAAGGGCATCGCTCACTTTTTTTAGTATGAAAAAAAAAAAAATAATGAATTAGCCATAAAAAAAGAATAAACTTTTTTTTTATCGCATTTCTGTGAAGTCATTTGAATAATGTAGTACCTGAAAAAAAAGGTTAAGTTGAGGAATGCAATAATAAAACTAAAGACTGCCATTTCATAGATTCGAAGATAGCACATATTGAGTCAATAATAAAAAATGCTTCAAAAATGCAAGACTGTTAAAGTTAAGGCCGATACTTATTTTTAAAATGCATCAATTAAATTCAGATTGGTTGTCACTGCAAGTAAAGAATAAAATAGGAAGTAAGCTTGTAAGGAAACCAATGCTTATTTCAGCAAAAGATTGTCAGCTCCATTCAGCACATTGTCTCTTTTATTTAGTGTACCCGCAGACTAGAGAATTTTTAATGGCGCAATAGTTTAGTTGAATGGCTAATGACTATGAAGTTATATGGAAGGGTGCAAACCGATCATTTAGTATCGTCCAAACTAAATAGTTGAATATGCAAAACAAATTCCTTTAGATCGATGCGCGACTAAACAATCGCATAGGCCTCTATATGCACAGCGGCATATCGACATGCGCACACGGACTAAATTAAAAATCTCACGGTTTGCTCTCTGCATTTGGTTGTGTCGTGTGTGCAACATGTAAATAGATCTGTCGGGTTTATAGCCATGCTCTTTCAGCGGTGGTAAAAGGTTGATACGAGTACCAATTGACTGTAACTATGGTACGATGATTGAGTAATGTGCGGATGGACATCGACTAAACAGTTTAATCGAACAGGTAAGAGTGTGCGCAGCTCGAGCTGATTAAACATTTGCTCAAGTGTTTAGTCTGAAGTATGCGCTAGCCCTTATTGTTGGTTCTGAAAGCGTAGAGCACGTGAACGTGAAATATTAGTTCAAATTACGTACGGTATTCAGATAAGAATAAATAAGGTTGATTTATATTTCACTTTAATTTTTCTGTACTACCAATTTTCATTGCTAAACTCTTCATGAAAATACACTGAACTGACGAAATCTACACAGTAAATAGTGTGCAAAGTATAAACAAATAAGCGAAAAAAATTAATCACCGATTCGTTCAAAGTTTGATTATAAATGACTAATTGTTTGAAATCAAAACTTTTGTATCCACGCTATCAAAAATGTGCATTACCGCCATGGTTAAGCAGTTTGGCTTAAGCGAATGGTATCATGGACAAAAGTTATTAGATATCGCGACGTCTTCCTAGTGTTTTCGGTGACAACGGCGATTATGATAAGAAGCACCAGTCCAAATATGATGAGTTCGATTAAATTTAAAAAAAAAAGTAAAGATAAATTTATCAAAATTTCAAATATGAACCCACTAATTTAAACTGTATGTTATATATACAATACGAATACTATAATTTATATTCTGATTAAAAAAAATTATAAATTATCTGAATTGACTTTTCGAGAAAACCGAACCTTTGATTGGATGTTTAATGATTTAAATATTACAAGTTTGTCTTGTTTGTTCTAATTATTCTTAGTTAAGTGGCATCGATTTATTTATTATTCAAATTCATCAAATACTGATTACTTATAACAAAAATACAAAATATAAAATAATAAGAAAAAATATACATCATTATATCCGTACACTCATAAATGCATAAATATAATATTACATTATTTATTTGATAAAGCCGATTTTAACTGTTGAACAGAAATGTTAAAGTCAATTTGACTGTAATTATAATTAAAAATGCGTGAAAGAGATGTGATTGGTTCATGTTGGCCGTAATTTGTCCGATGGTGAGGAATATCCAGCAACACATAGTCTCTCAAGGATCGAAATTGAACTTTGAAAGTAACGGCTTCCAGCAATGACGGGGAGTTAATATCACCAGAAATTACATTGAAAGCAAAAATAGCTCTAAGGACATCTCGTCTATCAACCAACGACTCCATCGGGAAGAGCTTAAGACGCTCATGGTAAGGAGGCAGATGCAGTGGATCTTGCCAAGGAAGACATTTAAGTGCGTATCGCAAGAATCTTCTCTGAACCGACTCAATTATATTTTTATGAACCTCATAGTATGGAGCCCATACCGGGCAGGCATATTCCAAAATAGAACGGACGAAAGTGCAGTACAACATTGTTGTAATATGCGGCTCATTGAAATCCTTGCACCATCTTCGCACAAAGCCCCGGACGGAGTTAGCCTTACCGACAACATAATCAAAATGGTCATTAAAAGTAACTTCGTTATTAAAATATACCCCTAAATCGTTCACTTTGTCAGTTCTATATAATGGGTTTCCTTCTAAACTAAAATCAAATGTAACTGGAGTTTTCTTTCTAGAGAATGATGCAGTGATACACTTACTAATATTCAAAGGCATACAATTTAGTGTACACCAGTCATTAAACCGTTGCAAGTCACTCTGAAGAAGAGAACAATCAGCCGCATTGGTTACGTTATGAAAAATCTTTGCATCGTTAGCATACATTAAAATTTTAGAGTGGGAGAGAACCGAACTCACGTCATTAATGAACAGGATAAATAAAAGCGGACCCAAATGGCTCCCCTGAGGTACTCCAGAAGTATCATATATATCGGATCAAAGGGCTCCACGAAAAAACCCCTTTTGAGTGCGATTAAGTAGATACGAACTGATCCAATTAATAAACGTGACTGGAAAACCCAGTAATTGTAGTTTAAAAGTCAGGATGGAATGATTCATTTTGTCGAACGCTTTGCTGAAATCAGTGTTAATGCAGTCCACCTGATTTCCACCTACAATCGCTTTAATGGAAAAATTAGCAAATTGCATTAAATTTGTGGTAGTAGACCTACCCTTAGTAAATTCATGCAATGAAAATTCATTACATCACAAACAATAGCCTCGAATAGCTTCGAAATAGAAGAAAGGTAGGCGACAGGCCTATAATTTCGTACATGCATTCTCTTACCTTTCTTAAATAACTGTTTAAAAGTAGAATATTTCCTTGAACTGGGAAATAACCCTGAACGAAGAGAAGAATTGAATAAATAGCACAAGGGTGCTACTAGGGAAGAGCTGCATCGTTTTAGAATGCTTAGAGGGATGCCGTCTGGACCAACAGAAAAACTATCTGCAATATTTGAGATAAATTTCAAAACAGTAGCTTCGTCTATGTACAGATCCTTCATCTCCATTGAAGTAGAAGGAAACTTTGTCAAGTGTTTATGATCCTTAAAACTATTATCACAGTTAGAAGAAGTGAAAGCAGCACGAAAGTAGTTCCCGAAGAAGTTACTAATGACTAAAGGGTTATCGCTTACCACATCATCAAAAGACATAGAAGCGGGGTATCCGTCGGACTGCCTTTTTGAATTGACGAAATCCCAGAACCGCTTAGGTTTGTCCCTAATCGATAATTTAACATTATTGACGTACGAGGTATACGCCGCACTAGACCGGCTAATAAACAGATCGCGTAAGGTTTACGATTTATAATGAATATAAAGCCTTTTGCGACCTTTTCCACTCACTGTACAGTGAATTAGCGACATGGAATAGTAACAATAAACGATTAACTTTGTCACAAATGTACACGCCTATCGATTGCAAGCTCTATTAAATGCTCTTTTAGTACAAATTCCTAAAGGTGGAACTATAGTGTAAGCGACGCGCGTGACTCGAGCGATGAGCAATCGCGTCGCGCGCACCATATCGCAACACTTTTTATAGTAAGCGCGTTGAATCGCTTGCCACAACTGTCAAATAAAATACTCAAATTCTAAAATATTTTGTACGCAGCCTGCGAACACATTGTCTCCGTTTTTTGTTTTTATTGTGAAGGTATTTAACCGCAATATTTATTAACCGGCTGGTGTCTGTTATTGTAAAAATTCGAAACGAAACCTTCACAAGTGTCAAAATTGCGTTATGTGCGCGACGAAATTAGAACATTGGAAATCAAAGTAAACCGCGCGAAGTGATGCGATATCGCTATAATTGATCACATTCAATAATACTCATCGCGTCGCATCCCTTAACGCGCACTCGGTCGTGCTTACTATAATTCGACCATAAGATATACTTTCATGCCAACCACACTAAATCATTTTGGAAATAGTGTGTTCATTAGAAATAAGATAGATGACTTTTTGGCTTTTAGCAATATAAGAGCATAACCTATAGTTCTGCCAGCCCCCTCCTCCCTCCAACCCCACACTGATGTGAAAATATTTCAATAATAGAAAGTGGTAAATTAGATATTATAAAGATTTGATACAGCGACACTTATAAAAATTATAGTGGTACTATTATCCTATATACGCAGTTGTGGAGAATGTTATTCTATTTCAGGTCTTTCGCCGCTGCAAAGTTGAAACTTGGTATATGTTTGTAATTGTATTAGCAACGTTACTTGGATAAAAGGAAGTTCTCTTGACAAAATTAATTTGGATTCATACAGATTTTCAAGTTCCGGTATTATCCCTTGTAGGCTGATGCGCATGAAAACTTCTCTTGCTGAGGTACTGTTTATTTTTTCCAGTAACATTTTGATAAGATTGAGGCTTAGGAATACAATTTGAAGTACGCTACCCTTGTACTCGATCATGTAATTATAATTGATTTTATTTTCAATAAAGAGTTCGCTTCAATTGCTTGTATATTGCTGTTTTTAATACGGCAAATAAAATGTTTAGATACTCGTACGTTAAGAAAGCTTTCAATAAGCACTAATTTATAGATTGTGTAAAATATTGTGTTGACATTGAATTGCTACAATCATTATCACTAATATCTAATATCAGTCAAATTTATTGTTAATGTAATCTCATTACTTAAGTAGGGTACCTAAATAAGCCTGGCTATAAAAAACATTAGGTTGGATCTACCGGCATGGTATTGTCACAAAATAAATATTAGATAATTTTGGGCTTATCTAATAAAGCAGCTTGGCAAGAGCTCTGTTTTTTTTGTGCACCAGATGGAGCTGTACAGGAACTGAAGAGTATCTTTTCTCCATATTTATTTTATTTACTTCTTCATTGCGGAGAACACCACTTATCGTTTTTCTTAAATATATCTTTAAGTACCTTACATATTTGGTCATAGGGGTTCACAAGAATTATAATCACAACCTTTTTATTTCGATTTTAACTAAAATCGATTAAGCAGTGAATGGAATTCAGGTGATAAATACGTGTGTACTCCTGTGTCTATTTATGCGGCATGATCGACAGAGTCGAACATCGGGAAAATTGTTTTGCTGTATTTATAGTTTTGCATGACTACAGCAAAGCTTTGGGATTTGTACAACAATTTTTAATATCTATTCGATCTCTTTAATGTGTCAGCCCTTTGAGATTCAGGATGGAAAACGGGGGAGAGATTTAAGTATAATTTTATGATTTTAGGTTTAGACGAAAATAATTTTTTTTATAACTCAAAAATAGCGAAGGGGCAACCCGTGTACCTATGGACGGTTCTACCTGTGGACAGCTTAAGTATTGCCCAAATTCAAAAACTTACTGAAACTAAGGAAACGTATTTAGGGATCTTTTTCCATATGTGGTAACCCTCACTAAGTGTCATTTCGCATTTTTCAACGGTTCTATTTTTCTAGACTAATAAAAAAAATTCTCGATAAAAGTAAATTGCTGAGTTCTTCTACTCAATGTATTTTAAGTTTCAAAACTCGATTTCATTACTAATCTTTATGCTGTGTGAAGTTTATTAAATATTATTTACATTATAACTGTATCAGGAGACCTTTTTGTTAAATAGATAAAATGCTATGAAGGGTTTTGTTCAGAGTGTCGTAAATTGTACCTGTGGACAACATTTTACTTGTACTTTTTGACTGTTCATAGGTACACATATTGACCATAAGTTTTAAATCTGTTATTATTTGTTTTAAAAAAAGATTTTACTTTTATTTTTGTAATAAATAATTTTGTTAATTTCTGCTAAAAATGTGTTTCATTTAAACTGTCTTCAATTACAAGCGCGTCCAAAGGTACATTTGCCTATGTCCATAGGTACATTGCACAGCGTGTACCAGTGGACGAAAGCTCCAAATCTTAAAACATTATATAACTAAAAATCTTATACCAGAAAATAGTAACTAACAACTTCTAGAAAAACTAATATCTTCCTAGACACTAAAAAAAATGAAAATAAAAACAAATTAAAGCAAATTAAAGATAGAGCAGTTTCTATGGGAAAAAATGACAATTGTCCACAGGTACATGGGTTGCCCCTAAGGTAAAAAGTTGAAACGTGATATATGGTACTGCTGTAGTAATTGGTCCATGGTTAACATGGAGGAGTACGGGAGTGGGAAGGTTAAACAAAGCGTGTGGAGAGCTCATTCTGAAAAACAAATCTCCTGAACGGCTCATAAGACAAAATTGAAATTTAGTGATTTTTTGTAGGTGTGTGTACTAGGAGAATATATTGGAAATAAAAATATTTAACTTATGATAATATCTCGATATCTCACGAACCAATTACGTCTGACAGAAGAAATTTAGTTTGTGGACAAAAGGAGATCGCTGGACATAAAATTTCTTAGGGATGCAGTGTAAGGGATTAACTTTTTCAAAAATCACATGTCATACATCAAGAACAGCTCTAGGTAGGATCTTGGAATTTATTCCAGAAGTACAGCCAATAAAGATCTAGAAAAAAAATTTGGGTGTGAAGATTTAAGGGTGAGGGGGTGGAAAGGAAAAAAAACTGATCTTCACATATAGAAAACCGCTCAAGGTGGATAGCGCGAACTTGAAATTTACGTAAACCTCTAGCACGTTCCGGAACTATAAACTTAATAGAAAGAGCATGTTGCGAGGGTGAGGGATTTTTTTTCTATCTCTGGAACAGCCTATGCTAAGATATTGAAACTTAGTGAATTTAAAGCCCCGATAGTTGATGTCATGATAATTACTATCGTCATAACTCTCATCATGTAAACTTCTCGATACTTACTTTCGCGCTATCATGATAGATTGGAAATAGGAGTTGGTATGGTTAACCTCTGTCACTGCAGCCACAGTTGGGCCTATTGTGATGATAGCACTATCGCACTATCACGTTTGACCAGATAGTTGATAGCACTATCGCGATAATTTTATCTTGACATTGACGAGAAATTTTATTTTGACATTTACAAAAAAAATATTTATCAAATTCCGTCACGCAATATTTTTTAATAAGGCTACTTCAGACGAGCGCATCGAAGGATACGAACGACGAATTTGCCATATCCTTTCACAGAACAAATCAAATCGGAATTAGGTAGCGTTGCAGCAACTCTTGATGTCGATCAGAGTGCAACTGATCGAAAGGACGGAAATGTTCAAAAAAAAAGGGCTAAGGCTTCGGAAGATGGAAAAGAAAGTGAGGAAAAAACACAAATTGATGGACAAAATTCAGTTGAAACTAAAAGAAACAAAGCGGAAAACGAAAGTAATAAAGATAAATAGTAAATAGAATAAAGTACCGAAAGTTTTTTAACGCAATTAACAAAATTCAAATTTATTTTATTTTAATTGTGTACTACTTATTTATTGTTTAGAATGTAGTGAAACAAACCCGAAAAGAGTAAGTATTTAACACGAACGGATTCAGTGGACGGAAACTGATTTTAATCCCTGTCTAAGTCGACTAAAATACAGACTACTACCCCGCTTTGTGTTTTATTTTAAACAGCTTCACCAGTAACTCCAGCTCTACTTGAAACATTTTCCATAATGCATAACATAATGCATAACATAAACAATGTTACTATTGCCTAATTTCACTGTCGCACTATCGCGCCGTGTATACAGTAGACTGTCGCACCATCAAACTCTTACACTATCGTGTAAGAGAAAGTACTATCATTAAAAACTATCACCATGAAAACGGGGCTTAAGTAAAATAAAATTTCATATATTTTCACGAATTTCGTCATATCTCTCAGCCATTCCGAAATATTCAATTAATTTTACTTCTTCTGGTAAATGCCTAACAACAGTTTTTAGGATTTGTTTAAATGCAACCCTTAAAGGGGTGTTGAAAGGTTGTACACGTTTTCACGAATTTCATTATATCTCTTAGGTCTGATAAGATGTCGAGTTGGTTTTTATTCTCACGGGTTTTCTATATAGTCGCCTAAAAATTAATTTCATTATTTTTAGATATTCAAGCTCAAGGTTTATCATTTGGGCCACATTTCTTAGGTTCGATGAGATATCAAATTGGTTTTATCTTTTGCACGCTCTATATACAATCGCCTAAAAACTAATTTCACAATTTTTTGAAATTCAACCCCCAAGGAAGTATAAAAAGGGTTCCATACATTTTCACAAATTTCACCATATCTCTTAGGTCTTATGAGGTAGCAACTTGGTTTTCACTTTCACACGGTTTTTATGTAATCGCCTAAAAACTGTTTTCACGCCTAAAAACTGTTTACGGTGTCTTTTTATATGTCCAATTATCTTAAAATCGATTTAAGGATTTTTCTATATTTTTACATTTACGGGCAGTTTGCATAAAGAACTAAATTGTTTTTAAACTTGTACTCGATCGAAGAAAATTTTCAAAAATCAGCATTAGGATATCATTTTAAAGTGTAAAAAAATAGAAAATTGATTGAGAAAAAGCGTAAGTTTTTTTAAAAGTCGAAAATTCTGTTCTAATTTTAATAGTACCATTGAAGCTGCAGGTATATAGTGCATTAGATAGTTACATTATATCGAAGAACCTTCTCCCAAAATTAAATACGCCCACTAAGCTTTTGTCCAAAACCAGTTTGCTCCTAAGATCATACAATAAATACCATGATTACAAAAATATTTACTTCCTGGAATTAATGATTCAATGTCATCGAGTCCAGAAAAAAAAACGCTGACATTAAAATCATCTTAAAAAAGTATTGGTGATCAGATGCACGTTCCAGTTCATTTTCGGGTAGTGGTCGAGGTTGTTTCTCTATCTTATCTCCTCGCTGTTATTCCATACTGGGTGATTTTCTTCAGGATTGCGATGTAAATTAGCAGCACGGAATAGTCGAATTGGAGGAAATAGGTACCTACAGCTGAAGCGATTGTACTATTGGACCAAATATGACTTTATGTGAAATACATCTTTATATGAAACGAAATATTGCAACAAAATGTGCGTTAAGCCAGACTAGTATGATATGATGACAATTTAAACTAATATAAAAAAAATCAAAAATGTAGGATAATTCTTAGTAAATTTTAAAACATTTTCATTATGTAAGCGATAATTTATTAATGATATCACCTGTTCAAGTTATTGACCTCTACTGTACTTCCAAACTACTTTTACTGATGCAGATTAGACGTCATCTTCATTCATTCGTATCCTGTAAAAGATTTCGGTTGCTAACTAAATTTTTTTTTCTGCAACAAAAAAAATTTATTTAAACAAGTTCTTTGATATTTGAAAACTTTTTCTTTACCCTGATTCAGGTTTTTTTTCAGATCACGAAGCAATAAATGTTTGTGTTTTTTTTTTTTACAAATATTTAGATATGTGTTCGCCATTCATCAATATGTAAATAAAACATGTGCATTAACTGGGCTGGAGAGGAACCTTTTTTTTAAAATGTTAATTTGTGTTATAGATTTTTTTTCTAGTTAATTTATGTTATAGATTTAACTTAGTTTTTTTACACTAATTTACCTGAGGCCATAGACTTTAATGCAATGCATAAAAACGTGGAAGGAACCCTGAAATTGAGGAATGTTTAATGTACTAGACTAAGTTTACTTTGTATTTTGAGTATCGCTTTGAGTTTTGATCAAAAACTTATTACGAAATCACGATTGCTTATATCTGTATCGAATTTGAGTTCCTATGGACCACGAACTAAAACGACATAATGGGTGAAAATTATAAAACTAGGTATTCCAAATTTTGTTATCTCTAATGACTGGCGGGGTCATGCGCCATTCGTAATAGCAAACTACTGAGCCGATTAAGTAGACATCGCCATCAGTTGAGAGTCACCGTGACTGTAGAACGTACTCGGCACTGGTCCTAGATATTTTTGGGCTCAAATTTTAACTAATACAGTAGCGTTTTTATCATGTTTTCATTACGTTCAGAGCCACTTCAATAATCGACGCCCTTATAGAATACCTTGAAAAGTTTTAAACCATTCATCACATTTACCGCTACCGTACACTTATTTATTCTTTCTATGTCCGCCATGGGCTTTTTACCCAGTAATACACTACCATTACAAACTATTAGGCAGCGCAACAAAAAATTATTAACTTTTCACTAGCATTCCTAAACCTATGATCAAGTAGCCGAGATCCAAACCTGACTTAATGCAACTATGTTTCATGGAGCACACTTGCGATTCGAATGGAATTTCATTCAAGTCAAAAGCTTTATGTCTCGTGTTTGATTTAAAATTAGTTGAAGAAATGCACTGAGTTCAAATTTGAACAGAGAAACATTATAAATGCAGGATATTTTTATTTTGTGATGAGTATTACACAATGAGAGAGATTTATATATAGATGAATAAGTGCATGTATTTGATTTTAATTAGAGTTAGATGGCTCAATCCAATAACACGCCCGCGGATGATCAAGTTATAATCAAAATTTCAAAAATCTGTATATTTTGATTATTTTAAAAAAAATATTTTATGAAATAACAAAAAATAAAAATTACTTTTTTAACTAAGTTGTAGCGACATTGTTAAACTACTGCATCTTTCATAAAGATATTTAATTTTTTTTCATTATTTTCGAAATACAATAAATTTAAAAATTTATTTAAAAATTTGTTAGAACTTTCGGTTGAAAAGTTTTCTTTTTATTTCATGATTAAGTACATTCCACAAAGAACTAAATTGTGAAATTCTTACAGTTCTGGAAAAGTGCATACGAAAATTTTTCAAAAATTACATAGGTAACTTTTAGTGAAGTAATGGTCATTATTGTTACTTACGAGTACTACATTATTATTACAACTTGTACCAATTGATAGTTAAGTAGAGCTGATATGGTATGTAATTCGTGATGACTGTGCTGCGTGATACTCATTTCTATTTTTATGCTACTCCGTGCTGATAGTAGTAGTAATAGTTTGTCAGATTACTATGGCGATTAATTTGATAAGACAAATTATTCAGTCTGAAACATAAAGGTGTTTATAAAATTAAAATCTACTTACTTTTCATAATCTGTTTCTCCTAAATGGTGATGTCAGATAACTGAAAAAAGAAAGATTTTTATTGCTAATAAATTTAGTTGAAATCAAATTACTCGATAAGAAATAAAGTAGCGATAAAAAACCTCTTGTTTACCTTCTTAATGCTGAAAACTATAAAACTTACGTGACTTCTTAATTGAAACATTAATTGAATTAAGTTAACGTTTTTGTTTTTTAATTTACTTGTTATCGTTTTGTTTTCTTATCTTGTAAGTTAAGTTTTACGGCAGTTTAAGAACATCGAAAAAATTCAAACACGTACAAAAATTTTAATTGATAAACATTATTTTTCTGTACTTCCCCTTTGCCTGTACAAAGGTGGTGTACAAAATAAAGGTGGTGTACAAATTGGTAGACGAAGTCAGAGCTTGGTCCTTGCGTTTATTTATCCGGAGATCGTACGCAATAATTAGGAAAACAAGAACAAATTGTACCGCAGTTTTACTTTGTGTTGCACATTCAAACTTGGTTTTGATCTTGGTAAAGTAGAATAATGGTTCTATTCTCGGTTTTGATCATTAATTTGCAGTTATGCTTTACAGTACATACCTTACTTTCATTAAATGTCAATAATGAGAGTAGTAGCTTGGTATTTTAGTGACAAGATTACTAATCTATCAATAGAAAGGTTCAAGACTTACATGGAGGTTTTTGTTTATTACTCATAGACTAAAATAAACAAACAGTGCTTCAAAAAGTTTGTTGTGGGTGTATCTTGCAAAAAAAAAATACCAGTAAGAACTCAAAAAACTTTTAGAGTACCTAAATTCAAGCGAAGAATCTATTCCACAAAAGCATTCATGATACAACCAAATTTGAAATTCGGTCTTCATCTTGCACACTAAATTCTTACTCTTGGTCTTAGTAACTGGTCTCAATCTCGGTCTTGTATCTTCTGTCGGACCAATACCAATTTTTCTCATTGCTACTTCAGTGCGATAATAGTTTACCTTTTATCCAATCCAAGGATTATTTTGATTTTGAACAGGTTGAAGATAAATAAATAAACACCCAATACAAAAATATCGAGTTGTTTAACTTTTGTACTCTCATTCGTTTCATGCTCCAATTCGATTCGCTTCTCATTACTGGAACTGTAGTGAGTTGTGTATTTATGTTAATGTTACTCCGTGCTGCTATTTCACCTTGACTGGTGGATCATCAAATTCTTAGTTTTATTAGCAGGACGAAGTTATTCGCTTGTTGTAAATAGGCTGCAGTGCAGCATCAATCTTGACCTTTGCCTTAATGGAACTACTACTGTACGTAACTCTAACCAATTATTCCAATTAAAATTCATTGAATTGATTCCATCACTGGAGGCATTTCAATTGATTCCGTTTATTTATAAAACGATTGGAGTATTCACGTGCAGATGAATATATTTTAGAATCTGGTATATTCCTCGGTGGAAACTGGATCATAATTCACATCTTACTAGCGCTCGAACTTCTTAAGGCCATCTTAATGCTTTTTCCGTCTTTGATACTGTTGACTTTTACTAATTACGAATTGACAATGTCATTTTCACGATTGTGTTCGGGGTCGCAAAACGGTCATAGCTAGCGATTAATTATGCGCAACGGCTCTCATTAATCACAAGCCAATTGATACGTCCGCTTGACCTAATCGATTTTAGTATTTTCGGTCATTTTTTTTTGTGTTATTTTTAAAATGATAATGTCCTTTTACTGATTGAATGTTTTATTTTCGTTACAGTTTTTACTTAGAGGAACATCGCAACTATGGCAAATCTCAGTGATAAGGATTTGAAGTCGTTACAGACTAAGGAGAAGGCGCCACAGACCTTATCAGAGGCTAAGGATAAAGTAAAACCCTTGGGACTAGGGAGGAAAGCTGTTTTTAGACAGGTGAGAATCCTTTAATTTTAAGAACATTCAACTTTACAGGGGTTCTAGTTGTAATTTATCACAATTGAAGCTATCAATCAAGCGCATCGTATTTGAACTCTAAGATTAATTACAATTAAGAAAGCGCAATGATCCCTCCGAATTGGATTTGAATTTGTGTAAATCAAGTTGCTTACTGGCTAATTGTTACAAATATTTGGAAGTGAACAATTTTGATTGTTTGTTATTTGTTCCCGTTTGACCTCCGATGGAAGATTGCATTGGGTAGTAACAGTGATTCTTCGTAAGGTGCCCTTCTGGTCATTGATACTTCCTTAGTTGCCAGGACTTCAGAACTTTTTGACTGAACCAATCGGTCAAGGAGTAGTACATTTGCTATTTCGAATACTATTGATAAGCTATGACGTACCTATGAAGGAATCTGAACAACTTCAAAGTGATATCTCGTGAATAGGATTGAACCTTGGTTTGAGCCAATGCCAGAAACCAAGCCATACCCAAGGCTCAAATCAAAGTCTGGCTCAAGGCTAGAATTTAACGCTATTCCGCACACACAAATCAAGACCGGTCTAACGTCCAAAATCTATACTGACTCAATTCTGGCTTAGCGTTAGAAATTCAGGCAACAATCCCACCTTAGCCAAGAGCTGGTTCAATTCTGGATCAAAACCAGTTCAATACCAGAAACAAAGGCTGATCCCATTTGGAATTAATGGCTCCACTATCATAGCTCAATATAAATTCAAAATTTCATCTTACTAGCTTAAGTGATTGCAAAGATATGGAAACAAAAAGACTTCGTTTAAAATATACCCCCATTCCCACCCTCACATCCCACTTCCAGAAAGTTGGGTCCACCCAACCTATACACAAAAAAAAAACGGGATTTGTGATCTACAAGTTTTCAAATGCGTTTATGGGCGACGGCGGTCAAACGGACAAACAATTGATTTTGTTTTTTTGGTGTCTACTAAATTTCCATTATTATAAATAAAGTCAAATTAACAAATTTAATTTATAAATTCGCTGCTAGATTTGGTACATATGACGTCAAATAAGAACTGCTATTATTAGCAATATTCATCAAAAACGAAAGTTGCTTAATTGGCCTTAGATAGAAATAAAAATTCGACAAAGCGATAAAAATAATTCTATTTTGATTTTGTCGACATAAATCATAATGTGTCAAATTTTGATTTAAAAAAAGAATGGCTCGAATACGTTTGACCTAAACGAACATAGATAATGGTATATTTCCACAGTGCCAACAATTGCTTGGAAGAAATCGGTCATAGTTAAGTTAATTTGCATAGCTGTAGTACAATGTTGCTAAATTTATAATTCAATTTGGAATTCAACTTTAGCTGTTAATCTTCTAGGTCTTTATAAGTATCAAGTTTCCACTTTGTATCATTAGCTGCTTTTAATAAATAGATTCTGATCAAATTTTAGAACAACAACTCACAGTCCATCCCATCATGTCCTCATCACAAAAATTTAGCTACTGCAAAGAGTATAGGCCAGATACTAAAATTGAAAGGCTGTATCTAAAAACAAAAATTTGTCAATATTACTTAGACCTTTTTCGTTTGCTCATCCCTTCAATCCTGTTTAATAATAGTTTTTAATTTTTAAAATTGAATAGCTCATTGGTTAGTTTGATTTCGGTAGAAGAATAATGGTTTGTCTCAAGTTAGTTACTCTCCGTGGCAAAAGAAGTATACTCTTGGAGTATAGAGTATAGTTACTGTTTCGTTCAATATCTCCTCCTTTTAGTTCCTTATATTTTTGAATACTAGCGAAAATATTGAATATTATATCAACGGTGAGAACATTTATTTTAGAGTATACTTGTTCGGTACTCAATCTACGAGAACTCTTTAATAATGTTTTTGGTAACATGGTTTGCATAATTTTCAAAGATTTCAATGCAGTTATCTTATCTAGGGAAGGGCCTTTCACGAGTGAACTACTCCAAAAGAACATTTCATTGAAGTGAGTTAGTGAAGTGACTCAGTCATTTTGGTGATCAGCAATCCAATTCGAAAAGTGAATAAAAAAACATACTGCAGTCACGATCGGCTGCAAGCCAATCGTATAATACTCTAGATGAATACTGAACTCCGATTTATATTGTAGTTGGGGATAAAGTAGAATTACGTGTGTGCATGTTGTATGTCCTTTATTAAGGACTGCCATTAGATTGCTACTCAAAACTAAAAGACCATATTCAGTGTTTAATTTCATATCAAATATCCTTTTTGAAGGACTTTCACATGGGAGGTGCAGGAAGGACTCACTCGATTTCTTACATATTTATCCTTTTCCTTGGAACCATTCAAAAATGAACGTGTACAAAATTTCAAATTCGCAGCTTGAAGCGTTCAAAAGTTATCGAATAATATTGTTGAACACGTGTCTTAAGGACATTTTGTACGGCAGCTCCCAGAAGAAGTAAAAGGATTTCGCTGATTAGTAAACTCGAACTTTGTTTTTACTCAAAACTAATTTGTACAAAATTTCCAATTCATAGCTAAAAGATTACTTGAGTTATAGTAAGTTCCGTAAATTAAAAGAAGACGTTTTGACAGGATATTTGTATGCCAGCTACACGAAGGACTAATACGATTTTCTTCATAATCATACATTTAGCTCCAACTATTGGAAAAATACTACGTACAAAATTTCAATGTCGTAGCTTAAACCCTTCTGAAGCTATCGGCCAATTTTCTTCAACACGTATTTTAAGGACATTTTGTATGGCAGCTACCAGAAGGAGTAAAAGGATTTCGCTGACTAGTAAACTCAAGCTTCGTTTTTACTCAAAACTAATTTGTAAAAATTTCCTAATTTGTAGCTAAAAGATTACTTGAGTTATAGTGAGTTTCGTAAATTAAGTGAATACATTTTGACAGGATATTTGTATGGCAGCTACACGAAGGACTAACAGGATTTTCTTCATAATTATATATTTAGCTCCAACTATTGGAAAAATAATACATACAAAATTTCAATGTCGTAGCTTAAACCCTTCTGAAGTTATCGACCAATATTCTTGAACACCTGTTTTATGGATATTTTGTATGGCAGCTACCAGAAGGAGTGAAAGGATTTCGCTGACTAGTAAACTAGAACTTCATTTTCACTCAAAACTAAGTTGTACAAAATTTCGATTTCGTAGCTAAAAGATTACTTGAGTTATAGTGAGTTTCGTAAATTAAGTGAAGACATTTTGACAGGATATTTGTATGGCAGCTACACGAAGGACTAACAGGATTTTCTTCATAATCATACATTTAGCTTCAACTATTGAAAAACTAACACAAACAAAATTTCAAAGTCGTAGCTTTAGGCGTTCCGAAGTTATTGGTCAATATTCTTGAACACGTGTTTTAAGGACATTTTGTATGGCAGCTACCCGAAGTAGTAGGACGATTTTGCCCGTTAACGAACTTAGCCTTACAAATTCAACCAAACATCCAGATTCAAAATTTCAAGATCCTAGGTGAAGGCGTTCTTGAGTTATCGTGCTAACGGACAGACGGACGGACGGACGGACGGACGGATGGACGGACGGACGGACGTCAGGCGGATTTGAGGTTTTTGGGCACAAATAAACAAAAAATAATATATAACTTTTTTTCGTCCGAGGCTTGGTTCTATGCGTTACAAACTTTTCGGCTGGATTAAACTTATAATACTCTATATGATTTCATCTAGAGTATAAAAATTAAAACGAATGAAGGGAGGATAATACCTTGGATACACTGCTCGTATACAAATCATAATATCGTCAATATCACCAGTGTATCACCCAATAATACGCATATAGTACGTCAACGAGCTGATATCTACATAATATCCAACCTGTTTCCTTGTATATAAATTCGATGATGTTAGCTGATATAGCCTGCTTTTAACTGCCATCAGCGCCATCTAAAACTGAAATCAACTGAAATTTCAATGAATGGCAGTGGTGGATTTTTCTATCATTCCGTCAGGTAGAATTGTTTGAGCGTGTTTTCATTTTTCTGTGTGATGTGATGGACCGGTTTCTACAAGTATAACATGCATGGGCTGTGTATCATGCCATCTTGTATCGCATATCATGATTTGAATAATGTGATTTGTATACAAGCAGTGTATCCATGGTATAACAGAGTGAACTGTATGAGCACGGTGAGAAGAGAGACAGATAACCAACCAATCTTCTCGTTTTATCCGGCTCCGTTTCGTGTCTCTCAGAAACACACACAGCGATGACACAACTGAATTCTTCAAAAAGTAACAGCTCTTCTCTCTCAGTGGCTTATCATATATTTCATTCATATTCATTTCATATGCGTGTTGTATTTTGAATTCCATGAATATATGTATACGCAGTGCGAGAAGAATACCACGACATTTCAATATAAGAAAGAGTAGCTAGCGTACATGTATTCATCGCTCTTCTTCTTATTCCCCGCCCAGCTCAACTGAACTGGCTGACTAGTATATGTACTGTTGAGAGAAGCCAACCCAAACACACCAGTATAATTCAACGACTGACTGACTAGTGAGTGACTGCTGAACGGCTGGTTAGATAACAGAATAGAGTAAGTGAACAGTTCAATTGAAGGAATAGTGATTAGTGACTTGTGAGTGACTAGTGGCTACTGAACGGCTGGTTAGAGAAGAGAAATGAATAGTTCAATTGAAGTACTTCACCGAACTAACTCTTTAAGGTGATTGACTAGTTGTGAAGTATTTCACTCTTCACTTTACTCATCTCTAGTCGGATAATCTTTTCAAGCTAGTATCACATACTGTAACTGAATGTATTACGGAAAAACAGAAAAATATTATTGCTGCTTTTATCAATAATAACCTCACGGTGAAACATATTGGAAGTAACATCTTTAGACGCTTTAAAATATTATAATATGTGTAGAGTTCACGTGGTGGCTGATTAAATGTTAGGTTAGGTTAGGTGAGGTGGGTTGCCGCAAGCAGCAGTCAAACACATAGACCGCTAAAGGGTCCATTAATACTCGTGTAACTAACTCAGGTGAACCAACCGGATGAACTGATTAAATATTACTTTGATAACATGTTCTTCGAGATTATATCGACTTTTGAAAAGATAAAGACTGTTTTAATATAGAGTTTTCCCTATAGACCAATTAGGTATCTAGTCTGAATTAATATTTTATAAAATTTGATGTTATCCTTCGTAAACTAACTAAAGAAATTATGAGACAAAAACTTTTCAGGGACCTGGGTCCTCCGATCCTTCTAGCCATCCTTACAATCATTTTGTAATCGCCATAAACTGACCATGAACTAAATTGCTCGCAAAAATTAATAGATTGATTCAATTCATGTGTTTATTACTGTAACAAAGTTCCATTCGTTATAAATTAATAACTTTGCACATCTCACAGCTAAAATTGAAAATATTATTTCGATCTTTTAGTAATTTCATCTAATGGACTTCTTATCAATATAACATTTAGCATATGACTTTATTTTATTTTAATGGCAGCCTTTATCTATTACGTCCATTAAATATTTGAAATATATAATAATTATAAAAAAAAACCAATTCGCGTAATAGTAGATAAGGAATGCGTGCTATGAAGTCTGATGACAGTAACAAGATTCGACACTTTAGATCAGAATGAAGTTAATGATCTGGCTGGATGAGATTTTCTATTTGTTTAAATAAAGGTACGAGCACATGAAACGGATCATCGGTATGACGTGTGGGGAGATTTGACTCATGCCGAAAACACTCCTCACTAATTGGATTCCTATCCACATGTCACTTCGATTCCTATATAAGGACGAGAAATCGAAGTGGCAGCCATTCGTTCGCCAACCTGCACTAATGGTGCAGGGCGACGAAACACAGCAGCAGCAACCAGCCTTAACTTTGGGCAGTTGCAATATGCACTGCGCTACGTAACTGCAAGGAGACGTCGAAGGAAAATGGGAGATATGGTATAGAAACCTTATTGGTGCCTTGAAATTATTTAAAACTAGGCTAAACTAAACTAAATTAATTAGGGTATGAGTATTTTGAGCCAAATCCTCATTGGATTTTCTGATAGAGCACAGTTTGCAATGAAGCTTGTTCCTTGTTTTTGATAAATGTTTCAAAATGTGGTTAATGACCTATTAAAAAACTTTTTAGCTGGACGACAGTATGTTACCAAAAATCACGACAAACTAAGTTTACCTAAAACAGTGAATATAGGAGTCCCACAAGGCTCAATTCTTGGACCCACATTGTATCTGCTGTATATACACAATCTTCATTTCACAGGACTTAAAGCTAAATATATTACTTATGCTGCAACTGGAGTTGTTGATCAACGCTAACCTGAAACTTTTCAAGAACTGGCTCTTGGGCAATATGCTAACATTAAATACATCGAAAACAAACTATATGCTCTTCAGACAAACTAACAAATTGGACATTGATTTAAAGCTGGAAATCGATGGGATACAACTAGCGAGCGCTCACGAAACAAAATATTTAGGGCCGATAATTGATGACAAACTGACTTGGACTCCTCATATAACTAAATTAAGAAATAAAATTGCCCCGATTATTAGAGTATTAAAAGGAAACGAGTACCTCCAAGTCCCAATAAAGAATTTGCTATATAATGCTTTTATCCTATCCAACATAAGTTATGGTCTCCTTATGTAGAGCCAAACTTTGAAAAGAAACTTGGACAAAATTGCGAACCTTTTGAATAGGGGCATGAAAACTAACCTTTCATCAGCACATAAGCCTTGAACGAATAGAACTAATTTATAATATCAATAAGAAAAAAATTAAATCCTCCATCAAATTGATCCACAATCAAGAAATATATAGCTAAAGTGCGGATACTATTAGACAGCAACATTTGCCTAGGACCGACTCAGAAAGGATTCGGTCTTTGAAGCAATACGAGAATTTAACGCCTTACCGACAAATATACAAATGGCGAAGAATGTGTTTCAATTTAAACACCTTGCAAAGAAGCATATTCCACTTCGAAACTAGAAACGGTGTTATAGAATTGTTACAATTGGGGACGACCTGGAGGTAGATGTTTGTTCAGGCGACTGAATAAGAATATCGAAGACTTGAGAGAATGGTTCTGGCTTGTGTTGTTGTTGCATGCATTGCGTATTTTTTTTCGTTTCCAATTAGTAAATTTTTTTTTCCTCATCCTTCACAACTATTTCTTTGTTTGTATCCATTAGTAATTTTCTTTTTTTTAATTTTGTTAATTCTTGGTTTCTTACGAATTGGTAATTAATAATTTTTTTTCACTTATTTTCTTCTCTTTTTCTGATTAACGAAACTGGTAAAACATTAATCTTTTTCTTTTTTTTAAATTATATATCACGGTACTACCCTTTATACGAGTGCCTACGTACTGACTGGGGAATGCTTTCGGGTTAAGGTTAAAACTAATTATACATTGAGCCCGATGTCGGCGCACATGCAAGAGTACGTCGACACGGTGAAAATTTTTCCAACTTTTTGAGTTGGGAGAGAATTTTCCATTTTGCATGAAGGGATTAAATCAATTAAAAAAAAAACAGGACGATCTTTAGACGCTTGTACTGGATTATCTAGAAGCGTTTTGTATGTACCTTGGCGTATACATTCCATACTGGAACGCCATATATTACGATGGATCGCATAGAAAAAAAAAATCGTTTTTATAGTCTGCGTCCAAGGGCGACCGTTGCAAGGATCAGTGGTGGCGGTCAAACTGTTCCGTTCTCACCGGTTTCTCGTCGCCTAGAGCTATAATTGGAATAACTCTCGCTCCAACTAGCTCTAAGAAGCGGTGTTATCAAGCCTTACTCTTTGTTTTATTTTTGCACCAGCTCTATGCTTTATAATACCTAATAAATTTAACGGAATTCGTGAAAATGTTCACAACATCCTGGTTGAATATTTTTAGTTTTTTAGGCGATTATATAAAAAGCTCATAGAAATACAAACGAGTGCAGTAGACTTAAGAGGTATGTAGGAATTCATGGAAACGTAAAAAACCCCATTACACCAACTTAGGTGTTGAGTAACGAAAAAAAGTCATGGAAGCGATTTTTTGCGCTTAGTAAAGTTAATTTGATATCTTGGTAATTGTGACAAAATTCGTGAAAATGTTCCTATTTAGTGTTTTCGTCCGAAGCAAATCTGATTTTTTTGTGTATAAAAGTCGTGGAATGCAGTTCGATGAAAAAATTTTTTTTTTATGGGGTTTTAGGGCATAAAAGCCGGTGTGGGCGGAAAAGAATTCTTCTAAAAAATTACAGCTCATATCTCATGAACAGTTTAAGATAGATGCTCAGATTTTACGGAAGGAAGGTCTAATAGACCACTAGCAGAGAAAAAAATTTGGGATGTGGGTGTAGGGGGTGAGGGTGAAGGAAAAAGTGCCGACTCCTATATCTCGAGAACCCATAATGGTGGATAGCTGAAACTTGGTATTTAGATAAAGCTATAATAGCGGCATGTTCAAAAAAAATAAAAATTTTATTAGAGCTAGTATGTTACGCTTTTGGGAAATTTTTTTTAAATGTTCTTTGGCATACGGAAGGGGGCAAAAAAATGTTCAGTGAAAACGGAATTCATATATCTTCACTAATATCGTCGTATCTCTTAGGTCTTCTGAAATATTAAATTCATTTTTATTCGTCGTATTATGCACATAAATGCCTAGAAAGTGTTTTCAGAATTTTTTGTAATTCGAACCCTAATGGGGTATAAAAGGGTTGTATACATTTTCACGAATTCTGCCATATCCCTCAGGACTGATAAAATGTCGAATAACTTTTCACTTCTATGGACTTGTTTTATAATCGCCTAAAACCCGTTCCCAAGATTTTTCCCTTTTGTACCCCGAACAGGGTATAAAAGGGTTGAATACGTTTTCACGAATTCCGTCATATCTCAGGACTGATAATGCATCGAATTGGTTTTTACTACCTCGGGCTTTCTTTATATTTATCTAAAAACTTCTTTCAGGATTTTCAGGATATACAACCTCCAAATGGGTGTAAGGGGTTGCATAGTATGGTATGATATGTGGGGTGGTGATGTTGTCATCCTCTTTCACATATACGTTAGTGTTCGTCCGTTGTACTCCCCATTAGAGTATGATAATTCGTGAAACCTAAAACCATTTTGTGGATTTTATGAAATTTGCTATGTTACATAGCTTCCACTTATCAATATCACAGGGGTTGCATACGTTTTCACAATTTTTGCCATAAATCTTAGGTTTGAGGAGATATCAAAAAATCTGCCAACAGTCTGGGCGTAACTTTATTATTTACGTTATAGGTTACTTTGCGACTGACAACCTAAAAATTAACGTTCCGAATAGTCTCCTGGTTATTCTCTGGTTATTCTTTAGGTTGTCAGTCGCATAGTAACCTGTACCGCATCTGAGCATTAAAGGCGTTCCAGACTTCTACCCAAAAAATAATAAAGTTGCGCCCAGATTGGCAGATTCCTTGAAATGTTGTCACCCTCAATTTCATGTCTCCACCGCTTCCCTTCTAAATTTTCCATTCAGATTTTATAATACTTTCCATGTACACTTATGTATATACAGAAATCCGCAAGCCGTCAAACACGTTTCCGAACGGTGGACGACGTATACGGCGGACAGACGGACTTTTTTGGAGTGTACTACTCCTCAAACATGGAAATACAAAATTTGAGGGTAGCAATTTTTTTTAAATTTTATGTCGATCACGGTACTTTATTATCTATAAAGAAGTTATAAAGTATCATAATATTATCAATTTTGGAATATTAGCTTTTAAATTGTTTTCATCGTAAACAATTTTACTCAGATTACCAATATTTTATGACACATTGCAATTTACTGAAATAAGAACAATGTGTTGTTGAAATTTCATTTCAATAAACGATTTTAATGATTTCGTTGCGTATTTAGCTGGCCTCGTCATGTTCTAATCTTCCTAGTTGTAGAGAAATAATAATAATATTATTATTATTCAAAATATGAATATAAACCATCTCAGAATACGATGTCATAACTGCACTCACGATGATAATAAACAAGTGTTTGTATTTGCAACTCGTCACAGCTTGTATTCGGCCTAATTTTTGTTCGTCGGTGAACAATGAAATTACATCAGATGAAAAACTCTGTCTGGAGTCTGGGTGCCACTTCATTATTTTTTAAGTATTTTTTGAGTTGCGTTTAAAGTGTACTTTATTTTTCTTTTTTTATCAGCCGTACACTACCCTGTATCGGAATTTAACTGTATAAGTGGTCCCCTCGGGCGAAAATCTAGTACAAATTTCAAAAATATAGAGCATAGGTCACCAAATACTGCTTTTTATACTCCTGTTACAAATTTCCATAGTTACTATCTCAGTCGAAAATTATATTTTTGGAATAACAGAAATCGTCAAACCAAAAGGAGTGAACCCACTGTATTTACAGCAAAAAATTTCTACCTGACATATGGAAGAGCTCTTGAGATATGGATTATCTTTCTAGTGATATATTTCTACTACCCCCACCACTGTAAGGAACCATCAACCTAAAATAATATTTTTATTGTACACCTCTGCTATACTTCTACTTAATATACTAAATTATAATAAAATAATAATATAAAAATAAAAATCACTTTAGAAATACAAGTTCGCACTGAGCGCCGTCTCGCTCTTTACAGTAAAAGTACTGATCACGTGTACAAGCTCGGCGGCTTTACTTTATGTATTGAGTCGAAAACTTTCCAGCATATTCGGTTGATTGTGTGGAACATGGAAGAGATATCTATAGCATGCGAGAAATGTCTAGAGCTCTCTACTCGATTCTAGATGGATATTGGAAGGTCGTGTTTTTTCTGGAAAGTTTGAGTTGTTTGGGTTGCCAAGGTACACGGATAACAGTATTTTTCCGCAATTGTGATAAATTTCAATATTCTAGGCGATATGAGCGATTCTGGACATAATTATAATTGTAGAAATTCTTGGGTCATTTTTTAAGATCCCCAATCTCGAACGCCAGAGAGTAATTTCGTTTAGACTTCAAGAACCGGGGATCAATTTTAACAGGCACCCTAAGAAAGCAACTCTTCAAATAGCCTCCTGGTTTATTTTTAAGGGTGCCTGCCTCAACCCAACTAGTGTTACATTTCGATTTTGACCGCGTCTCGGACTACGACCCATTAAATATTAAACTGTCATGCATATATTAAGGGGAGCAGTGTCGTAATCATTTCAATCGTCCCCCCCCCTTTAACCGCTTCCGAACTTTGTCCCGAAAAATAATAAAGTTTCACTTAGATAGATTTTTTGTACGGTCTATGAACTCAAAACTCCAAGAAGCAGAGGAACTTACCTATTTTCAATTCTATTCGAAAATGACTGCTACGAAACTAAGTGGTATTGTAGCTATTTTCCGGCAAGTTTTTAAAGACTATAGTGTACCTTTGAAGCAGTCCAGTGATTTTTCCGTTTAAAATCCAATTCCAGAAACTTTGAAAAGTCAACGTACCTATTAAATACCACAAATTTTTAGAATAACGTGTTTTAAAGTAATTATGCCCCCAAATTGAAGAACTTTTGTGTGACAGGTACGTGAAGAGCTACTCTAATTTTGCCGCTATTGATTTGTATACCATACACCTTCTCACTCGTCCTCCATACAATACTAAAGCAATTAGGACTCATGAGGTTTAAAAAAATCAAAATACTATTTTCATCATGTCATTTGCATGGTACCTACTCGAAGGAGTTGGTGGATTTTTCGTTAATTCGTTTCTCTACCAGAACACAAGCTATTACACGTTATATAGTAATCCTACAATTAGTATAACCACATACATATTTTTACATGCAACCGGAACCACTTATCAATGACATTGAAGTTTCCAGAGAAACTATAAACTACCAATATCCAATTAGAATAGCGTAGAAAGCTCTACATACTTCACGCATGTTCTACATACCATACCAAAGGTGTTAGAAATCACTCGATAACACACACGAAGTATATACCTAAGTACAACAGGGTTTGTAAACGAGATCAGTTCTGCTGCGAAAGTGAAATCAAGTAATATATATTGAATGAACCGACGTCTATCGTGTAAAGCTCTCAAGAGCGAACAAGTAGTAGCGACGCGAAGTAAGTAAGTGATTTGGAATTGCCAAGTGTAACGATAATTGAAAACAATAATAAAAAAAGCAATTCATGGTTCTTGAAATCCCGGCAAACCCCTAACTTGCAACAATATTCAAAAAAATCCTTCAAAATCAAAGGCAATAAATGGATTAAAATTGGCAAATAAATATACCGACGGTTAAGCGTATGGAATTTAAAAATGAAATTCGTTATTAATATGATGCTAAAATTAATTTAAAATTTTATGATGAAAGTCATAATGTATTTTGTGGTGAAATACCGCATGAAGTTCATCCGTAAACACTTAAATTTAAATGATGATCAAATTTGTGGAGAACTTACAGTCTCGAAATACGAATGTAGTCTCGAAATACGAAAAAAGTGCTATATAAAATTAGAGAGTTTCAGTGAAAATCTGAAGGAATATTCATGGATGCGTTCATTAAAAATTTCCTGCTGAATTTCATTATGAATTTAATGAAGAGTTTCGTTAAGATTTCAATGGATTGAGACATTCATTTAATAAACAAGGATAGGGGCGGGGGGAACCTTGAGAGTGCTTTAGAGTTTTCAACTTTATTAAATATGAATAATTTTTGTCTGTTAAATAAAATAAAATTCACTAATATAAAATATATTTTATACTTCTAAAAATTAAAAATATTTAACATCAAATATATTAAGATCACGAACGAAACACGAATGTGGGCAATAAACAAAGCCATAATACATAATACCACATAACAGTAAGAATAAGATTGCCGCAGTTGATATGAAATATATAGTCCTTTGTATGGCATGACTGAACTAGTGAATCTTAGCTTCTAGGGTAGGGTATTATCTGTCGACTTTTATTAATCAAAATTCAACTCGTGTATGCGAGTTTGGGTTGCATTTTACTTTATTATTTTCTAATACATAATACAGTATTGTGATCGATTTTTAAAAAAAAAAATTTGCTACCCTGAACATTTTTTTTCGCGTTTCATGACTCGTAGACACGAAAAAAGCAAAAAAAAATTCAGTCCGTCTGTCCGCCGTACGCAAAATCGTTTGAAGGCTCTTAGCTCCCAAACGGTTTGAGATATGAAATTGAATTTTTTATGAATAGACTGGCCCCTTGAAGTGACCAAATTCTGAGAGGTTAGGGCGTGAGGGGGGAGGAGAGGGAAGCGTTTTAGACGGAAAATTTTGGTTTTTAGATCTCAGCAACCGCTTATGCTAGGAGGCCGAAATTTGGAATTTATATAGAACTTCGGTAGTGGACCCATTTGCATAAAAATTGTCAATATGGGAGAAGGGGTGTGGGAGTGATGGGAAAAATAATGGGTCCGAAACGCAAAAAAGCCGAGATCGACACATTCTAAAATCCATATCTCCTAAACGGTTAAAGTTACTGTAGGTATACTAGGAGAATAGATCGCAAACAAATTTTTGAGTATGGGCAGTGGCGTACGATGTTGGGGGGTAAACAACTTTAGATTATGATATCTCACGAACCAATTGCACTAGACAAATAAAATTTGGTTTATGTATAAAGGTTGACAAATGAAGTTTGCTGAAAGTAAAATTTTTTAAGGGGGCGGTGGATCATGAAAGTGGAGGGGATGAGAATTTTTCTAAAAAATCACGTCTCATATCTCAAGAACAGTGTGAGGTAGATGCTTAAAATTTTTACCAGAAGTAGGTCTAATAGAACCATATCAGAAAAAAAATTGGGTGTGTGGGTGTAGAGGGTGAGGGTGAAGGAGGGTGAAAAGGAAAAAGTTCCGATTTTTATATCTCAAAAACCTATTAATGATATAAAGCTCAAACATGGTATTTAGATAGAGCTATAGTAGTAGCATCTTGGAAAAATATTATTTTTTATAAAGGTAGTATGCTACGGGGGTGGGGGATGTTTTTCCTATCTATAGAGCGGCTTAAGCTACAAAGTTGAAACTTGGTACGTATATGTAAATAAACTAGAAAAGTAATTTAGAAAAAAAAAAATTTCAAATATCTATTGGCGTTCGGAAGGGGGGGCGAAAAAATGTATCAGTGAAAATGGAATGCATATATTTTCACGATTTTCGTCATATCTAGTAGGACTTCCCAAATATTTAATTCAGTTTTATTCTACTGCTTTTTCATATAAATACATAGAAAGTGTTTTCAGGATTTTTTGAAATTCGACCCCTAAGGGGATGTAAAGGGGTTGTATACTTATTCACGAATTATCCCATATCCCCCAGGTTTGATCAAATATCGAATATATTTTCACTTTCACGGGCTTGCGTAATAATCGCCTAAAACTCCTTTTTAAGTTTTTTCCTTTTTCAGGCCCTAAGAGGATATAAAAGGGTTGAACAAGTTTTCACAAATTCCGTCATATCCTTTAGAAGTGATAAGTAATTCAATTGTTTTTACTTTCTCGTGCTGTCTTCATATTTGTCTATTAACTCCTTTCAGGATTTTTCGATATTCAACCCCCAAGTGGGTGTAAGGAGGTTGCATATGTTTTCACAGATTCCTACATATTGCTTAGATCTGATGATATATCGAATTCATTTTTGCTTCCTAAGGTTTCCCATATAAGAACCAAAAAGTCAATTTCAGTATTTTCAGATTTTCAATCCTAAGGGGGTGTAAGGGGGTTGTATGTTTTTCAAAGCTTCGACATATTTCTTAGGTTTGATAAGATATTAGATCGCTTTTCACTTCCACAGACTTTTTATATAATCGCCTATAAACCCATTTCTCTATTTTTCGATGTTCAACCCCCAAGTGTTTGCATATGTTTTCACAATTTTTGCCATCCCTTAGTTCTAATGAGATATAAAATTGGTTATTACGGCATTTGATGTAATGACCTATAAACCAATTTCACGATTTTTCGAATTTCAAAACCAAGAGGGTGTGAAGGGTTTGCTTACATTTTCACAAATTTTTCAAAATCCCTCGTGTCTCATGGGATATCAAATTGCTGCTTATGAAATCGTCTAAAAACCTGTTTCACTATTTTTTCGAAATTCAAACCACAAGTGGATGATATCTCTGGATATCTCTTAAGTCTGATAAGGCAACAAATTCTTTTTTACTTCTATGGGCTTTTAGCGTACATAATATACCGAAATTCGAATAGTCTACACGGACTTTTTCAATGTTTAATCGGCTAAAAATCTCTATTTTAAATATTTTTATTTTAAGAACAAAATTAATTTTCCAAGAAATCTAATAATCTCGAAACAACTCACGATATACTCCGACTTTGACCGCTCCCGAACTTGGACCCGAAAAATAATAAAGTTTCGCCCAGACCATTGGCAGATTTTTTAAACTATGTCGCGAAATGTTCTTATTTGTTGGATGGTATGTGTACAACCATTCAGAAGAGTAAAGATCTCTTCGGATTTTTCTAGAAAACTCAATTTATTTAGGGCATAGTAGTGTAGACTTGATTAAGGGATATGCCCTCCCTAGAAATGTCTAGAAAATTCAAGAAAAGGCAAAGAAAAAAATAACAAAAATTTGGTCAATATTTTAAATTTGACTGTTTTCAAATCAAATAAAATTTTTAGATGATCATTCATATATCCTTATGGATTCAATTTATTGTCATGAAGATTTATTTTTTTTCAAAAAATTTCAGGTGACAATGTGCGTCTTAGCTAACTTAAGTGTACTATCAGCTGGTATGGCTTTAGGATTTCCAGCCATCACATTAAAACAATTAACTGATCGCACGCAACCGTTAAGTTTATCTACTGCACAAGCTTCGTGGTTCGGTAGGTGTAACCTTAATTATTGTAAAAACCAACATTTCATAAGTACGCCTTTTTTCCAGCTTCGATTAATGCAATTGCATGTCCACTGGGCGGACTACTGAGCGGCTATCTATTAGATAAAATTGGTCGGAAACGAACTTTTTTTACAATAAATTTTACAGCATTTGTATCGTGGCTATTGTTGGCCCTTACGACAGATACCAGCTCTTCAGCAATGTTCATACAAATCATGATAGCTCGATTTATAATTGGTGAGTAGAACAATAAGCCGTGATAGTAGGTTGGGGGATAGGCTAAAAATTTATCCCCGAAAATTTTTTTGCAAAGTTATGGAGCTTTGATTGGAAGCTCAGATCGAATGATGCTGGTGTTGGCTCTAAAAATCTATACGGAATGCTTGAGTTTTCTTAAAAATATTTTCTCAAATTTTGTCTTAGGTGTAACAACGGGTCTGGCTAGTTCACCAGTTGGTGTATATTCGGCCGAAATATCCCACCCTCAGCTACGGGGCCGTCTCACATTAGGCACATCGATATCAACCGCAACCGGAATATTGGTGATATATGTCCTGGGATATTTTATAAGGGTTAGTAGTCGGGTTTAATGAAAAATCCAGTTTAGACTTTATTAAAAGGCGTCCATTTTCAACAGGATAACTTTAAGCTGATAAGCGCCATTGCCTGTGCATACACAATAGTCGCAACCGCATTAACAATTCCGGTTCCAGAATCCCCTAGTTGGTTGATGATGAAAGGACGTCCTGAAGAGGCTAAGAAGTCATTAAGATTTTTCCGGGGTCTTACAAGCGATGGTAAGTTTGATTTTGGCCAGCACCACCTTGGAAGGTGTTTTGAACTAAAAATTTTGATTTTTATGTTTTTGTTTTGGTTTTTGTCAGAGGTCGAAAAGAACATCGAGTTTCATACCGAATTTAGTCAACTGATAGAATCAGCATCTTCAAGTGGCAACAAGAAAGACCTGAAAATCTCGAAAATCATCCAAAGACCAGAGATCTACAAGCCGCTCCTTATAATGATCGGATTTTTCGCATTCCAGCAATTTTCCGGAATCTTTGTCGTTATCGTGTATGCCGTTCAATTTTCAATCGAAGCTGGAGTATCGATAGATCCGATTATTTGCGCTATTTTAATCGGTCTGACACGTCTCGTTACCACGTTTATTGTTGCGTACATCCTGGATAAATGGGGACGGCGTCCACCGGCAATGATATCAGGATTCGGGATGATGTGCAGTATGGTTATTTTGGCGGCGACTACTTGGTTTCCGGCCTTCAAGATTCCCTACTTACCTGTAGTCTGTATAGTCTTTTATATATTTGCTAGTACTTTAGGCTTAATGACGCTGCCATTTTCAATGATCTCGGAGGTGTATCCGTTGGCTGGAAGAGGTTTTGCAGCCGGACTAACGATATGTTCTGGCTATTTTATGTCTTTTCTTAATATCAAACTTTATCCAAATATGGTCGACGGATTTGGAAATGAGAACGTCTTTGCGTTCTATGGAGTGATTTCGGCCTTAGCGATTTTGTACGTGTATTTATTCTTACCGGAAACTAAGGGTAGAACTTTGCATGAAATCGAAGCCTATTTTAAGAACGAAAAGGAAGAAAAGTGTCCAGCGTAAGAAATGATGATGTACGTGATTGAAATGTGGATAGGATTGCGCAGCTTTTATATTTGTAAATTTGAAATTAAGTTATCTTATCAATTTTTGTATAATCTGCAACTGTGATATTATTGTATAGCAAAATTTAGATCTTAATTGCGCTCTTCCAAACAATTAGTTGGTTTGATATTATACGATTTAAAAAAAAATCCCGATATTTACTAAACGAGCATACTGCATAATAAAAAGTAAATATTCCGTTGTTGTTTTATTGAATAACAGAAGTTTGCATTGATCTAATGATAAATTGTTGAATCGATAGGTAAGTGAATTGTTAACATTATCAGTTTGGTTTGATCGTCAGATAACAAGTGTATGTGAAGGTAATTGAATTTTATCAGGATGATTACATTAACAATCACATGTCAATATGCGCGAAACATATTGATTCATATTTGTTTATATGAAAGCAGCAAAAATTTTCCAATGCCGAATTTTTGAGCCATGGAATTCTTGTAGAGCTACGTTTTGGGCGCAATGCGATTCTACAGGTGAGACTCATTTTGCTCGGGAAATAGATCTGGAGTTTTTCCATTTATTAAGACTTTTGTAGACAATGAACACTATCGGTTGTAGTTTTTTTTTCAAATACCTCGAGAAGTGAAAAACGTAGGACCATAAAACTGCAAAATTCCAAATTTAAACCACAACATTTTGTGCAGAAAGAGTGTAATATGATTTCCGTTAAGAGAGTCGCTCAAACCGCTACGTCTAGCGATTAGGTAATCGTGGAAAGCGTGCCACAAGGCTTCTGTTTTATTCCTATGCTATTTAACATATTGTTACATGCTACTCTGGTGACCCGCACAACTCGATTATTTTCTAGTGGGTAAAACAACAACCTCCCAATACCTAACTGGAGAGCAGAGAAAAACATCCGATTGGCCACGTTACAATACCCAATGAAAAAATCTGCCAATGGTCTGGGCGAAACTTTATTATTTTCGGGTCAAAGTTCGGGAGCGGTCAAAGTCGGAGTATATCATCAATTGTTTCGAAATTATGAGGTTTCTTGGAAAGTTAGTTTTGTTCTTAAAAACAAATATTTAAAATAGAGATTTTTAGCCGATTAAACAATGGAAAAGCCAGTGTCTGACTGTGAATCTTCGAATTTTGGTATATTATATACACTAAAAGCCCATAGAAGTAAAAGCGAATTTGCTGCTTTATCAGAATTAAGAGATATGACGAATTGTTAAAACGTATATTAAGCCATTACTTCCACTTGAGGTTTGAATTTCGAAAAAATAGTGAAACAGGTTTTTAGACGATTTCATAAGAAGCAACTTGATATCTCATGAGACACGAGGGATCATGTAAGATTTGTGAAAACGTAAGCAAACTTTTCAACCCCCTTGGTTTTTGAAATTTGGAAAATCATGAAATTGATTTTTAGGTCATTACATCAAATGCCGTAATAACCAATTTTATATCTCATCAGATCTAAGGGATGGCAGAATTTGTGATAACATATGCAAACCCTTGGGGGTTGAATAACCAAAAATTGAGAAACGCATTTGTAGGCGATAATATAAAAAGTCTGTGGAAGTGAAAAGTGATCTAATATCTCATGAAAGCTAAGCAATATGTGGAAGCTTTGAAAAGCATACAACCCCTTTACATTCCCTAGGATTGAATAGCTAAAAATACGGAAATTGACTTTTTGGCGCTTATATAGGAAAACATAGGAAGTAAAAATGAATTCGATATATCATCAGATATGCAACCTCCTTACACCCACTTGGGGGTTGAATATCCAAAAATCCTGAAAGGAGTTAATAGATAAATTGTGCTAAAGACATCACGAGAAAGTAAAAACCAATTCAATTTCTTATCAATCCTAAGAGATATGACGGAATTCGTGAAAACTTGTTCAACCCTTTTATACCCTCTTAAGGCTGAAAAAGGAAAAAACTTAAAAACGAGTTTTAGGTTAGTATTAGGCAAGCCCGTGGAACTGAAAAGTTATGATCAGACCTGAGGGATATGGCAGAATTCGTGAAAAAGTATACAACCCCCTTTCCACCACCTTAGGGGTTGAATTTAAGAAAATCCTGAAAATATTTTCTAGGTATTTATATGAAGAATCCGTGGAATAAAAATGAATTTAATATTTAAAAAGACCTAATAGATATGACGAAAACCGTGAAAATATATGCATTCCATTTTCACTGATAAGTTTTTTCGCCCCCCCTTCCAAACGCCAATGGATATTTGAAATTTTTTTATTAATTTAAATTACTTTTCTAGTTGATTTACATATACATACCGAGTTTAAACTTTGTAGCATAAGCCGTTCTATAGATAGGAAAAACACCCCCCACTCCGTACCATACTACCCCTAAAAAAAAATTTTCCGACATGCTACTACTATAGCTCTATCTAAATACCAAGTTTCAGATTTATATCATTATAGGTTCTCGAGATATAAAAATCGGAATTTATTCCTTTTCACCCTCCCCCACCCTCACCCTCTACACCCTCACCCTCTACACCCTCACCCTCAAAATTCTGCTAGGAGTCTATTAGGTCTACTTCTGGTAAAAATTTTAAGCATCTATCTTACACGGTTCTTGAGATATGTGACGTGATTTTTTGAAAAATTTGTATCCTCTCCACTTTCATGCGCCACCGCCCCCTTAAAAATGTTTACTTTCTACAAACTTCGTTTGTCAACCTTTATAGACAAATCGAATTTTATTTATCTAGTGCAATTGGTTCGTGAGATATCGTAATCTAAAGTTTTTCACCCCCCACCCTCGTACGCCACTGCTTCCATTCAAAAATTTGATTCCGATCTATTCTCCTAGTATACCTACGGATATTCATTAAGTTTTAATTTTGTGACGTTAACCGTTTAGGAGATATGGATTTTAGAATGTGTCGATCTCGGCTTTTTTGCGTTTTGGAAGCATTATTTTCCCCCCCACTCCCACTCCCCTTCACCCATATCGACAATTTTTATTCAAATGGGTCCACTATCACAGCTCTACATAAATTCCAAGTTTCAGCTTCCTAGCATAAGCGGTTGCTGAGATCTAAAAACCAAAATTTTCCGTCTAAAACGCTTCCCCCTCCTCCCCCCTCACACCCCCTACCCCAGAATTTGGTTACTTCAAGGGGTCTACCCAGTCTATTCATAAAAAAAAATTCAATTTAATATCTCAAACCGCTTGAGAGCTACGATCCTTCAAACGATTTTGCGTACGGTGGACGGCGTACGGCGTACGGCGGACAGACGGACTGACATTTTTTTTTGCTATTTTTGTGTCTACTAGTCAAGTTTTTTTTAAAAAATCGATCACAATACTGAATTATTAGAAAATAATAAAGTAAAAGGAAAGGAAAATGTTGATAAATTCAACATTGTTTCCGAACACGTTTCCCCTTCTCGGTTTATCTTAAGATTTCCTGATCATTCCACATACACCACCGAAAATGCGGCCCTTGCCTTAACATATGCATATATATAAGCAGGGCAAAGTTTGCAGACACAGACAGTTTTGTACTACTGTGAAGCGAAACGACGGTGAACATTACGCAAAAGTATCTGTAAGGCGATTTGGATTGGTAGCAGCGATCGAGCAGTATACATGAAATCGGCCACCGTTGCCAGTAGTGCGATTATTGAATGAGAATAATAATTCCTTGTTATTTCTATTGATTTTATTCGATTTGTTTTTAACTTGAAATCCCTGTGAACCTCTAGCTCGCAACAATATATAGATTGCAATGGCAATTGGATCTTGCTATGTGTGCTTAGTAACTATATGGACCAACATAGTAGGCCGTGAAGAAAATTTGAATTTGAATTACTAAAGATTACCAAAATTTCAACTATCAAGTGCAAACTGTTTCTGACACAGTAAATACACCCCATACGTTGTACTCCATTAGCCAAACTTTCTTTTTAGATATTCCAAATGCATGGCATCAAATTTGAACTATAGTTATGTCTATTAAAAATGAAAATATGCATAAAGCTACTGATAAAATTTAAAGGTTACATTAACAGTTCTCTTCATTCCTTTACATACACTATACTTTTTACAATTTTTCTAATATCATGCCAAAATCATTGTTTTTATTAAGCCCCGCCGTTAGGCCTACTACCAATAATCAAATTGATCTATCTAGAATCTAGTTACATAGTTTCAACCCAACTTCCACCTCAAATATATATTCATCAGCAAGTAAATTTCAACTGTCTAGTATGAACTGTTCTTGGGAAATACAATTTTTAAATTTTCACTTTAAACTCTCTTTTCGCACTCCATCAGACCCCGCTCCATGCAGGCTTCATACTACGAAATGTCACAAATTTGTTTCCAATCGTTCTCGATATTTGGAGCGTCAAAGACGTTCGTCGTTTGTGTACAAATGTGAATATCTTTTAGGGTGAACTACTCCTCGAAAGCTAATTTTTAGAGTAGAAATTTTTTTGAAATTTAATTTCGGTTCCGATTTCCATAAATTTTTGAGATTCTATAGAGAGCAGGGTAGAATGATGCCACATAACAAAAACAATCAATATTTGAAAAATTTAGCAGATATAATTTTTTTCGTTTTCAGGATTGCCTGGTGTCTGGTAATGAAATTTATGAATGCAATTTTTACTGGAAGCGCTCAATTCACTAACCCCACTACATCTCAACTCACTAACTATTAATCGATAGTCGCCCCCGTGAGGTCAGTACGACAGGATTTTTTGTTGTTATCAATAACGTTTCTCCACGCTACAACACTACTCTTCGCTGGATAAAGAAAAAATATTTTAATATTGAAATTTGAAGTTTTGCATTAACCCGTTCCTTGCAGTAAATTAACCTTTTGAAAGATAGTCCGCTTTCTTCAAGGCATGTAGTTCAAACTACATGTTAGAGGTGCTATATAGTTTTAATGAAGTAATAAAATGCATCATTATGTATCAGGATGTATAGTCCTTTGCTCTACTGTATTATCATGTTGTGAAGTTATTAAGTCTAAGAATTGTTAAATTCCCGAGGTTATTTTAAGCAACACCCATAAAAGTGATGCCAGTAGTGGCAGTAGGTAGTAGTGTAACCTATTATTATAGATATGAACAGAGAACATAAAAAAACTAATACAACGGGTAAGTATGTAATTCTTTTGTATGATCGCTTATTTTGGTTTTATTTGAAATTATGAAGTCACTAAATACTATAGGTTGTTTTTTCGCATGTATCCAGAACAGAGTAGGCTATATTTATATAGAAAATAACAACAACATTGCTGTTTTTATGATTCTTTATAATATTTTTTCCATAGATAGTAAGCTAGAATAGGGTCATTCCATCAAGAATCGGCCGAGGATGTAACCTTACCGTCGCTGATTCTTTTAAAAATTTGTGTACTTGATGAATTAGTGAAAAGAAATTGGATTTCAATTTTTGTTTCAACCTAATTTTACTTTATTATTTTTTAATAATAAAGTATTGTTATCGACCTGAAATTTCCAAAAAATTTGCTACCCTGAAATTTTGTATTTTCACGTTCTAGTGAACCCGAAAAAAGTAAAAAAAAAAATGTCCGTCTGTCCGCCGTACGCCGTCCGCCGTACGCAAAACCGTTTAAGGTGCGTAGCTCACAAGCCCCTTGAGATTGGAGTATCCAAAATATAAATTTGTTAAAGGAGCAGTGGAGAATGGAAGTTTGGAGATCCGAAATTTTGAGAAAAAAATAACGTTTCATATCTCAAGAAGATTGGAATTTATAGAAAATTTACAAAAAAAGAAAAAAAAATCTGCCAATGGTCTGGGCGAAACTTTATTATTTTTCGGGTCAAAGTTCGGGAGCGGTCAAAGTCGGAGTATATCGTCAGTTGTTTTGAGATTATGACGAAAATAAAAATATTTAAAATAGAGATTTTTAGCCGATTAAACATTGAAAAAGCCCGTGTAGACTATTTGGATTTCGGTAAACTAACAACCCATAGAAGTAAAAACGAATTTGTTGCCTTATCAGACTTAAGAGATATGACTAATTGTTAAAACGTATACAAACCCATTACTTTCACTTGGGGTTTGAATTTCGGAAAAAATTGTGAAATAGTTTTTTAAACGATTTCATAACAGCCAACTTGATATCTCATGAGACACGAGGGATTTTGAAAAATTTGTGAAAACGTAAGCAAACTATTCACACCACCTGGTTCTTGAAATTCGAAAAATCGAGAAATTAGTTTTTAGGTCATCACATCAAATGCCGTAATAACCAATTATATATCTCATCAGAAATAAGGGATGGCAAAATTTGTGAAAACATATGCAAACCCTTGGGGGTTGAATATCCAAAAATTGAGAAATGCGTTTGTAGGCAATTATATAAAAAGTCTGTGGAAGTGAAAAGCGATCTAATATCTCATCAAACCTAAGAAATATGTCGAAGCTTTAAAAGGCATTCAACCCCCTTACACCCCTTAGGATTAAATATCTAAAGATGCTGAAATTAACTTTTTGGCGGTTATGTAGGAAACCTTAGGAAGTAAAAATTAATTCGATATATCATCAGATCTAAGCAATATGTAACAATATGGTTGAATATCCAAAAATCCTGAAAGGAGTTAATAGATAAATATGATGACAGAACGAGAAAGTAAAAACCAATTCAATTTCTTATCACTTCTAAAAGGAATGGCGGAATTCGTGAAAACTTGTTCAACCATTTTATACCTTCTTAGAGGTTGAAAAAGGAAAAAACTTAAAAACAAGTTTTAGGCGATTATTACGAAAGTGAAAAGATATTCGATATCTGATCAGCCCTGGGAGATATGGTAGAATTCGTAAAAAAGTATACAACCCATTTCCACCCCCTTAGGGGTCGAATTTTAAAAAATCCTTTAGAAAAAAACCATTTAGGAGATAAGGATTTTAGAATGTGTTGATCTCGGCTTTCTTGCGTTTTGGACGCATTATTTTTTCCCCCACTCTCACACCCTTTCACCCATATTAGCAATTTTTTTTTGCAAATGGGTCCACTATCGAAGCTCTATATGAATTCTAAGTTTCAGCCTCCTAGCATTAGCGGTTCCTGAGATCTAGAAACCCAAATTTTCCGTCTAAAACGCTTCCCTCACTTTCCCCCTCACACCCCCACCCATCAAAATGTGGTCACTTCAAGGGGCCTACCCAGTCTATTCATAAAAAATTTTCAATTTAATAGCTCAAAGGGTATGGGAGCCACGAGCCTTCTAACGATTTTGCGTACAGCGGTCAACGTTCGGCGTATGGCGGACAGACGGACTGAAATTTTTTTTGCTTTTAAGCGTCTACTAGTCATGAAACGTGAAAAAAAATTTTGGGAGTAGCACATTTTTTTTTTAGAAATCGATCACAATACTGTATTATTGAAATAATAAAGTAAAATGGAAGTAAAAATATCTAAAATAGAGATTTATAGCCCATTAAAGACATAAAAGGCCGTGCAGACGACTCGCATTACGGTATATTATTTGCACTAAAATCCCATAGAAGTGAGAACCAATTTCCTGCCTCATCATGATTATACAGGGTGTCCGGTACTCCGTGCTCCACCTTGTAAGGGGTTATTCCTTGATATATTTTGAGAAAAAAATTGTTCTACAGAGAGGGTCAATTTTCAATATCCGTGCACGGTTGAAAATCTTGGAATAATTTTCAATAAACAACTAAGAATACACCGGTTTTGTAGTACATTATAGGTTACATTTCAATATTTATTGAAAACTAAAAATATTTTCAATAAAAGTTGGAATGAAACGTGTACTATTGAAAGGAACATAGTTAATATATCCTATATTAGTTTATAATTTTATTTATATTTATTACTAGTAATTTAATAATAAAGTTTAAATCATCCCGAATTATCATTAAATTTTACATTCATTGTGTGTTAAAATCCAATACAAAATGTATTCAAATGCACTCTCCTCCGTATATAGTAATTCAAAAGTATTTTAAATTAATTCCATCCAAGGAATTCTTAATGATCTGGATCATGTATATTCCTGCTGTTTTCATTCCTTCTACTGAAATAAAATGCAATCTAAATGTATTACGTGTATTTTGCGTGTTTAAGATTCTAAGCGGATTGCATTCCTGTAATATTAGAAGAAATTACAAATGTGTTAGAAATTAAGGTTTTTAGGGTTTAAGGGCTTTTGGTATTTATAGATGCAATTTTTAACAAAATAAGATATTTGAAACTTTTAAGAGACAATTTGAACTCTTCTGTCCAAAAATTGAATATGCAGAACGATTTTTATTTTTATCAATACGACCCGAAAGCCCGCACCCCAAGCATGGGACGACCGCTCGTTGCTTCTATATAATTATGCTCATGTCTTGGAAACTCAACCTCAAAGCCAGGACCTTAGCCCAATAGACCACCACCAGGAGTGGGCTCACTTGAAAGGGGAATTGTAAAAAGTGCCAAATCCGAGAGGAATCGCAGGGCTCAGACTTAATTTGGAAAGTGTATGGGCTGCAACTTCTGAAAATATACCAAAAAGTTCATGGAATCAATGTCCAAACGGTTGACAGAAGTGATTATAAATAAAGTATTTAGTAAAGTTTGTTTGAATATCGAAGAATGTTCGTTATTTTCTGATGTTATCGCTGTTTTGTCGGAAAACTAGTTTACACTTCAGGAAAGACATATTTTTATACTCTAGATGAAATCATATAGACTATTATAAGTTTAATCCAGCCCGAAAAGTTTGTAACGCATAGAACCAAGCCTCGGACGTAAAAAAGTTATATATTATTTTGTGTTCAGTTGTGGCCAAAAAACCCAAATCCGTTCGTCCATCCATCTGTCTGTCCGTCCGTCCGTTTGCACGATAACTCAAGAGCGCGTTGGCCTAGGAAGTTGAAATTTTGTCACCACCTGTAAAATGGAAAAAGTAGATACCTCCCATACAAGAGTCCTTAAAACATAATTCTTGCTCGAATGCTTCAAGTTAGGAACTTGAAATTTTGAATACTTAAAGTTTACAATGTTTGAAGCGAAAGTTTCGAATACGATGCAAATCGAATGAGTCCTTCGTGTAGCAACCTACAAAAGTCCTTCAAAAATTTATACAAGTTACAGAATCCACTATAACTCTAGTACGAGTTAAAGCAGGGATTCAAAATTCTACAGGAATTAGTTTTATATCAAAAGTAAGACTGAGTTCATTAATTAGCGCCATCCGTCGACTCCTACGGGTAGCTGTCATACAAAAGCCCTTAAAGCACGTGGTCACCAATATTGAACGACTTAAGTTACGACTTTGAAATTTTGTATACGTTGATTGTATAATAGTCGCAGCTGAAAGTATTAATATGAAAAATATCCCATAAGTCCTTCATATAGTTGCCATACAAAAATTCTGTAAAAATATCCTAACTTAATTTATGGATAGTGAGTGTAACCATCCATCGAGTAGCCACTGTACAATAGTTTCTACCTGTAAATAAAAATGCATGCAATAATTGTATGTGCACTCATCATTCTTTTGAAATATTCCCAACTAAAATATAAATCGGAGTTCAGTATTTCATTCAGAGTATCATACGATTGGCTTGCAGCCGATCGAGACTGCGCTATGTTTTGTTTTAAAATTTTTCGCACTTGAATTACAATTTTTTTTTTTTTTGTAAAAAATATAAGTACTAAATTGTTGGAATGAAAAATTCGAAGTAAAATCTATATCAAAATAAATTTCACGTATAATTTAGGTAAAGCAAAATAATTTCAATTGAATCAAAAAAGTAGCATTCCATATAAATGTCCTTGAAAAATTGGGTCATTCATTTTCGTGACCCAATATAATTCAAGAAATCAGTCAGCCATGACGAAAATTTTTTTAATTAAGGTAAACAAAATTTCAAATATGCATTGGTGTTAAGAGGTTGAACAAAAAAATTGTCAGTGTATATTTCACGAATTTCTTAATATTTTTTAGGTCTTCTGAAATATTAAATTAATTATATACTTCTACGGATTCTTAATAAATCGGATAAATGCCTAGAAATATTTTCAGAATTTTTTTTTAATCAAACCCCCAGGTGAGGGGTATAAGGGGGTTGCTTATATTTTCACGAATTCCGCCATATCTATTAGGTCTGGTTAGATATCGAATAAAACTTTACTTCTACAGATTTTTATGTAATCGCCCAAAAAAATGATTTCAGGACTGACTATTCAACCCTTTAGAGAGCGTGAAAGGGTTGTACACGTTGTCACGAATTCCGTCATATATCTTAGGTCTTATAAGATATCGAATGATTTTTTGTATATATTATCACGTAAAAACTTGTTTCAAAACTTTTTTATTTTCATCACTAAGGAGGTTTAAATGGTTGCGCCTATTTTCACGAATCCCCACATGTTTCTCTGATCTGATGAGATGTCGGAGCAAAAATCTTTGAAATTGATTTGAAAGTTAATGAGGGCATACTATAGAAATGATCCTGTGAAGTATAGATTAAGCAAAATTTAGGATTTATGGATATTCAACCACTAAGGGAGTGTAGGCGGGGTTGTCTTCAGTTATCAAATTAGTTTTTTCTTCTACGGGAAATTTATGCAATCGTCTAAAAACTGATTTTATAAATTTTGGTTAATCAACCCCAAAGATGAAGGGGTTGCATACTTTTGAACAAAATTCCCGATATCTCTTAGATCTGATGAGACATGGTTTTACCTTCTACGGGCTTTTCACATAATCGCCTAAAACCTAAGTTTTTCGAAGTTCAACCCCAAGGGAGTGTAAAGGATTGTATACGTCTCTCAAATATCGTCATATCTCTTAGGTCTGATGAGGTAGCATCTGTACTTCTACTTGCCAATTAATGTCTAATTGGAAATTAATTGATTGCCAATTTAGGTGGCCGCGTATTTAAAGATTTAACTAAGGCAGCGTTCTATCGTAGTCGAAAAGTTCACATGGTAGTCTTCACAGACTCCTCTATCATCGAAAAAAAATACCCCAAAAACTCCTATAAAAGTATGTCCACGTAAATATTTTATCTTAATTTCGACCAAAATGACTGCGTTCCTCAACTAGATTCAAAGGAGCCCACGTAGAATACTCCCAAGTCGGTCCTCTGAATCATCAATTTTATAGATTTCGTCGAGCGTGAGATAAAATAAAAGTTGAAATAAATCTGCAAGCTCATGTGCCGCAATGATACGAGGATATTCGGTGTTCATGTCGTTCAAACTGAAGAGAATTTTATTCAAACTTTGTAACGTACAAACTAAACTTTTTCGCCGACGATCTATTCCTAATTTGCCATTTTCTCTAGAAGACACCACACACTACCTCCACAGTTCTTCTCCTTGGTTTGAATTAATTATATCGGCATTAAGTCGTAAATTCACCACGCTCTACACTACACCTATGTGTAGAACCTTGGAATGGATATAAAAAGCGCGGTGTTTAATAGATAAAAGGAATCACTTCAGGTGTCGTATTATTGGTTTTTGTGGAACGATATAAATTCCAGCCAGAGCAAAATCGCCGTTGAGAAGACTTCTGAGACGTTTTTGGGCGCCGACGAAAAAAAAACAACAAATCTTAGGACGATCGAATGGCATCGTCTTGACGAATTCTCGCAAAGACACCACTTGGCATATTCAGTACTGAAAAACCGAGATGAAAAGCGGCCTATGAAGAATTCATGGAACAAGTGCCTCGACGTAACTGACGCTAACGAAGGACACGACTTTGAATTCGAACTTTCCGCAGAAACAAGCCGGAAAAGTTTCCGTAGCTACGCGGGTGTTAATGTCACGTCACGGCTTTTCCGCCGTTTGATATTGGCCGTAAACGCGCTGATAACTATCGAATCTCACCTGGTTCGAACTTCGAGAGGTGCAAATGGGACGGGACAAGCGGGACTACCGAGTCGATGTCGTATCTCGGAAATTGTGTGACGATAGTCCCATCATATCGCCTACTCTAATGGCTAAAAGGTTATCATCGGTCGGGATCTACGCATGTTCCGCGATGGACACTTTTCGGCGGATACTGTGGATTCGACAGTTTAGAGGTGCTAAAAAGCGCGCGACCATCCCTCCGACAAGCATATAAAAGCTACGAAAATCGAAAATCAAAGTTCAGTTTAAGGACTAGCTGCAACAGGTCATTCTCCAGTGAAACTATCAACGAACGCACACCTGGCAGAAACAAATCCCTGTAGTTGTTTTTAACGGATTTCTGGAAATTGTTTATATTTTTAAAATAATTGTATTATTAACAGTCGCTTAATCAATTGAAAAGTGGTTCGGAAAGTGAATACTTCATTTCTTTTCCGGTGCTCTGATGTAAATTGTGATTGAAGTGAGGTGATCGGGTGCAGTTTTCTCAAAAGAAACCAATTTAATTTCATGCAGAACAGAAAAGTATTAAGAAAAACAAATTACTATAAACAAAAATCATCATAAATATAAATTTTGGAATGTTTTGCAATAATTAGTCAATTTGAAACTCACAATGGTCAATTTAGCTATCGCTACCTGTCTAACTGTTATCCTCTTCGTTTTCGAAGGTGAGTGAATTTTTTTTATTAAAATGAAAATTGTAATTGTAGTCAATTTTTTGCCAGATGAAATCAATTGGGAATAATCTTTATCAATTCTTAAAAAAAAGTCAAAGATGACGGAAATTAAAATTTTTTTCGAGGCAGAATAAGGAGGTGGTACTTGGGTGTTAAGTGACGTGAAAAATACAGATATGCCTGATAGCGAATTAGTGTTTAAAAATTGAGGGTATTAGACAGGTTTTAAACTAAGGAAATAAAGGTATTGAGCTAAAAAACTTCTTTATAAGAAGGGGCGAAGGTTTGATGTTCCAAGTCGATTTAGTTGATGTTCTTTTCGCAGGTGTTTAATTCATGCCTATTAAGTGCACGTGAGTTCGTTCCATTGAAGAATTTTAAGAATCATCTGTCTTCCATTCGTTTCAAGAGAACGTAAAAATTTTGATTTCCATCGATTCTTTTATTTTACTTTATTATTTTCTACAAATAATGTAGTGTGATAGACCTGAAATCGCTATCCTAAAAGCTTGTATTTTCACGTTATAAGACTAGTACCTTAACCCCAAAAAAGCAAAAAAAAAAATGTCCGTCTGCCCGCCGGTGAAAAACTTTGGATTACAATATCTTCCGAACCAATTTTACAATATACCTAAAAAAATTTAATTTTATTGTACCAAGTACCTAAAAATTTGGTTTCAGTGTATACACAGTAAAAACTTTTGTGTCCTTAAAGCAGTAAATACTCCGAATTGATGTAGTAAATTTACAAATTTATATTAAATTTAACAAAATTACAAGTAATTTTTAAAAGTTGGTGTTTTTACACATTCTCGTCAAGAATTTACTGACAGGAAAGTAAAATTAAAACTCTGGAATTAAATTTTCAACTTTTAATGTGTAAAATTTGTCATTGTGTATAAAATTACACATTTTCCATGTAATTTTGATACCTTATGCGTAGTAATTTGTTTTTTGTGATATGTATTAACTTGACCGCTTCGTTGTTTAATTCACTTGTTTCGTAGTTTTGTGTAAGTCGCGATTTAAAATTGAAGCCCTTGGAGCAATAAGGGGTCAACTTATTTTTCCAAAAACATGAGAAAACTTTATGATTTTATTAAAATTCTTAAGAATATTATTAAATCATAAGGGGTTAATTGTATCAGCTGAATTTTATCCGAATCCAATAAGGAATCAGAAAGTTAAGCCCTCTAATGCTATTAAAAAAATCTGCCAACAGTATGGGCGCAACTTTATTATTTTTGGGTAGAAGTCCGGAACGCGTTTAATTCTGAGACGCGGTGTAGGTTACTATGTGACTGAAAACTTAAAAACAGTTTGGGAAGCGATTAGAATAAGGTCGCGCTAGAATACTTACACCGCTGCCACATATAATATATGAATTACTTAATTAGGTAATACTCCGGGACGAGGTCTAAGTCGTAGTATAATATCAGTTATTACGTGATTAGGAGGTTTTTCGTGATTTGGTTTTGGGCAATTACATGAAATCGGAAATTCATTTGTAGGCGATCATATAAAAAGTCTGTGGAAGTGAAAACCAATCTGATATATTATCAATCGTAAGAAATATGTTGAAAGCCTTACGTCCTATTGGAGTTGAATATGTATAAATCCTTAAATCAACTTTTGACGACTATGTAAGAAGCCTTAGGAAGTAAAAATTAATTTGATATCTCATTAGAACTAAGAAATGTGTAGGAATTTTTGAAAACTTATGCAACCCCCTTGTACCCACTTTGGGGTTGAATATAAAAAAATTCTGAAATCAGTTTTTAGATATATATAAAGAAAGCTCGAGGAAGTGAAAACCAATTCGATGTCTTATCACTCCTAAGAGATATGACGGAATTTGTGAAAATGTGTTCAACCCGTTTTTCCACTCTTAGGGGTTAAAAAGGAAAAAACTTGAAAACAAGTTTTAGGTGATTATTAAACAAGCCCAGTGAAAAGTTATTCAATATTTAATCAGACTTGAGGGATACGGCTGAATTCGTGAAAATGTATACATCCCCTTTACGCCACCATCGAAGTCGAATTTCAAAAAATCCTGAAAACGCTTTCTAGGTATTTATATGAAAAACCTGTACAAAAAAAAATTAATTCAATATTTGGAAAAACCTAATAGATATGACGAAAATCGTGAAAATATATGCATTCCATTTTAACTGATAATTTTTTTGCCCCACTTCCGAGCGCCGATTGAATATTTGAATTTTTTTTAATCAGAATTACTTTTATAGTTGACATACATATACATACCGAATTTCAACTTTCTACCATAAGCCGTTCTATAGTTAGGAAAAACACCCGCCACCCCCGTACCATACTACCACTATAAAAAATTATATATTTTCAACATGCTACTATTATAGCTCTATCCAAATACTAAGCTTCAGCTTTATATCATTATAGGTTCTTGAGATATAAAAATCAGAACTTTTTACTTTTTACCCTCTCCCACCCTCACCCTCTACACTCTTATCCCTAAAATTTTTCCTCTAATGGGGGTCTATTAGGCCTACTTCTGGTAAAAATTTTAATCATCTATCTTACACCGTTCTTAAGATATGAGACATGATTTTTTAAAAAAATCTTACCCGCCCCACTTCCATGCTCCACCACCCCCTTAAAAAATTTTAAAACATTAACCGATTAGGAGATATAGATTTCAGAATGTCTCGATCTCGGCTTTCGAGCGTTTCGGGTGCATTATTATTCCCCCCACTCACACACCCCTTTACCCATATCATCCTTTTTTTGCAAATAGGTCCACTATCGATGTTCTATATAAATTCCAAGTTTCAGCCTCCTAGCCTAAGCGGTTGCTGAGATCTAGAAACCAAAATTTTCAGTCTTAAACTCTTCCTCCACCTCCCCCCTCACACCCCCACCACTCAAAAGGTGGGCACTTGAAGAGATCTACTCAGTCTATCAACAAAAATTCAACTTAATAGCTTAAAGAGTTTGAGAGCTATAAGCTTTCAAACGCTTTGCGTACGGCAGACGGCACAGACGGACTGAACATTTTTTTTGCTTTTTTGGTGTCTATTAGTCATGATACGTAAAAAAAAAAATTTTTCGGGGCAGCAAATTTTTTTTTTTAAAATCGATAACAATACTTTATTATTAAAATAATAAAGTAAAATGAGTTGACCACTTATTACACCAAGGGCTTCAATTTAAAAAGAAAATAATGTTTATAGTGTGTGAAGTTTGTAGCTTTAAAACAATTAAATTCAATTTAAATAATAAACATGTATAGTGTTTTATACTTTCTACCCCTTTTAACCAATATCCTGGTTTTTTCTCAATTATCATGTGTTGATTGATCTCATTGAATTCTTATAATCGTCGATTGCTGTGTTCTTTGCCCTTTAAAATACGTCTGGGAACTCATCTGCCGAACATTCGTTTGAAGTTTATTCATTTATATTATTAATAAATTAATAATAATAATAATAAGCATACATAAACATGTCACATTTTTGTATTACGTATGTATTACGTTTGTAGTACATATTAGCTTTTCCGTTTGTAATTTTACGCTTTGTAAAATTTTGCCTTTCCACATTAGTAGTAATTTTACACATTTTTGGAGATTAGTTTCCACACTTACTTATGTGTCAATTTTCGCGTTAATAGTGATGTGTTTTAGCGTAAGCAGTAAAATTTACAAGAGGGCGCAAAAAAATTTGACAATAGTATTATAATTTTACTGCTTTCAGATTAGACACTAAATTGCCTACTCGGAGAGTAGTAAAAATTATTTACTGTGTAGAATTACAAGTAACATATAATGTAAAATTCTTTAGAATTAAAATTTAATTTTTTCCAGCAGCCCACTGAAAAATTTCTTTTTCGTATAAAAACATGACGGAAATTTCTTTTGTGAAAAAAATTAAGTGAACACGTGCCGCATCAAAGTTTTAGCTTTTTTTGATGAATCTGCAGTTTTTCGCAAATATCTCACGAAATATACAAATTTGACAAAAATTCATATCAATGGTTTTAAAGAAAATATTATTTTCTATAAATAATTTTTCTTCAATTTTATTTTTTCAAAAATTGAGTGCTTATGAGGATATTCCAAAAAAAAATTGTTTTTACTCACTAGATAAGATTTATGAAAGTCTTTATAAATATACTTTTTTTAGAAGAAAAAAATATTTATGGAACATTATTTATAGAGAATTTAATTTCCTATAAAATCATTGATCATTGAAAATTTTAAGGGGCGGTTAAAAAAATCTCATTTTTAACGACCATCATCATGTAGGGGATATCATTTAAATATACTGTATTATTGAAATAATAAAGTAAACAATTTTAATATCTCAAGGACCGTAGTTCTACTGTAGTTAGGACCAGTAGACTTTTAGCAGAGTTGTATAGGGGGTGATGGTGGGAGAGGGTGGAAAGGAAAATTTTTTTAATTTATCGAAAATGCAAAGGACAGAAAGTAGAGAAAAATTAACGAATATATAAAGCCGTCATAGAGGCATCCCAGAAAGATTAATTTTTTTAGAGAGATTAAAACGTGAAAATATCAAAGCTGAGGCGATTTATTTTTTAATTTTTCGGTCGTTCCCAATGCAAATTATTAAAATACTAAAGTAAAGAAATTATTACATATTGTGCAGGAAAAATATTTCTATCACAAAGGATTCTTAAAATGCAAAAGACAACTACTGTTTTTCGCCCACATCTCGAAAGATACTGCAAACCTGGAAAAGCTAGTTTCAGAAATACACTTTTCCGGTAATTAGAAATATGTGAATTAATGGTTAGGGAATGTTTCACAGTACAATATTTTCCAATATGTACTGGGCTCCATCTTTTTAACATTAGCCGCTCTTAATAGCAAACAATCAAAAACATTTTAACGGGGATAACTTCGTCTTGGAAGCCATTGCTTACAGTGGATGAACCATTTCAACCTGTCTGGCGAGGAATCCAATAGGGCTCTTCAAAAGCGATCTAAAAATCTGCCAACAGTATTTATTATTTTTCGGTTCATAGTTCGGGAAGCGTTTAAAATGGGGTCACGATAAAATGCTTACGCTACTGTCACATGTAACGCGTGAATAACGTAATTGGGTCATACTCCGGGACGCGATCAAAGTCGCATTATAACATCAGTTGTTTCGAGATTAGGAGGTCTTTTGGAAAGTTAATTTTGTCCTTAGAATAGAAGTAAATTAGAACCAACTTGCTGTCTCATCATACCTAAGAGATATGACAAATTGTGAAAACGTATACAAACTCATGACATCCACTCGAGGGTATTGGATCAACTTGATATCTCATCAGACACTTGAGATTTTGCAAAATTTTCAATCCCTTTGGGGCTGAATTTCCAAAAAAGGTTTAGATAATTATAATGAAAGCCCGAGGAAGTAAAATCCAATTCGATGTCTTATCACACCTAAGAGATATGATGGGATTCGTGAAAAGGTGTTTAACTCTTTTATACCCTCTTAGGGGTCGAAAGGGAAAAAATCTTGAAAACGAGTCTCAGTTAATTATAAAACAAGACCGTTTAAGTGAAAAGTTATTCGATATCTAATCAGACCTAAGGGATATAGTTACTTTAGTTAAAATTTATACATCCCCTTTACACCCCCTGAGGGGCCAAATTTGAAAATAGCCTGAAACACTTTCTAGCCATTTATATGAAAAATCCGCAAAAAAAAATAAATTTAATTTTTCGGAAGACCTAAGATATATGACGAAATTCCTGAAAATATATACATCCCGTTTTTACTGATCATTTTTTTGTCCTTCTTCCGTACTCCTCCTGATATTTTAAAATTTTTTTATCTGAGTTACTTTTCCAATACATTTATATTATATTTATTTATTTATTTTATAAAATTCTTATCGAACTACATTCATATGATCCACCGCCCCATTTAAAAAATTTATTTTCAGCATACTCCATTTGTCGATTTGTATACACATCTAGCGCAATTGGTTCATGAGATATCGTAATCTAAAGTTTTTCACCCCTCACCACACTTTGATTCCGACCTATTTTCCTTGTACACCCACAGACAATAATTAAGTTTCAATTTCGTGACATTAACCGTTTAGGACATAGAATGTCTCGATCTTAGCCTTCGAGTGATTCGGATGCGTTTTTTCGCCCATTCCCATACCCCTTCACCCATATCGCCAATTTTTTGCAAATGAGTGCACTATCAAAACTCTACATAATTTTTAAATGTTATCTTCCTAGCATAAGCGGTCGCTGAGATCTAGAAACCAAAATTTTTCGTCCAGTTCTCCCTCACATCCCACCCATTAAAAGGTGACCACTTAAACTGGTCCACTCAATCTACCCACAAAAAATAATTCAACTTACTAGCTCAAAGAGATTGTGAGCTACGACCCTTTAAACGATTTTGCGTACGGCGGACGACGTACAGCGTACAGACGGACTGAATTTTTTGTTTTTGGTTGTTTTGCTGGTATAAAATGTAAAAATAAATTTTCGGGGTAACTCTTGTTTTTAGTTGCTACTCGAAAGTTAAAGACAATATGTTTAGTTAAATGTTGGTTGTTTTCCGGCGTCAGTAGGGTTTCTGGTGTGAAACCCCAACACGAAATCGCCGACTGTTGATTATTCGCTGTCTTTGAGGACATGACAGTTGGAAAACCTTCACTGGATACGCCAGTTTCATAAGATTGTGTTGGAGTAGATCCGAAGGAGCTGTTTCGTCATCGGAGGGCATAGACACGTCAGAGGGTGTATCATGCCTACTATCCGTACTGTACTGCCTACTATCCGAGTACTGGCGTTAGTTTTAAGTTCTTCCCGAGGTACTTCAGTAGATTATTTTGTTTGCTACTCGTGTTAGTAGTACGCTGTTCATACGGAATAGAAGTGGCAATAATGCACGCACCCATTGCCCAATAGGTGTCTCTTTATAGATGTGAAAGTGAGTTGTTGTTACTCTTGGCGTAGTTCATTTATTTTTGAATAAGCAGTGCATGAAATACTTGTCTTTAGTTAATTTTTAAATATGAGCATACACTACTACAAAATCACACTATCATTCAACAGATAGCGCCGTACTAAAAATTATTTTCCGAAATTTTCAGAGATTCGGAGCACATTTGTCTCGATATGTGTTTTTGTTCCATAAGGCGTCTCCAAATATCTCTCGGACAAACTAATGTCTTCCCAATATCTTAGAGATTCTTGTAGATTTAAGATTTGACCAAATGGATTGGTTCTCAATTTTATTCCACCAAGCCACCAGAGTCTAGTCGAATTCTAAGTAGGAAGGATCAGAGCATTAGGTTTGTCTTCCTTGGCCCTATTTTGTTCAAGAAAGTCCTGTCCTTTAACGATGACTATGAAATGTTGGCATTAACACCCTTGTACGATCTTTGGCTTGCTGAAGAAGCCGTAAGGTGGCCACATCCAGGTTTCAAGAAGAAGAAAAAGATCTGAGGTGCTCTCTACTGACCTTTCTTGTTTGCCATAAAAACTTTGAGCGTGTTTTTCTTTTGGCAACCGCTCCACACGTTTCACCGCAATTCGGCAAATAATTTGTCATCATCTACTTCACGCACAAGTAGTTGGACCGATTGGATTCACTCAGTGCTACATGGGTTCGGGTCCTCGAGTCGAATACAAGTCCATGAAATCTCTAAACTCCTGGAAGTGTACCTCAATTTTAATGCAAGGTTGGTTTGCCCGACGTAATCCATTTATTCTAGACGAAGTGAAACCAACCTTACAGTCGTCATCACGCTGATTCGCCAATTCTGCTTGGTTGTTGTTGTTGTTGATGTTGGCTATGAAACTAGTAGCAAGTTTATTTCCCAGGAATCCCCAATTGCGAAACTTCAAACTACCTGACTAGAATGGATTGCTGCCGTGAAGTGGTTCTAGAAGCGCGTGCCTTAGATTAGTCCAAGCTTATATATGCTAACCGCTTGCCGTCTGGGCTACTCTATGCTACTAGGATCTATAATCCAAAGAAAATATACTGACCGAACATAATGCATTACCAATATCATAATAAATGAAATTCGAAGTTACCCAATTTACAGTATATTGATCCTGGATCTGAATTTGGTAGTAATTTGGAAAAAGGCGTGGGAACGTGTGACACATTATTTTATCTCGTTATTATTTTTAACAAACAAAAAAAAGAACGTTTCACGTTCATTCATAAATGCCTACAAAATGATTGATAGTTGCAATTTGAAACTCTATTCGGGTCCTGTGGGCGTACTCGGACAAGGTATGCATAGTTAAGTGGCATACAGCATGACGTTATTGAATTTATGTAAGGGTGAATTGAAAAATTGATGGTTGTTACCGACGATTGGTAAACAAAGCGAAGAGGTATCAGGCTTCGATATTTATTTAGACCATGTCCTAAGACTTCCAGGAATTTTCAATATTAGGAAAACGTACGAAAAAGAAACGAGCAACGAAAAGGTAAAGCATCGAATACCGTGTCCTGGAAATGCAACCAGTTGTTCGGTTCTTTTTTTATCGTCAAGTATCGAATTTTAGGCCATTCTTATCGTGGCAATGGGAACTTTTTGAAATACCGGGGCTAATTATTGCTTCTGTGTGCCAAAACATCCTTAAGAGACTTGGCGGTAAGCTACCAACTTATCCTAGAAAAAACTATGTTGAGTAACTTCCAAAAAAAATGGTTAAGAATTTTTTGGTTCTTTTTTTGGCGTCGTTGGTGTTTCTTGTGTGAAACACCAACACAAAAATTCCTACTGAGATCGATTGTTGCTCTAGCTACTGCCATTGAGGATAGGACTGTTGAAAAACCTTCACTGGAAGGTAGTTTTAAAACTGTATTGGACTAGGTCCGAAGGAGCTGTTTCGTGCATTGCCTCACCAGAGGATGTATCATGGCATCTATCCAAAACACCCTTACAGTTGCGGGTATTGCTGAGGATTTCTCTGTATATGCTATATGAAACCGAAATTCATTTCTGCGAATTATAATGAAGTGAAAATTGTCATAGTACTTTATGATTATGATATATGCAAATCACCTCATATTCCAACCAATTTGGCAAATTTGGAATTAATAGTAATGTAACAAATTCGATCAAAGAAATATTATCGAAGAGGCCAAGGCCCGAATTGTGCTTTCACGTCATAGAAGAAGGAGTACCAATCATCCGTAAACGATGCTTTTGAAAATCCGTAGCTTCCAATTTTTAGGAAGTATTATTGCATTATGTGAAGACAATAACGAAAGCGTGATGAGTATGTCCATTAATTCATTGTGGATTTTTTTTATTGATGACAGGATAAAAATGGGTTATATAAAGAACTTAACTAGTGTTTTGAATTTAAAAATAACCACTAAATTACTTTTTAAAAAGGGATCTGAACGATCGTGATATAACCATTTTGCAGTGATCTACCATATACGCGACTGATGACCTCCGACTAACTGACTCTGCGGAACTGTATCGTCCTTTTTGTAGAGATCCTTTTGGGATGGTGCCCATAATTCTTCATTTAACGATGGCACCGGCTTTCTTGAGGAGCTCCCATGCCGGGTGGTTGCTGGACAATATCTCAATTGAGGTTTTAACTAGCGAAGAAGAACCATCATGGACACTATACCACTACTATGTGACCTCAGAAACTAAACAATCACCGGGAATTGACGAAATACCAGTTGAACTTCTGAAAAACGGTGGAAACTGTGTCGTGGATATACGTCATATGTGCAATTTACAAGAAAGGAGACAAACTCTGCTATGCGAATTACAGAGGAATATCATTGTTGTGTACGTCCTACAAAATACTGACAAAAATAATTGAACGTTGTCTTAAGCCCTATACTAACGAAACAATTGGCGAATACCAAGGTGGATTCAGAACCGGACGATCTACGACAGACCACATATTCTCGGTGAAACAGGTGCTTGATAAATGCTGGGAATATAACACAGATGTGCAACAAATCTTCGTAGATTTTAAGCAAGCGTATGACAGTATCGACAGGAGGGTACTGTACCAAATCATGCTTGATTTTGGAATTCCACCAAAACTAGTCCGACTAACAAATCCCAAGTAAAAATAAAAACCGATTCCACAACCAGCTATCGAACGAAATGTGGTTTAAAGCAGGGAGATGGTAGCCCTAGCCTCCATGCTTTTCAACTTGACATTAGAGTATGTCATCCGGAAAACCCCAGTCGACACCAATCGGACACTACTATTGAAGTCCACCCAACTAGTAGCATACGCTGACGATATAAACATCCTCGCAAGATCCTTCCCTGGTGCTAAGGAGGTAATTGTCAATCTTGACTCCACCGCAAAAAAAGTCGTGTTGCGCATTAACGAAAGCAAAATAAAAGTAATGATGCAAAGAAGAAAGAGACCGCCAATCAGACAGAATATAACAATGGTGGAGTATAATTTGGAGAGTTTGGACAACTTCATATATCTCGGATTTAATCTAGCAAAAGACGGCAATGAAACGGACGAAATCAATCGCCGGATCATGATAGCAAATAATACGTATTATTCGGTACTTCCAATAATGAAATCCAAGAAAGTGCACAGGAACAATAAGCTGAACTTCCGAAAAAGCAGTTAACGCATTCGAAAGAAAGGTGCTCCGAAGAGTTTTGGGATCTGTGAAGGAAGGAACGGACTGGCATATAAGATACAAATGAGTTGTATCAACTCTACGAAGAGCCAGAAGCTTCAACATTCATCAAGCTATGTAAACTGTGGGTTGGCCATGTAGAGCGAATGGAAGATAGAAGAATCCCCAAACGTGCTCTTAAAGGCAAAGGCAGTAGGCAAAACACTCAAACGATGGGAAGACTCGGTTGATGAATATAACAAAGCCATCTTAAAAAATCTGGCAACAGTCTGGGCGCAACTTTATTATTTTATGGGTAGAAGTCCGAATCGTGCTTAATGCTGAGATGCGGTGTAGGTTACTAAGCAACTGACAACCTAAAAAATAACGTTCCAAATAGCCTTCTGGTTATTCCTTAGGTTGTCAGTCGACATGTCTAAAAGTTTTAATGAAATTGGTGAAAATTTGGATTCACGGAAATTTTTTTAGTCAACCTCTGAACGCCAATAAAAATTTGAATTTTTTTTTGCTTTAATTACTCTAATAGCACATCTACATATACGCACTAAGTGTTAACTTTCTAGCATAAGCCGTTCCTAAGATATAAAAACTACCTCTCACCCCCGTACCTTGCTACCCCTATCAACATTTTTATTTTTCTAGGATGTTGATACGGAACGAGCTTCATGCTAAGACGGTGGTCGTCCCGTCTTCAGGTTAACGGTTCCCCCTGGATCTGGACAGCACATTTTGCCGGCTGCTCAGGAACGTGGGAGTGGGTGATTTTTCAATTCGACCCAGAGGGAGTCACCGTCCTTGAGAGTGCTGTATAAATTTATATATATAAAAAAAACGAAATGAAAACAATTTGGGAAGGGAGGAAGAAAAAAAAATCTGACCGGGAATGACCCTACAGTGCTCGCTAAACCGCTGCGTTATGTTGGTATCCCGCTCGTCATGTCGCTAAGGAACGGGACCACACACTACACCTGAAAACGGGCCGAAGGAAGAAATGAAGCCAGCCCCAGTCCTGAAGCGACCGATCCTCCAGGATTCCCTCGTGGTCTTTAGTGGTTCATCGTCTTCGTTGTTTTCGTTATTTAATTAGAAACAATTCAGAAATATTTTCTTACCGATAAAAATTCTTCGCACACAAACTAAAATCCTGGAATTCTTACAACTTCACTGAATTCAAATAAAAAAACTTAACCGTTAATATTAATATTATTATTTAATAAAAAAACTCAAATTATCCTATCTCCTTAACCTATATTAACATTTAATAAAAAAAAATTCAATTGCTATTTCTCTATCTTATGGTACCTGATGCACGTTGGGGCCCATGTCTCTTTGCTGCTCCTTGGTGCTCTTCTGCTTCTGATTTCCGATTTTTTTTCTTTTTAATTCTTCCTTCGTTTACGACGGTCTATTAATTTGTTAATATTATTCACTTCGTTTTTATAACTTTTCAGTTTTTTAGTTATTATTATTCACTTGTTTTTAGAACTTTTCACCTCATTTTCGAAGATTTTTGAATTCATTATTTTTATTCACTTTTATTTTATTTTAATCATCGCCCTGCTTTTCTCGAACTTTTTCACCCACCAAAAACCAAAAATTCTCTGTCTCTTTTTTTTATTTTTCCTGTCCTTTTAATAATTATTTTTGATTCCCCTCCTGCGTTTTGGCGCGCTTTTTTCTCTTTTTCCTATCTATTTCTCATAGAGGGCACTGATTTCTTTACAGCGGTGTTTGTTTTTTTTTTCAAATACAAAAAAAATGTTACATATACCGATTTTGCAATACAATAAAAAGACGAATCTCAGGTAATTCTGGTTTGAGCGAAACAACTAACTACACAATAAAATTATAAGGATAAATAAAAAAAATAAGAAAACGACTGGATGAAAAATAAAAAAAAAACATACTGCAGTCACGATCGGCTGCAAGCCAATCGTATAATACTCTAGATGAATACTTAACTCCGATTTATATTGTAGTTGGGGATAAAGTAGAATTACGCGTGTGTATGTTGTATGTCCTTTATTAAGGACTGCCATTAGATTGCTACTGAAAACTAAAAGACAATATTCAGTGTTTAATTTCATATATTAAACTGGGTAAGTCATCGAACAAAAATGTCCTTTTTGAAGGACTTTCGCATGGGAGGTGCAGGAAGGACTCACTCGATTCCTTACATATTTATGCTTTTCCTTGGAACCATTTAAAAATGAACGTGTACAAAATTTCAAATTCGTGGCTTGAAGCGTTCAAAAGTTATCGAAAAATATTGTTGAACACGTGTCTTAAGGACATTTTGTATGGCAGGTACCAGAAGGAGTAAAAGGATTTTGCTGATTAGTAAACTCGAACTTTGTTTTCACTCAAAACTAATTTGTACAAAATTTCGAGTTCATAGCTAAAATAATACTTGAGTTAGAGTGAGTTCCGTAAATTAAGTGAAGGCTATTTGACAGGATATTTGTATGGCAGCTACACGAAGGACCAACAGGATTTTCTTCATAATCATATATTTAGCTCCAACTATTGGAAAAATAACACATACAAAATTTCAATGTCGTAGCTTAAACCTTTCTCAAGTTATCGACCAATATTCTTGAACACGTGTTTTAAGGACATTTTGTATGGCAGCTACCAGAAGGAGAAAAAGGATTTCGCTGATTAGTAAACTCGAACTTCCTTTTTACTCAAAACTAACTTGTACAAAATTCCGAATTCGTAGCTAAAAGATTACTTGAGTTATAGTGAGTTTCGTAAATTAAGTGAATACATTTTGACAGGATATTTGTATGGCAGCTACACGAAGGACTAACAGGATTTTCTTCATAATCATATATTTAACTCCAACTATTGGAAAAATAACACATACAAAATTTCAAAGTCGTAGCTTAAACCCTTCTTAAGTTATCGATCAATATTCTTGAACACGTGTTTTAAGGACATTTTGTATGGCAGCTACCCGAAGGAGTAGGACGATTTTGCCCGTTAACGAACTTAGCCTTACAAATTCAACCAAACATCCACATTCAAAATTTCAAGATCCTAGGTGAAGGCGTTCTTGAGTTATCGTGTTCACGGACAGACGGACGGACGGACGGACGGACGGACGTCAGGCGGATTTGAGGTTTTTGGGCACAAATAAACAAAAAATAATATATAACTTTTTTTCGTCCGAGGCTTGGTTCTATGCGTTACAAACTTTTCGGCTGGATTAAACTTATAATACTCTATATGATTTCATCTAGAGTATAATAATAATTCATGAATATGCGAAATCTGTAATACATACGTATATTTATACATATAAAAGAGAGAAAAAAAAACAAAAAAATAATTAAAAAAATAAATAAAATCCGAGATTCGTTACAATGTCTTTATAGTGGCTCTATATAATCCTAAATTTTTAGCTTTCTATTCATTACGGTTTTCGAGAAATAAAAATCAGAATGTTTTCCTTTCTACCCCCTTTCGTCATTACCCCAACACCGACACGCCCTTTTCCCTACTAGAGGTCTACCGACCCCAACTCCAGTAAAATTTTTAAGATCATATCTGATACGGTTTCTGAGATATAAAAATTTAATTTTTTGAGAAATTGCTGGCCTACCTTCCCCTCAAAAAAATTTGCTTTCAGTAGACTCCTCTTGTGATCCCATATAACTACATAAACTAAATGTTATCTTCCTGGTGTAATTGGTTCGGAAGATATTGTAATCCAAAGTTTTTCACCCCCACACCCACACCGCACCACCACCACCACCACCTTAAAAAATTTAGCCCTTGTCTAATCTTGAAGTATCCCTAAAGACAACAACAAAGTTTCAATTTATTGACATCAATTGTTCAGGAGATATCGATTTTTTAATCCCGGCATTCAAGCGTTTAAGACTCATTGTTTTTCCCCCACTGCCACACCCCTCAACCACTATCGACCTTTTTTTTGCAAATGAGTCCACTAACATAGTACTACCAACATTTTTTTGTCTAAAACGCTCCCCTCTCTTCCCCCCTTATACCACCACCCATCCAAAAGATACCAGTCGAAGGGGTTCACCCAATCTACCCACCATAAAAATTTCATCATAATATCTCAACGGATTTGGGAGCTACGCGCCTTCAAACGAATTTGCGTACGGCGGACGGCGTACGGCGTCTACGGCGGACAGACGGAAATTTTTTTTTTGGGGTTTACTAGTCTTAAAATGAGAAAATACAAAATTTCACGGTAGCAAATTTTTTTGAAATTTCAGGTCGATCACAATACTTTTTTATTAAAAAACAATAAAGTAAACTTAGCAGCTGTAGGATGCGATCTTTGGATCGAAACGATTTGAAGCGACGACTTCAGGAGGCCAGGGACCGATTTGGGCTGTCGCGCCATTGATGGTGATGGAAACTGGATTTAAGTTTTTCTTTTACCAAATCCAATTGGTCTGGCAGTAGTTGATTCAGTACATGTAATGGCGTCCCAAACTGATTGCAGCATTGTAACTTAAAAACCATCGTGTGTGAACCCTTTAGATCTACATAAATTCCAAGATTCAACTTCTTACAATAAACAGTTTCTGAGATTCGGAAACCGAAATTATTCGACTAAATCACTCTTTCGACCTCTCCCCTCACACCGCATCATCGAAAAATTAAATCCATAAAATCTACACATGTGAAAATTTTAATTTAATATCGCGACGGTTTTGTGAGCTATAAATCACCAAACATACGGCGCGGCGAACAGACGGACTTTTTTTTATTTTCCTAAAGTCTACTAGTCCTAAAACGTGAAAATGCTTAGTTCCAGGGGAGAGAGGAGGTTGGTGTAATTTTTTTGGAAATCGATCACACTTTAATCTAAAAAAATAATAAAGTATAACTATGTAATTTATTTATAAATACGATGGTGGTCCCAGATGTACTTAGCCTAACCAAGAAAACATAAGAAATTTGGGAAAAAAGTCTTTATCTCTCAACACAGTCTCCTTTATAGATAGGATAGCTTCGATACCCTCTTTATAGTGAGAACTATCTAGCTCCTCAAAATAATCGTTAACCACAGACTCCGGCTCTTCTCAGTTGGCAAATCTTTTACCACCAAGCCATTTTTTTAAGTTTGAAAACAGAAAATAATCCGAGAAGACTAACTAAATCTGGCGAATAGGGTGCATGAGGAAGCAATTCAGACTTTAATTCGTTGATTATGGCCACCGCGATAACGGATGTGTGAACCGGTGCATTGTCTTGCTGAAGTTTTAGTTTTTTTAGTTTTAAGAAGGGGCGAAGCGCTGAGCCACCGCGCACAGTAGGCACCAAAAGGGCCCATATCGATCCCTTCAGAACCTCGTAGGTCACTAAACATCCCCTAAACAACCCAGATCCCTAACGAACTTGACCAGCTTGTCATGCCCTATTGACCTCAGGTCCTTCAAATTGTCAAAGAAAAGACTGCCCAGCCATCTCAGTCGCCTCCTTGCAACTGCCTGACACTCACACAAAATGTGGGTGATGTCCTCCTCAGCACATATGTCCAGGCAATACCTGCACACGTCAGAGTCAGCGATCCCCATACGCATAGCTAGCAAGCAGTGCCCTGTCAGTATTCCGACAAGTAGCCGCAGACTTCCCCTACTCTATGTCAATATCTCCCTAGCCTTTCGTCTGTCCAACCTTGGCCAGAGTGCTCTAGAGGTCCTACAGCTCGTTAGCGCCTCCCATCTAGAGTTCGCTGCGTCCGCTGCACAATCCCTGATACGTGCTTTAATTCCGTTTAAAGGTGGATTAACCACCTCCTCTACCATCCCGTCCGACGCCGATCCTAGTCTCGCCAGCTCATCGACCTGTTCGTTGCCTGGTACGTCACTATGCCCTGGTACCCAGCATAGTCGTACTCTATTCTGACTACAAAGTACCTTGAGCACTTCTCGACAGCGCTTTACTAGCTGGGATTTAATAGTCCCTGATTCCAATGCATTCAAAGCCGCCTGGCTGTCAATGTAGAGTGAGATATCCCGACCGAATAACCCCTCCATCAACATGATGTTACCTGCCTGGAGCACTGCCAGAATTTCCGCTTGGAATACACTACAGGCATCCGGCAGCTTAAAGGACTCCCTTGCACTCAACTGTCTTGCTGAAAAAACACTTTCTTTTTCGCCAATTGCGGCCGTTTTTTCTTGATTTCATCACGCAAATGCTGCAATAAGTTCACATAATACTCGCCGTTAATTGTTTTTCCATTTTCAAGACAATCAATGAAAATTATCCCACACGCATTTCAAAAAAGTTACATCATAACCTTGCCAGCAGATTGGTCTGCCTTCAAATTCTTTGGTGCCGATTGTCCCCTGCTAGTCTATTGTTTTGACTGTTCCTTCGTCTCAGGTGTGGGGTGATGGACCCATGTTTCGTTCATGATTATGAATCGGCACAAAAACTTGGCATTATTGCTGTCAAACATCGCCAAACACTCTATTGAAACATCCTCACGACGCTGTTTTGTTCCATTGCGAGCAAACGCGGCAGCCATCTTGCGCACAGCTTTTTCATGTCCAAATTTTCAGTCAATATGCGATGTACAGGACTTTTTATAATGCCTAACATGTCTGTTAACTCGCGCACTTTCAGTCAACAATCATTCAAACCTATTTTGTAGATTTTCTTCACCATTTAAATCGTGGTCACCTTCTTCGGTCGACCACTGTGTTGTTCGTCTTGACAGCTCGTACGGCCTCGTTTAAACTCTGCCACGAAATATTTTATTGTTGCAAATGGAAGAGCAGACTCCCTCAGAGTAGAATCTAGTTCGGCTTTGATATTGGTTGGACTGTTATTTTTCAAATGAAAGTACTGTATCACATAACGATGACCAATGTTTTCCATGTTTAAAAATTTACTGAGAGCGTTCGCTATTGATGGCTGCGAAATAAAGACTAAACAACGTCGCGTCTTCAAACTTTAAACTTAACCCTTATAGGGATAGGGCTTTCTACCACAGTATTTACTTTCAAATTAAAACCGCCATCTATACGCCAGCTAAGTACTTCCGGCACAGCCCTCTTACATTTGTTGCTCTTTTCATATCGCTGACGCTGATCAATAATTGTTTTGTACTATAAGTAATGTTGATACATAATTTGTCTCTATCAAAAAACAATCTGATTTTTACAAGTGCACGTCAATTCACACCTTTTTAATCAATATGTCAATAACACTTATCTTGTATTATATGTATATTATCCGTCAAGTAAATACTTACGAGTACTTTGCCAACGTTATTACTTTCGTACTTTTCGAAATATGAAATTGTTCTCAAACCCATTAAAAATATAATAAAATGCCTATAACTTCCTGTCGTTGACTTACTTTCCAACAATATTAAGACTTCATTAAAATTATTGTCGTGACTACCAGTACCAGCGACTTAAACTTCTTGTTTCATCCTTTATTAATGAACTTTTGCAAACAGTTTCAGCATATCCACAGCGTCACAATAATTACCTGTTGCACGATACTCGCCAAGACTTCAAGGCCGGAACCGGTTCATCTCAATCTGAAATCGATTTACATCCGTCGAAAGATTTTACTGTATTGGATCCATCCGAGCATCAACCTTCAGCACCACCAGAACAAGGACAGCTAGGACACCACTATCCGCATCATCAACAAAATCAACAACTCGAACAAGAACAACAGAATTTCAGTGCCCTGAAGGAGCTACTGTTCGCCGATGAGACACCCAACCAAATCAAAACAATAAACTTCGCCCATTACCCTTTCGCGAACACCCCTAATCTGGAGCGGGTCGTAAATCCCAACTATGAAAATTATGAAGATATTGACGACATTTATAAACAGGATGCGCCTGAAGGAAATTATAATGCCCACGCCTGGAACGGTAATGAATCAAAGGACTGGTACAATCAGAATATATTGTGGCGGAAGTTAAGGGATGAAGAGATTTTAAACGACGGCCAAAAACGGAACGCCTTTCACGCCATCAAACGGCAAAAGGCGAAGAATCATCAGTCGCAGTTCATTCCCTCGATTAGTGTTGGTGAGTTTTACGGTACGGATTAAACAAGTTTCGTTCCCAAATTATTTCCGCAGTTTCGGAGAAATTGTACTAATAAAATTTTGATCCTTTCTTCCACAGGAGCAATGTCGAATCTGGGCGACTTTTTCGATAACTTAAAGAATAACATTGAGTTTCTGGAACAGAAGGACCTCACTCTTGATCAGCTTCAATTGCTCGATGGCGAGCATCCTGTTAGCAACCTGAAGAAAGAACTTGCTAGTTCGAGCGATGAAGGTGACTCGTCCTGGAATAGCGTCGGACCACATGGAACTGCTGCCTTTCTTCATGCCATCCGAACGTATCGTCCATCGCAACGGATTCGAACTTTGGTTTCTAGTGTTCCTGAAGGACATCGTGGATCTAATTCACTCGATCCCAACTATATGTGGATGGGGCTCGGAAAGCGGGGCTGAAAAAGTTAAATTGAAGGTCTCTTCGCACTTTTGTTAGTAATTCGTCCTTCCGTTTCCTGATTTTCCTTTCGTTGCCTACAATGAGGGGTTGCAAAAAAACTGTACATGAACCAAATAATTTATACAAATTATATTTAAAGTAAAATAAAACAAAATAAAAGCTAAATAACTAAATCTCAAAGAATTTATTATTAAAGTACTTAAGCGGGAGTACGGTGAAATTCTTTTGTAACATAAACTTAATGTTGTCTAAATTAATGAATAAAAAATGTATTTATTGTTGTTCAGGGCTATTTTTTGTTTAGTATTTAAATATTAATTACATTAACGATTGATGACGAAGTTTAAAATATTTTAAATGATTGTAGAAACAGAATTTGTGCTATAAAACCATTCGTGCAATCGAGTCTCCGCTAAATAAAAGTTATTTAGTTCAATTAATTATAGTTTCCTTTTATTATACGGTAGAAAAAGAGGAGGGGGGGGGGGTCATGGTTGACGGCATCTAGTCGTAAATTGTTTTCATTCCATGAATTATTTCATGAATTTTTTGTTTGTTATAAAATGCTCCATATTCGCTGACTGGGGCTGCATTATTATCCTAGCTTTAACGTTTAGAATAGGGCTGAATATCGTTTGGCCAATAATTGAACTGAACTTTGTAGGGATTCACTTCGCCTTTCGATGCGTGACTCGAGAACTTTGATGATGAACTTTCTGATGCATTTCTTGAAGAAATTCAAGATGAATTTTTGGATGAAGTTCATTATAAATTTCACGATTAACTTCATGATGAATTTCATGATGAACTTCTTGATGAAATGAGATACAAAACTAAATTATCACTGATTTGAATAAATAGGTAGATAGTGCTACGCAGTAGAAACGAAATGCATCAATTAACACTCATCAAGCCTTTCATAATGTAGTTCATCATGTACCTATTTGTGATAAACTATTTGTAGACTTCCGGACTTCTTCTTCAGTCTTACGAGTATATGACCTTTTCTATGACACGTGATAGAACAGTACTTCTCTCTTATTTGATTTAATATATTTTTTTAGACCAAAAGTCTAAAAAACCAATTCGCTTATCAAGCTGGTAAATCGACAGTTAGCGCTCTTCTCAATTTAGTGCAAAAAATTGAGAAGACGTTGACAGCCAAGGAAATAGCGTTGCACTCTTTTCTTGACGTTGAAGGAGCTTTTGACAACACTTCCTACAAATCCATTGAATTACTTACTCGTAAAATAGGAGTAGAAGAAACGGTAACAAGATGGATAGTAGCGATGATTGACTCTCGTAGAATCTCGGCTCAGATCGGAGGTAAAGGTCTCACTGTACGAGCGGTGAAGGGATGCCCCCAGGGAGGCGAACTCTCCCCACTACTATGCTGCATTGTTGTAGATGATCTCCTTAAAGATCTGAGACTCAAGCATACGCTGATGACCTGGTGATCACTGTAAGAGGTAAACATGACTGTGTCATTTCGGACCGCATGCAAGAGGCCCTAGAGATAGTGGTGTGGATCACTGGTGCATCCAACAGGGATTAAGTATAAATCCAAGTAAAACAATTATAGTGCCATTCACTAGAAGACGGAAAATAAACTTAAGGCCCCCGATTGTGAGAGGAACTACAATTGAATTCTCGTCCGATGTCAAATACTTGGGAATTACCTTGGACAAGTGTCTGACTTGGAATTTACATCTTAAAAACATCTCCACACGAGTAACATGGTCTTTTATGGCGTGTTGAAGGCTCTGTGGTACCACTTGGAGTCTCAGACCAAATATGGTATACTGGAGTCTATTATAATACCAATGATCACATATGCCGCTATGGTGTGGTGGCCAAAGGTTGAACAAATCACAGCACAGAAGGTCCTGTAAAAAATTCAGAGGCGTGCTGTTCTTAGCATTATTCGGGGATTTAAATCATGTCCCACTGCTGCAATGGAAGCCATGATAGACTTAACCCCATTACACTTAGAGATAAAGAAGGAGGCTCTGAGAGAGGCCATAAGGCTACAGCAGTACAATAAATTCAAGGCAGGAGACCTTGTCGGTCACCTTAAAATTCTACAGGAATTTAATCAGAAGGACCTAACCGACTCAGTAAACGATAACATGCCAAAGGTATATGATTTTGAGAAACCATAAATAGTGACTCTGGGAGATCGTGTATCATGGCAATCTGGTCTACCAGATTTTGAGGAAGGTGCTTCAGTCTGGTACACGGACGGCTCTAAGACCTATAGTGGAACTGGAGCGGGCATATTTGGACTCAATTGTAAAATATGGACGGCAATGGGACAAACAGCCACTGTGTTTCAGGCTGAGATACATGCCATAGAGCTGTGCGCAGGTAAACTTCTGCTGAATAAACCAAAAGGCGCTACAGTTATTATCTTATCTGACAGCCAAGCGGCACTGCTAGCGCTGAAATCTTATTGTTTCCGCTCTAGGCTTGTGTCTTAAAGAGCTGGCACATCATAATAGTTTAACCCTGATGTGGGTGCCAGGACATGAGGGTATTCCGGGTAATGAATCGGCTGACCAGCTAGCTAAGCGGGGAGCCAACTCACCAATGATTGGCCTGGAACCATTCTGTGGAGTAGGTAAAGGCTTAAAATGGGGTAAATCTTCAGGTGGAAGATTATTGGAACTCACTTTCAGGATTTAGACAGTCAAAGAAATTTCTGACTTTCTCAAGTAGGAGAGCGTCGGAATTCTTTTCCTTAAGCAGGTATAACGCTCGGGTTATAATGGGATATTTCTCCGGATATTATTTCTTTAATTATCACCTTAAGATCATCGGTAAAGTATCACTAGATCTACTATCGTCGATTCTGTGATACCACATCTGAAACCACGGCACACATTCTGTGTGAGTGTGATGCAGTGGCCAGATCAAGAAGGCAGATTCTCGGTGGATTTACTCTCACCTATGAAGACCTGTCGAAGACTCCCCTGAGTAAAATCATCTCCTTTCTCAAAGGAATCGATATGGCCTAGGGAGTGGTTAAGAGCCAGGAACAAAAGACCTCTTAGGTCGTAGTTCGAGAAGTAGTAAGGCTTCTATAGGCTCTACCAGATAAATAAATAATAGACCAAAAGTAGGTAGGTAGGTAGGCTGCCCATGAGAAGACGGACACACTTAAATTTAAAAACTTCGTTGTTACCAATGAAGCGTTGGATTCTCGCGACCTCCGTTGCGCCAAGGTCACTAAGCTTGTTGAAGAAGTAAGCTCCAATATGAGCTTTCCTCCTAGCGGATAGAGCTGGACAGGTACAGAGAAAGATGAAGGACTGTCTCCTACAGAAGTCGTTTGAGAAGAGGCCGAGTCTATTATAATGCCGGCCTATAACACAGTTTCCGGTTAGGACACCGACTGTGGTGCTGATATTCGCCCTTTTGAGCGAATTCAACTTTTTTGAGTGTTTCAGATCCAGCTTGAGCCAGATGTGACATATACTCCGCCTTCAGTTTTTGAGCCGACCGTATATATGTGGACAGACTCTTCCCCGTACCGAATCCCTTTCCCATTCTAGACGAGTTGAGATGGTTGTTAAAAAATTGCTGTCAAAATTAAAACTGAGAGGGGTTTAGTCGGTGTTTTCGGGAATGTTATTGAAGTTCAAAATTGTTGAATGACCGGCATATATGCTAGTCCATTGTGGCTAGAGGTGGTAGATTGAATATCATGTCTAGTGCTGCGGATGGAGTTCTTAGAGCTCCGCTGATGCATATGCATACTGATCTCTGTACCTTCCCCTGGGTGGAGCGGTTCAACGCCTTGTCTAAGTCAAATCCACAAGTCAATAACACCATAAATAACTGTCGACTGATGACGGACACGTAGCGCCAATGAACTGTTCGGGGTTGCAGACCCCATTTTTTGCCAATGGTCTTTTAGCACGAGTAAAGCGTATCTGTTGCTTTCCTTGCGCGTTCCTGGATATTAGGTTGCCAGTGCAGTTTTTTTTTAAAAATAAGACCCAAATATTTTGCACTATAGACCAAAAGTAATAAGCCTATACATATAATTTAAACCTCCACGATTACTTCATGTTTACTTTCATAATGATAACATGATGACTTTTCTATTAAATTTCTGATGAAATTGATCGAGAGAAGGATGGAAACAGTACAAATTATGTGATGCAAATGTGTGCCCAGTATTCAAATTTCTTATGATGGAACACTCGTATATAAACTGATAAATCTAGGCTACTAGATGCAATAATGCTGGGAAGGGGCGGTGGGATTTTGGGGTAACAACCCAATGAAACCTAAGAAAAATCTGTTTATAAGTCAATTTATAGGATTCAATTCTAACAAAGCAATAATGTTGAACTTCACTGAACAATTTGAAGTTCAAGTTGGTAAATGTTAAAACTATTTTGGTGATCCCATCCCCTCCCTAAAACCACTGATGGGGTTTGTAATGTAATGAAGTTTGAAGTTTGCATTTATCTCCTAATATGATTTTTTCGATCCTAGATTTCTCGCTAGCCAATTTTACTTTTTTATTTTTTAATATTAAAGTATTGTAATCGACCTGAAATTGAAAAAAAAATGCAACCCTGAAATTTTGTATTTTCACGTTTTAGGACTAGTAAGCAATAAAATGTCCGTCTGTCCTCCTTACGCCGTACACAAAAGTGTTTGAAGGCGCGTAGCTCACAAACCCGTTGAGAAATTAAGTTTTAGACAATAATTTTGGTTTCTAGATCTCAGAAACCACTTATGCTAGGAGGCTGAAACTAGGGCTTGGATCCGTTTGCAAAAAATGGTCGATATAGGTTGAGTTGTGTGGGAATGGGGGTAAAACATGCGTCAGAAACGCTTTAGAACTAATATCCATATCTCCTGAACGATTGATGTCAGAAGGTTGAAGGTTTGTGGTTGTCTTAAGGAATACTATGAGATTAGACAAGAGGTAACATTTTTAAGGGGGGAGGTGGGTGTAGCGATGGGGGCAAAGAACTTTAGATAACAATATCTTTCGAACCAAGTGTACCAGAATACAGGATTACAAGTGGGGTCTTTTAAATGTAAAATTTTGAGGGGGAGGTGAAGAACGAATGTAGGGTGACGGCCATTTCTCAAAAAATTTAATTTTGATATCTCAAGAACCGTACCTTATTACTTTCACGGGAAGCAATACTTCGAATGGAAACCTGAAAAAAAAAAATTTTGTTGGCGAGTTCACAAGGGCAAAATTGCAGCATGTTTGATATTTAATCCGGCTCGACGGACCAATGATTACGATCAGAATATTTGATCTTGTTAAGTGATCTTGTTCAGTGGTAATTTTACTCGTTGAACAGAAAGGAATGAAAAGGTTGGAGATATATGAGTTTGATTTCGCGAACGAGAGTTGGGTTCATTGAAAACGTATAACCTTGAAAAACGCTGAAGCAGCGTGCAGACAGATTTCAAAGGTTTCCGCTGATTTCGCGAACGAGAATTGGTTTCGTTCAAACGTATTACCTTTTGAAAAAGGTCCCCAGCTGAAGCAACGTAAAGACAAGTCTCAAAGGTTTCCGTGTGCTACTGACTTAGAATACTTACCTTTCGGAATATCGCTGAAACAGCTTGGATGCGAATCGCTACTAGATATTTGTTAAAGTACACTAGCCAAAAGAGATCGTGTTGACGGCGGACGCGCCTTTTATAGTGCCGTGTAGCTTTAACTACTGTTGCTTGTTTAAGCTCCACAGTCAACGTCGTCAGGATTGTCTAACAGTTCGGCCCATAAAAATGGACCGTGGTAAAATTCAAAATTTTTTGCATTGTGTTTGAAGTTCAAACAAGGGTTGAAGCCGAATCACTTGATGTTTCCAATTGGATATATAGAGCAAAGCTCGCTTGCAAACCTCCATAAGACTGTTGGTATTTACTTCCATAAGGTCTTATAGAGGTTATTACCGAAGCTATGGCTTCTGAAAAGTTCAGTCTCCGCTCGCAAGTCTTACGGACGCTTTATCGAAGTTAAGAGTTCACAACCTGCGCTCAACAGTCTTACCGAAGTCTTATCGAAGTTATAGCCTCCGGAAAATTAAAATGCGAAGTTTGTTTGCTAGTTGGGAGGTTTCCTAGAAAAATAAAGTTTGGTATAGTATGGGGGTGGGAATGGTTTTTATATCTTAGAAAAGGTGTATGCTAGGAAGTTGAAACTTAGTACGTATATGTAGATGTATTACTAACCTAATTAAAGCAAAAAAAAGGTCAGATTTTCATTGAGGTACAGAGGTGGATTAAAAAAATGTCCGTGAAACGGTTTTTTTTACATTTTCACGAATATCTTTAAATCTTTTAGATATGTCGAGTTATGGAACTAATGTTACTTCTACTGGCTCTTTATATAAGTGCCAAGAAACGGTTTTCCAAATTTTCCGATATCCAACCCCTACGGGGGTGAAAAGTGATTCTGTACATTTACACGAATTTCGATATATCTCTTAGATTTAATGAGCTTTCGAATTAATTTTCACTTGCGAAAAGTGAAAAGCTTTAAATATTAACAGTAAACCCCGATTTAAGCATATTAAACCTCCTGGGTGTGTTCCAATTTTCATGAATTCCGAAAATCTTGTAGGTTTATTGAGCTCGAATTCTTTTTTACTTCAATTGAATCTTCTATTGAAAAAAGACGTAAAAAGAAAACTCTGCCAACAGTCTGAGCGCAACTTCATTATTTTTTGGGTCGAAGTCCGGAACACGTTTAATGCTGAGATGCAGTATATGTTACTATGCGACTGATAACCTAAAGAATAACCCGGAGGCTATGTGAAATGAAATATTCGACCTCTTTCATGCCCGAAAAACATTCTTACACCACAACCCTTCACATTAACCTTCAGATTTCGGAGGGAGTCTTCGAAGCTATTCATCACTGAGCTCTTCCTTAGGTTCCCACCGCACAAGTATTCTACCGTCGCCAACATGTAGCTTAAATTGTACCTCTTCCGAAAAGACGACATTGTTCCACATCTCCTGAGTCCAATCATTGGCGGATATAGGGGGGGGGGCGTAGGGGGCGGCCGCCCCCCCCAAGAGCATTTCCGAATTTTCTAAACATACATACTTCAACCGTTCTCCGATATTTTTTACTCCACTGCAATGTGGACTGTAATTAGCATTTACTTAGTTCTGCGGTGCAATGCAAAGCACAGAACAGAACCATGATGGTGGATTTACCATACACTCAACGTTTGAGGCGCGCCTCTATCCCCACCATAAAATCAACCAATCAGATGGCTCGTGCAGTCGCAAGAGTCTAACATTCTTCAATTTTTTCTCCGGCGCACGTTTCCATATGTGTATAAACAATAAAGACTACAAGACAACATATTGCGTAGGTAATAGGGTCATTCCATCAAGAACCGCCAAGAATGATGAAATTTGGGACCCTACCATCTCTGATTGTTTTGAAAATTTTTGTACTTTAAGAACTAGTGAAAAAAATAATTGAAATTCAATTTTTTGTTTCTATCTCATTTTTTTGTTAGTTATAGTATGTTAAAGTTTTCGCAAAAATGGTATCCGAGTCCTCTTTGAATAATAAAATATGGCTTATTTTAAAGGGGAAGGTTGTCGCAATAAAAATTATGCTTGAAATTTTTTTCAAGGATAATGATTTCGTCTTTTATCCTTGAATATCTCAAAACGGTTTTTTTTTATATTTACTTATAGGTTATACTGTTTTTCAAAAAATATCAAAAAATTAACTTGGGATCTCAATGGGATCGGGGTCAAAAAAATCGAAGAAAATTGTAGTGGTTCTCAATTATTTTATAGAAAAAGGGTAATTTAATCAAGAATCGAGTGTGCCTTATCAGGCACGAATGCAGGGGGGGTTTTGCGGGTTCAACCCCCCCCCCCCCCCCCAAAATGATGTAATTAAATACTCACAACTAAATGTAACTAATACGCGACGCGTAAATTTGTTTCTATCTCATTTTTTTTGTTAGTTATAGGGCCGTATTATTCACTTCGGGTTATTTATAACCTCTGGTTAATTCCAGTTTTTCCAAAGATTTGGTATTATTCACCTCCGGTTATCGTTTTTAACCGGTGATTCGCTGGTTTTGTAATCACTGATTAAAGTTACCCAGGGAAAAATTTAACCGGTGGAAAACTTCCAGTTTTCTACGATATCCAGGGATTTAACCGGCGATTTGACAAATTTTGTATTATTCACGATTGAAGTTATAGCAAGATTTCATTTGTGGGATAATTGGAGTGATTCTGATGAAGAACATGACTCGAGCGTCACCAAAAAAAATGGCACAACGAATCGACATTGACATATGCGACGACAAAGACTTTTTCTGTCGATACCGGATTGCAAAGCCAAATGAATTTTTTCCATTTTATGGTTCTCCACCATCACTTCTTCCATCATCTCCCTCCAGTTTTCAGCTAGGAGTGTAAATGGTCTAGGTCTCGTATTATTTGTAAGATCCCATCTCATACAGTTCTTCAGATATGAGGTGTGATTTTTTAAAAAAAATGCTTATCCATCGCCTCCCTAAAAAATACTTTTAGCCAACTCCTATTGTTCATCTTAAAAACATAAGCCACATTTCCTTTTCTGGTTTAATTGGTTTGTGAGACATTGCAATGCAAAGTTTTTTACCACCCACCCACGCCACTGACCACTCTCAAAAAATTATTTTCGATCTATTCGCCTAGTTCCTAGTTTAGCAAGTATCATGTTTCAACTTTGTGACATTAACCGTTACGAAGATATGGATTTTAGAATGTCTGGACCTAAGCTTTCAAGCGTTTCGGACACATTGTTTTTCTCCGAACTCCTGAACGCTTACACTCATATAAAAATGAAGCCAACAAGTGGGTACAATATCATAGATCTATTTATGTTCCGAATTTCAGCTTCCTAGCATAAATGGTTCCTGAAATATAAGAACCAAAGTATTGCATCTAAAACGCCACCCACATCCTTCCTCACCCCTCCACTAGAAACTTATCACTTGAAGGGGTCCACTCAATCTACCCTACCAATAAACTTAAATTCAATAGCTCCAAGGGTTTGTGAGATGCAAGTCTTCAATCGACTGTCCGCACTGTAAAATCCAACCACCCGGAAGCACATACTCAGAAAACTATCGGAATCAACAGGGATGGTTCTCGGTGAACGTGTAAACCGTGCATCACACACGTCGTTTGTATTGCTCCTAGCTCGGCAACCATGAAAAAATTGCAGCCAATAATTCACATTTTTCCTGAAAATACAAATTTAAATATTCACAAAAAAGAAAAATGTCACATTCTGTAAATAATTAATAAAATTCTTGACGTTTGACTGGAAAAATAATGGAAAAATGGAAAACCAGCCGTTAAGATAACCCGACCTACTAAATCGCTAACCTGAGGTGAATAATACAATTTTATACCCAGAGAAATTAACCGGTGATTAAATTTAATACCCTGGATAAGTTAACAGCTGGTTAAGGCGAAAATAACCCGAGGTGAATAATACGGCCCATAGTCTGTTAAAGATTTCCCAAAAAAGATGTCCGAGTCCTCTTTGACAATTCATATCTCTGGTAATTTTTATCCTTGAATAATAAAGTAGGGCTTATTTTAAAGATTGTTATTGTTTTTGTTAGTTAAAAAGTGAGATAGAAACAAAAACTTAATTTCAATTATTTTTTTCACTAGTTCTTCAAGTACAAACATTTTCGAAAGAATCGGAAATTGTAAGGTCACAACTTTGGCGATTCTTGATGGAATGACCCATAATAAGATGAAAACAATATGATCCCGTTTTTGCTAAGTGCAGTCTATGTAGCTAAATTTACACAGAACTTGATCAAACAAAATAGCCAAATCAACAAAATTTCCAACCCCCCCAACAGCAAAGTCTGGATCCGCCACTGAGTCCAATTAACCCGGACATCCCCATCGTACTGTTATTCACCTTCTTTGCGAGTGTCCCGCCCTAGCTAGAGCCAGACTTTGCGCACTAGGCAAACCCTTCTTCAATAACCTAGATGAGATCTCGAAAAACAAGATAGGAGAACTGATTACCTTCTTCACCAGCTCTGGATGGATATTATATTCCATTCAAGCCCCAGGTCTCTGTAAAACTATATATATACTTCATCAGCCCTCAACGACCAGGTTAAACGAGTTGTGGTATCAAAACGGCGCTTCCTGTGCTAATTGGGCCCTGTTTTCGACAGACGGGCCACCACGTAAACCAACCAACCAACCATCGCCATCGTACCATTAATGTTACATCAGTTTCAATGGTGTTTTTTGTGTAGAATTTGTACTGATCCACCAATTTTCTGAGAACCTTTCGATTGTCAGTTGTTAGGAGTTATTGAAAATGTGTGGATACCAAATCTTGATAAGTTCTATTACTCTGTTGATTAAATGATGATAAATGGCATCCACTTCAATTTGTGCTTGGGCTTTTTGCCGGACTCTTAACGGAAAGTCTGGCTTATGCACTGGTTTCAATGCACATAACACACACATACGTTGTTACTACTTGAGCCATTAAAACATTGTCACTCTAGTTACTTCCAAGAATTTTTTTTTTAAACATAACTGACGGAAGCTATAATCATTTCACCAACATACATTTTATTGGGAAATTTCCAAAAACTTCGCGCATACCGAAACTGACAACTGTAAACTCTCTGTTCCCGTTATATTTTTAACGCACTCTCTCCTCTCTCTTGCTTTAATTTGACATATTCGAACTGTCAATGTATAACTGCTCGCACTGCAGCGTACCAGTTGCGCATTATTGTGGAAAACGAAAACAAAGAATTTTCCGTCTGCGAAGACAACTCCAACCGCAGAGTAGTGCTATGCGAAACGTGTGTGTTTTCATTCAAGAAGCATAAACAAAATACCCCTGAAGGAATTTCTCCGTAAACGTCTGGAAGGGATTCGCTGGGGAAAAAAAACCTGTGAGCCGCCGTGGTAAATTCCGTTCTGAGCGAATGTTCGGCTTTGAGTCTATCGCACACCGGGGCCGAGAACGCGTTGTTTTATCCTTACGTTCTGAAAGTCTGTTAGAAAAAAATTACAGTTTGTCTGGAACTTAGAGAAGAAAAAAAAGTTATAGTGTCGAAACAATAGTTCAATCAAATAAGTCGTTTTTGTTTGTGATCTAATACATGAAAAGGGGATTGGGTTAAAAGTGCGAACCTCCAGATGAGTTAGTTGATCTGTACCCCATCTTCCCATGAGTGCTGTCCCGTTCTTCCGCATCCGCTGTTAGATAGTCCTATCTCGTTTTGTTATGTAGTTCTTCCTGTTAAAGGCTCTTTAAAGTTGAAATTCAGTAATAATATCCGGTGATTTACTAGTTCATTGAAATACCTCACCCGGAAAAAGAAACGTGCGTTTGTGTAGTGGTGCCGCCATAGCACCCGAAAAGTATTTAAGAAAATAAGAGGCAACATGTCAAACGACAGCAACTTCGTTATATTCCCAAAAATTGCAGACTGCTCCTATGTCTCGTGCTACTGGTGAGTTCAGTTTGTTCCAGGCGCCTTAGTGTATGCTTTATTGCCGAATTGTGCGTTATCTTAAATTCTTATAATTCGCATTCTGTTTATCTTTTAGTATTGCTGTACATCGTTTATTTTGTTGATGTGTCGCATAATGTAGACATTGCTTTTCCTTATTTTCTCTTATCATTCCGATTGTACATTTCCTCTGTCACCGAAACAGCTGTTAGATTCAGTGGTGCCAGATATGGTTTTTTTTTACTTTTGCTTGCATTCTTGTTTGTTGTTTCACTTCACTTTTACGTGTATTTGCATTCGTTTTAAATTTCAATATATAAGTAACACTGTTGTTTCGCTACTTCACATCCTTTTAGTAGTGCAAGTTCCCAGTGTACCAAATTTGCTACACTATATTACTCACAAGCCAGCAATAAAAAATGGTTCTTTTTATTATTTTCGTATTTAGGCTAACTCGATTACAGAGGCAAGCCAGTCTTCGGTACTCTCTCAATGTAATCAGTTATTTGGTTCTTTAAACTCCGACCTCATCTCAATCCTGGAATGGGGCAGGGTAAACCGAGTAGAGTTTAATGCCGCATAAACACAAGCTTGTCATTTTTGCCTTAAACACGACACGTCGGTGCCTGATCTTATTTTTGATTGAGTCACATTGGACACTTTAGCGGTCCCAACCGTTAGGTTGTTCCAGCGCTAACTATACTTTTAGAGTAACTTCGGGTAATATGGTATATGCGGGTAAAGTGGTATAGTGGGATATTTCCATTATTCATGATGTTACGACAGCACTGTTCTTGTGGTGAGGAGTGTTGTTGTTACCTTGACATGTTCCAGTATGCTCATTAGTTCAGTTGTTTTTCAGCAGTTGGACCAGAATCCCAAACAGTGATTTCAAAATTTTTTGAAGCCGAAAGTAAACGTTAACAAAAATTATTTTTATTGTATACATAGTGACTTATGTTCTTATATATTTACTGAGGTTGGTTTGCCAAATATAAAGAGAAACATAGCTTGCGTGTACCAACTGGGACATCGTTTGATAGAGCACTCGAGAAAAAGTTAACATATTTTTTGATTTGTTGGAAAAGAGTATGATAAGCATCGTTTTCCGTCAACGAGAATTTGGAATGTAGATGAAACTGGACTGTCTATAGTTCAAAGCAGGCAGCCCAAGATTTTGGCTCGAAAGGGGAAACGGCAGATATGTGGAATATCATCCACAGAAAGAGGTTCTCTTATAACTGTAATTAACTGTATGAGTGCAGGCGGTAATTTCGTTCCTCCGTATTTCATCTTTCCCAGAAAAAAACAGAATCCACTTTTAATGAAACATGCTCCACCTGGCTCCGACTATACATCATCTCAAATATCCGGATGGGTACAGATTCCCATTTTCACAAAGTGGTTCGAACATTTTCTACAGTTCACAAAACAATCGAAAGAGGAACCTATTTTGCTGATTCTAGATGGGCACTACAGCCATACCAGAAATATAGAGGTGATAAATCTTGCACGTGAAAATGGTGTGATAAATATTTCTCTGCCGCCACATTCCACGCATAAAATGCAGCCACTAGATAAGACTTTCATGAGGCCGTTAAAGGTGTATTACAATGCTCAAATTAAGAGATTTATTAGAGAGACGGGCCGGAAAGTCACGCAATATGATGTAACCGAACTTTTTACAAGAGCCTATCAACAAGTTCAATCTGGACAAATTGCAATCAACGGTTTCAGGTGCTTTGGCATTTATCCTTTCAACAAATACATTTTTACGGAAGCTGACTTTATTTCTGAAGAAAACAACGAAAACGTATATAATAACACAGAAACTGAGTCAATTCTGTAGCTCTTTTAAACTCGCCGCGCATCTCTGCAGTTTCAGTTGGTAACGAGCCTATCGCCAGTACAAGTAGGGAGCATTGGACTTCTTGGGATGTATCTCCTCCCCCAAACATTCATCGGCCTCCCACTAGCCGTAGGGGAAAAAAATCGATGGCAACTATATTAACAACATCGCGATATAAGATCAATCTACAGGAAAGTATTTCAGCAATTAATAAACGAAAAACTGCATCTAAAGGAAAATGCCTAAAAATTACGAAGCCAGCAAAGAAAAAACGTGTTCCTAATTCCTCTAGCGAGTCGGATGTTAGTATTAATTACATAGAGTCGGATGAAGGAGATATCTTCTCAGACATGAGTCCCTCAAAGGAAACTAAGTGCATGTTCTGTAACAATTCTTGGGGCGATGATAGAAACCCCAAAATTTGGACGCAATATGATTTGGTCTCATGTAGAGTGCCTTCCAAACAACCATATTTTTTTTTTTAATTTTATTAAACTTGTAAGTTATTATCTTCTATGAATTTTGTTTTACATATTTGTTTTTTTTTGTAGGCGAAAATGCATATTAATTTATAATAATAAGTTTGTTTAATAAAAACCGAAATTAACATAATAATACTGTTATACTTCAGATATATTCAAGGCAATTATATCATTTGAAATAGATTTCGGTTAATATGGTACAGTATACCACAGTTACCATCCATTGTATACCACATTACCCGCCAAGTTTTCTAAATGCAATTATAGGCATAGTGATATATTTTTCGAAATAAATTCTCAATGAATTTGAAAAATAGTCTAAATTAAATGGAAAATGCCAACAAACTAATTAATTAGTATCTGTGGCTAATAATGGTTGATTTTTTCATGATACTTTACGAGCAATAGATTAAAAAGTAAAGGGTATACCATATTACCCGAAGTTACTCTATGGTTAATAAAAAGACTCGTCCGACTTGAACGTTGGCTCGATTTCAACTAGTTTATTTCACATTTCATACCTAAAACTAAAACTTAAAACTAACGGACAAGAAATGATAGCAGCGGGTGGAATTCGAGAGCTCGTGTTGCTACATTGATTTTATGCCAACCATCCGAGTTCTATAGATACCTATCACATCTAGCAGGTCCATGTGCAGCAACTAGTGAAGGTCTAGTAAAAAAAATTGTGGATGCGGCAACTGCCTCATTCAATCGCCATCGCTCTAATTCCCCAGAGCGATAAAAACATAAGCGAATTAATCGCACTAGCGGACAGGATCTGGGACGCCTTGCCGAACTCACATCTTGTTTCCGCTATCAAATTAGCATCAGACGCTGCCGAAACCACACAAAGTTTACACTCTGAGATTAGAGAACTTAGTGCAACAATCGACGCACTAAAATTTAACACTTCCCAACGTTATAGTAGCTCAAGGAATCGATCCAATTCTAAAAAAAAAAATTCCGATCGACAAGTAGGGATGAAATTTGTTGGTCAAAATTTGGATCCGACGCAAAAAGGTGTCAATCCCCTTGCTCCGTTAACAAAAGTACTTCCACCAAAGACATTAAGAATAGTGAAAAGAAATCTGCCAATGGTCTGGGCGAAACTTTATTATTTTCCGGGTCAAAATTCGGGAGCGGTCAAAGTCGGAGTATATCATCAGTTGTTTCGAGATTATGACGTTTCCTGGAAAGTTAATTTTCTTCTTCAAATCAAAATATTTAAAATAGAGATTGTAATTTAAAATAATTAAAATAAATTGAAAAAGGCCGTGTAGATAATTCAAATTTCGGTGTATTACATATGTACACTAAAAGCCCATAGAAGTACAAACGAATTTGTTGCCTTATCCTAATTAAGAAATACGACGAATTGTTAAAACGTATACAAACCCATTACTTCCACTTGGGTTCAGTGGCGGATCCAGACCTTGCTGTTGGGGGGGGGGGGCGGAATTTTTTTTGATTTTTCTATTTGGTTTGATCAAGTTCTGTGTGAATTAAGCTACATAGACTGAACTTAGCAAAAAAAGGGTTCATATTGTTTTCATCTTATTATGGGTCATTCCATCAAGAATCGCCAAAGTTGTGACCTTACCATTTCCGATTCTTTTGAAAATGTTTGTACTTGAAGAACTAGTGAGCGCCCCCCCCCCCCCCCCTGTCTCCGCTAATGCTTGAGTTTGAATTTCGAAAAAATTTAAATTGGTTTTTAGGTTATTATATCAAATGCCGTAATAACCAATTTTATATCTCATCAGAACTAAGGGCTGGCAAAAATTGTGGAAACATATGCAAACCCTTGGGGGGGGGGGGGGGGGGGAATATCGAAAAATTGAGAAATGGGTTTGTAGGCGATTATATAAAAAGTCTGTGGAAGTGCAAAGCGATCTAATATCTCATCAAACCTAAGAAATATGTCGAAGCTTTGAAAAGCATACAACCTACTTACACCCCTTAGGGTTGAATATCTAAAAATATTGAAATTGACTTTTTGGCACTTATATAGAAAACCTTAGGAAGTAAAAATGAATTAGATATATCATCAGATCTAAGCAATATGTAGAAATCTATCCAACGTCCTTACACCCACTTGGGGGTTGAATATCCGAAAATTCTGAAAGGAGTTAATAGATAAATATGAAGACAGAACGAGAAAGTAAACACAATTCAATTTATTATCATTTCTAAAAGAAATGACGGAATTCGCGAAAACGTGTTCAACCCATTTATACCCTCTTACGGGCTGAAAAAGGAAAAAAATTAATAACGAGTTTTAGGCGATTATTACGCAAGCCAGTGAAAGTGAAAAGTTAGTCGAAATCTAATCAGACCTGGGGGATATGGCAGAATTCGTGAAAAAGTATACAACCCCTTTACACCCCTTAGGGGTAGAATTTCAAAAAATCCTGAAAACACTTTCTTGGTATTTATTTGAAGAAGTCGCAGAATAAAAATGATTTAAATATTTGGGAAGACCTAATAGACATGACGAAAATCGTGAAAATTATATGCATTCCATTTTCACTGATAATTTTTGTTCGCCCCTCTTCCAAACCCCAATGGATACTTGCATTTTTTTTTATCTAAATTACTTTTCTAGTTAATTTACATATACGTACCGAGTTTCAACTTTGTAGCATAAGCCTTTCTATAGATAGCAAAAACATCCCTCACCCCGTACCATACTACCCCTATGAAAAATTATATTTTTCCAACATGATACTAATGCTAATATCGCTCTATCTAAATACCAAGTTTCAAATTTCTATCATTATAGGTTCTCGAGATATAAGAATCGGAATCTTTTCCTTTTCACCCTCCCTCCCCCTCACCCTCTACACCCTCACCCACAAAATTTTTCTGCTAGGGGTCTATTAGGACTACTTCTGGTAAAAAATTTTAAGTATCTATCTTACACTGTTCTTGAGATATGAGACGTGATTTTTTAGAAAAATTCTTATCCCCTCCACTTTCATGCTCCATCGCCCCCTTTAAAAATTTTACTTTCAGCAAACTTCATTTGTCAACCTTTACAGACCGAATTTTATTTGTCTAGTGCAATTGGTTCGTGAGATATCGTAATCTAAAGTTTTTCACACCCCACCTTCGTATGACACTGACCCCACTCAAAAATTTGTTTCCGATCAATCGTCCTAGTATACCTACATATATTCATAAAGTTTTAATTTCGTGGCATTAACCGTTTAGGAGATATAAATTTTGGGATGTGTCGATCTCGGCTTTCTTGCGTTTCGGGCGCATTATTTTTCCCCCCACTCCCACACCCCTGCACCCATATCGGCAATTTTTTTGCAAATAGGTCCACTATCGAAGTTCTTTATAAGTTGTAAGTTTCAGCTTCCTAGCGTAAACGGTTGTTGAGATCTAGAAACCAAAATTTTCCGTCTAAAACGCTTCCCCCACTTCCCCCCTCACACCCCCACCCTTCAAAATATGGTCACTTCAAGGGTCCTACCCAGTCTATTCATAAAAACAATTTAAATTTAATACCTCAAAGGCTTTGGGAGCTACGAGCCTTCAAACGATTTTGCGTACAGCGGTCGGCGTACGGCGGACAGACGGACTGAAATTTTTTTTTGCTTTTTTCGTGTCTACTAGTCATGAAACGTGAAAAAAAAATGTTGATGGCAGTAAATTTTTTTTTTTTAAAATCGATCACAATACTGTATTATCGAAATAATAAAGTAAAAGGATCCGTCATTCATATTCACTTCGTAGGCACGTTTTCCGTTGCCGAATTTTCATGTATTCTGCCTTTACGCGTCGCTTTCAATATGCAGACTGCAGTTTCTTTAACTGTTGACATTTTTAACAATATTTTAACATGTCATGGTCGACATATGGTTTGCTGAATTTGGCTGAATTAGAATTTTCTGGGTTGACACTAAAAAATTACGAGATTTGCAACTAGATTTTGTCGGAATCTCGCGATTTGGCAATCTCAATCTCGTATGGAGAATGTAGTAGATTTGCGAAATCGCGAGATTTCGGATTGGGGTAGAAATATCGCATTAAAGGCAAGCTTCTAAAATATATCCTCATCATACTGACATTTCTTAAAAGCAAACAACACATACGAAAGTAAACAGAAAGAGATTGGCCCCGAAAAAAGCAGAATTGCCCGATAACATAAAATGAGGATTGGAATAGCGTAACAAATTTTGCTGCATCCCGACCTTGACTACATCGCAATCTTCACCCGAAGCAGCGTTTTTCATTTTAATAACTTTCGTTTTAAAGTATTAAAATCATAAAGAAAAGAGGAGCAGATTGTGGTACTGCGGAGAACACCACGAATACCTTCGTTTCTCTTATTACATAGAAGACACTGGTACTATCTCTTATGCCAAATATTTGGCAAATTCCATCCCTAAAAGGTCATTTTTGAGTTGATGCCGCATAAGGGAGTAGTACCAACAACTTTGTGGAATTTACAAACTTTAAATGTTAACATGTCACGGCGAAAACCCTCCCACCCACAATGCGAATGTGTAGCGGTGAGTTTAACAGTTTATCATCGCCGGTATTACGCATATCCCTTATTACTACCTGCCGAAATATTTGCAAAAGTTCTCCTTTCGTTCGCTATGATTTAAAAAGACAAGTCGGCCGATATCCCTATATCTGGGTCGGGAATGTCGCACAACATAATCTAATTAAACTCATCAATTTTACGATAAGATATTCACATCCTGCGAAGTATTAGCTACGCGCCCCCGTAAATTCCACGTTTGCTACGCTCGGGGCTGCAAGGAATTCCGGAGGGGTACCGGAGTTATTCGCAAATCAATTCAGATATCCCCCTCATGTTGCGAAAATTTCCCAGAATTCCGAACGGGATACGCTCAGAACAGGATGCTCGCAGGAGTGGAGAAAGAGAGCTATGTATGGAGGAATTCCGTGCGATATCTGTACCATAGGTATATGAAAGGATACACACAGGATACGAAGTGCCCACTACGGAACGCCACAAGCGCAATAAAATGAAAACAAAACTGGGATATGCCGTCAAACGAAACGTTTTGATAGATGCGGATAAGGACGTACACACGAGATTGTCCTCAAATGTCCTGACTGGATGGCTGGTAGATGGACACATCTACAACCAGTACTAAGGAGCCTTCAATTAGTCTTGTCACTGAAGCGGTCAATCATTGGATGTGTCAGTTTTATAGCTGCGTAAATATTTTCGAATGATCGTCTGTAGTTGAATTTCGATAAGCTTTGGGCTGGGAAATAATCACAAATTCAATTTTGATCACACATTTATTTTTTTTTATTGTACATTTTCTGTATTTATGTCTTTATTTTTAATTAGTTTTCAAAAGACTTTTAAAGCTGATTACAGTCTTTCTGTTTGAGGTTTAGGGGTAGTAGACTGCGTATTGACGTTAGAAAAAGTAAATTCAAACAAAATTGCCAGACTACTCAATAAGAGCATTAAAGCCGTATTTAACTTACTACATCTGCCACCGTCAATTGAGTTATATAAAAGTACTAGTGTGTACAATATTAAGCAATTAATAGCCATTAAAAGGGCTAAAGTTTCTTATACGTAGGTTGCTACTTAAGTTTTGAGATAGACAAATAAAAACAAATATTTATTGTTTTTCAAAATATTCTTCATGAAGATCAACACACTTTTGCATGTCAAACACAATTTGCGAAACAGTTTTTCCACTCCGATTGAGGTACCTACTTGAGCGATTGTCAAATTATGCGGTATCCAACGCGAACAAATCTTTTTGACAGCCAAATGTTCATGCAATATTGAATGTATGCGAGTGGAACTAATACCCAGGAATGACTTAATCTCACGGTATGTTACATGACGATCTTGCAATATCAGTTTACGCACAGCCGATTTTGGACGACCTTCACGAAATTCGTCCTGTAGCGAAGTGCGACCACGATTGAATTCAGAAAACCAGCGAAACACGGTGGCTCGAGATGGTGCAGCGAGTTGATCGGCACACTGCTGTTGGTTTAATCCACGTCGAAAGTCATAGAAAATCATCGCACGAAAATGTTAATTTTGGTACGGACCAAATGAAACCAAACCAGTCTCGTACTGTGAAAATGCGCATATAAATGTAAGACCGAAAAATACCAAACCGGTCTATGTGGACTGGTCTGGTCTGCACGTAAACGCGACCAATGTCAGATAAGACGTATTCACATCAGTGTTGCCATATCTCAAAACTTAAGTAGCAGCCTACATCCCCCTTGTTACATCAGAACAGTCAAATAAAAATTTATTGTCTTAATTTAACGAATCTTACAAGACATCATCAAACAATCGATTTTTAAAAACAAAAATACACTGAAAAAAAATGTTTTTTCACGCTTCATGTATAGTAGACACCAAAAAAAAAAAAATTCACATTTCAACTTTCTAAGGGGTTGGGGTGAATGGGGGTGACGGATAATCTTAAGTCTTCGAAAATATTGAATTCATTTTTATTCTATGGATTCTTCACATAAATGCCTAGAAAGGTTTTTCAGGATTTTGTGAAATTCGACCCCTAAGGAGGTTTAAAGGGGTTGTATATATTTTCACGTATTTAGCCATATCCCTCAGGTCGGATTAGATGTCGAATAACTTTTTACTTCTACGGGCTTGTAAAATCGGTTTTTTTTATGATTTTTCACTTTTCAACCACTCAGAGGGTAGAAAAGGGTTGAACATGTTTTCCCGAATTCCGTCTCTTAGAAGTGATAAGACATTGGAAGTGGACATCGGGCTTTGTTTATATTTATCGAAAAACTTCTTTCAGAATTTTTGGATATTCAACCCCAAGTGAGTGTAAGGGGGTTGCACACATTTTCACAATTTTCGCCGTATATCTTAAATGATGAGATATCGAATTAGCTTTAACTTGTGCAGAGTTTTTATATAATACAACAAACCAAGCTTAAGATTTTCTGATATCCAACCCCTAAGGTGGTTTAAAGGGGTTGAAAAAGTTTTTACAAATTTCTACATATTTCTTAAATTTGATGAGATATCGAATTGATTTTTACTTTTCAAGGCTTCATATACCATATAATCGACAAAAAATTTATTTCAAGATTTTTAGATATTCAACCCTAAAGAGGTTGCATACTTTTCACAGTTTTCGACATATTTCTTAGGTTTTATGGGATATCAGATTGGTTTTTACTTCCACAGACTTTTAATATAATTGGCATTTCCCAATTTTTTGATATTCAACCCCCAAAGAGTGTAAAGGGGTTGCATCTTTTTCACAATTTTTGACTTCCCTTAACCCTGAAGAGATATACAATTGGCTATTACTTCTGCGGGCATTTCTTGTAAAGGCTTAAAAACCTACGATTTTTCAAAACTCAACCCCAAGGGTGTGTGAAGGGGATGCTTACGTTTTCACAAATTCTTCCAAAATCTCTAATGGCTGACGATCCAATTGCTTTTGAAATAGTCTAAACTTTCCAGTTAGAGATGTTAAACTTCAAAACCAAGCGTCTGATTGTTGAATTATTTCGAACTGCTTGGAGTAAGATAAGTGTACCTATAATGGGCCACATAAGGACTTAATCCAACTTTTCTCAGTTTTGAAAAAAGCTAGACATAGCTACGATTTTTTTTAAACACTGACCCTAACCCCGCTTGAAAATAATCAATGGTTATATTTGATCTAAAAAGTGTTTTTACCATTAAAAAAAAATATTTACTTTAGTACACTGATATTGGGCCACCTCTGGGCATGGTATACCTTAATTGGGCCCCCCCATATTGGGCTGCTTATCAGGTAGCAACTAAGCAGGTAATAAGCAAATTATTAACATTCCCGCATCCAATTGTCATCGAGAGAGAAAGGGTTGAAGAGTTTAAAACTGTCTTGTAATATACTGAATTAAAGAAAAAAAAACAAATAAGCATTTTGGTACATTTTTTAAACATAATTTTATTTTTCTTTAATATTTAATTGTGTTTAGAGTGTATAATATAGAAGTATTATAGTTTATTTAAAAAATTATTTGTATACACTTAATTCTTAATTTACAAAAAAAAATAAACAAAGAAGATACATAAAATTCAATTAAAGTATTTAGTAGATTGGTAAGTACATATGTAGTTAAATTGTTTGTAAAGTCACATTATTTTATTTTTCTTTAACATTTAATTTTTTTGTAAAAGTATGTACAAGTTGTCTATTTTGTTGAATAATTTCTGAAGTTGGAACAATGCTTTCTAATTGATGAGGGGAGATGAGACTTACATCATTGACCATATGTTGGGGAAGGGCTTATTTCATATGAGTACGGGGGTGACCTAACTTAGGGACACAAATTTGGCCCAATATAGGGCCGGGTTATCGAACAACAGCGGTTATGTATATTGATAGGTTTGGATTGATCTTGGCTTTCCATTGGAAGCATCAGCTGGACTCAGGGCCCATGGCACTGAGATGGGCCACCCGGCCCAACTTAGGCCCACTTGGCAAATTTGTGTCCCTAAGTTGAGCCACCCTTGTACTCAGATGAAATTACGTTAAATTACAACTATGAAAAATTTCTGCCCTTTTATGAACAATATACTAATAGTTGTAGTCATTAAGAACATTAAAAGAACACTAGCACTAAATAATGTTTTTTAAAAAATACATAAGCACCCTTAACAAATGCAGTTAAACAGCAGTTCAATTTAGAGAAATTATTCCACTTATGGCTTCTAAAATACACAGTTCAAAGGATACAAACGAATTAACAATGAGACGCGTTCGCATGAACTGTTGAAAGGTTTAGTCGTGATATGACGTCATTTCTTTAAAAAATTGGCAGATATTTATGCTTGTTTTTTCATACTTAAGTTGAGTGGCCCAACTTAGGTACATGGCACAAAATAGGTACACTTACTTCATTCTTTCGTCGAGTTGGATCGTCCTAACACTTCCTGTATCCCGAATCCTTCTGTATCCGCCTATTAGCATATCTATGATGGGATTCCAATTGTGCCGCTCGTGCACTTCCATTACAGATGCCGATTTTGAGATTATATTATAAACTTTATTGATACCTTCTACTTTTAATCTTCTAGCTCAAACTGATAAAAATGTCAAAGTATTTTTGTTTCTATAGGACTGTTGTTTAGTTTGGTATATGATTAAAAAAGGCAATTACCTAACGGATCTTAGTTTTATCTACCACAACCAGTAAGTGTAATAATTATGTCGAAACTCATTAAAATTTAATTGCTTTCATCGAATAAATATGGGCAATAAAAATGGTAAAGAAGAACCAGATATTTCAACAGTTTTGTTTAACGAGGGTCACTTTATCCCATGTTAAATTTTTGACTGCTATGAGTTTTCGCTTATTACCTGCAAAATAGCATAACCTATTACCGTATTACCACATTATTATATGAAAATTAGATTAAAATAACATTTTAATAACATTATTTTTGGAGAAAAATCACATAAATAAAAGAATTTGAACGGTCAAGATAACAAAAATTTATATTTTGAAGAAAATTTGTCAAGACCGTATACAGCTACAATATCGATGCTTACATCACAGAAACGGTAATTTGATTCCCTAAAGAACAAGCTAGAACATGTTGAATTGCAATTATTAGTTTTGAAGATGTAACAGTTTACGTGAGTGGGAGTACATGTCCGAATGAATTTTCTTTACCACCCTGTATCTCAGCAGATATGCGGATGCAAATATCGTAATAAAATCTACTGCAACCCACATTTGCTACATTTCCCCGAAAAATAACAAGTTCCGTCGATAATGTTGGCCGAATTTTTTCCCATTCTCCTTAAGCTGACTGGACTTAGCGTTTTCCTTTTGAATGCTGATCCCTATAAGCACAATTTACTTTACTTAAAAAAAAAAACTTTTCGAAATTTATTGTCTTAATTTCGGTCAGTAAGATCCGCACCAGCTTTAAGGCCGATTATAAAGTAATCTAAGCGAAAAATAAACTGAGCTCTCTACTTACCATAAATATTCATAATGGCATCCTTTTGGAAGCATAAGGAAAACTTTTCGCACAACAATTCCAAGCTTCTCGAAAATTCGCCTGGCTTTCTCTGTGTGCCACTTAACAAGAAGCTCCGAAGCTACACCCCCTAGTCGCATAATTGTCCCGGAAAAATGATTGATGATTGTCCTTGTTTTTCTTGCCATCAGGCTGCATATCATTCCCAACCATTTAGCACATCACACATCTAGCTATCATACGAGCATAATATATATGAAAGGCACGTGCATCTATCGTTCACTACGAGTATATATGCCTAGCTGGAGCTATGATTTCTTTTAGTCACGAGAGATCCTACTAAATCCGTGTATACACATCTTTCGCCTATGTCCGGTAATCCTAGAAAGTTGCCACGTTCTTAGCACAATTTCTTTGTTTTTCCTACTTTTTTTGTAGGTCTAGTATTTGCGTTTGCCTTGGTCTATACTCTATACACACGAACGACCATAAGTCGAATTAAGCCATCGTATTACAGCCCAAGAAGCCAGTTGAAATCATGAATTAATTTTGCATAAAGTCATTCCGTTCTGATGGTTCCTCAGCTTCATCATTAGAGGAGCGACTCAGTAATGTCTTTTGTATATAGAAGGTATAATGGCATGTCTAAGTGTAGTGGAAGCAACGTGCCACAGGTGCTAGAGATGGATATGGATGGTACTTCCAAGCGATGCTTCATTCGTTCGTCCCGCTTCCTGTCCTAGTTATTCCACGGGCCCCCTGTTCGTTTCGTCCTTGATAGCTTCATGTTTGAAAGTACTCGCTCCTTTTGATATTTCGAGAATACTTCTGTGGTCCTTGACGGATTTAATTCGGGACCGTTCAAATGGTCAAACCAAGCGTACTCCGACAGATTCACTCCGAATTGGATTCTTATAATTCGGCGTAATTAATCCGCTTGCCATTATTGACTCAACTCCTTCGTAACGACTTGTTGCATGAGTGCCTTTGAAAACTTTTCCCCGAAAATTTCTCAGCAACGTCAGAAGCAATTTTCAGAAGCAGCGAATCGTTATGCGCCTTAAATAACCAGCTTTGCAGCTCCGAAACACTTTCAGAATCCTAGCAAAATGGTTATTGTAGAGCGGAAGGATTAACTCGAATATGACATGAGAACGATGACGATAATCTTTTTTGACATAGTATTTTCACGAGTTTCAGTTCGTTTTCCGAAGGAATAATCTCCTCTAGAAATGAATAAATGATGAACGTTTCAGATTGAGATAAAGGTTACGCGCGGTATTGAGGATTCCGTATACTATCTGGAGCATTGGACCAATTTCCATCATTTTTGATAGCTGCTGGCCCAAATCGGACAATCTCGACGTAGCGTGCAAGGAAAAACGCCAATGGGGTGTATAAGGAAAATTGTATATATAGGAAAATTGAGGGCGAGGTGGTGGAGTATCTCAACTGAAATATTGAGCCTTGGGATTCTTGTTTTCTTCTTATTTTGTCGAGAAGGAAATTGATTTTTTTTTCATCCTGCGTTTGTCGCCTCACTCCACGCCACACATCAGTATGACTCGGCTGGAAAAAAAACATCTTTACGAAGTTTAGTCTGTAATTCATGATAAGACAACAGCACGATGTACTTGTTTCTGGGGGATGGTGGCGTGAAAGTTAATTTCACGTGAACCGGCTGTACGGGTCTATCTTCATCTCTCGACGGTAAGATGTGAATTATGGAAGGCAATCTTAAAGGCTTCTTTGTTAAGCTAAAGGTCCTATATTTTTTTTCCGGATTTTTCGGTTGTGTTCTCTGCCGCACTCGGCAATCATATAAAAATTTCCTTACGGAGATATGTTCATAGTATTCCGCATAGGATACCCCAGATCGATATCTTTCAGCCGCAACGCAGTGGCTCCTTATTGGGTTCCGTACTAAAGCACTCTATTCCTACAAAAGTTGTTTTCCTTATCCTGATCCTGATGGTCTTGTGTTTTTTTTCACTCTTCCCATCTTTTTATTATTATTGTGTTCCCTTTAACCTTTGGATATAATAAAATCTGTCGAGTGAAATCTTCAAACGGGAATGCCCTGATCATCGTCGATTCTTCCGACATTTATTGGACGGATTTAACTGCGAGATATCAACTTTATTTGTTTCCATTTTCTTTTCATGTTTTTCAAATTAATTGAAATCGTCAAAATGAGATCAGATTTAATAGTGTGTTTTCCAATGACGATTATTGTTCCTATTTTGTGGATGGTTATCGTTGTTAGTCCTTGAATGCTCGTTTCTTAACTGTTGCTTGGGCAAAATAAAACAATTTCCTTTCATTGTTTATTTTCTCGTTTATTCTCTACTGTTGAAAAAGGGAAAAATCCCATAAATTAGAGTCTTGAAAGGCAAGGATTTATTTCTATAAAATTCTGTTGTAACGAATGACTAATTAATTTAATGAATTGTTGGCTTATTAAACTACTATCGTAGTATCTACTATTGAGTGTAAAGTAGTGTTGCTTGAACATCGATATTGTCGGATTTCGATAGTATCGATATTTTTTCACTAAACCATCGATACTATCAGAAGTGCAGTAGAGTGTTTCTTAATTTCTTAAAATTTCAACAGTATGGTCAATACGAAAATACTAACAAAAGCATAAATAATAAAAAAATTATTGCAAGGATATTATTTATTAGTTATATGCAGGAAAAATTGATAGTTTTCAAAAACTAGATATACCTACATATGCAAATTTAAATTCAATCAAACGTACTTATATTTTGGTTTAGGAAAAGCTTTGGAAAATATTTTTTCCGCCGGAACTGACGTAGCTGGAATACATAAATATTGCTTTGAGAATTCTCTTCACAACCCCTTGGTTCTTGAAATTCGAAAAATCGAGAAATTAGTTTTTAGGTCATTACATCAAATGCCGTAATAACCAATTTTATATCTCATCAGAACTAAGGGATGGCAAAATTTGTGAAAACATATGCAAACCCTTGGGGGCTGAATATCCAAAAATTGAGAAATGGGTTTGTAGGCGATTATATAAAAAGTCTGTGGAAATGAAATGCGATCTAATATCTCATCAAACCTAAGAAATATGTCGAACCTTTGAAAAGCATACGACCCCCTTACACCCCCTTAGGATTGAAAATCTGAAAGTATTGAAATTGACTTTTTGGTTCTTATATGGGAAACCTTAGGAAGTAAAAATGAATTCGATATATCATCAGATCTAAACAATATGTACGAATCTGTGAAAACATATGCAACCTCCTTACACCCACTTGGGGGTTGAATATCCAAAAATCCTGAAAGGAGTTAATAGATAAATATGAAGACAGAAGGAGAAAGTAAAAACAATTGAATTACTTATCACTTCTAAAGGATATGACGGAATTTGTGAAAACTTTTTCAACCCTTTTATATCCTCTTAGTGGCTGAAAAAGGAAAAAACTTAAAAAGAAGTTTTAGGCGATTATTACGCAAGCCCGTGAAAGTGAAAAGATATTCGAAATTTGATCAGACCTGGGGATATGGCATAATTCGTATACAACCTTTTTACATTCCCTTAGGGGTCGAATTTCAAAAAATCCAGAGAACGCTTTCTAGGTATTTATATGAAGAACCCGTAGAATAAAAATGAATTAAATATTTGGGAAGACCTAATAGGTATGACGAAAATCGTGAAAATATATGCATTTTTTCGCCCCTCCTTCGGAACGCCAATAGATATTTGAATTTTTTTTTATCTAAATTACTTTACTAGTTGATTTACATATACGTACCAAGTTTCAACTTTGTAGCATAAGCCGTTCTATAGATAGGAAAAACATCCCCCACCCCCGTTCCATACTACTCTTATAAAAAATTATATTTTTCCAAGTTGCTACTACTATAGCTCTATCTAAGTACTATGTTTCAGCTTTATATCATTATAGGTTTTCGAGATATAAAAATCGGAACTTTTTCCTTTTAACCCTCCCTCATCCTCACGCTCTACACCCACACACCCTTCTGCTACGGGTCTATTAGACCTACTTCTGGTCAAAAATTTAAGCATCTACCACACACTGTGATTTTTTAGAAAAATTCGTATCCCCTCCACATTCATGATCCACCGCCCCCTTAAAAAATTTTACTTTCAGCAAACTTCAATTGTCAACTTTTATACACAAACCGAATGTTATTTGTCTAGTGCAATCGGTTCGTGAGATATCGTAATCTAAAGTTTTTCACCCCCCACCTCCGTACGCCACAGCCCACTCTCAAAAATTTGTTTCGAATCTATTCTCCTAGTATACCTACAGATATTCATTAAGTTTCAATTTTGTAACTTTCACCGTTTAGGAGATATGGATTTTAGAATGTCTCGATCTTGCCTTTTTTGCGTTTCGGACGCATTATTTTTCCCCCCACTCCCACACCCCTTCACCCATATTGACAATTTTTATGCAAATGGGTCCACTACCGAAGTTCTAGATGAATTCCAAATTTCAGCCTCCTAGCATAAGCGGTTGCTGAGATCTAAAAACCAACATTTTCCGTCTAAGACGCTTCCCCCTCCTCGCCCCTCACACCCCCACCCCTTAGAATTTGGTCACTTCGAGGGGCGTACCCAGTCTCTTCATAAAAAAAAATTGAATTTAATATCTCAAACCGTTTGGGAGCTACGAGCCTTCAAACGATTTTGCGTACGGCGGAAGCCGTACGGCGCACGGCGGACAGACGGACTGAAATTTTTTTTTCTTTTTTCGTGTCTACGAGTCCTGAAACGCGAAAAAAAAATGTTCAGGGTAGCAAATTTGTTTTTTTAAAAATTCGATCACAATACTGTATTATTAGAAAATAATGAAGTAAAAAATTAATATTTCGTTAATTTTTCGCGACGAAATATTTCGTTCGTTTTCTAGTACTGTGTTCATGGGGGGAATGGATTTTAGCAGTAGTCACTAATAGATGGCGCTTGGTTCGTTTCCAAGGGTCGGGTACCTTTTTATGACAAGCGAAATATTTGACAATTCAAAATTTTTAACTGTTCGCTGTCAGTTCAGTTCGTTTGTGCTCGGGAAATTCTGTGTGAGTTATATTTTGTTGTGTTGTGTTGTTTTTGCCAATATTTTAATTTCTTTCAAATTTCGCGCACTTTTACTTACTTTACTTCTACTTTACTTACTGGCATCTAGTAGCGAACTGTATAGTTTATTCACTCTACTTCGAAGGTACCTTTTTCGTTTCGCCGAACACAGTACTATACTTTATGTAGGAATCGATGTGGCAACCACATTCCTTCGATTGGAATCCAATTTGTGAGGAGTATTTTCGGACTCAGGCCGCAAAACATCTCTCTACAGGTTAAGCGATTAGTGCTGCCCGGGCATGCATCTAGCAGAATGTAGTGAAAATGCTGTTGCATTAATTAATAGCTTATGGACACAAATTTCACTCCACCTGCAAAATATAGTTATTTTACTGGAATGATATATGATGTCCTGCTATGTCCCATTATTTTCTATAGCAATAGTTGAGAAGGGGTTTTAAACCCCAAAGTTATTTTCGCACGACGGCTTGCCGGACAGTTTCAGCTACAAGATCAATACGACAAGATGGACTTGTCTCAAAAGTAAGCTTTTTCGTATGGCAGAGTACTTTAAAAATAATTTTTTTTGATTGGCAGTAGTGGATATCAAGGTCTAAAAAACACCTTAAGTCGGAAGGTACAGATATTATCTACAAGATTCGTACAATCGGAGGGATTAGGGTAATCGAACCAAAGTCCAGCACGTTTAATAAAGGACGAAACAAAATCCTGTCACTTCAATCAAGGATTCCTGTAGCCCATTGAATTTCTTACCATTTCTTTTCGAAACATCCTGCGATTCATTTATCAACGCGGGAATAGAACAAGAATTCTAAAGGACCTGGGCACTTTACAATAGGTCTAAGTAATGGAGGATACCAAACCAATACCGTCTTTACTCTATTTATCTATCGTCCCATCTTATACACTTAACTGTTCAAGACTATAGTTGGAAATATATTTCAGAATTCTTGTTCAATGATAAAATTTCCTTAGGGAATTTTTTTCTTCGGGAACCTTTTCGACATCAAAGGTATAAAAGGTACCTTACATTAAGGCCATCCTTATCGCGAGTATGGAATTATCATTCCTGTGCCTAATTTTAATTAAAATGGAATGTAAAGCCTGCTAAGGCTTTAATCTAAAAGTTCCCACTTTACCTTTCAGCGAACTTTTTTAACTAATCAAAAATTTAAAAACTTCGCTTATATCATATCACGTTGGTTTCACAGTACTCGTATAGTTGCAGCTATCAATTAGCGTGTCTCCGTTCTCAGGAGTACCTGTCCTGGAAGCGTATTATCCTTCCATCCACCACCACCCTCCCCCGCCTTATCACATCGATCTGCGGCTCTGCTGCATTTTAATTTGAAATGAATAGATAAGCGGCGACGTTAAGGGCGAACTCTATAGTCTTCCATATGGGCCAATACTTCCACTCGTAGATAGTGTCGTTTGTAATAGTCCGCATAGCTCTATCAAGCTGAAAGCCTCGAAATCTCACCACGGAATGGTTTTCACTACGATAGCGCTAGAAGTCATTACGTGCATTTCAATCATTAAAATTTTATGTTAAGCAGTCACCAGGTAGCGTTGGAGGGTAGGTGTTCCACCTGTACGATATTTAATACGACTCGATCCTTTCAGCTATGTGAACAAGGCCGCACAAGGGAATTTCGAATTAATGTCGCTATAGTGGCGACATTATAACGTATATGTCCTGCACGACCACAATATTATGTGGTTCGTCGTTCATGACACAAAGTAGCGATACACAACCCATAGGGGTTGAAGCGTGCTAGTCAACATTTCGCAAAAGGTAAAAACTTTGATTGTGGGGTGGCGAATTATAAACGGGGCAAAACAATAAGGGCCTACAACAATATTAGCACAGTAAGGCAAGCAGCCTTATCAATCAATATAGCAACAGCTTGCGAGTGAGGCCGTCTAATACCTATCTGGGATATACTCGTATCGCGAAAATCTAGAGCCCTGAGTTGGGCGCAAAATGGCTCGAATGCTGTATAGACGTGGTCGGGGTATTGGGCCAAGTGAAAATCCTATAGAATTTGATCCTTGTTGAGTTACTGCACTGCTATGAGCGATTATTTCTTCATATCCATAGGTCAATTTGAACGTCGATTAATCTTTGTCGGCAAGAGTTCGTTGTGTGGAAAGGTCAGTCAGTCCGCCGTCTTCGTCTATGTTCCTATTCACCGACCATAACAATAGCGTTGGAAGCTTTGCTGGCGCCAATTTACCCGGGGCTCTTTCCCCCCCCCCCCTCCCTCTGACTTGACACAATCGAGAAAAAGAAAACAATTTTCACAAATAGTCCGCCTGCTCACCAAAGTCGTACACTTTTTATTTTGGCAGTACCATTTACCTGTACAATCGAATCACCACAACCGAGGGGGTTGAAAAGACCCATGCCGTGTACCAACAGGTAAATCCAGGCTGAGCTCTTGTTATCTGTCAGGTGACAGACAATGTCGAGTGGAATGATCTGAAAAGTAGGTGGTAAATGGGGGAGGATTTATGGTTGAATATCGCCAACGATTCGTTGAAAAAAAAGAAGGGTGCGGAGCTTAGCTGAAGTGGGTCACGCGTTCCAGGATTCTGAATCGTGAAGCGATGTGAAAGGAAGCGAAAGGTATTCAGATGTATTAAAGAAATTGTTTAAGGGATCGCTTTTATATTATGTAGGTACGTTCGGTACTTCGGATGTGCGGTGGTTATCCGAAAGGATCTCGAGAATCGCAGTTAATTTACAAAAATGGAAGCAGTCTGTTCATTTGTATTCCGTGGAAGGCAGGGCGTTACGTTAATGAAACTTTTTAAAAGCACTTGGTAATGTGGTTTATCCGTGTCATAAACACTATGACCGAAAGCAAAACACACCCACCGAAATACTATACATCCTTGTTGGGGGTGAACAAAATAAAAAAAAAGTTCATTCCCGAAACACAAGAATGGCAGTTTGTTTGATAGTTGATGACCTTTGGTGACAAATGGTTTTGGTTCCAGAGCGGCCGTCCCAAGAGTCTGATGCATAACAAAAAAATGGTTGCGAAAATGTCTCACACTGGGATATCTTGTTTGTGCTATTAATTCACTAGGTACCGCTGCGAAGTTGGCAACGTATTACACGAACAAAAAAACACGAATTTTCTTTGTTTTCCCCTGGCACATGGCCCATGGTTGCAATTGTTCTAAGTGCCATTATGTCGTGTTCTTGAAATTGAAGTGGTCTAAGTGGAGTGTTGGCCAGCTAATTGAAAAGAATACTAAAAAAAAAATTATTGCATTGTTCCTGTGGCCTACAATCTCGTTCATGAAAGAACCAATTGATTTCTTTTTATCGTCCACAAGAGAGACCACAAAAAGACTTTTCTGATGGCACCACTCGAATTCCTGGTCATAGAATAAGTGCCTCCTTGAAGTGAGAGGAAATGTGGAGTGATCAGGATCTGTACGAAAACGACAAGCTATTTTAATACAGTGCAAGAAATATACGAAGATTTAATATCCCGTTAATCAACGCGAATATAACACCATCTTACGCCATAACATGCGGTTCAGCGATATTCCCCTAACACAATTGTAGTAGATCTGCTACTTTTTCTAAGTAAAAAATTTTTACTACGAAAAGGTTCAATTCTACTACCTTTTTTTGCTCTGAACCGACTCGCAAAAAATAATATAGAACACATTCAACCTTTTGTAATACCTTTATTTATAAACAGTCTGTGCGAAGCCTTACAATTTTTTGGGTCAAAGTCTAAGAAGCTGTTAAAGAGCTGGTGCGCCAAAGGTGTCCACGCCACAGCCACTCTTACCTTACGGTTGTTTCATGACAAGAAGGTTTTTGAGAACTTAATTTTGTGACCAGAATAGCTCCTTGTAAGATAATACTGTTGCGAGCTAGGGGTTCGCCGGGATTTCAAGTAAAACACAATTCGTTTAAAATCAAAATAAGTGATAATTTATTTAATCGCACTTTAATTCTATTCGCACAATATAATTCGCACTATATGGCAATACCGCTCGCTTATTTATTTCGCTTGATTCGATCACACGCAATCAATCGCTTTCCACTAATACGGTCGCGTATACATGCTGGCTGTCACAGACGACGTAATAAAAATTGCTATGTCCCACGCTGAAAGCTTTGGTTGTCTGTAGTCGAGACTGTTCTGGAATCTTCGTTCGGTGGTTTGTGTAGAGGGTTCTAGTGAGCTTGAGATCTTTCCATTTGATCCTCTACGCTGTTCTAGTACATTCGAGCACATTCGTTAAGAAGGGGGGTATAATCGTGTAGGGTTACTGTATACACACTCACACCAAAACAACCTCTAAGAGGGGTTTGGCAGATGCGTACCAAGGTGAAAAACCAGTAAATTTAAATTTTTTCCATGTTTATGGGATTTCGCTTTATAAACATTCGAAATGATTGACTTTTCGCTGCAAAATTGTAAATTTCCATAGAAGAAATGAAAGAAATAGGGAAATTTTCCATTGAAAACCACAATTTCGCGCACACACACTTCCATATCAAAGAAAAACACGTACTAGAATTGTGGAAGGGAACCGACAGCTCTTTTTCCGACTCTTCACATATTCGCACTAACACACTTCAAAAACGCAATTTGATAGCAATTCTCATTAGTACAAAAACAGGCGAACTAGTACATAAACAGGCGATTTTTGTGAGGTTAAATTACAATTTCTAGTACAGAAACGACCGAATTAGACGTATCTGCCAAACCCTAGGTAGAGAGTGCTGTGTATATAGTGACCCTATAATCGTGTTGCTCCGCTCTCCTTATATACTTCAACTAGGTTTCTGATTGGGTTACTTTGTAGCTAGGTATTCGGTTGTTGATGCGAAACGATCGAGTTGCGCGGTTGCCAGGTTTACATGTAACAATAATATAGAACACATTCAATCTTTTGTAATACCTTTATTTATAAACAGTCTGTGCGAAGCCTTACAATTTTTTGGGTCAAAGTCTAAGAAGCTGCTAAAAAGTTGGTGCGCCAAAGGTGTCCACGCCACAGCCACCCTTACCTTACGGTTGTTTCAAGACAAGAAGGTTTTTGAGAACTTAATTTTGTGGCCAGAATAGCTCCTTGTAAGATAATACTTTCCACATTCATCGGTGGTTCTTTATACCTACATTGAAATAAATAAACTGCAAGAAAAATATCGAAAAATCCAGAAAAAGATTTTTAGCCGATTGTATAATATATAGGTACCTATATAAAAAGTGTAGAATTTCGTCATATCTTCATGTAAACGTATGTTACCTTTTCACCCTCACTTTAGGGTTGATTAAAAAAAAATAATCCACGAAATTAGTTTTTAGGCGATTACATAAAAAGCCCGTAGAAGTGAAAACAAATTTCTAAACCACATCAGACCATAGAAATATCGCGAAATTTGTGACAACGTACGCAACACCTTCACATCACCTCGGTGGCTGAATTTTAAGAAATCAGTTTTTAGGCCATTACATAAAAACCAATTTTACATTTTATCAGACCTATAAAATAACGAAAATTGTAAAATGGTATGTAACCGCACTTACACCCACTTAAATTTGAATATCCGAAATTTCCGAAATTAAAATTTAGGCCGGTCTACCTATCCGTAGAATTAAAACCCAATTTAATAGCTGACCTAAGAGATATAACGGAATTCGTGAGAATACCTTCTCAGGCGTTCAAAAGTAAAAAATCTGAACACGTTTCTTTGGCGATTAAATACAATTTTCGGAAATAAAAACGTTTTTGATATCTTAAACAAGTTGTGGTATCAAAACGGCGCGTCCTGTGCTAATTGGGCCCTGTTTTCGGTAGCCGGAACACCACGTAAACCAACCAACCAAGGGATATGGCGGAATTCATAACAATGTTTACAACTGTTTTACATCCCCTTAGGCATTTATCTAAAGAGCCCCAAAAAGTATAATTAATTAATTAGTTAGAACCATTTTATAATTTGTATTGTAGAGAACAAAAAACTTAATATCTTAACAACTATATATATTAAAACTAGTTGGCATAGCAAAGGTATCTACGAGTAATTTAGTGAAGTAAATTCAAGAAAAAATGTAATTAATTTAATACATTTTCTCTGACAACTTTTCCCCACTTCAATACGCCAATCAAAATATGAATTTTTATTTTACTGTAAATGCTCTTCTATTACATCTACATATCAGTGGCGGGTAGCCACATGAGGCTAGTGAGGCTGAGCCTCACCATTTTACAGAGGAAAAAGTCATCAAGTTGCAATAATGACTTACCGCAGTAAACCAACGTCCTTACTCATATAGTTTTAGTCCGACAAAGTTGTGTTTCAATATTCCAATTCAGCCTCACCTGCTAAGAAATGCACGAGCCGCCACTGCTACATATATCCACTAATTTTCAAGTTTGTTAGATACGCCGTTCCAGAGATAGAAAAGGCACCTATATAGATAAGTTCTGAGGTTCAACTTCCTATCGTATCGGTTTCTGAGATATTAAAGGCAACGTTTTTCGCCTAAGAATCTCCCCTCATCACCTGAAAAAAGTGGCCACATAAAGAAGTCAATTTGGGTAGCAAATTTTTTTGTTAAATCGATCACAACAGTTTATAATATTAAAATGATAAAGTAAAAGTTTATCGATTTTGATGGGCTGAAAATGTCTTTGACTAAGCTGCGGTTAGAAAAACTTGAGGAAAAACTAGCTTTTAGGGATGTCGTTAGATCTGTTACTTGATGAGTGTACGTGGTATATCAGAAAATAGATCAATTTTATTTATTCAGACCAATCCGTTTATTATTCATCAAAGAAAAAACCGCGGCTGGACTGAATTCATCTCTTTCAATAAACGTACGCAGTTTGATATTCTCTTTTAGATTCTTGCATTAATTCTTAAGAAAAGTGAGACTTCCCAATGGTCCGGTAAAAGTACACATTCGGAGCAATCTACATTCAGATATATTAACTTAACGCAAATAGATACGCCCGAATGTTTCCATAACGTACCCATTTAGAGCTATCTCTTTACAACAGATTTGTTTTTATTCCCTGTTTGTTTCCGGAAATCCAGAAGTGTATGTTCGGTTAGCCAAATAGAGAATGCTTCTGCTACTTGTGGCTGGTCTGGTTTTATAGTCGCGCTCTCTAAGTGGTGTGCGTGTGTGGTTGTTGGTGAAAAGGGTGTCCATATTTGTGTTCTATAACCAGAATATCGGATTATAGTGTATACGCGGCGTGGTGCCGCGTTTCCACTATCACGCGAAGCTGTGCGAACTAGCGCGAAGCTGTGCGAACTAGCTCGAATGCAAATGTTAGTTCGCAACTCTAGTCGAGGTTCGCGTAACTTCGCGTCGATGGCAGTTTTTGGACGCGAATCAAAGGAACTCGCATTGACCACGAATGCAGTGTTTACGCATTCGCCTCAGTTCATTTGTTGAATTGGCATAATGAATAGGCATAATGAATAGGTATAATGCCGAAGCCGCAACAACTTCCGCATCATCCACGGTTTCACAATAGCAATTGAGCTACTGAACTGAACTGAACTGAACTGAACACATGCGACTAATACCACTCGTATTCGCTTTGACATTCACCTCGATGGCGGTTTTTGGAGGCGAATCAAAGGAATTCGCATTGAACACGAATGTAGTGTTTACACATTCGCGAATGCGATGGTGGAAACGAGCCAGATAAAGGCATAGAAATTGTTTGCCGTATGATATTCAACCACTAAAGTGATGTAAAGGAGTTTTCACGAATTCCGACATATCTCTTAGGTAAGCTTTCTATATTATCGCCTATAGATTTTTGGATATTCAACCACAAAGAGGATCAAATTGAGTTTGTAGTTCAATTCCATCATACCTCTTAGGTCTCCAGGATCACGGCGATCAGTACAAGTCCTTGATTAATAAATTGGAAATAATGCAGCTAAGGGTAGCTTTCGCGTTCAAAATGCCTTTTGAGGATACAATCAAGGGGAAGTAACTCTTTTACCTCATTTGTGGATGCTGGGTTCAAGTTTTTGCTTGACATCACAACCAGTTGTTTGGCGACCTGAAAGAGCTCTCGAAAATAAATTGCAGAGGTGATATTCTTCCTAAGCACGTCGACCTCGACGTATGTCGGATCAATTCTTTCAAAAAATCTTTAACTACTACTTCAACTAATAGATTGTAGCGATGAAGATGAGGAGAACGGAGGCCAATAAAACCGATGTCCCACCATTTACTTCATGAGCCGCTGCATCTGCTAAACCGGCCTGCTCTACTTCAGGAGTTATTGGTGGTCCGGCTGAGCTAATGCGCGGGGAAATCAATGCGGCTGACTTAGCTGTTGCTGGACCCTCAAGCGCGAAGATCAATCCGACAGCTGCTAGCGCGGAGACTGCTATCTCAAAGAAGGATAAAACCTTTTCTGAGGTAGCGGCCTCCGCCTTGCTGGCGGTAATCAGTATTGTTCCTCAGGGTAGCAAGCTGACCAAGGGACTCATTGTTATCTTGGAAAACGGCTTATGGAAGCTCCTGGGTGTAGCTGACGCCTCACCTAGATTTAAAGGTATGGATGTATGTGATGGACTCATGCAAGTTCGTTGTGAAGATTCACTAGCCTTCGAGTGGCTGGCGGATGCCGTTGGAAAAATCTTGGCGAAGAAATCGTGTCAATTTCGTGGTTGCGAAAGGTGGCACGTTTCCGAAGCTGATTCGGGCAGTATGTTGGATTCCTGGTAAGCCTAGGAAACGCTAGGAAATACTCGCTCCCAGGTCGCCTTACTTGACACCACTAAATGGAGAGTCTATGAACAGCGTAAGAGTTAGCAGTCTCGATAGTACTGAGAGCTGTACTCTTGCGCTTGGCATGGATAGCGGTAGTGTAGAGGTTCTGCAGACTATACGACATGCGTCCATATCTCTTCCTTGGGAGGATTAAATTTGATCTTCCTCGGTAGAAGTATATGGATGTAACGTAAGGGTGCTTATTTTGAATGGCTAACGGCGGCATCATATTTACCCAGATCAACTTGCAACATGCTAATGCTGCTACTGCTTTACTAAGTAGGAAGCTTAGCAAACTGCATACATCCCCATATGTATCGCGCCGATTTTTATTTCCCAATCCCAACAAACGTAAATTTGCCTTCGAGATTCGGGGCGCAGTAGGCTCGGTACGTGTTTTTTTTCCCATAAGGCGTCTCGAAGATTCTTGCGGACATGCTTACGTTTCATGACATCTGCGAGATTCTCACAGATTTGACCAACTGGAAAACCTCAAAATAGTTACCGTGAGAGGTCCCCAGCTCGTATGAACAATTAAGTCCGTCTGTATCTCCACCTTGACTTTGAGTACATTATCATATTTTCATTTCGGAACTAAACTAACCTTTTCACTACGACAAGGTTGAAAGACCGTGCTCCGAAATGTTGCTAGATCCAAGCATATGTGACACGAGCAGCGATTTATTTTCTCAGCTTCGACGTATCATTTTTATCCGTTCAATTTGATAGTTAAGGTTTGTTTTTGTACTGAAACACAATCTTCGTTGTACATCGTTATTCAGGACTGAGCTATCGTCGAGTTTTCTCTGCGAATATCCCCGCAAGAGGGCGTTCATCTTGGTACGATTAAGTGGGTTTCCAATTGATGCCAATTGAAGGATATCCTGAATACCATTCTGTTGCTCCTAGAATTCCTAAGTGCATGATAGCACATTCGGGCTAGCTCAGCTACGTGCAAGGATCCATTTGCAGTGAGCATATTTCCTCGTCCTTGCTTTAAGTCATTATATCGTTTCTGTTTCCTTGCCGTGCTTTTAATTAATTACAGGGCGCTTTTGTGCCCTCGTCCTCGCTTCATGTGGCTTGTGGTGTTGTGACTCTCCCTATACTCGAAATCTCATTCCACGTCGTCGAGTCCGAGTCCCTGCTCCTTTTTTCGTATTCAGCCACGTATACAATGTCGTGTTGGTAAGACATGAAAAATTGCGTTTTCCATGTTGCATGTTACTACTTGTTATTGTTGTTGTTTTTTTTTGTGCTCCCTCGTAAAGTACATTTCCTTTCCGTTCCAGATTTTTTTCCACGAATATTTTCATATAAACTTTATATTTTTTTTGTCTTTTATTTTTCTTTGCAGCGAGGAAAACGTGTGGAAATTATGCGAACAAGTTAACAAGACTCGACCAGAGGAACTTGTGAAATGCTATGCAGTTTTCGTATCTAATGAAGGACGTACGGTGCCGCTGTGGAGACAAAAAGCCGGACGAGGAGATGATCAAGTTGTTATATGGGTAATTTGAAAAATGATATTGTGTACACATACGAAGCAGTGTTCCAGTTTTTTTTTTGCGGTGCAATTTAATAAGAAGTTCTAGTTGTAGTGTTTCTAGTGTTAATGCTACAAGCACGCACTAATTACACTATCCTTGGTAGCCTAGAGTGAGCGTGCTTGTCTATCACCCCAGGGGTTGTGGGTTGGAGTACTCCCACGCTTCTCCTCATACCCATGTTCCCTTTACATATTATCCATTCCATAAAATTTCACTCCCCATTATGTTTCCTACCTCCGCCATAATGGTGGTTGGACGATGAAAAAATAAATAGGTTTGTGAAGCTGCGAGAAACTGGAACAGGACGAAGTGCCGATTGTAAAATCCCAAAATTTGACTGGATAATTTTCATCAGCCCACAGCCCGATTTGGATGTCGCGCTATAAAAGACGCTGGCGCTGAATCAAGCGCTAGCTCTTCCAGTGAGGAGGCCAATTGAGGACATTAAACAAGCTATCGACGTGACGGCCATATCGGAGGCTAACACGAGGTTGTCGGGCCTCACAACGTGTCTCGTGGCCAGGCAGCTCTGGCCGAACCTGAGTGCGAGCAAGACAAAGTTTGTCCTACTCGGAGATAGGAATACTCTTCGTATCCTCATTGGTGTACTGACGGGCCATTGCCTGATTGGCTGGCATGGCAGAAGACTTGGTGTTGTGGACGTTGCAGATCTGTGCCGCAGATGGAGTGAACCCGATGCCGAGGAAAGTATTTTCCACATGCTTTGCGAATGCCCTGGTCTGGCTTGGAGGCGGGATCGTAATTTAGGTACGCGCTTCGCCATGGACTAGGGCGAATTCGCAAACATTAAGCTAGACAAACTGCTGGCGGGGTGGTTTACCTAAGATGTAGTCTTGGCTACTTCGTCCCGTACATGTGTAATCACAACGAACCCATTGGCGGTCTATGTGTCTGGTCGCTTCAGCGGCCACCCACCTTACCTAACCTACCCTAACCTATAAAAGGAAAAGGATTGCAAGTAGTGAAGCAGTAAACCGATCCGTAGAACGAACCTCCGTTACGAAAGGTTTGTGTATGTACACCTTTACTTACTTACACTACATATTACTAGGAAAAAAAGTTGGTGATTAGATAGGAGGCAGTTGCGGGGATTGGAGGGATTCCGTCAATTCGTGCTGTCATAGAAAAGTATCACCACTGTTGTTACTTGCTCTCCCAAATCACACGTTAAACTTTCCATTAAGCTTCTTTAATGTACCAATACCACTGGGTTTCTTTATCGAGAGGATCTTATGCAATCTTGCTGCTTCAAGAACTTCCTTGACTCCATCCCAGAAGACTCCTTATGTCCTCAGTTTAGAGGCTCCTATTTGTTTGTTGTATGCTGTGTTAACTATATACATATTTGTACCAAAATTCCGGTGATATGACGAGATTATGGTCAATCCGTGTATTCCTCACTATAGTCCACCTCCACTGATTTTTTTTTTTTTTTATAAAAATGCTTTATTTATTCAAATTCAAATATTCTTAGTCTACGTATGCACTACTCCCCCTTCTAAGGATATATCCTTGTGTTAGGGGTGAGGAGTCTCTACAATTTTAACATTAAAAATTCATTTTAGTTCCAGTTGCAGGCAAGGTAATTGACATTACTAACAATTAATAAATAATTCCAAAGTTATGTACAAAAAATAAAAAAATTAATATATAATAAAGTAATTCTACGTTTTATTATGTTATGGACAAAAAATAAAAAATAAAAAGTTAAAAATAAAAAAATTAATATATCACATAATAAGATATTTCTACGTTTTATCACGCCACTTCCGATAAGACAGTCCATATTTTGTATTCATGATTTCCTTTTAAATTCATATTTCGCAATTTTATGTTTCTATTTATACTAATATGTTCCAATATAATATAATTTTTTTAAATTTGTTTTGAAGTTAATAAGACTAATGCTTTTTTTTATATAGCTTGGCAACTCATTGAAGAGTTGGCAGCCTTGGTAATAATATTGTCGTTGTCCTGTGCAAGTATTCATGATGTCTATGAGAATCATTCCCTGGGTACCACCGCGTGTAGTATTAGTATTAAATTTGATTTCTCTAGCTTGGATCTCTTTGTATATTTGGATTGTGGATATAAGATTAAATATTTGTCGAATATTCAGAATGTCCAAAAGTGGGTAAAGGAGATTAGAGGGATATGTTCGTTCTTTCCTAAGTAATATTTTCACCAAAGTTTTTTGCATGATTTGAACGGGTTCTAAGACCGTGTTCGTAGCACTTCCCCATGATATTATGCCATATTGTAGTATTGAATGAATCAATGCGAAATAAAATTGCCGTTTTGTGTTCTTATTCATAAAAGATCTCACCTCCATGCATATTGGGATCAGAGTCTTAAGTCTTTTAGTCATATATTCGGTTTGTAAATCCCACTTCAATAGGTGGTCAAAAATTATACCTAAATATCGTGTGTTAGTAACTCTCTTTAAAGGTTCGCAGCTACAATTGCTCGTGCATTGAGAGGAATGTATTTTAATATCAATATGTTCTGGTTGTCCGCTTTGGGTAAGCGAAAAAGCTATGTAGCACGTGTTTTGGGCGTTTAGCGTGAGAAAGTTGTAGTCCAGCCATTCCTTTAGTATACACAAACCATGATTAGCTTTGATCTCCGTTCCTGCCCATGAAGCATCCTCGAAGAATAAGACAGTGTCATCAGCATAAGATATCATATTTCCTTGTATTGGCTGTTTATATATATCGTTAATGTACAAAAGGAAGATAACTGGCCCTAAAACTGTACCTTGGGGTACACCGTATTGGAAAGTTTCTCTATTGCTGAGTGTGTTGTTAATTTTAACAAATTGAGATCTATCCTCTAGGTAGCTGGTAATCCAGTGTACCCAATATGAACTTATACCGGATGCGATAAACTTTTCAATTATTTTTGCATGCGGGATTGAGTCAAATGCTTTTGCTAAGTCCAAGAAAATTGCGCATGGTTTGCTCCCTTTATCTAACGATGAACTGATTAATTTACTTAATAGCGCTATTCCATCATGTGTACTACGTTTTGCACGAAAACCAAACTGATTGTCATTTAATATTTTATTTGTTTCAAAAAAATCCATTATTCTCTTTTTCGCGACCTTTTCAATTACCTTTCCAATATTAGATATTATGGAAATAGGTCTGTAATTGTTGACCGAGGTTTTATTTCCTGTTTTAAAGATTGGTGTTACAATAGCTGTTTTGTAGATTTTTGGGAATACACCCTTCGAAAGGCTAAGATTGATGCAAGCCGTCCGCACAACGTGGGGCTAGCTCATGTGTTCTGGTCAAATTAATTGGTCTTGGTATCCGTACTGGAGTGTGGTATATCGCAGCTTAATAAAAAGCTGGATTTCCTTTCTTTCTTCACTACACTAACTCACTGTCACTGTTTCCTGAAACACAAGTGGAGGCTATCACCTACCTCCTGGGAACGCGAAGTTATTAGTGATAAACAGTGTGAGAACATCAATTTTGGAACTCTTTTAGCGAATCTCGAAAAAATAATGTCAAACCCTATAAAACGTCCAATCTATCAATAGGATGCAAATAGAATGAGAAATGCTATTTCTGCACATCGAAGTGAAAATTGAAATATTCGGAAGACTGCAATTAAATTTGGAGTACCTAGATTAACGCTCCAGGATCATCCGCTAGGAAAAGTTCCGGAAGGATGCCAAGAAATGGGTAGCGAAACGATATTGACCCATACGGAAGAAATTAAAATCGTCAATTGGTGCATTACTCTGGCTAAATGTGAATTTCCATTAAAGCCAGAAGAGCTTCAAAACACCGTGCAAGAAATTATGAAAGAAGATAAATGAAAAAATCCTTTCAAAGACGAAGTGGTATACATCTTTCATGAAAGGATATCCTCAGCTTTCTTCCCGTATTCCAGAATCAATTTCGAAAGGGCGCGCTGCTGTCACCGAAAAAGGACTACGCGAATGGTTCAAAGATCTAGAATCATACCTTTCTGAGCACAGAAATATGGAAATACTTCTGGATTCACGGCGAGTTTCAAACGGGGACGAAACTGGGTTTTCAATGTGCCCAAAACTGGTAAAATTATTGCTTCAAGAGGATGGAGAAACAATTACCAAGTAAATATGGGTAATGAAAAAGAAATCCTCACCGTTTTGTTAGTTTTCACAGCCAATTGAGATATATGTATATACCCCCAATGGTAGTTTTTCCATATGTTCGTCCACCTAGAGAAGTCGTGAGAAGTATGCCAGTTGATGGGGTCTTCGGACGCTCAGAATCGGGATGGATGAAAAGGGAAGCTTTCTTCGAGTACGTGGCAAATTCATTTAAAAATTGATTGGAAAATCAAAAAATTCAGAAGCTGGTACTTTTTTTTGTTGATGGTTATAGTTGAAACATTTGTTTCATCCAAGAGCATTAATTTTGAAACGAAAAAGGAACAAAGCTGAAAGGTCTCCTAGCGCAATATCGTCCTTACAATACCAACAGTGTTTTCCTCAATAAGGAAAACATAAAAAAAGAGACACAAGATGCGATTAAACAGCGTAAGGACAAGCGAATTAAAAAGCGAGAAAATCAAAAGAAAATCCTGGTAAAAAGAGCCCGTAGGAACGCGAATAATATACTCGTATATATACTTGTGCTTGATATAAATTTTTATACTCTAGATGAAATCATATAGAGTATTATAAGTTTAATCCAGCCCAAAAGTTTGTAACGCATAGAACCAAGCCTCGGACGAAAAAAAGTTATATATTATTTTTTGTTTATTTGTGGCCAAAAACATCAAATCCGCCTGACGTCCGTCCGTCCGTCCGTCCGTCCGTCCGTCCGTCCGTCCGTCCGTCCGTCTGTCCGTTAGCACGATAACTCAAGAACGCCTTCACCTAGGACCTTGAAATTTTGAATCTGGATGTTTGGTTGAATTTGTAAGGCTAAGTTCGTTAACGGGTCAAATCGTCCTACTCCTTCGGGTAGCTGCCATACAAAATGTCCTTAAAACACGTGTTCAAGAATATCGGTCAATAACTTCAGAAGGGTTTAAGCTACGACATTGAAATTTTGTATGTGTTATTTTTCCAATAGTTGGAACTAAATATATGATTATGAAGAAAATCCTGTTAGTCCTTCGTGTAGCTGTCATACAAATATCCTGTCAAAATGTATTCACTTAATTTACGAAACTCACTATAACTCAAGTAATCTTTTAGCTACGAATTCGGAATTTTACACAAATTAGTTTTGAGTGAAAAGGAAGTTCGAGTTTACTAATCAGCGAAATCCTTTTACTCCTTCTGGTAGCTGCCATACAAAATGTCCTTAAAACACGTGTTCAAGAATATTAGTCGATAACTTCAGAAGGGTTTAAGCTACGACTTTGAAATTTTGTATGTGCTATTTTTCCAATAGTTGGAACTAAGTATATGATTATGAAGAAAATCCTGTTAATCCTTCGTTTAGCTGCCATACAAATATCCTGCCAAAATGAATTCACTTAATGTACGAAACTCACTATAACTCAAGTAATCTTTTAGCTATGAATTGGAAATTTTGTACAAATTAGTTTTGAGTAAAAACGAATTTCGGGTTTACTAATCAGCGAAATCCTTTTACTCCTTCTGGTAGCTGCCATACAAAATGTCCTTAAGACACGTGTTCAAGAATATTGGTCGATAACTTTAGAAGGGTTTAAGCTACGACATTGAAATTTTGTATGTGTTACTTTTTCAATAGTTTGAGCTAAATATATGATTATAAAGGAAATGCTGTTAGTCCTTCGTGTAGCTGCCATACAAATATCCTGTCAAAATTTATTCACTTAATTTACGAAACTCACTATAACTCAAGTAATCTTTTAGCTACGAATTCGGAATTTCGTACAAGTTAGTTTTGAGTAAAAAGGAAGTTCCAGTTTACGAATCAGTGAAATCCTTTTACTCCTTCTGGTAGCTGCCATACAACATATCCTTAAAACACGTGTTCAACAATATTTTCCGATAACTTTTGAACGCTTCATGCTACGAATTTGAAATTTTGTACTCGTTAATTTTTGAATGGTTCCAAGGAAAAGGATAAATATGTAAGAAATCGAGTGAGTCCTTCCTGCACCTCCCATGTGAAAGTCCTTTAAAAAGGACATTTTTTTTCGATGACTTACCCAGTTCAAGGTATGAAGTTAAACACTGAATATTGTCTTTTAGTTTTGAGTAACAATCTAATAGCAGTCCTTAATAAAGGACATACAACATGCACACACGTAATTCTACTTTATCCCCAACTACAATATAAATCGGAGTTCAGTATTCATCTAGAGTATTATACGATTGGCTTGCAGCCGATCGTGACTGCAGTATGTTTTGATATTAAAATAGTCTCATGGTAAACCGCCTTTTTTTCAATAACATTCTGAATAACAAATATATTTCGGTCTTATGACTCCATTATTTTGTAAGCTTATTAAGTAGTGGCCGATTATGGGATCTTACATGGCCGAACTTAGGATTTTGTGGCCGACTATAGGAAAAACTGCTCGATTTTAGAATCATATTTTTTTTACCAAACTTATTGCATCAAAGTTTGTTTCAACTATGTGTTTCTAAAAATTTAAAGCATTGACTGTCATTTAACCTTATACAGAAATTGATACAATTTATTCAGTAAAAATTGTAATGAATATTATATCGGGAGGTCACTAATTGGCCGACTATTGGTGCATTCAGCCTATAATGGCAGTTGGGATAAAACGGGTCTTCCTCATGCTTAAAGCGGTGAAGATACTGCTTAAGAGAGCCAAGTCCGCTAAGAAGCTGTGTCACATAGAACTCTAATTCTTTCCCATGAATTAATTTCTAAGTTCTCCAAATGTACAATCAAGCAACATCAGTTCAACGTTGTTGTAGAATTGGCAGCCAAGTTTCGTTATGGATAAATCAAACATTAGAACAATCATCCGGAACGCCTAGAGTATACGCAACAAAGCAGTAGAATCTATTGACTTTTCAAAAACTAATGAAATTGATATTTTAGTCGGAACAGAAACTTGGCTCCAAGAAAGTGACAAAATTTCTGATCCTTGTTACAAAATATACCGTAAAGATAGGAGCGATAAAATAGAAGGCGGAGTTGCTATCCTTATCCGATGTGGAATAAGATATTCACTATCTCAAGCAATAAACACCAGTCGAAGTTACGGACGCTAATTTGAAATTAATAGCAGCTGGAACAAAATTAAATAACGCAAAGCTCTCTGCGTTAAAAAATGATATAAGAATATTGTTTAGAGTTCCATCCAGGAGCGGGCATAGATGCCAACACCTGCAGATGGAGAAGGTTCATGCTAGCAAAACGAGTTATTACGTGCTCACTAGCAAATGAAACGCTTACAATCCCGGCCTCAAAAGGTGGCCCGCAGGGAGTGGTGCTATCGCCATTACTGTAGTCAATTTCGGTCGATAAAGTACTAACCAAACTCAGGACATCTGGTATAACTGCTATAGGTTACATCGACGACATAACCATCTTGGTACGAGGCAAGTTTGAAGGCACCATTTCAAACATACTGCAGAACCGACTAGACATGGTAGCACTGTGGTGCACAGAAACTGGGTTAAGCGTCAACCCAAAAAAAACGACTATCATTGCTTTCACGAATAGGAAGAACCGGAGCAAACTCAAATACCCAATGCTTTCCGGTGAAAGGATCGAATTTTCCAGCGAGGTCAAATATCTGGAGGTAACCTTGGATGCTAAGATGGACTGGAATGCGCACATTAAACGCACTACTGAGAAAGCTAGGATCTCTCTTTGGACCTGCAGGAGCCTTCTTGGTAAAGCTTGGGGTTTAAAACCCAAATATTGCTCACTGGATGTATACGGCAATAGTCAGTCTGGGTCAATGCGAACAACTCCTACTGCAGCACTCGAGGTGATTTTAAACGTTTCACCTTTACACCTGTATATAAAAAAAGAAGCCAGGCTCATGACGTACCGACTTCTAACTTCTGAGGATACGGAAGCAAAGAAAATAGCCCCCACAGACCTTGTGAGAGAGCTCGAGAGCGACCCTTTTCTCGGAATTCCGCTTTCGGATAATATCATATCAAGATACAACTTTGAAATACCATTCAAAGTAGTGTTCCCACCCCGAAAGGACTGCAAAACACATATGCCTGAATTTTAAAAGGGAGCACTTATCTGGTATACATCTAGTTCCAAGACAAATGAGGGAGTTGGAACTGTAGTATATGGACACAGACCAAGGGTTAACATGTATGCCAGCCTCGATAAGTCAAATGCGATCTTCCAAGCAGAAATTCTTTGCTAATTCAGAAATTAGCGAAAAGGGAGCTGACTTAAAATTGAAAGAACCATTGCCTTTCTGGGGAATGTCAACAGCTGCGGTGAATAAAAGACTGCTGGACTGGATTAACATCCAAGCTGACCTTCACTGGATAGGGACGGTGGGGTGCAGACAATCCAAGCTGTTCTTGGAAGGTCACTCCAAGAAACGAAATTCCGAATTTCTCAAATTGAGCCGGAATCAGATTCGGCGCTTGGTCGCGTGAATTACAGGACACTGTAAGCTTAAAAAGCTTTTGTATACGATTGGACTGGTTTCAAACGATATTTACAGATTGTGTGAAGAAGAAGTGGAAACTGCAGAGCACGTTCTAACTATGCCATTCCAAAGAACTTTCACACAGAAGACTAGACTTCTTGAACATTATTTCCTAACACCATTGGAACTCATGTCTAACTCACTCAAGATCATATTAAAATTTATTGATATAACCGTCCTGAGTGAGTTATAATAAGGGAGGACAATCACAATAGGCCCACTGAGGGGCCAAAAAAGTAAAGTTTTCTCATGATGTTGGGAAAATGAGTTGATCCCTTGTTGCTCCAAGGGGTTTAATTGATTAGGGGTAATTCAAGTACTTTGATCTGTGGAGATCTAAACGCCAAACATAGGCACTGGAACTGTTTCAGTGCTACCCAAGCCGGTAAGATACTGTTTGATGAAAGCACTAAATCTAATATGGTATGCATCCACCTTCTGAAGCGACATACTACCCTCCTAAGGGTAGATGCTCCACACTTGACTTAATAATAAGCAATGGGCTCTCAGTGATTTCACCGTCAATAACACTAGATGAATTATCATCTACTCACCTTCCAGTATTTTTTCCAATACATCTGGCTAATGCAATTTGCAGCTTGCCGCTCGAAAGCCATATCACAAATTTAATACGGCAAAGAAATCTTGTGAGAACGAACAAGAAATCCAGATTTAAGAACGTCTGTTAACAAACTTAACAAAGAAATCCAGCAGGAAATAAATGAAGGTAAGAATGGGAGATGGAGTGATATATTGATATATTTTCGCTCCTGTTACAATACACCTCAAACCCCTGGAAACAGCGAATTTGAGACGGAAGTACAAGATAATCGTCTACGAATTTCCTCACTGAATACATTCAATCTGCCACCATCAGTACTCTGTAAGCCTAAAGAGATCGAGAGAACTATTCGAACGCTTAAACGAAAACTAGCGCCTGGTCACGATGAGATAATCGTAACCATGATCAAAAACCTGCTAAACTTAGCAATAATTTACCTAGATTTTATATATAACTACTGCCTAAAACCAGGCTACTTAACTACTAACTACTTAGAGTCAAGTCAAAAGTTAAAGATGCTATATCCCGAAAATAGCACGGTAACTCTCGACATAGAGAAGGCGTTTGATAGAGTATGGCATGACGGTCTTGTATATAAACTGAAAAAGTGCAATTCCGATAGACGTGTGTCAATGTTAAAACTCATTGATCATTGAACGCGAATGACCATTCCGCCAATGATCATTCGAATACGTCGTCTGCCTAGGGTATAGGGCTGTCAACTGAGACTTAGCAACATTCGCTGATGGGACCGCGATATTAACTACATCATTGGAATCACAAATCATGATCAACAACCTACATAAACAGCTTGCAACCGTAAATACATTTTACCAAAAATGGAAAATTAATCTTAATAAGCAATTTAAGCAATATATTTCTCGGAACGTGGAGCAACTCGCATTTTACCACCCCCAAATATAAACATATTAGGTGCGTTAATACGTTGGGCAAACGCGATCAATTAGTTGGGACTACACCTTGGCACTAAGCTAACTACTCAGTACTATATAGAGCAAGCCACTTCAAACACCTCGAAGAGCATAAGAATCTTATATCCATTTATAAACAGGAAATCTGAGTTGTCCCAGGAAAATAAGCTTCTATTATACAACTCTGTAATGCAACCCGGTCTAACATATAGAGCCCCAGTTTGGATAATCTGTGCAAAGGTCCACAGAAAGGGGCTTCAAATAATACAAAACAAATGCCTAACATTTTTATTAAACATACCATGTCGTTTCTCGACCCGTCTATTGCATAAGATATCTGGATTACAACAGATCAATGAACGCATCGCGAAACTTACTAGCCAATTCCGGAGTAATTGCGCTAACAGTGAGATTCCACATATTTTATCACTAACAAATAATCTGTAAGTTATATCCACATAATTAAATTACGTATTTACACGTTATAAAATTTGACACGTGAATTTCCGCAAATTGTAAAATATTTGAATATGCGGCGTCTAATAAAAGCGCCTTTTCACTGGCAAATAAAGTGATTAGAAAATTTATCATTTTTTTTTTGTTTTACACGATGTGTAAAATTTGATGAATTTTGCCTTTAAAAAATTTAATTTTGTCAAATTTGTTGGGTGATATAAATTCCAAATATTTATTTAAAAAAATTTCACAGGTGAATTTCCGCAAGTTGTAAAATGTTTGAACATGCGGCGTCTAATAAACGCGCATTTTCATTTTCATTTTCAATTTTTTGGATCTCAAAATATCTTTTGATGAGCAATGGCAGGTCTGTTTCAATTGATTAATTCAAATATTTTCTGACCAACGAGTTCTTATTCAAACTCAAAATAAATGAATTTCGAGTTCATACAAGCTATTATTAGATTGTATGCCATTTTGGCAAATATTTAACTACAGTTTTTATGGAAAATTTTCTTATTATTTAAACACAAATTTTTAAGCCTTGTATATGACAAATAATATAATTTGACAAATAAAAATTTGCCACGTAAATTTCCGCAAGTTGCAAATTATTTGAACATGTGGCGTCCAAAAAACGCGCATTTTCACCGCCAAATACAGTCATTGGAAAATTTTTCTTTTATTACTTTTTTTTGTTATACCTACACGATGTCAATTTTGCTTTTAAAAAAAATTTTAATTTTGTCAAATTTCTTGGGTCATATAATTACAAATATTTATTTAACAAAAAATTTGACACGTGAATTTCCGAAAATTGTAAAATATTTGAACATGGGTGGTCTATTAAACGCGCATTTTCACTGGCAAATAAAGTTATTGGAAAAATTTTCATTTATTACTTTTTTTTCTCTACATTATGTCAATTTTGCCTTTTAAAAAAATTGATTTTGTCAAATGTGGGTCATATAATTACAAACATTTATTTAACGAAAATTTGTCACGTGAATTTCCGCAAATTGTAAAATATTAGGTTGCTGCAAATGAAATGTCGTTTTTGGTAGTGCAATTTCAAACAACTGTAACTTTTATAAAACTTAATTTTATTAATCAAAATAGGCACCAGCAGATACAATACACTTCTCCCAACGAGATACAAGTGCATTTATGCCAGTTTCGTAGAAGTCTGACTCTCTAGAGTGAAGAAAATCCTCGGAGTCACTTTTGATGGCTGCTTCATTATCGAATTGTTTGTTCGCCAAAAAATGATCCAAATGTTTAAAAAAGTGGTAGCTGGTTGGCGAAAAGTCTGGTGAGTATGGTGGATGAGGAAGAGTCTCATGTTGGACCGTTGTTCTTGAAACATGAGGCCGTGCGATGTCATGAAGCAGTATAACTCCATCTCTGTTGACCAATCTAGGCCGTTCAACACGCAATTTTTGATGCATTTCATCGAGTTGGCTACAATACTTCTCTGCAGTAATGGTTTCACCACGCTTCAAAAAGGAATAGTGAATAACTCCAGCTGCAGACCACCAAACAGTCAACATTATCTTCTTCGGATGAAGGCCTGGTTTCGGCATGTGTTTTCGGGTCTCATCAGCATCTAGCCATTGTCCCGATCGGCGACGATTGTCGTACAGTATCCACTTTCCATCACATGTCACTATTCTGTTCAAAAAGGGTTCGTTTCTCTTCCGGGAGAGCAGGGAACTGCAAATTTTCAATCGACGCGTCATGTTTTGCTCAGTAAGCTCATGCGGAACCCACTTATCAAGCTTTTTGATTTTTCCAAGCTGTGGCAAGTGCCGGCAAACTGTCGAATGGTGTTCGTTCAATTTCTTGCAATGTCCCTTACAGTTTGGCGTGTATCAGATTCCACTACAAAATTCAGCTCATCGTCAATCTGGGTCAATCTCCGGAATCTCGGAATTTTTCGAACCATCGCTGTGTGGTTCGTTTGTATACCATATCAGTACCAAATGCCCTGCTGTTATTTTCGGTTGTCTCCGTTGCGCTGTGGCCAAGTTTAAATTCATAAAGGAAAATTACCCGTTTTTGACTCGAATCCATTTTTTTCTGTCCGATCACCATGAAGTCCAAAATTGAAATGATTTCATGAACAAGTGTAGGGGTATTTATACTTCAATACCCAATACCACTTGTGCCACCTGGCGGCAGTTTGAGACATGAAAATCGCAACTGACTTCACTTCATAGAGAAAAACGACATTTCATCTGCAGCAACCTAATATTTGAACATGCGGCCTCTAATAAACGCGTATTTTCACTGTCAAATACAGTCATTGGAAAATTTTTCTTTTATTACTTTTTTTGCTCTACACCATGTCAATTTTGCCTGTATAAAAATTTATTTCATCAAATAATTTAATTTTGTCAAATTTCTTGGGTAAAATATTTAACAGTATAGCATACAGTCTCAAACAATACTTAGCCCGTTTAATAGAAACAAAAGACAAAGTTCAGCTTGCTGAAGGTCACGGATAGCTTTTAATTGCATCAATTTGTTCATTTAGGGATTCTAATTAAAATCCTAAGTTTGCGATATCGAAAGTATGCCCTCGTTGGGCCATTTTCGGCACCTAAAACCATACCAAATCTCAAAATTTAACGCTTTTCAAATTTTCAAAAATTCTTGTAAGTACCTTAACATTTGAGCAATTTTTTTGTGGAAGACTAGGAGAAGCCAAGTCTTATTTAAATGTACCTTCTGTACTATTTAAAAATATCTAAAATGGTGACCCCAGAGCGTCGCGGCTATCAGCCACCAATTAAGTCTTGTAAACACCGTTTGATAGGCTAAGAGTAAAATTGGTTCTAAATCTGCGCCTTGTGGGATGCCAGAATTAATTAGAAAAATGAGGAAATAGCGCATTCGGAAAAAAGGCATATTCTAACTAAATAACTGATTTTGAAAATAAAATTTGATGATTTGCACACGCTGTTCAACGCTATAATCTTCCATGGTGATTTGCCATTCACTACTGAACAATTCACAACAAATTCGACGGATGTTGCTTTAACAACATGGCCGCTATCACCTAACAAATTTCGAGCGTTCCTATTGAAACACCCTATATATAATCAAGAAATGTAATTATCTATCTAGAACTCTACTTTTCCGTGTTTGCGGTTTGCGACGTCCATCTCCCTTTGTTCGACCGCTCCCAGCGTCTTTCCAGTTAGGTATGGTAAGATATAGAATTCATTTTTATTTCTACAGACTGTCTATACAAACGCCTAAGAATCTATTTCAGAATTTCGTTATGCAAGGTTTAAACGAGGATGAATCTCTTTTCACGAATTAGGACATATTTCTTAGTTATAATTTGCAGAAACCACTTCAAAATTGTAGGTATTCCTGTGGACCATATGTTTAAGGGATACTGCTTCGATATCCTCTTTATAGTCTGCGATAGGGAAAGGAGCTATCACAGAACGCAGAGTCCTCTTGTACTGAGTCACCAGTCATGAGAGTATATGAGGCAATGAAACAGTAGACCAACTTCTAAGACAAGCAGGCCAAAAGTTTTGGGGAGGAGAAAAAGAAGAACCAATAGACTGCCCAGTCACCCGTATTCCCAGAAATTCATACCAAATCACTTCACTAAAAGAAACAAACAGATTCAGTGGTAGGATAGAAACGAAGTACGGATACTAACCAGAGTACTTACTTGCTACTCACACCTGAAAGACCATCTTAAACGACTAGTCGTCATTACTGAAAACCAGTGCTGGCTGCGAGGCACTTGCAATTCAGCGCTACTGATGTCTGGAAGAATACATTCTGGACACAAGTGCTATTGCCAAAACAGACCTACGATGTAGGATGAGAATTTACTATCATTCAAAATTCCTTAAGACTATTAGCCGATAACTTCAGAACACTTTAAGCTACAACTTTGAAATTTTTTGTACGTTGATTTTGCAATAGTTGCTGAAAATCGCATGAGTCTTTCGTGTAGCTCTTATACAAAACTCCTTGTAGAATGTCTTCACTGATTTTACTGAACTCAAGATATCGTTTACCCATGAAATCGAAAATTTTATGCGAATTAGTTAGTTGGGTAAAAGGTAAAGTTGAGATCATTATTTAGTGAAATTCCTCAATTTGTTCGTGTACCTCCCATACAAAAGACCTTAAAACATGTGTTCAATTAATAGTGGTCGATAAGTTCAGAAGCTTTAAGGTAGAAATTTAAAATGTTGTACACATTAATTTTTCAAAGGCCCAGCTAAAGGAATCAATACCTAAAGGTCTTGAAACGTAATTGAAATGGGTAATAATGACTTAATGGCAACAACCTATAGTTCTTGATGAAATGAACAATCTATCCCCACCTACCATATAAATCGGATTGTTTATTCCACATTTTATAACTAGTAGACCCCAAAGCTACAAAAAAAATATCAGTCCGTCTGTCCGCCGTATGTAAACGCGTTTGAAGGCTCGTGTCTCCCAAACTTTTGCGCTATTAAATACTTCTGTGGATAGATTGGGTGGACCACTTTAAGTGATGGAGGTGCGGGTGTGATATGGCCGATAGGAAGTTAAACTTTAATTTTTTGTATACATATGATATCTGAGTCATTTTTACTTAAATTCTTGACTTAGGTGGAATACCACTCCAATAGAGAATAGAGAGCTAAACAATACACCCAAAACGCTCGAAAGCTAGAATCGAGATATTCTTAAATCCATATCTCTGGAACGTCTTATGTTTGAAACTTGAAACTTGGTTAGTATGTACCGGAAAAGTAATTCAAACAAAAAAACTGCATGTATCCTATGGCGTCCGAAGTGGGCAAAAAGTGGTCAGTGAAAAGGGGGTGGATATATTTTTACGAATTTCGTCATATCTAGGTCTTCTGAAATATTGAATTGAAGAACAACAAGGGGTCAACTAATTTTTCCACCAACAGAGAAAACTTGATTTTTCTGGCCTTTTATTGCATTAAAATTATTTTATTGATTTTTTATGATTTCATTAAAATTATTAAGGATATTATTAAATTTGCATCAGCAGAATTTCATCCGAATGCAATAAGAAGTCAGAACGAACAAGCCCTCTCATGCTATTAAAAAAAAAGAGTTCACCCCTTATTACACCAAGGGCTTCAATTAATCTTAGAAGATTGCTACAAGTTCTTCAGATAAATGCCTAGAAAGTGTTTTCATAATTTTACTTTATTATTTTTTAATAATAAAGTATTGTGATCGACCTGAAATTTCAAAAAAGTTTGCTACCCTGAAATTTTGTATTTACACGTTTTAGGACTAGTAAACCCCAAAAAAGCAAAAAAAAAAAAATGTCCGTCTGTCCGCCGTAGACGCCGTACGCCGTAGACGCCGTACGCAAAATCGTTTGAAAGCGCGTAGCTCCCAAACCCGTTGAGATATTAAATTGAAATTTTTACGGTGGGTAGATTGGGTGAACCCCTACGACTGATATATTTTTGTGGGGCGGGGGTACAAGGGGAGAGGAGAGGGGAGCGTTTTAGACGAAAAATTTTGGTTTCTAGATCTCAGGAACCACTTATGCTAGGAGGCTGAAACTTGGAACTTATGTAGTACTATGATAATGGACTCAATTGCAAAAAAATTGTCAATATTGGTTAAGGGGTGTGGAAGTGGGGGGGAAAACAATGAGTCTTTAACGCATGAAAGCCGGGATTGAAACATTCTAAAATCGATATCTCCTGAACCATTGATGTCAGAAGATTGAAACTTTGTTGTTGTCCTTAGGGATACTTCAAGATTAGACAAGGGCTAACATTTTTAAGAGGGGAGGTGGGGTGTGGGGGTGGGGGGGTGAAAAACTTTGGATTACAATATCTTTCGAACCAATTACACCAGGAAGATAAAATTTAATTTCTGTATATGGGATCATTTCGTGGAGCACGAAAGTGGGGGGATACCAATTTCTTAAAAAATGTAATTTTTATATCTCAGAAACCGTATCAGATATGATCTTGAAAATTTTACAGGAGTTGGGGTCGGTAAACTTCTAGTAGGAAAAAAAACCAGGAGGCTATTTAGAACTGACAACCAAAAAAATAACCAGGAGGCTATTTGGAACGTTATTTTTTAGGTTGTCAGTCGCATAGTACCCAACACCGTATCTCATCATTAAACACGTTTCGGACTTCTACCCATAAAATAATAAAGTTGCGCCCAGACTGTTGGCAGATTTTTATTAAATTATGAGAAAAGAGATTGTATAGATTTTCACAAAATCCCCCATATCACTTAGGTCTGATTAGATATCGAATAAGTTTTTATTTCTTCCCGCTTTTTTATATAATTGACTTAATCCCGTTTTAAGGATTTCTTGCTTTTCAACCACTAAAAAGGTGTGAAAGAGTTGTACACTTTTTCACGAATTCCGTCATATCTCTTAGGTCTGATGAAATATGGAATTGGCTTTTACTTCCACAAAGTCATTATATAATTGCATACAAACTAATTTCATGCTTTTATGATACTCGAAGCACTATCTTCTGAATTATAAGAACCCTGTCGGGACCCAAAGTTCCTTCATGCTGTTAAAATGGAAACAATTTGCTAATTTTAAAACTTTTTTACTCTCTTTAGAGTAAGCACAAACAAAGTTTCAACAGTATTTTTTCAATGAACAATATGAAAGAAAATTGTTATCGATAAAGTAAAATCACTCTAGAGAGAAGAACCTTTAACGCGTCTTCTTGAATTTTCTTCATAAAAACAACATCTCATATTGCACTCAATGTAATAAACACCATAATTCGTATGAATTTACAGTATACTTAGAAAGGTTGCTTTCTTTCAGCTCCAGATAAATTATAAGAGCAACAAAAAGGTATACAACTGTGTGCTTGCATAGGTATACTACGCTCGAGGCAAATTAGAAAAGTTAGTGGCGTAATGTCTAATTACAAGTAGGTAAAAAGCAGCGCCGGATTGATGTACAAAACACAAACGTATCTCGCATAAATTTTAGATTAATGAGAAATGGTTTTAATACACTAAAATGGATGAAAAAATGACATTATCAAGGATAATGGCTTGTTATAATACATGACACCGGTACGGTACTCGTTGAATTTACCTGAAATAGGCTCGTAAGAACCTTTACGGATGTAATTTGACACAGTTTGCAGTTTGTGGGCGAATTTAATTGCTGAAATTTAAGTTAGCGCTTGAAATTGCGAATGAAACACACCCCAATCGCTATATATGCTGCCCTCCTCGAGATGAAATACCAAGTTCCGATTTATACTGTTTATTTCAGGTAAGGCCTTTTCTGTGGTAACTACTTAAAGGAGAAGGACAATTGCTTGCAAGTTAAATTCGATACGTGGAATTATAGAAAAATTACGTTATGTAAAGTTTTGCATTACTTTCATCATATTCTGTAGTTATACAAAGCAATTTTTCTTTTTGACCTATCATACAAAAATTTAGTTTCATTTCCAATGTATATACTATTTGAAGCAGTAGCCCGTATAGCATATCGGTACTCAATCGGTATTCTAGCTGCAACATGCAGATCTTCAACGGAACATTTCTATACTGAATGAATTCAGATTAATTTAATTTAATAAGTACTGAATATGTGACGGTATAATACCAATTAAGAAGCAGAAGCTACAAGATATAGTAGCACCCTAGCTGGTAGCGATTTTTAGAAGATTCATCTCCCTGAATCATGTGCCTCAGACTTGGAGACAAGTCAAAGTTGTATTTATACCGAAGGTGGGCAAACGTAGTCATGAACTCGTGGAAGATTCCAGGCCAATTAGTTTGACCTCTTTCGTACTGAAAACACATCCATTTGCGACAGATCTTAGATAGATCTCCGTTCTGAAATTCCCTCAAGGGAAGATCCACAGAGACTGCTCTGCATGAGGTTGTGCGAACAATTGAATGCACAAAGCATAACAAACAATATACCTTAGCTGCCTTTCTAGATATTGAAGGTGCTTTCAATAACGTTCATACTGAGGCCATTCAAGAATCTCTCATCGAGTTCGGTGTCGAGGAATGTCTCAGCGACTGGATAGTATCCATGTTGAGTACGAGAATTATCCACTTCAGCTTAGGGAACAGCCATTTGGAATAATCTGTGTGCAGAGGTACACCATAGGGTGGTGTAATCTATCCTCTTCTCTGGTTAATGGTCATGAACAAGATCTTAGTAAAACTGGAGAGTGAAGGGGTTAAGGTGGTGGCGTATGCGGATGATGTGGTTATACTGGTATCAGGGATGTTTCCTTCAGTGATCAGTGAAATCATGGAAGGCTCGCTGGATAAGGTAAACACGTGGGCTGCTAGCTGCGGCCTGGGTGTAAATCCGGACAAAGCTGAACTGATGCTCTTCACCACTAAAACTAAAATAGCTGGAAGTTAACTATAGAACAACCTATGGAGAAAGCACGTATCGCCATTTACGCCTGCAAACGAACCTTCGGAAAAAAGTGGGGACTTAAACCAAGAATGGTTCTGTGGTTCTACACAACCGTAATACGTCCAATTCATATCTACGGATTGCTAGCCTGGTGGCCAGCGTTGAGTAAGAGTAACAACATAAACAAACTCAGCAAAGTTCAGAGAACTGCAGCCGTCGGAACTACAGGTGCAATGAGGTCATGTCCGGTCACCGATTTACATATTAGAAGCACTGTGTCGTGTAGCGCTGTCAGACTCAAGGAATCTGGGTGCTGGTATGCCAAGCCTTACGGTCACAGCAACATTCTACAATCTTTACTAGCGGAGATAGTTAAATCGCCGACCGATACATTATCCCGAGACTGTCGAGTCGAAGCGGGAGTTTTCTCAGACACACACTTTTTCGCAAAGTCTTACCATTTACCGGACTACGCCAGCGTTTTCCAGGCGGATATACTGGGTATCTGGGAAGCCTATCGGTCTTTGCAGCAAGACGCTACGCCAAAGCGTAATGTTGTAATCCTCACTGACAGCTCAGCCACAATCAAGGCCTTAGATTCCTCCTCTAAACTCGTCGAACAGTGCCGTGAGGAGCTAACCTACTTGGGAAGTCAAGCAAACGCGTACTAGGCAAACCTTTCTTTAATAACCTTGACGAGATGTCGAAGAACAAGATTGGAGAAATGATCACCTTCCTGAACAGCTCCAGATGGAAATGATGATCCATTGGAGCCCCAGGTCTCTGTAGTTTTTTTTTCTTTGGCGTATTATTAAATTCCATAAGAGTGGAAGTGAGGCAGTAGTGAAGTAGTGTATCAATATATTGGGGATCAATATATTGAGAATATTTTGGGAACCATCACGTGATGGTTTCGTTGGGTTTGAGGAGCTCATAACACATTACACCCAGCTGATCCCACCAAAGACCATGAGTTTGAAACCATGGATATTAGGCTTTTTAGGAAAACAAAGCTTAAACTATACAAAACAATTATAAGACCTGTGCTATGCTATGGCAGCGAAACGTGGACTGGAAGTTAATTGACTCAGGCGTCCGAAAAATTAGTTAACGCCTTTGAAAGAAAAGTCCTCAGAAGAATCCTCGGACCTGTGACGGAAGATTCGATCTGAAGAATACGATACAATAGAGAATTGTATGCCATCTTTGATAATCCAGAAGTATCGATCTTCATAAAATTCAAGAAGCTGCAATGGGCTGGTCATGTGGAGCGGATGGATGACGGAAGAATCTCCAAACGCACACTAAAGGGAAAAGTTAATGGACAAAGACCAGTTGGAAAAACACGGAAGCGCCGGGGGGATTCTATTCACGCAGACAGCAAATCCCTGCGAAGATTCACAGACTGGAGGATGCGGTCACTGAACCGAGAATGCTGGAGGCGGCACATACAGGAGGCCAAGGTCCGATTTGGACTGTAGCGCCATCGCCAGTAAGTAAGATATTCGGCTTTCCCGTCCATATTGAGGTATGGCAGGCACAGAATAGCCAGAAGGCTGTTTGGAACCTTATTTTTTAGTATAAATAGTGACCTGCACCTCATCTCAGCATTAAACGCGTTTCGGACACCTACCCATAAATTAATAAAGTGGCGCCCAGACCGTCGGCAAATTTTTTTAGTTTGGTCGTCGATTGGTTCAGTCTTGTATTTTGTCCTGGATAACTGGAGATGCTAGGTTTTGTTCCACGTATTCAAATATATTCAATTTCTCTGTGAAGTTCAGGTGTCCAGTACTCTGACGATTGACCTGAACCTTTTTACTTTGCTTTTCAGCGTCCAGCTTCTGGTTACTTCCCTTTTCTGGGCTTATATTCGAGGGCGACGGACAGGTCATTCGATTTCCCTTCTGTGAGCTTTTTTTTGCTAAGAAGTAATGTTTTTTCTTTGCTTTGTTTAGCGCCTACTGTTGCAGTTTTTTCATGACATTCGTCATTCTTTGATGAAATACTTTTCTTCCATACTATGTCATTAAGCCATTAGGTCAGACGTATTCCATCAGAGAGAACTCCTCCATTGCAGCTTAGATAGTCTCGAATACAATCTCATGATCAGTGATATGAAATTTTGAGCGTTAATTTCAACTTAAAGGCACTAAAATTTAATTTTTTCATATCAACCGCAGGCATATTCAAATAAAATGCAAGCGGTAAAACTAATTTTTGACCGCTGAGACGATATTTTGAGCACCAAATTTAACGCTGAAAGCACTAAATTGGCATCACTGCTCTTGATCAATAATTCAGTATTAAACCTTGAGTAGTATCACCCACTTGGCTTCAATTTCTCCAACTAAGTAACGACCTATGTGAACTTCTTTGAGTTACAGCTATAGCTCGCTTGACCAGTGCACCAGCTAAATTAAGGAGGTTGGTCAATTTTCATTGAATCATTCTTCTGGCTCTGTCTCAAGGTGAGGAGTTTCCAACTCATCTATCAAAACATTAGATCAGAATCAAAAAATTTAGTGAAAATTTACTAGAGGCGAAACTAACTGAATTTTGTCCAAAGAAGTCGATAATAAGGAACATATAACGCTCTCTCATTCAAAAATAATATGTATGTTTTGTAAAACAGTATAACCTATAAAATATAAAAAAATAAAAATTAAAAAAAAAACCGTATTTTGAGATATTCAAGGATAATGGACAAAATAATTATCCTTGAAAAAAAATTTCAAGGATAATTTTTATTCATACTTTTTTATATTGCGACATTTTTTAAACAACAATCTTTAAAATAAGTCCGACTTTATTATTCTAGAATAAAAATTACCAGAGATATGAATTTTGAAAGAGGACTCGGACACCATTTTTGCGAAAACTTTAACATACTATAATTAACAAAAAAAATGAGGTAGAAGCAAAAAAATTAAATTATATTTTTTTTTTCACTAGTTCTTCAAGTACAAAAATTTTCAAAAGAATCGGCGATGGTAAGGTCACAACTTTGGCGGGCAGCCACACGTACCTACCTACCTACCTAATTAAACAGACCGCTCAATGATTCTTCTATGATTCGTAAGTGAATTCACCAGTATATGGTACATATACTTCACCTACGTGAATCCTTAGCTATTCACTTGCGAAACTTTTAGTTTGATGGGTGGTTTCTCTGGCTACGTTGTACGCAGTGCCATTTGTCTTTCGTGACAGTTACGTGAATTTGTGCATCGATTTTAATAATATTTTTAATAAATTCTGAATGGACACGTTAGTAATACAGGGTGGGCCAAATACAAGTTTCTTTTTAAAAATGCAATAAAATGAACAAAATTAATTTTTTTTCAATGTATTATGGCTTTATTAGTAAGAGTAAACATTCCCATTAATGATGGAACACATCTTCGTTCAAGTGGCTGCCTCGGCTGGCTGCGCAGTAGCGCATTCTGTCACTCCAATTTTCCAAGACCTTGTTGTTGGTTTCAAGCTGTAGCTCACGGATTGCTTGGATGATATTGGTCTTAAGTGCTTGAATCGTTTCTGGATTGTTGGCATAACATCGGTCCTTCACGGTTCCCACAAAAAAAAATCCGAAGGGGTCAAATCGCAGCTCCGAGGCGGCTAATTGACATCGCCAAGACGGCTGATAACACGATTTGGGAATTTGGTGCATAACAGATCGATTGTGGCATGGGCTGTGTGGCATGGCGCGCCATCCTGCATGAACCAGAGGTCGTCCAAATCCATGTCTTCAATTTCAGTAAAAAAAAAAGTCGGATAACATGGCTCTGTAACGTTCACCGTTAACCGAAACGTTGTTCCCAGCCTCATTTTCGAAGAAAAATGGTCCAATGATGCCACCACTCCACAATCCGCACCAAACTGTCACTCTCTGTGGATGCCTTGGCTTCTCGACAATAACGTGCGAGTTTTCCGAGCCCTAGATGCGGCAATTTTGTTTGTTAACGTAGCCGCCGAGATGAAAATGCGCCTCGTCAGAAAACATCATTTTTCGCCCAAAATCGTTGTCACTCACTTTGGAAATAAGTTTTCAATATTTCCCAACGTTGTTCAAGCGTAAAGCGACTCATTTTGTTCCGCGGAGGTATGACACTGACTTTCTGTCAAGATTTCGAGCGGGAAACAGCTTTCAGTGTTAAAATAACCTATGATTTAAAAAGAAACCACTAGATCACCCACCCTGTAGTGTTGTCAATCTACATTTAGTCCTATGTTGCATTTTCAGTTTTTACACTAGAAAATTCAAATTTTATCAATTGTTCTTAACAAATTCAATTTGAATCCTTCATAAGCTTTGAGTGTGTGTAATTATTGAACCACTTACCTCCAATAAGTATTGTCATCATACCATTCCATTGCCTTTATTCTAAAGTACCTACTCATGATACATTGAAATTTCTGATAGGGCTAAATACTCCTTCATTTGCGTATTCGTTAACTCGAATTAATACAATTAAAGTAGAAGAAAAACACGTTGTGAATTTGAAATTGTGTTAGCACAGTGCTTAATCTTCTACAAGAACAATGTCGTGGCAAAAGGTGAAGGGAGCACACTGTCTAAAATCCTAATGTGTATAAGGCACAAGGCCCTATAAATTCCTAATGACACGCACTAAGATGTCTATGCGGAGTAATTTCCAGATAAAATCAAGAGCAATGGAATTAAGCTGGGTGAAAATGTTCGCTTCAAGCCTTGAAGGGCAATTATCGCAGGCTTGGCTAGGGTATGGAAATTCGTATAATATGTGTCGGGGTGTGCTTCTACGTTAGAGCTACTTTCTTCCCCAGAATGAAAATTCGGGTATTCACACACAATAACCATATCCGTTCATGAGACTTTATTTTGCGCTACCAAATATTACCGTAATCGACTTTATTGCATGACTACGAGTCCTCAAGACTCCTTAGCTTTTCACCAATCCTCTTGACTATAATTCAACCAAAGTAGCAACGAGTTTGTGGTATACGTTATCTTGTTAGTGGGAGCTACTTACTTAGTCGTTTGTATTCATCTTTAGATGGATCAACATCAAAATAATTGCGCATGGACCGCTAACAATTCCAACCTGCTTCTGACAAGAATCAAGTCAGATTGATCCAATTGGTGGTTGGAAACTTTTCGAAATCCAGCAATTCCCTGGAAACTTAATCTTCAACTTTCAACATTTTCATCGGGACTTGTTTAAAAGTCAATCCGAAGGAGCACAATGCAAACTCAACTCAAAATGGAAGCTACTTTCAACCAGAAACAACTAAATCTAATATTCTCCGGTACTTTGTAATTTATTTATGGCGCAAAGAATACAAAAGGGACGAACGAAAGGATAAATCTAGTCATTCATATCTTCCGCTCGACTTGGCCATATCTTAACAATAATTTTTGTATGACTTACTCGATCATTTATAATGCAAGTCATTACAAATGAAAAAGGATATTTTGGGATAAAAATGCTGTCGCCCAGCTCAGTTTGACCAGCTTTCGGCTCAGTTTTCATAGCCAGGACATTTACTTTTCTTGACCTTCGTCTCACTTTAGCACACACTTGTACCAAAAGTAAGTCTTCAGTCAGGAGATCCAAGTATTCTTCCTTTCTGGACGAGAGTTTCATGTTGGTATTTCCCACAAGGACCTAAGTGAATCGAATAGATTATCCCGGAATCATACGGGCGAAAATTAACTAACATAGGCAAGAAGGCGACCTACATTACGTGCGGTCCTGGATTTGATTGTTTTTATTAGAGATGCTCTTTTTCGTATAGCCAACGTTCGCAACGCAATTTATTACGTTTCGTATTACAACGAGCCGAGAATTTACGGAAAACCTTTTATTACCCTCACCAATCATGGCACAATTTACTATCAGATCCACTTTGCATTCTTGAGTGAATTTGAAAAAAAGAACGACTGAAAGCATTTTCCTTAATTTTAGCTGGGTTTATCGTCATAAACGAACGACCGCCAAATGTCCCGTCATACCAACAGTAGAGTAATTAAAAGTCTGCACATTTCTGTACGAGTAAAAATTGGATCAACATAGCGTGCCAAATTATTTATTTTTTTTTTAACCCACCAGCAGTTTTCCTTTCACTCCTTTGGCGGATAAAGTAAATAATTACAGACCTGGCTTTTCCTGGCGCAAAATATTCTGTGTCATCCTGTGATTATAAAAAAAAACATAAATAAACACACCCCTCCCCAGTGTATTATCTAGTGAAGCCTTGAAAATACTTCATAGTCCTTACTGAAATGAAAATATTCCATGAGTCCTTACAGATATGGCTTCACTTTAACTCGATTTGTGTTAGTAATTTTACTTTATTATTTTTGAAACATACACTGAACAAACAAAAAAAGGCACGTTCATTAGTGGAAGTAGAAACCTATTCAATATTCCGTCAGCGTTAAGAAATATGGCAGAATTCGTAAAAACATGTTCAACCCCTTTACACCGTCGTATGGGTTCAATATCTTAAGATTGTGAAATAAATTTTTAGGCCTATGTAAAAATCACGTAAAAGTGAAAACCTATTCAACATCTCGTCAGTGCTAAGAGATATGGCGGAATTCGTAAAAACGTATCCAACTTGTTTTTATTAATACCTTAAAGGGCTTGTGAGCTACGAGAGAAATAATTTTCTGTTATTTTTAGGTCTACTAAAAGTGGAAATATAAAAAATAGTTGATGTTTTTTTCAAGTCGATCACAATCTTTTTTTATGTCGCGACACACTCAACCTGCAACATCACAAACTCCTATACCCATGGATGTAGAGTCTAGAACTGATACAAACCAAAATGTTGAGGACACCTACAACACGCCCCAACCCGGACCGTCACACGGTCCCTTGGAGTGGACTAGAGTCCAGCGCAGAGTTAAACCTCACGCAGGCTCCTCCAAAGGCCCAATATCTGGTGAAAAAACTTTCGTTAAAAAGCACCTCAAGCCACAGAGCAACACTCCCAAAGGTCTACAAGCCGGAGAGAAGAAGGCGACTAAAGGCTCAGAGCCAGCGAAACCATCAGTGCCGTCGGCATTCGGATTCAGCGCATCAGAGATGCTGCTCAGGCAGCTAACTCTGACAGGGCCAACCCGACTGCCGATCAATGACCGCCTTCATGTGCCTTCAAGTGAACCTGCAACATGCGGAAGCATCATCAGCAGTCCTCTCTTGCAGGTTCACTGAAACTCACCTTGACGTCGCTCTTATCCAGGAGCCATATATAACGGAGGACCAGATTAGAGGCTTGACCGTGGGTGAGCTCTTGTATGACTCTACCAATACCGGTAGACCCAGAGCATGTTTACTTTTTAAAAAGAATACTAAATATGTTCCAATTCCAGGTTACTGTACGAAGGACGTTGTAGCGGCCTTTGTAGAGCCGCCGTTCCCGGAGGGCAGGACAGAGATCATCATATGCTCAGCCTACCTTCCCGGGGATTACACTGAACCAGCGTCACCTGTCATCAGGGACGTCGTCGACCTATGCCGGAGGACTAATAAGCAGCTTGTACTTGGGTGTGATGCCAATGCACATCACACTATGTGGTCAAGTTCTAACATCATTGAACGTGCTTCTTGATTTTATTTATACTAACAACCTAAATATTCCTAACAGAGGTAACAAACCCACTTTCATAAACAGAGTCAGGCACGAGGTCTTAGATCCAGAACCGGAAATTGTCGGAATGCATGGCCGGCACCATACGTAATATTATTAAGGACATTGACAATATGGAAATAGCATCAGAACAAATATGCAATGCTATTGAAACTGCTTTCAACTCATTCTGCCCGGAAAGGTCCAGAGCAAGTAACAGGAAAGTAGCTTCGTGGAACCAACCAGAACTAACTAAGCTCAGATCTCAAACAAAAAAGCTCTTCAATGGGGCCAAAAAAACTGGTGAGTGGGAATCGTACAAAAGGGTTCTAACAGAGTACAACCACGAAATTAGACGTGCGAAGAGAAATTCGTGGAAATTGTTCTGACAGGGTATAAACGATTTACCCAGCAACGCAAGAGTACACAAAATACTTTCTAAACCACACACTAACAAAATGGGCTTATTACGAGTAGAGAAACCCGATGGCTCGATTATCGAAAATGGGAAACAGACGTTAGAACTTTTAGCTCAAACTCATTTCCCAGGATCCTCAACCATAGAACCAAGCAATGAAGAACCGTACACCGTCCCAAAGCCGAGTATACCAACCATATTGGACTGGAAAAACTCAGCCAAGATCTTCACTGCTAACATGGTTAAATGGTCTATACGTAGTTTTAAACCATTCAAATCTCCTGGAGAAGACAGGATATTGCCCGCTTTACTGCAAAGAGGAATGGGTCATCTTCTACCAACACTGTTATCCATATTTAGAGCAAGCCACGCATGGGGTTACATACCCATATCCTGGAGTAACGTTAAGGTGATATACATACCAAAAATAGGGCGCCGTTCGAGCAATAATCCTAAGTCGTATCGTCCTATCAGATTAACGTCATTTCTCTTGAAAACTATGGAAAAGATTATTGATAGGCATATCAGAGATGGGGCTTTGAAATTTCAACCCTTATACTCCAATCAATATGCATATCAACCAGGCCTTACAAAACCTAGTAACGAAAATCGAGAAATCGATTACGGACAAGGAAATAGCTGTGGGCTGCTTCTTAGATATCGAAGAGGCTTTTGACAACACTGCCTACGAAAGTATCTACTCTGCTGAACAAAAGCGTGGTATTGATTCAAAAACCTGCAGTTGGATCAAGGCCATGCTAGAACGCAGGAAAATAACTTCTACACTAGCCGACTCAATAGTCACAGTCAGAGCTGCGAAAGGCTGTCCACAGGGTGGGGTACTATCACCCATCCTCTGGTGATTAGTAGTGGACGACCTTCTTCAAGACCTAACAAATTCCGGAGTCACGGTACAGGGCTACGCTGACGACCTTGCCATCCTTGTTAGAGGTAAATTTGAAGAGACGGTGACAGATCTAGTTCAGAATACCTTAAACTAGGTAGCAACCAGGTGCACTAAAGCAGGATTGGGTATCAACCCAAAGAAAAGTACAATTGTTGCATTCACCAAAAGGAGGTGTAAGAAGAAGTTATCTAAGCCTACTCTTTTTGGAGAATCCATAGAGTATGCTAGTAAGCTCACTTGAAATGCTCATTTGGACAAAGTCCTTGAAAGGGCCAGAATCTCTCTCTGGACCTGCAGGAGCCTTCGCGGCAAAAACTGGGGACAGAGTCCAAAACTAACCTACTGAATGTATACCGTCATTGCTAGGCCCATTATAACTTACGCGGCATCCGTCTGGTGGAAGAAAACAAAGCAGAAAACTGCCTGTGTATTACTGGGGCGATGCGCACCACTCCCACAGCTGCCTTAGAGATGCTTCTCAACTTAGCACCTCTACACTTAGAAATACAGAAAGAAGCTAGGTTCACCACATACAAACTTTTGAGCTCGGAGGACGAGTCAGAGCGCAAAACAGCTTGCCCAACTCTCTCCGTGGAACCCAACAAGGACCCCATACTAGCGATACCTCTTTCTGATTCAATGGTACCGAAATTTAATTTCACAAAGCCATACAAAGTTGTCCTACCTGAAAGGGAGGATTGGGCCACAAACAAACCCACTCCAAAACCAGGATCCATAATCTGGTACACAGGCGGATCTAAAACGGATCAAGGTGTAGGAGCAGGCGTTGATGAAGTGCGCCCAAATATCAAATTCTACTGTAGCATGCACATAACATCCACTGTTTTTCAGGCGGAGACTCATGCATTAGAGAAAATATCAGACGGGGCTACAAAACCAACAAATATATATTCTCTCGGACAGCAAGGCAGCAATAATGGCACTTCAGTCCGTTCAAATCTACACCAAACTTACTTGGAATTGCCTCCAATGCCAGATTGAACTCGGAAATAAGAACAGAATTAACCCCATTTGGATTGCAGGACACAGAGGCTATGAAGGTAATGAAATGGCCGACTTAATGGCTAGGAAAGGTTCAGAAGCTGACTTCATGGGACCATATCCATTCTGTGGGATACCATTAAGCACAGCCAGAATGAACATCCGAATATGGCAAAAATCGCTAAGTGCCATTCACTGGGACTTGGCACCGGGCAACAGGCACTCAAAGCTTTTAATGCCAAAACATTCGGAAAAAAAAACATCTGATTATCTAAAATTAAGCAGATATCAGAACCGTACCCTAGTGGGAGCTCTGACTGCACATTGTCACATGAGGAAGCATCTCAATAGGCTTGGTCACTCTGAAACTAAAATTTGCAGAATATGCAATGACGAAGACGAAACACCAGGTCACAAAAGACTTTATCACTTCGGTCAGGGTTTCATGGACCCATCGGAATTCCTGACCATTCCTCTTCGCAAAATACTAAGCTTCATTGAAAGCGCAGGGATTGAAGATTGAAGTCAAACCGGGGGGACGTCACAATAGGCCCAACTGTGGCTGCAGTGACAGAGGTTAACCATACCATCCCCTATTTCCAATCTATCTATCTATCTTGAAGCTATTAACATTGAATAAACTATCTGAATGGATGGGATGTGTGAGAAAGTTGAAAGACAGCTTTGCGTTTTCGCTGCATTGAATTCAACTCTATTGTTCCTGCCCCAGTTAAGAATTTTAACAATATCTGAATTCAATGAGTCTATGATATTTTGCCTATGATGTGGCAAAACTTCGACACGCTTCAGTAATATACGTAAAATTAAAAGAGAATGGTAGTATCATCCGCATAGCTATGAAAGTTCATGAGATGAGATCATTAATAAATATTTAAAAAAAAATGTAGGAGAAAGGACGGAGTTTTGAGGGATACCAGTATTAATAAAATGAAGGCACGAAGAAGCACCATCGATTATTACTCGTATTACTCGGTTGTATGGGGCGAAGACTGTGGCATGAAGTATTTTCTTAGACAACAGCTAAGGAAATACGGGGAAATCTTAAACAAAAGAAGAAATTGAAGAACTGTCGAAATGTGTTCAATTTCCATTAAGGACTCAACTATGTTTGGCGTGAAGAAAATAAAACAAACTTACTTTTGGACTGGTTAAACAGGACATTGCCCACACACTGGACTTCTTTCAATACATCTTCAGTGTTGTCCATGAGAAGGATTTTCCAATCTTAACACGCCTTTTTAACCCTCCAAGCTTGACACCGATGTATGAAGATTAAAGTCCAATGCATTCCAAGGAACAAAGCGCAATCTTCTCACGTCCAAAACTTGAGAAAAAAGAGAAAAGAAACCCACATCAATTATTCGTATACACGTATCCTTATTCATATCTCTTACAACAACCATTATTTCCATATGTCACGTTCCAACAACCAATTTTCCTTTGAATTTTGCCGGGTAATTCACATTTTCTACCTTCTGGTTCGCCTAATTCGTATTCATCTTTTCTCTTTGGCACCATACAATAACTATACTCCGTCGAGAACACAACTGTAGTATCCTTCAGGTGAATCTTGAATTCATCCATACATAAGTTTTCAACTTTCTGTTCGAAATATGTCGCAAGAAGTTCACGTAAAGTGGCTTCCGGAGAAAGTGTTCTTAACAAAAAAAAAAAATTCAACCCGAAATACAAACATCCTCGAAACATATCCCAGCTTCGCTCGTATGAAAATCATAAGGTACCTATATACCGATCGAATTCCCAAAGTCATTTTCTGGTTTATAGATTGGTTCCTATATTTGCTTCCAATGAATAGCTCCTTCACCTTTTCTTTACGTGGCCTCTCACTCGTCAAGAACCTTTCCTGTAATGCTTCCACAAAATGCCAGATGTGTCACTTTTACTCTTCAAATACTTTCAGTTTGAAAAAGTTCAAAAAAAGAAGAAAACAATCCAAAAAGTTGATAAAGTCGATATGTTGCTGTATCTACGCACGAGTATGTTAACAATTTGCAACAGGATATCAAACAAATGTATGAATATTTAATGTACTCGTACATCGAATAAACGTGTTTCTCGTCCATACACCTTCTCCTTTATAAGACTCCTTTAGGAACGATATAAAAGCAACTTGAATCAATTATAGAAGAAAACTTTAAGGCTTAGATTTCACTGTTATTACCGAAGTCGTTATAATTTTATTTCAAACAGTTTAGTTGCCAGAAAACGTTTATTTGCATGTCAAGGTATTTAGAAGTTCCATAATATGCCTTCTGCTCAGTAAGACATTTTATCCCTGTTACGAAATAGCTTATCTTCGAACCAACAGTAGCTGAAATAGACTTTATTAGATTTTGGTCAAAAGCCAAGTAGTTAGGGAGTTTTTAAGTCGATGAATATATGTAGCGGTCTTTAACATTAACTTTAATATTTACGAAACAAATCCCGATTAATTGCAAATAAATTACCCCGGAGATTAAATTAAAAGTTTTTTTTAGTCGCCTAAATTCTTGCCGCATAACCTTAGATTTGCCGGAAAAAAATATTTTCTAAAATCTAAAAATTTTTCTATTCCTTTTTTTTACATTTAAACATTTCTTTTTTTTATTAATATACGGACGGTATCCCTCATAATTTGCAAATATTCAACAACAAAGAAATAAAATAAAATATAATTATAGAAAATTTGAAAAATAACACAAAAAAAGGAAAAAACAATGAAAAAATTAAAAACTAAAACAATAAGAATTTTTTTATGGTTTTTTGGCATCAGAGAAGTTTCTTGTGTGAAACACCAACACGAAAATCCCGACTTGGTTCGATCGTTATCCTGGCTACTGCCATTGAGGACTTGACAGTTGAAAAACCTTCACTGGAAAGCCAGTTTCAAAGCTGTGTTGGACTAGGTCGGAAGAAGCTGTTTCGTCATCGGGTTGCAATGACTCATCAGAGGGTGTACAATGCCCACTATCAGAAATACACTTCTGAATACGAGGGTAGTCCCAGAAGTACTCAACCTGACGTATAGATGGCGGCTTTTGTTTAAAAACAGTACTATGGTAGAAAGCACCATCACTATAAGGTTTAAATTTGAAGTTCGAAGACGCTACGTGGTTTAATCTTTGTTTGGCAGCCATCAATAGGGAACGCTCTTAGTGAATTTTTAAACATGGAAAAAATTGCTATTCGTATGTGATACAATACTTTCATCTGAAAGGTCTCAGTCCAACCGGTACCAAAACCGAACTAGATTCTACTCTTGGGGAGTCTGCTCTTTGGCTTACAACAATAAAATTACGCAGTAATCGACCAAATGAGATGACCACGCCAGAAATGGTGAAGAAAATCCACAAAATGGTATTGGATGATTGTCGACTGAAAGTGCACAAGCTGGCAGACATGTTAGGCATTTCAAAAAGTGCTGTACATCGCAAATTGTCTGAAAATTTGGACATGACAAAGCTGGGCTGAAGATGGCTACCGCGTTTACTCACAATGGAACAAAGAAACCGAAGGCAGTCCCATCTGCAGACTAGGTCATGATGTAATTTTTTGTGACGCGCGTTAGATAATTTTCATTGATTATCTTGAAAAAGAAAAACAACTAACGGCGAGTATTATCGACAGTTCTCACTATATAGAGTGTATCGAAGCTATCCAACATATCGGAAGAGTGTATCCACCTAAAAGGTGGCCGTAGTATGGGGAGGCTATCGTATGTGCGATATTGAACCGAAATTCATTATCGCGAATTGTAATTTAGTGAAATTTGCCTTAGTGCTATTTGATTAAGGTATATGCACTGAACTTCATCTCATATTTCAGCCAATTTGGCAATTTGGTTGTTCACTGGGGTATATTAATTCTAGTCGGAGGTTGCACCCACCAATTAGCGAAAAGCTTTTAACTCTAACACTAAGTGCACGAGATCAAAAATTTCTTAAAATTAAAAAAAAATGTATAGAACACCCTTACACCCACTGGAGGGTTGAATATCCAAAAATCCTGATACCAGTTTTCAGAGAAATATAGTGGAAACCCGCGGAAATAAAACCCAATTCGATGTTTTGTCACTCATATGAGATATGACGGAATTCGTGAAAACGTGAGGAAACTCCTGAAAACGGGGTTTAGTCGAATATATATTATAAGCCCGCGCAAGTGAAAAGTTATTCGATATCTAATCAGAACTTATACCCTGGATACACTTATTGATATCATAATAGAAGTCCGAAACGTGTTAACCTTAAAAACGGTTGGCATATTTTTTTTATTTATTTACGTATTTTTTTTATCAATAGAATATTCCAAAGAAGTAAAAGCGAATTCGATCACATTAAACTTAAGAGATTTTCGGAATCAGTGAACACTTGAACAATACCCTCAGGCGGTTTAATAGGGAAAAATACTTAAATCGGTTTCTTCGCCGACTATGTTTAAAGCTTATAGAAGTAAAAGTGAATTCCAAATCTCAATATACATAAGAAATATATCAGAATTCGTGAATATGTACACAAACACAAACAAAAATATTGAAGAACGTTTCTATGCGCTTATATAAATAGCCAGCAGAAGTAAAATTGCTTTGATAGCTCGACATGTCTAAAAGTTTTAACGAAATTCGTGAAAATGTGGATTCACGGACATTTTTTTAAATCAACCTCTGAACGCCAATAAAAATCTGAACTTTTTTTTTCTTTAATTACTCTAATAGCATATCTACATACACGTACTAAGTTTCAACTTTCTAGCATAAGCCGTTTCTGAGATATAAGAAACCACCCCTCACCCCCGTACCTTGCTACCCCTATCAAAAATATCTATATAATCCTAAATTGTTAGCTTTCTATTCATTACGGTTTTCGAGAAATAAAAATCAGAATGTTTTCCTTTCTACCCTTTTTCATCATCACCCCCAACACCCACACCACTAGAGGTCTACCCACCCCAACTCCTGTAAAATTTTCAAGATCATATCTGGTACGGTTTCTGAGATATAAAAATTAAATTTTTTGAGAAATTGCTGTCTCCCCACGTTTGTGCTTCACCTCCCCCCTCAAAAAATTTACATTCAGTAGACTCCTCTTGTGATCCCATATACAGAAACTAAATTTTATCTTTCTGGTGTAATTGGTTCGGAAGATATTGTAATCCAAATTTTTTCAAAATTTTTCGTCTAAAACGCTTCCCTCTCCTCCCCCTCATACCCCTACTCCTTTAAAAGATACCAGTCATAGGGATTCACCCAATCTACCCACCATAAAAATTTCATGTTAATATCTCAACGGGTTTGGGAGCTACGCGCCTTCAAACGATTTTGCGTACGGCGTCAACGACGGACAGGCGGAACTTTTTTTTTTCCTTTTTTGGGGTTTACTAGTCCTAAAACGTGAAAATACAAATTTCAGGGTACCAAATTCTTTTTAAATTTCTGGTCGATCACAATACTTTTATTAAAAAATAATAAAGTAAAATTAATAAAATATTTCAGAATCCCTAACAGATATATCGAAATCCGTGAACATATAGTCATTCTGTTTTCACTGATCACTCCTCCCTCCCGTACGCCAATGGATATTTGAAATTTGTTTATCTAAATTACTTTTCTAGCAAATATACACACTAAGTTTCAATTTTCTAGCATAAGCCGTTCTATAGATTGGATAAAAAACTCCACCCCCGTACCATACAACCCCTAATTAAAATCATATTTTTCCAACATGTCACTGCTATAGCTCTATCTAAATGCCAAATTTCAACTAACCATCATTATGGGTTCTCGAGATATAAAAATCTGAATTTTTTTTGTTTCATCCTCTCTCACCCAGACGCGATTTTTTTTTTAAAATTCTTCCCCCCACATTGCGCCACCATCGACTTAAAAAAATTTATTTTCAGCAGACTCCGTTTCATTTTTCTATCGCAATTGGTTCGTCAAATATCATAAAGCTCCCTACTCACAAAAGAAAAGTTAACTGCATAGCTGAAAGAGTTTGGAAGCTACGAGCCTTCAAACAAACATTATTTGAAGGACGGCGTATGGACGAGGTTTTTTGATGTCTACTAGCATATAACGTAAAAATTAATTTTCAGGGTATCAAGTTTTAAATCGATAACAATATTTCATTATTAAAATAATAAAGTAATACCAGTGGCGTGGCGTCCACGGAAGCAAGGGAAGCATTGCTTCCCTTACATTTACCTAAAAAATATCTATAATGCGCTTTTTCTAAATCGCATAAAAAAATCACAAAAAAAATTCAAGTTTTAAACATTTTCTTCGGCACATTCTAAAAAAAGTTCTCAAGAAACTACTCGCGAATATCTCACAGTGGTAAACACCACTAAAAGAAAGGGATGATAAAGAAGAAGACTCATGGAAGCAATTCAAAAGTTGCTTCTGTGAGCGTTTATTTCATTCGGTAGTAAATCTACTGTGACGTCATTAAAAAAAATACTCGAGACAGTAGGTTGGAAGCAATGAGGAATTTGCTTCCTACGCACGGCCGCTCGGGAACTTTTGCTTCCACTCTCCTCTTTGCTTGTGTTTTCTTGTGGCATGAGAATGATGCTGTCTTGCAATGCGCATGCGATATTTGAGTTTTTGAGCAAACTCTGAATGCGAGATATGATAAGACATAAGAGTTTCCAGAGTAGGATATGAATTGAATTCTGAACAAAGTTTGGAATTGAATTTGAATGTATGGTAAATAGATGAAATATTTTTAATTTTTTTTGTATTGTTATTGTTTTTATTATTCAAATTTCGATTTGCAGAATATGATACCATTCTTTATCTGTGAATGTATATTTATTATGCAATTTTTGTTGTTGTTATTGCTATAGTAGTTATATTTGAATATGCTTCATTTACTCGTATATACGTATAGTTACAGCTTTGTTTCTTTTTATTTAAAAAGTAAATTATTATATATTGGTTGCATGGGAATTAAAATGCTGACAAAATACAGTATACCTACTCTCACGTCCCCGTTCGTGATTCCTAACGAGAGAGGTTGAATTAATACGCGGTAAATTTGTAGAAAACATAATAATAGTACATTTTTGATATTAACCAATTGCTTCCCCTAGTTCAAATATTACGCCACGCCACTGATTAATACGATTCTATCAAGTAATCAGTTGTCATAACTAACGTTCTCATGAGAATGCATGTTATCGTGTGTTCTCGCTGAAAGACGATATTTCTCGTCAGTCAGATACTTAGGAAACGGATTTTACTTTATTATTTCAATAATACAGTATTGTTATCGATTTTTAAAAAAAAAAAATTTGCTACCCTCAAAATTTTTTTTTTCACGTTTCATGACGAGTAGACACGAAAAAAGCAAAAAAAAATTTCAGTCCGTCTGTCCGCCGTACGCCGTACGCCGTACGTCTACCGGTGTACGCAAAATTGTTTGAAGGCTCGTAGCACCCAAACCCTATGAGCTATTTAATTGAATTTTTTTTCGTGGGTAGAGTGGGTTGGCCCCCTAAAGTGACCAAATTTGGAGGGGTGGGGGTGTAAGGGGGGAGGAGGGGGAAGCGTTTTAGACGGAAAATTTTGGTTTCTAGATCTCAGCAACCGCTTATGCTAGGAGACTGAAATTTGGAATTTATATAGAGCTTCGGTAGTGGACCCATTTGCAAAAATTGCCGATATAGGTGAAGGGGTTCGGGAGTGGGGGGAAAAATAATGCGTCCGAAACGCAAAAAAGGTGAGATCGACACATTCTAAAATCAATATCTCCTAAACGGTCGATGTCACAAAATTGAAACTTAATGAATATCTGTAGGTATACTAGGAGAATAGATCGGAACCAAAAATTTGAGTGGGGGAAGTGGCGTACGGGGGTGGGGGGTGAAAAGCTTTAGATTACGATATCTCATGAACCAATTGTACTAGATAAATAAAATTTGTTTTGTGTATAAAGGTTGAGAAATGAAGTTTGATGAAAGTAAAATTTTTTAAGGGGGCGGTGGAGCATGAAAGTGGAGGGGATAAGAATTTTTCAAAAAAATCACTTATCATATCTCAAGACCAGTTTAAGATAGATGCTTAAAATTTTTACCAGAAGTAGGCCTAATAGACCCCTAGCGGAAAACATGATTTTAATATCTAGACAACCTATAATGATATAAAGCTGAAACTTGGTATTTGGATAGAGCTATATTAGTAGCATGTTGGAAAAATATAATTTTTTATAGGGGTAGTATGGTACAGGGGTGGGGGGTGTTTTTCCTATCTATAGAACGGCTTATGCTACAAAGTTGAAACTTGGTACGTTTATGTAAATCAACTAGAGAACTAATTTAAATAAAAAAAAATTTCAAATTTCCAATGGCATTCAGAGGGGGGGCAAAAAAAATGATCAGTGAAAATGGTATGCATATATTTTCACGGGTTTCGTCATATCTATTAGGTCTTCCCAAATATTGAATTCATTTTTATTCTACGGCTTCTTCATATAAATACCTAGAAAGTGTTTTCAGGATTTTTTAAAATTCGACCCCTAAGGGGGTGCAAAGGAGGTTGTAAAATTTTTCACGAATTCTACTATATCCCCACGTCTTATCAGATATCGAATATCTTTTCACTTTCACGTGCTTGCGTAATAATCGCCTAAAACTTGTTTTTAAGTTTTTTCAGCCCCTAAGAGGGTATAAACGGGTTGAACACGTTTTCACGAGTTCCGTCATTTCTTTTAGAAGTGATAAGAAATTGAATTGGTTCCTACTTTCTCGTGCTGTCTTCATATTTATTTATTAACTCCTTTCAGGATTTTTGGATATTCAACCCCCAAGTGAGTGTAAGGAGGTTGCATATCTGATAATATATCGAATTCATTTTTACTTCCCAAGGTTTCCTATATAAAAAAGCCAAAAAGTCAATTTCAGTATTTTAGATATTCAATCCTAATGGGTGTAAGGGGGTAGTATGCTTTTCAAAGTTTCGACATATTTCTTAGGTTTGATGAGGTATTAGATCGCTTTTCATTTCCACAGACTTTTTATATAATCGCCTACAAACCCATTTCTCGATTTTTGGATATTCAGCCCCCAAGGGTTTGCATATGTTTTCACAAATTTTGCCATCCCTTAGTTCTGATGAGATATAAAATTGGTTATTACGGCATTTGATGTAATGACCTTAAAACCAATTTCACCATTTTTCGAATTTCAAGAACCAAGGGGGTGTGAAGAGTTTGCTTACGTTTTCACAAATTTTTCAATATCCGTCTTGTCTCATGAGATATCAAGTTGCTTCTTATGAAATCGTCTAAAAACCTGTTTCACAATTTTTTTGAAATTTAAACCCCAAGTGGAAGTAATGGATTTGTATACGTTTTAACAATTCGACTATCTAATTCTGATAAGGCAACAAATTCGTCTTTACTTCTATGGGCTTATAGTGTACATAATATACTAAAATTCGAATAGTCTACACGGACTTTTTCAATGTATAAAATCTTGTTCTAAAAATCTCTATTTTAAATATTTTTATATTAAGAACAAAAATAATTTTCCAAGAAATCTAATAATCTCGAAGCAACTCATGATACACTCCGACTTTGACCGCTCCCGAACTTTGACCCGAAAAATAATAAAGTTTCGCCCAGACCATTGGCAGATTTTTTTTGTTAATTTTCAATAATCGTGCAATAGCAGTAACCACGTTTTCCAAGGACTTTTATACTTAATAGATTGGGTGGAACCGTAACTAAGTGCATAAGGTGTCTGCATCCTAACTTAATGCGATATCGAGTAATCAAAAAGTAAGACAGACAGAGAAAAACTTTTTGCGAAATAAAATATAATGCACTACGATGTTGCAGCTCACAAATATTGTAAGTGCAGAAATAAATTTTCTCATGGAACCTGTTTCAAGGTTTGCAATAGCACATAGAATTATAGGACAGGTGGATACAAAATAGAGTCGTCTAACTTGATATCGTTACATGAATACCCTGGAAACACGAGAACCACAACTATCCAATACCCAATATATCTGTGGCCACAGGGAATAAATAGGTAAGTCTAAAAACGAAACTATTCATTGCAGCACTTTTTTGCTATTTTTACTATTGAACTTTCCTGTAAATCCAGTTTTTGTGAAAAAATTAAATTTGTTGACATCTCAGTGATCAAATAACATATAACAATAATTTCTTCACAGTGCGTGCAAGGCTTGGGAGATGACCACAGTACACTTATCCTATTTTACTATTTTTCGACTTACCAAGTTATTCCCTGTGACCACAGATATAACGTAGTATGTTATATAGCTTAATGGAAATTCCAAACTCATCTTCAAATTGAGTTTAAATCTCAGCGCAGCTTGGTCGCACATACTCCGTCATTTTCTGAAAAAGCTATATACGATTGAATTACTGTGAGTTCGAATATAGAGAGAAAAGGAATAGCTAGAAAGTATTCCCTGGTTCACCAAATGCAATGGGTGTCCTAAAAAGGTGTACTGTACATACACCCATGGTAGTTTTTGATAAATTGCCATAGGTGTCCAGTGCACAGTACACCCATTTGTGTAACCCCAACACCCATGGGTGTAATCCAAATACCCATGGGTGTAACTCAAGCACCCATGGGCATACCCCAAACACCCATGGGTGCGGCGTTAAAACCCATAGATGCACCGCAAAGTCTCATGGGTGCGGCGCTAAAACCCATAAATGTGCCGCTAACTCCAATGGGTTCGCTGCTAATACCCACGGGTGCAGCAATTATACCCATGGGCGTTTCACGTAACATTCATGGGTGTTTATCATGTGGTGGTACGTCATGTCGTACGTAAATAATTTTATATATTGTGTTTTTATGATTTTTATCTTAATTATTCTATTTTACTGAGTTTTATTTACTGTTACTTCGAATGATTGACAACTTCATTTATTGTATTGAATAAATTGAAGTTGGCATATTTTTGGAAGAAAATAAAAATTTCGGAAAATTATTTTTAGTCTTGAATTCAACTTGAACGAAATCACATATCAATGATGTCAATTGTAATTTAGTGAAATAATTAAATATTGTCTTCATCAATTAAAATAGAATTTACAATAAAAATAGAAATACGTTATCTTAATAGTGAAAATATAAATACGTTATCTTAACACTCGAAACACCCATAAATATGGGTGTAATACCATAGGTGTTCGACAAGGGTTGCTAAGTTTGCCAAGTGTAATAATTGAATTAAGCGATGTATTATTGCTAACTCTTTAAGATCTATTCTCAATTTCACCCGAACATACACTTGCAATATGTGCGCTACAACATCGTCTTAGTTGTTCTCCGCAAGTTACGTTCTTTTGCTTGATCTTATGTTCGGTTACTTTATCGTCTTTATTTTATCTTGAAAAAAAGAGATGCTGGCCTTAAGGAAAACTTGAATCCTCTATGAAATGTTTTCTGTAGAAAAGTTGTTGTTCCTTAAAAATCATAAGAAGTCGGGTGTCTTATGATTTTTTCAACAGTCTTGTAGAATGCATGTTACAAGCTGCAGTCTTACTATACAAGTGCATTATACGTTGAATAATTTACGACTGGATCAGATGGAAGAAACGCACTTGAACTCCCGATATTTATGTCCTGCAGATATCCCACATTCTGCATCTTATATTCGTTTCTCTTACCCACTTCTACATTACGATGATTTCTTATTCTCACTTATATTCTAAACATGTTTATCTCTTACAGGACTATCATGTATTTTTTATGCACAACCCAACACCGAATCGATGTTTGATATTCGACTTGGACACAACACTACCGTTCCCGACGTACTTTCACAAATACGTAACAGAGACGTTTCGTTCCGATTTAGCCCTCAGGTCAGAGCATCACAGGTAAGAAACTATCTTCGAAATAGTGAGATATAGCAAGCTCCTCTCGAATTCGTAATGCTCCTTGATTAAATCATACGCTAAGCATCTTTATTTTATTTCAGATTCTTTAGGGTGATACCAGCTGAAACGTATCTAGCAGAATTTGCGTCAGACAGGAGGCATATGAGAAGACCGGACGGTACATGGATTAAACCGCCACCATCTTATTCACCGATTCAAACTAATTGTAAGTTTCATGTAATATTCTATCATTCCAGAACCGTATCCGAAACACGGCTTGATCCTGAGCTTCTGCTTCTTTTCAGTTTTCCCATAATTTTCGACAATATCCATCTCATTTCCAAATATCTTCCCACTTTCACACATGGTGGTTGGGCTAACAATGTATCCCCGAAAAAACAACTATATTACGGATGATCGTAATATACCCCGAAATCATCGAAGCGGGTAAGGACGGATTTGGGATGTCGCTCCATAGAATAATACGCCAACATCCCTCCCAACCAATCCATATTCGACCTTAAAACTGGTGGGCCTCAGTGACTAAGTGCACTAGTCTACAATGAAATGAGATCGTAAGTAAGGCTGTCAAATATTTGACGAAAAAAACAGTCAAATTTTGTTAGTCCAAATAGACTTTGAATAGGGCAAATAAAATAATAGGGCAAACAAAATTTTGGCGATTACACAACCAGACTGCATTCGCTAGCGAGAATAGTCAAATATTTGACAATAGTGCCATACAGTATGATAATTGATATCTGCAGCAGTGCGAGTTCCTCAGAAGAGCATTGATACCGCAATTTGCCCCAGCGAATCATATTGGAACTGAATAGCTGAAGAGATTTCTACTGGGTAAATTGAGTACAATTCTTCTTCAGTTTGACTCATACTATAGCTTAATACAAAAACACTACATAAACATAAACCAGATTTATTCTCTCTGAAAAAGCAACTCAAGCTGTAAATTAACCAAGTTCTCTGAATGACTTGACTTAAGCTCTTAATACATTGTATGCCAAGTTGCCAAATATTTGACTAAAGGAATTTGACCTAACCTACACTCTCTCGAAAACAGGTGTAAGAAAGTGTGCTCTACCATCTGTCAAATTTGAAGACTGCATGAAGGTAAATCGCCTTTAATCATTAAGGGAATTTTTGTTTTGAGTGAAGACTTTCATAGGATGCGTTTGCATTCTCAGAATTAAAAGAATCCAGCCAATAAAAACAATTGAAATTTTATCTTCCCAGAAATTCAGTTATCTTGTTCCCGTTTTTAAATCTGGTAATAAAAATGATATAATAAACTAAAGATCGATTTGTATCCAGTCAACACTGCCTAAAATTATTGATAATTTTGTGACTGACTGCATCACACCATTTTGTTTGGGTTCTACCGGTGCATCAACATGGATTTTGTAGGTTTAGGTCTGCTTTTCTAAAAATGTTTATACTTCGTTTATCGCATCCTTTGCAAGAAGCAGATGCAGCACTTAGAGTTAGCGTACACTGAAGTCTATTTAGTTGGCCAACTTTTTAATTGTATCGAGCTGCGCACACTCTTATTTGCTCAATAAACTATTTAGTCGATGTTCATGCGCACATTGTTGAAACCACTCGGCCGATAAATACAGTCCATTGGAACTTCAAATAGTCTTGTGCATCATAGAGATTTTTGATCTGTTTAGTTGGGCTTCGATCGAAAGGGAATGGTCTTGAATATTCAACTTTTTAGTTTGAACGAATCAAATCGAACCGTATGGCTGCATAGCCATTAGTCATTCAACTTAATAGCCCAAGAGCTCGCGACAAAAAAGTGCAAAAGTTTTAAGAAGGGTAATATTTTAGTATTTGGTTATATTTAGGGTATAGGTAAACATACTAGAGTCAGCCAGTCTGACGTGGAGACACCTGGCTTCGGTGCGCTGTCAAAGATGTCGGAAATACCAGTGCCAGGAAAGAGTTTTAAGAAAGCTGAAAATTTACCAAAAGGCAGTTTTTACAATGAAAAACTGAAAAATAGTGGTCAGACACCTTAACAGTAGCACCGACCCAATCAGCATCCCCGCAAAGGTGTCGAAAAAATCGGGTCCTCGTAAGATTTTCAAGAAAGCTAAAGAAAGGCCTCTAAAAAATAGACCATGTTTCAAAGAAAACACCCGGTATCACCCGAAGGGAACTGCAAATTCTAATCAATATCTTGTCAGGTGTTTTTTCCATAAACATTTAGCGAATAGCCCAACCACTTAAACTCACATCCGTGCTCAAGTTGGGTTAGAGTCCAGGCTATGTGATTCTGACTTTCGCTATGCAATAAACCGATCATTCTTTTAGATTTTGTCTAAATCTTTTAAAATTGAAATATTTAATTGACATAATTAACGATGTTTTTCTTACTTTTCAGCCAGCGCACATAGTTTAGGAGATTTTATATGTATGACAGCGGGAAAAGGACCCGGTACCGTTTATAGTTTATCTGAATTTGTGCAAAAATTTTATAAATTTCCCAATGTTACGGCGCAACAACAAAATAATAAATAAAAACTATATCCCATATAAAAAAAAATATTATTATTATATAAAATTAATGTAATAACATTTCACTAAATTTACGATACAAATTACGTTTTTTCTACAAATTACTTATTAAAAAAAATAAAACATTAACATTTTTAAAAATATATCTAATATTAAATTCAAAAAAAAAAAAGAAAACGAAAGAAGTGATGAACTACAAAACTAATTGTAATAATAAATTATAACGATTAAACAGCAAATGAATGGCGATTATTTTTAAGGTAAATTTTTAAGGGAATGGAATTTTAATGTTGTAAGATATTTTGTTTTTATACTACAATCTAATTGTCAAAAATTCTAAATTTTTTAACTGTGAAAAGTATTGTTACCAATCTTAATAACTCATTTGTGTGTTCAAGTTTATATTTCATGTTTAAATGTCAAATGAATTTATATAACTACAAAACATTTTTAATGTCCTAAATACACAACAAGCCATCTTTTGTTGGTAATATTTCCAGATTCCAATGCTTTTGAAATATTCACAGGGAATCCAAGTCCTATTTATGAAATATTTGTTTGTATCAAGTATTATTTTCAAAGCTAACTCTTTAAATAATTAATCAATTGTTATTGATTTTAAAGCAGAAATGAAAAAGGGGTACTTTACTGTTGTGAAACAAAATAAATATAAAATAATAATGCTTCAACTATAAATATATGAACATTTAACAGCATTTATAACATAAAAAAAACGAAACATTTACTATTGTGATCTTAATTTTAAATAAAGTTTCCAATACTAAAAATTATACTTACCTAAAATATTAAAACTAAAGCAAAATTTAATATTTAACTATATTTATAAGAAATGAAGTTCTTTTTAGTTAGATGGCCTATTTTCGAATTTTACACAAAAAATTAACGAAACAAAATTAAAAATTGTTTTTTTTGCAAAAATAATAATAAAATATAAAGCACAAGAACCATAGCATAAAATTAAATAAAATTCGTTTTCATCGCACGGTGAACAATCTATTTGCTTATGTTACAATAAAAATAACGATGAACACTAATGCGAAGTAAAAATGAAAAGATAATTGCGATAAAGTTGATTAAGCCTTAACAATTATTAATAAATATAAATCTAGTTAAATAAGCTTATGAATTTAAGAATAAAGGAAATTATTCAAGAAAATATAAAAACAAACAATTCAATGAAACATATTTCAATTTACAAATAAATAAAAAAATCGCAAGTTTTCTAAACAAAAGTAAGATCAAATTTATACATACAAAAAAAAATATTATGCTTAACAATTAACATTTCAAAAAAAAAAACTTTACACTAAAACCTTTACTTTACCACTCTAGTCATATTGAAATTCGCCGCATTTTACAGTAAAAAATTCTCAATCGATGTTTCTAAATAACTTTACACTTCTAGAGGTTTCACTTTTCATCACTTATTTGTTTCATAAAGTAAAGAGTTGTAGTAAACGCGCCAAACCATCAATCCAAAAGTCGGAACGTCGAGCCAATTAAAATCAATCTTGAAACAGAATCAGTATTCCAGGAGAAGTTGTATTGCCAGAGACTAGCTCCTGGCGAAAAGGGGAGTTAGATTTGAATAGAATGAAGGCACCGTTCCAATTACTCTACTAAACTAGCCCAATCTCGAGATGAAAACTTATAGTTTTAGGAAGGTGCCCAAGTACTAGGGCCCATAGCGATCCCTTGGAGCCTCGTAGGTCACCAAACATCCCCGAAACAACCCAGATCCCTAAAGAACTTAAGCAGCTTGTCATGCCCGACCTCAGGTCCTCCAAATTGTTAAAGGAAATACTGTCCAGCCATCTCAGCCGCTTCCTTGCAACTGCCTGACATTCACACAAAATGTGGGTGATGTCCTCCTCAACATATAGGTCAAGGCAGTACCTGCACACGTTAGAGTCAGCGATCCTCACACGCATAGCATGCTTCCCTAGCAAGCAGTGCCCTGTCAGTATTCCGACGAGTAACCGCAAACTTCCCCTACTCCATGCCAATATCTCCCTAGCCTTCCGTTTGTCCAACCTTGGCCAGAGTGCCCTAGAAGTCCTACAGCTCGTTGGCGCCCCCCATCTAGAGTTCGCTGTGTCCGTGGCACGATCCCTGATACGCGCGCTTGGAACACACTACAAGCATACGGCGGCTTAAAAGACTCCCTTGCACTCATCTGCTCAGAGAAGACTGCAGCGCCAGTGCCGTATTCCATTTTGGAACCGTCCGTATACACGGAGAGTTCTGCCTCGTTCACTACCCTCTTGTTTTCCCAGTCCACTCTGAAGGATGATTTGAAATCATTCACCGGGATCATATAATCTGTACAAATAACGACCGGACCCTCAAGAAGCACTTATAAGAAATCCCTTCATTTCTCCCAATTCGATCCAACCACTTGATGAAATTCAATACCTTGGACAAGATCTAAGTTCTCCATTCTTTCTAAAGTAATCGCACAATCTTGCCAGTGGAAGTCGAGTAACAGTCTGGCACAAACAGAAAGTGTTTAGCAGAGCTTAACTTGAGAGTTGCTCCTTAAGACCCATACATTCTTTAACTATTTTCACAAGATCTCTACACGTTTTAATTCTGAAAATAAATTCGTCCTTCTTCCTGTTTCTTGCTATGGCAAAATCATTATTGATAGTTTCCTTCAGTTTCGAGGATAAGCTTTCTATTTGCAACCAACTAACGCTCGCATAAGATATCCTAGCTGTGGTCATCTTGTTATATCTTTCCTGTCTATCCAGCATGAGATATCGTCGTGAAAGGCAACCCCTTGCCTTTCATTTTAAGGTCTTAATGTTTGCTTGTCTAAAAGTAGATGTCCTTATTTGTTCATCCATGAGCAATTTTGTTGCGGGACAGACTTATTAGCATTTGAATCAATCTATAAAACCATATACTTCCAAAACCATGTCTTAACTAGTTTGACTCAATACGACTGGTTCTTTCCAACTGAAAATTTAGCTTCTCTGATTTTCGCAGTACTGAGTTTAAAGAGAAACCTGCTAGTTATTCTTGAGACTAAAGTGCCTTGGAGTGATACTCGGCCTAACGGATACGTTGGCGTGCTCAAATTTGGCGACTGTTGTAAAGCTTCAAAATAATCCAAGGCTTATAATAAGTTCAGACTATCCACTATTCACAAAGGACAAAGGAGAGCTAAGTTGCGTCTGACAAGGACTCATAACATCAAGCTACTTCTTAGTATCTCACGGCTAAACGAGAATCGAAAAAAAAATTGTAATTGAGCCTCTATTAAATTAATGTAACCAACAGTTGAAGAGGAAACTGCCTGACCACTTAAGGCCATAAATGCAAATGTTTGCCTGGATGTCTTCCCTACAAACCAAACATCGATGGATCGGCGATGAAACGGCAACGAAAGTTGTCGCTGAAAAAAGATTGGGAACAAGTTCAGCTATGTAGTTGCTATCTGTGTGGTATTCGTATTTCTTTCTTTTGTAGGCCGTACTGAGCTGCATCCGACCATCTCATCCGCTCTTATCGATATGATAGATCCCTTATCGCACATTGTATTTAAAATTCGAATGAGCAAGAACGAGATGGCAATTCGTTCACTCAGTGAAGAATATCTATGAAGTGAGTATGACCTAGTCCTTACCAATCATCGATGAGCGGTAGGCCTGACTTACATGTGAATTGCACCTTACCGGTTGACACTGCATCGATCGTCGACCTCGGGTCATGTTCGAATTTGAATTTTAGTGGACGTCGACCAGTTCAATCGAAAGACGAGTTTTAATCGTCTAGTACAATCGAAAGACGGTTTTCATCACACTAGTCGTCAAATCTATGGATTCCGGGATCAGGTTTGCCCACAGAAAATTGTAGCGCTCTGTACAGTTGATCATCTAAGTTTGTTATGGCATTTGGTACGCACTAGATGATAGAACGTATAAGTAGTTTAGTCTTCATCATCATCAATGGCGCGACAACCTAAATCGGGCCCTGGCCTCCTGAAGTCGTCGCCTCCAATCGTATCGATCCTAATACCGTGTCCTCCAACTGCTAATTTTTGAGATGGCTTTGCAATCTTCATCAACCGAGTCTTCCCATTGTTAGCGTAGTTTATAACTGGTCTGTTACCACTCGCTTTGCCTTTAAGAGCACGTTTAGGGATTTCGTAGGCTGTTCTTCAGGTTTCTGGACAGTGGTCTTTTTTTTTGGTGATGCATTGTTGGCGCCTAGCCCGACCCTCGACTTGCAGGCGCAGTCCTACTTATTTATTACTCCCCGGTAGAAAAAGGATGGGAGTTTTCAGCTGACTATGACGTGTTGCAGTTCTCCAAGGTATTCGTTTTCTTTCGAGCCTAAGATAGGAGGATTCCATCGTCTTAAACTTAACTTAAAGGCAAGTTCAAAGGTAGGAAGAATTCCCATGTCCGACCTAAAAAATCGATGTAGCGAGGATAACGTTGAAACTATGGTCGCAGCTTCTACTTCTAAGGCTCGACAGCCCAAATTTAGCCGTGTTATCCTCACTGTTCTTCTCCAATAAAATTTGGGACATTGTGTCTGTTCCTTCGGCAGATCTTATCTCTTATCTCTTATCTTTATCTTGTCTATCGAATAACCATCCAGGGGAGCATAAAGCATAATCTGTAGTTTTCGCAGTAAAGACGTTGTCATGGTGCTACAGTATTTCCACCAAACTGGCCTATAGCGAATCCTTCTAATTTGTTGTGATCGGAGGCCTTGGAGTGGTTATTTCGACTTAAAAAAGTCAAAATAACCGAAGGGAAGGTTGGGATCGGGAAACAGGGGTCCAATTCCGCCTACGTCCGAATTGGTGGCTGAAATACGAACTGGAGCGACGTGCTTGCTGGCTTCCGGGCTAGCTGCGGCTGTGGGGGGGTACGTTGTTCGTATTCCAGACCATAAAACCCATGGCCTATACAACAAAAAATTCACGCCGACTTACCCAGGTGATAAAATTGGGATAAGATTCCCAATCGGTCATGAGAGACCGAGAAAACTCCCTTCAACTCGACTGGCGCTGCTGTTGTGCGCCGTCTAGCCCACCCTACCTTAGCCATACTTGTCCTCAAAAGAATCTTATGCGTATGGCCCCTAAAGAGAGGAATGAGGGGGCGGAAGGTCTTCAAACAAGAAGATCCATCTTAATGGCTCTCTTATTTAGCCATTATTTCTTCACCATTTTACAAAACAAAAAAAAATTGATACGAAAATTAAAAAAAAATAATAAAAAAAAATTACCTTTTTTCTTCCTTTTTTCGCTGCATAAATAATAAGTGTTATTTTTAATTTTATATCATTTTAAATTATATTTTATCATTATTCATTGTTTGTCCATGTCAATTTCTGTCCTGGTCTGTCATATTTAGTTTTTTATTTATAATTTAATTTATTATGATTTCCTTTATTCTCAATTTAATTTATTTTATTTTTAATTTAATTGTATTCCTATTTTATGTTTTTTTTTTTATTTTTAATTTACTTTACTTTATTTTTAATTTTAACTTCCATTTTATGACTTTTTATTGCTTTGCCCTTTTTTTTAAATTTTTTTATACGGTGGCAAAAAAACTTTTGCGGGTCACTGTTTGTTTTGCTTGCTAATAACTAACTTTTTAAATAAAATGTGGGTGGCCGAAAACTTTTGCGACCCATTGTAAACAACAACTCCGCACCACCAAACACACGTAACGATGATTTAATTTTTTTATAATTTTTAATATTGCCGAACCATCTTTTTGGGCACTTCTTCACTTTAAAATCACTAAAGTCGCCATAACATCGAGGAAAACTGAACGCGAGTTCTACGTGCGCGAATTCTTTTCTTTTCAGTTTTCTTTTTCTACTTTTATTTTCGTGCGCGCAAAAAAAAAATCTTCTCTCCGTGCGCGCTTAAAACTTCCCTCCTTCGTCCGCGCCAAAACTTAACTCACATTTTTTTTCTTTTCTTACATTTTAATTTCTAACTAATAATCTTTTTTTTTTTTTTCCCCCGTGCGCGCCAAAATCTTAACCTCTTTTTTTTTCTTTTCCCAGCTGTCAGCAACTCCTCAAAAAAAAAACCCCAACCACTGAACTGATTGTTTTTTTTGTGGAATTGGTGTGGATCAAAGTAATGCCACTGCATTAATTGGTCCACACCAATTCTCACAGATGACACTACAACACAGACTGCTCGCCGTTGTCTACAACGCCGAACAGGCTGAAAAAGGCAGCTGTGAGCTCCGTCTGCGTCTCATGCTCACGACTGCAGTGACCGGGCACTCTCGGAGTATGTCACTCGCTCCAGTCACTGACGAAGGTCTTTGGAGTGGTACACTCCCACACGTTTGCCTCCGAGATCTTCTAGCTCATATCGCGAGTTGCCTAGCACACGACGAATCCTGCACTTCAAGAACTTCTTGGCAAGTTTGGCGTTATAATTTTGTGCTGCTGTGGACAGGGAAAAGTTTCTTCTGTACACTTCCTGTCCTTCTCTAAACTGAGTTTGAGCCGCACGCATATTATAACGCCTACTGCTGTTCTCGTGTGCGACCTGAATATTCGCCTGTGCCAGTTGCCTCACGATAGGAGTACCTTCTCTGGGACCCAGTTGCAAGTCTACATCACCTAGTGCTTTCAAACGATGCAACAGAGCGTAGTCATCCCCATGCGACATCATGTGAGTCCCAAACAAAACCTGATAGGGCGAAAACTTAGTGGCTTGGTGAATTGAACTCCTAAGAGAAAATCCTATTTTGCTTAAGTTTTCGTCCCATCGAGTCTGGTCCTCCACGATGAACGCACGGAGTCCAGCTAAAACAGAACGGTTGACTCGCTCTGAAGCATTCGCTTGAGGCGAGTATTTCGGGGTATAAAGGTGTTTAACCCCATACTTGGAAAGCATGGAGTTAAATGTCGCCGACTTGAACTGAGACCCATTGTCGGAGAGAATTGTCTCGGGGGTACCAAACATATGGAAGACATCCCTCTCCAAAAACGTCGTGATCTCACCCGCCGTAACTCTTCTTAGGGGATGAAGGATGGGAAATTTTGACAGATGGTCAAGGACAACAAGGATAGCGATTTTCCCACTTTTGGTCCTAGGGTATGGTCCTAATACATCAATGTACAGATGTTGAAAGGGCTTCTGCGTTTTGAAGGCCTCTCCCATTGCAGCTCTAAGCGGACGATTCGGGGACTTCGTTTCTTTACAAGTCTGACACGAAAGAACGAAATCGCGGACTTGTGTAGTCATACCGGGCCAATACAAGTATCGCCTAATGCGCTCTAGCGTTTTGGCGAACCCACCGTGAACCATGGTATCCGCTTCATGGGCCTGAGCGATCGCAGTAGGCGCCAAGCTCGATGGAATCCAAAGTTTCCAGGCACGATCTTCTGTGATTGGGTCACCGTTATAGGGCTCTGTACGCTTGTACACGTAGCCATCTCTAACGCATACATCAGGAAGCCGAGGGGCGTTTGCCTCCACAGTTGCCTTCAGATCCTCATATTCCGTATTCTGAAATTCTGAAGAGCTCAAGTCAACCATGGGAGCAACGTCGATCAGCGCATTTAATCCGTCTTCGTATACGCGAGAGAGAGCGTCGGGTACAACATTCAGGCTCCCACGACGATGTTCGATCACGAAGTCGAAGCCTTGCAACTTCAAACTCCAGCGAGCCAAACGTCCACTGAGATCCTTTTGAGACATCAGCCATTTGAGACTCGCATGGTCCGTTATAATCTTAAACGATGTCCCTTCCACGTACGCTCTGAATTTTTTCACGCTCAACACAGCGGCGTAGCATTCAAGCTCTGTAACACTGTAATTGCGTTGAGCGGAATTGAGCTTCTGGGACATAAATGCAATAGGAGATTCCGATCCATCATTGTTCTCTTGGAAAAGAACACTCCCCACTCCAGATTTGCTAGCATCGCATTGAATCACGAATGGTCTAGTGAAGTCTGGATTTACCAATACAGGGGCCGCAGTTAACATGGCCTTCACAGACTGAAACGCAGTTTCCGCCTCTGAAGTCCAAGTAAATTTGTCGGCCTTTTTCAGCGTGTCTGAGATCGGTGAGACCACGGCTGCAAAGTTGAAAATGAATCGTCGATACCATCCAGCCATACCAAGAAAGCGTCTAACCTGACGTGCGGATTTCGGCGAAGGGTAATCGACCATGGCCGAGACTTTTTTCGGATCTGTCTTCAGGCCTCCATCTCCAACAATGTATCCGAGGTAATTCACTTCCCTCAGACAGAACTTACTTTTTCTCACATTGATTGTAAGTCCAGCCTTCCTTAGGCATTCGGCAACTTCCGCCAACAAAACCAAGTGAGAATTGAAATCCTCCGAGATCAACAATAGATCGTCCAAGTAAACAAATACTTGGTCCTTCAGTTCGGGTAGGATAACACGATCCATCAAACGGCACATACGTTGGGGTGCATTGCACAACCCAAATGGCATCCGGGTAAAATGATAGAGGGGTCGTCCGGGAATGGTAAACGCCGTCATTTCACGGGACTTAGCCTCGAGAGGAATCTGCCAAAAGGCGTCCTTCAGGTCAAGACTGGTTATGTAGTTGGCTCGTGGTAATCGACTAAGGATTCCGTCGATATGTGGAAGTGGATATGCATCCTTTTTCGTCACATTATTCACCTTTCGAGAATCCAAACACAACCTGACTTTCCCTGGTTTCCTCACGAGCACTACCGGCGAACTCCACGCACTCAAACTAACCTCTATCACTCCCATTGCCAGCATACGATCGACCTCGCCATACATGAGGTTTTGAATCGCAGGCGATACTGGGTAGTGTCTTTGTTTGATGGGGCGCGCTTCTCCTACGTCGATTTCGTGTTCGAGAACGTTAGTCTTTCCCAAACCGTGAAGTTCGAAAGAAGGGAACTTAGACTTAACGTTCTCTAAACGTTCAACATCTTTACTCGTTAAAGAGTGCATCGCAGTAGCATCATGTTGCGAAGAGGTGGTTTGTGTGTTGACACAGCTGATGATGGATGGAGCAAGATGAAAGGCTCGCCAGAAGTCTACCCCAAGATATAAATCCTGAGATAAACTCGGCACGATGTAAAGAGTAATAGGTTGTGTAACTCCACGAAATTGAATTTCGGTCGTCACACTTCCCACTACCCTCTGTGAAGCACCATCAGCTGTCTTCACCTCGTGGCAAATCGGCTTCCAATGCACTTGCGCTCGCTCAAGGCGTTCTAGTGCATTGGCTCCTAGGCAACTAATGCTCGCACCACTGTCTAAAAGACCTTTAACGTTTACATTGAACAGGGAGACCATAGCATAGGGACGTACATCAAAAGGTTCGGAGATAATAGTCGACATTACTGCCTTCTTTCTCTCACGAACTTTACGCCAAAATGCGCGTAAACGTAAAATCGCCTTTTTAGGAGTTGGAATAGGGGAAGGTTGAAATGTGGAACAAGAAGAAATATTCACTAAAGGTGAATTTGAGTCGTTAAAAATCCTGTCGCGTGCCTCCATGTACTCCTTCAGTCTTACATGGTAAGGCTTCCGAGGTACAGGCGCTTTGCGAACAGGAGGTAGGGATTTGGGAAGAATTACGACTGGATGAGACTCAGTCGTGGCATTTGTCAAATCCGATGGTTTGGCTGGTGATGCATCGTCATCACCACAAGTTGCGGAGATCGAAGAGTCTCCTACGTTTTGGGTGGCTGCTGTGGGTTGCTCCGAAAAGGACGAGAATTTTCCGAAGAGGTTTTGTCCGTTCCGGAGTTTTCCCGATTGCAACGAGCACAATGCGGTCGCAAAACGTCTTTTGTTCCGCAGCCATAGCAGAAAATACCCATGGGAGCTTCTGCACATAGTCGGTAACTGTGACCTGTACGCTCACAGTTCCAACATTTTAGTGGAGCCCCAGATGCAATTGCTGCCATGGCTTCGGAACCATTGCGCTCATCACAAACCTCTGTAGAAGGCTCCACGATCTCAGCAACTCGGGTATGACTCGAGTAGCCGTATCTGGTCGATCGTCTGATGTCTTCGACTCTTGTGACTATCTGTCGAAGATGGTCAAGTGACCAAATTTGTTGCAGGCAAATTTGTTGCTGCGTGCTTGGCAACAAATTTCCCCGCACCAGCTCCACGAACTCTCCGTCGTGCATCGGATTTGATAGCAACGTTCGGAGCTCACACAAGTCCTGCTCGAACATCTGATAGGACTCGCTTGGGACCTGACGTCTGGCTAACATTTGCCGTCTAATGTCCCAGTCACTCGCTCGCACACCCCACGTCTGCAAAAATGCAGGCTTTAGTACCGCCCAAGTTGGCATTGGATTGGACCTGTGCCAGGTCCAGAACCAACTGTTTGGACGGCCGTCAAGCAGCATGTAGAAGCTGCGTGCGAGCAAGTCCATATCCGCGTTCAGCTCGCTGGTCGCAAGAGCCTCGGCGCGATAGATAAGTTCTTCCGCTCGCAACACTTTAGCGTCTCCATTAAATTTTAGACGCCATGTCCGTATGGGACTTGTAGTGTTGCGGCGTCTATAATTCGGTCCGGTGCTCCTACGATCAGCGAACTGAGCGACCGGATATTGTGGTAGCTGAGCCCTCTCAGGTGCTCGAGCAGCACTTGTAGCTCTGGAGGTGTGAGTCGTTGTACGAGAACGATCACTGTGCGACTCTTGGAATTGATGAGATCGCTCCTCCCTCAGCACAGTGCGAATCAGTTGAGTAATCTCATCAACTCCAAGATTCACACGTGCCTCTTGTGTCGTCCTCGGTTGTAGTGGTAGTTGTTGGTTTGATAGTTGTAGTGGTTGTGGTTGGTTTGGTAGTTGTAGTGGTGTCGGTAGGCTTTTACCCCTCCCTTGGTCGGTGACCACTGTTCCGTCCGGAGCGTAGAAGGCTTGACCGCCGCCCAGCTCGTGTGGAGGATCCAAATTTGACTCCCTAAGGAGAGAAACTCCATCTCTTGAAAGCTGTGGGACCGTTAACTGAGCCCTGCTTCTTGTCAACGGTCCAGGGGCGGCTATCGCTCCCTCCACTCCCCGGAAAGACCAGTAGTCCGACTTGCCCAGATGATTTCGGCAAGTGGGACAGCTCTGTTTTTCTCCTACCCACTTCTCTATGCACCTTCCGTGGAAACGGTGCCCACACTTTGTGCGGACTTCATCGTCCAATCCCACCCACTCCTGGCATATAGTGCACAGCACGTCTTCAACCCCTTGTTCCGGTGTTCGTGACAGTGGCATGATTTAAAAAAAAAAAAAAGAAAGACCAAAAGAGAAATCTAAAAGAAAATAAATATATCAAGCAATCTACCCTACACTAAACCAAATATTCAAACTAAATATAAATAGAAAACTAAAACAAAAAAAAATCTAACTTCCAAAATATATACAATAATAAATAAATGTTCTAAGGGTACAAAAATTAATAATTCAAAAAAAATCTAATAACTACCTACATAATAAATTAAACTACCATAACCAAAAGAAATAAACTAACTAAACTAACAAAATAACACTTAATCTAAAAAAAATTAACTAATCCAACAAAAAAATAAATTCAACAACTAAATCTAAAAAATTCAAACTAAGAAAACTACTATAAACTTAACAAAAAAAAATACTATGCAAAATATATAATAATTCCCAAATTCCAATAATAATAAATATGTATATGTAAGATAATAAATATGGAAATAGCTAACTAAACCTACAAAACCATGCACTAAGAAAGCGAAGAAATAACTAGGATACGGTGAAAATATAACCTAACATGCAAAATAATAAATATTAAATACTATAAATATCAAGCAATTAGATAATTTCCGCTAAATAACCCTATACATAATTGGAAATAATAAAAATAATTTAAGAATCGAACATAATTACGCAACGAAATAAATTCGGCTAGAGTCAAAGCAAAAGAAAATTTCAAAAGCAAAGATTATAGCCGCAATACAGAACAAAATAAATCAATGAAAGCAAACAAAAAAATTGAGAATCACGAGCAATCCAATCAAAACAAATCATATACTGCAAATCAAAAGCAAACTATAGCAAAAGCAAAAAAATCAAACGCAAAAAAAAAAACTCCATTTAAGCGAAAAATAAAAATCAAAACGTGATGGATCTTCTCGCTATCCACCTCCCAAACCTCATCCTCTCTCCTGCTAGGTCGAGTTAAAAGGCAAATCTCAGCCTCTTCAACTTCCTGGGAAAATTGGAATTGAGAAAAATGAAAAAAATGGGATAAAACACAAGAAAAAAAATACTAATAAGAAAAATAAATTAAAAAAAATTGTCCTAAGACTTAAAATTTTAAAGAAAAATATACTACATAATTTTAATTTAATTTTACGTTATAGGAACTCTAAAAGGATGGAATAAGGAAATAAGGAACTCTTTTGAAGACTTCTGTATTGTCTTCTCCTCACCATTCTAAAACATATATTGCAGGTAGTCTGCCCAATCGTCTGACGACTTGCCCGCTAAGTCAAGGCAAGCCCAGCTTTCAAAAGGGTACCTGCAATACATCAGTTAGATGGGTCTTGAAGACCCTACTTAACCCACAACAAGCCCAATTCGAACCCACAGATAGAAAAGGCTGCCCCTTCATATGGAATTCTGATGGCGCCTAAAGGTTGCCAACAGAAAACTGTCAATATGAAGGTTTCACAATGTCCAGCTTTAAATTCGAACCACACTAGAAGTAAGTGAAGTAACAAAAGAGCTGTTCACTTGACTTGTAGGTGCTGTTTAAGCGTTATTTTAAGTCGCTACCAGACAAATTTTAAGTCCTTTCGATGTGACAACTTTTATGCGGCATTTTTCCGACTCTCGCATATTGTCCCATCACGCGTTGTGAACTACGCGCTGGTTTGGCTAGCCCCACGTTGGGCGCCATTTTGTTGTGATCGGAGGCCTTGGAGTGGTTATTTCGACTTAAAAAAGTCAAAATAACCGAAGGGAAGGTTGGGATCGGGAAACAGGGGTCCAATTCCGCCTACGTCCGAATTGGTGGCTGAAATACGAACTGGAGCGACGTGCTTGCTGGCTTCCGGGCTAGCTGCGGCTGTGGGGGGGTACGTTGTTCGTATTCCAGACCATAAAACCCATGGCCTATACAACAAAAAATTCACGCCGACTTACCCAGGTGATAAAATTGGGATAAGATTCCCAATCGGTCATGAGAGACCGAGAAAACTCCCTTCAACTCGACTGGCGCTGCTGTTGTGCGCCGTCTAGCCCACCCTACCTTAGCCATACTTGTCCTCAAAAGAATCTTATGCGTATGGCCCCTAAAGAGAGGAATGAGGGGGCGGAAGGTCTTCAAACAAGAAGATCCATCTTAATGGCTCTCTTATTTAGCCATTATTTCTTCACCATTTTACAAAACAAAAAAAAATTGATACGAAAATTAAAAAAAAATAATAAAAAAAAATTACCTTTTTTCTTCCTTTTTTCGCTGCATAAATAATAAGTGTTATTTTTAATTTTATATCATTTTAAATTATATTTTATCATTATTCATTGTTTGTCCATGTCAATTTCTGTCCTGGTCTGTCATATTTAGTTTTTTATTTATAATTTAATTTATTATGATTTCCTTTATTCTCAATTTAATTTATTTTATTTTTAATTTAATTGTATTCCTATTTTATGTTTTTTTTTTTATTTTTAATTTACTTTACTTTATTTTTAATTTTAACTTCCATTTTATGACTTTTTATTGCTTTGCCCTTTTTTTTAAATTTTTTTATACGGTGGCAAAAAAACTTTTGCGGGTCACTGTTTGTTTTGCTTGCTAATAACTAACTTTTTAAATAAAATGTGGGTGGCCGAAAACTTTTGCGACCCATTGTAAACAACAACTCCGCACCACCAAACACACGTAACGATGATTTAATTTTTTTATAATTTTTAATATTGCCGAACCATCTTTTTGGGCACTTCTTCACTTTAAAATCACTAAAGTCGCCATAACATCGAGGAAAACTGAACGCGAGTTCTACGTGCGCGAATTCTTTTCTTTTCAGTTTTCTTTTTCTACTTTTATTTTCGTGCGCGCAAAAAAAAAATCTTCTCTCCGTGCGCGCTTAAAACTTCCCTCCTTCGTCCGCGCCAAAACTTAACTCACATTTTTTTTCTTTTCTTACATTTTAATTTCTAACTAATAATCTTTTTTTTTTTTTTCCCCCGTGCGCGCCAAAATCTTAACCTCTTTTTTTTTCTTTTCCCAGCTGTCAGCAACTCCTCAAAAAAAAAACCCCAACCACTGAACTGATTGTTTTTTTTGTGGAATTGGTGTGGATCAAAGTAATGCCACTGCATTAATTGGTCCACACCAATTCTCACAGATGACACTACAAATTGAACATTATTCAGTACAAGGTACTGTAACCGTTTCAGAACAATAACTATTTTAGTCTTTAATATAATCTTCGTATTCACTAATATATTTATAGTTATTCCTCTACTTTACTTTATTAATTTAATAATTAAGTGCTTCAAAATAAACTTATTTATTTTATTTTTTATACACTAGAGTAGATCATTTAAATACAATTTAATATATACTTATTTTTACACTAGAAAAATTCATAACTCGCAAGAGACCCTTTAATAAATCATTTTCATATATTTGTCAAGTTTCTTCCAGACGTGTGCCGTTTTCGGTGTTAATTTCCTACATTTTAAGATTTTCTTTTTTATTTTCCTCGTTTTTAATTCCATGTAGTCTAAAAAACATGAACTCGTAAGTGAAAATCGCATTTACTAAACTTTGACAAGAAAAATACAAATTACACTAAACTACTAAAAGATAAGCGTAACAATTTTCACATATTCTAACTAAAAATATACACCTGCATTAAAAAAAAAAATCACAATTCACATTTTATATCTTCAATAAAATACAAGAAAACATTTTTTGGATCATGGTATTAAATAATTAATTATTATCTTAAAACTTTAAAATTTTTAACTTCATAGCTATACCGCATCCAAACTGCATTTCTGCATAATTCTATCAAAAAAAAAATCTAAATAAAGACTACTAAACTATCGAAACATCCAAACAGAACAAATTTTCTATCTTTGTAAAATGTATAAAAATATTTAGTTATGAAAAAGTTAAACCAAAAATGGGGCTAAATTAGGTAATGAATTTAATTTCTTAGCAGAATAATATCTTAACTTTTTAGTTTGCTTCTTATTCGTCCAAATATTAATTTTTATTTCATTATGTATCTCTTGTTTGTTTTTTTTTAAGTCTTTCAATAAACATATTTTCTAAAAAAAAAAATAATATACAAAAAATTTAGTTAGGACGATTGTTTATAAAATATGCAATTTAAATTCGTATGTATGTACATAATACGAATGCAACTAAAAATTAGAAAGTTAAAAACAATATTTATATTACACAGCAGTTTGAATTCAGGATCAATTGTGTATTGTAATCTCATATTTGAGTATTTTCTACAAGAAATAAAACCATAATATTAAATAAATTAAGAAAATATAAATATTTGTATTCCTCAGTAGCTAGGAGAAGAGGTTTTCGTTTCTTCAAAATAAAAGAAAAATATATAACTTACTGTATTTAAAAAAAAAATGAAAATGAAATTGTAATTTAAATACATATTCCATATGAGATGAAGATAATCAAATACTTTGTTTAAAATAATGTTCAGTATTCAGTGGTTTCAAATATAAACAGCAAAGGTTTTTTTTTGTATTTTAAGAAAAACAAAAATGAAATCAAATACAATACAATTTTGTTATTTTTACGCGAAATATTTGTTAATAAGTTCTAAATTCTTTTCAATTAAGATTGTGTAATTTACATTAAAAAAGCAACAATAAATTATAACTATACAAATTTCAAATAAATGAGAAAATACTTTAATACGAATTTCAAGTTTGTCTTTGGTTTTTTTTTCTAGAATTGCGTTTAGGGAAAGTTATTTTTGCGAGCTAGGGGCTTATTGGGATTTCAAGTAAAACATAATTCCTTTGAGATCAATCGAAATAACATATTCGCATTCAATAATCACACTACTGGCAACGCTGTCCGATCTTATATACTACTTGATCACTGCTCGATCGTTGCTACCAATCCAAATCGCTTCATATATATTTCCGCGTAGAACAGACTGTCGTCTTTCTCCGCCGTAGTAAAAACTGTGTTCCATTCAAGCTTTGAGACACGATTATATACTGCATGTGTTGAGTCGAGAACTTTCTAGCGTATTCGGTGGTGTATTTGAAATGTTCGGGAAATGCTAAGAACAACCGATAAATTTTGAGCTTTGCAGAATTTTCCACGCCTTTCTCATTAGTTTTGCAAGGTGTCCAATCGGATGTTATCTCCGCATTCCAGTTAGGTATTGGGAGGTTGTTGTCAGATCAGGAGATCTCATAGGCTAGTGAACATTTCTACCGACTCAGAAATTGACGTAATTAGAATCTGGAGCAGCATCATGTTGGTTAAACATGGAAGGTAATTGTAGCAGTAGATTATTATAGTAAATCCTGTTGATCATTTGTTAAAAAAAATAATGTATAATTGGAGCTATTAAGACTAGGACGAAGCCTGATAGGTCTAATGAAATTATCACCAATCACACCTGTCCATAAATTTACACTGAATCTGTGCTGAAATGACGCGGCTCTACTTGTATATGGATTGTTCTTAGCCCACGTATGTAGGTTGTAGAAGTTTATGTTACCGTCCGTAGTGAATTGGGACTCTATGAAAATATTCCAAATGTGCAGCTCGTGCGTTTCCACTATACAGTCCATAGACTGCATATTCTTCATTGGAGTACATACACATTATAAAATCATATTCTAAACTTAATTGATACCTTCTACATACTTTTAGTCTTCTAGTTTAAACTCAAATATTAGGTACCAACTACAAAAAGACAATTAACTTTAAGCAGTTTTATCTATCACCATAGGCGCGCCGTTGGGGGGCCAGGCCCGGCTATGACCCTCCCAGAAAAATAATTCTGGCCCCTTACAGAAAAGTAATTCCTTCCTATTCGCAAACTTTTTGTTGCAAATTAGTAGTGTGGATATGGCGTTTTCGGACCAAGGGTGGGGGTGGAGGAGCTTTCGTATGGATGGCGTCATAGTCTTGTGTGGAATTCACTCCGTCGGAGGAGCTTTTGCATGGTGACGTCATAGTCTTGTATGGAGCTGATAAGGAATTCACTCCCCCGAAACAACGGAGGAGATGGAGGAGCTTTTACGGAGGAGCTTTTACGGAGGAGTTTTTGTATGTGACGTTATAGACTTGTATGAAGCAGATAAGGAATTCACTCCGCCAAGCTTTTTGGCTGTTTTTTGAGAAGATTTTTTCCCATTGCATAAATTTAGGTGTTTTTTGAGAAGGTTTTTTCCCATTGCATAAAGTTGGGCGAAGCATTTTTCGTAAAGTTGGGCGTTTTTTCACGAGCTTTTTGAAATATGGCACGAGCTTTTTGATAGTTTGAGTCCAGGCTTAGGAGGTGATCTGAGGCTTAGGTGATCTAGGGTTTAGGCTTAGGCTTAGGCTAGCGAGGTGCTTGGGCTTAGGCTAGCGGGGACTTAGGCTATCAAAAAAAACCGATTGAATTTACTTCGAGCAGTTGTATGAGTAATTTACTCCGAGCATTTTGGGAATTAGCTTTTTGAAAGTTGTATGAAGAATTCACTTGACAGTTATATGAGGTTTTACTCGCGCTATCCGGGGGCTTAGGCTACAGTGACAGTGACGTCATACGAGGCTAGGCTTAGGCTAGTGGGGGGCTTATACTAGCGGTGGGCTTAGGCTAGCGGGGGGCCGGGGCTTAGGCTAGAGTGAGGCTTGTATGAGCTTTTTGGCAGTTCCAAGCAGTTGTACTCTATAAAGTTGTGAAGAGGTGACAGTTGAAGGATATAGGTTATAATAATAATAAAGGTTGACTTAAACGGGTTTAATACAAATAAAGACTAACTTAATCAGGTTCACTACTAATACTAATAAAGACTAACTTAAAGAGGCTCAGCTAATTATCTTCACCAAAGTAATATAAGTTAAAATACTAATAAAGGTTGACTTAAACAGACTCAGCTATACCATAGACTCAGATTCTTAATAAATGTAACTAATAAACACATTCTCAGCTAGATATGGTTAACTCAGATAAATGAAACTAATAAAGGTTGACTTAAACAGGCTCAGCTAGTTGTAATTAATAAAGGCTGACTTAAACAGACTCAGCTAGTTGTCTTTATCAGAGTAATATAGGTTAAAATACTAATAAAGGCAGACTCATCTAGATATGGTTGACTCAGATTCTTAATAAATGTAACTAATAAAGGCTGACTTACACATTCTCAGCTAGATATGGTTGACTCAGATAAATGTAACTAATAAAGGTTGTCTTAAACAGGTTCATTTGACTCAGATTCGTACGGGGTGATAATAAAGGCTGACTTAAACAGGCTCACTTATTTGACTTTACTAGTCAGATTCTTAATAAATAATAATAAAGGCAGGCTCAGCTAGATATGGTTGACTCAGATTCTTAATAAAACTAGGGTATTATACAAATAAAGGCTAAATTAATAAGGTTCACTACTAATACTAACTTAAAGAGGTTCAGCTAATTGCCTTTATCAGAGTGGTAATAATTACATGAAAGGCTGACTTAAACAGGCTCACCTAATAGACTTTACTAGTCACATTCTTAATATATGAAAGGTACAATACTAATAAAGGTTGAGTCTAAGCTAGTTGTCTTTATCAGAGTAATTCATGTTAAATATAGGTTATAATAATAATAATAATAAAGGCTGATTTAAACAGGCTCAGCTAGGTATCGTTGACTCAAATAAATGTAAAATAAAATCTGACTTAAGCAGGCCCAGTTAGATATGGTTGTCTATATTAGACAAATTCTTAATAAATGTTTGGTATAATACTAATAGGTTACAATAATAATAAAGGCTGACTTAAACAGACTCACCTATATATCGTTGACTTTACTAGTCAGATTCTTAATAAATGTAAGTATAATATTAATAAAGGCTGACTTAAACAGACTCAGCTAGTTGTCTTTATCAGAGCAATATAGGTTATAACAATAATAAAGACTGATTTAAACAGGCTCAGATAGATATCGTTAACTCAAATAAATGTAACGTATGAAACTAATAAAGGCTGACTTAAGTAGGCTCAGCTAGATATGGTTGACTCACATTCTTAATAAATGTAACTAATAAAGGCTAACTCAAACAGGCTCAGCTAGAAATGGTTGACTATACTAGTCAGATTCATAATAAAAGGCTGATTTAATAAGGTTCGGTTAAATATGTTTGACTCTACCAGTCAGGTTAAAATAATAATCAGGCTGACTTAAACAGGCTCAGATTCTTAAGGTAAGGCTGACATAATAAGGTTCAGCTAAATATGTTTAACTCTACCAGTCAGGTAATAAGGCTGACTTAAACAGGCTCAGCTAGATATGGTTGACTTACATTCTTAATAAATGTTTGGTATAATACTAATAAAGGCTAACTCAATCAGGCTCAGCTAGATATGGTTGACTATACTAGTCAGATTCTTAATCAATGTAAAGTAAGGCTGATTTAATAAGGTACAGTTAATATGTTTGACTCTACCAGTCAGGTTAAAATAATAATCAGGCTGACTTAAACAGGCTCAGATTCTTAAGATAAGGCTGGAATAATAAGGTTCAGCTAAATATGTTTGACTCTACCAGTGAGGTAATAAGGCTGACTTAAGCAGGCTCAACTAATTGTCTTTATCAGAGAAATAATAATAATAAAAGCTGAATTAAGCAGACTCAGTTAGATATGGTTAACTTTACTAGTCAAATTCTTAGTAAATGTAAGATATAATAATAATAAGGTTGAGTCTCAGCTAATTGCCTTTATCAGAGTGATATAGGTTATAATAATAATAAATTCTAACTTAAGAAGGCTCTGGTTGACTCTACCAGTCAGGTTATAATACTAATAAAGGCTGATTTAATAAGGTTTGGCTAAATATGTTTGACTCTACCAGTGAGGTAATAAGGCTGACTTAAACAGGCTCAACTAATTGCCTTTATCAGAGTAATATTAGTAATAAAGACTGACTTAAACAGGTTCATTTGACTCAGATTCGTACGGGGTGATAATAACAAGGACGGCTTACACAGACGCAGCTAATTGCCTTTATCAGAGTAATATAGGTTGTAATAATAATAAAGGTTGACTCAGGTATATATGGTTGGCTCAGATAAATGTAAAGTATAATACTAATAAAGGTTAACTTAATCAGGTTCAGCTTCAGGTTTCTAATAAATGTACAAGGTGATAATAAAGGCTGACTTAAACAGGTTCACCTAATTGACTTTACTAGTCAGATTCTTAATAAATGTTAGGTATAATAATAATAAAGGCTGACTTAAACAGGCTCACCTATATATTGTTAACTTTACTAGTCAGATTCTTAATAAATGTAAGATATAATACTAATAAAGGCTGACTTAAACAGACTCAACTAGTTGTCTTTATCAGAGTAATTCATGTTAAATATAGGTTATAATAATAATAAAGGTTGATTTAAACAGGCTCAGGTAGATATCGTTGACTCAAATAAATGTAACTAATAAAAGCTGACTTAAGTAGGCTCAGCTAGATATGGTTGACTCACATTCTTAATAAATGTTTGGTATAATACTAATAAAAGCTAACTCAATCAGGCTCAGCTAGAAATGGTTGACTATACTAGTTAGATTCATAATAAAAGGCTGATTTAATAAGGTTCAACTAAATATGTTTGACTCTACCAGTCAGGTTAAAATAATAATCAGGCTGACTTAAACAGGCTCAGATTCTTAAGGTAAGGCTGGTATAATAAGGTACAGCTAAATATGTTTGACTCTACCAGTCAGGTTATAATAATAATAATGCTGACTTAAACAGGCTCAACTAGATATGTTTGACTAAGATTCTTAATAAATCTAAGGTATAATACTAATAAACTCTGACTTAAGAAGGCTCTGGTTGACTATACTAGTCAGATTCTTAATCAATGTAAGGTAAGGCTGGCATAATAAGGTTCAGCTAAATATGTTTGACTCTACCAGTAAGGTAATAAGGCTGACTTAAGCAGGCTCAACTAATTGCCTTTATCAGAGTTAAAATAATAATAAAAGCTGAATTAAGCAGACTCAGCTAGATATGGTTAACTTTACTAGTCAAATTCTTAGTAAATGTAAGGTATAATAATAATAAGGTTGAGTCTCAGCTAATTGCCTTTATCAGAGTGATAATAACAATAAATTCTGATTTAAACAGACTCAGCTAGATATCGTTGACTAAGATATAATACTAATAAACGCTGACTTAAGAAGGCTCAGATAGATATGATAGATTCAGATTCTTAATAAATGTAAGGTAAGGCTGATTTAATAAGGTTCAGTTAAATATGTTTGACTTTACCAGTGAGATAGTAAGGCTGACTTAAACAGGCTCAACTAATTGTCTTTATCAGAGTAATATAGGTTATATTAGTAATAAAGACTGACTTAAACAGGCTTAGCTAGATATCGTTAACTTTACTAGTTAGATTCTTAATAAATCTAAGGTATAATACTAATAAACTCTAACTTAAGAAGGCTCAGCTAGATATGGTTAAATCAGATTCTTAATAAATGTAAGGTATAATACTCTTAGACAGGCTCAGCTAATTACCTTCATCAAAGTAATATAGGTTAAAATACTAATAAAGGTTTACTTACAGGCTCAGCTAGATATGGTTGACTCAGATTCTCAATATGGTGTGATAATAACAAGGCTCAGTCTCAGCTAATTGTCTTTATCAGAGTAATATAGGTTATATTAATAATAAAGGCAGGCTCACCTAGATATGGTTGACTCAAATTCTTAATGGCAGTCAGCATATTTCTTCGTCGGGCTTAGGCTAGCGGGGGCTTAGGCTATCCGGGGGCTTAGGCTAGGGGCTATCCAAAACTGGGGCTTAGGCTAGCGGGGGCTTAGGCTATCTGGAGCTTAGGCTATCCGGGGCTTAGGCTTATTTTGACAGTTGTATAGGGAATTTACTCCAAGCTTTTAGACAGGAATTTACTCTATAAAGTTGTGAAGAGGCTGATATAGGTTATAATAATAATAATAATAAAGGCTGACTTAAGTAGGCTCAGCTAGATATGGTTGATTCAGATTTTTAATAAATGTAAAATAAAAGCTAACTTAATCAGGTTCACTACTAATACTAATAAAGGCTGAGGCTCAGCTAATTATCTTCACCAGAGTAATATAGGTTAAAATAGCAATAAAGGTTGACTCAAACAGGCTCAGCTATAGACTTAGATTCTTAATAAATGTTACTAATAAAGGCTGACTTACACATTCTCAACTAGATATGGTTGACTCAGATAAATGTGACTAATAAAGGTTGACTTAAACAGGTTCATTTGTCTTAGATTCGTACGGGGTGATAATAAAGACTGACTTAAACAGGCTCGACTAATTGACTTTACTAATCAGATTCTTAATAAATAATAATAAAGACAGGCTCAGCTAGATATGGTGGACTCAGATTCTTAATAAAACTAATGTATAATACAAATAAAAGCTAACTTAATCAGGTTCACTACTAATACCAATAAAGGCTGGAATTTACTCTATAAAGTTGTGAAGGGGCTGATATAGGTTATAATAATAATAATAATAAAGGCTGACTTAAGTAGGCTCAGCTAGATATGGTTGATTCAGATTTTTAATAAATGTAAAATAAAGGCTAACTTAATCAGGTTCACTACTAATACTAATAAAGGCTGACTTAAAGAGGCTCAGCTAATTATCTTCACCAGAGTAATATAGGTTAAAATACCAATAAAGGTTGACTCAAACAGGCTCAGCTATAGACTTAGATTCTTAATAAATGTAACTAATAAAGGTTGACTTAAACAGGTTCAGCTAAATATGTTTGACTCTACCAGTCAGGTTATAATAGTAACAAGGCTGACTTAATCAGGCTCAGCTAATTGCCTTTATCAGAGTAATATAGGTTAAAATACCAATAAAGGTTGACTCAAACAGGCTCAGCTATAGACTTAGATTCTTAATAAATGTAACTAATAAAGGCTGACTTACACATTCTCAGCTAGATATGGTTGACTCAGATAAATGTGACTAATAAAGGTTGACTTAAACAGGTTCATTTGTCTTAGATTCGTACGGGGTGATAATAAAGGCTGACTTAAACAGGCTCGACTAATTGACTTTACTAATCAGATTCTTAATAAATGTTAGGTATAATAATAATAAAGGCTGACTTAAGCAGGCTCAGCTAGATATGGTGGACTCAGATTCTTAATAAAACTAATGTATAATACAAATAAAAGCTAACTTAATCAGGTTCACTACTAATACCAATAAAGGCTGACTTAGAAAGGCTCAGCTAATTGTCTTTATCAGAGTTATAATACTAATAAAGGCAGACTCAGCTAGATATGGTTGATTCAGATTCGTACGGTGTAATAATAACAAGGTTGACTTAGACAGGTTCAGCTAATTACCTTTATCAGAGTAATATAGGTTAAAATACTAATAAAGGTTGACTCAGCTAGATATGGTTGACTCAGATAAATGTAAGGTATAATACTAATAAAGGTTAACTTAATCAGGTTCAGCTAGATATGTTTGACTCCTAATAAATGTACTGTGTAATAATAACAAGGCTGAGTCTCAGTTAATTGCCTTTATCAGAGTAATATAGGTTAAAATACTAATAAAGGTTGACTTAAACAGGCTCTGGTTGTCTCAGATTCTTAAGGTAAGGTTGATTTAATAAGGTACAGCTAAATATGTTTCAGGTTATAATAGTAACAAGGCTGACTGAAAACGGCACAGCTAGTTGTCCTTAGCGTAAGTGGGGAAGACCGTCAGGCTAGCGGGGGGAGGGGGGCTACAGAAATATTGATAAGTTATTGCATAAAGTTGTGAAATTCTTATTTAAAGTTATAAAATTGTAGATTAAACACTGGGAATATAGGGCTTGATTTTAGTTTGTTAGAGTTGGATTTAGTTTGTTCTGGTGTATTCGCCTCCAGCAAAAATTGATCAGTTCGTTCAAAAGTGTTGTGTGGACATGCGCGAAAAAAAAGTGTATATCTAAAAACGGATCATGTTAAATTTAAAAATATGTATGTCAATAATAATCTAGTATAACGAGCATCAATTGTAAATTAGATAACAACAACTATCATGAACTGAAAAGGAGTGGGGAGGGGAAATATTAATTGGAGTGGGGAGGAGAAAATTTACTATATAAGACAGAAAGTTTTTTATCCCACTATCAGTTTGTTTAAAAGTTTTGTTAGTCAAAGATGAAATCAATTATTTGTGAATATTGTGGTCTAAGCTATTCCCGCAAAGATAGTTTATATAGACATATAAGAAGTATGCATCCAAAGGATTGTTCTAAATGTGAATTTTGTGCGAGAATATATCCGCGAAAAGAACATCATAAAAAGTGTAGTGTACCATTTACGCAACCGACTACAACAATAATGGAACCGTCGAAGAAAAGTGATGCGTATAAATTAGAAATTATTATTATTATTAATAAATGTTAAACAAAAAACTGAAACTATCATGAGAAACTCTATCGTCTCAAACATATGATTGAGATCACTATAAAATAGAAAATAGTAATATGTTATTAGATTAAGAAAAACAATTAATAAAACATATTTTAAAAACTGAATAATTTTTCTTATTAAAAAACAATATGAAATTTAATGCCTGATCGGAATTATTCTGTTTGGTTTAGTTTAAATAACTAACACACACTTCAGCTGGACAAACAAGAATTTTACAACTTATATATCATTAGTAATATTTCCTTATAAACACACAAACTTGAAAATTTTTTTTTGATATTAGCGTCTGACCTGTCCTTTTTTGACCTGACTTGTTCTTTTTTAGACCTGACCTGTTATTTTTTTGATCTGACCTGTTCTTTTTAGCCCCTGACCTGTTCTGCTTTTCGACCTGACCTGTTCTGATTTTTGACCTGACCTGTTATTTTTTAGACCTGACCTGTTATTTTTTAGACCTGATCTGTTCTGCTTTTTGACCTGATCTGTTATTTTTTAGACCTGACCTGTTATTTTTTAGACCTGACCTGTTATTTTTTTGACCTGACCTGTTATTTTTTTGACCTGACCTGTTATTTTTTAGACCTGACCTGTTATTTTTTTGACCTGACCTGTTATTTTTTTGACCTGACCTGTTATTTTTTAGACCTGACCTGTTCTGCTTTTCGACCTGACCTGTGTAAATTAGACAACAACAACTATCATCAACTGAAAAGGAATGAGGAGAGGAAATATTAATTGGAGTGGGGAGGGGAAATATTACTATAAGTGTTTCATCGCACTATCAGTTCGTTTAAAAGTTTTATGTTAAAGATGAAATCATTTATTTATGAATATTGTTTTCTTAGCTATTCACACAACAATCGGAATTATTATGTTTGGTTTGGTTTATTCCACTAAATAACTAACACACACTTCAGCTGGACAAACAAGAATTTTACAACTTTATACAATAAGAATATTTCCTTATAAACACACAAACTTGAATTTTTTCGATATTAGTGTCTGACCTATTCTTATATTAACAGCTTGTGGACCTGTTCTGATTTTTGACCTGACCTGTTCTGATTTTTGACCTGACCTGTTATTTTTTAGACCTGACCTGTTATTTTTTTGACCTGACCTGTTATTTTTTAGACCTGACCTGTTCTGCTTATTGACCTGACCTGTTCTTTTTTTGACCTGACCTGTTCTTTTTTTGATCTGACCTGTTATTTTTTTGATCTGACCTGTTCTTTTTTTGATCTGACCTGCTATTTTTTAGACCTGACCTGTTATTTTTTAGACCTGACCTGTTATTTTTTAGACCTGACCTGTTATTTTTTAAACCTGATCTGTTATTTTTTAGACCTGACCTGTTATTTTTTATACCTGACCTGTTATTTTTTTGACCTGACCTGTTATTTTTTTGATCTGACCTGTTCTGCTTTTCGACTTGACCTGTTATTTTTTAGACCTGACCTGTTATTTTTTTAGACCTGACCTGTTATTTTTTAGACCTGACCTGTTATTTTTTTGACCTGACCTGTTCTTTTTTTGATCTGACCTGTTCTTTTTTTAATCTGACCTATTATTTTTTTAACTTGACCTGTTCTGCTTTTTGATCTGACCAGTGTTTAATCTACAATTTTATAACTTTAAATAAGAATTTCACAACTTTATGCAATAACTTATCAATATTTCTGTAGCCCCCCTCCCCCCGCTAGCCTGACGGTCTTCCCCACTTACGCTAAGGACAACTAGCTGTGCCGTTTTCAGTCAGCCTTGTTACTATTATAACCTGAAACATATTTAGCTGTACCTTATTAAATCAACCTTACCTTAAGAATCTGAGACAACCAGAGCCTGTTTAAGTCAACCTTTATTAGTATTTTAACCTATATTACTCTGATAAAGGCAATTAACTGAGACTCAGCCTTGTTATTATTACACAGTACATTTATTAGGAGTCAAACATATCTAGCTGAACCTGATTAAGTTAACCTTTATTAGTATTATACCTTACATTTATCTGAGTCAACCATATCTAGCTGAGTCAACCTTTATTAGTATTTTAACCTATATTACTCTGATAAAGGTAATTAGCTGAACCTGTCTAAGTCAACCTTGTTATTATTACACCGTACGAATCTGAATCAACCATATCTAGCTGAGTCTGCCTTTATTAGTATTATAACTCTGATAAAGACAATTAGCTGAGCCTTTCTAAGTCAGCCTTTATTGGTATTAGTAGTGAACCTGATTAAGTTAGCTTTTATTTGTATTATACATTAGTTTTATTAAGAATCTGAGTCCACCATATCTAGCTGAGCCTGCTTAAGTCAGCCTTTATTATTATTATACCTAACATTTATTAAGAATCTGATTAGTAAAGTCAATTAGTCGAGCCTGTTTAAGTCAGCCTTTATTATCACCCCGTACGAATCTAAGACAAATGAACCTGTTTAAGTCAACCTTTATTAGTCACATTTATCTGAGTCAACCATATCTAGCTGAGAATGTGTAAGTCAGCCTTTATTAGTTACATTTATTAAGAATCTAAGTCTATAGCTGAGCCTGTTTGAGTCAACCTTTATTGGTATTTTAACCTATATTACTCTGATAAAGGCAATTAGCTGAGCCTGATTAAGTCAGCCTTGTTACTATTATAACCTGACTGGTAGAGTCAAACATATTTAGCTGAACCTGTTTAAGTCAACCTTTATTAGTTACATTTATTAAGAATCTAAGTCTATAGCTGAGCCTGTTTGAGTCAACCTTTATTGGTATTTTAACCTATATTACTCTGGTGAAGATAATTAGCTGAGCCTCTTTAAGTCAGCCTTTATTAGTATTAGTAGTGAACCTGATTAAGTTAGCCTTTATTTTACATTTATTAAAAATCTGAATCAACCATATCTAGCTGAGCCTACTTAAGTCAGCCTTTATTATTATTATTATTATAACCTATATCAGCCTCTTCACAACTTTATAGAGTAAATTCCAGCCTTTATTGGTATTAGTAGTGAACCTGATTAAGTTAGCTTTTATTTGTATTATACATTAGTTTTATTAAGAATCTGAGTCCACCATATCTAGCTGAGCCTGTCTTTATTATTATTTATTAAGAATCTGATTAGTAAAGTCAATTAGTCGAGCCTGTTTAAGTCAGTCTTTATTATCACCCCGTACGAATCTAAGACAAATGAACCTGTTTAAGTCAACCTTTATTAGTCACATTTATCTGAGTCAACCATATCTAGTTGAGAATGTGTAAGTCAGCCTTTATTAGTAACATTTATTAAGAATCTAAGTCTATAGCTGAGCCTGTTTGAGTCAACCTTTATTGCTATTTTAACCTATATTACTCTGGTGAAGATAATTAGCTGAGCCTCAGCCTTTATTAGTATTAGTAGTGAACCTGATTAAGTTAGCTTTTATTTTACATTTATTAAAAATCTGAATCAACCATATCTAGCTGAGCCTACTTAAGTCAGCCTTTATTATTATTATTATTATAACCTATATCAGCCTCTTCACAACTTTATAGAGTAAATTCCTGTCTAAAAGCTTGGAGTAAATTCCCTATACAACTGTCAAAATAAGCCTAAGCCCCGGATAGCCTAAGCTCCAGATAGCCTAAGCCCCCGCTAGCCTAAGCCCCAGTTTTGGATAGCCCCTAGCCTAAGCCCCCGGATAGCCTAAGCCCCCGCTAGCCTAAGCCCGACGAAGAAATATGCTGACTGCCATTAAGAATTTGAGTCAACCATATCTAGGTGAGCCTGCCTTTATTATTAATATAACCTATATTACTCTGATAAAGACAATTAGCTGAGACTGAGCCTTGTTATTATCACACCATATTAAGAATCTGAGTCAACCATATCTAGCTGAGCCTGTAAGTAAACCTTTATTAGTATTTTAACCTATATTACTTTGATGAAGGTAATTAGCTGAGCCTGTCTAAGAGTATTATACCTTACATTTATTAAGAATCTGATTTAACCATATCTAGCTGAGCCTTCTTAAGTTAGAGTTTATTAGTATTATACCTTAGATTTATTAAGAATCTAACTAGTAAAGTTAACGATATCTAGCTAAGCCTGTTTAAGTCAGTCTTTATTACTAATATAACCTATATTACTCTGATAAAGACAATTAGTTGAGCCTGTTTAAGTCAGCCTTACTATCTCACTGGTAAAGTCAAACATATTTAACTGAACCTTATTAAATCAGCCTTACCTTACATTTATTAAGAATCTGAATCTATCATATCTATCTGAGCCTTCTTAAGTCAGCGTTTATTAGTATTATATCTTAGTCAACGATATCTAGCTGAGTCTGTTTAAATCAGAATTTATTGTTATTATCACTCTGATAAAGGCAATTAGCTGAGACTCAACCTTATTATTATTATACCTTACATTTACTAAGAATTTGACTAGTAAAGTTAACCATATCTAGCTGAGTCTGCTTAATTCAGCTTTTATTATTATTTTAACTCTGATAAAGGCAATTAGTTGAGCCTGCTTAAGTCAGCCTTATTACCTTACTGGTAGAGTCAAACATATTTAGCTGAACCTTATTATGCCAGCCTTACCTTACATTGATTAAGAATCTGACTAGTATAGTCAACCAGAGCCTTCTTAAGTCAGAGTTTATTAGTATTATACCTTAGATTTATTAAGAATCTTAGTCAAACATATCTAGTTGAGCCTGTTTAAGTCAGCATTATTATTATTATAACCTGACTGGTAGAGTCAAACATATTTAGCTGTACCTTATTATACCAGCCTTACCTTAAGAATCTGAGCCTGTTTAAGTCAGCCTGATTATTATTTTAACCTGACTGGTAGAGTCAAACATATTTAGTTGAACCTTATTAAATCAGCCTTTTATTATGAATCTAACTAGTATAGTCAACCATTTCTAGCTGAGCCTGATTGAGTTAGCTTTTATTAGTATTATACCAAACATTTATTAAGAATGTGAGTCAACCATATCTAGCTGAGCCTACTTAAGTCAGCTTTTATTAGTTACATTTATTTGAGTCAACGATATCTACCTGAGCCTGTTTAAATCAACCTTTATTATTATTATAACCTATATTTAACATGAATTACTCTGATAAAGACAACTAGTTGAGTCTGTTTAAGTCAGCCTTTATTAGTATTATATCTTACATTTATTAAGAATCTGACTAGTAAAGTTAACAATATATAGGTGAGCCTGTTTAAGTCAGCCTTTATTATTATTATACCTAACATTTATTAAGAATCTGACTAGTAAAGTCAATTAGGTGAACCTGTTTAAGTCAGCCTTTATTATCACCTTGTACATTTATTAGAAACCTGAAGCTGAACCTGATTAAGTTAACCTTTATTAGTATTATACTTTACATTTATCTGAGCCAACCATATATACCTGAGTCAACCTTTATTATTATTACAACCTATATTACTCTGATAAAGGCAATTAGCTGCGTCTGTGTAAGCCGTCCTTGTTATTATCACCCCGTACGAATCTGAGTCAAATGAACCTGTTTAAGTCAGTCTTTATTACTAATATTACTCTGATAAAGGCAATTAGTTGAGCCTGTTTAAGTCAGCCTTATTACCTCACTGGTAGAGTCAAACATATTTAGCCAAACCTTATTAAATCAGCCTTTATTAGTATTATAACCTGACTGGTAGAGTCAACCAGAGCCTTCTTAAGTTAGAATTTATTATTATTATAACCTATATCACTCTGATAAAGGCAATTAGCTGAGACTCAACCTTATTATTATTATATCTTACATTTACTAAGAATTTGACTAGTAAAGTTAACCATATCTAACTGAGTCTGCTTAATTCAGCTTTTATTATTATTATTTCTCTGATAAAGACAATTAGTTGAGCCTGCTTAAGTCAGCCTTATTACCTCACTGGTAGAGTCAAACATATTTAGCTGAACCTTATTATTCCAGCCTTATCTTAAGAATCTGAGCCTGTTTAAGTCAGCCTGATTATTATTTTAACCTGACTGGTAGAGTCAAACATATTAACTGTACCTTATTAAATCAGCCTTACTTTACATTGATTAAGAATCTGACTAGTATAGTCAACCATATCTAGCTGAGCCTGATTGAGTTAGCCTTTATTAGTATTATACCAAACATTTATTAAGAATGTAAGTCAACCATATCTAGCTGAGCCTGTTTAAGTCAGCCTTATTACCTGACTGGTAGAGTTAAACATATTTAGCTGAACCTTATTATGTCAGCCTTACCTTAAGAATCTGAGCCTGTTTAAGTCAGCCTGATTATTATTTTAACCTGACTGGTAGAGTCAAACATATTTAACCGAACCTTATTAAATCAGCCTTTTATTATGAATCTGACTAGTATAGTCAACCATTTCTAGCTGAGCCTGTTTGAGTTAGCCTTTATTAGTTACATTTATTAAGAATGTGAGTCAACCATATCTAGCTGAGCCTACTTAAGTCAGCCTTTATTAGTTTCATACGTTACATTTATTTGAGTTAACGATATCTATCTGAGCCTGTTTAAATCAGTCTTTATTATTGTTATAACCTATATTGCTCTGATAAAGACAACTAGCTGAGTCTGTTTAAGTCAGCCTTTATTAATATTATACTTACATTTATTAAGAATCTGACTAGTAAAGTCAACGATATATAGGTGAGTCTGTTTAAGTCAGCCTTTATTATTATTGTAACCTATTAGTATTATACCAAACATTTATTAAGAATTTGTCTAATATAGACAACCATATCTAACTGGGCCTGCTTAAGTCAGCCTTTATTTTACATTTATTTGAGTCAACGATACCTAGCTGAGCCTGTTTAAATCAGCCTTTATTATTATTATTATTATAACCTATATTTAACATGAATTACTCTGATAAAGACAACTAGCTTAGACTCAACCTTTATTAGTATTGTACCTTTCATATATTAAGAATGTGACTAGTAAAGTCTATTAGGTGAGCCTGTTTAAGTCAGCCTTTCATGTAATTATTACCACTCTGATAAAGGCAATTAGCTGAACCTCTTTAAGTTAGTATTAGTAGTGAACCTTATTAATTTAGCCTTTATTTGTATAATACCCTAGTTTTATTAAGAATCTGAGTCAACCATATCTAGCTGAGCCTGCCTTTATTATTATTTATTAAGAATCTGACTAGTAAAGTCAAATAAGTGAGCCTGTTTAAGTCAGCCTTTATTATCACCCCGTACGAATCTGAGTCAAATGAACCTGTTTAAGACAACCTTTATTAGTTACATTTATCTGAGTCAACCATATCTAGCTGAGAATGTGTAAGTCAGCCTTTATTAGTTACATTTATTAAGAATCTGAGTCAACCATATCTAGATGAGTCTGCCTTTATTAGTATTTTAACCTATATTACTCTGATAAAGACAACTAGCTGAGTCTGTTTAAGTCAGCCTTTATTAATTACAACTAGCTGAGCCTGTTTAAGTCAACCTTTATTAGTTTCATTTATCTGAGTTAACCATATCTAGCTGAGAATGTGTTTATTAGTTACATTTATTAAGAATCTGAGTCTATGGTATAGCTGAGTCTGTTTAAGTCAACCTTTATTAGTATTTTAACTTATATTACTTTGGTGAAGATAATTAGCTGAGCCTCTTTAAGTTAGTCTTTATTAGTATTAGTAGTGAACCTGATTAAGTTAGTCTTTATTTGTATTAAACCCGTTTAAGTCAACCTTTATTATTATTATAACCTATATCCTTCAACTGTCACCTCTTCACAACTTTATAGAGTACAACTGCTTGGAACTGCCAAAAAGCTCATACAAGCCTCACTCTAGCCTAAGCCCCGGCCACCCGCTAGCCTAAGCCCACCGCTAGTATAAGCCCCCCACTAGCCTAAGCCTAGCCTCGTATGACGTCACTGTCACTGTAGCCTAAGCCCCCGGATAGCGCGAGTAAAACCTCATATAACTGTCAAGTGAATTCTTCATACAACTTTCAAAAAGCTAATTCCCAAAATGCTCGGAGTAAATTACTCATACAACTGCTCGAAGTAAATTCAATCGGTTTTTTTTGATAGCCTAAGTCCCCGCTAGCCTAAGCCCAAGCACCTCGCTAGCCTAAGCCTAAGCCTAAACCCTAGATCACCTAAGCCTCAGATCACCTCCTAAGCCTGGACTCAAACTATCAAAAAGCTCGTGCCATATTTCAAAAAGCTCGTGAAAAAACGCCCAACTTTACGAAAAATGCTTCGCCCAACTTTATGCAATGGGAAAAAACCTTCTCAAAAAACACCTAAATTTATGCAATGGGGAAAAATCTTCTCAAAAAACAGCCAAAAAGCTTGGCGGAGTGAATTCCTTATCTGCTTCATACAAGTCTATAACGTCACATACAAAAACTCCTCCGTAAAAGCTCCTCCGTAAAAGCTCCTCCATCTCCTCCGTTGTTTCGGGGGAGTGAATTCCTTATCAGCTCCATACAAGACTATGACGTCACCATGCAAAAGCTCCTCCGACGGAGTGAATTCCTTATCAGCTCCATACAAGACTATGACGCCATCCATACGAAAGCTCCTCCACCCCCCACCCTTGGTCTGAAAACGCCATATCCACACTACTCAAATTGTTTTTTGTCAAATGTTTTTTAACAATACAAACAATGTAAAAGAATCTTTTAAAGTGAACGAAGCAAATCTCAACTGACTTTTGAAAATAACAAGACATTTTTGAATTTTACAATCATTATTCTTTCGATCTGACGAGAGCTTTACAAGATTTTTTCAATTTAGCAAAATAAATTGGAAATTGTTTTTGAAAACAACAAGGTTCTCATGAAAAACTTTGGAGTAACAAGATTTTCTTCAAGTTTACAAACGTTTTTGAATGTAATCAGCTTTTTTGAGAATATCTTTGAATTTTACGGGATCTTTAAAAGATGTTTTCAATTTAACAAAGTAGAAATTGGTTTTAAACATAACGACATTTGCATCAAATATTTTTTGATGTAATGAGATCCTAGAATAAATAAATTATTTGGTTTTTGAATATATCGAGTTTTTTATGAAATACATACCTACGATATTGGATTCGTATATTTCGATTTCTTAGTACATATATAGTTTTGAACAATTTTTTGTAACTGAAGTCTTACCAGTTTATTATTCACTTTGAATTATTACTTTGATGGTATTGAAATCAGAAAACTTTTGGTTATACGCTTAAATACATATATAATATTATAAATATAATAGTAATCATAAATAATAACGTTAAGTGAGAATTGCGGAAATAGCGAAAACATTAGAAAATAAGCTAGGAATGTAAATATTATATAAATACAATTTTTTTTATCGGAATTGAAGAAAACATCTTACGAATACAAAAAATGATTCTACATATCCATCAAAATCTTCAAATCTTCGGGAACGCTAAAATTGAAGGAAAATATTCAAATCTGGCATCGCTGCTACTACTCAAGATATATTCTCGAATCTCTCAATCACATTGAATTCAATTTTAAGGACTCTCTTTTGGTTGGTACTCGAAACTAAAAGACAGTGAGTTCCGTAAATTGCGTGAACACATTTTTACAGGATTTTTCTATGGCAGCTACTCGAAGGAGGACTCCTAGGAATAGGGCCACCCTAACCACAGGGCTAAATGGGCTATAGCCCTGGGGTACAAGCCTTCTGGGAGCGTCAATTTTTATTGATGTTATGTTTTAATTTTTTTTTAGAAAATACTGACCACAAGAGCGCAGAAATGAAAGATTGTATTTTAAAACTATTATCTGATTTAGATATTAATTTGGAAAATTGTAGAGGGCAATCTTATGATAATGCTTCCAATATGTCGGGTATATATAGCGGCCTCCAAGCGCGCATTAAATCTATAAAAATCTTGGCATTTACGTACCCTGTGCAGCACATTCTTTAAATTTAATTGGAGAGTCGGAGGCGGAATGCTACGTACAAGCAACTAAATTATTTTTATTTCTTTAAAATCTATACAATTTCTTTGCCGCGTTAACATCAAGATGGGAAATTTTGAAAGATACACTAGCATTAAAAAAACAAAGTGCCCAAAAAATTAAGCGACACTCGTTGGTCAGCAAGAGCTGATTCAGTGAAGGCAACTGTTTCCGGTTATGAAAATTTTAAAAATGCTTTGAATAAAATTTTTGAATATAATTTCCAAAAGCCTGCAACAAAACTTGAAAAATTTGGGGTTGTTAAATGAGTTCAACTCACTGGAAACTGCTATTATGATATTTGATTATACGCTTCTTTAGAAACGAAACGAAAAGAAACGAAATACAGAATCATTCAACCTTTACAAATCCGAAGGTATAAAATTGCCTAATTCTGAAACTTTTATATTTTGTATTTGCCGCTTCCACTAGCCATCAAAATTGTATTTTCTTATGACGAGGGGCGCATTATTTTTAGTAGCCCACGGGCACCGAATATCTTAGGACGGCACTGCATAGGAACTATTTCAAATTTTTTCCTTCAACTGCAGCTAGTGGAAAAGCAATGTACGAGTAAAAAACATTTTAAAGTCACTAAGACTAATCATTCGTTGTTTATAGCATAGAGATATATATACTGGAGATGACAAGCAGCAATTGAGTTGAAGGCGGACGTCGTCGCATTCACTTGCACGCAAAACAACAACAAATTGACATAACGGACCTGTTTTGTCTCACTCAAGCACACGCTAAAACAACAACAATTTGATATAACGACCCTGTTTTGTCTCAGTTTTCACCATGTTTTTGGCTTCATAGCGCTTTATACAAAACCGGTGGCTTGTCGTCTCCAGTATACAAGCTCTATGATACGAACATCTAATTTGTAAGCACAAAACGGACGAACTTGTATGAAAGGCATGTGTTCCTTTCGGAAGAAGTCGTATGTTCTGAGCCATTCGGCCCCTGGCCCCTGCCAGATTTTAGGCCACGGCACGCCTATGTCTATCACACGTGGGTAAATGTAAAAATTATGTCGAAATTCATTAAAATGTAATTGATTTCTTTGATAACAAAAATAATAATACTGGGCAATAAAGATGTTTAAGTAGAACCAGAAATTTTAACAGTTTTTTTTTGACGAGGCTCACTTTATCGCTTACTATATTCAAAATGGTAATATCTAAATCATACTTATGTGTGCAGCTTTTGTAGATAACAATGTGGCACATTCAAGAATGAAATTAAAATTACATTTTAATAATAGGGTTTTCTGAGAAAAATCACATTGATCAAAGAATTTTCAGGTTTACAGTTGCAAAAATTTGGTTTTGGAAGCGAAGTTCTCAAGATCAGGTACATCTACAATATCGACTCTTACATCTAATGAAGGGTAATTCAATTCCATAAAAACCAAGTTATAGCATGTTAAATTGTGATTATTAGTTTTGAAGATATAACAAATTATGTGAATGAAAGAAAGACTTTTATTTGCCGCCCTGTATCTCCGTAGATATTGAAAACAGACCCAACCCGATTTTTTTTTTAAATATAACAAGGAATCACCTCTCTAAACATTGCCGATCAGTACCGGGCACCCTGTATATAAAGCCCATAGAAGTAAAAACGAATTCGACCTTTTTAAACTAAAAAGATTTCGTGAAAACTTGAACAATACTTTACATCCGCCTGTGGTTTGAATATCGAAAAATGCTAAAATCAATATTTTATATTTAAAGATTATAGGGTGAAAGCGGATTCGATATCTCCTTAGACCTAAGAAATTTATCAGAATTCTTGAAAATATCTAAATATCTAAAATTTTTGGAAAAATGTTTTTAGGCGCTCATATTAAGATCCAACAGAAGAAAAATTTATTTGATAACTCGACATTCCTAAAAGATATAACGAAATTCGTGAAATATGTAGAAAAAGTATTTACTTTGTACGGACATTTTTTTTACTCCACTTCTGTACGCCAATAAAAATCTGACATTTTTTTGCTTTAATTACTTATATATCTAATTATACGTACTAAGATTGAACTTTCTAGCATAAGCCGTATTTGAGATACAAAAAACCACCCCCACCCCTATACATTGCTATCCCCACCAAAAATTGTATTTTTCGAGGATGTCCCTATAGAAGCTCTATATATAGCCGTCATTTTTTCATTATTACTTTACTTTATTATTTTTTAACAATAAAGTATTGTGATCGACCTGAAATTTCAAAAAAATTTGCTACCCCGAAATTTTGTATTTACACGTTTTAGGACTAGTAAACACCAAAAAAGCAAAAAAAAATGTCCGCCTGTCCGCCGTGTACGCCGTACGCCGTACGCAAAATCGTTTGAAGGCGCGTAACTCCCAAACCCGTTGAGTTATTTAGTTGAAATTTTTATGGTGGGTAGATTGGGTAAACTCCTCCAACTGGTATTTTTTGGGGGGTGGAGGTGTAAGGAGGGATGAGGGGGGAGCGTTTTAGACGAACAATTTTGGTTTCCAGATCTCAGGAACCACTTATGCTAGGAGGCTGAAACTTGGAACTTATGTAGTATTATGATAGTGGACTCATTTGCAAAAAAAATTATCGATAAGGGTTGAGGGGTGTGGAAGTGGGGGGGAAAGCAATGAGTCCAAAACACTAGAAAGCCGGGATTGAAACATTCCAAAATCCATATCTCCTGAACGATTGGTGTCGGAAGATTGAAACTTTGGGGTTGTCCTTAGGGATACTTGATTAGACAAGAGATACAATTTTTAAGGAGGGTGGTGGGGTGTGGGGTTGGGGGGTGAAAAACTTTGGATAACAATATCTTCCGAACCAATTACACCAGGAAGATAAAATTTAGTTTTTGTATATGGGATCACAAGAGGAGTCTAATGAAAGTAAATTTTTTGAGGGGGGAGGTGGAGCACGAAAGTGGGATATAGTAATTTCTCAAAAAATTTCATTTTTATATCTCAGAAACCGTATCAGATATGGTCTTGAAAATTTTACAGGAGTTGGGATCGGTAGACCTCTAGTAGGAAAAAAATTTAGTGGTGGGGGTGTAGGGGGTGATGGTGAAAAAGGGTAGAAAGGAAAAAAAATCTGATTTTTTTTTCCCGAAAACCGTAATGAGTGGAAAGCTAAAAATTTAGGATTATATAGAGCCACTATAGATAGAAAATTTTTCATAGGGTTAGCATGGTACTGGGGTGAGAGGTAGTATTTTATATCTCAGAAACGGCTTATGCTAGAAAGTTGAAACCTGGTACGTATATGTAGATGTGCTATTAGAGTAACAAAATCAAAAAAAAAGTTTAGATTTTTATTGGCGTTCAGCGGTTGAGTAAAAAAAATGTCCGTGAATCCACATTTTCACGAATTTCGTTAAAACTTTTAGACATGTCGAGCTATCAAAGCTATTTTACTTCTGCGGGCTATTTATTATATATAAGCGCATATAAACGTTCTTCAAATCTTTCGATATCCAACCCCTAAGGGGGTGTAAAGTGGTTGTGTACATATTCACGAATTCTGATATATTTCTTAGGTAAATTGGGATTTGGAACGTTATTTCTTAGGTTGTCAGTCGTATGGTAACCTACACCGCATCTCATCATTAAACACGTTTCGGACTTTTACCCATAAAATAATAAAGTTGCGCCCAGACTGTTGGCAGATTTTTTATACTTTAGATGAAATCATATAAGAGTATTATAAGTTTAATCCATCCCAAAAGTTTGTAACGCATAGAACCAAGCCTCGGACGAAAAAAAGCTGTATATTATTTTTTGTTTATTTGTGGCCAAAAACTCCAAAACCGCTTGACGTCCGTCTGTTTATTTGTCCGTTAGCACGATAACTCAAGAACGCCTTCACCTGGGATCTTGAAATTTTGAATCTGGATATTTGGTAGAATTTGTAAGTTCGTTAACGGGCAAAATCGTCCTACTCCTTCGGGTAGCTGCCATACAAAATGTACTTAAAACACGTGTTCAAGAATATTGACTAATAACTTCGGAACGCCTAAAGCTACGACTTTGAAATTTTTTAAACGTTTATTTTTCAATAGTTGGAACTAAAGGTATGATCATGAAGAAAATCCTATTAGTCCTTCGTGTAGCTGCCATACAAATATCCTGTTAAAATGTCTTCAATTAATTTACGGAACTCACTATAACTCAAATAATCGTTTATCTATGAATTCGGAATTTTGTACAAATTAGTTTTGAGTGAAAACGAAGTTCGAGTTTACTAGTCATTGAGATAACCTTTGAACGCTTCAAGCTACGAGTTTGAAATATTGTACACATTAATTTTTGAATGGTTCCAAGGAAAAGGATAAATATATATAAGAAATCGAGTGAGTCCTTCCTGCATCTGCCATGCGACATTCCTTCAAAAAAGAAAATTTTTTTCCGTTGACTCACCCAGTTCAATATATGAAATTAAACACTGAATATTGTCTTTTAGTTTTGAGTAGCAATCAAATGCGAGTCCTTAATAAAGGATATACAACATGCACACACGTAATTCTACTTTATCCCCAACTACAATATAAATCGGAGTTCAGTATTCATCTAGAGTATTATAGGATTGGCTTGCAGTAGATCGTGACTGCAGTATGTTTTTTTTTCAAAAGTCTACTGGGCCTTACTTCTCCCACACACTTTTTTCTTCGCCAAATGGAGACATTTCCGCATCCAAAAAGTGCAATAGCTCCACATAATATGCTTCTGTGATTTTTTTACCCTTCTCAAGGTAATCAATCATCAAAATGCCTTAGGAATCCCAAAAAATCGTCCTCATAACCTTTCCGGGCGATGGAATAACTTCCGCCTTCCTTGTTGACTTTTCTCCAGTTGAAACCCATTGACTTTGACTGTACTTTGGTCTCCGATATAAAGTAATGAATCCATGTTTCGTCGACAGTAATAAATCGAGGCAAAAACTCCTTTTTATTACGCTTAAACAAGTCGAAACACTTCTGCGAAATGTTCTGACGAACCGCCTTTTGGTCGTAGCAAACGCGGCACCCATCTTGTCGATAGCTTTTTCATGCCCAAATCTTCATGCAAGATTAAATGTATGCGTTCTTCTGATATGCTCTCAGCCTCAGTAATCTCATGCAATTTTAAGGTAAAGCGTCCGCTAAAGGCGGGCCGCGTCGCAATGTTGCAGCGCGGATTTTTGTTTCTGCGTCCACTTGGGACCGATCACGGGAGATGGAAAATGCCAAGCCCATCTGTTTCGCTGCATCCACTGAGATGGAACGAGGTGGGACGAGCCGAGGCGCAATTCTGCTCGCGCAGAAATCCGCTCGCAAAGCGATCCGCCAGCAAAATCTGTCGCGCACCGATGCGGCCCGCCTTCAGTGTACGCACTTCCATAATAATGTATGGCAGGCGGAATTTTGCGATGCGGCCCATGCCGACCCGACCCGCCTAGTGAACGCTTACCTTTAAGGCCGGCGTCCACTAGAGGCGGGCCGCATCGCAACGGTGCGGCGAGCATTTTTTTTTCTACGTACCATGTTCCGTCGCGAGTCTCGTTTAGTGAACGCACTTCCATAACAATGTATGGCAGGCAGATTTTTGCGATGCGGCCGGCCCGGCCCGTCCGCCCTAGTGGACGCATGCCTTTAGTCGTCGATCTGCGTTCACGATTTTATTGACTTTTTTCACCATTTCCTCATTTGGAGCCCTTTTTGGCCGTCCCTGAATTCGTCATCAAATACACTTGTGCGGCCACGCATGAAGTCAGCAGCCTAAAACTGGATTGTCGCCAATGAAGGAGCGTCTTCACCGTACACAACGTCTAACTCGGCTTTTATTTCGGTCGGCGTTTTCCTTTCAAAAACAAGTACCGTATTACGGTTACGGAACGATTCTGGACTTTCTACACTCTTGCAAAAATACGATACTCGTTTGAATCAATCAATTGTCAAAACAAAAGCAATATTTGATATGGCTGAAATTTTAACATAGCCTTTCGATCGACATAAAAATTTCAGACCTGGAACGCCATCTTCATACTCAGGCTGGAAACTTTTCAATTTGCCCTCGAAAAATTCATTTTATTAGTAGATTATTGTGATCTACGAGCCTTCAAACGCCTTTGTCCGGCGGACTTATTTTTAGGGGTCTAGCCTTGAGCCGTCAAAATTCAAAATTTCATATCGATTGTGACTTTAGAATTAATTTAGTATTAAAAACTTAAATGAAATATTTCGAGATAGGAGTTTATGGCGGCAGAAGAGGACAAAACATATGTAGGGTTACTCAATAGGTACATAACAATTTTGTAATTTAATACAAACACACTCATAAACTTTTTTGCTGGTCTGTCAATGTCAAAACGTCAGTCAAGGTTTACATTTTTATCATGGTGTGAAGTTCACGAACGAGCAACGTTTGGAAATTATTTCAATTGTTCTGTGTTTTATTTAAGTACAAAATTGCTATGTTTTATTTAAGTACAAAATTGCTATGTCATTGAATAACCCTTTAGAAATTAATCATTAACATACGGACTAAATTTGTTTGCTATGAGAAAGCACAGACCTATATATACGAGTATTATGTCGTCAACCAATAGATAACAAGGTCCAAACATTTTTAGTTTGTTATTGTCCGAAAAGGTAAAAGAATGTTTTCTAGACAACAATATAAACAAAACCAAGAAAAAAATTCATCGCATACAAATTTAAACGAATTCCTGAATGGCGTAAATCGCTTAAACACAGTCCCCATCCAGAAGTTATTCAAGTGAATAATTCACGACTCGTACAGCTCGTCAACGATTAATTGATCTTTAGGCGGAAACTTTCCGGAAAAAATGCTAATGAATGGAAAGCTAATGAGTTCAATTACACACTAGGAATGTGCCCTCAATCGACCAGCAACACTACATCAGTCGGTTAGACAGGCAAAAGAACGACGATATTAAAAAGCGCCCTCACATTTAAGGATTCATTTGTAGCGAGATTGGTGATTATCTCATTCGTAATGGCTTCGTAAAGATATCCTTGACGGGCTGTAATTAAAACGCGAGATAATTGCATTTAATGATGTATGGCATCAGTTAGGATTCTGATTGCGCGAGAAAAATCCCTTCTAGTTCTTAGGATACGAGTAAGCCTAATACAGGGCAGGAGGGTGGGTGGCTCCATCTACCGATTAAGTTCTTCATTATTGCATAACATCCTCATAAAAAACGCGATTGGGTAATAAAGAGCCGCACTGATTCATCGAAGCCCAGTCAGAGTGCGATCATAATCCGAACAATTGCGCATAATCTCGATGTGCCCGAAAATAAGATAAGGGAAATCGATAGTGAAAAGAACAACATATCTACCTGTCAATTCACGATGTAAAAATGTAGTTCCCCAATTCGCGCTATCAAGCAATTACCAACGGGAACAGATAAGAGGCAGCTTAGCTTTTCCAGTCATCACGCCTATCAGAAGCCCCCGCTTATCGTGTTAATGAAAATTCAAGACAATTACCACCAAGTGTCATGCATCATACTCAGTACAATTCAAGAAAACCGGTTGCCGTATTTCAAAAAATTAAAATGCCGAAAATTTACCAAAATCTCCAATACTGGAAATTTTCAATCGCCACATTCCATCAAAGTAATTGTCGATTAGTTTCCCTTTGTACATCCAGGCTACACGTTATTAAGGGGCTTCCCAAAGACGTTTCGTTTGTAAACAGATCATACAATGCCCTTGGCAACTTCGGCATCCGGAACGTAACGTGCGCAGCGGTCCAGTTTGTCCAGTCTTGGGACTTGTCAACAGAAAAAACCACAAGACGAAAGATCGCCGACCTTCACAGTAACAACTGGCGACACATCGTACCGATTTCCGACTTGAATTATTATCAATTGTCGTAAGCAATGCAAATCACGAGTGACCTGAATCATCGGTTATCATATGCCGGAGGTGTGTGGTGACTGCACGAGACTCGCTATTCCAGGTAGGTATACATATGACGTCGTACGTTCATCTTAAATCTGTTTTAATTGATATAAAGCCAACAGATAAGATAAGGCTACATACCTTACGAGTCCAAATAATCTAGTGATTTCAGTACCAAGAGGACAATCTTATCCGGCAAGTTTGGCAGAATAAATTAATTCGCGATAATAAAAATTGGTTTCAAGATCACCTATATAGAACAATCCTCAGCAAAACCACCAGCAGCTGTAAGGGTGTTTCGGATAGTAAGCATGATACACCCTCTGACGTGTCTATGCCATCCGATGACGATACAGCTCCTTCGGACCTAGTCCAACACAGTCTTATAAAAACTGGCCTATCTAGTGAAGGTTTTCCAACTGTCATGTCCTTAAGGACAGCGATTAATCAACAGTCGGGGATTTCGTGTTGCGGTTTCACTCCACTAACGCCGGAAAACAACAAAAATTTCTTCAAATTTGCTTCTATGGTAGCTTACCATGAAAAAATTCCATTATTAAAAATTAATTGTACCTATTATATGGTGCCAGAGTCAAAATCGACGCTAGCCCTTTAGAAAAGTCTGCCAAGGGTAGGCTATGCCTAAAAAATAACGTTCCAAATAACCTCCTGGTTATTCTTTAGTTTGTCAGTCTCATAGTAACCTACACTCATCTCATCACTAAACGCGTTCCGGACTACCAGATTTTTTATGTATTTACTTTTTTTCTCAATTTCATAAAAACACAAAGGTTAATTTATCGACATAGACCTTTAGGGGTTGAATCTTTAAAAGATATGTGTTCGATTTTTAGGCGATTATATAGAAAGCCCGTTAAAGTAAAAAACAATTCGATATCTCATCAGATCTGAGGGATATGTCGGAATTCGTAAAAACGAACACAATCATTTTACACCCTTTACATTTTTACATATCGCAAAACCTGAAATTAATTTTTAAATCATTATAAATTCGATTTCATTAAACTTAAAATATTTGACGGAATTTGTGAGAACTTTAATAATACTTTACACCATAGAGATAAATGTATGTACTGGAGATGACGAGCAGCGACTGTTTTGAAGCCGGACGATTCCACACAAAGGTCCAGCAATTAACACTATTATATTATTAGCATCTTACTCACATTTATATTCTACCCCAGTCTTGAACACAAAAAACACCAAACATTTGAATACTAGGCTACTATTTGCATTTCACTGCCACCTGGCATCAAACGCTCCATACAAAAACGTTCAATTTGGCTTCAAAATGCTTCATACAAAAACGACGTCTTGTCGTCTCCAGTATTGCTATGCTTTACACCCTTAGAGGGTTGGAAATCCAAAAATGCTTAAATCCATTTTTTCCGATTATATTTAACGGCTTTGGAAGTAAAAGCGAAATTGACCCAAGAAATATAACGGAATTCGTGAAAATGTAAACAACTACTACCCACCCACTTAGAGGTTGGGTATCGAAAAATTTGGAAATATGTTTCTAGGCGCTTATTTAAAGAGCCCACAGAAGTAAAATTATTTTGATGACTAGACATGCCTAAGAGATATAACGAAATTCGTGAAAATGTCAAAAAAAAACACTTTTTAGATTTTTTTTTACTTCACCTTTGTACGCCAATAAAAATCTGAAATTATCCTTGCTTTTTTTACTCCTGTAGAACTTATGTATATGTGGTGTTGGCGAGATTCGATCTGGCGCTCTTAGCGTTGAACTTTATATATCCTAGCGAAGAACCAAAAATTCCACCGAATTGGTTAGTATAAGGATGCGATGGCAAGGTCATTATAATTCGCAGATTATAAAATATGTTTCGATATCGCTATATAGAGTAATCCTCAGCTATACCACCAGCTGTAAGGGTGTTTCGGATAGTAGGCATGATACACCCTCTGACAATTCTATGCTATCCGATGACGAAACAGCTCCTTCGGACCCAGTCCAACACAGTCTTATAAAAAACTGGCCTATCCAGTGAAGGTTTTCCAACTGTCATGCCCTCAGGGACAGCGAATAATCAACAGTCGGGGATTTTGTGTTGGGGTTTCACTCCAGAAACTCCACTGACGCCGGAAAACAACAAAAACTTAAACAAATTTGCTTCTATGGTAGCTTCTCACCATGAAAAATTCCATTCTTATATATGTAGTAAGTTTCAACTGTCTAGCATAAGCCTTTCCTGAGATACAAGAAACCACCCCGGAACTTAGCTAGCTCTATCAAAAATTTAATTTTTCTAGGATTCCTCTATGGTGTCTCTATATAGTCGTAAATTTTTAGGTCTCTATGGTTTACGGTTTTTGAGAAATAAACATAACGCAGCCACGATCGGCTGCAAGCCAATCGTATGATACTCTGGATGAAATACTGAACTCCGATTTATATTTTAGTTGGGAATATATCAAAAGAATGAAGAGTGCACATACAATTATTGCATGACCTTTTATTTACAGGTAGAAATTATTGTATGGTGGCTACTCGATGGATGGTTAAACGATTTTTTGAGTTTTTTTGAACTCACTATCCATAAATTAAGTTAGGACAGTTTTACCGAATTATTGTATGGCAAGTATATGAAGGACTTATGGGATATTTTTCATATTAATACTTTCAACGTATACAAAATTTAAAAATTGTAACTTAAAGCGTTCTAAAGTTATCGTTCAATATTGGTGAACACGTGTTTTAAGGACTTTTGTATGACAGCTACCCGACGGAGTCGACGGATGGCGCTAATTTATGAACTCAGTCTTGCTTTTGATATAAAACTAATTATTGTAAAATTTTGAATCCCTGCTTTAACTCGTACTAGAGTTATAGTGAATTCTATAACTTGCATAAATTTTTGAAGAATTTTTGTAGGGTGCTACACGAAGGACTCTTTCGATTTGCATCATTTCGGAACTTTCGCATTGTAAACTTTAAGTATGCAAAACTTCAAGTTCCTAGCTTGAAGCATTCGAGCAATAATTGTGAATACGTGTTTTAAGGACTCTTGAATTTAAGGTACCCGAAGGAGTGGAAGGATATCGCCAATTAACGAACTTAGCCTTACTTTTTCCATTTTACAGGTGGTGATAAAATTTCAACTTCCTAGGCCAACGTGTTCCTGAGTTATCGTGCAATCGGACGGACGGACAGACGGATGGACGGACGAACGGACTGCAAACGGATTTGGGATTTTTGGGCATAACTGAACACAAAATAAAATCTCTCCTAGTTGAAGAGTTATCACAGAGGACAAGTGCAGTTCCAACTAGAAACTATAACATCTTTCAGCCTCTTCGCGCTTTTCTGGATGTTTACTACTTTTCGCCACTAGTAAGACTTCAGAGAACACATGACACTCTACAACTCGGATCTCTGTCCACTTCTTATATGTACATCTTTTATTATTAAATTGAAGCATGCGCTTTTTACAAACAAATTTTTTATTTTGTCAATTTTTAATTTCTAAGCTATTGTATTAGTGAAATCGTTATATTTTGTATCAATGGCTTTTAAAAAATAAAAATAAAATAAAATATAACTTTTTTTCTTCCGAGGCTATGCCCTACAAACTTTTCGGGCTGGATTAAACTTATAATACACTATATGATTTCATCTAGAGTATAAAAATCAGAATTCTTTTCTTTTCATACCCCTCCTTCTTCCACTGTAATCTCCTTCACCAGCAAAATTGTTTTTCCTGCTAGAAGTCTACTGGGCCTAACTGCTGCAGAATTTCTAAGATCACATCTGGTACGGTTCTTTAGATATAAAAATTTAATTTTTTGAAAAATAGCTATCCCCCACTTTCGTGTGCCATCAAGGCTCATAGTGTCTCTTAAGACAATCACAAAGTTTTAATCTTCTGGCAACCGTTCAGGAGATATGGATTTTAAAATGTTTCGATCCCAGCTTTCGAGTGCTTTGGATGCATTAGTTTTCCTCCCTACTCTCATACCCCTCAGCCCTTATCGACCATTTTTTTGCAAATGGGTCCGCTATCATAGTTATACATAAGTTCCAAGTTTCAGCCTTCTAGCATAAGCGGTTCTTGAGATCTAGAAACCAAAATTGTTCGTCTAAAACGATCCGGCCATCTCCCTCTCACACTTCCATCCACGCAAAAAATACCACTTGTAGGAATTCACCTAATCTACCCATCAAAAAAATTTAACTTAATATCTCCATAAGTTTCTGAGCTACGAGCCTTTAAACGCTTTTACTACGGCGGCTGGGGTGGTCATACGGAATTTTTTTTTTATTGCTTTTTTGGAGTTTACTTAAAACGTGAAAATACAAAATTTCAGGGTAGAACATTTTTTTGAAATTTCAGGTTGATCACAATACTTTATTATTGAAAAATAATGAAGTAAAATAACGTTCAAATCAGTCTCCTGGGTATTCCTTGAGAGTTGAATATCGAAAATTGCTAAAAATGCTTCTTTAGCCATTATATTTAAGCACCCTAGAAGTCAAAGCGAATTTGATATCTCACTAGGCCTAAGAAAAATGTCGGAATTCGTGAAAACGTACAAAACTACTTTACACCCCCCTAAGATTTCTATACCAACAATTTTTAGAAAGCGCAGAAGTAAAATTAGTTTGATATCTCAACAGACCTAAAAAATATGACAAAATTCGTGAAAATGTAGAAAAACCCGTTTTCACGGACACTTTTCTTGCACCCCCTCCGCATGTTAGTGGAAAACTGCAAACTGTGTATAAAGTTGGTCGGTGTATTGTATGATACACTAGACACTAGACAAACCCATTAGGCCCCGGCCTAACTCACTTTCAAATTACTAAGACATCTTTCTTATGAACCTCAGTTGAATTTCAAAATAAATTGCTTTTAACTATGCATGTGTGATAATATAAGTTGTATGTAATTCAAATTTTCCATCATCTTTCCTGTCTTGAATATGTACAGTATAGTATTTAATTAAGCGATAAAAACATCTTGGAAATTTTCGAAAACAGCAACTAGTTTTTAATAATGGAAAGAAAAACATGGAAAGAACAGATGGAAGTTTTATAAAATTAACAGTGGAAAGCTTGTAGCGAGATTTAATTAGCCATTCGAATCCAAAACGACAAAGGACGAGATTGTCTTAATGGGAATTACCCGATCTTACTAAAACCAGCTTTATTCTATAGCTGACAGCGAGTGTATTTCTTACAACTTGTATATTTTTTACCAGTACCGGCTCAATACTGCAGTCTCGAGATCGTGTGATCACGTTTTCATACCATAAACTTGATCGATCTGCTGTTTTGTTTTACCTTATTCAACGGAATTTTCTGTTCTTTAAGCCGTAGGCTAAAGATCAATTTTTGTGATAAGAAGAACGTCTTACTTTTACTTAATAATGCGGGGCAGTACTAACTTGCTGGAAGCATAAATGGTATTCTGCTCCATATTCTCGAGACGGATCTTCCCCAGTGTAAATGCGTTATAATGATCGCCGTTAAGACGTTGTCCTTAAACATGAGAATACCTAAAAGAATATTTTTTATGGCTACCAATTCTCGTATCGGATTTAGCATATACAGCAAAATTAATTGCACTTAAATCGCTTTATTGCAACTTTTTTACTATCGATTTTGTATTTATTTCATTCCGGGGTATCTACGTATTAAAATGCAATAACAATGTCAAATTATATGGTATTTTCTTATAATTTTTTAAGTACCTAGATGATATTAAACCGACCAACTGTATTATTAGAGATGTTATTTGTTTTTGTTTAGCATTCAATAAACCGGTTTAGAATCCGAATCCGATCTTTATTTTGCCACATTTTATCTAATTTCATTTATTTTTAGTTATTTTGCTGTTTTTATTTCACTTAATGTGATATAGTCAAAATTCTTCCCCAGTTGTGGGTGGTGATTTAAACAGAGAATCAGGACGGAATAGCAGCACGGATGGAAATCTCATCACGCAAACTTAACAACTTTAAGAATAAATTTGAATTCAGGTTGCCGTAATTGGATCTCATTGCCTAGAAGAATCTGAATATTAGTGGACCCCAGAATAGCAAGAAAAAAATGTCAGAGACTTTTTATGTTATCAGGTAAAACTCTATTTCAGGATTATTTTACACTCAACCATTAAGTGTGAGAGGTTTTATTTGACTCCTTACGGATTTTAGGACTTTAAGATATTCAACTCCTACGGAGATGTAAAGAGGTTGTACACGATTTCGACAAATTTCGCCATACTGATTGGATATTGAATAGATTTTCACTTAAACAGGCTTTTAATATAATTGTTTAAAAATCGGTTTCAGGATCTTTCGATATTTAAACCCTATGTGGAATAATGGAGTTTTACACGTTTCACGAATTCCGGCATATCTCTTAGATCTGATGAGATATTAAGCTGGTTTCTACTTTCACAGCCTTTTTTTTATAGTCGCCTAAAATTCAATAACATAACCGATAGTTTTGCTTCAATGTATAGTTTATTTATTTCAATGTTCAATCGAAGTTACATTTCGACTTTAGCCGTTTTCAGAACTATGTGCTCAAAGTGTAATTCAATTGTAGTGGCGTAAGCTTCTCCTACTTAGACCCGAAAATAAATAATATTTACTAGGTTAGACTGTTGGTAGAATTTTATTACCTAGATGAAATCAAAGAGTATTCTAAATTTAATACGAAAATCCAAAATCCGTTTGCTATCCATCTGACCATCGAGACTATCCTTCTATCCGCACGATAACTCAAGAACACGTTGACCTAGGAAGTTGAAATTTTATCACCACTTGCAAAAGGGAAAAAGTAAGGCTAAGTTCGTTAATATCCTCCCACTCCTTCTGGTACTTTCCATACAAGATTTCGAATATAATGCAAATCGAATGAGTCCTTCGTAAAGCAGTCTACAAAAGTCCTTCAAAAATATATGCAAGTTACAGAATTTACTGGAACTCAAGGACGCGTTAAAGCAGGATGTAAAATTGTTCAGGAATTAGTTTTAAGTCATAAGCAAGACTGAGTTCATTAATTTGTAGCATCCCTCAGCTCGTAGCTGACATACAAGAGAGCCTAAAACATGTGTTAACCAATACAGAACAATAACTTTAGAACGCTTTGAGGGCTTTGAGCTAGGACTTTGAAATTTTGTATAAGTTGATTTTATAACAGTCGCAATTAAAGGTATGCAGATGAAAAATCCCATCAGTCTTTCATCTAGCTGCTATACAAAAATCTTGTAAGAATGTCCTAACTTAATTTACGGAACCCACTATAACTCAAGAAATCGTATATCTACAGTCTAAATTTTGTACAAATTAATTTTGAATGAAAATGAAGTTCGAACTCGTTAGTGAGTGAAATTTTTGTACTCCTTCAGGTAGCATGATGTCCTTAAAACACGCGTTCAAGAATATTGACCGATAACTTCAGAATGCTTTAAGGTATTTGATTTTTTCCCAATTGATATTTTAATGGTGGCATGTAGAGGAATTGGTACGAGGTAGAGCCTGTGGTAAAAAAATGTCGAGATAAGAAAAAATCATTTTTAATGTTTTCAATTGCATTTTTTCAAATAAATTGCCATTGTTTGATAGATTTTTATCTCATAATAATTATATTATTATTGTGTTGTATTATTAAATTCAATAAAATAAGACCTCCTAATATATTTTTTATTACTTTATTTATCAATTTTGATACACGTAACTGCCTAATTATTTTCTCGACTTAAGCTGTTATCGCTTTTTACCACAGAATCCTTTGAGCCCTTCGTGTAGCTTCCATTCAATGATTTTTGGAAAATATGCACAGTTAAAAAAATTCATTGAACTTTACATGTTTTGGATAGTAGGCAAAAATGCCACATCGTTTCAAGTAAATTTACATTGTGATGTAATAGTCAATTTGAAGGTAATTTTAAATTTTCGGTCAGTAAATTTCAACTTCAAAACTAGCAGAACTGGATATTCTCTTGAATTCGCACTCTAAGAAAAATTAAGTTATTTGGGCGCCGAAACGGAGTTCTATACCATCCATCACTTTTTCGTGTAAAATTACACTTTCGTTGAAAGTAAACTTCCTTTCTGTGGTGTGGGGATTTAACTCAAATTTTGTGTTAAATTATACCCTGGAAGCAAAAGTTAGACTTTTTTTTTTTACATATTTGCATTTGAATATGAGAAAAATCCCATGAGTATGAGTAGCTGCCGTACAAAAATTCTGTAAAATTATCCTCATTCAATTCACGGAACTCACTATAACTCAAGAAATCGTTCAACCACGAAGTTGAAATTTTGTACAAATTATTTTTGAGGGAAAATTAATTTCGAGTTTATTTGTCAGTAAAATTCCTTTACTCCTTCGGGTAGCTCCCATACGAAAAGTCCTTAAAGCCCGTGTTCAAGAATATTGACCGATAACTTCAGAACGGTTTAAGCTACGTCTTTTAGTTTCGAGTAGCAACCAAATAGGAGTGCTTAACATAGGAGAAACAAGATGGGCACTCCTTATTCTATTTTATCCCCAACTGCAATTTAAATTGAAGTTCAATAATTTTTTTTTCTGCTGTTGTGTGATTGTAAATATTTTTTTTCAATTGTCCTTGTTTTGGCTAAAACTACCAGAACAATGTTCAAAAGTGATCAGGAGCAGTAGAAATATGATCTTCTTTACCAGAACTCTACGTTATTATTTTTGGTGAGTTTCTCTGCTGTGGTGAATTTCTCTGCTGTGGTGAATTTCTCTGCTGTGGTGAATAGCACTAAAATTTTTTGAGTCGACCTTTTCGGGATAAGTACAATATAACAATCTCAATAATAATCAGGAACGCTCGAAATTTGTTAGGTTATAGGCCATGTTAATGCAACATCCGTCGAATTTGTTGTGAATTGTTCAGTAGTGAATGGCAAATTAACATACCATGGAAGGGTATAGTGTTGAACAACGTGTGCAAACCATCAAATTTTATTTACAAAATCAGAGCTCCGTTCGAAAAACGTTTAGCGCATTGCGTGATTTTTAACGACGAGGCCCATTTCTTGATGAATGGATGTGTGAACAACCAAAATTGTCAGATTTGGGACTATACCACTAAATCCACACGAGATACACCAGCACCAAGTCACTGTTTGGTGCGTTTTTTGGTCTGGCGAAACTTCTTCCAAAACGAAACTGCCATTGCCATAACCGTCAAAAGATCGATGATAAGTAACTTCTTATGGCCTAAACTGGATGATATGGATATCGACGATATGTGGTTCTAACAGGACGGCGCTACGTGCCACACAGCACATGTCACGATGGACATTCTGCACGTGCAATTTGAGGGCATCGTTATCTCACGCGGCGGCGACGTGAACTAGACACCGTGGTCGTGCGATTTAACGCCTTCAGACTTATTCCTTTATGGCTATCATAAATCGCAGGTCGATGCGTATAATCCGCAAACAACTGATGACCTTTAAGTCAACATAACGAACACCATCCAGCAAATTCAGCGAGATTCATGCGACAAAGTCGTCGAAAATTGGGCCTCTCGAATACGTGCCACCAAGCAAAGCTAGGGCGGACATTTGAACGAAGTTACATTCCATACTTAATGCCATAAAATATTCTTTCAAATAAAAAAGAATTGGGTGGATATCTCACACACAACTTGTTTTATTTACATTTAAAAATTTAACGTCCTTGTTGAAAGACCCTATATAAGAAGCTGGTTAACTATGGTTTGTTTCAAAAACACGCAATTTTTGAATTAGCGAAGTCTATTCTTCGGCTTAAAACGCCAGAAGTATTGCTTAAAAGTATCAGAAACTGTAGAACTCATATACATTCAGGAAGAACTCCATTTTTTGGGATATGCTGGGAGGCCGGGACATAATATGTTAAAGTCACACGCATCTCCGCATCGTAATAATAAAAAATCTGCCAACAGTCTGGGCGCAACTTTATTATTTTATGGGTAGGAGTCCGAAACGTGTTTAATGCTGAGATGCGGTGTAGGTTACTATGCGATTGATAACCTAAAATATAACGTTCCAAATTGCCTTCTGGTTATTCCTTAGGTTGTCAGTCGCATAGTAACCTACATCGCATCTCAGCATTAAACACGTTTCGGACTCCTACCCATAAAATAATAAAGTTGCGCCCAGACTGTTGGCAGATTTTCTTTACATATTTATGTATTTGTTTTTTCAATTGATTGAATAGAAGTCAAAGTGAATTCGATCTCATTAAACCTAAAAAAAAATTCGGAATTCGTCAAAACTTGAACAATGTCTTACTCCCCAGGAGATTTAATATCAAAAAATAATTAAATTGGTTTATTCCCCGACTATATTGAAAGCAATTAGAAGTGAAAGTGATTTCTATTTGTCATTAGACCTAAGAAATATATCGGAATTCGTGAAAAAATACATAACCGCCTTACACCACCTTAGGGGTTAGATATCGAAAAATTTGGAAAAACGTTTCGAGACGCTTATAGTAAGAGCCTGCAGAAGTAAAATTGATTTTATAGCTATGTTGTTGAAAACCATTCTACATTGGTGGCAAGGAATGGGGAATCAATTACAAGATTTGAAAATTGTTTGCGACAATGCCCCATGCCATGCGAGATTGGAGGTGGCCATCAGAGAGGTGAATGAGCATGGTACTACAAACTTGCTACGTCTTTCGCCATATTTTGCAATGCTTAATCCAGTTGAGCATATTTGGTTGAAAATTAAGACCTATGTAAAAGGACACTTGCAGCTACCAAATGTCACTGGCCTAGGCATTGGTTAACAACAATAGCTGGTGGTGACTGTGCTCGGGCGGAGCAGCATACTACCACTTTTCATGCCAAAGCTTTAGCATTGGATGATATGCAAGTGGGAAATTAAGTTTAAATATTTTGTTTATCAATTTAAATGTTATGTTATATGTGTTCTGAAATTCAATTCATATACTCTGAAATACAATTTACATTTTCTGAATTCAAACTAACGTATTCTGAAATACAATTCACTATTCTGAAATACATTTTACCTAATCTGAAATACAATTCACTATTCTGAAATACAATTTATATAATCTGAAATTAATATTATATAGTGTTGAAAAGATGTAGAAGTCTACTGACTCCAACTCGTGTAAAATTTTCAAGTTCATGTCTGGTACGGTTCTCGAGATAAAAAAATTGAATTCCCCCTTCAAAAAGTTTCCATTCAGTAGACTCAACTTATGATACCATATATAGAAACCAAATTTTATCTTCCTGCTGTAATTGGTTCGAAAGATATTGTAATCCAAAGTTTTTCACCAGCCGCCCGCACACCCCACCACCCCCCTTAAAAATTTTAGCCGTTGTCTAATATCAAAGTATCTCTAAAGACAACCACAAAGTTTCAACTTTCTGACATCAATCGTTCAGGAGATATCAATTTTACAATGTTTCAATACCGGCTTCCTAGCGTTTCGGACTCATTGTTTTTCTCCCCACTCCCACACCCCTCCACCACTATCGACCATTTTTTTGGTAAATGGATCCACAATCATAGTTCTACATAAATTCCAAGTTTCATCCTTCTACCATAAGCGGTTCTTGAGATCTAAAAAATACAATTTTTCGTCTAAAGCGCTCCCTACCACTCCAACCCAATTTTTTGGTACAGAGACTTGCAGGTGTGATGGGAGGTGGGGAGAGTATTTTAGACAGAAGTTGAAACTTGGAATTTTTATACATAGCTACGATAGTGGAGCTATTTGGAAAGAAATGGTCCAGTATATCCTAAGATTCACATCTCCTGAACGGTTCATGCCACAAAGTTTAAAATTAGTGATTCTTTGTAGACATACAGGGTGCGCCATCTTTTATATCGGTATGTAAACATTGAATAACTTTGAAAAAAAAACAAGTGATTTTTATATGTGAGGTATTTTTATTCAACTTGGTCCAATAGAATTTATTTGGATTAGTTTTTGAATACAATATCAATCAAGTGGCTGCCCGTATTGGCCACAGCAAAATGTGCCCTTTTTGCTGCGTTTTCCATTACTTTTTCGAGCATCTCGGGCGGTATAGTGATGATTTCGGCACGAATGTTTGCTTTGAGCTCGTCAATGGTCTGAAGCTTGCTGGCGTACACTTTGCTTTTCAAATAACCCCATAAAAAGAAGTCCGCAGGAGTCAAATCTGGAGATCTTGTTGGCCAGTCAATGTCACCCCTCCACCACTATTGACCATTTTTTTGGAAATGGGTCCACTATCATAGTTTTACATAAGTTCTAAGTTTCAGCCTCCTAGCATAAGTGGTTTCTGAGATCTAGAAACCAAAATTGATCGTCTACAACGCTCCCCCCTCGTCCCCCCTCACACCCCCACCCCCTCAAAAGATACCATTCGTAGGGGTTCACCCAGTCTACCCACTATAAAATTTTAACTTAATATCTCAACGGGTTTGGGAGCTACGCGCCTTCAAACGATTTTGGGTACGGCGTCTACGGCGGACAGACGGACTTTTTTTTGCTTTTTTGGTGTTTACTGTTCCTAAAACGTGTAAATACAAAATTTCAGGGTAGCAAATTTTTCTGAAATTTCAGGTCGATCACAATACTTTATTATTAAAAAATAATAAAGTAAATTGATGCCTACCCAAAGTTCCCGGTTGAATTGCCATTTGACTGGATTACTTTTGGATTATTCTTATGGCCAAATGTCGACCCTTGAACTTCTTCTTGTAGTGAAGGTAAATAAAATGAAATTAGGGTTTAAAGAATATACCTACTAAGTGTTGAAGGATTTTTGCAAAGAAGCCTGAACAGACTGACAAAATTTTTAGTAAGCAGCATTAACATTCCGGGACACAAACCAAGCACAGTTATACTTTGTGTGGTTTGTTCGAAAATCGAATTTCGAATACGCGGTGTAACGGAAAAACCTTGTGTATTGCTTGTAAAGTTCGTTTTCCAGTTGAACAGCAGATACGACACAAATTTTTTTAATTAGAATTAAGTCGCATAATTCTATGCACCTCAGTTAATTGATTGCGGTAAATGTTTTACTAATTAACGTAAAGCACAGACAGTACGTGGTCTTGATTTTATGTTAATATGAAGTTAAATTTACCACAATTCTTCAAGGTTTGATTGGAAATATTTTTCTAAATAATACGCCCATAAAATAGAAGAATTTCCGTTTAATTGAAACTTGTAATTTGCGATAAGAAAGAATTTTCTTTCAATTATACCGCCAAAAATTCGAAATACGAGACGCGGCAACGTCGCCACTATCTGGCGAGTCTATAAAACGAAGCACCGCCATCGAACCGAATGTCATTCGAAAGCAAACATTCGGACGTGTTGGTTGTTGTCTAGTTGATCACCGCTCACTACTCAATCGTAACTAAAGTTTGCTGTCGATAAAATCTCAATCTCAAGCAATTCGTTAAAATCATCAATTCGAATCGCTTCCTTCTGTCTCCTACATGAAGTTTCCGTCATCTCGAGAAAAAATCAAATTCGTCAATCGAAGAAAAGTGCGCGTTATCCGGAGTGCAAATTTACCTGGTGCAAGTTGAAAAAAAAAAATCACAGTGCGAGTTTGGAAGTGCTTAAAGTATTTAAAAAGATTCAAAGCAAAAAAAAAGTCAATCAGCAAACGCCGTGCTCTGAAAATTGTGCAATTCAGTGAAGAAATTCGAATTGGACCGTCGTCGTTCGTGTCCAAAGAAATTTTTTTGAAATCAAAGAAAAGTTCGCAAAGTTTGCGTTTGTTCAGTTCGAAGGCAAAGATTTTGCGAAGAAACCTCAGTGCAAGCGGGAAAAATCAGAAAAGTTGTCACCATGAGCGGATATTCGGATTTATCGTCGAAAATGGAAAACAGCCGGTAAGTTGGAAAATGAGGGCGGGTTAGGTCCAGGTCCATCGGGTGAAAACGCCGGGTACAGCGTTGCTTGTTTTGGTTTTGTTAAGTGAAAAGGACGAGAACTGCGCAACGGAAATTTTTGCGCACATCAGGTGAGGTGATGATACCGTCACCGCGTATCCGTGTCATTCGATGACACTGTCTCTAGGTTTTTCTTTTATTTACCTCGCTCTGAATATTTGTCATCTTGTTACATTCAGGAATTTCTACCTTCCCGTGCGGTACGGAAAAGTCGGTAAAAACCAAGCGGAAAAATGCTTTGTGGCGTGAAGGGAAACTTCTTGTGGCGTCTTCTAACGGTTGTCAAAAATCGAAAGATCCAAACAGCCAACCAACGCGAGGCAGCAGCCAATTCAAGTGAAAAGGGAACCTTCACTTTGTACAGTGGACTACAGAAGCGCGACGATGGAAACTTGAAATGGAACTCGGTGGCAATTTGGTTTTTAAAGTAGTTGTGAAAATGATGGGCCGAAGAATCGTTTTAAATTGTGTTGCGGTGGATGAAAAGATGAGGATCGACTTCTTCAGAGATTTTGTTCTCTATCCGTTCCTGGAGAATGCCTCGCCTTATCTTTGAGGGTTTACTTTTTTCGTGAAAATTGAATTGAAGGGAATCAGGCCCTACATTGCCCTTAAATCGCAAGAGAGTCCGAGAGTCCGAGGACAGTGTTGTCACTTTATCGCTACTGTGGTAATCTACCACATCTACAGGTAGTTCAAAATCTACCACCGTTTTCAATCAAGCCTGTGATTCTTTTAATAAAGATCCATTAAAGGAAAATCACTAAGGCCTGGTATTTCAATGTAAAGTTAACTTCTCAGTTTCGTAACTAATGCCAATAAGTTAACTGACAGTTAACTTGTTAAGCGTATTTCCAAAAATGTTTGGTTTCAAGTTTGTAAATTGTAAGTAAGTAAGTATACTTAACAGTTTATCGATAATAAATAAATTCAACAAATAGAAACAATTACAGTCAATTTAGAAATTACTTCAAAATTTTTAAGGTTATCAACTGGCAACTGTCAGTAAAATATAAGCAGGAGTTAACTGATGCCTGAAGTATGAGTTAAGTTTTACTAACACTTTGAAGGTTATCTGATATTAAAATACGGAAAATTATTTTAACTATCAGTTAATCAAAACCATTCAAGTTAACTTTATATTGAAATACCGGGCCTAAGTAGGGATGTTAATATCGATATTGAAAAAAATATCAATATCGAAGAAAAATATCGATATATCGAATATTTTTTCCAATGAAAATAAATTCATATCTCCCTTCCCACATCAAATTTAACTTTAGGGGAGCATATCACAAAGGCTTTTCAGTGTAAATTTCATGACTCATTTTCTCAGAAACCACTCGAATGAAATTTTGGACACTTATTCCTTACTGCAAAACGAGCAAATAGAGCGAAGTAGAATTTTATTATTTTTGCGAAGATTGTATATGTATATTGCACATCTAATTTTGAAGAACAGAAATCGTCAAGTCAGTCTCATATTACATTATTAAATAATTAAACATTTACATTTCCTTCTACTCAATCTGACAGTAGAGGTGTCATGAGTGGTTCTTCAGAAAATGGATCAAATGTAAAAAAAAACTTTTCAGGAGAGGCACTTCTTGATCTCGTGGAGTCTTGCAGTTTAAACAGTTTTATCCAGAATTGAGTATAAAATGAGAATTTAAAAAAAAAAATTGTTTACCCTAAAAGCGACATGCTCTCCTTAAGATTGCGGCGGTGTGCGGCTTTTAAAACGAAATTTAAAATTGTTCTTCACTTCACTAAATTTTCGCAACAAAAAACAAGGCTAAATGCACTTTCGAAGTGATAATAAAAATATACGAAAAAAGGATGTTACGCAGCAATGGATAGTTATGGTTTGCTGTGACTCTTTAATACAAACATATTACTTTCTTCCTGGGTTTTTAAATTCATTCTACTTGAAAGAGCAAGATTAAAAACCAATAATAACAAGGTACTGAGCGGATAGATAGTTTCCTGGTTAGCCCCACCTACAGAAACCACGTGTCTTGCATCTTTTTGTTTCGACAGAAATAAACTTTCCGTGATCGAAAAACAGTTTTCTAGTTTCAACCTTTCTGACATCCCTCATATACATTATTATATAAGATTTTCGTGTAGGGGTTTCAAATTTATGTTTCATATGCAATGCTATGCCTGTTTTCACCTATCTAATAAAGTCTACCACTTTTCCCCAGTCTACCACACTTTTTCTTCAAATTCTTCTACGCTGTGTCCAAAAATTACAACACTGCTCTGGACCAATGATATGATATGTATCCAATCGCGTCAAATACTGTGCTACCTACTTGGTGGAGTTAATACCAACTTGATGTCAACCGTGACATCCTTGTTGACAGGCTTTTTCTACTAGGATATCGTCCTAAAAAGTATTAAGTCCTACCCACTGAGATATAAGATCATCAGCTTATTTTTGTATGGAATTTGACAGTTTGAAATAGCCGATGAAATCGTACCCTCTCGCTCTTTCTCAAATTCCGAATTTCGAAACATAGGCACCAACTTTAAAAAAAAATTAAAATATACAATTCGAATTGTTCAGTGATGCTCAAGTTTCGGAGTGTAGCTCTTCTTAACGCCCTTAAATCACACAAAATATAAATCAGCCATCTAAATTTAGGTTAAATTACTTTTGTTCAATGTTTCACAAAGTTACAGAGAATATGAATTACTGTTTCGTCTTCCTCCTCATCCAGACAGCTTCTACAGAAAGTCGTTTGAAAAGAATCGCTGTCTTTTAGCATGCCGGATTTTAAGACAGTGTCTGGTCAGGACACTTACTGTGGGTGCTGATTCTCTCCCTTTTTAGCAAATTGAGCCTTATACAGCGATTTAGATCCAGCTTCGACCATATCTGTCAGCTCAGTGCGCCAAGCCAAGACTTCTATTAAACTGGCTCGAAAACTTACTCGAAGTTGAGCTCATTCTGTTGAACGAGATCAACATCAATAGCTTTGAGAAGCTACGGAAAGACTAAAATTTCTCATAGTAATCTATGATATGTATCGTCTTGTGTTTACATAAATGTAAAACCAAGAGCAATCATCTGTAATTTAGAGATTGTTTTTATTTTGCATTTTTGATCACATTCACATAAAGAAAAAAGAGGAGCGATTAAGAATACAGTCACAAAACTTGTAATGTTGTATGGAAATCTGGCCCGAATGATAACATAAAGCGAATTCTTATTCCAATAAGCGATGAATTTCGTTTGTGGAAAATGGAACTAACTTGTTTTGATAACAAAATGCGGCTTATAACATTATCCGCGATTACTATAAGCGGCAACTTCTGTATAACAAACATTCCATTTTTTTCAATATTAAGTGTTGAAACTTCACGAAACGTTAAATTTGTTTGTCTGCCTGGCCGTTGTGATCACCTATTTCGATAGTCACAATTTTGTGATGTTTTTTTAAAACGTCAAAATTGTGACTAATGCTAGAATATGAAAAGTCACAGATTTTCTAAATTATATATATTTCCGCTAAAATTGTGACTTGTGTTGTGTCTGTACACAGAATAGGCCTGTATATTCGTATTGCAGTAGCCAATATTCCCTGTAAAATTTATACAGCTTAGTTACAATTTTATAAACTCACTAGCCGCGTACCGCGGCTACGCTCGCTTCGCTCACGTTGTTTCATCGCTCCTGTTACTCCCGTTGATCCATTGGTCCTGCTTCTCCCGATACTCCTGTTACTATCGTTGCTCCCGTTACTCCGGTTGCTCCCATTTCTCCCGTTGCTCCCGTTACTCCATCCACCATCCTCCATCCACCATCCCCTATCCACCATCCCCCATCCGCAATTCCCCATTTCTCCCGTCGCGCCGTTGCTCCCGTTACTCTATCCTCTATCCACCATGCTCCATCCCCCATCCACCATCCTCCATCCTCTACCCACCATCCTCCATCCACCATCCTACGTCCTCCATCCACAATCCTCCATCCTCTATCCACCATCCTCCATCCGCTATCCACCATCATCCGTCCTCTATCCACCATCCTCCATCCATCATCCTCCTTCTTCCATCCACCATCCTCTATCCACCATCATCCATCCACTATCCTCCATCCACAATTCCCTATCCACCATCTCCCATCCTCCATTTCTCCCGTCGCGCCGTTGCTCCCGTTACTCTATCCTCTATCCACCATACTCCATCCCCCATCCACCATCCTCCATTCCCCATGCACCATTCTCCATCCTCTACCCACCATCCTCCATCCACCATGCTCCATCTTCCATCCTATATCCACCATCCACCATCCCCAATCCCCCCATCCTCTATCCACCATCCTCTATCCACCGTTCTCCATCCACCATCCTTCATCTTCCATTCGCTATCCACCATCCTCCATCCACCATCCTCCGTTCTCTATCCACTATCCTTCATCCATCATCCACCATCCTCCATCTTCCATCCTCCACTATCCCCTATTTAACACCCATCGTCCAACTTTACCATTTAGTAATAGGAATAGGCATAACTAATACACCAAAAACGAACTGCCGCTAAATCATATGAAAAACAATCAAATGTTGAAATAACTCGCGAACCACCAACTGTTAAATAATTTTGTTAACGCAGAAACCATCGAGGGCGTACCCTCAACAAATCACCAAAGTTTCATCGCAATTGGATGAGTGGTTTAGGAGCCTATACAGGACAAACAGACAAACAGACAGACAAACATTCATTTTTATATATAGAGATATTCGTTCAATACCTTGCATTGTTTATCCTGTAAAGTATATAACAAATGCAAATAATTTGGTATTTTTTCAATTTGAAATTACTCCTAAAAGTTAGAATTTAATTTTTCACGTTGCCTGATCTGTTGAACCATGTTACTGACTCTTTCCTTCTCAAGATTCAAGTCATCTGTGGTTCAATCCCAATTTGTGCCCCGGATAACTTTCGAAGTTTCTCTAAACTAAAAATGAAATGAATTTTTGAAAGAAACCAACAGAAATGTTTCAATCAAAAATTATATTATTTACATTACCAATTTTGGATCTAATGAAAGTTTAAAATCATCAGAATTTTGTTCAACAATGCATAAACTCGGCTTATCATGGACAACTTTTTCGAAATATTGACATTTGAAAAACGTTGACTATGTGAGATAGCAAATCGAGGTCCCCAGTTATATATCTCAGTGGTCCTACCTCGCACCCAAAAGGTACAGTTTCGCGGAACCCTTTCTTTCACTGTTCTAAGTTTTTCTGGCGTACCGCACGATGGCCATCTAGTGCCCATTTTGTTTATTTTTATGCCACTTTGACGTCAGTTCGGTTATTTTCGGTTCGAGGATTCTACTGTATGCAGAAATTCTGTCGAAATGTTTGCAGCATTCTCTGGGCAAAAGGATCCAGTTCAATCTAACTAGGGAGGTAAAACAACAGACACACTAAGGGCCATTCCTACGATGCTCAGTTACGTTCTAACTGGAACTTTAACTGACAGATTTTCATACTAAATTTCCGGTTAAAGTTCCAGTTAGAGTTTAACTGACGATCGTAATAATGACCCTTAGAATAAAAAGGTCCATTGTGTTACAACAGGATCATTGAATCCGGTCCTACTCGCTAAACCATTTAGAGCTTGTAATGAAGCGTTGGATTCTCGTTACCTCTGTTACGGCAAGATCTCTTAGGGCCGTTCCTACGAGTTCTAACTGGAACTGTCAGATTTTCATACAAAACTTCCGGTTAGAGTTTCAGTTAAAGTTTAACTGACGATCGTAATAATGGCCCTGAGACTGTTGGAGAAGTATGTTCCTAGATAAGCTTAGAGCTGGATAGGTGCAGAGACGATGAAGGACTGTCTCAAGCAGGTTCTACAGAAGCTGTTTGTAAAGAGGTCAGGACACCGACTGTAATGCTTATACTCGCCCTTTTGAGCAAAATCAATCTTTTAGAGCGTTTCAGATCCCGCTTGGGCCAGATCTGTCTCGCAGTGTGACAGGTAATGCCCTCTATCCATCTTGAGTTGGTTTTCTCAACTTAGTCCAATTCAAGTAGCACCTTACATGTAGAGAGAGGCACACCGGTCCGGCATAATCTGAAGGGTAGAAAAGCACCGAGCGAGTTCGTCAGCAATATTGAAATGTTCTGCCAGTTCCTTAAGAGATCGACATTAAACGGAGACCTTTGATGTTGTCGAGGCCGATTTCAAGGATTTTATTGCCGCTTGACTGTCTAGGAAAATACTAATATCCCCAATACACCTGAGCTAGGACAAGGCCTCCTTGATCGCCATAAGCTCCGCCTGATAGACACTACAGTAACCGTCTTTGAAGAGGTTCAATACGTGCCATATGAACACTACACGGCGTATTCCTGGACAGACCGCACAAGGGATATTTAGAGTGATCACAGAGTATAAGGATCTAGGAAATCAAACAAGGTTCTACGAATAAAATCGACAAGAGAGTTTGCTTTTGAAATAACGCAGTTAATGTGGGAGTTGAAACTAAATTCAAAATTAATTATGACATCCAGATCGGTAAAATCCCTCAGTTCTTAAGACTGATTGACCCTTCAATTTATATACGAACAAAACAGAAACAGAAAACATACTGACAAATCAGTAGCAAAAAGAAGGAATAAGTGCGACCCTAGGCGATTCCCCCGTGGGACACCTGAATAAACATGGAAATTGAAAGGCAAGGAGTGGAATTCTTTGATTTTTACAAGCCGTTTTCTACTCGTGAGATAAAATGATATCTAATCTAACAATTTTGAGTGAAACCCCAAGTGATAAAGTTTTTTCAGTAACAAGACCAATATTGAACCCAATGGAATGCTTTTCGAAAGTCAGCATAGAAGACATTGATATCCGGAGTTTAAAGAACAGTTTGAGAATAATGCTAAGTTGGTGATTTTTGATCGACCACGAACAAATCCATGTTGATTCGGAGAAATATATCAAACCAAAAACCTTAGGAATGGCTGACTATTTGGAAATTGGTCTATAATTCTCCACTAGGTGCCTAAGACCAGCTTCGTAGTTAGGCGTAATAAACGTAACCGGAACATAATCATAAAGCTAGTGTTACACTATATGCCGCGCTGTCAAATATTTGACTTTCTTCCCTGGCAAATGCTGTTGGATAGTGTAATTGTCAAGTTTTTGTTTGCGCACATTATTTTACTTGCTCTACACAATGTCCATTTTGAATTTAACTGAAGTTTTCGTACAAGTTTTTTAGTCAAAAATTTAACAGCATGGCATAAAGCTTGTATTACACTGTATGCTACTAAGGCAAATCCAGACATATTTTTCTTTGCCACACACTTTTTTTGTTCTATTTTGACAGAAAAAATTTGACTGACCTTTTCGTCAAATATTGACTGACCTTTTCGTCAAATATTTGACTGACCTTTTCGTCAAAAATTTGACAGTATGGCATACAGTGTAAGACTAGCTGAAGACGGAATTTTGAATGGTTCGGGAGAAGAATTACTGGGCCAAGGCTCGGTAAGCAAAGACTGAACTGTAGGTTTGGTAGCTTCCTACTTCCTTGGGTGCAATGCTTGGTCTAGTAAAACTTGTCTAAGCTAATTGCACCATTCATTTATTTGTTCATTCCAAACATATCTTACTTTGTCATCGTGTCTATTTCCCAGAACACGTTAAAGGTGATATCGACTCGATTTTTGTGTAAGCAATTTGTCATGACTTCTGCGAAACCGCTGTAAAATCATCACAATATTCAAACACCATATTAAAATCTTACGCCTCAAATTATAGAAATTATAAATCGTGTACTTACAGCTTGAAGTTATCAAGAAACTTCTTAAGTCTATCGTTCGGAAAGCTTTGATAAGAAGACAACAAACAATTGTCGACTTCATTAAGAAAATCAATTTCGCTACTCATTATTTTAGCAATTAAACTAAATGTGCTTTGATGCTTTTCCCATCATTGTTTTATTTTATTTTTTAAATATATTGTTGTTATTATTGTTTCTTATCCTGTAAATAACTGCATGAAGTAACTTTAATTTCAGAATTAGACTAATTGTGCAATATGGCAATTTTTATCCGTGCAATCACGCTATTGTTATTAATTTTAAAGATTTCAATTGCATAAATACAACTAATGGCATTATACAATAAGTTGCAATAAAAACGGTTCAGGAGTTTCTCATGCAATCCTTTTGATTGATATGAAAACATTACGGCAAAGATCAGTAAAATAAGTCCAAACAACCACACATAAAACTCTGCACAGAACAACATCGGATCTTGGCTAGAATCTTGAAGGCTTCCACACTTTTCTCAATCAGTCTTAACATAATCCTGAATAAAATTCATTTAAATAATCACATAATCATCATGTAATCTTTCATAAAAAAAATTTTTTTTTCTTTCCTCTATTTATTTATATGAAATTTAAAGTAAACAAATTTTTTCCACTTTCCAGACACGATTTATTTATGCTTCATAGGTAGGTAAAACATATTTCAGAATTAGAGGAAAATATATTACTGTTGAAAGTGTTTGCACAGGGCGATCTGTCTTTTGAAAACGTATAAAATTTTATTGCTTTGGCAAATTTTTTTTACGCATTTATTCTGCGTCATATTCCGTCGGCTTCCTCAATAATAACTCTTCACATTATTTTGTAATTTGCTTTATTATCAATGTTTCCATGAACGCCTGAAATCCCCTTCTATGCACCTTATAGTGGACGCAACGCGAGCGCGTTAAGCGACGCGACGCGATAATAGGTGATTATAATGCATGTTAGTGAGTGCAGTCAGTGAAAGTGCATCGCTCTAATCGCGTCGCTTTGACAGTCTATTTTCTCATTTCGTCGCGCGTCTAACGCGATTTTGCTACTTGCGTTGGTTGTTTTTCGAACTTTTTACAACAATAGACTACAAACCGGAAAATGACACAATCAAAAAAAATTGGTCATACCTTTGCAGTCAATTATTGATTGGCAGTTGGAAGAAGTAATCCAACGCGCTCACTACAACTAGTGTCGCGGTATGGCGCGCGCGCGATGTTTTAGTCGCGCGCACTGTTATTCACCCTTTGCTCAGGTTCTTTTGTTGTCCTAGGATTTCAGATTTTGTAGTCTTACTTTTAGTACCATGTGTGCTGTAGGTCAATTCCTAATATTTGGGGTTATGAAAATGGTCCTTTTCTATTCCTCCACCTCGAAGACGCTAATCCTTTTAGAATTTTTAACTGTAGTGTGAAAAGCCTGTTAGTCTAATCATTCAGGTCCAGATCCATTCTACCTTGTTACTTAGATCGAAGCTATTGCGGTGCCCCGCAAGGCTCTATTTTGTCTCCTAAACTTTTTTCTGTTCATGATGGCTTTATTCTCACATCGACCAGTACAAAGGTTCTTAGTAGTGCAATTAAATAAATAACGTTCTGAATTTTGATAAGGTCCTGGAAGTGAGTGCCTGTTATTTTTGCACCAAAGTTTAAGTGGTTGGCGTCGTCCTTCTAGTGCACCACTGTCTCATAGCTACTGCTTTTACTTAATTATTTTTGTAGCAACTGTTCAGCTCCTATACAGCCTTTGAGGCCTCAGGAAGCAATAAAGAAAGGTTTCCTGGTAAGTTCTGTATGCTGTTGTTCATTTTTCTTAGACCATGAGTAGCAAGCCCATAATTAGGTTGAATTCGAATCCAGAAGGCTTGGGTGCTAGTAGACTAGCCCATTTGGCCATTGATTACCGAGATCCCTGTATGTAGCAATTAAAGGTCAAATTATAATTAAAGTTCTTAGTTCCTTGCTACATTTGTCATTGGGGTCATAAATACAGAATATTGCTTAATTTTGGTGATACTCGAGGCAGCCTATTGAAGCTGAGACGGTTTCATCAACAACTAGTTGGGATGCATGTTCTGGATACGCCAGGTGAGCTTTTATGTTACCTTTTTTTATATTTTTGCTAAATTTGACGACGAAACGAGTTTCTTCTGTTGATAAAAATTTATTAAATTTTTAATATAAGGTTTACAAAGAGGGCAACACTGTGATGCACTCAGGGGCGCCGGAATAATTTGAAAAAAAAAACACGCGTACTAGAAACGGTTCAATCTCGGCCGAGGTATGCCGAGCTCTGGTGCAATAATGTGTGTGTTCTTTTGCTCCCTTATTCAGTGCAGGTGAATCTTACAATCAGCAAAGTTATTGCTGACTTCAGTGGTGTGACTACCCTGCTCCCGATAAAATGCTAAGTTTAACTCATAGATCACGCTACTAGACATTTCTGCTTGATTCCTCTTTCCACTATTAACTGATTGTGACGTCTTACCGATCGAATTGTTTCAGTTGCGCTGATTGTATTATTGATGGTAGTCGTAACATGATCGTCACTTTCAAATTGAAATTCTGTTAATAATATTTTGAAGTATATAGTCTCAGCGCCATCTAGATGTGAAATGTAGAATCAGTTGCTCAGCTCTGTATCGTTATTTTGCACTTTTTACTCTAAAGCGCAAAAGAATGCGCCTATTGTTGTTTTGCTTTGGAATTCATTTTAGAACTGTTGTTAATTAGAGTTAAAACTTAAGGCCTTGACACAATAAAAGCAGAACCAGCGGCGAAAGCAGTGCTGGTTTCTGCTCTGCTTAATGAATTTAAATAATAGCGGAAGCGGAGCAAAATATGTCCATGCTAACTGCCAACAAAAGCAGAAGCTGATAGAAATGTGTCCATGCTAACTGTCAAGAGTCACAAGTATTTTACCCTGGGTCTACACTGGCAATTTATCTGGCAATGGCAATGACAACGGCAATATTGCCATACACAAATTGACAGTGTAGAAGCATCAAACGCATATGGAAATATTGCTCTCAACATTGCCATGTTAATTTTGAGCGCAATATTGCCAGAAAACGCATCGTTTGACAAGAGTGAGCGTTACTTGTCAACAGGTGAGAATAAGGTTTTTTTGCTTTGATCGCGAAATGGCTGAAAATTAAGTTGACTAAAGAGAAAACTATTGAACCTACCCATAGTTTTTTTTATGCAATGTCCGACATTTTGCTTTGCTTCAGAATTTTACACTTCGAATTCTCTCGCTCAAATGAAAATTGCTTGGCAGTGAAATGCCCACTCATTACGATTTGACATTTAACGCAATGGAAATATTGCCATTCACATTGCCAGATAAATTGCCAGTGTAGACGCAGGGACTCTTTTTTGAGCGGACGAAAATATTTTGTTTCAGTTGATTTTTCTGAGCTTTTAGTTTTAAATGATCGTTAAGTACGAGTATATAGATACAATTTTGACACCTTTAATATTTCCATTGCTGACAACATTCCCAATTCTTAAGGGATTTCCGTTAGCAGTACTGAAGCAGAACAAGAATTTTAGAATTTAAAACGAAAAACTAGCCTTGCTTTCGTCGCTGCTTCTGCCACTGCTTTCATTTAAACAGGCGTCATATGAATCTGTGCTTTCTAAAAAAAATTCCGCTTCTGTCGCTGCTTCTGCTTTTATTGTGTCACGGCCTTAAGCCTCATCTTCACCGTAGTCGTAGTCTCGAATCCCTCGAACCACGCTACTGATACAGAAAGCATTATATTTCAGTGTACCGTCAAAGGGGTGTTTCTGAACTTGGTTATCGCTAGTGAGTTTCTACCACGGGTCATCGAAGTGGTGAGTCTTTTGGAACCTTCCACATGAAAGCAATGATAGTAAGACAACCAACAATGCAAAGCAATAAATTCGTTCTAAAACACATCACAATTTTAATCCAGCCCAAACGTTTTGAAGGCATAGATCGTGAAAACACAAAGTCTGTAACTCTTCGTTCATCCGAAAAGACTAGGTACGGATTGACCTACTTTATATAAAAAAATCTATCCATTCGTTAAATACAATTTTTAAGACAGAGTTCATCAAGATCGTTTAGTTTCCATACAAAAGTCATTAAAATAAGTTCTCAAAACTACCGCCTGTTTACTTCAGAGTAGAGGTAGAAATGTTAAATTTATCATACCTTAACTTCCCAACAGTTGCAGGTAAAGAAATTTACATTAAGAGAATCAATCGAGTCCTTCCTGGACATAGAGCTACTGGTGACGACAAGCCACTGGTTTTGTATAAAGCGCTTTGAAGCCAAAAACACGGTGAGAAGTGAGACAAAACAGGGTCATTATATCAAATTGTTGTTGTTTTAGCTTGGGAGTGAGTGAGACAAAACAGGAGCGTTATGTCAATTTGTGTGCAAGTGAATGCGACGACGTCCGCCTTCAACTCAATCGCTGCTTGTCATCTCCAGTATATATATCTCTATGTTCCTGGAGTTTACATACGAGTACAAAAGTCTCAAATCGGAAAAACACTAAAATTAAAAAAATCTTTCAGCTAAGTTATCGACATTTTACACAAACTCGTTTCTATAATTTATCAAAAGTACAAAAAAAAATTAATAAAGCTACCATACAAAAGATCTTATAAAATTTGAGCTCAAATTATTTTTAGAATGCGATGAGGCAACTAAAAAGATGCTCTTAAGTTTAAACCAGAAAGGGATGTTATCTGATTTCCAATAACCAACCAAAACCAAAATCCACTCCTTGATGTAGCTTCAAAGAAAGCCTTTTGAAAATAACCTAATTAAAACAGACAAATTCTTGCTACCATTAGAGATGTGTCGTTCACGAGTAAACTGTTCCAAAAGAACACTTCATTGAAATGAGTGAGTGAAGTAACTCACTCCTTTTGGTGAACTGCAGTTCCATTGGACATGTGACAAAAAAATTAAAAACGATATACCTACTTATGAAAGAAAAATAGAGACTAACAAGCTAGGCAGACGACCAACAAAATCTTCTCGTTTTGCCCCTCTCAGACCTTTTTTTTTGCTCATCTTCTACTAGATCTACTAACTTTTTTTGCTCATCTTCTACTAGATCTACTGACCTTTTTTTGCTCATCGTCTTCTGCTAGATCTACTGTCTTCCGACTACGACTAGTGACCACTGAACGATGGAACGAAAACGAAGGAACGATTGACCGAAGAGTTCCATGGAAGTACTTCACTGAACTCTTTCCTTAAAGTAAGTGACTCGGAGTGAAGTACTTCACTGAAAGGAACTGTTTTACCCATCTCTAGCTACCATACAGAAGGTGTTTTTATTTAATTTTACAAAAATTTCGCACACCTTTAAAAATACGCAGTTCCCTCCCTCTTCTGAAGTGGAAAGTGGCACGTTATCACAATTTTTTTTAAAATATCGAGATCTTAAATCCCGAAAGCAAATAATCGCGTTGTATAACTTTACAATTCCATGGGTGAAAAATTTTAAAAATTAAAAAAAAATAATAATATAATTACAAATTCAAACCCATCTCAAATTGAAAATTTTTCTTAATTTGTTTAATTCAATAAAAACTACAATGCATCAAATAAAATGCATTGAATTATTAACAATAATAAAAACAATTAAGCGTAATTTACTTTCTACGTTTCGAACAATGTTTATTTTAATTATTCTTTCTATTTTATGTTTTTTACGATTGTTTTTATTTTTATTTTGTTTGGTAACTTTTTTTTACACTGTTTCGAATCCGTGGAAACAATTGCTTTATTGCTACCCCCGTAACACCTTGTAAGCAAAGATTAATTCGGGATTTTCGAATGCAAGATTTTGGAATCCGAGATTTTGAATATTGGATTTTGATGTGCGGTACACCCGGGCGTTGTTGCTACAAAATTGTAAAATTTTCGTACTGTTCTTGTTCCAAAACCAACCATTGGATCTGACTCACCCTGTATATTGTACTTACGCCACTACCAAACAAAACGTTTGCCAAAATTTTTAGAACGCGTCAATATGAAAATTTTATCTCGTCGGAAAATTCGCCCCCGAATCGATGGAACTGAGAACGCGTGGTCTATTTTTAGTTCTTTTTTTTTTAATTTAATTCAATTTGTAGGGCCATAGAAAATGTTCCCTAGGCATTTTATGAGAAATTGTAGTATTCTGGGCCCTCATCTTCGTGTTTTATACGCACTTAATTGGCCACTTAACAGATTTATTGGATTTTTATATCAGGGGCTTTAATTGCTATTATTAAAATTTAATTGCGCTCCTATTGTATGGAAATCAATCGCGGGAAAATTAAATTTTCTCAAAAATCAATTGAAAGTGATGCTGGGATTTTCCTTTGTTGAAGTACGTCAACGTGTTTATCGATTTGTATTTTATAAATTAGTTTTATATTAAAAAAAATTAGTAAAATAAAAGGTTGATAAATCTGTTAGGTTGCATTAGTGTGTGGCTGTGACCCTGGCGGAGTAGATTTTTAGTTGATTTCAATACGGAAGGCTTGCTTTCAAATTCCATGCAAGGAAAACGCGTTTTTTCTACATTTAAGACGTGTTTTCATAGTGAACTCTGCCTCTAACATTACAAATTTTGGACTTTGGTTAACCTCATAGGCTTTATGTCAAACATTTCACACGTTTACGCTCATCTTTTAATAGTGCCCTTGGTATTATCGGTACTTTTGAATTTTGTCGATTTTGAATGAGCTGAAACTTTTCGATCTGGGAGCCGACTATGAAAAATTATTTAATTTATGTGTTCAGGAATGTTGGTCAGACTAAGCTGATGACGGTAAATTGTCATTTAAACTTCCGCAGTAATTCGTACGACAGAAAAGACCCTCTTTCGGCGTATTTCGTATGGAAACTTTGTTCAAAATCGAGTGTAATTAGTGCATTGTTCACTTACCTGCATTTTTTTTTTAAATATTTCGCCTAAATGGTCTGAGCTTAATTATTTGCCTTTTACCTCTAAGCATTCTGTTTGCTTTCACTTTTTTTCTGTCTTGAAAATTGTTAAATTCTCGAAAAGGTCTTCTGCCAAAAGGGCAGGAAACGATATGAGCGTCTTTTATGATAGCCACTTTATGAACATAGTCCCATAGCTAAAGTCATGCGAGCAAAGCGTGATATGTCCGATTTTCTTGATGACATGCAGTTTGGACCCTCTATTCTGAGTACAACATGCCGACATAAATTTGGTTTTAATGGATAAGGTTGCTGAGTTCAAAATTGTCACGAAGGGTTTGCATGATTTCTGGAGGAATGTGGAGTACCCTTTGTAACGGACTTTATCGGTTTTTATCACAGACAGCATTTCTTCTGGGATTTCCTGGAATGAAAAACAACAACGTTTAACAATTTCACTGGAATATTCGGGGCGTATATTTTATTTAACAGTATGTGAAATGTGTGTATATCTACGCCTAAAAATTGTTTTCGAAATTTTTAGGCATTCAACCCCGAAATGTGTGAAAAGGGGTCAAATATTCAACCCAGTCCAAATCGCTGCACATGTAAAATTGAATTTTTTGGCATTCCTCGCCTAACTAATAGTGTGAAAAAGGTACCAAAACCAAATCGCGGTTTCAAATCGATATACAGATCTAAACGCCTAAAATGTATTTGTAAAATTAATATGCTTCCTTCAATATCTGTTAGAACCGATGGTTTATCGAGTTGGGTTTCACTTCTACGGGCTACTCATAAAAACACATAAAAAGGGCCTTCGTAATTTTTTTGATATTCGACCCACAAGGTGTTCAGAGGGGTTAAATATGTTTTTACGAATTTGCAAACTTTTTCAGGACCGTTGAGATACCATGTTTCTTTTCACTTCTACACGATACCTAACTAAAAACGCCTAAAAGCGATTTCAGGATTGTTTTGATATTAAACTCCAAGGTTGGTGAAAGAGGGTTCAACTGTTTCTTCACAAATAAGTACCTAATATTTTCAACGCCGGACGAAATATGAATTTCCCTTCTACAGATTAATTTTACAAACGCCTAAGAAATAAACACCAACGGGTGTGAAAAAGATATATTAATATGTTTGAACGAATTTCTCAATATCTCTCAGGGCGAATGAGATATCGAATTGGTTTTCTTTTCTACAGGCTACTTATACAAAAGCCTAAAAAAAAGCCTAATTTCGTGATTTTTAGATATTCGACCAACAAAGCTGTGAAAGATGCCTTCTCGAATTCCCTAATACCTCTTCGATCCGATGATATATCAAATTCGTTTTGTCTTTTACAGGCAATTTACACAAACGCCTAAAAAGTAATTTCGGCATATTTAGACGTGATGTAATGATACACCGAATTGGTTTTCGTTTTTACAAGCTTCTTATACAATCGCCTAACAAGTAATTTCGGAATGTTTTGACATTCAACTTTCAAAGAAATGAAAAGGTGTTCTCAATATCACTTAGACCAAATGAAATATCGAATTGGTTTCTATATAAACGCCTAAAATATAACTTCAACTCGATATTTAATTCTAAGGGAGTAGAAAGGGTTCAATACTTTTTTTTCACGAGAACTTCAATATTTCTCAGTCCAGTTCTAATCAAATTGATTATCGTCTCTTCTACATTCTTTTTACACAAACGCCTAAAAATTGCTTTCTGAATTTTTTTGGTATTCAACCAAACGGTTAAAAAAGAATTCCTCAAGACTTAATGAATCGCTTTTTGACTTCTAGAGGCTAACTGATTTCGGTATTTTTTGATAACATCTGAAAAAACAATACCGATCATTATTTCCAATTATTACTATTAAAGTTAGTTGGAGATCATTCTCATTAAGGTGCTCAAACTTGTACCACGGTTGGAGCTTCCTTTCTATGGGGTTTCTGACTTAACTTTATATGGACTAAATTCGTCAATATTAATGTTTCTTAAATGATATTTTTATTCTAATCTTAATGCAATTAAAGAAATTTGTCGTGGCCAAATAAACTAATTAATCTGTTTTCGTTTTTTACAAACTCTAATGTGTCCATCTTAAAACAAAAAAACATTTTGTAGATATTATTTGTAAATACTTTGATAAATAGGATTCTAAATTTTGAAAACCCCCAAATTTTGAAATACCCGAAACTTGACAATCTTTTCATTTTGAAACCCGCAAAATTTAATTTTATTGTTTTAAATTTTTCTATTCTTTTAATAATTGATTTTTTATCTACTGCTTTGGGTTTTGCCTGGTAATAAACATTAAATAAAATTAATTAAATCACATAAGAAACAAAGAAATATTTTTTTTATTGCCAGGTAAACTATTTAATTGTGCCTACTGCTTTTTACTTTATAATGTTTTAATTTTGTAAGCGTCCTGAAATTAAAAAAAAATTGTCTACCCTGAAATTTTGTATTTTTACGTTTTAGGACTACAGAACCTAAAAAAGCAAACAATTGTCCGTCTGACCGCCGTATAAGCCGTCAGCCGTACGCAAAAGCGTTTGAAGGTGCGTAGCTCATAAACCCGTTGAGATATTAAGTTGACATTGTTTTGGTGGATAGATTGTGTGAACCCATACGAGTGGTACCTTTGTGGAGGGTGGTGGTGTGAATGTGAGGTGGAGAGAGCGTTTTAGGCGAAATATTATGGTTTCTAGATCTCAGGAACCGCTTATGCTAGGAAGCTGAAACATGGAATTTACGTTGAACTATGATAGTGGACCCATTTTCCAAAAAATCGCGGATGGGGATTGAGGGATGTGGCAGTGGGTGAAAAGAAAGGCGTCCAAATCGCTCGAAAACTGGGATAGAAACATTCTAAAATTCATATCACCTAAACGGTTAATGTCAGAAGGTTGAAACTTTGTGGTTGTATATATAGAGTCTATTCAATGTAAATTTTTTAGAGGGGAGGTGAGCACGTAAGCCATTTGTCAAAAAAATTGATTTTTATATCTCAAGAACCGTAACAGATATGATCTTAAACATTTTACAGGAGTTAGGCCCAACAGACTCCTAGCAGAGAAAAAGAGATATTTGAGAGACTTGGGAGGGGGTGGAAAGGGAAAAAATCCTTATATTATTTCTCGAAAAGCGCAAAGGATAGAAAGCTAAAAATTGACGACTATATAGATCCACTATAGGGGCATCGTGGTAAAAAGGGATAGGTGTATCAAGGTACGGAGATGGGGTGTAGCTTTTTATATTTCAGAAACAGCTTATGGTAGAAAGTTGAAACCTAGTACGTACATGTAGACGTACTACAGGAGTCATTAAATCAAAAAAAAGTTCAGATTTTCTTTGGCGTACAAGGTTCAGTTTAGTTCAAGAAGGGGTGAAGCGCTAAGAACCGCCATACGGGTCCATAGCAATACCTTCAAAGCCTCGTGGACCGCTAATTCCCTTCAAAAACGCTTTAAATCTCTGCAGAACCTGACCAGTTTGCCGTGCCCTAACAACCTCAAATCCTCGATGTTGCCGAAGAAAAGTCTACCCAGCCATCTCATTCTCCTCCTAGCAACCCCTGGGCATTCACACAAGATGGGAGTGATTGATATCCTCCACAACGTACAGATCATGGCATTACCAGCACACGTCCGTCTCAGCTACCCCCAACCGCATGTCATCCCAGAAAACGCGACTTCAGCACTTTGCCTTTTCGTTGTGTTTGTGCATTCCACTTCTCCAAACAAATTTAAAAGTATACTATACTTATACTCCTCTTAAGTTTATGCACGCGCAGTCAATGTATAGTACTACTATACTATTTCCGAAGCTACTTTGATGCTGTTATGACACTGGCTAGTTCTCAAGTGCAATAAAAGTCAATCGTGCGACAAGGCGGAAAATATTGAGAGAAAGAGATTACCGATAACAAATACCCTTACCGATGCTACCGGCATCTAGTAGACGAAATGAACAACTGATTTATTATGAAAAATACTGATTTTGGCGCGTTTTATAACATAACATGACACTTTCCATAATTTATACACAACGAACTGTTAAAAATAAGTCTGTAGTGGCTGGAAAATCTAGCCGCCAGTGGATTTTTCTTGGATTAACTGCTAGAATGTTGTGAAACACTGCTCGAATGCGATATGAAGTGGATTTTTTTTGACAGTTACTCATAGTTTTGCTGTTCGGACTGTCTCTCTCACACCAATGTCTAAATTGTATGTTCAAGTCTCTATCCCTCTCCTTTTGGATTTTCTAGCCGCTTTAAAGTAGGCTTGTGTAGTTCACGAACGAACTAGTTCACAAGAGCGTTCCCAGAAGAGAAATGAACGAACTAGTTCGCAGTCAGTCCCGCTCCTAGTTCGTGTGTATTCATTCAATGCCGTTTGTAAGCCAGTGGTAGAATATACTTGTACGCGGATGATTTTTTTTTTTAGCTCATCACATTCTATTAGGCGATCTTTTCTACTTCTACAGTGACGACCTTTTTTTCACGCATCCCTCTCATCACTGAGTTCGTTATTTTAGTTCAATAAGTTCGCGAACTACTTCGTTCGTTAGTTCTTTCTAGTTCGCGGGAGTTCAGCCGAGAACTAGAAAGAACTAAAAGAACGAACTAGTTCGCGAAGGTCCGCGAACTAGAAATGATCGCTCCTTTCGGTGAACTAAAATGCGCAAGCCTACTTTAAAGCCGCAAAAATAGCCAGTGCCATAACAGCATTAGCAGTAGTACAAAAGCACTTATAATGCGCAATCATGACTTTGACAGTACTATAGCACTACTGTTGCATCTAGGCTTTGTCTTTTTTCTATCCTACTCTCGCATATGGATAATAGGTTTATTCATGAAACAAAACACATAACACACACGTTTATATACAAGAAATAAATAGGTGAAGTTTTGGGCAAAGCCTCTTTCATTTGCAGCGAAAGCATTCATGCGTTTGTTCATTACTTTCGCAGTACTATGGAAGTAGTACTGTATTTGCTGGGATGTTTCCTCAGCATACAGTGACCCGTATTCCGACGAGAGCAGCCGTAATTTTCCTCTATCCCAAGCTAATATATTCCTATTTTTTTGACTATCCAGCTCGGATCACAAAGCCTTAGAAAAATCCTGCAGCTTGTCAGCCTTGCCCACCTAGAGCCTCCAATTTGCGCTTTGATGCTGCATATTGCATTGCATTGGCGTAGAAAGGTGGTGTAAAAAAAAATTACGTAAAAAGGTGCTCTCTACATTTTTTCGAATTTGGTGTAGGTTACTATGCGACTGGCAACCTAAGGAATAACCAGGAGGCTATTTGAAACGTTATTTTTCTAGGTTATCAGTTGTATAGAAACCTACACCGCATCTGAGCATTGAACGCGTTCCGGACTTCTACCCAAAAAATAATAAAGTTGCGCCTAGACTGTTGGCTGATATCACCAACCTATAGGTTCGACATATCATAATTTTCCAATACTCGGTTATACAATCGAAAATATTTCTGAAAATCAGAAAAATGTCATTGAAAGTGAAACGTGTTGTTCCGAAAACTTACCAAATAAGACCATTGTGAAAATAATTATCGCCTCGAACCAGAAATCGTCAAATATACCAACACATTGCGCGAGAAAAAATAACTCGTTTTCATATGTGGCACAACAAAAAACAAATGCATTTTGTTGTCGACTGTTGGTAATTGGATGGCGTTCTTTGAGTATAAAAGATGCACCGAAACACGCCACTTTTTTCCACCAATCAGAGAACGCCTGAATCATCCATCCCTTTCCATGGTTCTTCCTGTTCTGTGCGAGTGGAGGGTGCTCGATACGAGCATGTGGCCTGTTGGAAATTGACTTTGACAGTTGAAAAGGACAGGGAAGTAGGTACGAGGGTCAACGTAAACATTGGGCTAACGCGTCCCGATTCTAAAATTAGATGGGAAAAGGGCGTCGATCCGTTGCCTACGTCAGCCGATGAACAAAGTATGTACAAAGAATTTTGTTTATTAGTAGAAAAAACCAATTCAATAAGCTCTTATTACTCGAGTGAGTTACGTTTTGATGATGTATGGTTTGACTTTCTTCACGGCACGCTCATCACTTTGTGCCTTGCGGCTTTATCTACCTGTGCGCACTTGCCCTCATTACGCGTAGTCGTGAGATGGTCAAATTAGATAGGTGCTCCTCAGGTGAGCTGCTCACCTAGGCATAATGCGATTTTTATCGATTTCAATTGTAGCCCGAGTTTGGGGAGTTCGTAAACCTCTCGAAATGAAACTGTGTCCAAAATTTTATGATGAATGTGACCAAAAATAACAAAAAAAACTTGGATGCAACCTTCAACGGAATGTTGTTTTTTGAGAGACGGTAAAGCGGGGCTTATAAAGTTGTTGGCCGTGGTTTTTTTCTCGTTTATTTTTTATTTTTTTTTTGTTAAGCCAATCTCTAAAACATATCGTTGGGTCTTCTCCTCTGTGCATAGCGGCTTCATATATGATGTAACGACCTCACCAGTGCCTTGTCTGCGCCAAAGCCGCCACCACTTGAAAAATTATAAAAAAAGAAAAATAATTTCATGTTTTCTGAAAGTTATCTAAGCGCAGCGCAGCCCCACTTAGGTTATTACGCGCTGCGGTCGATTCGAACGATTTATTTCGGAAAAGAAAATTTACATTAGTTTTTTTTTTGCTCCTCCCCTCTCTTCCCCCCGAATTATATTGCAATAATAAAAGCTGATTGACATCTTTTTTTTTTTATTTCACTTTTGTGAGATTTCTGGTCTTTGCGAAAGAGAAACAGTTTTGTTTGCAACGTTATAATACTTTTGAAAAATTGCAAAAAAGCCGAACAATTCGGGAATTGGATAAATAATTACAATATTTGTTTTGTTGTGTTGAGTATGAAGCTGATTTTTTATAATCTTTTTTTTTTCTTGCAGCATAAACACTTTCACGAGCATTAAGTTGCGTTCATGAAGTTTCATTTGGTTGTGTACATTTTTCGTTTTCTGACTTCATAGTTAATGCGTTTTTATTATTTGGCGTTTTTTTTTTAGGTGCTGATTAATGGGTTTATCCGATTTAATTGGAAACTGTATGCGGAATCTATTTGATTTCACATCTCAAGCCAAGTAGCAATTCGGCTAAATAGCTTATTGTGTATCCAACCATTTTGATTTATTTTGTAGATACCATGGAATTTGATCAAAATATTGATGGAAATTTGCGAAAAAATTTTATTTTTGCACTTACAAAATTTATGTTAAAGCCCATGACACAATCAATGCAGCGCTGCCTGAAGTACTGCATTGGTAGGCAGTGTATTGATTGCCATGACGCAACCAATGAAGCCGCTGCATGTCACTTCAAATTCAAATATTAATCAATGTTTCTCTGATTTTCAATCAAATAAAATTGTAAATTACTGCTGCTCTAATTTATTAAATGCTTCTCTAAAGTAACTAATGTAAAAACTTTCAAAACTCCTGAAGAAAATAAGTTTTGTATATTTCAATAGAGACATAATAACCCCTCAATTGGGACATAACAATTTTGTATTTAAATAAAACACAGAATAATTGAGATTATTTCCAAACGTTGCTCGTTCGCGAACTTCACCGTGATAAAAATGTAAACCTTGACTGACGTTTTGACATTGCCAAACCAGCAAAAAAGTTTAAGGGTGCGTTTGTATTAAAAAACAAAATTGTTATGTACCTATTGAATAACCCTTTATATTACTGTAAGCCGTCTCTACACATCTCGACAGATGCCACGCTGCATGCATTACTTCATGCGTGATGTACAACTTTCACGTTTTACACTTTACTGTTGGGTGTCCTCAAGGCTAAAATAAAACACTGAATAAACATACACGATTGTTTGCCGGCGACTATAATGTGAATTTGGGCCGCGCATCATTGCGGCTGCAAACACTCTAATTTCAATTAAACGTTAAAAACCGGAGCGCGAGTTACGAATGTGGTTCTGGGTTCAAGTAAAAAAATTGATTTTATAGTTCCTTTTCGCGGAACTGAATAAAAACACAATTTTAAATTAAATTAACTTAATTTTATTCACTTGAATTTGATAGCACTTCGTTTAACAATTATTGTGAGCTTCAGCTCTTAAAATGATCTTATAATTCAATTGATAGATAAACTCTCTGAACAGACTGACCCCGATCTTTCTGTTCGAATCTTATTTATAGTTTGACATTCTTTGTTTGATCGTATTATGCTGACTCTTTGATTTATGCATTTGCAGAAATCAGTTATCGGTTATCAATTATTCTTTATAAACAATATCTTGGATATGAAATAATGCGTATTAAGCAGATTTGTTGATTTTACGTTAATTAGAAAATCTTGTTATGGTTAATTATGTTTTGATTAAGAATTGAAAGTATGCACAAATTTAATGTGTGACATGAGTCATGCATTAAATTTGGTGGTGATGTCATTAGAGTTGAGGCTTAGTGGGTCTAATCTAACTCCTCCCTCCTTAAGTTTGTTGTTGTCCTCAACAACTTTTACATTAAGTAATTCAACATCATTTTGTTTAATTTCATTTACATTAATTTGTAAATTTTGGTTTCGGTTTTTACAATATATGTAAAGTATAAATGATATGGTAAGTATTAAGATTATAATTAATAGTGTAGATCCAGTTGTAATTGTATTTTTGGTATTAAAATATTTAATTTCTTCAATTTTCTTTAAATTTTCGATATTTTCTAATTTTAAAGCTTCAAAATTTGGTTCATATGAATATCCAGTGATATTTTTTATAGGATTTAATGTTAATATTTGTTGAAATTCTATTATTTCGTTAGAAAAAAATTTCTGTAGGATCTCTACTTTACAGTTGCTAAATCTGGTTACATAGTTTCCATTTAATTGGTATAATTTTTCATTACAGTTATGTTTTATTTTTTCATTTATATTTATGATTAATAGTAAACCTTTTTCAATTTCAGTTATACTAGTCTTATTATTATGTTTTATTATACAATTTGAATTCTTACAATTTAATTTGTTTCTTAATGATTTTACATATTTTTCATATTCGTAGTATTCTCCATTATACATTACTACTTTACTAATATTTATATTTAATGTTTCTGAATACTTATTTGGAATTTTTCTTACATAATAGGTTAATGTAGGTTGGGTAAGAATAGGTATATTGATGACAAATATGATTATATTTTCTTTCAATAAAACATTAATACTTATGTCTTTTAATTCATCAAATGTTAAATTAAATTCGTTAATTTCGTCGTGTGTTAGAATTGATCTTGACATAATTCCAGTTCTAGCTGAATTTACGTTGTCTATTATTTTTTCAAGTTCATCCTTTATTAAATTTAAATTTTGACTTAATTGAATATTTATTAGAATTCTATTCATTTGTCTAGTTGTATTGTTGATATTATTTACGAGTTGTGTATATGTTTGATTAATATTTGAAATTATTTTGTTAAGATTATTTTGGAAAGCGTCGTTAATTTTAATTTGTTTATTCATAGCTTCTATTACTGCGTGGTTATTACTATCTATAATTTGTAAATGTTCCATAATTTCTTCATAATCATCATTATCCATTAATCCGAAAAGACATTTATATAAATTTCCGATTGGGTTAATAAGCCCTCTTTTTGTTCTTTTATTTGAAAATGGGTTAATTTTGTTTAATATTGAATTATCTTTTTTGTTAAAATGTAATAGTTTTATTTCGCTTCGTATATTTTCTATTATTTCGGTATTATGTGAATTTATTTCAACTTTGTTTATAATTTGGTCTAATGCATAATTGTATTGTTCAAGATTTATTTTATGGTAAATTCGTTTATGGTCTTTAATTAGTCTTACTGGGTTTCTTTTAATTAATATAATTCCTGATTCTGATTCTACTTTTTCTATAGTTATATCTGCTTTTGTAGTAGATATTATTGTAGTTAGCATTAGTGTTATCATAAATACTTTGATCGCTTTGATCGTAAAGATCTGAAATTTTAAGAAAAATGATATATTATTCAATTGAGTAATTTCCCTTGAATTATTTCCAAGATTATTTTTTGTCTGAAATAAGGTATTTGTTTTTGTGAAAAGTTTAAACTTTTATTATTATTGGTAATGTATTCTGCAAATGTACATGTGAATACTCCACAATCATTGTTATTGTCTTGTTGGGGTATTTCCTTTGGGTTTTCTAAGGTAAGGGTTTTAAAAGGTTTCTTGAGTTTGTCTAAAGATTCTTCTTTTAAATAATTCTGAATTAGTTTCAATACTTCGTTGTTTTCGTTTCCTAATGAGTCGTAACATTTTATTTTTTCTTGTTTAAAGTCGATTACTACTAGGGTCCAGTGATTTCCGTTCAAATGTATAGGTATTAATATTATGTCGTATGAAAATATATTAACTTTCCGTGTCCAACGTTTTACTGCGTTATATCCTGTTTTAGAAAGTGTTGGGAAAAAGAAAGTATTCATATGATATACTTTTGGTAATTCTTTAGAATTTTTGCTGCGTTCCGTAATCAGTCCTAAATAAAAGTTTATGATTTGGTCATTTAACCATTCATTATCTGCTAAGGTAATTATATCATTTCCTGTAATATTTAAGTTAAATCGAGATATTAAGGTTTCGTTTAAGGGTTCGTTGTATAATGCATTTTTTATTTTGGTTTGTTGTTCGGGTGTAAAGATTAATTCATCTAGTTCTTCAGGTTTCTTTTCTTCTAGAATCTTAATATTTTCTTCTCTGTCAATAGATTTTCTTTTTGTATATTTCTTTATTCTTTTTATTCTATTAGGGTGTATTTTACCTGAGAATCTATTTTGTTTGCTTTTTTCTTTCAGTATAATATTTCTATCTTTGTCTTTTGTGACTTCAACTTTTCTAAATTTGGGTTTTTCTTTATGTCTTTCGTTTTTATAATTTTTGATAAAGATTTCTTCTTGATCTATGTCGGGTTGTTTTTCTCTCTTTCTGTTGTGATAATCAATCCATTTAGTCTTTTTGTTTATTAGTAATTTATTTAATTTATTTTTATCTATATTTCCATTTTGGATATGCAAAGGTTTAGCTTGTGTTATAGAATGTATTGTGTTGTTATAATGTTCTGTAGCTTTTAGTAGTTGTTCTGCTATATTTAATTCGGGTTCTGTTAAAATAATTATTCTGGTTTGTTCCAATAATGTGCTATGACATCTACTCATGTCTGAGTTTCCTGTGTGTGATTTGGGTGAAGTAAAATGAATTTCTATCTCTTCCTTTCTCATGTATTCCTTGACGTTTATCATGTTAAATTCATTGTCTGCAATTATCTTTTTAGGTTTTCCCATTATAGCGTTTCTTTCTCGAATAAGCTGTATGAATGTTATGGCATTTTTATCTATTGTTTCTTTTACGTATAAGTGTTTTGAAAACTTATCTATTGTTGTAAAGAATTGTCTTTTACCTATGATGAATATATCGATGTGGATTAACTCGTTTATATCCTTTGGAGTTTCAGTTATTTTAAATTCAGGTTTTAATGGTTTCCTGTCGTATTTTGCTACGTTACATATTTCACAATTGTTTATGAATCTCGTAATTAGTTTCATCATTCCGTTGTAGTAATATTTATCTTTTACTTCATTATAGTTTTCCAGTATTCCTCTATGATTGCCTTTTTCATGTATTTCTCTAATTTTTTCAAAACATTGATCCTCGTTTATTAAATCTTTGGCATGTTCAGAACATTTTATAAATCTTAGGGTTTTATTGTTTGAATACAGTTTTACTAGTATTAATTGTACTTTATTCCATACATGGTCATTTAATTCACAGTATATTCCTATGTGTCCTTTTTCTGGTATATATTTCCTAAATATATTAATTAGTGTGTTTTCGTTATTTATATCAGTTTCGTTAATACATATCTTATTTCTCTTATTTATTGTGTTATATTCTTTCATCTTATTCTTAGTTATAATTATTTGGTTTTTATATATGTTTACTATGCCTTCTTTAATAGGTATGAGATCATTTTGATCTTCTTGTCCTGAGTGAATTGTTGCTATTTCACTACAATCTACTTCCATTTTTTCGTCTGTTAACATATTCATTTCACACATGTCTTCTGTTATTCTGCTCAAAAAGTCTGCGACTTTATTATCTTTTCCTTTTATATATTCTATATTAAAATTGTACTCATTAAGTTTGATTTTCCATCTTTGTAATTTGCTGTTTGGTTCTTTTAGGTTACTAAGCCAAACTAAGGGTCTATGATCTGTTTTAATGTCAAATCGTACACCATACAGGTAAGGTCTAAAATATTGTGTTGCCCACACAATGGAAAGTAATTCTTTTTCAATTGTTGAATAATTTCTTTCGTGTTCATTTAAGGTTCTACTCGCATAAGATATTGGGTGTCCACTTTGTGATAATACTGCTCCTATTGCTTTATTAGAGGCGTCTGTTGTTAAAACAAATTTTTGTTTAAAATCTGGATATCTAAGTACTGGGTAATTCGTTATTAGTTCTTTTAATTTTTCAAATGCTGCGATATATGATGGATCTTCAGGGTTTATTTTATTACATTTTTTCAATGCGTCAGTAAGTGGTGATGCGACTTTGGCATAATTATTTATAAATTTCCTGTAATATCCTGTAATTCCTAGAAATGATTTTATTTCTGTTGTAGTTCCGGGTACTTTTAGATTTTTAATTGCTTTGATTTTGTCAAGATTAGGTTTTATTCCTTCCGTTGTCAATGTATGTCCTAAGTATTCTGTTGATCTTGCAAAGAATTTGCATTTAGCAATTTGTAACTTTAGTTTGTGTTTGCGTAAGGTTTCTAGTATTTTCCTTATATTGCCGTCCATTTCCTGGAGCGATGTCGCAAAGATTAATATATCATCTAGATATACTACACACGTTTTATTTATGTGTTCGCGGAGTACTTCATTTATCATGCGTTGGAATGTAGCAGGTGCATTTTTTAAACCAAAGGGCATTCTGATGAATTCATAATGTCCTTGAGGGGTAGAGAAAGCGGTTTTATATCGGTCATGTTCGCTGACTTCAATCTGATGGAATCCTTGTGCTAAATCCAATGTTGTAAAATATTGGGCTTTTCCAAGTTTATCGAATATTGATTCTACGTTTGGAATTGGGAACTTATCATCCACGGTATCCTCGTTCAATCTTCGGTAGTCAATTACCATTCTCCATTTCTGTTTTCCAGAACTGTCTACTTTCTTTGGTACCATTAGTATAGGTGCATTATATGGTGAATTCGAGGGTTTAATTATTCCTTGTTTTAACATATCATCCATTTGAGTTTCTACTTCCTTTTCGTGGAATGGTTGGATTCTATATGTTTTAGCATAGAGAGGTTTATTACTTTTCGTAATTATTTCGTGCTTCGTTTGGGTTGTACAGGATAGATTTTCTCCTTCCTTGTATATTAAATCATCGTAATCTTTTATAATTTTCTTTAAGGCTGCTGTTTCTTCGGAATTCGTTCCTATAAACAGTTTATCTTGCGATTGTTCAGTTTCAATTTCATATTGAAAATTTATTTCTTCGGGTACGGCGTAGTTAAAGTTTAATTTTTGATTGTTAATTAGCATGTTTCCTTCTCCTAAATTTAATGTAATATTTAAAGTGTATAATAGATTTTGTCCTATTACTGCTTTAAAAGGTTTATTTTGGAAGTCCATAATATTCCATAATATTTTGTGTGAATCGGGTAATTTAAATTCATTGGGCATATTAGATTTTAATTTTTGTTGTACATAATAAGTACCTCCTAGTCCGTTGACTGGTATGGGTTCTTGTAAATTGATTTTTTCGTTATTAAGGAGACAATTTTTGTCTAAACTTGAAATAGATGATCCCGTATCAATAAGTGTAGGGATAATCTCGTTATCTATGTTTAAATTTATTATAGGTAAAGGGTTTCCGAGGCACATTGTTGAAAATTTGTGTCCATTGGTTCGGATCTACGATTATTATCTGTTTCTCTATTGTTTGAATTTTGATTGATTCTAGCTGAATTATCTATTTGCATTGGTTCAGGTTTGTAATTGTTATTATTGTTATAATTCTGCCTGTTGTAATTATTATTGCGATTATAATTAAGATTGTTTGGATTTTTAAAATTCCGTTGGTTATAGTTATTATTATTATTATTTCTGTTATTAAATTGCCGGTTCCCTTGATAGTTATAATTTTGATTGTTAGGATTTGGGTTATTATTTCGATTATTATTGAGGTTTTTGTCATTGTTGTTATTTTGAGTATTATTATTTCGATTATTAGGATTTTGGTAATTCTGATTATGAGAATTTCTATTTTGATTATAATTTTCATTTCTATTCCTGTTATTGTTTCTTTGTTGAAAATTACTAATATTCTTCACGCTACTTTCAGTGTTTTGCTGAATTTCTTTAAGTGTGTTGTACGCTTTATTTAAGGTTTCACAATTCTTAATTTCTAGTAAATAGGCTTTATACTCTGGTAATAAGGATTTAAATTTATTTAATGCAAGGCTTTCATTTCTAACTGGATTAAATTCGTGAAATTGATCTCTGCGTGGATCATGTAGATATTTAATATTTATTTGATTCAACAGTTCGTTAAGTTCATTATAAGTATCATCTATATTCCTATTACTTACTCTGTGTATTTTATTAATAAGAGTACTGTATGACTCGTTTACGCCAAATGTTGATGTTAGGATGTTCTTCACAATCTGCCAGGTAGGGACAGGTATCTTCTGTACTGTGTTTCTTGCTTCGCCTTGGATCTTGTGCAGGATTAATCGAAAAATGTATGATTGGTGGTTTCCAGGTTGGGTAAAGTTGAGTATAGTGTCGGCTTCGTCTAACCATGTCGTTAATGCGTATTCTTTATTGTTTCCGGTGTATACGGGTAGTCTTCTAGCTTCCTTCAAGATTTCGTCGAATGTGAATTCTATCGGTAGTGGTGGATTAGCTTCTGCTTGTTCAACCATTTTCACTTCTTTTTATATTTTAATTAATTTTTCGTATTAATTCGTTGATTTTTATTTTACTTTATTATTTTGATAATACAGTATTTATTAAAGCTTTGTTTTCCCTTATTGATCGTACTAAGTTTTCCTTAGCTGATCTTCGGTAATGCAAAACTTGTAGTTTTTAAATTCAACTCGATTTTCTCTTGTTGAATGTGTAATTTAGTTTTTCACTATTTTACTTTTTTGGTTTTATCACTATTGTCCAATTTGCACTTGAACTAACTCTTAGTGGAGTACGTGACTTTATGTTGGTTCTTTAGTCAAAGGTGGTTCCTCCCTCCTATGACGGACGACTGCGCCAGTTACGAATGTGGTTCTGGGTTCAAGTAAAAAAATTGATTTTATAGTTCCTTTTCGCGGAACTGAATAAAAACACAATTTTAAATTAAATTAACTTAATTTTATTCACTTGAATTTGATAGCACTTCGTTTAACAATTATTGTGAGCTTCAGCTCTTAAAATGATCTTATAATTCAATTGATAGATAAACTCTCTGAACAGACTGACCCCGATCTTTCTGTTCGAATCTTATTTATAGTTTGACATTCTTTGTTTGATCGTATTATGCTGACTCTTTGATTTATGCATTTGCAGAAATCAGTTATCGGTTATCAATTATTCTTTATAAACAATATCTTGGATATGAAATAATGCGTATTAAGCAGATTTGTTGATTTTACGTTAATTAGAAAATCTTGTTATGGTTAATTATGTTTTGATTAAGAATTGAAAGTATGCACAAATTTAATGTGTGACATGAGTCATGCATTAAATTTGGTGGTGATGTCATTAGAGTTGAGGCTTAGTGGGTCTAATCTAACTCGCGCAGTGGCCATTCTGTTTCGTTACCCTGCGTCTACACTGACAATTTATCTGGCAATGACAATGGCAATATTGCCATTGAGTTAAATTTTAAATCGCGCAATGAGTAGTCATTTGATTTCCAGGCAATTTTGAGCCAGTGAACTCGAAGTGTCAAGTTGTGAAGCAAAGCAATCATAACTTTGAAAACTATTGATTAATTCAATCGTTTTTTCTTTAGTCCACTTATTTTCACTCATTTTGCGATCAAACCAAAAAAATGTAAGTCTACCTGTTGACAAGTGACGCTAACTTCTGTCAAACGATTCGTTTTCTGGCAATATTATCCTCAAAATTGCCATGGCAATGCTTAGAGCAATATTGCCATATGCGTTTGGTGCGTCTACACTGTCAATTTGTGTATGGCAATAATGCCGTTGCCATTGCCATTGCCAGATAAATTGTCTGTGTAGACGCAGGGTTATTCCTACCTGTTGACAAGCGACGCTAACTTATGTCTAAAGGCCGTGACACAATAAAAGCAGAAAGCAGCGACAGAAGCAGAATTCTTTTAGAAAACATAGGCGCTTGTTTAAATGAAAGCAGCGGCAGAAGCAGAGACGAAAACAGTGCTGCTTCTTTGTTCTAAATTCTGCTTGTTTCAGTACTGCCAACGTAAATCCCTTAAGAATTGGGTATGTTGTCAGCAATGGAAATGTTAAAGGTGGCAAAATTGTTTCCATATACTCGTATTTAATGATCATTTTAAACGAAAAGCTCAGAAAAATCAACGGAAACAAAATATTTTCGTCCGCTCAAACAAGAGTCTAACCCTGCGTCTACACTGGAAATTTATCTGGCAATAGGAATGGCAATATTTCCATTGCGTTAAATTTCAAATCGTAATGAGTGGGCATTTCACTGCCAAGCAATTTTCATTTGAGCGAGAGAATTCAAAGTGTAAAATTCTGAAGCAAAGCAAAATATCGGACATTGCATAAAAAAAACTATGGGTAGGTTCAATAGTTTTCTCTTTAGTCAACTTAGTTTTCAGCCATTTCGCGATTAAAGGAAAAAAAACCCTTATTCCCACCTGTTGACAAGGGACGCTCACTCTTGTCAAACGATGCGTTTTCTGGCAATATTGCGCTCAAAATTAACATGGCAATGTTAAGAGCAATATTTCCACATGCGTTTGATGCTCCTACACTGTCAATTTGTGTATGGCAATATTGCCGTTGTCATTGCCATTGCCAGATAAATTGCCAGTATATGGTAGACGCAGGGTAAATACTTGTGACTCTTGACAGTTACCATGGACACATTTTGCTCTGCTTGTGCTTTTGTTGGCAGTTCATGGACACATTTTGCTCTGTTTCCGCTTTTATTTAAATTCATTAAGCAGAGCAGAAACCAGCACTGCTTTCGCAACTGGTTCTGCCGCTGCTTCTGCTTTTATTGTATCAAGGCCTTAAGATTTAACTCTAATTAACAACAGTTTTAAAATCAATTCCAAAGCGAAACAGCAATAGGTGCATTCTTTTGCGCTCTAGAGTTGAAACTGCAAAATAACGATACAGAGCTGAGCAACCGATTCTACATTTCACATCTAGATGGCGCTGAGACTATATACCATACTTTAAAATATTATTAACAGAATTTCAATTTGAAAAAAATAGGCCTTTTTGGGGATTTTTTTTCAGAAAAACTACAAAATAAATCGAGATTACAAAAATGGGTGTTTATAATACATATTATTAACTATGTACAGTAATTTTTTTGAAGCGATTAAATTCAAAATGGTGGCTGTGCAGCGTTTTTGCGATGACGTCTCCGTCTTTCCAGGGTCTACGGCCGGACACACAGCGCCTGTAATTTTTGAATTATGATAAGCCAATGATTTTTTTTCGATTATATATAACAACAGCTACAAGAGTACGTAGGATTTTATTCTCGATATATTGATTTTTGGCTAAATGGCGCACTTCTAAAGTGAAAAGTGTAAAATTTGCCTAAAAAATCATCAGAAAATTGTTAATGACAAATAAACTATGCAATATAAAAAAAAATGCTACGTACTCTGATGGACAATATAGTTTTAAAGATATATTCAAAATTTCAAGTGAATGGTTGAAAATTGCCTGAGTTATGTTTCCGGCCAGCTTGAAAAATGTAGTTTTGAGATAAACGCGTTTGAAGTTTTGAGTAGTTAATAATTTTGCAGGCGGCCTTGCACTAAAATTCGAAAACCGAGTCCTTAGAAACTTTTTTCGGCCATAATCTTTTGGGACATCATTTTTGAAGTCCTAAGGGACCATTTAAAATAATAAAAAAAATCGGTTTTTCGAAAACTCTAGAGTGGCCTAACCTCTTAAGCAGAGCAAAAAGCAGCACAGACTACGTTGCTGTTTCTGCCGCTGCTTTCTGTTCTTATTGTGTCACGGCTTTAAGGATGCGTTTTCTGGCAATATTGCTCTCAAAATTGAAATGGCAATAATTGCCATGGTATTGTTGAGAGCAATATTGCCATGGCATTGTTGAGAGCAGTGTTGCCAATTATTTTGTGCAAAATTCCCCACGATTGAGCCCAAAATTCCTCTTTTTCCCCATTATTCGTAATGGAATTCCCCACAGTTTCCCAAAAAGAATAATTCTACAGAAGTAAACGGTTTTATTAATCATAAAGCAAAAAACCTATTTATTGTGTTACGAAAAAAAATATTGTAAATATATATAAAATAAAAAAGATGGAGTAAAGCACTTATTTGATTAAATAAAGATAAGTCACTACCTATATGAGAATGGAATTTTTTCATGTTTAAGATTTTTTTGGCTGTTTTTGACGTCATAGGAGTTTTTAGTGGAAAACACCAACACGAAAGTCCGACTGGGACCAATCGCCGTCTTGGATACTGCCATTGAGGACATGATAGTCCCATTCTCATTAATATTAGGAAAAATAAAATTGTTATTGGCGGGATTTGATGTCGCGCACTTAGTCTGTGAATCAAAATCCACCAAAATATAGCTATGGCAATTTTCACTAGTATATAATTCGTGGAAACGAGTTTGTTTTTATATCGCATATATAGAAAAATCCTCAGCAATACCAGCATGATACACTCTCTAATGAGCGAGTACCATCCGATGACGAAAAAGCTCCTTCGGACCTAGTCCAACACTCTCTTAAACTGGCTTCGCCACTGAAGGTTTTTCAACTGTCATGTCCTCAATGGCAGTAGCCAGGGCTTATCCTGTTATTGATTCGTCAGATGAACTGGATAAAGAGTCACGTGGTGGCCAGTTGGTATATAACTCCTAAACCTACATAAGATCTCTTGTAAACAATGAGACGCAATAAGTATTTGGCGCAATGAAATAAGAATGTCTGTTTTGTTTTTCCAGTCGCCACAAGTCGACGTTGTAGTCGGTATTGTGCTTGCGGTAAGCAATTTCAGAGAGTTTTGGTTTTCCCCATAATTGCTCTCGAGTAGTGCTGATTCCCCTTTTCCCCTTTCAATAAAATTTAGATTGAAATTCCCCACGAAAAGGGGAATTCCCCACGAGTTGGCATCACTGGTTGAGAGCAATATTGCCATATGTGTTTCATGCGACTACAGTGTCAATATATGTATGGAAATATTGCCGTTGTATTGCCATTGCCAAATAGATTGCCAGTGTAGACGCAGGGTAAAACCGCGTCCTCCAGCTGCTAATTTTTAAGATGGCTTTGCTATCTTCCTCAATCGAGTCTTCCCATCGTTTGCCTACTGGCCTGTTACCACTCGCTTTGCCTTTAAGAGCACATTTGGGGATTCTTCTATCTTCGATTCGCTCTACAAATTTCAGCTTCTACTGTGCGCAAATTCGACGTCACTCCCATTTGGACCGTATCAGTTCTGATTTTGACATAGGCAAACATTCCCATTTTAAGTTCAATGTCAAGTTCTTGTGGCGTTATAAAAAGCATCACTGCTAACAAAAGCGCTAATTTCACTGCCAACGAATCAAACGGCATGAATCACTTGCTTGTCTATATTCTATGGCATCGTCACAAGTGCGGAAATGCTTTCAGCTTTCATTAGGAAGTAGTCACTTAATCTGAGATCGCGTTCACTAACTCGGTGTACTATCGACACCATAGCCACTCACACACCATACGCATCGCATTAAACCCATCAATTTTCTGTATGGAAGTCAAACAGCTATTTTGCCCCGCATTATCACGCCACCACTGACCAACCATGTGAACACTTAGGCGGCTTGTTACTTCCAGAACTCTTATTGTAGCCAGACTGCAGCCGCTGTTTTCCTTCTCATCTGGCGTATGGTGTTTTTGGGTGGAAAGAAAATCAGGTGATTCTCGACTACAGCCAAGTGATACCGTGTATTTACACGACCGGGTATTGCCCACTACATCGCAGGGACGGCGCACGCGAATCATGACAACTATTTGAGGAATGACCGAATGACGTAGCCCAAGCGTTTATAGTTGGTGTCATCGCATCTCCTAACGCCGCGCCCTTCTACCGCACGTTTCTTTTACCCAGGCTAAAACGGGATAGACACAATAAAAATTGTATGGAAACTGAAACATCTGATTTTATGGCACAGACATGCGCCTGAAAAATGCTCTTTTTGTAATAAAGTTCGCCCCCGCACACAATAGAAAATGTCGTCGTTCTAAATAATTCCGTTTAGACGTTAGTTAGGGTCTATCCCGGGTCTGGTCAGTATTTTAAACGGTCTGATTTAAGTCGTTCTCAGTATTTTATGATAATAAAAAAAAAATCTACCTGAGAGGTAAATATACCTCCAATTCAGCCAGCCAGAGAAATTCAGATGCCGCATAACCAGTTCGAGCCAGTGGCGTGATAACACCAAGACGGCCTCACTTTTTTTTCCCCTCAAACCACTTGAGATAATTTCAATCGTTCGATAGCCAAGTCAAGACTCACAAGAAGTAAGACTCTAGCCAAGACGTTCAGTTCTCGCGCTAACTTTGTACTTTTCATTTAGTGTTTTCTGGCTCGCCTTACAGTTGGTCGTCTTGCTCTTAGTGCTCAAAGTATCGGCAAAATTAAAGCAAGTACTTTTCTTCTGTGTGTGATTTCAGTTAGCAATTTAAATTTGTGTGGTGTGTTCCAAGTTTTCAGTCCAACCGAAATTTAACTAATAACCCCATCCCGGTTTTGTGTATATATTTTTTTTTTTGGTTTTGAGCTATGCTAACGTTCCGCTTACTAGACTAAACCGTGAGGAAACCTTCAATCACGTTACCTGCTCTACGGTTTATTTTCCTAATGCGATTATAAAAGCCTCTGCTTGCAAAATTTTCTTCAAATCTCGACAAGTGCAATTATTAACGTAGCTGTGATTAAGAAGCATTCAAGAGTGGAATTTATAGCGATTACATAACAAAAAGGCTGTGATTCATTCGTAAAAAAAAAGGCTCGATACACTCCAAATTTTAAGTTTTCACTGAACAAAAACGCAATCGATTCGGCACTGCTTATCAGAAATATTAAAACAAACCAAACACACACCCAAAAAAAAAAATGGATCATGACAGGTAAGTTTAATTATTTTGTTCATAAAACCGACCACCCAGGTGTTTGGGCCTTTACATAAAACCTTCGACGACATAAAGCCCCATACCACTATTTTTTTTCACTCTCCGAATCTATCGATGGAAAAACCACTAAAATCTGCTGTTGTTTTGAATAATCGATTTCGCTATTAAAATTCCCGAAGCGTGGCAAGAATTCCAAAAGATTCTTTTGGTCGTTTCTTTCTAACAGAATCATCTTGCAATCGCAGTAAGATTTTTCATAAGCTTAGAAGCAACCTTGAGCTAAAAAATTAGCCAGTTTAGTTGTGAAAAGTAAAGATCGAACGATGAACAGGTGATTGATTGGTGGGGGAAAGGTTAATAACTTGATCACGGCAGTTTTCAATCAAACTTAGCGCAAATAGACTGCAACGTACACTAAAATCAATAGCCGGAAATCAATACCGCGAAAATTTCAAAGAAAAATAAACCTTCCCCCTGGGGGAATTTGGCGAAATTAATGCATGAATCAACCGACATTTTTCTCTCTTTTTAAATATTTCTTATCACTTATATTGTATACAATGATTACCAATTTGTTGATAAGGTTTTTTGTTTTTGTTTCTTCGTGGGTTCAGCTTTGCCGCATTTAACGCCTAGCTTTGAGCAAAAATTATATCATCGAATAACTCATATCTTTATTAACCAAAGAGATCTTTACGGCCCCATAACCAATGCTTCTGATGAATGTTGCTGACAAAGAGTTACGTAACTTTTTCATAAAATGTGCTTTTAATGTGAAAACGTTAAAAAGAGGTGTTCCAGCTTCAGCCAATGATTACTTATTGTTTAGACCCAAGCATTAATATAAATAAGGGCGTTGGCCTGAATTCTGGATAACATCCCCTGTTCAGGTTCTCAAAACTAACTAAAACGATCTTTTATTCTCTAAAAAACGACGGAATAAGTACTACCGCACCCATCGGTATTCTTACGAATCTACTTCCCTCTCCCAGTACTGAGACATGCACGCTGCAATTCTAGTAAATCAAATTCTCTTAAACTAGTCATTCAGTACTGAACAGAAGTACTGCGTCAGTATTACGAATTCAGTTCTGCATGGATACCGAAATAATGATGTAATCTTATCTTACAATAACAATTTGTTTTGTATTAATATTGTTTTTTATATAAAATTTTTATTTTTGTTGTTTTTCGTTTTATGAACAACTATCTAGTCTATGTAATTAATTAACATCTGTTAATAAATACACTTACGACTAACAGGATTTAAACCGAGTACAGCATCAGTCTGAAAACAGTACTCTACCAGTGATGTATATGTTATTTTCTGCGGTTGTATTTGATAAACTCTACTAACTTAAAGAATTCAGAAAAATAACAAGAAAAATGTCACCTGTACAACATAACCAGGTATTGAAATACAGTACTGCAAACCGGACCTTACCCAGAATTGAAAGTCTCGAAAACTGTCATGAAGAGAGTGAGAACATGAATTCCGGACGTTGAAATTGTTCGAAGAGAGTTCAAATTTCCAGAATTAATCGTTCGGAGGATTACTAACGCGGACTTATAAATTCCAGTGCTCTACCAGTACTGGACGAATTTTATTATTATTATCATATTGCCTTTTTACTTTATTATTTTTTAATAATAAAGTATTGTTATCGACCTGAAATTTCAAAAAAATTTGCTAGCCTGAAATTTTGTATTTTCACGTTTTAGGACTAGTAGACCCCAAAAAAGCAAAAAAAAAAAATATGTCCGTCTGTCCGCCGTAGACGCCGTACGCAAAACCGTTTGAAGGCTCATAGCTCACAAACCCGTTGAGATATTAAATTGAAATTTTTATGGTGGGTAGATTGGGTGAGCCCCTACGATTGGTATCCGTTTGATGGATGCGGGTGTAAGAGGGGAGGAGGGGGGCGCATTTTAGACGAAAAATTTTGGTTTCTAGATCTCAGGAACTGCTTATGGTAGGGGGCTGAAATTTGAAACTTATGTAGTACTATAATAGTTGACCTATTTGCAAAAAAATTGGTGATAAGGGTTGAGGGGTGTGGGGAGTGGGGTGAAAAACAATGTGTCCGAAATGTTCGAAAGCTGTTATTGAAGCATTCTAAAATCCATATCTCCTGAACCGTTGATCTCAGAAAGGTGAAACTTTGTAGTTATCTTAAGGGATACTAGGAGAGTTGACAAGAGCTAAAATTTTTAAGAGGGGAAGTGAATTGTAGGGGTGGGGCGTGAAAAACTTTAGATTACAATATCTTCCGAACTAATTGTACCAGGAAGATGAAATTTGGTTTCTGTATTTAAGATCACAAGTGGAGTCTACTGAATGTAAAAATTTTGATAGGGGAGGTGGAGTACGAAAGTGGGGATAACAATTTTTCAAAAAAATTCAATTTTTATATCTCAAGAGCCGTACCAGATATGATCTTAGAAGTTTTACAGCAGTTAGGCCCAGAAGACTTCTAGCAGGAAAAAAAATTTGGTGGTGATGGCGAAGGGGGTGACGGTGGAAAGGGGTGGAACGAAAAGAATTCTGATTTTTATTTCTCAAAAACCGCAAAGCATAGAAAGCTAAAAATTGACGAGTATATAGAGTCACTGAAGAGGTATCCTAGAAAAAAATGTTTGATAGGGGTAGCAAGGTATATTTTATATATATATTATATATATATTTTAAATTTTTGATAGGGGTAGCAAGGTACTGGGGTGGGGGATGGTTTTTCATATCTCATAAACAGCGTATGCTAGAAAGTTGAAACTTAGTATGTATATGTAGAAGTACTACAGGAGTAATTAAAGCAAAAAAAAGTTCAAAATTGTATTGAAGTACAGAGCTGGAGCAATGCGGTGTAGGTCACTGTGCGACTGATAACCTAAAGAATAGAAGGCCATTTGGAACGTTATTTTTTAGGTTATCAGTCGCATAGTGATCTACACCGCATCTCAGTATTAAACACGTTTCAGACTTCTACCGACAAAATAATAAAGTTGCCAGACTGTTGGCAGATTTTTTCCTTTTAAGGGGATCTTGTAGGGAGTGCAAAAATGACCATTTTTGAGACCCATTTTCTCTTAAACCGCCAATCGTATTACTCTAAATTTTTTTTCATTTGTAAAACTCTGTTAGTACTACTACTTGATCGAAGCATTTTTAAAAAATCGCTTGTTTTTTTTTTATAACAGCTGTTTAAAGATTGCTACTTTTTGAACAATCCTTTATGACCTACAGCTCGATACTGCATTATTTAAATTTGATAATCTTCGATTAACTAATTCTTTTATTCAAAACAAATAAAAAAAAAAATTAATGAATTCTGATAAGCGGTTGGCGAGAAAACGGGGCAAACGCTTCAAAAAACATGATTTTTGACGAAACCATTTTTTTTATGACTACAGTGTGTCCGCTGCGTGTCGGCTGTACGTCATTTCTTTGAGAATCTTATGTTAAAAAATTTTCGTAATTTTTCTAGTCTTTTTTATATTTTGTAAAATAATTGTGGCAACACTGATTTTTATCATTTGACAATAAAATCATCAGATGATACGAGTATTATAAATTTGATTAACTTGAAAAATTTTTTTGAATTATTCTATTTTAATTTCAAAATATATTTTCCGGCCCCAAATGTCGCGGTTTTGGTCTTGTTTTATCAGGAAAAATATAAGTTTTAATAATCAGTCGAAAACCAAAAATTGATTCTTTTTTACCCTACAAACTCCCCTTAAATGTTTACACTCCAGTTCTGTTTCAGTTCCTATTAAGTTATTTTTTTCGCGACTCGAATTTCATGTTCCATATCTGATTCGCGAAAAGTTCCAATAATTTGGACAAGTTCCCATAATTTGGACATGTTCCAATAATTTGGACAAGTTCGTGTGCATTTTTTTTTACTATAAAGACAAAGATCTTTTCGTGAAAATCGCAGGTACGTTCGTCCGTAATAATTTTGCAACTATCAAATTCAACGATTTCTTCCAATATTTCTTCAACTCGGTAACTGCAACTTAGAATTTGTTTGAATTAATTAAAACACACTGTTTTAAAACTAAAAATTGTTTGGAAAGAGATACTTGATATAGTTTTTCTAACCTACAAAACAGTTGCTCCGATGATCGTATTGCTGACGAGCTCCGTTAAGTGTGACCCCATTCCAACAGGTAATTTGAATTTTCCAACATTCGTTTTCCCCATTCGAAACGAGTAGTCGAAGTTTGTCCAAATTAAAATTGCTTTCCAAAATCGAGTCGAAATCTTAATTCCGAAAATTTAAAATTATAGAGAAATTGGGGCACGATAAGAAATTATAAAATGCATTTTAATTCGAATATTGTAGCCTAGCATATGTACGTACACTATAAAAAAAAATTGCTATTTATTTTCTAATTTTAGTTCTGGTTTTCAGTACTGTTACAATACAGGTTAAAGGAATTCATTCCGACTAAAATACTGAACTCATGCGTTGGCGATAACATGAACTTAAATTTTATGGAATTGTAGTACTGTATCGTTACACATGGAATCTCGAATGAATTACTATTTAACGAACTTATAAATAATTAAAATGTACCGATAGAATGTTTCCGAAAGACAGCGGAGGATTCTGCTGGAGCGTATGAGTTCTGCCTTATACGGGCATAGATTCCAAAGCATTACTCAAATTTCTTGTACTAGTTTTTTTGCTCCTATTCAATACTATAATATATAGCATAACATTGTAATAAACTTGAAAACGTCACGAATTCAAAGATTCATTCAGTCCTATCGAAGTACTGATTTCTTAAAAAATTGCTATTACTTTTTACAGTTCTGCTTCAGTACTGAAAAATCGAATTTGTTCAGAACTAGCTGGGAAATGCTGATGCAATTGCGATCCAGTATTGAACAAATAAATTTCACCATAAGAAAAAATTCGATAAAGTTCGAATTCAGTTTACCGGTATTCATTCTGGTGTACGTACAATTAAAATATTCGGTATTATAAGGCCAGTATGTGAAATATTCTGTGGATTCATCGCGTTCAAAATTTTAATAATAAGGAAGTCAGCATCACCTACCAAAAATCTGCCAATGGTCTGGGCGAAACTTTATTATTTTTCGGGTCAAAGTTCGGGAGCGGTCAAAGTCGGAGTGTATCATGAGTTGCTTCGAGATTATTAGATTTCTTGGAAAATTATTTTTGTTCTTAATATAAAAATATTTAAAATAGAGATTTTTAGAACAAGATTTTATACATTGAAAAAGTCCGTGTAGACTATTCGAATTTCAGTACATTATGTACACTATAAGCCCATAGAAGTAAAGACAAATTTGTTGCCTTATCAGAATTAGATAGTCGAATTGTTAAAACGTATACAAATCCATTACTTCCACTTGGGGTTTGAATTTCAAAAAAATTGTGAAACAGGTTTTTAGACGATTTCATAAGAAGCAACTTGATATCTCATGAGACAAGACGGATATTGAAAAATTTGTGAAAACGTAAGCAAACTCTTCACACCCCCTTGGTTCTTGAAATTCGAAAAATGGTGAAATTGGTTTTAAGGTCATTACATCAAATGCCGTAATAACCAATTTTATATCTCATCAGAACTAAGGGATGGCAAAATTTGTGAAAATATATGCAAACCCTTGGGAGCTGAATATCCAAAAATCGAGAAATGGGTTTGTAGGCGATTATATAAAAAGTCTGTGGAAATGAAAAGCGATCTAATATCTCATCAAACCTAAGAAATATGTCTAAACTTTGAAAAGCATACTACCCCCTTACACCCATTAGGATTGAATATCTAAAATACTGAAATTGACTTTTTGGCTTTTTTATATAGGAAACCTTGGGAAGTAAAAATGAATTCGATATATTATCAGATATGCAACCTCCTTACACTCACTTGGGGGTTGAATATCCAAAAATCCTGAAAGGAGTTAATAAATAAATATGAAGACAGCACGAGAAAGTAGGAACCAATTCAATTTCTTATCACTTCTAAAAGAAATGACGGAACTCGTGAAAACGTGTTCAACCCGTTTATACCCTCTTAGGGGCTGAAAAAACTTAAAAACAAGTTTTAGGCGATTATTACGCAAGCACGTGAAAGTGAAAAGATATTCGATATCTGATAAGACGTGGGGATATAGTAGAATTCGTGAAAAATTTTACAACCCCCTTTGCACCCCCTTAGGGGTCGAATTTTAAAAAATCCTGAAAACACTTTCTAGGTATTTATATGAAGAAGCCGTAGAATAAAAATGAATTCAATATTTGGGAAGACCTAATAGATATGACGAAACCCGTGAAAATATATGCATACCATTTTCACTGATCATTTTTTTTGCCCCCCCTCTGAATGCCATTGAAAATTTGAAATTTTTTTTTATTTAAATTAGTTTTCTAGTTGATTTACATAAACGTATCAAGTTTCAACTTTGTAGCATAAGCCGTTCTATAGATAGGAAAAACACCCCCCACCCCTGTACCATACTACCGCTATAAAAAATTATATTTTTCCAACATGCTACTAATATAGCTCTATCCAAATACCAAGTTTCAGCTTTATATCATTATAGGTTGTCGAGATATTAAAATCGGAACTTTTTCCTTTTCACCCTCCCCCACCCTCACCCTCTACACCCACACCTCCTAAATTTTGTTTTCCGCTAGGGGTCTATTAGGCCTACTTCTGGTAAAAATTTTAAGCATCTATCTTAAACTCGTCTTGAGATATGATAAGTGATTTTTTTGAAAAATTCTTATCCCCTCCACTTTCATGCTCCACCGCCCCCTTAAAAAATTTTACTTTCATCAAACTTCATTTCTCAACCTTTATACACAAACCAAATTTTATTTATCTAGTACAATTGGTTCATGAGATATCGTAATCTAAAGCTTTTCACCCCCCACCCCCGTACGCCACTTCCCCCACTCAAATTTTTGGTTCCGATCTATTCTCCTAGTATACTTACAGATATTCATTAAGTTTCAATTTTGTGATATTGACCGTTTAGGAGATATGGATTTTAGAATGTGTCGATCTCACCTTTTTTGCGTTTCGGACGCATTATTTTTCCCCCCACTCCCGAACCCCTTCACCTATATCGGCAATTTTTTTGCAAATGGGTCCACTACCGAGGCTCTATATAAATTCCAAATTTCAGTCTCCTAGCATAAGCGGTTGCTGAGATCTAGAAACCAAAATTTTCCGTCTAAAACGCTTCCCCCTCCTCCCCCCTTACACCCCCACCCCTCCAAATTTGGTCACTTTAGGGGGCCAACCCACTCTACCCACGAAAAAAAATTCAATTAAATAGCTCATAGGGTTTGGGTGCTACGAGCCTTCAAACAATTTTGCGTACACCGGTAGACGTACGGCGTACGGCGGACAGACGGACTGAAATTTTTTTTTGCTTTTTTCGTGTCTACTCGTCATGAAACGTGAAAAAAAAAATTTTGAGGGTAGCAAATTTTTTTTTTTTAAAAATCGATAACAATACTGTATTATTGAAATAATAAAGTAAAATGCAAGCTTGCTTAATTGTGCGTAAGAAAAAAATGTCAAAATTTTAAAAATTGGAAAATCTCTTTTGATATTGATCGTACAAGAAAGTCACTAGGATTATTGAGGAACTAAAACTTCAAATGTGAACTACCAAAAGAATCGTCAGTGATCAGGTCTCTTCTAAAGCGATGATTTTGAAAAAGAAGACAACATCATCGAGGTCTGTCTATGTCGTCCAAAATATAAACCAGTGGATCTTGGTATCGGTCGCTGTCTGTAGAGGTCTTTTCAAGGCTTTGCAAAAGCGAGCAACTAGAATTAGTTTTCGGTTATCGTTGGGAACGCGACGCGCACATGTTAGCATCGCATCGCTTAGCGATGCGACGCGATAACTGCTGATTAGAAACCGTGTTAGTGAGTGCATCCAGTTGATATCACATCGCTTTAAACGCGTCGCGCTTGTAATGCAATTTTGCTGTTTTTTTAATCCAAAATATTAAAATTAATTAATTTCTCTCAAAAACGTCTGCTATGAAATTATAATGATGTAAACAAAGAATCAAATTGCATGTTCAGAAGTTGCCAAAAACTGGTATTTTGTCTGGTCATTTAAATTCCAATAAAATTACCTAATATTTAAATTTTGCTAGGATATGCGACCGGGTTAGCAATAAATAAGATTAGTTTTTATTTTTTATTTATAGAGACCAAGAATTGATTATTTCTTGATACTAAGATCTCGTTTCTGTTAATATTTTTTTGAACAAAAATTCCTTTTTCCTGTTTCATGCAGCTAGTAGTGAATAAAACTAGGCAAAGTAGAAGGCTTCATCTTGCACATTCAATCTTGGTCTTGTTACTAAAGCTAGTATTACACTGTTTGACCAAGTGGACAAATTGCAGTAATAAGCAATGCGAAATAGCGAATTTGACCGAGCGGATATTGCGAGAATAATTGGAATTCGCTATTTCACATTACTTATTACTGCAATTTGACCACATGGTCAAACAGTATACTACTAGCTTAAAGTGGGTGTTGTTCTGTTGCACATTCCAGTCTTGATCTCGGATTTTTTCGTTCGATTAGAACCTGAAAAAAAATGCATTAAAAATTGTATTTTAAGTTTAAAATCGCCAGACCAAAAAAAAACCTACGATTAAAAAATGGAAAATACTAGAATATTAAAGCGGGGAAACGACTTGACTACAAATCAATTATGCCGTTGACAAGTTGGAATCAACATTGAATTATTGCCTTATGCATCGGACAATTATTGGCAGTGCCCAACTCGGTATTAATCTGAATTATGCATTCGAAATCAGTCAAAGGAAATAAATTCTTTGATTCAAATCGATCAAATAAAGTTAATTTCCGTTTAAATTTTATTTCCATAAAACTTGCACACGATATGATTTAATCGGATTCGCGTGACAGGATTTTTTTTTAGTGTTTACAGTAATTAATGTCCATGTTAATTGTTCTAAGTCGTCTAGAATTTGCATCATTCAGCTGAATGCTTTATTTAGCCGTGACTTTGACTGCTGATGAATTTAACCTGCATATATTTAAACTGTACGGTCAAAAATATTTGCAATGCGTTGGATTTAATTAAGCGTTAGTTAGAATAGGACATTCTTTCCGAATGCGCGATTTCCTTATTTTTCTAGTTAATTCTGGCATCTAAAACGTCGCAAATTTAGAACCGACTTAATTCTTATCAAACGGCGTTTACATGATTTAATTGGTGACTGATAGGCTGATGAGTCTCGAACCGTGACGCTCTGAGGCCACCATCTTAGATATTTTAAAATAGTAGAGAGTGTATCTCATTTAAATAAGATTAGGCTTCTGTTGGTCCTCCACAAAAAAGTTGCTCAAATTTGAAGGTACAAGAGTTTTTCAAATTTGTAGGCCGTCAAATTTAGTATAATTTTGGGATTTGGTAATTCTTTTCGAGATCGCAAACTTTGGACTTTAATTAGAATCCCAAAATGAAGGAATTGGTTCAAATAAATGCTATCCGTGACCTTCAGTAAGCTGAACCTATTCTTTTGTTTCTATTGAACGGGCTAAATATTGTTTTAGACTGTATGCCATACTTTCAAATATTTGACTCAAAAAATTTGACAAAATGAAATTTTTTTGATGAAATAAATTTTTACAAGGGCAAAATTGACGTCGTTTAGAGAAAAAAAGTAATAAAGGAAAATTTTCCAATGACTGTATTTGCCGGTGAAAATGAGAGTTTATTAGACACCACATGTTCAAATATTTTACAACTTGCGGAAATTTTCATGTTAAATTTTTGATAAATAAATATTTGTAATTATGTGACCCAACAAATTTGTCAAAATCAAACTTTTTAAAGGCAAAACTAACATCGTGTAGAAAAAAAAATAATAAAGGAAAAATTTTCCAAACACTTTATTTGACAGTGAAAATGCGGGTTTATTAGACGCCGCATGTTCAAATATTCTACAATTTGCGGAAATTCACGTGTCAAATTTTTATTAAATAAATATTTGTAATTATACACAGTGCGACAAATAAATTCCGAGACTCGAACCATATCTGAGTAACTAGTAGGGCCATCTATGTCTACAGACCGTCGTTTGAAAGCTGTGACACTCCTCTTCCCGGTAATACCAATTTTGTTTAAATCGGTTGATAGCAAAGTTATGACAGTTCGCTCAAAACAACTTTTTTGTCGAAGTTTAAATATTAAAATGTTGCTCAAACAATGCTCATTACATTCTTCGATAGCAAAGGAATTGTCCACAGGGAATTCGTTCCAACTGGCCAAACAATTACTAGCACATTTTATCTCGAAGTTTTGATGCGTGTGATGGCCAGAATCGATCGTTTTCGACCCGAATATCGTGATCCATTATCGTGAATAATGCACCGAGTCACACTCACTTTCACTCTCACTCATTGTTCGTCAATTTTTTGGCTCAGAATCAAGTCTGTGTGTTGAATCATCCATCGTATTCACCACATGCGATTTCTCTCTATTCCCGAAATTGAAATTGAAGTTGAAAGAAAAAAATTTTTTTTTATGACATTTTGACCATCAAAACAGCTTCAACACGAGCACTAGAGTCAATTCCATAAAATGAGCTAAAACACGCATTTGAATCACTGTTGAATCGCTTTAACAAGTGTATTGAAACTGTAAGAGAATATTTTGAATAAAAAAAAATGAAAAATATCCAGATTTTTTCTTTTAATGATGTTTTCCATGACCAGTCTCGAAACTTATTTGTCGCACTGTGTATGACCCAAGAAATTTGACAAAATCAAAATTTTTTTTAAAGGCAAAACTAACATCATATAGAACAAAGAAAAGTAATAAAGGAAAATATTTCCAATGTCTGTATTTGCCAGTGAAAATGCGCGTTTATTAGACGCCTCATGTTTAAATATTTTACAATTTGCGGAAATTTACGTGTCAAATTTTTGTTTGTCAAATATACTATTTGTCATACACAAGGGTCAAAAATTTGTGTCTCTAAATAATAAAAAAAATTCCATACAAATTGCAGTTAAATATTTGCCAAAATGGCATACAGTCTGATAATGATAATGCATGAACTCGAAATTCATTTCTTTTGAGTTTGAATAAGAACTCGTTTGCTTAGAAAATATTTGGATTAATCAATTGAAGCACAAATGCCATTGCTCATTTTTTCGATCCAAAAAATGTTTACGCAGTGAGTGGACATATTTTTTCTTTCATTGTTCCGCGATTGGTGGTGGTAATATCGAATTAAAGTTTTTAAAATTTCTATTAGACGCAGGGTTTGGTGCGAAAAACCTCTTGATTTTGATCGGACAGCTGTTGCAGCTTAAATTGACCATTTCTGAAAGGAAAATTAATGTTAGGGAATTTTTGTTTTGAAATCGATTGAGGGAGTTTCGTTAGTGAGACCAAAGCAGACGATAAGAAATGATAGTGCACCAAAAAGTTTTGATTTTTGGTTGCGAAATGAAGTAGGATATCTTTCCCCCACTTCAATCTTTTCCAGATAATGCGTGTCAATCTTGCCGTCTATCTCTGTGACGAAATATCTTCTAAATTTGAATGGTGTTGTCTCATCACGCCTTTAACATTCTCACTAACTTTCGATTGCATCCGTTGAACTGAAAGAACTTTGGTCCAATCAAATCCATAATTAAATTTTGAAACATTTAGTCAATTCGTGATAGACCCGCTTCAAGCTTACGTTATCAAATCTAACAGATATTTGATAATAAATGTTACCTTGGACAGCTACTTTGCTATGTTGAATATGAGCTATTTCTATCACAATTTTAAATTTGAACAATCATGCTTGAAAGTCTAGACACAATAGAAACTTTGAGTTCGTTTTGAGATAAGATACTATAAATGTAGTCCAAATTCGACTTGGAGCTGGGACTGTACTCGTGAACCATGCCGATAGTGAGTGCTAGTGATTCACTTAAGAGTACTACTCCCATCTTTTTTTTTTATTATAACCTATTAATTAGTAAAATGACATCATGTGTGAATCGTGTGAGACTTACCTTGCGAACACATCCCACGAGCGGGTTGTGACGACAGGCAAAATGATCAGATTTTTATTACAGCGAAATTTTCAAAGGCTTCCTTAACGCAAAAGTGCGCAAATCCGTCGAGCAAGTCGTTAAACAAAGCCATTACGTGTATGTCCAATTACTACGAGATTTACAGCTGGGTTGACAATCGTCGCCGTACACGTGAATATCTCAGCTGTGGTTAAAGTGTTTCATGCGGTACCACCTTGTTGTATGATTTTTCTTAACGATCGCACTGCAATTGCATAATTGAATAATGCGAGATTATTGGCATACTTCCGATGTGCTCGTTTTCAATGAACTCTATACCGCAAGTACTTTTGCACCTGGTCCTGACTTATGCACTTTGTAACGCAAGATCCCGAAATAGAAGTGTAGATAGTACTAGAAAGACGGTACCGATTCGACGTAGCCAGTACGACGTAGCCAGTACGAAATTGTGACATTGAACAATAAGGTGCCTTTGTTCGATTTACCTGAGAGCAAGAACCGGGACGTATACGGAAAATTTCGAATCGATTTTTAGCAGCACACGTGTAAAGCAATTCCGTTCTATTGATTTTTTGGTTGTACTGCTCTGTCCTCTATGTTGCCATCGTTTTAAACTGGCCGTTCAGAAGTTGATTTATTAATTGTTCGTTTCTTTTTCTTACAGAAATTGCCTACGACGTATTGCACGGCACGATGAACAGCAGTTTTCAAAAGACAGTCTAGTAAATGTCATGGAGAAATTTGTGAAAACTGTTAATGTTATGGATGAAACCATCTTGGTACCATGCAGGCTCATGGATCGACAGGTAAGAGATATTTGCACGATAGTTAAACGCTTTTTCATTTTGTCATTTTACTTTCTCTTGAGTAGTTCTGCGATAGGGACAAGGGGCTAATTGTGCGACAATGTGATATATTCGTCGACACACTTCAATTCAAGCTTAGGGTAGTCTGAGTGAATCTCCTTTGGACGACTATTTGTAATAGACACATGAATCGACGTTCTTAAAGATTCTTTGCTGATATTCGGTTGCACTATTTAATTTATCACGGCAGTGTACATGAGAAGAGCACGAAATACTTCACTCGAGCAACAAAGGTTAGGTTAGATTACAGTGGCGGGTCGAGGTTTTTGCCGTAAGCAGTGCAGTGGACATACTAAATTCCGCGACAAATCTTCCCGAAGAGTCGTGTATAAAGATTTATATAGACAGCCAAGCAGTAATGAAAGCTGTAAGCTCCAACCTAGTCAAGTCAAAGCTAGTGAGGGGTTGTAGGAAGCGTCTGAAAACATTGGGCGCAGCTCATAAGGTTCTCCTGTGCTGGGTTCCGGGACACGAAGGGATACCAGGAAATGAGGCAGCCGATCAGCTGGCCAAAACTGGATCTGAAATGGCTGCTGTACATGCAACCCAAGCGGTAAAAATACCGCTCAATTACGTCAAGAGTAATCTTGACAGAAAGGCAATGGAGCTGACCAATGGCAGATGGTTCAACCTAACTACGTGTGAAACCTCCAGGCAGCTATGGCCAGTAAGACATCCTAGAAGGACTGGCGATCTTTTGAAAAGAAGCCGTATAGAGACCCGTAACATTACGGCAGTCATAACGGGGCACTGTCTCTTTGGCAGACATGCACAATGCTTAGGCGTTCAATATAATGACTACTGCAGAAGCTGCAGAAGTGAAGAAGAAGAAGAGAGCGTTAGGCATCTACTTTGTGAGTGTGAGCCAGCTGTAGGTTCAGAGCCATGGGCAGCTATTTCTTCTCCAGACTTGGGGACATGGCTGGAGCACGAATTGATGAACTAGCCAAGTTCATTCGCATCTGTGACTGGTTCGACTAGCTTTTCCCCTGTAGCTATGATACGATAACTCCCTATATGGGACTTCTTTAAGGTATCACGGGTGTGGTATCACAATGGACCAACCGAATGGTCTAAGTGAGTCGATCCATAGTTTGGATGGCTGCCACTATAACCTAACATAGTCCGGTCTAGTCAGCTGTAGTCACTACCGTGCTCCGGTTGGGTTAGGGTCTCGGATAGACGACAACAGGTTAGAGCTTATAGATTCCGTCCAGGTGTTACTCTGCCGCTTCGAGCACCTAATGAAGGCGAATTATTTTAACCGTTTTCAATTGCACGAAAATACACACCTATGATTACCTTAAAATTTCTGAAAGTGATTGTGAATCGAACAACTAGAGTTCAATCACACCGATGTTAATTGATCACGATGAATTGCAATTTGAAAATTCGTTAAAATGTGGTAACAGCTTCGGGGTTTTCCCCCTTTCCTTTTCGGTGAACGGTCATACAGAAGATCTATCAAAACTTAATAGTGCTATGCTATTTTTACAGGCAAAGAAAAGGTGAAAGTTACAAAAATTTAAGCGGCCACGACGGTCGGGCCAGTCTGACAAACAATTAAAGATGCCAGGTAAAATTTATATTTTGTACACATGACACGTGCAATCATAATATAATTTATGTTAGCTATGCTTGAAAAGTCGCATGTTGTTTATGTGACCTTTAATTTAAGACACAACAACAGGAGCAAAAACATAAATTAGCCGTCGTCGAATATGTTTAAAAAATCGATTAAATTGCACAAACTCTTGGCGAATAAAAATTCGAATTAAGGCCAATGGCTTTATGTACAGTTTTTTTTAAACTTAGCGGGTTTTTTTTAAGAAAACTCATCGAAGGTTAATTATTTGCAAAGGTTTCGTTGTCTAGGCTCGATCTGTATAAACTTTGTTTGAAGTTTGCTCCAGTTTCACCTGCAGAAATTATTTGAACGAAGGGTCCTGTTTAAAGTAATTTGCCCGATTAGGTACATCTCTTAAAAATGTAGCCCAGACTTACAGAAATCTATCAACCCCCTAGAGCTTAACATATGTAAGAAGGTAATAAAATCTGCAATCGAAAAATTTGTTGGTTCGATTGTTCATTACTTCATTAGATAAATTCTTTGGATTTGGTTATTTTGATGATTGGTAAATTTCTGCATAAAGTGCCACACTTTTCCGATCTTTAACTAGAAGCACACAACGATCGCAATTTAATGTTTCTGAGATGAGCGCGATTCTTATCTGTGAAAAGAATAACCGAGTCAAATTCAATGTATTAAAAACGTTCTAAAGTTATCGTGTAACCTCTGTAAAAAGAAAAAAATATCTTTTAAATCCTTTACAATGAAATGAACGGAAGAGAAAAAAAATAGGATCATATTGGCGCAGCCGGTACAACAGAAAGTTGTATTCTCTACAAATAGTCAGTTGTTTTCTCTACAATAAATAAACCACAAACGGGCGGATGATGTAAAATGGCAGACTGATAGATGATCAAGTACATTTTGAAATCAGTGTAAAAACCACGTAGAACAAAGTTCCCGATCGCTGGATTCAGATTCATGCGACAACTTGTAACGCTTTTAGCAATTTATTTCATGATGTATTTTCTGGTTTCTCGTTTCAAACAATATTTGGCAGCACTATCTCTGTGAAGTTTATCGCATCCTAATGCTGCATGGCATTTTTCTTGAAAATTTCCAAGAAGTTTTTTTTTCCACTCCAATACATTGCTATCAGCAAGCTAGTTCGGCTTTCGGTTATGTAGCGCCACTGTAAGTTTCATGTTTCATTCGAAAGTCAGTTAAGCACAGAACACGTTTCCTGTTGAAATTTAAGCTGGTCCCTGAGTGGTTCTAACATATTTACTTTCTGGGTCTAGAGGTTCGTAAACGAATCGGTACCGCTCTTAGCAAGCCACTTGATTTTATCGAAAAAGTATTCGATTCAAACGCAAGAGCGTGGACAGTAACTGCAATATAATGGTAGCACGCGAAATCCTGACTTTCGAATTTATTTTCGGAAAAGTGAAGAGCATTTTATTCACACTAGATTCACTGGGTGTGCTGCTTTTAAGGTCGCTCTTACACGAGCGATTAAAATTGCTGAATTTGCCGCAACATTCGTCAATTTTGACGTCACGAAAATATGAAGCAACACACAGCAACAATAGCAACAGGCGATGTGGATAAACTTTTCATCAACTCGTTCCTGAATTGTAATGAGCGATATTGACCAATATCTAGCAATTCAGCAATAAGAGCTTACACGAGCAATTCAGTCTATGAACAACACGAAAGTAAACATGACAAATAAATCTAAAACTTAAAATAAAACCTGGAAATATTTGAATTCCAAGCCATTATAACACGAAACTTGACAAATAAATGCAAAATTCAAAACAAAAATTGACAATTGAATCACCGAACGAGGACAATTGCTCGGAATTTTCCAAGTCAGTGGAAATACAGCAACTATAGGGTGAACAATACCAGCAATCTGTGAAAACATTGCCGAAATATTGCCGCAACTAGCATGATATTGCCTTGTATTGTTCCATTAATCGCTCCACTAGTTTTGGCAATAGTCGTCGGGCAATTTATTGCTTGAAAAATTGCTCGTGTACGAGCACCTTTAGGTTGAGTGCGAAAAATTCCAGTTCTGCTGCTTTTAGGGTTGAGTTTTTCCGTTATGGACCCCGTAATACCGTTGGACTTAAACCTAATCTTGGGGTACACAGAGTTTTGAGCTCAAAATCTAATCTAATATACGACCAGAAAAAACAATTACCCAATTTGTTTGGTTGGTCTAGAACTGTTGGGTCTTAAGCTCGATCAGTTCATCGATTGACATTGACGCAAGTTGAACTGTAGCACTTCTGGTTCTCGTCATCATACAGGGCCCTAATGTACCAGACGTAACTTAGGAACCGAAAGCTGATTCAAGTGCGGCACAGGTTTTGCACTGCACAATTGTCACGTACAGAAAACGGTTGAAACTTTTGTTTGTCCGGAACATCCACCAACCTGCTATCCTTAACTAGAAATTGTTCTTAATTCAGTTCATTGTCCAGTTCTGGGGTGTCTAATGATCTATGAGCAAGGAGGTGCCTAATGATCTATGAGCAAGGAGGTGCCTAATGATCTATGAGCAAGGAGGTGCCTAATGATCTATGAGCAAGGAAAGGTTATACATTTCTAAACTCGCATTACTCATGAATTCCAATGTATTTTTAATGTTAGTTCTGTACTCAAGCGCAATGTATTCTTCTCTTTCAGGTTGGTGATTCAACGGACATTATCCCGGTACCACCAAAAACTTCATCACACTATTCTCAACATCACAATCATCACCATCATCAACATAGCAGTGTTGCGGGTGGCGGATGTCGTAACAATCGTTCGGCAGCCACAGTTCATGACTTCTTGAGTTCGGCCGATCTCTTCAACCTGTACAATATGTTGAATTCGTTGAAAAAAGATCTGCTATGGACTCGTAACAGCGATGAGAATAACGATGAAGGCAACGGTAATGAAGATGATTTTATCACATCAACGGTATCATCACTGGTCGATTCTGAAGTCACACGATACAACAGTACCACTGAGATTAGCGAACAGCCTACATCGAAGCCACAGCATAAAAGAAACGCTAGCAACGGCAGTACACGATCCGATTCATCAATAATTGTCGCGCCAGCAACATCATCAACTAAAGGTCATATTCGTAGGCCGTCGACAGCATCGATGGTATCGTCGAATTCAGTCAGTAATCTCAGTGATTCGGAAAGTGAAATATCGAATGAGAACGATTCCGGTATCGAATCGGAGGGAAATTGTCGAACGGGAGGCGCTAGCAGCACTACTAGCGATAGTAGCAATAACAGTACAAATAATGTAGATAAGGCCACAGAATTGGTGCGACAATGTCGGACACATTTAAGCGGACTCCATAGGTGTCTCGAACAAATGACAGAGGCTGCTAACTATCTGACTGCCAGATACCAAAGTGATATTGGACCTGTTTAATTTATTTAATTCCTTTCTTTAATAATAATTATACTTATCCTCGTCTGTTCCTTTTCCAAGCCTCCCTCAAATATCCTTTTTTTGTAATCTTATTTCCATTGTTTTAGTTTAAATATTTCTTTCTATCGGAATAATTTCTAGTTAATGTTATCGGAAAAAGCTTTTTCAGTTTGGACAATCATGTCCCAATACCGTACAGATCAATCCTTGTTTTTTTTTCATTCTAGGAACAATATAAGCTTCTTTGTTCGGTGTATTCTATAATTATATTTTTAATTATTATAGGGTCAATTCTTTTATTAAACTTTTCTTCCGAAATTCTATAAAACAACATATTTTTTTTTAAACAAAATATCTAGGGCATGTTATATAAATTTTAAATTATGCAAAGTACTCCCATGTTTTGTAAATATATTTTCAATATTATGTTGTTTTTATTTCGAGAAAATTTTCGAAGAAAAATTTAATAAATAAAATAAACTATGAACCTATTAAATAAAAAAAAGCAAAAAATAAATAAAACAATTCATACATTTGCTACGACAAATATAAATTATTTATTTTATATAAAAAAAAAATGTATAAATACAATTTTTTTTGTTCTGTAAGTACGCGAGAGAAAGAATACGCAAGAAGAGAGAACAGGAAAAAAGTAAATTGTAGGAACTGATTTATTGTTTGTTTTTCTTCTTTGGATGATGGAAGTGTGATGGTCTAAGCTTTTTATTTGTCATAGTATTTAAGAATCATTTTCTTCAGTTGCGAAAAACAGGCAAAAATCTACTAGCTATTATAATATACAACAAAAACAAAAAAAAACAACAAAAACAAATGTTAAATGAAATTATTTTTACCACTGTAAGTGTAGGCAAAACAAAACTACAGAACTATAAAAATGTAGCAAAAAAAAACACAAAAGTTGAAAAATGTAAAATGAAAACACTGTTTTAATTGGTTCCGTGTGGAAAAAATAAATAAAAATTTAATAAAATCTAAAATAAAAAGAAATTTGTAAAATGATTATAAGTGAATAAAAAAAGTACTAAGGATATAATTAAATATTAAACTGTTATTTTCATTTTATTCGAAGAGTTTGATTATGTGCGGATTTTTTCCAGCTCAAGACGTTTACAAGTAACGCAAGTTTCCTGACGCAAATGGTGCACAACAAGGTCGTGTCCAGGAATTTAGTTTGAGGGTGATTTATTTTTTAATATATCAGGAGTGTTGGCAACCAAGTCGTGGTCTATCCAACAGTTTGGGTGAAGGACAGGGTCTGCTTCAAAAATTCAATGTTGGAATATCTTTGGTGGCATAGCATTTCCTCTAAATAGGATCACAATTTTTAAATTCAACGGGTTATTGGGGTGCGAGAGTATCAGTTTGCGGTGTTTATAAAAGTTGGAACCAGCTAGCCCTGGTTTTCGCCTTATGGTGGGCATATTCAAAACTTGGTGTTAAGTATGAAGATTGGTTTTTGAAAGAGGTTGTGATTGAGAGGCTTCACAGCAGTTTGAAGGACGGATTCTTTATTAAATGTGATTGAGGATTTTGGACTTGTTTTACAAAAATTCAGTCCTGTAACCAGGAGGCACTCCATCAAACCATGGTTTGATCGTTCGGAAGCATCTTGAGAAGACTGCATCATTAACCATGTCATTCGGATTATTGAATTTTTTGTGGACTGTAAAATCTTTTTTTTTAATCATTACAAAGGATTTGGTATGGCTGCCATCCGCGTAGTGTGTCAACAGCCGTTTAGATTTTGCAGCTCTATTTTTTTAAGAACTGTAGCCACATATGTGTGGTACGGCGTTTGAAGGCCCGGATTCATTTGATAATCCGATTAACTATGCGTACCGTGTGTAGACACACAGAACGATGGCTGTGTCCAGTCTCGATATACGAACATGACAATCTTGAAAATTGTATCCTTACTAGGTTTAATAACTTCAACTACCACGATGCGAAAATCGTAAGATCTCGATCGTTCTCATTTGCGTGGTTTGTCTACTGGTCTGCTACCACTTGCTTTGCCTTTAAGACCACGTTTGGGGATTCTTCTATCTTCCATCCGCTCAACATGGCCAGCCCACTACAGTTTACGTAGCTTGATGAACGTTGAAGCTTCTGGCTCTTTCTAGAGTTGATACAACTCATGGTTCAAATTCAAATTCAAATAAATTTATTTCCACAATATAGGTACTTAAAACTAGACATTGCTGGTAAATTGGTTGATTAGGTGGTCAGTTAGCAAACTTTACATCCATAGTTACAAATGTAGCTACAATCTGTTATTAATAATGATTGAAATAATTAGAACAGTTTATAAGGAAAAGGGAAACAAAAACCTTATTTTAATGTGTTAAAACTTAGAACTAAACTTAAACTAAGGTACAACTAAATAAGTAAATGAAAGGATTATCTGTAGAGTACAGAGAGACTTTTCGCAATTGATTTTAAAATTTTCTTCTTGTTTACAAGTTACTTCAGTTACTGTTGGTAGTTGCGCAATAAAATGTAGTTCGCGAGTTGAGAAGTGCCATTATTTAGAATGATCTTTAGGCATTTGTAACTCATGGTTGTCATCTTATTCGCCAGTCCGTTCCTTCCTTCACAGGTCCCAAAACATAATCATGTCGTTCCAAAAGCGAAAAGAACTGGAAGATTTCTTTTGAAAAAAATTATTTAATTTTTCCTTTGATGAGGAATCGCTCTAAACCAAAAGCACGTCTCACATTCTTATGCAATTATGACGTTTTTTTTTTGCTTTTTTCGTGTTTTTTTTTTTTAAAAATCGATCACAATACTGTATTATTGAAATAATAAAGTAAAACAATTTTTATATCGCAAGAACGGTTCCAAATATGATCTTTAAAATTTTACAGGAGTTGGGACCAGAAGAGCTCTAGTGGAGAAAAAATTGTGGGAAGTGGGTTTAGGGGGTTGAAACGAAAAAATATTGATTTTTATATCCCGAAAACTGCAAAGGTAGAAAGTTAAAACGACGTGGTTTTTACATCTTAGAAACGGCTTATGCTAGAAAGTTGAATCTTAGTACGTATATGTAGGTAAATGTTCTACAGCAGTCTTGAAAGCAAAAACGAAGTTCAGATTTTCATTGTCGTACAAAGGTGGTGTAAAAAAACTACCATACGAGAGTCCTTAAAACGCGTATTCACGATTATTCGTCGAATGCTTCCAGTTAGGAATATGAAATTTTGCTCACATGCTCTTTCTAATGTTTGAAGCGAAACTGCAAATCGAATGAGTCCTTCGTGTAGCATTCTACAAAGGTCCTTCAAAAATTTATTGAAGCTACAGAATTCACTATAATTCAAGAACGCGTTACGGCAGGATGTAAAATTTTAACAGGAATTACTTTTAAGTTATAAAGAAGACTGAGTTCATTAATTAGTAACACTCGTTCTCGTCCTTCGGATAGCTGTTGAATGATAACTTCAGAATGCTTCAAGCTACGACTTTGAAATTTTGGATACGGTGATATTATAATAGCTGAAGCTAAAGGTTTGAATATGAAATAAGTCCCAGCTGCCATCAAAAATCCTGTGAAAATGTCCTAACTTACAACTCGGAGCTCACTACAACTCAAGGAATCGTTTAGCCACGAAGTTCAAATTTTTTACAAATTAGTTTTGAGTGAAAACAAAGTACAAGCTTTCTTGTAAGTGAAATCCTTCTACTCCTTTGGATAGCTCCCATACAAAAAGTTTTTATGACACGTGTTCAAGAATATTTTCCGATAAGTTTTGAACGCTTGAAGCTGGGAATTTGAAATTTTGTACACATTAATTTTTAAATGGTTCCAAGGAAAAGGATAAATATGTAAGAAATCGAGTGAGTCCTTCCTGCACTTCCCATGTGAAAGTCCTTGAAAAACGAAAATTTAACTGAAAAAGTTAACTGATTTACCAAGTTCCAGATATGAAATTAAAAATTTGCCAATGGTCTGGGCGAAACTTTATTATTTTTCGGGTCAAAGTTCGGGAGCGGTCAAAGTCGTAGTATATCATCAGTTGTTTCGAAATTATGAGGTTTCTTGGAAAGTTAGTTTTGTTATTAAAAAAAAATATTAAAAAATAGAGATTTTTAGCCGATGAAACATTGGAAAAGCCCGTGTAGACTATTCGAATTTCGGTATATCATGTACAGTAAAAGCCCATAGAAGTAAAAACGAATTTTCTGCCTTATTAGCATTAAGAGATATGACGAATTGTTAAAACGTATACAAACCCATTACTTCCACTTGGGGTTTGAATTTCGAAAAAATTGTGAAACAGGTTTTTAGACGATTTCATAAGAAGCAACTTAATATCTCAAGAGAGACGTGGGACTTTGAAAAATTTGTGAAAACGTAAGCAAAGCCTTCGCACCCATTGGTTTTTGAAATTCGAGAAATTGATTTTTAGGTCATTACATAAAATACCGTAATAACCAATTTCATATCTCATCAGTCGCAACCTCCTTACACCTACTTGGGGGTTGAATATCCAAAAATCCTGAAAGGAGTTAATAGATAAATATGAAGACAACACGAGAAAGTAAAAACCAATTCAATTTCTTATCACTTCTAAAAGATATGACGGAATTCGTAAAAACTTGTTCAACCCTTTCATACCCTCTTAGGGGCTGAAAAAGGAAAAAACTTAAAAACAAGCTTTAGGCGATTATTACGCAAGCCCTTGAAAGTGAAAAGATATTCGATATCTGATCAGACCTGGGGAATATGAAAGAATTCGTGAAAAAGAATACAACCCTCTTTCCACCCCTTAGGGGTCGAATTTCAAAAAACACTTTCTAGGTATTTATATGAAGAAGCCGTAAAATAAAAAAGAATTCAATATTTGGAAAGACCTAATAGATATAATAAAAACCGTGAAAATATATGCATTCCATTTGCACTGTTCATTTTTTTCGCCCCCATTCCGAACGCCAATGGATATTTGGAATTTTTTTTTATCTAAATTACTTTTCTAGTTGATTTACATATTACATACCGAGTTTCAACTTTCTAGCATAAGCCGTTCTATTGTTAGGAAAAACACCACCCACCCCCGTACCATGCTACTTCTATAAAAAATTACATTTTTCTAACATACTAAAGCTCTATCTAATTACCAAGTTTCAGCTTTATATCAATATATAGGTTCTCGAGATATAAATATCGGAACCTTTTCCTTTTTACCCTCCCCACCCTCACCCTCTTCACCCTCACTCTCAAATTTAGGGGTCTATTAGGTCTACTTCTGGTAAAAATTCTAAGCATCTATCTTACACTGTTCTTGAGATGTGAGACGTGATTTTTTAGAAAAATTTGTATCCCCTCCACTTTCATGCTCTACCGCTCCCTTAAAAAATTTTACTTTCAGTAAACTTCATTTGTCAACCTTTATACATAAACCGAATTTTATTTTTCTTTTGCAATTGGTTCGTGAGATATCGCAATCTAAAGTTTTTCAGGGTAGCAAATTTTTTTTTCTTAAAAATCGATCACAATGCTGTATGATTAGAAAATAATAAAGTAACACTGATAATATTGTCTTTTAGTTTCGAGTAGCAACGAAAGGAAGGACAAACTACAAATGCACACTCCTTATTCTACTATTCTACTATTCTAATCGGAGTTCAGTATTCCATCTAGAGTATCATACGATTATCTTGCAGCTGATCGTGACTGGAGTATGTTTTTACTAATTCTTCGAGTGCACAAAGTTTCATAAGAATCAACGATAGTACGGTCAGAAATTTCGTAATTTTTTAGAGATTCTTGATGGAATGCCCCATTAAGGAAAATCTTATTTTTTTTATTTATCCGCCATTTTTAAAAATAATAGCAAGATAAGGAAAATAAAAGCTACCTACGTCATGTTACGCAGATATTTTTTCTGAATACGCCCAAATTTTTTTTAGACATGAAATGTTTTTTTTAAAAGATATTATAAAAAAATTTTAAAATTTGCTGGAACCATGACAATTTTGAAATGAAATTAGAATTAAATTTTTTATCGAAATCCTTTTTACTTCGATTTAAATAAATAGTTTTGGATTTTATCTTATAGAAGTTTAAAAACTGACCCGACGGTGCTGTAGTTAGGGGCTTAGTAGAATGGCACATATATAAATTTCACATTACCAAAAAATGGTAAAAATTCAAGAATCAAATTTTTAAAATGGTGGATCCAAAATGGAGCAACAGCAACAAATACATGTACTAACTAACATACCTCGATAACGATTCAACGCAAAAAACCATTTTGTTTAATTTTGTTGACTATAATAAATTGTCAAAAACTGCCACAGTAATGTTAGGTTTTCCAAAGAAAATTGAATATTTTTTTTTTAATTTTTATAATTAAGGCTCTTTTGAAGCTACATTCAGTAACGTCGGCAGAAGCTTGTGTGATTCAAACCTCCGTCCATAATAAACATATTAAATATTTAGAAACATTTCAAATTTAAAAAAGGAAACCTTATGTTGGGAAATGATGAGTCCGTCAAAATTGTTAGCGACAAACTTAGTACGATATTAACACCGAAAATTTTTAGTGGTGGTCAGGAATTAAAAACGCACAAGAATTTTAATTTCTAGTTTTCATTTAATGTACGTTCGTTTCAGTGGATTTCGAACTGGACCTCTAAAAAATCTAGTACTTAAAAAGATTTTAAATATACGGAAAATCTGGTAGACTTCGATAGAAATGTGTCGAAATTTAAAAAATTTCGCGAAATCTAGTTTACGATGTCATTCAAATCCTGATATGTTTTTTTAAACTCTGTTCAGTATACAGGTGCTAAAAAACGCACTTAAGTATATATAAATAATAAAAATAGCGATTTAAAGTTTATCATAAATACCTAGCATTTTTGTAATACGCATTTCACCGAGTAGCGTCTATATTTGATCAATTTGGAATCGGGTGTGTTTCCAAAGCCACCTCAATTTTCTTTGTCGATTTTTCAATGGATTGTGGCAGTAGTTTGAACATTTTTGTTAAGATTTTCTAGGACGTATACAATAGTGAAAATTATCTGTAGTTGCAAAATATTGTTTTTTCGCTGTTTCTTGAAGCAGATAAATAAAATGTAATATATCTTTATTCAGGTTTAATTATTTTTTTCCAGATGTTGATCAACACAGATATTGTCTGTTAGAACGACCTCTAATGTGTGTCATCAAGAAAACGAAAATAAAGATTTAAGATGCCTTCTTCATTAACGGAGGAGTCTTCCATGCAACCATACTTTTTAAAGAGCGCCCAATAAATCTGTTAAGATCATGTTTCATTGAAACAATACCAGATTAATTAGCAAGCCAAGGTACTCACCTTTTTCTACCTAGCGAGAATCGGAAACGAAGAAGGTTTATGAGATTGATATTCCAAAATTATTTAAATTAAAATTTTAGATGGCTGTAACCAAGCCGTTCAGATATTCATATCTTTTGACTCCTTTTACTCCGCACTTGGAGGTTGGACTAGCACCCTATCCCCGGAAAACCAAAAGCATAACAATGCTTCCATAGAATAGTGGTTCCTCCGCAGTCATACAAAATATGTCGACTGGGATTGATCGCTACCCTTATTACCCTTGCCATTGAAGACATGACAGTTGAAAAACCTTGACTGTTAAGACCAGTTTTGACTGAATTAGACTCGCCGTTTTGTTTCAAAAATTACAAGGCTGTATATATACGTATTCTTCCTGAAATATCCGACGCTGGTAACGTGAAACATTTTTTTGCCTCCCTCGCTCTTGATGATGTCTTTGATGTACAGGTCGTATCAAATATTTTTATCAGAAACATTTCTCTACTAGATCTATATACATGGGAGTATTATGTTTCAGCTTTGTACCATATGCCATTCGTAAGATATATATGGAAGTTCTACCCCCGCTTTCGAACGCCTCTGAAACCTACATTAAATACTTAAAAATAGCCCAAATCATAGTTTTGGATCTCTTAAGTGTATTATAAGTTAATCCTGAATTTTTTACGTTCCTGATATGGATATAAGTCTCAAAAATTTCTTACGCTCCACCTCCGTACGTCATTGTCTCAGAAAAGAGAAATATTTGAAATACTTGCCAAGTACACATATCGAAATATCCACCAGGTTTAAGCTTTGTAGTGTACGGGGCTCAATGAATATGAATCCAGCACCGTAGCTCTCGAGTCATTTCATTCTGCACCCTACTCATGTACGCCGCTGATAATCTTTGAAATTTTTATTTCACTACTATGTCACTATTCAAGTTAAGTTTGAACTTCCGCCCCATGCGGTTTCTGACATTTAAGAAACAAATTTTGTCGTCCAAGCCCCGTCCCCGTGAGGAAATGCTTCATATATAAGCCGCCTAAATGATTCACTTTCGGTTCACCTAAATGATTCTCTTACAAGTAACAAACTTAACGCTAAATGATTCATCCGATAATCGTAAGTGATATCACCTGCATATGTTTATACTTCACCTTAGTGAATCCTTATTGATTCACTTGTGATTAATTTGGATTGCTGATTATACGTATATCAAAGAGTCACCGAGGTATGAAATTTCAAACACAGACCGTACGACGTATACAAAGGAAAGACAGACAAAAATTGTATTGTATTGTTTTTGTTTTTCATTTAATTGAGGTGTAGTTGTCCTTAAACGTAGAAATACTATATTTGATACTAATTATCTGCAATTAGCAATTATTTTTTCCTTTTGTAGTGCATATAGATAGTTAAGAAAACTCAACAAATTTAGTTTGTGTTTATTGCCAGTTGTAGTTTTTCTTAGATTACTAGAACTGATCTAATACTGAAAATTGATGGTTTAAGTTTGAATTAAAACAATTTTTTTTTAATGTTATGATCTAATTAATATTAAAAAAGAAAATTAATTTCAATTTATGTGTATAATACAAATTTTACGTATCTGTTTAAATGTTGTATTTATTTATTATTCCCAAAATAGCGAGTGGTAAAACCCGAATCGATTCACACTATTGCCACAACAGTTTTGGTTATTCCGAACTATTAATAATTTAGATAATAGTGTTGTGTATTTCACTGTATGCCACTTTGTCAAATATTTAACTATTCTCACTGGCAAATGTAGTCATATAGTGTAATCGTCAAATTTTTATTTGCTAAATTATTTTATTTGCTCTACACAAGGCCTATTTTGATTTAAAAATATGACTAATTCCGTCAAATTCTTTCAGTGAAATATTTGAAGGCATGGCCGCTCAGAAGCATGACACGAAAAAAAAAATACAAATATAGAAGAAGTAAAGCTAACTATCAGTGGAAAAAGAAAAAAATTGCCAACAGTCTGGGTGCAACTTTATTATTTTTAGGGTTAAAGTTCGGAACGCGTTTAATGCTGATATGAGGTGTAGCTTACTATGAGACAGACAACCTAAAAACTAACAATCCAAATAGCATCCTGGCTATTCTGTAGAATGTCAGCCGCATAGTAACCTACACGCATTTTGGACTTCAACCCCAAAAATTATAAAGGTGCACCCAGACTGTTGGCAGTTTTTTACTTTATTATTTCAATAATACAGTATTGTGATCGATATTTAAAAAAAAGAAATACCCTGATAAATTTTTTTTTAACGTTTCATGACTAGTAGAGACGAAAAAAGCAAAAAAAATGTCAGTCCGTCTGTCCGCCGTACGTCTACTGTTGTACGCAAAATTGTTTGAAGGCTCGTACCACCCAAACTCTATGAGCTATTTAGATGAATTTTTTTCGTGGGTAGAGTGCATAGGCCCACTAAAGTGACCAAATTCTGAGGGGTGGGGTATTAGGAGGAAGGTGGGGGAAGCGTCTTAGACGGAAAATGTTGGTTTCTAGATATCAGCAACCGCTTATGCTACGAAGCTGAAACTTGGAATTTATATAGAGCTTTGATAGTGATCTAATTTGCATAAAAATTGTCAATATGGGTGAAGGGGTGTGGCAGTGGGGGGAAAAATAATGCGTCCAAAACGCAAAAAAGCCGAGATCGACACATTCTAAAATCCATATCTCCTAAACGGTTAACGTTACAAAATTGAAACGTAATATAATCTGTAGGTATACTAGGAGAATAGATCGGAAACAAATTTTTGGGTGGGGGCAGTAGCGTACGGGGGTGGGGGTGAAAAACTTTAGATTACGATATCTCACGAACCAATTGCACTAGATAAATAAAATTCGGTTTCTGTATAGAGGTTGACAAATGAAGTTTGCTGAAAGTAAAATTTTTTGAGGTGAGGGTGTATAGGGTAAGGGTGGGCGAAGGTGAAAGGAAAAAGGTTCCGATTTTTATATCTCAAGAACGTATAATGGTATAAGTCTAAAACTTAGTATTTAGATAGAGCTATAATAGTAGCATCTTGCAAAAACATAATTTTTTATAAGGAAAGTATGGTACGGGGGTGGGGGGTATTTTTCCTATCTGTAGAACGGCTTATGCTACAAAGTTGAAACTCGGTATGTATATGTAAATCAACTAGAAAAGTAATTTAGATAAAAAAAATTTCAAATTTCCATCGGTGTTCGGAAGGGAGGCAAAAAAAATGATCAGTGAAAATGGAGTGCTCATATTTTCACGGTTTTCATCATATTTATTAGATCTTCCCAAATATTCAATTAATTTTTATTCCACGTCTTCTTGATATAAATACATAGAAAGCGTTTTTAGAATTTTTTGAAATTCTACCCCTAAGGGGGTGGAAAGAGGGTTGTATACTTTTTCACGAATTCTGCCGTATCTCTCTGGACTGATCAGATATCGAATATCTTTTCACTTTCAAGGGCTTGCGTAATAATCGCCTAAATACTGTTTTTAAGTTTTTTCTTTTTCAGCCTCTAAGAGGGTATAATAGAGTTGAACAAGTTTTCAAATTGAATTGGTTTTTACTTTCTCGTGTTGTCTTCATATTTATCTATTAACTCCTTTCAGGATTTTCGGATATTTAATCCCCAACTGGGTGTAAGGAGGTTGCATATCTGATGATATATCGAATTCATTTTTATTTTCTGGGGTTTCCTATATAAGCGCCAAAAAGTCAATTTCAGTATTCTTGGATATGCAATCCTAAGGCTTGTAAGGGGGTTGTATTCTTTTCAAAGCTTCGACATATTTTTTAGGTTTGATGAGATATTATATCGCTTTTCACTTCTACAGACTTTTTATACATATAATCGCCAACAAACCCATTTCTCAATTTTTCGATATTCAATCCCAAGGGTTTGCATATGTTTTCACAATTTTTGCCATCCCTTAGTTCTGATGGGATATAAAATTGATTATTACAGCACTTGATGTAATGATCTAAAGACCAAATTCCCGATTTTTCGAATTTCAAGAATCAAGGGGGTGTAAAGGATTTGCTTACGTTTTCATAAATTTTTTAAAGTCCCACGTCTCTCTTGAGATATTAAGTTGCTTCTTATGAAATCGTCTAAAAACCTGTTTCACAATTTTTTCGAAATTCAAACCCCAAGTGGAGTAATGGGTTTGTATACGTTTTAACAATTCGTCATATCTCTTAAGTCTGATAAGGCAACAAATTCGTTTTTATTTCTATGGGCTCTTAGTGTTCATAATATACCAAAATTCGTATAGTCTACAAGGGCTTTTTCATGGTTTAATTGGCTAAAAATCTCTATTTTAAATATTTTTATTTTAAGAACAAAACTAACTTTTCAAGAAACCTCATAATTTCGAAACAACTGATGATATACTCCGACTTTGACCGCTCCCGAACTTTGACCCGAAAAATAATAAAGTTTCGCCCAGACCATTGGCAGATTTTTTAATTTATTTACGTATTTTTTTTCAGTAGAAGATTCAATTGAAGTAAAACCAAATTCTTATTCAACCTACAAGATTTTCGAAATTCGTAAAAACTTGAATTATACCTCATACCCCCAGCTGGTTTAATACCGAAAAATGCTCAAGCCCCCGATTGTATTTAAAGTCTTTAGGAAGTGAAAGTGAATTCGATATCTCATTGGACTTAAAAAATATTTCGGAATTCGTGAAAATGTACACAACCACTTTACACCCCCTTAGGGGTTGGATATCGTAAAATATGAAAATTTTTTTCTAGGCGCTTATACAAAAAGTCCGCAGAGTAAAATTGCTTTGATAGCTCGACATGTCTAAAAGATTTAACGAAATTCGTGAAAATGTGGAGAAAAACCCTTTTCAATCGATCATTTTATATATTTCTATCAAATCTTTGGAAGAAGAAAGAATAGATGAATATGGAGCGATGTCCAAGTGCACTGTTTTCAATGTAAGTATTTTATGCCATATGAAAACACTTGTGCGAAATTTTTGTTACTGCTGCGACTGTTTCTCAGCGGAACAATTGACACCATTTGATTACGTGCCAACGATTATGTACTGGTATGCGTGTGTTAACCTTAACAAAAAATTAGCACTCAACAGAGGATCAGTAACCTTGAGCTGTGCGATTATCGGTTTCTTCAAAATAATGAATGTGTTCATTATTACTATGACCATAATCAATATATTTTACGAGTACCAAGAGAAAATGCCTTGTCTATAAGAACTTTTTAATTAATATGATGAAGGCATACATCAAAATTGCTAGGTGTTGATTTTTACAGTATAGGTACTCTTTCCATATATACAAATTAATGAAAATATTTTGAATGAAACGAGATTCATAGTATTAATGTACGGTTCACATATCATGAAAAATATTTGATAGTTTTCTTCATTGTTACAATGATTTTTTCATTAATCCGAAGAATTTCGTTTGATGAAAGGCATTCATTAAAATTAAGAACAGTATTTTTTTCAGTGTGCTATTACTATCGCTCTATCATATATTAATTTTTCAGGATACCTCTAAATTTCTATTTTTGGCGGCTTTTGAGAAATAATATCAGAATTTTTTTCTTTCTACACCCTCCCACTATCACCCCCTACATCCGCACATTCAAAATTTTTTTCTATGTTAGCGGTCACTGAGTCTAACTCCTGTAAAATTTTTAACATCATATCTGGTACGGTTCTTGAGAAATAAAAATTAAATTTTTTCAAAAATGGCTCCACTTCCGCGCTCCACTTCCACTCTTAAAAATTTTATATTCAGTGGACTGAGCTTGTAATTTTGTAGACAGGAACTAAATTTTATCTACGTGGTACAATTGGTTTGGAAGATATTGTAATCCAAAGTTCTTTAACCACCACCCCTTCAAAAATTTTAGCCCTTGTCTAATCCTTTGAAACAACCACAAATTTTTAACTTTCTGCCGTCAACCGTTCAGAAGAAATAAATTTTTAAATGTTTCAATCGCAGCTTCCAAGCATTTGGACGCATTGTTTTTCCACAAATTTTGCAAATGGGTTTCACTACCATCGTTCTATGTAAATTCTAAGCTTCAGTCTCTTAGTATAAGCGGTTCCTAAGATCTGGAAACACGAATTTTCCGTCTAAAACATTCCCTCCACCTCCCTCCCTCACACCCCCACTTCCACCAATAAATACCACTTGTAGGGGTTCACCCAAACTATATACGAAAAAAATTTCAACTTAATATCTTTACGGGTTTAAGAGCTATGCTTCTTCAAACGCTTTTGCGTACGGCGTATATGGCGGATAGACGGACATTTTTTTTTACTTTTTTGAGGTTTACTGGTCCTAAAATGTGAAAATGCAAAATTTTAGAGCAGAAATTTTCTTTGAAATTTCAGATCGATCACAATACATTATTATTAAAAAATAATAAAGTAAAATTACGGAATTTGATTGTATCTTGGGGTCCGTGCAATTTAAGAATTGGTAAGGAAGGGCTTGACCTAGTCTTCAGGTACATAGACAACGACCTCAAATCCGACAGATTTATTAATAACAAATTAACGCAAAATCTATTTGCCGCTATAAATCTACCTATGATAACAATAAAATCCTTCCGCAAATCTAGCAATTAAAATGTTCAATAACAAATCGTCAAGGTGTAGAAATTATTCATAAATTACATTATTATCTTCGGTTCACGAACAACAAAAAAAACATACATTCATTTCACTAAATGCAATAGCTTTTATAAAATAACCATCAACTGCCAAGCTTCTGTTCAACACTATAACAACTTCATAGCACATAAAAAGGTAACCTATTAAAATACGGAATTTAACAAAAAAATTGCAATATGTAATACAACCACTCTGAAGAGCAGATTGTACTGACTACGTTTTATCCCCCATAGCTCCAACTTTTGTACAAGTCAGAGTTTGTGGAAAAAAATTCTCTGCAAATTCGAAAGCCAAAAACCGAACACTATTTCTTTTTTCAAACTTTCTTATACATTTGTTGTACCTAGTTCACTGACTTAACAAGTAAAATATTACTTGCATCTTTTCTCAAGTCGTAATTCATTTCACACTAGAAAAGACTATCTGCCCATTTATCTGCGGTGTGCATCATCTTTCTTTCACTTAATTTTAAATTTTGCCAAAAAAAAAGAATCTTTGTACCTTCCACCATCTTTCAAATAATATTTCGTATAATTTTTTTTTAAACAAAATTTTTACAACGAAAATTCAATAACAATTGCACGATTAAAACCCGCAGCTATTTTGTCTATTAATGCGCGAAAAGAGCTGGTCCCAACATAAGAGCCTTGCGGAACGCCATCTTTCACTCGCTTGCAATCACCTCGGAGCTTGAACGAACCGAATAAATTGGATAATGGCAGGCAAAGATTAATGCTGAGTGAGTTAATACATTTCTGCGATGAAGTACGTTTTTGTAGTCTCATCAGTCAATTCAGTTCATCTATTAAGTTTTTAAGATGACCGTAGATACTTTATTACGATGTTCAAAGAGGTCCAGAATTAGAGTCAATCACGCGAATCCTATTCTATTTCCTCTTGTAATTTAGACGTACAGGAATAGTGTTGTAAGCGATCACACGGCATTGTTGATGATGTTGAACCGAGTTATTGTTCGGTTGTTGTGTTAAATTATTTTAAAATTGTTTGACCAGCTGAACATTCCTGAAGAGAAAAGCTGTTTCGTTTTTAAGTCGCCATTCGCAGGGAAAAATTCTGAAATGTGTCAATATAAAAGTATACGAGCACTTGAATTTTTAAATGACCTTATTTTTTAACAATAAAGTAAATTGATCGTACTGAGATTTCAAAACAATTTGATACTCTGATATTTTGTATTTCCATCCTCAAAAAAGCATAAACAAAATGTCTGTTTAAAGGTGCGTATAGTTCATAAACCCGTTGAGATATTAAGTCGAAATTTTGTTGGTGGGTAGACTGTATGAACCCTACGAGTGGTATATTGTGGGGTTGTAGTTTTAGTTTTAAGAAGGGGCGAAGCGCTGAGCCACCGCGCACACTAGGCATCAAAAAGGCCCATAGCGATTCCTTCAGAGTCTCGTAGGTCACTAAACATCCCCTAAACAACCCAGATCCCTAAAGAACTTGACTAGCTTATCATGCCCTATTGACCTCAGGTCCTCCAAATTGTCAAAGAAAAGACTGCCCAGCCACCTCAATCGCCTCCTTGCAACCGCCTGACACTCACATAAAATGTGGGTGATGTCCTCCTCAGCATATAGGTCAAGGCATTACCTGCACACGTCAGAGTCAGCGATCCCCATACGTATAGCATGCTTCCCTAACAAACAGTGCTGTGTCAGCATTTTTTTTTTGTTCATTCCGACGAGTAGCCTTGGCTAGAGTGCCCTAGAAGTCCTACAGCTCGTTAGCACCTCCCATCTAGAGTTCGCTGCGTCCGCTGCACAATCCCTGATACGTGCTTTAATTTCGTTTAATGTTGTACTAACCACCTCCTCTACCATCCCGTCTGACGGCGATCCTAGTCTCGCCAATTCATCGGCCGTTCATTGCCTGGTACGTCATTATGGCCTGGTACCCAGCATCTAGTCGTCCTCTATTCTGACTGCAAAGTACCTTGTGCACTTCTCGACAGCGCTTTACTAGCTGGGATTTGATAGTCCCCGTTTTCAATGCATTCAAAGCCGCCTAGAGTGAGATATCCCTACCGAACATCCTCTCCATGATGTTACCTACCTGGAGCACTGTCAGAATCTCCGCTTGGAATACACTACAGGCATCCAGCAGCTTAAAATAAAAGACTCCCTTGCACTCAACTACTCAGAGAAGACTCCAGCGCCAGTGCCGCATTCCATTTTGGAACCATCCGTGTACACGGAGAGTTCTCCTTCATTCACTACCCTGTTCCTTTCCCAGTCCGATCTGCTTGGGTATACAACCCTGAACGATAATTTCAAATCATTTAGCGGGATCATATAATCCGTACAAAAGTTGACTGGACCCTCAAGAAATTCACTAAGAATGGAGCCGTGTCCTATGGATCTCTCTCTAAAGGGACAACAGCTCAATAGTTTTACCGCTGTGTTTGACGCAACCTGCTTAATGAAAATATCAAGTGGTAAAAGGTGCATGCAAACTTCCAGTGCTGCTGTTGGCGTTATGCGCAGGGCCCTGTAATCATTACATAAGCGCTCCGCTGCACTCCACTCAGTTCCCTTTGGATATACTTTTTGTCTGTGGCTTTCCACCATACCAGTGCCCCGTACGTCAGAATGGGTCTTGCAACCGCCGTATACAGCCAATGCACCATATTTGGTTTCAGACCCCAGCTCTTACCAACGGCCTGTCTACACGCAAAAAGAGCGTTGTTAGCCCTTTTAATACGCTCTCCAATATTGTCTTTCCAACTTAGTTTCCTATACAAGATCAGGCTTAGATATTTCGCTTTTGCCGATAATTGCAGCTCGACCCCTTCAAGCATTGTCAGCGTGAATTCCGGGATCATGTGCTTCTTAGTATATAAAACCAACTCAGTTTTTGAAGCGTTAGCCCCCAAGCTACATCTTTTGGCCCACTTGGCCAGTGTACGGAGTGCCGACTCCAAGATGCGAACTAGTATGACTATGTCATCCGTGTAGGCTACAACATTGATTTCTTTCCTTTCGATTTCCATCAGAACCTCGTTAACTACAAGGAGCCACAGAGGGGGCGATATCACACCACCCTGTGGAGTACTCCTCGAGGCTTGCCTTATTACCTTTCCTTCCACCCTCTCCGAACTCACAGTCCTGGTTTCCTACAAGGTCGTCAACCAGCCCATCACTCCCTCCTCTAATCCTATGCCATTTGAAGCCTCCCTAATTACTTCCACTGCTACGTTGTTGAAAGCCCCCTCAACGTCTACGAATGCCGCCAACGTTCCAAGCTAAACTCTATAGACTCCACTACTTCATGTAGAGCTGTGTCTACGAATTTCCCTCTGATGTAGACATGCTGAGCGTTAGACTGTATCCTGTTCTCACATAATGTTGTAGGAGTGTGAGGGGTGAGGAAGGGAGAGCGTTTTAGACAAAAAATATTGGTTTCTAGATCTCAGGAACCACATATCCTAGGAGGTTGAAACTTGGAACTTATCTAGAACTATGATAGTGTACCCATTTGTAAAAAAATGTGGGTGATATGGGTTGAGAAATGTGGCAGTGGGGGAAAAGAGAATGTGTCCGAAGCGCCTGAAAGGTGGGATTACAACATTCTAAAATTCATATCTTCTGAACGGTTGATGTGAGAAAGTTGAAACCTTGTAGTTGTCTTAAGGGGTACTAGGAGATTTGAGGGTGGGGTGGGGGTAAAAGACTTTGGATTTGGATTACTTCTGAACCAAATGTACCAGTGGTTTGTGTATATAAGGTTACAAGTGGAGTCCACTAAATGAAAAATTTTTGAGGAGGGAGAGAGAGCACGAATGTGGGGGGATAGCGATTTTTAAAAAAATTAATATTGAACCGTACCAGATTCGATCTTAGAAATTATATAGGAGTTAGCCCCAATAGACTTCTAGCAGGGTATATTTTGAGGGTGCTAGAGGAGGGTGATGAGGGTTAGAAAGAAAAGAATTCTGATTTTTTTATTTTTCAAAAACAGCAAACCATAGAAAGCTAACAATTTACGACTATATAGAGCCACTATGGAGGTATCCTAGAAAAATAAAAAACAAATTTGATGGAGGTGGCAAGATACGGGGGGGGGGAGGTGGTTTGCTCGAAGAAACGGCTTATGCCAAAAAATTGAAACTTAGTACGTGTATGGTGATGTGTTACTAGAGTAAGGAAAGCAAAGAAAAAGTTAAATTTTCATTGTCGTACAAAGATGGAGTAAGAAAAATGTCCGTAAAAAGGGTTTTTTTCCACATTTTCACGAATTTCGTTAAATCTTTTAAATATGCCGAGCTATCAAATTAATTTTACTTCTGCGGACTCTTTATATAAGCGCCTAGAAACGTTTCTCCAAATTTTCCGATGTCCAACCCCTAACGGAGTGTAAAGTGGCTGTGTACATTTTCACGAATTCCGATATATTTCTTAGGGTCTAATGAGATATCGAGTTCACTTTCACCAAGGCTTTAAATATAAACAGGGAAAAAACTGATTTAAGCTTTTTTCGATATTAAAACTACCTGAGAGTGGAAGCTATTGTTCAAGTTTTTACGAATTCCGAAAATCTTTTAGGCTTAATGAGATCGAATTGGCTTTTGCTATATTGAATCTTCTGTTCAAAAAATACGTAAGTGAATAAAAACAGTCTGATCGCAACTTTAATTTAATTTTTTTTTTGTTTTGAAGTCCAAAACGCGATTAACGCTGATATGCACTGCTGGTTACTATGCGACTGACAACCTAAAGAACATCCAAGCGACTATTTGGAACGTTTTTTTTAGGTTGTCAGTCGTATATTCTAAAATTATGAATTCATTTTCATTCTACGAATTCCTCACATAAATGTCTAGAAAGTGATTTCAGAATTTTTTTAAATTCGACCCCTAAGGTGGTGTAAAGATCTTGTTCCCATTTTTACGAATTCAATCGTATCCCGCAGGTCTGATTAGATATCGAATAACTTTTCACTCCCACGGGCTTCTTTTATAATCGCCTAAAACTCGTTGTCAAGTTTTTTCCTTTTCAACCCCTAATGGGGTTTAAACGGGTTGAACCCGTTTTCGCGAATTCCGTCATATCTCTTAGGAGTGATAAGACATCGAATTGGGTTTCACCTCCTCGGACTTTCTTTATATATATCTTAAAACTAATTTCAGGATTTTTGGATATTCAACCCCAAAGTGGGTGCTATGTGTTTAAATTTCTGACATATTTCTTAGATCTGATGAGGTATCGAATTCATGGGCTTTCACTTCCACAGACTTTCTATGTAATCGCCTACAAAACCATTTCACGATTTCATGTTGTAACGACTCGATTTACGGCCTTAGGGTTAGCAGGTGCCGGGATCCGTTACAAAATATTTGTTTAGTTTTGATCTCACTTTATTAATTCTAGTTTACACATACTTAAATTTTACTTCATTTGGTTTCGGTTGCTTGTAGTCCGCCTTGTGGTTTCCGTGCCTCGACGTTGCTCGCCTCCGGTCGCCGCTCTACTCGCCTTAACTTGAATCCTGCTCAACGTGATCATAGAGCTACTGGAGACGACAAGCTACCGGTTTTGTATAAAGCGCTTTGAAGCCAAAAACACGATGACAAGTGAGACAAAACAGTGTCGTTGTTGTTGTTTTAGCGTGAGAGTGAGTGAGACAGAACAGGTTTGTTATGTCAATTGTTTTTGTTTTTGCGTGCAAGTGAATGCGACGACGTCCGTCTTCAACTCAATCGCTACTTGTCATCTCCAGTATATGTATATAGCTCTAAGAATGTGATTGACTCTGTTAGTCTGAATTTGACTCGTGCGTCGTAACTTTTCGTAAGTGGCTTGTCGTAGGTCGTCTAGGCTCGACTCTTGGCACGACTCTGCTCGTCTTGTCTTGACCTTGCTCGTTGCTTGTCGTCTTCGTCTCCGTGTGTGGCCTCTGCTCTGCTCGTCATGTCTCCCTGTCTTCGTCTCCGCGTGTGGCCACTACTCTGCTCGTCATCTCTCCTTGTCTTCGTCTCCGCGTGTGGCCTCTGCTCTGTCTGATTGTCGTGATTTGGCGTAGTTCGTCGTGGCTTGTCGTAACTGGTTTTAGCTCTACTACTCGCCTTGACTTGACCCTGTTCCTGATCGCCATCTCGTTTCTGCTCTGTTCGGCTGATCGCCGTGGCTTGCTCTGCTCGTCTCGGTTTTGCTCTGCTAGTTGTGGCTCGCTATGCTCGTCGGGGCTTGCTCATAGGCGCGCCGTAGGGGGGGGGGGCAGGAGGGGCCGGGACCACCCCAGCTCCTGGCTTTTTTCAATTTAGCAAAATAAATTGAAAATTGTTTTTGAAACAACGAGATTCTCATGAAATATTTTGGAGTTTTACGAAATTGTAACAAGATTTCCTTCAAGTTTATAAACTAAAGAAGATTTGTTTTTGAATATAAACAGCTTTTTTTGAGAATATTTTTGAATTTTAAGAGAGCTTTAGAAGATGTTTTCTATGTTACAAATTAAAGTAGAAATTTGTTTTGAACATAACGAAATTTGCATCAGATATTTTTTGATTTTATGAGATCCAAGAAGTTAAGTAGAATTGGTTTTTGAATAATATTAATACATTATACATTAATATTCCAGTACTTATTTCAGTTAAAAAGAACAAATTAAAATTGGGAAATGAAGTAACTTCAAGTTATATACGTTACTTCGCCAAAGTCAAGCTGTATAAGTAAATCAAAATAAATGTAAAATAATTATTATATTATATATATAATATGTAATATTTTTTAATTATTACAAAAATACATTATTTTTAATAATTTGTTTAGATTTGGACTGCAAGATTAATCTTCCACAATGGTGTTTTAGAACATCTGTTGGATAAAAATCAGCACATTTGATGCTGCGTGTGGGTAATCAACATCGAAAATCTAAAATATTTTGTCAGCGATATCTAAAGCTTGTAAAACGCTTCTGCATATAAAGTTATGATCAGAAACATTAACCGCAATTTGATCAAATTCATATTTTTATTGCCCTATTGTGATAATACGAGCAGTAGATCCTTGACTAATTTATATCTTTCGCTTCTTTAAAATAATTCAAAAATGGGTTCTGTCCATCTCTCACAACTTCTGGGAGATTTTCCAGTTGGTTTTAAGAATGCAGGAAGTAAGTACAATAATGAATTTTTGACATCAATAACAAAAGAAAACAGTTAGATACCTATTTAAAAAATCTGCCAACAGTCTGGGCTCAACTTTATTATTTTTTCGGTAGAAGTTCGGAACGAGTTTAATTCTGAGATGCGGTGTAGGTTACTATGAAACTAAAAACCTAAAAAAAAGTTCGGGAAGCGGTTAGAATGAGGTCGCGCTAGAATACTTACGCCGCTGCCACATATAACATATGAATTACATAATTGGTTCATACTCCGGGACGAGGTCAAGTCCTAGTATAATATCAGTTGTTACGCCACTAGAAGGTTTTTCGTGATTTGGATTTGGGCCATTACATGAAATCGGAAATGCGTTTGTGGGCGATTATATAAAAAGTCTGTGGAAGTGCAAATCAATCTAATATCTCATCAATCCTGAGAAATATGTCGAAAGTCTTACGTCCTATTGGAGTTGAATAACAAAATCCTGAAATCAACTTTTGACGATTATGTAAGAAGCCTAAATGTAGTAAAAATGAATTCGATATCTCATTAGAACTAAGAAATATGTAAGAATTTGTGAAAACATATGCAACCCTCTTGCACCCACTTTGGGGTTGAATATCCAAAAATCCTGAAATGAGTTTGTAGATATATATAAAGAAAGCCAGAGGAAGTAAAAACCAATCCGATGTCTTATCACTTCTAAGAGATATGACGGAATTCGTGAAAACGTGTTCAACCCATTTTTACCCTCTTAGGGGTTGAAAAAGGAAAAAACTTGAAAACGAGTTTTAGGTGATTATTAAATAAGCCCGTGGAAGTGAAAAGTTATTCGATATCTAATCAGACCTGAGGGATACGGCTGAATTCGTGAAAATGTATACATCCCCTTTACACCACCTTGAGGGTCGAATTTCAAAAAATCCTGAAAACGCTTTCCAGCTATTTATATGAAGAACCCGTACAAAAAAATTTAATTCAATATTTGGAAAGACCTAATAGATATGACGAAAATCGTAAAAATATATGCATTTTCACTGATAATTTTTTTTGCCCCACTTCAAAACTCCAATGGATATTTGCATTGTTTTTTTAACAGAATTACTTTGCTAGTTGATTTACATATACATACCGAGTTTCAACTTTCTAGCATAAGCCGTTCTATAGTTAGGAAAAACACCCCCCACCCCCGTACCATACTACCCCTATACAAAATTATATTTTGCCAACATGCTACTATTATAGTTCTATCTAAATACTAAGTTTCAGCTTAATATCATTATAAGTTCTTGAGATATAAAAATCGGAACTTTATACTTTTCACCCTCCCCCACCCTCACCCTCTACACCCTCATCCCTGCAATTTTTTTCTCTGCTCGGGGTCTATTAGGCCTACTTCTGGTAAAAATTTTAAGCATTTATCTTACACTGCTCTTGAGATATAAGACGTGATTTTTTTAAAAAATTCTTACCCCCTCCACTTCCATGCTCCACCACCCCCTAAATAAATTTTACTTTCAGCAAACTTTATTTGTCAACCTTTATACACAGACCAAATTTTATTTCTCTAGTGCAATTTGTTCGTGAGATATCGTAATCTAAAGTTTTTCAACCCCCACCCCCGTACGTCACTGCCTCCTCTCAAAAATTTGTTTCCGATCTATTCTCCTACAGATGATTATTACGTTTTAATTTCGTAACATTAACCGTTTAGGAGATATGGATTTTAGAATGCCTCTATCTCGCCTTTTTTGCGTTTTGGACGCATTATTTTTCCCCCACACCCCTTCACCCATATCAACAATTTTTTTGTCAAATGGTTCCACTATTGAAGCTCTAAATAAATTTCAAGTTTCAGCTTCCTAACATAAGCGGTTGCTGAGATCTATAAATCAAAATTTTTCGTCTAAAACGCTTCCCCCACTTCCCTCCTCATACTCCCGCCCTACAAAAAGAGGTCACTTCAAGGGGCGTATTCAGTCTATTAAGGAAAAAAATTTCAATTCAATAGCTTATAGGGTTTAGGAGTTCTAAGCCCTCAAACGTTTTGCGTACGGCGGACGGCGGACGGCGGTCGGCGGACGGCACACAGACGGACTGAAATTTTTTTTTGCTTTTTTGGTGCTTATTAGTCATAAAACGTATAAAAAAAAATTTTCAGGGTACCAAATTTTTTTTTTTTAAAAAGCGATAACAGTACTTTATTATTAAAATAATAAAGTAATTGTAGAAACAATCAAATCTGATAAATTAAGCTCTTGTTTCGTTAACCCTTAAAACTCCTCCTGAACTGTGGGTCAAGAGTAAACATCTTTTATTGCGCTTTAAAATATATACCAGGATTAACATAATTTGCAAATCACAGTTGGATACATTGTTGCAAAATCGTCAAGTATTTATAAAAATATTTTAAAAATAAAACAAAATTATAAATCTTTAATAATGAAATCAATAACTTGAAATAAATTATACTCGTTTATTAAGCAAGCTCCATCACTACGTTTGTACATAGGTCCCATGTCCATGATATCAATGGATTTCGTTTTCCTCTGATGAAACCTATATAGCCGCAAATTTTTTCAGAAGATTTTTTGAAATACAAGACGATCTTTAATTGTCTTGTAAATTTAAAAAAAGCTTCTTAAATTGAAAACACTGGTTCGTTTTAAAAATCTTTTCAAATTAAAAGATTCACTTATTTTAGCAAAACTAGCTTTCCGGATAAAACTCTGATTATTTTTAATTTAATAATAATCAATGGCACAACAGCCTAAATTGGTCCTAGGCCTTAAAGTAATGCTAGAGCAGAGATTTTTAATTTAGTGTTCCGATAAAGAACAAATGAAACGCGATCGAAAAAAACGTAATTAGATCAGTGTTGCCGGTACTGACTGACATTGAACATGAATATGGATGAGAAAATATAAACGAACACGAAGCTGTTAAGTGAGAATTGCGAAAATAATAGAAAATAAGCTAGGAATTTATAAATTAATTTTTTTTGTTATCGAAATTGAAGAAAATATCTTACGAATACAAAAAAATCTTCTACATAGCCATCAAAGTCTTCATATATTCGGTAACGCTAAAAATCTTCAAATTGAAGAAAAATCTTCAAATTGAAGAAAAATCTTCAAATTGAAGAAAAATCTTCAAATCTGGCATCGCTGCTACTAATCAAAATAGATTCTCGAATCTCTCAATCATGAACATTGAATCCAGTTTTAAGGACTCTCTTTTGGTTGCTACTCGAAACTAAAAGACAGTGAGTTCCCCAAATTGAGTGAAGACATTTTTACAGGATTTTTGTATGGCACCTACTCAAAGGAGGACTCATAGGAACCTTTTCAAATTCTTTCCTTCAAACAACGCCTAAGACTAATTATTCATTGTTTATACTAACACCCAATCTGTAAACACAAAAAGGACGAACATTTATGAAAAGCATGTGTTCCCTTCGCAAGAAGTCGTATGTTGTGAGCCATTCGGCCCCTGGCCCCTGCCAGATTTCAGGCCACGGCACGCCTATGGGCTTGCTCTGTTCGTCGTGACTTGCTCTGTTTGTCGTGGCTCGATTCTGCTCCGCTTAGCTCTTCTCTACTCTGCTTGATTCCGCAGATACGAATCTGCTCTGCTCTGCTAGGATCGTCTCTGATTTGCTTGGCTCTGCCGGGCTGGGCTGGGCTATGTTTGGCTCTGTCTGGACATGAACTAGCCGGTCTCAAACCTCATAAGGGGAATTACAAATCCACAACCTCGCCCAGTTTGGGAACCGATTAGAGACGTAAACCTTGACTGACGTTTTGACATTGACAGACCAGCGAAAAAGTTTAAGGATGCGTTTGTATTCAAACATAAAATTTTTATATACTTATTAAATAACCAGTTGAGTATGCTTTCAAGCACGACCTCATTTGAACCGCTTCCCGAACTTTAGCCCGAAAAATAATAAAGTTTCGCCCACACTGTTGGTAGATTTTTTAAAAATACATAATTTAAATGCAAATTTCTAACAAGTTAAATTGTTTCCAATGGCTCTGCAATCCTTCTTTAATTATCACCAGTTTATAGTCACCTTAGTAACCTAAAGATTTTCTTATGAGGAGGTTACTCTGAAACATTTTTTATAGAACAAAATTATTCACGCATATAAACGTGGGAATGGGCTTTATGATGAATTACTTCGATATGAGATGTCCTTAAAAAAAAATTCAATTACCTGAGCGGCACTCGTAATCGATTGGGAATCATTCAATACCCAAATGCGAGCGAAATTTTCATTAACGTTTTTTTATCAGTTCCATTATTGATGTACTTTTTCGGACAAGGCTATCACTACAATCAGTCTTTTGGATTTTCGATATGATAAAAACTATGTTAATGAAACTAGAGGTCAATAAAGCCAAAAAAAAATGGACCGTGTGCCGGAAATATTTGTGTTCCCTATAGTTAGTTGGTTTATTAGCGATTTAAAGCTGTACTAGCGCGAAGGTCTCTATGCTTCCTACTTTTGGTCTTTTCGTTTACCTTTCATTAGCGATTGAGCTATCAAGATATAATTGATGAATTTTTTTTTCTTAAAGAAATTGGTAGCTGCAGGTCACTGAAAAATGAAACTTGAAAAGCATTTACCTAAATTTTGTTTCCTTAACCCCTGAGCAGATCCAATGTCTTGTTTCAACATCTGATCAAATACGGCAGAAGGTCTACTGACCCACATGAGATTACCAAATACTGCAGAATTGACCTTGATCTGGCCGTGGTCTCGTAACAATGTTTTCTTCGGCGAAAAATTTTAAAGAAATTAGGAGATACCGCCGAAGACTAAGTAAAAGACGTCTTAATGGGCTGGTGCCCTTTATTTTTACTTCATTAAATGGGCTAAGCTCAATGCTCGGTATGTGCGATTGATCGCGTCGAGTTTCTTAATCGCGATTTGAATTTATGCGCTTCTCGCATTTTCGATTGCACTTAAGTGGCCTATTAGCGGCCCGCTTACGGACTCTTGCGGGTATTCAAAATTGACATTGACCTATGGCGACCAAACCAAAACACAAAAAACAATTTCTTATATATGAATATATATTTTTTTTTTAATTTATTATTTTACATTTTCTTACCTGTTATATTTTTCATACATTTTAGCTCGTTTTGTTGCTTTAAAATTCGTGAGGTGTACGCTGGCCAGTTAGCCAGGGTCAGCTAACAGAAATCGATAAGCGGAGGACACCGTTTGGCTACGGTTCAGTGTGTTTTTTGAGCCATGGCTTCATTGAGCTTTGAAGCGTTCTTCGTGCTGCTCAGGTATGCAAGCGGTTCGTGCAATTATTTACGATGTGTCTAAACACCTGTATCCAAATTTAGAGGTTTTTTTCCCCTCCTACTTCAATGGCTTTCATGGATGAATTTCCTTGGACAGTGGCGGACGTTTTTTACGCACCTCCAGATGGATTTAAAAATGCACTCTAAGATGCATGAACACAATTCCGGGTGGAAGAGTAACATAGTGCAGTACCTACATTTTTCAGTGTAATTAGTATTTTGTGATGTTAAGGAAATAGCTGATTAAACTTAAAATGAAATCCACGCTAAGAGTGTGAAGGTCAGTTGTGAACGGAGGTCTGTGAGTCGATTAAAAAAAATCTGCCCACAGTCTGGGCAAAACTTTATTGTTTGTTGGGTTAAAGTTCGGGAAGCGATAGAATGCTTACGCTACTGCCACATATAACAAATAAAAATCATAATTGGGTCATTATATCAAACTCTGTAAAAGTTTAAATAAAATATAAAAAATCTTCAAACAGTCTGGGCGCAACTTTATTATTTTATGGGCAGAAGTCCGAAACGTGTTTAATGCTGAGATGCGGTGTAGGTTACTATGAGACTGACAACCTAAGGAATAACCAGGAGGCTATTTGAAACTTTCCCTCAGGAGGTTTAATAGGGAAAAATACTTAAATCGGTTTTTCCTTGACTATGTTTAAAGCTTAAAGAAGTGAAAGTGAACTCCAAATCTCAATATACCGTGAATATGTACACAACCACTTTACACCCCGTTAGTGGTTGGATATCGAAAAATTTTGAAGGAATTTTCTAGACGCTTATATAAATAGCCCGCAGAAGTAAAATTGCTTTGATAAATCGACATGTCTAAAAGTTTTAACGAAATTCGTGAAAATGTGGATTCACGGACATTTTTTTTACTCATCCTCTGCACGCCAATAAAAATCTGAACTTTTTTTTTTCTTTAATTACTCTAATGGCACATCTACATATACATACGTACTAAGTTTCATTTTTGTAGCATAAGCCGTTTCTGAGATATAAAAAAACTCACCCCCGTACCTCGCTACCGCTATCAAAAATTTTTTGATTTTTTTTATAGTAGCTCTATATAATCCTAAATTTTTAGATTTCCATTCATTGCGGTTTTCGGGAAATAAAAATCAGAATTTTTTCCTTTCTACCCCCTTTTACCATCACTCCCAAAACCCATACCACCAAAATTTTTTCCTACTAGAGCTCTACCGACCCCAACTCCTGTAAAATTTTCAAGATCATATCTGGTTCGGTTTTTGAGACATAAAAATTAAATTTTTTTAAAAATCGGTGTCCCCCCCTTTCGTGCTCCTCCTTCCCCCTCAAAAAATTTACTTTCAGTAGACTCTTCTTGTGATCCTTGTGAAATACAGAAACTAAATTTTATTTTCCTGGTGTAATTGGTTCGGAAGATATTGTAATCCAAAGTTTTTCACCTCATCAAACCTAAGAGATATTATGGCGAAAATTGTGAAAACGTTTGCAACCACCTTACACCCACTTCGATGTTGAATATCCAAAAAGCCTGAAAACTTTTTTTTACATAAAAATTAAAAACTCGGGGGAAGTTAAAACCAATTCGATGTCTTATAACCTCTAAGAGATATGACGGAATTCGGGAAAACGGGTTCATCCTTTTTTTACCCTCTTAGGGGTTGAAAGGGGAAAAACCCTGAAAAAGGTTTTAGTCGAATATATAGCAAGCCCGTAGAAGTTAAAAGTTAATTGATATCTAATCAGACCTGAGGGATATGGCTGAAATCGTGAAAATATATACAACCCTTTTCGACCGCCTTAGGGGTCGAATTTTAAAAAATTCTGAAAACCTTTTCTATGCATTTATGTGAAGGATCTGTAGAACAAAAATTATATCAATATTGCAGAAGACCAAAGTGTAGTAATTTTGTAGGACACTTTTAACATAGAATTAAGCAAACACTGTAACCGTCTACGTGGCCGGAAGACTTCTCCCGCCACTAAAGCTATGTGGAGGACGACGGAATGTTTCTGCTTTCTGTTCTGTGTAATAACTGGTGACGAGAGGTCATGGAAAGTAAAAAGCGACAAATAAAATAAATTCAATAAGTCTATAAAAGAGATATGACGAAATTCGTGAAAATATTTGCATCCCATTTTCACTAACCATCGCCCCCGCCAAATGATATTTGAAATTTTTTGTTTTCAGTGTACGAGAATGATTTTCAAAACCGTTTTCTACAGCTAACTTTGAACGGACGATTTTAAGCTATTTTCTCCGGATTTCAAAACAATATTAACTGGGTTTGGCTGCTTAATACATGTTGAATTCTCTGTTTTTGTTAAAGAAAATTAAAGCAATTTTCCATTACTAACGTTTTAAGATGACATTGAATATTTTTCAAAGTTGAAACTTGTTTAGATATGTGTTAAATTTTTTTTTAAAATAAAGTCACTCATCCTTAAATAGTATCTATTTTTTTATATTCATAAATTCGGCAGAAAGAAAATCTGTTCCACACAGTAAAAAATTTTGGGAAAATTACTATCCTTAAAACAGTAAAATATTCCGCATTGATGTAGTAAAGTTACGAATTTTCATTAAATTTAACAAAATTGAGAGTAATTCTTAAAACTGCGTGTTTTTACACATTTAATTCATAAATTTACTGACTGGGTAGTAACATTGCAACACTGCTAGAAATTTTCCACATTTAATGTGTAAAATTGATCATTGTGTATAAAATTATGCATTTTCCATGTAATTTTGATACTTTATGTGTAGTAATTTGTTTTTCGTGATATGTATTAACTTGATTGCTTCGTTGTTGAATTCACTTGTTTAGTAGAGATGGGCAAAGCAGTTCCTTTCAGTGAAGTGCTTCACTCCGAGTCACTCGCTTTAAGGAACGAGTTCAGTGAAGTACTTCCATGGAACTCTTCATTCCATCGTTCCTTCGTTCCATCGTTCAGTGGTCACTAGTCGTAGTTGGAAGACAGTAGATCTAGCAGAACATGATGAGCAAAAAAAAGGTCAGTAGATCTTGTAGAAGATGAGCAAAAAAAAAGGTCTGAGAGGGGCAAAACGAGAAGATTTTGTTGGTCGTCTGCCTAGCTCGTTAGTCTCTATTTTTCTTTCATGAATAGATATATCGTTTTTAATTTGTTTGTCACGTGTCCAATGAAACTGCAGTTCACCAAAAGGAGTGAGTTACTTCACTCACTCACTTCAATGATGTGTTCTTTTGGAACAGTTCACTCGTAAACGATCTCTATTGTTTAGTGGTTTTGTGTAAGGCGTGATTTAAAATTTAGAAAGAAAATAATGTTTATAGTGTGTGAAGTTTGTGGCTTTAAAACAAATAAATTAAATTTATATAATAAACATTTATGGTATTTTATACTTTCTACCCTTTTTGACCTATATCCTGGTTTTTCCCCTATTATCATGTATTGATTCTCATTGAATTTTTCCAATTGTCGATTGCTGTGTCCTTTGCCCTTCAAAATAGTCTGGGAATTCATCTGCCGATCATTCGCTCGAAGCTTATGCATTTATATTATCAATAAATTAATAATAATAATAATAATAAGCAAACATAAACATGTCACATTTTTGTAGTACATGTGTAGTATTAGTTTTTCCACACCGTGTGTAATTTTACGTACATTTTTAGCGATTGATTTCCACACTTGTGTGTGAATTTCCGCATTTAGTAAAAATCACAGGAGTGCGTAATTAAATTTGACAAAAGTAAATTTACTGCACTTTCTCTGTTTTATTTTAATAATAATGTGTTAATTAAAAAAAAAAAATCTGCTACCCCGAAAATGTTTTTTTCACGTTTCATGATTAGTAGACCAAAACGACAAAAAAGAATGTCAGTCCGTCTGTACGCTGTTCGACGTACGTAAAATCGTTCGTAGCTCCCAAACTCTTTGAGCTATTAAGTTGAACTTTTTCTGGTTGGTAGACTGAGTAGTCCCCTTTAAGTGGCCGCCATTTGAGGGGTGGTCTGGGTGGCTTAGTGGCTAGAGCACTTGCCTTCGGTGCACCTGGTACCAGGTTCGAATCTGCTTGGCGACAAGTAATTTTCGAGAATGGGATTGGGTGCCGGACTACCAGTTCACTCAGCTGTAAATGAGTACCTGAGTTAAAATCGGGGTAATAATCACGGACGAGCGTGTGGCTGACCACTTCACCTCCTGGTGTTCCGTTGGTCTAGTAATGAAGTAACTCTAGCATTACTTCAAGGCCTAAGCCCAATTTGGGCTGTTGTGCCATTATTTGAGGAGTGGGGGTGTGAGAGGGAGGTGAGGAATAAGAATTTTTCATAAAAATCACGGCTCATATCTCAAGAACAGTTTAGATACTTAGAATTTTTACGGAGGTAGGTCTAATAGACATCTAGCAGAGAAACAAAATTGGGGGTGTGGGTGTAGGGGGTGAGCGGTGAGAGTAAGAGAGGGAGAAAAGGAAAAACAATTGATTTTTTCATCTCGAGAACCCATGGTGATGGATAGCTGAAGCTTAATATTTAGATAGAGCTATAATAGCGGCATGTTGTAAAATAAAGTTTTTATTAAGGGTTGTATGGTACGGCGATGGGAAGTTTTTCCTATCTATAAAACGGCTTATGGTAGAAAGTTGAAACTTGATGAATATATGTATATGATATCTGCTAGAAAAGTAATTTAGGTAAAAAAAAATTAAAATATCCATTGGCGTACGAAAGGGAAAGTTCTCCAGGATTTAGTTTTCGAACTGGATTTTGAACGGGAAGAGAAATCTTTTTTTACATTCCGTTTAAGAGTGCAGTCAGAAGGCTGCAACTGATCCCAACGTCTCTTCTATCTCACAACATCAATATTTTTGCGAGGTAGAAGTTCGCCGGTATTTAAAGTAAAACACAATTCATTTAAAATAAATAATTTATTCCCATTAAATTAAAAACGTATAATCGTACTAATAATCGCACTACCGGCAAAGCCGCTGGATTTTATATATCACTCGATCACGCACGATCGTTGGTTCCCAATACAAAATCGCTTTTACTAATACTTCCGCGTAGTACTCGCTGGCTGTCGTTTCAACGTAGCTGAAAACCACTCTCCCTTGTATGCAAGCTCTGAGACACTTGTATATTGCATGCGCCGCAGTCGAGAGCCCTCCCAAATATTCGGTGGTTTGTGTAACTTTCCACAAGTATCCTCTGCATGTGAGAAGAGTCGAGAGACTTCCACGCTGTTCTGGCGGTGTTTGAAAGAGCACCTGATAGTTCTTCTCGAACACTATCGAACTTTGCCGAAGACTTTGCCACGCCGTGCAAGGTGGGCATTCTGATGTTTTGCTCCGTCTTCCAGCTAGGTATTAAGAGGTTGTTGTTTTTCTCACTAGAAACTGATCGAGCAGTGCGGATTGCCAGTTAGAGTTAGAGTTTGCCCGTACGTCTTAAATCCACAATAGTCCCAAATTTAGCAAAATTATCTACCAGCGAACAAATGATTGGACCCGGTTGGGCCTGATTCTTGAGGGATGGCATTTGACTACTTTTAAAATTATTCACCAAAGATTGTTGCGTATTCTTCAAATATGGGAGTGACTTAAACAAGTCGAGGCGGTTCCTGGTATCTATTCCCAAAGCTGTTTATATATTGTATATTGTATTTTGTATATTTTTGTTAAATAATACAATTATAAACAAAATTAAACAAAAGTAGTAATGCGTCAGTTTTTGAAACATGGATACTTCTATTCGACCTACAATTCTCGCTAAAAGCTCTATACTGATATTGGTTTTGGTACCCAATTGCCTAATTCCAGTGACCCTACTAGGTCGCTAAGATCACAAATAAAAATATTTACCAATTGGGATGTGAAAGCCATTGCTCTTCCGATGGGTCAACATTTCCAAATAACAGAACTTACTTCATATTTGCTAATTTCCGGTTCCCAGGCGCCTACAAAATTGGGCATATTGTCAATTAGTGTTTTGATTTTTGTCCATAAAAATGTCCACTAAAATTTATTTTCATAAAATCGTGTAAACAGATTCAGAAGGCCGTGGGTTTAATTTTCACCGAAAACTTTTGACCGACGTGACAATCTGCACAAATTCTGCCGTAAACCCTTCAGCTTAGCAGTTTTCATTGATAACTGGCAACCGGAACGTCCTCAATGAACTCGAGATTGCTGCGTCTTGATTTTCATTAATTAGGTACGCGTTTGTGCGCCACATTAACGTATTGTAGCGTAAAGAAAGTGAAACAGATCGTATTCAAGTTTACGTAAAAGCAACTTGCGCGTTATCTAATACCTGAAAGGTGAGTTCCACCATTCTTCCGTCTCTTGCCAAACAAACCAGAAGCAAGCGTCAAACCGTGCTCAATCTGCTAAGTGGGTCATGAGACTTGAGACCGAGATGCGTCTAAAGTCTGCACATATTTTAACTTGATGACGGTGGGTATCTGGTCGGTACCTTTAGCCATCGTTTGTGACTAAGAGATTTTTACACCTTTCATTCATCGTATAGTAACATTGTCCAACGTCCAGCCGATTGCCCAGTTCACGTAGTAGATGGTGATCATGGAAGCAGTGGCGTCAGTAAAATATACACAACATTATTATTATTAAACTCTAGTTCAGCACATTGTGAGGAGTGAGTCAATTTCTGCGAAAACTTCAAAATGTTATATTTTACGATCACGACTCATTCTAGAGAGTTCAAACTTCGAACTAAAGTATTTATATAAATTAAAGAATGCCAAAACAGTTCATTTTAGTGGAGTACTTCCGAACTAGTCGTTCACTTAAAAGAAAGTTAGTTCAATGAACTACTTCAATTGAACTGTTCATATACTCTATTCTCTTCTGTAATGAAACCCAGTTCCGTAGTGTTTGTGGGTTGGGAAAGATGAAGAAGCGCGATGTATCGCACCGCGTATACCATGGCAATTTACAATTTTACATTCCTCTACTAAGGCGGGATAAGTGAACAGTGAACTAATTAGACTTGACTCCTGACTTTAGAAACGCTTTTCTACGTATAAAATTAAATCAGTCAAGTCGTAACAAATGCCGAAAGTAATTTGGTAATGAAATAAGGTAATGGAAATTTGGTAAAATAGAAATATGAACAATTGCAAATCGCGCAAATGTCAATTCCAGTTAGAGTTGTTCTGGGAAAACTAATGTTAAGAATTACTGAACAAGAAGAAGAATATTAAACTTACTTGACTGTAATTATTGCTATCCCTGTTGTCACAATTGTGAATGTCCGAATTGTGACGCGAGTTCAATATTGAACGGCTCTCCCATACAAAACGAACAGTTCAGAAGCATATAAGCTATAGCTTCATAATATTCATGCAAGACCCTCACGCTTAGGCAATATCCAATATGATGAACCGCTGAGAGAGAAGAGCTTTGCGTTGAGAAGAATTGAGTTGTGTCTTCATTGTGTGTGGTTCTGATAATGGCAGATGAGAGAAGTTTGGTTTGTCGTCTCTCTTCTCAGAGTGTTTGTTCCGTTTACTCTGTTAGTTCTGTCTTTATTTTTATTTACCTATTCGAATTGAATTTCAGTTCACCAAAATGAGTGAGTTACTTCACTCACTCGCTTCAAATAAGTGTTCCTTTAGAGCAGTTCACTCGTGAACGACCCACCTCTAATGTAAAAATGTGATGCACTGAACGAAAAGGCGACTGTACATATTTGACCGGAAGCGGTCATTGCTATTTTCATATGGAGAAAAGTTTCATCCGATTTTTAAGGGCTTATATACCCCTGAAATTTTCAAAAAAATAATTTTTTTTTTATAGATTTTTATTTTTTATACTTTTAAGAATTAAAAAAAATTTAGAATTTAGAAAATTGCACTCCATTACAAAGTTATAGCAATAAATGTCACCAGACATTGGTTTGGAGCGGCTTCCTGTCTAATTGCCGCGCCACTTTCAACAGCAGCGTTTAGCATTTATTTTTTCGCAAGATCTAGGTTTCATAGAAAATAAGGTCATTTATAGGACCATCTGTGAAAAACACGAAGATACAGGAGGAACAAGGTGTACAGTACGAAGCTGGAATGGGAGACTAGCCGTAAGTTCACGTTGTACCTACCAAAAACTTTAAACGCATTTTTCTCGAAACCATGTTTTTAGACAGGGTCGGCACGATAACTCAGTCAATTTTCAATATTTTTCAAATTTTTTTTTAAATTTTGATAACTATTTTCTCTATAGTCTGACGAGAGTTTTTTTTAATTTTTTGCTTGTAAATTTTTTTATAAATTATTAAACGCAAATTTTTTTTAAAAAACTGCTTATTAAAGTTTGAAATAATGTAACTTATTTATTTTAAAATAAAAATTGTCTCCGTCAGACATTATTTTACAAGATTCTTTTTTATTTTTGCAAATTGAATTATTTTTGGTGAGTTATGATGCCGATCAGGAATATATTGAATAGTTAATAAGACATGTGAACTCAACAATAAAATTTTTTTTTCACCATATAACCTTTATAATAATTTTTTAAATTTATGCGGATATTCTTAACACAATTTTAACCTCTGATGGGTGCCAGGCCATTGTTGAATGCAGGTGAATGAGCAAGATGACGAACTCGCTCGAGCAAGCTCTAGCCTAAGCTCACTAGTGGTGGACCAGCACATTGCTATTCCCATCGGATATATAAAAAATCTGCCTATGGTCTGGGCGAAACTTTATTATTTTTCGGGTCAAAGTTTGGGAGCGGTCAAAGTAGGAGTGTATCATGAGTTGTTTCGAGATTATTAGATTTCTTGGAAAATTAATTTTGTTCTTAAAATAAAAATATTTAAAATAGCGATTTTTAGCCTATTAAACATTGGAAAATTTCTTTCTTCTTATCACTTCTAAAAGAAATGATGGAATTCGTGAAAACGTGTTCAATCCGTTTTACCCTCTTAGGAGCTAAAAAAAGAAAAAACGTAAAAACAAATTTTAGGCGATTATTACGCAAAGTGAAAAGATATTCGATATATGATAAGACCTGGGGATATAGTAGAATTCGTGAAAAAATTTACAACCCCCTTTGCACCCCCTTAGGCGTCGAATTTTAAAAAATCCTGTAAACTCTTTCTAGGTATTTATATGAAAAAGACGTACAATAAAAATGAATTCAATATTTGGGAAAACCTAATAGATATGACGAAAACCGTGAAAATATATGCATTCCATTTTCACTGATCATTTTTTTTGCCCCCCGCCGAACGCCAATGGATATTTCAATTTTTTTTTATCTACATTAGTTTTCTAGTTGATCTACATAAACATACCGAGTTTCAACTTTGTAGCATAAGCCGTTCTATAGATAGAAAAAACACCCCAACCTCCGTACCATACTATTCCTATAAAAAATTGTATTTTTCCAACATGCTACTAATATATATCTATCTAAATACCAAGTTTCAGCTTTATATCATTTTAGGTTCTCGAGATATAAAAATCGGAACTTTTTCCTTCCTCCCACCCTCACCCTCTACACCCACACTTCAAAAATTTTGATTTCTACTAGGGGTTTATTGGGCCTACCTCTGGTAAAAATTTTAAGCATGTATCTTACACCGTTCTTGAGATATGAGACGTGATTTTTTAGAAAAATTCTTGTCCTTTCCACTTTCATGCTCCACCGCACCCTTAAAAAATTTTACTTTCAGCAAACTTTATTTGTCAACCTTTATACAGAAACCAAATTTTATTTCTCTAGTGCAATCGGTTCATGAGATATCGTAATCTAAAGTTTTTCACCCCCCACCGCCGTACGCCACTACCCCCCACTCAAAAATTAGTTTTCGATCTATTCTCCTAGTATACCTAGAGATAGTCATTAAGTTTTAATTTTGCGACATTAACCGTTTAGGAGATATGGTTTTTAGAATGTCTCGATCTCGCCTTTTTTGCGTTTCGGACGCATTTTTCCCCCCACTCCCAAGCCCCTTCACTTATATCGGCAATTTTTTTGCAAATGGGTCTACTATCGAAACTCTATATAGGTTCCAAATTTCAGCCTCGTAGCATAAGCGGTTGCTGAGATCTAAAAACCAAAATTTTCCGTCTAAAACGCTTCCCCCTCCTCCCCCTCACAGCCCCACCCCACAGAATTATTCATAAAAAAAATTGCAATTTAATAGCTCAAAGGGTTTGGGTGCTACGAGCCTTCAAACGATTTTGCGTACAGCGGTCGACGTACGGCGTACGGCGGACAGACGGACTGAAATTTTTTTTTGCTTTTTTCGTGTCTACTAGTCATGAAACGTGAAAAAAAAAATTTTGAGGGTAGTGCATTTTTTTTTTAAAAATCGGTAACAATACTGTTATATTGAAATAATAAAGTAAAAGTCTATCGACTCACTATTCTTGCAGTGGGCAGGCAATAGATGGTCAAACCTAACTCTCTCAATAACTCTCTGCTCAATATCAAAGGAAGTATATCCTGAGCCTGAGCAGGCAGGATGCTGGCACACTAATCGGAGTGCTCACAGGGCACTGCCTGATCGGTAGACATGCTAGACGACTGGGAGCCGAAGCAAATGATCTCTGTCGTAGCTGCGGTAACCCACGTCCTATGCGAGTGTCCGGGACTATCGAGAACGAGAAGACGGAACCTTGGCGCTTATTTCCTCGATGACTTCGGTGATATCGATAAGGGAAAGCTATGTAACATAGCAAACTTGGACGAACAATAACGTCTAAGTGATGGAGGATGATGGCATCACCACCCCCTATACCATACCATACCATACTAGATATTGTATCTACTGTTCTTTGTTTAGAGTTGTTGTTGAATTTATTTGTCGCGCCAATGATTGCGTCATTTATTCAATAAATTTCGTTTGATGAATCGAAAATCTTATAAACAACCCCATAAATCAAAAGATTTATAAATATGTCTTCAATGTATCATCATTTACAAGCATATCTATCGTTAACGAGTTCAAAAATTATACATTAATGTATGTTCAAAACAGGTCTATTGCAAAACGTTTCCAATAGGAATTGATTAAATTTTACTAAAATTAATGCATCAGTACTGAACAAAGATACCACTTTAGTATTACGAACTCAGTTCTGTATAAGTACCGTACTAATGGAGAAATTTTATAATAATAAAACAAGGTTTTTTGTCAAAATGATTTTCTTGAGCAGTATCATTCTTTTGGTTATTTTCAATTTTTATCATTTATTGGTTTTTCTCTATGTACATATATCGCTGCAAAGCAATAAATGTGTAACGGGCTTTGCTAAATGAACTTACATCCACCAGAATTCGAACTGAGGTCCAGATCATTCTGGATCAGTGTATTTTATTAGGGAATCATATATGAGTTTCAATATTTGTCTGCATTAGGTATTGGTATGTTACTAATCTCAAAAATTTTAGAATTAAAGGTGATAAAGAAAAAGCGACCTAAAACATGTACATATTTCTCTATGGTTTATGTTAAAAACTAAATATAAAATTATAATAATCTCCAAAACGTACCGAATCGCCAAAAACATTCTGTCCTGCCATAGTACTGATTTCTCAGAAAATCCACAAATCACTTTTTACAGTTCTGCTTCGGTACTGGAAAAGAGATTGGTACAGAGCCAGTAATTGGTGATGCAATTACGATTCAGTTTTAATATAAAACACTGTCCCATAGAAAAGGTAAAAAAAAATAATAATTCGGAAATTCACAATTTTTTCTGATGTAATTCAGTACTGAAACTTTATCTTGACTATTTATCGAAACTTTACTCATATTCCTACACTCAAAGAAAAAATATGATTATGGCCACCATATTTTGGGAGAACCTTACTATGATTGAGGTTATAGTAGCCATACAACCATGTCACAACATGTAACACAGTTGTACTAACTGAATGTATGTTTGTAGTAACTATAGAGCTATAGCAAAAATTTTACAACAAACACTATGGTGTTTGTTTTTAGGAAACATACAACGTTTGTCTCAAACAAAATTATGGTTGTGGAAACCTAGGTGTATGATTCACGCAACCTTCTTTTTTAATAGAACGGTTACGCCAATCATAAAAATACTGTGACATGGTTACTTGAAACATAGTTAAGTTTTTAGAAAACATATTATGTTTGGCTCGAACAAAATTATGGTTGTGAAAACCTAGTTGTGTGATTAACGCAACCATGTTTTTTATTAGAATGATTAAACCAATCATAAAAATTCTGTAACATAGTTACTAGAAACATAGTTATATTTTTAGGAAACATGTTATGTTTGGCTCAATCAAAATTATGGTTGTGGAAACATAGGTATGTGATTCACGCAACCTTCTTATTTATTAGAACATAAAAATCATGTGACATGGTTCCTAGAAATATATAATGAAAGTATAAAAATTCCCAGAGATATGAATTTTCAAAGAGGACTCGGACACCATTTTTGAGAAAACTTTAACATACTGTCACATACTATAACTAACAAAAAAAACCAAAAATTGAATTTCAATTATTTTTTTCACTAGTTCTTAAAGTACAAAATTTTTTTTAAAGAATCGTAGATGGTAAGGTCTCAACTTTGGCGATTCTTGATGGAATGAACCAAATATGAACTTACATGATTGTACTCACCATATTTTAACAAATTCTAATGTCGCACTGATCATATTCATGCTTATCATAATCACAGTATGGTTACGGCAATCATAATATGTCAATTGACATGATTGTACTGACCATCTCTAATGAAATGTTATAGTTGCAGTGATCGTTCAAAGTTATGTCAATTATAGTACTGTTGCGACAATCATATATAATATCTTACTTACATGATTGCACACACCATATCTGGTATGGTTGTGGGAATTATTTTATCAAATTTCATGGTTCCACTGATCATAAAATATTGTTGTCGTGATTATAATATACTTTTACATCATGTAATGAGAATGATTGGTACAACAATATTAAATTTCAGTACGGATATATGGTTAATGCACCCATACTATGTTTTTACGAATTATATGCTATGGCTAGGAGCATCATATCCATGATCATTGGAAACATATCTGTTTTACAATAGTTAGAAAAACTTTAATGTAGTCAATCCAACCTTGGAATAAACATATACTGAAAAGCAAGTACCTGAAATATCATACGGGAAATTTTCGAGATTAGGGGTACGAAAAAATTCAGTGCGTGGGGGTGGGTAGAAAAACGTACGGATTTTTATATTTAGAAAATTATTAATGAAAGAAATTTGTAGCTTGGTGTTTCTATGAAGCTAATTCTAGGGACACATTGTAGAAAAAAATGTGTTCAGTGGTGGGTAGTGTTTTGATTTTTAAAACTTGTAAACGCTTCAGGCTGGAAAGTTGAAAGTCATCAATTATATTCAACCATACGACGGGAGTTCACTTTAAGAGAATCATCGAACTAAAGGACATTTTCCTGTCGCTGGGGAGTTGGAGGGCAGTTAGATGAAAACAGATCTTCGGACTTTGACTTGGAATTGATTACAGACTTGAATACCTGTTTGGTAACTTGATCGAGACAGTGTATACTAGTTTGAAAAATTCAAACCAATTTCCATAACATTTTGTATACCATACGAAGACGAATTTCAAATTCGTAATTAAACGATTCCTTCGATAATTTATTAAATATGCGGCGCGTCTGTAGCGTGGAATTAATTTCGAGGCAATTTAATCAAGACCGTACGTAAAGGATGATCCAAATTACAGCCAGCAGGTCTGGGGTCAGAATTTGTGTTTGCGCAAATTTTCCACATACTCGTACTTTACGCGGAGTGTGTGAATTACCATTCAGTATGTGGCGGCTTTCACAGGCGTCCACTTTGCAATTGCGAGGTGATTATTACCCCTTCGTACCGACATGTCTTACCCTCAATCTTTGGACTTGCGACTGAATAAGTTGGACTCAACTGACCAACACATTGAGTCAATAGGAGAACACTTTACACTTATTCGGAGGAAGTGGTATTCATTGCGATCTATCGATTAGCGCTTTTTCTTGTCGTCTTTAGGCTTATGCGTATGCATTGCATAACAATTAAGTGGATCTGTACGCAGACTAGGTAAACACGCAAATAAGTATGTACATATGACAGGCAAGTACGTAAGCTGTGCTTAGATAGCACAAAAGTACGATTGCTTGTATTTGATCACTTTCGGTAAAAGTTGTGGTTGCCTTCTCATTCAGAATGTTGAAGAGCGAAAATTGCAAGATTTTGGAACCAGTGCAGTAGGTATTAGAGTAAAGAAACTGGGGGTACACAAGAATTGGGTGACCAATGATAGGGAAATATTTTAACATGATCAGATATTGATAGGATCCTCAGGTATTCCAGCTGTTCCTTCCAAATTGAATAACTTCACCTTATTGAGATCATTTGGTACTTAACCAAATTTTATCACCAATAGTCTCAGGAAATGACTTCTCTTCTTTAGCAGTTTTCATACTGAAACAGTTCCTTAAATGCCATAAACACATGTTCACGATTTGTACGCAATTACTCCCCAATGCTACTCACATTAGATTTATCCAAAAGAAAATTTTGCCATAGAACGAATATGAAGAATATAAGTGAGTCTATCATCGTACGTACAATAGTCCTTGAATATTTTGAGTTCCTCATGTAGGAGTTTAAAAATTAGACCCACCCTCATTGGCAAGAAACCAACTAAATGTTTCGCCTGCATTCGGTAATTTCAAAACAATCCCTCCAATAGCTTCAGGAGTTGCCAAATTGAATATGGAAAACAAACTGTTCGAAGTTATATTGCATTTAAATTGGGTGTAGCAATGACCCAATGTATAGTCTTAAAAAAACTTGGTTTATGAAGACCCATTTTGACCAATTCCTGCGTACGTCGCTGTCTGGAATTCACTGTAAGTCAACAAACCGTAAAAATTTAAATTCAAAATTTATTCAGATAGTTTCTAGTAAAAATTAGAGTCGAATACGTTAAATCGCTCAATTCCCATACACGTAGCTCCATATTATGTTGTTCCATTTATCGCATGATTACATGAGAACCACTGATGCCAAGAGCTTAAAAATTTGGTACTTTGAATTATTTCTTCTTCTGAAAGTATGGAAATAAAAGATGGCAAAGTGCTTCTTTGAGTAGCTATTATACAAATGTCCTTTAAAATTGAAAGATATATTTATTTGAAAACAGTTCTTTTTCACGTAAACACCATCCCTCTTAACGCTTATCGAAAAGACCAGCTTATAGCGCAACAAATGTTGCCCTTTACTCAAATGCTGAAATTCATCAAATACTGTTCAGATCTACTGTGGAGGTATTGTCTGCGTAAATCAACCATACATCAACCATACTTCTCACTGCTTGCCTAGCGTTCCAGAACTCATTAATATTCCCGAGACCCGAACCCCGCATATGGAGTAAGCTTTCGCGTTAAACTGAATTTCATTCACATCAAGAACTTTATCGTCCCCGCTGGATCTAAGTCCAGAGATTTGCAGTGGCTGTCGAAAGTTGAGATTGGTTTTTAATGTGTCGTAACGGTTATGATTTTATGAATAAATATCCTATCCGAGTATTACATTTATGCTCAAATATTTCTGATGTAGACAAATGGCTACAAAATTGAAATTAATAACACCACATATATTTATGTTTTAATATTTTGTGGAAAATTGTAGTATAGGCAAATTAAATAATTAGGCAAACAAAAATTTTATGATTAAATTGTGTAAACGAAAAATCTTTAAATATTTAAAGCCTCAAGAAATAAAAGTGAATATGATTTTTCATTAGACTGAAGAAATATATCGGAATTCGTGAAAATGTACACAACCACTTTACACCCCCTTAAGGCTGGATATCGAAAAATTATGAAATTGATTTTGAATTGAATGCGCACATATGAAGAGCCCACAGAAATAAAATTAATTTGATAACTAGACATGCTTAAATATTTAAATGTTTATTTACCGTTTAATCGGAAATTTGTTTTACTCTACCATTTTAGGTAAATGAAAATCGAAACTTTTTTTGCTTTACATCTACATACACCTACTGAGTTTCGACTTTCGAACATAAGCGGATTCTGAAATACCAAAAACCACCCCTTACGTACGTTGCCATCCAAATCAAAAATTTAATTTTTCTAGGATGACTTTTTAGTGGCTCGACGTAGTCGTAATTTTTTAGCTTGCTATCGTTTGAGGTTTTCAAGGAAAAAAAACTAGAATTTTTCTCTTTATCATCCCCTCAGAATATTCAAAATATTTCGATCCCAGTTTTCGAGTGTTTCGGACGCTTAACTTTTCCCCACTCCCACATCGCTGAACCCCCATATATAATTTTTTGGAAAATGGGTCAACTGTCATTGTTCATCGTTCCACGTTTCAGCCTCCTTGCAGTTTTTGGGTACGGCGTACGGAATCTACGGTGGACAGACGGATAATTTTTCTTTTTTGGTATTTACTAGTCTCAAAACGTGAAAATACAAAACTTTGGGGTAGCATATTTTAATGAAATTTCAGATCCAATATGAATAATACTTTATTGTTGAAAAATAATAGAGTAAAACCAATTTATTATCTCATCGCATCTTGAACGGTTAAGGAATTCGAGAAAAACCATATCATTACCGCCACTTATTAAACATTACGGTAGGAAGCTACTCCAAAAACCTTTTTTTCTGGATCCGGTGATTTTAGCTGAGCGTTGGTAGGCGGCAAAAGTCCAGTTGAAAATTTCAGAGTTCTAAAGGTTTTTAGGTAATTGCCCAACGAATTGCCAAAACTAGGAGAGCGATTAATGGAGCAATACAGGGCAATATTATGCAGGTTGCGGCAATATTTCGGCAATGTGGCAATGATTTCACAAATTGCTGGTATTGCTCGTCCGATAGTTGCTGTATTTCCACTAACTTGGAAAATTCGGAGCAATTGTCCTCGTTCGGTGATTCAATTGACAAGTTTTGTTTAGAGTTTAGCATTTATTTGTCAAGTTTCGTGTTATAATGGCTTCGAATTCAAATATTTCCAAGTTTTATTTTAAGTTTTAGATTTGTTTGTCAAGTTTGCTTTCGTGTTGTTCATAAACTGAATTGCTCATGTAAGCCCTTATTGCCGAATTGTTAGATATTGATCAATAACGCTCATCGCAATTCAGCAATGAGTTGATGAAAAGTTGATCCACATCGCCAGTTGCTATTGTTGTTGTGAGTTGCTTCATATTTTTGTGACGTCAAATTTGACGAATATTGCGGCAAATTGAGCAATTTTAATCGCTCGTGTAAGAGCACCTTAAGATGAGTAATTCCGAAAATTAATTTTCAGAATACTACTATAAAGTGCGACCTCTCGTAATAATTTGATCCGTGTCCTCTTCCCGAACGCCAGAAAATAAACCGCTTTTATAACGACTATAACAAATCGCTACCCATTCATAAGAATTCAGAATTTTTTCCGAAATGTTCTTGAGATAAGAAAACTTATTCTTTTTTTTCCTTTGTAAATTTCTTCACTAATTTTATGGTAGCACTATTAGTAATTCAAGAGCATTCATTCAGCAATTCATGAGATGCATCTTTAATAACAGCATGTCATAAGTATGATTTAAAACTATAAAAATATAAAGTCTGACGATAGAATTGTTTTTTAAAATACCAGGACGATCACTAAATTTTATTAGTAAAATAAGAATAACGTTAAGAATATACCAAAAAGTTTCAACACAGCTTTATTTTTTGCAAAAAGTGATTACATCGGTACCATCCTCAAAAATCAAACCAAAATCCTTTCCCTTTCTTAGGTCTGCTGGAGTGTAATAAAACTAAACACATCCTGTTACTAATTTTTTTACTAGATATATGTTTTTTATATCCGCCTACCGACTGCGCCACTTTTCTCCTCGTTTCTCTAAAAGCAAGCTCTTCTCACAAAGGTTTTTATTGCCATCGACAAGTGAAACGAGATTATATTTATGAACAGAACATCTTTTATTGAACTATTTTAATATAAAAGAAATTTTTAAAATATGTACATATATTTATCTGCCAACAGTGTGTGCGCAACTTTTTTATTTTTTATGTAGAAGTCGGTAGAATGCGTTTAATGCTGCTTACTTCTATGGAATATTCTATTGATAAAAAAAATACTTAAGTAAATAAAAAAAATCTGCCAACAGTCTAGGCGCAACTTTATTATTTTTTTGGGTAGAACTCCGAAATGCATTTAACGCTAAGAAGCGATGTAGGTTACTATGCGACTGACAACCTAAAAAATAACGCTCCAAATAGTTATTCTTTAGGTTGTCAGTTGCATAGTAACACAACCACTTTACACCCCGTTAGGGGTTGGATATCGGAAAATTTGGAAGAAAGTTTTTAGGCGCTTATATTAATAGCCCGCAGAAGTAAAATTGCTTTGATAGCTCGACATGTCTAATAGTTTTAACGTGAAAATGTGGATTCACGGACTTTTTTTTACTCAACCTCTGAACGCCAATAAAAATTTGAACTTTTTTTTGCTTTAATTACTCTAGTAGTGCATCTACATATAAGTACTAAGTTTCACCTTTCTAGCATAAGCCGTTTCTGAGATATAAAAAACCACCCCTCGTACCTTGCTACCCCTATCAAAAGTTTTATTTTTCTAGGATGTCTCTATAGTGGCGCTATATAATCTTACATTTTTAACTTTCTATTCATTACGGTTTTCGAGAAATAAAAATCAGAATGTTGTCCTTTCTACCCCCTTTCACCGTCACCACCAACACCTACCTACACCCCCAAAATTTCGTACTAGAGGTTTAACGACCCCGACTCCTGTAAGATTTTCAAGATCATATCTAGTATGGTTTTTGTGATATAAAAATTACAGTTTTTGAGAAATTGCTATCCCCTCACTTTCGTGTTCGACCTCCCAATCAAAAAGCTTACTTTCAGTAGACTACTGTTGTGATCTTATATACAGAAACTAATTTTTATCTTCCTGGTGTAATTGGTTCGGAAGATATTGTAATCCAAAGTTTTTCACCCCACACCCCATCACCCTTCTGAAAAATTTTAGTCCTTGTTTAATCTTGAAGTATCCTTTAGGACAACCACAAAGTTTCAATCTTCTGACATCAATCGTTCAGGAGATATGGATTTTAGAATGTTTCAATCCCGGCTTTTAAGCGTTTCGGACTCATTGTTTTCCTCCTCACTTCCACACCCCTCAACCCCTTTCGACAATTTTTTTGTAAATGAGTCCGGTATCATAGTACTACATAAGTTCCAAGATTCAGCTTCCAAGCATAAGTGGTTCCTGAGATCTAGAAACCAAAAATTTTCGTCTAAAACGCTCCTTTCTCCTCTCCCTCATACCCTCACCCTCCAAAAGATACCAGTTGTAGGGGTTCACCCAATCTACCCACCATACAAATTTTAAATTAATATCACAGCGGATTTGGGAGCTACGCGCCTTCAAACGATTTTGTGTACGGCAGACAGACGGACATTTTTTTTGCTTTTTTGATGTTTACTAGTCCTAAAACGTGAAAATGCAAAATTTCAGGGTAGCAAATTTTTTTTAAATTTCAGGTTGATCACAATACTTTATTATTAAAAAATAATAAATTAAAAATTGTTAAAATTAAAAAAAAATTACTGTTTTATTTAAATAATACTTTATTATTATATTAGTAAAAGTTAAAGGTTAAAGATAGAGGTTAGTTTGCCAAATATATAAAAGCGCGATTAGAATCTAGATTGTGGTTTATTGCCCGTAAACCAAGAAGTTTACAAAATGTTTGTACTCACTTGGAAACAAGAGCTCTTACTTTACTAATTTAACATTATCGGAAACCTGTCATTTAAAATGGGTGTTTCTTGCGATGTAAGTTATCTCCTATTACCTATATTTCAATATTTATTTTCAATATTAAACAAATTGCTTTAATTGCTAGATATTATATCATGAGTTTTCTTTAGGTAATTGCACAGTGCACCGAAAGAACAAACTCAGTTATCAAACACTTGTACCAACTGATAACAGCGTAAGTTTTAAATATAAAAAAAAATTAAAACTGTGTGCAAAAATACACGTATTCATTAAAAAGTTAAATATAAGTTGGATTTTCCCATTAACGCGGTCAAGGCTCAAGGGTGTTGTTTTATTGCTCCAAATACATTATTCAATTTCATTAATTTATTGAGGTAGGTAGTCAATTTAATTAAATCTAAAAAAAACCAATAAATAAGCTGATTAACTTGAAAATCACGTACTCTATTACTCACTAATCACGTTTCCTTGCAATGTTAAATTCAAGCATCCGATAAGACGTCCTTATCGGCAAATTTAAAATATCAAAATATTTCCCCAGACATTTGGACTCTTCGCATCTAAATCTTGAACTAAACCAAAACAAATCTTATTTTCGACCTTATCGGAATAAAATTTACAATTATTTTGACCGTCTAATATCTGGTGCAAATTTCAACTGTTGCTATCACCTTCCAAAAAAATAATAATAATAATAATAATGTCGTAACTCTTTGCAAAAGTGTCAGTCGATATATCTTTTGTGATTAGGTAATACAATTTACCGGTTGACAATTCCGACATTCTTTGTTTCTAAATATTGCCAAGGTTGATACCAGTTTTGCATAGAAACAAAATTCTTTAATAACTTATCATTTTAAACAAAAAAGTTAAAGGTTATAATGCGGCTTTGTTTTTCAAATTTCACCTTATCAGGTACACTACTCGTATATGTTGATTAGATCATGTTTTAGCTGTAAGTAAGCAATCGATTCACCCGCTAGATATCCTACCGATAACAGAACATTGACAGATATGATTACGATAATAATAACTAATTAAAGATTAATTATTACGATATTATTCACATTATATCGCGAAAATTGGATACTGCAATAAATTAATGCACTCAGGTGTCTTATTTGAATAATTGCCCAGTTGGTACAATGTAATAATGATAACTAGTAATTATTTGCGAATCGCGAGAACGGTAAACAAACATTACCCCTTTTTCTTGTCTTGAACGGAAAAGGCGTTCTCTCTCGACGGGAATAACAAATTAAAGATTTTTATACTCTAGATGAAATCATATAGAGTATTATAAGTTTAATCCAGCCGAAAAGTTTGTAACGCATAGAACCAAGCCTCGGACGAAAAAAAGTTATATATTATTTTTTGTTTATTTGTGCCCAAAAACCTCAAATCCGCCTGACGTCCGTCCGTCCGTCCGTCCGTCCGTCCGTCCGTCCGTCCGTCCGTCTGTCCGTTAGCACGATAACTCAAGAACGCCTTCACCTAGGATCTTGAAATTTTGAATCTGGATGTTTGGTTGAATTTGTAAGGCTAAGTTCGTTAACGGGCAAAATCGTCCTACTCCTTCGGGTAGCTGCCATACAAAATGTCCTTAAAACACGTGCTCATGAATATTGGTCGATAACTTCAGAAGGGTTTCAGCTACGACTTTGAAATTTTGTATGTGTTATTTTTCCAATAGTTGGAGCTAAATATATGAATATGAAGAAAATCCTGTTAGTCTTTCGTGTAGCTGCCATACAAATATCCTGTCAAAATGTATTCACTTAATTTACAAAACTAACTATAACTCAAGTAATCTTTTAGCTACGAATTCAAAATTTTGTACAAATTAGTTTTGAGTGAAATGGAAGTTCGAGTTTACTAGTGAGCGAAATCCTTTTACTCCTTCTGGTAGCTCCCATACAAAATGTCCTTAAAACACGTGTTCATGAATATTGGTCGATAACTTCAGAAGGATTCAAGCTACGACATTGAAATTTTGTATGTGTTATTTTTCCAATAGTTGGAGCTAAATATATGATTATGAAGAAAATCCTGTTAGTCCTTCGTGTAGCTGCCATACAAATATCCTGTCACAATGTATTCACTTAATTTACGAAACTCACTATAACTCAAGTAATCTTTTAGCTACGAATTCGAAATTTTTTACAAGTTAGTTTTGAGTGAAAAGAAAGCTTGACTTTACTAGTCAGCGAAATCCTTTTACTCGTTCAGGTAGCTGCCATACAAAATGTCCTTAAAACACGTGTTTAAGAATATTGGCCGATAACTTCAGAAGGATTCAAGCTACGACTTTGAAATTTTGTATGTGTTATTTTTACAATAGTTGGAGCTAAATGTATGATTATGAAGAAAATCCTATTAGTCCTTCGTGTAGCTGCCATACAAATATCCTGTCAAAACGTCTTCAATTAATTTACGGAACTTTCAATAACTCAAGTAATCTTTTAGCTATGAATTGGAAATTTTGTAGAAATTAGTTTTCAGTAAAAACGAAGTTTGGGTTTACTAATCAGCGAAATCCTTTTTCTCCTTCTGGTAGCTGCCATACAAAATGTCGATAAGACACGTGTTCAACAATATTTTCCGATAACTTTTGAACGCTTCAAGCTACGAATTTGAAATTTTGTACTCGTTCATTTTTAAATGGTTCCAAGGAAAAGGATAAATATGTAAGAAATCGAGTGAGTCCTTCCTGCACCTCCCATGTGAAAGTCCTTCAAAAAGGACATTTTTTTTCGATGAATTACCCAGTTCAAGGTGTGAAATTAAACAAAGAATATTGTCATTTAGTTTTGAGTAGCAATCTAATGGCAGTCCTTAATAAAGGACATACAACATGCACACACGTAATTCTACTTTATCCCCAACTACAATATAAATCGGAGTTCAGTATTCATCTAGAGTATTATACGATTGGCTTGCAGCCGATCGTGACTGCAGTATGTTTCTATATTACTTTGGTAGCTTAACATTACAATATTTCCCCATTTGAAAGTATAGGAACAAAAACTGGTTAAAGAAAGGTACTTCTTCGAGTAGTTACCATACAAATTCTCTCTAAAATAATTAAAATACATTCTCTTTCCCATTTAAACCTCTCTCTCCAACCCCTTCGACTTTAATCAAGAAAAATAGCGCAAGCTTCTTTCGCTAACGCGATGTACTCGTACGTTTATAAAACACCAAAACATTCAATATCGTGAATCATTCTTGTGCATAGAATATTGCTTTACTTGTACCAACTCTGCATAGACACTGACACATATAAGTCATTCAAAAATATTCTATATAAAGAAAGATTGGTCTTGCTACCAACTAAATTAAGTTTAAAAAATGTCGACAATAGCGTGCAGTTATCAGTGGCATACATAAATATCGACCGAAATTTATTTTGTCGCTAAACCGGTTAGCAGAAAATTGATGTTGGGTTCGAAGTTTGGATACGAAAATTAATTTTTTTATTGTATCTTTAGATTTAAAGTGCTGTGAAATTAATTGGTCTGGTATCGTATACGCAGCTACAGAGCGCTCTAGGTGAAATATGTCTGATGTTTGTTCTGACATTTGTTAGTTTGCTAGTAAAACTTGGGAATATCGTTCACCAGCATCACCAATCACCATATCAAATTCGTTCAATTTTATTCACATGAAATGAATTTATAAAGAATAAAGAATTTATAAGTCTCGGATCGTAAATTTGATTTCGAGTGCGATATATAGAAGTTATGCTCAGCATTTTCCACCAGCTGTAAGGGTGTTTCGGATAGTAGGCATGATACACCCTCTGACGAGTCTATGCCCTCCGATGACGAAACAGCTCCTTCGGACCTAGTCCAACACAGTCTTATAAAGACTGGCGTATTCCAGTGAAGTGTTTTCCAACGGTCATGTCCTCTAGGACAACGATTAATCAGCAGTCAAGGATTTCGTGTTGGGGTTTCACACCAGAAACCCTACTGACGCCGGAAAACAACCAATATTTAATCAAATTTGCTTCTATGGTAGCTTACCATGAAAAAATTCCATTCTTGAATTTATAAACTTTGGTAGCCACGAATTGAGAAACTGTTTCAAAATTCGTCAGTGCACCTCGCTGAAAATTGGCTTTGAAGTTTTTTTTTGGAATGAAATTCTTTTGCGAGAAGTATTATGTTTCCTGTATAAGTTTTTTGCAAATTTCTGCATTCTTTAAAAACTAATACCACAATCATAGTGAATTATTATTAAATAACTTATAATTTTATTGAATTTAGCACATATGCATAATTCGGAAAAAAGACTTTTCCGGAATGAGTTTGGGTTCAAGAATTCCCGTTAAAAGAATTTCTTTCTTACTAGTAATGAGGTATACTCTGTAACAGAGGCGTAGTAACGCAGAGCGTAGTAAAAAACGGATACCCAAAATGAAACCGCTAAAATCCTATTTAAGAAAAATCTGTTTATAAGTCGTTTAATATAACTTAAAAATTTAAATAAGATATAACAAAAGAACTACTTCTCGAACTCAGTGATCGATTTGAAGATTAAGTTGGTCAATATCGAAAATTTCCTTCTGACCCCGCAAACCATTTCTAGTTACAAAATTGATCTGTAGTCTAAGAAAGAAATAAATAAGTAGTGTCTTAAGTTTTTTGCTGCACTATATAACACTATGTTAAATATTTGACTAATTCTGGTTGGCAAATGATGTCACATAGTGTAATCGTCAAATTTTTGTTTGTTAAGAATGGGCGATGGTAAGGTCACAAATTTCGTCATTTTTGGCGATTCTAGATGGAATGACCCTGTGGCAAATTGTTAAAACGTATACAAACCCATTACTTCCACTTGGGGTTTGAATTTCGAAAAAACAGGTTCTTAAACGATTTCATAAGAAGCAACTTGATATCTCCTAAAACAGGAGGGGGTTTGAAAAATTTATGAAAACATAAGCAAACCTTTTGCACCCTCTTGGTTCTTGAAATTGGAAAAATCGTGAAATTGGTTTTTAGGTAATTACATCAAATGCCGTAATAACCAATTTTATATCTCATCAGAACTAAGGGATGGCAAAAATTGTGAAAACCCTTGATTGTTGAATATCGAAAAATTGAGAAATGGGTTTGTAGGCGATTATATAAAAAGTCTGTGGAAATGAAAAGCGATCTAATATCTCATCAAACCTAAGAAATATGTCGAAGCTTTGAAAAGCATACAACCGCCTTACACCCCTTAGGATTGAATGTCTAAAAATACTGAGATTGACTTTTTGGCGTTTATATAGGAAACCTTAGGAAGTAAAAATGAATTCGATATATCATCAAATCTAAGCAATATGTAAGAATCTGTGAAAACATATGCAACCTTACACCCACCCACTGGGGGGTTGAATTTCCAAAAATCCTGAAAGGAGTTAATAGCTAAATATGAAGACAGAACGAGAAAGTAAAAACAATTCAATTTATCATCACTTCTAAAAGATATGACGGAATTCGTGAAAACGTGTTCAACCCATTTATACCCTCTTAGGGGCTGAAAAAAGGAAAAACTTAAAAACGAGTTTTAAGCGATTATTACGCTAGCTCGTGAAAGTGAAAAGTTAGTAGAAATCTAATTAGACCTGGGGGATATGGCAGAATTAGTGAAAAAGTATACAACCCCTTTACATATTTACAGGTAGAATTTAAAAAAATTATGAAAACGCTTTTTAGGTACTTATATGAAGAAGCCGTAGAAACGAACTGAATTCAATCTTTGGAAAGACCTAATAGATATGACGAAAATCGTGAAAATATATGAATTTCATTTTCACTGATCATTATTTTTGCCCCCCTTCCAAACTTCAATGGATATTTGAAAATTTTTTCTTATCTTAATTACTTTCCTAGTTAATTTACATATACATATCAAGTTTTAACTTTTTAGCATAAGCCGTTCTATAGATTGGAAAAACACCCCCCCCCCCCGTACCATACTTCCCCTATAAAAAATTAAATTTTCCAACATGCTACTACTATAGCTCTATGTAAATACTAAGTTTCAGATTTTTATCACCCATATCGGCAATTTTTTGCCAAATAGATTCACTATCGAAGCTTTATATAAGTTCTAAGTTTCAGCTTCCTAGCGCAAGCGATTGCTGAGATCTAGAAACCAAAATTTTCCGTCTGAAACGCTTCCCTCACTTCCTCCCTCACACCCCCACCCGTCATAATATGGTCACTTCAAGGGGCCTACCCATTCTATTCATAAAATAAATTTCAATTTAATACCTCAAAGGATTTGGGAGCTACGAGCCTTCAAACGATTTTGCGTACAGCGGTCGACGTACGGCGTACGGCAGAATTGTGATCGATTTTTTTTAATAAAAATACATCCCTGAAAAATCCACACTTGTATTACCGTATGGAGATGGAAAATAAAATTTGTAAAAATGGGGTGTATATATTTTCACGAATTTCATCATATCTCTTAGGTCCTTTGAGATATCGAATTAATTTTATTTCACATGCTTTCGTTTTGAGGGCACCTAATGGATGTAAAGGGGATGTAAACGTTTTTACGAATTTCGCTACATTTCTTAGGTCTGATTAGATATTGTGATTTTTATTTCCACGGACGTTTTATTAAATGAGTCATTTCCACCTTGAAATCCACCTTCAAATCTTCTAATTGTTCACATGCCTATTCGAAAAATATTGAATAATTTAACATAGCCCACAAGTTTAATAACCTAATAATATTTTATGATATCAGCTGCAGAATAAAAAGACATATATGTAGTTCACAAATAGCGAAATTAATTATTTGATCCGTTCTATTAAGATTCTGCAATTTAACTTGATAATAAACAAACTATTTGAATAAATAAGAATGGCTTAAATTTAAAATAAACATTAATAAATACGACGAAATCATAGTGCCGGCTGTAATAAAATAAATATTTAAATAATCGACAAACAGAAGCAAGAATAATTGTACCCGGATTATTTGTTGATGTACTCCAAACGATTGTCTTACTAACTGTTTGTTTTCAACAATATAAGACCAAATAAACGTAAAATTACCGATCGTTTATATGCAAGACAGGTATTTCTGCAATAAAACCGTAAGATCAAGATGCGTAACTGGTCTCTAATGTAATTAAATGGGATTTAGTGTATTAAATTGGTACCGGGAATCAGCCTCCTAAGAGGCCAATAATAATTACAGATCAAAGCAATAAAATTTGAAGGATTTTACTATTTTAATATAGTAAAATGGTATCGAGCTAAATTTTCAAATAAAGACAGTAATTAAAGGCAGTAAAAAATAATTAAACAGATACGTAATTATTTTTACTCGTCGAGTTCATAATACCGTGAGGTATCACGCTCGTGTAGCTCATTTTTGGAATAATGTTTAGTTCACTAGCTTGTAAAAATTTTAAGATTGAATTTCGGATATTATTCAAGGACAAAACGAATTTAATCACAAGTGAATCAAATTATTGCCATATATTGAGGCGACATTTATTTATATTAGTTTTAATGAGTAATTTTCAGTTTCATTGTCGAAATTTTTGTATTCGTACACAGTTAACATTTTTTGTAACATTAAATTTTATTATACTTTTAGAGTGCGCTAAAGTGAAATTCATCAAATTATACAAAAACATTTTTATAATGTTGGCAACTAATTGCCAACATAGGATATTGTAAATATATGTACATGTCTCAAAACCACTTACATTTCCACTGTAAAATTAAATTTCGGAAATGTAATAAATACATTTCTTTGTAAAATCACATGACTACTAGTAAACATAAATCACATGACATATGTAATTTTACAAATTAGAGGGTGTATATATCTTCATTGAACTAATGTATACTTAAAAGGTAAATTGTACAAGTAGCCACATGGAAAACAACATTTTTGTTTGTAAATAAATTTATATAATACTTTATGTAAATCGAAAGTTTTAGAAGTACAATCTAATACTAAGATTTAGCGGAACGAAAAATTCAACGAACTAAGCACAAATTTAATTTTTATCGTGACTACGGTGTGTTTTTTCAAATATAGTTTCTTGTAAACACTTAAGGATATACAGAGATGTTATGGGATATAAAAGAGAAGAAGAATGTGTTTTCTACTGAAATGTTAATAATATGATATATCTTAAAGATGATGTAACATTTAAACCAAATCAGGCAGTTATTACCAACTATTTAAAAAAACGAATCGCGATGTTTACTTCGCAATGTTCGCACCAGAAATAATAAATCGGTGCATGATTGCATCATCATGTAAAATTCCATTGAGAAGTATTGACAGCAATTTCAGCCTTAATTTTATTTTTTATATATAGAATCATTTTATTTATCAATGTTTTGAAATGTAGTTTTCTGTACGAGTTGTTGTAATTTTTATCTCTTTGTAATTTTACTTAGAATTTCATGTAAAAAACTAAACGTAATGGTAATAGCGTTTATACCTAAATTAGGTAATTTTACCAATGATATGGCGATAATTTTATTACATTAAATGTTGTAAAATTACAAATATTTTTTACTCTGTACATTTGTAATAAAATGTATCTGTTTAATTGCTTTTATTGGATTAATTTACGTTGAGTGAATATATTCATCTTTGGCAGATGTTATTTTACAATTGTCCGGATTAAATATGTCAATAACATATTTTTGCATTTTCCAAATAAAATAGTCTCTTGTAATAGTATTGCATTTATTGTCTTTCCAGTAAATTATTATTCTGGTTTTACGTACAGTATCAAGCGTTGAATTATACTTTTTGGTTGTTTTACGGCGTCAGATGAGTCTTATTTGAAGGTAACCATATGAAACTCGCAACTGGATATATAGTTATCTTAGCTCCCCAGTAGGTGCAACCTACTATAATAATAATTAACATCCTAGTGAAGAACCAAAATTGGTTTAAATATGAGGTAAACTTTGGTGTATGTATGTAATATTAATTCACTATGGAACACTTTAGCTTGTTATAATTCGTGGAAATAAAATTCAATTCAAGAACCAAGAATTGAAATGTTACTCTCAGACATTTTTATGCTCTAGATGAAATCATAGAGTATTATAAGTTTAATCCAGCCCGAAAAGTTTCTAACGCATTGAACTGAGCCCCGAAGGAAAAAAAAGTTATATAATACCTTGTGTTCAGTTGTGGCATATCGTCCGTCCATCCGTTTGCACGATAACTCAATAAGGTTTAAGTTAGCCTGTAAAATGAAAAAAAAAATGAGGTTAAGTTCGTTAATAGGCGACATCCTTTCACTCCTTCGGGTACCTCCCATACAAGAGTCCCTAAAACACGTATTCACGATGATTGGTCGAAGGCTGAGGTTAGGAATTTTTGTATACATAAACATTAGTTTCGATAGAATTAGTGGGTTCACATGATGTGCCCTGGAGGAATTTCTAGAAAATTTGAGATTTTTGTGCCAAAAACAAAAATTCTTGGCGAAGATGTAGAATAATTTAGACGAGACTAACGTATCAACTGTTATGGATACCCAAAGGTTAAAAATATCAGTCTGTACCTAATGCTTTAGATAATCGCAGTAAGAGCGTCTAAACTTTTGCGAAAAAACGTTTTCCCCGAATAGTCACGTGTGTCGCATATCAAATTAAAGGTACTCAAAAAATCAAACGGAATGCAAAGCGGGTCTTAAATGAGACTGGTTATGCAAAAAACCGGTTACCATTCTAAAAAAAATTACCGGTTAACTGACGGTTAATACAATAAAATAAATGTTATTCGATTAACCTGCTAGTTTTGCCTATGCCTACTATATACAGGTTTTCGTTAATGCCAATTGATAATCTAAACAATGTTTAGAGCTGGTGACCTCTTCAAAAATATAAACAAACTAATACAATTTTGACAAATTTAATGCATATGGTGTCGTCAAAATCTTACTTATATTATAACGAATTTGAGGCTTTTGGCTTAACTCATTTTCAAGTTCATATAATTGCAAACCAATTTTTTTGTTAAGGACATTTGTATGGCAACTATGAAGATTGGCTTGATTTTGTCCGTTTTACCTACTTAAAAAATCTGCCAACAGTCTGGGCGCAACTTTATTATTTTTTGGGTAGAAGTCCGAAACGTGTTTAAGACTGAGATGCGGTGTACGTTACTATGCGACTGAACACCTAAAAAATTACGTTCCAAATAGCCTCCTTTTTATTCTTTAGGTTATCAGTCGCATAGTAACCTACACCCCATCTCAGTATTCGTAGTTTAATATCGGGCTTTCTTCTTTATAGTTAAAGCCTTTACGAGTGAAAGTGAATTCGATATATCGTCTAATGAGACCTAAGAAATATATTGGAATTCGTGAAAATTTACACAACCACATCACACCGCCTTAGGGGTGGGATATCGAAAAAGTTGAAAAAATGTTTCTAGGTGCTTATAAAAAGAGCCTAAAGAATAAAAATTATTTTGATAACTCGACATGTCTAACAGATATAACGAAATTCATGAAAATGTGTGAAAAAATCCTTTTCACGGAAATTTTGTTTACTCCAGCTCTGTACATCAATCAAATTTTGAACTTTTTTTTGCTTTAATTACTCCTGTAGTACTTCTACATATACATACTAAGTTTCAACTTTCTAGCATACGCTGTTTCTGAGATATGAAAAACTATCTCCCACCCCCGACCTTGCTATCCCTATCAAAAATTTTTCTAGGATACTTCTATAGTGACTCTATATAATTTTAAAAATCTTTTCGTTCCACCCCCTCGCACCCTCAACCCCCTTCACCAGCACCACCAGTAGTCTACTTGCCCTAACTCCTGTAAAATTTTTAAGATCATATCTGATACGGTTCTTGAGATATAAAAATACAATTTTTTTGAAAAATGGTTATCGCCCCCACTTTCGTACTCCATCTCCCCGCTCAAAATTTTTATCTCATATACAGAAACCAAATTTTATCTTCCTGGTACAATTGGTTCGGAAGATATTGTAATCTAAAGTTGTTTACCCCACACTCCACTTCCCTCCTTAAAAATTTTAGCCCTTGTCTAATATTTTAGTATCCCTTAAGAGAACAACAAAGTTTCACCCTACTGAGATCAATGGTTCAGGAGATATGGATTTTAGAATGCTTCAATGCCAGCTTTCAAACGTTTCAGACACATTGTTTTCCCCCCACTCCCAACCCCTTCAATCCTTACCGCTATTTTTTTTGTAAATGGGTCCATTATCATAGTGCTTCATAAGTTCCAAGTTTCAGCTTCCTACCATAAGCAGTTCCTGAGATCTAAAAACCAAAAATTTTCGTCTGAAACGCGCACCCTCCTCCCCCCTCACACCCCCACCACCACCACTCGTAGGGGTTCACCCTATCTACTTACCATAAATATTTCAAGTTAATATCTCAACGGGCTTGTGAGCTATGCGTCTTCAAACGGTTTTGCGTATGGCGGACGGCGTACGGTGTCTACGGCGGACAGACAGACATTTTTTTTTCTTTTTTGGGGTTTACTAGTCCTAAAACGTGAATATACAAAATTTCAGGGTAGCAAATTTTTTCCAAATTTCAGGTCGATCACAATACTTTATTATTAAAAAATAATAAAGTGAAAGCGAAATATTATACACAGTATGAAAGTTTAAAAATTTCGAGATTTACAGGACCTCTTCAAGCAAATACAAATATTAACTCGATTCTATCAAAACCCTTTTTGTATTTTAATAAAAATGATAAACAATTTTGTTATTTTATTTGGTTTTATTTTTTAACCAGTGTTCTACTATCTTTTCTACGACAATTAAACTTTGTTTATTTACGAAATTGAGCTAATTTTTGACTCTTGACTGGAAGTAGATTGACATTAAAATTTATTCTAAAACGGAACAATAACGGATCATTCGAATAGACTGAGTCAGACAAACAAATATCTCTGACATTATAAATACACTTAAATCTATTTTTGGTAAAACAGTTAAACAAAGGTAGATGAAAAACACAACAGTAGGTTATGACAACGTCTAGAATCGATTCGTCAGAAATTCGAAACACGTAGGTAAATCTTCAATAAATTTACGTCAGTAAAATTTGTAAATATTTAAAATTTCTGTCCATAACCAGCCCTACGAAGTTCAAAATGTTTACTTTCCGAGTACATAAGTAACTACTCTTACGTGCGAACTTACTAAGTAATTAACCTTGACCAGTAACGTTTCTCCAAAAGTAACCACTTAAAATGTTACTTAGGCACATCAAAATAACTGAAGTAACTGTGCGTAAGGAATTATCGCCATTAGGCATATTTGCGTTTCAATTGGAAATCATATCTGATATGCTTACTATCTATTTAAGTCGTATTGCCGCTTGATCTTAAATCAGCTACTGACCGATTTAAAAGAAGTACTTCTTAGTTATTTCTCTTCAATTATTTCAAGACAAATCCAGGAAAAAATTGCCTTCTTCAATCGAATCAAATTTGAAAACCTCCATTGTACTGAAGGAGGTCACAATCTGTTTGACCAAACGGTCAAATTGCATTAATAAGCAATGCGAAAAAGCGAATTTGACTGAGCGGATACTGTGAGAATAATTTGAATTCGCTTTTTCGCATTGCTTATTACTGCAATTAGACCACTTGGTCAAACAGTGTAATACTAGCTTTAGTGATTCAAAAACCATTAATCGAAAAATATTTAAAATGTATGTAAATATTTTGATATCTGATCTGAGTGCACCTAACACTGGGAAGATGAAACTTAAGACACTGTTTGACCATGTGGTCAAATTGCAGTAATAAGCTATGTGAAATAGCGAATTCCAATTATTCTCGCAATATGCGCTCGGTCAAATTCGCTATTTCGTATTGCTTATTACTGCAATTTGACCATTTGGTCAAACAGTGTAATATTAGCTTTAGTAACAATTACATATATGTCAGTCAAATAAATCGAATTGTATGCAACCCAGTCTAGAGGATCAAGTACTGATTTATGAAAGGTGTTTCGCAATAAAAAATCTGCCTACAGTTTTTGTGTGCCCAAAAAATACTAAAGTCGAGCTCAGACTTTTAGCAATTTTTTAATTTATTTGTTTTTTTTCTCAATTTAAATATAAACAAATGGGCTGAAATAACGACATAATCCCTCAGGGGTTAAATTTCAAAAAATTCTGAAACCAAATTTTAGGCATTTATACATTCATATACAAGTTAAAGAAAACAATTGGATATCTCATCAGACCTAAGAGATTGAACGGAACTCGTGAAAATGCAAGCAATTACTTTTCACCTCCAGAGGGCTTGAAAACAGCAAAATGCCAAAATAAATCGGAGTTTAGGCCATTGTAAACAAAACACATAGATATAGATACGATTTCTATATCTCATTAAGCCTATGAGATATATCGGAATTCGTGAAAACTAACACAATCATTTTGAACCGCCTTGCTGGTTAAATATCGAAAAATGTATAAATCATGTTTTAGGCGATTTTACCTATGAAGCTCATAGAATTCAAATTCGTGATGTCATTAATCCTAAATATCTCGATAGACCAAATAGGTATAATGACATTTTTGAAAATAAATGAAATCCCTCTCCATGTAAATTTGTTTTGCCTCACTTCCGTACTAAAATGGAAATCTGATTTCTTTTTGCTTAAATACCTTTTCATACATCTACATATGCATACCAAGTTTCAATTTTCTAGTATAAACTCTTTCTGAGATAAAAAAGAACCCACCTCCGTACCTTGCATTACATATTAAAAATTATTATAGGTTGAGTTTATAGAAGTTCCATACAGTCTAGAACTGTTAGCTTTCTATTTTCAGCGGTTCAAGGGTAATTCAAATCTGATATTTTTGGCTTTCTAACCTTGACAATTTTTATTTTCTATCCAAGAGGTCATAGCTACTGCGCCTAACTCCTGTGTTCAAGATCTTATTCAAAACGTTTCTCGAGATTTAAAAATTATTCTTAGAAAAATATGTTATTCCCCCTATCCGTCCTTTACCACCCTCAAAAATGGTGTTGGAATAGTCTACTTCTGCGCTCATATAACAAACGAAATTTTCTCTTTCTAGCGCAATTGGTTCTTTAGATATTATATATAGTCCAAAGAATTCACCCAAAACCAAACAGGCAACTATTATTCTCAAAATTTTTATTTATAACATATGCTTCTATTATGTCTGCAATCAATCATTGAATTTTAACTTTGTGGCATCAACCGTTCAGTAGATATGTATTTTGAAATGTTTCAGTCCCATCTTTTGAAAGTTTCTGACGCACAATTTCCCCCCACTTCTACACTCCTCCACCGATGTCGAAAATTTTTGTGAAATGGCTCCACTATAAATTCCAAGTTTTAATTTTTTAACTTAAGGAGTTGCTATAGAAACCAATATTTTTCATCTAAAACGCTTTCTCTACGTTCCCCTGAAATGAAAGATTTACCACTTTGCACGTTTATGGCCAGCGACACGGCTCCGTGTCTAAAAAAATGTTGACCTCTTTAAAAAGCATTGTCAAAATTTTTGGCAGAAAGTTTGACAGTTAAAGTGTTAAAGAAGTTACTGAGTCTACCCCTTAAAAAAATTTGAACTTGATAACTCAAAGGGTTTGTGAAATACAATCGGACGGCGGCCATAGGGTGAAATATTTTTTTTTGCTTTTTTAAAATTTATTAGTACAAACAAAAACGTAAAAACAAATTACTTTATTATTTTAATAATAAAGTATTGTTATCGATTTTTAAAAAAAAAAATTTGCTACCCTGAAAATTTTTTTTTCTACGTTTCATGACTAATAGACACCAAAAAAGCAATAAAAATTTTCAGTCCGTCTGTGCGCCGTACGCCGTCCGCCGTACGCCGTCCGCCGTCCGCCGTCCGCCGTACGCCGTCCGCCGTCCGCCGTACGCCGTCCGCCGTCCGCCGTACGCAAAACGTTTGAAAGCTTATAGCTCTCAAACTCTTTGAGCTATTAAGTTGAATTTTTTTTTCGTTGGTAGACTGAGCAAACCTCTTCAAGTGGCCACCTTTTGAGTGGTTGGGTTGTGAGGGGGGACGTGGGGGAAGCGTTTTAGACGAAAAATTTAGGTTTCTAGATCTCAGTAACCGTATAGGCTAGGAGGCTGAAACTTGGAATTTATATAGAGCATCGATAGTGGACCCATTTGCAAAAAAAAATTATAATATAGGTAAAGGGGTGTGGGAGTGGGGGGAATAATAATGCGTCTGAAATGCTCGAAAGCCGAGATAGAGACATTATAAAATCCATATCTCCTAATCGGTTAATGTCACGAAATTAGAACTTAATAAACATCAGTGGGTATACTAGGAGAATAGATCGGAAACAAATTTTTGAGAGGGAGCAGTGACGTACGGGGGTGGGGGTTGAAAAACTTTAGATTACGATATCTCACGAACGTTGTACTAGAGAAATAAAATTTGGTTTCTGTATAAATGTTGACAAATGAGGTTTGCTGAAAGTAAAATTTTTTAAGGGGCGGTGGAGTATGGAAGTGGAGGGGGTACGAATTTTTAAAAAAAATCACGTCTCATATCTCAAGAACGGTGTAAGATAGATTCTTAAAATTTTTACCAGAAGTAGGCCTAATAGACTTCCAGCAGAAAAAAAAATTTAATGGATGAGGGTGCAGAGGGTAAGGGTGGGGGAGGGTGAAAAGTAAAAAGTTCCGATTTTTATATCTCGAGAACCTATAACAATGAAAAGCTGAAACTTGGTATTTAGATAGAGCTGTAATAGTAGCATGTTGGAAATATATAATTTTTTATAGGGGCAGTATGGTACGGGAGTGGGAGGTGTTTTTCCTAACTATAGAACGGCTTATGCTAGAAAGTTTAAATTCGGTACGTATATGTAAATCAACTAGAAAAGTAATTTTGATTAAAAAAAAATTTAAATATCTATTGGCGTTCGGAAGTGGGGCAAAAAAAATGATCAGTGAAAATGGAATGCATATATTTTCACGATTTTCGTCCTATCTATTAGGTCTTTCCAAATATTGAATTAATTTTTTTTCTACTGGTTCTTCATATAAATACCTAGAAAGTGTTTTCAGGATTTTTTAAAATTGAACCCCCAAGGTGATGTAAAGGGGATGTATACATTTTCACCAATTCAGCCGTATCCCTCAGGTCTGATTAGATATCGAATAACTTTTCACTTCCACGGGCTTATTTAATAATCACCTAAAACTCGTTTTCAAGTTATTTCCTTTTTCAACCCCTAAGAGTGTAAAACGGGTTGAACACGTTTTCACGAATTCCGTCATATCTCTTAGGAGTGATAAGACATCGGATTGGTTTTTACTTCCTCTGGCTTTCTTTATACATATATATCTAAAAACTCATTTCAGGATTTTTGGATATTCAACCCCAAAGTGGGTGCAAGGGTGTAGCATATATTTTCACAAATTCTTACATATTTCTTAATTCTAATAAGATATCGAATTCATTTTTACTTCCTAAGGCTTCTTACATAATCGTCAAAACGTTGATTTCAAGATGTTTGTTATTCAACTCCAATAGGACGTATGGGTTTCGACATATATCTCAGGATTGATGAGATATTCGATTGGTTTGCACTTCCACAGACTTTTTATATAATCGTCTTCAAACGCATTTCCGATTTCATGTAATGGCCCGAAACCAAATCACGAAAAACCTTCTAATGCGGTAACAACTGATATTATACTAGGACTAGATCACGTCCCGGTGTATGACCCAATTATGTAATTCATATGTTATATGAGGCAGCGGCGTAAGTATTCTAGCGCGACCCCATTTTAACCGCTTCCCGAACTTTTTTTTGGGTTTTCAGTCACATAGAAACCTACACCGCATCTCAGAATTAAACTCGTTCCGAACTTCTACCCAAAAAATAATAAAGTTGCGCCCAGACTGTTGGCAGATTTTTTTTCATGATGTTGAATTTATTTTTTTTTTTAAGAAAATTTATTAAAATGTTATTTTTCTATGAATTTTAATGAAGTTTGTTTGTCACTATAATTTAAAAAAAAATGTATTTCGATAGGGCTTATTAGTTTAAGCAGAACAGAACACGCGCCTAGCGGACACGAGGATACTGTGAAGCTACAAGCTTGAGCTCGAGTATACTGTCAAGCCTTTTTCATGGAGAACAATCAAATTTAGGCAGTCTTTCATCCACTTCTATCAGTAAAGGCTTAGCCAGGCACCTTTTTTAAGATAAATATAGCCTTCAATCATTAAAAAATAACGTCCACCGCTACTTAAGACGCTAACCTTCTATTCTACCACTCCTAACCAGTGGCGTGGCGTGATAGTTCAACAAGGGGAAGCAATTGGTAAATATCAAAAATTTATTATTATATTATTATGCTTTCTACAAATTTATTGCGTATTAACCCGGACATCCCCAGTGTACCGAATTCGGTACACTAAAATAGTAAATATGTTACTCAGAAATTTCACATTATTTTGGTAGAGCAAGTCCCCAAGTGTACCAAATTTGGTACACTATATTAGTCACAAACCTGCAATAAAAAAATATTTTTTTTTTTATTATTTTCGTGTTTAAACTGCTCATGATTCAGTCCAGTAAAAAAAAAATTTCGGGTTTATCCGGGTTAATTGAACCGCTCCCTTTAGTTAATCAAATTTTTTCTTCTTGGTATAATTGGTTCGGAAGATATTCTAATACAAAGTTTTTTACCCCCACCCCTACACCCCACCACCCGATTTTAACATTTTGATTAATCTCCTTTGATTAATCTCCTATTATCCCTTAAGACAACTACAGAGTTTCAATCTTCTGCAATCAACCGTTCAGGAAATATGTATTTTAGAATGTTTCAACCCCAGTTTTCAAGCCTTTCGGACACATTGCTTTCCCCTCCACTCCCACGCCCCTTAGCCCTTCTCGCCAATTTTTTTGCAATAAGTTCCAAGTTTCAGCCTCCGAGCATAAGTGGTTGCTGAGATCTAAAAACCAAATTAAATATAATCAACTATTTACCACACATACCCATAACATATCAATTCAATTCCAAATTTTGTTCAGAATTCACTTCCTATCCTACTCTGGTAACTCTTATCAGATCTCGCTTCCAAGTTTGCTGAAAGCTTCTCTGCTGCAGCCAAGAATTTTTTCTACTACCCGTGGAAGCAAATTCTTCATTGCCTCCAACCTACCGTGTTCGTGTATTTTTTTTCATGACGTCACAGTGGGCTTACTTTGGAATGAAATGAACGCTCATAGATGCAACTTTCAAATTGCTTCCATGTGTCTTCTTTTTGGTTTCTTTTCGCTTGCCTTTTCGTGGTGATACCAATTCGGCTGTGTGAGATATTCGCGAGTAGTTTGTTGCCAACATTTATTTAGACTGTGCCAATGAAAATGCTTGAAACATGAATTTTTTTCACGATTTTTCTGCGCGATTTAGAAAAAAAGCATTTTAGATATTTTTCAGCAAAATGAAGCAAAGCTTTATTTCAGGAGTATGGTGAAATCATCATTGCCATCAACGCCACGTTCATTATTCCTCAATTTGTTTTTTATTCCTAGATAGGTTTTGTTTATTGACCCGCTAGACACTTTTCTTAAAGTCGTTATTCTATTTTTTGGCTTTTTTGAGAATATTTATTGTTTTAAATTCAATTCGCTTATATTTTCACTTTCTTATCATAATTATTGAGGAAGTAATTTTTGTGTAGTAAATTGACCCAGTATAGGGCCAAAAAGATTAATCTTCAGACTCAATTTCCGAAAAATCCTACACGCGTGAAAAATATTAAGTTAATGTGGTCTTATTTCACTTGTCGAACTTCCGCAAAGCTAGTCACATCTAGAATACACCAGACTCTAAAGTAAAATTTCGGAAAATGTTTTGTACTGTTGTTGACTAACAATGTTTAATTTCAAGGGCACCAGACTAAAAGTTATTTATTTAACTAACTGCGTGATCCATTCGAATTGGGAGCGATCCAAAGTTCTAACCGCTGGCTGGGACTTGACTCTTTGGACCCTTAAGTGTGATTTAAAAGTACATAGTAAAAAATTATCTTGATTTTTCCGTGAGTGAAAAAGTGTGATTACAGGGCTTAATCAGAAATGATTAAGGAGTCTTGCATCTACGGTCCAGTTAAGCGAGTCTGTACCTCTGAACCGTAAGTGCGTAATATTCTGGACTCTAAGATGATTTGATTCCACGAATTCGATGCATGTCGAATTTGGCTTAAATTTAATTGGTAAAAAAATTAAATGATAATAACACTTTTGTTTCACATGTTTTCAAAAATAACTTCTTTTATGCCGATCGAAAAATTCCCAATTTTTCTACTATTGTCTTCAAGAATCGCTTCTATTCTGCAGTTCCTATAAAAGCACTAGTATTGCTTCGAATATATATTTTTTTCCATAAAAAAAGATCCTGCCCGTAGCTAATCCCAAAAGTTTTCAATGCCAATGAATGAAAACTGACCATACCATAAAAATATATGCCAAGAGAAATGTGCCAACAGTCGATATCTCATCAGACATAAGTGAATGTCGGAATTCGTAAGAACGTACACAATTATTCTACACCTTCTTAGGGGTTGAATATAGCAAAATGCTGAACTTACTTTTTAGATCAATATTTATAAAGCCCATAGAAGTAAAGCCGAATTCGATCTTATTAAGCCTAAAAGATTTGTCAAAATTCGTGAAAACTTGAACTATACTTTCCACTCCGAGGGAGTTTAATATCGAAAAATGCTTAAATCGATTTTCCACCGTTTATATTTAAAGCCTTAGAGATGAAAGTAAATTCGATATCTCACCTAAGAAATATGTCGGAATTCGTCAGGATATGCACAACCACTGTAGAGGTTGGATAAAGAGAAATTTGGAAAATCTTTCCTATGTGGTTATATAAAGAGCCCACAGAAGCAAAATTAATTTGATAAATCAGCATGCCTAGATAGATAGATTGGTAAAAGGGGTTGAGTTTTCAACCTCTGTCAGAAAAGCCACAGTTCTGCCTATTGTGACGTTCCCCGGATTAACTATCATTCCTTTTCAATCCCTGCGCTTTCAATGAACCTTAGTATTTTACGAAGAGGAATGGTCAAGAATTCCGATGGTTCCATGAAACCCTGACCGAAGTGACAAAGTCTTCTGTGAGATAAACCCTCACATTCACAGAGGATGTGCTCTGGTGTTTCGTTTACGTCATCGCAAATTTTGTCAGTTTCAGCCTCAGAGAGACCAATCCTATGGCGATGCTTCCTCTAGGTTACGGGTCTGATGACTGCTTAACTTCAGATACTCAGATGTTCTTTTCTCCGAATACTTTGGCATAAAAAGCTTTCAGTGTCTATTGCCCGGTGTCGAGTCCCAGTGGATGGCACTTTGCGATTTTTGCCACATTCGGATGTTCATTTGGATGGTCATTTGGTGCTTAATGGAACCCCACAGAATGGATATGGTCCCATTATTTGAGCTGAATGACGTGCCATTATTGCTGCCTTTCTGTCCGAGAGAATATATATTTGCTGGTTTTTGTAGCCCCGTCTGATACTTTCTCTAATGCATAGTTCAATAGCATGAGTCTCCACCTGAAAAACAGTGGATATTATGTGCAAGGTACAGTAGAATTTAACATTTGAGCGAACACCATAAACTCCTGCTCCTACACCTTGATCTGTTTTATATCCGTCTGTTTACCCTTTCAGGTAGGACAACTTTGAACGACCTTGTAAAATTGAATTTCGGTACCATTGAATCAGAAAGAGGTATCGCCCTAGTTGAGTTCCGCGAAAAGAGTTGGGCAAGCTGTTTTGCGCTCTGACTCGTCCTCCGAGCTCAAAAGTTTGTATGTAATAAACCTAGCTTCCTTCTGTATTTCTAAGTGTAGAGGTGCTAGGTTGAGAAGCACCTCTCGGGCGGCTGTGGGATTGGTGCGCATCGCCTCAGTGATACCCAGGCATGCCAATCTTTGTAATTTAGTCAGCTTAAGCTGAGTAGTTTTCTGTTTTGTTTTCTTCTACCAGACGGATGCAGCGTAAGTTATAATGGGCCTAGCAACATCCGTAGGTTAGTTTCGGACGCAGTTCCCAGTTATAGCCGAGAAGGCTCCTGTAGGTCCAGAGAGAGATTCTGGCCCTTTCAAGAACTTTGTCCAAATGAGCTTTCCAAGTGAGTTTTTCATCCAGGATGACTCTCAGGAATTTTACCTCATTGCATACTCTATGGATTCCCCAAAAAGAGTAGGCCTAGATAACTTGTCCTTACACCTCCTTTTGGTGAATTCAACAATTGTGCTTTTCTTTTGGTTGATATCTAATCCTGCTTAGGCATGCCTAACGAAAAAAGTTGGTGAAAATGTGGAAAAAAATGCTTTTCACGGAAATTTTTTTTACTTCATCTTTGTACGTCAATGAAAATATTTGTTTTCTTTTATTACTCGTGAAGTAAATTTACATATGCGTACTAAGTTTCAACTTTCAAGCATAAGTCGTTTCTGAGATATGAAAAACCACCCCCATTCCGTACCTTGCTGTCCTTATCAAAAATCCAGTATACATTTAAAGTGGCTCTGTAATGTCGTCAATTTTTAGCTTTCAAAGTTTTTTACTACCGACCTCAACTTCCCCCCTTGTCCTTGTGTAGGCTCCTTGTATCCTTTAAGACAAAAACAAAGTTTCAATTTTCTAACGTCAACTGTTCAGGAGATATGGATTTTAGATTCTACTCCCTTCGCCCCGACACCCCTCAATCTATATCGACATTTTTTTGCAAATGGGTTTATATTATAGTTCTATATAAGTTCCAAGTTTCAGCCTCCTAGCATTAACGGTTCTAGAAACCAAAATTTTTCATCTAAAACCCCCCTACTTCTCACCTTGCACCCCTACCATCGCGAAAGATACCACTCGTAGGGGTTCACCCAATCTACTCACTATATAAATTCCAACTTAACATACATACTATCTCAAATGATTTGTGAGCTACGTACCTTCAAACTCTTTTGCGTACGTGGGACAGCGTCTACGGCGGACAGACGGATATTTTTTCAGGGTAGCAAACTTTTTTGATAATTCAAGTCGATCACAATACTTTATTATTAAAAAATAATAAAGTAAAATGGAAATTAACTCTTTCTTCAAAATTATTTGTTAACTCTTAAACAATTTTTCGGATTTTTTTGTGTCTTACCTTACCTTAACTACCGTATTAGATTTGGCTCCATCTATATTCAGTGATAGAAAAAAAACACTAAGAACAAGCGCAGCCCACAAGAATTTTAGTCGGCCGATTGTTCAGTTTAGTGCCAAACAGTTAAGTACTCTTTCCGTATTTTTACTTTATTACTTTTTAATAATAAATTATTTTTCTTGATTTCAGATGAAAGGGCGCACACACATCTATTCGAATTTGTCCCGATTAAATAGAGTTATTAATTGTCGATTCTCTTTCGATTAAAAAGTTGGCTAACTATCGGCCAACTACTCAGCAAGCACAGTAACTTATTGGATAGTACTGATTTCTTTTTGTATGATTTGTTCTCAGCTCTGCAAGCTTTTCTCCAGATTGTTAAGTACGAGTATTTCTATAAGAATAAATTAATTGAGGAGGACAAGTGTTAATTTTAATCAATTCTGTTTATCATAATTTGACACAAAATTACTACCCTCACTGCAAATATTACTAGTTTCTCACCAGTTTGACCGATATATTTGACTGGTGTGCGCAATGACGTCAACTAAATAACTTGGTCTGCAAAAAAAGGGTTTTTGGTGGTCCAATCCAACTTAAAAGTTGTAATGTCATGGCTGCGCTTTATTTACAACTTACAGGGTTCGTACACTGGACGTAATTTCATTGTAAATTCTTTCTCCGCCAAGTTCGATTTAGAGACGATACATTTTTGTATGGTACACATTTTCCCAGGGCTTTATCTCGTTATTAAATTGTTGGTTCCAATACTTTTTATCTGCTATGAAAACTATACTATAAAATCTCTACATTTCCAGCTAAATTTCTAGCAAAATTTTCGGACATTTATGTGGAAGCTACCAATAGAAGTATCGGAATTCGGTTATCTTTTATTTTATTCATTTGAAAAGTTAGTCCCAAGAAGTAAAGTAGTTTTTTTCATTAACACATCGAAATTTCCTTTTCTGTCTAAACTTATTCATATATGTACAATTTTATCTTCGTAGATAAACTCATTTTCGGTTTATCGTGAGTTTGGGCGAATAATTGTTTTATAACCTTTGTATGGTAGCTTTTCTAACGAAAACCTTTATTTGTCCTGTTTCTGTTTTCACTTTTTCAGCCGATAAGAAACTGTGTGTGCGTTCCTACCAAGATATTTGATGATTTTTCTGTGGGAGCTTCCGGTAGCAGTGGACAAGTGTACCCATACAATATATTGCGGGGTGGGGCAAAACTACAGCCTAGAAGGAGACGAACAGTCATGTGACATAGGAGAAAAAGAGGAAATTCTAGCTCTCAGACCAATATGAACAAAGAATTCAGTCGACTTAATAGACAGAATAGTAGTAACCGAGGGTATCTAATCCCGACACTTTTCGGAAAAGAATTGAACATTTTTGGTCTGTCGATCCGGATTTTAACCAGCGATCTATGGGACCAGAAGGAGTGAGCAATAATTTGATGATAAATTGCAAAATAGTTGAGTCTCATTAGTTGAAAAACTATACGTTTTCTCAATTAATTATATTTATTATTTTTTTTTTGGATTGCTGGAGGTGGAGGGAAGTTTCCCTTCTCTCCTCTTGGAAGTGGACCCTCTTGGGTGGAACGATTTAGCAAAAGAATTTTTTAGATTTAAAATTTTGTCTAAGACCATGATGAGGGATGAGAAGGGATTCGAATTTTTAAAATTTGCTGGGTTTGTTATCGTCACTGGTCAACTGTTTGCTGCAATATAATGACGCGGAATTTATATCGCTAAATTTTGGGCAATAGGGAAATAAGGAGTTAATTTATCGCCGGTCCAATAACAAATAAATCAGATCAGATATAACAAAATCCGCATTTTATTAGCAGAACTTCCTGATATTTGTCCGTACAATTACCTGAACACCTGCTGTACTTACCTAGATATCATTGATTGTACTCACTTTGTTCCACTGTTGTTTCTTTTTTATGATTTCCAATATGCGTGCAATTAACCTGTGATTTTTTCTGATTTCATACCATTAATTTTGCTGTGCTAATGTGTTTCTCTGTTCTCCACAGTCGCACGTACAGCGTACGTGGACTGGAATTCCCCGCATTAATTGTCACTGTAATGTGCAATTACTGGTGACATTGACTGAGTTTTATTTTGGCGCGATGTCGTTGCTGAATTACAGAAAAAACTTTAAACTCTTCAGACAGAATTATTATTATTTTGTGCGTATACTTTTCTTGTATGCGCGGACGCATACCTGTGGTACCTGGTAGAAACCAGGTGGTACTTTACATCTGATTTGCAATCGTGAGAATTGTTAGTATGGGACTTATCAAGTACTTTTAGTGATTTTACCTGTACTAGGTACTTGAAAACTGCGCAGTATTCCGCTATACCGCCAAAACTTAGGCGGTGCCAAGTCGGTTATGCACTTGGGGGAACTGCAATTTCATTTTTCCTGAAACGCAATTCCGTTGATTTTGCTTGAGGTATGACCGAACGAGGTGCCATATGATTTCACAATGTGCAAATGTGCGCATAAGACGCTTTTCGGTATTTCATGGCCATTTTTCTCACTTGTGTTTTGTGTAGCCAAAAGCGATGACAGGTGAACTCTCGATTATTCGATTGACCATTGGCGTAGTATTTTGTCACCGGTAAGTCCAAATCATGATAGGAATTATTAAATCAAATCAGATCTAATGTTTGAGTCATCAGTAGAAGTTATCGAAAGTTATATAACGATAAAAGAGGGATTTCATCAGTGATTTCACCACTTCTGTTACGCTGAAGTGAAACTTAGAAGTTTTGAACCAATGAAGATGTATCAATCAGGCTCGGCGGTAGAATTTTCTATACGGGTGGGAGTAGGAATGAGAGATAAACTCTCCATTGTGGATAGAAGAGCGAAGCCATTCTAAACCTAAATGATTTGTCGGAATTCGTGAAAACTTGAACACTACCTTACACCACCCAGGCCTTTACATCGAAAAATGTTTAAATCGGGTTTTTCCGATTATATTCAAAGTCGTTAGAAGTTGAAGTGAATTCGATATCTCATTAGACCTAAGAAATATATCAAAATTCGTGAAAATTACACAATTAGGGGTTAAATATCGAAAAATTTGGAAAAAAGTTTTTAGGTGCTTATATAAAGAGCCCGCAGAAGAAAAATTAAAATGATATAACGAAATTCGTGAAAATGTGAAAAACCCTTTTTCACAGTTTTTTTGGTTCCACCTTTGTACGCTATTAAAAATCTGAACTTATTTTTATTTTTATTACTTCTGCAGTACATCTACACATACACATAGGTAAGTATGTAACATCAAATTTAATTTTCTAGGATTCCACAAAAATTTAATATTACATAGAGGAGCCACTATCTCTATGTAATATTAAATTTTTAGCTTTTTTGAGAAATAGAAATTAGAATTTTTTTCTTTCCACCCCCTTTCACCAACAACCACTACACTTGCACCCCCAAAATATTTTTCCCTGCTAGAGATCTATTGGGCCTAACTGCTGTAAAATTGTTAAGATCATATCTGGTACGTTGAGATATAAAAATATTTTTGTAAAAAATGCCTATCCTCCCACTTTTGTGCTCCACTTCCCCTTCAAAAATTTTCAATCCTAGACGGACGCATTACTTTTCTAACACCCCTCAACCTCTACCGGCCAAATGGATCCACTGGCATAGTTCTATGTAAGATCTAAGTTTCAGCCTCCAAGCATTAGCGGTTCTTAAGATGTAGAAACGAAAATATTTTCTCGAAAACCAGTAGAAGCAATAACTTATTTTATATATCGTTAGACCTAAGGGGTGCCGAAAATTGTGAAAACGTATGCAACTCTCTTACACCCCCTAGTCTGTATATCCAAAAATCCTGAAATTAATTTTTAGACGATTATGTAAAGAGCCCGAGGAAGTAAAAAACAATTCGATATATCACTAGATATAACAAGTATGTTGAAATTCGTAAACATATATGCAACCCCATTACACCCACTAGTGGGTTGAATATCCAAAAATTCTGAAAGAAGTTTTTAGGTAAATACAAAGAAAGCGCTAGGAAGTGAAAATCCATTCGATATCTTATCACTCCTAAGATATATGACTCCTAAGATATGAATTTGTGAAAACGGGTTAAACCCTTTTATACCCTCTTAGTGGTTGAAAAGATAAAAATATTGAAACTTTTTTGAAGCGATTATAAAAGAAGCACGTGGAAGCAAACTGTTATTTTAATTTTAATTTAATCAGACTTGAGGGATATGGCTGTATACATGAAAAGGAATAAAGCCCCTTTATACCCCTTAGGTGTCAAATTACAAGTAATCTTGAAAACACTTTCTAGGCATTTATGTGAGGAATATGCACAGAAAAAATGTATTAATTATTTCAGAAGATCTAACGGATATGACAAAATTCGTGAAAATATATGCATTATATTTTCACTGATATTTTTTTTGCCCTCATTCCGTACTATTGTCACAATTACATTTTTAATAAATCTACATATGCTTCTCTAGTTTCAACTTTCTAGCGTAAGACTTTCTATATATTGAAAAAACATCCTCATTCCTGTACCATACCACTCCTTTTAAAAATTATATTAACATGCCACTACTAAAGCTCGATTTAAATACCCTGTTTCAGCTCTCCATTGTTATGGGTTCTTGAGATTTAAAAATCGAAACTGTTTCCTTTTCCCGCCACCCTCATCCCTTACACGAACACCCCCAAAAATGTTGTTTCTGCTAGTGGTCTATTAGGACTACTTCCCGTAAAAATTCTAAGCATCTATTTTAAACAGTGCTTGATATACAATATGGGATTTTTTAAAAAAAAATATCTTATTCCCGCCCCTTCCATTCTCCACCGCACCGATAAACAATTTTATTTTCAACAAACTCTATTTGTCGAACACAAACTCCTACTTGTCGAACACGAACTCTATATGTCGAACAAACCGAATTTCATTTTGCTACCGTAATCGGTTCGGGAGATATCGTAATCTAAAGTTTTTCACCTCCCACCCCCGCACGTTACTAACCCCGAAAATTTTATTTCGGAGCTACTCACCTGTTATATCTACAGACAATCATTAAGTTTTAATTACGTGCCATTAACCATATAGAAAATATAAATTTTAGAATGTTTCGATCTCAGCCTTCCCGCAACTCTCACCCTCCACCCATTCAGGAAATGGATCCATACTCAAAGCTCTATATAAATTTTAAGTTTCAACCTTCTAGCATAAGCGGTTGCTGAGATCTAGAAACCAAATTTTTTTTGTCTAAAACCCACCATCCCTTTTACACGTCACACCACCGCTCTTCAAAGTTAGCCACTAAAAGGGCTCCACTTAGTATACCCACAAAAAACATCATCTTAATAGCTCAAACAGTTTGGGAAGTACGAGCCTTGAAGCAAATTTGGATATGGCGGACGGCATACGGCGTACAGACGGACTGGATTTGTTTTGCTTTTTTGGTGTCTGTCATGAAACATAAAAAAAATATTTTTCAGCAAATTTTATTTTTTAAAAATCGATTACAATACTTTATAATTCAAATAAGGAAGTTATAACTTGGCAAACAAAAATTTGACGATTACACTATCTGACTTCATTTGCCAGCGAAAATAGTCAAATATTTGACAGCGTGGTATACCTAGCTTTACCTTAAAAAGTTAATAAGAGATCTCAACTGAAAAAATCTGTCAACAGTCTGGGCGCAACTTTATTATTTTTTGGGTAGAAGTCCGAAAAGTTCAGTCGCATAGTAACCTACACCGCATCTCAGTATTAAACACGTTTCGGTCTTCTACCCAAAAAATAATAAAGTTGCGCCCAGACTGTTGGCAGATTTTTTTTTATTTATTTACCTATTTTTTCCAATAGAAGATTCAATAGAAGAAAAAGCGAATACGATCTCATTAAACGTAAAAGACTTTCGGAATTCGTGAAAACTTGCAAAATTTCTTACACCCCCAGGTGGTTTAATATTGATGAAATCGGGCTTTCTTTATATTTAAAGCCTTTACGAGCGAAAGTGAATTCGATATTCGATATATCGTCTAATGAGACTTAAGAAATATATCGGAATTCGTGAAAATTTACACGGGGTTGGATATCGAAAAAGTTGAAAAAATGTTTCTAGGTGCTTATATATATATGTATAAGCCCAAAAAGGTAAGATTAATTTGATAACTCAACATTTCTAAAAGACATTTTCACGGATATTTTTTTTACTCCAGCTCCAGCTCAATCAAATTTTGAACTTTTTTTTTGCTTTAATTACTCAACTGTAGTACTTCTACATATACATACTAAGTTTCAACTTTCTAGCAGAGATATGAAAAACCACCCCCACCCCGTACTTTGCTACCATTAAATCAGAATAATTCTTTTCGTTCCACCCCCTCCCACCGTCACCCCCTTCGCCAGCACCACCAAAATTGTTTCTCCTGCTAGAAGTCTAATGGGCCTAACTCGTGTAAAATTTCTTAGATCATAAGTGGTACGGTTCTTGAGATATAAAAATTAAATTTTTTGGAAATGGTTATCTCCCCCATTTTCGTACTCCACCTCCCTTTTTAAAATTTTTACATTCAGTACACTCTACTTGTGATCTTATATACAGGGTGTTTGGTACTCCGTGCACGACCTTGTAAGGGGTTATTCCTTGATATATTTGGAGAAAAAAATTGTTCTACAGGGTGGGTCAATTTTCAATATTAGTGGAGATACAAGGTGGTTAAGAAAAGTGTTTTTGACCGGTACCCTTACTCACTTAAAACGTTATATCTTGAAAACGAATAATCACAAGGCAAAGTGTTAAAACTCGTTTTTTAGGCAATCGAATTATCTTTCATTTAATGTAACAGTCTAAATTGTAACTGCACCCAATCTTGAGATATTTACTAGAAAACACCAATTTTTGCTACGTGAACCCTTAAAATTCAGTGATCAATGTAGTTTTTCTCAGAAAACCCCATTATAAACATGTCATTTTAATTTTATTTTTTTATGAGCCGTATTATTACCTACAAAAGCTGCATACATATGTATGAGTTACGATTAACATTTTGGAAGTAATAGGTAAAAATACATATCGCATAAAAATTAAATATTTCAAAAGTCAGTGCCATAAAGTGGACCTCGTTTAATTTGTCGGTAGTACTGAAGTATTTTTATTGCCCATTTATTACTATTTAAAGTATGTAGGAAAACAATGAAATGTAACTGAGTTTCAACATAATTGATGCTTTTACCTGGATGTGGTAGGTAATACTGGGTGCGGTACTATGCCTTTTTTAATAGGGTGCCTTACAAAATAAAAAGCCTATAAAAGCAAAACTACCTTCATATTTTTATCAGTTTTAGTTACGTTGCTAAAAGAAGAAGGTGTCAGTAGAATAAAAAAAATAATTTCGAAATCTCTGAGTACTCCAATGAAGAATATGCTGACATTGTGTTAATTTATGGAGAGTGTCGCGAAAATGGACAAGCCGCGCGAAGGCTTTACCATCAGAGACATCCCCATCGACGGACACCTGACAGGAGAGTATTTCAGGACGTTTACAGGAGAATTAGGGAAACTGGCAGCGTTAGAACAAGGAGAGTAAATGCAAATCCTGCGCCTATAATCGCTGTTCAGATTGATGAAAGAATACTGCAAGCAGTGCAAAATGATCCATCGATCAGTATCCGACGCTTAGCATTGCAGTTTAACATATCTACTTGGAAGGTTTGGAGTATTTTAAAAGTAGAACGCTTCCATGCCTACCATCACACACCAGTACAGGAGCTGCTACCCATTGATTTCCGCAAACGGATGGAGTTTTGCAATTGGCTCCTTGAACGACAAATAGATGACGACAATTTTTTCAACAATATTCTGTGGACGGATGAGTCCCAATTTACCAGAGACGGTATCACAAACTTCCACAACCTACATACGTGGGCTGAGAGCAATCCACACACAAGAAGAGCGGCATCATTTCAGCACAGATTCAGCGTCAATTTATGGGCAGGCGTGATTGGTGACGATTTACTTGGACCTATTAGGCTTCCGCGTACTCTAAATAGCTCCAATTACTTACAGTTTTTATCAAATGATCTACAGGACTTATTGGATGATATTCCACTGGTTCGATTGGCTTCCATGTTTTACCAACACGATGGTGCTCCTGCTCATTACGGCTGACAGATCACAGATTGGTTAAATTCCAATTATAGCAATCGCTGGATCGGTAGAAATGGACCGATACACTGGCCTGCAAGATCTCCTGATCTTACTATTATGGATTTCTTTGTATGGGGACGGATGAAGAACCTTGTCTACGCAACGCCAGTAGAAACATTGGAAGATCTAAATATCAGGATCGATGCGGCAGCAATAGAAGTAAGGCAGCAGTTGAGGAATATGAATACCAAGAGAACACTCGCCAAACGAGCTTTAGCGTGCATTCAAAATGAAGGTGGCCATTTTGAACATGTATTATAACAAAATTTTTTTAAATAAAACATAAAAACCATTATTAAATTCTTTTAGTTCAAACAAGTAGTGTAGATCAACATGCACATGCACATGCACTGACTTTTGGAATATTTAATTTTTATGCGATATGTATTTTTACCTATTACTTCCAAAATGTTAATCGTAACTCATACATATGTATGCAGCTTTTGTAGGTAATAATACGGCACATAAAAAAATAAAATTAAAATGACATGTTTATAATGGGGTTTTCTGAGAAAAACTACATTGATCACTGAATTTTAAGGGTTCACGTAGCAAAAATTGGTGTTTTCTAGTAAATATCTTAAGATTGGGTGCAGTTACAATTTAGACTGTTACATCAAATGAAAGGTAATTTGATTCCCTTATAAGATTTTGCCTTGTGATTATTCGTTTTCAAGATATAACGTTTTAAGTAAGTAAGGGTACCGGTCAAAAACACTTTTCTTAACCACCCTGTATCTCCATTGTTATTGAAAATTGACCCACCCTGTGGAACAATTTTTTTCTTCAAATATATCAAGGAATAACCCCTTACAAGGTCGTGCACGGAGTATCAAACACCCTGTATAGAAACCAAATTTCATCTTCCTGTTACAATTGGTTCGGAAGATATTGTAATCTAAAGTTTTTTACCCCCACCCCTACACCCTGCTTTCCCTCTTAAAAATTTTAATTCTTGTCTACTCTTCTAGTATCCTTTAAGATAACTACAGAGATTCGCCCTTCTGAGATCAACCGTTCAGGAGATATGGATTTTAGAATTCTTCAATCCCAGCTTTCAAACGTTTCGGACACATTGTTTACCCCTCAACTCTTATCGCCATTTTTTTTGCAAATGGGTCCACTATCATAGTACTACATACATTTTAAGTTTCAGGATCCTAGCCTAAATGGTTCCTGAGATCTAGAAACCAAAATTTTTCGTCTAAAACGCTCCCCCCTCGTCCCCCCTCACACCTCCACCCCCCAAAAGGTACCGTAGGGGTTCACCCAATCTATCTACCATAAAAATTTCAACTTAATATCTCAACGGGTTTGTGAGCTATGCACCTTCAAACGGTTTTGCGTACGGCGTCTACGGCGGACAGACGGACATTTTTTTTTCCTTTTTTGGGTTTTACTAGTCCTAAAACGTGAAAATACAAAATTTCAGAGTAGCAAATTTTTTTGAAATTTCAGGTCGATTACAATACTTTATTATTAAAAAATAATAAAGTAAAATTATACGAAGTTAGTATTTATTATGATTATTATTATGATTATGATTCTCTTCAACTTCAAGTCGACTATTTTATTAATGTTTAAAAGATTTTATAGCTATGAACCAATCGCGTTTCGACGCCACTGATTAAATTGTTGCATTACCAACTGAACCACTTTACTTTGTATTCATGTCGGTACTCTCGATAAATAAAAATAAATAAATTTACACCAGCGCATGTTTGAATTCTGTTTAGCGGTTGGTTTGAAGAAAAGAAAGTTATTGGAATATGAATCAAGGTTGATTTTTATGAGCTATCAATGGACGAGCCTTCTTTTTTTTTTATTAATAACGCATATTTTTATAGTCTACTAAAATTTTAGGCCAAATTTTTTAAAATCATTATTAAGCACTTCAAGGGCTTTTTTCTCTAACGGATTTAACATTTTTTGCCAAGTCACCGAGTCGCAATAAACATAAATTTAACGTAAGTCTATTTCACAACGAACAACCATAAGATTGTTAAATTGCTGATGCTGAATTAACATCTCTTACCTAAGAACTTCCGCTGTTTATTGACCTTCGATTTTTGGTGCGATGCTGCGGAATAAGTCGCTAGTTTTCGCTATTGGCTTTTCGAAACTTTCATTACGCGGAAGTTTTCTCTACAACGAATTATAAATAATTGTACTGAAAACTTGTTTTCGAGTATCAGAACACTTTCAAGTAAGTTGCTTCCGTTCCTTTGCATGAAGTGGAAACATGAACATTTAGCAATAAGCATAACTAGAAACTTCAATAATGAAATTAATAATTTTTTTTAAAACTTAACTGGTATTGAGTATAGAGTAGTTAAGTTCAACCACCCATTTCTATTGCAGTCTGAAGGTTGTCTAGCTAGTAGAATTTGTTGTACGTCGTATCACGCAACTGTTCGAGCGAATGCCGTAATCGAAATTATTTTTATTTATGGTTTTAAGATTAAGAGTAGCTGATTTTTTTTATGAAGGTTTTACGTGATTCATGAAAGCTGAAGATTGACAAAATCTTTTTTGAAAATAATCTCATCACGAGAAACTTGAAATTCTAAAATGGATTGTGGAAAATCCATTAAAACTTGATTTATATGATGATATGTTGATGTTTACAAAAATCTGGTTTTAAATCAGCCCATAGAGCAGTTATGGAAAATTCAAGTTTAAAGACGATTACTACTATTGTTTATAATAAATTATAAATGTTGTGAATGGTACCGAAATGAATTTGTGCAAGTCATCAGTACGCATTAGCAAATTTATTACCAGCTATCAATAATATGGCGAACTCTCGATTACGCACCTGCTATTCAAAATAAAAACATGTTCAGGAACAACAAAAAACTTGAAATTTCTGTAGGTGCGAATAATAAAATTATTGTAATGGTCAGGGATATTTCAACAAAAAGAAGCTACGTAATGTTCTAGCTATTTACATTAGGTTTTGATAGTGGAACTTAAGTTAAGAATAAGTATTGTCAGATAAGTTCAGAACGTTTGAAGAGAAGAATTTGAAATTTTGCATCCAGGTGAATATGCAGAAGGTTCTATTAACCACCATACAGAAGTCCTCGAGAAATTTGTGCATCTATCTTCCGGAATCTACTATATCTCAAGTTTAGCTAGGAAGATGAAATTTTACACCAATTTGTTTGAAATAGAAGTAAGGTTGAATTCGGTAGTGAGTTAAGTCCTCCACCTGTTGAAGAAGATCCTATAAAAATTGTGTTCACCGAATAATCATTCAGAACACTTCAAGCTAGAAATTTGAAAAATAGGACACAATATTTTACTTTACTACTTCTTAATAATAAAGAATAATAGTAATCAACCCGAAAATTAAAAAAAAATTGTTTCACTGAAATTTTGTATTTTCATGTTTTGGGACCAGTAAACTGCAAAAAAAAATGTCCGTCTGTCCGCCGTACGCTGTAAAGCGTCTGGGAGGGAGAAGGTAGGGAGCTCATTTTAGAAGAAAAATTGTGGTTACTGGGTCTCCGGAACCGCTTCTGTTGAGGCTAAAACTTTGAATTTGTATAGAACTATGATAGTGGACCCATTTCCAAGAAAATGGTTGATGTGGGTGCAGGGTTTTGGGAGTGGGGATAAAAAGAGTGCGTCCGAAACGCACGAAAGCTATGATTGAAACATTTCAAAATCTATATCTCCTGAACGGTTGATGTCAGAAGATTGAAACTTTGTGTTTGTCTCCAGGAGCCTGAACAAGGATTAACATTTAAAATGGGGGTGGTCGGGTGTGGAGGTGGGGTGGAAAACTTTAGACTACAATATCTTCCAAATCAATTGTACTAGGAAGATAAAATTTATTTTGTGTACCTAACATATTGTTACATGTAAACCTGGCAACCGCGCAACCGTGCAACTCGATCGTTTCATATAATGAAAACAACAACAACCGAATACCTAGTTGAAAAATAACCCAACCAGAAATAAGGCGAAACAGCACGGTTGTATCTCTCTTCTTATCGAATGCTCTCCAATGTACTAGAATCCAATTAGAATCAAGGTCGAAAGATCTCAAGCTCACTTGAATCTTCTGCACACACCACTGAACGAAGATCAAAATCGAAAGCTCTAAAGCTTTCGAGAAGGTTCTACACTGAACGAAGATCGAAATCGAAAGCTCTAAAGCTTTCGAGAAGATTCCACAAGCATCGAAGATTCAAGAACATCCTAGACTGCAACCGGCTAGTATATAAGCAGGTGAAGCTCTCAGCGAAGTCACAGTAATTTCGATTACGTCGACTGCGAGTATACGCGACCGTGTTGAGAGAGAACGAAAGTGAACGAGTTAAGCGATATATGGTATAAGCGGGCGGTACTGCCATACAGTGCGAAATATTGTGCGATTATAATTCTGTGAATTAAAGTGCGGATAAATAAATTATCACTTATTTTTATTTTAACCGAATTGTGTTTTACTTGAAATCCCGGCGAACCCCTAGCTCGCAACAATATATAAAACTACGACTGCAGTCCAGTGAATGTAAAATTTTTGAGGTGGGAGGTAGTGCACGGAAGTGGGGATGGAAATGTAAAAAGAAATTATATATCAGGAGTTAGGGACAGTAGAATTCAAGCGGTGAAATAAAGTGTTGAGGGTGGGCGTGTCGGGGCTGACGGTGGGTGGAGATGAAAAGATTGAATGGAAAATTGCACGTGAAAATGTTTTTTTGTCACATTTTCACGAATTTTGTCACGTCTTTTAGGTATGTCAAGGTATCAAATTAATTTCACTCTACGGGCTCTTTACATAGGAGCCTAGAAACTGTTTTCCAAATTTTTCGATATTCTTTCTCAGAGGGGGTGTAAGCTGGTTGTTTTTACGAATTCCGACATATTTCTTATGTGTAATTAGCTTCATTTTTAAAGGCTTGAAATATAATCGAGAAAAACCCGATTTAGTCATTTTTCGATATTTTACCCCCTAGTGTTCTTCGAGTTTTCCAGAATTTCGACAATTCTTTTAGGTTTAATGAGATTTAATTCGCTTGTACTTCTATCGACGTTATATGTAATGATCAAATAATTAATGTCAGAATTTTGCGCTATTTAACCCCTAGAAGGGCGTGAAGTGATTGTGTACATTTTCACGATTTCCGACATATGACCTAGGTCTGATTAGATTTCGAATTGTTTTCTAGTTTAAAGGACTTTCTGAATTTTTTATATTCAACCCTTAACAGGTTATGTCGATATTTTGTCCCTTATGTTTTTTTGAAACCGAAAAAAAAAGTAAATAAAAAATCTGTTGGGTCACAACTTTATTATTTTTTGAGTAGGTAGGTTACTATGGAACTGACAACCTAATCAATAGCCAGAAGGCTATTTGGAATGTTGTTTTTTGGAGCTAGAATGCGATATTGAAAGCCACACTATATGCGTAGGTAATCTACAATCTATTTCATCTAAAAATTCTAAAATTGGTGATTGTAGTTTCAAATTTTTCGATAACCGGAATTTTTTGATATTCAAATGCATAGGGATGTGCGGGGTTTTATACATTTTCCCGAGAGGGTCAATTGTCAGTAACCGCGAAGAAAATCCCATTATTAAAAAGTTATTTAAGGGTTAAAAAGTAAATATGCAAAAAAAAATTTCTCAAAATATATCATCGAACCAAGTACTGGACACCCCATATAATCGCATCAAATCTAATCTTAGAATTTTACTTTATTATTTCAATAACACAGTATTGTTATCGATTTTAAAAAAAAAAAATTTGCTACCCTCAACATTTTTTTTTTATGTTTCATGACGAGTAGACACGAAAAAAGCAAAAAAAAATGTCAGTCCGTCTGTCCGCCGTACGCCGTACGTCGACCGCTGTACGCAAAATCGTTTGAAGGCTCATATCTCCCAAACCCTTTGAGCTATTAAATTGAAATTTTTTTTATGCATAGACTGGGTAGGCCCCTTGAAGTGACCAAATTGAGAAGGGTGGGGGTGTAAGGGGAGCGGAGGGGGGAGCGTTTTAGACGGAAAATTTTGGTTTCTAGATCTCATCAACCGCTTATGCTAGGATGCTGAGATTAAGAATTTATATAGAGCTTTGGTAGTGGACCCATTTGCAAATTGCCGATATAGGTGAAGGGGTTTGGGAGTGGGGTGAAAAACAATGCATCCGAAACGCAAAAAAGGCAAGATCAAAACATTCTAAAATATATATCTCCTAAACACTTAATGTCAGAAAATTGAAACTTAATGAATATCTGTAGGTATACTAGGAGAATAGATCGGAAACAAATTTTTGAGTGGTGGCAGTGGCGTATGGCGGTGGGGGGTGGAAAACTTTAGATAACGAAATCTCACGAATCGATTGCACTAGAAAAATAAAATTTGGTTTGTGTATAAAAGTTGATAAATGAAGTTTGCTGAAAGCAAAATTTTTAAAGGGTTAGGGTGAAAAGGAAAAAGTACCAATTTTTATATCTCGACAACCTATAATGATATAAAGCTGAAACTCGGTATTTAGATATAACTATATTAGTAGCATGTTGGAAAAATATAATTTTTTATAGGGGTAGTATGGTACGGGGGTGGGTGGTGTTTTTCCTATCTATAGAACGGCTTATGCTACAAAGTTGAAACTCGGTAGGTTTATGTAAATTAACTAGAAAACTATTTTAGATAAAAAAAATTTCAAATATCCATTGTTGTTCGGAGGGGGGGCAAAAAAAATGATCAGTGAAAATGGAATGCATATATTTTCACGATTTTCGTCATATCTATTAGGTCTTCCCTAATATTGAATTCATTTTTATTCTACAGCTTCTTCATATGAATACCTAGAATGCGTTTTAAAAAAAATTCGACCCCTAAGGGGGTGCAAAGGGGGTTGCAAACTTTTTCACGAATTCTACAATATCACCAGGTCTTATCAGATATCGAATATATTTTCACTTAAAACTTGTTTTTAAGTTTTTTCCTTTTTAGCCCCTAAGAGGGTATAAACGGGTTGAACACTTTTTCACTAATTCCGTTATTTTTTTTAGAAGTGATAAGAAATTGAATTGGTTCCTACTTTCTCGTGCTGTCCTTTCAGGATTTTTCCTTTCAGGATTTTTGGATATTCAACTCCCAAGTGGGTGTAAGGAGATTGCATATCTGATGATATATCGAATTCATTTTTACTTCCCTAGGTTTCCTATATAAAAAAGCCAAAAAGTCAATTTCAGTATTTTAGATATTCAATCCTAATAGGTGTAAGGGGGTTGTATGCTTTTCAAAGGTTCGACATATTTCTTAGGTTTAATGAGATATTAGATCGCTTTTCACTTCCACAGACTTTTTATATAATCGCCTACAAACCCATTTCTCAATTTTTCGATATTCAACCCCCAAGGGTTTGTATATGTTTTCACAATATTTGCCATCCCTTAGTTCTGATGAGATATAAAATTGATTATTACGGCCAACCAATTCATGATTTTTCGAATTTCTAGAACCAAGGAGGTGTGAAGGGTTTCCTTACATTTTCACAAATTTTTCAAAATCCGTCGTGTCTCATGAGATCTTAAGTTGGTTATTATGAAATCGTTTAAAAACCTGTTTCACAATTTTTTCGAAATTCAAACCCCAAGTGGAAGTAATGGGTTTGTATACGTTTTAACAATTCGTCATATCTCTTAATTCTGATAAGGCAACAAATTTGTTTTTACTTCTATGGGCTTTTAGTGTACATAATATACTGAAATTCGAATAGTCTACACGGGCTTTTCCAATGTTTAATCGGCTAAAAATCTCTATTTTAAATATTTTTATTTTAAGAACAAAATTAATTTTCTAAGAAATCTAATAATCTCGAAGCAACTCATGGTACACTCCGACTTTGACCGCTCCCGAACTTTGACCCGAAAAATAATAAAGTTTCGCCCAGACCATTGGCAGATTTTTTTAATATTTACCCACTAAGATGATGTAAAGGGAATGCATTTTCACGAATTCTGCTATAGGTCTGACGAGTTTGTTTGTTTGTTTGTCCAGCATAGCGCTCCTAAACGATTCATCCGATTGCGATCAAACGTTGGTGATTTGTTGAGGGCACGCCCGCGAAGGTTTCTGCATTCGTAAAATCATTTTACAATTGGTGGTAAGAGAGTCTTTTCAACGATTAAGAGAATTTCATATAGTTTAGCGGCAGTTCGTGCGCTTTCGGTGTATTATTTATGCGTTCCTATTGGCAAATGGTAAATGCAACTGGTGGAAATTGAAACAACCTTCCAACAACCTTCCAGTATAATCAAATTTTCAACAGCTGTTGTATGACGGTTCGTGTGTAATTTTATGATTATGCGCTCAGAAAATGGGTAATTTTTCTCAATGAATGTTTGTTTGTTTGTCCCGTGCATTCCTATACCATTCATCCGATTACAATGAAACTTTGGTAATTTGTTGAGCAACGGGAAGCAAGACTGGAAACCGCTCGCATTTTCAGAATTGAAAAACGGGAAGCAACGGGAGCAATGGTAGTTATGGGAGCAACGGGAACAACGGAAGCAACGAGAGCAAGACTGGAAACCCCTCGCATTGCAACGCATTGCAGAGTATTATTTTGTTGTACTCGCAAACAAAAAACCCAAAATGTTGTATAGTGGAAAGTTTTTTAGTACAGTTTCGGTGGTATCGCACCACATAAACTTAAGCGTAGCTGCGGGATGAGTCTAGTTAGTTTATATAATTCTATATAATCTCATAAAAATAATCTTTAAAACCCATGATCACAAATATCAAAACATTTTAAGCTAGGAACTTAAAATTATGATAAATATAAAATAAAGATAAAATAGTACATATTATTAAATCGAGTGGGTTCTTCTACTAGTCTCCAAACAAAAGTCACTGAAAAAATCGTCCATTCATTTTCTAGGGAGATAATTTGCTGGCTTAGGTAAAAATTTGAAATTTTTCATTAACCAGTTTCAATTGAAAATGCAGTCCAACTTGGTTGTTGTTGTTTGCTGTGGGGGAAGACACGCAGCAAAGCAGCGCATCTTGAGCACTCAGGCAAACATGGTTCATTATATTCGAGTCCCCCAGTCTCTACTCTTTCAAGAGCTCAGGTAGGAAGCGAGCACGGAGTTCTTCCATCCTCATAACATTACCGCCGTATACGTGCATTCTCGCAAAAGAGTAAGCTGGACATTCAAGAAGGAAATGTTCCGTTGTGTTGTCGCTCTCGTCGCAAAACAGTGCACATGGGATCGTCAATGATTCTCAATCTGACCAGGTGTAGGCCACACGAGTTATGCCCAAATTGGTTAGTAACTAAAATGTGCATTGAAAAGTCCTTTAAACATCTTGTATATTGCATTTAAAAATCTAGAAAGTTTAGTAATGGAACTGACTTAAGGCGTACTTTAAACGTACTATGTAAAAAATTTACACTGAAATGGAAATTAAATTACCTGTTCTTCTCCAATGAGCAAAGCTATAACAAAATGATAAAAGAAAAAATGCCATTAATACATTTAACCGTTTGAAGTTAAATTTAAACACACCGCTTTCACCGAAAAGTGTCAAATGTTAAATAACATACTTGTCGCGGTGACATAAGAGTAAGGTCAACCTATCAATCAGCATTTCTTACATAATTACTCATTTCGCACTGTCCACTTTGTCGAGATGTTAATGAAAGTGAGGCGAATGAGAAAAGATCAAACAAAAAAAAAATTCGCTTAAGCGTAAGGAATCCTTAATCCGTAGACCTAAAGGTCGGACAAAATCGTCACCAAAAATTCGAAACGAAATTCCACTGCAATGAGCCACTCAACTTTTGATTTTCGAATTTTCTGTTTACGAAGACGACGTCAATTCAAGCGGCCGGAAAGGTAAACATTTCAAAGACAATCAACAATAACAAAACTGGTTATTAACAAAAATGTGCAATCGTTACTTTTGCACATTGGGACAAGTGCACAACAATTAAAAATTTTTATAATTGCAACATAAGAGTTTTAGAAAGACTTGCTGAGATCTGGAATTGAAGTGACCCTTGGACTGTAAGTGCATTGCTGAGGAAGATAGCTAGCAGTGACCTTCAGGTGCGTTGTGAATGCGTTAAAAAGACGGACTTCGTGGAGAAGGCCATGACCGAAGACAAGACTAGGTTTTGTCAGCTAACGATGACTTCGATGTTTTCTATAGCCGGATTTCTAATCTGACGAACTAAAAATGTTTCTAATGAGACGGTAACGCTGAGTAAACAATTTCCGTTTGGACACAGAAAAAACAAGTTCTTAGAAACTTACCATTTATGTTGCTAATTGAATGACTCCTTAAAAAATATATTAGCTTGCACATCGTATGTATCAAGGTGATCTAAGGCTCAATTTAAATCAGAATTGGCGTGCAATCAAAGAACTTTCAAGAACGTCTTCTATTTGTACCGGATGAAGAAGATATCATATATTTCTACAAGCACCCAGCCTTTTCACTAATACGGGCAACATTATTTCGTTATTGGAAAAGTGATTTTATCTGGAGTCACCTAGAGGACATATGTGAGCTGGGGGCTTATTTTGATTCGATTCTTAAGTCGGAATTTTATACGACATCGTATATCGCCACCTTCGGAATTTATTTTTTCCGAAGAAGATCTTCAAAATCGACACTTGATTTATAGTCGAATTTCACGGGGTGTCTGCGAATGCTTTTAGTTGCGTGTTAATTTTTTTCGTTTTGAATAAAAAATTTAAGTAACAAATTAATAATTACATATTTGGATTTTGGAATAAGAATCATAATAGGCCCGCTGCTATTTTTTATTTTATAGCACGACTGCCAAAATTGGGGCTTGTTCTTTTGATATGTGATCGAAATTGCGACGTTACGGTTATCTTTTCGTTATTTATGGGTTTTTAGTCGCAGCTCCTCAACAATGTTGGTTTTCCGGGGATAGGTGCTAACCTATCGTTTAACCGTGGGAAATAGTTAAACAGTGAAGAAAATTGGGTGGGATTTAGTCTCTCGACCTTTAGGATGACCCAAGCAGCAAAAAGTTTCAGTAAAGTATTGACGTAGTCGTGACGACGTCCGTTCTACAACTGTAAAGTCAGAAGAGTAGTAAATACGGAATATTGACGTAATAATGATTAGTTGGTATGTACCTAGTCACTACAAGAAGCTACATTTCGAAGTGTTACCTACTTCTTTTACAACTCTTTACTGATCTTAATTTGTATGTTACTTATACTGACAAATATACTACGTATATGCGTCCCCTGACTTTCTCGTCAAGTGCAAAATTATTTAAATCATACACGTATACGTCTCCATTCGGGTCAAGTAAGACATTTACGACTTGAAGTTACAGTCACAGGAGTACAATGAGAAAACGAAATATAAAGTAGCCACCTATACACTTACAGTCGATAATAGATTTAGACGTATAACGGTTTTAATAGACGTCATTGTTACCAATATATGACTGATATGGGACTTGGAAGTCATAAGTCGTATATTGCACTAGTAGGTATTAGTTAATATCAAGTTACTGCTACTAAGCCTACGGTTATACTATAAGTTACATATTTGTAGCAACTGCCGTAAGGTATTACAGTATGAAGACGTCATTTAATGTAAAATATTTGATTGTATTGGCAGACACGAGGGATTTTGAAAAATTTGTGAAAACATAAGCAAACCCTTTACACCCTTGAAATTCGAAAAATCGTGAAATTAGCTTTTAGGTCATCACATCGAATGCCGTAATAACCAATTTTATATATCATCAGAACTAAGGGATGGCAAAAATAGTGAAAACAAATGCAAACCGTTGGGGTAGGAATCTCTGAAAATATGTGCAACCTACTTACACCCACTTGAGGGTTGAATATCCAAAAATCCTGAAAGGAGTTAATAGATAAATATGAAGACAACACGAGAAAGTAAAAACCAATTCAATTTCTTATCACTTCTAAAAGATATGACGGAATTCGTGAAAACGTGTTCAACCCTTTTATACCCTCTTAGGGGCTGAAAAAGGAAAAAACTTAAAAAAAAGTTTTAGGTGATTATTACGCAAGTCCGTGAAGGTGAGAAGATATTCGATATCTGATCAGAACTGGGGGATATGACAGAAATTCGTGAAAAAGTATAGAACCCCTTTACACCCCCTTAGGGGTTGAATTTTAAAAAATCCTGAAAACGCTTTCTAGGTATTTATATGAAGAAGACGTAGAATAAAATGAATTCAATATTTGGGAAGACATAATAGATATGACGAAAATCGTAAAAATATATGAATTCCATTTTCACTGATAATTTTTTTCGCTCCCCTTCCAAACGACAATAGATATTTGAAATTTTTTTTATCTAAATTACTTTTCTAATTAATTTACATATACATACCGAGGTTCAACTTTGTAACATAAGCTGTTCTATAGATGGAAAAACACCCCCCAACCCCGTACCATGCTACCCTTATAAAAAATTATATTTAGCTCTATCTAATTACGTTCCAGCTTTATTTCATTATAGGTTCGCGAGATATAAAAATCAGAATCTTTTCCTTTTCACCCTCTCCCACTCTCACCCTCTACACCCTCATCCCCAAAAATTTTTTTTTCTGCTAGGGGTCTACGAGTATTAGGCCTACTTCTGGTAAAAATTTTAAGTATCTACCACACACTGTTCTTGATATATGAGACGTAATTTTTAAAAAAAATTCTTATCCCCTCCACTTTCATGCTCGACCGCCCCCTTAAAAAACTGTAATTTCAGCAAACTTTATTTGTCAACCTTTATACAAAAACCGAGTTTTACTTGTCTAGTACAATTGGTTCGTGAGATATCGTAATTTAAAGTTTTTCATCCCCCACCCCATACGCAACTTCCCCCACTCAAAAATTTGTTTCCGATCTATTCTCCTAGCATACCCACAGATATTTAACGTGACGTTAACCGTTTAGGTGATATGGATTTTAGAATGTGTCGATCTCGGCTTTCTTGCGTTTCGGACGCATTATGTTTTCCCCCGCTCTCACACGCCTCCACCTATATCGGCAATTGTTTGCAAATGGGTCCACTATCAAAGCTTTATATAAATTCTAAGTTTTAGCCTCCTAGCGTAAGCGGTGGCTGAGATCTAGAAACCAAAATTTTCCTTCTAAAACGCTTCCGTCACACCCCCACCCTTTAAAATGTGGTCACTTCAAGGGGCCTACCCAGTCTATTCATAAAAAATTAATAGCTCAAAGGGTTTGAGAGCCACGAGCCTTCAAACGATTTTGCGTTCATCGGTCGAGGTACGGCGTACGGTGTACGGCGGACAGACGGACTGCAATTTGTTTTGCCTTTTTCGTGAGTACTAGTTATGAAACGTGAAAAAAAAATTGAGGGTAGCAAATTTTTTTTTTTTTAAAAATCGATCACAGTACTGTATTATTAAAATAATAAAGTAAAACAACTTTTAAAAATATAATAGGTGAAATACTTAAACATTACCTTTACATACTTAAGGAAATCATAAGAAAGCTTTGTTTTAATTCTTTTAAATGAATTATAAAACATACTGCAGTCACGATCGGCTGCAAGCCAATCGTATAATACTCTAGATGAATACTGAACTCCGATTTATATTGTAGTTGGGGATAAAGTAGAATTACGTGTATGCATGTTGTATGTCCTTTATTAAGTGTTTATTTAGTGTTTAATTTCATATTTTGAACTGGGTAAGTCATAAAAAAAAAATGTCCTTTTTGAAGGACTTTCACATGGGAGGTGCAGGAAGGACTCACTCGATTACTTACATATTTATCCTTTTCCTTGGAACCATTTAAAAATGAACGTGTACAAAATTTGAAATTCGTGGCTTGAAGCGTTCAAAAGTTATCGAAAAATATTTTTGAACACGTGTTTTAAGGACATTTGGTATGGCAGCTACCAGAAGGAGTAAAAGGATTTCGCTGATTAGTAAACTCGAACTTCGTTTTTACTCAAAACTAATTTGTACAAAATTTCCAATTCATAGCTAAAAGATTACTTGAGTTATAGTAAGTTCCGTAAATTAAGTGAAGACGTTTGGACAAGATATTTGTATGGCAGCTACACGAAGGACTAATAGGATTTTCTTCATATTCATACATTTAGCTGCAACTATTAGAAAAATAATACATACAAAATTTCAAAGACGTAGCTTAAAACCTTCTGAAGTTATCGGCCAATATTCTTGAACACGTGTTTTAAGGACATTTTGTATGGCAGCTACCAGAAGGAGTAAAAGGATTTCGCTGAATAGTAAACCCGAACTTTATTTTCATTCTAAACTAATTTGCACAAAATTCCGAATTCATAGCTAAACGATTACTTGAGTTATAGTGAGTTCCGTAAATTAAGTGAAGACATTTTGACAGGATATTTGTATGGCAGCTACACGAAGGACTAATAGCATTTTCTTCATAATCATACATTTAGCTTCCACTATTGGAAAATTAACACATACAAAATTTCAAAGTCGTAGCTTAAACCCTTCTGAAGTTATCGGCCATTATTCATGAACACGTGTTTTAAGGATATTTTGTATGGCAGCTACCAGAAGGAGTAAAAGGATTTCGCTGAATAGTAAACTCGAACTTTCTTTTCACTCAAAAATAACTTGTATAAAATTCCGAATTGATAGCTAAAAGATTACTTGAGTTATAGTGAGTTTCGTAAATTAAGTGAATACATTTTGACAGGATATTTGTATGGCAGCTATACGAAGGACTAACAGGATTTTCTTCATATTCATATATTTATCTTCAACTATTAGAAAAATAATAGATACAAAATTTCAAAGTCGTAGCTTAAACCCTTCTGAAGTTATCGACCAATATTCTTGAAGACGTGTTTTAAGGACATTTTGTATGGCAGCTACCCGAAGGAGTAGGACGATTTTGCCCGTTAACGAACTTAGCCTTACAAATTCAACCAAACATCCAGATTCAAAATTTGAAGATCCTAGGTGAAGGCGTTCTTGAGTTATCGTGTTCACGGACAGACGGACGGACGGACGGACGGACGGACGGACGGACGTCAGGCGGATTTGAGGTTTTTGGCCACAAATAAACAAAAAATAATATATAACTTTTTTTCGTACGAGGCTTGGTTCTATGCGTTACAAACTTTTCGGCTGGATTAAACTTATAATACTCTATATGATTTCATCTAGAGTATAAAAAGATATATTTTTTTAAAAGGATCACCTTCTTAAAAGCATGAGTACCTTTTTTTGAGAAGTGAAAGTATTATGTTCAATAAATTTCAATTTGTTTGAAAAATTGACTCAATGTATGAAATATAGATAACTTTTCATATTTCGTATGTTTATACTTCGTTTGCCATATTTTTAAATTTCATTATTTTAGTAACTTGAAATTCTCAACTATAAAAATCGATACGGTTATAATAATATTGAATATTAAAAAAGACCCTTATACAAAAGTAAAGAAAATTGTTTACACACTAAACTATTGAGAGAAAGACGTACTGAAAGTCGCAATCAGCGGTATTAATCCCTTAAGTTCAACGTCGGCAGGACGTCACTTATGAGTTATACAAACCTGTGTATAATTCGATATTTTGTCATGGCGACTTCCAAAATTTTTCCACTCGAGGTCGCTCAAGGGTCGTCCGAACGTCGGGAAATTATGACAGTCAGAAGTCATTACTCTAAGTCATGCCAACCGATAAATGTGGTAATAGCGACTATTTTTTGTTCCTTTGGGGGTAGAAGGCTACTTTCAGACTAGAGTACCAAGGAAACCTACTTCATGACTATTAAAAAATTACAAAAAAAAATCGAAATACTGATAATATATCATTAAAGATCGAAATTTTTTTTAATATTTGAATTTCAACACAGAAAGCTCAAAAAAAAAATTTAATTTTAAAACGGGTTCATTGAATAATGTTTTTTTTTCTGATATCTTAATTGGAACCAACGCTGATGTCAATTTGAAATTTGGTAAATAAATTTGATATTTTTTAATTATAGTGGCGATCTTAAAGACAAGCTGTATATGGGGTAATGGTGTTCGGGATGGGTTTCTGTTCATATCGCATATCCTAGATAATTAAATTCGCCAACAGCAATTTTATTATTTTCATGTCCTCAATGGCAGTAGCCAGGACCGCGACTGATCACCAGTCGGGGATTTCATGTTTGGGCTTCACACCAGAAAACTACTCTGACGCCGGAAAACAACAAAAAACTTCTTAAAATTTGCTTCTTTGGTATCTTCCACCATGAAAAAAATTCCATTCTCATATATTAAGTACATTAAAATTTTTATACCATTATACCATAAAATATAAAAACAGAACTGCAATTTGATCTTCCGAGATTTATTTTATTTATTAACAATTAGGTTTGTTGGGTAAAACAGCCGTCGATAAATCAGTAAAATAATTTTGTTTTCATCAAATTGCAAGGAAAGAGAATACTCACTTGACTCCTTAGAAGCGGGAACGTAGCTTCGCATAATCTTTAAATTTGAACCCGTTTTTAATGGTAAGTATAAGTAAGATCTAAATCATTTCTCAATTTTCACAGTTGTATCTCGTGTGAATATTGACGTAGAAAAAGAAGTGAAGGGGTTTTCTGGTATTAACCAGTCTATGAAAGTCATTGCACTGGATCTCCGGCTAGAGAAGACGCTAATTGCATCAAAAAGGTATTAAAGCTTTGAGAATGAAAGGTGAAAACTCTATAGAAAGGGAAGTTAACTTCCCTTGAATTGATCTGAAAGTAAAATGAGCTGTGACAGTAATTCTATGTATCATAAGCAAACTAAACAACTACCAATTTCTGCCACATTTTTTAACAGTGCTTATCAAAATGTTTTCTAATCATAGAGTTATTTCTTCGAATTGTTACTTAAATTGTATATACAAATATAATACTGGTTCGACGGTAACATTTTAATTTTCATACTTCCTGAACGGTTTGCGATAGCGAGCTGAAAATATTTACTTACTTCTATCTTACATACTAAAAGAATATATTCCAAATCAAAATTTTAAGGTGCAGTGCTGTACGGGATTAGGATAATAACTCTGAATAGTTGAAACATTGGTTGAATGTGAATAACCCGCAACCAAGGAAATACAATATTTTAATAATATTGTAATAAGTTGGGACGACTTTTATACGACATTTCAGTTATAAAGTCATAAGTTTATTATATCTCTATTTAACTTTTTGTCAAAAATATCTTATGGACCAAAAATAACTGCTGTTCATTAAGTGACTATAATTATACTCCTTTGTTATTTCTGTATTTCGTTTTGATAGTTTATATTTTTTATCCTTTGTGCATATTATAATTACAGGTAATTCAATAAAAACATACTGCAGTTACGATCGGCTGCAAGCCAATCGTATAATACTCTAGATGAATACTGAACTCCTATTTATATTGTAGTTGGGGATAAAGTAGAATTACGTGTGTGCATGTTGTATGTCCTTTATTAAGGACTGCCATTACTACTGAAACCTAAAAGACAATATTCAGTGTTTAATTTCATATCTGTAACTGGGTAAGTCATCGAAAAAAAATGTCCTTTTTGAAGGACTTTCACATAGAAGGTGCAGGAAGGACTCACTCAATTTCTTACATATTTATCCTTTTCCTTGGAACCATTTAAAAATGAACGTGTACAAAATTTGAAATTCGTAGCTTGAAGCGTTCAAAAGTTATCGAAAAATATTGAAGGAGTACAAGGATTTTGCTGATTAGTACACTCGAACTTTGTTTTTACGCAAAACTAATTTGTACAAAATTTCCAATTCATAGCTAAAAGATTACTTGAGTTATAGTAAATTCCATAAATTAAGTGAAGACGTTTTGACAGGATATTTGTATGGGAGCTACACGAAGGACTAGTAGGATTTTCTTCATAATCATACATTTAGCTCCAACTATTGGAAAAATAACACATACAAAATTTCAAAGGTGTAGCTTAAACCCTTCTGAAGATTTCGGTCAATATTCTTAAACACGTGTCTTAAGGACATTTTATATGGCAGCTACTAAAAGGAGTAAAAGGATTTCGCTGATTAGTAAAGTCGAACTTTCTTTTCACTCAAAACTAATTTGTACAAAATTCCGAATTCGTAGCTAAAAGATTACTTGAGTTATAGTGAGTTTTGTAAATTAAGTGAAGACATTTTGACAGGATATTTGTATGGCAGCTACACGAAGGACTAACAGGATTTTCTTGATAATCATACATGTAGCTCCAACTATTGGAAAAATAACACATACAAAATTTCAATGTCGTAGCTTAAACCCTTCTGAAGTTATCGACCAATATTCTTGAACACGTGTTTCAAGGACATTTTGTATGGCAGCTACCAGAAGGAGTAAAAGGATTTCGCTGACTATTAAACCTGAACTTTGTTTTTACTCAAAACTAATTTGTACAAAATTCAGAATTCGTAGCTAAAAGATTACTTGAGTTATAGTGAGTTTCGTAAATTAAGTGAAGACATTTTGACAGGATATTTGTATGGCAACTACCCGAAGGACTAAACGGATTTTCTTCATAATCATACATTTAGCTCCAACTATTGAAAAAGTAACACATACAAAATTTCAAAGTCGTAGCTTTAGGCGTTCCGAAGTTATTGGTAAATATTCTTGAACACGTGTTTTAAGGACATTTTGTATGGCAGCTACCCGAAGGAGTAGGACGATTTTGCCCGTTAACGAACTTAGCCTTACAAATTCAACCAAACATCCAGATTCAAAATTTCAAGATCATAGGTGAAGGCGTTCTTGATACGGACGGACGGACGGACGTCAGGCGGATTTGAGGTTTTTGGCCACAAATAAACAAAAAATAATATATAACTTTTTTTCGTCCGAGGCTTGGTTCTATGCGTTACAAACTTTTGGGCTGGATTAAACTTATAATACTCTATATGATTTCATCTAGAGTATAAACAGCTAAATCGATCTACATCAAAAAGTGAAAGTAATCTTAAATCGAAATCAATGTTTACTTTTCTGTAAATTTTAATTAAAGCAAAAAAATTACCAGGAGAGCGATGCGCGCGTCGGCCCATTCGCATCGCACTCGTCATATCGCACTGAATTGCTTCCCATTCTCAAATACTAAAATATTTTGTTGGCAGCCTGCACATTCACACATATTGTTTTTCGATATTGATTAGTACTTTGTCGTCTACAATCTACACATGTATCAAAATCGTGTTAAATTAGTAACTAGTCTGTGGAAGCGACGCGATTGGATCGATGCGATATCACTTTAACTGATTTTTTAAGGATATCGAACTGGACTTAGGAGGTTAGCCTTTAATACACTGTAGTGTTCAGTACAGTCAGCTTAGGGATGGGAGGTCAGAAATCGTACCGGGTATGGCAGTGTACTAACTAGTAGATGTTAAAAATTTTATTAGTGCTGTTTGGCTGTGATATGATCTACCAGAACAGCAATGTTGCCTATAACAAATTAACTACTGTCTAGTAGCTCTGATTTTGTTTGTGAATCTGATAAGAATGTAAACAGAACTGATCTGTTCAGTGAACTGGTTTCACGCACTGGCATGAGTAATAATCAACTGTTATCGCCTCGCATCGCTTCACGCGTCGCGTTCACAATATCTTCACCTTTATAAAGTAAACGTCAATCCCAATAACAACAATAAATATTTTGGAGGGAGGGATTGAAATAAGAATGAAGGTAATACGGTCTGATTCTAAGAAATAAATATAAAAATTGTCTTCAGTGCACCTTTGGACATGACGTTGGTCACTTAGCCCAGTGGAGGTACATTTATATTATGATCAATACAATCCGCTGTTAAATGGGACGAGGCAAACGGTTATCACATACATAGTGATAATCAACATTAGCGAAAATTTGTTTTATCATGATTATGAGAAAGTATCAGAATTCTTAGAGAAAAATATGACAAACAAAATATTTGTGGATGACTTTCCGGTCAGGAATTTGACTTGGAAGGTATTTAGGAATACTTTTTGGTTAAGAGTGTAACAAAATATTGATGTGTACGACTGCTTGGTTATGAATATGACTTGAACACTTTCTTAGTATCTTTCTGGTAAGGAATATGTATGTATGTAGTAAAAGTTTTTCTTTGCCACTATTTGGTCACATTTATGAGCTATCTGGGCAAGGTTTTTTTGGTCCTTTTTGAATGATTTCAGAAAGGATATCGACAAATACGTGTTCCTTATTAAAAAGTGGTTATAAAATAGTCGTATTTATAATATTTGCAATATTAAATTTGTAATACGATTGCATAAAATAATTCTCCAAACCTATGAGTTTACTAATACTTATAGATTAGAATAAGGTTTTGTATAAAACGGAGTTACTTTGCAAACAATTTATCCGAATGAAAACTGGTTGGTCATAAAATAGCTTACATGTTTCATAGATAACCCATAGATACTTATTTTTGTAATTCAAATCTGAGTAATATAGTGGTCTGCTTTGGGTTTTTGCATTGTTATGCCGCAACGACCCTAAAATCATAGCTTCAATTGGTCGGCATGACATCGTATAGACGTCATCACGACGATGTGGTGATGACCATTTGTTATTTTCGTCAGCACGACGTTGGCATGACTGAATCGTGCAAAAAATTTACTTTAAGTTAATTTGTTAGTGTCTAGGCTGTCAGAGAGAAAGTAAGTTTTCCACTTTTACTTCTAACTAAGCTCAGACATTTGATGAAATAGTAATAGTATTTCCTACTTCGTGCGTAACTTTCACCCTTTATAATTTTTTTTTTTGGAATACCCCTCAAAGTATTTTTATATAGGATACAGAAACCCATCTTGTTAAATTTTCTACTAGATTTTTTTTTAATTTGCTGAAACACATTGATGAAACCGAATTAGTACCTCGACAAGAGTACTGGTTTTTCGCTATGACCCACTTGGAGTAATGCAATACAACAAGCAATGTGTGTAATCAACATATCTAAAAAAAACAGAAAAATTTCCAGAATCCGACCAATATCCTTTTGCTTACTGGACAATTCTACGAAACGGTTTTCGCAACCAGCTAATTGTGAACCAGTCAGTTTATTAGTTGACGTGCTAAATACGTGTATTACCTTTAAGTACAAACAATGATTCATACGAAATTTATATCTACGTCAAAGATGAAAATCAATAGCTTTTTTTATTGATGCGGATGTCGACACAGCACAGTAAATTATATTTGCAATTACATATGCTTATTCTATTTAAAAAAAAGATGCTACTCGTATGTACTTAACATCCAAAATATAAAGTCTACAAGTGTTTCTTAGTAAATTTAAGACGACTTAACAGAATTACTTACATTCGGACAACGACCTGATTGTCGTCATACTATAAAATACGTGGACGATGCTTGTAAACAAATCTTTTTTTTTATAAGCTTTTATTACAATATTAAGCTATTAATCAGCAAATTTGGCGAATAGTTTGACCTTGATCATGTTATCAAATTTCAAAATAATTTGCTTTAAAATTTTGTATTTTCACGTTTCAGTGCTAGTAGACTCCAATTAAAGAAGTTGTTAAGGGAGGTTTGTGGTTAAACTTTGGATTACTATATTTTGTGACCGAATTCCACTGGAAAAGTAAAATGTGTTGAGCGTATGCTGAATATGAAATTTTGGAGGAGGACAGTGGAGCACGAAAGGTAGGGGGGGCTAAAAATTGTTGCACAAAATCGAGTCTTATATCTCAAGATATATTTCAAATAGGATCTTACTTATGTACTTATTTATTTAACTATTATAGTTATTCTATAAGATATTTACAGCTTATACAATTTTTGTAGAGATCAGACGGGGAAAAATTATTGTCTTTACAACTATAGTAAAATAGGATCCTGGAATTCATACAACAGGTCGGATGAATGGACCACTATCATCGGAAAATTAGGATGTGGGGGTGGAGCGGTTAAGGGTAGTAGGGTGAAAGCAAATTATTACAATTTTAATATCTTGAGAAACCGATGAAGATAGAATGCATCATGTTTGTATGGGGAAGTGGTGCATTAAAAATATAATTTATGATAAGGGTAACAAGGTTAGGGGGTGGGGGTTCTTTTTTCTATCTTAAAAACTGCTTATGTTAGAAAGGTATTATAATATTTGGTGTGTGTATGTAGATTTACTAGTAAAATACTTTAAGCATAAATAACCTTAAAATTTTTTGACATACGAAAGTGTAGCGAAAAAAATCTTCGGTGATATTAAGGCTCTTTTATTTTTATGAATTTTGTCATATCTTCTAAGAAATCGATTTATTTTCAATTCCAGGAGCTCCTCAAATAAAGGTGTGGGAATTGTTTCCCGGATTTTTTGATATTCAAACTTAATGTGGCGTAAAGGTCAGGTTATAGTGGCAGCCATCCAAACTATGGGTCAATTCACTTATACCATACGGTTGGTCCATTGTGATATCACACCCGTGACAACCTAGTGAAAACCCATATAGAGAGTTGTGGGGAATAGCTAGTCGAACCAGCCGCACGTGCAAAAAGGAGTTGCATATGTTTTGTTAAATTCTGACATGTCTTTTAGTGCAACGAAGAATTTATTTTTACCTTCACAGACTTCATATAAAATCTCCTAAAAATTAAGTTCAGAATTTTTTATTTGCAGCCCCTACGAAGTAATATCTACATTTTTACGAATTGTGAAATATCTCTTAGATCTGATTATAATATCGAATTGATTTTTACTTTCTCGATCGTTTTTTATGAGTATGCGTAGTCGCCTCAAAAATACTTTCAGAATTTCTTACTTATCAACCACTAAGTGCTGTAATTCGGATGAATACGTTTTTACGAATTTCACCATGGTCCTTAGGTCTGATTAGACTTAATAATTATTAATAATACAAAATAAGAATTTCAAAAATAAATTAAACTTGCAATTAAAAAAACCTTAAGACCAAATAAAACCTAAAAAATATATAAAAATAAAAATTTCACAATTAAGCTAAATAGCAATTAAACTTAAAAAAAACATTATAATTTAATAAACAATAACCTAGAAAACTCCGTGAAAAAAGATAAAGCTAAAAACTAAATAAATATTGAAAACATAAAAAACAAATTGCTATAAACAATTCTTTTCTGATCAGCGGATTGAATGAGAATTATTACTACCATAGTGTTTTTAAATTCCTGATACTAAAAATGGACTTAAAAAAATCTATAAGTCTTGCTGTGATAGAAAAATGAAAAATGTTTACTTAACCTTTCGGGTTTCGGCCCCTCTCTCCTGTTGCTGTTGCTACCCTTCCCAACAATTTTTATACTCTAGATGAAATCATATAGAGTATTATAAGTTTAATCCAGCCCAAAAGTTTGTAACGCATAGAACCAAGCCTCGGACGAAAAAAAGTTATATATTATTTTTTGTTTATTTGTGCCCAAAAACCTCAAATCCGCCTGACGTCCGTCCGTCCGTCCGTCCGTCCGTCTGTCCGTTAGCACGATAACTCAAGAACGCCTTCACCTAGGATCTTGAAATTTTGAATCTGGATGTTTGGTTGAATTTGTAAGGCTAAGTTCGTTAACGGGCAAAATTGTCCTACTCCTTCGGGTAGCTGCCATACAAAATGTCCTTAAAACACGTGTTCAAGAATATTGACCAATAACTTCGGAACGCCTAAAGCTACGACTACGTCGGCTACGACGTTTTTCAATAGTTGAAGCTAAATGTATGATTATGAAGAAAATCCTGTTAGTCCTTCGTGTAGCTGCCATACAAATATCCTGCCAAAATGTCTTCACTTAATTTACGAAACTCACTATAACTCAAGTAATCTTTTAGCTACGAAATCGGAATTTTGTACAACTTAGTTTTGAGTGAAAACAAAGTTCTGATTTACTAGTCAGCGAAATCCTTTCACTCCTTCTGGTAGCTGCCATACAAAATATCCTTAAAACAGGTGTTCAAGAATATTGGTCGATAACTTCAGAAGGGTTTAAGCTACGACTTTGAAATTTTGTATGTATTATTTTTCCAATAGTTGGAGCTAAATATATAATTATGAAGAAAATCCTGTTAGTCCTTCGTGTAGCTGCCATACAAATATCCTGTCAAAATGTATTCACTTAATTTACGAAACTCACTATAACTCAAGTAATCTTTTAGCTACAAATTAGGAAATTTTTACAAATTAGTTTTGAGTAAAAACGAAGCTTGAGTTTACTAGTCAGCGAAATCCTTTTACTCCTTCTGGTAGCTGCCTTACAAAATGTCCTTAAAATACGTGTTCAAGAAAATTGGCCGATAGCTTCAGAAGGGTTTAAGCTACGACATTGAAATTTTGTACGTAGTATTTTTCCAATAGTTGGAGCTAAATGTATGATTATGAAGAAAATCGTATTAGTCCTTCGTGTAGCTGCCATACAAATATCCTGTCAAAACGTCTTCTTTTAATTTACGGAACTTACTATAACTCAAGTAATCTTTTAGCTATGAATTGGAAATTTTGTACAAATTAGTTTTGAGTAAAAGCGAAGTTCGAGTTTACTAATCAGCGAAATCCGTTCACTCCTTCTGTGAGCTGCCATACAAAATGTCCTTAAGACACGTGTTCAACAATATTATTCGATAACTTTTGAACGCTTCAAGCTGCGAATTTGAAATTTTGTACACGTTCATTTTTGAATGGTTCCAAGGAAAAGGATAAATATGTAAGAAATCGAGTGAGTCCTTCCTGCACCTCCCATGTGAAAGTCCTTCAAAAAGGACATTTTTTTTCGATGACTTACCCAGTTCAAGATATGAAATTAAACACTGAATATGGTCTTTTAGTTTTGAGTAGCAATCTAATGGCAGTCCTTAATAAAGGACATACAACATGCACACACGTAATTCTACTTTATCCACAACTACAATATAAATCGGAGTTCAGTATTCATCTAGAGTATTATACGATTGGCTTGCAGCCGATCGTGACTGCAGTATGTTTAATATTGGTATTAATATTTAGAATATTCACCTGTAGTACTAATATTCTATATATGTACATATAAAGCACCAAATTTAAAACTTGAAGCGTAAGCCGTGTTTGAGACATAAAAATTAGAAGCTATTCATTTTGCTCTATTTCCGTCAACTTCTCCCACCCCATTAGCAAAAATATATCATCCAAGGCCGTCATTAAGGGGGGGTAGGTGGGCAAGAAGAAGCAGTTGCCCTGACTTGCAATTCATGAGTCGTATTATAAAATGAGAAAAAGGATGATTTTGTTCCACTATTTTTTGTCATTCAGATTCATTTATAATTTCTTATCGCCTCCATGCTATCACAACAAATAAAATCTTTTAATTTTAATACAGATTCGTAAATTTTTCGAAGAGAGTGAAGAAAGGTATCGTATTGAACAGAACCCTTATATTGAATTCTGTGTGGAATAAATATAATTTATGAGACACTATTTTAGAACCCTTCCTCTCCTGTTCCATCCAAGTTTTATGGAAAGAACAGAAAATATTCACCATATTTGCAGTAGAAAAACCTTATATTTTACTTTCAAAAAGCGTTGTAAAATATACTCTCTCGTTGATTTCGTCAGTCGTCATAAAACTAGGCAGTTATGAAGCTTATATACCGATCAATTATAATTATGATGGGACTATCCTTTGCCTGACATCATAAATTGTTATAACTAGACGTTGGCAAAGGTGACTGGAGGAAGTCCTAAGTCAGCTGAGCACTCCCTGCAACTTTTTATTATCAGCCCGAATGGAGATAATACAATAACAAATTCAACTATGGTATATAGAAGCACGAAGGAGCTTGAGTTATTCTTATTCCCGCAATTTTTTAATGTACTAATATTACTTTATTCTTTTTGTAATAATAAGGTATTGTGATCAACCTGAAATTTCCAAAAAAATGTCTATCCTGAAATTTCGTATTTTTAGTATGCTCCAAAAAATCAAAAAATATCCGTCTGTCCGCCATAACCGTCCGCTGTAGGCATAAGCGTTTTAGATGAAAAAAATTAATTTCTCTTTTGGGTTACAATTAGATAAAATGTAACATAAGTTGTGTCAATTCACCCCTAAAAATTAACCAGGTGGTTATTGGAAAGTTAATTGTTTATGGTACCTGCATGAACACATGCATGATTTGACTACGTCCTCGACTGTAACCCAATCTTTGGAGGTTGTGGGTATCAGTAAACAAAAATAATATTTCAGCATGCATTTAAAATTTTTCGTCTTTGTAACAATTTAACACAAAGAATTTAGTGGCGAGTTGAAATTATGAAAGATTTTATCAAAAAAAGATATACACCAAAATTGTCAAAATCTTGAACAAACCTTAAGAGGTTTTATGCAATTTTTCTATTTTTTCCCATTTTCTATTACGGTACTCGAAAATAACTTAAATAATTGCACCACTTTCCTTATCATCATTATGATCAACTATCTCTCTTTCAATATATATATCAACAATAAAGATTGAATTTATTATCTACCGCAATTTGTTAACAATTATTGCAGGCTGCTTATCGAAATTAATGGCTGTATACATATAAATTCCTATTAAGAGTTAACTGAGATGACAATTTATTTTTCAATTTCATTTAATTGACTATACTTGGTGATAAGACTTATTGCAATTTTTTTTTTAATAATGTATGCATCATTATAACAAACAGTAATCAATTATGAATTAAAATCAATAAGAAAGCGCTATAATTTCGTTTTTTTGTCTAAAATTTAATTTTTCCGCAAAAAAAGTCCGACTGCCCGTCGTATACGTCGTACGCAAACTGTTTTAAAGTACCACAACTCCTGAAGTCCTGGAAATTTTTTCTGTCAATTTTCACAAAAGGTAGAGTGGTTGCTTGATCTTTTGCGGATGGCTTTGGTCAAACAAATTCTATGGGTGTTTCGTAATACGCATGGTAGTACACCCATGTTATGGGTGTTTAGAGAAACACCCATTTTTATCGTAGATATATCCAAGGGTGTTACGGGAACACCGCCGATATCGCCGCACCCATGGGTGTTAGCGCCGTAATTATGGGGGTTAGAAATTAATATCAATGTATTTTATTTAAATTAACAATTTATTTATTTTTCTCATTAAAGGAAATATGATTTGTTACTTATCCAAATGAAACACCTCCCATGGGTGTTACACACTAGTAGGGTTGGTGGACGAATGGGATGGTGGAAGAATTTAGTTCATTCACGAACTTAGTCTTACGATTTCAATTAGACGGGTAAACACCAAAGCCTTTGGCAATTTTTTCTAACAAATGAGTAATAATAATTTCGTTATGCACGTTATGCAATTTATCAACAAAGGACTAGATGAAGCTAATTATGCGGTTGCAGTTTTCGTTGACTTGAGGAAAGCTTTTGACACAGTTGATCACGAAGTGTTACTCCAGGGCTTAGAAGAGTTCGGTATAAGAGGTACACCAACTCACTAATTTCAAACTATCTCAAGGACAGAATATATATAACTAAAAACAACAAGCTCTTAAGTAACAAAATGACAGTCAATATTGAACATATAAAGAACATATGGCTTGATTGTATGGTCGCACGCATCACTGAGTAAGATTGACATTATCGCCAGACTTCTCAACAAGAGCATAAAGGCTGTCTTCGGCTTACCTCACCTGACTCCGTCAGTAGAGTTATATGAACGCACGGGGATGTATAATATTAAGCAATTAATTGCTATTGAAAGAGCCAAATTTGTGTTGAACTCTCTGCACGGTAATACAAAAACTTCACTTACAATAATGCTTAATAGCGAAATACATGACTATCATACCAGAAATTCAGGTAACATAAGGAATCTACAAGACAAACCGAGTACGAGAGGACCCAATTTATGGAGCAGTTTTACTCTATAATGCAATTCCGGACATAATTAAAACTGCGAAAACCATCACAAAGTTTACAAAGATGCTGAAAAGCTACGTAAAGAGTAATCCTGACGTGGTTGACATCCAGTATAGTCTGTTGGACACTCAGTATAGCTGGGTGAACTCCAGCGACATAAGCTGGATGTAGGCTAACGGATCAGGTAGGACCAAGGCTGTAACAGATTTTGGACATGGTTAACTGAGAAGAGAAGTCATCGTATCATCATCGTATCATCATTGTCTTTGGGTTTTTAACCGTTTTTGTTTTCTTCTTTATCTATCACCTTTTTATTTTTTATTTTTTATTTTTATTTTTTATTTTTATTTTTCATTCGTTGTCTTACTATGTTATTACATACTGCTTCAATTTATGTAAATCTTATAATTTCCTATATAGTCTTTTGGATAATTCGTTTTTACTTTATTATTTCAATAATACAGTATTGTTATCGATTTTTTAAAAAAAAAAATTTGCTCCCCTCAAAATTTTTTTTTTCACGTTTCATGACGAGTAGACACGAAAAAAGCAAAAAAAAATTTCAGTCCGTCTGTCCGCCGTACGCCGTACGCCGTACGTCTACCGGTGTACGCAAAATTGTTTGAAGGCTCGAAGCACCCAAACCCTATGAGCTATTTAATTGAATTTTTTTTCGTGGGTAGAGTGGGTTGGCCCCCTAAAGTGACCAAATTTGGAGGGGTGGGGGTGTAAGGGGGGAGGAGGGGGAAGCGTTTTAGACGGAAAATTTTGGTTTCTAGATCTCAGCAACCGCTTATGCTAGGAGACTGAAATTTGGAATTTATATAGAGCTTCGGTAGTGGACCCATTTGCAAAAAAATTGCCGATCTAGGTGAAGGGGTTCGGGAGTGGGGGGAAAAATAATGCGTCCGAAACGCAAAAAAGGTGAGATCGACACATTCTAAAATCCATATCTCCTAAACGGTCAATGTCACAAAATTGAAACGTAATGAATATCTGTAGGTATACTAGAAAAATAGATCGAAACCAAAAATTTGAGTGGGGGAAGTGGCGTACGGGGGTGGGAGGTGAAAAGCTTTAGATTACGATATCTCATGAACCAATTGTACTAGATAAATAAAATTTGGTTTGTGTATAAAGGTTGAGAAATGAAGTTTGATGAAAGTAAAATTTTTTAAATGGGCGGTGGAGCATGAAAGTGGAGGGGATAAGAATTTTTCAAAAAAATCACTTATCATATCTCAAGACCAGTTTAAGATAGATGCTTAAAATTTTTACCAGAAGTAGGCCTAATAGACCCCTAGCGGAAAACAAAATTTAGAAGGTGTGGGTGTAGAGGGTGAGGGTGGGGGAGGGTGAAAAGGAAAAAGTTCCGATTTTAATATCTCGACAACCTATAATGATATAAAGCTGAAACTTGGTATTTGGATAGAGCTATATTAGTAGCATGTTGGAAAAATAAAATTTTTTATAAGGGTAGTGTGACACAGGGGTGGGGGGTGTTTTTCCTATCTATAGAACGGCTTATGCTACAAAGTTGAAACTTGGTACGTTTATGTAAATCAAATAGAAAACTAATTTAAATAAAAAAAAATTTCAAATTTCTAATGGCATTCAGAGGGGGGGCAAAAAAAATGATCAGTGAAAATGGTATGCATATATTTTTACGGGTTTCGTCATATCTATTAGGTCTTCCCAAATATTGAATTCATTTTGATTCTACGGCTTCTTCATATAAATACCTAGAAAACGTTTTCAGGATTTTTTAAAATTCGACCCCTAAGGGGGTGCAAAGGGGGTTGTAAAATTTTTCACGAATTCTACTATATCCCCACGTCTTATCAGATATGGAATATCTTTTCACTTTCACGTGCTTGCGTAATAATCGCCTAAAACTTGTTTTTAAGTTTTTTCAGCCCCTAAGAGGGTATAAACGGGTTGAACACGTTTTCACGAGTTCCGTCATTTCTTTTAGAAGTGGTAAGAAATTGAATTGGTTCCTACTTTCTCGTGCTGTCTTCATATTTATTTATTAACTCCTTTCAGGATTTTTGGATATTCAACCCCCAAGTGAGTGTAAGGAGGTTGCATATCTGATAATATATCGAATTCATTTTTACTTCCCAAGGTTTCCTATATAAAAAAGCCAAAAAGTCAATTTCAGTATTTTAGATATTCAATCCTAATGGGTGTAAGGGGGTAGTATGCTTTTCAAAGTTTCGACATATTTCTTAGGTTTGATGAGATATTAGATCGCTTTTCATTTCCACAGACTTTTTATATAATCGCCTACAAACCCATTTCTCGATTTTTGGATATTCAGCCCCCAAGGGTTTGCATATGTTTTCACAAATTTTGCCATCCCTTAGTTCTGATGAAATATACGTACTCCACGCCCCCAAAATGAACTTCCGCTCTCCTGGGCTCAAATTTTTGTTTTTTTAAATCTGTTTGCGGATTTGAATTTAATTTTAATTTTAATTTAAGTGGTCACTTGTAAAAATCTCAGCCTATGCGCTCATACCCATTGGGGGGTACGTGGTGGGTACGACTCGTACCCACCACGTATCCTCCACGCCCCCCGAATGAATTTCCGCTCTCCTGGGCTCAAATTTTTGTTTTTTTAAATCTGTTTGCGGATTTGAATTTAATTTTAATTTTAATTTAAGTGGTCACTTGTAAAAATCTCATCCTATGCGCTCATACCCATTGGGGGGTACGTGGTGGGTACGATTCGTACCCTCCACGTACCCCCCACGCCCCCCGAATGAATTTCCGCTCTCCTGGGCTCAAATTTTTGTTTTTTTAAATCTGTTTGCGGATTTGAATTTAATTTTAATTTTAATTTAAGTGGTCACTTGTAAAAATCTCATCTTATGCGCTCATACCCAGTATGGGGTACGTATGGGGTACGATCGTACCCCATACGTACCCTATACGTACTCCACGCCCCCAAAATGAACTTCCGCTCTCCTGGGCTCAAATTTTTGTTTTTTTAAATCTGTTTGCGGATTTGAATTTAATTTTAATTTTAATTTAAGTGGTCACTTGTAAAAATCTCAGCCTATGCGCTCATACCCATTGGGGGGTACGTGGTGGGTACGATTCGTACCCACCACGTACCCCCCACGCCCCCGAATGAATTTCCGCTCTCGTGGGTTCAAATTTTTGTTTTTTTAAATCTGTTTGCGGATTTGAATTTAATTTTAATTTTAATTTAAGTGGTCACTTGTAAAAATCTCAGCCTATGCGCTCATACCCAGTATGGGGTACGTATGGGGTACGATCGTACCCCATACGTACTCCACGCCCCCAAAATGAACTTCCGCTCTCCTGGGCTCAAATTTTTGTTTTTTTAAATCTGTTTGCGGATTTGAATTTAATTTTAATTTTAATTTAAGTGGTCACTTGTAAAAATCTCAGCCTATGCGCTCATACCCATTGGGGGGTACGTGGTGGGTACGACTCGTACCCACCACGTATCCTCCACGCCCCCCGAATGAATTTCCGCTCTCCTGGGCTCAAATTTTTGTTTTTTTAAATCTGTTTGCGGATTTGAATTTAATTTTAATTTTAATTTAAGTGGTCACTTGTAAAAATCTCATCCTATGCGCTCATACCCATTGGGGGGTACGTGGTGGGTACGATTCGTACCCTCCACGTACCCCCCACGCCCCCCGAATGAATTTCCGCTCTCCTGGGCTCAAATTTTTGTTTTTTTAAATCTGTTTGCGGATTTGAATTTAATTTTAATTTTAATTTAAGTGGTCACTTGTAAAAATCTCATCTTATGCGCTCATACCCAGTATGGGGTACGTATGGGGTACGATCGTACCCCATACGTACCCTATACGTACTCCACGCCCCCAAAATGAACTTCCGCTCTCCTGGGCTCAAATTTTTGTTTTTTTAAATCTGTTTGCGGATTTGAATTTAATTTTAATTTTAATTTAAGTGGTCACTTGTAAAAATCTCAGCCTATGCGCTCATACCCATTGGGGGGTACGTGGTGGGTACGATTCGTACCCACCACGCCCCCCGAATGAATTTCCGCTCTCCAGGGCTCAAATTTTGGTTTTTTTAAATCTGTTTGCGGATTTGAATTTAATTTTAATTTTAATTTAAGTGGTCACTTGTAAAAATCTCAGCCTATGCGCTCATACCCAGTATGGGGTACGTATGGGGTACGATCGTACCCCATACGTACTCCACGCCCCCAAAATGAACTTCCGCTCTCCTGGGCTCAAATTTTTGTTTTTTTAAATCTGTTTGCGGATTTGAATTTAATTTTAATTTTAATTTAAGTGGTCACTTGTAAAAATCTCAGCCTATGCGCTCATACCCATTGGGGGGTACGTGGTGGGTACGATTCGTACCCACCACGTACCCTCCACGCCCCCCGAATGAATTTCCGCTCTCCAGGGCTCAAATTTTGGTTTTTTTAAATCTGTTTGCGGATTTGAATTTAATTTTAATTTTAATTTAAGTGGTCACTTGTAAAAATCTCAGCCTATGCGCTCATACCCAGTATGGGGTACGTATGGGGTACGATCGTACCCCATACGTACTCCACGCCCCCAAAATGAACTTCCGCTCTCCTGGGCTCAAATTTTTGTTTTTTTAAATCTGTTTGCGGATTTGAATTTAATTTTAATTTTAATTTAAGTGGTCACTTGTAAAAATCTCAGCCTATGCGCTCATACCCATTGGGGGGTACGTGGTGGGTACGATTCGTACCCACCACGTACCCTCCACGCCCCCCGAATGAATTTCCGCTCTCCAGGGCTCAAATTTTGGTTTTTTTAAATCTGTTTGCGGATTTGAATTTAATTTTAATTTTAATTTAAGTGGTCACTTGTAAAAATCTCAGCCTATGCGCTCATACCCAGTATGGGGTACGTATGGGGTACGATCGTACCCCATACTTACTCCACGCCCCCAAAATGAACTTCCGCTCTCCTGGGCTCAAATTTTTGTTTTTTTAAATCTGTTTGCGGATTTGAATTTAATTTTAATTTTAATTTAAGTGGTCACTTGTAAAAATCTCAGGCTATGCGCTCATACCCAGTATGGGGTACGATCGTACCCCATACGTACTCCACGCCCCCAAAATGAACTTCCGCTCTCCTGGGCTCAAATTTTTGTTTTTTTAAATCTGTTTGCGGATTTGAATTTAATTTTAATTTTAATTTAAGTGGTCACTTGTAAAAATCTCAGGCTATGCGCTCATACCCAGTATGGGGTACGATCGTACCCCATACGTACTCCACGCCCCCAAAATGAACTTCCGCTCTCCTGGGCTCAAATTTTTGTTTTTTTAAATCTGTTTGCGGATTTGAATTTAATTTTAATTTTAATTTAAGTGGTCACTTGTAAAAATCTCAGCCTATGCGCTCATACCCAGTATGGGGTACGATCGTACCCCATACGTACTCCACGCCCCCAAAATGAACTTCCGCTCTCCTGGGCTCAAATTTTTGTTTTTTTAAATCTGTTTGCGGATTTGAATTTAATTTTAATTTTAATTTAAGTGGTCACTTGTAAAAATCTCAGCCTATGCGCTCATACCCATTGGGGGGTACGTGCTGGGTACGATTCGTACCCACCACGTACCCCCCACGCCCCCCGAATGAATTTCCGCTCTCCTGGGCTCAAATTTTTGTTTTTTTAAATCTGTTTGCGGATTTGAATTTAATTTTAATTTTAATTTAAGTGGTCACTTGTAAAAATCTCAGCCTATGCGCTCATACCCAGTATGGGGTACGATCGTACCCCATACGTACTCCGCGCCCCCAAAATGAACTTCCGCTCTCCTGGGCTCAAATTTTTGTTTTTTTAAATCTGTTTGCGGATTTGAATTTAATTTTAATTTTAATTTAAGTGGTCACTTGTAAAAATCTCATCCTATGCGCTCATACCCAGTATGGAGTACGTATGGGGTACGACCGTACCCCATACGTACCCTATACGTACTCCACGCCCCCAAAATGAACTTCCGCTCTCCTGGGCTCAGATTTTCGTTTTTTACTTTATTATTTCAATAATACAGTATTGTTATCGATTTTTAAAAAAAAAAAATTTGCTACCCTCAAAATTTTTTTTTTTACGTTTCATAACAAGTAGACACGAAAAAAGCAAAAAAAAATTTCAGTCCGTCTGTCCGCCGTACGCCGTACGCCGTACGCCGTACGCCGTACGTCTACCGGTGTACGCAAAATTGTTTGAAGGCTCGTAACACCCAAACCCTTTGAGCTATTTAGTTGAATTTTTTTTCGTGGGTAGAGTGGGCAGTCCCCTTAAAGTGGCCAAATTTGGAGGGGTGGGGGTGTGAGGGGGGAGGAGGGGGAAGTGTTTTAGACGGAAAATTTTGGTTTCTAGATCTCAGCAACCGCTTATGCTAGAAAGCTGAAATTTGGAATTTGTATAGAACTTCAGTAGTGGACCCATTTGCAAAAAAATTGCCGAAGGGGTTTGGGAGTGGGGGGAAAAATAATGCGTCCGAAACGCAAAAAAGGTGAGATCGACACTTTCTAAAATCCATATCTCCTAAACGGTTAATGTCACATAATGGAAACTTAATAAATATCTGTAGGTATACTAGGAGAATAGATCGGAAACAAAAATTTGAGTGGAAGCAGTGGCGTGCGGGGGTGGGGGGTGAAAAACTTTAGATTACGATATCTCACGAACCAATTGCACTGGACAAATAAAATTTGGTTTGTGTATAAAGGTTAACAAATGAAGTTTGCTGAAGGCAAAATTTTTCAAGGGGGCGGTGGAGCATGAAAGTGGAGGGGATAAGAATTTTTCTAAAAAATCACGTCTCATATCTCAAGAACCGTGTAAGATAGATGCTTAAAATTTTTACCAGAAGTAGACCTAATAGACCCCTAGCAGAAAACAAAATTTTGGAAATAAGGGTGTAGAGGGTGAGGGTGGGGGAGGGTGGAAAGGAAAAGGTTCCGATTTTAATATCTCGACAACCTATAATGATATAAAGCTGAAACTTGATATTTAGATAGAGCTATATTAGTAGCATCTTGGAAAAATATAATTTTTTATAAGGGTAGTATGGTACGGGGGTGGGGGGAGTTTTTCCTATATTTAGAACGGCTTATGCTGCAAAGTTGAAACTCGGTACGTTTATGTAAATCAACTAGAAAACTAATTTAGATAAAAAAAAAAATTCAAATATCCATTGGCGTTCGGAGGGTGGGCAAAAAAAGTTATCAGTGGAAATGGAATGCATATATTTTCACGATTTTCGTCATATCTATTAGGTCTTCCCAAATATTAAATTCATTTTTATTCTACGGTTTCTTCATATAAATACCTAGAAAGTGTTTTCAGGATTTTTTAAAATTCGACCCCTAAGGGGATGCAAAGTGGGTTGTAAACTTTTTCACAAATTCTACTATATCCCCAGGTCTTATCAGATATCGAATATCTTTTCACTTTCACGTGCTTGCGAAATAATCGCTTAAAACTTGTTTTTAAGTTTTTTCCTTTTTCAGCCCCTAAGAGGGTATAAAAGGGTTGAACACGTTTTCATGAGTTCCGGTATTTCTTTTAGAAGTGATAAGAAATTGAATTGGTTCCTACTTTCTCGTGCTGTCTTCATATTTATTTATTAACTCCTTTCAGGATTTTTGGATATTCAACCCCCAAGTGAGTGTAAGGAGGTTGCATATCTGATAATATATAGAATTCATTTTTACTTCCCAAGGTTTCCTATATAAAAAAGCCAAAAAGTCAATTTCAGTATTTTAGATATTCAATCCTAATGGGTGTAAGGGGGTAGTATGCTTTTCAAAGTTTCGACATATTTCTTAGGTTTGATGAGATATTAGATCGCTTTTCATTTCCACAGACTTTTTATATAATAGCCTACAAACCCATTTCTCAATTTTTCGATATTCAACCCCCAAGGGTTTGTATATGTTTTCACAATTTTTGCCATTCCTTAGTTCTGATGAGATGTAAAATTAATTATTACGGCCAACCAATTCACGATTTTTCGAATTTCCAGAACAAAGGAGATGTGAAGGGTTTGCTTACGATTTCAGAAATTTTTCAAAATCCGTCTTGTCTCATGAGATATCAGGTTGCTTCTTATGAAATCGTCTAAAAACCTGTTTCACAATTTTTTCGAAATTCAAAACCCCAACTGGAAGTAATGGGTTTGTATACGTTTTAACAATTCGTCATATCTCTTAATTCTGATAAGGCAACAAATTCGTTTTTACTTCTATGGGCTTTTAGTGTACATAATATACTGAAATTCGAATAGTCTACACGGACTTTTTCAATGTTTAATCGGCTAAAAATCTCTATTTTAAATATTTTTATATTAAGAACAAAATTAATTTTCCATAAGAAATCTAAAAATCTCGAAGCAACTCATGATACACTTCGACTTTTACCGCTCCCGAACTTTGACCCTAAAAATAATAAAGTTTCGCCCAGACTATTGGCAGATTTTTTAAATCTGTTTGCGGATTTGAATTTAATTTTAATTTTAATTTAAGTGGTCACTTGTAAAAATCTCAGCCTATGCGCTCATACCCATTGGGGGGTACGTGGTGGGTACGATTCGTACCCACCACGTACCCCCCACGCCCCCGAATGAATTTCCGCTCTCGTGGGTTCAAATTTTTGTTTTTTTAAATCTGTTTGCGGATTTGAATTTAATTTTAATTTTAATTTAAGTGGTCACTTGTAAAAATCTCAGCCTATGCGCTCATACCCAGTATGGGGTACGTATGGGGTGCGATCGTACCCCATACGTACTCCACGCCCCCAAAATGAACTTCCGCTCTCCTGGGCTCAAATTTTTGTTTTTTTAAATCTGTTTGCGGATTTGAATTTAATTTTAATTTTAATTTAAGTGGTCACTTGTAAAAATCTCAGCCTATGCGCTCATACCCATTGGGGGGTACGTGGTGGGTACTATTCGTACCCACCACGTACCCCCACGCCCCCCGAATGAATTTCCGCTCTCCAGGGCTCAAATTTTTGTTTTTTTAAATCTGTTTGCGGATTTGAATTTAATTTTAATTTTAATTTAAGTGGTCACTTGTAAAAATCTCATCCTATGCGCTCATACCCCTTGGTGGGTACGTGGTGGGTACTATTCGTACCCACCACGTACCCCCACGCCCCCCGAATGAATTTCCGCTCTCCAGGGCTCAACTTTTTGTTTTTTTAAATCTGTTTGCGGATTTGAATTTAATTTTAATTTTAATTTAAGTGGTCACTTGTAAAAATCTCAGCCTATGCGCTCATACCCAGTATGGGGTACGTATGGGGTGCGATCGTACCCCATACGTACTCCACGCCCCCAAAATGAACTTCCGCTCTCCTGGGCTCAAATTTTTGTTTTTTTAAATCTGTTTGCGGATTTGAATTTAATTTTAATTTTAATTTAAGTGGTCACTTGTAAAAATCTCAGCCTATGCGCTCATACCCATTGGGGGGTACGTGGTGGGTACTATTCGTACCCACCACGTACCCCCACGCCCCCCGAATGAATTTCCGCTCTCCAGGGCTCAAATTTTTGTTTTTTTAAATCTGTTTGCGGATTTGAATTTAATTTTAATTTTAATTTAAGTGGTCACTTGTAAAAATCTCATCCTATGCGCTCATACCCCTTGGTGGGTACGTGGTGGGTACTATTCGTACCCACCACGTACCCCCACGCCCCCCGAATGAATTTCCGCTCTCCAGGGCTCAACTTTTTGTTTTTTTAAATCTGTTTGCGGATTTGAATTTAATTTTAATTTTAATTTAAGTGGTCACTTGTAAAAATCTCATCCTATGCGCTCATCCCTCTTGGGGGTACGTGGTGGGTACGTTTCGTACCCACCACGTACCCCCCACGCCCCCCGAATGAATTTCCGCTCTCCTGGGCTCAAATTTTTGTTTTTTTAAATCTGTTTGCGGATTTGAATTTAATTTTAATTTTAATTTAAGTGGTCACTTGTAAAAATCTCAGCCTATGCGCTCATACCCAGTATGGGGTACGTATGGGGTACGATCGTACCCCATACGTACCCTATACGTACTCCACGCCCCCAAAATGAACTTCCGCTCTCCTGGGCTCAAATTTTTGTTTTTTTAAATCTGTTTGCGGATTTGAATTTAATTTTAATTTTAATTTAAGTGGTCACTTGTAAAAATCTCATCCTATGCGCTCATACCCAGTATGGGGTACGTATGGGGTACGATCGTACCCCATACGTACCCTATACGTACTCCACGCCCCCCGAATGAATTTCCGCTCTCCTGGGCTCAAATTTTTGTTTTTTTAAATCTGTTTGCGGATTTGAATTTAATTTTAATTTTAATTTAAGTGGTCACTTGTAAAAATCTCATCCTATGCGCTCATACCCCTTGGGGGGTACGTGGTGGGTGCTATTCGTACCCACCACGTACCCCCACGCCCCCCAAATGAATTTCCGCTCTCCAGGGCTCAACTTTTTGTTTTTTTTAAATCTGTTTGCGGATTTGAATTTAATTATAATTTTAATTTAAGTGGTCACTTGTAAAAATATCAGCCTATGCGCTCATACCCAGTATGGGGTACGTATGGGGTACGATCGTACCCCATACGTACCCTATACGTACTCCACGCCCCCCGAATGAATTTCCGCTCTCCTGGGCTCAAATTTTTGTTTTTTTAAATCTGTTTGCGGATTTGAATTTAATTTTAATTTTAATTTAAGTGGTCACTTGTAAAAATCTCATCCTATGCGCTCATACCCAGTATGGGGTACGTATGGGGTACGATCGTACCCCATACGTACCCTATACGTACTCCACGCCCCCCGAATGAATTTCCGCTCTCCTGGGCTCAAATTTTTGTTTTTTTAAATCTGTTTGCGGATTTGAATTTAATTTTAATTTTAATTTAAGTGGTCACTTGTAAAAATCTCATCCTATGCGCTCATACCCCTTGGGGGGTACGTGGTGGGTGCTATTCGTACCCACCACGTACCCCCACGCCCCCCGAATGAATTTCCGCTCTCCTGGGCTCAAATTTTTGTTTTTTTAAATCTGTTTGCGGATTTGAATTTAATTTTAATTTTAATTTAAGTGGTCACTTGTAAAAATCTCAGCCTATGCGCTCATACCCAGTATGGGGTACGTATGGGGTACGATCGTACCCCATACGTACCCTATACGTACTCCACGCCCCCAAAATGAACTTCCGCTCTCCTGGGCTCAAATTTTTGTTTTTTTAAATCTGTTTGCGGATTTGAATTTAATTTTAATTTTAATTTAAGTGGTCACTTGTAAAAATCTCATCCTATGCGCTCATACCCAGTATGGGGTACGTATGGGGTACGATCGTACCCCATACGTACCCTATACGTACTCCACGCCCCCCGAATGAATTTCCGCTCTCCTGGGCTCAAATTTTTGTTTTTTTAAATCTGTTTGCGGATTTGAATTTAATTTTAATTTTAATTTAAGTGGTCACTTGTAAAAATCTCATCCTATGCGCTCATACCCCTTGGGGGGTACGTGGTGGGTGCTATTCGTACCCACCACGTACCCCCACGCCCCCCAAATGAATTTCCGCTCTCCAGGGCTCAACTTTTTGTTTTTTTTAAATCTGTTTGCGGATTTGAATTTAATTATAATTTTAATTTAAGTGGTCACTTGTAAAAATCTCAGCCTATGCGCTCATACCCATTGGGGGGTACGTGGTGGGTACTATTCGTACCCACCACGTACCCCCACGCCCCCCGAATGAATTTCCGCTCTCCAGGGCTCAAATTTTTGTTTTTTTAAATCTGTTTGCGGATTTGAATTTAATTTTAATTTTAATTTAAGTGGTCACTTGTAAAAATCTCAGCCTATGCGCTCATACCCATTGGGGGGTACGTGGTGGGTACTATTCGTACCCACCACGTACCCCCACGCCCCCCGAATGAATTTCCGCTCTCCAGGGCTCAAATTTTTGTTTTTTTAAATCTGTTTGCGGATTTGAATTTAATTTTAATTTTAATTTAAGTGGTCACTTGTAAAAATCTCATCCTATGCGCTCATACCCCTTGGGGGGTACGTGGTGGGTACTATTCGTACCCACCACGTACCCCCACGCCCCCCGAATGAATTTCCGCTCTCCAGGGCTCAACTTTTTGTTTTTTTAAATCTGTTTGCGGATTTGAATTTAATTTTAATTTTAATTTAAGTGGTCACTTGTAAAAATCTCAGCCTATGCGCTCATACCCAGTATGGGGTACGTGGTGGGTACGATTCGTACCCACCACGTACACCCCACGCCCCCCGAATGAATTTCCGCTCTCCTGGGCTCAAATTTCTGTTTTTTTAAATCTGTTTGCGGATTTGAATTTAATTTTAATTTTAATTTAAGTGGTCACTTGTAAAAATCTCAGCCTATGCGCTCATACCCCTTGGGGGGTACGTGGTGGGTACGATTCGTACCCACCACGTACCCCCCACGCCCCCCGAATGAATTTCCGCTCTCCAGGGCTCAAATTTTTGTTTTTTACCCCATACGTACTCCACGCCCCCAAAATGAACTTCCGCTCTCCTGGGCTCAAATTTTTGTCTTTTTAAATCTGTTTGCGGATTTGAATTTAATTTTAATTTTAATTTAAGTGGTCACTTGTAAAAATCTCATCCTATGCGCTCATACCCCTTGGGGGGTACGTGGTGGGTACTATTCGTACCCACCACGTACCCCCACGCCCCCCGAATGAATTTCCGCTCTCCAGGGCTCAACTTTTTGTTTTTTTAAATCTGTTTGCGGATTTGAATTTAATTTTAATTTTAATTTAAGTGGTCACTTGTAAAAATCTCAGCCTATGCGCTCATACCCAGTATGGGGTACGTGGTGGGTACGATGCGTACCCACCACGTACCCCCACGCCCCCCGAATGAATTTCCGCTCTCCAGGGCTCAAATTTTTGTTTTTTTAAATCTGTTTGCGGATTTGAATTTAATTTTAATTTTAATTTAAGTGGTCACTTGTAAAAATCTCAGCCCATGCGCTCATACCCATTGGGGGTACGTGGTGGGTACGATTCGTACCCACCACGTACCCCCCACGCCCCCGAATGAATTTCCGCTCTCCTGGGCTCAAATTTTTGTTTTTTTAAATCTGTTTGCGGATTTGAATTTAATTTTAATTTTAATTTAAGTGGTCACTTGTAAAAATCTCAGCCTATGCGCTCATACCCATTGGGGGGTACGTGGTGGGTACGATTCGTACCCACCACGTACCCTCCACGCCCCCCGAATGAATTTCCGCTCTCCAGGGCTCAAATTTTGGTTTTTTTAAATCTGTTTGCGGATTTGAATTTAATTTTAATTTTAATTTAAGTGGTCACTTGTAAAAATCTCATCCTATGCGCTCATACCCCTTGGGGGGTACGTGGTGGGTGCTATTCGTACCCACCACGTACCCCCACGCCCCCCGAATGAATTTCCGCTCTCCAGGGCTCAACTTTTTGTTTTTTTTAAATCTGTTTGCGGATTTGAATTTAATTATAATTTTAATTTAAGTGGTCACTTGTAAAAATCTCAGCCTATACGCTCATACCCAGTATGGGGTACGTATGGGGTACGATCGTACCCCATACGTACCCTATACGTACTCCACGCCCCCAAAATGAACTTCCGCTCTCCTGGGCTCAAATTTTTGTTTTTAAATCTGTTTACGGATTTGAATTTAATTTTAATTTTAATTTAAGTGGTCACTTGTAAAAATCTCAGCCTATGCGCTCATACCCAGTATGGGGTACGTGGTGGGTACGATGCGTACCCACCACGTACCCCCACGCCCCCCGAATGAATTTCCGCTCTCCAGGGCTCAAATTTTTGTTTTTTTAAATCTGTTTGCGGATTTGAATTTAATTTTAATTTTAATTTAAGTGGTCACTTGTAAAAATCTCAGCCCATGCGCTCATACCCATTGGGGGGTACGTGGTGGGTACGATTCGTACCCACCACGTACACCCCACGCCCCCCGAATGAATTTCCGCTCTCCTGGGCTCAAATTTCTGTTTTTTTAAATCTGTTTGCGGATTTGAATTTAATTTTAATTTTAATTTAAGTGGTCACTTGTAAAAATCTCAGCCTATGCGCTCATACCCATTGGGGGGTACGTGGTGGGTACGATTCGTACCCACCACGTACCCCCCACGCCCCCCGAATGAATTTCCGCTCTCCAGGGCTCAAATTTTTGTTTTTTACCCCATACGTACTCCACGCCCCCAAAATGAACTTCCGCTCTCCTGGGCTCAAATTTTTGTTTTTTTAAATCTGTTTGCGGATTTGAATTTAATTTTAATTTTAATTTAAGTGGTCACTTGTAAAAATCTCAGCCTATGCGCTCATACCCAGTATGGGGTACGTATGGGGTACGATCGTACCCCATACGTACTCCACGCCCCCAAAATGAACTTCCGCTCTCCTGGGCTCAAATTTTTGTTTTTTTAAATCTGTTTGCGGATTTGAATTTAATTTTAATTTTAATTTAAGTGGTCACTTGTAAAAATCTCAGCCTATGCGCTCATACCCAGTATGGGGTACGTGGTGGGTACGATGCGTACCCACCACGTACCCCCACGCCCCCCGAATGAATTTCCGCTCTCCTGGGCTCAAATTTTTGTTTTTTTAAATCTGTTTGCGGATTTGAATTTAATTTTAATTTTAATTTAAGTGGTCACTTGTAAAAATCTCAGCCCATGCGCTCATACCCATTGGGGGGTACGTGGTGGGTACGATTCGTACAAACCACGTACCCCCCACGCCCCCGAATGAATTTCCGCTCTCCTGGGCTCAAATTTTTGTTTTTTTAAATCTGTTTGCGGATTTGAATTTAATTTTAATTTTAATTTAAGTGGTCACTTATAAAAATCTCAGCCTATGCGCTCATACCCATTGGGGGGTACGTGGTGGGTACGATTCGTACCCACCACGTACACCCCACGCCCCCCGAATGAATTTCCGCTCTCCTGGGCTCAAATTTCTGTTTTTTTAAATCTGTTTGCGGATTTGAATTTAATTTTAATTTTAATTTAAGTGGTCACTTGTAAAAATCTCAGCCTATGCGCTCATACCCATTGGGGGGTACGTGGTGGGTACGATTCGTACCCACCACGTACCCCCCACGCCCCCCGAATGAATTTCCGCTCTCCAGGGCTCAAATTTTTGTTTTTTACCCCATACGTACTCCACGCCCCCAAAATGAACTTCCGCTCTCCTGGGCTCAAATTTTTGTTTTTTACTTTATTATTTCAATAATACAGTATTGTTATCGATTTTTAAAAAAAAAAAATTTGCTACCCTCAAAATTTTTCTTTTCACGTTTCATGACGAGTAGACACGAAAAAAGCAAAAAAAAATTTCAGTCCGTCTGTCCGCCGTACGCCGTGCGTCTACCGGTGTATGCAAAATTGTTTGAAGGCTCGTAGCACCTAAACCCTATGAGCTATTTAATTGAATTTTTTTTCGTGGGTAGAGTGGGTTGGCTTCCTAAAGTGACCAGTAGGGGTGGGGTTGTAAGGGGGGAGGAGGAGGAAGCGTTTTAGACGGAAAATTTTGGTTTCTAGATCTCAGCAACCGCTTATGCTAGGAGACTGAAATTTGGAATTTATATAGAGCTTCGGTAGTGGACCCATTTGCAAAAAAATTGCCGATATAGGTGAAGGGGTTCGGGAGTGGGGGGAAAAATAATGCGTCCGAAACGCAAAAAAGGTGAGATCGACACATTCTAAAATCCATATCTCCTAAACGGTCAATGTCACAAAATTGAAACGTAATGAATATCTGTAGGTATACTAGGAGAATAGATCGGAAACAAAAATTTGAGTGGGGGAAGTGGCGTACGGGGGTGGGGGGTGAAAAGCTTTAGATTACGATATCTCATGAATCAATTGTACTAGATAAATAAAATTTAGTTTGTGTATAAAGGTTGAGAAATGAAGTTTGATGAAAGTAAAATTTTTTAAGGGGGCGGTGGAGCATGAAAGTGGAGGGGATAAGAATTTTTCAAAAAAATCACTTATCATATCTCAAGACCAGCTTAAGATAGATGCTTAAAATTTTTACCAGAAGTAGGCCTAATAAACCACTAGCGGAAAACAAAATTTAGGAGGTGTGGGTGTAGAGGGTGAGGGTGGGAGAGGGTGAAAAGGAAAAAGTTCCGATTTTAATATCTCGACAACCTATAATGATATAAAGCTGAAACTTGGTATTTGGATAGAGCTATATTAGTAGCATGTTGGAAAAATAAAATTTTTTATAAGGGTAGTGTGACACAGGGGTGGGGGGTGTTTTTCCTATCTATAGAACGGCTTATGCTACAAAGTTGAAACTTTGGTACGTTTATGTAAATCAACTAGAAAACTAATTTAAATAAAAAAAAATTTCAAATTTCCAATGGCATTCAGAGGGGGGGCAAAAAAATGATCAGTGAAAATGGTATGCATATATTTTCACGGGTTTCGTCATATCTATTAGGTCTTCCCAAATATTGAATTCATTTTGATTCTACGGCTTCTTCATATAAATACCTAGAAAACGTTTTCAGGATTTTTTAAAATTCGACCCCTAAGGGGGTGCAAAGGGGGTTGTAAAATTTTTCACGAATTCTACTATATCCCCACGTCTTATCAGATATGGAATATATTTTCACTTTCACGTGCTTGCGTAATAATCGCCTAAAACTTGTTTTTAAGTTTTTTCCTTTTTCAGCCCCTAAGAGGGTATAAACGGGTTGAACACGTTTTCACGAGTTCCGTCATTTCTTTTAGAAGTGATAAGAAATTGAATTGGTTCCTACTTTCTCGTGCTGTCTTCATATTTATTTATTAACTCCTTTCAGGATTTTTGGATATTCAACCCCCAAGTGAGTGTAAGGAGGTTGCATATCTGATAATATATAGAATTCATTTTTACTTCCCAAGGTTTCCTATATAAAAAAGCCAAAAAGTCAATTTCAGTATTTTAGATATTCAATCCTAATGGGTGTAAGGGGGTAGTATGCTTTTCAAAGTTTCGACATATTTCTTAGGTTTGATGAGATATTAGATCGCTTTTCATTTCCACAGACTTTTTATATAATCGCCTACAAACCCATTTCTCGATTTTTGGATATTCAGCCCCCAAGGGTTTGCATATGTTTTCACAAATTTTGCCATCCCTTAGTTCTGATGAGATATAAAATTGGTTATTACGGCATTTGATGTAATGACCTTAAAACCAATTTCACCATTTTTCGAATTTCAAGAACCAAGGGGGTGTGAAGAGTTTGCTTACGTTTTCAAAAATTGTTCAATATTCGTCTTGTCTCATGAGATATCAAGTTGCTTCTTATGAAATCGTCTAAAAACCTGTTTCACAATTTTTTTGAAATTCAAACCCCAAGTGGAAGTAATGGATTTGTATACGTTTTAACAATTCGACTATCTAATTCTGATAAGGCAACAAATTCGTCTTTACTTCTATGGGCTTATAGTGTACATAATATAGTGAAATTCGAATAGTCTACACGGACTTTTTCAATGTATAAAATCTTGTTCTAAAAATCTCTATTTTAAATATTTTTATATTAAGAACAAAAATAATTTTCCAAGAAATCTAATAATCTCGAAGCAACTCATGATACACTCCGACTTTGACCGCCCCCGAACTTTGACCCGAAAAATAATAAAGTTTCGCCCAGACCATTGGCAGATTTTTTATTTTGGCACCCTTCTCATGAATTATTTACTTGCGCCTAGCTGAATTTTCATTACTGTCATTGTATTACACTAGTTATCTTTAAATTTGCTAAACGTATTCACCCACAGTAGTTTCATCACTATTACTTCCATTATACCAGCCATTGCTGTCTGGGAAGTACTGAACAAAATGCAACACATAATTGTACAGAATATTGTAGATGGAAGAAATTGAAATAAATTGAATTTAAAAAAAAAAAAATAACAATAAAGTATTTTAACAAAAATAGCAGAATCCAAATTATTCACATACGTAAACAATATAATAATTGTGATACATCGAGTATTGTACTAATTTTTTTCATAAATCGTAGCTTGGTCCTTTTTTATGGTAAAAAACGTCTTTCAATCAAATGAAACCCACTCCATTGCATCGAAACTTGATAGCTTTGGTAAAAGACTATCACCGTGTGAGTGTTTTGTATCGAATAGATTCTACTAAATACGCACTTTGTCCAATTTAATTCTGGGAAATTCGATATTCGGGACAGGTGCTTTATAAAGGAAATTGATCCATGCCCATACCGAAAAATATGTAGGTATACCGTAGTTTAGCTACCGGTCGAAATATTATTTTTTATTATTCATTAATTTCTTTTAATCGGATTTGAATGACCTTACCGCAAAGATTTCCGCATTGAGCCTACTTTGGTGAGATTTAGGTGAAGATACTTTTAATAGCCATGATGGAAATTCAAACATATGGTCTTAAATAGTAAAATCGATTTTATTCGATTTCCTGGTCATCTGACAAATTTATGTAAATTTCAACTTGAATATAGCAATATGACTTATTATATTTCGTATGGATTAGATTAAATTGTTGCTGAAAAATTTTAAAAGTTTACAGTCATCGTACTTAAATGATGATTAAACTGGTCTTATGCTTTTTTATTGGCTTGACTTTACCGGTAAATGTTGATATTATCCATTTATTATTGTAGATAAGTAGTGTTGGCAATCTTGGTTTAGTTAAAAAAAAAAAGTTATCAGGTTTTTTATTCACACTTCTTAGTTAATTTTACTTTATTATTTTTTTTTAATAATAAAGTATTATGATCGACCTGAAATTTCAAAAAAATTTGCTACCCTGAAATTTTGTATTTTCACGTTTCATCTTAAGGACTAGTAGACCCCAAAAAAGTAAAAAAAAAAATGTCCATCTGTCCGCCGTCCGCCGTAGACGCCGTCCGCCGTACACCGTACGCAAAACCATTTGAAGGCGCATAGCTCAGAAACCCGTTGAGATATTAAATTGAAATTTTTTTGGTGGGTAGATTGGGTGAACCCCTACGATTGGTATTGGTTTGTGGTGTGGGTGTAAGGGGGAGGAGAGGGGCGCGTTTTAGACAAAAAATTTTAGTTTCTAGATCTCAGGAACTGCTCATGGTAGGAGGCTGAAATTTGGAACTTATGTAGTACCATGATAGTGGACCTATTTGCAAAAAAATTGGTGATAAGGGTTGAAAGGTGTGGGAGTGGGGGGGGGGGGGAAACAATGTGTCCGAAACGTTCGAAGGCTGAGATTGAAGCATTCTAAAATCCATATCTCCTAACCGTTGATCTCAGCAGTGTGAAACTTTGTAGTTATCGTAAGGGAGATTAGGAGAGTAGATAAGAGATAAAATTTTTAAAAGGGGAAGTGGAGTTATGGTAGGGGGTGGTGAAAAACTTTAGATTACAATATCTTCCGAACTAATTGTACCAAGAAGATGAAATTGGGTTTCTGTATATAAGATCACAAGTGCAGTCTACTGAATGTAAAAATTTTGAGAGGGGAGGTGGAGTACGAAAGTGGGGGGATAACCATTTTTCAAAAAATTCAATTTTTATATCTCAAGAACCGTACCAGATATGATCTTAGAAGTTTTACAGGAGCTAGGACCATTAGACTTCTAGCAGGAAAAAAAATATTGGTGGTGCTGGCGAAGGTGGTGACGGTGGGAGCGGGTGGAACGAAAAGAATTCTGATTTTTATTTCTCGAAAACCGCAAAGCATAGAAAGCTAAAAATTGACGACTACATAGAGTCACTGTAGAAGTATAAAGAGTATAAAATGTTTGATAGAGGTAGCAAGGTACGGGGATGGGGGTGGTTTTTCATATCTCAGAAACAGCGTATGCTAGAAAGTTGGAAATAAGTATGTATATGTAGAAGTACTACAGGAGTAATTAAAACAAAAAAAAGTTCAAAATTTTATTGATGTACAGAGCTGGAGTAATGCGGTGTAGGTCACTATGCGACTGATAACCTAAAGATTAAGCAGGAGGCTATTTGGAATGTTATTTTTTAGGTTATCAGTCGCATAGTGACCTACACCGCATCTCAGTATTAAACACGTTTCGGACTTCTACCCAAAAAATAATAAAGTTGCGCCTGTTGGCAGATTTTTTCACCTGGTTATAATCTTTAATTTCAAAATCCCAGTTCAATTTAGACTTTTATCTTCTTAAAAGAAATTTTTGAAAAAAATAATAGTTGAATTGGTCACCTACCTAACAATTCATTAGAAATTTAATTTATCTTAAATTTGTATGAAAATTTTTATTGGAGCTATTCAAAGGAGTAACTCGATTTTATTCAAACAACTAGCCCACGTTTGTATAGTGCTATGCCACCGAAACTCCAAAGCCAGCGGTTTCCAGTTTTGCTTCCTGTTGCTCCCGTTGCTCCGTTACTCTAGTTGCTCTCCTTCCTCCGTTGCTCCTGTTGGTTCGTTGCTCCCGTTGGTCCCGTTACTCCCGTTGCTCTCGTTTTTCCGTTTGCTCCCGTTGCTCAGTGGCTTCCGTTGCTTCCATTGCTTCTGTTGCTCCAATTGATCCCATTGCTCCGTCGCTCTCATTCTTCCGTTGCTCCCGTTGCACCGTTGCTCCCATCGGTTCCGTTGCTCCCGATGTTCAATTTTGTCAAGCGTGCGCCCTCATACACCGCAAACCTATGAAATGCCGCTAAACTGTACGAAATATACTCATTTGTTGAAATGTCTCGCGAGCCATCTACTGTAAAATGATTTTACTAATGCAGAAACCTTTGCGAATGTGCCCTCAACAAATCACCAAAGTTACATCGCAATTGGATGAATGGTATAGGATCGCATACGGGACAAATAAACAAACAAACAAATGAAACATTCACAGAGAAAAATTATGCATTTGCTGACCTCCTAATCATAAAATTACATACTAACCGTCATACAACAGTCTATTATTGAAAATTGATCTATCTTGGAGGGTTGTTTTAATTTTCACCAGTTGGAAATTACCAACTTTACTATTTGTTAATAGGAACGCATAAATAATACACCGGAAACGCACGAACTACCGATAAACTATGGGAAATACATTCAAATTTTGAAATACCTCCAATTCTTAAATGATTTTACTAATGCTGAAACCATCGCGGGCGTACCCTCAACAAATCACAAAAGTTTCATCGCAATCGGATGAATGGTTCAGCAGCGCATACGGGACAAACAAATAAACAAACATTCATTTTGATATATATAGATAACCTACACGTTTAGCTGATTAAAATTAAAATTGAATTAAAAGTTACTGTTTAAATTTTAACTGATTTCACATTTTTTATTAAGAAATACATCAATTTCATAAAAACGATAATCCGATGGCGTGACCAAGATTGTCGGCTGAATTTTAGGTATTTTATTGACCTGAATAATTTCTAACTAAATTATGGAAGGTATAAAATCAAAAGCTTCGAAGTTTTTCAGAAGTGTTAAGGACATTTGTATTACTTTATTATTTTAATATTTTACAAATACATAATAGAAATACTGGAACCATAGTTTAATTTCTTTATTTTCCTTCAGCGTGCACAAAAAGAATGCCCTCTTGGGTTTTAATTGTCTCCTTATATTGCCGTTGATTATAAGACTTGGTGTAGTGGTGGGGTTGATGGTATAATATCTGGTGTAGGGTTGCCAGATAGTTGGCTACAGAACCCGGCGAGTGAGCTTATGAAATAGCCCAAAACCCGCATGAAGACTTGTAGCCCAAATACCGCGCTCAACTTTGCAAATTTAAAGAGCTACTTAAACACAATTGCGATTTCAACGACGAACTGTGTTCCAGAATTTTTAAGAAACTCTGTAATGTATAATAAATATTGTGTGAATACCTAAATTCGTATTTATCACCATTTAAAAAATTTTATTTGAAAAACATATTAGGTGCAAATTAAAGGTAAAATTATAATTGAAAAATAATTTCGCCTGGTTTTCAAGTAAAACATAATTCGTTTTCAATTACTACTTGATCGCTTTTATCGATGAAAATCACTTTAAAAATACTCTTTCGCGTAGACCGTCGTTTCACTCTCGCAGTAGGAAAACGCAGAGCCGAGGGATAAGACCTCGGCTCTGCGTCGTTTATATACTGCATGTGCTGAGTCGAGAAATTTCCAGCATATTCGGTTGTTTGTGTGGAACGCGGCAGAAGTACTTAGAGAACATGCGAGAAGTATATAGAGCTCTCTACATTATTGCAAGGTTGTTGTTTTTCTCTGGAAACTTTAATATCAATAATAAGTGAGTTGTTCGGGTTGGACTGAAATTTTTGCAACACGTGTCTGTAACCTACCAATCCAGCAAAAATTATAATTAATAAATTATGCAAAAAATAAAAGAGCTCTATGACGGTCATCAATATTAGTAAATCTATTGTCTCTTGTATGTTATATTTATATGGATATCCATAACTTCAAAGAAAGTGGATCATTTAAAGTCCACAAATAAAGAACCGATTCTAAATTAATTTTAGTTTACAAATATCAGATAGATATCGTGTGAACTACTATTTTTCAATATTATGACTGGAGAACCGAGACTTAGTGGCACGAGGATTTGTGATATGACGTAGTTTGCAAACGTTTTATTTGAGCCGTTAACACTAGCAGATTTATTTAACCCAAAAGACCACTGAAATTAATTAATTATTAATTCTTATTTTTATTTTATACTCGTAAATCTGGTCTGTTGTAAACTAGCATAATAACACAATGTACGTTGGCCGAATAGCCCAAAAAGCTATAAGTAGCTTTTTGAAATTTGTACCCGCGAATTGAACATTTAAATATCCCAAATCGCGGGAAATAGCCCAATCTGGCAGCCTTAATCTGGTGCTTCAATTTGGTTTAGTAGTGGTGTATGTTCTATCAGTTCTGCTCCATCATACATATGTATTTTTAATTATTGTTATCGATTTTAAAAAAAAAATTTGCTAACCTGAAATTTTTTTGTCCAGTTTCATGACTAGTAGACTCCAAAAAGGCCCAAGCAAAATTTCAGTCCGTCTGTACGCCGTACGCAAGATCATTTCAAGGCTCGTAGCTCCAAAACCCTTTAAGCTATTAACTTGATTTTTTTTTGTGGGTAGACTGGTTGTACCCTTTTAAGCGTCCACATTTTAAAGCGTTGTGGTATGAGGCGGGAGGTGAGCGCAGCGTTTTAGACGAAAATTTAGGTTTCTAAATCTCAGCAACCGCTTACGCTATGAGACTGAAACTTGGAATTTATATAAAAAAAGCAATGCGTCCGAAACGCTCGAAAGCCGAGATTGAGACATTCTAAAATCCATATCTCCGAAACGGTTAATGTCACGAAATTGAAACTTAGTGGCTGCCTGTAGGTATACTAGGAGAATAGAGGGAAACAAATTTTTGAGGCGGGTAAGTGGCGCCAAAAAAAGGAAATTCGGTTTATGTATAGAAGTCGACATGTGAAGTTTGCTGAAAATAAAACTTTTTAAGAGGGAAATGGAACATAAAAGTGGTGGGATAAGAATTTTTCTACTAAATAACGTATCATATCTCAAGAACAGTTTAAGAGACATGCTTAAATTTTTTACGGGAAGTAGACCTAATAGATCCATAGCAGAAAATTATTTTTTGGGTGTGCGGGAGTAGGGGATGAAGGTGGGTGACGGTGATTAAGAAAAAGTTCAGGTTTTTATATCGAACACATAATGATGGATAGCTAAAACTTGGTATGTAGATAGTGCTGTAGTAGTAGCAAGTTAGAAAAATATAATTTTTTATTGAGGTTGTATGGTACGAGGGTGGGGGGTGTTTTTCTTATCCATAAAATAGCTCATGCTAGAAAGTTCAAACATGGTGAGTACCTACATGTAGGTCTATTAGAAAAGTAATTTAAAAATATCAAATATACATTGGCGTACGGAATGGGGGCCAAGAAATTATCAATCAAAATGAAATGCATTTATTTCCACGAATTTCGTCATATCTCTTAGGTCTTCTGCTATATTCAAGTAATTTTTATTCCACGAATTCTTCATATAAATGCTTAGAAAGTTTTGGCAGTGTTTTTTGCAATTCAACCCCTAAGGGGTTGTAAAGGAGTTGTATACATTTTCACGAATTTAGCCATATAATTCGGGTCTGATTAGATATCGAATAACTTTTTCCTTCCTTGTTTTGTTTTTCAAGGGTTCTGCCTTTTCAACCCTTAAGAGGGTATAAAAGGGTTGAATACGTTTTCCGTCATACTTCTTAGGACTGATAGACATCAAATTGATTTTTACTTCCTCGGACTTTCTTCATATTTATCTTGAAACTAATTTCAGGACTTTTGAATATTCAACGCTCAACTGGGTGTAAGGGGGTTGCATACGTTTTCACGAATTTATTTCTTCCTGCAAATTTTCCAGAAAGTTAATTTCGGGATTTTTAAATATTCAACCCGAACGGGTTGTAAGGGGGTTGCATAGTCACCTACACCGCATCTTAGCATTAAACGCGATTCGAACTTCCACCCAAAAAATAGGAAAGTTGCGCTCGGATTATTGTCAGATTTTTTCTTAAGAAACTTATTTAAAAAGAGAGCTCAGTAAATTCTGGTTTGATATTTTAGAGCTTGCTGCGATTTATTATTTGAATCAAAGTACTCCTATGGCGGAATTTTTTCCCAACACATATTTTTACAGCTCCTTCGCTTTATTTTCTTAAAAATGCCCAATGCAAATCTGTCATTATTTTTTTAATATTATCGCATTGTACGGCGGATCGACAGAATACATCAACCTTCTTTTCAATTTGGTAATGTTTAAATGTAACCATCTATCGATTTACTTTCGATCTATGGGTGCTCAAACATGCAGACAATCAGAAAATTGTCAACAATTTATTTAAAAGATGGTTACAAAAAAGTAAAGCTCGTCCATATTAAGCATAAAAGGCTTATTTTTACTTATAATTTTTAATAAAGACTCATAGATGAGAAAATAATATCGTGTCCAAAGTCCAAATTACAAAATATTCATGAAGCCTTAAGAAAAGTGGAAACGGTAATAAAGTCGTTTACTATGCTCAATTATTTTAAAACCAGTTTCTTGTTTTACAAATGCAGAGCTTGTGACCATCTTACCGTAACGCTCGTAGCTACGGTAATCTTCTGCAGGGAAATCTCAAAATTTATATACAAGTTTAAGAAATTTGCAAAAAACTGTAATTTCCTGAGTAAAATCGAACCCACCCTGAAGGACTTCCACTTCTATTCTCCAGCAACCAGACCTTTTAGTATTGTTTGGCGGGGACTTTCCAAATGGCAGGCATTTACACGGAAGTATTTTTAAATTTTACTATTCGCGGTCCAAAAGTCCGTCTGTTTTAGGCGAATTGCTAAGCGTGGCGATACCGCCTTGAGTCGTCATATGCAAAATGTAAATAAAATTGTCATGTGAATGGACATAAAACAATTTGGCATAATAGAAATGATAAGTCAATAAACTATTCCGTATTTCTATTCATGTTCGACTAATTTACATACCCACACACTCAGTTTGTACGTTTCTAATAAATGACCGTATTTAAATCATCCAGGAAACTTTCAGTATTTAATTTTTGTTATTATCGGCAGCTAGCTTAACTACAAATAATGTAAATAAATGAAAATAACTAACAAAAAACGGAGCCGACATTATTCGAAATAAATTAGCCACTAGCCTTGGTTGCTAGAATTAAATTCAGTCTAGAAGCAAACTGATTTTCGAATTAAAAAGAATAAAATTTGAATTCAATTGTCACTTGTTGTACCCATCGATATGCAACTTTACCTGAACAATTTATTGTTATTGACCCGTGAAAATGATTAGAACTTTTGCATTTTAACGATACTTTTGTTATGTGAATTTTTAATGGATACTTACTTTTAGAGTTATGTAATAGCTTAAATGCTTTGTAGATTTGCACGCAATAGCATATGCTAATAATAATTAAAAATCCTGTGATCTAAAAATATATCTTCATAAATCTTTTGTCGATTTTTCGATTGTATGTATGTTGTAACAGATTTAGAAGAGTAAATTTATTCGTCCAAAATTAAAAATGGCTGCAACTACCTATTTATGTCCTTGACTAAAATGTGTATTAATATTTTTTTGAGCTTTTCACCTGCAGGCTATAAACATAAATTTTTAGCAATGTGTAGGTTCTAAATACAGAATTTATTGTTATAAAGTTAGTAAGGGAACACTCATACGGTTTTGAGCCGGTTTCGAGATATGTCCTTTTTATAAATTTTTTGCCATATCTTATATTTATACTGGGTAGCCGAAAAACCCTCACCCGATGTTGTTTTGCTATATCTTTAAAATGAAACGACATAATTTCATAATTTTTTTTTAATGTTTATTTGGACCTTAAGTTTTTGAAGATGATATCGGTTAAGTGCGCCGCGTCAATTTTGATGATCATTTGGGCTCTTTTTACCGTATTTTCGTTTTGGCGAGAAATTCGGGCGATCAGTTCTCACACTTTTGTTGGACATTCTCTTTGAGAGTTTCCAGAGTCTGTGGCTTGTTCTGATATACACGTGACTTCAAAAAACCTCAAAAAGAGAAGTCTAAAGTTGTCAAAGCGTGCGATCATGCCGACTAGTGCAAATCAACAAAACGAGACATTAGACGACCCGGAAACTTATCCTTCAAAATGTCTATTGTCGCGCGAGCTGCACTCAGAGAAAAACCTTGGTAGCATTGATAAAAATTCATTTCAATTTGACAAAACTTCGGTCAATATACGTCAAACAAAATACTTTGTCGTATTGACAAATTTCATATATTCTTTGACAAAAACCCACTGTCTAGATAACAAAAGAATTTGTTGAAAAATTTTATCTTCCTGGTACAATTGAGTCGGAAGATATTATAATCGAAAATACAAGTTTTCCAGGTTTAATATTGTTTAAAAAAACAACAGTTATTGTTGATCAGTATGATAAAGGACTCAGTCGATTCCGAAACGTCATCTATATATATAAAAATGAATGTTTGTCTGTCTGTTTGTCTGTTTGTCCTGTATAGGCTCCTAAACCACTCATCCAATTGCGATGAAACTTTGGTGATTTGTTGAGGGTACGCCCTCGATGGTTTCTGCGTTAACAAAATTATTTAACAGTTGGTGGTTCGCGAGTTATTTCAACATTTGAGTGTTTTTCATATGAATTAGCGGCAGTTCGTTTTTGGTGTATTAGTTATGCCTATTCCTATTACTAAATGGTATAAGAAGATAGTGGATGGAAGATGGAATATGGAGGATGGAGGATGGAGGATGGAGGATGGAGGATGGAGGATGGAGGATGGAGGATGGAGGATGGAGGATGGAGGATGGAGGATGGAGGATGGAGGATGGAGGATGGAGGATGGAGGATGGAGGATGGAGGATGGAGGATGGAGGATGGAGGATGGAGGATGGAGGATGGAGGATGGAGGATGGAGGATGGAGGATGGAGGATGGAGGATGGAGGATGGAGGATGGAGGATGGAGGATGGAGGATGGAGGATGGAGGATGGAGGATGGAGGATGGAGGATGGAGGATGGAGGATGGAGGATGGAGGATGGAGGATGGAGGATGGAGGATGGAGGATGGAGGATGGAGGATGGAGGATGGAGGATGGAGGATGGAGGATGGAGGATGGTGATTTGTTGAGGGCACGTCCGAGATTGTTTCTGCGTTAACAAAATCATTTAACAATTGGTGGTACGCGAGTTATTTCAACATTTGAGTGTTTTTCATATGATTTAGCGGCAGTTTGTTCGTTTTCGGTGTATTAGTTATGCGTTTCTATTACTAAATGGTAAATGACTATGGATGGTGGATAGAAGATAGTGGATGGTGGATGGAAGATGGAGGATGGTGGATAGAGGATGGTGGATAGAGGATGGAGGATGGGGGATGGTGGATGATGGATAGAGGATGGATGATGGAAGATGGAGGATGGTGGATGGTGGATGGAGATTATGGATAGTGGATGGAGAATGCTGGGTGGTGGATAGAGGATCGAGGATAGAGGATGGGGGGTGGTAGATGGAGGATGGTGAATGGTGGATAGAGGATGGAGGATGGTGGATGGATGATGGTGGATAGAGGATGGTGGATAGAGGATGTAGGATGGAGGATGGTGGATTGGGGATGGAGGATAGTGGATAGTGGATGGAGTAACGGGAGCAACGGTGCAACGGGAGAAATGGGAGTAACGGGAGAAATGGTAGCAACAGGAGTAACAGGAGCATCGTGAGAAACAGGAGCAACGGATCAACGGGAGAAATGGATCAACGGGAGAAACGGGAGCAACGGGAATAGCAGGAGCGATGGAACAACGTGAGCGAAGCGAGCGTAGCCGCGGTACGCGGCTAGTACAAAATAAAATAAACAGTATTAAACCCAGAAAACTTGTATTTTCAGTAAAAATGTACTGTGAAAACATTCACCAAAAAAAATATTGTATTCCCAAGTTTTTCAACCCTCAGTCTGGCCGCCGATTGGCCAGTAACCCGTGCTGACCGTCATAACTCTGGAGACGGTTCCTGCTCAATAGTTAGTCTGTTTTGCTCTAGCAGTAGGATGTCCATATCATCCTAGATATGATGCATCTGGTCAATCCTCTCCACCTGGAAGTCGCGTTAGTAAGAAAGTGGGATCTTAACAGTCCCTAGTTGGACTTTAACAGGTTCCATGAGAGAGCCCTGAAGATCAACCCTTTCGTTACCCTCTATCTTGCTGTGGCCTGAGACCTAAGGCAGAGTTACTTTCACCTGATTTTCAAAGTAGGGTAGCTCCTCTCGGTACTGTTCGACGAGTTTAGAGGAGGTGGTAGCCGAATCTAATGTCTTGATTGCGGCTTGGCTGTCAGTAAGGATTACAAAATTTCGAATTGGCATAGTCCTGCTTCAAAGTCCGAGAGGCCTTCCGGGTCCCCAGTATCTTCGCCTGGAAACGCTGGCGTAGTCCGATAAGTGGTAATACTTTGCGACATAGTGTGTGTCTGAGAAAACACTCGCTTCGACTCCGTAGGTCATCTTTGAACTCTCACTGCATATGATTGTGTCGAATTCATGTATAACCGAACCATTCTTCCACTCCGTCCTGGCAGGGAAACCCACAGCAAAATCCTTCTTGAAGGTCAGTCTCGGGATAATGTAGTCGGTCGGCGATTTAACCTTTTCCGTTGGTAGAGATTCTAGAATGTTACTGTGACCGTATGGTTTGGCATACCAGCACCCAGATTCCTTGAGTCTGACAGCGCTGCACGGCACAGTACTTTTGATATGTAAGTCGATAGGTAATAGATGCAACAGTACGTTCAGCGCGTCAGTCGGACATGACCGCATTTCACCTGTAGTTCCAACAGCTGCAGTTCTTTGCTTTATTAATGTTATAACTCTTACTTTTACTCTTACTTTTACTGGGTAGCGATCCACAGGTAAGAATTGCACGTATTACGGCTGTGTAGAACCACAGAACTATTCTTGGTTTAAGTCCCCAGTTTTTGCCGAAGGTTTGTTTGTAGCCGTAAAAAGCGGTACGTGCTTTCTCCGCCCGTTGTTCTATATTTATCTTCTAGCTCCAGGATACCTTGCACTAGATGGTAATATTAGTTGATGGCCGTTTATGCGAGGGAGGTTAAAGTCCGATACTTTGGTTTTAGTGGTAAAGAGCATCAGTTCAGTTTTATCTGGATTGACACCCAGGCCGCAGCTTGCAGCCCACAGTAAAACCGTACCCAAGTACCTTTTTAATATTTATCGCAAAGTCAGCGTCGCAGTTAATTTTGAAATTAGACACTACTGCCAGCCTAAACAAAATTATAATTATTTAAAGGGTTATGTTTTTAAGATGGTGTGTCGAATCTCGATTCTAGATTTCATTGGATCCAGAGTCAGAGGGATTCAGTGTCGAAAGTGGCCGCGTCAGGACTTTTACCATAGAAGTAGTATACATAGTTGCACCCAGATCGGACATGGGTAGAAGAACGCTCTATGAGTGTCCTACGGTTTAACAATTAGTAATATTTTCTATTATTTGTTGCATTAAAATTGACTTGTTGCTAGATGGATCTTGTTTAGGTCGTGAATATGACAGTGCGCTTAAGCCAATACTAAGTCACCATGGTCCTACCTCCACAACACAGAGATGTCAACTACTGATTTTTCATATTTGATGAATTGAGAACTGACCCCATAACACCGCAGGATCAATGTTAATAGATTTGCTGTAGATTTACACCTTGCTCCTCCGGTAGAAGGAACTGTTATTATAGTAATAATAGCAATACACAACAATAACTGATACTGAAAATAATTAAACAATATGTACGACATACGTGGATACCTTTATACGTCAGCTTTGATTACTCAAGAGTTTCCATGGCGTAATTATGAAATATGTCACTGTCATAAAAAGTTCTCAAAAGTAAATAAAAATTTAGGTTAACACATAGTATTTATAGCTATACGCGAACTGTGACCATTCAATAACAATTTTTAGTATTCGCTGCATGTTAAGAAGCCCAGGGTCTTTCAGCCTTAAATAAAACTTGGCGTATATATGTTTGCGGTATTATTTGTAGAACATAAAACTTGTAAAAACTATTTTATCACTTCTTTTTAGTTCCACACGCATCTTAGGATTCACGCGCCTTACCCACTTTGACCTCTATAGAGAATTGCGAGTAACATCCGCTACAACTAATCAATCAATCGATCCACACCTCTCTGTTCTGATCTAATATTGATTTTAAGCATTGACGCAACTAAGTTCCGTGTCTCCACTTATACACAGGCGGACTCCAAAGCTATCAATGAAATTGATCTTGGCGTTAATTTGCAATTCAAATAAAATGGCAATTCACGCGTCTATCAGTCTGAAAAGGTTCTACTGTCTCGAAATAGAAAAAATGGCACGCGATTCAAGACATTCACACTCTTGGTGGCTGTCCATTCCAGGCGTAATCCAAGATTAAGACACAAGCTGCGAATTTTGAAGCAAGTGCATTTTTGTGTCAAGTGCACAGCTTGATGCACTTCAGTCTCATAGAGTCGAGAGCCAAATAAATAACAGATTAATGGATGAAAATTGCTAATGTGACGTCAGTAATTGAAGATTAAATTTTCTCAATGGGCATTCAAATCTTAAAAGTTTGTTTTGAGTACCGGCGGAAATAGAGAACAACGACTTTTTACAATAAGCGTAGTACGAGGAGAAATCAAGATAGAATAGTGCGCGTCGATGCTGTTGAACTTAGTGTTTAAATCTTTGAATGTTGTTATTTATGGGGGTGTTCAAATGCAATCAAGGGAAAGGCACAATGAAAGGAATGTTAAGCCTCAGTTACAATGGCTCTGATCCGATTCGGCAACATCGGAGGAGAAAATTTTCTAGGCACCGCACAATGATTCCGTTCCCACATCCGTCAAAGTGACACTATCGAGCTAAAATTTTGATTTTCAGTTAGTTGAAAGAGTTGGTGAAATTCAATAATTCACCTCTTAGCGTCGGAATGGATAGAAGTTGAAAGTTGGTCGTTTTGTGTCTCGGCTATTCATTCCGTTGATTGTGGCTAGTCGTTCCGAAATTCCCTTTAGATGTGTGTCAAATGGAGCAACTCAACACTGTCCGTTTTCTAGATCGGATCGGATCGGAGCTATTTTAGCTGAGGCTTTTCTTATCTACAACTATCCCAGACGCGAAGGAAGCCTTCCACTGTCTAGACTCAACGGTAAAGGGCCAATGAAAATAATACCAAGTTCGTGACCCAAACAAGGAGAAATGCGACAACCAGGCAAAATATGACCAAGGGCGACTACAACCTGGAGAATGTGGACCATTTCGGGATCACACCTTGTAATATACGCCAACGAACAGGACGAAGTAAAACAACGGATCACACCAGCAAAGAAGACGTATTTCACGGTCCTCCCGATCTTAAAATCGAAAAAAGTGCACAGGCAGATCAAAGTTCGCATACAAGACCATAATAAGACCTGTGCTACGATATGCAAGCGAAACGAGAACTCTTAGCCAAATGTCTGAAAAATCAATGGACGCATTTGAACGACGAATTTTTTTGAAGAACCAGTAAGGGAAGGCACTGAATGGTGTATCCAGGACATCAATGAGTTGTTTAACATATATGACGACCCAGCCGCATCGACTCTTATAAAATTTCCTAACCTACAATAGCCATGTGGAGCGAATGGACAATGGAAGAAGAAGCTCTGGCCAAACGACCATTGGGCAAACCGCGGAAAAGATACAAGGGCTCAGTTCATGCAGATTGCAGATCGCTTATTAGATGCAAAAATTGGAGGACGCGGGCGCTGAACCGAGATGATTTCAGACAATGTATCCTGCAGCCCTGGACCGATTTGGGCTGTCGCTTCATTGATGATGATCTCTTGCACGTGGAACAAACTAAATGTTAATCTTTGCTCTTACTTACAAATGATCCACATACCCTCTTCTGCCATACGCCACTGTCTCCTCCCTTTAAACTTATTTGAAAGTGGTATCAAAATTTAAAAAGATTTTCCCTCTTCCCTCGCTTAAGTTGACCGCACTATTAATACGAATCTACTCTGCGTTTTTGTTGTGAAAATTGGAACTTTATCTCAAAGGCTGTGTGTTGATACTTCTTATCTCATTAGAGTCCCTTGAGGAGTTGAGAGTTTTCCTTTTCAACGGACACTGATTACTCGACAAATTACGACCCCTTTAAATTGATTTCTTTTAAATCAAGACTAGTTAGTCAACAGTCTGTGCGCAACTTTATTGTTTTTTGGGTAGAAGTCCGGAACGCGTTTTATGCAGAGTGTACAACTGACAACCTAAAAAATAACGTTCCAAATAGCCTTCTGGCTATTCTCTAGATTGCCAGAGCATAGTAACCTACACCGCATCTCTGCATAAAACACATTCCGGACTTCTACGAAAAAATAATGAAGTTGCGCCCAGCGTATTGGCAGATTTTTTATTTATTTATTTTTTGTTTTTTTCAATTTCAATAAAAACATAGGCGTTAAAATGTCGACGTAGCCCTTTAAGCTAGTATTACACTTTTTGACCAAGTGGTTAAATTGCAGTAATAAGCAATGCGATATAACGAATTCCAATTAATCTCACAGTATCCGCTAAGTCAAATTCGCTATGTCGCATCGCCTATTACTGATATTTAACTACTTGGTCAAACAGTGTAATACTAGCTTTAGTGATTGAATATGAAAAAAATCTGAAACCGTCTTTTCGGCGATTATAGTAAAAGCGAATTCGATATCTCATTAGAACTAAGAGATATGTATATCAGAATTCGTGAAAATGTACACAATAACTTTACACCCGCATACGGGCCAGATATCGAAAAATTTTGAAAAATGTTTCTAAGCGCTGATATAAAGAGCCCGCACAAATAAAATTAATTTGATAACTCGACATGTCTTAAGCCCCGTTTACACGGTGATAGTTTTTGCGATAGTTGATGACATGATAATTACTATCGTCATAACTCTCATCATGTAAACTTCTCGATAGTTACTTTCGCGCTATCATGATAGCACTAACGCACTATCACGTTAGACGAGATAGTTGATATCACTATCGCGATAATTTTATCTTGAAAATTTATTTTGACATTGACAAAAAAGTATTTAATTTGACAACATAATAAAAATGTTGGTTATTGAAAAAAATATTACCATATTCAAAGGTAAGGACGATTGATTTCTTGCCTGTAGTTATATATTTTTTCTGAATTAGACAATTGATTTCGTTGCGGATATTAATTTTAATATTAATTAAATATGGTTTTAATGGAAAAGCATCTTCACACAGTATTACTGATTCTTGTGGAAAATTCAATTCATTTTCCTCTATTGATCGTTGAAGACAAGATTTTCCAAATATACCGCTGTCTGATTGACTGCCATAGCTTCCAACGTCAATATATGTGAAATTGTAGTCGTGATCCACTAACGCAAGCAACACAATACTAAATGAGCTCTTGTAGTTGTAATACAGAGATCCTGAGTTCGGAAGACACTGAATCACAACATGTTTACCATCAATGGATCAAACACAATTTGGAAATTTCCATGACGTGTTAAATCCACTTATACGTTTGTTCCAGGCACACACTGCATAAACAATGTAACTATTGCCTAATTTCACTGTCGTACTATCGCGTCGTGTATATAGCAGACTATTTCACTATCATACTGTCACACTATCGTGCAATTTGATTGGATTGGGGAGGGATTCCTCCAAGCACCGCGACCAGTGGTCTATTGTGCTATACCTCATAGATCTTTCTCCAGTTTCAACCTAGAGGTCCTCACTCAGCTTTATTTCTCACAATAGCACTATCATTAAAAACTATCACCGTCTAAACGAGGCTTAAAAGATATAACAAAATTTGTGAAAATGTGATTAAAACGCGTCTCACAGATATTTTTCTTACTTCACCTTTATACGCCAATAAAAACCAGATTTTTTTTGCTTCAATGACTTCTGTAGTAAATCTTCATATAGTTCCGTACTAAGTTTCAACTTTTTGGCATAAGCCGTTTCTGAGATACAAAAAACCGCTCCCCACCCCAGTATCTTGCTACCGCTTCAAAAATTGTATTATAATTTTTTTCTAAGATGTCTCTGTAGTAGTTCTATATAGTCGTCAATTTTTAGCTTTCTATTCATTTCGGTTTTCGAGAAATAAAAATCTTGCAGAAGTCTACTGGGCCTAACTCCTGTGAAAATTGTAAGGTCAAATCTGGTACGGTTCTTGAGATACACAAATTAACTTTTGTTTTAAAAATTTCCATTTTACCACTTCCGTGCCCCACCTCCCCCCTCAAACATTTAAAATTTAGTATACTGCACTTGTAAACCTATACACAGAAACCAAATTTTATTTTTTTGGTTCGAAGGATGTTGTAATCCAGAGTTTACACCCTCCATCCCACCTCCCCCTTTCAAAATTTTAGTCCTAGTATTTCTTGACGATTGCAAAGTTCAACCTTTTGACATCAACCGTTCCGGAGATATAGATTTTAGAATGGTTCGATCTTAGTTTTCGTGCGTTTCGGACGCATTGTATTCTAGGTGAGAGATATAAATTTGGTTTTTACTTCCACGAACTTTTTATATAATAGCCTAAAAATCAATTTCAGAATTTTTTCCGATATTCAAACCCTAAGGAGGTGGGGTGTAAAGAGTGTTTTGCTAAAAACATATCTATTTGAAAGAAAAGCGAATATTTTTGGTCCGTCGAGCCGGTTTTCAACTAGCGAAATATAGAAACTACAAGAAACTGAACAATAATTTTACAGGTAACTTGAATTGTAAAATAGTTGTGACACATTTGATTAGAAAATTATACTTTTTCGGATTTTACCTATTTCATTTTTCAAATAGGTGAAATACAGGTGTGGCAAATGTCCCTTCTTGCACCCTTCGAAGGGCGCCCGTGAACTCATTTGTTTTGGAGGAAAAAACAATGAGTCCGAAACGCTCGAAAGCTGAAACTTAGACATTTTAAAACTAATATCCACTGAACGGTTCATGCCATAAAGATAAAACGTGGTGATTTTATGCAGACATTTTTTTGGTGATGAGGTTGAGATGAGGTTGTTTACGGCGTCGTGGTGAAAAACATTAAATTACGATATCTCGTTAAGCAATTATGACACCGGCGAAAGATGCTGAATATAAAATTTTTTAAGGGTGTATTGGAGCACGCAAGAAGGCAATAGTGCTAACAATTTTTAAAGAAAATCGGAAGTTTGTTCAAAATATAAAGTCTTATACCTCGATTTCACTGCTAATCCAATCCAAAGTTTGATCTATTTGAAATTCATTATATCGCCAAAAACAAGATTAATCACACTCACCATAGAAACATTTTCCGGAATTCTTATAATAGCGCTGATAGATACTATTCGCAATCACTTTAATGTTATCTCTTCGTGGCTTAAACAACTAAAATTTTTTCTAAAAATATGAACGATGAAAATATTTTTTTTTGTTATCGTTAGTTGCTGATGTATATTTCTTGAACTATCGAAAAAATAAGCTATTTTTCAATAATATATTCAATTTTATTGTTCCAAGGATAAGAATAGTACAATGTTATGATCACGATAGTGTTATTATTTTGATTATTGTTCAAAAGTTATTGTTTATTAATTTTTTGCTCCTTTGTTGTGTATAATTGTTAATGATTTTACCTGATTTTTTTATGTTTTTTGTTAGTTTACTGTCATACATAAATAACTTTTGGATAACTATTGTTCTTTTTTTTTAAATTATAAAACATGTTCATAATACTATGTTTCACTTTATAATTTTAATAATAAAGTATTTTTTTCAGTAATTATATTGGGTTTTCGTCGACTAGTTGGAAATTACTATGTTTGATTTTTTATTTTGGTGTTTCCTTTTCATTAAATGAAAAATTTATTTGTATAACATCATGCATTCAGTAAATTTATTTAAATAATTTTACTAATATTTTTATTCTTATAATTTAAAGCTCGTTTGATTGTTTCTCTTGTTTCTTTGATTATTTTTAGGTCCACGTGTTATGTTTTTAATAATATGAAACTATTTTTTTTAAGCTCGGTAATACTTTGGTTGTAGTTATATAATGACTTCACTAAATTACAAACTTTCAGGCGTGAAAAATAACTGCTTTAAAGCCCAGGGAATTTGGTATTTTTCTATCTTAATTTCCGTTGACTATGGCTTTGTATATTCGATCAGGTATGTACCACAAAATTTTCAATAAAATATTAACATAATGCAATAGCATCATATCCATGACGACATAAATTAATTGCTAGAAGAAAATCATCTAAAAACTAGTTTCTACAAAAAATAATCAAAGAAACACGAATAAAAATTCAACGAGCTAACGCTACCGGTATAAACAAGGATGGAATCACGGAATCTGTCTTAATTGCTAAAATTAATTTAACAAAACAAATAATAGAACCATCTATAAAAAAAATTTTCTCTACAGGTTTAAATAAAATATTGCATATTTTACTAACGAATAAATTTTAATTTTAATATGAATGTTTCATTTTTATCATATTTAGTTTAAAGTGTTTTCACCATTTTCTTTGCTAAACTACTAAAATACGGGTTTGTTTTAAATTGGATTTAACGAATTTGTCTAAAACAAATTGTTATACTTAATACTCGATAAGTATTTTAATTAATTTTACTTTTTTTTGTTAAATATATAAAACAACTACATGGCTAGTGGATGGAGCTATATACGAACTTACCAAATTAATAATAATAATGAATATAAACAAAAAGAAATGACGAATTATAAATTAAGTTTTTGGTTTAGTTAATCTAATTTCTAGGTTTATTATAATATTACAAAAATTTCGTTTTATTAATAAGACGAATAAATTAAACAAATTACATTTGTTATTTAGTAACATTTTGTTTCGATCGAACATTTTAACATTATGAGAGAAGTTTAGTTGGGATAATTAAAATATGATTTTTATTATGGCATGTAAAAAATCTACCGAGTATTTTGTTTTTCTTTTAATTGTTTTCTCGTATTAAATACTGAGTATTTTATTTTTATTTATTTATTTATGGGTTGATAGGATACTAATTTCGAGGGGCAGTTTATTGTTTTTATCCAGTTGAATTAGCTAAAAATCTATAATATTTTATTCTTTTCTTTATATTTTATGAGTAATTGTAGGTTTAGAGTTTTAATTCAATGAATTTTTTCCATTTGGGGAATGTTAAGTTGGTGTTAAGCTAGTATTACACCATATGTTATGTCTGTCAAATTGCAGTAATAACCAATGTGAAATAGGTTTTTTCGAATTAATCTCACAGTATCCGCTCGGTAAAATTCGCTATTTGCCTATTACTGCAATTTGACAGATATGGCATACTGTCAAATATTTGACTAAGAAAATTTGACGAAAAATTCAGTCAAATTTTTTCTGTCAAATATACATATAATATAATAATAGACCTTACACTAGCTGTCAGCAATTGCCAGTACATTTGCCAGTAATATTTGACAGCGTGGCATACAGTGAAAAACTAGCTTTAGTATTACTTTTGCACTCTAAGTGACAATATATATATTCTCGATAAGCCTATATTTGGTGTTTGAGGTAAATTTTTTATTATTGTTATTAATTTTTTTGCATGTACACTATTTTGTCGACGGTAGATATTGTAGATTGTTCTCTCTTCTAAAAAAAGAATGATGCTGTAAAGGGTGAATGACAAGTTCCTTTTTCCGTTTAGCTTAGTGGTCCTCAATTCCTGAATCCTAAAAGGAATCGTGGTAATTAACGCCTGGTAGACAATCCTTCAGTGTCAAAGAAAGTTATCCATAGCATGACTGTTGTTCGGGGAGTTCTTTTACTGTACTTGATTTGAAGAGAATCCTGGAACCCATAATCGCGGTAGAGAGATTTGCCCAAAAAATCTAATGGGGACCCCTGATTACATTGATCAAAATTCATGTGGAAGGACGACTAAAAAGATTCCGAGATTCTAACCAATGGTTTTCCATTCATCAAGTGGTAAAGGACATCATCTGGAAATCCACCTGTTCATACGAGCAACGTTTGAAGTATGAAGGACTCTATTACATTGATTGGTCCAGGTTATTAGTAAGGCTAGGGCTATATGATCTGGTCCGGAGAAACTTCTGCATGATCTTGATGGGTTTTTCCTTCGAATATTTATTATCGACGTGGGACCTATTCTCCCGGGACCTGAAAAAACTGGAAGAAGTAGTTCGAGCCTTACTCGATCGGTCGCAGATACTTAGGCACTCGGTTCAACTGTTAAAAAGTCGTCCCTGTTACTTTTTACCTTAAAACCCCACTTAAAAAATGACCAAAAATTTACGACTTACCGGTATTCGATACCCAAACTCCATGCACCCCATGCAATGTAAAGCAAAGCTTTAATTTTCAATGGAATTTCATTCACTTCAAAAGCTTTATGGTCCTGGTGGTTCTCAAATTGTTCAAGAAACGAGAACAATTCGAATTTTATTCGAGAATCGTTATCCGTTCCACAATTGCGGTTCGAAGAATAAAGCCCCGAGTTAGGAGAGGTTTGGGTAATAGTTGCGACTCTTTTGAATTAAAAGGGATTACGTACTGCAAGAGAGTCTGATATAACTGTTGGACTACTAAATGCCTTGCAATTAACAACGGAAATTTAGATGCGCAAATCAGTGTCAAAAAGAAAGGTGAGCAGATAATAAGGTTTCTTCGCCGAACCCGATGATAGTGAACCCTTTACTTAGACATAAGGGAGGACCCAGCATTTTTCTACCGGTGGACGAAAGGAAAAACTACTGCTACTGGAGGAAGAAATGGTTGTGACTGCGAAAAGCAATGACATGAATCATTCTGAATCATTCGTTTAATCTTAATCCAAAGCATCTCACGTAATTATCAATGACGTATATTTTTGCTTGCGTACATAATAATTTGACGCACTTGAAAATTAGCAATCTGTGTGTGTAACCCAAGAAGATGTAAATCTTGGCTTCAGTCTTTATTTCTCACTGGACTCTGGAGGTTCATTTACAGGCTTAAGATCCATAGCCAGGGTATACTTTCTCAGCCAGAAGTACTGGAGATAGTATAGTTTCTCAGCTCAATGAGCTAGAAAATTAGAGGCAATACTGATCTTCGGATATCTAGGCATGTTCCAAAGAACACAGTTGAGATTTCTAGTTAAGATATTCTCAGAAATCACTACAATTCCCGCAGCTTCAAGTTCTTCTTCTTTTTAATGAAAGCCTCGTTCTATTCGGTAAAATGTTTTGATTTTTGCCACAGTTTCTCTCGAGTTCGACCAATAGACGGTCCATTCCAGAAACATTCTTTGATGCCACTAAAGGGATGACTACATTCTGACTCCGTGTCGCTATTACAAGACTGTTGTGGTTGAGTATTAATCAAATCCCCTGGCAACATAAGCAAAATCCATGTGATAGCTTTGTTGAAGTTAAGAACTGTGATCAGCTAAGTTTTTATGTGCTGAATGGTGAATTTTAAAGTAAAACGGCGGTAGGAACTAGTTCATTTAAAGAATTCTCGTAGGGGCGGTTTCAACTATGTTGACGATACTCGGTATTGGTTCCAAGGAATATGTGAAGGCGAACAGAATTGATTGACATTCTCGAAATCGGTATTTGTGTCGATGGAATTAACCAGTCTTATGATTCGGTACGCTCGATTGTGTGATTGTCCAGCTTTTGCTCCAAAACGACTGGCCAAGGCGTTTTTAATTAAGAAGTCGAACCGGCTTGGGAAAATTGAAAGGACTGCTTAAATGATGAACTGACTTAATGAAGAGGAAGGAGCTCGATAGCAGTTTTGCTTACTTCCTCTGTAGGCAGAAATTATAATGTTGAAGTTGGCTTGATGAAGGAAGTAGCCCTTTCGCAAATATTATGCGTTTACGTCCTAAGACGGCAAAGTATCTTGGTGTTATCCTCGATTCAAAGCTGAGCTGAAAACTCAACATACCGGCCCGTCTGGCCTTCTACGCCTGCAAAAGAACCTTCGGCAAGAAGTGGGGACTCAAACCTAGGATGGTTTTGTGGCTGTACACTGCCGTAATACGTCCAATTCTCAACTACGGGTCGCTAGTCTGGTGGCCAGCTTTGAGTAAGGATTATAATATAACTAAGTTTAGTAGAGTTCAACGAAGTGCGGCAGTAGGCATAACAGGTACTATGCGGTCATGCCCGACCGATGCTCTAAACGTGCTACTCCACCTCCTACCAATCGACCTTTATATAAAAAAAACCCGCATCAAACAATGCCGTCAGACTCAAAGAATCTGGGTGCTGGTCTGCGAAACCGTACGGGCATAGCAACATCCTGGGACAGTTACCAAAGGAATTGGTTACGTCACCGACTGACTACATCACCCCCAAACTGAGCTTCATGAAAGGCTTCTCTGTTGGTTTCCCAACTAGAGAGGAGTAGAAGAACGGTGCGGTGGAAACAGACTTCGACACGATAATATTTACCGACGGTTCAAAAATGGACTGCGGGGTCGGTGCAGGAATATTCTCTGATACACATAATGTCGCTAAGTCCTACCACCTACCGGACCACGCTAGCGTCTTCCAAGCGGAGATACTGGGGATCCGTGAGGCTTGTCGGACAGTGAAACACGACTAATCGCCAAAACGCAACATCGTTACTTTCACCAATAGCCAAGCCGCAATCAAAGCACTAGATTCGGCTACCATCTTCTCTAAACTGGTACAGCAATGCCGTAGCAAACTAGCCGGTTTAGCGGAGTGGCTCAAAGTTTCGTTGCTCTGGGTCCCGGGGCATAGAAACATAGTGGGAAATGAGCGGGCTGATGAACTGGCCAGGAAGGGCTCCGTTCTTCCCGGCTCTTTTGTAGAACTAGTCCACGTTCCTTTGGGAGTTTTCAAGAGAGACATACTCTCCCACTTCCAATCAGCGGCTAACTCCAGATGGAAAAGACTAACCTCCTGCGCCATATCTAGGAAGATGTAGCCAACTTACAACCGAACCAAGTCAAACGAACTTCTATACAAGACCCGGGCAGACATCTCCAGAATCACGGCGATTGGTACGGGTCACTGGCCAATTGGACATCATGCTGCCAAATTGGGCATTCCGTTTAATGCACACTACCGCAGCTGCCAGGACACAAATGAGCGAGAGCCACTCGTTCATTTCCTTTGCGAATGTCCGGCTTTAGCTAGAGCCCGAGAGCGAGCACTAGGCAAACCATTCTACGGTGACCTGAGTGAGATTTTGGTTAAGAAAATTGGATAGTTATTACTCTTCCTGGACAGTACAGGATGGATATAACAGATCAATTTTCCTCGCACTCATCCTTTAAATTCCCCAGTCACAACAACTCATAACATCCGGGTTTAATACGAGTTTGTGGTTTCAAAACGGATATTGAGCTAATTGAGCTCCGTCTAGAGGACAGAGCTGCCACGTAAACCAACCAACCACGTCCTTAGTAGCGAAGAATTGATAGTCCTGGATGTAGGCAAGATGTATACACTTTGCTTAGAAGTTCAATCGAGTATAAGAAATTGTAGGAACCTAGGGGATCTAATCTTAATTTTGATGAAGGAGGAGCTCGTAAATACGGACCCAATCAGAATGTAATTTTCGTAAGTCATTAGTCAAATAGTCTTCGGTAAAGTGCGTGAACACCTTGAATTCTCTTAACATTGGCCTAACTGCCGACTAATAGTGGTAACTTTCATATTCGTACTTAACTCGATTTCGCATAAAAAACGTGGCTCGAGATACGAGTACTATCAATTTGGAGGCTAGGTATTTAGGTGTAAGGTTACAGGTAGAAAGACTTTATGTTTGGAAGATAATTTGGCTTCCTCTGTCATGAAAGCCTCAATTTGGTCTACTGTAACGTCCTCCAAGGGTATCTACAGTTCCTTTATTTTTCTGGGGCTGCTGATGAAATGCAGATATGTCGAAAAGGGTTTGTCGGGAATTTTGGAGGTTTCATATGAAACGAAAAGGAACTTTTGTAAGTTAGTCCCTCGGCTTCACAGAGAATGTGTTCTGATGTAGATTGCGTATCTCCCTTTGTCATGTAACAAAGTTTAGGGGTGGCTCACGGAATGGATGTGATCTCAATGTAGTTAGCCTCTGAACCTTGTATAGCCCTTCCGTTTTGGACTTTGGATGAACTCCATTGACACCTATTTGTACATCTTGAACAGTTTTGTATTCCTCTGTTTTCCAGGAAAAGGATACTTGCCTTAGGTGGGTTTCAATTGTCGCCCAATGCAACCGTCAGGTAGTATTAGAGCGATAGTTCAGACTTAAGCAAAGTACTTTGTGAAAGTGGTTCCTCCCCGTATTTTCAGGGATCGAGGAACAAGTAGCAAGTATTTGGTCTCGGAAAGGATTACCTGACAACCATTACACTATCCGCGAATAGTTCTGACCAAGACTCAGAAACATCAAGATCTCCACTGCTACAAGCAACAAAATCAAGCAAAAAGAAGTTCTATGGCAAGCAAAGAACATTATTGAATATGAGTCTATCAAAACGAATGGTGCTCTTTTGGTGGATCCAATTTTACCAGAATAAGAGACCAGGTAAAGGATGAGTTACTTATCCAGTGAGTTACTTATGAGTTATTGCCACTCCGAACCAAATCGGTTCGATGATAAAGGAAGAGTATCACGGAACTAACAAATAATGAAGAATCTACGACTGACCAGAGGGATGCTCAACTCTATTTCTACTTACTACTTTGAATTCAAGCCCCAAGTACTTACTGCACTAACGAAAACAAATCATTCTTGAAGTCACAGTCAACGGTTGCATTAACTCTTGTACGACGTCGTTATGACGTTGGCAACTTCATGTGATAGGCATATTGTTCGATTGGTTCGATTTGCGTCCTTTTTTTGGGTCTCACTGCCAACGACAGTTTTCGTGAGATCCTACGTACATCCGCACCTACATAAAATAAACACTGCTATAAGATTTAGTCGTAAAAAAACATAAATTTGCGATGAATAAAGAAAAAAAAACTGAAGGTCTCTTTCTACTCCGGCAGAGACGTTTGAACTTAAAAACCGCAGAATCATTACCAATCTACTCATGCATTTTCTGTTAAGAAGGTCAGTTATCGCGCGAAATATTAGTATGAATCTATAAAACAAAGCTTAATCGAGAAATGAAAAAAACTTCACTTCTCTTCAATCTTCTGGGTCATCGTTGAGGCCACACAATTCGACGCTTTGGTCTTCGAGACTTCGCTTCAGGTTTTCAATTGTAGAGAGAATTAGCTGATGCTTGGTGTTGGGACTGGCTACAGCGAATTCGTCCAATTTCGGTTCGAGTACTGAGTTTGTTGTCTGGTTTATGTCCGTGCTGGAACCTTTTAACCCCTGTCGTTCTCGTCGAAGATTTGTAATTTTTTCCAGAATCGCTTTTTTCGGAATTTCTGAAATTAAATTCAATTTTTATTAATTTTTTAGCAAGGGGTTTGGGTAGGAAAGTACCTGACTCTAAATCGAGGCTTTTCTTGATCCGTTCGAAAGTCGAACTGCCTTTGTAAATCTTTCGTTTTAGAGGTTCGCTTTGTGGACAGTAGGTGCTAATCGATGTCCTGTTTCCCATGTCTATCGAACGGAACGCCATTAGCGGTGGCTTCTTCGAATCGGATATGTTCCGATTTGTATAGTCCGATTCGTCGTAGCACGTCATCTTCTCGAGCTGCAGAACTACGTTACGATTGTTCAAATCGTCCTTGAGGTCATTTATTTTCCGAATAGCGACTTCGTTGAGGTCATTTTTTTGATTGCCATTCATTTCGGATTCGGCTCTGGGATTGGATCCTCTTCGCTGTAGCAAGGACTTCTTACTGTTGTCCTCTTCCGAGTCGGAATCCGAGTAGATAGTAACGCGCGGTGACTGGCTTCTTACTCGACGCCGTAGCTGCGATGGTGAACCGGGCGGGCTCTTTAAAGTCCTTCCGTTGAGCTGAAGTTGCGGTGACTTGATCGCTGCTGGTTCGGTAACGCTATTGCGACGTACCACTTCCGAAGGATCCACGTTTTGACTAATGAAGTTTGAGACGTGCGTTTTGCGAGGACTAAATCGACCGCTTTTGGGGCTGTTCGGAGCCGATGTTGTGTCGTAACGAACGATATCCAGTCGCTTGTTGACAAGCAAACCGTCCGAATGAGGTTCTGCAACTTCAACCAATTTTAGCTGTTTCGCAACTTCACGCTTCAGATCCGCTTCACAGTTTCGCAACATTTCCACCCGCTTGTTTGTTGGAAGATTGCAAACTCGCCGAGGACTTGCAACTGGAGTTTCTCTGTAAAGTGAATTGAATTTTAATAATAAAGGTATGAATACCAGGGGTCGAATCAGGACTACGTGGGGGTAATTTTTTGTTTGCAAAGGAAAATTCTACGAACTCGTGATAGAGACGTGTTGGACGTGTGTGCCGTGGCTCTGTCATGCGGGAACCATGTTCTTTGCTTATAACCAGGAAAGTTTTCAGGTTCTGGGACCAAGAATTCATCTAACATATCCACATAATTCAATAAATTCACTATAGCTTTGCGTCCCCTTTCGTTTTCAAAAAGTACGGGCCGATTATTCCTCGCGCTGACATCGCAGCACCTACAGTAACTTTTGGCTATTGTAGGGGTTTCTGATGCTTGCATTTTGAACTTGTTACACTCCAGACTGGTGCTGCTATTGAAGCCCGGAAAGCAACCTGAACAACCAACGGCATACCGGCCACTATGTATGCTGGACTCATTGGGGAAAGTACTGGAGAGCATTATCAGTAACCGACTGCAGGAGTCACTCGAGAGACCTGGAGGTCTATCTGAGCAACAATTTGGATTTCGCCGAGGAAGATCCACCATCGACGCCATCCATGCTGTCATGAGAATTGCGCGTGATGCGACATCCGGTGAAAGATGGAAAATCGGCGACAAAAAGTACTGCGCAGTGGTAACACTTGACGTCAAGAATGCCTTCAACTCAGCGAGCTGGTTGCGAATAATGCAAGCAGTAAATAGTTTCAACGTACCGGGATATCTACAGGGAATCATAGCTAACTACTTCGAAGAAAGAGTTCTTCTGTATAACACCGAAGACGGCGTCAAGCGCTATGACGTTTCACGAGGAGTCCCACAGGGCTCAGTGCTTGGCTCCTCATTATGGAACATCATGTATAATGACGTTTTTTGCATCGAGCTTCCAACGGACACCACATTGGTTGGCTATATCGCACTAGTGGTAGTAGCGAAACATATCCCCGCCTTGGAAGTTCTGTGTAGTGATGCGATCGATAGAATTATGTAGTGGTTAAGTAGTGCGGACCTGGAGTTGGCTTCGCATAAAATGGAGGCGGTTCTTTTGAGCTCTGGTGAAGTGGGTGGGTGAAGTTTTCACATTCAGAGCCGGCGAGCACGAGGTCATCTCGCAGCCAAATCTGCGATATCTTGGGGTGTTAATTGATACTCGGATGTCCTTCAAGGACCATTTTCTGGCGATCAGCGAAAAGGCTTCAAAGGTGAATGGTGCACTCTCACGCATCTTGTCAAACATTGAAGGACCACGCTCCAGCAGGTGAAAACTGTTAGCAGCAGTCACGAGTTCCGTATTGCTATACGCTGCGCCGATCGGGCACATGCAACGAAGAAGAAATCGTATATAGCCGGAATCCGATCAATCTATCGTCTTAGCGCACTAAGGATTGCTAGTGCTTTTCGAACAGTGTTTGATGAAGCAATAGGAGTAATGTCGGCAATGTTACCAATTGACATACTAGCGTGTGAACTTCAGCGATTCTACGTAGCAGCAGATGAATCATCGAAAGTGGACGAGCGACGGCACAGTATCCAGGAATGGCAAGGACGCTGGGAAAGTGCGAACAAATGGAGATGGACATTCACATTGATCCCAAACATCGACAGCTGAATAAGCCGCAATAAGCTGCTCAGCGGACACGGTTGTTTTAAGCAGTATCTTTACCGCTTCAAGCATGAGAAAGACCCGTTCTGTCCCAACTGCCCCCACGATATTGAGGTCGCGTGATATATCTTACTACACTGCCCGCGCTTCGACGTCGACCGAGCCGAGGTTGCGGAGGCCTTCGGAGAAGCTCCGACCGTAGAAAACTTCGTTAGACACATTTGTGACACAGGCCTCAAGTGGCAAGCGTTCCAGACTGCAGCAGCATGGATTATGTCGACACTTCGCCGCTTTGAGCGAATAAGAAACATCCAACGCAACGCACCACAGGAGACGACTGACTAGACTAGTCAGACAATAACTGACGGTTTTAGCAATATTGCTATGACGGCCTCCCGACGCAATACCTAACGGTGGTTCCGGGAGGATCCATCCGTACGACTGAAGAGATGTTTAGCGGGTTAAAGTCCTGCACTGACTTAGGCTTTCGATGCTTTTACTCCTCGTTAAAAAAAAATACTCCAGTAACGGAAATTCTGCTTATTCACAAGCCCGTTGACGTGAAAATGAGCCTTATCCGAAAATAAGATGTTGTCGAAAGTTGAAAAGTGCAAATACAACTTCTTTCCGGACCCAAGAGATTCTCTTGGTTTCAAGCAGAGTCATGCTTGCTGGCATTGGACCAGCATTAGGCGAGCCGTAAGCAATTGTATAATTGGGATATTCTTATGGTGTAACGCGATGCGCCCGTGAAGCAACGCGATGCGATGATAGCTGATCAGGATACATGTTAGTGAGAGTAACCAGTTGTAATGAATGAAAGTAACAATCTCATTTTAAAACTAGGCCAGGGCACAGGAACAGAAGTACATACCTTAAAGAAAAGTTAAGTACATACCTTAAATTAGTTGTCTTCATCGACACCAAAATCGTTTCAGCCTCGTGAATTAGCTGCTTGTATTTAACGTCCGCTTCCAAATCGGCTTTAAGCAGAGCCTTTTCGCTTTCGGCAATCGCAATGAAACGTCCTCGAACCGTATGAACCTCGGTAAGCGTTAAAGAATTCGAGCGTTGCGTAAGCGTTGATATTTTCGACGGTCTGGAAAGATCCTTATTGAAACTGAAGATTTTGAAATCAAGCGAATCATACTTTTTACTATCGACCGATTGATTGCGTCGCAAACATACCGGCGTTCCGCCAACACTTCGAGACTCTCGACTATTTTGAATCGGCGAACAACGATCCTTGTTCTCCGAACTTTTCTTGCGTGTCTTCAAAAGTCTTTTTCGACGTCTCGAATTAGACGCGTCCTCATTTTGTTTTCGACTACGACGCACCTTGGACGCTCGACGCTCCAACTGATAGCTGAAATAGGAACAGCTTCCGGTATTTCGGAAAACATCTTTTTCGACAATCTCCTGAATGGATCCCGTGTCAATGAAGTCGATGTCGAGCAGCTCGTCCGTATCGAATTCGTCGCCGGCATCCTGACCAGTATCCAAGTCCGATGCACAATCCGTTGGATCCGAATCACTGAAAATCGAATTGACTATTAGATAGGGAGCGTCTTGATTATTCCGAACAGAATTTGGGATATACCTTAAAATATCAGTCTCTTTCTCATAAACATAACTTTCATCGAACTTGCCCATCATTTCGTTTAGCGTTGCGTCCTCGTCGCTTTCCGGATGCCCTGAATGAATGGCATGATTTTCGGATTTTGAATGCTCGTTAATTTTCCTCCTTCGGATGGTACTCGGCGAAAAGTTCCGCTTAATGACTTCCACTTCAGTCGACGAGCTCGACTCCGAATCCGAAGACTTTTCGTTCTTTCTGAAAAGCAAGAAAATTACTGAAAATGTCCAGGTCCTAAGTGTCGTCATGCATCAAGTCCTACTCATTTTTATCACTTGCTCCAGCTTCGCTGCTCGACTTAATGCCCGAAGAGGACGAACTTGCATCAATTTCAATTTTCTTCGACAAATAGGTACATCCTCCTGACGAGGAGGTTTCCGTCGTTGAGTACCACGGATTTGTACGAATTCGACAACGTTGCCGGGGCGATGGAGCTGCAAATAATTAGTTTTAGTAATTAAGGTGGATTTCTCGATATGATCAAGGACCTGTCGTACATTCGAATCCTTTGTAGTTTTGAATCACCATATTGGCGGGAGGAATGGAATTTGAGTTCGGGCATTGTGACGCCTTCGCAGCAAAAAATGTCGGATCTGGAATTCCGAATCCTGCGATTTTATTGTGAGCTAAATCGAAAGATTCGGTCCTTCGGTGGTTGTTCGGCTGAAGAGAAACAATAGCTCATTAAACTAATCTAGCAGTTCCCAAAATGGTAGGCACTTACCAATGGTTCTTGTGGCGACATTTCTTCAATTTTATTCAGTCCGAATTTGTACCGAGTAGCTTCGATAGCCAACGAGTTTACTCCTTTAGGAAAGTAGTGCGTACCTGTTCGCATATTGATGTAGTACTCTGGAGGTGTATAGGTGGCACCTAAATCATACAATAAAAATGAACTTAGTAATACACTAAAAACGTAAGAAATTTTGTTTAAAAATTTATAGCAGATAGCCGAAAGAAGATTTACTTTATCATCATCAGACATAGACGCCAGAACCAGTGATTAGCATTTGATAGAGATCGGGTTTTTTCACAAATAATCGTGAATTGTTGTATTACCGGATATTTTTAGATTTTTAATAGGTAAATGTCCAGTATTTTAGTGTCTGATGTTATGTTGTAAAAGGAACTAGTTTTCCAAAAATCAAAATCGACAGTCAGCTTTGTTCTATGGTCACAGACTAGATACTCTACTAATGCCGCTTTTCGCATACTGAACAAACAAGGGTACAATTTGGAAAAGGAAGGAGACGCTGAACTATTCGCTTGACTTGCTTTAAATTTGTTGGTTGGTGGATTATGCCATAAAACTAGCGTTATTTTATTAACTAATTAATTAATAAAAAAGTTCTAGGATCGACCTGAAATTTCAAAGAAAATATACTACTCTCAAACAAACTCTCCCAAAAAAAATCCGTCTGTCCGCCGTACCCAAACGAGTTTGGAATGAATTTTGAATAAAAAAAAAAATACTGGGACCAGCTTGAAATTTCAAAGAAAATTTGCTGCCCTAATATTTTTTTTTTAAAAAAAAAATAACAAAAAAAGTCCGTCTGTCCGCCGTGTACGTCGTATGCCGTACGCAAATACGTTTAAAGGCTCGTAGTTCAGGAACCCCTTGAGCTATTAAGATCTAATTTGATTATGGGACAAATTGGATGGACCCCTTTAATTAATAATATCTTACAGGGTGGTTATGCGAGGGGTAAGATGGGTGGAGCGTTTTTGATGAAAAGATATGGTTTCTATATTTCAGGAGCCGCTTAAGGCTGAAAGTCGAAAGTTATACAGAGCTTTGATAGTAAAGCCATTAACACGATGGTTTACACATGTGAAGGGGTGTAGGAGTTAGGAGAAAATAATGCGTGCGAAACACTTGAAAGCTGAAATCGAGATTCTGGAATCCTTATCTCGGGTACAGTTCATATCACAAACTTGATACTTGGTGGTTGTTTGTAGATATACTTGATGAGTACATTAGAAATAATCTTTTTATGGGAGGTAGTGCCCCACATGGTACTACCTTCCTGTGGGTGAAAATTTTAAATTACGTTATCAAGCGGAGTGTGCTGAATGTAAAATTTTTGAGGGAGGCAATAGTGCACGGAACTGTAGGGACTAACAAATTTGAAGGCTCAAGTCTTATGCTACGATTAGACGGTCAATCAAAACCGTCAATGCATTGACACTGTGACGTCAAAATTACGTAGAATCTGATCACAAAGTTGTCAATTTAGTGTCAACCCGTGTGATCGTCATATTTGTGACACGTCGATGCATTGATATTAGAATTGACGACCTATTTGATACAAGTTTTTGACTTTATTCTGCTCGTCGCCTCTGCTTAACGTGATTCGAATCCGTCTGTTTGGGTTTAACTCCACTTGCCTCTGTTCGTATTAACTGCTCTGCTTGGCTCATCTCTGCTGTGCTCGTCGTGGCTTGTTGAAGCCCGTACCGACTCTGCACGCATTGACTCGACCCCGTCTTTGCTCGTCATCTCTCCCTGTCTTCGTCTCCGCGTGTGGCCTCTGCTCTGCTCGTCTTTACTCTGCTCGTCGTGGTTTGGCGTAGTTCGTCGTGCCTTTTCGTCGCTCATACCGGCTCGACTCCTGGCACCATTCTTCTCGCCTTGACTCGACCCTGTCGCTGATTATCATCTCGCCCCTGCTCTGCTCTGTTCGCATGCTCTGTTTGTCTGCTCTGCTCGCATGCTCTGTTTGTCTGCTCTGCTCGTCGCTGCTTTGCTCTGCTCGTCATTGCTTATCTCTGTTCTGTTCTACTGGACGTTGTTCGTCTCGGCTAGGCGTGGCTCGTCGTCCCCGTGTGATGGTCACTCTGAGTGATCATCAATTCTTCAAGAATTGATACTGAAACGACGCATTTTTACATGACGTCAGTGTCAATGCATTGACGGTTTTGAGTGACCATCTAATCGTAGCATTGTATCTTAAAAAATTTTTTTTTTTTTTTTTTAAATGCTTTATTATTTTATAATCTTAACAATTATACAATTATGTAATAACACTATGGACTTCTAAGGACATATCCTTGTTATATATTTAGTGAATTTTAGCTTAGTTGTAATCGTAAATTTAAATTCCAGGCAACCATTTTATAGGTAATTCAAGTTAATTTCATTGGTAAAAATAGTATTTCAACAAACTAAAAATTATTAATATTTTCTACTGTAGTACGTACAACTCTTTAACATATTTTTTACATTGTATAACATTCTCGCTTCTTTTAATATGAACTGGAAGTCCGTTAAACAATTTGCGACCGCGATAATTATAATGTCTTTGACCAGCTGCTGTTTGTCTAAAATCTATTTTGATGGTATTTAGTGCACCGCTGAAGGTTGTGCCTGCATTTATTTGCAAAAATTGACCTTCAATTTCTTTATAGGTTTGTATTGTAGAAATTAAATCAAATATTTTTCTAAGGGGAAGTACATCTGTAATGGGATATAGTTGAGATGTTGGGTAAGTCCGTTCTTTTTTTAAAAGGATTTTTAATAATGTTTTTTGCGTGATTTGCAGTGGTTTTAAAATTGCGTCTGTTGCACATCCCCAGGAAATGATTCCGTATTGTAGAATTGAGTGGACTAATGCGAAGTAGAAAAGACGCTTAGTTTCCTTTTTCATAAAAGATCTGACTTCGAAGCAAATGGGAATAAGTTTTTTCAGTCTGCCATTCATATTCAAAATTTGAATATCCCACTTCATGAGGTGATCAAAAATGATTCCCACATATTTTGTATTTGTTACTCTCTGTAGATGGTCGCAACTGCAATCTCGGGTAAATTCACTGGAGTGAATTTTAATATTCATACTATCTGGCTGTCATTTCTGTGTAAGGGAAAATGGCATGTAACAGGATTTAGTAGAGTTTAGGGTCAAATAGTTGAAATTTAGCCAATCCTTCATTTCGCACAAACCATGATTTGCTTTAATTCCCACATCTTTCCAGGATTTACCCTCAAAGTATAGCACTGTGTCGTCTGCGTAGCATATCATCTTTCTTAAAATAGGTTGATTATAAATATCATTGAAATTGTTACGTGTAAGCCTGGCAACCGCGCAACCGTGCAACTCGATCGTTACACATAATGAAAATAACAACAACCGAATACCTAGTTGCAAAATAACCCAATCAGAAATAAGGCGAAACAGCACGGTTGTATCTCTCTTCTTATCGGTTGCTCTCCAATGTACTAGAATCCAATTAGAATCAAAGTCGAAAGATCTCAAGCTCACTTGAACCTTCTACATACACCACTGAACGAAGATCGAAATCGAAAGCTCTAAAGCTTTCGAGAAGATTCCACACTGAACGAACATTCAAGTACATCCTAGACTGCAACCGGCTAGTATATAAGCAGGTGAAGCTTTCAGCAAAGGGACAGTAATTTTTATTACGTCGACTGTGACATCCAGCGTGTATACGCGACCGTGTTGGTAGAGAGCGAAAGTGATCGAGTCAAGCGATATATGGTATAAGCGGGCGGTATTGCTATACAGTGCGAATTATTGTGCGAATAGAATTTAATAGTGCGATTAATAAATAATCACTTATTTTTATTTTAACCGAATTGTGTTTTACTTGAAATCCCGGCGAACCCCTAGCTCGCAACAATATATAATAAGAGTATAACTGGTCCCAAGACAGTCCCTTGTGGCACTCCGTGACAGAAAGTTTTACGGTTTATACTGATAGTGTTATTGATTTTAACATACTGTGATCTGTCTTTTAGGTAACTTGAGATCCCGTCAACCCAGATTTTATTTATACCAGTCTCCGTAAATTTTTTTTATTTATTTTTTGTGTGGCATTGCGTCAAATGCCTTAGCCAAGTCTAGGAAAACGGCACATCTTTTTTTTCCTTTATCCAGAGAGGAACTTATTAGGCTGGTTAATAGGGCTATAGTGTCATGGGTGCTGCGTCCAGCTCGAAATCCAAATTGGTTATTATTAAGAATATTATGTGATTCGAAATAATACATTAATCTCTTCTTAGTGACCTTTTCAATAATTTTTCCGATACATATTAGATATTGCAGATATGGGTTTGTAATTATCGATTTGGCTTTTATCTCCAGCTTTGTAAATTGAGGTTACAAGAGCTGTCTTGTAAATGTTGGGAAATATGCCATTTGATAGGCTAAAATTAATCAAGTGCGTGAGGGGCATATTACAGCCATGATGTTGAACTTTATACAATAGGAAGACCCAATGGAGAAAATTTGGTCTAGGAAGGGCGGGATGGAGGGTGGTTATGGTGAAAAACAAAATGTTCTGGCTTTCATATCTCGAGAGCCACTAAAGATAAGAAGCTGAAAATCAGTACTTATAATTTCAGTCCTGGATGGGAGAAAGGGTGGTTTTTCTATCTCAGGGCGCAACTTTGTTATTTTTTTTGGATAGAAGTCCGTGACGCGTTTAATGCTGAGATGCGGTGTAGGTTACAATACGACAGATAACCTGAAAAATATCGTTCCAAATAGACTTGTGGTTATTTTTTAGGTTGTCAGTCATATAGTAACCTACGCCGAATCTCATCATTAAACACGCTCCGGACTTCTACCCAAAAAATAATAAAGTTGCGCCTAGACTGTTGGCAGATTTTTTTTTTATTTATTTACGTATTTTTTTCAATTTCAATAAAAACATAAGTAATAAAATATCGACTTAGTCCTTTATGGGTTGAATAACAAAAATTTCTGAAACCAATTTACAGACGATATCTCATCAGACCTAAATGATATGCGGGAATTCGTAAAAACGTTCGCAATCATCTTACACCCTTTTAGTGGTTGAATATCGCAAAATCCTGAAATTAGTTTTTAGATCATTATTTATAAAGCCCATAGAAGTGAAAGCCAATTCGATATTATTAAACCTAAAAGATTTGTCGGAGTTCGTGAAACGTTGAACAATATCACACAGCCCAGATCGAATAATGCTTAAATCGGTTTTTCCCCCCATTATATAATATTTGAAGCCTTTAGAAGTGAAAATGAATTCGATATCTCATTAGACCTATAAAATATATTGGAATTCGTGAAAATGTACACAACCACTTTCCCCATCCCCTTCTTAGAGGTTGGATATCGAAAAATTTGAAAAATATTGCTAGGCGTTTATATGAAGAGCCCATTGTAGTAAAATTGATTTAACGAAATTCGTGAAAATGGGAAAAAATAATTTCCATGGACATTTTTGTTACTCCACCTCTGTACACAGCAAACCATACAGTGTAATACTAGCTATGACTATGAAACATTTAGTATCATAGGGATGCAGGCATGACTTGATTAAAAGAGCAACACCTAATAGCGATTCGTACTTTAATTGAGCATTACTCAATTACTTTAATTGAGTATTAAAAACTGTTGCCTAAAATTTAGATCTCATTATCTCTATTTTCGAAAAAGCAAACTTTGCTTTTACAAATGCCACGACACATCGCATTACATTCTTATAATCGAAGGATTTCGTGGTCTACCCTCTTCAAAGGAATCAAAATAAATTTGTGCTGGCAGCTGTACCCGCTTTTCAAACTTTAGTCTACCCTCAGTGTCCCTAATTCCCAACGAAAACAAATCCAACTCGACTCTAGGCCTGATAACTCTTAAACTTTCTGAAGTATGTACGCTGTAATGTCTGCCACATTTCTCAGTTCCTATGAATTCCTTATGATCTTTATTTGCACGCTTTGAAGAGCCCAGATTATCCCAAATTCATTAGTAAATAGGGGGTGATCCATTCCCCCAAAAATATTAAATAATGCGATGTTCTCATTGTTCGCTGTTCTGTTGAAAAATTTCTCGTTCTTTTTCCTGTTTTTTTTACTTTGTAAATTGAAAACGTGAAAATTTCTTCCATTTCCGTAAATTGCTTTATGGCAATTTTCCACACGAATGCATCTCGAGATGAAGAAATTTTCTGCTCGTTTTAAATTCGGTGAAATTGATTGCAGGTTTACAAGGAGGCCAGGTACGTATCTATAACTTTGTTCGACGGATCAGAAGCAATAACTTTGGCGTAAAGGATTTTCGTAATGAAAATATCCCGGGAAAAACTTGGATAATAACATCGATAACAGTAGCAGTGCTGGCATGCGGCTGTAATAGGAAAATTTCTCGAAATTTGATGGAAAATGAGTGGGAAGGCATTACAACCATTTTATAAATTGTTCGTGCTTTGAGCAGATTTTTGAATTTATTTTCTTTCAAGCAATTTACTTTACGTTAGCAATTTAATTTTAAAAGTCTTCCAAGAGGGAGAATAAGGAAATACTCATATGTGCGATGAAAATGAAATGCTAAATTAATTATAAATTGGCATTCGTGAAAGGACCGACCGGTCTTTCAGTGACGGAGGCAACAAAATCGACCCCAATTCGAAGGACCGACCGAAGTTCCTGTTGTGTTCAAGCCGGGTCGTAATATATGACAAAATTTTTTGCAAGTGCTCCACTTTAAAATAGCGAAATTTTAACGACTTCCAAGCCTTGAGGTGTCGAGAAATGTTTTAGGTGCTAATGAGATGCTCCATTTAAACGTTCCGTTGTGGCGGTACTCCTGAAGCAAATCAGGAAACACTTAACATTAAAATAATTAATTTCTTTTTGTATTAGCGAGAGTTAAATAAGTGGAACTCCGGGTATATGGAGGAAATGGGACGTGGGATGTCGTGAAGGTATTAGGGACTTGCATAGTGCTGTTATGACACTGGCTAGTTCTCAAGTGCAAGAAAAGTCAAGCGTGCGGCAAGGTGACCGATATTGAGAGAAAGAGATTACCGATAAAAAAAATACCCTTTCCGATGCTACCGGCATCTAGTAGACGAAATTAACAACTGATTTGTTATGAAAAATACTGAATTTAGCGCATTTCATAACATAACATGTCACTTTCCATAATAGTCCAAGAGCTCGCGACAAAAAATCGCAAGAGTTTTAGGAAAGCTAATATTTTTGTATTTGGTTACATTTAGGGTGTATGTAAATATGCTAGAGTCAGCAGGTCTGACGTGGGGACACCTGGCTCTGGTGAGCTGTCAAAGATGTCAAAAAAATCGGAAAATAAAAGAGTTTTAAGAAAGCTGAAAATTTGCCAGGACGTAGTTTTTACAATGAAAAACTGAAAAACAATGGTCAGACACCCCAACAGTGGGACCCACCCAGTCAGCCCCCCCGCAAACATGACAAAAAAATCGGGTCCTCGAAAGAGTTTTAGGAAAGCTGAAATTTTGTTCAGTAAATATCTATTATACATAATTTATGAAAATAACAGTCAGACTTCATTTGGTTAGAACGGGGCCAGTCAGCAGGCGCCGAAAGTATAAATGTCATACGAGCGCGATTTCTGTTACTATGTGCGCGACAATCAATACAAGTGTCATGAAAGAGTTCCAAGAAAGCTGAAAATTTACCACGGGGTAGTTCTTACAATGAGAAACAAAAAAACAATGGCCAGACACCCCAACAGTAGGACACACCCAGTCAGGACCCCCGCAAAGGTGTCGCAAAAATCGCGTGCTTTTGGTTTCTGTTACTATGCGCGCAACAATCAATACAAGTGTCATGAAAGAGTTTTATGCTGTTATGACACTGGCTATTTTTGCGGCTTTAAAGCGGCTAGACAATCCAAATGGAGAGGGATAGAGACTTTAACATACAATTTAGACATTGGTGTGAGAGAGACAGTCCGAACAGCAAACTATGGGTAACTGTCAAAAAACAATCCATAACTGTCAAAAAAAAGCGGCAACAAAGCGCATTCGAGCAGTGTTTCGCAACATTCTAGCAGTTAATCCAAGAAAAATCCGCTGGCGGCTAGATTTTCCAGCCGCTACAGACTTGTTTTTGACAGTTCGTTATGTATAAATTATAGAAAGTGTCATGTTATGTTATGAAACGCGCAAAGAACAGTATTTTTTATAACAAATCAGTTGTTAATTTCGTCTACTAGATGCCGGTAGCATCAGCAAGGGTATTTTTTAGCGGTAATCTCTTTCTCTCTATATTGGTCGCCTTGTCGCACGATTGACTTTTATTGCACTTGAAACTAGCGAGGAAATAGCCAGTGTCATAACAGCATTAGGAAAGCTGAAAATTTACCACGGTGGATTTTCCTTGGATTAACTGCTAGAATGTTGCGAAACACTGCTCGAATGCGCTATGAAGTGGATTTTTGTTTTTACAGTTATGGATTGTTTTTTGACAGTTACTCATAGTTTTGCTGTGCGGACTGTCTCTCTCACGCCAATGTCTAAACTGTATGTTAAAGTCTCTATCCCTCTACATTTGGATTTTCTAGCCGCTTTAAAGCCGCAAAAATAGCCAGTGTCATAACAGTATAACTTCCAGCCGTTTCCCAAAAGATATCTTAGCCTTTCTACGCCGGGTAAAACTATAGACAACTTCATGGCGAAGCTCCACCATTAAACCTGAAATGACAGTATATTTCTGTGGTCACAGGGAATAACTTGGTAAGTCGAAAAATGGCCAAAATGGGATAAGTATACTGTGGTCATCTTCCAAGACTTATACGCACTGTGAAGAAGTTGGCAATTCACAACCCTAACGGTTTCCGAGTTATAAGAGTGGGGGTTTCTTGGTAAGTGGTAAAATTGTGTTTGTTATCTGTTAAATCGACTTACTATAATTTTTCTCCGAGTCATCATTCACGGGAACAATAAGATAAGTCGAATTACCTAGTTTTTGCTTATTTTTATTTATTTATCCATTTATTCATCGTGCCAGATTATTCCAAGTGAAGTGAATTGTTTCTATGCATGCTATGCTAAAAAAAGGCGAATCTTTCATTATAAAAAACAGGATACCGAAAATCAAAAATATTTATGGAAACGATTATACGACATAACACACATACGACTGTGCATAGGTCGAAATTTTTCCGAATCGCACGTTAATTTGTGTACACTTCCGTCAGAGTTGGGAATTGTGTGTAGCAAACTACCCAATAAAAGGCTCCGAATTTTTAAAGGAAACGTGTTCTTTAGTTCTACGACTAGGTGTAAGTTTAATCCAGACCGAAAAAGTTTGTAACGCATAGATCCGAACCTCGGTAGAAAAAAAGTTTCATATTATATTTTGTTCAGTTGGGGCCAAAAACCTCCGCTTGTTGTCCACCTGTCGGTCTGTCTGTCTGTCCGTCTGTCCGTCTGTTTGTGTGTTGGTTTGTCCGTCTCTCTGTATAGCCTTCTGTCCGTCTGTTCCTCTGTCTGGATAAGAAGGCTAAGTTCCTTAATGGGCGATATCCTTTCACTCCGTCGGGTACCTCCCGTACAATAAGAGTCCATAAAACCCGCATTCATGATTATTGGCTGAAGGCTTTAAGTGGAGAACTTGAAATTTTGCACAAATGAACTTTTCAATGTTTGAGATAAAATTTTGATTATAACACAAATCGAATGAGTCCTTCGTGGAGCCTACAAAGGTCATTCAAAAAGTATGTAATATTACAAAATCCACTATAACTTAAAAATCTGCCAATAGTCTGGGCGAAACTTTATTATTTTTAGGGTCAAAATTCGGGAGCGGTAAAAGTCGGAGTGTATCATGAGTTGCTTCGAGATTTTTAGATTTCTTATGGAAAATTAATTTTGTTCTTAATATAAAAATATTTAAAATAGAGATTTTTAGCCGATTAAACATTGAAAAAGTCCGTGTAGACTATTCGAATTTCAGTATATTATGTACACTAAAAGCCCATAGAAGCAAAAACGAATTTGTTGCCTTATCAGAATTAAGAGATATGACCAATTGTTAAAACGTATACAAACCTATTACTTCCACTTGTGGTTTGAATTTCGAAAAAATTGTGAAACAGGTTTTTAGACGATTTCATAAGAAGCAACCTGATATCTCATGAGACAAGACGGATTTTGAAAAATTTCTGAAAACGTAAGCAAACCCTTCACACCTCTTTGGTTATGGAAATTCGAAAAATCGTGAATTGGTTGGCCGTAATAATCAATTTTATATCTCATCAGAACTAAGGGATGGCAAAAATTGTGAAAACATATACAAACCCTTGGGGGTTGAATATCGAAAAATTGAGAAATGGGTTTGTAGGCGATTATATAAAAAGTCTGTGGAAATAAAAAGCGATCTAATATCTCATCGAACCTAAGAAATATGTCGAAAATTTGAAAAGCATACAACCTCCTTACACCTCTTTGGATTGAATATCTAAAATACTGAAATTGACTTTTTGGCTTTTTTACATAGGAAACCTTAGGAAGTATAAATGAATTTGATATATCACCAGATATGCAACCTCCTTACACCCACTTGGGGGTTGAATGTTCAAAAATCCTGAAAGGAGTTAATAAATAAATATGAAGACAGCACGAGAAAGTAGGAACCAATTCAATTTCTTATCACTTCTAAAAGAAATGACGGACCTCGTGAAAACATGTTCAACCCATTTATACCCTCCTAGGTGGAAAAAGGAAAAAAGTTAAAAACAAGTTTTAGGCGATTATTACGCAAGCCCATGAATATGAAAAGATATTCAATATCTGATAAGACGTGTGGATATAGTAGAATTCGTGAAAAAGTTTACAACCCCCTTTGCACCTCCTTAAAGGTCGAATTTTAAAAAATCCACTTTCTAGGTATTTATATGAAGAATCCATAGAATAAAAATGAATTCAATATTTGGGAAGACCTAATAGATATGACGAAAACAGTGAAAATATATGCATTCCATTTTCACTGATAATTTTTTTTGCCCCCCCTCCGAACGCCAATGAATATTTGAAATTTTTTTTTATCTAAATTAGTTTTCTAGTTGATTTACATAAACGTACCGAGTTTCAGCTTTGTAGCATAAGCCGTTCTATAGATAGGAAAAACACCCCCCACCCCCGTACCATACTACCCCTATAAAAAATTATATTTTTCCAAGATGCTACTAATATAGCTCTATCTAAGTACCAAGTTTCAGCTTTATATCATTATAGGTTGTCGAGATATTAAAATCGGAACTTTTTCCTTTTCACCCTCCCCCACCCTCACCCTTTACACCCAAACTTCCAAAATTTTGTTTTCTACTAGGGGTCTATTAGACCTACTTCTGGTAAAAATTTTAAGCATCTATCTTACACCGTTATTGAGATATGAGACGTGATTTTTTAGAAAAATTCTTATCCCCTCCACTTTCATGCTCCACCGCCCCCTTAAAAAATTTTGCTTTCAGCAAACTTCATTTGTCAACCTTTATACAAAAACCAAATTTTATTTATCTAGTGCAATTGGTTCGTAAGATATCGCAATCTAAAGTTTTTCACCCCACACCCCCGTACGCCACTGCCCCCACTCAAATTTTTGTTTTCGATCCATTCTCCTAGTATACCTACAGATATTCATTAAGTTTCAATTTTGTGACATTAACCGTTTAGGAGATATGGATTTTAGAAAGTGTCGATCTCACCTTTTTTGCGTTTCGGACGCATTATTTTTCCCCCCACTCCCAAACCCCTTCACCTATATCGGCAATTTTTTTGCAAATGGGTCCACTACTGAAACTCTATATAAATTCCAAATTTCAGCCTCCTAGCATAAGTGGTTGCTGAGATCTAGAAACCAAAATTTTCCGTCTAAAACACTTCCCCCTCCTCCCCCCTCACACCCCACCTCCTCCAAATTTGGCCACTTCAAGGGGCCTACCCATTCTATTCATAAAAAAAATTTCAATTTAATAGCTCAAAGGGTTTGGGAGCTACGAGCCTTCAAACGATTTTGCGTACAGCGGTCGACGTACGGCGTACGGCGTACGGCGTACGGCGGACAGACGGACTGAAATTTTTTTTTGCTTTTTTCGTGTCTACTCGTCATGAAACGTGAAAAAAAAAATTTTGAGGGTAGCAAATTTTTTTTTTTAAAAAATCGAAAACAATACTGTATTATTAAAATAATAAAGTAAAACGAGTAGAACCCAAACGAGAATCCTTATAAAAGGGCAAACTATATACGTACTCCCTATTTTCCTTTTTTTAACCATAACTAAATCGAAGTTCAGTATTTCATCGAGAGTATCATGCAATTAGCTGCCTTTTGTGACTGCGTTATGTTTTTTTACTTAATCCTGGCAGCACTGTCCATCCAATCTCTATGAATGTATTACATAATTAATTTCTGTATTTTTACTGTACACCATGCCATCCAGCCAAGTATTACTATACTTGAATTAATTTAACTTGAGACATGTTCCTTTCGTTAGATGTACATAGTCGTGGAATGCATTAATGATCCTTGTTCCATATTTGTAATTAAGAGCTACGGAGACATGTTTTCCAAGTTTATTCAGCCTTGGAATGTGATGTAAATATCTTGTGGGTTAAAATAGCTTCCAGGCCGTACAGAAGAGGCTCTTTACATTCAGCTCCGGCCAGCAAATCCTTGACGAGAACCGTTCGGCCTATCGACTCAACCAAGTAAACATCAAGATGAAATTTCATTTCGAAGCTTTAAGAATCCTACAAATTTGATTCTAGTTCCCTTAGGCAATCACGCGTAGATACCTCGAGCAGAAATGAATTACTTGAATCCTGGAATCTCATCAAGTCGAAATAAGAATTTTAGATTGCGGAAGATACTTGACGCTTAAGTATAGAAATATACAACTGTATGGTCCTTACATATATCAGGAGGCAGAATTTAACATAATGATAAAGTAAGACGGAAATATGCAGATTCTTATTTACACATTAATGGTGCCACCCAATTCTGCCTACTTCAAAATGTAGGATGTTTATTAATGAACTTGTGGTAATTGAAGCCAGTGAATATTAAAACATCAATAAAATAAATACCGAGGCTTTGGTGTTCTACGTATAATTTCCAGAGAAATATGATTATAAAAAAACTCCTTTTGATCGGGCGAAGAAAAGTAACCCACACAGACTATCACTTGCAAGTCATTATTTACATGATAGGTCCTAACCTATTTTCTATTTAATTGCAATCAATAGAGAGACTGTATCACCCTATCCTCTTTATATCCACCATATTGGATCCGCCATTTTTTTTTCTTACTTCAGATTAAAAACCACCCAAGCCACCCAGTAGTGGCGTAAGTAAATGCCCTGCAATTTCCATACTGAGGGTAGGGGCGGACCACGATAAGGTATGTGTAGCTTCTTACTAAAATCCATAAATAAAATAATTTCTAAAATTTCTATGAAAAAGCGGAAGTGAAGAGAAGCCGTAGTTGAAAATTGTTATGTTAGAGGGTCTGACTAGATTCACTTGCGGAATGCCCCACAGCTAGGCTACTGCTAAACGCCATCTTTATACAAATGGAGCATATATATTTTTGGATGGTTTCGGGATCACTAATAGCGTCGTCTGTTTGTGTTCGATGGATACAGCATAGGTTTAACAGTAGCTAAGCGTTCGAAAATGAACTCGCGTAGAGTAAGGGCTAGTGCATACTGCGGACTATTTAGTTGGACAACTTTTTAATTGGATCGAGCTGCGCACACTCTTATTTGCCCGACTGAACTATTTAGTCGATGTTGGTGTGCACATTGTTCAAACCACTCAGCCGATTAATACTCGTATTAATTAATCTACTACCACTGCCAGCAGAGTATTAATGCCGTAATTTGGTTCGTACCAGACACATCTATTTACATGTTTACACAAAGCCACGACCAAATGCAGAGATAAAATTGGTTGTAAACGATTTTTCATCTGCTGCGTGTGCGGGTTGCCATAACTTGCTGTGCATATAGAGCTCTTGCCCGATAGTTTAGTGTGGTTTCGGTCGAAAGTGAATTATTTTGGATAGTCAACTTTTTAGTTTGGACGAATCGAATCGGTTGCTGTGCGAGCTTCCATGTAGCTTCATAGGCATTAGCCATTCAACTAAGCTATCGCCTGTTTTAAAATCGCTAGTCTACGGGTACTTTTAAGCGTGGGCTACACCCTTTATTTTTAATGCGCCAAGGAAAAAAGTTAGCCATTACACGAGTGTAGCCACTAAAAATGAAGAGTCTAGCGCGTAATTCCTCCCCCGTTTGTGAACATGTTATCTAGCGTTAGACGTTTATAGCAGATGTGGCCCTAGCATTAGAGTTACCTTTACAGTTAACTAATGCGGTCAAATGAGTGTAAGCCCTATATACGTCAATGTATCTCTTACTTTCCACCACAAAAAAAAAATTTTTGTATATAGGTACACAGCGCGACAAATAAGTTTCGAGACTGGTCATGGAAAACATCATTAAAAGAAAAAATCTGGATATTTTTAATTTTTTTTTATTCAAAATATTCTCCTACAGTTTCAATACACTTGTTACAGCGATTCAAGAGTGATTCAAATGCGTGTTCTAGCTCATTTTGTGGAATTACCTCTAGTGCTCGTGTTGAAGCTGTTTTGATGGTCGAAATGTCATTAAAAGAACATACTTTCAAGTTCAATTTCAATTTCGGGAATAGAGAGAAATCGCATGTGGCTAAATCAGGTGAATACGGTGGATGATTCAACACATAGACTTGATTCTGAGCCAAAAATTGACGAACAATGAGTGAGATGTGACTCGGTGCATTATCCAGTTCTCTGGATCACGATATTCGGGTCGAATACGACGGATTCTGGCCATCACACGCTTCAAAACTTCGAGACAAAATGCGCCAGTAATTGTTTGGCCAGTTGGAACGAATTCCCTGTGGACAATTCCTTTGCTATCGAAGAATGTAATGATCATTGTTTCAGCAACATTTTAATATTTCAACATCGACAAAAAAGTTGTTTTGGGAGAACTCTCATAACTTTGCTATCTATCAAGCGATTTAAACAAAATTGGTATTACCGTGAAGAGGAGTGTCACAGCCAGTGTTGCCAACTGATTTTTTGTTAAGTAAGTAGATTTTTTGCAACAATGTAAGTAGAAAAGCAAAATAGGTAAGTAGATAAATTAATAAGTATTTTTTATTAATTAAATTTTGTTACTAAAGGCCGGTTTACATGGCGGTTGCAAAGAATTTTTACTGAGATTGTGAGGGAGCTAGCTTATCAAATTTCAATGGAGTAGAAGCAACCACTGCAAACAAATTTTGGCACAAACACATTCACAGAAATATCGTCAATATTTTTTGTTGGATATATATCTGTTCGTTTCACTCCTGATCAGTTTCTCATTAGAGACTTTCCTTCTCCCTCACAATCTCAGTAAAAATTATTTGCTACCGCCATGTAAACCGGCCTTAATACGTTATACATATGTATAACATAAAAATAAAATTCACATTATTTATATTGTATACGAAAAGTATAAAGTTTTGTTTTATTAGAAGTAAACTGAAATGTCCCGAAATCCCTTATAATATACACAAAATATATTACGGGTAAAATCTACTTTTATGAAAAAGATATTGTTACATTGGCGGCACTTTAGATAAATTTTGTTAATCAAATGCAACATTATACCTTACGTGTAAATATAAACATCTATGAATGTTAAAGAATATAAAGTTATTGTTGGTCATTCATTTGAAACTATACATATTTTGCTTGAATTTGTTCAACATTTTGGGTAATATTTTCAAATTAAAACAGTTTGACTCTGAAATTTTAAGAAGTACCTTGTCTTGTAAACATTCTTTGATTGACGTATTTCCAATTAAGTTCCTGGCTTTGGGTGAAAAAACAAGTCCGATATTTGCGGATGAATGTGGAAAGGTCAAGATATTAAATACAAAATTACATAAGGTTACAAACGCCTTCTGTTCACCTATCTGGACAGAGGAAAGATCTTGCCAAAACACTTCTATATCTTCTTCTACATTAGAATTATTTTTTTCCAAATAATTATTTAACAGAGTAAATTCATCATCGAGTTTTTGTAATTCATGGTCTTCTACAATAATGTCCTTTCAATGTATAGTTCTCACTAAAATGCTTTTCTTGATGATTTAATAAGATAATTAATACGATAAATGCATTAAATACGTCCCTGAAGTTAGCGGACACTTTTTGGCGGAATCGGTTGAATTCTTCACCATCATTTACTGCTAATTTATTACGAAAAGCTTAAATTTATAGCTTCAAAATTATGATTTTTACGGGGTTTTCCGCTAAATGAAGATGAAGTTAGCGGGATTTTTTTTGAAAAATGACTTAATCGTAATTTGACTTACATTACGGGTTTTCGTCATATCTATTAGGTCTTTCCAAATATTGAATTAATTTTTTTTGTACAGGTTCTTCATGTAAATACCTGGAAAGCGTTTTCAGGATTTTTTGAAATTCGACCCCCAAGGTGGTGTAAAGAGGATGTATACATTTTCACGAATTCAGCCGTATCCGCAGGTCTGATTAGATATCGTATAACTTTTCACTTCCACTGGCTTATTTAATAATCACCTAAAACGCGTTTTCAAGTTTTTTCCTTTTTCAACCCCTAAGAGGGTAAAAACGGGTTGAACACGTTTTCACGAATTCCGTCACATCTCTAAGGAGTAAAAAGACATCGGATTGGTTTTTACTTCCTCGGGCTTTCTTTATATATATCTAAAAACTCGTTTCAGGATTTTTGGATATTCAACCCCAAAATGGGTGTATTGTATTTTCACAAATTCTTACATATTTCTTAGTTCTAATGAGATATCAAATTCTTTTTTACTTCGTAAGGCTTCCTAAATAATCGTCAAAAAGTTGATTTCAGGATGTTTGTTATTCAACTCCAATAGGACGTATGGCTTTCGACATATTTCTCAGGATTGATGAGATATTAGACTGGTTTGTACTTCCACAGACTTTTTATATAATCGCCTACAAATGCATTTCCGATTTCATGTAATGGCTCAAAACGTAATCACGAAAAACCTCCTAATCGCGTATTAACTGATATTATACTATGACTTAGACCTCTTCCCGGAGTATGACCCAATTATTTAATTCATATGTTATATGTGACAGCGGTGTTTAAGTATTCTAGCGCGACCCCATTCTAACCGCTTCCCAAACCTTTTTTAGGTTTTCAGTCACATAGTAACCTACACCGCGTTTCAGAATTAAACGCATTTTCGGACTTCTGTCGTCGGACGTCTGTTGGCAGATTTTTTTGTTAGCTATAGTATTATATATTAAAGATATCGCAAAAATGGTGTCCGAGTCATCTTTGAAAATTCATATCTATGGTAATTTTTTTAATAGAATAATAATATAGGGCTTATTTTAAAGGGTAAGGTTACGAATAAAAATTATCCTTGAGTTTTTTTTAAGGATAATGATTTTGACCCTTATCCTTGAATATTGCTAAATGCGTATTTTAATTTTTTTATTTTTTACACTACACCCGACCTTACTAGTTGACCCATAAAAAACAAGTAGACTGCAAGAAAGCAAAAAAAATTGCCCGCCATAAATCCGTACTCGAACTGGTTTGATGGCTTATAGTAGGCACGTAGCGTGAATTTCGTAGGGCTAGCGCAACGATACGATCGCTAAATTTTGAGAAATTTTTTGATTGCTTCCTGGAATTTAGCGATCGAAATTTTATTTCTGAACGAAAATTACGTGTTTATGGTTATAGAATTCATAGAATTTGATGATCGTGTTATTGCGCTAGCCCTACGAAGTTTCACGCTACGCGCCTGGCTTATAGCTTACATATCCGCTAAAAATTATGTTTAATTTTTAGTTTTGGGTGTGCGGGGAACATGGTAGAGTGTTTTCTATTAAGACTTAAGGGGGGAACCTAATTTATGTAGTCGAAAAATATATGATTTTTACGAATTATTTTCTTAGGAATAATAACTCGAAACATTTTAAGATTTTTATGACAATTTCATGCATCATTCAAGAACACAGTGTAATTTTTTCACATTAAAAAATCGATATTTAATTTAAAAATGGATGCTATGTTAATATCGCCTCGTTTATTGAGTTGCTTAGCTGCGTACACTCTAGCGTCCTAAACTGAACCTAAAAAAACAAAATTTTTTTGTAAAGTTTATGATACTGGCTTCTAGATGATGTCGAGTATTTTAAACAAAAAGTTGGTAGTTCATGATTTTACACAGTTTTAAATTTAAAGTGAAATTTCGCTAAAAAAACCACTTTTAAATACGAAAAAAATATGTAAAAAATTGTTTTTCAAAAAACAATTAACGTCATCAAATAGATAATGATATCTTTAAAATGAAGCTAAATCGAATAAAGTAGAATTTTCTCAATCGTGTACTCAAAATCAAAAAATGATGTTTCGAGTAGAACGCGTTTAAAGTTTTGGAAACATAAAAATACTATATACTCATCACCCGACCCCTCCGCTTTATGAGGTGTAACTCGTAAACACTGCAGATATCGACTTGACATTTTTGCAGAGAATATTCTTGAATAGTTTAGTAATCGATTAAGACTATTTCCAAAAAACCCATTTTTTTTTAACCGATAAAGGAGGTTCCACCCTTAAGCAATAAATTTAAGCTTTTCGCAATAAATTAGCAATAAATTAGGGCTATCCCGTAATGTAAGTCAACTTGCGATTAGGTAATTTTTCAAAAAAAATCCCGCTAACTTCATCTTCATTTAGCGGAAAACCCCGTAAAAATCACAATTTTGAAGCTATAAATTTAAGCTTTTCGTAATAAATTAGCAATAAATTAGCAGTAAATGATGGTGAAGAATTCAACCGATTCCGCCAAAAAGTGTCCGCTAACTTCAGGGACGTGCATTAAATTTTACTGGAAAAGAGTTTTAGAATTTTGTTGTAAAGTAAGTAGAAAGAGATGTCCAGTATGTAGGTAAGGAGATAAGCATAAAAGTAAGTAGATCTACTTACTTACTTGACTAGAGGTGCGGTCTAATTAATGCTTGACGCGCTATAGGGCCTGGTCCGATTTGAACTAATAACACGTGACGTTACCACAGCGTCACTGATAATGGCCTTGCTCAAGAGGTGGGAAACTATGAACACGTCACATATGTATGTATATGTCAAATGTCATCTATCACATTACGTTATCAAATTTAAATTTTAGTTGGCGAGACATGGATTAACGTTTTCTACGAATTTGTTTTAAATAGTGGTGGATAGAGTCACTAGATACACAACACTCTCTACCTAGGGTTTGGCGGATATGTCCAATTCGGCAATTTCTGTATAAATTCCGATTTAACCTCAAAAGGTCGCCTGTTTTGGAACTAGTTCGTCTGTTTCTGAACTAGTTCGCCTGTTTTTTTTACTACTTAACCTTACTTTCAAAAAGTATTTTTAAAACTAAAGCCAGTATTACACTGTTTGACCAAGAGGTCAAATTGCAGTAATAAGCAATGCAAAATAGCGAATTTGACCGAGCGGATAATGCGAAAATAATTTGAATTCGCTATTTCGCATTGTCAAACAGTGTAATACTAGCTTAACACAAACACACTGAAGTGTACCTGTCAAATGAAATCTATTATGCCAATTTGGCAGTAAAAGTGTTCCTATTTGAAAGTAACGAAACTGCGAACTAACTAAAAATCAATTTTCAGTTAATATTAATTTATGCTGTTCGTACGAAGTACCGTTTCTATTTGTTACACCTAACAAATTCACCAGTCGTTTTCTAGGTTAGCTACGGGCTATGGAAAAGTTGAGAGTTCATGAACATTTGTTGATGGGTGCGTTGGATTGATTTCGTTTACGTTCATTCTAACTACTAGAAAGGAAATACACTGCGATCAACTTTTTGACAGTTTGGGTGCGTCGGCCATGATGTCCATTTTGGCTGAGGGGCTAAAGTTGAACTAAGACAGTACTTCTAAAATGCTACATACCTGGTGACGTTCCATCCGTTGAATATCCAGTGGAGTAGGCACTTTCAGGCGATGACAAGCTATTGATGACGTGCACCAATGGATGATTGTTGGCGGAACCCAACATGGCGTTTCCATTGTAACGATTGGTTCTAAGCATATTTCGGTTTGTTTCGCTTCCATTGCGCGGTTGAATTTGACCAGTTTGCTGATGATGGTGGTGATGATGTTGCTGTTGTTGTTGCTGCTGCTGATGTTGTTGATGGCTTATATGCTTCGAGTTATTATTGTTGTTGCTGTTATTTTTGGCCTTAATGTCAATATTGGTGATTGGTTGAAATTGAATGTTGGCATTGATTCGGTCATAGGTTCCGTTCCCGGCCGAGAAACTTTCGCCGGCCTTGACACGTTTCGACTGAAGGATTTTTCCGTAGCGAACTTCTTCCTTATTTGCAATGCCAACGTTCTGATGATGAGTATCGATTTTTGGTGAGTAGGGTTTCTGCTGTGACGATATCGTACATTTTTGATTATCCTGATTTTTTGAATTGTTATTTTGTAAGTTTATGTCATATTGTGATGGATTATTGCTTTGATGAATTGTTGATGGAATGTGATTAGTGGAATGATTGTATTGTTGTTGATGCCTCTGATTGCAAGCACTTTCTTGACTTTGATGATAGGAACTTTTTCGGTGCATGCTGTTAGGTGATAGGGTCTTTGTCTTGTTAATTGAATGTGGCGTTAGTGCATTAGTTGGAGCGGATAGCGATGATGATGAAGACAAAGTGTTCGACTTTACGCTGCTGTTAAAGTAGAAATGATCTGGCTTGGGAGACATTGCTGTTTCTTGTTGCGGTGATTGCCATCCAATTCGGCTAGTTTTCTGTAAAGAGAAGAAACATTCAGTCCACATGGCATCTTCCGATCTAAGAATGTGTTACTAATATTAATATTTTTTGATGATAAGTGCTTGCTTTTTCTTAGGTAGGATTTAAACCCACAACCCCTGTACTAGTAGACGCCTGCCTTTAAACCCTATTTCTCCGAGGGTCTAAATGAACTTAATATTTTCGTCGATAATGTGCTTCCAAGGATTGCTCAATTTTGTCAAAATCGATTTAAGTATCAAGTTATTTTCTTATGGATATAAAAGCACTCATCTCGCAATTAGGTAAGGTACCTGCGGATCTACGTGAATAAGGGCGGACGGAAATATAACATAACTCCCACAAAAGAGAACGGAACACGGATACCTGAGGAAGACACTGCAGCCATCCTTTTAAAGTTGAAAAACATTTTTCCTCATTTCCTTTCATATTTTTATCGCGCAGAGTCCTCTGTGTTCTACACTTCGTACAACAGTTGTCGTCATCACTTTGGTTTGTTGTTAAAATAGTGGCGATACAGACATAAAAGTTATTTACGTTGGGCTTTTCGTAAGGGATTGTGGCTTTTCCGTACATTCAAACGCTACAAAACGAGGCGCACGAGACTATGCACACAAAAGCATTTATCCTTAGGATTAGTGTGCATTCTGGTGAATTACAGACAATAGCGTTGTATACCAGCGTTTTAAGCTATGGATCCTGTGGTACCTGACGAGGTAAACCAAGAAAGGCTTCCTTCCACTCTCATAAATCGGGATATGAATTTAAATCTGGATCTATACAGAGTGCTAGCGATAGCATATCTTAAAGCGGCTTTCCATAGACTACGTGAAGTTTTAGCATTTTATAAACGCTTCAAGCTTGCAATGAAACATGTTTCTGCAGTTTGCATTAGAACGATTAAATTCTGGGAATATCCATTTTAATTTTTCAGAATCAGTACCGACTTTAATAGTGCAATGTCGAGAATTTTCTCTCGAAGAAAATCAATGTTATAAACTATGCCAGAAACCAATTTAATTCAAGGTGACAGCCCAAGAGAAATGGGCAACAGCATTCAGAAGAGGCATGATTTCATTGCTTCCGAAGAGTTCTATTATTTTCGTATCCTTCTTGCGGCCATTCTTCATATCTAAGATTTGGCACTTGGTCTGTGTAATGGATCGAGGAATAGGTTCAGATGGAGATAAAGTGGATTTCTTTCCTTGATATACAATCGGTGCCACAATTATTTGTGCATAGCTTTTTCTTGCGTAAAAGCTAAGAGAAAAGTCCTGAAACTCTTAGAAATAAGCAAAACTATATATATTTCTTTTACTTATAGTAACATATAGCAGGCAAAAACAAGATTAAAAAACAAAAACTATCTTAAAAAAGTTTATGTAGGGTAAAGTAGTCTAATTTCGGCCACCCCCAGTTACCGGCCACACTCTCAAAAAAATCTGCCAACAGTCTGGGCGCAACTTTATTATTTTTTGGGTAGAAGTCCGAAACGTGTTTAATACTGAGATGCGGTGTAAGTCAATATGCGACTGATAACCTAAAAAAAACCGTTCCAAATAGCCTCCTGGTTATTCTTTAGGTTAAAATAACGAAATTCATGAAAATGTTGGAAAAAACCCCTTTCACGCACATTTGTTTTACTCCAGCTCTGTGTATCAATAAAATTTTAAACTTATTTTTTGCTTTAACTACTCCTGTAGTACTTCTACAAATACATACCAAGTTTCAACTTTCTAGTATAAGCCATTTCTGAGATATGAAAAACCAGCCCCCACCCCCGTACCTTGCTACGCCCAATAAAAATTTTATTTTTCTGGGATGTCTCTATAGCACCTCTATACAGTTATCAATTTTTATTTCCACCCCCTCCAACCATCACTCCATACATCCACACCCTCAACATTTTTTTCTCCGCTAGAGGTCTACTGGTCCTAACTCCTGTAAAAATTTCAAGATCATATCTGATACGGTTCATGAGATTTATAGATTAAATTTTTTGAAAAATGGCTGTCTTCCACATTCAGCGCTTCACCTCCCCACTCAAAAATTTTACATTCAGTAGACTCCACTCGTGATTCTATATACAAAAACCAAATTTTATCTTCCTAGCACAATTGAGTCGGAAGATATTGTAATTCAAAGTTTTTCACCCCCCACCCCTATACCTGACTACTCTCCTTAAAAATTGTAAGCCCTTTCTAATCTCTTAGTACCCCTTAATACAACTACAAAATTTCGGCCATCTGACATCAATCGTTCAGGAGATATGGATTTTAGAATGTATCAATCCCAGGTTTCAAGCGTTTTGGACACATTGTTTCCTCCCCTACTCGCACACCTCTCAACCCCTATCGAATATTTTTTTGCAAATGGGTCCACTATCATAGTACTTCATAAGTTCCAACTTTCAGCCTCCTAGGATAAGCGGTTCCTGAGATCTAGAAACTAAAATTTTTCATCTAAAACGATCCCGCCTCCTCCGCCCTTACACCCCCACCCTTCCAAAAGGTACCACTCGTAGGCGTTCACCCACTCTACCTACCATACAAATTTCAACTTAATATTGTTGCGAGCTAGGGGTTCGCCGGGATTTCAAGTACAACACAATTCGGTTAAAATAAAAATAAGTGATAATTTATTTATCCGCACTTTTAAATCACAGAATTATATTCGCACAATAATTCGCACTGTTTGGCAGCACTGCCCGCTTATTCCATATATCGCTTTACTCGATCACTTTCGCTCTCTACCGGTCGCGTATACACGCTGGCTGTCACAGTCGACGTAATCAAAATTACTATGTCTTCGCTGAAGCTTCACCTGCTTATATACTAGCCGGTTGCAGTCTTGAATGTTCGATGAGTGTGGATTGTTCTAGATAGCTTTAGAGCTTTCGATTTTGATCTTCGTTCAGTGGTGGATGTAGAAGGTTCAAGTGAGCTTGAGATCTTTCGACTTTGATTCTAATTGGATTCTAGTACATTGGAGAGCATTCGATAAGAAGAGAGATACAATCGTGTTGTTTCGCCTTATCTTCAGCTAGGTTTCTGATTGGGTTATTTTGCAACTAGGTATTCGGTTGTTGTTGTTTTCATTATGTGAAACGATCGAGTTGCACGGTTGCGCGGTTGCCAGGTTTACATGTAACAATATCTATAAGGGTTTGTGAGCTACGCACCTTCAAACGGTTTTGAAGTCTACGGCGGACAAACGGACATTTTTTTTGCTTTTTTGGTGTTTACTAGTCCTAAAACGTGAAAATACAAAATTCCAGGGTAGCAAACTTTTTTGAAATTTTAGGTAGATCACAATACTTTATTATTAAAAAATAATAAAGTAGAATTAATCCGATAACTTGATAGACCAAAAAGATATGAAGAAATTCGTGAGAATGTAACCAAACCCGTTTTCCTGAAACATTTGTATGCTCCACATCCGTACGCCAATACGAAACTGATTTTTTTTACTTAAGTCTCAAACTTCTAGAGAAAGCCACTCTTCACTTGCTTTCTTTATCAAAATTGTTTATTTTTTTTTTTTTGCTCATATGGCTCTATGCAGGTATTACTCAAATTCGAATTTGTTGCCCTCTACGTTTAGAGCCATGGATTGAATAAATAAAATAAATAAAATAAATAAAATAAATAAAATAAATAAATTAAATAAAATAAATAAAATAAATAAAATAAATAAAATAAATAAAATAAATAAAATAAATAAAATAAATAAAATAAATAAAATAAATAAAATAAATAAAATAAATAAAATAAATAAAATAAATAAAATAAATAAAATAAATAAAATAAATAAAATAAATAAAATAAATAAAATAAATAAAATAAATAAAATAAATAAAATAAATAAAATAAATAAAATAAATAAAATAAATAAAATAAATAAAATAAATAAAATAAATAAAATAAATAAAATAAATAAAATAAATAAAATAAATAAAATAAATAAAATAAATAAAATAAATAAAATAAATAAAATAAATAAAATAAATAAAATAAATAAAATAAATAAAATAAATAAAATAAATAAAATAAATAAAATAAATAAAATAAATAAAATAAATAAAATAAATAAAATAAATAAAATAAATAAAATAAATAAAATAAATAAAATAAATAAAATAAATAAAATAAATAAAATAAATAAAATAAATAAAATAAATAAAATAAATAAAATAAATAAAATAAATAAAATAAATAAAATAAATAAAATAAATAAAATAAATAAAATAAATAAAATAAATAAAATAAATAAAATAAATAAAATAAATAAAATAAATAAAATAAATAAAATAAATAAAATAAATAAAATAAATAAAATAAATAAAATAAATAAATAAAATAAATAAATGGGTTGGGTTAGTACGCTCAAAATATGATACCGGGGCACTTCTCTCGATGTCAAGAAAAGGTACTGCTTCCTACCAACCGAAGATAATTCGAAAAAGTGTGGATCTGAATTTAAAACTTTGGTCAAGTTCATGATATTCTCTATTTCATTGGTAAGCACCTTAAAACATGTGGTTAATAGCATTGCGTATTCACTTCAGGTAAAGTTATTTAAATTACCAACCCTCTCTCTGCGCCTACATATATGCAAATACTTCTTCCTAATCCCTGCAATATAGCACCCTACTCTTTGATATTTCCAAATACGAATTAAATAAAGGTTTAGAAAAACAATTTAGCGTATGCTTAAGCCTCATTCATGTTGATCCTGTCACTCGAATTAGCTGAGCTGCAATTTCCCTTTCCGAACTGAAGTGTCAAAAAATCCGGTGCACGTCATTTGAAATGCTAAGTATTAGGTCAATTTTAGATCAGAAGGTTTTAAATCCACGATCCGTGATTTTGTCTGTCTAAGTTTATAGTTGAGAACATTTTGTATTTGGTACACAACATTGAAATGGTTCTACTCTACTGCTATAACATTTTATAATCAAAACTCCAAAGTTTGTAAGCAGACAACCCTTGGGAGCGTTTTACAAGGCTGTATGAAGTGAAGCGTTGTTTTTTTTTCTTCAAATTGTTCACTACAACCGAACTCAAAATTTGTTAGTAACACAGACGGTTTTTATCTGAATTTCCAATTAAATTCTGTCAATCACACAATCGTTCTTATGACAATCTTGTGGGCTGTACTAGAAGTGGACGATACAACTTTTGTTTCGTAAATGTGTCAAAAGTTTCGAAAAATTGCTTATATTTTTGTCAGCAACTCCAAATTCATTTCGATGGAGTAACAACAAAAAAAATTTGTTTTCGACTTTATACTTCCGCAATAAGAACTTTCTGGAAACTTTTTCAATTTAACATCAGCTCAGCGGAACTGAGGTGACATCTTCATCCACTCGAAACTGGCGATATTCTTAAAAACTTTTTGGCCATTTTCGTCTTATCTTCTCCGTAAGCCTATCAGAAGTAGCCGAATTGCACGACATTATGCAGTGCAAAGTCGCCGTAATAGAACAAATCACGATTCTCAGTGGCCTTTAAATTGGAGATAAGGAGCCGCAAAACCTACTAACTTCTTACAGTATTTTACCAGGAACGCTTACGTGATTACCAACAGTGAAATAAAAAATGTCCTGAAAGTGAGAGCAAGCGAGCGCTTCTTTTTTCATATTCTTAAGTTGAAAGGACTTACGTGACTTTGAATTGGTGAGACTTCACTACGTCTGGCTGGACTTGAGATTCCTCCATTGGAAGCGGGTGCTGCTGTTGCGATTGTTGTATCTCCTTGGTAAATAGAAAGTCCTGTCCCTTTATGTCCATTTTGGGTCCCATTTGCTGATACCAAGTTGCTATTGTTACAGTCATCATTGGTTGTGATGGCGATGAGTTGTCCCGATAGATAACAGCAATCCACGAAAAGAAGGATGAGATGCAATTTATGAAAATAAAGAAAAAAAAAACAACAAGGATACATTTTTTATTTTCTTGCCATTAAGATATCCTCGGGGTTAGTAGTGCCTTCTGCAGCATGAAATTGCTTTTAGGATTCAATGGATGACTTGAGTACGGAAGAAACCATGGGGGTCTAGGGGAGTGAGCAAAGAAACTCATAAAAATACTTTTTGGGTTGGATGGGTCTATTAAATTTGATATTAACTTGATTTAAATCATAACTGAGGAAGGACAAAGCCTTTAAGTTTTATAGTCGTCGATGGTGGTTTATCTGAAAGGCTTTTCTTTAAGAAGATGCGGAAAATTTGCCTTACTTCAATCAAGATCATTCGAGCTTTAAGGATTAGGTACTCCGAGTATGCACACAACAGCAAACAGGTTCCACACTGGCTTCTCTTGTGGCTACTCCAGAACTACATGATAGATTATCTTGGAGCTGTCTCCGCTGAATGCTAATTCGCCTTGCACATCGTGCTTATGTGGACTACGGAAAATATGTGAGTGTAATTTTACCATAAAAGAATCATAAATAAAAATGCTAGAGTGTCATTGCTGGTGATGGAGTAACCCTTCTCACCAAGGGTGAAAGGTGTAAAAATCAAAAACATCCAAAAAATGTCAAAATTTTAAACTTTTTTGATCCGTTTAGCAATAATGCACTTATATCCAGATACGCGCCCAAAGCAACATATTAAATCTGGCCTCCTTCATTTATTTCTTCGATTGTACCTTGGACATTATGGTGGCACCTTCTCACGGGGATAGGTTATTAGCTTATTACCTAACCTAGTTCTTTGTCGAAATAATATATATTCAATAAAATTTATTTTTGTATCGTATAGACGTATAATGTAGACTAAGAAATTTTCTACCTGTAGACAATTATTAGTAAACAATTACTTCTTGTCTACATGTTGATAATATCAAAGTAGTATTTATTATTACAAGATTGTATAAATCTTCTTTTTTACGAAGAGTACAGATAAAGCACGGATAGAAACTAAGTAAGCGTATAATTTTGCAAAGCTATTCTAGATTTTGACTGTTATTCAAAAATATTCCTTTACAGGCAACTCTCCTCAATTTTTAGAATTTTATTTTCAAAATTATGCTTATATGAAAATCTAATTCTTCATAGATCTCTTTTTTGTACTCCAACTTTTAGATGTTTTTACTTGTAAAATATTAATTTTAGAATATTTTTGGAGACGAGTACTCTTAAACCCTACGACCTGGATGATGAGGGCGCATCCATAGTCTATCGAATCCCCAGAGTCTACTCTGAATTAAATCTATGAAGTGGTATAAGCTTTATCCAGCCCATATGTATTTGAAAAGCTTATTAAATAGAATTTGTAAAGTTACATTCACTGAGCGAGTGAAATCATTCCATTCCTTCTAGAAGCTATCGTACAAAAGCACTTAAAACACGAACTTCAGAACGGTTGAAATTAAGAATTTGAAATTTAGAACACGAATATTGTTGTGTGCTAGGGGTTCGCCAGCATTTCAAGTAAAACACAATTTGCTTACAATTAATCATGAAAACAAATCGCTTTATATAATTAAATTATTACTCCATTGGCCATTCTTCCCGATTTCATTTACTACTCGATCGCTGTTATCAATGAAAATCGCTTTACACATCCACTTTTCAATAAACCGGGTCGTCATCTCGCTTCTGCATTGGAATAACTTATCTCGTGCACAAGGTCTGCGACGCTTACAAACTACATGTGTTGATTCGAGTAATTTCCAGCATATTCGATGGTGTGTATGGATTATGCAGGAGGTACGTAGAATATGCGAGAAGTGGCTAGAGCTTTTTACACTATTTGAACTGGATATTGGAACCTTGTATTTTACTCTGCGAACTTTGATCTTATTGAGTCGTATAACCTTCACAGAAAAGTCCTTAAAAAATTTAAGCATTCATCTTTCGAAACTTGCAAATGTTAAAGGTATCGTTTATCTAGGAATTGGAAGTTGTACAAGAATTTGTTTTAATTAAAACATAATAGTGGTTTCGATTGTGGGCGAAATACCCCATTTCTTTGGTTAGCTGACATACAAAAGTCCTTAATTAACGTGGTTACAAATATTGTATTACCAACACGAATTTGAATTTGTGCCCACAATAATTTATCATTATTTGAAAATACTAGAACAAGAAGAGGTAAAATTATAATACTACATCTACAAATTTTCTTAAAACGGAGTTCCTTGCTTTCTGCTAATTTTGCGATAACTGAGAAGCGCGTTGAACTAAGAGAGCCAAAATGTTGTATGATTCACTTGAGGGGAAAATAGAAGTAGAGTGTAAACACTATAGTCTAGTTTTAGTTATAGAGAGGCAGCGCCAAGAAGCGACACGCACCATACGCATCCAACGGGCCCGTAACGGTCCCCACGAAACATGGTTTCTATCTATTAACCGTCTAAAACATACTACGTCCCTGCTGAATCTGACCAGAATCTCAAACTCCTCAGGTCCAAGATGTGCTATATGTGCTGCTCCAGCATACGCATGACCCGTCAGGACTTCAACGAGCAACCGCAGTTTTTTGTATTCCATGTTAATATAGTACTAGTCTTGTGTTTATTCAGTTTCGATCAAAAAGCTCTAGAAATCCTGACGAGTACTACAATGTCGTCTGCGTGTGCAACGACCTCTATTCCCTTGTTTGTCAATTTCCATAATAATCCCGTTTACTATAAGGAGCCTTTGAGGCGTACTCCTCGAAGCCTGCCTTACCACCTAACCTTTCCTTGCTTCATCTCTGCACTCACGATTCTAGTCTCTAACAAGGTTGTAAACCAGCTTGTCAGTTCATCCTTTAATCCTATGCTGAATAAAGCTCCCTTAATTGCCTTCACTGTCTCACTTTTGATAGCCTCCTCGATGTCTCGGAACGCTGCTAACGCAAATTCCTAACAATCCAGATTTGATTCTGTAGACCCCACTACTTCATTTAGAACTGTGTCTATAGATTTCCATCTGCGATAGGCATGTTGTGCAACTAACATCGTCCTGTTTTCACATAGACACCAATGTGCATCTCCACAAGCCTCTCCACTACCCAAAGAAAAAAAGACGATAGACTGATGGGTTAAATGTAATTTATCGTCATATGACTGGGTCTGCGAGCTTACGGCAAAAAGATGACGCGCTTCTCCCGTCAAGCATATGGAGCATACCCTATAAGTAGATAGCTCCTGAAAATATTACTCAATTAGCTATGGATTGTCTCAAAGAATGCTCTGTGTAGCTTGATTGGCATGATGCCGTCTGATCCTGGTGATTTGAAGGGAGCAAAACTGCTTATAGCCCAATTGATACTATCTTCACTTAGCAGTTCCCATATCCCCGCCGGCGCAGACCTTTGACTTCCAATGTTGCCTCCATTACATATAGGGTGACCATCTACCTGTGTCCTACCAGAGAAGTGAGTGGACATCTTCTTATCCTGAACGCCTCACAATTTCCGCGAATAGATTCGCAGAAAGTTTTCCACGACTCCCTTTTACGTTTCTAACCTCATACCTAAACACTCAGAAATTGACTTTATATCTGTCCTAATCCGCCTCATTTCCGTCATGTTTTGCACCATTAAATGCTTTGGTGGTTGATTCCTTTGACTTCCTAAGCTCGCCACTACTAGGGTGGATTGGCATTCTTTGGGACTCTGGGCAAAAGACCGGCTCTTTGAAAAGCGTTAACTAGATCAGCGTTGATAACCTCTATAATTACTTTTCCACACTCCAGATCATGTCAAATCCACTTCCGTGATCCTGTGAAACCTCTCTCAGTCTGTCCGTCTAGGATTCCTTGACGACTGCATTTTCATTTGCTCAAAGTTATCGAAATTATTGCAACAGTGTTACGAAAATTACGACCTATCAGAAACCTTCTTTTTTTGACCACTTTGGGTATTTCAATATAAAGTTTACTTGAGTGGTTTTGATTAACTGATAGTTAAAATAATTTGCTATATTTCAATATCAGATAACGTACAAAGGTATTAGTAAAAAATCTGCCAACAGTCTGGACCCAACTTTATTATTTTTTGGGAAGAAGTCCGCAAGGCATTTAATGCTGAGATACGGTGTCACTTCCTTAACTACAATTTAACAAGGAGCTAAGTATTTCACTTCACCACAACTAAAGTGATTGGCTGCTGCCATTTGCTACTTTTTGTAACAAAATAATAAACCAATTTCTTTACCTCGAAACATGATTATTTTCTCTGTGAGTACTTACTTTATTTCTCATCACAATTCCCGGTCATAAACGCTGTAACCCTCAAAAAACACTAAACACAACTACTCGGCGTTATCCTGGCAATTAGAAGGACATTAGAAGGAGAAAAACTGCAAACACGTTTCGTGGAAAACTCCTCTGAATAACAAGATATATTTTTTTCCGTTCAGCAAGGACATTAAATGAGGATCCACTTTGCAGAGTGCTCGATGAGACAATCATATATTCCGAAATTGCCCGAAAGACACTGTTCAGAAGGGTGGTGACAAAATGTAATTTCGACAGTCAGGATAGACGAGAGTCCTTAAATTACTGGACATGTGTATTTGCCACGACTAGAACATTTGTTTCCTGTTTCTATTACATTATAAGAAAAGGATCATTCGTTCAGCTATTTATCACGAATTTTTTCCCGAGGAGGTTTCATCCCTAAAGGCTGGCTTAAATCCTTTGTCAGTGCTATGACTGCTACTTGGTTCCTATTGGTGGTGGTTGTGGTGGCTTCTTAGGGGGCATCTTATTTCGTCTACTTTTATCAGAACGGATTCCATCCTGTTCTGTTATTAAAGTCGAAGATAAGTTCCGGAATATCTTGCCAGGAGATGAAAGGTGATTCAAGGGGTTCACTTGATAGAGGTTTATTTTATTTATTATGTCGGAGTTGGCAATTTATCAAGTGAAGATGTTTTATGAAAGATATTTGGAAGATTCACATTTTCCTTTTCAATTTATTTCTGTCGGTGTCTGGTCGTTCTTTCTGGTTGCTGATGGTGAGTTTAAGATTTGGCTTTTTGAATTTTTCACTTAAATTCCGTTTTTCTATAGAGGTCCTTTATTATTGCGCTGAACTTGGGTTGTATTATACAATTTGCTTGCTACGATGCTGTATCATGGAAATATCTTGTGCAAAGCAATGGCAATAGTATTGCTATTTTGCGATGATCCTGATAAAATCCTGAATGTTGTAGACATGATTTGGCTCGAGTTTATTTACACACCGCTTGTCATGATTTCACTGTTCCTCATAAATAACGAAAAAGTAGCTAGAATCCGTATCTCTGTCCAGTTTAGTGTTTTCAAAGTGTGAATCCCTAAAATAACTACTTCCATGTCTTCTGGAATCAAAATAAAATCTCCTTGCGAAGAACAAATACAAGCAAACCTTTGGGTTTAAATTTATGCCCAACAAGGAACTATTACATGAATTGCAAATCACCTACTTCATCCTTTTGAATTTACTTAAGGACTAGAATAGATAAAATGTAAAGATAAAAGTTTTTCTAGTGAAAGTATCCGAAAAGGAGCTTACTGTAGAAAAAGTGACTTACTACGAAGGATAGAAGTGAACGACATAGGCATCTTGAGTTCAGCGCTACCTTGGTAATAGACAATTTGTGAAACGTTCTGCTAAATCATTCATTTAAGAGTCAAAGTGGTACAGTTTGGTTTTATGCTGAATCTAATGGATTAGATACTCGTATACGAAACGGAAGGATGTGAATGTGGTCGTCTACGATAAGACAGGAAGCAATAAGAACTCGAGAAAAGGATTTTATTGGGTCCTTGATTGTCGCTACGTTACTTGCGATCGTTTCTATCGAGAACTGAATTGGTGAAGAGATATTGATATTTTAGTGTCTTTCTTATTTTGGGTAGTCATGGGGATTTTATCTTGATTTTTTTTATTACAGAGGACTGTATGCCAGGCTACGGGCGATTTTCAGTGATTGCCTACATTTCGCCACATTTTCTGCAAATATAGGGAGGCGGGAGTTAACTTTATACCCAAGGCGGGGAGCCCAAGCCATACTTTATCAAAGGACTTCAGAGCCAAAAGTTTGACCTCTTTCTTACTAAAACCGTCGTAAGGTTGCTGAAGCTACATATCATCCGTAACATAGCGGGGGTTATTGCCTTGTCGGGCTCAAAACATGCTACATCAATATGGTAGATCGAACGAAACGGCGCTACACGAGGTGGTATTTGAGATTGACAAATCTCTGTCTTTTAAAGAATTTACTCTCACGGTCTTCCTTGACATCGAGGACTGAGGGACGCTGGGGTGGATATGGGGCTCTGTAACTGGATAGGCTGGCCCCATGCTCAGCAGTCGGATCATTGACTCGGTACTGAGTAGTAGCAGAGTGCGCAGGTATACAGCTCACAGTACAGCACAGTACGCCACAGGGTGGGGTAATTTCACCACTACTGTGGCTCCTAGTACTTACTGACCTCGCTAACCTGTCAGGGCGCGAAAGTGGTCGCATGCGCGGACGACTTAGCGATTTTGATATCTGGTAGGTTCCTGCCCACTATACCAGGTGTATAAGCTTAAAACGATCGTTTTTTAGTCAGAAAAACACATGTTTTTTTCAAAGAAAACAAAAATAAATTTATTCGAAGTACTCATCCTCGCTAGCTACACATTTCTCCCATCTCTCGGGCAATTTGTGGATACCACGCCAAAAAAATTCCTTTTTTTTCGAAGCAAACCACTCATCAAGCCATTTTCGGACGTCTTCGTAAGAACCGAAGTGCTGCTCAGCGAGCGCGTGGCCCATCGACGAAAACAAGTGGTAGTCAGAAGGGGCCAGGTCAAGTGAATTAGCGGGAGGGGGTAGCACCACCCAGTTGAGTGTGTCCAAGTAGTTGCTGACCATTTTTGACGTGTGCGATGGTGCGTTGTCGTGAAGGAAAATCAGCATGTCGTGTCTTTGTTGATATTCCGGCGTTTTTTCACGCAGAGCACGGTGCAATTTCATCAATTGTTGATGGTAGCGGTGGGCATCGACAGTTTCACCAGGTTTTAAGAGCTCATAGTAGACGATACCCTGCTGATCCCACCAAACGCACAACATTGTCTTCCGTCCGAAGCGATTTGGTCTTGCGGTAGATGTTGATGGTTGACCGGGATCAACCCACGATTTTCTGCGCTTTGGATTATCGAAATAAATCCACTTTTCATCGCCAGTCACAATCCGATGCAGAAACGACTTTCTTCTGTGTCTGGCGAGCAACATTTCGCATGTGTTTTGGCGTCGCCTATCATTCAATTCATGCGGCACCCATTTTCCGATCTTTTGAACCTTTCCCATGGCACGTAGACGCATGGAAATGGCTGCAAGCGTTTTTTGCGATTGGGTATCGTCCTCGTCCAAAAGAGCCTGTAATTGGTCGTCCTCAATCTTCCTGGGCCGATTTTCGCGCTTCTTGTCGCTCAAGTCAATCGCCGTCTTTGAATCGACGAAACCAAGCCCTGCTTGTTGATTCCGCTAAAACATTGTTACCATAGGCCTCCACAAGCATTTGATGCGATTCAGCAGCCGTTTTCTTCAAATGGAAGCAAAAAAGCATATGCTCTTTTTCTGGCAAAAAACTAGGCAAACGTATGTTGTTGAATGAAATTTGTTACGATGTGCACTGATTAATTTTAACAACTAACCAACCCTTAAATAAATAAAAATGGCGTCCCTAGGTTGCTTAACACGCTCACTAACGCCATCTATGTGTTCACGATAGTTTTAAGCTTATACACCTGGTAAGTGACCTGCTAGAAAGGGCTCTTACACTAGTAAGCGCAGGAGCAGACAACTGTGGACTGGAAGTCAATGACTCAAAGGCAGAGAGAAATAAAATCCCAGAGGTCTCAAACTGGGGGGTCTACTCACCCTATAGCTTAGAGAGAGATAATGCTAAATACTTGGGTATAGTCCTGGATCGGAAACTAACCTGGAGAAAGAATATCGCCGAGCGACTAAGGAGGGACTCTTTACGCTTGCAAAAAGATATTTGGGATAAAAGTGTGCAATTCAGCAAGGGATGGCTCACTGGATGACACGGCCATAGTCAGTCCCATTCTGTCCTACTGAATTTTGTGGTGGAAGTGCTGGAGAAGTCCACCTACCTCAAAAACCTTACCAAGGTTCAACGTCTCGCTTCCACAGGAGCAACAATCGTACTTAGCACCACGCCTACAGTGACGCTAGAGATGATTTAAAAAGTGCTGTGAGGCTGAGAGAGGCAGGCAACTGGTTATCCAGATTTGGGGTACAGCTCCATACTCGGTCAGTTTAGTAACTGTAACACGTTAGAGGAAACAGATTATTAATTCCGCTTAATTCCTCAACGAGGATCCCTAGCAGAGAGGGGTGGAATGTCGATAAACCCCATGAAGCGGACTTTCATATCTACACGGACAGTTCGAAGACAGACGCGAGTACGGGTTTAAGAGTATTCTCCGCTGATCTGAACCATAGCGAGAGATTCAGTCAGAAATGACAGGGATCGTTGAGGCTTGTAAACAGCTAGAAGCTTGAGCAACGCGAATCAAACCCGTCGTCTTCCTCAAGGCGCCCATAGACGGGCATGCATACGTGTCATTCATGCATGTCGCGATACGTTTTGGCTCCGCCTATAAAAATCAAAATATTTTGATTTCTATCATGCCGCATGATGGTAGACCCACACATTCAAGTTTCAGACCCATACACTCATGGAAGAATGACATGCATGCGTGCCCGTCTATGGGCCACTTAAGAAATAATCAGGCGGCGTTTAAGGCGCTTGATTCATATTTAATCAAATCCCGCCTCATGAGATTGTGCAGGGAGAAGATAAGAGCGTTATGCACACATTCTAATATAACAATTTGTTGGGTTTTGGGTCACAGTGGGATTCCGGAACTCACAAGGAGAAGTTGGACACTAAATCAAACGCTAGCTTTTTCTTTGAGGAGGCCAATTGAGGACAGAAAACAAGCTATTGACGTGACGACCATATCGTAGGCTACAAGGTTGTCGGGTCTCACATCATGTCTCTATAGCGGTATCCTAGGAAAAATAACATTTTGGATACGGGTAGCGTGGCACGGGGGTCTGAGGTAGTTCTTGTATCTCAGGAATGGCTTATGCTAGAAAGTTGAAACTTATATTAATAATTAAAATCAAAATGACATATTTAGTACAGTACTTTTAAAAGGATTTGGTTTGTATAAGTTGGAGTAAAATTAAATAAATAAAGAAGTTTCTGGGTCTTCAACGGAAAGAAATTTGTTTTAGCGGGAATCACCTGAAGTTATTCAATGTAAAAAGCGAATGAAAACACCAACAAAAAAATGTGCACAACCTTTGAAAATTGGTAAGTAGTCAGTACTCCAACCTGATTACCCTTTTAAAGGGAGTTAGGTCTAAGTGGGTTAATAATATAAATTACAGTAGTCATATGTTCCCATACGAAAACATGGAAGAAAAACTTGAGTAGAGCTCTTAACCCGGTTAACGAATATGATTGCTCTGAACACATTCTAACGAAAATGATTAATGTTGCATTCAAGATTAATTTCATCACACAACTTTCGCCTAGCCCAGCATCCGAGCTCGTATTTGCGAAATAAAAAATGAGCTAACATTTGGGATAACATGTGGTGGTATTATTTTGATGAGGAGTTTGTCTACGGTGTTGTTACTCCTTCGTAGATGTGATATACAGGTGTATTTTGAATGGAAATATTTGCGAACGATAAGGCTGGGAACATATGGGCATAAAATTACCTTCGTTTCTATAACATGAATGCAGACTTGCAAAAAAGAATTGTTCGAAATGAGTGACAGACAAGATAAATAATAGGCTCACCTGGTGACATTTTTATTTTTATTTCCTTTTTTTCTTGGTCGTACAATGTGATTTTCCATCCACGATCGCAGTTTCGAACCGAACATTATTTACCGAATTGCAAATGTTTACCGTGTCTCTTTTCACTTTATCGAACTCTAGCACAAAGTTTTTTAAAGTCTCGTTTTTTTTCGTCTATTGTTCTATTTATTATTATTTTTGTTTAAACTTGTAAATTGTTCGGAAAAATATTTTTATTATTTTACTTTTATATACCCTTAAGTGATGGACGGAATGATGTCTTTACCGGTACTTTTGATAAATTTGATCTGAAAATAAAAGAAAATAAATTCATTAATAAATTTATTGACGAGAGTTTAAAAATTAAAATTATTTACAATAGACAGTGTAAATTTCAACATGTGTTTTTATTCGCAGGATAAGAAATAAAATCTGCCAACAGTCTGGGCGTAACTTTATTATTTTTCGGGTCAAAGTTTGGGTAGCGGTTAAAATGGAGTCACTTTAGAATGCTTACGCTTACATTTTTGTAAAATAACTGTCCTTAAAGAAGTAAAATATTCCGAATTGATGTAGTAAATTTACAAACTCTCATTAAATTTAACAAAATTACGAGTAATTTTTAAAAGTTTTTATTTTTAAACATTTTCGTGAAGAATTTACATGCTGGAAAGTAAAATTACAGCACCGAATTAAATTTCCCATTTCTAATGTGTAAATTTTGTCATTTTGTATAAAATTGCGCATTTTGCATGTAATTTTGATACTTCAAGCGTAGTATAATTTGTTTGTCGTGATATGTATTAACTTGACTCACTTCACTTGTTTCGTGGTTTTGGGTAAGTCATGCTTTCAAATTTTAAAAATAATGTGTATAGTGTGTGAAGTTTGTGACTTTAAAACAAAAATATTAAACTTATATAATTCTCAATTATCATGTGTTGATGGAATTTTTCCAATTGCCGATTGCTGTGTGCTTTGCACTTCAAAATACTTCTGGAAATTCATCTGCCGATCATTCGCTTGAAGTTTATTCATTTATATTATCAATAAATTAATAATAATAATAAACATACATAAACATGTCACATTTTTGTAGTACATTATGTAGTACGTATTAGTTTTTCCACACCGTTTGTAATTTTACGCATTGTAAAATTTTGGCTTTCCATACCAGTTGTAAATTTACAGATTTTTAGCGATTGATTTCCAAACTTATTTCAGCGTAAGTAGTAAAAATCACATGAGTGCGTAAATAAATTTGACAATAGTACCTAATTTTACTGCTTTCAGAGTAGGCACTAAATTGCCTACTCTGAGAGTAGTACATTTTTTTTACTGTGACAATTTGTGATAACGTCTATAAATCCATCACCTTGGTGGTTGAATTTCGAAAAATTGTGAAGTAGGTTTTTAGGCAATTACATGAAATACCCGTAGAAGTAATAGCCAATTTTATATCTCATCAAAGCTAAGGAATGGTAAAAATTGTAAAAAGATGCAAAACCGCTTTACACCCCTTGGGGGTTGAATATTAAAAAATGGTGAAATGGGTTTGTAGAAGTGAAGTAGGTGTAGTGAAAACCAATGTTATATCCTGCCAAATCTAAGAAATATGTCGAAAGTTGTGAAAAGTATGCAACCTCCTTACACCCCCTTAGGGTTGAATATCTAAAAATCCTGAAATCAACTTTTTGACAATTATATAAGAAGCCTTAGGAAGTAAAAATTAATTTGATATCAGACCTTAAAAATATGAAGGAATTTGTGAAAATATTTGTAATCCCCTTACACCCACTTGGGGGTTGAATATCCAAAGATTCTGAAAGAATTTGTTTAGATAAATAGAAAGAAAGCCCGAGGAAGTAAAAATTCCAATGTCTTATCACTTCTAAGAGATAAGACGGAATTCGTGAACGAGTGTTCAACTCTATTATACTCTCTTAGGGGTTGAAAAAGGGAAAACCATGAGATTGGTTTTTAGGCGATAATTAAACAAGTCCGTGTAAGTCAAAAGGTGTTCGACATCTAATAAGACCGGAGTGATATGGCTAAAATCGTAAAAATGTATACAACCCCTTTACTCCCACTTAGGGGTAAGATCCAAAAAATCGTGAAAATGCTTTCTATGTATTTATGTGAGGAATCCGTAGAATAAAAATTAATATAGTATTTATGAAGACCTAAGAGAGATGACGAAATTCGTGAAAATATGCATTGCATTTTCACTGAACATGTTTGGTGCCCTCTATCCGTACGCTAATGGATATTTGAAACAAGAACAATTTTTTAAACTAGATTTTAAAAATGTTCTTATTCCTTTTTTCGATTTTGTCTATTTTATTTTAATTTTTTGAGAAAAAATATCGGAATACTGAAACCGATATTTAAAATATAGCAGTGGAAAACTTTATTTCAACAAAAACTAGGTGTTATTTTGATTTCATCAGCCAACCGCGAAGCACTTTTCCACTTATTTTCAGAGTCCAGGGTATTTTAAATATTGGAAACATATCCAAAATTTCAATCAAAATTCATTCGGAGTTAATATTGTCATTGACATGCTAAACATGGAATTGAATTTCAGACTCCAAAGTAGTCAATTTGGCGTATAATAGCTAAATCTGGCAACTGTGACCGACGGCAACGAAATTTCGAAATATCACTTATTTATTGGCTTTCGGTTAGCTTTAAAAGCCGCGTACCGCCGCAATCCGTTGGAGTAAAAGAAAGGTTTTTTTTCATATTCTTTTTTTAGACTCAATTCTGCGTAAGACTGTTTAAACCGCATGACTCCATGATGTCAGAAAGTGCCATAAATATAGCTGTGAAGTTGGACCACAAAGTTAAAAATGTTGTAGAAAAACATACTGCAGTCACGATCGGCTGCAAGCCAATCGTATAATACTCTAGATGAATACTGAACTCCGATTTATATTGTAGTTGGGGATAAAGTAGAATTACGTGTGTGCATGTTGTATGTCCTTTATTAAGGACTGCCATTAGATTGCTACTCAAAACTAAAAGACAATATTCTGTGTTTAATTTCATATCTTGAACTGGGTAAGTAATCGAAAAAAATGTCCTTTTTGAAGGACTTTCACATGGGAGGTGCAGGAAGGACTAACTTGATTTCTTACATATTTATCCTTTTCCTTGGAACCATTCAAAAATTAATGTGTACAAAATTTCAAATTCGTAGCTTGAAGCGTTCAAAAGTTATCGAAAAATATTGTTGAACACGTGTCTTAAGGATATTTTGTATGGCAGCTACCAGAAGGAGTAAAAGGATTGCGCTGATACGTAAAACTCAAACTTCGTTTTCACTCAAAACTAATTTGTACAAAATTCCGAGTTCATAGCTAAAAGATTACTTGTATAGTGAGTTCCGTAAATTAAGTAAATTCATTTTGACAGGATATTTGTATGGCAGCTACACGAAGGACTAATACGATTTCCTTCATAATCATACATTTAGCTTCAATTATTGGAAAAATAATACGTACAAAATTTCAATGTCGTAGCTTAAACCCTTCTGAAGTTATCGGCAATATTCTTGAACACGTGTTTTAAGGACATTTTGTATGGCAGCTACCCGAAGGAGTAGGACGATTTTGCCCGTTAACGAACTTAGCCTTACAAATTCAACCAAACATCCAGATTCAAAATTTCAAGATCCTAGGTGAAGGCGTTCTTGAGTTATCGTGTTCACGGACAGACGGACGGACGGACGAACGGACGGACGGACGGACGGACGGACGGACGGACGCACAAATAAACAAAAAATAATATATAACTTTTTTTTCGTCCGAGGCTTGGTTCTATGCGTTACAAACTTTTCGGCTGGATTAAACTTATAATACTCTATATGATTTCATCTAGAGTATAAAAAGACAAAAATCTAAAAATCACATAAACAGAACATAAAAAAACCTAAGAACAAGATACACAAACAGAAGATTTCAGAAAACCAATGCCATTTTTAAAGCGAAAATTTTGACCAGCAGCATTATTGCTATAAAAACAATTCGTTTTTTTTGTGCTTTCTTTTCGTCAAAATTGGATGTGCTACATATATGTACAACCTTCGCAAAACTATTGGAGCTCTTCTCCATTTGCTAGTTTTGCAGTAAGGAATAATTGTACAAAATTTTATTCGAACTGGATAAGTGGCTTCTGAGAAAATCGGTCATGAAATTTACACTGAAACATGCTGCAGTCACGATCGGCTGCAAGCTAATCGCATGATACTGTAGTTGGAGAAAAAGTAGAATAAGGTGTGTGCATGTAGTATGTCCTTTATTAAAGACTCCCATTTGGTTACTACTCGAAACTAAAAGAAAATATCGTCAGTGTTTAATTTCATATCTTGAACTGAGTGAGTGACCGAACCATTTTTTTTCCTTTTTGATGGACTTTCACATGGGAGGTGCAGGAAGAACTCACTCGATTTAAAACATATCCTTATACCTGGAACCATTTAAAAAATAATGTGTACAAAATTTTAAATTCCTAGCTTGAAGCGTTCAAAAGTTATCAGAAAAAATTGTTGAACACGTCGTATGAAAGCTATCAGAAGGAGTAAAAGAACTTAGCTGACTAGTAAACTCGAACTTCGTTTTTACTCAAAACTAATTTGTACAAAATTCCGAATTCGTAGCTAAACGATTACTTAAGTTATAGTGAGTTCCGTAAATTATGTGAAGGCATTTTGACAATATTTGTATGGCAGCTACACGAAGGACTAATAGGATTTTCTGTATAATCATACATTTAGCTCCAAATATTTGAAAATAAACACATACAAAATTTCAAAGCTGTAGCTTAATCCCTTCTGAAGTTATCGACCAATATTCTTGAACACCTGTTTTAAGGACATTTTGTATGGCAGCTACCCAAAGGAGTAGGACGATTTTGCCCGTTAATGAACTTAGCCTTACAAAGTCGACCGATTCAAAATTTCAAGATCCTAGGTCAGGGCGTTATTGAGTTATCGTGCTAACGGATTAACAGATAGACGGACGGACAGACAGACGGACGAACGGACGGTCGTCAAGCGGAGTTTTTGACCCCACATAAACACAACATAATATATAACTTTTTTTCGTTCGAGGCTCGTTTCTATGCGATACAGTCTTTTGGGCTGGATTAAACTTATAATACGCTCAGGGTATAAAAACCGTCGCGATATGCTCTCCTTAACGTCAAATTTGATACGGGAAGGAAGATAAGAATTTATTTTTCGATATTGATATCAAAATCCCTATTGCGAACTAAGGGTTCACAATTCGTTTAAAAGTTATACTGCCTGCGCCGCAGTCGAGAGCCCTGCTGACTATTCGGTGGTGTATGTAGAAATTTCCAGAAGTGTCATCTGCATGCGAGAATAGTCGAGAGACTTCCACACTGTTCTGATGTATGCGTATGTAGATGGAGGGACAACCGATTAGGGCGGAACTAGCGCAGCCATTCGGATGTATTGCTCCGCCTTCCAGCTAGTTATTATGAAGTTATTGTTTTTCTCACTAGAAACCGATCAAGCAGCTCGAGTTTCCAGGGTAGCATATAACAGTACCTTCGGCTTTTTATAGTAGGTACACCCCTTTGCGAAAAAATCCTAATAGATGTGTGAGGAGCCACGGAGCTATTTGAAAAATAACTTCTTAGGATGTCACATACAAAAGCGAGCTTTAAACTATTTCGTGTAAATTTTCGACTTCATAGCTGAAAGATTTCTTGAACAATGATATAATATGTTACATCGATTAAATGTACATTCTTTTATGACATTTGTATGGCATGTATACACTGCCTTCATTTTCCTCACATTTGTTTTTGACGATGGAACAATTAGAAAATGATCATATACTAAATTTCGCAGACAGACATTAATGTTTTCGGCCATCACGGTAAAAAAAATATTTTTTGTTGTTTTCACCTGAAGCTAGTTCGGTCAAATGTTTTCTTCAAACAGAACCAAAGGGAACTAACTTACAACCGTATCTAAAAATTAAAATTAAAGATTTGAAATTCAATAGGATGTAGGTGCCAAAAATATGATTCCCAGAAAAATGAGAAAAACATGTACAAGCCTGTGAATTGTACCTGGAGACTCTGTTTTTGCATTAAATGCAAGTTGTTTGCGTAATATAACTAATCATTGAAGAAATTTTGTTTGTTTTCCGGTGTCAGTGGCGTGAAACCCCAACACGAAATCTCCGACTGTTGATTAATCGCTGTCCTTGAGGACATGACAGTTGGAAAACCTTCACTGGATAGGCCAATTTTTATAAGATTGTGTTGGACTAGGTCCGAAGGAGCTGTTTCGTCATCGGATGGCAGAGGGTGTATTATGCCTACTGTCCGAAACACCCTTACAGCTGGTGGTATTGCTGAGGATTGTTCTATATAGGTGAACTTGAAACCAATTTTATTATCGCGAATTATAAACTAAGCAAACTTCTTGCCTTCGCATCCTAATACTGCAGGTAGGTGGCACTGAAGATCACCTAATATTTCAACCAATTTGGTTGAATTTTTGGTTGTTCGCTAGGATATATAAAGCTCAACACCAAGTGGCGACATCGAAACCAGCCTACAGCAATTTAATTTTTTGTCCCCAATTTTAAATAATGGAATGGTAAGCTACCATAGAAGCAAATTTGAAAAAATTTTGTTTGTTTTCCGGCGTCAGTGGAGTAAAACCCCAACACGAAATCCCCGACTGTTGATTAATCGCTATCCTTGAGGACATGACATTATTTCTCGTGAAATCATTATTGCTAGGTACTTGGGGGCCTCCTTAACTCGTGGCCTGGCAGAAGGGTCTAAGTACCCCGCCATAGGATCTTCAAAACGATTTAACTCACATGAAGGTTCTACTCAGATTTAAGTACCCTTTCAGTGGCATTCGTATGTTAACGTTAAATTTATCAGATATATACATCAAGGTTTGTCTCACAAACTCTTTTGAATTTGATTGGGGCTTGCTCATAGAGCACTTTGCAAGAAAAAACTCAAAAAAAAATTGTTGGCACTTAGACCCTTTTGAAGTTCAGCTCTTCAATTAATTTCACCTAAATTTACATGTTTCTAAATAACCGGTACATACCTCGGATATTAACCAAATTTACCCAAAATGAGCCATCTATGACTGGAATAGTAAAGTAAAATCTTTTCATAACCCTTATTATTACCACATTTGTACAATTTTTCATTGCGTATATTTCGAGTTTAATTCACTTTTCTATCACGTTCATACGTGCAGCTAGTATTTTATTATATTTCCATATACTCAAATATACACTCATGACTCCTTCACGTGATTTGGGTATTATTCGCTTCACTTCAACGAATTCCTATAGAGTCATATTCGAATCAACGATACGATTCCATAGGTAAAACTACATGGCAATGAATGGGAAAAAAAGTAAACGAAATGTCGAACCGCATAAAATGATTTTGCAAAGTGGTTCTTGAAAGGACGTTTCATAAAAAGGATCCCTGAAATTTGCATAGCACATCGCTTTAAGGAGATTTCGTTACCAAAAGACACGTAGAACCACTGGCAAACACTTTACCATATACGCGCGACTGTTGTCATTTCGCCAATGTACCGATGAAATTCTGCACGTGTGTGTAATCTGTAAAGTATCCCTTACAGGAAACGAAAGCAGCATTACAGGTTCGAATCACCTAAGGACATGGTTCGCAATTCCACCCCATTCCTTCAGGACGATATTCTCTGAATGCAAATTGGCCCCGGCCCCCAGTGCGTGGTCTTCATTTAAAGGACACGATTCCTATCCTATCTTTTTCGAAATTTTCCCAGTTTCCCAGTTTTTGTGGAATTCCTTCGGGATTTCCTGGCATCGTCCTGGTATTCGAGAATTTTATTGTTTTAGAAGTTTCGCGTGACGCACAAGAATCGGGTCCGAGTAAACCGTGGCTTTATGTCGAGTACCCGGAGAGAATTGAATTTTCGTAAATTTTTGAGTTGTCTTCAAGCGAAAACATAAAGCAATAAAGTGAAGGGAAAAAGTGATAAAAGGTTGCGGGTGGATAAAAGGATCGGCAGCAAGGAGAGGCTTTTAAGACGGATATTTATTGTAATCTCTCTGCTGGAATGGCTTATAACCAGGGCCAGATTATGCAAATTCTTTAAAGTACCTGAGCCACTACGTACACGGCAGAGCTTTGTTTTACCGGGTAAATGACGAGAAACACTCTTTAATAGTCGACTAGATGTTTAAGCATCTGTCGGCTGTTAAGATTGTTATTTCCACAACTGAAAATGTTACGAGAATATTTAACTTGTAATTATGAAAGATTTTGGACCCAGTTATGCATATGTTTCCGTTCGAAAGATTTGAATTTGTACAGTCCGACAGATTTACAAATAGTAAATATTAAGAATTTCCGGGTCGAGGTCGAGTAAAAAGCATCAACCAATTATCAGCGTTGTAAGAGTGAATATAACCCATTTGTAAAACAAATATATATAGTTATCTGGTTTACTGTCACTAATTACCTAATAACCAGCCAATTACTGTTTGACCGCACCAATGTAGTCACAAACAAAGGTTCCAATTTTACTTTATTATTTTAATAATACAGTATTTATAGTTGTCTATGTCACAGCAGTAAATGGGGACAAATGCACACAATCTCCGACTGGAGAACACGATACTCGGGAACTACCAATGAGAAGCTGAGTCATTGCAAGTATAATTTAATTTATTTGTGAAGACTGTTAGAACTGTTTTCAACCCGGTTCAAAAATTTGCTGACTTTGGGAATTTTCCTAGGACTATGTAATTGCTCCTTAAAAGAGCTGACATTTTTTTTTTATATTCAATTTTGTATCAAAGCTAAAAAGATAGTACTGTGTGCAATTTTCAAAATCAAAAAGACTGATCAAAATCTTTTTACTTTATTATTTTAACAATAAAGTATTGTTTACGATTTTTTTAAAAAAAAAATTTGCAAACCTCAAAAAAAATTTTTTTTAAGTTTCATGACTAAAAAACACCAAAAAAGCAAAAAAAAATTTCAGTCTGTCTGTGCGCCGTCCGCCGTACCTAAAATCGCTTGAGGGCTTATAGCTCCCAAACCCTGTGAGCTATGAAATTCAAAATTTTTTTTAATAGACTTTAATAGACCCCTTGAAGTGACCATTTTTTAAGGGGTACGGGTGTGAGGGAAGCGTTTTAAAAGGAAATTTTTTGTTTCCAACCGCTTATGCTAAGAGACTGAAACTTGGAATTTATATAGAGCTTTGATAGTGGAACCATTTGCAAAAAAATTGCAATTATTGGTGAAGGAGTGTGGGAGTGGGGGGAAATAATATGGTGTCCGAAACGCTCAAAAGCCGAGATCGAGGCATTTTAAAATCCATATCTCCTAAACGGTTAATGTCACGAAATTCAAACTTAATGAACATCTGTAGCAATTTGATTTGAAAGTTAATGAAGACATACTACAGAAATGATCCTGTGATCAAGTATAGCTATACTTGGAAAATAGATCGGAAACAAATTTTTGAGTGATGGCAGTGGGTGCGGAGGTGGGTGGTGAAAAACTTTAGATTACGATATCTCACGAACCAATTGCACTAGAAAAATAAAATTCGGTTTCTGTATAAAGGTTGACAAATAAAGTTTGCCGATAGCAACATTTTTTAAGGGGGCGATGGAGTATGGAAGCGGAGGCAATACGAATATTTAAAAAAAATCACGTTTCATATCTCAAGAACAGTGTAAGATAGATGCTTAGAATTTTTACCAGAAGTAAGCCTAATAGACGCCTAGCAGAAAAAAAATGTTGTGGTGAGGGTGAGGGTGAAAAGAAAAAGTTCTGATTTTTATATCTCGAGATCCTATAATCATCAAAAGTTGAAGCTTGGTTTTTAGATAGAACTATAGTAGTAGCATGTTGGAAAAATATAATTTTACTTTATTATTTTTTAATAATAAAGTATTTTATAGGGGTACCATGGGCCGGGAGTGGGTTTTTTTTAACTATAGACCGGCTTATGCTAGAAAGTTTAAACTGCGTATGTACCATATATGTAAATCAACTAGGAAAGTAATATTGATTAAAAAAAATTTAAATATCCATTAGCGTTAGGAAGGCGACCAAAAAAAATTATCAGTGAAAATGGAATGCATATGTTTTGACGATTTTCGTCATATCTTTTAGATCTTCTAAAATTATGAATTCATTTTTATTCCACGGCTTTTTCATATAAATACCTATAAAGCGTTTTCAGGATTTTTTGAAATTCAACCCCGAGGTGGTGTAAAGGGGGTGCATACATTTTCAGGAATTCAGTCAGGTCTGATTAGACATCGAATAACTTTTCACTTCCACAGGCTTCTTTAATAATCATCTCAAACCGGTTTTCAAGTTTTTTCCTTTTTCAACCCCTAAGAGGGTGTAAACGGGTTGAACACGTTTCAATGAATTTCGTCATATCTCTTAGAAGAGATAAAACATCGGATTGATTGTCACTTCCTCTGGCTTTCTTTATATTGTTACGTGCAAGCCTGGCAGCCGCGCACCTCGATCGATTGCGAATAGGGAAACAGCAACAACCGAATACCTAAGCTGTAAAGTAACCCAATCAAAAGACTAGTTGAGTATATAAGGAGAGTGGAGCAACACGATTATACCTATCTTCTAATCGAACGCGCTCGAATGTACTAGAACAGCGTCTAAGATCAAATCAAATGCTCTAAAGCTTTCGGGTACCATCCACACACACCACCGAGCGAAGATTCAAGAACAGTCTCGACTGCAGACAACTGGTATAAAAGCAGATAAAGCTTTCAGCGAGATATATAGTAAGTTTTTAACGTCGACTGTGACAGCCAGCGTGTATACGTGACCGTATTGGTGGAAAGCGATTGATAAAGTGCGATCGAGACAAGTGCTACGTAAAAGCGGGCGGTATTGCCATTCAGTGCGAATAATTGTGCTAATAGAATTAAAGTGCGATTGAATAAATAATCACTTATTTTTATTTTAACCGAATTGTGTTTTACTTGAAATCCAGGCGAACCCCTAGCTCGCAACAATATATATCTAAAAACTGATGTCAGGATTTTTAGATATTTAACCCCAAAGTGGGTTCAAGGAGGTTTTATATGTTTTCACAAATTCTTACATATTTCTTAGTTCTAATGAGATATCGAATTAATTTTTACTTCCTAAGTCTTCCTACATAATCGTCAAAAAGCTGATTTTAGGATTTTTAGATATTCAACTCCAATAGGGGACATAAGGCTTTCGACATATTTCTTAGGATTGATGAGATATTACATTGGTTTTCACTTCCACCGGCTTTTTACATAATCGCCTACAAACGCATTTCTGATTTCATGTAATGGCCCGAAATCAAATCACGAAAAACCTCCTAATCACGAAACAGTACAGCTGGTAGACAATCCCACCCGTCTACCTGACATTGCAGGTCAATCATCCAATCTTCTCGATCTTTTCTTAACTAATCAGCCAGTCAAATACGACATCTCAATTTTGCCACCAATTGGAACGACCGACCATTTATTGGTTCGTGCACAATTCCCAATTTCGATATTAAAATCGCGAGCATCCAAGGCACCTCGAAGACAGGTTTGGCACTTCAAGAGAGCTGATTGGGGAGCGCTTGAAGAGTTTTTTCGTGCTTTCGACTGGGAGTTATGCTTTGAATCCGGAAGTTGTGACTTGGCATGTCAACTAATAACCGAGACAATCCTTAAAGGAATGAATCTTTTTGTTCCTTCCAACAACAAAAGAATCAGGCCGTCGAAGGACTCTTGGTTCAATAAGGACTGTCTTGGTGCAATAAAAGCCAAAAAGAATACGTTCCAAATATTTAAAAACAACCCAACTGCTGAAAATAAGATCGCACTAAAATTATCAAGAAATTCCTGCAGTAGTATCTTGAAACGTGCTAAATTTGCATATGACCAAAATCTTCGACGAAAGATCGTCGACAACCCCAAGAGCTCCAGATCTTTTTGGTCATTTGTTAAATCGGTCAACAACAATTTTGTAAAGACTTCTACACCACCTCTTCTCGATGGTGACCAAACCGTTGTAGATCCCGTGGAAAAAGCCAACCTTTTGGCAGCAAGTTTCGCTAGAAATTCTTGACTTCCACCTTCGAATCAGAGTCCCCCCAATCTCCCAGTATGTAATTCCTTGCTGCCTCCCATTCGTTTTCGAACTAGGGTTGTTTCCAAGATCCTGCAAGGGCTCAGTGTCTACAAGTCTGCTGGACCGGATGGTATCCTCCCCATAGTCCTCAAGAAATGCTTTTCCTCTCTGGCTAAACCGCTTCGCAATCTCTTCTATCTTTCATACTCTTCAGGGTGCTTTCCTCAGATGTGGAAAGTTGCGAATGTTCAGCCGATTCCCAAGAAAGGAAACAAAGCGGATCCCGCTAATTACCGCCCAATAGCCATTACATCCGTGCTCGCTAAAGTAATGGAAACTGCTGTCAATCGCAACATAATCAAATACCTGATGGACAAAGATCTGATCCACGATCGCCAATATGGGTTCCGTTCCGGTCGTTCAACAGGTGACCTTTTAGTTTACCTAACGGAACGCTGGAACTCGTGCATCCACAAATTTGGTGAAGGGGAAAAGTGCTTGCCCTTGACATCGCTAAAGCGTTTGACAGAGTTTGGCACCAATGTCTCTTAGTAAAACTTAAAGCCTTTGGCTTTAGTTCAACCTTTCTTAAATGGATTGAGAGTTTTCTCTACAAACGTTCTATACGAGTTGTATTAGACGGAATAACTTCATCCTCTTTTCCAATCGATTCCGGTGTACCCCAGGGCTCAGTTTTATCTCCAACCCTATTTCTCATCTTTATTAACGACCTTCTGTCGTCAACTCTCAATCCAATCCATAGTTTTGCAGATGATAGTACACTGGACAATGTCTTTAATTTCAACTCGGCTGCAGAGGCACGTCCAACTTCGGTGGCCTCACACCGCACTGAGTTATTCGATTCATTGAACTCAGACCTCAATCTTATCTTGGACTGGGGCGAAAAAATAGAGTAGAGTTCAATGCCTCCAAAACACAGTCCTGTCATCTATCCCTTAAACGAGATGTTCCGACGTCGGTCTCAAATATATCCTTTGGTGGCGTACATATTCCCCCTTCTGCTGACTTCAAATTACTAGGCGTAAAATTTAACAACCACCTAAACTGGAGCCAACACATCTTTGATGTCGCAATTAATGCTTCCAAACGCCTTGGAATTCTACGGAAGTGTAAGAAATTCTTTTCAGCGCCTGACTTAGCTACAATCTACAAGGCATATATCAGACCACGTCTTGAGTACAATTCGCATATCTGGGCTGGGGCCCCCAAATCCCATTTAGCCTTGCTCAACCGTGTTCAAAAACATGCGTTCCGACTAATTGGAGACGAAGCCGTTGCAGCTTCTATAGACTCCCTTGAGCATCGCCGAAATGTCGGAGTACTCAGTATTTACTATCGATATTTTTATGGTAAATGTAGTAAGGAACTAAAAGAACTTATTCCCCCACTCTTAGTGGTCCCCCGTAACACTCGCCAAGCTTCACGCGCACACGAGTATACCGTTCAGCCCCATTCGTGGAGAACAGTGAAATTTAGGCAGTCCTTTATCCCCCGAACATTAGTAATGTGGAACGCATTGCCGGCCGATCTGTTTCCTGATGAGTATGACCTTCAACAGTTCAAAAACAACGTCCACCGACACTTCAGACGCTTCCCTCCCGTTCCACCGACCTAAATCCCCTGCCACACCATTTTATCCCCAACCTATGTCGTTTTAGCTGTGCGTTCGCATTAAAAGGTAAAAAAAAAAAAAAAACAAAAAAAACAACTTTGCGCTGTTTATAGACCTTGTCCCGGAGTATGACTCAATTATGTAATTCATATGTTTTATGTGGCAGCGGCATAAGTATTCTAGCGCGACCCCATTTTAACCGCTTCCTGACTTTTTTTTAAGTTTTCAGTCACATAGTAACCTACACCGCATCTCAGAAATAAACTCGTTTCCAACTTCTACCCAAAAAATAATAAAGTTGCGCCCAGACTGTTGGCATATTTTTTTTCCTGCAAAATTTCAATTATTATTAAATATTTTATTGTTTCTACTTTTGATTAAAAAAAACTAAAAGTGATGAGAAGAAGAATTCAGAATTTAAGCCCATCATTACAGCTGTATATGCTGTACATTACATCAAGTAGACTAAAATACTTTCTAGACGTGGCCAATTACACGTAAGCAATCATGTAAACTACATCTTGTAGACTAAAATATTTTCTACACGTAGTCAATTACATGTAAATAATCAGTCTTTCTCCAATTTATTTACTAAACCTGAAACTTTTGGTAAAAAGTTGTATTTTTCAACATTATATGAAAAAGACGTTGTGCACGTTTGTCATATTTCATTGTGATTTCATAACTATCTGCAGCCGTTTGTAATGCTCTACGCCGTAAAATATTGATTGCCGAGAATCCGTCCACATTTTCTACAGCGTTGTCTTGAACATGTACACAATTATTTGTCTCCGGCCAAGGCGAATAACTTCAATTAGGTATAACTGTCTATTTCTGAACACCACGCAAGAACAAATATGTTATTAGATTATTTAAATATTAAAGTACATTGAAATTTAGAAAAAAAAAGTTTTTACTGGGAAATTAAAATTAACGATAAAAAAATCTACTAACAGTTTCATGAAGACGTTGAGATATGTATAAAATGGGGGTGCAGAACAATGTGTTATGCTCTTGTGAGTTGAATATCGACATATCATTAAAGTGATATTTAAGCATTTGTGAACCAATTCGAAACCTCGTCAGACCTAAGAGATATGACGGAACTCGTGAATGTGTATATACGACTAATTCTCACCACCTTAGAGAAGGTGAATTTGAAACATCCGGGAATCAATTTGCTATTTGGTTGTATGTGACCCTTACGACTATAAAATGTCCATAGAAGTAAAAAAAATACAATATTTTATCAGACTTAAAAATTATGACGGAATTTGTGAGAACTTTTTTTATGAATATCCAAAAATCTTTAAATCGACTCTTAGGCGTGAAAGAAAATTGAATTCTGTATTTCATCAGAGCATTAGACCTAAAATATATGGTGGACTCCTTTTCATTCCCTTAAGGGAGGAAAAACTTAAAATATATTTTAGCCTAATTTATGAGAAGTTCGTGAAAGTCAAAAATTGATTGGATAGTTCGCAAAACCAAAATATATGCCGAAATTCGTGCAAACATATTCAATCACCTTTGCGTTTGTCCCACTTCCGATGCAAATCTGTTTTTTCTTCATCCACATTACCTCGTTCGCAAATATAATTCTGCAGAACTACCTCCATAAATTCCAAAGTTCAAATAAAACATGACTCGAAATTCTCGAAAAAAAAAGGGTTATGAGCATCGTATGGCTCTTTCACTCCCATTTAATATTCTATAAATTTCCCTCGTGCACTTGATTTGTTGGACATATATCGTCTTTTTTCAAATTTTATTTAACACCATCTTTTTCTATACTCTCTTAGTTCACGTAAAAATATCCACAAAATTTCAATTTTGTCGCATGAGCCATTCAGGAATTTTAGAACGTTTTGATTCCTTCAAGTAGTCAAGGGATTTTGTTTAATCCGTCGTCAAAAATTTTTTTCAAATTGCTGTAATAATAGATCTGTACATAAATTTCAAGTTCCTAGACTAATTAGTTCATGAGATACAGAAACCGGCATTTTTCGTTTAAAACCCGCCTTTCGATTTCGCAGCCAATCGTTAAGAAGTTCACGTATAATTGAGTGCAATTTCGCCCACTTATTGCGAATTGTATGATGAAACATTCACTCTTAACAGGTTCTAGGGTTATCGCAAAAACATGAATCACGGCGGACAGACAGACAATAAATTTTTCATTGCTTTTCAGAGTCTACTCTATAGTTTTAAATTGCGAAAATAAAAAGGTTTCAAAGTAACAAATGTTCTTTTTTTTAAATTTTCGTTTGATGATAATGCTATTATTTAGAATAAAAAAGGAAATTGATATCGATTGAATTGATCTTTCTATTTACCAAATGAACAGGATGCCAAAATATATTTTAGATCGATGAAATCGCTTTATCACTTTGAGTAGTAAAAGCAATGAATTGCTTAGAGCACTAATCAATACAGCTGTAGGTCTGAAACTTCATCTAATTGTTCAAATAACACAACTCCTTTTTCCGTTCTACACAACTTCAATTTCAACATGTTAACAGCGAAATTTTTGAATAATTCCAGGGCACAGTCAATACCAGGTGACGAATGGGCAAAAAAAAATATATGCCTTGTGAAAAAGCTTATTATTGTAGGAACCTTACAAATATATCAGTATATTTTATGTACTATGTAAAAGATCTGCTATATGCCCTTGCAGGCCTGGCCGTAATTCTATGGGCCTCATTATTTATAATGAAGCCACATTTAACAAATAAATAAAAATAAATATTTTATGTACACAAACGTAAATGAATTTTGCATTTCTCTCCTATAACTAATATTACATTGTATTCCATGCTGTCAAATATTTGACAAAAAAAATTTTGACGAAAAGTTTTGTCAAATTTTTTCCGTCAAAATAGACTTTGTGTAAATAATATGGTAAAGTAAAATTTGACGATTATACTATCGGACAGCATTTGCCAGAGAACTTATTCAAATATTTGACAACATGGCATACAGTGTAAGACTAGCTTCACTTTTTTTTTCATAAATTTCGATTTCATATTTCATTCTAAGCATGAAAGCTATATTTTAGTTTTAAACCATAGTTTACTTAAGACTCGCTAGCTTACAAACCTTTGGCAGTTAGTTTTTTAAAAATGTGAACTTCTTTCGTCAGTTGAATATTACATTGTCGGTGTCCATTTGTTTTGAACCCAAAACATTTTCGTAATCAAAATGGAGTGCTTAGGTAATATAAGAAGAAGGTTGTAGCTAAATTTAACGATTTCGAAAATAATCTAAACATTAACGAAAAGTCCCGATTTAAATTTTGACTCTTCTGAATTTCTACAGTTTATTTAAAATTCAAATTATGTTAGAACTGTTGTATTTGTTTTTTAATGTTTGTTTACCTATATTAAATATTGGATCCAATTCTTTTGTCTCTAGCCATATTAAGTTATTGGAATTTATTTTTAGAGATTTTGTCATTTTGTCAATTTTATGCTTGTAATTCTTGAAATCAAACCTTTGTCGTATAACAACTTTAGTACGTGATCAGAAATTTTGAATAGCATGATTTCTCTAAAGTTCAGGTAAAGAATTTAAAGGTGAGCACGGTGCCTTCTTATTTGAGTAGCCAACTTCAACACCGTTTTTTAAAAATTCCAAGAGTACCATACTGTTATCCGTTGTCTCCTGTAACTGCGGCAACCTTTTTTTAGCTTTCCGATACTATCTACCGGAAATTTTATCATCTGAAATTCTTGACAGTAAATTAAAGATGCCCCAACTTCCTGCAGAAGAATGCTACTTAATGACCTTTCTTGCTACAGCTATTTATCAGCACGCTAGGTCGAAAAAAGGAAATTCAAAAAAAGGAGAAATGTGAATAAACGAGAAGTAAAATTTCTTCCTACAGACATTAGCCCTTAAGACCCTAATTACAGTGTTTTGTTCACTCTGGGCTCCTTATATGAGTATAATTCTATGGAACTCGTCAGAACAATAAAAATGGAATTATAATCTGCTCTGCACGATTCACACTGGGTTGCTTTTAGCTCGTTAATTACGGACATAAGACTTGAAAAACACCCCCGAAACTGATTTTTTTCCACCCCCGGGACGTGATCAATTATTCCTATAACTGACTCTCTTTTCGTGATTTTTAGGACAGTTCAAAGTTCTCGGTAGGTGGGTGATATAAATTTCAAAATCCCAAGCACATACGAGTCTTCTTTAAGACACGGTATTGTCTATCGTCTCGATGAAAGATATGTCTTTTATTTGGTCCATGAAAAGGTGCCAAGGCGTGATGAAATCGTGTCTTGAATTGCTAAAAGACGAAATAAAACCGACTAAAGTGGCTAAGTTTTTGCGTTTTGTCTGAAAAGAGATAGTACTTTTTTGCAGGGGATCTGAAAATGGCCAACAAACGCTTGGAATTGTCTATCCCGATATACACCAAGAAGACTAGCCTTTCTTCTTATAACCCCAATGATATGAAACAGACGAGGCGGGTTGTGGGTGCGGGTGGAAGTATGGTTGCATTATACCTTGAATGAAAATGTTTACGTAAACACTTTGCGATTATGATCTCAATTATCATCTTTTATCTCGGGAAGTAACCGTCAGACGCCGTAAAACAAGTGTAAATCCTTGAGAGTATCGCTTTATCCCGACATACGTGTACACATGCTATCTAGGTAGCAGGAGGGTAATGTACGACGTGAAGAGTTGGTGTATTATGGGCAAAGAGAAACGAGATATTGTTCGATTCAATCCGCAACCCTTAGAAAGAATTATGGCGTAAAAAAGGACGAAATAGGGAAAAAAACGAAACGGTAAAAACAAGGAACCTAAGTTATTACCCTTGTATTCTTGGCGAAAGAGAATAATGTAAGGCAACAATAGAACTTTGATGATCCTCGGGGGTGAGTTATGGAGGTACTCTTGTTGCACGTAGTATCCAAATATTTATATGTTTACATATATATTAGGTGGTTACACATATTTTGCCCGTCCTTTTTTGCCAATTTTCCGGAATCTTCGGTTAATCTAAAAGGGTGGAATGCTTTTCTGAGAAAATCGGACAATTTTACTTAAATTTGTGTGGTCCGGCCGAACTTGGAATTGAGGGTAGGTATGTTTCTTTTGGGTCTCATCTTCCTTCAATAGTTTAATCTACTCTGTAGCATCTTCTACTTGTACTCCTTATATTGTGTAACAACCCAAATATTGTCCCTCCAGAATACTTGAAATATTCAGTTTTTCCTAATAATCGTCTACATATTTTACATATGCAAGAAAACTTGCCTGGGAGTGCTCTTTCTTTATTGAATACAAGTAGGTATAATAGGACTAAATACAAAAACATTAATGTACTAGTTTTACAGCAGGACAAATGTCTATATCAATTTTGTGCACTGGAATCTCTTTATTTTATAATTTGTTTCATTTGTTACTTGTGTAATTCCAAATTTAATCTTTTAGTGACTAAATTCGGAAATGTAAAATGAGCCGTTTATTTTGAAAGTGGGGCAAGTCCATTTTTCAAAAAAATTAAGATAATGGTTACTATAGATAAAACTTAATATGATCTTTTTATCTCTAAACAATTTTTAGTCAAAAAATTAAAATTCCGTAATATTTGGGAGATGTAAGTTTTAGCTATTAACGGTATTGTAAATATGTTTATTTTGAAAGCGATGCAAGTCCGTCTTTGGCTGAAATTATTTTTAACCGAATATGTTTTGGCATAATTTAGCTCCGGTTGTTGTTGTGAAACCAATGTGTTGGTTTTACATCATGTCTAAAAAATATGTTTCTATCTATCTATTCCTGACATTGGTAATTGATAATTGTACAATACTTCAAAAATAATAACAAGTACAAATTTCATTGTTTCGATAAAAATATGTTTACTTCCAACACCGGCAAAATTCAATACGTATAAAGTAAATGATTTACGAAAATGAATAATTCCATTGAAATTGTTTATAAAAATGAATTGTTTTTTGTTATGTTATATTCTCTACTGAATATTTAAAAACTGTTTTCTTTGTTTTATTTTACTTTTTCTCAAACTAATAAATATTTATATAAAATTAAACAGTATTTTGTTTTTATTATTAAAAAAGGATGATGCAACTAAAATATTATTCGTTTAGGGTCATTCTATCAAGAATCGCCAAAAATTACGAAATTTTTGATCTGACCATCTCCGATTCTTTTGAAAATTTTTGTACTTGAAGAACTAGTGAAAATAATAATTGAAATCCAATTTTTTGTTTCTATCTTAATTTTTTTTGTTAGTTATAGTATGAGAAAGTATGCTAAAGTTAGCTCAAAAAAGGTGTCCGAGTCCTCTTTGAAAATGTATAGGTCCGGTAATTTTTATTCTAAAGCAATAAAATAGAGCTCATTGTAAAGGCGAAGATTGTCGCAATAAAAAACATTACGAATAAAAATTATCCTTGAAATTTTTTTCAAGGATAACTATTTTGTCTTTTATCCTTTAATATCTCAAAATGCGTTTTTTTTATTTTTTTGTATTTTGTAGGTTATAATGTTTTTCAAAACATATCAAAAAATTAACTTGGGATCTCAAAGAAAAAAAATTGAATAAGATCAGTGGTTCTTAATAATTTAAAGCTAGTTTAGTTCTCTAATAATTTAAATTGATTTTTTTTACTACGATCCATTTTTGATATGTTTCGGAAAACATTATAACCTTCAAAATAAAAAAGAAACGCATTTTGAGATATTTAAGGATAAAGGTCAAAATAAAATTCCGTGAAAAAAAAAATTTCAAGGCTAATTTTTATTTGTATTTTTTCTATATTCTATATTTATCTATATTTTATCTATATTTTATCTATATTTTATTTATATTTTATCTACATTTTATTTATATTTCCCTCTTAAAATAAGCCTTATTTTATTGTTCTAGGATAAAAATTACCGGAGATATGCATTTTCAAAGAGAACTCGGACACCTTTTTTGAGCAAACTTTAACATACTATAACTGACAAAAAAAATTAGATAGAAAAAAAAAATTTAATTTCAATTATTTTTTTCACTAGTTCTTCAAGTACAAAAATTTTCAAAAGAATCGGAGACGATAAAGTCACAACTTTGGCGATTCTTCATGGTTGACCCTTTAAAATTAACGATTACAATAATTCATAAATTTTGAAAGTGGAGCAAGTCCATTAAGGTATAATCAAACCATTATTTTTTTTAGCTAGCACTATATACACTATTGGATAATAAACTTACATTATCTAATACCACAAAAAGCAAAAAATATGTCTATTACTGCTTACCAATATTTTTAAATTTATTGAAATGCAAACCTTTAAATATCCCGCAATAACAAAAAATGGACTTGCCCCACTTTCAAAATAAACGGCTCAAATTATAAAAGGTAATGCCAAAACTCAGTAATGTTAAGTTTTAAATAACTCATTTAGTTTTTACTGTCTTGTTTATAATAATCAATATACTAATTGAAAAACACATTATTTGTTCGTACAGATATTAAAATTTTCAGCACTGAAATGCTTGCAGCCCAAACATGAAAAAATTGGAATGTATTACTTCAGATTTAGATTTCTTATATTGCTGACCTTATTTTTATTTACTTTTATTTATTACTTTATTATTTTAATAATAAAGCATTGTTATCGATTTTTAGAAAAAAAAAATTTGCCACCCTGAACATTTTTTTTCCACGTTTCATAGCTAATAGACACCAAAAAAGCAAAAAAAAATGTCAGTCCGTCTGTGCGCCGTCCGCCGTACGCTGTACGCCGTCCGCCGTCCGTCTCAGATCTCTAGGAAGCTGAAGCTTCAAATTTATATATAGTATCGATAGTGGACCCATTTGCAAAAAAATGGTGATATGGGAAAAGGGGTGTGGGAGTGGGGGGAATAATAATGCGAAACGCTCGAATGCCGAGATCGAGACATTCTAAAATCCATATCTCCTAAACGTTTAATGTCACGAAATTAAAACTTAATGAACGTCTGTGGGTCTACCAGGAGAATAGATCGGAAACAAATTTTTGAGTGGGAGCACTGGCGTACGGAGGTGGGGGGTGAAAAACTTTAGATTACGATATTTCATGAACCAATTACACTAGACAAATAAAATTCGGTTTCTGTATTAAGGTTGACAAATAAAGTTTTCCGAAAGTAAAATTTTTTAAGGGTGCGGTGGAGTATGGAAGCAGAAGGAATAAGAATTTTTCTAAAAAATAACGTCTCATATCTCAAGAACAGTGTACGATAGATGCTTAGAATTTTTACCAGAAGTAGGCCAAATAGACCCGTAGCAGGAAAAAGTTTTGGGGGTGAGGATTTAGAGGGTGAGCCCACCGGATGGTGAAAAGGAAAAAGTTCCTATTTTTATATCTCGAGAACCTATAATGATATAAATCTGAAACTTGGTATTTGGATAGAACTATAGTAGTATCATGTTGAAAAAATATAATTTTTTGTAGAGATAGTATGGTACGGGGTAGGGGGTGTTTTTCCTAACTAAAGAACGGCCTATGCTAGAAAGTTGAAAACCGGCACGTATATGTAAGTCTACTAGAAAACTAATTTAGATTAAAAAAAAATTCAAATATCCATTGGCGTACAGAAGGGGGGCAAAAAAAATTATCTGTGAAAATGGAAAGCATATATTTTCACGATTTTCGTCATATCTATTAGGTCTTTCCAAACATTGAATTCATTTTTATTCTACGCATTCTTCATATAAATACCTGAACCCCAAAGAGTGTGCAAGTGGGGTGCATATTTTTTCACAAATTTCAATTTCTTAGTTCTGATGAGATATCGAATTCAGTTTTACTTCCTAAGGCTTCCTATATAATCGTCAAAAAGTTGATTTCAGTATTTTTAGATATTCAACTCCAAGAGGACGGCTTTCGACATATTTCTTACGATTGATAAGATATCAGATTGGTTTTGACTTCCACAGACTTTTTGCATAATCGCCTATAAATGCATTTCCGATTTCATGTAATGGCCCAAAACCAAATCACGAAAAACTTCCTAATCACAACAACTGATATTATACTACGACTTAGACCTCGTCCCGAAGTATGACCCAATTATATAATTCATATGTTATATGTGGCAGCGGCGTAAGTATTCTAGCGCGAACCCATTCTAACCGCAATTCGAACTTTTTTTTAAGTTGTCAGTCACATAGTAACCTACACAGCGTCTCAAAATTAAACGCGTTCCGGACTTCTACCCAGAAATAATAAAGTTGCGCAGATTTTTCATTTATTTTTATTAATTTTATTTTTTTTTATTTTAGTAATAGTAAGTATTTTGATAAACAAAAATTTGAATAAAAATTTGCTACCCTAAAATTTTGTATTTTCATGACTAGTAACCCCCAAAAAAGCAAAAAAAAAAATGTCCGTCTGTCCGCTTTAGACGACGTCCGCCGTACGCAAAAGGCGAGCAGCTCAAAAACCCGATGAGATACTAAGTTGAAATTTGTATGTTGGGTGGATTGGGGGAACCCCTACGAGTTGTATCTTTTGTAATGTGTAAGAGAGGTATAGAGGTGGTGGTAAACAATTTTGAATTACAATATCTTCTGAACCAATTGTACCAGGGAAATAAAATTTGATTTGTGAATAAAAGATTACAATGAAAATACTAGTTTTTCGGGTTCAATACTGTTCTTGTTTATCAAACTGTCTTGCTGTCCTAAAAAGTAACGTTCCAAATAGCCACCTGGTTATTTCTTAGGCTGTCAGTCGCATAGTAATCTACACCGCATCTCATCATTAAACGTTTCGGACTTCTACCCATGAAATAATAAAGTTGCGCTCAGACTTTTGGCAGATTTTTTTTATTTACTTACGTACTTTTTTTATCATAGTAGTAAAAGCGAATTCGATCACATTAAACCTAAGAGATTTTCGGAATCAGTGAAAACTTGTACAATACCCCCAGGGGGTTTAATTGAGAAAAATACTTAAATCGGTTTTTCCCCGACTACGTTTAAAGCTTATAGAAGTAAAAGTGAATTCCAAATCTCAATATACCTTAGAAATATATCAGAATTCGTGAATATGTACACAACCAGTTTACACCGCCTTAGGGATTGGATATCGAAAACTTTTGAAGAACGTTACTAAACGCTTATATAAATAGCCCGTCGAAGTAAAATTGCTTTGATAGTTCGACATGTCTTAAAGTTTTAACGAAATTCGTGAAATTGTTGATTCCATAAATCTAAACTTTTTTTTTGCTTTCGTTACTCTAATAGCACATCTACATATACGTACCAAATTTCAACTTTCTAGCATAAGCCGTTTCTGAGATATAAAAAACAACCCCTCACCCCCGTACCTTGACACCCTATGAAAAATTCTAGGTTGTCTCTATAGTGGCTCTATATAGTCCTTAATTTTTAGCTTTCCTTTCATTACGTTTTTCGAGAAATAAAAATCAGAATTTTTTCCTTTCTATCCCTTTTCACCATCACCCCCAACACTCTATTTGTTTTCCCTACTACAGGTCTACCGATCCCAACTCCTGTAAAATTTTCAAGATCATATCTGATACGGTTTCTGAGATATAAAAATGACATTTTTTGAGAAATTGCTATCCCCCCACTTTCGTGCCCCACCTCCCCCCTCAAAAAATTTACTTTCAGTAGACTCCACTTGTGATTCCATATACAGAAACTAAATTTTTTCTTCCTGGTGTAATTGGTTCGGAAGATATTGTAATCCAAAGTATTTCATGTTTGGGCTGCACCCATTTTGTATGGCATCTACCAGAAGGAGTAAAAGGATTTCGCTGACTAGTAAACTGGAACTTTCTTTTCACTCAAAACTAACTTGTAAAAAATTCCGAATTCGTAGCTAAAAGATTACTTGAGTTATAGTCAGTTTCGTAAATTAAGTGAATACATTTTGACAGGATATTTGTATGGCAGCTACACGAAGGACTAACAGGATTTTCTTCATAATCATATATTTAGCTCCAACTATTGGAAAAATAACACATACAAAATTTCAAAGTCGGAGCTTAAACCCTTCTGAAGTTATCGACCAATATTTTTGAACACGTGTTTTAAGGACATTTTGTATGGAAGCTACCCGAAGGAGTAGGACGATTTTGCCCGTTAACGAACGTAGCCTTACAAATTTAACCAAACATACAGATTCAAAATTTCAAGATCCTAGGTGAAGGCGTTCTTGAGTTATCGTGTTCACGGACGGACGGACGGACGGACCTCAAGCGGATTTGAGGTTTTTGGCCACAAATAAACAAAAAATAATATACAACTTTTTTTCGTCCGAGGCTTGGTTCTATGCGTTACAAACTTTTGGGCTGGATTAAACTTATAATACTCTATATGATTTCATCTAGAGTATAAAAATGGGTTAGACTAGGGTTAGACTATTATGATGTGCCAGCTCTTTAAGAAGAGTATGACAGTCCCACACAAGCCTAGAGCGGAAACAATATGATTTCAGCGCTAGCAGTGCCACTTGGCTGTCAGATAAGATAATAACTGTAGCGCCTTTTGGTTTATTCAATAGAAGTTTACCTGCGCACAGTTCTATGGCATGCACCTCAGCTTGAAACACATTGGCTGTTTGTCCCATTGCCATCCATATTTTACAATTGGGTCTAAATACGCCCGCTCTAGTCCCATTATAGGTCTTAGCGCAGTCCGTGTAATATTGCCATGATACACGATCTCCCAGAGCCACCATATATGGTTTCTCAAAATCTTACACTTTTGGCATGTTATCGTTTACTGAGTCGGTTAGGTCCTTCTGATTAAATTCCTGTAGGATCTTAAGGTGACCGACAAGGTCTCCTACCTTGAATTTATTGTACTGCTGTAGCCTTATGGCCTCTTTCAGAGCCTCCTTCTTTATCTCTAAGTGTAATTGGGCCATGTCTATCATGGCTTCCATTGCAGCATTGGGACATGATCTAAGTCCCCTAACCTGACTGATGATGAAGGAATACAATTTAAATGTACTACCTTGAAAGCTTAAACATTTTTTGGGCATATGCTTAATGATGGATGCGAACCTACAGATACAGCTAGGCGTAATTAAAAAACAGCAATATATGTACAACTCCTTTGTTTCCGTAGTTCTACCTCTAAACTAATTAGTATCTAGATACTAGTTGCACCTTGAATTACTTTTTTCGCAACGGAGTAGTTAATGACTTTAATGAGCACATTTTAGCTTTTATATGTACACAGTTCCTTATGCGTTAAAGGACGTGGTATAGAAGAGACCATTGTTTTCACCATCGCTTTTTTAGGCCACGACCGTTTGAATTGTAGAATCTAGTCTTCGACCTCTAAATTATTAGATCAAAGCGCAGCCACTATACCTTGAAATTATAAAATTATATAATATGCATTCATTTCATCTAAATACCATTGAAATACTCCGCTAGACTTTCGAGTACGTATCCTTAGAAAGTTTCAAGCTCCATGAATTTTAACTTTTCAGTTCTATAGTTTTTCATTTTTCCTACATATGATTTGGTGCATGAAATTTTCTTTGAAACAAAAATTTTCCCTTGTGTTTTTCCGTCTGTATACAAGGCGTAAAAAGCCATTCCAATTAAGTATACATACTCGGTTTCTATCTCTGTACATCAACTATTTTATTTTTATTCGAAAAGTTTTGTAGCACTAGCAGACCGCTTTGCTTTGATTTCGTGGCTTTTCTCTTAGAGCTCCAGCGAACTGAAAACATTTTTCCGAGTTTTCCTATGTTTTTAATTTTGGTTGAAAAAAATTTTCCGCTACTCTCGAGTTTTAATGCTTTTATAGCCAAAAAGGATTTTTTCTGTTCAAAACAAACGCAGAATTTCATAGGCGTAATTAAAATGTTTTCAGGATTTTTTATTTCACGGGAAAAAAGGTTTTTGTTTAGCAACTTTCACCCTATGAATTTTGTTTAAATCAATTAGGCGGGTTATTGTAAAAAGGGTCATTACCTTATTGTGTTTGACTAAGAGCTTAATTTAATAAAAACTGGTTGTTAGTGACAAGACTTGATTTTTGGGACTGAAATCTTCATTTCTTGAATTTAGATCAACAAAAGTGAAACTTTATACTCTAGATGAAATCTGAGAATATTATAAGTTGTATCCAGCCCATACGTTTGTAAAGCAAAGAACCGAGCCTCGGACGGAAGAAAGTTGATTTTTTTTTTAATTGTGGACAAAAACCCCAAATCCGCTTGATGTCCGTCTGTCCGTCTGTCCGTCCGTTCGTCTGTCTGTCCGTACGCACGATAACCTAGATTGTTGAAATTTTGAAGCTGGATGTTTGGTTGAATTTGTAAGGCTAAATGCTTTCATGTCGGGTACCTGCCACACAAAAAGTCCTTAAGTGGTTAGGCCACTCTAGAGTTTTCGAAAAATCGATTTTTTTTTATTTCAAATTGTCCATTACTACTTCAAAAATGATGTCCCAAAAGATTATGGCCGAAAAAAGTCTTTAAGGACTCGGTTTTCGAATTTTAGTACAAGGCCGCCTGTAAAATTATTCATAATTTTCTATTACTCAAAACTTCAAATGTGTTTTTCTCGAAACTACATTTTTCAAGCTGGCCGGAAACATAACTCAGACAATTTTCAACCGATTTACTTGAAATTTTGAATATATCTTTAAAACTATATTGTCCATCAGAGTACGTATGATTTTACATTGTATAGTTCATTTGTTAGCAACAATTTTCTGACGATTTTTTAGGCAAATTTTACACTTTTCACTTTAGAAGTGCGCCATTTAGCCAAAAATCAATATATCGAAAAAATCCTACGTACTCTTGTAGCTGTTGGTATATACAATCGAAAAAAATTCATTGCCTTATCATAATTCAAAAATTACAGGCGCTGTGTGTCCGGCCGTGGACCCTGGAAAAACGGAGGCGTCATCGCAAAAACGCTGCACAGCCGCCATTTAGAATTTAATCGTTCAAAAAAATTATTATACATAGTCAATAATATGAATTATAAACACCCATTTTTGTAATCTGGATTTATTTTGTAGTTTTTCTGAAAAAAAATCCGCAAAAAGGCCTATTTTTTCAACCTTTAGAGTGGCCTAACCCCTTAAGTCACGTCTTCAAGAACATTTTCCAGAAATTTCGAAGCTATAGTTGCAGTTAAAGGTAAGAATATGAAAAAGTGAGCCCTTCGTATAGTTGCCATACAAAAATCATGTAAAAATATCCTCACTCAATTTACGGAACTCCCTATATCTCAATAAATCGTTTAACTACGAAGCTAACATACGAAAAGTGCTAAAAACATGTGCTCAATATCATTGGCCAATAACTTCAGAACGGTTCAAGCGAGAAATTTGAAATTTTTCCCAATTTAATATTTCAATGGGTGCATATCGTGGAATTTATAAGAACATAATCGTGTGAGTCTTTCGTGTACAATGATTCTTCGAAAATATGTGCATTCAAATTGCGAAACCCACTGTAAATCCAGAAACCCACTGTAAACCTACTGCAAATTTTATGGGAATCCATTTAGACCTTAAAATAGGATCGATTTTGCTGTTGAACGAAATCCTCGAATTTCTTCGAGTAGCTCCCATACAAAAGTCCTTAAAAGACATGTTCACGAGTGTTGGCCGATAGCTTTCGATTGCTTCCAGCTAGGTATTTGAAATGTTGTACACATTAACTTTAAATGGTTAAGTGGGCCAGTCTAATTTATAAATACGCTAGAAATCGAGTTAGTCCTTCCTGCAGCCTACATGTAAAAGTCTTTGAAAAAGGAAATTTTACTCTCGGTGATTTTCTTAATGTTCCAGATATGAAATTGAAAATGGAAGATATTACGTTTCACTTTCGAGGAGTAACCAAACGAGAGTTCTTAAAAAAGAGCAAACTGCATGCGCACACCTTATTCTGCTTTATCACCAACTACAACATAAATCGAAGTTCAGAATTTCATCAAGAGTATTAAACGATTGGCCTACAGTCGATCGTGACTGCAGTACGTTTTATGTCAGAATAGGAATCTGTCTTCGAATGCTTTTGGATAGGGTCCAAAGAGTTACTCTTTCCTATATTTTCCAGTTTCTTTTTCAAAATTATTAACAAATTGTTTGGTAACAATTTTTTTTTCAAAGGTGATAGTAATTATGGACTGTTTTCTTTTAAATTTCGGTGAAACTAACTTATAGTATTATACTGTCCCACACAATTTAGTTACATTTAAGCATTTTAAAAGTTTACTTTTAAATTATTTGGAATTTATTTAACGCTTCTATAGACCCTGTACCCTTGTCTATCTTGAGAAAAAACGTTACGTTCTCTAAAATGAAAAGAAAGTGAAGAGAAAGTATTTTATGTGAAAAATTGTGTTTTCCGCTTATAACCCAGTTTCTAGTTCTATCTTGCGAAAAGTTACAGAAATAACATATTTGACCATTTTCGGGTCGTAATAAAACTTTAAAATTAAAATAATTTTTTTTTATATATCAGGTTCGTCCAAAAAATATCGTTATTTTTTGTGAAAATAACAGGTTCTCGCAAATTTCTAGAGTAACAATAATTTTCCATAAATTAGGTTTTTTGTCGATTATCTAAATAGTTCTTATAGTTTCGCCTGTCTTGGAAATCTTTCTTCTACTTTGAAAAGAATTATATTTTGTCATGCGTTTTTTTTTTTTTAAATTGCCAATTTGAATCCGGGTACGTGAATAAAAATATGATCGAATTAATAGATTGTTTAAGGTCATACATATGAACCTACCAATACTAAAAACACAAAAATTCTGTCCGGAACGCTCATAATGCTGGGCCGTGGTGTAGTTTATCATCCGATTGCCAACGGTGATGTGGTGCAGCATTGAGCAATTTCTGGACTTTTACCAAAAAAAATTAAAGATCCGCCCAGACTGATTGTAGATTTTTTTTAAAATAATTTTTTAATCTCTATTTCTTATTGGGAATAAATCATTGTCATAATCCTTTAGGGGTTAAATATAAAAAAATATCAAAAAAAAATCTGAATTTTTGGTCGATTATATAGAAAGCCCGTTAAATTAAAAAGGACTTCAATATCTCATCAGCCCTAAGAGATATGTCGGAATTCGTAAAAACGTACACATTGATTTTACACGCCTTGAAGTAATAGCGAATTCAATCTCATTAAACCTAAAAGATTTGTCGGAATTCATGGACACTTCACTTTACAACCTCTAAGGGATTGAACATCTCAAATCTCAAAAAAAATTAAATTAAGTTTCAGGAGATTATGTATAAAGTCCAAAGAAGTACACACGAATTCAAAATCTCACTACACCCAAGAGATTTGTCGGAATTCGTGAAATTCTATACAACCACCATACACTCTCTTGGAGGTAGATTATCGTAAATGATTTTTTTGGCTTTTATATTTCAAACTCATAGAAGTAAAAGCGAATTCAATATCTCATTAAACCTAAGAGATATGTCGGAATTCGTGAAAACGAACACAACTACTTTACATTTCTTAGGGATGGAATATCGAAAATAATGGAAACCAATTTATAGGCACTTATACAAACAACTTGCAGAAGTAAAATCAATTCGATATCTCGACAGACCTAAACGATATATCGAAATTCTTGATGATGAATACTGTGGTAAAAAGCGATAACAGCTTAAGTCGAAAAAAAAATTAGGCGATTACGTGTATCAAAATTGATAATGACACTAATCTCTATATATAAAAATGAATGTTTGTCTGTCTGTTTGTCCTGTATAGGCTCCTAAACCACTCATTCAATTGCGATGAAACTTTGGTGATTTGTTGAGGGTACGCCCTCGATGGTTTCTGCGTTAACAAAATTATTTAACAGTTGGTGGTTCGCGAGTTATTTCAACATTTGAGTGTTTTTCATATGATTTCATATAAATGGTATAAGAGGATAGTGGACGGAAGATGGAATATGGAGGATGGAAGATGGAGGATGGTGGATAGAGAATGGAGGATGGAAGATGGAGTTTGGGGGATGGTAGATGGTGGATAGAGGATGGTGGATGGAGGATGGGAGATGGTGGGTGAAGGATGGTGGATAGAGGATGGAGGATAGAAGATGGAGGATGGTTGATTGAGGATGGTGGATGGTGGATGGTGGATAGAGGATGGAGGATGGTGGATAGAGGATGGAGGATGCATCTCAATAACGGGAAGCAAGACTAGAAACCACTGGCTTTGCAGCGTGAACAACGGGAGAAACAGGAACAATGGATAAACGGGAGAAACGGTGAGAAGGACGAGATTAACAGGAGCAACGGGAGTAACAGGGGCGATAGAACAACGAGAGCGTAGAGAGCGTAGCCGCGGTACGCGGCTAGTGAAAAATATATTAGAAGATCTTATTTTATTTAATTTAATAATACAACCTAATAATAATATATCATATGAGATAAAAATCTATCAAAGAATGGCAATTTTTTTTAAAAATGCAATTGAAATCTTGAAAAATGATTTTTTCTTATCTCGACATAAGCTGTTATCGTTTATTACCACAGAATACAACCCCTTTCTACGGACAGTTTTTTTCTCTGAATCTGAATTTGTATTTACTTAAATCACTTTTCTAGTAGTAGTTCCCGTACCTTTTGACCACAATCAAAAATTTTATTTTTATAAGGTATCCATTTCGTAACTCTATACAAACCTTAGTTTTTAGCATGCTATCCTTAGTGGTTCTCGTGAAATAAAAATCAACGTTTTTTGCTTTCAACCCGGAAACGGTTCATGGTACATAAAAATTGGTTTTCTTTAAAATTGTTATCCCCCCTCCTTCAAAGTTGTGTATTTAGCATACTCCGCCTATGCACTTATAAACACAAAACCAAATTTTATATTTTTGGCATAATTGTTTCGGAAGATATTGCAATCCAAAGTTTTTTTCCCCAACATCCTCTTCACACCCGAATAACCAAAATGTGGCTACTTAAAGGGTTCCGCCCAATCTACTAAATAAAAAAATTGAGCTTAATAGTTCAAAAATTTTGGGAGCTACGTGCCTTACGACAACGTATACGCCGAACATACGAACTTCTTTTTTTAATGTTTTTTTGGGGTTCACTAGCCGTGAAACGTGAACTACATGATTTGAGAGTTGCGGAAATTTCAGGTTAATCACAATAGTTTGATCGTTGGAATTAGAATATTGTCATAATATAGAGCAAGTCAGGAAGTCTTACACAAAAAATGGTTAAAATCAAAAAGTAAACAGTAAAAAATATGCATTGAAAATTGTATGTTTTGGATAGCAGGCAAATATTCACACCATTTCAAGTAAATTAACATTGGGATGTAATAGTCAATTTGAATGAAATTTTAGTAAATTTTAACTTCGAAAGAAGCAAATCCACTGAATATTCTCTTGAATTTACACTTTAAGAAATTGAGTTATGTAGGCTCCGAAACGCAGTTCTACGAGTTTACCATCAACCACTTTTCGGTGTAAAGTTACACTTTTCCGACTTGTTGAAAGTAAACTTCCTTTCGGTGTGGGGATTTAGCTCAACTTTTCTGTTAAGGGATGTTGTTAATGCTTTTTTGGGGAATTTTTTTTTTACAAACCATTAAAATAAAATAATTTATAAATTGTATATCATTTTCATTAACATTTAAACAAACTTTGTGAATTTTTTGAAGTCATTATATAGAATATAGTCGGAAATACACCGCCCAACAGGAACACATATATAAAAAGAGGTGCTCCACTGCTGCCATGATTCCGGCCGTTCTGCTTATCTTAAATCAAAAAACCAAACGCAATTTTAATCGTGAGACTTGAGGCTCTACATGGACCTAAAATAAAGTTAGAATTCTAAAAAATAATTTTTTTTTACCGCTTTACAAAAAAAAATCTATTTTTCGTATTTTTTTGGGGTTTATACAGCTGATAAAAAGAAAACCAACGAAGCAATCTTAATTATTTTAGTTCAACTTGTAATTATATTGCCAATTAATATTATTAATTTGAGCAGAATCAATCACATAGTTTTTGAGATATCATGGCAGCAGTTTGAAAAAATCGTGTTTTGAGAAAAACGCGTTTGTATCGAGCGAGGAAAACTACGATTTGTACTGTGTTGAAGCCACGCCGAAACTGATCGACCGACGCTATACACAGATGTTGGAACGGTTTTGTGAACAGTTCCGGGTTCCGAGTTAGTTGAGTCTAGTACTAGATAAGCAGTTAGGCTCGAGAATATTCGATGCGAAAGCCAGCGCTGCGCCGCCCCGCTGAGCGGGCCCCGCGCGCTCCGTATAGCTCCTCCGGTTTACGGCTGTAACTTTTCAACGGCTTCAAATTTCGAAAAATTCTTTTACCCACGTCTTCTATACATGTTTTAAATGTGATTTATTAAAAAAAAAATCGATTTTTTTGACCTAACACACTAGACGACCCCCTTATCCTACACTACAAGCAAAAATAAGCCTGTTTTACATATTAGCAGTGAATAATTAGCACTTTATAAGATACACTTATCTGTACTTCAAATATTATATCTTACACTTACTCTTAATAAAACCCTTGTCTGTAGGTAGGAATCGAAACCACGATAAATTCTGGTTTTTGTCGCGTAGGTTTGACGCGCGTAGCCACTACGCCACCGAAGACGTATCATTTTCATTTTATTAGAAAACAAAATGGAACGAAGCGTCCAACTTCTTGTTTTTATTTTTACAATTTTTTCGTTGTAAAATTCAAATAGATAAGTAGAATTACACGAAATAGAACGTAATTTTCAATTTATATATAAACTTAGTTAATTTTACACGGAATGGTGCATAATTTTGTGAGCTGTACGATGCATGTATGGTATAACTCAATAATACCAGTAATTTCGTGTAAAAGTGATTGAAATTCGTACTTTTACTTGAAAATATGAAATGTAATGGAAATTTAAAGTTAAAATAGGATTGAAAATTCAATATTTTTAAAACAGTGTAGTAAAATGAAATTTCTATTGTTATCATTATTTTGTTATTATAGGAGTAATATTCATGAAAGACGATAAAAACGATAAAATATCAACTCAAGATCAACAAGACGATGACGGACGACAGGGGCTACGAAAAACAGCCGGAACAGAAATTCATCTAGATTTTTCAAACGTGAGAAACACAATAAATACATTATATAAATTTAGTGAATTTTAGTTTCTCAATTTTAGGGGTAAAGTGCATGGAGTGTAAGAAAAATAAGTAAGAAGCACTAAAATACGTTATTTATAGAAGTAACGAGATACAGAAGGAGGAGTTTCAATATCAGTAACGACTCACACTAGAAAGTTGAAACCTGGTTCATATTTAAGGGTGATAGACGGTGTTAAGAATTCTCCAACTTATTACAAAGACTGGTGTTTACAGATGCAAGTCACAGGATAAAAATAAATTGTAATCAGTGGATGGATATTCAACACCACTTTCTGTAGTATACCTACTGTAACCTCTTTTCTACAGAAATAAACGCAACCTCATCATAATTTCGACGAAAACGAAAGTGTAATCAATTTTTTTTTTGCACTCGGGGATAAAAAGTCACTACTTCCACCCACCCTACACGTTCCTGCCATCAAATTTATTCCATCACAATTTCAATCAGAATGGTGTTAAGTGTAGCTATGGAACGAAGCAAGGAAAATCCCAAAATCAGCAAAACCAAAAGTTTTGCAGAACGAAGGGAAGAATTTAATTGCGATATTCGCTACACTTTTGTAGTCATATATGAGTCAAAAGTCCGACGTTGTTGTATTGAAGTTGATACCATTCACAGCTCAATGTTTGTCTTTCCTTCATATTTATTCATCAGGAGCACTCAGAATGAGGTAAAAGTTTTCGTCCTTCGGGCGAATTATTCATACAACCCTTAGCCTTGCTAGATTCTATCTATGAAACATGGAAACGTTACACCATTTACACCCAATTTTCCACTCCAGTAGGCATCAGCAAATTCAACACAGCTCAGCATTTCCCATCGAGGCCACCACGTATAGAGTAGATGGGATCAGTCGTTCTAGTGGAAGTATTTTCACATTTTCACTGATCGGATTTAAAATGAGAATTGTCTCGTTAGTTGAATTTTGCTCAAAAAACTCCCTCCCAAATTGAAATATTAGAATAATTCATGGAGTTTCCATTGAGAGTTCTTAATATTGCCTTTGTTTAGATTTCTTTAAGTCGTCATTGCCAGTAATAAAGAATATTTTCCGCCGAGAAGTTAAAAGAAATTCCCTTAACTACTGAAAATTGTTCTGGCTTTAAAGTATACCCACATTCAAACAAATAAACGTTCGAGTCTAAGGACTTCAAACTGTGGAAAAGTTTCATGAAAGGAAAATGTTTCGAAAGGAAAAGAGGAAAAAGAGATTAGAAATCTTCTCGAGTTTTCCAGCACCCATTAACATTGTTCGAGAGATCTTCAGCGGGAAAGTGTGTGCCAACAAGAGCTCCAGGGAAAAGTTAAAGGATAGGAAAATAATGGAAGTGCTTAAGAAGTCTCTAAAACTGACGGGCTTTTTCACATATCCCTATCATGTACAGGACGATTTTGAGGAATTCAAGAGGGTCTAGGAGTTGGTCTGATATGGCCAAAAGATAAGGATGCGACAAATTTCCCTCCTCAAATTAGGACATTAAATTAATTTAACTACTTGCTGCCAGCTGTGTTATATTGACGAATTCCTGTGTTTTATTATATTGTTGTTGGGAAAGTTACAGAGAACTAAACAAGTGGGAATCATAGGAAAATAAGAAAATTGTTTTTAAAAGACATCATATTAGTTGGGTTTTTATGGGGTGCTCCAAAAGCGTAAAATCAAACAAACATTCACTATCATGAGAGCGGACAAGGTGTGTCTCACGGAAAACCAGCAAATTTCACTCTGTTTGAATATGTTTTCATTTGCCATGGTTTTTATGTATTTAAATTTTCACGAAAATAGTTTTATAAAGTAAATAACAGGATGAATTCTATATACAACAATCGAGATTGACATAACGTTGTATAATTAGCTCAAATTCATCACTGAACCAAAACGTACATCCAATCAATTAAAATGTACATGATCATAATGAAAAAATCATTGTTTTTGAGCCGATGTAAGTATTCATTAATATTATGCATAACCGTTCATCATTTTTCGGTCTGTTTTGGACACACACACAATAACAGAAATCATGTTAAAATTCATTGGCACAATGAACGAGTTCATAATATTGATGAAAACGGTAATTCGTATTAAAGTACAGATGCATTATTACTATTAAATGTGTCACTCTCAGTACAATATGATGAACGAATTCATAATATTGATGAAAAGAGTAATTAATGTAGGATGTTGAAAATTGGAATTTACATAGAGCTATGATAGTGAACCCATTTGCAAAATTGGTCAAGGTATAGTTGGATCTGTATGCTTGGATGGGGAATGAATTTGATGAGCTTCAAAGCTGGATTATAGACATTTTAAAATCCAAACCTCCTTAACGGCTCATTCCAAAAGGTTGAAACTTGATGATTGTTTGTAAGTATGCTAGCACAGTATATCGGAAATAAATTTTTTAGGAGGAGGAGGATTTTTAGGTGAACAGGGAGTTCAGAGTTGGGATGGACAAATTGTTCGACCAAATTACATAGGAAATATTATTTAGTTCCTCTATGTACGTGTGTGAGCCCAGAATGATTAGCTCAATGGCTGTTTTGAAACCACAAACTCGTATTAAACCCGGATGTTAGCGGTTGTTGTGACTGGGAAATTTAAAGGATGAGTGCGAGGAAAATTGATCGGTTATATCCATCCTGTACTGTCCAGGAAGAGTAATAACTCTCCAATTTTCTTAACCGAAATCTCCCTCAGGTCCACGTAGGTTTGCTTAGTGCTCGCTCTCGGGCTCTAGATAGGGCCGGATTCGCAAAGGAAATGAACGAGCGACTCTCGCTTATTTGTGTCCGGGCAGCTGCGGCAGTGTGCATTAAACGAAATGCCCAATTTGGCAGCATGATCCCCAATTGGTTAGAGTGACCCGTACTAAAGCCGGGTTGACACGTTACGAGTGGATTCGGAACGAGTGAACTCGTACAGTCACTCGGACGTTACTCGTATCGTGTCAACAGGTAATCCGAGCATGCTCGGACGTTATGACGATACGAGTAACGTCCGAGTGACTATCCAAGTTCTCTCGTTCCAATTCCACTCGTAACGTGTCAACCCGGCTTAATCGCCGTGATTCTGGAGATGTCTCTCCGGGCCTTGTATAAAAGTTCGTCTGACTTGGCTCGGTTGTAAGTTGGCTACATCTTCCTAGATATGGCGCAGGTGGTTAGTCTTTTCCATCTGGAGTTAGCCGCTGATTGGAAGTGGGAGAGTATGTCTCTCTTGAAAACTCCTAAAGGAACGTGGCCTAGTTCTGCAAAAGAGCCGGAAAGAACGGAGCCCTTCCTAGCCAGTTCATCAGCCTGTTCATTTCCCACTATGTCCCCCGGGACCCAGAGCACAGAAACTTTGAGCCGTTCCGCTAAACCGGCTAGTTCACTACGGCATTGCTGTACTAGTTTAAAGGAGATGGTAGCCGAATCTAGTGCTTGGCTAGCGGTGAAAATACCGATGTTGCGTTTTGGCGATAGGTCGTGTTTTAATGTCCGACAAGCCTCACGAATCCCCAGTATCTCCGCTTGGAAGTTGCTAGCGTGGTCCGGTAGGCGGTAGGACTTAGCGACATTATGTGTATCAGAGAATATTCCTGCACCGACCCCCCAGTCCATTTTTGAACCGTCGGTAGATATTATCGTGTCGAAGTCTATTTCGGGCATGACCGCATAGCACCTGTGATGCCTATTGCCGCACTTCGTTGAACTCTACTGAGCTTAGTTATGTTATAATCCTTACTCAAAGCAGGCCACCAGACTAGCGACCTATAGTTGAGAATTGGACGTATTACGGCAGTGTAGAGCCACAAAACCCTCCAAGGTTTGAGTCCCCACTTCTTGCCGAAGGTTCCTTTACATGCGTAGAAGGGCAGACGGGCTTTCTCCACCCAGTTTTCTATGTTCAGTTTCCAGCTCAGCTTTTAATCAAGGATAACACCAAGATACTTTGCCCTGGAGGAGAGCTGGAGCGGTTGGCCGTTGAGGCGGGGGAGGTTAAAGTCTGGTATCTTGGTTTTCCTGGTGAATAGCACCAACTCAGTTTTATCCGGATTTACACTGAAGCCACAGCCGGTAGCCCAAGTGCTTACCTTACCCAGAGCTCCATCAATGGTCCCACTGATCACGGAAGGGCATATTCTTGAAACCAAAATCACCAGATAGTCGCGCGGAAGTGGCGGGGCTATTAATTTTTGTAGAAAATCCTATTTTTATCAATCGAACTGAAATCCGGTACTTATACAGTCCTATACTAGTGGGACATTCCGAAAACACCATGTTTGGTATGGGTAGCATGGTACGAGGGTGGTCGATTTTTTTTCAACTTTGAAACAGCTTACACTAGAAAGTTTAAACTTACTTTAATCAAACGAAAATTACAAATTTGTATTGTAAGTGTAGATGAAGCAAAAAAAAATGTTCAGCGCAAAGAAAGTGTAAATACTTTCACGAGTTTTGACATAACTACACAAGTTCTTTAGAGGAAGACCAGATACTACATTCATGATTTTTTTGGCATCTTATCCCTAAGGTCTAGATGTTTAGGCCCGTTCCTACGATGTTCAGTTGCGTTCTAACTGGAACTTTAGATGACAGATTTTCATACAAAACTTCCAGTTAAAGTTTCAGTTAGAGTTTAACTGAGGATCGTAATAATGGCCCTTAGTGGCTTCACTTCCAGAAGATTGGTCTGTGTTCAGTACAGATTCATGGGCACTTCGTATCCGCTCCTTTATATTCCCATCCCCTTTATTATTTTAATATAATAAAGTATTGTGACCGATAAAAAAAATTTGTTTTTACTCGTTTCAGGACCAAAAAAGCGTAATCCATCTGTACGCCGCCGTCCGCAAAACCGTTTGAAGATTCGCAAGCTCCCAAGCCCTTGAGTTATTAAGCTAAAATTAGACTGGGTAGGCTCCTTAAGCCACCCATCTTTAGGGGACGCGGGTTGAGGAGGGGGATAGTCATAGACGAAAAATGATGTTGCCTACTCATATGTCAGGAACAACTTTAAAGGTACAATCTGGCTGGTACTGCCGACCGTAGCGGTCAGCAGTAAAGCTAGTATTACACTGTTTGACCAAGTAGTCAAAAGGCAGTAATAAGCAATGCGAAATAGCGAATTCCAATTAATCTCACAGTATCCGCTCGGTCAAATTAGAAATTGAAAATTGAAAGTTTTGTAGAGCTAGTCAAATCGGTGGAGTGGTACGGGTGAATGGAAAAAACCAACGCGTCTGAAGATTATGCTAGAAAGTTAAAACTTGGTAGGTAGTGCAGATGTACTAGGAAAGTTATTAAGGTATAAACAAATCAAATGTGTTGTGTAAGCAGGTGAAGCAAAGAAATGGTCAGTGAAAATAGGGTGCATGAATTTTCACGAATTTCATCATATCTCTTAGGTCTTTTGAAATATTGAGCTATTTTTTCTTCTACGGGTTGTTCAAATAAACGTCTAGACAATTTTTTATGATTTTTTGAAAATTCAAATTCTAAAGGTTGTATACATTTCACGTATATCCATTGGTCTGACTAGATATCGAATAAGTTTTTGATTCCACAAGCTTTTTATATAATCGCCTACAAATCGTTTTTTGTTTTTTTCAACCCCTAAATGGGTTAAAAACGGTTTTATATATTCCTCGAATTACTTGTTATCTTTTAGGTTCGATAAGGTATCGCTGGGTTTTCAATATGATCGTCTAAAAACCCCCTTTAAGAATTTTTTGATATTCACCCCCTAAGAAAGTGTAAAGGGGTTGCATACGTTTTTACAATTTTTGCCGTACCAGATTGGATGATATATCAAATTGGCTCTTACTTCCACGGATTTTCATATAATCGCCTACAAACTAATTTCAGGATTTTTTGATATTCAGCCCCGAAAGTTGTATAAAGGCATTGCATACGCTTTTTCCGAATTCCAACATACCGCTGACATCTGATGTGGTATAAAATTGGTTTTTACTTTTTTGGACACTCTATCTAATCTTCTAAAAATGGATTTCACAGTTTTTATTAAACCTCCAAGCCGGTATAAAGGGGTTGCATGCGTTTTTACAGGGCGAGACTTTATTATTTTCCGGGGCAAAATACGAGACGCGTTTAAGTTCTTGTTTTCTTTGTGAACTAGGTATAAGTACTTATTATTTAAATTATGTTCAAGTATCTTCAGTCAGAACTTCCAGAACTATTTTTTCCAGAATTCGGTAATCGCCCATGCTTTCAACGTGAGCAGCAAATTGAGAATCCTTAATTTATTAAAATGTCAGCTTTGAATCACTTTAAAGATTAGCGTCTAAAGACTTCTTATTTCATTGTGTTTTCCATTGCTAGACCAAGAATACTTCGAAGGGCCTTTGATGGAAATCTTAGAATCTCTTCTTCAAAGATTGCTCAAAGAATTGGAACTCACAACAAGATTTTGATGTAGCATGTCATTATTAAGTCATGAATGAATGAACAATATGACCATACGAGTGCAGTTCCAAACCAACCCCCTAGAATACCCGCACTCTATCTATGAAATTAATTTTAAATCCTTTTTTCCTTTCAATTAAGCTTCTTTAGAAATTCAAGGAGCAGTGCCAACGTCGTTATCTCTGTGCAATTCTTTTAAGTCCTCCCCTATATGTCGCTTATCTTCTCAAGGATGTTTAAACGACCGAAAGATACCGAGCAAAGGGAACTTAAATAATTGCGTTCAAAGGAAGATTTTCGTATTTCATGCAAAAACTTTCTCCGGACTGGTTTTCTTTTCCGCTGAGTCCAATTCGACGATACTCTCGGTATCAGTGAAAGTAATTCAAAGGATGTGTACATTACCGCTTAGGAACACGATGTGAATGAAAAACATCCCGAAAATTGCTCCAAAGTGAATCAGCAGTTTCGAGTGAATGCGAATTACAAGATACGTGCGCGTTTCTTTCTACAGCATCCTTAAAGACACTATGCTAATACTCCTTCAGAAGGGTTGGATAATAAGAGGCTATAATTGCGCAAGTTGATAAGTAAGTCGAGAAAGGATTCAGAACTGCTCCAGTTCTTTTGCTCTTCCTTAAAATGTTATACGAGATGGTGGAATCGTTGCTAACAAATCTTTACCAGGAACTTAATGTTCGGCAAGTTGCTTCCCCCAGAAAAAAACGGAAATCCAGAAAATAATGTGGCTGTCTGAAAGCGTCAAGTTGATGATGCGAAGCAAGAAAGCGGAAATTTGAGAAGAAAACTTGTCTTTTGTGTGCTATATGTCAGTTTGTATTTGAAAGTCAACTTCCCTTGTGACACATGATCAGATAAGATTCGAAAGCAATCTCACGGAATCTGCAACCTTTTTCGTTTCCATCACACTTAAGGTCGTTTTCTTCGTCTTTAAGTCGATCATGTCGAATGCTCACTGGAATGTGACAAGGCAGGCAAGTGTATCGACGTATTGCGTGGATAGAGGAATTTATCCCATCGCTGGTGGTTTCTCCTGGATCCACTTTCAATTTAAATTTTAATTCAAAACGTTGCGACCGTATAGCATGCAAGAATAGCAAGGCGTTTTCTATACGCATGCTTATGTGAAGCCTACAGTTCCTTGCAAAGCCCCGAGGCGCCAAAAGGATATGTGACTTACGTCGTCTCTATGAAATGTCAAGAAATATCCTTCCAGTTCAATGGCTATGAAGCGGATATTGGAAACTATTGCTGCAGGAATGCATCTTAATCTCATCCGTTCTTATCCTCAACGTTTACCTTTCGTGAATAATACCAGCAAGGATCTCGGTTTTTGCTTAAGGGAGAAAAAATCAGACGATAGTTGAGACAATTCCAGCCTAGACTGGATTGAAAAACGTCACAGGACAGAAAGTTATACGAATAAAAAACCCGGAACGAAACCACTTCAAGGCTCTCTCTATGGTGTGCCAACAAGAACCACTTCAAATATCGTCCTTGTCGACGATGTCGTGATGCTTGAAACAAGAAACCTTTCCAGCTTTCCGGAGACATTGAAAGTTTCTAGGAAAAGTGCCATCGGCATGGGAATTTACTAGCGGAAGAAGATGGACGCATAGTCTTAGTGGTGGCTGCTGCGGAAATGCAATTTAAATGCTCTTGGTAAAAGGCTGGAGGGGTGTAATCCTTGCGGTATGCATAATGAAGCTGAAGGGAATTTCAAAAGTTTTTTAATGCAAAGCTGACAAGATTTCAAAAAGATTAATGCCTTAAAAACTTTTATTTTGCTTTACTATTTTTTAATAATAAAGTATTGTGGTCGGCCTGGAATTTCACAAAAATTTGCTACCCTGAAATTTTGTACTTTCACGTATTAGGACTAGTAAGCCCCATAAAATCAAAAAAATGTCCATCATACCCGTTGAGATATTGAGTTGAAATTTTTGGTGGGTAGGTTGGTGTGAACCCCTACGAGTGGTATCTTTTGAAGGTGTGGGGTGTGAGGGAGAGGCGGGCAGCGTTTTAGACAAAAAAAATTGGTATCTCGATCGCAGGCAGGAGGCTCAAACTTGGAACTTAGGTAGAACTATGATAGTGGACCCATTTGCAAATTTGGTGATAGGGATTGAGGGGTGTGGGAATGGGGTGAAAAACAATGTGTTCGAAGCGTTTGAGAGCTGGGATTGAAACATTCTGAAATACATATCTCCTGAACGGTTGGTGTCAGAAACTTGAAACTTTGTAGTTGTCTTAAGGGATATTAGAAAATTAAACAAGAGCTAAAGTTTCTGAAGTCACTTGGCACTTGCCTTCTGTGCACCTGGTACCAGGTTCGAATCTGCTTGGCGACAAGTAATTTTCGAGAATGGGATTGGGTGCCGGACTACCAGTTCACTCAGCTGTAAATGAGTACCTGAGTTAAAATCGGGGTAATAATCACGGACGAGCGAGTGGCTGACCACTTCACCTCCTAGTGTTCCGTTGGTCTAGTAATGAAGTAACTCTAGCCTTACTTCAAGCCCAATTTGGGCTGTTGTGTCATTGATTATTATTATTATTATTATCTTTATTTGCCTTGATTTAATTTTTGACTTAACGCTAATATATTATATTTAAGAGATCAGTCTTTTCAATTGACTATACAGCTTTTGATAATAATTTCAGTACGAGAAAACTTGAGTTATAAATCGAAAAATTAGGTAAAGGAATAATGGCGTAAAAAACCACTATGAATTACAATTTTTTCTTATATCTAAAACTTAACCTAGTCGTTATTAACAAGTTAAACTTATAATATAAAATATGTTTAATTATTATTAATTAATTCATTATATCATTTTCTGCACATAAGTTTTCAAGTGGAGTCCATTGAATATAGAATTCTTGAGGGGTCGTGGAGGATGAAAGGTACCATTCTTAGCGATAAGGGATAGCTATTTTTCAAATCTCAAGAACCGTACCCAGAAACAGGGCCGGTCCCAAATATTTTAGCGCCCGGTGCACTCAATGGGCTGAACGCCCCTTCAGTTTGAAACAAAATCAAATGATGGAAAAAATTTAATTATTAAAAATAAGATAAATTTTTTAGACATTAAAAATCAAAATTCATTCTATTCATTATACTGGATTGGATACTAATAACAACAAAAAAAAATAAATGTTGTTTAATATTATGATTCATTTCGCATAATAGGTAAGCAACTAATGTGCCCTAAATCATTGATATTCAAAAAAAACATTCATTTCGTTTCTTTTTTTCCCAAAATTGAAAATTTGCATACCGGAATGTCAATCTCCAGTATTTAAAACTTTTTCCACATTTTTTTTAAAAAAAAGGATGCTAAGCTAATTTATTGAGATTGCAAAATAATATTTTGATTTGAGTTAACTATCAACATCGTCATCAGTGGACCATTAAAAGGTTAGTATGCGATGAATAAAATTCCATATTTTTGTAGAAGAAAATTAACAGCCATTTTCTATTAATTACCTTTTAAGTAACTGTGAAATATTTTTCAAGATCGAAACTTATTCAGATTGAAATTCCGATGAAATATAGATACTTAATTTTCGTAAAATCGATTTCTTTAAGTGGCACATATACCACCTTTATCTTCTGAAATTGTTCAGTTTGCCCCTTTCAACAAAAAGTAAGCAACTCAGGCTTGCTCGTTAAATATTTAATCGTGAACAAAAACCTAAATCTATCCCAAACATGAACCAAGAACAATAAATGGAATTAACCGACAGAATAGCAACCAGAAAGTGTGACTTTGGCGCCCCTCGAAATACACGGCTACTCATAGGGTCTGTAACACGTACACGAAAGTTCTGAGTGTGTGACGGGAACCATTGAACACTCGAAGCAAAGTGTGACATTGCGCCCGCATGGACTCTTGGTTTCCATCGGATATTAATTTCGCATGGTTCGTGTACATGATATTCACTTACTCATCAGAAAATCGGCAGTACCATCCGGAAAATAAGATCGGGTCATATCGAGTTGTAGGGTTGCAGTTTTGTTTCTTTTTAATTTTCGAAATGATTGATCTAAATAATCACGAAAGGACGTAATAGTCAAATTACCTATAATTAGATAATTATTTTCTTTTTTGTTTTAAAAACATTAACATGAAAGTCATATACTGGTGCTGATCAAGCTGCGCCCTTTCGGTGTTGCGCTCCGGTCACAGTGGGCCAATAAATACACTAAAGAGCCGGCCTTACCCAGAAACCCAGTCTAGACTTTTAGCAGGGAAAAAATCTTGGAAGTGGTGGTGAAGAAAGTGAGGTGGAAAGACGAGAATTCTGATTTTCATACCTCAAAAATCGCAAACAATAGAACGCTAACAATGTATGCATATATAGAGCCTCTATGGATGTATTCTAAAAAAAGAATTTTTGATAGGGGCAGCAAGGTACCGGGGTGTGGGGTTGTTTTTTATATCTCAGAAACGGCTTATGCTAGAAAGTTGAAACTAAGTACGTATATGCAGGTGTGCTGTTAGAGTAATTAAAGCAAAAAAAGTTCAGATTCTTATTGGGGTACAGAAGAGGAATAAAAAAAAGTCCGTAAAAAGGATTTTTTCTACATTCTCACGAATTTCGTTATATATTTTAGACATGTCATGTTATCAAATTAATTTACTTATGTAGGCCCTTTAAATAAGTGCCTAAAAATTTTTCGATATCCAACCCTTAAAGGGGTGTAAAGTAGTTGTGTACATTTACACGAATTCCGATATATTTCCTAGAGCTAATGAGATATCGAATTTCACTTCTAAAAGCTTTACATTTTTGCACATAGGTTCTTAAAAAAGATGATTATACAGGGTGTCCGGTACTCCGTGGACAATCTTGTAAGAGGTTATTTCTTGATATATTTTGAGACAAAAATTGTTCTACAGGGTGGGTAAATTTTCAATATCCGTGGAGATACAGGGTGGTCAAGACTCACTTAAAACGTTATATCTTGAAAAATAATAATCAGAATTCAAAGTATTATAACTTGTTTTTTAGGGAATCGAATTACCTTTCATTTAATTTAACAACTCAAATTGTACTGCACTACACCCGATCTTGAGATATTTACTTCAAAACATAAATTTTTGCCACTTCAACCCTAAAATTCCGTGATCAATGTAGTTTTTCTCAGAAAACCCCATTATAAAAATGCCAATTTAATTTAATTTTTTTGTACCATATTGTTACCTAAAAAAGCTGCAGACATACTCGTATGAATGAGTTACGTTTTACTTTACTGGAAGTAATAGGCGAAAATACATATCGCTTAAAAATTAATATGACATAAAGTGGCCCTCGTTCAAAAAACCTGTTTAAATTGTTGGTTCGACTTAAGAATTTTTGTTGCCCATCTATTTCTATTTTAAGTATCAGGGAAATCAATTAAATGTAAATGAGTTTCAATATGATTGAAGCACTAACATGTATGTGGTAGGTAAAACTGGATACAGTACTTTGGCTTTTTTAGTGGGGTACCTAACAAAATAAAACGCCTATAAAAGCTAAACTATCTTCATTTTTTTATCAGTTTCAGCTACATTGCTAAAAGTAGAAGGTATTAGTAGAATTTAAAAAATAATTTCAAAATGCCTAAGTACTCCAATGAAGAATATGGAGACATTATGTTCATCTATGGAGAATACACAAGCAGAGCGATCGCTGTATCATCATATATATCCTCATCGACGGACACTTGACAGGAAAGTATTCCAAGATGTTTACAGAAGGATTCAGGAAACTGGCAGTATTAGGACGAGCAGAGTAAATGCAAATCTTGCTCCAATAATCGCTGTTCAGATCGATGAAAGAATACTGCAGGCAGTTCAAAATGATCAATCAATAAGTATCCGACGCTTGGCATTGCAGTTGAACATCACTAAGTGCAAAGTTTGCAGTGTTTTAAAAGCGGAACACTTGCATCCCTAACATTACACACCAATGCAGGAGCTGCTACTCATTGATTTGGCCAAAAGGATGGAGTTTTGCAATTGGCTCCTTGAACGACAAATAGATGACGAAAATTTTATGAACAACATTCTTTTGACGGATCAGTCCCAATTTACCAGAGACGGTATCACAAACTTCCACAACCTATATACGTGGGCTGAAAGCAATCTACACACAAGAAGAGTGGCATCATTTCAGCACAGATTCAGTGTCAATTGATGGGGCAGGTGTGATTGGTAACGAGATTTAGCGATTTCATTGGACCTATTATGCTACCCTCAATAGTTTCAATTACTTAGTACATTTTTTAACAAATGATCTACAGGACTTTTTGAATGATATTCCACTGGTACGATTGGCTTCCATGTTTTACCAACACGATGGTGCTCCAGCTCATTACGGCCTACGAGATCTCATGATCTAACTATTATGGATTTCTTAGTATTGGGATGGATGGAGGACCTTGTCTACGCAACAGCAGTAGTAACATTGAAACATCTAAATACCAGGATCGATGCGGAAGCAACAGAATTAAGGCAGCAGTTGAGGAGTATGAATACCAAGAGAACACTTGCAAAACGAACTATAGCGTGCATGGCCATTTTGGACATTTATTGTAATTAAAAAATTTTGAAATAAAGCCTAAAAACTATTATTAAATTCTTTCACTTCAAGCAAAGAGTGTAGATCAACATGTTCTTCTTTTTTGCAATCTTTTTGAAATCATAATTTTACTTTATTTATTAAATTAACTTAACTTATTGAATGCAAGTGTATGCAACTTTTGTAGGCAATAGTATGAAAAATAAAATTAAACTGACATTTTTATAATGGGGTACAAACTACATTGATCACGGCATTTTAGGGTTGAAGTAGCAAAAATTTGTGTTTTGAAATAAATATCTCAAGATCGGGTGTAGTTACAATTTGAAGTGTTACATCAAATGAAAGGTAATTTGATTTCCTAAAAAACAAGTTATAAGACTTTGAATTCTGATTATTAGTTTTCAAGATAGAACGTATTAAGTGAGTGAGGGTACAGGTCCGAAATACTTTTCTTGACCACCCTGTATCTCCACGGATATTGAAAATTGACCCACCATGTAGAACATTTTTATCTCAAAATATTTCAAGGATTAACCCCTTACAACGGAGTACCGGACACCCTGTATAGTTATTGAACGATTATCATAGAAACAGATCTATGTATGTATGCGAGCACATACCATATCCTATATATTGAACTAAAAAATAATGAACTTTTCATCAGGTAAATTTTTTTTAAACCTCACCTTACACAAGAATCACATTGATTTTTATCTCTAATGTACGACCCTACGTTGGGCGCCAATTTACCCACTTTATTCGGAAAAAAGCAATTGTGATAGAATTTTGAACCCTAATTTTTTTTTTAAGTTTGAGAGGGTTTAAAATGACCCAGTCGCAAAGCTATGGCTAATGGTAAAAACACCTGATCTGTCTTTCAAATAAAAGGAATTAATACTGTATTTGGTATTTGCATATCTTAATCCTGAAATGATATCGAGATTTGCCGGAAAGTAACAAAAATTCCAACTGTTCTAAATGACCCAAAATACACTATTAAAGGAACTAGTCACTAAAAACCAAACATCGATGAATCGCGATCGCAATACATTCAATGAAGAGTATTTATGAAATGAGTTTGAAACAGAGAGCTTACCGGTAATCGATGAGAGGTAAATGCCTGAGTTACATATGGAGGTCTACCGTAATCATTGCGAACTAGTGGAATCGAATAGCACATGAGTTATGGCATACCGCTTGTCGATCAATAGAGAAATGGATTTGCATGTGAATTTTGTAATACCTACCACTCATCGGGTGCGACAGAGTTACATAGGAATTATGTCATACTGGTTGGCACTGAACCATTCGTCGGTTCGGGTCGTGATTTACAAAAATTCTAGTGGTTTTCGACTAGTGCAATCGAATGACGACTTTTATTTCACTAGTCATGATAGTTATGGGTTCCGGGATCAGGTTTTTTGTCTTCATACTTTTCATCATTGTCGTGTATCGAAAAATGCACAGAACTTTGAACCGCTCTGCAAAGTGGTTCATCGAAATTTGACGGAAATCTGAGAGTTTTCCCCCCTTCCAATCAGGACGTATTTATATGGTATACTAATTAATAGGCCAGATTGTTGACATATTATCTTTATGGGATATCAGAAAATATTAACAAATATCAAAAATCGAACACCAGGGGTTGTATGAATTATTCATACTCATCCTTCTGAAGAATAGAATCAATTAAAGGGTGATTCCCTGAAAAGTGAATGTGGAGTCAGACAGGCAGAGTGTGCATTCATCGAAGTAATTCGATAATTCGATTAGTTTTCTATTGGAGCCTAAAAGCATAATTTCTATGTATATACCGACCTATACACAGATCCCATCAGCAGCCTCACGTTTAAACACATACATCTACCTACAAAACTGATTGAGTTTGATTCAATAAGCATTTTGAAAAAAAGACTATCCTCAAAATAGTAACAAATGTTTCATAAATGTAACCGACCACTGTTGTAGTTGGTATGTTAAACCATACACGACCTTTCATACATGGAAATCAGTTTTTCACTCGAAACTTGTCAGGATATGTGTTGATGGTAATTGAGTTGTGGATGAGGCGGATTAATTAAAATGACTACGTTTGAATGATTGTTCATGGGGGACTAGACGTAATTGGGTTTTCATGTTCTGCCTCGGGTAGTTTCAGTTTTTTTTCATGAAAGGATCAGTAAATTATCTCAATTCCATAGAAAGTTTGAAAACTTTTTTTTTAAATTGTAGTTTTATCGTGTAATATAATGTGTATAGCTGAAGTAGATGTACAAAAATATGCGTATGGCCAGAAATATATGAATAAATTGATGGTGTAGCGCATAAATGTCTATGGCAAGTACTCTATTGGGTGAAGTTGCATAAGCTATTCGGGTAGGAAACTATTTGCAAGGTATTTTTCTGTTTTTAGTGCTGGAGCATACCCCTTCGTACCTCAAATAATGTTTTGTAATGGTTAATTATTTTTTTGACTCACGAATATTGTTACATGCATACAAAATATGCTGGAAACATCTCGAGTCAAGACATGTAAAGTATAAGCGCAGCAGGGCTTGTACGCGGGATGGGTTTTACTGCGAAAGCAAGACGATTATAAGTTTGACTTGAAAGCGTCTGAGTAATTTTTATTGATAATAGTAACCGTGATTCATGTAAAGCTTTCACATCGAAAATGTAGTATGCAATTGCATGAGAATTGCCGAATGTGTTAATAGATGAATTTAATCGACATGTTTTTTTACTGGAAATCTCGCCGAACCCTTAGCTAGCAACAATATATTGTATTTTTTTTTAAGAAGAGTTTTATAATAAAACAAAATTGTACTTCTCCGTTATTTATAGTTTTAGTTTACACCGTGGTAAGTTGAGTAAATATTAGGAGATAGTGTAGAGATGGTGTTTGATGATGTAGCGCAAAAATGCCATATACTTTTGAATTAAATTAAAATTGTTCAAACCAATGATAACAATTTAATTTACAGCTTATCAAAATATTAAGTTTGAAATCTTGACTATTCTTTCGTTAAACCCTTCGTTTTTTACTTAATTTTGTTATATTATTAAATATTATTTCAATAATGTAGTATTGTGATAGATTTTAAAAAAACAAAAAATTTGCTACCCTGAAAATTTTACCCAAAAAGTTTTTGGTCTAGTAGATCCCAAAAAAAAACAAAAATTTCAGTCCGTCTGTCCACCGTACGCCGTACGCAAATACGTTTGAATGCGCGTATCTCCCAAACCCATTGAGGTATTAAATTTCAACCTTTTGTTGGATACATTAGTTCAACCCCTTCAAGTTGCGATATTTTGGGTGGTGAAGTGTGCAGGGGAGGTGGGAGAAGCGTTTTAGAGAAAACATTTTGGTTTTTATATCTCAGAAATCGCTTATGCTGGGAAGTTGAAACTTGGAACTTTTATAGATCTACGATAGTGGAGCCATTTACAAAAATTATCGATTTGTGGCAAAAACAATGCTTCGGAAGCGCTTGAAAGATGAGATCGAGACATTCTAAAATCCATATCTCCAAAACGGTTAATACCACAAAGTTGAAACCTGGTGACTGTTTGTTGTACTAGGAAAATAGATCGGATATAAAATTTTTTAGTGGGGACGTAGATCATGGAAGTATGGAGTTTAAGAATTTTTCTAGAAAATTATTTCTCTTGCCCAAGAACTGTTAAAAGTTTAACAGCTCTTGCCCAAGAACTGTTAAAAGTAGGATCTCAGAATTCACATGAGATTTAGGCCTTATATGTCTTTAACAATTTTTGGTGGGAGGGTGTATGAGGAGGGTGAAGAGGCAAATAGTTCCATTTTTAAATCCCGAGAATCGATAAAGATAGAAAGCTGAAACTTAGAATTTAAGTGGAGACAGCTCTACTTAAATTTTATAGTGGTTTAAAGTTCTAAAATAAAATTTAGTAGGATCAGTATGGTATAAGAGTGAGGGTGTTTTTGCTATCTCTTCAACGGTTTATGCTAGAAATTTGAAATTTGGTGATTATATGATATATGTAGATGCACTGGCGGCATACGGGAGTGAGGAAACAAAAATATGGGTTTCAAATGGGGTGCATATCATTTTATGAATTATGTCATATTTTTGAGGTCTTCTGAGCTATTGAATCAATTTTAATTTATACGAGTTTTTTAGATAAATGCCTTGAAAGTATTTCCAAGATTTTTTTTTAAATTCAACCCCGAATTTTGCCATATACCTTAGGACTGATAAGAAAGATATCGAATTGATTTTTGCTTCGTCAGACTACACAGAATGCCTAACGAACGAAAAACCAATTATTCAATATTCAATCCCCCAGGGGATGATGTTGGTTGCATACGTTTTCACTATTTTCGCTATATCTCTTAGATTTGATATAATATCGTTTGTTATTTGTACGTGCACTAAAAACACGGAAAAATATTTGACAGAACAATACCGTGGCCAATTTGGCTCAGCTCAGTTTGTTCTTGAAAATTACCCAAAACAGCCATCAGCCGTGGGCGAAAAACCGTGGCCAGAAAGGCTCGGATTGCCATGGAAGCACAACGGACCCATAAAGCGGTCTATGGTCGCATTTACGTGCGGATCAGACCAGTCTTCATAGACCGGTTTGCATTTATGTGCGCATTTTCACAGTACTAGACTGGTTTGGTTTCATTTGGTTCGTACCAAAATCAAGACCAAAATAAGTCCAAATGGACTGGTTTGGTTTACGTTTATGCGTACGACCATACTGGTTTTATTGGTCTATTTAGACTGGTCCGCACGTAAAAGCGACCTACATATGTGCTAGCTATCTCTCCCAATAGCCACCTAACCTAACCTAACCTACTTGTACAGGTATTTCATGTAAACGCCTTAAAGCAGTTTCATTTTTCGAAGTTTAGCCTCGATGGAGCTGGAAAGAGGTTGCATAAGTTTTCATGAATACCAACAGACCTCGTAGATCTGATGATATTTTGAACTGGTCTTCTATTCAATTGCATACAAACCAATTTAAGAATTATTTAATATCCAACCCCGAAGAGGGTGTAAAGGGGTGGCATATGTTTTCACGAATTCCGGTAAGCGGTTTCGGAGATGTCATTTGAAAAATATGGTCGTTTCATTTTTCTTTAGCACTCACTCCTGTACCCTGTATCCCCTTGTCTTTTTTAGCAAACACCGACCTGTATTTTATTTTCATATTTCTGTTCTTGAGATATATATAATTGTCGCTTAAAATCACCCTCACACCCCACGTCCAGAAATCTTAGGTGATCTTAATTTCTTATTCTAAAAATTGTTTTATCTTCAGAAGTTGTCAAGCTATGATAAACGAAAGCATTTTGCGAACGGAGTAAAGACGGTAACTTATTTGCGTCTTTAGAGTCTAGTACCGCTAAAACATGAAAATGGAACCTTTGAGAGTAGACCTCTTATGCTTTATTATTTTTTAAAGATAAAGTATTGTGTTTGACATAAGAATTGAAACTTTTATACTTTCACGTTTTAAGACTAGTAAGCCCCAGTAGTAATAGTCTATGTGGCTTAGTGGCTAGAACACTTGCCTTCGGTGCACCTGGTACCAGGTTCGAATCTGCTTGGTGACAAGTAATTTTCGAGAATGGGATTGGGTGCCGGACTACCAGTTCACTCAGCTGTAAATGAGTACCTGAGTTAAAATCGGGGTAATAATCACGGACGAGCGTATGCCTGACCACTTCACCTCCTAGTGTTCCGTTGGTCTAGTAATGAAGTAACTCTAGCATTACTTCAAGGCCTAGGCCCAATTTGGGCTGTTGTGCCATTGATTATTAAGCCCCAAAAAAGTAAAAGAAAATGAGGCCCTATACGCCAAACGCTGTACAAGTTAAATTTATTTAAGTGGAACCACTTAAAGAAGTCATATCTTTCCTTTAAACCTATATAGAACTATGATAATGAAGTCATTTGCTGAAAAATAGTCGACGTGGTGATAGTGGTTCGGGAGACGGAGGGGGTGTGTTAAATTTGTTTTGAATCGCTCGAAAGGTGAAATGATGACATTCTAAACTTCCACTCTCCTGACATATTCATTCAACAAAGCTGAAACTTGGTGGTTATTCGTAGGGCACATTAGAGACATATGTTATGTGAGGGTGGAGGATGGAAAATTTGGTTAAAGACTTCCCATGAACCTACAATGGCAGAAAGATGACATTTTCGGTGGAAAAGTGTACGTGGTGACAGTGCGCAGAAAGCAAAAAAAATGCCAATTATTATATCTCGAAAAGCTGAGACTTGGAATTTACGTTATCTGGTGCTTGTTCTAAAAATGCATTTTTCATAAGTAATTAATGGAGGGGGGGGGGGGGGTGTGAGGAAGTGTTTTTCCTTCATCAGAAACGGATTATGCTAGGTATGCTATAAAGTAATTTAATAAAAAAAATTAAATATAGCAATTGTCTTGTGGGAGCAAGATTATGATCACTGAAAAGAGCAAGATTATGAACAATGAAAATTTCGTAAAATATTTTAACGAATTTCGTCATATGTATTTCTAAGCTCTTCAGAGCTATCACATGAATTTTACTACTACTCAAAGAAATTAATAAAGTGTGTTAAAATTTTTTGATGTTTCACCCATAAGAAGGTGTAATGGGGATTATAGCATTATCACGAATTTCGACATATCTCTTAGGCCAAATTAGACATCGATTTTGTTTGTACTTTCACGAGCTTATTATATAATCGACTTTGATATTCAACCCCATTCAGGAAGGTATAAAGTATGAAGTATACGAATTCTAACCTGAGCGCTAGTGAGCTAGTTTACACCCAGCGGTCAATCGCGGCATAACCTATGCCGTGGCCTAAAGAAGGTTCAATTTCCAACTGTTTACACCGATAGAGGTCTAAAATTGGACTGGGTCGTATTAAGTGCATCAAAATATTCGATCAACATATTCAGGGACTATTACTATGTATCTGACGTATTATATGTCAGAACAAAAAGATTGTTGTTTCTTTTGCATACACTCATGTACTAAATTAAAAAAAAATTAGGGCGAATCACGCGCTTACACCAAAAAATTATATGACATATTTTAGGTCAGGTAAGGTACCAATAGAATGAGCCCCGACCTGACGTTAGGTCGGTTCGCCTACGTACTGTTTGACCAAAATAATTTGCATCAAATTTTAGGTATAGGTCGCGGCCTAAACCCTGGGTACAAACTAGGTCAGGTGATGAGATATGAAATAAGTTCTTCCACGGCCTTTTTATGTAATCATCTAAAAAATAATTTCATCATTTTTCGTGGTTCAATATCGAAGGGAGTGTGAAAGGTTTTCATAGGTTTTCACAAGTTCACCACATCTCTAAGGTCTAATGAGATATAAAATTATGTTTTATTTCCTCGAGCTTATTTTTTGATCAGTTTTTTTTTTTGCATTTTCTAATACTCGTTGTTGATAAAAATGGCAGCTGATTTTCAAATTCACTTCTTATAATTTAAAAGAAAACTCCCTAATCCTCAGAAAAGTAAGCTATGCAGCCAATATTTGCGCCTATAAAGCTACGGAGGGTATAAATTCTTGGCACACGAAAAACCCATCTAAAGTCGCACTAAAGGAAAATATGAACTGAAGGCAAATTACAAGAAAGTTAATCAACGTTAAATTGAGTTTGTCTGTAGCAGGAGTTGATCGACGATGAGGAACTTTCTTGGTAATTGGAAGAAAAGTTCTCAGACTGTCTAAATGAAGTTTATCGATGGCGACATATCCTCTCAGTAATTAATGAAGTTACGGCTGTTATTAGCGTTACTTCTTTAGTTTCCTTGCACAAAACCTGAGCCCACTTTGCTCACGTAATTGCCCTTCATAGCGTTCAAGTTTAAAGTTATAAGTCTTTAGTGCATATTGTATAGCGTACGAGAAGATTTTTCATCTCTAGTATTTCTATAATAAGATTTCACTTCGACTTTTAACGGCACTTCCTGTTGCTTGATGAGAATAGCTCGTCGATAACAAAAATCAGTTCTACTTACATAAAAATGTACGGCAAGTTGACTAGAACCGATAGCCAATAATTACCATTTTCAATTAAAAAAATTAATAAAAATAAATTACGCCGAAATTCCACAAATGAAACGACGTTATTGGCAAAAATTCAATAGAACATACGATTGAAAAAACCTTCCTGAATAGTGGACAAGAATCAGTTTTTCATGATAACCGGTGAAGCGATGGAAAGAGTTCCGGTCGATATGCATATGTGCTACTAACTTCAAAGGTTGTCATGAATTTTTTTCGCTGTGTATAACGTTTTCCACGAGTTCTAACCGCTATTTGTAAGTAGCAGAGTGAAGTTCTAGACAATTTTTCGAAATCATTAAAAGTTTTGAAAATAGGAATTCTGAACCTTTGATGTACATACATAGGAATTAGGCGAGTTAACTAAACCGTTTTGAAGCAGCAATGGCGAACGTAAGTGTTTTTATATTTTATATCTTACGAGTATATGAATGAAAAATCTAGAAATTTCGTGAGCTGAATATTGAAGGATGCGAGTTCGAAAGGATGCGTGTTCGAAAGGATGCGATGTATCTGGCACCGTACCTCGTAGTGCACGAAGTCTTTATACATCAATTCTTGACAAGATTTATAAATATTGAACTGAAAATGATTTAATGACGATTCAATCATTTTTGGTCAGGCCGACCTACAAGAAAATGACTAGGACTCATCGCATATATGCAGGACCGGCTCTCTAGTGTATCTATTGCACATTGCGACAGGAGTGATACAATAAAATGGTGCAGATCAGGCAGCACCACAGAAGAAATCTAGAAAACAATTCCATAACTATTTGGGTAGTATGTCTTTTCCTGTCTTTTATAATTAATAATTCCAAAAATTGCATTGTGCACAAAAAGCATACTATCTGCACGATGGTTCGTCGGTTGGTTGAAATTATTGTTCTTGGTTCGCGTTTGCGATAGATTTAGGTTTTGGTTTATGATGGAATTCATACAAGAAGCATATACACTTTTGAGGGAGAAACGAGAATGTATGATAATTGCTATGTTGGAAGGGGGCAAACTAACAACAAATGTTCAATTACAATTTTTTTTTTGCTTAAAGTTGAAGAATTTAAAATTACTGCCCAATCTCGCAGTTATAACAATCTGCTCGTGACATTGTGAAAAATGGATAATGAAATAAAATCATCCGGTGCTAAACTTAGGAACAGAAACGGAGAAAACCGACCTTATCCTCTTTGCGAGGAAAAAAAACCGAGAATTCAAGCTCCCACGCTTGAATGGCGTTACCATCCCGCTCTCCCCTAGTGTGCAGTACTTAGGAATCTATCTCCGTCCTAGGTTGAACTGGAAACTCACGATTGACGACAGGATCAAGAAGGCATCGAATGCTTACTACGCTTGTCAGAAAATGGTAGGGAAAACCTGGGGCCTTAACCCGAGGATAGTGCACTGGCTGTACATCACGATAGTTAGACCTCTTCTTACTTACGTTGGAGGTCGGGACTAACAGGGTCGCCATGAGCAGAATTCAAAAAATGGCTCTCATTGGGATCGCTGGGGCCTTACGTACCACGGCCTTGCAGACTCTGGAAGTAATGCTCCACATAATCCCATAAGAATTAGCGGTAAAATCAATAGCAGCAAAGGGTGCTTTGCGTATACGTGAGGCAGGCTATTGGATGGGAGGCAGTGTTGGTCACACTAGGATCTTGTCAATTTCCCTGTGTTTCGCTATGCCGGAGCGCACCGAATACAGGACACCGTTTTGCAGTTTTTGACATTGGACTGGAGTGGCGATCTGGAATCCAGACACGTTTGCTATCTACACTGATGGCTCCAAAACGGAAAGCGGAACGGGCGCGGAAGTGTACTCTTGCAACCTTGACATTATGGAATCGTTCAGGCTACCGGATAGCTCGAGCGTGTTTCAGGCCGAGATTTTTGCGCTGACAAAAGCATCTGAAATAATTGTGCGAAAACAGTGCGTGAATGATACAATAACTATTTATGTTGACAGCCAAGCTGCCATCAAGGCTGTTGAGGTGCACATTACTAAATCCAGACTTGTGGGAGAATGTAAAAGAATATTGCAGGTGGTGGGTATGAATAACAACCTGATGATTAGTTGGATTCCTGGTCACAGTGACTTCCCTGGAATTGAAAAGGCGAGCTCGCCAGAAGGGGGTCGGAGATGAGCATAGAGCTGGCGACGAGTCGGTTCTTTGTCCCATTGAATATGTAAAGGGAATGATTGATATTGAAGCGCTCAGACAGATGGAGGGGGCCTGGGTGAATCTCTCGGGATGCCGGCAAGCAAGAATCTGCTGGCCGAAACTTGATAGGAGGAACTCTAGCTTCCTTTTGTCTCTGGGCAGGGATATTTGCAGACAACTGATAGGGATCCTAACGGGACACTGTCCCTTTGGGAGGCATGGAGAAAGGCTGGGAATACCCATGGCTGATCTGTATCGCTGTGGTGATGAGAATGTTGAGTCAACACTGGAGCATCAGTGTGTGAATGTGAAAGCCTGGTATCGGTACTTGGGGAAATTCTCCTTGACCAATCTATCAGAACTTGCGATGATTCCTTTATGGAGAACTACTCTCTTCGTAAGGAAGAGCAATATTTTGAATCAGTAGTCTAGAGCCCGGTTTTTATACGAGGGGACCACAATGGATCCACAGTGATCTCTCGTGATGGATTGTGGCATATGGCTTCAGTCCACCATTCTCAACTTAACCTAACCTAGGAAGAGAAAGAAAGGGGATTAGCGTTGGGGTTTACAGAAACCAATTTGAAGATAAGGAGGTGAAATATTTCAGCAAAATTCGGTGTCAAAAACTTCTATCTGAGTAAGTTTCGACTGTGAAAAATATTTTACTGTCATTTTCTCCAAAAAAAATATAAAATTTAATTCAAATTAGCTTAGCATTTTTTTGTAAAAGTAATTGCGAATTGATTTTCGATACGAGTCCTATAAATTGTGATTTTGGTAACGATAGAATATTTTTGAAATTGTTTGTTTTATAGAACATCAGTTATTCAGGAAATATTGGTCCTTATTCTGGAGCCCACCGGCGGGAAAGTGAACTTCGGTTTCTCCAATTTTAAATTATTGACAACGGGAGAACGATTCACTTTCTCGAAAATTTGAAAGTTGAAATCCGAAATGAATTAGTTGCGTTTTTAAAGTTTTTTCAGAAAGTAAAAAGAGAAATATGATATGGCCCACCTCTCACATATACATATGTACTGTATTACAGTTTTGCACATTTTTCTCACTAAAAATATGGTTTCAAAAATCCGGTAAAAATGTCTTTAACGTATATCGAAAAAGCAGTTTCGGAACGTTTGCAGTGATCGCATGTGCAGTGAATGGGAATCGCATAGTCGACGGAAATCCGCCATTTTCCAGAATAAGTGTGATTGAACGAAGTCTAAACTTCCTTTAGCCGAGTAAAATATTTTTCTTATTTTTATTAAATCAATTTTCGATCATCCAATTTTATTTAAAAATGCAAGAGGCGTTCAGGTTCACTCCATTGAGTGGACCGGGTGCTAAAATACCTAGGACTACCAATGTAAATATTTCATATACTTTCAGGGAACACTTGAAATATGCGAGTTGTAATGCTTTCGCACTTATGTGAAACTTGGACTTAAGTGGTTTCTTATTAACGACTCATACTTCTTCGTACTCCTCAAGTATCAAATTAAAAATAAAATTTAAACTTTCTAGTACCCAAACCCTTAGGTGTATATAGGATTTTCACTTAGGAAAGTTTATCTGAAATGCTATCAACGTTCTACCAACAAAAAACGGAAAATTATGAATAACGAGGTCCTGGGTGATAATGTCGAGTACAACGCTCACAGCGCAAACTACGTTTGCGTTAGCCTAGGATGAACATAATTTTAATGAAATATGCTCCTCTTCTCGTCGTCGCCAGGATGCGCCCAAAAACGGATATTCCTTCGATACACTTTTGACTCCGGGTATTCCGAATGTGTACGTTTCGAAAACTTACAACACGTTTTGTAGGGAGGAAACGCTGGTACGTACCAACATATACGATACCATTTCAACATATTATATAACACTCAACACTCAAGATTTAATGGCTTTAAAGGGTTCTGATCGTTTATTTTCAGTACGACAAGAGTGAGGACACGAGTTACAAGTACTCGTATTCCGAAATCATCATTAGGTCCAGCATTAGAGATGTTCATGTTCATGTTCTGGTTTAGCAATGCTTTTAATGAATTAACAAGAGTATGTTTTCTGCTTTACACGAATTGAAGACACTTCAGGACGAACTACAAAATTACCCTTGTGTTTTGTGATTTATGGCGGAGTTAGGATGACAATTTTATAGAATTACCTACAATTGCAGTAAACTATCGCTCTGTATGTAAATAATATGTTAAGAACAGTCCATTCCGAAAATTTCAAAATTACACATCACACGAACGGCTTGAGCTTGGAAATTGAAAATTGAAACTTACATGTACATATATATGTATGCTAAGACACCATATTTTGTATTCAGCGAAGCAATAGAATCAAAATCAATATTTTCGTTTGCATATCTCGTTAATCGATTAGAGCTTGAAAAATTCAGCCTTGTCAGAAATGCAAAAATGAAATGTGTGACAGTAGCGTGCGCGGGTGGGAGAAAAATTTTGGATTACAATACACAACGAGCGATTAAAGATAAGAAGGTGACACTTCATTCGTATATAAAAGTCGAGAACATGAAGCTAATATATTTTTTTGGCGTTTAGGTTATGCAGAGGTTAAGAGCGCTAGTCCACAACCACTAAGGTTAAGGGTTTGAATTCCACCTAGCTATAGGCTCATAACCCGTGGTCTGTCTAAACAAATTATATTTAGAACAGTATCATAATCAGAAAAGTATTTATGCTACCGTACGTATTAGAAGAAATCATAAAGGAACCAATAAAAAAAATTATTCAGTGGTGAGAGAAAGAGGGTAATTATCTCGAAAATCATGTGAGTAATTTCAAGTTTTTACAGGTAAATCATTTATAGGTAGATTCGACAGAAAAAAAATTCGGATTTTTATGTCTCAGGAACCGTCCGTCGTACGCAAAAGTGTTTGAAGGCGGGTAGCTCACAAGCCCGATAAGACATTAAGTAGGTTGAACCCCTAAGAGTGGTATCTTCTGCGGGGGTGAGGATGTGACTTGGGTGAGGATGTGAGGGAGTGAGGGTGTGGAGGAGGGGCCTTTTAGACATACAATTTTGGTTTCTAGATCTCAGGAACCGCTTATGCTAGGAGGCCGAAACTTAGAACTTATGGATAAATATGACAGTAGACCCACTTGCAAAAAAAATCTGTTTTCTATTTCTTGAAAACCAAAAACGATGGAAAGCTAAAACATGACGGATAAATACAGCCACGAGAGCATAGAAAAAATTGTTAATAGAGAACAATGTTGGGGTGGTTTTAATATCTCAGGAAAGCTAAAATTGAAATCCAGTACGTAAAGGTATATGTATTACAGGAGTAATTAAAGCAAAAAAAAAATCAGATTTTCTTTGGCGTTCAAAGGTGTAGAAAACAAATTTTACGTCAAAAGGTTTTTTTTTCACATTTTCACGAATTTCGTTATATCTTTTAGGTATGTCGAGTTTTCAAAGTAATTTTACTTCCACGGGGTCTTTATGTAAACTCCTAGAAAAGTTTTTCAAATTTGTTGATACCCAACCTTTAAGAGGGTGTAAAATGGTTATGTACATTTTCACGAATTCCGATATATTTCTTAGGTCTAATGACATTTCGCATTCACTTTCGCTTCTAAAGGCTTCAAATATAATGGCAGAAAAGAACCATTTAAGAATTTTTCGATATTAAACCTCCGGGGGGTGTAAGGATTTGTTCAAGTTTTCACGAATTCCGACAAATCTTTTAGGTTTATTGAGACCGAATCGCTTTTAATTACATGGGCTTTATATAAAATGATCTTAAAATTGATTTGAGGATTTTGCGATATTCAACTCCTAAAAGGGGTGTACATTTTTACTTAGGTCTTATGAGATATCGAATTATTTTTTAATTTAACGTGCTTTCTATATAATCACCCAAGAATTGGTTTTAGATTTTTTTCATGTTCAACTATGCTATGTTTTTATTGAAATTAAAAAAATTACGTAAATAAATAAAAAAATCTGACACCAGTCTGGTCGTAACTTTATTATTCTTAGGTAAAAGTCCGGAATGCGTTTAATGCTGAGATGCGGTGTAGGCTACTATGCGACTGACTAGGGTACTATTTGGAACATTACTTTTGAGGTTGTCAGTCTCATAGTATTATTTTGTGTTTAGTTGTGGCCAAAAACCCCAAATCCGTTTGCTGTCCGTCCGTCCGTCCGTCCGTTTGCACGATAACTCATGAACGCGTTAGCCTAGGAAGTTGAAATTTGGTCACCACCTGTAAAATGGAAAAAGTAAGGCTAAGTTCGTTAATGGGCGATATCCTTTCACTCCTTCGGGTACCTCCCATACAAGAGTCCTTAAAACACGTATTCACAATTATTGCTCAAATGCTTCAAGTTAGAAGCTTGAAATTTTGAATACTTAAAGTTTACAATGTTTGAAACGAAAGTTCTGAGTATGATGCAAATCGAATGAGTCCTTCGTGTAGCAGCTTACAAAAGTCCTTCAAAAATGTATTAAAATTACAGAATCCACTATAACTCTAGTACGAGTTAAAGCAGGGTATCAAAATTTCACAGGAATTAGTTTTATATCAAAAGCAAGACCGAGTTCATTAATTAGCGCAATCCATCGACTCCTTCGGGTAGCTGTCATACAAAAGTTCTTAAAACACGAGTTCACCTATATTGAACGATAACTTTAGAACGCTTTAAGTTACGACTTTGAAATTTTGTATACGTTGATTTTATAATAGTCGCAGCTGAAGGTATTAATATGAAAAATATCCCATAAGTCCTTCATGTAGTTGCCATACAAAAATGCTGTAAAAATGTCCCAACTTAATTTATGGAACTCACTATAACTTAGGAAATCGTTTAACCATCCATCGAGTAGCCACTATACAAAAGTTTCTACCTGTAAATAATTGTATGTGCACTCCTCATTCTTTTGATATATTCCCAACTAAAATATAAATCGGAGTTCAGTATTCCATCTAGAGTATCATACGATTGGCTTGCAGCCGATCGTGACTGCGTTATGTTTTTTGAGTTAAGTTCGAACAAGAGCCAAGGCCCAGTAGTAGTTTTTTAAACATATATTGTACATTCATACCCTGGCACCCCCATAACTTATTTATGATTGACATCAGTGTCCAGCGAGAAAAATACAACCTTCAAATACCTTCTAACATTCTGAATAACGTTGAAATTTCTTGACACTCTTGCATGCAATAGATACTTTTTGCGAGTTCCACACAAACCATCAATTAAGCTAGAAATTTCTCGAATCAACACATGCAGTATGTAAGCGCCGCAGAGGTTGTATACGGGAGAAGTTCTTTTTTTACTCCGAATGCAAAACAACGTTCAGTTTTACGTGAAAGTATTTGTAAAGTGATTTTCATCGATAACAGCGATCGAAATGTAATCGAGAAGCGTTTCCACATTGAATACGAACTAATAAAGCATTATTTTTTCTATAGAAATCGAATTGTATTTTACTGCATATTCCGGCGAACTACTACTAATAATAATAATCAATGGCACAACAGCCCAAATTAGGCCTAGGCCTTGAAGTAATGCTAGAGTTACTTCATTACCGACCAACGGAAAACTAGGAGGTGAAGTGGTCACGCTCGCCCGTGATTATTACCCCGATTTTTAACTCAGGTACTCATTTACAGCTGAGTGAACTGGTAGTCCGGTACCCAATCCCATTCTCGAAAATTACTTGTCGCCAAGCAGATACGAACCTGGTACCATGTGCGCCGAAGGCAAGTGCTTTAGCCACTAAGCCACCCAGATTACTGCGAACTACTAGAACCCCTATAATTCAGAAATTAAAAATGAAAATGATTTGGTTACAGGTTAATCATAAATAAGTAAAATTGTGCGAGTTCTTCGAGTAACTACCACACAAAAGTCATTAAAAAATTTGTGTTTTCATTCGATTATATTCGCGATAACCTACTACCTTAGATTGGAAGTATCTTATATCACATCTTGAAAATTTTACACAACAATTTCAAAGTCTACATTTGTATGGAGTAATGTTAGGTGACAATTTTTTTTTGGGCGAATAGAAGGAAGCCTGATCGGGTGCCCCATTTCAAAACATAGTAAGTGCTTTTGAGAAGACTCCAAAGAGGTGCCCAAAAATTTCTAATTATTTACCCCTCATACATAAAAGTTCCTAACCCGATATTTCGGGAGTTCCCCCAAGTTATCTGGGAGGATCTCTATATATCGGATTATTATTATTATTTTTGAGAACTAAGTTTGAATAGATATTCAGACCCTTTCAAAATTTTTTAAAAACACTTCTAGGTTTTGAAATGGGACAGCCGTGATGTTGGGACGAACTACACAATGTGGACGGAAATTTATAATGTTACAATAAATATCTGAGTTAAATGGGTTTACACGGGGTGACGTCACAATAGGCCCAACTAAAGCTTCAGTGACAGAGGTGACCAAACCAACCACAACACGAAAATTTAATCTTATCTGCACTGTATGCCATGCTGTCTTATATTTGACTAGCTCAATTTGACGCAAAGATATGTCAAATTGTTTCTGTCAAAATAGACTTTGCATAGAGCAATGACAAAAATTTTACGATTACACTATCTGACAGCATCTGCCAGGGAAAACAATTAAGTATTTGACACCGTGGCATACAGAGTAATACCTGCTTTAGTACAAAATTTCATTTCCCAGTATTTAATTGACAGAGACGTCACATAGTCTAGACAATACGATACAAGTCGTCTTCAATCCGGCTCTGACTATCAGGGTAAATGGTGTTCTGATAAACATAATCGGTCTCAGTTCCTAATTGTTGTTATTTGAATAAGTCAGAAGGCCAATCTTTGAATACGCAAATCTCTGAATACTACAAAAGTATTTTCATGATCTTCAAAATACCGCATACCTACATAATCGCAAACATATTTCCTGACCCACATACGCCAATCTATTTTCCATATCCAAAGCAATTTGTTTCGTTTGGTAACAACAATCCATTCTCGGCTTAAACTCCCACAACTGATACTCTTGCAAAGTTCAATTACTTACATCACTAACTTGGCGGCGTCGAGCGCTCCAAATTACACAGGCCGTCGATAGTCGTTCACATAAATTATAAGTCGCAGTATCGTATTCAAATGACATCGTGTGTGACATTGACTGGATGGGCTAGTTACCACAGACGCCGTATCAATGAGACAACTCCCACGATTCGTATGAAATCATAAAAGTAATACTGACGTAGAAAAACAGTTTACCCGAGAAGCGTGTTGTAGGTCATCGGGGACATCTTTCCACCTCGAAATAATGGAACTTGATGGAAACTGGATCATCCATTGGATGTCTTCTCAAGTTCCCAGTTTTACTGTGGTAAGGTCCAGACAGTCCGGAGCCAGGTGCAATTACACACATCCCGCGATTCAAATATACGCCAAACGCCACTCCTAACCCGAATTCTGGCTAGCTTTCGGTCTCATTCGGCTTGAATTGCTTCTTTTCATCTTTTCAATTTACTTATCGAGCGCAAATATTGTCTAGTTCTTAAGACGCTTAGTACTTTCTGCTGATTGCTATTTGCTTGGAAAACCGATACGTCTTTCTATATCTCGAGTTTCTTGCGGAGCGTAGAGTCAAAAAAAGCCATTGCCGATGAGTAGGCAATCACTAGATTGGTCCTGAATTCGGTTGGGTTGTTGGTGAAATTCGATATTCCGCGCGGAAAGGTTATCACAAAAAGAAAATGGGGAAAAGCGCTGATAACGTCACATAGACCACGAATGAGTATATTTACCCTTATGCTAATTTTACATACTAAATGTCGGTTCCAAGAATCGGATAGACGTTGCAGATGATGACAGAAGCACTGTGGTGTATTCCGATGTTTATCGGGTAAATTTACCCTCAAAATGAGCTTGTTTATTCAAATTGTATAAATAATTTTGTTTTGACGCGCGCAATTTGCATAAACAAGCGATAAAGGTTTCAATTTCGGAATAAAATTGCCGAGCAAAATGGCTTCAACCACCAAAAGTTTTAGACGAGTTAAACTTTCGTTTATTTTGCAGTAGTCGATCTATCAACATTACTTTTGTCAAAATTTTAAAGGGATGATGTCCTTTCCCACAAAAATTTAATGCCAAAAGCTTACAAAAATCTTCGCACTAAGGCTACGTATACTATGTTATGTCCTTAAAAGCGTTATTTATAATATTTAATTTATTTTATAATAAAATCCCACACGCCTTTCACTATTTTATGGTCAGACCTAGAATTTATGAAGTGCCAATTTTGATTATATTTAGAGGTAAATGGGATGGTTTCTTCAGAGTTAAAAGAATATTTTATGTTTTCGACGCATTGAATTCGGTTCTACTGATTCTGACACATTCAAGAACCTTAGCTATATCAAAAAATCTGCCAACAGCCCAGACTGTTAACTGACAACCTAAAAAATAACGTTTCAAATACCCTCCTGGTTATTCTTTAGGTTGTCAGTTGCATATCCTACACCGCATCTCAGCATAAAAAGCCTACCGGACTTCTACTGAAAAATAAAATAAAGTTACATAATTTTTTTTAAAATTTCAATAAAAACATAGGTAAAAAAATATCGATATAGCCCTCTAGGGGTTGAATAAAAAAATTATTTTAGGCGATTGTATAGAAAGCCCGTTAAAGTAAAAAACAATTCGATATTTTTTCAGACCTAAGTGATAAGTCAGAGTTCGTAAAAACGTACACAATTTTACACCCTCTTAGGGGTGAAATATCGCAAAATCTTGAAATTAATGTTGAGATGATTATAGCCCATAGAAATAAAAACGAATGTGACCTCATTAGCCCTAAAAGATTTGCCGGAATTCGTAAAAACGTGAACAATGCCTTACATTCCCAGAGTGTTTAATATTGAAAAATTCTTAAATTGGTTCTTCTCCGATTATATTTAAAGATTTTAGAAGTGAAAGTGAATGCGATATCTCATTAGACCTAAGAAATATATCGGGATTCGTCAAAATGTACCCAATCATTTTACACCTCCTTAGCGGTTGCATATTGAAGAATTTGGAGACAGTTTTAAAGAGCCCGCTGAAGTAAAATTAGTTTGATAACTTTACAACGAAATTCGTGAAGGACTAAATATCTTTCAATATATCAGAATTAAAACACATCGCTCCCTGAAACAGTAAAAACAATTTTACACCTTTCCAGAACCATAATTTTTTTTTCTTAGTCGACCTAAGCTTCTTGCTAGCTTGCCCCTTGATTCTGAATCACCCCGAATATAAGTTCTGACATCTCAAAAATTTAGATTTCTTTAGAATTCTTTACGTGAAGACAACTTTTACAAGACCGGATTTTATTGACTGCGCATTCTAGGTGTCAAATTCTTAACTACTAGTTACGACTACGTTTGATTTTTTGCTTAATTATTTTTTAATAATAAAGTGTTGTGATTGACCTAAAATTTAAAAAAAATTACCAATTAATAATTTCTTAAAAAAAAATAATTTTTGTATCCGAAGAGCCGCACTATATACGATCTTAAAAACTTTACAGGAGTTAGGCCCAATATACCTCTAGTTGGGAAACAAAATTTGGGGCGGGTGGTGTACAGAGTGATTGTGGGGTATGGGGTTAAAAAGAAAAAATTCTGATTTCGATTTCTCGAAAACTGTAAAGGGAAGAACGCAAAAAAATAAATAAAAAATTAATGCATCCTTGAAATTAAAATTGTTGATGGAAGTAACTCGTACGGTATATGGTGGTGAAGGTGGTTTTTCTTATAGCAGGAATGGCTTATGCTAGAAAGTTGAAACTTAGTACAGATATAGCAAAGATAAAAAAATGTTAAAAATTTTATTGGCGTGCAAAGGTGGACTTTGTGGAAAATTTTCACATTTTCTCGAATTTTGTTATATCTTTTAGACATGATGAGTTATTAAATTGATTTTACTTCTACGGGCTCTTTATATAAGCGCCTAGAAACTATTTTCCATATTTATCGATATCCAACCCCGAAGTGGTGTGAAATTCTTGTGTACATAAATTTTGATATATTTCTTAGGTTTAATGAGATATCGAATTCACTTTCATTTTAAATGGCTTCAAATATAATCGCAAAAACCCAGACTCAACCTTTTTTGGAATTCAACCACCAAATGGGGGGAGGGTGATTGTTCCAACAAATATTTTAGGTTTAATGAGATTGAATTCGTATTTACTTCTATGGGCTTTTTTTGTTTTATACCAGATGACGTAGTTTTTAAGTTACTTATAAGTTAGTTTTAAGGTATTCCACATAAGTTTTTTTCATTTCTGAATTTTTTACCGTACCAAGAAATATCATGTTAGCAATTAGACAGCGCAAAGCTAAACAATTAACTTAACTTGTAAAGTTAAGTTAAGTAATCACAGTTCCCAACTTATGTAGATAAATGTATTGAATAAGTCAGAAATAAAAGTTATTTATTATTATTATTAACGGGCGCAATCAGTTTCAACATTTTTTCAAATTCAACCTCTGAAATTGAAAACATAGCCAATCGTATGATACTTTAGATGAAATACTGAACTCCGATTTATAGTGTGGTTAGGAATTAAGTAAAATAAGGAGTGCGCATGTAGTTCGTCCTTTATTAAGGACTCTTATTTAAGAATGGAATTTTTTCATGGTACGTAAGCTACCATGGAAACAAATTTGATTAAATGTTAGTTGTTTTCCGGCGTCAGTAGGGTTGCTGGTGTGAAACCCCAACACGAAATCCCCGACTGTTGATTAATCGCTGTCCTTGAGGACATGACAGTTGGAAAATCTTCACTGGATACGCCAGTTTTATAAGATTGTGTTGGACTAGGTCCGAAGGAGCTGTTTCGTCATCGGAGGGCATAGACTCGTCAGAGGGTGTATCTTGCTTACTATACGAAACACCCTTACAGCTGGTGGAATTGCTGAGCATAATTTCTATATAGAGACTTTTAAACTTAGCTAACTTCCCACCATCGCAACCCTATACTTAAGGAGGTGGCGCTGAAGATCACCTAATATATCAACCAATTTGGTGGAACTTTTGGTTGTACGCCAGGATATATAGAGCTAAACGCTAAGAGCGCGACATCGAAACCCGCCAACCGCAATTTTATTTTTTCGCTAATTTTAAGAATGGAATTTTTTCATGGTAAGCTACCATAGCATTTGATTAAATGTTAGTTGTTTTCCGGCGTCAGTAGGGTTTCTGGTGTGACTGGTGGACTCTTATTTGGTTGGTACTCGAAACTAAAAGACAGTATCATCTGTGTTAAATTTCATATCTGAAACTAGGAGAGTCAACGAAAATTAAATTTTCCTTCTTCAAGGACTTTCACATAGGAAAGAACTCACTCGATTTTTTATTTAATTATCCTTTTCCTTGGAACCATTTAAAAATTAATGTGTATAAATTTCGAATTCCTAGCTTGAAGCGTTCAAAAGTTATCGGAAAATATTGTTGAACACGTGTCTTAAAGATTTTTTATATGGAAGCTAACGGAAGGAGTAAAAGGACTTAGCTGACTGACTAGTAAAATTGAACTTCGTTATCACTCAAAACTAATTTGCACAAAATTCGAAATTCGTAGCTAAACTTGATTACTTGAGTTATAGTGAGTTCCGTTAATTAAGTGAAGACATTTTGACAGGATATTTGTATGGCAGCTACACGAAGGACTAATAGGATTTTCTTCATAATCCTACATTTAGCTCCAACTATTGGAAAAATAACACATACAAAATTTCAAAGTCGTAGGTTAAACCCTTCTGAAGTTATCGGCCTATATTCTTGAATACGTGTTTTAAGAAAATTTTGTATGGCAGCTACCCGAAGGAGTAGCAGAATTTTGCCTGTTAAGGGACTTAGCCTTATAAATTTGACCAAACATTGAGTTATCGTGCTAACGGACAGACAGGCGAACAGACAGACGGGCGGACAGACGGGTAGACCGACGCACGGACTAACGGACGTCATGCGGATTTCGAGTTTTTGGCTATAAATAAACAAAAAACATACTGCAGTCACGATCGGCTGCAAGCCAATCGTATAATACTCTAGATGAATACTGAACTCCGATTTATATTGTAGTTGGGGATAGAGTAGAATTACGTGTGTGCATGTTGTATGTCCTTTATTAAGGACTGCCATTAGATTGCTACTCAAAACTAAAAGACAATATTCAGTGTTTAATTTAATATCTTGAACTGGGTAAGTGATCGAAAAAAATGTCCTTTTTGAAGGACTTTCACATGAGAGGTGCAGGAAGGACTCACTCGATTTCTTACATATTTATCCTTTTCCTTGGAACCATTCAAAAATTAATGTGTACAAAATTTCAAATTCATAGCTTGAAGCGTTCAAAAGTTATCGAAAAATATTGTTGAACACGTGTCTTATGGACATTTTGTATGGCAGCTACCAGAAGGAGTAAAGGGATTTTGCTGATTAGTAAACTCGAACTTTATTTTCACTCAAAACTAATTTGTACAAAATTCCGAGTTCATAGCTAAAAGATTACTTGAGTTATAGTGAGTTCCGTAAATTCAGTGAAGACTTTTTGACAGGATATTTGTATGGCAGCTACACGAAGGACTAATAGGATTTTCTTGATAATTATACATTTAGCTCCAACTATTGGAAAATTAACACATACAAAATTTCAATGTCGTAGCTTAAACCCTTCTGAAGTTATCGGCAATATTCTTGAACACGTGTTTTAAGGACATTTTGTATGGCAGCTACCAGAAGGAGTAAAAGAATTTCGCTGATTAGTTAACTCGAACTTTCTTTTTACTCAAAACTCACTTGTACAAAATTCCGAATTCGTAGCTAAAAGATTACTTGAGTTATAGTAAGTTTCGTAAATTAAGTGAATACATTTTGACAGGATATTTGTATGGCAGCTACACGAAGGACTAACAGAATTTTCTTCATAATCATATATTTAGCTTCAACTACTAGAAAAATAACACATACAAAAGTTCAAAGTCGTAGCTTAAACCCTTCTGAAGTTATCGACCTATATTCTTGAACACGTGTTTTAAGGACATTTTGTATGGCAGCTACCAGAAGGAGTAAAAGGATTTCGCTGACTAGTACAGTCGAACTTCCTTTTCACTGAAAACTAACTTGTACAAAATTCCGAATTCGTAGCTAAAAGATTACTTGAGTTATAGTGAGTTTCGTAAATTAAGTGAATACATTTTGACAGGATATTTGTATGGCAGCTACACGAAGGACTAATAGGATTTTCTTCATAATCCTACATTTAGCTCCAACTATTGGAAAAATAACACATACAAAATTTCAAAGTCGTAGGTTAAACCCTTCTGAAGTTATCGGCCTATATTCTTGAATACGTGTTTTAAGAAAATTTTGTATGGCAGCTACCCGAAGGAGTAGCAGAATTTTGCCTGTTAAGGGACTTAGCCTTATAAATTTGACCAAACATTGAGTTATCGTGCTAACGGACAGACAGGCGAACAGACAGACGGGCGGACAGACGGGTAGACCGACGCACGGACTAACGGACGTCATGCGGATTTCGAGTTTTTGGCTATAAATAAACAAAAAATACTACAGTATAACTTCTCTATAGCGGACACCTTTGGGGAATTCAAAAGTGTCCGCTATAAAGAGGTGTCCGCTTTTCGGAGGTATTGAGTTTAATACCTAATTCATTGGGGAATAAAGAACTGTCATCTATAGGGAGGTGTCCGGTTTTCGGAGGTGTCCGGTAATAGAAGTTTCACTGTATGTAATTTTTATTTCGTTCGAGGCTCGGTTCAATGCGTTACACACTTTTGTGTTGGATTAAACTTATAATACTCTTAGATTTCATCTAGAGTAGCAAAAACCAACGTAAATAGAAAATCTCCAGACTGTAGATTTTCTATTTACGTAGGTTTTTGCTACTCCAGATGAAATCTGAGAGTATTATAAGTTTAATCCAGCCCAACTTTATTATTTTTTGGTAAATGTCTAGAACACGTTTAATGCTAAAATTCGGTGTAGGTTACTATGCAACTGACAACCTAAAAAATAACCGGGATACTGTTTGGAACGTTATTTTTTAGGTTGTCTGTCGCATAGTAACCTACACTGCATCTAAGCATTAAACGCGTTCCGGACTTCTACCCAAAAAATAATAAAGTTGCGCAAATACTGTTGGCAGTCTGGTCTTGTATTTTCAACTACTTTTGATTATCTCAGGTTGAAAAAAAAAATTAAATAATCTCAGAATATTGTGAATGGCACGATTAGTGTGCCTTTATTTTTATCAACGGCATCAATTAACTGTGCAAGGGACTTCCCAAATCAAGGTTTGCGCTTTGGAATTTAATTGCTAAGAATTTTACAAACAAATTTTATTTGTTTTGGTAGTTAAATAGCGACATCTGTATGTCGAACAGTTTAACTAACAGAATCTCGATATTCTATCAGGATTAAAATTTTCAAGTAATTCGTTATAACCAAGAACTTGTTCCGGGGAAAAACTTGACTTTGTCGGTTTTCTGCTTTTCTTTGTCAGAACAGAGCGTAATCCATGACTGAAGTAGAACTCGACTGTGGCTAATAAAGTGAAATGAAAGTAAATAGGTAGACATTATGAAAAACTTTAACGAGAGTATACACTTGAAACAGCATTGAGCTTCGTTTAGAAGTGATCTGTTTTTTTTATCGGGTTGCACATTCTTGCACTAATAGACCTACAATGGCATGATTACTGCTATTTTTACGTTAAACTTATCTGCACTGTCTGAGGGGGCAAAAGAAAACGTTCACACAACAAATTCATGAGAATTTGCGACACCCATTTCATTTTCAGTGCTTCAAACCTCTTTCTTCCTTTTCCGACTGCCAGTGCTAATCCCATGAGAATTAGGTTCGAATACCAGAACGTATTGAATGCAGGATTTGTTGACTATTGAATGAGATTATCCAACATTTATTTTCAATATTAGTCAGTTTATTGAACTCTCTCGAACACTACAATTACGAAGGTTTACTACTATTTGTTCACCAAATTATCATTTCATTTAGTGCTCCAAATAGAGGCGATTGCCATGTATAATTCACATTATTGACGAATTAACGAGATTACCGGAGTGCACACATAACCAACAATCAGTACAAGCGTTTTCGTTCACAAGCTGTGATTTGTCGATAAAAGGGGTAAAATAGGATTTCGTGTCACAGCCTAATCCAATTTTGTGTAAAACTTTTCCAGTAGTTTGTAAGGTGGTTGTGACATCAATCCCTCGTCACTTTTGGTCTTATGGCCAAAATGTCCTAGCTCTAGATACACTAGATACTCGCGATCAAGATACACGGGTACATGCTCGTATAAATTTTCATTGGCAATCTTCTAGTATTACATCTGCTAGATGGAATAAAAAATAATCAAGTGCGGAAATTGATAAACATAAACGGGCTTTGATGGCGTAAAAGATACTCTGCTAGATCAACAGTCTCTGAATGTTGGCTGAAGGTTTTATGTTTCACATCACAAAACGTAACGTCTGATCTCGTTATGTACTCGTGCTTGGCGTTCTTGCGATATTCAATATGTTGGATTTCGATTGAATACAACCGATAAGTCTGAATATACTAACCATTGATTTTGTTCAATAAAAACCAAAATACGCTCACCGCAAATAAGCCATGACCAACCAAACTCATTCTGATAATTGCACGCAACTTTATACACTCTGCAACAAAAATAATAAATAAAAAAACACAACACACCCGCTTGAAGGTGGGTGCAAAATGCCCACCTGAACAACTCTTCGTAAATCACTCGGCCCGTAACACTAATTGGCCCTTGTAACTGAACAAAAATTGCATTTTTAGTAGCGCACTCGAACTCGAATTACTTCGCGGTAAACCTCGTAAAATTGCCGTGTAAAATTTTTATAAGGCCGACCCGTCCGGCCCACTCCGCCCAACTTCTCCAATTTCGCATTTTCGTTTTCATGTTCAATTGATGTTTATTCTATTTTCGAAAAAATATTGTTGACGCGATGTCGTTAGATGTTTATTTATGTTTCGTATGACCGAATCGTTTTTGCTAAGATGATTCGCGGTGATTTCATTAGCCGTAAACAAGCATCTTGTTAACCGTCCAGCGTACGACTTAAGATCATATCCGGCACATTCACAGCGGCTTAATATCACGATTGATTTTCGAAATAAACAAATGATGCTGTATCGCCAATGGTGACAATATAACTGCCGATGATACGAAACCGGATCACTGAAGTGCTGATAGTGCGTTCGTTCTTACTGTTCGCCCCCTACGATAATAAGAAAATGTGCGCAGCATCCGATTCGAGCGGAGAAGGTCTTCAACAGTTTCGAGCTTTTTTGCGCGACTCATGCGCCCACCAGTCACGAGCTTTTCGCGAAATTTTGTAGGCAAATGTATCGGAAGTTGTTAGGCGTGAAAGTCGCCACAGATTTGCAGATGGAACGTGGACTGTCGGCTTTTTTTTGGTGCACTTTGGAGCTGTGAAAAATGGAAAATCGGTGAATAGTTTTGCTGGGCTGCGCTTTAAGGCTGCACCGACTATGCAGTATTTTTAAGGTTGCTTGGCAACGGTCTTGACTTCTGGAACTTCTGCATTTTTGTTGTTACATGCAAAATTAAAATTGCTTTTTCGGAGTTTCTTTTCGATAGGAAATTTCATTAAGTTCCATGTTATCGAAAGGTTCGTATACAAAAAAAAACCCTATTTTCGTCGACAAATAGAACTTCGGCACGAAAAAACTATCAAATTAAATATTTTTTTTTCAAGATATAACGTAAAGTGGCCTATTGCCGACCACCTTTCTAATTCCGACCATTTTGGTTTTTTATTAATATATTTTTATTATCGCGAGTAATAAGGTAAATTCTAGGATCAATATATTTCTACATGTGTTCTCTATCCATTTGCTGTGTATAAAGGGATCTACATGTCCTTTCTTTACATTGTGTTTTAAATTAATCGGCGGTGGACCAAAAAACATGAATTTTGAGCCTAAAATCGAAATTTTTGGTTCTTTATTTTTCGTAAATTTAAAAGACTACGTTTCATCAGAGTGAGTAATTAAGGTCTTATTGGCTTTATAAACATTTAATTTGTATTGAAATATAAAAAAATAATTTAAATTCATAGAATTTGTGAAACAAACAAATAAAATGAAGTGGTCGGAAATAGGCTTCTCTGATTTCATGTAATGTCCTTATTCCGACCAGTGGTCGGTATTAGGGAATATCAAGGGAATATTTCAAAAAATTAAAATATTATGTTTATATACTACAAAAATCGATATTTTATGATTATACTATTGTCTTTACTGTCCTTGATCCCAATTCCGACCTACTCAATATATATATTTTAGATCTCGAAAGTTCACATGAAACGGACCTATCACCTTCTTGAACTGATATATATTGCAGAATCCATACCTTTTTCGTTTAAGAGTTTTGGCTTTATTTGACGGTTTAAGTAATAAATTGGTTTCTATTTAAATATTAATACCTGCAGTATGTTCTTTGATGCGAATTTTATGTTTCTATATTAGTTTTTCCTTAGATTAAATCTACTAATATCACTGGTCGGTAATTAGGACATCCAATTTGATCGGTTTACCCATTTCCGACCTAGTAGCCGTACAGCAGGATAACAAGTTTACTCAGTGGAAATTACATTTTAATTTTGCGATTTATCTAATAAAATTAAACATACATATATTTCTATATATAAAAAAATTGAGGTTTGTTTGTTTGTCCGGTATGAGTTTCTGTATCACTCATCTGATTGTGATGAAATTTTGGTGATTTGTTGTGCGCACGCCCGCGAAGGTTTCTGAATTAGTAAAATCATTTTACAATTATTGGTGGTACGCGAGTCGTTTCAATAATTGACTGTTTTTATATATTGTAGTTTCGAGGCAGTTCGTGCGTTTTCAGTGTATTATTTATGCCATTGACAAATGGTAAAGTTGGAAATTTCCACCTGGTTGAAATTAAAACAATCCTCCAAGATAGACAAATTTTTGGCAGCTGACTGTTGCATTACGATTCGTGTGTAATTTTATGATCAGGACCACAGAAAATGAATAATTTTTTTTTCAATGAATGTTTTGATTGTTGTTTTGATTGATTTTGATTGTTTTGATTCAACGGAGCAACGGGAAAATACGGGCACTGAAGCAAAGGGAGTAATGGAAGTAATGGAAACATCGCTCGTACTGCAATGCGTGTCGGGATATTATTTCGTTGTGCTCGCAAACAAAAAAACATAATGATGTGTGGGGAAAGCAGTACAATAATGCAGATCGTAGTAGAATGTTCTTTAATACAGTTTTGGAAGTGTACCGTACACACGAGAACTTAGCCACGGGACGCGGCAAGTACCTGTAGTATATTTGGAATTGCAGTTTGCCTCACAATACCACAGAATGTGTTCAGGTTTTTACCTCCGTTTGGCAGAACCTGCACTGACTATCAGTTACTATTGCTAACATGGGATTGCAAATTCGCATACTTGATATAACTGTTAAATTTTCCATTTTTGATAATTTAACGAAACAGCTGAATATAATTTGAACCTGTGTCAAATTAACTGTTTGTGTGTGCCTGTTATTTTGTCTTTTGTCGACAAAGTGGCGCTATTGACCACAGAACCTGAAAAAATAGATGATCCAAACAACACGATAGATTTCACAAATAGTTTTAAAATAATAGTCACACTACTCCTTAAAATATTTTTTTAGGTTATGTACTCTGTTAAGAAGATATGCGACCACAAAATTGGTATCGCAAAATCCCAACTGATTCGGTATTGGCCTCTCGGAGACTGGACAGTGTAGCCTAGTATTGACACTTATTTTTTTTCTCCCTGAACCTTATGCCTCCATCTTGTTGGATCAGGTTGAGATTCAACAGAAATGTCCACTTAGGCGAACAGCGGATCCGTCTCTTATCTACTATTTTATTGGTCTCTATACCCTCATGACCGGTATCCAGTATTACGAACGTATCCAATATTTAGTCCGCCTACCCTAGTGGCTTTTTCAGAATCTTGTACAATTTTTATTTTTTAAAAGGCCTTGAGCCACATGTTCTGTTTATCAGATAAAGATAAAATTTAAAACATATTTTACTTTATTATTTTTTAATAATAAAGTATTTTTCCATTTCTTGGAATCATTAATTGAAATCATTTCAAATATGTTATATATTCCTATCTTTATAAAGCTTATATACATTTTATGTTAGTATAATCTTATACACTTAATAAAAAAAATTAATGAAATCTGCATTAATTATTTTATTATCCTATTTTCTTCATCAAATTTAATAAAAAAAAATAATATCGTTAATAATATGCAACAACAATGTTGTTTTATATGATAGAACACCTAGGTCGGAAATAGGCTAATGTGCGGTCGGTATAAGGAAATAGTTGTTTATGTGGTCGGAATTAGGAAGATTGCCATCATTATGAAATTAATTATTTCCAACCATGTTTTATATCAATATATAAATATATCATACCAAAATTGAATTTATTGAGTATCGGTAGCATGTTATGAATCCGTAAAAAAAATGTTTAAGAAGAAACATATAATTGTTTGCTTTATATGAATAAAAAATATTTGCAGGGTCTTAGGTGGTCGGAAATAGGTCATTTTACGTTATGCATTTTGATTTCCAAGACTTTCTGCATAGCATTTCGGAACTCATAAGAAACTCTAGCAGAATTCATCATTTCGGAACATTTTAGTTACCTATTAATTCGTAAAATTGTAATTCCTCTATAGCGTTGCTTTTAAGTCTGTCCCGGATTTCAGTTCCATTACATTACTGCACAGTAAAAATTATTTGTAATTTTACAACGTTTAATGTAATAAGATTATCCACATATCATAGGTATTATTACCTGATTCGTGTATAAACACTATTACCATTATGTAAAAAAGTTTTTTACGTGAAATACTATGTAAAATTAGAAAGTAATAAAAATACTTTATTATTAAAAAATAATAAAGTAAAAATCTGCCAATGGTATGGGCGAAACTTTATCATTTTCCGGTCAAAGTTTAGGAGCGGTCAAAGTCGGAGTATATCATCAGTTGTTTCGAAATTATGAGGTTTCTTGGAAAGTTAGCTTTGTTTTTAAAAAAAATATTAACCATAAAATAAAGATTTTTAGCCGATTAAACATTGGCTCGTGCATGGTAGACTATTCGAATTTCGGTATATTATGTACACTAAAAACCCATAGAAGTAAAAACGAATTTGTTGCCTTGTCAGACTTAATAAATATGACGAATTGTTAATATGTATAAAAACCCATTATATCCACTTGCGGTTTGAATTTCAAAAAAATTGTGAAACAGGTTTTTAGACGATTTCATAAGGAGCAACTTGATATCTCATCAGACACGAGAGTTTTTGAAAAATTTGTGAAAACGTATGCACACCCTTCACGCCCCCTTGTGAAATTCGAAAAATCGTGAAATTGGTTTTTAGGTCATTACATCAAATGCCGTAATAATCAATTTTATATATCATCAGAACTAAGGGATGGAAAAAATTGTGAAAACATATGCAAACCCTTGAGGGTTGAATATCGAAAAATTGAGAAATGGGTTTGTAGGCGATTATATAAAAAGTCTGTGGAAGTGAAAAGCGATCTAATATTTCATCAAACCTAAGAAATATGTCGAAGCTTTGAAAAGCATATAACCCCCTTACACCCCTTAGGATTGAATATCTAAAAATACTGAAATTGACTTTTTGGCACTTATATAGGCAACCTTAGGAAGTATACTGTATTATTAAAAAATAATAAAGTAAAAAATTAATTCGATATATCATCAGATATTCAACCTCCTTACACCAACTTGGGGGCTGAATATCCTGAAGCAGTTAATAGATAAATATGAAGACAACACGAGAAAGTAAAAACTAATTTAATTTCTTATCACTTCTTAAAGATATGACGGAATTCGTGAAAACTTGTTTGTACCCTTTTATACCTTCTTAGGGGCTGAAAATGGAAAAAACTTAAAAACAAGTTTTCGGCGATTATTACGCAAGCCCTTGAAAGTGAATAGATATTCGATATCTGATCAGACCTGGGGGATATGGCAGAATTCGTGAAAAAGTATATAGCCCCGTTTCCACCACCTTAGGGGTCGCATTTCAAAAAATCCTGAAAAATTTTTCTAGGTATTTATATGAAGAAGCCGTAGAATAAAAATTAATTCAATATTTGGGAAGACCTAATAGATATGACGAAAACCATGAAAATATATGCATTTCATTTTCACTGATAATTTTTTTCGCCCCCTCCATCCAAACACCAATGGATATTTGAATTTTTTTTTAACTAAATTACTTTTATAGTTGATTTACATATACATACCGAGTTTCAACTTTCTAGCATAAGCAGATAGGAAAAACACCCCCTACCCCCGTACATACTACCCCTATAAAAAATTATATTTTTCCAACATGCTACTATTATAGCTCTATCTAAATACCAAGTTTCACCTTTATATCGTTATAGGTTCTCGAGATATAAAAATCGGAAATTTTTCCTTTTCACCTCTCCCTCACAAAATTTGTATTTTTGCTAGGTGTCTATTATTCCTACTTCTGGTAAAAATTTTAATTTTTATCAACACGATGGTGCACCAGATCATTACCGCCGACAAATCACAGATTGGCTAAATTCCAATTATAGCAATCGCTGGATCGGTAGAAATGGACCGCTACACTGGCCTGCGAGATCTCCTGATATAACTGTTATAGATTTCTTTGTATGGGGACGGATGGAGGACCTTGTCTACGCAACAGCTGTAGTAACATTGGAACATCTAAATAGTTACCAGGATCGATGCGGCAGCAACAGAAGTTAGGCAGGAATTGAGGAGTATGAACAACAAGAGAACGAAGAAGCTTTATCGTGCATTCAAAATGAAGGTGGCCATTTGGAACATTTATTGTAATTAAACAATTTGGAAATAAAGCATAAAAGCTATTATTAAATTCTTTCAGTTCAAGCAAAGGGTGTCGATCAACATGCTCTTATTTTTTGTATAAAAGTGCAATATTTTTGGAATCATAATTTTACGTTATTTATTAACTTAACTTAACTTATTGAATGCAAGTGTATGCAACTTTTGAAGACAATAATATGATAAATAAAAAAATTAAATTAAACTGACATTTTTATAATGGGGTTTTCTGAGAAAAACTACATTGACTACCAAATTTTAGGGTTGAAGTAGGAAAAATATATGTTTTGAAGTAAATATTTCAAAATCGGGTGCAGTTACAATTTGAGGTGTTACATCAAATGAAAGGTAATTCGATTCCCTAAAAAACAAGCTATAACAATTTGAATTTTGATTATTAGTTTTCAAGATGTAACGTTTTAAGTAAGAGAGGGTACAGGTCCGAAACACTTTACTTGACCACCCTGTATCTCCACGGATATTGAAAATTGACCCACCATGTAGAACAATTTTTGTCTCAAAATATATCAAGGAATAACCCCTTACAAGGTTGTCCACGGAATACCGGACACCCTGTATAATATTATTTTTTCAATCTTAACTCCATAAAAGTTGTACTTGTCTAATATGGATGAAACTTTGTAGTTTCGTCAATTCAAACTCAGGTTCAGTTCGGTAAAATTTTGACAGTAAAATAGAGCAAAAAAAATAATGTGGCAAACAAAAATTGGACGATTACACTATCTGACTGCATTTGCCAGTTAGAATAGTCAAATATTTGACACAGTGACATACACTGTAATACAAGAGAATATTAAAATTTATTGATATAACCGTCTTGAGTGAGTTATAAAGAAGTGAGGTTAATCACAATAGGCGTACTGAAACCGCAATGAATCGGGAGTCAGGCCGTTCTCCACCATTTAATCTAAAATCTAACTCTAAATCTCGGAAACGAATGTTACGATCGCTGATTCTTATGAAACTATTTGCACTCTTAGAATTAGTAAAATAAAAACACTATACAATTTTTTTTCTATGTCACATCGAATTCGTGAAAATAGTGAATATTCTTTCAAAAATCATGTCTCCGTTAATTTTCATTATAAAATAATGAATTAGGGTTTTAAAGGCAAAGGTTGCTACAATATATCAATAAACAATATCCTTGAATATCTCACAAAGCATATCCTAATTTTTTTTTGGTTTTCGAGGTCTACTAGATCTGAATCGTAAAAACACTAAATATCAGAGTAGTAATTCCTTTTTTTAAAATCGATCTAATTTCTTTTTGATATAATGAAGCAAGATAACTACATAAATTACTTTATTATTTGTTAATAATAAAGTATTTATTGGTGTCTTCCAGTCTATTAACAAAATGTTACAAACAAGCAGGAACCCTTTCAACTTTACTGCGCAAACCATCTTATTAAAAATAAATTTGCCAATAGTCTGGGCGAAACTTTTTTATTTTTCGGATCAATATTCGAGAAGCGGTTAAAGGAGGGCACGATAGAATAATTACGCCACTGCCACATTTATCACATGAATTACGTAATTAGGTCATAATCTGTTGAGCGGTCAAAGTCGAAATGTAAAATGGTTATTATTTCATGACAAAAAGGATTTTTGTAAGTTAATTTCGTTATTAGATTAGATGTAAAAATTTAGAAAATATCGATTTCTTGCCAATTATACACATATTTAAAAAAGCCTTGAAGACGTAAAACGCCTGTAATCCCTTTACACTCACTATCAAAAAGTCCTGAAATTTATTTTTAGGCGATTACACTAAAAACCCATAGAATTAAGAACTGATTTACAGCCGCATCAGACCTTAGAAATATGACCAAATTTGTGGAAACGCACACAAACTTATTCATCACCTTGGGGGTTACTTTTTGAAAAATCGTGAACTTGCTTCTTATGCGATTACATGAGATGCTCGTAGAAGTAATAACCAATTTTGTGTCACATCAAATCTAAGAAATATGCCGAAAACTGTAAAAACGTATGCAACCTTCTTACACCCGCTTGGGGTTGAATATTCAAAAATCCTGAATGTAATTTTTAGACAATTATATTGGAAGCTTTAGGAAGTAAAAATCAATTCGAAATCTTATCATATCTTAGAAATATGTTGGAATTAGTGAAAACGTGTGCAACCCTTTTTGACTACCTTGGGGATTAGATATCAGAAAATACTAAAACCAGTTTGTAGGCGTTAAATAAAAACTCTGTAGAACTGAAAGCCAATTTGGTGGCGCATGAAACCTAAGAGATGTGACGAAAATTGTGAAAACGTATGCAACCGCCTTACACCCACTTGGGAGTTGAATATCTGAAAAACTTGTAATCGATTTTTAGGTGATTACAAAGAAAGCCCGAAGAAGTAAAAACCAATTGGATGTCTTATCACTTCTAAGAGATATGACTGAATTCGGAAAAATTAGATCAACCCTTTTATACCCTTAGATAAATGTAAGAAAAGCCCGTGAAAGTAAAAAGTCAGTCAATATCTAATCAGGCGTGATTGATATCGCTGAATTTGTGAAAATGTATACACCTCCTTGACACCACCCTAGGGATAGAATTTAAAAAAATCATGAAATCGAATTCTAGGCATTTGTCTGAAAAACTAGTAGAAAAAAATTAAATCAACATGTCATATGACCTAAGAGAAATTACGAAATTCGTGAAAATGTATTGCACCCCATTTTGCTACACTTCCGTCCGCCAACGGATATTTAAAATTTTTTTACAAAAATTACATATTACATCTATATATTAAGTACCAAGTTTAAAGTTTTTAGCATAAGTGCGGTTCTAGAAATAGAAAAACACCCCACCCCCGTACCCATAGAGATATATATACTGGAGATGACAAGTAGCGATTGAGTTTAAGGCGGACGTCGTCGCTTTCACTTGCACGCAAAACAACAACAAATTGACATAACGCTCCTGTTTTGTCTCACTCACTCACACGCTAAAACAACAACAATTTGATATAACGACCCTCTGCTCTCACTTCTCACCGTGTTTTTGGCTTCAAGGCGTTTTATATAAAACCGGTGGCTTATCGTCTCCAGTAGCTCTATGCCCGTACCAAACTACCCCTGTTAAAAAAATTATTTTTATATCTCTACCTAAAAACCAAGTTTCACCAATTCAGCATTATCAGTTCTGGAAATATAAAAATTGGAATTTTTTCTTTAACCCTCGCACATCCTCACCTCCTACAACCACACCCCAAAAAATTTTTTCTTTAAGGGTTTATTAGGACTACGTCATGTATAAAATTTTAACTTCTATCTTAAAGTGATAGTGATAGGTGATTTTTTTAAAAACATTTCTATCCCGCCCTTTCATGGTCCAAAGCACCTCCAAAAAAATTTATATTCAGCAAACTCCATTTATTCACCTTTATATACACACGTAATATTATCTTTCTGACATAATTCCTACGTGAGATATCATCATTTAAAGTTTTTCAACCCACATCCACGCACGTCATTGACTCTCTTCAAAAATTTAATATTTAATCTAGTGCCCTAGAATACCTACAAACAATCACTAAGTTTCAACTTTGTGACATTAACAATCTAGTAGATGTTGTTTCAAAATATCTCGATCTCAGCTTTGGAGCAATTCGGACGCATTGTTTATTCCCCTACTATTCGGATTGTTTATCCCCTACTATCACACCCCTTCACCCGTATTGATCATTTTTTCGCAAATGGCTCCACTATCCAATTTCTTGTCGCCTAAGCGGTTCCTGAACTGACCAGAAGAGAATGCAGTAGTCTGGTTGGTGTCCTCACAGGGCATAACTCTTGTGGCCTACATTTGGTCAGAATGAGAATCATTGACGACCCCATGTGCACTGTTTGTGACAAGAGTGACGACACAACGGAACATTTCCTTCTAGAGTGTCCAACTTACTCTTTCGTGAGAATGCACGTATACGGCGTGATGTTATGAGGAGGGAGGAACTCAGTTCTCGCTCCCTACCTGAGCTCTTGAAATTCGTGACGATGACGAAAAAGTTCGAATAGATACTGTGGGACTCGAGTACAATGGGCAATCTTTGTCTGAGTGCTCAAGATGCGTTGCTTTGCTGCGTGTCATTCCCCGCATCAAACAACGACAACAACAAGTTCCATATAAGCCTATTTGACCACCAAGTCACACGACTAAAGAAGCCCATCTGGCTACAGGACTAGCAGTTTGAGCCCATATGGCAAATTAATTATTTTGCTGCATCAGCCAACTGCCCGAATGCACTCTTAGATAAACAAAGATAAAAGGATAGAATGCTTTCGTGAATAAACAATTAAGTCCTTTAAGTAAATCATCTTAAAATAACGGTTTCCCGTTTGCAACGGAAACCGATGTTTCTTTAGAACGATAAGCTACTTGAAATAAACACTTAAACTAAAACACGATTGCGAATAATTTATTGGAACACCCTTCACTATCGGTCGGGTATAACAGTTTTTTTAAATTACATAACTAACAAGCGGTTCCTAAGATCTGGAAACCAAAATTTTCCGTCCAAAACGCTCCTCCCATATCCCCCTCACGCGCCCACCACTCAACAGGTAACCATTTTAAGGAGCCACCAAGTCTATCCATGAAAAAAATTCAACTTAATAATTTGAAAGGGTTTGGGAGCTACAAGCCTTCAAACCGATATTGCGTACGGTAGACGGTAGACGGCGGAGGGCGGACAGACGGCCTGACATTTTTTTGGCTTTTTTGGTGTCTACTAGTCATGAAACGTATAAAAAAAATGTCAGTGTATCAAATTTTTTTTTTTAAATCGATTTAAATAATAAAGTCATTAGTCTCATCATTAGCGTTACTCTCGAACATAGAAACCAACCTGCTTCAATCGCACTTCCATCTACAACTATATGCATACCAAACTAATTAAGTTTTGATATTTTAATACTTTCAAATAATTTATCTTGCTTAGAACCTCTCTAATTTCAAATCACATTGATCCCCTGATGTTAATATCTGAATTCGTCCCATTAATATTCAAGGCATATTATTTATGGCACACTCTGATTTCTTACTTAGCATTTCTAAACCCTTTACTTAAGAACTTTTTTCCCACTTCGTGGCAGCTCTAGCAAAATAAAGCCGATATTCAAATTTCTCAATTTTCCGAAACACGATAAAATCTCGATAGCTAATCGAAGGCAATACGCACTGTATTCATCAAGAGGAACCCAATGCATAAATTTGAATAAAGCCCGGTTCGTAACCGCATCCTGATGACAACGAGGCCCCTATAAATCTTAGTGATGCGCGAATATTAAGATGAAAGGAGGCAAAAGTCTTCACCACAACAACACACTTCACATGATTATTTCTACGAAGAGGAGTGCAACGAGGGCGTCTTGAAAGGGTAGCGCGTCGCGATATTAAAAAAGGGATGTGAAATACAACAAGCAATTTTCCCTGTTCAGTGCAACCCTAGGCCAAGACTTGATTCGAAGTTCAACCCCATTTCGGCGTAATACCGAGCAATAAATTACAGATTGGATTAATGCGGCAATAAAGCGGAATCATTCGAACTGAAGGGCTTTCTGAGGGGGCTACTAAAGTCTTCTCGTTGTTCTTACGTTGATGGTTTTCTTTTCGAAAAAGAAAGTTCTTGGCCACTGGCGATATGTGCCCCGAGGGTCAGTTTATAGGAAAAGAATTGTGTCATGATGAAAACGAGGTTTTTTTTCATTTCGGGTGAAAGTGTAGGACTCGCAGTTCCCAAATTGGAGCTCGTTAATGAAATAATTCCATAAATAAGTGCTTTAATCCAATCAAATATGGTAATTTGCAGGCGTTTTGTCGGTTAAAACGGAAATTTTAGGGCTATATAAAATGGGGTGCTGAGTTGCAAAAGGGTGTTTTTTACGAGCCTGGTAAGTCTGCAGCCTCGCTGGGCTTTGCAAAACTCTAGGGACCATTTCGCAAGCCTGATATTAAAGTGGTTCATTTTTCACTAAAGCTGATGAATTTCGTCTACCCCCAGAATTTTCCCGCAATGAATCAGTTTAATTTCTTTTCGGTTGCATAAACGACAGGCGAATTATTTTATGTGAAAGCTTTTTCATCAGATCCACAGAAAATACAAACGACCACAAAATAAATGATTTAAAAAACTTGAAGTGTAAATTTAACTTTGTTAAAGTCATCTCAAATTTTATTTATATGGAAAGCTAAAGGCAGCATCTTGAAACGAGAAGGGTCTGAACTGATAAAAAGTCTACGGAAGAATTTATTGTGAGACGTGATTGTGTCACGTTAGATTCTAGTAACAACATGTTCGCAATTTATTTCATAAAATTGAAATTTTGAGTATTTTCGGGGAATTTATTTTGATCGATTATTCCAATCCTAAAGTGAAATGTAGATTGGTCTATGTCTAGGATAGATCTGTACGTAAGACAGATAAAATTTATGATAAGTAATTGTGTATATACTCGTATATCAAATAAAACGATGAAATGTTAAAAATTGAGTAATTTTTGATTAAGAATTTTTCAGAATAGTATGGAGCTATCATGAGGGATTGCATATTACTGGCTTTTTTCATTATTCCAGTACTTCATCGATTAATCTCTACTCTTTTATCGGGATAGATTTTTTTGTGAAGGTAAAAATACAATCATCCTTATTCTGCAACCTGCTGGAGGAAAAGTTAACTTCGATTTTCACCAATTTTTAATTATTTGAAACGCGTGAATTATTCACTTTCTAGAAAAGTTGATAGTTAAAAGCCTGAGTGGCGTTTCTAAAGCCTTTACAAAAAATCTGACAATAGTCTGGGCGAAACTTTATTATTTTCGGGTCAAAGTTCGGGAGCGGTCAAAGTCGAAGTATATCATCAGTTGTTTCGAAATTATAAGGTTTCTTGGAAAGTTAGTTTTGTTCTTAAAATAAAAATATTTAAAATAGAGATTTTTAGCGGATTTAACATTGGAAAAGCCTGTTTAGACTATTCGAATTTTGGTATATTATGTACACTAAAAGCCCATAGAAGTAAAAACGAATTTGTTGCCTTATCAGACTTAAGAGATATGACGAGTTATTAAAACGTATACAAACCCATTACTTCCACTTGGGGTTTGAATTTCGAAAAAAAATTTAAACCGCTTTTTGACGATTTCATAAGAAGCAACTTGATAACTCCTGAGACACGAAGGATTTTGAAAAATTTGTGAAAACGTAAGCAAACCCTTCACACCCCATTGGTTTTTGAAATTGGAAAAATCGTGAAATTAGTTTTTAGGTCTTTACATCAAATGCCGTAATAACCAATTTTTACATCAGAACTAAGGGATGGCAAAAATTGTGAAAACATATGCAATTCCTTGGGGGTAGAATATCCAAAAATGGAGAAATGGGTTTGTAGGCGATTATGTAAAAAGTCTGTAGAAGTGAAAAGCGATCTAATATCTCATTAAACCTATGAAATATGTCGTAGCTATGAAAAGCATACAACCCCCTTACACCCCTTAGGATTGAATATCTAAAAATACTGAAATTGACTTTTTGCGGTTATATAGGAAACATTTGGAAGTAAAAATCAATTCAATATATCATCAGATATGCAACTTCCTTACTCCAAAAATCCTAAAAGGAGTTAACAGATAAATATGAAGACAGCACGAGGAAGTATAAATTGAATTTCTTATCAATTCTAAAAGATATGAGGGAATTCGTGAAAACGTGTTCAATCCTTTTCTTAAGAGCTGAAAAAAGAAAAAACTTAAAAACAAGTTTTAAGCGATTACTAAACAAGACCATGAAAGTGAAAAGATATTCGATATCTGATCAGACCTGGGGGATATGGCAGAATTCGTGAAAAAGTATACAACTCCCTTTCCACCCCTTAAGGGTCGAATATCAAAAAATCCTGAAAAGGCTTTCTAGGTATTTATATGATGAAGCCGTAAAATAAAACTGAATTCAATATTTGGGAAAACATAAGAGACGAAATGAGACTATGACGAAAACCGTGAAAATATATGTATTCCTTTTTCACTGATAATTTTGTTTGCCCCCTTCCGAACTACAATGGATATTTGCAGTTTTTTTATATAAATTACTTTTCTAGTTGATTTACATATACGGACCGAGTTTCAATTTTGTAGCATAAACCGTTCTATAGATAGGAAACAACCCACACCCCCGTACCATACTACCCGTATAAAAAATTCTATTTTTCAAACATGCTACTACTATAGTTCTATCTAAATATCAAGTTTCAGCTTTAGATCATTATAAGTTCTCGAGACATAAAAATCGGAACCTTTTTCTTTTCACCCTCTTCCACCCTTACCCTCTGCACCATCACCCTCAACATTTTTTCTTCTGCTAGGGGTCTATTAGGACTACTTCTGGTAATTTTGAGCATATATCTTACACTGTTGTTGAGATAATGCGGCATTTTTTATCAACAGATTATATTTAAAAATTATAATAAATATAAAAAGTGTTTGTAGAGGAATAAGTATACAAGGGTACGAATATTGTTAGTAGCCATGCAAATAGTTTGGTGAACATACACTGCAGGTAAATCAAAAAGAATTTTGTACTAAGGAGTCTGTTATATGAACTATATATTGTTCACTGCATGTGAAAAAAAAAATAATTTTAATGACTTAGTCGAATTGTAGCTTCAGTGCAATAAGATGCTTCACATATGAACCCCCACCGATATGATTCACTGACGGACCACCAACATGATTCAATTACATATCACTTACGTAACACACCAGATTGTAAGATAATTCCCATGTGGGTTATAAACGTTACCTATGTGGATCATTAGTGATTCGCTTTCGATGCCATTGATTTTGCTTTTTAAGTTGTTCATTATTATCAAAGTATCTCAGCAAAGCTCACTAAAAATAAAAAAAAAATTTTGGGCGAGTTCAGCAAAGATGAAAAACATTCGAATAGTGTGAAACAACATAGAAACATTAGATACTTTCGCTTAGTATCTTGGTATAGAAAAAATACGGGCGAGGGAATTGAAAAGAATTAGTTGTCAGTCTGCCTTTGGTTCCAGTGAAAATAAGTACAAGGATTGGTGTCAAATACAACCAAACTCAGAAAACCAGTCGGTTCAAAAACGAGTTATTAATAAAATGTTTACATAAAAATTTTCTAAGGTGAATTCGCTACATATTCATAAGTAATTTCTGTTGTGGACTAAATGTACATTCACCTAAATATTAGATTGTTGATATGCAAATGATTCGCTTAGGCGATTTAATTGCGAATACTACAATGCGCTATATATATACTTGCTGTTTCTTCGTATAGTTGAATTATTTACATATTAACGATTTTGTTTGCCGGTGAATGTACTGTTGGACCGCTGGAAACGTTACTTGCGAACATGGGGCACATTTTCAAAGTGAAAGAATCATTCACCTCCTAGTATTGTTATAATACTTGTATGTAAAAAATACCCCGCAAAAGTAAAGATGTAAAGACTATTGTCTAATCTCTGATTATTAATAACATAAGTTTATACTCGAAATCATCACCGAATAAATATTATTATTATTATTATTATTATTATTGTTATTGATTTTTATTCGAATGGAATGTTTTACTGGTTATAGCATTCATCCCTATCGCGGAATTTAAATGTTATTTAAAGATGCATTCTGGATAATGTAGATCAATTTTGCTGTCGCGCTATTGAAGAAGAAGAAAATGTAACCGTTTACGAGTATTAGGATTTACGAAAAAAAAAATCACTTTCTTCAAGCAAGACCACTAACTTGTAGTTTTTTAGTTGCAATTTTTGCTTTTTCCAATTAGCACAAATTCGCCGGTATTTCAGGTGTAGAAGTGAATTTCGAAGATTAGGTAATTTTTAAATTCGATTAATATGTGACCATAAAAAAAGTTACACCAGAGGCTGCGAACATTCCCCCCGTGGTTTGCTTGAGAGTTTTAAAACATAAAACCACATAGTGAAAATGATTTATTATTTAGCTTTAATGTGTATTGTACTCATCTAGTTACATGAATTTGAATCCAACTACTTAAAATTAAAAAATCGAGAAAATTCGAAAATTCGTATGAATTTTCGATGTTTTACTTCTAATCTATACAATGTCACCAGGGTTGCCAGATAGTTGGCTGCAGAACCCGTGGAGTGAGGTTATGAAATTGCCCAAAACCCGAAAACTTGTGGTCCAAATACCGCGCTCAACTTTGTAATTTATCAGACCTACTTAAATGTGTTGGACACAGATGCGATTTCGTCGACGAACTGTGCTCCAGAATTCGTAAGAAACACTGTAATGTAAATATTGTGTGAATACATAAATTCGTATTTATCACCATTTTAAAAATATTATTTGAAAAAAATATTAGGTGCAAATTAAAGGTAAAATTATGCTTGAAAAATAATTTGTAATTTTCAGAATTGTGTAAGTTATCATTAAATCTGGCTTTTTGCTTTTATGAATAATAATGTATATCGTATATGTTACAAAATGCACATCAATATTTCATAATATAAGCACCTCATAATCATCTTCGCCTAAGCGAAATATCCTGCGTCTAAAGAAGATCAAGCCGCCTCCCGATTAGGGTCATACATTCTTGCATACAAACAAAAACACAGTTCGATTTCTTTTACGACTTGATCGCTGTTATCGATGAAAATCACTTTAAAAATACACTTTCGCGTAGAACTGATCGTGGTTTCATTCTCGCTGTAGTAAAAGTAACCCTCGACTCTGCGGAGCTTCAATACTGCATGTGTTGAGTTCAAAGATTTCTTGCATATTCTGTTGTTTATGTGGAACGCGCAGAAGTAACTTTTACATGCGAGAAATGTCTAGAACATGCGAGAAGTATGTAGAGCTCTCTATGATATTGCAAGTTTGTTGAAACTTTAATACTAACATTAAGAGAGTTTTTCGGGTGGCCAGAGTACACATGTAACAATAACTTTAATTTTTACAGCACGTCTCTGGACCCACCAATCCAGCAAAAATAATAATTAAAACTATTATGAAAAATTGGAACTCTACGAAAGTCAGTCAGTAAATCTATTATCTCTAGTATGTTATATTTCTATGGGTGTCCATAACTTTGAAAGAAAATGGTCAGGAAAAAGTCAGCAAATAATGAACCGATTCTAAATGCATTTTAGTTTGCAAACACCAGATAGATATCATGTGAACTATTATTTTTCATTAGAGAGAACCGAGAACTGAGTTGCAAGAGGATTTGTGATATTACGTAGTTTGCAAACGTTGTATTTGAGCCGGTAAAACTAGCAGATTTAATCCAAGAGACGACTAAAATTTAGTTTTCTTTCTCTTATATTTCTATTTTTTCCACGTAAATCGGCTCTGTTTTAAACTAGCAAAACAACACAATTTGCGTTTGTCAAATAGCCCAAAAAGCTATAAGTAGCTTTTTGAAATCTATACCCGCGAATTGAATATTTAAATAGCCCAAATCGCGGTAAATAGCCCAATCTGGTAACCTTAAATGTCACATTTTGAAATCGTGTGAATCCATAAGTGCAGCCAATTTGGATCAAATTTAAGAAAAATCTTAAGAAATTGGTGAATAGTTCATGCAAAATAAAAAGGTGAACATTCGAGATTTTACACTCTTGTACAAATTTTGTTGATAAATTTCGCACAGTGCTACCGTACAAAATTTCCATTCTATTTAAAGGTGCACTACTTCTTTGTAACAAGGAATCGTAATATAAAGAAAGTGCTCCGGTAGGTTGCTGGGAACGTGCTAGTCTACCAACCCAGAAATGTAGATTCGAATCACACTCATGACATGGTCCTACGTTTTTCCTTATATCCAGTTTTCCTAACTTTTCTGTAGTATCCATTGCCGAAAATCGGATTTTAATTAACCTTTAATACCCATTGTTCTCTCCCGCGGGGGTTGTACGATTAGCTAACAACCGTTGAGAATCTTCGAGAAAAGAACTGAACTGAAATATGGACTCCATCGAAAAGGCTCAGGTACGATTTGGGTTTTTGCGTCATAGAAAAAGAATATACAGGATCTTGCTCTTAATCTGGAACATCCAACAATTGGCTGAGGGCCTTTAGTGACTTCAGTATGTTTTTCTTTTCGAAATAGATTCACTAATAATTCATCTAATACCTCGAATTTACCTAAGACAAAAAATCGATTCTCTAGCTAGTAATTTACATTCATTTACGAATCTTTAACGTGACTTAGAAGTGATTGGCTTAAAGTTCACCAAAGTGAATACGTACCGATTTATCTACACTCAATTTTATGAAGATTAGGGGATTTTTTTAATTGTTTTACAAGGTTTCTAAGATAATCTGCATTACGTAAAGCCAGAGGGTCTATTTTGTGTCATAGGTGAAGTCACGTTGGAAGAGTTAATTCTCTGGCGATTTACTTTCGAATAATTTACGAATAAAAAAGTTTGTTGGGGTGCTTTCAAAAACAAGCCTTAACCGCTTAATCTACATTTTATTTTAGCACAAATCGTAAATGAATTACCTAGGTGAATCGTAAATGAATCATTTATACGGCTCATACGTGTAGCTTTTTTCATGAATTCAATTCAAATTGATATTTTTTTCACGAACAGTGAAAATTTATGACTTTTCGCTCGTACAGAATTTGGTTTAGTTTTCACTGGATATTCTTCCGATCCGTTCTATGGGTAACAAACATTTCGGGTTGGACTAATCTTATAATCTTCTAATATCTTATCTATAGCATGGAAACATAATCTTTAGAAAGAACCTTTTAACAGTTAACTCGATGCAAAAGAAGTTTTTGATATTTTAAATTCTAGGGCTTCCCCTAAAAAAGCCCACGTCCATTTTCCTGCCAAATTGACACAAAAAATAACCCTTGTGGAATATCCCGTAGTGGATTCTCTTCTAATATCCTTCGAACATGCCACCTTCTCATAGTTGGGATGCCACTTTCAATTCAATTGTCACCGTGATATCCCCAAAGTGGCATAAAGCACGCACAACTTTCTAAATCCTTATACAACACAACGATACCATTACCCAAGGATGGACCAGGAACCGAAGAGTATATCTTCCATTTGGCGTTGCCTTTCCTCTCGTTTGAAGCGTCCCGTTGGGCCATGAAATAAAACTCGAAAGCACGAAATCGCTCCCTCACGAACTATAACTATTCCCGGGAATTATCCCTAATCCTTGAAACGAGCGGCGAAAAATTCATTTCGGTTCGTAGTTTAAATTTTACTTTATTGGACGAAAAGTAAAGAAAATGGAAAATCCGACAGACTGAAGAATTGTTCGTCGGTTTGGTATTTGATCCTTGAAGTATCTCGACAGTTGAAGTAGGTCGGAAGGGTAAGGGTTTATCTTAAAAGTTACAATACAATAAGAAAATACTGTGATAAACGTTACAGCATAATATGAGGGCTTTAGTGGGTCACAGAAAGTACTTTCCGGATGGGTTCTTGTGAACTAATAACGAGTTGGTAGGCAGTTTTGATAAATTACATTCTTGCAGTCCTTGAAGAACTCCTTGAAGTGGAAAATTTCTTAGGGATGGAAAATTTCTATTAGAAGAAGGCTTTGATGTATTCAGTTAGTCTAATCTAATGAGAACCAAAGGAAAGGTTATAGCTAATCACCGTCAGCCGTCTATCGATTTTGTGTATTACACCACATACCTTTGTCACTCCTATCTACTCATAAAATAAATCTGTGACTTCCAAATTTTCACAAAATAAATTACAGATAGACTTACATACTGACATATTTGGAACTTAAACTATAGGGTTGTCGAAGGAGTATCCACTATGGTTCAAAGCAGCAACCTTCGTTCAAAGAGTGGACGCCTCATGCGGCCAAGTAGAGGAGTCACCCGGAAAACGCCAATTCATAAGGCTTACTGGCTGAGGTTAGTAGGCGAACTCTCTTGGGCGCTATAGACCGGTAACTAGTACCTCCCAGTCCTTTAATGCCAGGGAGGAGGTGTTATAAGATCTTAGGGCTCCAGGTCTACCAGATTTTGAAGTAAGTTCAAGGGGAATATGGACAAATCATGGATGTCTCGATAAAAAAGAAAACTCGGGTAGGGTTATCTATCTCCCAAGTGTCGGTAGGAGGTGTGGCTGCGACTATCGGCTAGGTCCTGGGGTGTCTAAATCCCTTGTATCGCCACAAGGCTACAATAAAAATAAGTCAAATCGGTCGATGATTGATGCAGGTCATGCGGATAGTGGTACTACTGCTATCACAACTAGTCCAGTGAGAGATCCACGCTCTTCTGGTGATCCAACTATTGATTCTAACAATATCTTTGACACCTTGGAAACTGAACACGATTCGGATTAGGACGGTACTAAGATTGGAAACGAAGAGGAGAAGGAGGGTCACCCAAAGGGATAGAGGATATTAAGGAGCATACTACTTCTGGGTCCAAGCCGAAGTGATGTCTCTCAATAGAAGTTCACACTTAAGTGTGATGAGAGGGTTGGCGACATAAAAGATCTCACTCCAACTGAGATGAAAAATCTGTGCTGGGCCAACAAAACCAATAGTAAGAGCAGAGCTTATATGGAGGGTCCAAGACCAAGCAGCACTCGCAGAGAAGGCGTCTATGTCAGGCACTAAAGAACAGTCAATGGCAGATGTCCTCAAACAGCACCTAATAGTAGCGCTCGACGATCACAGTAACCAAATTGGAAGGATAACTCTGGAAAAGTAAAAATCTGTCGGATTGAGACTACTCGAAGAACTAATGCCATATATGAAGACTAATTTAGACCAACCCATGTCTTCGTTCGATGGGGCAGGGTGGTTCAATCAGGTTAAGATATTTAAGTGTAACGACGAGTTCGCGCTGGAGTGGTGCAAAAGAACCATTAACACCGTGACAAAATTATGGGTTGATGTAGGGCTAGAGATAGTCGACACCACCCTCCCTCAGGCAGAGGTATTCTACTTCCTGCAGGGACTGCATTTAAGCTGCTCCAGAGCCAGAAATCCGACCTTCCCACGGATGACTGAAGAGTAACAAAAGTGAGTGAACCTACCACCGCATATAGTGGTAAAGAAATATTTCCTCCAGATTAACTCCTTTATCCCCGCTTCGAGAAAATTGCCTGTGTGATCGGGAGTGTTTACTTGCGACTCAAGAAACTAGCTTCCATACACAGCGCCATGAAGTGTCCGAATGATTCCCATAATTACTGTTCTAATTACTTGCAGTACCAAGATATTAGTCTGCCTTACGAGACAGATGCACGCCTGCATACCAATCTGACATGCAAGCGAGCAAAAGAATAAAACAGTGATTCTCAAGCACAGTCGGGTTTTCATTTATGATAGTTTGTCAGTACCAGAAATAAAGCCAGTTAGTTCGAATCTAAATACAAATATGTGAAAATAGAGACAGTCTGCCATTTATTTATATTCTTTGTCCTGTAAAATAATACGTGCACGCTATTGAAAAAAAAGTGTTCAAAGTTTGGAAACTATTCATAATACTTAATTATTTTTAGGGACACTAGCGGAGCCGCAGATTGCGGCTGGTTGATAAATTGTAAAAAAATGTTTACTACGTACACATACTGAACCTCTTTTTGGAGTGAAATTTTTGGAAGGGAAATGTGAAGGAAAGGTTAGGACTAGGGTTTTAAACGATAAAAATTTGTCTTCATATTTCAGGAACAATTCTTATGGATAGTAGTGGATTCATTTGTAAAACAGTTGTAGTCATGCGCAGTGCCGTGCGGGTGTAGGGGGCGTAGCAATATGTTTCCAGGATAAAGTTCTGGAATAAGATATTCTGATTTTCATATCTCTTCAGGCCCATACTCTGGTAAATTGAAACTTTGTATTTATTTATTTCCAGGTGAGTATTTCAATGTAGTTAAGAGATCATGAGGGCAGGGGACGGAACATAAAAATAGCTTTTGGTTTCTATTCACGAACGGAATACGTCACATTTTTCAGAAAACAATAAATAAAACCTACTGCAGTCGCGATCGGCTTACTTTTTTCCTTTTTATATGTGGTCTACGCGTTCTTGAGTTATCGTGCCTAACGCGCGGACAGACGGAGAGACAAATGGACGGACAGGCGGACAGATGAACAGATGGACAGATAGACAGGTTAACAGACAGACAAACAGACAGACAGACGGACAGATGGACAGATGGACAGATGGACAGATGGACAGATGGACAGATGGACAGACGGGTAGACGGAGAAACAGATAGACGGACAGACGGACAGACGTACAGACGGACCAAAGTTTCGAGGAAGTTTCGAGGAAGTTCGTTACTATTGTGCTGGAAAACAGACAGACGGACAGATGGACAGATCGACAGGGACTGATAGACAGATGGACAGATGGACAGACGAATGGATGGACGGAGTAACTGATGGACAGATAGACAGATGGACAGACGGACAAGCGGAGGGATGGACGAATGGACGGACGGACGAACGGACAGCAAACGGATTTGGGGTTTTTGGCACAACTGCAGATAACATAAAACATAACTTTTTTTCCTCCGAGGCTTGTTTCTATGCATTACAAGCTTTTCGGGCTGAATTAAACTTATAGCACTCTCGAATTTCATCTGGAGTATAAAAAGAACTTCGTACTGTATTACAGAACTGTAATATCCGTACTAAAATCATTGACACGTATCTACAACTCCAAAGCTAGGCATCACAACAACCATAAAAAAATCTGAATAAACTAATGAAACCCAAAAATATAAAATGCAAGGTATAAACATATATAACTGAAATATACACACTTCGAAAGGAGCCACTTCAAATAGAGCTCATAAAATAAGAAACTTTAAGGTGCATCCTGCAAAAAACCAATGTTAGCACCTCGAGCCACACATAAACATTCCGTTTAAATTGCTTTTACACCATTAAACGTTGGTGAATTTTTTATGGTCGTTACCGTTGTTATGAATTGTTTGTACCGATGTAGAAGGTCCTGTAATTTCAGTGTATACGTGGTATGGACAAAAAAATAAATGGCCTTTGACCTCCTTCTCACCTGGTACAAAATTGCTGCACAACATGCACCTTACATAACTTGAACTGAATACAGAACCTCCCTCCTGAATTCGATTTGGTGTTGTAAGCTAAAAAAAATTCAGTGGCCAATAACGCTAAGGACGTAATCAGTACGGACAGAATCCACATACTCGTAGCTACTATGAAGTTGTTTTGATTCAACACTCGTCGCTATGATAAAAATCAGCAAAACGAAAAGAAGTCGAAGCAAACAATGGTAAGGATACCGCTTCAGAATACATTCCAATACTTGTACGGTTACATGCACGGTATGGCGGGTCACCATATTCAGGACGAATTCGGATTGTTTTCATGCCCCCATACTCGAATTCCGGGCCAGACATAGTGGAAGCGTTTTAGGCTATCTCCCTGAGTATTTGGCTTCACTAGTAGACTCTGTGTACATTACGAGTCCAATAAAACGAGCAGAATACACGATGCCGAGAAGCCTTGCCAAACGAGCAAGGGACTATATATATAGTGCAGTAGTTGTGAAGGACTCGAATGCATTTTCCACATCCTTTTCTTCGTACGCGCTTATATAAGTAGAGCCAGCACAATAGTAACGAACTTCCTCGAAACTTTGGTCCGAAATTTATGGCCACCAACCACGTAATGAGGGTTCTCTGTGATGTAACAAAAGGACTTATTGCAAAATAATCGCAATTCGGTCGTTGACTTACGTCCTTAATGATATTGCACAATTTCTCCTTGAACTATCGCTTTGCTGTGTGTCAATGTGTCTACGCTGACTGCTGCTCCAGAAGCAATTGTATTCTATTCTTGAGATTATACGAAAAGTTTTAATGATAAAGGACAGGAAATGAATCATGGACATCTGGCTAATTATTGTCACCCTGTTTTCGAGTGTATCACTAAGATAATTGCATAGTATGAGGCAAAAACAGGTTGTGGTTGGCGGCGTGTTATATCACAACTACAGAACTAATTAGAGCTCGGATAGCTCTGCAACGAAGCCAAGGTTCTGGATGAACCCATCTGTAATTCCGCTTTGTCCTGCAGTCTGAAAGCGAAACATCAACTTGAAGCCACAATTGAAATTTTCCAGGAAAATCATGTACAGACCAACTTCGTGGACATTTCTCCTTTCTATAGCCTGGAGAAGGTAAACTTACCATTATATTTTGTCCGTTTTGTCCTTTTTTACTTTCTGAATGGTTTCAAGCAAAGCAGTAGACGGGCTTGAAAATTTGCTTCTTATAATTGGGAACAGACTGAAGCAAAACAGGATCACTCATTTTGCGAAAGCATGAATCTCCTTCTTCATTGGACACTAAATGAAAATCTTGTCAAGGATGAAGGACAATTGGACGACAGTGCAGAAGGTGAAAGTAGAAACGTTTTGGTTCCATCGGCGAAAGTAAACACAATTATGCGGTAGGCCGAGTTACAAATGCCTACCTTTTCGTATATTCTGTTGGTAAGTTATTTGATATGTCTCCATATTGTATCTTGTCCTCTTTTCCTAATTGTTAATTATGCATACCGTACTTTGTATAGGGAGTCGCTACGAGTTAAAATAAACAGACCGCTGACTATACTCATATCATTTCCTTATGTAAACGGAGTGAATGTTCCATTACAGAACGCAGACATTTAGTAGGTGTGTTCTTTTACAGTGGAGAGCAAATTAGCATAGGTATATAAAAACGATTCCATCAATGACCGTTCAGTAGGGTACCTACACATGATAATTAATTCAGAATTTAACACCTGTCATGTAATGTGTTTCTTCTACTGATTTACATCGAGATTTCAACAAATCTGAACCAAATATCGACAAGACTTAGTATTCAGTTGTACAGACGCAGGGTAATCTCACTGGAATTCGAGATTCACGAGTCCTACAGGCTACCGGACCATGTCGGTGTATTTCAAGCAGAAATCTTTGCAATATTTCAGGCTTACAAAATTATTGAAGCAAAGGTGTATGCAACAGAAGACATCATTATTTGCATTGACAGCCAAGCAGCCATCAAGGCCCTTAGTTCGAATACAACACGATCAAAACTAGTTAGACGATGTCGCGGCATTCTTAATTCTATCGGCACAATATTACCCTCTGCTGGATGCCAGGCCACTGTGGAATCCAGGGGAATAAGCCAGCTGATGAACTCGCTCGTGCAGGCTCCAGCCTCAGGTCACTTGTGGAAGAGCAACATGTTGCTATTTCCATCGGATCCATTGAACAGTCTTTCGACTGCGTCGTCTGCCTAGGGTATTAGCGTAGTGAGGGAATAGATGGTCAAATTTAACTGCATGATCAATATCAAGAAGTCTTTGGCCCAAATATGATCACGGGAAAAGCAAGTTTGCCTAGGGGCTGAGCAGGGAAGATGCTAGCACACTAATCGAAGTGCTCACAGGGCACTGCCTGATCGGTCAACATGCTTGGCGACTAGGTGCCAAGGCAAATGATCACTGTCGTAGCTCCGGTGACCCAGAAGTGGAAGAGTCAATTTTCCACGTCCTATGTGAGTGTCCGGCTCTATCGGGAACGAGAAGACGGAACCTCGGCGCATATTTTCTCGATGACCTTTGCGATATCGATAAGAGGATGCTAGGCTAGGCGACTAGGTTTTAAGGTAAATGATCTCTATCTTAGCTCAGGTGACTCAGAAATGGAAGAGTCAATCTTCCTTGTCCTATGCGAATGTCCGGCCCTATTGGGAACGAGAAGACGGAACCTCGGCGCATATATCCTCGATGACCTTTGTGATATCGATAAGGGGATGGTCGATAGACACGCCAGGCGACTAGGTGCTGAGGCAAATGATCTCTGTCGAAGCTCCGGTGACCCAGAAATGGTAGCGTCAATATTCCACGTCCTATGCGAGTGTACGACCTTATCGGGAACGAGAAGATGGAACCTCGGCGCATATTTCCTCAATGATCTTTGTGATATCGATAGGAGATGCTATGTCACATAGCAAGTTTTATACAATCTACCAAATGGTTTGAGGTTTCATGAGTATTCATACTCAAACAGGGAGCACAGCGGACGAGCACTAACGTCTAAGTGAAGGAGGATGATGTCGTCACGACCCCATATACCAGTATTCAGTTGGACGATTTTGAAATCTTCTTGCAGGACTAGACTTTGTAGAAACCGATATCAAAATCCAATCAAATTGGGTAGTCCTGAAATTATAGTTCACCTGTTCCACCGCAATGTTTTTTTTGCGAAGAACAGTTTTGAATTTAAAAAAATATTATTGTTTCATCATCAATGACGCGACAGCCCAAATCGGGCCGTGACCTTCTGAAGTCGTCGCCTCCAACCGTCTCGATCCAAAGACCGCGTCCTCCAGCTGCTAATTTTTAAGATGGCTTTGCTATCTTCATCAACGGATTCTTCCCATCGTTTGAGTGGTTTGCCTACTGGACTGTTACCACTCGCTTTGCCTTCCATTCGCTCTACATGGCCAGTCCACTGCAGTTTACGAAGCTTGATGAACGTTGATGCTTCTGGCTCTTTGTAGAGTTGATTCAACTCATGGTTGTATCTTATTCGCCAGTCCGTTCCTTCCTTTACAGGTCTCAAAATTCTTCGGAGGACCTTTCTTTCAAATGCGTTAATTGCTTTTTCGAAAGTTTGCGTTAATGTCCAGGTCTCGCAGCCAGATCGTATATTAGTTTTATATGTTTAGTTTTATATAAGTATTATTTTTCACAATATTAATAAACTTTCTTAAGGAGTATCTCCAAAGCAGCCATGGAAGTTGTGCACATCGCCCGAGTGATACCCACTCATGCCAGTCTTTGTAATTTTGTCAAACTGAGCAGCTTTCTGTTTTGTTTTTTCTCACCAGGCAGAAGCCACGTAAGTTATGATGGGCCTAGAAACGACGATATACATCCAGTAGGTTAATTTTGGACTCAGTCCCCAGTTCTTACCGAAAAGGCTCCTGCAGGTCCAGAGAGAGATTCTGACTCTTTCAAGAACTTTGTCCAAATTAGCGTTCCAAGTGAGTTTTTTGTCCAGAATGACTCCCAGGAATATCACCGCCCTAGCGTACTCTAGAGATTCTCCAAAAGCAGTAGGCCTAGATAACTTGTCCTTATACCTCCTTTTAAGGAATGCAATAATTGAGCTTTTCTTTGGGTTGATACTCAAACCTGCTTTAGTACAACAGGTTCCTACTTGGTTTTAGATATTTTGAAGTAGCTCTGCCACCGTTTCTTCAAATTTATCTTTAACAAGGATTGCAAGGTCGTTAAGGTAACCCTGTACCGTGATTCTAGATTTTGTTAGGTCCTGAAGAAGGTTATCACCTACTAAGTACCACAGGTTGGGTGGTAGTACCCCGCCTTGTGGACAGCCTTGTAACTGTGACTGTTGAGTGGGCTAGTGTCAAAGTTATTTGTCTGTGTTCTAGCATGTCATTGATCTAACTGCAGGTCTTTTGATCAATGACATGCTTTTGTGCAATACTTTAGTAGGTAGTGTTGTCAAAAGCCCCTTCGATATCTAAGAAGCAAACCACAGTTATTGATAATTCTCCGTCGGTTCTCGATTTTCGTGACCAGGTTTTGCAAGGCGTGGGCTGTAGACTTCTTTGGCTGATATGCAAATTGATTGGAGTGTAGGTAGGGGTTGTGATTTCAGAGCCCCATCTCTGATATGTTTATCAATTATCTTTTCCATGGTTTTTAAGAGGAATGACGTTAAGTTGATATAACTATATGACTTGGGATTGTTGGTCGGACGGCGACCTGTTTTTGGTATGAATATCACCTTAATGTTACGCCAGGATATGGGAATGTAACCCCATGCGTGCTCTGAATATGGATAATAGTATTGGTAGAAGAAGGTCCATTCTTCTTTGCAGTAAGGCGGGAAAGATCCTGTCATCTCCAGACAATTTAAATGGTTTAAAACTCCTCCACCACTTAAAGGAGTGCACTCAGTCGACCTCCAAAAAAAATTCAACTTAATAGCTCAAAGTAGAGATGGGTCGTTCATGAGTAAACTGTTCCAAAAGAACACTTCATTGAAGTGAGTGAGTGAAGTAACTCACTAATTTTGGTGAACTGTAGTTCCATGCGACACGTGACAAAAAAATTAAAAACGATATATATAAATCGCAGGAATAATCAAATAATGCGCAAGTATAAAAACTAATTTTTGTCCGCTGAGACGAAATTTTGAGTACCAAATTTAACACTGAAAGCACTTAATTGGCATCACTGATTATAAACAAAGAAATAATAAATAATAAATGTAAATATTCATGTATACACCGGTCTTCTTCCTATTTCCCAACCCACAAGAACAACTACTGCCTGCCTGCCCAGTTGGACTTTGAGGCAGTACTTCTGCATGTCGCTGATGTTTTCTTTGAAGACAAGTTCAAATGGAGTAAGGACTTACCAAAGTAAGGGGTGGTTATGCAACTGGTAAGCGCTCATATAAAATTTTTGCTGTTGGAAAAAAACGAATATAGAATTCGTTTCGTAATTTGAGACGCAGTGAAATTTTCCAAATTGCTTCAGTTCTAGAAACGTGTCTCATATGAAGAGAGTCTCTGATAAAGGTACGGGTCCACTAGGCGGGTCGGGCCGGGCCGTGCCGGGACACATCGCAAAAATCTGCCTGCCATACATTGTTATGGAAGTGCGTCCACTGAACTAGACTTGAGACGGAGCGAAGTACGTAGAAAAAAAAATGCTCGCCGCATCATTGCGATGCGGCCCACCTCTGATGGACCCTTACCTTAACAAAGCGATAAAAACGAATTATTGAACTGATAACCTTGTAATGACTTCGGTAAGCGCTCCCACATAAGCCATGTCTTCTTCAATTACCTCACAGAATCGAAGTAGTGCATTACATGTCATGCAATTGGTAATGCCTTACTTTCGCGGACATTTGTATGAAAAAGTAATTAGCAGTGTAATCGAATTGGTAAGGTCTGGGTCATTACATTTCGTTGATTACAACATCGATCCGGTAATCAAGTAAAAAATGATTGTAGACCGGCTGGAAAAAATCCACACATCCAACTTCTGTCTGACTAGTGTGTCATTAAGAGAGCGGCTGTTTAGAGAAGAAAACTCACACACACACCACCGGTGGCTACTAAACGGCTGTTAGAAGAGATAGAGTGAGCGAACACTTCAATTGAAGTGCGGAACGAAGAGTTCCATTGAGTGCGTGAACACTACAATTGAAGTATCAGTGACAACTGAACGACGGAACGAAGGAACGAAAACGAAGGAACGATGGAACGAAGAGTTCCATGGAAGTACTTCATGGAACTCGTTCCTTAAAGTGAGTGACTCGAAGTGAAGTACTTCACTGAAAGGAACTGCTTTGCCCATCTCTAGCTCAAAGGGTTTGAGAGAAGAAAAACAGTCGATTTAACTATATCTTACGATTGAACGAACATCTATTTAGTAAGGCATTTATACCCAAATATAATTGTTCTAGGGGCATTCTTCTTATTTGTACAGCAACTTAGAAGTTTATTTACCTGGAAATTGTTACTAATTTGCAGCATAATACCGTGCCAGTGAACAAGTAACTAAACGTTAATACCTTAATTCCGAATTTCATTGAACGTATTCATCAAATTTACGAAATTATGCGGCCGAATGAATTTCAGTCTTCGCTCCAAGATATCCCAATGTATCCTTCCACTTGATTTACTCCCAAGTCTAAGATCATAGCTCACAAGGTCTATGCAATATCCAATTATTGATTTTACTTGCCTTCCCTTGAACGATAGTGTGTGGTAGTCTATAATTTCGAGGGCCATGTCACAGGGACTGCAGTGACAAGATAATTAGGTACTGGAGTAATCGGCGTGCAGATCATCTTAAATATCTTGAGGAAATTTATATCATGTCTTCGAAAATATAATCCTTTAATCTAGACAGTTTTCCACTCGTAACGGAAGAGGAGCTTTTATTGTTTTTCCAAGCCATTGCTAGCTCAATGGACCCTTAGATAATCCGAATGTATGGTTTGTTTATTTGGAAAGATGCCGAGACTCTAAAAATTAACTTTGAGACCGTGAAAACTGCGGGAAGTACTTCACATCAATTAGACAACCGAATCACTTTCTCTATGCTATAGTTTGCTCGAAATTCTTAATAAAAGAGGAAAACATTATCGAGTCTTGCCTTATTTTGTGTAGAATACTTGGCAAATCTCCACAGACAACGAATTCATGTACTATGCCAGAAACCGAATGTCGTTATGACAAACCATTAAGAAAGCATTTCATCTTGCTCGGTTTTGGGGATTTGATGGCGGCCATAGGCAAGTGCTTCGTATAAAATAACACTGTCAAATAAAACTCAGTAAAGGAATGCTGATGAATATGCAAATCACAAGACAATTTCGGGCGAATTTTCTTGAGATAATCCAAGTCCTGACAATATGATCGTCCGGTCGATTGCAGCACTATCTGTTCGTGGCAGATTGCACCGGACAGGTACTTCACTTGTCCGATTTCAATGCAATTTTTTATTCCTCGAATTGGAACTCTGTGGAACAGAACTCAGAATTTGATACGATTCGATTCCATTCAATTCGAAATTCAGAACGGATCCGTTCGCTTCGATTCGAAAAAGTTTTAATCAAACCGAGGCAACAATAGGCCATCGTTTTCGTATGTGGGTCATGAAGCCTTATACAAAGCACAAAAGCAGGAATTCATGCGGAAATGGAAGTGACATTATCTCGCATCCTTTCGTTCCTTTCGTCCTGTAATTCAATTCGGAGCTGAAACGGAACCAGTGCATCATATGCATATGAATGAAAGGAACTCAGTAGGTGGTATTCGTATTCTTAAGGGGTGGTACTGTACGCGCTCGTATAGTGGTGGCGTTCAAAGAAGACTACTCACTTTTGTTGAGATATGTCTTTCGCACTCCCCTCGTTTTCTCGAATGCACCAGCTGCGAATGTAATAAAAGTCAAGGAGGGTAACGTTGAAAGGAGCCAGAAATTGTGTCACGTAGCGCCAGTCATCGTCCCATTAGCACACAACAAGAAGTTGTAAATTTTTGTTTCAAGGGGGCGCATTTCTAGGCTTTTGATATCAGGTAATTATTACAGGCTACAAGAAAAAGCCTTAACTTCTAGCACTTTCCTTGATTATTTTTTTATCGTACGACTTACAAAATTTACCAATTTACGTATGTACGTTTTCAATAAATTAGTTGAAAAAAGCCTTGCTGAAAAATTATCTTTAATACATTCCAAATAAATTTAATGAAGGTAGGTAACGTCGAAGAATTTCAGTATTTCATTGGGTATGTATGTATGTCTTAAACGAGCATAAAAAAGGCTGAACAGGTTTTGATTTTAGTGTTGACCAGGGTTGCCAGATAGTTGGCTGCAGAACCCGCCGAGTGAGCTTATGAAATAGCCCAAAACCCGCATAAAGACTTGTAGCCCAAATACCGTGCTCAACTTTACAATTTTAATAGACCTACTTAAACGTGTTGAACACAATTGCGATTTGGACGACGAACTGTGTTCCAGAACTTGTATAATGTATAATAAATGTTTTGTGAATACATAAATTCGTATTTATCACCATTTTAAAAATCTTATTGGAAAAACATATTTGGTGCAAATTAAAGGTAAAATTATAATTGGCAAATAATTTCGCCTGATTTTCAAGTAAAGCATAATTCGATTTCATTTACTACTTGATCGTTTTTATCGACAAAAATCACTTTAAAAACATACTGCAGTCACGATCGGCTGCAAGCCAATCGTATAATACTCTAGATGAATACTGAACTCCGATTTATATTGTAGTTGGGTATAAAGTAGAATTACGTGTGTGCATGTTGTATGTCCTTTATTAAAGACTGCCATTAGATTGCTACTCAAAACTAAAAGACAATATTCAGTGTTTAACTTCATACCTTGAACTGGGTAAGTCATCGAAAAAATGTCCTTTTTAAAGGACTTTCACATGGGAGGTGCAGGAAGGACTCACTCGATTTCTTACATATTTATCCTTTTCCTTGGAACCATTCAAAAATAAACGTGTACAAAATTTCAAATTCGTAGCTTGAAGCGTTCAAAAGTTATCGGAAAATATTGTTGAACACGTGTTTTAAGGATATTTTGTATGGCAGCTACCAGAAGGAGTAAAAGGATTTCGCTGATTAGTAAACTCGAACTTCCTTTTCACTCAAAACTAACTTGTACAAAATTCCGAATTCGTAGCTAAAAGATTACTTGAGTTATTGTGAGTTTCGTAAATTAAGTGAATACATTTTGACAGGATATTTGTATGGCAGCTACACCAAGGACTAACAGGATTTTCTTCATAATCATATATTTAGCTCCAACTATTGGAAAAATAACACATACAAAATTTCAAAGACGTAGCTTAAACCCTTCTGAAGTTATCGACCAATATTCTTGAACACCTGTTTTAGGGACATTTTGTATGGCAGCTACCCGAAGGAGTAGGACGATTTTGCCCGTTAACGAACTTAGCCTTACAAATTCAACCAAACATCCAGATTCAAAATTTCAAGATCCTAGGAGAAGGCGTTCTTGAGTTATCGTGCTAACGGACAGACGGACGGACGGACGGACGGACGGACGGACGGACGGACGTCAGGCGGATTTGAGGTTTTTGGCCACAAATAAACAAAAAATAATATATAACTTTTTTTCGTCCGAGGCTTGGTTCTATGCGTTACAAACTTTTGGGCTGGATTAAACTTATAATACTCTATATGATTTCATCTAGAGTATAAATATGCTTTCGCGTAGACCGTCGTTTCACTCTCGCAGTAGAAAAACTTCTGCGGCGTTTATATACTGCATGTGTTGAGTCGAGAAATTTCCAGCATATATGCGGTTGTTTGTGTGGAACGCGCAGGTTTATTACATGCGAGAAGTGTCTAAAACACGCGAGAAGTATGTAGAGCTCTTTAGAGTTGTTGTTTTTCTTTGGAAACTTTAATATCAATAAGAAGTGAGTAGTTCGGGTTGTCAGAGTACACATGTAACAATAACTTTAGAGGGACGGAAATTTTTGCAACACGTGTTTTATAATTAATACATTATGCAAAAAATAAAGGAACTCTATGACAGTCATCAATATTGGTAAATCTATTATCTCTTGTATGTTATATTTCTACGGGTGTCTTCAAAGAAAGTGGTTCATTTGTAGAAAGTCCACAAATAGTGAACCGATTCTAAATTAATTTTCCTTTGCAAATACCAGATAGATATCGTGTGAACTATTATTTTTCAATATTATGACTGGAGAACCGAAATTTAGTGGCAAAAGGATTTGTGATATGACGTATAGTTTGCAAACGTTGTATTTGAGCCTTGCATTTTAGCAGATTTAACCCAAGAGACGACTGAAATTCAGTTTTCAAATTTTTCTAATATTATTTTTTCCTCGTAAACCGGGTCTGTTGTAAACTAGCAAAATAATCCTATGTGCGTTGGCCGAATAGCCCAAAAAGCTATAACCCATGTGCGAAATGCCGGAGTCCAACCAGAGTTCCGTACACTGCCCAGAATTGGCATTGCATTGTCCGCCAAGACTTGTCGATCGGTATTGCTTTGGTACTGACAAACCACCAGGCCAGTGTCGGGCCAATCCTGGTGATCAGTACTCCCACTTGATCTGAGCCGACTTAGGTCCGAGATTCTGGGCCTATGTCGGGCCTAGAATTGGCTTATTATTGGTGTCTAAGCTCTTTCGGCATTGGCTTGACGGTCGGCTCTGTATTGGGCACATCTTGGTAGAAATATTTTTTATTTCTCAACATATCAATTGATTCGGTTTCAACCCTATTACGAGAATGTGTCAGATTGGTCTAGTGGGTAGAGCGTAGCGGACTAATGTGTGACGGGACCATGGTTCGAATCCGAGAATGTGCAAAGTGTGTAAGTAAAATCAATTCGCATTTTTCAAAAAAATAATAATAGAAAAATAAATTCGTAGTTAAAAAAAAAAAAAAATATGTATAATTTAATTTTTGTTTCTTTTCTTTACTGAGGCCCAGTATCGGGCCAGAGTTTCACCAAGAGTAGGACCGGTGTGATCAAATCGACATTGGCTCGGTAATGATTTGGTCTATGCCACATACTGGGCCCGAAACATTAGCCAGTACTGGCAACTCTGGCACCAGTACCAAGCCTGTGCTACATGGGAAGTATAATAGCTTTTTGAAATTTGTATCCGCGAATTGAACATTTAAGTAGCCCAAATCGTGGGAAATCGCCCAATCTGGCGACTTTAGTGTTGACTACTAAGGAACGAAATCTGACGCCGCTGGACAATGACAAGCAGCACGGAAGAAACAACTACGCAGGACGGAGTAAACATCGTCGGACGCGTTTACTGCCGATGCAAGTAAGTTTCATTCGGTAAAGTAATTTGGTTACATTATGTGTCGGTTGTGAGATTTGTGTTTGTAATGAAACCACGTGGTATGGCTCCGCAACGATGGAATATGCTCTCGTGATGTCGTTGTCAAACTTAATCCTTTACTTTATGCTAAAGTAGAACACCTAGCTCTCTTTTATTGTTCCTTCAATGGCGACTGCTCTCAAGAACTAGGTTCCACCGCGATGTATATTCACCCGAGATACTCAAAGTGCAAGGCGTGCTAACAAGTGCGTCCACAATCCCACCTTTGACCGTACACTCAAGTTTACTGTTTTCTTTATCAACCGAATGGTACGTGTGTGGAATACCGTCCCAACATCTGTCATGCCTATCACATTCACCCAAATGAGTTCTTAGCAAAATGTTCATCGTTCTACGTCGTCATCCTCTATCTCATCAAACTCCTGATCACTCCTTTATTACCATTGTTACCCTTTGTATTAAAGATGCTTTAGAAAAGATTTGATACCTCAGGAACGTCTAGAGCAAATATTTTGTGGTCAAATTTAGATGTAAGATGGAGGAAGCTAGTTCGGTGTATTAGTTAGTAAAATTCTTAACAACCGTGTTGTACAATTTTTGAACACAATTTCAAAGAATTTGAACCAGAAAGCAGGAGAAATTGTTGTATTTCAGCTACCACACAAAAGTCTTTACAAAAATTAGGTTCTTCAGTGTTTTTGAGCCGACTTGAAGACTTGGAAATAATAGTAACCGTGTTCAATCTTCGGTAAATGCCAGGAGGATGAGTATTTGAGAATTGTTGAAATATGGTAATACGTTACCGGTGCATTGGAAAAGTTTTATTAATTTTCCGGATACCATCCCGAGTAAATTAATTAAAGCAAAATGAAGGGAATTGAATTCAGTCAACAGGAAAAATTATATGTTTAGAACGTTTGCCCATGATACTAATATTCAAAATTTCAATCTTGAACAAGAAATGGTTTTTGAAATATGAGTCCTATTTCTTGTGGTATATTTTCCACCACTGTGATCAATCACCCTCTTAAAATTTCGCACATATCTCCATATGTCCTACATTTAAATTGCCTATCATAACGCGTTTTCTGGAGTATTGAAAGATAAAGGGGAATTGAGCCCACGATACAGTGGCTCGAGAATAACTGATAGGGTGTTTCAGTAGAAACGCTCAAAATTTGTTAGGTTATAGCGGCCATGTTGTTAAAGCAACATCCGTCAAATTTGTTGTAAATTGTTCAGTAGTGAATGACGAACCACCATGAAAGGTTATAGTGTTGAACAAAGTGTACACATCATCAAATTTTATTTTCAAAATTAAATTTCGTTCGAAAAACGTTCCGCGCATTGCGTGATTTTTAACGACGAGGTCCATTTCTTGATGAATGGATGTGTGAACAACCAATATTGTGAGGTTTAGGACGATACCAATCCAGACGAGATACACCAGCACCAAATACATCCCGAGAAAATCACTGTATGGTGCGGATTTTGGTCTGGTGAAAGCATCGGTCCGTACTTCTTCCAAAACGAAACTGGCATTGACATAACAGTCAAACGATCTATGATAATCAACTTCTTGTGGCCTAAACTGGATGATATGGATACCGACGATATGTAGTTCCAACAGGAACTTAGAACTTGTCACACAGTGCATGTCACGATGGACACTCTGCACGAGCGATTTGAGGGCATAGTTATCTACCGCGGCGGCGACGTGAACTGGCAACCGTGATCGTGCGATTTAACGCCTTCAGACTTATTCCTTTGGGGCTATCTCAAATCGCTGGTCGATGCGTATAATCCGCAAACAATTGATAACCTTTAAGTCAACATAACGAACGCTATCCAGCAAATTCAGCCAGATTTATGCGACAAAGTTGTCCAAAATTGGTCCTCTCGAATACGTGCCACCAAGCAAAGCCGGGGTGGACATTTGAACGACGTTATATTCCATATTTAATGCCATGAAAAAAGAATTGGATGGATATCTCACACACAACTTGTTTTATTTATATTTAAAAATTGAACGTCCTTGTGAATATATACCTCTGTTCTTCACCTGACCTTAAGGACATAAATTAAAGTGTTTCAAATTTCATTCTAAGCAAAATCTGCTCCGAATAGATAACGGCAAACAAAAATTTACTATGTTAATTTGCATTTCAATAAGGAGCAATACAAATCAATTAGCACCCCTTGAGCAACCATAATCGCTCGACTCGGGTATACAACAAAAACTTGATAAATAGTCGAATTGCCATTATCCAGGAAGACGCCAGAGTATCATTTTGGCGTTGTCAGGGACTCATTTTGAATAAAATATCCATTTGTCATCATCTCACGCCTTATCGCCCAATCCAATTAAATCGAGGCCTCCGGCCCAATGTTGCCGACGACATTTATCAGTTTTTACCACGTCTCTTCCTAACCTTTTTTTCATTTCGACGCAGGATTAATAGAACTTCGGAAAATAGAAGGAAGTTTGTTCTGTAACACTATCTAACTATAACATTATTATAGTGTTCGATTGATATATGTACGTGTAAGTAATTCTCAGCTACATGGAACTAGGACTTCCAATTTAGATGTCATTATAGCCTAATTGCTTAATTAAATTAACCTGCATTCGCTTTGAACCACATTCAAATTCGAATGAAAATTCATTACTTTAATTTGTGGTATTTTGTATTTAAATTTTGCAAATTTGATTTACAGAACAATTTAACATGATTGAGAAACGTTTTCAATATTTGATTGGTAGGGGTAGCGCAATAACACGATCATCAAATTCTATAAATTTTATAACCATGAACACGTAATTTTCATTCAGATATACGTATAAGATTTCGATTGCTAAATTCCAGGAAGTTATCAAAAAATTCCGTAAAATTTAGCGATCGTATCGTTGCGCTAGCCCTACGAAGATTCAAGCTACGCGCCTGATTGGTACATATTTGTATTAAAAGAGTTACAATTAAACAATTTACTACCATCAACATTGTTGTCTACTTTACAGAGTAGTAAAACAAGAAGAATGGAGTCTCAGACGTTGAACTGTTATGAATCATATTACTTTATCTACTATTTTTTAATATTATAAGCTACTATCAAGTTTTATATTTTCACGTTTCACCGCTAGTAGCTCCCAGAGGTACTGTACAGTCCTTGCTTAATATAGGAAGTTGAAACTTGGAATTCGTTTAGAGCTACGATGGTAGAGCCAGTTCCGAAAAACAGTTCACTTTGGTGGAGTGGTATGAAAGTAGTTTGCCAAACAATGCGGCCAAACTACTTCAAAGTTGGAATCAAGGAATTTTAAAATCCATATCTCCTGAACGGTACATGTCAAACTTGAAACTTCTTTATTTTTCTAGGCATACTAGGGCAATACTAGAAATGTTTAAAGGGAAGTATGTTTTAAAGAATTCCGCCATATTTTACACGTCTGATCAGATATCGCTTTTTTCTTAATTCAACGGGCTTTCTAGATAGTCGCTTAAAAATTAATTACAATATTTTTTGATATTCAACTCCTAAGGGTCTGCAAAGTGGTGCATTCGTTTTTACGAATTCCGTCATATCTCTTAGGTGCGATGTCCTCTTAGTTTTTAATTAGTGCGGGTTCTTAACCCACTACACTTAAAACTTGTTAATATTCAACTCCTAGCGGGTTGCAAAAGAGTCGTTTAGGTTAAATTTCTTAGGTCGGGAGAGATATCGATTCGGTTTTTACATCCTCGCCTAAAAAACGATTACAGAATTTTTCAGTATTCAATACCCTAAAATAAAGCGGTTTATTTACAAATTATTAACATTTATGGGCTCTTCATGCAAACATCCTACGTTTTTACTCACTTTGGAAGTCTGGACGCAGCTTTATAATTTTTTGGACAAAAGCCCGAAACGCGTTAAATTCTATAATGCGATAGACAACCTAACCTAAAAAATAGCCAGGAAACTATTTGGAAAGGTGTTTCTTCAAGTTTTCGGTCGCATAGCTACCTGCACCATATTAAAGAATTAAACGCATTATTAATAAAGCCTAGATAATTGCCAGATTTTTTGTGACGAAAACCCCGAAACCGTGGTCTATGAATCCGTCTGCTCGTATCTGTCTGCTCGTACGCACGATAACTCAGGGGCGCATTTATACAGGAAGCTGAAATTTTTACTATATTCGTTTAATAAAATCTGCAAAATTAAGTTCTGCAAAATCATGTTTTTTACTTTGCGTAACTGACACACAAAAATTCCTTACACGTGTTCACGAATATTGACCAATTAAGTCAAAACGCATTCAGTTGTATTTTGGTACATGTGGTACATATTTTTAAATGGTTAGAGTTATTTTAGTATAGAGCAGAATATATGCATTATTTCAGTTAGAAACACTCTGACCTCTAATGGCAATTTTATTTTTAGTTTAAAAATTTGTTATTGTTATTTTGGAATAGTACAGGTACTGCAAAACATATTCTTTTTGTTAAGAAATAGGTAGGTGGTCACTTTTATATTTAACGCTCCTGGTTACAAAACTTGAGCTTACAGACCACAGGTTAGAGCGTATGTTATTGTAAATGTTTTCTTGGACCGGATGAACAATGGCAAAATAGACAGATGAATTGGCACATTATTTCTCAGAATAATTAATATTAATTTTCAGGAATAACCCGCATAAACGTAAGAATGTATAGCGATTAACAAAATTTGTACTTCATTCATATTGAATGAATGAATGAATGAATCTTGAATTTCGAAATTAATTTTTTAAATCTTTTAAAGGGGCAATTTGTTTTATCAGTAACTGATTACAATTAGCAGCTAGTTCTGAACCAATTTTGTTTTTCAGTACCGCAGAAGAACTGTAAAAAGTGATACCAATTCCTGACAAATCTCTGTGCTGCGACATGACTGAATGAATCTTTGAATTATGACGTTTTGGAGTTTATTACAGTTTTATGCTTTAGATACGAATATTATAGTATTAAGATAGATGGATAGATATATTTCTATAGTATTAATTATTATTAAATTATAGCACGGAGGCTGATGTCTCTAACGAATTGTGGATTTATGAAGGAAAATGGTATTACATTATAGTATTTAATAATAAAAAAAACTTTGAAATTTTCTGACATTTTTCTTGTCGTTTTCACTTCATCAGGACTTTCTGATCTTTCTAAGATTTTTTTGAAACAAGTGCCGTATCAGTACTACAGACAATGATTAAAACCTCATTATGTACTATTATTTAATCACACAGACATCACCGGATAGTCTTGACAGTACAGCTTTTTCTTCATAATGAAGCAATTGTCGGTTCGAATTCAAGTATACGTTTCTTTTATTTATTTTCTTGGTTTACATAATTGCACATAGAGAAAAATCAATAAATGGAAAAGAAAATAACAAATATGAGCAAAGTGCTGTTGAAAACCGTATTAAGAACAAAATCTTTTATTATTAAAAAAATTTACGATTAATACGGTATCCATGCAGTACTGAATTTGTAATATTGATCTAACTCTGTTCAATACTGAGGGAATTTAGCTGAGCAAAATTCAGTCAGTACTGAAAATATTCCAGCGAACACTAGGTTAATTGTGATACCTTATGCGGGCAACAAAAGTGTAGAGAAATACATTTTAAATAATTTGTGGTAATTATTTTTTACTAACTGCATCCTGCGCCTGATTGTGTTTGTAAGTTTACGAAATAAATTCTTAGTTTAGGCTACGTTCTATAAAAAATCGAAGGTAGAATAAATTGATCGATTAGGTGACGAAAGTTTCCGTGACCAGGGTTGCAAGATAGTTGGCTGCAGAACCCGCCGAGTGAGCTTATGAAATAGCCCAAAACCCGCATGAAGACTTGTAGCCCAAATACCGCGCTCAACTTTGCAATTTTAATAGACCTACTTAAACGTGTTGAACACAATTGCGATTTTGACGACAAACTGTGTTCCAGAATTCATATAATGTAAAATAAATATTTTGGTTAAATATAAGGTTAAAATTATAATTGAAAAATAATGCTTTTCAAGTAAAACATAATTCGATTTCATTTACTACTTGATCGCTTTTATCGATGAAAATCACTATAAAAAACGCCGTCGTTTCACTCTCGCAGTACAAAAACTTATCCCTGCGGCCCTGAGGCGTTTATATACTACATGTGTTGGGTCGAGAAGTTTCCAGCATATATGCGGTTGTTTGTATAGAACGCGGAAGGTTTATTACACGCGAGAAGTGTCTAAAACACGCGACAAGTATATAGAGCTCTTTAGAGTTGTTGTTTTTCTCTGGAAACTTTAATATCAATAAGAAGTGAGTAGTTCGGGTTGTCAGAGTACACATGTAACAATAACGTTAGAGAAACTAAAATTTTTGCAACACGTGTCTGTAACCTACCAATCCAGTAAAAATTAGAATTAATACATTATGCAAAAAATAAAGGAATTCTATGACAGTCATCAAAATTGGTAAATCTATTGTCTCTTGTATGTTATATTTCTACGGGTGTCTTCAAAGAAAGTGGTTCATTTCTAGAAAGTCCACAAATAATGAACCGATTCTAAATTAATTTGACTACAGTCTAAGCACGCACCGAACGACTGTCAGAAAACAAATTAAGATTCAGATTGACTGATGTATTGACATATTCAACTTCGTTCAACCACTAAAGATGTTTGTATAATGAATGAATTCCGCATCTTTTAAATTTTAATGAATTTGTGATAACACACCCTTAAGGATTGAACGAATACTGAAAAATAATGTCTCTTCAATGCTGAGAGATTTTATTGTAATATGGCGAATCATAGTTGTTGGCCCTTGATAATCCAAAAGCACTTTCTAAGGTATGGCATGATTCCCCTTTTGCCCAACTGGACGCATTTAGCCTTCCCGAATACATAATATCATGGATGCATAGTTTTTTTTTTTTACAAAATCTTCAATTATATTTTTATATGCAAGCCTGGCAACCGCGCAGCTCGATCGGTATCGCATAATGGAAATAGCAACAACCGAATACCTAGCTGCAAAGTAACCCAAACAGAAATCTAGTTGAAGTATATAAGGGGGCGGAGCAACTCGATTGTACCTCCCTTCTAATCGAATGTTCTCGAAAGTACCAGAACAGCGTAGAAGATCAAAAACGAATGCTCTAAAGCTTTCGAGAGCCGTCCGCACACATCACCGAGTGAACATTCAGGTACAGTCTCGGCTACAGCAAAGTAATATAAAAGCAGACGAAGCTTTCAGCGAGGAACATAGTAATTTTTATTACGTCGACTGTGACAGCCAGCGTATATACGCGACCGTGTTGGTAGAAAGGGACTGTGATCGAGTCAAGCGATATATAAGCGGGCGGTATTGCCACACAGTGCGAATTATTGTGCTAAAAGAATAATAGTGCGAAAAATAAATTAACACTTATTTTGATTTTAAACGAATTGTGTTTTAGTTGAAATCCCAGCGAACCCCTAGCTCGCAACAATATGTTGTAAAAAAAATGCGACTTTTGAAATGATGGTGTCCCTCAAGGCTATATACTCTCATCTACTCCTTTTTTGATTTTCGTTAATAAACCTTCTATCTAGCGCTTTTAACCCAATTCAAAGCTTTGCGATGACAATACAATATGCTTCACTTCTCCAATTCATGCAGACTGCAGAGCTATCATCAAAAAGCGTCAAAACTCTATCATCCCGCTCCGACTCCGTAGTTCATCTTTGAACCGTCAATGTATATGGCTGTAGCGAGCTCATGTATGACCGAACCATTCTTCCATTCCGCCCTGGCTGGGAAACCCACAGCAAACTCCTTCTTGAAGTTCCATCTCGGGATAAAGTTGTCGTACTAGTTGTGCTACCCTGGCAACCCGCACAATTCGATAAATTTCCAGCGAGAAAAACAACAACCTCTCAATACCTAACTGGAACGCGGAGAGAAACATCCATTTGGCCATTTGAGAAAGGCGTGGACAAATCTTCAAACTATTACATAGTTCAACATTCTTATCGAACACTTCCCGGACGCTTCTTCACATTTCCCGAAAATTCCACATACTCCACTAAATATGCAAGAAAGCTCTAGACTCAACACATGCAGTATATAACCGTGTATAAAAGCTTGCATAAACACAGTTTTACTACAGTGAAGCGAAACGGCGATCAGTTTCTGCGTGAAAGTAATTGTAAAGCGATTTCGATTGGTAGCAGCAATCGAGTACTGATCAAGTATAGTAGTATATAAAATCGGACAGCGTTGATAGTAGTGTGATTATTGAATGCGAATAATAGACGTTATTATCTCAATCGATTTTAAAAGAATTGTGTTTCACCTGAGATCCTAGCTTGCAATTCAAACGAAACACTCTTAGTTACTGTTCCTCTCTTAATTTTGTCACCGATACCCTTCCATCCGCCATTGCCTGAAAATAATACGGGTTTATTCCCTGTGAGACGAATCAGCATCAATCAATCAATTTTGAAAAATAAAAATATTGAAAACGTGAATGGAAATCACAAAAACTCTCATCCGAAATACCGGGACAAAATTCGATTAATGGTGGCAAATTGACTGCATAACTTGTCTGCGTCCCTTCGAAATATCTAAGGACCGCTGTACACAACGCCGATAGCTTTATACACTTTTCAACATAACTAATTTCTGTCAGTGTGTTGAATTCGCTGCTCCCTCTAATTGAAAAGTCGGATTTGAATTTGCACTGCCCCACCGGCGAAACCTTCGGGCTCCGATAAAAGCATAATCTGTAGTCCCCAGGGAGTCTGTGTCCCGGTCAAATATCTGTCCCCTTAGGCTTTTACAGTCAGAGGATATTCAGAACTCTGACATCCGGTATACCGGAAGAAGGTAACTCCAGTGGCAACCACCGCGTCGACCTCCTTCCTACAAAATTATTTCCTAATGGCGGGCTCTAAAATGCCGATTGTCGAAAATATCTACCCCTCCCTTCACCCTTCCCGTCAACTTTTGTTTAAAAAAAATAACTCTCAGCTCGGTTTCCCCGACACATGGCCAACAAAATGCCTCAAATTCGAATTTTCGAAATAAATCATTCATGGGGATGGGGAAGGGGGTTGGGGGTGGTGCGTACCTGTCTCTGGTACAAGAACAGCTAAAATCCAATTTCAATGCCACTCTCTCCGGTCGTAGGTTGATGCGGATGATGCCAAATCTTCTTCTTCACTTCGGACGAGTTTACCTTAATCTCGAAATGATGGAGATTTATGAACTGGCCGGCTACGTGGATTTATCGTAAACTTAACCGCATAATTCACTGTAACATTTTTCACACGAAAACTATGAAAACTCGCGCACACCGATGAAATGATAGAAATGATGGCCTTGAATAGTTGGTGGAGGTGGATGCTATTTAAGGGCTGTAACTGACGCGAAAATTACTCGAATAATTTCAGTGATTTGACGTTAAGAAAACGAGCTATTTACTTGCCGCGCGGCTCGATAACATTCGAATTTAGTGGACTTTATTTTTTTCACAAATTGTCGCCTTTGTGGGAAAACAAAAGGAAATTTTCCTTTCGTACACAAACGTGACAGCTACCTTCTAAAAGCCCGAAATCTCTACACTGATGGCATCTCGCACAAATTGCAGGGATCTGAATCCTTCCCATTCCTTCGTGCAACTTCCGCGAGGGAGAATTCTCTCAATAGAGACCTGCGCAATGGGGTATGCTCCTTCTGTGTAAAGGACATCATGCCAGTGGCGTAACGATGAAAAAACTACGACAAGGACATAACTGGTAACTTTAAACCAGAAGGAATTATTGATTTTTAGGAGCAATTACAGTTCTTTTGGAAGACGGTAGTGCTGGTAGAATCTACTCTGATGATGGTGATGGAAGGTGTCATGATTAGCGTGGCAGGAGTATCGGCACTTAGGATAACAAAGAGGTCCATTGTTGTTCTTTAAGTAATTTAAAGGTGGTCATGCAACTCTCCCAAGACTAGCCGGTTTCATTTCTTACGAAATTCGTGACCTGACTGGGTCCTGATTTGTGAGCTCCTAATTCATCAGAATTAAGCTTAAATCAGGTTCCATCTATTTCCCATTTCCCAAGCCGGATTAACTTCTGTGCGAAATGTACTCCTTGGCTAAGTCCAGATCTATGAATCCATCGCAAAATTGCTGCAAAATAGGCTTCTTCATTCTCCACGCACGTTCGATTCCCTTCGAAATTCAAACTTCGGCCGGGCCAGATTTGTAGTTCCTTCTTTCTCAATAGACAAGCTATTTCTTTATTCTGGGAATCCCTTAAGTTCCACTAAACCGGTAGGAGTTCTAGATAAAGTTTAATCCCTTGATCAGGTTCATGAGCTTTTAACTCCTTAAGAAGTTACCACCCTATGTGTCCAGTCTAAAACTAGGGCATTCAGGATCTACTATACTCACCGCTGAGAAGGAGCAGTTCCAGGACACGCTTTTTAGGATCCGCGTCTTTTGAACGACGAAGTCTTACTTGAATTTTACCGAAATTAAATGCATGATGTAAGCTCAAATTTATCTGCTGAGGACAAAGCTATTGGTCATGCCTCAACCAAAAATGGTCATGTCTCAGCCGCAGCTGGTCATGAGTGTCTTCGCGGAACTGCAAACACGGAACACTAAAAACAATCGTTGTGGATTCCTCAGGGATGTTCATACACTTTTCTGCAGTATTTTTTTCTGCTAAATCCAAATCCGTTCCCAATTATTTTCCATTATTATTGATTTTTATCATACGACTAATTTTTTTAAAAATTTGTTACATTGACCAAAGTATTTCCATAATGCGCTTAATATTGAAATATTAATATTATATTAATAATTTCTTCAAGTAGAAAAAAAATATTTGAAAAGTTATTACCAAAACTTCACTAATTTCCAAAATTTCAACATTTTTGGTCACAATCGACATATTGAAACATTTTTAAAATAAAGATATGCCAATAGTCCAGGCGCTACTTCATTATTTTTTGTATGAAAGTCCGGATGCTGAGATGCGGTGGAGGTTACTTTGCAACTGACAACCTAAAAAATAACTTTGCAAATAGCCTTCTGATTATTTTTTACGTTGTTAGTCACACAGTAACTTGCATACTGCATCTCAGTATTAAATACGTTCCAGACTTCTACCTAATAAAAAAAAAGGTGTGCTTAGATTATTGGAAGATTATTTAGTTATTAATTTTTTCAATTTCAATAAAATCATGGGGTATAAAATATGAACACAACCCCTTAGGGTTTAAATATCAAAAGAATCTGTAACCGATTTTCAGGCGATTATGTCGAAAACCTGTTGAAGTAAAAAGCAATTCGATATCGCATCAGACATAAGAAATATGTCGGAACTCGTAAGAACGTACAAATCATTTTACACAATCATGGGGGTTAAAGATCGTAAAATCCTGAAATCGATTCCATGACAATTATACATATATAAAGCCTATAGCAGTAAACGCGAATTCGATATCTCATTAGACCTAAAAGATTTGTCGAAATTCGTGAAAACGAAACTTGCACAACCACATAAAGAAAAATGCTTTTATCTGTTTTAGAGAAATTTATTTAAAGCCCTTAGAAGTAAAGGCGGAGTCGATATCTAATTAAACATTACAAATATATCAGAATTCGTGAGTATTGAAAAATCGGGCAAGCAGTTTCTATAGACTTACGCAGAAGTAAAATTAATTCGATACCTCGACAGACCTAGGTAGGTAGGTAGGTACGCGTGGCTGCCCGTGAAAACACGGACACACTTAGACCTAAAAGGTCCGTTGTGTTACCACAGGATCATCGAATCCGGTCCTACTCGTCGAACCATTTAGAGCTTGCAATGAAGCGTTGGATTCTCGCGACCTCTATTAGGGCAAAATCACCAAGCCAGTTGAAGAAGTAAGCTCCAAAATGAGCTTTCCTTCTAGCGGATAGAGCTGGACAGGTGCACAGAAGGTGAAGGACTGTCTCCTCCTCCTCCTCATCCAGGCAGCTTCTACAGAAGTCGTTTGAGAAGAGGCCGAGTCTTTTAGCATGTCGACCTATAAGACAGTGTCCGGTCAGGACACCGACTGTGGTGCTGATATTCGCCCTTTTGAGCAAAGTCAGCTGTTTAGAGCGTTTTAGATCCAGCTTCGGCCAGATCTGTCTCGTAGTGTGACATGTAATACCGTCTGACCATCTTGAGTTGATTTTCTCAATTGAGTCCAATCTCAGTAGCAGTTTACATGTAGAGAGGCACACCCAGATTCCGATGTTCCGGCATAATCTGAAGAGTGGTACTGCGCCGAGCGAGTTCGTCAGCCATGCAGTTCCCTGGAATATCCCTGCGTCCTGGCACCCAGCACAGAAGAATATTGAACTGTTCAGCCATCTCCTTAAGAGATGATTGACATTCTGCGGTGACCTTTGATGTTGTCGAGGCCGATTCCAAGGATTTTATTGCCGCTTGGCTGTCTGTGAAAATGCTAATATCTCTAGTAAATATTACATTACACTTCAGCCAGGACAAGGCCTCCTTGATCGCCATAAGCTCCGCCTGATAGACACTACAGTGATCCGGAAGGCGGAAGGAGCATGTTAAGCATGTCAGAGAAAACACCTCAACCTACCCCGCCTTCAGTTTTGGAGTCGTCCGTATATATGTGGACGGACTCTTCCGTCCGTACCGAATCTCTTTCTCATTCTAGGCGGGTTGGGATGGTCAAAATCATAACTGGGAGGGGTGTAATCGGTGTTTTCAGGAATGTTATTGAAGTGATTCAAGACCTGCATATATGCCAGTCCACTGTGTAGAGGCACTAAGTCGAATGGCTGCACTGGCTGCCATTTGCTTGCCAAAAATGTCTAGGGGTGGCAGACTGAATAGCATGTCTAGTACTGCCGAGGGAGTTATTCTCAGAGCTCCACTGATGCATATGCATGCTAATCTCTGTACCTTCCCTAGGGTGGTGCAGCTTTGTCTAAGGCCGTCCACCAGACAATAACACCATACAGAAGTATCGGTCTGATGACGGACACGTAGAGCCAATGAACTATTCGGGGTCGCATACCCAATTTTTGCCAATGGACTTTTTTGCACGAGTAAAACGCAACTATTGCTTTTCTTACCCGTTCCTGAATGTTAGGTTTCCAGTGAAGTTTCCTGTCCAAAATAAGGCCCAAATATTTTGCACTATCAGTGAAAACTAGACTAGTAGACTAGTACTAGTACCTAGAAGGAGGGTCTACGCGAGGAATTTTGTATTTCCTGGTAAAGAGGAGAGAGGGGAGAGCACACCACCTTGTGGTGTACCTCTGCTGACAAACCTTCGAGAGGAGCACTCGTCCAGCTTTGTGTTCACGATTCTGGATGTTAACATCAAATTGATCAGTGCGCCAACGCGGACTCCACCTTCAGGCTAGAAAGTGCGCCAGTGATTGCCTCCGGTCTGATATTGTTGAAAGCTCCCTCGATATCGAGAAAGGCAACCATAGTGTATTCTTTAATACTAAGGGATTTTTCAATGGTGCGCACGAGCGAATGTAAGGTCGTTTCGACCGCCTTCAGGAATGTAGGAATGTAGGTTAGATTCAGGCAGACTTTCAAGATTACCTTCAGCCAAGGCAGAATTATATCCGAGGTCTGCTGGATTTCAGCAGGAATTATTCCATCCGGTCCCGCAGACTTAAATGGTTTAAAGTTTTCTATCGCCCAGAGGAGCTTGGTCTCTGTTATATTTTGTGTACTAGGCGAATTAGTGAATAACAATTTTAAGTTCTATTTTTTTTTCTATGTCGAAACTCATTAACATGCAATTGCTGTTTAAAATAATAATACTGGGCAATAAAAATGTTTAAGTAGAACCAGAAATTTTAACAGTTTTATTTAACTAGGCTCACTATATCGCATATTAAATTTTTAGCTGTTCCGAGCTTTTGCTTATTATCCTCAAAATGGTAAACCTAAAGTCATGCATGTGTGTGCAGCTTTCGTAGGCAATAATGTAGCACATCCAAAAATGAAATAACATTTTAATAACAGGGTTTTCTGAAAAAAAATCACATTGATCAAAAAATTTTAAGGTTCATAAGTTGCAAAAATTTCTACTTCGAAGCAAATTTCTCAAGATCAGATATAGCTACAATATAGACGCTTACATCGAAAGAAAGGTAATTCGATTTCCTAAAAACAATCAAGCAATAATATGTTAAATTGTGATTATTAGTTTTGAAGATATAACAAATTATGTGAGTGAGGGTACTCGTTCGAAAGGCTTTTCTTTACCACCCTGCATTTTCGCGGATATTGTAAAACTGATCGATCCTGTGAAATATTTTTTTCTCTCAAAATATAACAAGGAATCACCCTGTATAAAAAATATATAAAAAGTGATAATTGTTTTTGAGGTACTCGAGGATTAAGGATAAAATTATTATCCTTGAATAAAATAGTCAAGGCTAATTTTTATATAAATTTTTTTATATTGCGGTAATATATGATAAAAACTATCAAAAGAGGACTCGGACACCATATCCACGAAACCCTAGTCCCATGTGACTGGTTCAAAATTTTCTTTTGGCATGAATTACATTCAAATATAGTGTAGAATATGTAGGCGAAGTGATTTTCCGATATTCGAAGCCGTTCGGAAGTTACAGGCCGTTATATTATCTAAACTCCTTTGCTGTTTAGAATATTTTCTCATACCCGTATTTTTCAAATCGATAGACACGATATCTCGAAATCTATCGAAGGGATTCCTTTGAAATTTGGTGAACTTATTCAGTACTCATGTAGACACTTCGCAAACTAGAATAATTGTGATTCATCAAGCCGTTTTTTTTTTGTCGAGCTGAGGAAGTCGTAAAAAAACACCAAAATTCAGGATAGGAGTTCAACAAGTTGCCAAAAATTAAACTTTCAATACTTTTTGATAAACCTAGTTCCAAAACAGACAGACTTCACAGATTAAAATGCCGTTTGATTTTTTTATTGGAGATAAGCAAAACGCCCGAAATCGTGGTAACCGAAAAAAAGGTATTTTGAAAATGAGTGGCTAAGTTGCCATGTACCTCAGCAATGAGCGACAATTTCGGGCTGAAAAAATTATAAAGTGTGCTCAAAATGTGCATAAATATGTGATAAAAATTGCACAGTTGTATCTTTATTTAGTTCTCCAAAAAAAATTTCCAGAAAAAGCGTAAAAAAAGAGCCTTTACACGGGATGACCCCCTTAACATACTAGACCTATTAAAAATACTTTATTATTAAAAAATAATAAAGTAAAATTGACATAAAAGAAAATCGGTAAATTATACCTTTTTTTTAAACTAGTTCTTCGACAAAGTTTCAAAAGAATCGGCGAAGGTAAATTCACAAATTTCGTCACATTTGGCGATTCTTGGTGGAATGATCCATATAATACCAAGTTTCAACTTTCTAATATAAGCCGTTTGTGAGATACAAATAACACCCCTACCACCGTACCTTCTATCCTTAGCGGTTCTCGAGACATACAAATCAGAAAATTATGAATTTTGAAATGTCTTGATCCCATCTTTCAACCGTTTCAGACGCAGTTTTTTTCCACAACACTACACTCCTACAAATGGCTTCACTAAGAGAGCTCTATATAAATTCTAGGTTAGAGTCTTTTATCATAAGCTCTTTCTGAGATTGAGAATACAACATTTTTCGTCTAAACTCTTCCGCCACCTCCTTCTCAAGAGTCAGCACTTAAAGGGAGACACCAATGTACCAACCAAAAAAATGTAATCTCAGTATATCAACGGGTTTATGAGTGTTTGCGTATGGCATTTACGGCGGACAGACGGACATTTTTACTTGTTTGGGGTCTACTAGTCCTAAAACAAGAAAATACAAAATTTTAGGGGAACATTTTTCTTTTAGAAATTTCAGATCGATCAAAATAATTTATTATTAAAAAAAAGAATAAAGTAGCAAATAGTAGCCTACCTTTGGTCAAATACTGAAATTCATCAAATTCTGTTCATAAGTTTCCTGGTATAGTTCAAAGAGATGCATAGACAAAGAAATTTTTAATTTATCAAATCGGTGATTGCACTTATTCCACGATTCAAAGAGAACTGTAAAGCAACAAACTTCTTTTCTCTTTTCAATTGTTCACTAATTGAAAGTACGGGATTAAGAACAATTAAAATCAAAATACTCCTTCAAGTACATAGCACCCAAAGGTTTTTAAAAAATTAGCGTTTGCATTTACTCAAACTCGCGACAACTCAAGAACGCGTTGAGCTAAAAACTTTTTTTATATGACTCCACAAAAAGAGTGATGAGATTTTAGAATAGTCAATAGTGGTTAGCTTCCATATAAATGTCCTTAAAATACATGGTCAAAACCTTTACACAATAAATTAAAAACTTGATATGAAAGCAATTCGATATATGGCATTGGGCATTTCCTTCAAATTGCATATACAGAATTGACAATTGAAGGAATTGTCCTTTTCCTTTGAGTAGCACCATACCATAATTTAAAAAAAAAAGTTATTCATACGTGAACTTCTCATAATTTTTTTAACATCAACCACAACATAAATTAAAGTTCATCTAGATATTTACATATTATGCGATTGGTTGCTTTAATAAAACAATTTTAACTTTAGAAACAATATATTTTAGTACGAAGTTTTTTATTGAATTTCTTACTATTGTACTATCTAAACAATAAACATTTACAAACAAACCCCAATTTTGGCCACAACCCAACTTAAAGAGTAATAAAAATTTTCCCAGACTGTTGCAGATTTCCTATTTAAATTCACATTAAACAAATGTTTAATTCGAAGCGCCCGCCATCACACCGAGTAGACAATGTTAATAATATTAAAAAATCGTGGCAGTATCACTCAACACTTTATTGATGCATGACAGCATAGGAGATCACGTGAGTTTGCCAAAATTCTTGACTGTTACGTTTGAAAAAATGAAAGGCATGTCGGAAACTTGGGAAAGTTCCGAAATTCCAAAGGCTGTACGAGTTTCTTGGCACCTATTCGAACGAAGACAGAATCTTTAGTATTCTTCCGATCCGAACCCTGCATAAAAGCCAATAATATCTCTAAGTCTAATTATAGCCTGAGGATTCAGGTAAAGCAATAATTGCCTGCACTTACTAGAGAGTGACGAAAGTGCAAGTTTTCAAATTTTCTTATTTGCCAGGTGGTTTTACGTGCCAGCGCCACCTTCCGCTTTGATTTGTTTCGTTGCCAACTATTTTGGTAAATTTATAAATTAATGTAATTAATATAAACCTGCAGTTGAAATTGCGGTAAAGACGACTAATTAAAATAAATAAATTAATGCATTTTATGTATCGTAATTTGGGTTTAGTTGGCTGGTTTGCTTTGTTGTTGGTTTGTAACAATTGGAACCGCTAGGTTAAGGCTTAACTTACAGTGTCATATAGAACATACCATCTTAAAAATTTGGAAAAGCGTAAGAGTTTTATATCGACACTATGGTAAATAACAAATCTATGCAGTCCCAGGAAAATAAGTGTATATGATAATACAACGCGGTATAACGCATGGAACTCCAGTTTGAAAAAACTGTGCTAAGAATTTCATATATCATCTCATACCTCATCAGACCACAGGATGGCGAAAATTGTGAAAACGAGAACAACCCTCTTACACACCCTCTGCTCTATATCCAAAAATCCTGTAACAAATTTTTGGACGATTATATAGAAAGCCCGAGGAAATAAAAATCAATTCGATATCTCATCATATCTAAGAGGTATTTTGGAATTTGTAAAGACATATGCAAGCCCATTATACCCCTTGCCAGTTTAAAATTACTTACTTGATATTTACAGATATTTACAGTTTATGCAATTTTTGTAGAGATCAGACGGGGGAAAAATTATTGTTTTTACAACTAGTATAGTGTAGTATTTCCATTTCTTGATAAATTATGTTATTAATTAAAAAATTCTTTTTAAAAACCTATTAATAAGAACTTAAAACTAACTTAAAACTACCTTACAACAAACCTAACTTATTTAGGCAGCTTAGAAACCACTCTACATTTTAAATACTCGTAGTACTGAATAGTTCTGTAACTAGGGTTCATATATATGTTCATATCTTTTTTTTCCGATAGGTGTGAAATCAAACGAACCTTAGCTAAATCGTGGAGATGCCGTGTTGGAAAATAAAACGGTTTGTTTAAAATTATTTTTAAACATTTATTTTGTAATACTGATAGCTTTTTCTTGTGAGTTTTAGCACACGGGCTCCAAATTGGGCTCCATATAGAATGATAGACTGCATGGCTGTTGTGAAGATCAAAAGTTTATTTTCTTCGGAGAGCTTTGATTTCCGATTTATGAATCGAAAATGAAAAATAAAAAATCATCATCAAACATCAACATCAAAAAATCGTAAAATGAGTTTGCAGGCTATTATGTAAAAGTTCGTGGAAGTAAAAACCATTCTGATATTTCATCAAACCTAAGAAATATATCGAAAACTGTAAAAAAGTTTTCAACTCTCTTACACCTCCATGGGGTTGAATATCTAAAAATTTAAAAATTCTGATACAATGTTTTTGGCGATTATATGGGAAGCCTTAGGAAGTAAAAATCAATTCGATAACTTATCAGATCTAAGAAACATGTAGGAATTTTTGAAAATGTATGCAACCGCTTTACACGACACCAATGAGGTTTGGATATCAGAAAATCCTAAAATTAGTTATCGAAAATTGTGAAAACGTATGCAACCATCTTACACCCACTTGGGAGTTGAATATCGAAAAATCCTGAAAGGGGCTTTTACATAAATATAAAAAAAGGTCAGGGAAGTATAAACCAAGATATGTCGAAATTCGTGAAAACCTGTTCAACCCTTTTATACCCTCTTAGTGGTTGAAAACAAAAAAAAATCCAGAAAACGAGTTGAATTGGTCCATGCTAAAAGGTCATCAGTCCAATTTTTATCGAAATTGCGATTTCACTAGTTTTGTAGTCTTGAAGGTCCGGTACATCTTATCAGTAATTAATATAGTAGTACATCTACATATAGGTATTACTTTATTATTTTAATAATAAAGTATTGTTATCGATTTTTAAAAAAAAAAAAATTTGCTACCCTGAAAGTTTTTTTTCCACGTTTCATGACAAATAGACACCAAAAAAGCAAAAAAAAATTTCAGTCCGCCTGTGCGCCGCACTCCGTCCGCCGTCCGCCGTCCGCCGTACGCAAAACGTTTGGAAGCTTATAGCTCTCAAACTCTTTGAGCTATTAAGTTGAATTTTTTTTGCTGATAGACTGAGCAGACCCCTTCAAGTGGCCACCTTTTGAGTGGTGGGGGTGTGAGGGGGGAAGAGGGGGAAGCATTTTAGACGAAAAATTTTGGTTCCTAGATCTCAGTAACCGCTTAGGCTAGGAGGCTGAGACTTGGAATTTATATAAAGCATCAATAGTGGACCCATTTCAAAAAAAGTGATGATATAGGTAAAGGGGTGTGGGAGTGGGGGGAATAATAATGTGTCCGAAATGCTCGAAAGCCGAGGTAGATACATTCTAAAATCCATATCTCCTAATTGGTTAATGTCACGAAATTAAAACTTAAAGAACATCTGTGGGTATACTAGGAGAATAAATTTGAAACAAATTTTTGAGAGGGGTCAGTGGCGTACGGAGGTGGGGGGTGAAAAACTTTAGATTACGATATCTCACGAACCAATTGCACTAGACAAATAAAATTAGGTTTCTGTATTAAAGTTGACAAATAAAGTTTGCTGAAAGTAAAATTTTTTAAGGAAGCGGTTGAGTATGAAAGTGGAGGGAATAAGAATTTTTCTAAAAAATCACGTCTCATATCTCAAGAACGATGTACAATAGATGCTTAGAATTTTTACCAGCAGTAGGCCTAATAGAACCCTATCAGGAAAAAAAAAGTTGAGGATGTGGGTGTAGAGGGTGAGGCTGGGGGAGGGTGAAGAGGCAAAAGTTCCGATTTTGATATCTCGAGAACCTATAATGACATCAAACTGAAACTTGGTATTTAGATAGAACTATAGTAGTAGCATGTTGAAAAAATATAATTTTTTATAGTGATAGTATGGTACCGGGGTGGGGGTATTTTTCCTAACTATAGAACGGCTTATGCTAGAAAGTTGAAACTCTGTATGTATATGTAAATCAACTAGAAAAGTAATTTTGATTAAAAAAAAATCAAATATCCATTGCCGTACAGAAGGGGGGCAAAAAAAAAAACGGTGAAAATGGAATGCATATATTTTCACGATTTTCGTCATATCTAATAGACCTTTTCAAATATTGTATTCATTTTTATTCCACGGATTTTTCATATAAATATCTTGAAAGTGTTTTAGGGATTTTTTGAAATTCGACCCCCACGATGGTGTAAAGGGGTTGTATAGATTTTCACGAATTCAGCCATATCCATCTGGTCTGATTAGATATCGAATATATTTTTACTTCCAAGGGCTTGTTTAATAAACACCTAAAACTTGTTTTCAAATTTTTTCCTTATTCAACCCCTAAGAGGGTATAAACGGGTTGAACACGTTTTCACGAAATCCGTCATATCTCTTAGGAGTGATAAGACATCGGATTGGTTTTTACTTCTTCGGGCTTTCTTTATATATATCAAAAAACTCATTTCAGGATTTTTTGATATTCAACCCTAAAGAGTGTGCAAGGAGGTTGCATATGTTTGCACAAATTCCTATATATTTCTTGGTTCTGATGTGATATCGAATTCAGTTTAACTTCCTAAGGCTTCCTACATAATCTTCAAAAGTTGATTTCAGTATTTTTAGATATTCAACTCCAAGATGACATAAGGCTTTGGACATATTTCTTACGATTGATAAGATATCAGATTGGTTTTCACTTCCACAGACTTTTTATATTATCGCCTACAAATGCATTTCCGATTTCATTTAATGGCTCAAAACCAAATCACGAAAAATCTCCTAATCACGTAACAACTGATATTATACTACGATTTAGACCTCGTCCCGGAGTATGACCCAATTATGTAATTCATATGTTACATGTGGCAGCAGTGTAAGTATTCTAGCGTGACCCCATTCTAACTGCTTTCCGAACTTTTTTTTGGGTTTTCAGTCACATAGTAACCGACACCGCATTCCAAACTTCTACCGAAAAAATAATAAAGTTGCGCCCAGACTGTTGGCAGATTTTTAAGTTTCAACTTTCTAGCATAAGCCGTTTCTGAGATATGAAAAACCACCCCCCACCCCTGTACCTTGCTACCGCTATCAAAAATTTTATTTTTCTCGGATGGCACTATAGTAGGTCTATATAGATGCCAATTTTTGGCTTTCTATCTTTTACGACTTTCGAGAAATAAAAATCAGAATTTTATCATTTCCACCCCCTTCTACCATCCCCGGTAGAGTTCTACTAGTACTAACTCCTTTAAAATTTTCAAGATTATATCTAGTACGGTTCTTGAGATATAAAAGTTGAATTTTTTCGAAAAATGGCTCTCCCCCCACTTCCGCTCTTCACCTCCCCTCACAAAAATTTTATATTCAGTTGACTTGACTTATAATTCTATATACACAAACCAATTTTTATCTTCCTAGTACAATTGAGTCGGAAGATATTGTAATCCACAGTTGTTTACCCACCACCCCCACACCTTACCAGAACCCTTAAAAATGTTAACCCTTTTCTAATCATACTATTTCTTAAGTTAACCACAAAGTGTCAACCGTCTGACATTAATCGTTCAGAAGATATGGATTTTAGACTGATGAGTAAACCTTCCAAGTTATTCTGGCTAACTCGATCCATGTTAAAAGGGCATGGAGTCCACGGGTATCAAAAATTCGCCAAAATTCGCGCGGCATAGATAAATTTGTAAAATATAATTATATGATATATAATAACCTCTTTTATTGATTCGGTAGAGTATTGTTATGAATTTAACTTAGCTGTAGTCTACAGGTTATTTGATATCTAATCAGACCTGAGGGATATGGCTGAATACTTGAATACAACTGTGTATACAACCCTTCTACATCCCCTTAGCAGTAGAATTTCAAAAAATCCTGAAAACGCTTTCTAGGCATTTATGCGAAAAATCCGTAGAATAAAAATTGATTCAAAACTTTAGACGACCAAAGAGATATTACGAAATTCGTGAAAATATATGCATCCCATTTCACTGATATTTTTTTTGCCCATCGATACATGCATGAATGATATGCATACATTCACTAGTCGAAAACATAATGTGATCTGCCACATCAATACAATTTCGAACAAAAAGCCCAATTTAGTTTTTTAAACAAGCAAATACTGATATCTAACTTTAGTAGCTACCATTAAAAATTCTTTAAAATAATAATTCAAGGATATGTTCCTAATACAGTCAATATAGAGAGGCACAAAATCTTCGGATAGATGTGGCTCAAAATATTCGGATAGATGTCGCTCAAAATCTCCTAAGACAATTTCTGAGATTGACATTTTTTATTCGCATCTCGATTAGATGAAATAAGTTGAATTTCTATTTTGAATGGAATCACTGAATACGTTCAGCTTGTAGATAGCTTCCATACAAATATCTTTAAATTTTCTACTCAATGGAGTGTTCGATTTCTGGAAGGTTCGTTGAGCTAGGAAAAAGGGAAATTTACGGCAGGGATCTAAACATAGAAACAATTAAAGTAATTTATTAAACTGGAAAAATTCTCGTTCGTCGGTAATAAACCACTCTTTCACTCAAATAATATTATTGAAATTTTCAGAAATCAAGTTATATTTTAATCACTATACCCACGAATTGCGACAAATAGCTAGTCAATGGTTCTGTCGGCAATAAACATTAATATTTCGAGATCGTTGAGTTCAATTGCAAGAGTAATACATAAAAATGTATTTTAAGTCATCATTGTTGAAAATAAAAAATTCCTCTTTTTATTTTTATAACAAACTGCTTGATTTACAGAATAAATCGTGCTGAAAATATTTCATAAAAAAAAAGTTTATAATAAAAATACATTGTAGCAAATTAAATTACCTGGGTACGCCCATACGATTTAAGAGCGTGACGACTACATGGTCCGTACATTCTACTCACGCGTAACTCATTCTATAAAAATTAATCTCTGTAAAACGTCTTGCAGTGGCATGAAACGCTCATCATACTACATTTCAGCAAGCAGTTTGCCAGATTTTATGTAGGTATGACTGGGACCACCTTTTTGATTTTTGCGCCTCATCAAGAAATCGTTGTGATAAAATTTAAATTAAATTCATAATAAAGTAATACTGTTGACCTAAAATTGAAAAAGAAAATTATTTTAATTTTACTTTATTCTATCGAGTTAAAATATGATATATACCTAAAAACTGGTTCATTTGATCCGTAATTAGTACGGTGCGAGTCCTGATAAAGAAGAAACCTTGGTTTCAAAGATTATAATATTACCAATTTTTTTCAGGCGAGTGGTCAATCCTAGTAGTTGGTATCTTCCTTTGTATGACGGTAGTTCAGTTGAGCAGTTAAGTTTATGCAATCCGATGCAATTTCAAATTTCCTTTGAATGCTTTCGATGCAACGGACATGAATATTCTATGATGGATCCCAAATAAAAACACGGTATTCCAAAAATGATCGGACAAGTGATGTGAACAGCATTTTGAAAGTACAAGTATCCTCAAAGTTGGAAGTTGAAATCGAATATGAGGCCGAGATCCTTTACTTCTTTTGTTCCTGGTCGCAATCTTGTACTCAAATGAAATCGGAGCTAGACATCGAGAAGCTGAAAAAATCTTACATTTTCATATGCTGAGTTTGAGCGAATTGTTATCACACCATATCTTAAATTTATCCACATCATGCTGAACCATACGTCAATCTTCTAGTGAAGTAATTTTTGCCTAAGTTTTGACGTCACCTTTTGAATTATAAAGTATTGTGACCTGCAATTTCAAAAAAATTTGTAACTCTTAAATTTTATATTTTCACTTTTTAGGACTAGTACACCCCAAAAAAGCAAAAACAAAATACCGTCTGTTTGCCGTAGTCTCTATACGCAAACTCATTTAAATGCGTTACCATTTAGTTAAAAAAAAATTTGGTAGGTAGATTGGGTCAGCGACTTGCCGATTTTCCATACAAAATGATGCACCTTTTTTTTGAAGATCTCTGAAACCGCTTATAATAAGAAGCTAAAACTTTGAATTTATAGGGACCTATGATAGCGGCGCCACCATAAAATGCATTCCGAACTTCTACTCATAAAATACTGAAGTTACGCTCAGACTTTTGGCAAATTCTTTCGCACTGGAAAATAAACTTTTATTGTTATTTAAAAGATACATTGATATGGGCCCGTATAATAAATACCTAGTGAGCGTGGCAGATCTTATCCTAAATTAAATATGTGCCCACAGTCTGGGCGCAACTATGTTATTTTTTTGCTAGAAGTCTGGAATACGTTTTATGCTGAAATTCGGTGTAGGTTACTATGCGACTAAAAACCTAAAAAAATAACTTTTCGAATAGGTTATACTGTTGACAGATTTTTATTTATTTATATATATGTATATATGTTTTTTTCAATTCCATGAGGACATAAAGTATCAACAAAAACTGTTAGGGGTTGAATATAAAAATTCTGAAACCAACTTTAAGGCGCTATCTTAACAGGACTAAGGAATATGTCGGAATTCGTAAAAAACTACACAATTATATATAAAACCCATAGAGGTAACATCGAACTCGATTTCATTAAACCTTAAAGATTTTTCGGGATTCGTGAAAACTGAACAATGAATAACACTCCCTACGGAGTTGCTTGCCAAAAAATACTTGAATCGGTTTTTTTCTCCAATTATATTATATAATACTTAAAACCTTTAGAAGTGAAAGTGAGTTTGATAATAGACCCGCGATTAGACCTAAGAAATATATCGAAATTCGTGAAAATGTTCTGAATATCGAAAAATTTGGTAAAAGTTTGCAGGCAGGAAGAGCTCGCGAAAGTAAAATCAATTTGATAACTCACCATGAATAAAAGATATAACGAAATTCGTGAAAATGTGGAAAAACCCTTTTCACGGTCAATTTGTTTTACTCTACCTCCGTACGCCAATAAAAATCGGATTTTTTTTTGCTTAATTACTCCTATGAAAAATCTACAATTGGGTACTAAGTTTCAACTCTCTAGCATATCGCACTATAAGATGAGAAGTGTCGTAACTTCCAAAATGGCAATTTTCAGGTTTTGATTGATTGAAATTTATGTTTTAACGCTCTTTTCAATGAAACACTTTCGTATCTTCATCTCTTACCATTTAGACACTATTTAGCCAACAACAGTTTGACTGTTCCCAAGATATGCACAGCATCTGCGAGTATAATTGAAGCATAAAAAAATGATTTCAATTATCAAAATTCAAATTATAATTAAAAAAATAAATAAATAACATTAGACATAATCTTAAGATTACTGGAACTGTTGCAATGTTTAAAAAACAATTATCTCAAACGCAGTTTTTGAAAGTTACTACAGTTTTCATAGTGCGTTATTTCGTTTCTGAAATTTAAAAACCACCCACAACCCCCGTACCTTACTACCCCTATCAAAAAGATTATTTTCTAGGACGCGTCTATAGTCGCTCTATATAATAATCAATAGCACAACAACCCAAATTAGGCCTAGGCCTTGAAGTAATGCTAGAGTTACTTCATTACTAGACCAACGGAACACTAGGAGGTGAAGCTCGTCCGTGATTATTACCCCGATTTTTAACTCAGGTACTCATTTACAGTTGAGTGAACTGGTAGTCCGGCACCCAATCCCATTCTCGAAAATTACTTGTCGCCAAGCAGATTCGAACCTGGTACCAGGTGCGTCGAAGGCAAGTGCTCTAGCCACTAAGCCACCCAGACTACACTCTATATAGTCTTTGTTGTTCAGAAATAAAAATCATAATTTTTTTCATTCCGCACGCCTTTACCATGACCTCCTATACTCCACCTTTTCTACCTGCTAGAGGTCTACTGGACCTAACTTCTTTAAAATTTTTATGTTCATATCTACGGTACGGTTTATAAAATATATAATTTTTTTTATTTTAATTGTTATCCTCCTACTTCCTAACTCCACCTCCCTCCTCAAAAATTTTACATCCAATAGACCCCGCTTGTAATCCTATATACAGAATCCAAATTTTATATTCCTGGTACTGTTCATTCGGATGATATTGTAATCCAAAATTTTTCATATTATTCCTTAAAACAACCACAAAGTTTCAACCCTCTGACATCAACCGTTCAGGATATATGAATTTTGGAATGTTTCATTCCCAGCTTTTGAAGGTTTCGAACTTTTTATTTTCTCCCACTCCCACACCCCTCCACTCATATCTACCATTCTTTTGCAAATGGGTGCACTATCAAAGCTCTATATAATTTCCAAATTCCAGTCTCCTGACATAAGCAGTTTCTCAGATCTAGAAACTACCACTCTATCTACCCCTAATATTGTTTTAATAGGGTTATTCAACAGGGACATAACAATTTTGTATTTATATAAAACACAGAATAATTGAGATAATTTCCAAACATTGCTCGTTCGTGAACTTCACCACTATAAAAATGTAAACCTTAACAGACGTTTTGACATTGACAGACTAGGGAAGGTTCGGGGTATTTTAAAATGAAAATTTTTATATTATTCTGATTTATATTAAATAATTTTTTCTCAGAAATTTTTTTCATTTCACAACACAATTAACAATTTGTTTTTAAAAAAATTTAAGAGAATCGGAAAGTTTCTTGATATTTGTGATGACTCGTTCCTACAATTTTATCTGAGCTTAAAAATTCGTTGTCCGAATCTTAACTAAACCTTTGTTGTTGTTTCTCCATGTCGCTAACCATCTCTGCACTGGATAAGAGACTGAAAGAACACGCCTATTTTATGAAATTTGCTGTACATAAATAACATTCTAATACAGCATATGTTTGGCATCACGGTCATGATCAAGGCCAATTTTAATGTTCTTTTAGCAATATTTGAATAAAACGCTCGACACTGTTTTCATTAGCTTTTATTTGAATAATTATTGCTTTCCAATTTTTTTTTGTAAGTGCCACATCTTATTTCATCACAAACAACTTTAACATTTCAAACACTAAGTATTTCAGAAGATGATAAAAAATGTTAATTTTAGATCGCAAATGTAGCTGGATTTCATGGAAAATACAAAAAAAAGTGATTTATTCACGAATGATTTAAATAGTGAAATTTACAGCAATTTTTCTTATCGACATTTTAATTAGTTTAATGCATCCTTGTATTTTACCTTTTAGTAAATCTTTCAAAATATTTATATTGAAGTAGATTTATCCAATCTCGGATATTCGTGTATTTTAGTACAAAATGCAACAGCTTCTAAGGGCGGTAATGGTTTGCCTCCACTTAACTTGGAGAGCAAACATGCAAAACTCGTCATATTCACTTTTAACAGAAAAAAGGAGTTTACAGTTTGATTCAAATACCAGACATCGTTTTAATTTCTCATAATTTTATTTTAAAAACAAGACACGCAAACTAAACTAATCATGTATGTAAAATTTATATAATTGGTCATTCAAAGGAAACGTGCCATGTTCAATATATAGTAAGACTACGCAACGTCTGTGAAGTTGGCCCACTTGTTGTAAATTTTACTAAAATTACGGGTAAATAGTTTTAGATTTTTATTTAATTTCTTGTTTAGAAACATTTTTTCATACAAAATAACATATGTCCCACTTATGAGCGGTTAAGATAGAATTGTGATTCATGCAAAATTCGCCATATTATTGCACACTCCAGTAAAACTTCTCATATTCATTTATTTTTAGTTATAGCATCAATACTTTTACAGATTTTGACACCAAGAGTAATATTTGAATAATCCGGTGGATCATTAACAATTTAAAATAAAAATTATATTTGTAGGAATTAAATTCGTTAATATACACGTTTTTATCGATTTTTGACGTTACTTTTAGATTGGACATTTAGTTTTGTATGTTTGCTCTTCAATTGTAACCCATGGGCGTGTTGAAAATGGGCCAATATAGTATTGAAAATTGAATTTAAAATACTTTGCCTAAGTCAAAAATATGAATTTACCAAAGGTCTCTGCTCAATCAAAACCATAGGAGCGGCAATCACGAAGGTGTTTCTTAATATAATTCTGTGCAACCGGCTGTAGGGGCTAGTAGTCAAATCGATAAACCGCCCATATGGGAGGTGAAAATGGTTTAAATTTGTTTTCATAAGCATAATTGATACCTTTTCTACTCTACAGGTTTTCCTCTATAAAGTAAAATATTTTCAGAGTTGTACTTTTTTTTAATTTAAATAATAAATTGTTGTGAACGACCTTAAATTTAAAAATATTGCTACCCAGCAATTTTCTATCTTCAGGTTTAAGGTTTAGTAGCCTAAAAACAGGAAAAAAAATATTCGGTTTCTGCCGTATACGAAGTACACCAATGTATTTAACGAGTCTTAACTCAAGATTCTCCAAAGATGTTATCTTAAATTTTTTAACAGTGGTTATAGTGGGTGGTCCCCTATTGGGGGTGAACTTTTCGTGATGGTGGTGTAAGGTCAGAGGACAAATAATTTATATGAGGTTAGAGGACAAATAATTTAAACGAAAAATCTGCCATCGATCTGTACGCAACTTTATTATTATTTTTTCTGTAGAAATCCGGAACTTGTTTAATGCTGAGATGCGCTATAGGTTACTAACAACCTAAAAAATACGGTCCAAATAGCTTCCTGGTTATTCTTCACTTCTCTATATCAAAAAATGCCTAAATCGGTTTTTCCTCGATTATATATAAAGACTTTAGCAGAGAAGGTGCATTCGATATCTTATTGAACCTAAGAAATATATCGGAATTCGTGAAAATAGTAGGGTGGTGCACAGCACTGGGGAGAGCGATTTTTCAAAAAATTTAATTTTTTATCTCGAGAATCGTACAAGATATGATCTTAAAAATTTTACATGAGTTAGGCCTAGCCTAACCTAACCTAGGTCTAGCAGACATCAAGCAGAGAAAAAAAATGTGGGGCTTTTTATTAGCGTACAAAGGGCTATTAAAAAAACCTACGTGAAATGTTTTTTTTTACATTTTCACGAATTTTGTTATATCTTTTAGGTGTGTGGAGTTATCAAATTAATTTTACGAGTACTACTGCGTGCTCTTTATATAAGCGCCTAGAAGGGTTTTTCAAAATTTCGATATCTAACCCCGAAGGGGGTGTAAAGTGGTTGATTTATTTGACTAAGGTTCTTTTATTTTTTAGGTTTATAGTTGAAACAAATAGAGACAGGTTAAGACAACCTTTTATTAGGGGATCAAAATTTCTTCGATGAGCTCTTTCACAGATAGTTTCTGTCGAGACACGGTCCAATAAAGGTACTGTCTGGCTGGAACTGCCGACCGTTGCGGTCAGCATTAACTGTCGGCAATAGGCTACTGCTAAAAAAAAAATTTTACTATCAGAGCAAAGATGTCAAAACCAACCAAGAAAAGAAGCGCACTAGCGCCATTGTATGCTGTTTTTGTTGGATCAAGGAATGAAGGCCAACGAAGCACTGAAAGAAACCACCGATACTTACAGGAATATTGTGAAGCTAAACAAGTGTCATCGGTGGTTTAAACAGTTTAAAAATGGAAATAGGGAAATCAAGGACATTGCTCGAAAAGGACGACCCCAAAAATTAGCTGACGATATCCTGCAGTCAATGATGGAATGAGATCCTCGTCAAATAATCGAGGAATTATCGTTGAAGATGTGATGCTCCATGGCTACAGTTAGGGATCATCCTCATCGCATATGAAAATTGCACAAACAAGGAAATTGGGTTTCCCATGAATCGTCACAGACGACGCTCGATCTAAAGGCCGGTATCCATTTGTTGCATTTCTGCGTATCGTATTCTCGTATCAGTGGATACGACAAACGTATTTTCGTTCTGTATCAAAATGTGATACGCAACGAGCCCGATCGGTCATTTGGTGGTTTTTTGCCGTCACATCAATGGAATGATACGATACGCGGTAGAGTCATGTTTGGACATGGTGCGTTGCACATGGTGTTGCACAATATAGCTCATTCGCGTTAGGAATGTAAAGTTATAAATTAGTTTTGACCCTACCAGTGGTGTGAGATCGTGTAAAATTCCCATATTGTGGGAATTTTCGACCTCTAAAAATTAAAACAGAGAATAGTTGCCTGTTCTCGAAAAAATTCGTGGGAATTCGGGCAAAAACAGTACTGATGAGTGATGACCTTACTCTATACATACGAGATGGAGCTTTGAAATTGGAAATAAAAGAAACAGTTACGGAATTGTATATCACAGTTTAAGGAACTTAAAAACAAATTGCCATTAGGCGATCCAATTTTTAAAGAAATTGAATTCTTGAATCCACAATTAACTCTTGATAGTACAGAATGCGTGAATTCGACGAAATTAACTATAATTGCAAAGAAAGTTGAATGCAGCGAATCTGCTACTCGTTACCGACGTGAAGACTTCAAAACGAAACAGAATTGGAGAAGATTCACTAAATACAGTTTGTGCCATCCATTCAACTTTCGAGGCTGAAGATATCACCTGTTTCAATGTTGAGCCATTTGACAAACATTATAAGTTAAGCAAAATTTATACTAGTCAACGGGCTACTATACAATTTTTTTATGACATATGTGATTTTTTTGCTTTATGAAAATGTTTTTGTTTTTATTTATTTATATTATTAGAGAGAAGCTTTATAGTTAATATAAATGAATAAATTTATTTTCTTTTATTCAATTATTATTATTATTATGCCTAACACAATTAATTAAGTACAACACTGGTCCCTACGGAGAAAACAATCGAACTCGTGGAAAATTTTTGTAATTCCACAATATTGCTCAATCGCGGTGAACTCATATTTGCAGTTGAACTGAAACTGAGATACGTGTTCAGTTGTAATCGCGTATCTCGGATTTTTAAATGCAAAATACTCTGGATACAAGAAAAATATTATGCAGAGTTCACACTGTATCCGTTCAGTGAATGATACGTAATGGTGATACGATACGCAGAAATGCAACAAGTGGACCGAGGCTTAAGGCGTACAATCTTTGTATCTCTTTTGTCTCGATATGAAGACGATCCGGATAAGTACCTGTTCCGACCCCACGGCTAACACTAACAATAAGGGTTATTTTTTTATTTTTTTACAGAAAAAATTAAATTTATAACCATATCTTCAACGTAATAACAAAACTTACGTGTATACAGGGCCGTGTCCCGACAGAAACTAACTGCGAAAGAGCTCATCAAAGAAATTTTGATTACTTTTCGGTCCCCCCAATATTCGATAAACACTACTATTACATCAACTTTACAATACTTAATAAGCTTTAGCAATTAGTGGGAATCTCAATCCTATTTTATAACAATTACTTTTCGCATTGCCAGCACATTATCTTGTAAATGATTTTGTTTTAATTGAGTTTGTTTTAATTGAAACAGAATTGATGTCTACGGTCCTAATAGGTTCACTTAACTTGTATTTGAATTGTAATTCATTATCTAAATCCCTCACTCGACTTTGCAAGTAAATCTAATCGAAAAGCTAATTAAGTACAAGAATGACCTTAAATTACACGAAAGATCCACAGAAACCTAACTCTATCTGCAACTATTGAACTCGAATCTAATTGCAAGCTAATTAGCTGTACTGATGCCAACTTACAAATCGATGCACAAATTCTATCGCCACCGTCTAATATTTTATGGCTGCCATTCTGAATGAATTAATCGACTGCCTTCCACTATTGTGGCCTTGTCTTCTCGTAAAAAGTCAAAGATTCGGAAATTTCAGAGCACGTAGTTGGAGTAGAGAAGAAGGAAAATGGAAAATTAAGGAAAATTCGCCCGGAAACCAAGTCAAAACATTTTCTTCTAGACTTGTCTACACCTCGCTACATTAAGGAAACAGATTTGAACGGTCTTTCTAGCTCGGTGGCGAGTCGAAAATAGAATCAAACAACAAGTGGTTATCGTATGGCAGATGGCATTGATATGGAAATTTGGCCGTATTTTTGGGGCTGAAGTTCATCATATACTACTTAATCGTTTAAGTTCGGCATTTTATTAGGGGATAAGTTTAGGTATACTAAATTATACGCAACAGTAGTATTTAATAAACATCAAAAAGCATTCTGTTATGTTTGTTTACGAGTATCTAATTTAAAATAGATTTAAGATACCTTCTTTACACGTTACGTGATGAAATTCACCAGATTTTTCCAAAAGAAACTTGTGATGATTTTCCTCATGAAATTCTTAATGAATCTAATCACATATTTCATCACAGAGTTCTTGAAGGAACGAGTGAGATCCGAAAATAAAATTATTAAACAGAGTGAAAGACAGGTTGCCTAGTTATTGTGCTGAATTGCACCAAAAACTTTGTACGTTAAATATCATCATGAATTAAATAGCGAAAGTCATGACAAAATTCATCTTCATAAGCATGAAACAGGCCGACAAGCTTACTACAAAATGGTCGGAGATGGACATATTGGGGGGAAAAAATGCTATACAAACCGATTGTGCTAGTATACTCTACGAAATATTGAAGTAAATTCACCATTATTATAGTTGCCAACTGTTTTCCATCGATAGAAATGGTAAAATTACATACTTGTGTAATTAGAGGGAAAATTACACAAATAAGTTGTAATAATTACATAACATCTGCGTAATCAATACACATCAGAACAGTAATCATTGCACAATAGCTGCGTAATCAATAATCATCGGTGGGGTAATTATTACAAAGAGAATGCAATTATTACCCAATTTTTGTGTAAAATTCCCATTTAATTATAGGGAAAAAATCTCCATTTAATTAAGATTTATATTTATGTATATATACGGTAAAGACGTAATTTCACAATACATGTAGTGTATTAAATTGAATTGAGTTGACAATGATAGAAACCTTACTTCCTTATTCTGCCGTAATATTATACAGTATTTAAAGTAAAATTACACTAAGCGTGAATTTACATTATTAATGGTCTAAGACAATCCAAATTTACTCTTTGTATAGAGCAAGATAAATGTAATTGTTCACCTTATTGTGTAATATCACCTATTTGTGCGCTAAAATACTACGGTTATCAGTCAATAAGACATACATATAACTACATACATTATGTATTTTACTTTATTATTTTCTAATAAAACAGTATTGTGATCAATTTTTTAAAAAAAAAATTTTGCTACCATGAACACTTTTTTTTTACGTTTCATGACTAGTAGACACGACAAAAGCAAAAAAAAATGCAGTCCGTCTGTCCGCCGTACGCCGTACGACGATCGTTTGAAGGCACGTAGCTCCCAAACGGTTTGAGAAATTAAATTGAAATTTTCTTTTATGAATAGACTGGGTAGGCCCCTTGAAGTGACCAAATTCTGGGGCGGAGGGGATCTGAGGGGGAGGAGGGGGGTGGGGATGTGAGGGGGAGGAGTGGGTGCATTTTAGACGGAAAATTTCGGTTTCTAGATCTCAGCAACCGCTTATGATAGGAGGTTGAAATTGAAATTTATGTAGAGCTTTGATAGTGGACCCATTTGCATAAAAATTGTCAATACATATGAAGGGGTGTAGGAGTGGGAAAATAATGCGTCCGAAACGCAAAAAAGCCGAGATCGACACATTCTAAAATCCATATCTCCTAAACAGTTAACGTTGCAAAATTGAAACTTAATAAATATCTGTAGGTAAGCTAGGAGAATAGATTGGAAACAAATTTTTGAGTGGGGGCAGTGGCGTACGGGGGTTGTGGTGAAAAACTTTAGATTACGATATCTCACAAGCCAATTGAAATAGACAAATAAAATTCGGTTTGTGTATAAAAGTTGACAAATGAAGTTTCTTGAAATTAAAATTTTTTAAGGAGCCGGTAGAGCATGGAAGTGGAGGGGATACGAATTTTTCTAAAAAATCACGTATCATATCTCAAGAACAGTGTCATATAGATGCTTAACGTTTTTACCAGATGTAGGCCTAAAAAACCCCTAGGAGAAAAAAAAATTTGGAGGTGAAAAGGAAAAGGTTCCGATTTTTATATCTCGAGAACCTATAATGATATATAGTAAGTAGTATAGTATATAGTATAGTAGTAGCATGTTGGGAAAATATAATTTTTTATAGGGGTAGTATGGTACGCGGGTGGGGGATGTTTTTCTTATCTATAGAACGGCTTATGCCAAAAAGTTGAAACTCGGTATGTACATGTAAATAAACTAGAAAATTAATTGAGATAAAAAAAAATTTCAAATATCCCTTGGTGTTCGGAAGGGGGGCGAAAAAATGTATCAGTGAAAATGGAATGAATATATTTTCACGATTTTCGTCATATCTATTAGGTCTTCCCAAATATTTAATTCATTTTTATTCTACGGCTTCTTCATATAAATACTTAGAAAGTGTTTTCAGGATTTTTTTTAAATTCGATCCCTATGAGGGTGGCAAGGGGTTGTATATTTTTTCACGAATTTTGCCATATCCCTCAGGTCTGATCGGATATCGAATATATTTTCACTTTCAAGGGCTTGCGTAATAATCGCCTAAAACTTGTTTTTAAGTTTTTTCCTTTTTCAGTCCCCAAGGGGATATAAAAGGGTTGAACAAGTTTTCACAAATTCCGTCATATCCTTTAGAAGTGATAAGTAATTCAATTGTTTTTACTTTCTTGTGCTGTTTAAATATTTATCTATTAACTCCTTTCAGGATTTTTGAATATTCAACCCCCAAGTGGGTGTAAAGAGGTTGCACAGATTCCTATATATTGCTAAGATCTGATGATATATCGAGTTCATTTTTACTTCCTAATGTTTCCCATATAAGAACCAAAAAGTCAATTTCAGTATTTTCAGATTCTCAATCCTAAGGGGGTTGTATGCTTTTCAAAGCTTCGACATATTTCTTAGGTTTGATGAGATATTAGATCGCTTTTCACTTCCACAGATATTTTATATAATCGCCTACAAACACATTTCTCAATTTTTCGATATTCAACCCCCAAGGCCTTGCATATGTTTCCACAATTTTTGCCATCCCTTAGCTCTAATGAGATATAAAATTGGTTTTTACGGCATTTGATGTAAAGACCTAAAAACCAATTTCACGATTTTTCGAATTTCAAGAACCAAGGGGGTGTGAAGGGTTTGCTTACAAATTTTCACAAATTTTTCAAAATCCCTCGTGTCTCATGAGATATTAAGTTGCTTCTTATGAAATCGTCATAAAACCTGTTGCACAATTTTTTTCGAAATTCAAACCACAAGCGGAAGTAATGGGTTTGTATACGTTTAAACAAATAGTCATATCTCTTAAGTCCGATAAGGCAACAAATTCGTTGGTCGTCTATGGTCTTTTATAGTGTACATAATATACCGAAATTCGAATAGTCTACCATACACGTGCTTAATCGGCTAAAATCCCTATTTTAAATATTTTTTTTTAATATTAAAACTAACTTTCCAAGAAACCTCATAATTTCGAATCAACTGATGATATACTTCGACTTTGATCGCGAACTTTAACCCGAAAATAATAAAGTTTCGCCCAGACCATTGGCATATTTTTTGCACTTATTTTTGTTTTTAATACAGAGTATTTTTACATTCTGATTTTAGAGTGTAATGTTTACGGGCTGTTGTAGTTTGAAGTTTTTTGCACCGACCGGTTTTAGACTGTAGTAATTATTAAATTTAATCAATTCCAAATTTTATTATTAAATACAGGACTGACATTGACATATCTTTTTCTATTGCAGATGGAACATCTTTTCATATAGCATCAGGATTCCAAAGATTACATGTACCTACTAATTAGAACAACTTTTTTAATAAATAATTTAATTCGACATTTAAATTTCAATTTTTCAAAACTCACCATTTTAGTTTTGAAGCTGCTGCTTGATACTTACATTTCGTAAATATTGTTTGAATATTACTTTATATCTCAATTCATTGATAAGAGGACAATTTATTTATACATTGCAGTTATAATTACATTAGTATATATGACTTTCAATTATATAATAACTATTTTAGTATAAGTAACATCTCTGTTATTTATTATAATTTTAATTACTATTATTTCTACGGTAGTAATATTTTTAGCTTGCTTTAAATATTCCTATTGCTCCAATTATTAATATATCAAATAGCATTAGCATTTTTTTAAATTAATTATTATTTTATTAATAGGTTTTATCACGATTGAAATCAAGGAACCCTTGAATGATCTTCGTAAGTTTTTAGTTTACAAAAACAGTTGATTCGCATTCAAAAAGTACACTAATTTAATTTTTTTGGTGGGTAGTTTGGGTAACCACTTCGTGTGGAAACTTTTGTAGACGTGGAGTTTGAGGGGAGTGCGTTTTAGGCGAAATATTTTGATTTCTAGATTTTAGGAACCGCTTATGCTAGAAGGGTGAAACTTAGAATATATAGGACTATGACAGTCAACCCCATTGCCAAGAAATTGACGATATGGATAAAAAATTGTTTGTGTTATGTATTAACTTTTTCGCTTCGTTGTTAAATTCACTTGTTTCGCGGTTTTGTGTAAGTCGTGATTTAAAATTGAACAAGAAAATAATGTGCGAAGCCAAAAAGGCTTTAAAACAAATAAATTAAATTTATATAATAAATATTTATACAGTCATTAAGTTATGAAATTAAAAAATATATTGTTCTTTGAACGGTTTTTGTAAAAGGATATAATGTATGTAATAATCTAATCAAGAATCAATTTCCCTTATTTTTTTAAGTATAAGGATTATTAGTTTTGTAATTTTTTTTTAAAAGTACCAGAATTATTTGTATTGATTCAATTTTTTTTTTATCATTATTTCTTTTCGTAATTAATCTAACGTAATAAAGAATACGCATTTATTTAGTTATCTACCTTTTATACTTTCTACCCTTATTAACCTATATCCTGTCTTTTCTGAATTATCATGTGTTGGTTGATCTCACTGAATTTTTCCAATTGTCGATTGCTGTGCTCTTTGCCTTTCAAAATACGTCTGGGAATTCATCTGTCGATCATTCGCTTGAAGTTTACTCATTTATATTTTTAATATATTAATGATAATAATAAGCATACATAAACATGTCACATTTTTGTAGTACATTATGTAGTACGTATTTTTTTCCACACCGTTTATAATTTTACGTATTGTAAAATTTTATCTTTCTATATCAGTCGTAAATTTACACATTTTTGGAGACTACTTTCCATACTTATGTGTGAATTTCCGCATTAATAGTGATGTAAGTAGTAGTAAAAATCACAAGAGTGCGCGGGATTGGTATATAAACGATGAAGGTGGGAGAGGTTAGAAAGGAAAAATATTGATCCTCCTAATTTCCTTTCTATAATTATTTTTAACATTATACTCGACCTAGTGCACGCGCACATGAGAACAATATAAAATGAAGTTTCATTCCTTAAAGAACTAAAGGTGCTCGTACACGAGCAATTTTTGAAGCAATTAATTGTCCGACGACTATTGCCAAAACTAGTGGAGCGATTAATGGAGCAATACAGGGCAATGTCATGCTAGTTGTAGCAATATTTCGGGAATGTGGCAATGTTTTCACAGGTTGCTGGTACTGTTTGCCCTATAGTTGCTATATTATCACTGACTTGGAAAATTCCCAGCAATTTGCCTCGTTCGGTGATTCAATTGTCAAGTTTTGTTTTGAATTTTGCATTTATTTGTCCAAAATCGTGTTATAATGGCTTAAAATTCAAATATTTCCAGGTTTTATTTTAAGTTTTAGATTTGTTTGTCAAGTTTGCTTTCATGTTGTTCATAGACTAAATTGGTCGTGCAAGCCGTTATTGCCGAATTGCTAGATATTGGTCAATATCGCTCATCACAATTTAGGAACGAGTTGATGAAAAGTTTATCCACATCGCCTGTTGCTATTGTTGCTGTGTGTTTCTTCATATCTTCGTGACGTCAAAATTGACGAATATTGCTGCAAATTGAGCAATTTTCTTCGCTCATGTAAGAGCACCTTAAGGTAGTGAAAGTTTTTTGAGTTCCTTGTTGGATTTTCAATTCACTGTTTCAAAAGACATATCTATTTCCTTCTCATCTCCTAATACACCCTATCCACTTCTCAATAGTGTTAGCATTTATCCTTCCTCACATCAACTATATATGTTTCACTTAGGACATTAAAGAGTAACTCCTCAAGCCAATTCTACGCAAAGAAATGCCTACTTAAAGCTAAAATCCAGTAGGATCACGTCCTTGAAATATTTTAATTTTGATTACGCAAGCAGTTTGCGATTGCCGGCTGGGCATAAAGCCATTGAAAAAAATCATGACATCACGTAACACTTATTCAACTTTTGGGAACTATTTAGACGAAAATTATGGCTTGGGTACGTTCTAGTAAATGTCGACCACGTTGCACCCACCATCCACCCAACATCAAGCCAGAATGCTTTTAAGGATATCACCTATACCGGTAATTTTTCGTATCGTATATATTTTTTTTAAGTCGGCACATTTCAAGTAATAAAATTACCTGGTACTTTTATGTCACATAACAAAATGTTACCACCCACCCCTCTTTAATGACTTGCCCAGCTACTCTACCTTGTAAGGTATGTTTCTGAGATTTTTGATTCTCGCCCATTTTTCACGGTGTAATATTTTAGAAGCTTTCTCGCAGTTTAACGATCTTTTTCACTGGTGAAATGTGCACATTTGGCCGCAGCGTAACTCCTAGTTAATGATAAAGGTGATGACTATTAATTACTTGCTGACATTTACGGATTCTTGACACGCAGGCAGAAAATGCGAACAATTTTCGGTGGAAAAATTTTTAGATCAAAATTCTTTAAGTCTGGTATTATAAATGGCAGAACAATAATATGAAAGTAGGCTTAAACAGAAACATTTGAATAAGGAGTGTCATTAAGTAGTTAATCTGTATCGTTCGACAAAAATTACATATAACTACATTATGTACAAATTGAAATTTTTTCATAAGCCTTTGAAATCCAGTAATTTGAGTTGTATAAAAATGTCAAATGTATAATATTCGAATTGGCATAATATGCTCAATATGTTTGCAGTATTGCGCATTTCTTATTAATTTTTAAATGATTTCTTATTAATTTTTAAATGATTTTTCATTTCGGAAGCCAACTGAGAAAATAAAAAGGCTTCAAAATCGAATATTACCCTTTTAATTTATTATTTAGTACAGACGAAAAATTTTAGTTTTTATATCTCTGTTACGGCTTATGATAGCAAATTAAAACAAGGAACTTATAAAAATCGTGGAGCGATTTTCCGGTATAATGTGAATGCATGAAGCTGGCAACCAGTACGCTACTAAACTTTCTTTTAGAAGAAGTAATAACAATTTGAGGCATATCTCTTAGGTCGTCTGCCATATACCCTAGATCTGATTAGGTATTGAATAAGTTTTTATTTCCACGGAATTTTTATATTATCGCCTAAAAACGGTTTTCCGAATTTTTCCTTTTTCAATCTCTTGGAGGGTGTAAAAAAGTTATACATGTTTTCACGAATTCCGTCATATCTCTTAGATCTGATCTAGCGAATTGGTTCCTACTTCCTCGGGCTTTCTATATAATCGCCAGAACATCACTGTCAGGATTTTTGGAAGTTCAATCCCCAAGTAGGTGTAATGGGCTACATTCTCTTCCACAGTTTTTGCCATATGTCTTAGCTCTGATGATGTAGCAAATAAATTTAGACGATTGTATAGAAAGATCGAGGAATTAAAAATTTATTCGATAAATCATGAGATCAAACAGTTATGTTGGAATTCGTCAAAACTTATTCAACCCCTCGCACTCCCTTGGTATTCAATTCTAAAAAATACTTAAAATCTTTTATTGGGGATTATATATGAAGTCCGTGGAAGTAAAAATCAATTCAATATCTTAAGAGATATGACGGAATCCGTGAAAACGTGTTACAACTCTTTTACACCTTTTTAGAGACTGAAAACCAAAAAATTATGAAAATGGGAGATTATATGAAAAGTACGTGAAAGTAAGAACTTAGTCGATATCGAATAAGCCTTAAGGGATATCGCCGAATTGTTCAATTGTATATAACCCCTTTACTGCCTCTTCAAGGAAAACCTAAAAACAGTTTCTTGGATCTATCTGAACAACCAGTATACATTCTTTCAAGTTTATCTCATACACCGTTCCAAAGATAGGAAAAACAGACAACACGCCCGAATCATATTACCCCTAATAAACATTTTATTTTTAGAACATGCCACCAATAGGTATAGCTGTAATCAAATTCTAAGTTTCAGGTTTTCGACGTAAGCGGTTTTTGAGATAAGTATGAGGCGTGATTTTTTAGAACAACCCTTGTCCCCCGCTTTCACGCTCCACCATACTACTGAACAATTTTAAATTCGGAAAACGCCCATTGACCAAAAACGCTGGAAAGACAGACTCAATTTTTTCCGATTTTGAGATCTACTAGTCCGTGAAAATGAAAAAAAAATCTATTTTACTTTATTATTTTTTAATAATAAAGTATTGTGATCGACCTGAAATTTCAAAAAAGTTTGCTACCCTGAAATTTTGTATTTATACGTTTTAGGACTAGTAAACCCCAAAAAAGCAAAAAAAAAAAAAATGTCTGTCTGTCCGCCGTAGACGCCGTACGCCGTCCGCCTTACGCCGTACGCCATACGCCGTACGCAAAATCGTTTGAAAGCGCGTAGCTCCCAAACCCGTTGAGATATTAAATTGAAATTTTTACGGTGGGTAGATTGAGTGAACCCCTACGACTGGTATATTTCCGAGGGGTGGCGGTACAAGGGGAGAGGAGAGGGGAGCGTTTTAGACGAAAAATTTTGGTTTCTAGATCTCAGGAACCACTTATGCTAGGAGGCTGAAACTTGGAACTTATGTAGTACTATGATAATGGACTCAATTGCAAAAAAATTGTCGATATTGGTTAAGGGGTGTGGAAGTGTGGGGGCGAAAACAATGAGTCTTTAACGCATGAAAGCCGGGATTGAAACATTCTAAAATCGATATCTCCTGAACCATTGATGTCAGAAGATTGAAACTTTGTTGTTGTCCTTAGGAATACTTCAAGATTAGACAAGGGCTAAAATTTTTAAGAGGGGATGTGGGGTGTGGGGGTGGGGGGGGAAAACTTTGGATTACAATATCTTCGGAACCAATTACACCAGGAAGATAAAATTTAGTTTCTGTATATGGGATCACAAGAGGAGTCTACCAAAACTAAATTTTTTGAGAGGGGAGCTGGAACACGAAAGTGGGGGGATAGCAATTTCTCAAAAAATGTCATTTTTATATCTCAGAAACCGTATCAGATATGATCTTGAAAATTTTACAGGAGTTGGGGTCGGTAAACTTCTAGTAGGATAATTTATACTGGTAATGTGGGTGTTGGGGGTGATGGTAAAAGGGGGTGGAAAGGAAAACATTCTGATTTTTATTTCTCGAAAACCATAATGAATAGAAAGCTAAAAATTTAGGATTATATAGAGCCACTATGGAGACATCCTAGAAAAATTTTGATAGGGGTATCAAGGTACGGGGGAGAGGGGTGGTTTTTTATATCTCAGAAACGGCTTATGCTAGAAAGTTGAAACTTAGTACGTATATGTAGATGTACTATTAGAGTAATTAAAGCAAAAAAAGTTCATATTTTTATTGGCGTTCAGTGGTTGAGTAAAAAAAATGTCCGTGAATCCACATTTTCACAAACTTCGTTAAAACTGTTAGACATGTCGAGCTATCAAAGCAATTTTACTTTTGCGTGCTATTTATATAAGCGCCTAGTAACGAACTTCAAAATTTTTCGATATCCAACCCCTAAGGTGGTGTAAAGTGATTGTGTACATATTCACGAATTCTGATATATTTCTAAGGTATTTTGAGATTTGGAATTCACTTTTACTTCTATAAGCTTTAAACGTAGTCGGGGAAAAACCCCATTTAAGTATTTTTCTCTATTAAACCTCCTGGGGGTATTGTTCAAGATTTCACTGATTCCGAAAATCTCTTAGGTTTAATGTGATCGAATTCTCTTTTACAAGTACTACTATGAATTATTCTATTGATAAAAAAAATACGTAAGTAAATAAAAATACTTTATTATTAAAAAATAATAAAGTAAACCTAAGAAATAACCTGGAGGCTATGTGGAACTATATTTTTTAGGTTGTCAATCGCATAGTAACCTACGCCGCATCTCATCATTAAACACGTTAAACACGCCCAGACTGTTGGCAGATTTTTTAATTCAGTGAACACCCATTGACCAAAAATGTCATACGGCGGAAAAAAGGAATCAATTTTTTTCCGATTTTAAGATCTTCTAGTTTGTGAAAATTAAAAAAAAACAATTTTTTTTTGGTGGATTTTGGTGGATCACAATACTGTATAATTGAAACAATAAAGTAAAATGGAGTAAGAAATATTATAAAGGAATGAAGGTTTACAGTTAAAACTTGGTTTATCTACACAGTAAAAAATTTTTACTACTAGCAATTTAGTGCCTACTCTGAAAGCAGTAAAATTACTATTATCAAACTTCTTTACGCACTCTTGTGATTTTGACTACTTACGAGTAAGCTGAAACACATCACTATTAATGCGGAAATTCACACATAAGTGTGGGAATCAATCGCTAAAAATGTGTAAATTTACTGCTGGTTTGGAAAGGCAAAATTTTACAATTCGTAAAATTATGAACGGTGTGGAAAAACTAATATGTACTACAAAAATGTGACATGTTTATGTTTGCTTACTACTATTATTAATTTATTGATAATATAAATAAATAAACTTCAAGCGAATGATCGACAGATGAATTCCAGACGTATTTTGAAAGGGCAAAGGACACAGCAAACGACAATTCGAAAAATTCAATGAGATTAATGAACACATGAGAATTGAGAAAAGATCAGGAGGAGGTCAAAAGGCTAGAAAGTATAAAAGATCGATAACTAAATAAATGCGTATTCTTTATTACGTTAGATTCATAATTCAATTACGAAAAGTAATAATGATAATAAAAAAATTTAATCGAAACTAATAATTCTGGTACTTTAAAAAACATTAAAAAAAACTAATTATCCTTATACTTTAAAAAAAAAAAATTGTGTCTTCATATGCTTATACATACGCTTATCCTGGAAAACGACGGAATTTTTACTCCCGCCGACTATGCGGTTCACATTCGATTCCTATTCATGACACATGCGATTATTAAAAACGTTCGGAAACTGCTTTATCGATATACTTTAAAAACGTCTTTTCCGGGTATACGAAACCATATTTTAAGGCAGAAAAATTTCGAAAATTATAATACTTTAAATGTGAGAGATTGACCATTTCAAATTTCTCTTTATTTATTGCCAATTACTTTCTGAAAATAGTTTAAAAACGCGACTATGAAAATGAATCGTTCACACGTTTTCAATTATTTTAAAATTGGGTAAATCGCAGTTTATTGTCCCGCCGGCGGGTTCCAGAATAAGGGTGATTATATAATTTTATAATAAACAGTACAAAGAACAAAATAATTCTAATTTTATAATCACAATCATATTCATTTATTTCATCCGTAAAATTTATTTATGTTTAGATACAATAAAATGCTTAAGTGATTAGACATGTTTCTATATCTTTACAGCTTTAGTATAGTTTATGGCATGCAGCAATTTCAAATGTTGTATGATTTGACTAAAATTTATGCTAATGGAAAAATTTCGACAAAAACCTTCTACGATTAATGATTAATTAACCTACTTAAAGCTAACTTAAGGCTAACTTAAGGCTAATAACACTTCCACTCTATTCCTCATAGGGGGGTGCTGCTAATTTTATAAATCTATGACTCTATACATGTTTAATATATAAATTTAATTTAATTGTTTTAAAGCCACAAACTTTACACTATCAATTTTAAATTACGACTGATACAAAACCACGAAATAAATTAATTAAACAACGAAGCAGTCAATTTAATGCATACCATAAAAAACAAATTAATACGCATAAAGTATCAAAAATACATGCAAAATGAGTAATTTAATACGCAATGACAAGTTTTACACATTAAAAGAGGAAAATTTCATTCGATGTTGTAATCTTACTTCCCAGCCAGTAAGTTCTTGACGAAAATGTGTAAAAATACAAACTTTTAAAAATTACTCTTCATTTAGTTAAATTTAATCAAAATTTGTAAATTTACTACATCAATTCGGATTATTTTACTGCTTTAAGGACAGTTATTTTCACAAATTTTTTTTAATGTGTATATACTCGTATTGTTGCGAGCTAGGAGTTTCTCCGGGATTTCAAGTAAAACAAAAAATTAATAGAAATAAGAACCCTTTATTAATTCCCTATCAATAATCACAAATAATCGCACTCCGGCCAATGATTTCCGATTTCATGTACTACTCGATAACTGCTCGATCGCTGCCACCGATCAAAATCGCTTTACAAACACTTTCTCGTAGATCGGACCGTCGTCTCGCCTTCACCGTAGTAAAAAATGCCCGTGGAAAAGTTGCGAGGCGGATACATACTGCTTGTGTTGAGACGAGAGATTTTCAGCATGTTCGGTTATGTGCCTGACATTTTTGGGAGGTGTGCAGAACGTATGAGAGGTGAGTGACCGAGAAGTATGCATAAATTTTTTCGTATTCCAGTTAGATATTGGTAGGTGTGAACTTCTCACTGGAAACTGATGTCACTGAGTTGTGCGTGTTGGCAGGGTACATGTAACAATATGTATATAAGTATTTAGATACGATTGAAGTTCTCGACATAGCATTACAATTTTTTCTAACTTATTTTTTTCTGAATTTCCAAGGCATTTTCGAAACGGTTCTCAATTATTTTATCGCACCAGTGATAAATAAGAGTATTTGAATTAAATATGTAGAATGATCGCATATTATGGTTTCCCTTTTTCCGAACTATGCGTTTTCACATAAAATAATTACAATAAAAATAACAAAGCGACTGGATAAAAAGATTTACTACCTACACTCTATTACTACGACTGTTTTCAAGTGATCAAAGTTTGTTCCATTGCATTTTTTTTTGATCTCACCATCATCTAATCCAAATCCAACAGTGTTCGGAGTCATCGACAATATTAATCATTCAAATATACGGCATTTTTAGTAGTAGTTAAAAATAAGAGAAATTTCTTGGAATTTGTAATGGGTTTCTTTCCGAAAATAGAAAAGTCTTTAAATTTCCGTTGTCTTTAATAAATCGAACTAGTGTAGCGCATACGATAGCTACGACAAAATAATGTCAAATATATCTTTCAGTAAGTTGCCATAAAAAAGATTTATATTACTAAATTTATATGTTGCTGGTATCTAATTGGAAAATATATTCATTTTGAACTGTGAACAATACACAAACGACTTTATTATGAAGATCTAGTTATCCAAGATATATATTTATATTTTTTGATATATTTCTGATATTTCAAATCACCAGGGTTGATTTCGTAGACTAGATTCAGATCACGGCTCGTTCAAGAGCCTTAATTAAACTGGTGCTCAGCTTAAGCAATTATTCCAATTTCGAATATTAACCATTTAACCACTTCGTTTCAAACATTTCGAAAGAGGGTGAAAAATAATTAACAACTTCTAATATCAGTTTCAAATTAATTTTTGACTTTTGTTGAAAACATAATTTTTTTTAGAAATCATGGCCCTGAGGGCATGACAGTTGGAAACCCTTCAATGGATAGGCCAGTTTTTTATATATTTATATCCAACACAGTCTTATAAAAAACTGGCCTATCCAGTGAAGGTTTTCCAACTGTCATGGCCTCAGGGACAGCGATTAATCAATAGTCGGGGATTTCGTGTTGGGGTTTCACACCAGAAACTCCACTGACGCCAGAAAACAACAAAAAACTAAAACGATATTAACCATTTTCAACATATTTTTGTCTAATTTGACTGGGTTGTTAGGCAAAATTTCATTCATATTAGGAAAAATAAAATTGCTGTTGGCTGCATTTGATCTGCACTTAGTGCACTAATATACCCTAGTGAACAACCCAATTGAACCAAATTGGTTGAAATATAAAATGATCTTCAGTGCAAACACTTACCTTAATCATAAAGTGCTATGGAAAATTTCGCTAATTTATAATTCGTGAAAATAAATTTCTGTTCTATATCGCATATGGGGAGAAGTCCTCAGCAATACCAGTAGCTGTAAGGGTGTTTCGGATAGTAGGCATGATACACCCTCTGATAAGTCAATGCCATCCGATGACGAAACTGCTCCTTCGGACCTTCCAGTCACCCTGAAAATAAAAACCTTAAGTGTAGTGTACTTTTTTCAAATTTTAAATCGATGAAATTATTTTATTAAAAAAACGTCAAACACGCGCTGCGGAAAAATCAAAAAGCAGTGGAAAATTCTTCAAAAAGCCCCAATCCTACACAATTAATTTATTTTTATTTCACTTTCCTGATTTTTCACGAAAACTCACACTTAATTTCTTGCTTCCGTATCCGTATGAATGTCGATGGTGCTATACGTTTTTTTTCTTAAATTTTTCTTTGAAAAATAAAAAAAAACTGAAATCAGAAACCGAAGAAAATCAAAGCATTTTTTTCCTTCTCTCTGAGTTTTTCATCCGAGATATTTTCCTACATACGATCAGGAAAACACTGAGGCAGCAATGTAGCGATGGAAACTTATTTCGCGGTCACACTTTCTGAAATTTCTCTTAAATTAAACATCAGTTTGAGTTCGGTGTTTCAAGCGAGTGAATAAAACTTAACGAAAAATTTTATTGGATAGTCAAGTAAAAAGAATCGGATAAAATTTTGCTAATTGATAAACAGATATTTAGGTGAAAAATGTGTTTTCTTGTTTATCTTTTACAATGTGAAAATATAATTGCAATTAAGAAATTGATAGAATTTTATGCCAGGAGTTTTTAGTCTAGTTACTGTGCGGCAAATTATATGACACAAACAGAGCGTAGAGTTACGAGCTCATATGAAAATTGTGGTATTTCACAAATTTTTTTGCTCTATATTAATAACAAATCTGTATGGTGTTCGGCGTGCTATGCGAATATGTAAATATTTGGATTTAGGTTTCGCGTTTTTATAAACAGTTGTGCAGATACTACCTACAACGTGGCCAGAAAAATTAGTACCAGTCTTTTTAATAATAAAAATTAACTTCAATAATGCAAACTTTACAAAAATTGTAATAATACACCTTCACTGTGTAATAATCTGGGTAGTCAAGACAACATATCGAGATCGGTTTTATTAACTATTTTTAGTTTATTATTTGATGCAGTATTGTGGACAAATTTAAAAAAAAGGTTCTCAGATATTTTTTATTTTCACTTTCTAGTACTAGTAGATATTTAAACTGCAACTAAAAAAATTGAGCCCGTCTGTCCGCCGTACGAAAATGCGTTTGAAGGCTCGTTTGAAGGAGAGGGTGGATTTGTTTGGGCGGTTGGGGGTTAAAAAATTTGAAATACGATATCTTGCGAGGAAGGTAAAATTTGGTGTGTGAGTGTATAAAATATATAAGGGCTGTATTTTAATTATAACCTTTTTGAGAGCGGGGGATGCAGAATGGAACTGGTGGATACCAATTTTCTTAAAAAATCACATCCCTTCTCTCAAGAACCTATTTAAGACAGGATCTTGGAATTTATACGAGAGGTAGGTTCGATAAACCTCTAGTAGACAACAAATGTTCAGGGTAAGTGTTTAAGGGGTGAGGGTGAAAAGAAAACTAAATCCGATTTTTTTAAAACTTGCAAATGCGGCGCTGTAGCACATTTTAAAAATATAAATTTTAATAGAGGTAGTAATGTTACAGGGGTGGATGGTGTTTTTCATATCAAAGATACGGCTTATGCTAGAAAATTAAAACTTGTTGGGTATATGTAGTTATAGCAGAAAAGTAATTTAGGATGACAAAAAATCAAATATCAAGAAAAAAAGTCAGTGAAATTTTAATGAATTTCGCTATATTTCTTAAATCTTCTGAAATATCAAATTTGTAATACTTCATCGCGTTCTTTAGATGAATATCTAGAAACAATATCCAGAATTTTTTTTAATTCAACCCCTATTTACATTTTCACGAATTGCATTATATCTCTTAGGTTTAATTAAATATCGAATAAGATTTTACTTTTAATGGCATTCTAAATAATTGCATAAAAACAGTTTTCAGAATTGTTTTCTTTTTAACCACTAACTGGGTGTAAAAGAGTTTTATACGTTTTCACGAATACCGTCATATCTCTTAGGTCTGAAAAGATATTTAATTGGGTTTTACTTCCACGGACATTTTACATAATGGAATTTAACCTCTAAGGGAGTGTAAAGGTTTGTAACTCTATTTCCACGAATTCCGATGTACCGCTCGACTTAGTTTTTACTTCCTCGGGTGTTTTTTTTTAAATAATTTTTGGATATTTAACCTCGAAATACGTGTAATGGAGTGTAAAACGTTTTCCTATTTTCGTTATCATATTTTCGGCCTGTCTACTTAATCACCTTAAACGCAATTTCACGGTTTTTCAAAGTTCAATTCCCAGGAGGGGAGAGGGAGGGCTGGTGAGATAGCAAATATATATGTATTACCAGAAAAACTGATTTCAATATTTTTTGAAATGCAACCGCCAAGGGAATGGTAAGGGGCTGCATACGTTTTCACGAGTTCCGACATATCTCTGAGATACCGAATTGTTTTTAACTTCTACGTAATTTTTATATCATCGCTTAAAAATGCCTATCAGTATTTTCGATGTTTAGCCCCTAAGGGTGTTTAAAGGAAATGCATACATTTTTACAAATTCCAAGAAAGGTTTTAAGTCTCATGAGATATTGGATTCGTTCTAACTTCTATGACTTTATATACAATCACCTAAAAATTAATTTCAGTACAGTCTTGTAATATTCAACCCGATATTCAAGGGGGTATAAAACTATTGTGTACGTTTTTACGATTTCCGACATATCTCTTAAGTTTGATGAGATATCGATTAATCCAGCCCAACAGTTTGTAAAGCTTAGAACGGAGCCTCGGACGTAAAAAAGTTATATATTATTTTTTGTTTATTTGAGGCCAAGAACTGCAAATCCGCTTAATGTCCGTTCATCCATCTGCTCGTCCGTCCGTACGCACGATAACTCAAGAACGCATTGACCAAGGAACTTGATATTTTGAATCTGGATGTTTGGTCGAAATAATAAGGCTAAGTTCGATCACGAGCAAAATCGTCCTACTCTTTCGTATAGTTGCCATACAAAAAGTCCTTAACACACGTGTTCAAGAATATTGGCCAATAACTTCGGAACCCCTGAAGCTACGACTTTAAAATTCTGAATGAATTAGTTTTCAAACAGTTGCAGTTAAAGGTATGAATATGAAAATGGGTCCTTCCAATAGCTGCCAAACAAAAATCCTGTAAAAATATCCTCACACAACTCACTATTAGTCGAGAAATCACTTAGCTACGAAGTTGAAATTTTGTTCATATTAGATTTGAGGGAAAATAAAGATCGAGTTTATAAGTCAGCGAGATCCCTTTACTCCTTCGGATAGCTCCCATACAAAAATTCCTTAAAATACGTGTCCAAGAATATTGGCCCATAACTTCAGAATGTCCTAAGCTACGAGTTTGAGATTTTGTATGTTATAATTTTTCAATTATTGAAGCTGAAGGTATGATTATGAAGAAAGTTTTATTAGTCCTTCATGCAGTTGACATACAATAATCCTGTAAACATGTCTTCACTCAATTTACAGAATTCACTTGAACTCAAGAATTCGTTCAAATGGGATTCCTTAATAAGGGACAAACTACATTCGCACTCTTTATTCTACTTTAACCCCAACTACAATGTAAATCGGAGTTAAGTATTTCATATTTCGAATATCATGCGATTGGCTTGCAGCCAATAGAATGCAGTATGTTTTACTTAAAGACTTCGCCTAAAAATAGGTTACAACATTTTTTCATAATTAACCAGTATGATTTTTTTGAAATTGAAAAATTTAAATAAAAAAAAATACCAACAGTCTGGGTGTGACCTTATTAGTTTTCGGAACACAGTCCGGGAGCATTTAATGTCGAGGTGCGACTGAAGTGCTTTTGCCACTGCCAAGCGTAACGTGGTCAAAGTTGAAATGTAATACTGATTGCGGAAGTGATTCTGAAAGTTAATTGTTTAGAGTGTCGGCATCAACCAATAAAATAACTTATGTCAGAGAAAATAATGGGCGATATTTGCAGGAGTTACGGTTCTGAAAATTTTAATTGCATATGAATTGAGTTCATAAAAATAGTATGAAAACCGTCAAAATTAATTCGAACTTTCACGAATCGATATCAATTTTCAGTACTGAAATCGTTATAGAGAAATTCGTATTTATTTGTTCATCTTTTCCTTAGGAGCAATTTTACTTTATTATTTTAATAATACAGTATTGTTTTCGATTTTTTAAAAAAAAAAATTTGCTACCCTGAAAATTTTTTTTTTCACGTTTCATGACTAGTAGACACGAAAAAAGCAAAAAAAAATTTCAGTCCGTCTGTCCGCCGTACGCCGTACGCCGTACGTCGACCGCTGTACGCAAAATCGTTTGAAGGCTCGTAGCTCCCAAACCCTTTAAGCTATAAAATTGAAATTTTTTTTATGAATAGACTGGGTAGGCCCCTTGAAGTGGCCAAGTTTGTAGGGGTGGGGGTGTGAGGGGGGAAGAGGGGGGAGTGTTTTAGACGGAAAATTTTGGTTTCTAGATCTCAGGAACCGCTTATGCTAGGAGGCTGAAATTTGGAATTTATATAGAGCTTCAGTAGTGGACCCATTTGCAAAAAAATTGTCGATATAGGTGAAGGGGTTTGGGAGTGGGGGAAAAAATAATGCGTCCGAAACGCAAAAAAGGTGAGATCGACACTTTCTAAAATCCATATCTCCTAAACGGTTAATGTCACAAAATTGAAACTTAATGAATATCTGTAGGTATACTAGGAGAATGGATCGAATACAAAAATTTGAGTGGGGGACTGGCGTACGGGAGTGGGGGGTAAAAAACTTTAGATTACGATATCTCCCGAACCAATTGCACTAAACAAATAAAATTTGGTTTGTGTATAAAGGTTGACAAATGAAGTTTGCTGAAAGCAAAATTTTTTAAGGGGGCGGTGGAGCATGAAAGTGGAGGGGATAAGAATTTTTCTAAAAAATCACGTCTCATATCTCAAGAACAGTGTAAGATAAAAGCTTAAAATTTTTACCAGAAGTAGGCTTAATAGACCCCTAGTAGAAAACAAAATTTTGGAAGTGTGGGTGTAGTGGGTGAGGGTGGGGGAGGGTGAAAAGGAAAAAGTTCCGATTTTAATATCTCGACAACCTATTCTGATATGGAGCTGAAACTTGGTATTTAGATAGAACTGTATTAGTAGCATTTCGGAAAAATATAATTTTTTATAGGGGTAGTATGGTACGGGGGTGGGGGGTGTTTTTCCTATCTATAGAACGGCTTATGTTACAAAGTTGAAACTCGGTACGTTTATGTAAATCAACTAGGAAACTAATTTAGATAAAAAAAAATTTTAAATATCCATTGGCGTTCGGAGGGGGGGCAAAAAAAATGATCAGTGAAAATGAAATGCATATAATTTCACGGTTTTCGTCATATCTATTAGGTCTTTCCAAATATTGAGTTCATTTTTATTCTACGGCTTCTTCTTGTAAATACCTAGAAAGCGTTTTCAGGATTTTTTAAAATTCGACCCCTAAGGGGGTGCAAAGAGGGTTGTCAACTTTTTCACGAATTCTACTATATCCCCACGTCTTATCAGATATCGAATATCTTTTTACTTTCACGTGCTTGCGTAATAATCGACTAAAACTTGTTTTTAAGTTTTTTCCTTTTTCAGCCCCTAAGAGGGTATAAACGGTTTGAACACGTTTTCACAAGTTCCGTCATTTCTTTTAGAAGTAATAAGAAATTGAATTGGTTCCTACTTTCTCGTACTGTCTTCATATTTATTTATTAACTCCTTTCATGATTTTTGTATATTCAACCCCCAAGTGGGTGTAAGGAGGTTGCATATCTGGTGATATATCGAATTCATTTTTACTTCCTAAGGTTTCCTATGTAAAAAAGCCAAAAAGTCAATTTCAGTATTTTAGATATTCAATCCTAATGAGTGTAAGGGGGTTGTATGCTTTTCAAAGTTTCGACATATTTCTTAGGTTCAATGAGATATTAGATCGCTTTTCATTTCCACAGACTTTTCATATAATCGCCTACAAACCCATTTCTCAATTTTTTTATATTCAACCCCCAAGTGATTGTACATGGTTTCACAATTTTTGCCATTCCTTAGTTCTGATGAGATATAAAATTGATTATTACGGCCAACCAATTCACGATTTTTCGAATTTTCAGAACCAAGGAGGTGTAAAGGGTTTGCTTAAGTTTTCACAAATTTTTCAAAATCCGTCTTGTCTCATGAGATATCAAGTTGCTTCTTATGAAATCGTCTAAAAACCTGTTTCACAATTTTTTCGAAATTCAAACCCCAAATGGAAGTAATGGGCTTGTATACGTTTTAACAATTCGTCATATCTCTTAATTCTGATAAGGCATCAAATTCGTTTTTACTTCTATGAGCTTTTAGTGTACATAATATACTGAAATTCGAATAGTATACGCGGACTTTTTCAATGTTTAATCGGATAAAAATCTCTATTTTAGATGAAATCATATAGAGTATTATAAGTTTAATCCAGCCCAAAAGTTTGTAACGCATAGAACCAAGCCTCGGACGAAAAAAAGTTATATATTATTTTTTGTTTATTTGTGGCCAAAAACCTCAAATCCGCTTGACGTCCGTCCGTCCGTCCGTCCGTCCGTCCGTCCGTCTGTCCGTGAACACGATAACTCAAGAACGCCTTCACCTAGGATCTTGAAATTTTGAATCTGGATGTTTGGTTGAATTTGTAAGGCTAAGTTCGTTAACGGGCCAAATCGTCCTACTCCTTCGGGTAGCTGCCATACAAAATGTCCTTAAAACACGTGTTCAAGAATATTGGTCGATAACTTCAGAAGGGTTTAAGCTACGTCTTTGAAATTTTGTATGTGTTATTTTTTCAATAGTTAGAGCTAAATATATGATTATGAAGAAAATCCTTTTATTCCTTCGTGTAGCTGCCATACAAATATCCTGTCAAAATGTATTCACTTAATTTACAGAACTCACAATAACTCAAGTAATCTTTTAGCTACGAATTCGGAATTTTATACAAGTTAGTTTTGAGTGAAAAGGAAGTCGGAGTTTACTAATCAGCGAAATCCTGTAACTCCTTCTGGTAGCTGCCATACAAAATGTCCTTAAAACACGTCTTCAAGAATATTGGTCGATAACTTCAGAAGGGTTTAAGCTACGAGATTGAACTTTTGTATGTGTCATTTTTCCAATAGTTGGAGCTAAATGTATGATTATGAAGAAAATCCTATTAGTCCTTCGTGTAGCTGCCATACAAATATCCTGTCAAAATGTATTCACTTAATTTACGAAACTCACTATAACTCAAGTAATCTTTTAGCTACGAATTCGGAATTTTGTACAAGTTAGTTTTGAGTGAAAAGGAAGTTCGAGTTTACTAATCAGCGAAATCCTTTTACTCCTTCTGGTAGCTGCCATACAAAATATCCTTAAAACACGTCTTCAACAAAATTTTCCGATAACTTATGAACGCTTGAAGCTACGAATTTGAAATTTTGTACACCTTTATTTTTGAATGGTTCCAAGGAAAAGGATAAATATGTAAGAAATCGAGTGAGACCTTCCTGCACCTCCCATGTGAAAGTCCTTCAAAAAGGACATTTTTTTTATGACTTACCCAGTTCAAGGTATGAAGTTAAACACTGAATATTGTCTTTTAGTTTTGAGTAGCAATCTAATAGCAGTCCTTAATAAAGGACATACACATGCACACACGTAATTCTACTTTATCCCCAACTACAATATAAATCGGAGTTCAGTATTCATCTAGAGTATTATACGATTGGCTTGCAGCCGATCGTGACTGCAGTATGTTTTTATATTAAGAACAAAAATAATTTTCCAAGAAATCTAATAATCTCGAAGAAACTCATGATACACTCCGACTTTGACCGCTCCCGAACTTTGACCCGAAAAATAATAAAGTTTCGCCCAGACCATTGGCAGATTTTTTTTATGGAAACTGTGTCGAAATTTATTTGTTACTTTCTAGCAATTCTGTGTCAGTACTAGAATAGAGTAAAGAGTGATACTAATTACTGGAGAATTTAGGACTGCAGGAGTCTAGGAAATCGTTCCATTTTTAACATTTTAACATTTTGGAGCTATTAATTATATCAATATATAATTATAGTTATTCTTTCGTTGTCAGAGGGATTGGTTGTGAGACTATAGAGATAGAGACTATTTACGCTCAATTTTAAACATAAAGTTACAAATTCAATGAATACAATTACACGTAAAGCGATGTAATTGATATATCTACTTATTTATTTATTTAGATGTAAATTTACATTCAATTTACATTCAATTTACACTAGAAATGGTGTAATTTTAAGCAGAACATTCTAAATTTAATAAAGTCAGTAACATTATAATGATGTAATTTGTGTGCTTACATTATTCAAATTTAACAATTCAATAAAACTTATATTTGATACTTGCGGATACGTTTTTGGACTTCTTACTAAAATTTGTGTCGAGAAAGTCGATATCGCATGAATGAAGTATAAGCCCAAAAGCTAATGATTTGAGCAATGATTTAAAAATATTCAAAACTTTTTACAATAGTAAAATTAAATTAATAATAATATATACAAATAATAACAACAAGGCACAGTGTAAATTTACTATTTGACAATATTTACCACAATACAACGTTACTCACTATGAATTATTTTTGAAGATAACGGAAAAAATTTAGTAATGGTTTTGAACATTTTTATAAAGTCTTATGCTGAATTAATGATAATGATTTATATACAAACAACATTTTAATATTTTTTTATTTATTTAAAAATTCATAAAAAAAACAATATTTTCACACATATTTAACGTTTCCGCTTACAATTTTATAATCATCGGTCACGCTAATATTATCACTCAAAGAAAAAATATAACTGTGGTAATCATATTTGGGAGAACCTTACTATGGTTGAATTTATAGTTGCGTGAACCACGTTACAAGATGTAAGATAGTTCTGACAACTGATGTTATGGTTGTACTAACTTTATTGTCTTATTGCTCTAAACATAGTATGATTATGTCAATCATGAAAATATTTGTAATTTGATTATTGCAACTATAGTTATGTTTCTGAGAAATGAGTTATGATTGAATCAAACAAACGAAACGAAAACATAGTTTTGGTTCTACCAACTTAACTTATGTTCTGTTGAACAATCTTCACATTATGACTTGAGTTATGATAAACATATTCTAATTACGTCAATCATATAAATGGTTGTAACAATTACAGGACATGGTTGTGAGAACTATAATTACAATCCTAAGAAACATTAATATGTTTGATTCAAACAGAGCTAAGGTTGAGACAAACAATGATGTATGGTTCTTATAACCAATAACCATAATGCTGTGAACACTAAGAGACTATCATATTATAAAAAATGGCACCGAGGATCCTCACTCACTTTAAAATTGGACTCACTTCTCATTACAAACTTACTTTCTTATTTCTTGTCTCTGTGTGGTAGACAAGTCCCGTCAAATGCCGGATAAAATGTCTTCCCAGATCGCTGAAAATGTATGAAGTCCACATTTCTGTACAGCTAGAGGATTTTGTAATGTAATTTAAAGTAATTGGAAAATTGCGTATTTTCTTATGAATATTTTTATTTTGCAAATCTTCAAGAGTAAATTGTACTAAAAATTTATAATAAGTTGAATATAAATATATTTTCATAACTGAAAAAATACTTAATATTTTCAATATGTAAAATAAGAAATTACATATATATATTTTTTAATTATTAACACTTCAATTTTAAAATTTCAACTTCACTTGAATGAACCTAACTCACGAACGATACCTTCACTGTGGAAGAAATTACAGTTTTCGTCTTTTTATGACATATTTGTTTAATATTTGCGATAACCATAATATGTTTGTAATATCATCGTGCAAAATGGTAAAAACCATAGTATGGTTGTGAGAAATATTCAATAAATTTCTGTAGTTGTACTGATCATGGAATATAGTGGCTGTTATCATAAAATACTTTTTCATCATATTACAAGCATGGTTAGGCCGACATTATTAATTTAAAATCACCAAATATGTTTATTGCAACAATAGTTTGTTTGTGCGAATTATAAGCTATGGCAAGGACAACAATAACTATTTCAATATAGTTATAATAACTATATTATGATCACTGCAACTATGAAAGAATCAAATTTTTTCTTTCAGTGATGTGTTGTTATCGCTCGTTAATTTTACTTTATTATTTATTTATTTTATTTTACTTTATTTATTTATTTAAAGTATTTGTTTTTGTAAACGTTTTGCACAATTTTTCGTACTTCTGAAAATTTCACTGACGAGTGAATTCCACCGACATTTTGCATAATTTATATACAGGGTGTTTGGTACTCCGTGCACGACCTTGTAAGGGGTTATTCCTTGATATATTTGAAGAAAAAAATTGTTCCACAGGGTGGGTCAATTTTGAATAACAGTGGAGATACAGGGTGGTTAAGAAAAGTGTTTTTGACCGGTACCCTTACTTACTTAAAACGTTATATCTTGAAAAGGAATAATCACAAGGCAAAGTTTTATAACTCGTTTTTTAGGCAATCGAATTATCTTTTATTTGATGTAACAGTCTAAATTGTAACTGCACCCAATCTTGAGATATTTACTCGAAAACACCAATTTTTGCTACGTGAACCCTTAAAATTCAGTGATCAATGTAGTTTTTCTCAGAAAACCCCATTATAAACATGTCATTTTAATTTTAGTTTTTTATGTGCCGTATTATTACCTACAAAAGCTGCGTACATATGTATGAGTTACGATTAACATTTTGGAAGTAATAGGTAAAAATACATATCGCATAAAAATTAAATATTCCAAAAGTCAGTGCATGTGCATGTTGATCTACACTACTTGTTTGAACTAAAAGAATTTAATAATGGTTTTTATGTTTTATTTAAAAAAATTTTGTTATAATAAATGTTCAAAATGGCCACCTTCATTTTGAATGCACGCTAAAGCTCGTTTGGCGAGTGTTCTCTTGGTATTCATATTCCTCAACTGCTGCCTTACTTCTATTGCTGCCGCATCGATCCTGATATTTAGATCTTCCAATATTTCTACTGGCGTTGCGTAGACTAGGTCCTTCATCCGTCCCCATACAAAGAAATCCATAATAGTAAGATCAGGAGATCTTGCAGGCCAGTGTATCGGTCCATTTCTACCGATCCAGCGATTGCTATAATTGGAATTTAACCAATCTGTGATCTGTCGGCCGTAATGAGCTGGAGCACCATCGTGTTGGTAAAACATGGAAGCCAATCGTACCAGTGGAATATCATCCAATAAGTCCTGTAGATCATTTGATAAAAACTGTAAGTAATTGGAGCTATTTAGAGTACGCGGAAGCCTAATAGGTCCAAGTAAATCGTCACCAATCACGCCTGCCCATAAATTGACGCTGAATCTGTGCTGAAATGATGCCGCTCTTCTTGTGTGTAGATTGCTCTCAGCCCACGTATGTAGGTTGTGGAAGTTTGTGATACCGTCTCTGGTAAATTGGGACTCATCCGTCCACAGAATATTGTTGAAAAAATTGTCGTCATCTATTTGTCGTTCAAGGAGCCAATTGCAAAACTCCATCCGTTTGCGGAAATCAATGGGTAGCAGCTCCTGTAGGCATGGAAGCGTTCTACTTTTAAAATACTCCAAACCTTCCAAGTAGATATGTTAAACTGCAATGCCAAGCGTCGGATACAGATCGATGGATCATTTTGCACTGCTTGCAGTATTCTTTCATCAATCTGAACAGCGATTATAGGCGCAGGATTTGCATTTACTCTCCTTGTTCTAACGCTGCCAGTTTCCCTAATTCTCCTGTAAACGTCCTGAAATACTCTCCTGTCAGGTGTCCGTCGATGGGGATGTCTCTGATGGTAAAGCCTTCGCGCGGCTTGTCCATTTTCGCGACACTCTCCATAAATTAACACAATGTCAGCATATTCTTCATTGGAGTACTCAGACATTTCGAAATTATTTTTTTTATTCTACTGACACCTTCTTCTTTTAGCAACGTAACTAAAACTGATAAAAATATGAAGGTAGTTTTGCTTTTATAGGCTTTTTATTTTATAAGGCACCCTATTAAAAAAGGCATAGTACCGCACCCAGTATTACCTACCACATCCAGGTAAAATCATCAATTATGTTGAAACTCAGTTAAATTTCATTGTTTTCCTACATACTTTAAATAGTAATAAATGGGCAATAAAAATACTTCAGTACTACCGACAAATTAAACGAGGTCCACTTTATGGCACTGACTTTTGAAATATTTAATTTTTATGCGATATGTATTTTTACCTATTACTTCCAAAATGTTAATCGTAACTCATACATATGTATGCAGCTTTTGTAGGTAATAATACGGCTCATAAAAAAATAAAATTAAAATGACATGTTTATAATGGGGTTTTCTGAGAAAAATTCATTGATCACTAAATTTTAAGGGTTCACGTAGCAAAAATTGGTGTTTTCGAGTAAATATCTCAAGATTGGGTGCAGTTACAATTTAGACTGTTACATCAAATGAAAGATAATTCGATTGCCTAAAAAACGAGTTATAACACTTTGCCTTGTGATTATTCGTTTTCAAGATATAACGTTTTAAGTGAGTAAGGGTACCGGTCAAAAACACTTTTCTTAACCACCCTGTATCTCCACTGTTATTGAAAATTGACCCACCCTGTGGAACAATTTTTTTCTCCAAATATATCAAGGAATAACCCCTTACAAGGTCGTGCACGGAGTACCAAACACCCTGTATATAAAATACAAATAATCCCATTTTTACAACGTTTGGTGTAAAAAATGCAACATTAGGAACACATTTACATCATTCTTCGAAGTAGTCCCGGAATTCGGTGTAAATTTAGATATCCTTTACACATACTCGTATGTATACAGTTTAGACGACATTTCTAAATTCTTTCAGATTTTTAAACAAAAGTATGTAAAAGTTATTAGTTACGACTTCTTGGTTAAAAATTCAATGGGAGATGTATATTTAAACCATAAAAGTCGCAAAACTATCACTACACCCAAAAAAATTTCCGTTGTTAATTTAACAGTGGAGACTAGTTGAAATAACAATATTCTGTAAAATGCTAGAAATTACAGATAATGCTGTTAATTTTATCATATACTGTGTTTATCACGAATTTAACAAGCATGTTAATTGCTAAATATGTAAATATTGCGTATTTCTTCTAAATCTTTAACAGTAGATTTTACAGGTACTTGTAAATATTTTTTGTTAAATTTGTACCGAAATGTTGTAAATTTGACAGTAAAATTCATACATTTGGCAGCATTAACATGCAATACTGCATAGTCGATCAAATTGTTGCATCACGCCTTTATGGATAGCTCGCATGATTTCACAACTACCGGCATTTTTCACATAGTAAAGTCGACAATTAATACGAACGAAAGAAAATTTTTAAAAAAAAATAATATTTTTTTCCGAAAAGAAGGCAAAAGATTTTGTATGTACAAAGTATGAAATTTCTTTTTTTCATTTCAATTATAGTTCTTATGTGATTAATATAAACAAAATTATTGAAACTAATTTAATTGTGATCATATTTGATATACCAAGTCCAATAATACATCTTAATACTTTGACAACTGATAATAAATTATTCAGAAACAAGTTTTACTTTATTATTTTAATAATACAGTATTGTTTTCGATTTTTAAAAAAAAAAAATTTGCTACCCTCAAATTTTTTTTTGACGTTTCATAATGAGTAGACACGAAAAAAGCAAAAAAAAAATTCAGTCCGTCTGTCCGTCGTACGCCGTACGTCGACCGCTGGACGCAAAATCGTTTGAAGGCTCGTAGCTCCCAAACCCTTTGAGCTATTAAATTAAAATTTTTTTTGTGAATAGACTAGGCACGCCACTTGAAGTGACCAAATTCTGAAGGGTGGGGGTGTGAGGGGGAGGAGGGGGAAGTGTTTTAGACGGAAAATTTTGGTTTCTAGATCTCAGGAACCGCTTATGGCAGGAGGCTGAAATTTGGAATTTATATAAAGCTTCAGTAGTGCAAAAAATTTGCCGATATAGGTGAAGGGGTTTGGGAGTGGGGGGAAAAATAATGCGTCCAAAACGCAAAAAAGGTGAGATCGACACATTCTAAAATCCATATCTCCTAAACGGTAAATGTCACAAAATTGAAACTTAAGGAATATCTGTAGATATACTAGGAGAATAGATCGGAAACAAAAATTTGAGTTGGGTTAGTGGCGTACGGGGGTGGGGGGTAAAAAACTTTAAATTACGATATCTCACGAACCAATTGCACTAGAGAAATAAAATTTGGTTTTTGTATAAAGGTTGATAAATGAAGTTTGCTGAATGCAAAATTTTTTAAGGGGGTGGTGGAGCATGAAAGTGGAGGGGATAAGAATTTTTCTAAAAAATCACGTCTCATATCTCAAGAACAGTATAAGATAGATGCTTAAAATTTTTACCAGAAGTAGGCCTAATAAACCCCTAGCAGAAAACAAATCTTTGGAAGTGAGGGTGTAAAGGGTGAGGGTGGGGGAGGGTGAAAAGGAAAAAGTTCCGATTTTAATATCTCGACAACCTATACTGATATAAAACTGAAACTTGGTATTTAGATAGAGCTATATTAGTAGCATCTTGGAAAAATATAATTTTTTATAGGGGTAGTATGGTACGGCTAAAAATCTCTATTTTGAATATTTTTATATTAAGAACGAAAATAATAATCCAAAAAATCTTATAATCTCGAAGCAGCTCATGATACACTCCGACTTTGACCACTCCCGAACTTTGACCCGAAAAATAATAAAGTTTCGCCCAGACCATTGGCAGATTTTTTATAATGTAGTGAAAGTTCATTACTTTTTAGTTCTTAGCCAACGAACTTGTGATTTATTTCATTTTATATATCAATAAAATATGTGCATGTTTCTTAAAAATTGTGTTTTTTGCTTGCTGGCATTTTAAAGTTAAACTCTTCTTATATTTTGTTCAACTCTGTTCGAAAAATCTTATAGTCTCTGCGCCGATTGACGAATAGAGCCGATTTTGAGTTACATGATTGATGTAATTCACTATTAAAGCCTAGTACTAATAAGAAATGAAAACGAAATTTTCTGTCAAATCACAAACAAAATCCTCTAACAATTTTCGGTCGAAGGAAAAATTTGTATGGGAAATTTCGTTTCGCTTCTAATTAGTAGGTACTAGGCTTAAGGGGTTACATACACTAGGACGGCTAAAACTACGGCTATGTTTAAAAATTTTTTTCGTGCATAAAACTGAATTTTATTGAACAACCATTATATACATTTTAAAGCATTATAGTTTGTCTATATTATGTGAAAATTTGGTTGGAAAATTTCATATGGTAAAAAAGATACAGTCGTTTTTCTGGGACACGTTTTTGTTGATGGTGATTTCGGTACCAGACTTTCCTCCGCTATTTTTTATCGAAAAATAAAAGGGCGCCTACACCTACGCGCCAACCATTAGTCGTTACTCACCAGGTCGTTTACAAAACGCTATAGAACTTCATCATAATGCGAATTTTTTAATGAAATTTTCAGGGTAGAAACTCAAAGGATAGAGTAGGCACCTTTTTAAAAAAGGGATTTTTTTAACTAATGTCACAGAGAGGTAAGTTTAAAAATACAGCTACAGAAAGCGTAATAGTTTTCTTCTCAACATTTCTGCGAAAATAAAAAGAACTATTTTCACGGGTTGTTTAATTAACAGAAAAAATAATTGTGAAAAATGCAGCTAAACATATGAATTTAATTTCTACACTTCGGCATTGCAACAGCAAATTTACGTAAATACCACAGTAAATTCTTGCGTTTTTCACTGCTAATGTTGTGTTTTTAAGAGTAAAGATTATTGTGCATTATACTGCTAAATATGTAAATTTTATTTGTAGACTTCAAAACTACAACCACAAAACTGTAAAAGTAACAAATGTGGCTGCAGGGTCGATTTTAACTGCATTGTGAGTACAAATTAACAGCGATTATGTACATATTTACAGCATATTTTTTTGGGTGTATTAAGGAGGTATATTTACGTCTCTGAAATCTCATCTTTTAAAGTGCATTTCATCATCGGTATTGCTGACGATTCTTTTGTATGTACGTTGTTAAGCCTAAATCTAGATCCACGAATTATAACAAGCCAATGTTTGGTATAGTGAATTGTTTTTAAACTCCAGACACTGAAGCCCCCTCATAAATAAACCAATTTGGGTTTTCACTAGAAACCCGCTAATTACCGAATATTTTAATGAACCCAGCCAATACGAGGGTGTTCCAAAAAAAATTTCAGAAATAAAATCTTGCGACCTGATGTCTCATCCATGATTATGAATCTACGCAAAAACTTGGCTTTATTCCTGTGAAACATCGCCAAACACTCGATTGAAACATCCTCACGACAATGTTTTTGTTCCATTGTGAGCAAACGAGGCACCCATCTTGCGCTCAGCTTTCTTTCTCATGTCCAAAATTTCAGTCAATATGCGATGTATATTTTTGAAATGCCTATTATGTCTGCTAGCTCGCGCACTTTCAGTCGATGGTCATCCAATACAATTTTGTGGATTTTCTTCACCATTTCTGGTGTAGTTACCTAATTTAGTCGCCCACTGCGTTGTTCATCTTGACAGCTCGTTCGGCCTCGTTTAAACTCTGCCACCCATTATTTTATTGTTGCAAGCGAAGGAGCAGACTCACCCAGAGTAGAATCTAGTTCGGCTTTCATAATGGTTGGACTGAGACCTTTCAAATGAAAGTATTGTATCACATACGAATTCTAATATTTTCCATATTTAAAAGTTCACTGAGAACGCTCGCTATTGATGGCTGCCAAATAAAGACGTAGCGTCTTGAAATTTCAAATTTAAATCTTATAGAGATGGTAATTTCTATCACAGCATTTTCTTTCAAATAAAAACCGCCATCTATATGTCAGGCTAAGTATTTCTGTGAAAGCCCCTGTAGCAATTTTATTTTTTGATTTCACAACCGTTCAGACACTAAAAAAAATTCCTCGCTCTTCCGATTTCTATATTGTCAAAAAAGGTAAAATTTTGTGATTCTCGGCATTTATCGCTATAAGCTGATTGTGTTCAAATAAAAAATCAAATACTTTTTCACAATTCGATGTTAACGTTTTCTTAAAATCAGTACTGTTTCAACACTACTAAGAATTGAAAGTTTGCTCATATAAATGAAATGTTTTTCAGTAAAATCCTTGATACTGTATAGCCTAGGGTGTAAGGTGTCTTCTGATGTACGAGGGCGGTTTGATAAAGACGTGCAAAAATCGAGAAAACATAATTTTTTCGGGAAAAATTTATTTTATTTTTCAACGCAATCTCTTTTTAGCTCGATACACTTAATCCAGCGTTTTTCCAATTTTTTGATCCCTTCCAAATAATATGATTTGTTCAACCCTTCAAAATAGGCGTTGGTTTCAGTTATAACGTTATAACGTCAGTATTCGTGGTAAATCTCTTTCCACCAAGCCATTTTTTCAAGTCTGGAAATAATAAAAAGTCGCAGGGTGCCAAATCTGGAGAATATTGTGGGTGAGGGAGCAACTCGTACCGTAATTCAAACAGTTTTGCCGTTGCAACAGCGGACGTGTGAGCCAGAGCGTTGTCGTGATGAAACAACACTTTTTTCTTCGCCAAATGAGGCCGTTTTTCTTGATTTCAGCATCGAATCGAACCAATAACTCAGAATAATATGCTCCCGTTATTGTTTTTCTTTTCTCCAAGTAGTCGGTGAACATTATTTCATTGGAATCCCAAAAAACTGTCGCCATAACCTTTCCAACTGATGTAATGGTTTTTGCCTTCTTCGGTGCGCTTGAACCGGCTTCCATCCATTGTTTTGACTGTTCTTTAGTTTCTGGAGTGTAGTGGTGGATCCATGTTTCATCAACTGTGCTGTGAAGTTGTCACACGATTGCGTTTTTGGTCGATTGTGAGCAAACGCGGCACCCATCTTGCGGATAGCTTTCTCATGTCCAAATAGTTTTTCAAAATTTTCCAAACACGATGCTTACTACGTTAGCTATCTCACGCACTTTTACTCGACGATCTTCTATCACGAAAAGCTAAATCATGGATTTTATCGATCATTTCTGGCGTTGTGACCTCATTTGGACGACCTGGACTTGGTATGGTTTCTGTGCTCGTACGACCACACTTGAATTCAGAAAAACATTTGTAAATCATTCGGATCGATGGTGCAGCGTCCCCATAATGCTTATCTAATTTTTCTTTGGTTACTATAGCTGTTTTCCCTTTTAAGAAATTGTGTTTAATCAACACGCGAAATTCATTTTTATAAATTTTTAAAAAAATTTTATAAGTCGACTTGCTTAGACGGCAGTTTCTCGAAAACTAAACGAGGTATCAGGCTTAAACTTTGCAGGTAATCTATTTAAGGATGGTACAGGTAAAAAAAAATAACGAATTCCTTACCTGCCTCCTCCTTCTTGATTTTTGCACGTCATTATCAAACCGCCTTCGTATATCTGATTATGATTTCGAATTCTAGGAACCAGAAACTTCTATAGAAAAGTCTATTATTAATTAATTTATTATTTAGTTATTCACAGAATTCGTAGATGCAAAAAGAAACAATAATTGTGGAAAAACATTTTTTTTCTAATTTATTTTCCCAAACAGTTCATTGTTTTAGAGGGATCGTAGAATTTCTGCTATACAATACTAAATTTCAGTACTGGTAGAGTATTGATTCTGGTATTCTGATAACTGAATTCAGTCTGCATGTTTCAGTGATAGAAGTTGAAAAGAGTTCCGCTCGAATTGCGCTGTAGTACCGATATGCCAGAATAGATCACCCAATCACCCTTAACCCGTTACTTGTCGCTATTTTTTTAATTTGAAGAAAAAAAAATCTTCTATGATCGTTAGTCGTCTCTTATGTAAGCAAAGTAATAATTAAATTAAATTGATTTTCCTTGTGTTACAGAAACACCCATCACCATAATTGCTTTATAGTCCTTAATTAAAATTGCTCTGCACATTTCTTCGTCATAAGATCCTGCATTTAATAAACTAAAATTTTAATTGCCGTACAGTAACTATAGCTTCAATATCCACCCTAAAGATTATTGGGACACTTTCTGCTATCTGAACTGAAGCCCAAAGTAAAGTAGAACACATGAGCAATGTATTTAAAGATGAAGTGTACACTCGGGAAAGTATAAGAAAAGACACCGGATTTAAGTGGAAGGAACGACAAGGAAAATAAAGAAAGAAAATTTATATATTGTGCTCGGTACAATGTGACTAAAAATACATCCACCTCTGATCGAAAAGCGACGAGAAAAGATCTTTCATTAAAGTGCTGTAAGTCGTCTGCAAAATCACGCCTCAAGTCTGCAAAACTAATTTTTTTTGACGGGGCAAACTCAAGCCATGTCAAGACGTCCGAAAAACGTCTTGTGAAATTAAAAACTACCCAAGTGTCCAAGGAGTCAAAATAAAACGTTCAAAAAACGATAAATTTAAAAAAAAAAAAAACAGAAAAATATAATAAATAAAAATAATAAGAAAATTGTTTAAAATAATGAAAATGTAAATAAAGCGGGAAGATGCGGACACCAACTTCTACGGTTACCACAAGAACGCCACGTTGTTTACGCACTAAAAGGCCCGTTGAGAGCTTTTCATTGTTGAATGATTGACACCAATTGGGTGTCGAGCTGAAGCTTCGAGCACCAACCTCCGAGGACGAAAAACAGTGCGCTGGTGAATGTGCTCAGTTCGGGTTCGGTTGTAGCGATTAAGTGAAAAGTGGTGCAGTTGATATTGGCGATTGGTGATTTGATGATTTAGTGATTGGTGTTGCGTGCAGTGTCTACGTCATGTCAACGTCGAGTGTTGGTCGCGACGAGTTACGGAAACCGCTCTGGAATGCGTACATGGTCGAGCGGCGAACGCTCCTGGGATGCACTACGCTCGTTGCCGTTGCACTTATCGTTTGGATCGTTGCCATCTCAACGGACCATTGGTCCATAATTTCGGGCGAAGGTGGTAAGTATTTCGGCGAATTAATTAAAATACTAACGTGTAGTGGTCGTGTCACGCGTGTGAACGTTTGTCCTAATTTCCATTTTAATCGTAACTTGTTGGACGGAATTTTATTTCCTTAATGACATCATCGGCACTTGTTGCTGGCTCCAACAGTCCAAATTGAAATCATCATGTGGATTCTGAGGGCGTGAATTGCGCATGGCGTATTTAAGAAAGGCAGTTATACTTGTGATTTTTTACCATCCAGCAAAGCAAGGAATAAGAATGAAGCACTTAAGACTGGCTATTCGGGATATTAAAAAGTCGTCAGGGTAATGTCCGGGTCATATGCAAAGTTAATTTCACTGACGTTGTTGAAGATTCGTAGCGATTTTATTACTGTTGATTTTATGGCTACTTTTATTACAAATCTTTTTTTTTGTGGGTTTTACGCGTTTTTTTAGAATACTACTTCCCCGCTCATTTTTTTCAATTGAGGACAAAATTACTGCATTTTCCGGGAGTCAACTCATTTTCATTCAATTAATTTGATTTAAAGGGAAGGTTTCACTCGTACTTTTAATAATTTTTGTGTAATTCCGTCTTATATCAAAAATAATTTGCAGAAATAAATGAAACAACTCGAAAATTTAATTGGATATACGAACGCTGAAAGAAAAACAGCGCCTGATTAAAGCTACTTAAATTAAAATAATGTTCGTTTTTTATTTGACATTAAAGACGATAATATTGAAAGTGACCGCTGTAAAAAACATACTGCAGTCACGATCGGCTGCAAGCCAATCGTATAATACTCTAGATGAATACTGAACTCCGATTTATATTGTAGTTGGGGATAAAGTAGAATTACGTGTGTGCATGTTGTATGTCCTTTATTAAGGACTCCCATTAGATTGCTACTCAAAACTAAAAGACAATATTCAGTGTTTAATTTCATATCTTGAACTGGGTAAGTCACCAAAAAAAATGTCCTTTTCACATGAGAGGTGCAGGAAGGACTCACTCGATTTCTTACATATTTGTCCTTTTCCTTGGAACCATTTAAAAATGAACTTGTACAAAATTTGAAATTCGTAGCTTGAAGCGTTCAAAAGTTATCGAAAAATATTGTTGAACACGTGTCTTAAGGACATTTTGTATGGCAGCTACCAGAAAGAGCAAAAGGATTTCGCTGATTAGTAAACTCGAACTTGGTTTTTACTCAAAACTAATTTGTACAAAATTTCCAATTTATAGCTAAAAGATTACTTGAGTTATAGTAAGTTCCATAAATTAAAAGAAGACGTTTTGCCAGGATATTTGTATGGCAGCTACACGAAGGACTAATAGGATTTTCTTCATAATCATACATTAAGCTTCAACTATTGGAAAAATGCTATGTACAAAATTTCAAAGACGTAGCTTAAACCCTTCTGAAGTTATCAACCAATATTCTTGAAGACGTATTTTAAGGACATTTTGTATGGCAGCTACCAGAAGGAGTAAAAGGATTTCGCTGACAAGTAAACTCAAGCTTTGTTTTTACTCGAAACTAATTTGCAAAAAATGCCGAATTCGTAGCTAAAAGATTACTTGAGTTATAGTGAGTTTCGTAAATTAAGTGAATACATTTTGACAGGATATTTGTATGGCAGCTACACGAAGGACTGATAGGATTTTCTTCATAATCATATATTTAGCTTTAACTGTTGGAAAAATAACACTTTCAAAATTTCAATGCCGTAGCTTAAGCCCTTCTGAAGTTATCTACCAATATTCTTGAACACGTGTTTTAAGGATATTTTGTATGGCAGCAACCCGAAGGAGTAAAAGGATTTCACTGACTAGTAAACTCGAACTTTGTTTTCACTCAAAACTAATTTGTACAAAATTCCGAATTCGTAGCTAAAAGATTACTTGAGTTATAGTGAGTTTCGTAAATTAAGTGAATACATTTTGACAGGATATTTGTATGGCAGCTACACGAAGGACTAATAGGATTTTCTTCATAATCATATATTTAGCTCCAACTGTTGGAAAAATAACACTTTCAAAATTTCAATGCCGTAGCTTAAGCCCTTCTGAAGTTATCTACCAATATTCTTGAACACGTGTTTTAAGGATATTTTGTATGGCAGCAACCCGAAGGAGTAAAAGGATTTCACTGACTAGTAAACTCGAACTTTGTTTTCACTCAAAACTAATTTGTTCAAAATTCCGAATTCGTAGCTAAAAGATTACTTGAGTTATAGTGAGTTTCGTAAATTAAGTGAATACATTTTGACAGGATATTTGTATGGCAGCTACACCAAGGACTAACAGGATTTTCTTCATAATCATATATTTAACTCCAACTATTGGAAAAATAAAACATACAAAATTTCAATGTCGTAGCTTAAACCCTTCTGAAGTTATCGACCAATATTCTTGAACACGTGTTTTAAGGACATTTTGTATGGCAGCTACCCGAAGGAGTAGGACGATTTTGCCCGTTAACGAACTTAGCCTTACAAATTCAACCAAACACCCAGATTCAAAATTTCAAGATCCTAGGTGAAGGCGTTCTTGAGTTATCGTGTTCACGGACAGACGGACGGACGGACGGACGGACGGACGGACGGACGGACGGACGGACGGACGGACGGACGGACGTCAGGCGGATTTGAGGTTTTTGGGCACAAATAAACAAAAAATAATATATAACTTTTTTTCGTCCGAGGCTTGGTTCTATGCGTTACAAACTTTTCGGCTGGATTAAACTTATAATACTCTATATGATTTCATCTAGAGTATAAAAAGTTGTCAAATGGCTGCCATGATTTCGGCTGTCCCCCTCATCTTAAATTTAAACTCATACGACTTAATTATGATAACTTAATAATTGCCCACTTTAAAATAAATCATGGCCTGCTCAATTTACAATTAATTTTTTGATATATTTCGTCTTTGATTTGAAAGATATTCACTACTAAATTACGCTCTCCTTTAAATCATTGTGTGGAATTTTTAATTTTTTGGATTTCATTTAAGGGATTGACATGCCGATTTACCATACAAAAAGGGGTACCTTTTTCTCGAGAACCCATCAATCAGTTCTAGTCAAACTTTGTACACTTATTACTTTAGTAAATTTAAGACTACTGAATCAAGAAATTTCAAAAATATTAAAAAGCTTTGAAGGTTTGAAATTTTTTCATGTTTCATTGACCTAAAAAAATGTTAAGAATCAACTTTTTAAAAATTCCTTCAGTGCTTAGGTAATGTTGCTATCTTTAAACAAAAAAATTATTTTGATATCTGTTATCATTTTCAAGGTACAAATCTTGATATAAATGTGAAAAAAAATTATTCAGGAGAGCGAATAAACTAAAATCATTTAATTTCCATGTTTTTTCAATGATTTTCTCTCAAAATTTAATTTTTTTGCTTTATTATTTTAATAATAAAGTGGTGTTATCGATTTTAAAAAATAAAAAATTGGACCCCGAAAATTTTTTTTCCACGTTTTATAACTAATAGACACCAAAAAAGCAAAAAAAAAAATTAAGTTCTCCTGTGGGCCGTGCACCGTCCGCCGGTCGCCGTTCTCCGACTGCCGTCCGCCGTCCGCAAAACCGTTTAAGGGCTTATAGCTCTCAAACACTATGAGCTATTAAATTGAATTTTTTTTGTGAATAGACTGGGTTGGCCCCGTGAAGCGACCACCTTTTGAGGGGTGTGGATGTAAGGGGGGAGGTGTGGAAAGCGTTTTAGATGGAAAATTTTGGATTCTAGATCTCAGCAACCTCTTATGTTTGGCGGCTGAAATTTGGAATTTATATAGAGCTTCGATAGTGAACCCATTTGCCAAAAACATTGCTGATACGGGTGAAGGGGTGTAGGAGTGCAGGAATAATAATGCGTCCGAAACGATCGAAAGCCGAGATCGAGACGTTCTAAAATCCATATCTTCTAAACGGTTAATGTCACGAAATTAAAACTTAATGAACATCTGTAGGTATACTAGGAGAATAGATCGGAAAGAAATTTTTGAGTGGTGCAGTGGCGTGCAAAGGGGGGGGGGGAGGCAAAAAACTTTTGATTACGATTACATTCCGTCGTGATTACGACCAATTGCACTAGACAAATAAAATTAGCTTTGTGTATAAAGGTTAATAAATAAAGTTTGCTGAAATAAATATTTTTAAGGGGACTGAGGAGCATGGAAGTGGAGGGGATAAGAATTTTTCAAAAAAATTACGTCTCATATCTCAAAAACAGTGTAAGATAAATGCTTAGAATTTATACCAGAAGTAGGTGTAATAGACACCTAGCAGATAAAAAAAATGTTGGTGGTGTGGGTGTAGAGGGTAAGGGTGGGGGAGGGTGAAAAGGAAAAAGTTTCGATTTTTATATCTTGAGAACCTTTAATCGTCAAAAGCTGAAATTCGCTATTTAGATAGAACTATAGTAGTAGCATGTTGGAAAAATATAATTTTTTATAGGGGTAGTATGGTACGAGAGTGGGGGTGTTTTTCCTAACTATAGAACGGCTTATGCTAGAAAGTTGAAACTCGGTATGTATATGTAAATAAACTAGAAAAGTAATAATGATTTAAAAAAAATTCAAATATCCATTGGCGTTCGAAAGGGGGGCAAAAAAAATTATTAATGAAAATGGAATGCATATATTTTCACGTTTTTCGTCATGTCTTTTAGGTCTTCCCAAACATTGAATTCATTTTTATTCTACAAATTCTTCATCTAAATACCTAGAAAGTATTTTCAGGATTTTTTGAAATTCGACCCCAAGGTATGGTAATAGTCAGGGCCGTTCTAAGATATTCGGCGCTCGTGGGTTACTAAAAATAATGCGCCCCTCATCATAAGAAAATACAATTTTGATAGCTTGTGGAAGCGGCAAATATAAACATACTGCAGTCACGATCGGCTGCAAGCCAATCGTATAATACTCTAGATGAATACTGAACTTCGATTTATATTGTAGTTGGGGATAAAGTAGAATTGCGTGTGTGCATGTTGTATGTCCTTTCTTAAGGACTGCCATTAGATTGCTACTCAAAACTAAAAGACAATATTCAGTGTTTAATTTCTTATCTTGAACTGGTTAAGTCATCGAAAAAAAAGTCCTTTTTGAAGGACTTTCACATAGGAGGTGTAGGAAGGACTCACTCGATTTCTTACATATTTATCTTTTTCCTTGGAACCATTTAAAAATGAACGTGTACAAAATTTCAAATTCGTAGTTTCAAGCGTTCAAAAGTTATCGAAAAATATTGTTGAACACGTGTCTTAAGGACATTTTGTATGGCAGCTACCAGAAGGAGTAAAAGAATTTCGCTGACTAGTAAAGTCGAACTTTATTTTCACTCAAAACTAATTTGTAAAAAATTCCGAATTCGTAGCTAAAAGATTACTTGAGTTATAGTGAGTTTCGTAAATTAAGTGAATACATTTTGACAGGATATTTGTATGGCAGCTACACGAAGGACTATCAGGATTTTCTTCATAATCATATATTTAGCTCCAACTATTGGAAAAATAACACACACAAAATTTCAATGTCGTAGGTTAAACCCTTCTGAAGTTATCGACCAATATTCTCGAATACGTGTTTTAAGGACATTTTGTATGGCAGCTACCCGAAGGAGTAGGACGATTTTGCCCGTTAACGAACTTAGCCTTACAAATTCAACCAAACATCCAGATTCAAAATTTCAACATCCTAGGTGAAGGCGTTCTTGAGTTATCGTGTTCACGGACAGACGGACGGACGGACGTCAGGCGGATTTGAGGTTTTTGGCCACAAATAAACAAAAAATAATATATAACTTTTTTTCGTCCGAGGCTTGGTTCTATGCGTTACAAACTTTTGGGCTGGATTAAACTTATAATACTCTATATGATTTCATCTAGAGTATAAAAATAAGTGCCAGAACGTTATCAGTTCAATGATCACAGGGTGTATTATTTTCATGAAATTAAATGATGGTATAAATATTAAGGGACCGTGTTGTAGGTTGTTTCGTAGCACCTATTTCATTTAGAGCAGGTTAATTGGTTATTTCTGTCATGAATAAAAATAACTAATAACTAAATAACTAATAATAACTAAAAAATACTTTATTATTAAAATAATAAAGTAATATAATATCAATAAAAATTGCCGCCCCCAAAATGCTTGCCCTCCGGAGCTATAGCCCATTTAGCCCTGGTAATAGTGTTGTATACATTTTCACGAATTCAGCCGTATTCCTCAAGTCTGATTAGATATCGAATAACTTTTTACTTCCACGGGCTTGTTTAATAATCACCTATCGTTTCCAGGTATTTTCCTTTTTCGACCCCTAAGAAGTTATAAACGGGTTGAACACGTTTTCCCGAACTATCTCTTAGGAGTGATAAGATATCGGATTGGCTGGTTGGTTTAAGTGGTAGCCCTGTCGGTCTCCAAACAGAGCTCGATTAGCTCACTTCTTCGGGCTTTCATTATATATATCTAAAAACACATTTCAGGATTTTTGGATATTCAACCCCAAAGTGGGTGCAAAGGGGGTTGCATATGTTTTCACAAATTATTACATATTTCTTAGTTCTAATGAGATGTCGAATTCATTTTAAATTCTAAGACTTTCTGTATAATCATCAAAAAGTTCATTTGAAGATTTGTGGATATTCAACTCCAATAGGATGTAAGGCTTTCGACATATTTCTTAGGATTGATGAGATCAGATTGGTTTTCACTTCCACAGACTTTTTATGTAATCGCCTACAAACGCATTTCCGATTTCATGTAATGACCCAAAACCAAAAACCACGAAAAACCTTCTAAACACGTTACAACTGATATTATACTAAGACTTAGACCACATCCCGGAGTATGACTCAATTATGTAATTCATATGTTATACGTGGCAGCGACGTAAGTATTCTAGCGCGACCCCATTCTAACCGCTTCCCGAACTTTTCTTAGCTTTCCAGTCGTATAGTAACCTACACCGCGATCCGGACTTCTACCCAAAAAATAATAAAGTTGCACCCAGACTGTGGGCAGATTTTTTTTGTTTATATTGTTGATACAAATCACACAAATGGCATTGGCTCTATTTTCCAACTTTCTTCTGTTTTTTATCAGACCAGTTTGTTTTCGTTTTAAATATAATAAAAGTAATAAATATGAAAATGTACATTTTATCGACATATTACCGGACTTTCTTACTTTGAACTAATTTTTCGGTCATTTTTACTGATCGAAAAAATCTGCAGTTAATAATAATAATTCATTTTATTTCCCAAAAGTTTTCTACAATTTTAAGCTTAAGCTAGATATGAAGGATTGAGTGTTCTGACAGAGTTTATCTTTACAGCTACAGTATAGTAAATATTTAAATGGTAAAAACATGTTTTTTATTTTTTAATATGCATGGTGATCTGAATCATTTCAAGGAAAAATGGGTAAAAAAAACTTTGTACTAGAAAAGTGCTTAAACCTAATATATAACTAATTAAACAATAAATAAAATCTGCAGTTTGTTTTGGTTTGTGTAGAATTGAATGTGAAATAATAATAATAGATCATTTTCTTGTCAGTAACCCTCTTAAATTACATTCGCTACACAATTGAATATTGATAGGAATACATATGTAGTATTCGATTTTAATAATAAAACCTCTAAATTTAACTGGAGTATCATTCAAATGAAGTCTGCCATTTAAATTTAAGTAATGCTGATTTCAAATTCAATATTATATCCCATACGTTTACATTTGACATAGATTAACATTAATAAATTTTTGCGATCAGGCCTGCGTCTCTACAACAATAACATATGAATTTTAAAATGAATATGTATAAGTGTAATAGAAATTAAATAGATTGACTTGAAGAAAAGGAATACGTGAATTTTTTTATAAAACTAAACAAAGAATTCACGATTTGATTCGTATCTTTTTTGTGGTGGTTGGCATGAGGGGGAGGAGGAGGAGAGTTTAAGATGAAAAATTTCGGTTTGAGAGAATAACCAGGAGGCTATTGAAAAGGTATTCTTTAGGTTGTCAGTTGCATAGTAACCTATACTGCTTCTCAGCATTAAACGCGTTCCGGACTTCTACCCAAAAAATAATAAAGTTGCGCCCAGACTGTTGGCAGATTTTTTATTTCTCTGCAATAATAGCAGATATGGTCTAAAAAAATTACAGAAGTTAGGCCCAGTAGACCTTAAGCAGAGAAAAAAAAATTTGGCTGGGAGAGACCTCCTAGAAAAATAGCATGATTTAGGGGACAGAAAGCGGTTTTTTGTATTTCAGAAACGGCTTATGATAGAAAGTTGAAACTTAGTGTGAATATAAACATTTACTACAGGAGTAATTTTAGCAATAAAACAGTCCAGATTTGTGTTGGCGTACGGATGTGGCGCAAAAAACTATTTTGTGAAAAGGAATTTTTCCATATTTTCACGAAATTCATTATATCTTTTAAGCATGATCAGCTATCAAGTTAATTTTCCTTCTGCGTGCTCTTTATATAGCCGCCCAGAAATTGTTTTCCAAATTTTTTGATATCCAACCTGTACGGGGTTGTAAAGTCGTTTTATTCATTTTCACGAATTCCAATATATTTCTTAGGTTTAACAAGATGTCGAATTCGCTTCCACTTTCAGAAGCTTGAAATATTATATAATTGGGAAAAACCCGATTTAAGCATTTTTCGATATTTAAATGGGGCGGGGGGTGCAAGGTATTGCTAAATTTTTCACGAATTCCGACAAATCTTTTAGGTTTGATGATATCGAATTCGTTCTTACTTTTCTTGAATCTTTTATTGAAAGAAAAATACGTAAATAAATAAAAAAAATGTGGCAATAGTCTGGGCGCAACTTTATATTTATTTTTTTTTGGTTGAACTCCGGAACACGTTTAATACTGAGATACTGTAGGTTACTATAACCAACTGACAACCTAAAGAATAATCAGGAGGCTATTTGGAACGTTATTTTTTAGGTTATCAGTCGTATATTAACCACATCTCTGCAATAAATGCATTCCGGACTTCTACCTAAAAAATAATAAAGTTGCGCCAAGATTTTTTTTATATTCACTCCTTAAGGGCGGCACTCCCTTAAGTTTTAAGTTTTTGTATATATTTTGATATCTCTACCATTCTTCTTAAGTCTTTTAAAATGTCGAATTGGTTTTTACTTCTATAAGCTGATTATTACTTTATTATTCAATAATACAGTATTTTAATTTTTATTTAAATTTTTGTATAAAGAACCACTTATAAACGTTGAAGTAGTGTTACATTTCAATTTTGACCGTGTCCCAAAAACGCGATTGATGTTATAAGGGTGTCAGTAGGTAGCATCAACACTTCTGTCGCACCTCGACTTTTTCCCGAAAAATAATAATGTTGCGCCCAGACTGTTGGAAGATTTTTTAATCCGTTTAAAATTCCTAGTAATGAATTGGAATTGATTTGGTGCAAATGTAGCAAGAAACCTCGACAAAAGAATTACTTGAAAGAACCGTTTTGCATAATACATCAGTTGAAGATTCAATGCAAGCCGACGACGAAACAACACCTTCGGGCCTAATCCAATATATTTTTCTAACTGGCCTATTGAGTGAAAGTTTTTCAACTGGCATACCCTAAATGGCAGTAACCAAGGCAACGATCGTTCCTAGTAGGGATTTCGTGTGGAAGTAATATTTAGCTTTTAGGTTGCTTCACTATGAAAAAAAATCAATTTAGTTAATTATAAATGAATCAACATAATATAATAAAATCGGGATTGCTGCATATGCAATATAAATACAATTTTTCCATTCTTTATCAGAATGGACTTTAATATTTTCTAAAATTCTTATAAAAATAAATTCGTTCACATATTTGCTCATTGTTTGTTTATATTGTAGTGTCTTCTAAGTGTGTTTCCTGCGGATAATATCACTTCTTACCTGTTTTCCCCGCAACTGCTTTCTTCTTGATATCTGTTTTAGTTCCACCTTTATAAAAGAAAATGTGACCTACAATCCCCGGTCTCCCCTACTCCCATGCACGAAAGGCAGAACGGCACAGCACAGGCTTAGTACTGGTGCCAGAGTTGCCAGTACTGGCTAATGTTCCGGGTCCAGTATGTGGTCTAGACCGAATCATTGCGGGGCCAATGTCGATTCGATCACACCGGTCCTACTCTTGGTGCAAACTCTAGCCCGATACTAACTGCCAGTTTTGGGGCATCGTGAATACCCACTATTAAGCCATACTTCAGTTTCAGTACTGAGATGAATCCAAAATTAGTCATTCCCCGGTATCTGCGTGAGTGTCGGTCATATACTGATGGCTAGTATTGCTTCGGAGCCCGCTGGAAGCTCTAGGCCAGTCATAGGAACGCAGACGATACGGAGTAAATTTTTTCTAATTTCTATGTAATCCGTCCGTCTAGCCAATGCCGAAAAAGCTTAGACATCAATAATGTGCCAATTTTAGCCCGACATACGCCCAGCAACTCGCACCAAAGTCGGCTCAGATCAAAATATATATATACCGTGGGAGTACTGAGATTGGCACAATACTGGTCTGGTGGGTTGTCAGTACCAAAACAATACCGCTCGACAAGTCTTGGCGGCCAATGCAATGCCAATTATGGGCCGCGTAGGCAACTCTGGCTATACACCGGCATTCGCACATGGGCTCATGGAGTAACATATAAAGACCTATTATTGCCGAAGAGAACGAAGACAAAACTATTGCTTATGCTGGAATCTCCTATCAGATGAAATAAGAAACTCTATTAGTCCGCAAAATTTTAAAGTAAAAAAAATTAGGTACTATTAATATGCAGTGCTAAAATCATGATATAATGACCGTTAGTAATAACAATTTTAATTTTTTAGTCCCCATTTCTCACATTTTCCAATATAAGCCCATTTTGAATAAAAAATTTACTATATATTTCTTTCTTATATCTACTCACCCCTAAAAACAAGGTGTTTTTCGTTATACGGAAAAGGTGCATTCAAATGTGTAAAAATGTCGCGATATAATTTATCAAATAGCGTTAATAAAAAAAATCCCTTTGCGTCGCCTTAAGGGTTGAACATCGAAAAAATCTGAAATAAATTTTTGACCCAAAAATTTAACACTTGAATAAAACTAATGTAGTGCAAGTGGGTAGAAGTAGGTCAATCAAACACAATGTTTTATTATTAGAAAAATTAATTTAAATATGCCTTTGTGGTAGATAAAGCCATTTCTAAAAAAAACTAATACTTTCGGACGTCATGATAGTAGAAAATTCAACAACACAAATGTCAATTTGGGTGATGATGTCGAGGACGCAATTCAAAAATAAGAACACTGATTGATCGAGTAATAAATTCCAAGTTAAGCACCTGCCCCTTTCCCATAGATATATATATCAAGAAAGTATAATGTTTAACATGCGACACTAGCAAAAAGGAATATTATTATATTAAAATTAGAACCTATTTATTTAACACCCACACCCTTTCAAATGAAAGTATAAATGAAAATTTACTGTAAAATTTATTATAAAAATTAATTGCTGACATTTATTGCAGATCGCAAAAAATAGTTTTACATGGAGTTTAAATTTTGTTGTAGCATAGTATACCAATGTGTTGATTTCGCTGGCACCTTCAAAACTTATTTATTGTTTTTGAAAAGCATAAAACACTATAAATCAGACGAAAAATACCAATGACTCTTAATATTTTCGGTTTAAAAAATTCGCTCGGTATTCTGTCGATCAGATCAGTTCGCAAGTTGTACTACAACAGAAATATATTTAGAATATCTTGGCTTTAATAAAACGCGTCTCTTAATAACCATTAAAAAAAATCTTTGTGCAGACTGTCTCCAGGGAATTAACTCCTCAAAGCATTTCAGCTTTTCTAAGGATTATAATTTGACAATTTTAAATTAATGTTGATATGGTACATATGCTTGTCATTTGCTGTATAGTCCGAGCTATTTCCAGAATGGCAATCCTTTATTGCAAAATAACTTTTTCATGATGACTAAGTGGATTTTTTTTATAAAATTTGAAAACTTTTTTTCAAGAAATTTTTAGAATTTAATGATTTCGATTAGTAGGTATTTGGCTTATGATCTGAATGCCAGCGGCAGCGTTATGATAGAAACAAATTTGTTATTCGTCCTCCAATAAATATTAGATTAATAATAATTGAAGACGATAATGTGGAACGTAAGGGTAATTTGAATTTATTTTGAAAGATAGAAATAGAAAAAGAAGCGCACATTTTTGTGACTTTTACCTTCATAAAACCTTTATTGATCGTAAAAAGGGAATGATTTATTTTCCCGATTTTCGAATTTAAATTCCAAAATGAACGTTCTATTTTAGGTCTTGGGGTGACTGTATCAACCGCATTGGGTTTAATTTTTTTGTAATTAAAGTTAGAAGTGAATGATACTAAGACGCTTAATATGAACAGGATCAAACTTATCTATACGAAAGTAACTTTAGTGACCTTTCGCTTAGTCATGGTAAAACTATCTTAAGAGGAGTCTTATAGGGTCAAACCTCTCCATTTTATGAGAGACGCGTATAAAATGAAAAAAATCGTAACTTTATTATTTTTTGGAGAGAGGTCCGAAACGCGTTTAATGCTGAGATACGGTGTAGGTTGCTATGCGACTCACAACCTAAAAAACAACATTCCAAAAAAGTCGCCTGATGGTTACTCTTTAGTTTGTCAGTCGAATGATGCAGAGTGCAGTGCACTTCATCTTAGCATTAAACGCGTTTCGAACTTCTACCCAAAAGAAATCTAAGTTTCGCAGATCTCAGCAACCGCTTATGTTAGGAAGCTGAAACTTGGAATTTATATAAAGCTTCAATAGTGGACCCATTTGCAAAAATATATGTTGATATGGGTGAAAGGGTATGGGAGGGGGGGGGGGGAAATAGTGCGTCCGAAACGTTTGAAAGGCGAGATCGAGACATTCTAAAATCCATATCTCGTAAACGGTTAATGTCACGAAATTAAAACTTAATAATCATCTGTAGGTATACTAGGAGAATAGATCGGAAAAAATTTTTTGAGAGGGTGCAGTGACGTACGGGGGTGGGGGTTGAAAAACTTTAGATTACGATATCTCATGAACAAATTGTACTAGAGAAATAAAATTTGTTTCTTGTATAAAGGTTGATAAACAAAGTTTGCTGAAAGTAACATTTTTTTAGGGGGTGGTGGTGCATGTAAGTGGCGGGGGTAAGCATTTTTTTAAAGAATCACGTCTTATATCCCAAAAACAGTGTAAGATAGATGCCTAAAATTTTTACCAGAATGATGAGGGTGTAGAGGGTGAGGGTGTAGAGGGTGAGGGTGGGGGAGGGTGAAAAGTAAGAAGTTCCAATTTTTATATCTCGAGAACCTATAAGGATATAAAGCTGAAACTATTTAGATAGAACTATAGTAGTAGCATGTTGGAAAAATATAATTTTGTATAGGGGTAGTATGGAACGGAAGTGGGATGTGTTTTTCCTAACTGTAGAACGGCCTACGCTAGAAAGTTGAAATTCGGTATGTATATGTAAATCAACTACAAAAGTAATTCTGACTAAAAAAAATTCAAATATCCATTGGCGTTCGGAAGTGGGGCAAAAAAAAAGATCAGTGAAAATGGAATGCATATATTTTTACGATTTTCATCATATCTATTAGGTCTTTCCAAATATTGAATCGTTTTTTTTTTGTGCGGGTTCTTCATATAAGTACCTGAAAAGCATTTTCAGGATTTTTTGAAATTCCACCCCGAAGGTGATGTAAAGGGGATATATACATTTTGTCGAATTCAGCCGTATCCCTCAGGTCTGATTAGATATCGAATAACTTTTCACTTGCACGGGCTTTTTTAATAATCACCTAAAACTTGCTTTCAGGTTTTTTCCTTTTTCAACCCCTAAGAGGGTAAAAATGGGTTGAACACGTTTTCACGAATTCCGTCATATCTCTTAGGAGTGATAAGACATCGGATTGGTTTTTACTTCCTCTGGCTTTCTTTATATATATCTAAAAACTCATTTCAGTATTTTTGGATATTCAACCCCAAAGTGGGTGCAAGGGGGGTTTTCACAAATTCTTACATATTTCTTAGTTCTAATGAGATATCAAATTCATTTTTACTTCCTAAGGCTTCCTACATAATCGTCAAAAAGTTGATTTCAGGATGTTTGTTATTCAACTCCAATAGGACGTATGGCTTTCGATATATTTCTACAGATTGATGTGATATTAGATTGGTTTGCACTTCCACAGACTTTTTATATAATCGTCTACAAACGTATTTCCGATTTCATGTAATGGCCCAAAACCAAATCACGAAAAACCTTCTAATCGCATAACAACTGATATTATACTAGGACTAGACCTCGTCCCGGAGTATGACTCAATTATGTAATTCATATGTTATATGTGGCAGCGGCGTAAGTATCTAGCGCGACCCCATTCTAACCGCTTCCCGAACTTTTTTTTAGGTTTTCAGTCACATAGTAAACTACACCGCATCTCAGAATTAAACTCGTTCCGAACTTCTACCCAAAAAATAATAAAGATTTTTTTTATTTATTTACGTATTTTTTTTATCAATAGAATATTCTGTAGAAGTAAAAGCAAATTCCATCTCATTAAACCTAAAAGATTTTCGGAACTCGTGAAATACCGAAAAATACTTAAATCGTTTTTTCCCGTTTATATTTAGAGCCTGCCCAAGTGAATGCGAATTTGATATCTCATTAGACTTAAGAAATATATCGGAATCCGTGAAAATGTACACAACAACATTACACCCCCTCAGGGGTTGGATATCAAAAAATGTTGAAAAACATTTCTACAAAGAGCCAGCAGATGTAAAATTAATTTGATAACTCGACATGTCTAAAAGATATAACGAAATTCGTGAATATGTGGAAAAACCGCTTTTCGCGGAAATTTTTTCCTATCAAAAATTCTATTTTTCTTGGATACATCTGTAGTGGCTCTATATAGTCGCAAATTTTTAGCTTTCTCTGGTTTGTGGTGTTTGAAAAATAAAAATCTAACTTCTTTCATCATCACTCCCTTCACCAGCACCTCCTGCTTGAAGTCTACTGGGCTTAACTCATCCAAAATTTCTAAGATCATATCTTGTACGGTTCTTGAGATATAAAAATTAAACTTTTTGCAAAATGGCCCCCACATTCATGCTCTACTTTCCATCAAAAATTTTACATTGAATGGACTCCACTTGTAATCCTTTATAGACAAAACAAATTTTATCTTCCTGGTACAATTGGTTCCAAAGATATTGTAATCCAAAGTTTTTTACGGCGGCGTCTACGGCGGACAGACGGACTTTTTTTTGCTCCTTTGTGGTTTACTAGTCTTAAAACGTGAAAATGCAATAATTTTTTTTGGAATTTCACGACGATCACAATACTTTATTATTAAAAAATAATAAATTAAAACACTTTATTTCAATCCACATAATAAGTTAAGCCACTTTAAACGAAGATCCCATCCCGTCCCGTCTCTCCGAGTGTTGCAAGCATAGAGGAGTTTCCATGAATGTTTTACAGAATCAAATTGTTTGTACTTTTTATAGGTATAGTACAAACTTATTTATTCTTTACTTACAGTCAGACTAAATTAAATATAAAATCAATTTACGAAAAAAGTAGTATTACTCTTCAGCCTTACAGTTTTGCTTTTCCAAACTGGCAATACTAAACCTGTTTAATTATCAAATCATTTCATTTCATCATTCAAAAAAATCAGACTAAAGGTTACATCAAGAGAGAATCTGACAATCCAGGAAGAATTGGCCCCTCTTTCCGAGACGTTGCCCTTAGAAATATTTGTATTGAATGGATTAAGGTCAACTCATGCACAAACACTACCTAGTACCCACAAAAATGTCAGAACAGATACGATACAGATTTTCGGTACGCTCATTTACACGAACTTGTCTGGAGAAATCTAATTTTTTAATGACTATTGTGTGGTAGATAGTTACTCGAAGAGTTCGCATACCATAAATGCAAAAATTAAAATTTCGTACTTTTACAGGAGAGTTACCTAAAGTGGTGAAGGGATTTTGTTCAATAACAAATTTAAGCTTAGTTTAAAAAACTGTGACTAGTAGTATTTTGACCTCGTTAGTGAAATACTCTAAAGCTATCCCATCAAATGAATGCACAATTTGTTCAGATACTATTGTGCGTTAACTACTCGAAGGATTTGTGGTAGACAGTTCGGAGTTAATCGAACTTTTAATCAAATACTTATTCATAACATGAAACACAAGAAAACGCCATTCCCGGCTTTTACATTGGTGACCCCGACATTTCGCTCATTAACGAACGACTTAATGCATTACAAACTTTTGAAGTTAGATTAAAAGTTAACCTTCTTATTCGCAGTCCATGTTACTGTAATAGAAAGCCTTAAATGGAAAAAATTTATTTGCCCGCTTTTTCTTGGTGCTAACCTAACCAGGTGCTTATAATGCTTAGAGATTATTCCAGGGCTGACATAATCAAAATTTTCTTAGTAGATTAACAGAGGTATTGCACGCTATACATACCGGGCCGAAACTAATCGTAAATAATTTTCTACAGAAAATTAGCAGTTACAGATTTAAAGCAATGAAAATAGAACTTGACAAATTATTTTATTTTTGGCTAGTCGTTCGACAGTTCACTGACATTTTTGCAATTTTCTGAAAAAAAAAATATTAAAAAATTGTTCTTATTTTTGCTAGTTGCGACGTCTAGCTACATTTATTTTTATTGGAAACATTTTAACAATAGACTATTTCTGCTCAAGTACCATTGTTTTCGATAATCACCCAGCAATTTAAATTGGAATATTGTTCGTTTTAGTATTTCGTTATTAATAACTTAGTTTGGGGCACAATATTGAAATGGGAATATTTTTAGCGCTATTTAATAAATGCCAATACAAGATTAATGTGCGTCAGTTTGAATTGTGTTGCAGAAAAATATTGTGTATCGAGTCCTGGTAAGGAGAGCCAATCATACCGAGACTCTATTGGAGCAGCATTGAAGGCGGAAAAATATATATGTTTGTGGTACTAACTTCAGGGTTAGAAACATATTTTAGATCAATAATATTTAAACTTAATTCTGATTCTATATATCCACATATATCACAGGTCAGCATCAAAAATTATCAGCGATGTAGATTTACTTTTCTATGACAGTTTTTGGTGCCGAGTCCAAAAAACGCATCATTATTTTCATAACAGAAATGAAGCGATATGATGCCAGCTAATTAGAATGCATGTTAGTGAGTGCAACCAGTTACAGCGATATCGCGACACTCTGATTGTGTCGCTTTGGTAGTCTAAAGCAGAATCAAAGTAAACGCGATGCGCGCGCGTTAAGCGATGCGACGCGATAACAGCTGATTAGAATGCATGTTACTGAGTGCAACCAATTAAAGTGATATCGCATCGTTGTAATCGCGTTGCTTTTTTAATAGTATATTTTTGATTTTGACACTAGCATTGATTGTATTTCGTATTTTTTACAACAAAAGATACTCGTAACAAACGGCTAACAAATACCGGAAAATGAATGCTTATACAACAAAAAACAGGCAATGTGTTTGCCGGCTATGAACAAAGTATTTGATAATATTACTTGACAGGTGCGGGAAGCAATTCAGCGCACTCACTATAACTGGGTGTCGCGATATGGCACCACGTAATGCGCTCATCCGTCTGACTGTAATTTCACCTTTAGTTTCTTGCTTAATGTCTTAAATATAAAAGGATAAGGAAGAAACGCAAGTTCCAAAACTGTAGGGAAAAAATTTCGGTGAATTCCCGGTAACTAAAAAAAATTATTCGTGTAGCCGTACACTAAAGTATGTACGGCTACACTAAGGAGTAAGAAAAAGATGATATTGTATGAGGCTTAAGGTGGAATTATAATGAACGCGATGCGCTAACCTTAATTGTTACAATCCGATGCAATCAATAACAAAGATATTGCATCGCTATAAGCGCATTCGTTTGATAGTATATTTTCTACAATATTTTCGACGCTCGTGTAACGCGCTTTGAACTTTACGTCGGTTGTAGCTCGAATTCTTTACATAATATAGATCGCAAACGGCAAATAAATGGTGTAAAATTAATGTCTATACTATAAAACAGTCTGGGCGCAACTTTATTATTTTATGGGTAGAAGTCCGAAACGTGTTTAATGATGAGATGCGGTGTAGGTTACTATGCGACTGACAACCTAAAAAATAACGTTCCAAATAGCCTCAGTTTGGGAGCTACGCGCCTTCAAACGATTTTGCGTACGGCGTATACAGCGGACAGACGGACATTTTTTTTTTTTGCCTTTTTGGTGTTTACTAGTCCTAAAACGTGTAAATATAAAATTTCAGGGTAGCAAATTTTTTTGAAATTTCAGGTCGATCACAATACTTTATTATTAAAAAATAATAAAGTAAAATCTGCCAATGGTCTGGGCGAAACTTTATTCTTTTTAGGGTCAAAGTTTGGGAGCGATCAAAGTCGGAGTGTAGTATATCATCAGTTGTTTCGAGATTATGACTTTTCTTGGAAAGTTAATTTTGTTCTTAAAATAAAAATATTTAAAATAGAGATAACCTATTGTATATCTCATCAGAACTAAGGAATGGCATAAATTGTGAAAACATATGCAAACCCTTGGGAGTTGAATATCGAAAAATTGAGAAATAGGTTTGTAGGCGATTATATGAAAAGTCTGTGGAAGTGAAAAGCGATCTAATATCTCATCAATCCTAAGAAATATGTCGAAGCTTTGAAAAGCATACAACCCCCTTACACCCCTTAGGATTGAATATCTAAAAATTCTGAAATTCACTTTTTTGCGCTAATATAGGAAACCTTAGGAAGTAAAAATGAATTCGATATATCATCAGATCTAAGCAATATGTAGGAATCTGTGAAAACATATGCAACCTTCTTAAACCCACTTGGGGGTTGAATATCCAAAAATTTTGAAAGGAGTTAATAAATAAATATGAAGACAGCACGAAAAAGTAAATACCAATTCAATTTCTTAACACTTCTAAAAGAAGAAAACGTGTTCAACCCTTTTGTACCCTCTTAGGGGATAAAAAAGGAAAAAACTTACAAACAAGTTTTAGGCGATTATTACGCAAGCCCGTGAAAGTAAAGAGATATTCGATATCGATCAGACCAGGGGGAAATGGCATAATTCGTGAAAAAGTATACAACCCCTTTACACCCACTTAGGGGTCGAATTTCAAAAAATCCTGAAAACACTTTCTAGGTAATTATATGAAGAAGCTGTAGAATAAAAATGAATTCAATATTTGGGAACAACCTAACAGATATGTCGAAAATCGTAAAAATTATATGCATTCCATTTTCACTGATAACTTTTTTCGCCCCCCTTCCAAACGCTAATGGATATTTGAAATTTTTTTTATCTAAATTACTTTTCTAGTTGATATACATATAAATACCGAGTTTCAACTTTGTAGCATAAGCCGTTCTATAGATAGCAAAAACACCCCACTCTCGTACCATGCTACTCCTATAAAAAATTATATTTTTCCAACATGCTACTACTATAGCTCCATTTAAATACCACGTTTCAGTTCTATATCATTATAGATTATCAAGATATAAAAATTAGAACTTTTTCATTTCCCCCTCCCACACTCTCACCCTCTACACCCTTTTCCACTATTTTTTTTCTTCTGCTAGGGGTCTATTGGGCCTACTTCTGGTAAAATTCTAAGCATCTATCTTACACTGTTCTTAAAATATGAGACGTGACTTTTTAGAAAAATTCTTATCCCCTCCACTTTCATGCTCCATCGCCCCCTTAAAAAAAATTACTTTCAGCAAACTTTATTTGTCAACCTTAATACACAAACCGAATTTTATTTGTCTAGTGCAATTGGTTCGTAAGATATCGTAATATAAAGTTTTTCTCCCCCCACCTCCGCACGCTACTGCCCCACTCAAAAATTTGTTTTCAATCTATTCTCCTAGTATATCTAGATATGTTTCTTAAGTTTTAACTTTGTGACATTAACCGTTTAGGAGATATGGATTTTAGAATGTGTCGATCTCGGGTTTCGATCATTTCGGACGCATTATTTTTCCCCCAACTCCCACACCCCTTCACCTATATCGTAAAACATGGAAAGAAGTATAATCTAAAGCTGAACAGGTTATATCAAAAATTGCAACAATAATGAAAGACAATTTCCTTACATTAAAGTACTATGCAACTGCCAACAAATAGAAAAGGTAAAGGAAACAAAATACTTAGGATTGATTCTTCAGAAAATAGCGTAGAATACAAGGCTAGAGTATTAATAAATAATCTAAGTAATGACATTGGTCCACTAATTTATACTAAGTTAAATAATAAAAGTTTTGCAAGAAAAATTAAAATTATAATTAGAAATATTGAAAGAAAGAAATTTGAAGGCGAACTACTAACTCCACTTTATTTAAGGAAATGATAAACGCATATGATTAAATTCAAATTCTTCATTTAATTCATTACTACAAAATTATTTGCAAATTATACTCATTATAAATTGTTTAGTATACAACACTGACAATAACCAATTTAGTTTTGACCACCCAGATATCGGGAACAGGACAACTTCGAAATTCACGTTCGAATAGTCTAAATTGTAAAGGCTACTTTGAATAATAAAAACTGTAAAGGCCACATTCAATTTAAAATTGTATTAAAGTCAAAATTGCATCGAACCCAAAATTGTATTGAATTCAAAATTCAATTGAATTTAAAATTCCGTTGTAAATAGTTAAAATTCTTTTGAAGTTCAAATTGTAGAGGATCACCTTAGATCCGTAACCCAAAAAGGGTCCGAATCAGAACAAAAGAAATAGATTTACACAAGTTGTATAAGTACCTTATCCAACCAACAACCCAAGTACTTTTTATACTCTAGATGAAATCATATAGAGTATTATAAGTTTAATCCAGCCCAAAAGTTTGTAACGCATAGAACCAAGCCTCGGACGAAAAAAAGTTATATATTATTTTTTGTTTATTTGTGGCCAAAAACCTCAAATCCGCCTGACGTCCGTCCGTCCGTCTGTCCGTTAGCACGATAACTCAAGAACGCCTTCACCTAGGATCATGAAATTTTGAATCTGGATGTTTGGTTGAATTTGTAAGGCTAAGTTCGTTAACGGGCAAAATCGTCCTACTCCTTCGGGTAGCTGCCATACAAAATGTCCTTAAAACATGTGTTTAAGAATATTGGTCGATAACTTCAGAAGGGTTTAAGCTACGTCTTTGAAATTTTGTATGTGTTATTTTTCCAATAGTTGGAGCTAAATATATGATTATGAAGAAAATCCTTTTAGTCCTTCGTGTAGCTGCCATACAAATATCCTGTCAAAATGTATTCACTTAATTTACAAAACTTTTAGCGACGAATTCGGAATTTTGTACAGGTTAGTTTTGAGTGAAAAGGAAGTCGGAGTTTACTAATCAGCGAAATCCTTTTACTCCTTCTGGTAGCTGCCATACAAAATGTCCTTAAAACACGTCTTCAAGAATATTGGTCGATAGCTTCAGAAGGGTTTAAGCTACGTCATTGAAATTTTGTATGTGTTATTTTTCCAATAGGTGGAGCTAAATATATGATTATGAAGAAAATCCTGTTAGTCCTTCGTGTAGCTGTCATACAAATATCCTGTCAAAATGTATTAACTTAATTTACGAAACTCACAATAACTCAAGTAATCTTTTAGCTACGAATTCGGAATTTTGTACAAGTTAGTTTTGAGTGAATAGGAAGTTCGAGTTTACTAATCAGCGAAATCCTTTTACTCCTTCTGGTAGCTGCCATACAAAATATCCTTAAAACACGTGTTCATCAATATTTTCCAATAACTTTTGAACGCTTCAAGCTACGAATTTGAAATTTTGTACACGTTTATTTTTGAAGGATTCCAAGGAAAAGGATAAATATGTAAGAAATCGAATGAGTCCTTCCTGCTCCTCCCATGTGAAAGTCCTTTAAAAAGGACATTTTTTTCGATGACTTACCCAGTTCAAGATATGAAATTAAACACTGAATATTGTCTTTTAGTTTTGAGTAGCAATCTAATAGCAGTCCTTAATAAAGGACATACAACATGCACACACGTAATTCTACTTTATACCCAACTACAATATAAATCGGAGTTCAGTATTCATCTAGAGTATTATACGATTGGCTTGCAGCCGATCGTGACTGCAGTATGTTTTCATTATCATCTCGAACAGTGCGGATGCTCAAAGATTAGCGTAAGTTTTCTTAAAATTAAATTAAATTTATTCAATACAAGAAAGTGCGTTTTAATAGTGAAGAGGATCCTGTCGATTGTTACAAGTATAATCAACAGTTGAAATCGGCCAAAACCTAGCCGGTGTGTTAACGTGGAGAAACTCCATCGAGATTTGTCTCACTTCAAGGTGCCTACCCAGTCTATTTACAAAAAAAATTTCAATTCAATAGCTCAAAGGGTTTGGCAGCTACGAGCCTTCAAACGATTTTGCGTACAGCGGTCAAAGTACGGCGGACAGACGGACTGAATTTTTTTTTGCTTTTTTCGTGTCTACTAGTCATGAAAAGTGAAAAAAACATTTTTTTTTTTTAAATCGATTAAAATACTGTATTATGAAAATCATAAAGTAAAATTGGTAATACGTTTGCAGACTGCAGACAGAACAGTTTAGTATTTGATAATATCATCTGACAATTGCGGAAGCAATTCAGCGCGCTCGCTCGCCACTTTATTTTTGAAGAAGTTTGTTTTACAAGCAACGTTTTGAATATGCTTGATTCGTAAGTCCATTTAAAAATTAAATTAATTGCGACGCCAATATCAACTCTTACTGAAAATATTCCGCGAAGTATATCCTCAGCTGTAATGGTAAGAGTTCTTTGCTGAAAAAAAGATTGGAGAAATAGTGAGCAGAAGTTTCACTAGCAATTACCTGAGAAATGTAAATTGTAAACCGAATTCGTCTTAAAATGATTAAATTAAAACGGAGTATACCTTCTATCGAAGGTATATTAGTCCTCTGATAGTAGGGACGACTACCTAACAAAGATCTTAGATCATAATCCGGACTGGGAACAGGTAGCCAACTGTTACGATACCTTCTTCGCCCGTCCTCCAAAAATAACATATGTGTATCCATTTAGTGTGCTTTCTTTATCATGGGGATAACATTAGCCGTAATCTATTTCGTCTTTCTAAATCCTGTATTCTACTCTACCACATTCTGTACTGCGATTTATTTTCACTGCGAAAAATAGTTCTTAGTATCAACTTAAATAAAAGTATCCAAAATTCAACATTACCGGTATGGCGTTACTGGGTTCTTACTGTTTAATGTTTATTATTTATGAAATTCAAAATTTATAAATTGTTAAATTTAAGCTAAAAGCTGGACATGGAGCATATTTTTGGAACAAAATGTGTTCAAAATCTTAGTATAAAATTATTTCTTATTTTTTCGTCATATCACGATCCATTTACATGTTCAAAATATAAACCTGAAAAATAATCCGAGGCGCCTATTTTATGGCCATTTTTCCCAAATCTCGTTAAAAATCCATTTTGTTAGGGACGAATTCGTACTACGGGTCCTTTGCAAAGGTGACCATAAAACTTAATAAGAATTAAAAATCATCCGTTTTAAGGTACACTAATTGACCCCAGTTAAGTTTTCGTGGTATTCAGTTCAACATCTGCAGATTTCCAAGATGGGTTAACTGGCCTGCCGAAGTACAGGTAATCTTTGTCATATTTTGTATAGAATATAAATAGCGGGTCCTAGCAAAAGAATTCATCAGTTCAAAATTTCAGTTTCTGGCAAAAGCAACGAAGATGTGTTCTAAAATTATTCAGTTCTTCAAGAAATTGTTTGATAAGAAGAAGAAAGTTACTGACTTTAAGATGGAAAGATCGCTCATGTTGGTGAACAGCACCAATACTCTACTGGGCTATTTTGACGAGTATTTCGTGGTTCAAGGAATATACGATTTCGCCGAGCGAGATGCTTACATCGATCAATGTCTAGTCGACGGATGCGTTAATCTCGCCGGTAAACGTTTAAGTCAAATTCCCTGCGAAATTGCCGATCGTTTGGCAGATCGAGTATCGATTTTAATGTTGGATAAAAATAATTTCAAAGATTTGTCCTTCCTTGTGTTCTTCGGGCGTCTGCAACATTTGTTTCTGAACAAGAATACGAATCCGAGCTGGGCCACGCTTCCGTTCATGCCGCACCTTATAAGTTTGCAGTGAGTATTGCTATTTTGTGTACATACCCTTTAATGCATTTTACAATGTTTTTTTTCCAATTTCAGTCTAAATGGATGCCATTTAACCGATATGTTTGACTGGATACAACAAATTCGCCACCAATGCCCGAAAATCCAATTATTATCGATGAAGACTAGCTATTTTCGAAAAACCAGAGTTACTCCAGAGGACGCTATTAATCGCAGACGAACAATTATAAATATGCTACCGGGACTGACTAACCTGGATGGTGTGCCAATTAGCGAGTTGGAGCGGGAACAAGCGAAATTGTATCAGTCTATTGTGAGCAAGAAGAAGATAAATTTTTGTTTTGTTTGACGTGAATTTCAAACGGGTTTTGCTTTTGTATAACCACGTTTTACCGAACAGTTCAATTAGTACGGATTTTCAAATCTGAATGATTTTTCATTCAACCTTATTTAATTTATAGTACAATCTTAGGTAGTTTTAATTTTAATACAAAATTCTTGCCAGCATAAAATTTTCAAAAATGTTTTCAATAAAATATAATAGAAAAATATAATTAAAATTTTTTAATACAAAACGAAATTTCCGGGATAAGGTCCTCGTGTTACTTGTCGCTGGTACTTATAACTCGTCACAGGTTTCTGAATTGAAATTATATTTTAGAAGAAGCCCCTTCATTTTCCATATTTGACACAAGTTACTGAAATAGCGAATTATTTTGTTGTGTAAAAGGAAGCGGTTAGACAGAAGTACTTAACCGCATCTTCGTGCAAATGTTAGCAACACTTCCTTGGGGATTCAATATCACAAAATTAAATAAAAACAATTTAGGCAATAACGTAGTACATAGAAGTAAAAACCAATTAGCTACCTCATCAGACCTAAGACATATGGCGAATTTTGTGAAAACGTGTACGTATATTGTATTCCACCATATGTGAGTTGAATTTCGAAAGATCGGTTTTTAAGCAATTACAAAAAAAACCAACATTTTATCACAACAGAACTAAGACGTATGTTGGAATTCGTGACAACGTATGCAACCCCTTTAAGCCGCCTTCGGAGTTGAATATCCAAAAAACCTGAAATACGATTTTAGGCGAACCCGAGGAAATATTAACCAATTCGGAATTTGACGGGACCTACGAGATATGACAGGATTCGTGAAAACATGTCCAACTTTCTTACACTTTATTAGGGGCTAAAAAGGAAAAAAATTCCTTAAAACTGGGGCCATATGATGTATTCCGTCGCTAGTCGTTCGCTGCCAACTTCACAGATGTTGATATAATGTAAACCGACGTGACGTTTGATTTGAACGTCGCCGAGTAATGTATGTAGATGTTTGCATGGGCGCCCATACAACATTTTATAGGGAGGGGCAGAACTATGGCTTATAAAAGGAGTTTGCAATTTCGAGATGAATGTGGATTTCACTCAGTTAAGAATCATTGAATCGTGTCTGACAAACCAAAAGAATATCAGCGCACCGGGAGATAGAGAAAAAATTTAGAGAAGCTAAAATTTTACTTAGAATCTGTTAGTAAGTAAGATCCCCTAACTTCTTCGGATACATCGCATACAAAATTTCTCGAAACAAGTGATGACAGTTATGTTCTGGATTTTAAAAATTTCGCACGATAAACTTTTTTTAATTAAATATTGCAGGAACTGACAATATTGCGGTACTCTTTCAATTAGCTACCATACAAAAGTTACCTAAAAATTTTGCATATTTGAAAACACCCTCTTTCCCAGCACAAAGTCGAAAGGATGTATAAAAAAAGTATATGAGCGGATGGGAAACCATTAATACCTTCGGGTTTTCCTGTATTTTTCATAAGTCATATCAAGCTTCTATGAAAAACAATGTCCTTAGCTTATTAATCTTAATTTTATTTGTCTACTTACATTTGAATTATTACATTCCAATTTTAAATGCAAATAAAAAGGTGTTTTGCTTTAATTTTTCATTGAAAACAGTAAACGGTGTTGATTTAGTAACTATGTGTAATACGTATAGAACAATTAAAAGGTCTTAATTACACTATATTGAAAAAAAAAAGAATTATTCAAGTGACGAAATGGTGTTTTGAAAATACTGGAAGGTGGAATACAGGTGGGGCAAGTGCCCCCTATATGGGCGCACTTGGACGTTTGTACCGACGTTACTTGAAAATTTTCAAGGATGTGGGTGGATGTATAAAACCAAATAAAAGGGTAAGATGAGCTGATCCTGGATGGTAGCATTTCCGGCGAGACTGTAAATGCGTAACAAAAAGGAAAATTTCAAATATTTTTTTTTATACCAGTTGCATGTAATTTAAATTTTTGCAACGACGTTATTCCGTAATATAAAAACGTTGAACGTTGCGACATTCACCATGAACGGAATTTTGAACGATTCAACGTTCCTTACAACATACGGCCCCTCTTTTCGGGCGATTACATAAAAAGCCCCGGAAAAGTAAAAACTTAGTTAATATCTAATCAGACCTAAGGAATAATGCGGAATTCGTGAAAATATGGACAACCCTTCAGTGGCGAAGCGTCTATGCAACACGATTCCTTACGATGCGAATTTTACACTAAATCTCTCACACATTAATTCCTGGTCTGAACCACTTACAAATCAAAGGATTAATGAGCGCGATTTTGGGACCTACGCAACGCGGAATTTATCGATGAATTCTAAGAGTATTATAAGTTTAATCCAGTCCGAGTCTCGGACGAAAAAAAGTTATGTATTGTTTTATAGTCATCGATGGTAATACAATATTCGCCAGACACTACCTCAAGCTGTCAAAGCTTTAGGTGGAATCATTATCATGTTAGCCAATTTGATACTACTGTCATAAAACAGTTTACTTTTGAATCAACTCTAAAGGTAGAATTGCAGTGCAAGCGATGCGTATATAAGGGGTTATTCAATAGGGACATAGCATAGATCAATCATTATCAATAAATCAATTGTTTGACCTGCTGTGTGGCATATGGTACCATCTTGTTCGAACCACATATCACAGATGTCAAGTCCATCCAATTCTGACCAAAAATAGTCTTCCACTTTATTGACCGTAACATGGCGATCATTTTCATTGACGAAAAAATACGGTCCAATCACACCTCCGGCATGAAATCCACACCACACGGTCACTTTTTGTGGATGCAATGGAGTCTCTGGAAGCACATGTGGGTTTGTTGCTGTCCAATAACTCATATTTTACTTATTGACAAAGCCATTAAGCCAAAAATGAGCTTCATCGCTGAAGATGATTTTTCGATGAAATTGAGGATTTTCTTAAAAATTTTGCAGAGCCCAATCGGAGAATAATTTCCAAACGTTGCTCGTTCGTGAACTTCATCATAATAAAAATAAAATGTAAACCTTGACTGACGTTTCGATATTGACAGACCAGAAAAAAGTTTAAGGGTGCGTCTGTATTAAAATACAAAGTTCTTATGTACCTATTTAATAACCCTTTACAATCGCGTCGCGCGCGCCATATCGCGACAGTATTTATATAATAGTATAGTAAGTGCGTCGAAGCGCTTGCCCCAACTGCCAAATAATATTCATACATACCCAAATATTTTGTTCGTAGCCAGCGAACGCATTGCCTCTTCTTTTTTTATTGTACAGGCATCCATTCACGATATACATTAACCGACTGCCGTCTATTGTTGCAAGAATTCGAGACGAAACCTACCCCCTTATTCTACTTTATCCCCAACTACAATACAAAATCGGAGTTCAGTATTTCATCTAGAGTATCATACGACTGGCTTGCAGCCGATCGTGACTGCAGCATGTATTGTATCTCAAAAACACAATAGAGGCATCCTAGAAAAATAAAATGTTTGATAGTGGTAGCAAGGTGGGTGGTTTTTGTACCTCAGAAACGGCTTATGCTAGAAAGTTGGAATTTAGTACGTATATGTAGAGAAACTACATGAGTAATTAAAGCAAAAAAAGGTTCAAATTTTCAATGGGGTATAAAAGTGGAGTACAAAAAAATAGCAGTTAAAACACATTTTTACGAATTTCGTTATATCTTTTAGGCATGTAGAGTAATCAAATAACTTTACTTTTACGGGCTTTTTATATAAGCGCCTAAAAACTTTTCTCCAAATTTTTTGATATCCAACCATAAGGGGGTATAATGTGGTTGTGTACATTTTCACGAATTCCAATATATTTCTTAGGTCTAATGAGATATCGAATTCACTTCTGAAGGCTTTAAATGTAATTGGGGAAACCCGATTTAAGCATTTTTCGATATTAAACCCCCTGGTACTTCCAGTTTTCACGAATTCCGAAAAAACTTTTAGATTTAATAAGATTAAATTCGCTTTTACTTTCATGGGTTTTGCATATAATAATTTAAAAAATAATTTAAAAATTTTGCGATATTCAACCCCTAAGAGGATGTAAAATGATTTTGTACGTTTTTACGAATTCCGACATAGGTATCACTTAGGTCTGATGAGATATCGAATTATTATATATTTTAACTTGCTTTCTATACAATCGCCTAGAAATCAGTTCTAGAATTTTTTATATTCAACCCCTAAAGGACCATGTCGATATTTTATCCACTATGTTTTTATAGAAATTGAAAAAAATACTTCATTATTAAAAAATAATAAAGTAATACGCAAATAAATAAAAAAAAATCTGCCAACAGTCTGTCATTATTATTTTTAGGTAGGAGTCTGGAACGCATTTAATGGCAGTGGCGGTCATATTGCAGTTCCAAGAGGGGGGCCACTGACGTTCAGTATTGTAGAGAGAATAGGTGTGGTGGTTAGCCTAGTACAGTCAGGATGGAAATTGTACAAATGTTATGCTCGTTGCGGTTCTTACTGCTTGAAAATATCAACTTTTTCATTTCCGCATCTAATAACTAATTTACATCGCCTGATTTGGGTAATTAGATTTCGGAATCTCGACAAGCATTAACATCGCTTTGAAGACATTCCCTTGCTATTTTTTTAATTTGTCAGCTGACTATATGGTGCCAACATTTTTAATCTGTATTGTATTATTGTAAGTCTTTAAGCAATAGAAATTTAATAGCATAAAGAGGAACTAAAAAGTAAAATTATTTGATTCCAAAGCTTGGTGAACAAAATTTCAAGGCTGTTCGCTTTCATCGACAAAATTTAGAAGTCCAAAAATACTATAAAATCTCTCAAATGTATGAGAAATCTAGAATATTTTGATAGTTTTATCAAAATCTCGTAATTTCGTCAAATCTGTTCTATATTTAGTCAATGTAAACCAGCAATTTTTAAGACCACTAGAGAAGTAGTGTATTATATTTTTAATAGTTTAACTTTCATACATATTTAAAGAAACCGAAGATTTGGCATTGAAATCCGAAGCCTGTATCGTAAAATCCAAAGACTTCAGGCCGACTACGAAGAAATGATCATCCCAGTTATTAAGTTATCCTATAATACTTAGAATCTATGAAAAACATATTTTTCATCAACGTAATTTATTAAGTACGTATATATATACTATATATATTCAATTAGTCTTCTTATTGAGTTTAGATGACTGCCACCATGGCCTTACCTAGCCTACTCTCCTTATTCAAAACTTAAAAAAAATTCTCTAATACTATTTTAAATTATAATAACTTCACAAAAAATCTCGAAAAATCTGTAATACTATTTTCAATTATAATAACTTTAGATTTTGAAAACTCGAAGAGCGTGTACAACGCTCTGAAACATTTGTTTGACCATGACTATGATGTTAAATTTTTTAATTTACTTTGTAAAATTTTTAAAGATTTTTTAAACCTTGTACTATCAAGTAATTTCAAACATTTTAATATTTTGTAAAGGTAATTGTGATGAATTAAAGACAATTTCAAGGCTGTACACTAATATGGCTATTGTTTGTATATGGTAAATCTGTCCCCAAAGATTTCTTTTGCGATTCCACCCCCTGTAATGATTCTAATTAGTGTAAAAACTATATGTTTTTTATTTTATCCCGATCAGATAAGGTGGTTAAAAAAATAAAAATTATTCCGAAAACAAATTTTCCTATCCTTCTGTTCAGGTTGCTTAGATTAGCTTTTGAACTATCCTTTTTAGATTAGATTAGATTTCAAATTCATTGAAATTTGGGAATTTAATAGAATCTTATCGAAATCTTGAGATTTCGGCAAATCGAGTTTTAAATCTTTGGATGTTAATCAGTATTCAAAAAATTAATAATTATCTTATAGCTAAGTTACAACACAAGATTTCAAACTGGATTTGCAGAAATCTAGTGATTTCGACAGAACTATTAAGATATTACTGGATTACCCATATACATGAATAAATTTTTAATCTTCTTCGGGACTAGATTTTGTGAAAATAAAGGTGCTACCTGTGCCAAATCAATGATGCCGTTCCAATAGGATAGCGTTCGTACTCTATCCAAATCTTAAATACCTTAAATTCAATATTGGGCACTTAAATACCTCCTTATCAGAAGTGTTTGTTTTGTTAAATCAAATTGATTGAAGTATATTTATATTCGAAATTTAATTACTTTTCCATTGAAATATTTTAAGTTAGTAGTCTTATTTTTGATTAGGGGGCAAAGGAAGGATTAAAGAAACACCTTAAGGGAAATCAGATTTACTTACATAGTGGACACAATACGAGTATACTTTATTAGGTGTATCTAATAGTCTAATATAATTTTTCTTTTAAACAGATGAGATAACATAAATCAACATTGGTAGAAACATTTTTTAGAGCTGGGGGGCATGGCCCCTATGGCCCCCCTCTATGACCGCCACTATTTAATGGTGGGATGTGGTGTAGGTTACTATGCCACTAGCAACCTAAAGAACAACCAGTAGGCTGTTTGAAACGTTATTTTGTATAGTGTTTATTAAAGCGGCGGGCGTCACGTAGTATTTTGAAGTAAACGCAAGATTTTGAATTTTCAGAGCAGTTATTTATTTGCGAGACTTCTAAAATGATATTACCTACTGCTTTTGCTGTTGCCCAATTATTTAAGCCTCGTTTCATTTTCAAATGCAAAGCAACACTACAAACACAGCAACTCCTTTGAAGAAATAAAAATCTCACATTTAAACCATAAATCGTTTAGAAGCTTAAAAATTAAAGTACGGGCAGGTACTTTTCTCAGTACTTACAACTTCTTAATTGAAAATAATTTGCTACCGAAATTCATTTACACCTGAGCGCGTGTATAAACTTCCGCCACCTGTCGCTTGTTTCATCCCTCTCCATACCGATTAAAATTTATTATACATTTTCATTATGTAATCCCTTGCCAAATTTACATGAATATTTAGCGGCGAAAAATCACATCAAGCGTGCCAGATGTGTCGAAAGTTTCCCACCAGATAAACTCGTAAATCATCCCTAAAAATTAAATTTAAAAAGTTGTTTCTTTATTGAAACACTCAAAAAATCGGACATTCTAATTAGGTGGAAGTAGTAACTAATAAGTCATCTTCGTGCGTTGGCAGCTTGAGGCAATTTTATCTGAATTTTCTTTAAGCAATAAATTCACATGCTCCAGGAAAAATTAATTAACAACTTGTTGTAACACCTTGAAGCAAGGTATAATTGAGTAGGTGCAGCATTAATCTGACATCTCAAGTTGAGATGATGTCAAGCTTTATAAAAAGGTGCTAGATATATGTACACACCGCTTGATGAAGCATTAGGTAAAAATTGTTGAGTTGGTTTTGCTCGGGCGAATCCCGTCATATTGCCCACTGCTTGTGTTTGATCAACAAGTTGTTGAGCTAAATTTGGACTATTGTAAACAATTTTTCCAGAAACACTTGGTATCGTCATTACTATCGTCTTCTAGTGCTACTCTATACTACACCAATAGTCAGTATTCAAACACTTGATATGAAAAACCATATAATTCCAAGATGATATTGAAATCTAAAATTGGAAATCGGTTTAATTACTTCGCACTCATGGGCAATCTTATAGGGTGTTCTAAGTTAATCTGTACAGACACGAAAGCCATCGACCTGAGCAACAATTTTTACCTAGTCACATAAAAGTAATGCATTCACTATAAATTACCTTACCAGTATCCGGACAAATTCTTTGTAGTACACAAGATATTTAAAATACAAGTCGTTAAAAGAATACATCACTCACGCGCACATGCTGCAGTTTTGTATTTTTATTTATATTTATTAAAAACTTGTAGGCTCGAAGGAAAATTATATAAGTCAACATCACTTAAATCCACCAATTGAAAATGAAAGGTGAGTAAGTTCTGAAGATAAGAAAAAAATTTGCCACCTAGAGTTTTGAATATTATATAAAATCTATTTTGATTTTGATCGCACTATTCATTGAGAACTGTATTTTTTACATACCAGTCTCATTCAATGACTTTTTGTTGATAGTTTATATAGTTTATAGTTTGAACGCTGGTAATTTATTTTTTAAAGCTAGTAGCTGAATAACAAGAAGGCTATTTGGAACTGTATTTTCTTTAGGTTGTCAGTCGCATAGCGACCTGAACCGCATTTGATTATAAAACGCGTTCTGGACTTGAGTATGCTGAGTATCGAAAAAACCTCAAATTGCTTTTTAGGCGTTTATGTCAAAGGCTTGAGGAAATAAAATCCGAATGGATATCCCATTGGATCTTAGTAATATAAACTTAAACGACCTCTTTGCAACCAGCTTGAGGTTGAATATTTAAAACTCCGAAATCGAGTATAAATCTATGATATTCCCATTGTTCCATGTGTGCTCTAGCAACCCGCACGACTCATCTATGAATGACATCAGTTTCCAACAACAACAACCTTCCAATACCTGGAATAGCCTAGAAATCTCTTGACACTTGTGGCATGCAATAGATACTTCTTGTGAGTTTCACATACCCACCTCCGAATATGCTAGAAATCTCTCGTCTTAACACGTGCAGTATACAAGTGCCGCAGAGCCTACACGGGATCAGTTCTACTGTTGTGAAAGCAAGACGACGGTCAGTTCTACGCGAAAGTGTTTGTATAACTATTTTAATAGGTTACAGCGATCGATTAGTAAATGAAATCGAGAAGCGTTGCCAATTTTGTGATACAGTGGTTGCCACTTATTGTAACTACTTTGGGACCTGCCAAAATTATGAACATTATCCGAGTGATGACAATAGACGAACGAGACAAACAAATTTAAGTTATTTTATTTATTATAACATTATTTGCAATTACAGTATGCGGCAACCGCTGTAAATGAATGCGATTATTAACGTTTGTTAATAAATTTAGTCCAATTGTATTTTACTTAAAATCCCGGCGAACCCCTATCTCGCAGCAATTTTTAATATATTGTATGGAGACAAACAAAAACTAATGGGATATCTTATCGGACCTAAGACATATGGTAATATTTGTGAAAACATATATCACTACCTTAGCGGTTGAATATCACTAAGTTCTGAAATTAATTTTTAGGCGATTATGTATAAAGCACTTTCATGTGAAAACCAAGTCGATATCTAATAGTTGAATATCAAAAAATTCAGAAATTTTTTTTATGCAATTATATATAAAGCACTTAAAAGGAAAAACAGATTCGTAATTAAACCTACACGAGTATATGTTGGCATTTGTGAGTTGAACATAGAAAAATTCTGAACACGATTTCTAGGCACTTATATAAAAATCTGCCAATGGTCTGGGCGAAACTTTATTATTTTTCGGGTCAAAGTTCGGGAGCGGTCAAAGTCGGAGTATATCATGAGTTGCTTCGAGATTATTAGATTTCTTGGAAAATTAATTTTGTGCTTAAAATAAAAATATTTAAAGTAGCGATTTTTAGCCGATTAAATATTGGAAAAGCTCATGTAGACTATTCGAATTTCGGTATATTATGTACACTAAAAGCCCATAGAAGTAAAAACGAATTTGTTGCCTTATCAGACTTAAGAGATATGACGAATTGTTAAAACGTATACAAACCCCTTAATTCCACTTGGGGTTTGAATTTCGAAAAAATTGTGAAACAGGTTTTTAGACGATTTCATAACAAGCAACTTGATATCTCATGAGACACGAGGGATTTTGAAAAATTTGTGAAAACGTAAGCAAACCCTTCACAACCGCTTGGTTCGTGATTCGAAAAATCGTGAATTGGTTGGCCGTAATAATCAATTTTATATCTCATCAGAACTAAGGGATGGCAAAAATTGTGAAAACATATACAAACCCTTGGGAGTTGAATATCGAAAAATTGAGAAATGGGTTTGTAGGCGATTATATAAAAAGTCTGTGGCAGTGAAAAGCGATCTAATATCTCATCGAACCTAGGAAATATGTCGAAGCTTTGTAAAGCATACAACCCCCTTACACCCATTAGGATTAAATATCTAAAATACTGAAATTGACTTTTGGCTTATTTATATAGGAAACCTTAGGAAGTAAAAATTAAGTCGATATATCATCAGATATGCAACCTCCTTCCACCTACTTGGAGGTTGAATATCCGAAAATCCTGAAAGGAGTTAATAAATAAATATGAAGACAGCACGAGAACGTAGGAACCAATTCAATTTCTTATCCCTTCTAAAAGTAATGACGGAATTCGTGAAAACATGTTCAACCCCTTTATACCCTCTTAGGAGCTGAAAAAGGAAAAAATTTGAAAATCGGTTTTAGGCGATTATTACGCAAGCACGTGAAAGTGAAAAGATATTCGATATCTGATAAGACCTGGGGATATAGTAGAATTCTTGAAAAAGTTTACAACACCCTTGGCACCCCCTTAGGGATCGAATTTAAAAAAAATCCTGAAAACACTTTCTAAGTATTTATATGAAGAAGTCGTACAATAAAAATGAATTCAATATTTGAGAAAACCTAATAGATATGACGAAAACTGTAAAACTATATGCATTCCATTTTACTGATCATTTTTTTTTGCCCCCCCCCCCCTCCGAACGCCAATGGATATTTGAAAATGTTTTCTATCTAAATTACTTTTCTAGTTGATTTACATAAACATACCGAGTTTCAACTTTGCATCATAAGCCGTTCTATAGATAGGAAAAACACCCCCCACCCCCGTACCATACTGCCCCTATAAAAATTTATATTTTTCCAACATGCTACTAATATAGCTCTATCTAAATACCAAGTTTCAGCTTGATATCATTATAGGTTGTCGAGATATAAAAATCACAACTTTTTCCTTTTCACCCTCCCCCACCCTCACTCTCTACACCCACACTTCCAAAATTTTGTTTTCTGCTAGCGGTCTATTAGGCCTACTTCTGGTTTTAAGCATCTATCTTATGCCGTTCTTGAGATATGAGACGTGATTTTTTTGAAAAATTCTTATCCCCTCCACTTTCATGCCCCACAGCCCACTTTAAAAATTTTACTTTCATCAAACTTTATTTGTCAACCTTTATACACAGACCAAATTTTATTTGTCTAGTGTAATTGGTTCGTGAGATATCGTAATCTAAAGTTTTTCAACCCCCACCTCCGTACGCCACTGCCCCCACTCAAAAATTTGTTTTCGATCTATTCTCCTAGTATACCTAGAGATATTCATTAAGTTTCAATTTTGCGATATTAACCGTTTAGGAGATATGGATTTTAGAATGTGTCGGTCTCGTCTTTTTTGCGTTTCGGACGCATTATTTCCCCCCTACTCCCAAACCCCTTGACCTATAGCAACAATTTTTTTGCAAATGGGTCCACTATCAAAGCTCTATATAAGTTCCAAATTTCAGCCTCCCAGCATAAGCGGTTGCTGAGATCTAGAAACCAAACTTTTTCGTCTAAAATGCTTCCCCCACCTCCCCTCTTGCACCCCCACCCCTCACAATTTGTTCACTTCAAGGGGCCTACCCAGTCTATCTACGAAAAAAAATTCAACTAAACAGCTCAACGGGTTTGGGTGCTACGAGCCTTCAAACAATTTTGCGTACACCGGTAGACGTACGGCGTACGGCGTACGGCGGACAGACGGACTGAAAATTTTTTTTGCTTTTTTCGTGTCTACTAGTCATGAAACGTGAAAAAAAAAATTTTGAGGGTAGCAAATTTTTTTTTTTTAAAAATCGAAAACAGTACTGTATTATTAAAATAATAAAGTAAAAGCACGTAGAAGTAAAATTAATTCGATATCTCGGCAGACCTAAGAGATATGACGAAATTCGTGAAAATGTATATTTTTTTCCTCCTACCTCCGTACTTAAACTTTTTAGCGCAAGCCGTTCCTGAAATAGAAAAAACACCCTTAACTCCCGTAAGCTATTACACTCATCAAAAAATACAAATTTTTGGAGCGTGCCCTTACAGTGGCGTCATAAAGATACTAAATTTCAGCTTTCTACCCTTAGCGGTTCCTGAGATAGTCCAGACTTTTGTATCAAGAGGATCTTAAAATGTTTTAGAGATATAAAATTTGATTTAATTGAAAAAAAAATGTCGTGCTACATCCCGTCCACTCCCCAACTTATTTTTCGGAGTACTCTCCTTGTACACTTCTCCACAGAAACCACATTTCTTTTTTCTTGAGTAATTTTCTCCCGAGATATTGTAATTTAATGTTTTACACTCCCTAACCACCACACTCTCTTCCCTTAAAATTTTTTTAATTTTTCTAATGTACTATCCTGGTATGCCAATCATTAAGTTTCAGTTTTGTGGTGTGAACCGTTCAGATGACATGAATTTTATATTCAATCTTTCTCTCTATATTCAATCTTTCAAGCTCTTCCCCCCCTCTCCCTCTTCCCTCCCTCTTCCATCCCTCTTCCCTCCCTCTTCACTCCCTCTCCCCTCACTCTTCTCTCCCACTTCCCTCCCTCTCCCCTCTACCGTACGACTCTATCCAAGTAAACCTTTTTTTTGTAAATTGCTCCACTGTCATGGCTCTATATAAATCCTAAGTTTCAACTTACTACTAAGCGGTTCATGATACATAGAAACTACAATTTTCATCTGGAACATCCGCCCTACATTCCCTCCTTAAGAGGACCACCTAAAGGAATCCACCCAATCTACCCTCCAAATGTTTTTTAACTTATTGTCTCTAAGTGTAAGAGCATTACTGGGAGGAATTCAAGCGAAAATTTCATATCTCAGGAATGGCGCATGCTAGAAATCTGAATGCTAGTGGAATATTCAAAAATAAGTTTATTGAATAGGGGTGCGAAGCCTTTCAAAATATCGGAAGTGCACGGTGGCTAAAAGTTGCACTTTCTGATATTGATAGCTCATACCACAAAAACATGTTTTTGCGTACATTGTGTGGGTTACGCGAAAGAGCCTTCATATATCAGGACGACATTAATATATCGGTTAAAAATATTTACTGTAGATATGCTTCACGAGCTATGGAAATCAGAATATTTTAATTACAGCGCAGGATTCAAGGCACAGGACTATTTTACTCGTACTCCCAAATCCCAATTTTTTGCAACTTTTTTGTATGAACCACCTCCAGAAAATTCCATCCAAAACTAGAGCTCTACTTTTTCTACTATAAAAACGTAAGATCATATCCTCGAAGAACAGTTTCGAGGGTGTTGGTTAGCAATTATATCAACTGGGCAGTGTAGGGTAGTGAAATCCGACTGAAGAAGACATTACCATCTATTATCATCAACGCGAATCTTAGCCATTATGTATAACCAAGGTGAAAATTTTTAACGAGAACAAAACCAAATGAAAATTGTGGTAGACTTTGTCCATCCTCAAATTGTCTAACCTCATCAAAGAGCGTACAAGAGATTTTGTTTGCTGTATGTAACTACATCAATAAAAAATTTGTTTCCAGGAATTATAAACTAGAGAAATAGTCTGCAATAACTTTTCACCTTACACCATCGTTGGAGATAACCAATAAGTCCAACCCAACTTCCTAATCAATATGTTGTTAGTGAAGATATATTACTCGTAAATACTGCCATACATATTAAGTATCCAAATACTTTTCCGAGCTATTGTAGCATACATAAGTGTGAATTGTTTACATAAATGCCAATGAAGAGTAGTCTTTACCATGAAATTGTTTACTTACATTGCAAACTAATATAAATTTTAATTTAATGGTTCTATCGTATGTTTAGTTTTAAATTTATGAGTGTAGTGTATTTTACTAAAAAAAATATTTAAAAATTTAGAATTTACTAAAATAAAAATTGTTTTTCTTTTCAGGTATTTTCATGCCAGAAAATCGTCGATACTTTTTATGGTCACATTCAGGCATATGGCAAATATGTCGATACAGTACAACGCCTTCTCCACTAGCGAATACTTCAGTAGCACGTAATTTGACCAGTTTAGCATTTCAAAATGCAAGTCTTGTGAACTTATCGCGATTTAAATTAGCCCAAGAACCATTTATCGAAGAATTCCTTGTGAATAAGACAGCGTATCCCGTCAAGGAATTCGATGAGAATCTTAAAAAAAATCTCTTTGCCCATTGGGCACGAAATAATACGAAGGAATTTAAAAATCTTAAGGCTATTTACAGAGAACACAATTTAGCGCGGTATGGTTTGACGCCCGGCGATGAACGACCAATCGAAGTTGATACCGTAAATTCATCAACGCTTCATGAAATATTGGGAAAAAATTTATCACCGCTTACAATGAACGGAACGCAATTTTACGTTGTAATACCAACTTTGCTGCGCGATGCACTCTTCACGAATTGGGAACAAATTCCGGCCATTCCACCTTTACTTTGGGCCATGTCAAGAGACATGGAAGTACCTACAACAATTTTGAATCAACGAAGAACAGTGTTGCAGCTTACACCACCGAAACCACCTAGAAAGGGTCGATTTAGTCATGGATATGAATTTGTACCATTCCGTAAGTATTTTATGTCACAGAGACAGTAATTTAAGTTATTTTTTAAGTTTCTTTTTAATAAGATTCTAGAAAAGAGTGATGAAATATTTACCTCTATTTAATACGTGCAGTGCCAGCGAAGTGACTCCATGTCCAACAAAAATTTTGACCCTTTAAATAGCATTGTCAAAATTTTTGGCAAAAAGTTTGGCAGTCAAAGTGTTAAATTTTTGACAAAAGGAGAGGTTGGGCTGAGCAGATTTTTAAATGTTATAGGTATTGAGATTGTTCATTAAACATTTATAAAAAATCTCTATCGAAACCCAACTTCAAAGAACTATCGAATAAGAACATAAAAAAAATCTGCTAATAGGCTGGGTGAAACTTTAATGCTTTTCGCGTCAAAATTCGGGAAGCGGTTAAAATGGAGTTGCGATTGAATGCTGAATGATGATATGACCTTAAAAGTAATAACCAATTTTGTATCTCATCAGACCTAAGGGATGGCGAATATTGTGAAAACGTATAACGTATGGTTGCATACCCAAAAATCTTGAAACTGATTTCTTGGCGATTATGTAGAAATCCCGAAGAAATAGAAAACAAATCAGTCAGATCCAAAAGATATGTCGGAATTCGTAAACACACCTTGGGGGTGGTCTGTCAAAAAATCGTGAAATGAGTTTGTAGGCAATTATATAAAAAGTCCGTGGAAGTAAAAACCAATCGAATATCTCATCAAACCTGAAAAATATGTCAAAAACTGTGAAAAAGCATGTAACCCCGTTACCTTAGGGCTGAGTATCTAAAATTCCTGAAAAGAACTTTTTGGCGATTATACAGACAGCCCTATGGAGTAAAAATCAATTCGATATCTCCTTAGATCTAAGAAATATGTAGAAATTTGTGAAAATCTGTGCAACTCCTTTACTCCATCTTGGGGTTGGATAACGGAAAATTCTCAAATTAGCTTGTAGGCGATTACATAGAAACTCTGCAGAAGTTAAAGCCAATTTGATATCTCATCAAACCTAAGAGATATGGCGAAAATTGAAAAAACGTATGCAACATCCTTGCTACCACTTGGGTGTTGAATATCCAAAAATCCTGAAAATTGTTTTTATATAAAGAAAACCAGAGGTATTAAAAACCAATTCGATGTCTTATCACTTCTAAGAGATATGACGGAATTCGTAAAAACGTTCTTTTAGACCCTTTTATGGGTTGAAAAGGGAAACAACTTGAAAATTTTAGGCGATTATATAACAAGCCCGTGGAACGGAAAAGTTATGCAATATCTAATCAGATCTAATGGATATGGCTAAATTCGTGAAAATGTATACATCCCCCTTACACCTCCTTAGGGGTCGAATTTCAAAAAATTCTGAAAGATTTTTCTAGGTATTTATGTGAAGAATCCGTGGAATAAAAATGAAATTAATATTTTAGAAAACCTAGGAGATATGACGAAATTCGTCAAAATATTTGGATCCCATTTTGACTGATCATTTTTATGGTCCCCCTTTCATACGCCAATGGATGTTTGGAATTTTTTTGAATCTAAATTAATTTTTTAGTAGATTTACATATATTCACCAAGTTTCAACATTTTAGCATAAGCCGTTCTTTAGAAAAACAACCCCCTACAATCGTACCATACTTCCCCTGTAGAAACTATATTTTTACAACACTACTACTATGGCTCTATCTAAGTACTAAGTTTCAGATATCCATCAATATGAGTTCTAGAGATATAAAAATCGCAACTTTTTTATGTTTACCCTTACACTATATGTATGTACTTCCAAAATTTTTTCAGCGCTAATGATTTATTAGGCCAACTTTCCGTCAAAAGTTTAAGAATCTATTTTAAACTGTTCTTGAGATATAAGATATTTTTCAGAAAAATTCTTATCCCCCACAATTCCATGTTTCACCACACCCTTAAAAAAATATATTTTCAGCAAACTCCATTTCTTGATTTGTATACAAAAACCGAATTCCATTTTACTAGCGCAATTGGTTTGTGAAATATCGTAATCTAAACTTTTTCACCACCAACCCCCGCACTCCACTGACCCCATCAAAATTTTTATTCCAACCTATTCCCCTAGTATACCTACAGATAATTATGAAGTTTAAATTTCGTGACATTAACCGTTTTGAAGATATGGCCGTAGTATAGGCAAGAAGAAGAGAGTAAGCCTTAATCAACGAATCTTATTATACTCGTATATAACACAAATATTCAGATTGGAGGAATGCAGGTAGAGTAAAGTGACCCTCTTGCCTCATTCAATGCGCGCCCTTGAAATTTTTCTATCGCGAGCGGTCATTTTTGTGAAAAACAAATTAAAAATATTTCATCCGTTCGTGTATTGAATTCTGGTATTCGCCTAAAATGCAACTTCCATCAGTTGTTTCCGGTCAGGATCATACCCTGCTTACAACCCACCGGTTGAAAAGGAAGCGATGCTATTCCTTATTTTTGTTTATATTTTTTAAATAAACAGTTAAAACATTATTTCAAATTTTTTTTTTAATATGTACGAGCGACAGTCACAATATATGAAAAAGAAAATAATAGATGGCGCTGTACCAATTTTTTCCCATCACGACAGTCTGGGAGAGATTCGGGGCGCATTTGTCTCGATAAATTATGATCATTAAAAAATATGAAAAAACAATTTACAATAAAAAGTAGGTACAAAATCTTCCTATTTAATTCGAAAGTGAATGAAGGCTTTCTACAGAAATAATTATATTCCAATTCGACTATTTCATCGTATCGGATTCGGATGTTGGGTGTGAACCAGGCATTGGCGCCCAACGTGGGGCATGAATTCACTACCTTAGAATTCGGGGCGCATTTGACTCGATACGATTATATTTTCCATAAGGCGCCTCAAAGACGTTTTCGAAACATCAGCGAATACAATCAGCTGACAAAAGAGAGGAAACTTATTGAAATCTCAAGCAGCGTATTCTACGTGTTAAACTCTGCATTTTATCAGTAGCTATACACCACTGGAGTGTGGCTACTCTGCTCGCAAGACTCACTTTATTTTTGTTTTCCCATGTCGCTAACCTGCTCTGCACTGGATAAGGGTGCAAAAGAACACAACTACTATAGTGCAAAGAAAAAATGATCAAAGAAAGACCTTACATAATAATTTTAAATGTAACGTAGTTTGTTTTAATTTTAACTCCCTCCTTCCGGTTCCAGATTCAAAATCCATATGATTCTATCGTAGAAGCCTAAAGTTTTATTTTTGTTTAAAATACAATCTAACTTTGCTGACTAACAAAAGCCAAACAAAATAGCATACTCGTATGTATGCCTTAACATAACTTATGATTATTTATGTTCGACCAGATGTCTAATTCGAAATTCACATAAACAAATTAAACGGTCAACAGACGTTAGGGTTTCGACCAAGATCACGTCACTACGCCTTGAATTATTTTCATATGTTAATCGATCCTCCTACAAACTTAACATATGTGAAAAGATTTCTGGGTGTCGACTATAATAAAATCGACTAGTATACGAGTATATTATTACATTCGCCATTTTTATTCGAATCATATTTCTTTTACAGAACGATGTAAGCTGATTGAAATGTTTCCAACCGAACAACTAATGCGAACTGATCCATCAATTGACGAAGAAATACTAGGTGAGATAAATATTATTTTAAGGGTTTTGCGAGTTGGGGATGAATCTACTTGAAACTGAAGTATAACAATGTTTGGCATTTAAAAACAAACATTTTTAGAACATTCTTCATTGACTATTCTTTCCGAAGCATTGATAAACTCAAATTAAATAATAATAATTAACATTTAGAATGTTGTAAGTTTAACCTGTTAAATAGGCACTTGCACGTAGAAATAGCAACCAGTGTGCGATTTAGTAGGAAAGCCTCGGTTTGCTGAGAGTAAATTGAAACTGGAACGATGACGGCATTTATTTTATGGTAACTTCTGAACTTTGTAGGGATGGTTCTCTTCGTAGCAGCGAAAATGGCATGAAACGATTTCACTTCACTAATTTGTAAAAAGAGTACTGTGATTGACCTGAAATTTAAAAAAAATACCTTCCTATTACCTTAAAAAAAATTTATTTTCATATTTTAGGCAGGAAAAAGTCCAATAGTAAGCCGTATACGCCGTAAGGAAGATATTTGACGGTTAGAACTTTAAAACCCTCGGTGATATGAGCTACATACAATATGTCAGCGTAAACATTTTAAATTGCTAATGTTACAAAATTGAAATTTGGTACTTAATACTAGTGTTAAAAGCAAATATGCTAAAAATATAAGTTTTAACGGGGGATGGACCGAAAAGTTGATATTTTTACATCTCCTGAACCGCTTACGCTAAGAATCTAAAATTTTTAAATTTAGAATATAAACTAGCTTAGAAATTATAATTTTTCGATTAAATTTTTAGTGGAGAGTGAGAGTAGTAATAAAAAGAAATATTTCGGAGAATCAGCCATATATATCTGAAGCTCTTTCTTCTATTTTATCCTAAGTTTTACTCTTAATTTTTTAACCAACTTTAAATGTTTTCGATTCTAAAGGAAGAATTTTTAAGATCGTTCAATTCGTATAGCTGGCAAATACCAATTTATGAGTTCGATGGTTTGATTTCAAATGTATTTTTCAGGATTTCAAATTAAAGCCAACTAAAAATCTGACAACAGTCTAGGCGCAACTTTAGTAATTTTTGCGATTGTATTTCGTAACGCTTTTAATGCTGAGATGCGGTAAAAATAAAGGCGAAAATAAGGTTCCAAATAGCCTTCTGGTTATTCTTTAGGTTGTCAGTCGAATAGTAACCTACACTGCATCTCAGCATTAAACGCGTCACGGAATTATACCCAAAAAATAAGAAAGTTGAGCCCAGACTGTTGCAGAATTTTTTTTTATTCTTTTAAGTTACTTTTTTTATTCATTTAAGTTTACTTTTTTACTTTTCATTATGTGTGAATGCCCGGGGATCGCTAGGAGGCGTCTGAAATGGTTGGGTAGCCTTTTCTTCGAGAGCATCGAGGATTTGAGGTCATTAGGGTATGACAAATTAGTCAGGTTCTGCAGGGAACTGGAGTGTTTCCGAGGTGATGGAATAGCCCACGAGGACCTGAAGGGATCGCAATGGGCCCGTTTGGCGCCTAGTGAGCGTGGTGGTTTTTTTAGCGCTGCGCCCCTTCTTAAACCTAAACCTAAACCTAAGTTACTTTTTCAATTTCAATAGAAACATAGGGGATAAAATATCGACGTAGCTCTTTAGGGGTTGAATATCAAAAATTCCTGAAACTGATTTTCAGGCGATATTCCATCAGACCTAAGTGATATGTCGGAATTCGTAAAAACGTACACAATCATCTTACACCCTCTTAAGGGTTGAATGTCGTAAAAGCATGTGATTAATTTTAGATCATTATTTATAAAGCCCATAGAAGTGAAAGCCAATTCGATCTCATTAAACCTAAAAGATTTGTCGGAATTCGTGAAAACTTGAATATAACCTTGCACCCGCAATATTGAATAATGCTTAAATTTTCTTCACTGCTAGAAGTCTACTGGTCCTAACTCCTGTAAATTTTCAAGATCATATCTGATACGGTTCCTGAGATATAAAAATGTAATTTTTTGAAAAATTTCACTCGTATGGGTTCGCTCAATCTACCCACCGAAAAATTTCAATTTAATATCTCAACGGGTTTGGGAGCTACGCGCCTTCAAACACTTTTTCGTACGGCGGACAGACGGACATTTTTTTTTTTTGGCGTTCACTAGTCCTAAAACGTGAAAATACAAAATTTCAGGGTAGCAAATTTTTTGGAAATTTCAGTTCGATCACACAAATTGTCTCACAGCCGTGTCAGCCAAGTCCGAAATTGTACGGTCGGAGGCAAACTATGAACTTCACCTAAACGTTTCACCTAAACGTTAAATGCCTATTGGCATTATACGTGATTATATTGAAAAGTCTACATCGAATCATCGAGTGAACCATGTATTTATAATCTTTGTAATAGCATTTAATAAATTATGATAATTGCAAAATATGAAAAAAAAATTTACAATAAAAAGTGGGTACAAAATCTTCCTAATTAATTCGAAAGTTAATGAAGGCTTTCTACAGAAATGATGATATTCTAATTCGACTATTTCATGGTATCGGATGTTGGCTGTGAACCGAGCATTGGCGCCCAAAGTGGGGTATGAACTCACCACTTTGGAATTAAGAGTTGTTTTTCTTTTTTTTTGTGCACTTTAAGGTGAAAATCTTGAAAGACACTAAGATACCCGCGCGAACATCTTAGTAGTGTGGGATCCACCCCCACTTAAAACACCTCTCTTTGTGTATTAAACTAGTCTGAAGACTAGCCATTAATTTTCTTCTGAATTTTTAACACTATTCAAATTAGTAGGTCATCCATTGATGCGCTACATATAGAATCTAACATGTAATACAATACAATACAACATTCCATTACAAATACACCAAATCAAGAGATTTGGTTCTATTCAGCCTTCTTATAATTTAAGAATTAAGGAATTAAGAGTGTTACGACAGAGGTAGCTTGGCTTAGGAAACACGTGTACCGGAAAGGATAGGTCTCTTCTTGCAATATCTTAGCAAAGTGTGCTAAAAGACCTACACCGTCAATTAATTTCATTATGAAGTTCATCGCGAAATTTTTAACAAAATTCATCGGGAAAATTTGGCGCACTGATAAACAATAGGTACCCAGATTTTTCATTAGACTTCGGAACCTGCATTTGGCTCTTCAGTTATCTATTCGGTGGGGCCCACAAGTATTGTACGCTCATCATGAAATTTTATGAATTTCATAATGAAATACTTCATGATTTTCATCATAAAACTCGTGAATTTCGTCATGAAATACAACGTCCGCCGTACGCAAAACCGTTTGAAGGCGCATAGCTCACAAACCCGTTGAGATATTACGTTGAAATTTTTATGGTGGGGAGATTGGATGAACTCCTACGATTGGTGTCTTTTTGGGGGGTGGAGGTGTAAGGCGGGATGAGGAGGGCGCGTTTTAGACGAAAAATTTTGGTTTCTAGATCTCAGGAACTGCTTATGGTAGGAGGCTGAAACTTGGAACTTATGTAGTACTATGATAGTGGACCCATTTGCAAAAAAATTGGTGATAAAGGTTGAGGGGTGTGGGAGTGGGGGAAAAACAATGTGTCCGAAACGTTTGAAAGCTGGGATTGAAGCATTCTAAAATCCATATCTCCTGAACCGTTGATCTCAGAAGGGTGAAACTTTGTAGTTATCTTTTTAAGATGGAAATTGGAGTGTAGGGGTGGGGGGTAAAAAACTTTAGATTACAATATCTTCCGAACCCATTGTACCAGGAAGATGAAATTTGGTTTCTGTATATAAGACCACAAGTGGAGTCTACTGAATGTAAAAATGTTTGGGAGGGGAGGTGGAGTACAAAAGGGGGGGGGGGATAACCATTTTTCAAAAAATTTTATTTTTATATCTCAAGAACCATACCAGATATGATCTCAGAAATTTTACAGGAGTTAGGCCCAGTAGACTTCTAGCAGGAAACAAAGTTTTGTTGGTGCTGGCGTAGGGAGTGACGAAGGGAGAGGGTGGAACGAAAAGAATTCTGATTTTTATTTCTCGAAAACCACAAAGCATAGAAAGCTAAGAATTGACGACTATATAGAGTCACTATAGAAGTATCCTAGAAATTTTTGATAGGGGTGGCAAGCTACGGCGGTGGGGGGTGGTTTTATATATCTCAGAAACAGCATATACTACAAAGTTCAAACTTAGTATGTATGCATGTTCTACGTTCTATGTTCTATGTTCTATGTTTCTATGTTCTGTGTCTAGTTTTGTGTGCGGAAATTTGTATGCAAATTCGCGTCCTCACACCTAAAAAAACTCAAAACCCAAAAGCATGACAGAAAAGTATGCGTCCTACGCTTTGACGCATAATTGCGACGACAATGGAAATCCACCCTAAGTTTCAGTTTTCAGTTTCAGCTCTCAGCGACAGCGTAGCTTTAAGAAATAAAGGAAACTTATTTAAAGAATCTAAATACTGCATTATTCTCGTCACTTTTTTCTTCAACAGATCTGGTAAGAACCCAGGCATCGTTTGCAGTCATAACAGTTATGGTAATGGTGATGGGATTCGTGTTCTCAGTATACACCTTCATGAATCCTCGATATATGTTTAAGCGGCTAGCTGGCGGCATCCACTTCATATCTGCAGCGGCAAATCTAGTTGTGATTCAAGTTTTCATCGCTGGCCTTGAACATCAAAGAAAGCACATCACATTTTCATATCCACCAGGATCGGACTTAACGTAAGGATTGACCTTTCACATTCGTCTCTAACTATCAAAGTTAATTCTTTACAGATATGGCTACGGAATATATTTTGCATGGTTTGTATCTGCTAGTAATCTGTTTTCAGGAGTAATGTTCATGTGGTACTCGAAGAAGAAGAAGGGTAATAAGGCGCCATGTGAAGAGCTTGTAATGGTCGACGAAGCTGTAAACATTGGAAGATAAAGGACAATCGAACCAGTAAAATAATCACGATGTAAATAAACATTTCATAGGTACTACTTTTTTTCTTCCTAATATACCTTGCATTTGCATTAAGATTTTGTTTCCCGGATTTAATAGACCTTCATATTCATCGAATCGAATTTTATATACTGCTCATAGGTAAAAGAGTAAAAGCCATGTCTTTCAACTTAATAACGATGTAGCCCACAATTTCACCTCAATTTGTCCATGTGACTCCTGTTATTTGTTCTCCCAGGCGATACGCGCTGCCATCTGTGATTGCTATTAGACATCTTATCTGTTTGAACGTTTATCAGTTGCATGCTCAGTTCGTTACATGATCAGACTACTTGTTAAGATTTTTTTTATTTTCATGCATCTAATTTTTGTGCATCTCACTGTCGATTGTACAGCAGGTTTAAATAGTTTAAAAAAAAAAACTAGTTGTGGTATTGTTAAAGGTTAAAAAAGCAAAGAAAACTGAGATGATAGACTACAGCGCTAGTTATCAGAACTGAATTCGAATATTTTAACGTACATTACCTAATTTACTTTTATACCTAAGACACGCGTTGCAATCTAACCGTCTATGACCACTTAGGTTCTATCAGCCATGTGAAGCCAGTAGTACAGTGTATGCCATGCTGTCAAATGTTTGACTGGAAAACTAGACGAAATTTTTTGCCAAATTTTTTCAGTCAAAACAAACTTTGTGTAGAACAGGTAAAATAATGTGGCAAAACAAATTTCACAATTGCACTATCTGACAGTATTTGTCAGGGGAAGTAGTCAAATATTTGACAGTGTAGTACTAGCCTATATTACCTAAATATTAACCATGATAATATCGGCTAAATAATAAATTTGGATTAAGCATTAAAAACTATAATAGCTTATACTCTTTTGCCAAGCAGTCGATAGAATTTTATTTTAGATTTAAGTTACATACAAATGTATGTCAGTGTGTAACGAATGTTTCACTGATTGATGATTGTTGTTTGGAGATGTAAACAGAGATTTTGCAATAAGTAAAAATTTAAGTAGATAGGAATGCTTAGGTATTTTATAATATACATAATAGTTTTTCTTATTGGTTATTTTTTTTGTTGAGTATATTTTTTTTGATAATCCAGGAGATTTACCATATATAGCTATAGGCTTTGGCGTGTTTTCAGAATTTTCGGTAGCTTTAAGATGGAAATAAAATACTTGTTTTATTGCAGTTGTTAATGTTTATTGCTCTTAAATATTTAAAACTTTGTTACAAAATGATTATTTTCTGCGCAAATAAATAATTGCCTGTTATTTTTTTTGTTTTATTTATGAGATTTTAATTCATTATTACAATAAAATGGTTTTGCAATCAAGGACGTCATTTCAGTTTTGCCCAGAGGAGCAAGTAAATCAGTGGTACGGGGGGGGGGGGGGGGGCAAGAGAGGGCACGTGCTCCCACCTTCCTGTATTATAAAATTAGAAAAATATAATTTCCCAACCAAATATTGTTAGAATTTCATTCATATTTGTTTTAAAATTTCTGCACAATTCTTATAGTTTCTACTGCAGTTTGTTATAAAGTTATAAATGGGATAAATAAGTTATAATTGCTTTTAAAAAAAGGTCTTAATTTTTGTTTTCTATAAGGGGTTAGATGATTTAAAGCTGTTTTTACAACAGGAAAAACCTTGATTCCCGGTCGTTAATCTAAAAACCGAGATTGGCTACTAAAAGCTTTTTCTTTATATTACTAAATGATTTGAAGGTAAGTTTATTGCGCTAGCTAAACTACTTTAGAAGTTATCTACATTTAACTAAAAACATTTCGTTACTTCAGTAACTCTTTTTTTTAATAAAGTGTAGTTAAGACCCTTTAATTGTTCTATTGTCTATGATTTGTTGAATTACTAACAAATAGTTACTAAATAAACACCGTTTACTGTTTTCAATGAAAAATAAATGCTAAACATATTTTTATTTGCATCTGTATTTAAAGGAATTTCAGAAATTTCATTTTGAAAAATTTAGAGTTTCCTACTTACTGCAGAAAAATAGCATTGTAATTAAAATTTAGGTACATAAATAAAATAAAAATAGCTAAGGTAAGGTCAATATTTAATTGGATGACGGCTGAAAAAGTTATGGAATTAAATTTAACATTCAGGAAATATACTAAGTTTGCCACAAGTTCCGAAAAATACAGGAAAACCCCGAAGACTTCTCGCAATGGTTTTCTGAAAGAAAATACCCGTCTGATTACACTTTTTTTCGACTTTGTGTTGGGGAAGGGAGTGTTTCTTAAGATGGAAAATTTCAACTTAGATAGATCAAACCGTTTTCCTTTCTTAGTTGCACTTTAATAATAAAAAAGAATTGCTCAGTTACGAAAATGATTAAGTTTAAAGGTGAATAACTTCGACAGATCTTAAGCTGGAGTGATAAATTTACCCTCGTATTAAAGGTGATAAAATATGATTTTATAACATCGTTGAAAAAAATTAGATCAATGATCTCGGTTTTCGAAGTAAATAAATGGTAGCGAACAAACATTTTTCCTCTCACTGTAAAGATAAATCATTGAGTTCAAAATTACCGAACTTACATTGCTAATAAATAAAATAAATAATAGTAATCCGGGGTGGCTACTCTGCGGCACGCCGAAAGTATTGGGCATAGTGAGGGAAAGTAACCCACGAAAAGGTACCTTTTGGATGCAATGAGTTAAATATGATTCAACCCATTTGATAAAATTTGAAGTGAAACCCAGTGTACAAAGCTTGGGGACAAGGATGCGTTTTAGACGGAAAATGTTGGTTTCTAGATCTCAGCAACCGCTTATGCTACGAAGCTGAAACTTGGAATTTATATAGAGCTAATAGTGGACCCATTTGCAAAAAAAATTGCTGATATGGGTGAAAGGGTGAAGGAGTGGAGGGAATAATAATGCGTCCGACACGCTCGAATGCCGAGATCGAGACATTCTAAAATACATATCTCCTAAACGGTTAATGTCACGAAATTAAAACTTAATGAACATCTGTAGGTATACTATGAGAATAGATCGGAAACAAATTTTTGAGTTGGGGCAATGGCGTGCGGGGTTTGGGGGTGAAAAACTTTAGATTACGATATCTCACGAAGCAATTGCACTAGAAAAATAAAATTCGGTTTCTGAATTAAGGTTGACAAATAAAGTTTTATGAAAGTCAAATTTTTTAAGGTTGCGGTGGAGTATGGAAGCAGAAGGAATAAGAATTTTTCTAAAAAATAACGTCTCATATCTCAAGAACAGTGTAAGATAGATACTTAGCAGAAGTAGGCCTAATAGACGCCTAGCATAGTGGTGTGTGTGTAGAGCGTGAGGGTGGGGGAGGGTGTAAAAGAAAAAGTTCCGATTCTTATATCTCGAGAACCTATAATTATATAAAACTGAAATTTGGTATTTGGATAGACATGTTGTAGTAGCATGTTGGAAAAATACATTTTTTTATAGGGGTAGTATGGTACGGGGGTGGGGGTATTTTTGCTATCTATCGAACGGCTTATGCTAGAAAGTTGAAACTCGGTATGTGTATGTAAATCAACTAGAAAAGTAGTTTAGATAAACAAAATTTCAAATATCTATTGGAGTTCGGAAGGGGGCGAAAAAAATGATTAGTGAAAAGGGAATACATATATTTTCACGATTTTCGTCATATCTAGTAGGTTTTCCCAAATATTGAATTCATTTTTATTCTACTGCTTCTTCATATAAATACTTAAAAAGCGTTTTCAGGATTTTTTGAAATTCGACCCCTAAGAGAGTGTAAAGGGGTTGTATACTTTTTTCCCGAATTCTACCTTATCGGCCAGGTCTGATCGATATCGAAAATCTTTTCACTTTCATGAGCTTGCGTAATAATCGCTTAAAACTTGTTTTTAAGTTTTTTCCTTTTCAGCCCCTAAGAGGGTATAAAAGGGTTGAACACGTTTTCACGAATTTCGTCATGTCTTTTAGAAGTGATAAGAAATTAAATTGGTTTTTACTTTCAGGATTTTTAGATAATCAACCCCAAAGTGGGTGCAAGGAGGTCGCATATGTTTTCACAGATTCTTACATATTGCTTAGATCTCATGATACAACGAATTTATTTTTACTTTCCAAGGTTTCCTATATAAGCGCCAAAAAGTCTATTTCACTATTTTTAGATATTAAATCCTAAGGGGTGTAAGGGGGTTATATGCTTTTCAAAGCTTCGACATATTTCTTGGGTTTGATGAGATATTAGATTGCTTTTCACTTCCACAGACTTTTTATATAATCGCCTACAAACCCATTTCTCAATTTTTCCATATTCAACCCCCAAGGTTTTGCATATGTTTTCACAATTTTTGCCATCCCTTAGTTCTGATGAGATACAAAATTAGTTATTGCGGCATTTGATGTAATGACCTAAAAACCAATTTCACGATTTTTCGAATTTCAAAAACCAAGGGGATGTAATGGGTTTGCTTACGTTTTCACAAATTTTTCAAAATCCCTCATGTCTCATGAGATATCAAGTTTCTTCTTATGAAATCGACTAAAAACCTGTTTCACAATTTTTTCGAAATTCAAACCCCAAGTTGAAATAATGGCTTTATATACGTTTTAACAATTAGTGTACATAATGTACCGAAATTCGAATGTCTACACTTGCTTTTTCAATTTTTAATCGGCTAAAAATCTCTATTTTAAATATTTTTATTTTAAGAACAAAATTAATTTTTCAAGAAATCTAATAATGTCGAAACAATTCATGATATAGTCCGACTTTCAGCGCTCCCGAGCTTTGATCCGAAAAATAATAAAGTTTCGCCCAGACCTTTGGCAGATTTTTTAAAAATCTTTGACATATCTAGTGTCAAGAAGAAGCCGTTGTCCACCTGCTTTGCGAGTGTCCAGCAGGGTTGTCACTTGATAAGCTGATTTCCGGAGTAGATCATGCCTGTCGAGTGTATTAGATTCTCTTCCTAGTGTTGTAGATCCTAGGAATAGTCACTACTGAACATTAACTTGGCCATAAAATGTCAGAGTGACCACTAGTGTATAGTCCACCAGTACTTAACTGCTCTCAACAATTTAGCTATAAACAATTTATTTCCCAACATTTTACAATTTCTCATCATTACATTTATTCAGTTCGTTTCTACCCCAAACTAATTCTGACTCTAATTTCTGTTTTGTCTTCATTTCCTGACCTAAGAGTGTGGGAACTCCAAGAGAGATGAAAGTACCTGTAGTACTAGTAATCACTCTGGAAAGTACCTAGAAGATGGGATGGAAATGAGACAATTTAATTTCTCCCAATCCGTAATCTTGACAATGTCTTTACCTCGTAGAGTAGACAAAGTAGATAAAGTATGTAGATAGACTAGAAAAGGAAATAAATAGATAGGATACCAGCTATGAAAAGAAATAAGAATGCACAGGAGGGCCATCATAAAATCGTACGCACATAATGATGCAATTGAGGGAGGCCTGCGCTTGGGGTTTTGACCATAGCCTAGATCATGAGCTTATAGCAGCTATACCCTCCACCATTATTGACCTTAAAAAATCAGGTGGAGACCTTTTATTACGAATTTGGTTCGCTAACCAACGCTAGCGGTCAACGATGGCCCAGAGGTTAACCAGTGATGGCTTCCAACGCTTGGCAGCCAGCGCTTGGCAGAAGCAATGGTCCTGTAGTAAGTGCTGGTGATTGGTGAACCCTATATGGGACATCAAGTAGATTTAAGTGTGACCGTAGTGGCGTAGTAAACGCAATGAAAGTGTAGCAGATCTGCTACAATTGTAGTAAAGTGACAAAACTGGTGTCCAGCCCTAGCTAGAGCCAGACTTCGCGCACTAGACAAACCCTTCTTTAATAACCTTGATGAAATCTCGAAAAACAAGATTGGAGAATTGATTGCCTTCTTGAACAGCTCCGGATGGATATGATAATCAATTCAAGCCTTAGGTCTTTGCAAAATTATATATCTACTTCATCAGCCCTCAACGACCAGGTTAAACGAGTTGTGGTATCAAAACGGCGCTTCCTGTGCTAATTGGGCCCTGCTTACGGCAGATGGGCCACCACGTAAACCAACCAACCAACTACATAGTGTCAAATAGGAAGCACGAGAAAGCAGCTTTTTGGTTGCTTTGGACACACAAAGGCATACAAAAGAAGCTAATAGAAGCTATAGCAGAAATCATGAACAGAGCCCCGATTTGAGGTTTTTGGGCACAACTGAACATAAAATAACATACAACTTTTTTTTGTCCGAGGCTCGGTTCTATGCGTTACAAACTTTTGGTCTGTAATACCTTGGATACACAGCTCGTATACAAATCATAATATCGTCAATATCGTCAATATCACCAGTGTATCACCCAATATTATGCATATAGTACGTCAACGAGCTGATATCGACGTAATATCAAACCTGTTTCCTTATATATAAATTCGATGATTTTAGCTGATATAGCCTTCTTTTAACAGCCATCAGCGCCATCTGTTACTGAAATCAACTGTAATTCCAATGAATGACTCTTGTGGATTTTTATATTCTTCCGTCAGTTAAAATTCTTTGAGCGTTTTTTCGTTTTTGTGTGTGATATGATGGTCCGCTTTGTACATTTCTTTATTAGCAATGAAAGTGCTATTCGCCGGAACATCATACTGCAACGTTTGGCACGAAGAAATTTTGTCTTTGATAGCTAAATGTCAAAGTATAACATGTATGGGCTGTGTATCATGCTATCTTGTATCGCATATCATGATTTGAATAATGTAATTTGTATACAAGCAGTGTATCCATTGTATTACCCTTTATGCCATAGACCATCTCCACACATGCTCAATTTTAACCGAATTTGTGTTTTTTATGTAAACAAACAGCAAACCCACTCTGTCAAAAGCAGTTTCGTTTCTGCTTCATTTCTCTCGGCCCATTTAATTTCTTTATATTCTTATTCGTAGGTTGCTATCTACTTCCCTCATTTAATTAAATAAAGAAACCAAGGTCAAATTTTGATAAGAAAAATACTGCGTAGTGTCCAGTCTTGTTGTAGATAGTCTTTGCTTTTGGTCTGGACTAAGCTTATAATACTTTCAGATTCCATCTAGAGTATAAACAGCACATCATCATTATCAATGGCGCGACAGTCCAAATCGGACCCTGGCCTCCTATCTCTTCAGGTTTCTGGACAGTCATCTTTTTTCTGGTGGTGCGTTGTCGGCGCCTCGTCCAACCCTCGACTTGGAGAGCCAGTCCTACTTGTTCATTACACCCCGGTAGGAAAGGGTGGGAGTTTTTAGCTAACTATGACATATTGGAGTTCTCCCAGCTATACGCTGAGTCCAACTATGACATGCTTTTTTTCTACTCCCTGAGACGCACTGGTGTTACTGGCCATTCAAGTTAACTCCATGCTCCCTCCTCCTTTCTCACCCGGGCTTGGTACCGGCTATGACGGAGCTTAAAAACAGCACATAGAGGAGATAATAGAGCAGAGCAACACCTTTCATCACGGCAGATGGTACACCGTCTACATTAAATGTTTCAATCGAATCGATCCCATAATTTTAATTTTATCGAAAAGTCACTGACGGGAGTATTGCTGTTCCGGAAATTGAATATCCTCTTGGCATACGGAGTGCCATCTACCGTGTTAAAGCAAATACACGAACCTTTCAATTTGCAGAGCCGTGAGCAAATTTTTCGGAAAGTGCGAAGATTGACTCAATTCAATTGCCAATTGATAGGTTTTTTTTTCCATAAATGTAATTGTCCTGTTTATTTACACCTTTCCATAAAGTAATACTTTACTATTTCAGTTTATTTCTTCTTGATAAAAATGTGTACACTGCCAGGAAAAATACTTATTTTCGGATAGGGTCAGTTCCGAAGTGAGATCACGGTTTGACAACTGTATAAACACGTGCGAGTTCAATTTGTCATCTGTCGTCAAAAACTAGTGGCGGTGTGTTTTCCGGCATTGCGGCAAGTTTCCTTTAAAAATGACGGGAAAACCGAAATTTTCGAAGCGGAAGGCCACGGCGTTCATCGACGAGAAGAAAAAGGTCACCGAAAAATTCGAAACTGTTGAGGAATCGGAAAATGAGGTTTGTTTACGTCTGGTATGAGGAATGTGAGGTTAATGTTTGAGCGCTCCGTGTTTTTGCAGGACAATTTACTGAAGGACATTAACAACGAGGATGAGGACTCTACGGACGACGAAGGTGTGGACGAGATGTTTACGTCTGACGAGGACGATGAACTTAGTTTCGTAAGCGACGACGAGGGGAACTACGAACGCAAAGAAAAAGTCAGTGACGAGTCGGGCGAAGGGTCGGAGGTTGAAGGATCTGGTGAGGAGGAAGAAGACAGCGACATCGAGGATGCTTCGGGCAGCGATGACGAGGAAGACGACTCTGAAAGTGACGAAGAAAATGTAGAAGAGCCGGCTGTAAAGAAGCCGGATAATAAGGAATCAAACAGTTTGCCAAAAGCTAGAAAAGAAAAGGTCAAGCCCCAATCATCGGGCGCTGTGGAGAAGTTTAAAAAACAAATTAAAGCTGACGGTGGTCCAGCGAAAAAAGCTGAAGTTTCCAAGGATGAGTACGAAGACGACACATCGGACGAAGAGGACATTCGAAATACCGTCGGAAACATCCCGATGCATTGGTACGACGAGTACAAGCACATCGGCTACGACTGGGACGCTAAGAAAATCATAAAAGCACCGCAGGGCGATCAAATCGACGACTTCCTCAAGAAGATTGAAGATCCAGACTTTTGGCGAACGGTAAAAGACCCTCAGACCGGCCAGCAAGTGATTCTTAGCGATGCCGACATCGAACTCATCAAGCGAATAAATTCGGGTCGAATTCCCGATCCCAACTACAACGAATATGAGGTAAGCAATTGAAAACGAACCTCGAACCATTTCTAATTTTCCTGAACCTTGCAGCCCTGGATCGAATGGTTTACATCCGAAGTGGAAAAGATGCCCATTAAAAACATCCCCGAACACAAACGATCCTTCTTGCCGTCACAGTCCGAGAAGAAAACCGTTTCGCGAATGGTTCACGCTCTGAAAATGGGCTGGATGAAGACTGCGCGCGAACTCAAGAAACAAAAGGCTCAGAACAGGGGACCGAAATTTTACATGCTCTGGGAAACGGATACCGATCGTGAAGATATTCGACGTATTCACGATCACGTGTCGGCACCGAAACGTGACCTGCCCGGTCACGCCGAATCGTACAATCCGCCAGCCGAGTATCTGTTCGACGCGAAAGAAATGAAAGAGTGGCACAAGCTCAAGGACGAGCCGCACAAACGCAAATTGCACTTCCTGCCGCAAAAGTTCAAGTCGTTGCGCGAAGTGCCGGCCTACTCGCGTTACATGCGCGAACGTTTCTTGCGATGCCTGGACTTGTACTTGTGTCCGCGTGCGAAGCGCATGAAGTTGAATATCGATGCTGAGTACTTGATTCCGAAATTGCCGTCACCGAAAGACTTGCAGCCGTTCCCGACCGTTGAGAGTTTGGTTTATCGCGGACACACCGACATCATCCGGTCGGTTAGTGTCGAGCCGAAGGGCGAGTATATTGTTTCCGGATCGGATGATATGACTGTGAAAAGTGAGTACAGTTTTTTATTCTGTTTATTTATGACTAGCTATTTGCCCGCCGATCAAATGAAATTAACAGTAGCGTAGCGTAGAAACTTGTGAGCCAGCATATCACGCACCTCTGAAGACCGTCATAGAATACTGTGCTCCAACACAAGACGCTCTGTCATGGCCTTCAGTCTCCAGGACTTAATCACACCTAGCTTCATCAGCCCAAATCGGGCCCGGCCTCCTGAAGTCGTCGCCTGCAATCGTCTCGATCCAAAGATCGCGTCCTCCAGCTGCTAATTTTTAAGATGGCTTTGCTATCTTCATCAACCGAGTCTTCCCATCGCTTGCGTGGTTTGCCTACTGGCCTGTTACCACTCGCTTTGCCTTTAAGAGCACGTTTGGGGATTCTTCTATCTTCCATTCAACATGGCCAGCCCACTGCAGTTTACGTAGCTTGGTGAACGTTGAAGCTTCTGTCTCTTAGTAGAGTTGATAAACTCATGATTGTATCTTATTCGCCAGTCCGTTCCTTCCTTCACAGGTCCCCAAATTTTTCGGAGCACCTTTCTTTCGAATGCGTTAACTGCTTTTTCGGGTGTTCGCGTTAATGACCACGTCTCGCTGCCATAACAAAGCACAGGTCGTATATTAGTTTTATATATTCGCAGCTTATGGTTCCTGTGCACTTTCTTGGATTTCATTATTGGAAGTACCGAATAATACGTTTTATTTGCTAGCATGATCCGTCGTTTGATTTTGTCCGTTTCGTTGCCGTCTTTTGCTAGATTAGCCCCAAGATATATGAAGTTGTCCACACTCTCCAAATTATACTCCGCAATTGTTACATTCTGTCTGATTGGCGTTCTCTTTTTTGTTTGCGTCATTATTTTTGTTTTACTTTCGTTTATGCGTAACCCGACTTCTTTTGTGGCGGAGTCAAGAATGACAAATACCTCCTTAGCACTAGGGAAGGATCTTGCGAGGATGTTTATATCGTCAGCGTATTCAAATATTCAAATAACGGTAACACTGGCTTTGGCCAGTCATCGATCGCAGCACGCACCTCACATAGGGGAAAATGGGCCACTGCATCCTCTAGATCCTTTTTCAAGTACTCAATATTGGGGTGACGTTTGTGGCAAACCATGCCCTCCAAAACGGACCATAGCTTGTAATCCAAAGGTATAAGGTCTGGACTGGCGGATGGCCATTCTTCAGTGCTAATAAACGCGGATAAATTGTTTTTCAACCAGGCTTGGGTGGTTTTGGCCTTATGAGCGGGTGCAGGAACACCCAATGCTGGTTTTTGAATAAGGACTCGTTGAGAGGCTTTACAACACGTTCTAAATTTTTCTCTTTTTCTCAAAAATGAAGCTTGGTGACGCCATCATAGGACACCCCCCACCAAACCATCACTGAGGCCGGGTGGTGCCCTTTTTGAACTCGTGACACTACCTCGGACGCTTCCTTGGAAGAGCGAGCATACACTCTATCATTCTATTTGTTGAATTTTTCCTGCACGGTAAAAATTTTGTCGTCGGTAAACAGAATTTTTTTGAAATTCCCACCAGCGTGCTGGACGAGTAGCACTTTTGATTTTGTCTTCCTATTTCCTTTCAACTTCAGATTGAGCAATTGTCCGGTTCGCCGTTTGTAGGCCCCGAGCCTCAAATCTTTTTTTATGATGCGACTCACAGATATCGGTTTGATGTTCATCTCTTGAGCCAAGATTTTTTATTTGCGGAGAGGGTTTCGTCGAATTCGTTCATGGACTGCTTTGATGGCCTGCGGCGTACGAACGGTGTGAGGGCGGCCGGATCGCTGGCGGTCATTTACATTACCGGTCTCTATGAACAATTTGATGGCACGATACACAAAACTTCGTGAAAGATTAAGCGGTCGGAGCGTGCGGAAAATGTCACCTTTTTCCATTCCACACTTGTGTAGCCCTACGACAACGATACGATTTTCTTTATCCGTCCACTCCATGATGATCACGAACCAAAACTAAATTCTTCTGGCATGTAAACAAAACACATACCAACTGTCAAAAATAACATATTAATATTTGGGTGCGTTACGGTATTTAAGAAATACCGTCGAGTTTACAGTTGTGTCAGTATTTATTATATGACTAGGTATAATGCTTTTTCGCCAACCGTCGGGTATATTTTCCTCTGTCCAAATTTTACATATCTTTTTGTGTAGTATTTCCACGACAGTTTCCACCGTTCTTCAGAAGGTCAACTGGTATTTCGTCAATTCCCGGTCCTTTATTTATTTTCTGGTCACATGGGGCTGCTTTGATTTCGTCTAGTGTGGGTAGTGTCGCTGGTGGTTCTTCTTCGTCAGTTGAAATCTCAATTGAGATGTTATCGGTCGTAATCGGTGCTGATGGAATGGGATTGAGAAGATGTTCGAAGTAGGAAGCCCATCTGCTTGTGTGTCGCTGATGATGTTGCCCTCTACGTCTTTGCAAAGACTGGTTTTGGGCTTATATCCCCTTTTTAAGTCTTTTACTATTGCGTATGCGTCCCGGGTTTTATTTTTTCTCATATTGTCGTCCTTTTTTTTATCTTGTCATTATAGTACTTCCTTTGCTTTCGCCTGCAGGTCTTTTTTGCAAATCGCCTAAGCTCGTCATATCTATCTTTTTTGGCTCGCGTTGGTCGTTCAGTAAAAATTTTATAAGCCTCGTTCTTTCTATCTATTCGGAAAGCGGAACGGGCGCGGGAGTGTACTCTTGTGACCTTGACATTATGGAATCGTTCAGGCTACCGGATAGCTCGAGCGTGTTTCAGGCCGAGATTTTTGCGCTGACAAAAGCAGCGGAGTTGATTGTGCAAAAACAGTGCGTGAATGGTACAATAACTATTTATGTTGACAGCCAAGCTGCCATCAAGGCTGTTGAGGCGCACATTACTAAATCCACGCTTGTGGGAGAATGTAAAAGAATATTGCAGATGGTGGGTATGAATAATAACCTGAAGATTTGCTGGATTCCTGGTCACAGTGACTTCCCTGGAAATGAAAAGGCAGACGAGCTCGCCAGAAGGGAGTCGGAGATGAGCATGGAGCTGGCCGACGAGTCGGTTCTATGTCCCATTGAATGTGTAAAGGGAATGATTGATATTGAAGCGCTCAGACAGATGGAGGGGGCCTGGGTGAATCTCTCGGGATGCCGGCAAGCAAGAATCTGCTGGCCGAAACTTGATAGGAGGAACTCTAGCTTCATTTTGTCTCTGGGCAGGGACATTTGCAGACAACTTATAGGGGTCCTAACGGGATACTGTCCCTTTGGTAGGCATGGAGAAAGGCTGGGAATACCCATGGCTGACCTGTGTCGCTGTGGTGACGAGAATGTTGAGCCAACACTGGAGCATCTAGTGTGTGAATGTGATAGTCTGGCGCGCACCAGGCATCGGTACTTGGGGAAATTCTCCTTAACCGATCTATCAGAACTTGCGATGATTCCTTTATGGAGAACTACTCTCTTCATAAGGAAGAGCAATATTTGGAATCAGTAGTCTAGAGCCCGGTTTTTATACGAGGGGACCACAATGGATACACAGTGATCTCTCGTGATGGACTGGGCACATTGCTTTAGTCCACCCTTCTCAACCTAACCTAACCTTCTATCTATTGCATCGCGACATTCTTGGTCGAACCAGCCATTAATTTTTCGCCGGGTTTGATATCCTAATGTCTCTTCTGCCGAGGATTTGATGCCATCTCGTATTTTCGCCCACATATTCTCCACTGGCATACTCTGGACGTTGTCGTATATTGGTGTCAAATGTTGATCCAGTTTTGACAAGTATGCCTGTGCCACCGTTTCGTCTTTGAGCTTGTCGATATCGAATTTACGAGCTCCACTCGATTTCGTATATCCACTACAAGCTATTCGACATCGATATTTAGCTCTGACTAGATAGTGATCAGAGTCACAATCGGCACCGCGGATCAAGTATACTAGAAGCAGCCCTTTTCTCAATTAGAGCGTGGCTATTTGATTGAAGGTGTGACCATCTGGTGATGCTCACGTTCGTTTGTGAATATCGCGATGAGAGAAGCATGTAGAGCTTACTATGATATTTTTGCTGCTTGCAAAATCAATAAGACGTTGGCCATTGTCGTTGGTTATGTCATGGAGACTGTGCCCTCCTGTTGTTCCTCTATGAGTCTCCTCCTTTCCGACTTTTGCATTAAAATCCCCTAAGACAATTTTTAGGTCATTCGAGGTTGTCTCTAGGTTATCTCGTCCTTGTCTTCCTAAGCTTGCAAGTTTCAAAACCAGATCTCAAGTAGGTTAGGTTAGGTGGGTAGCTATTGACAGAGATAGAGACATAGACCGCTAGATGGGTCCGTTGTGATCCCACTGCACCACGGTACGGCGCCTACGGCTGATGGCTGTTTTTGGCTAATTTTCAAGAACAAACTGAGCGGTATTGTTCTATCAAATATTTTTCCGTGTTTCTTGGTGCGAAGGAGAGGAGCGTTGGAAGGAAGTGTGGTAATGGCCGATCGAATCGGAGTTTCCAAACATTTACAGTCAGTATTTTTCATGAAGCAAAAAAATTCATGTAAGCCGATTCCGATGCGATGCTTTCATCTTTCTTCATTTCGTATATTTTTACATTTTTTCGAAACACCTCATCTTCCTTTCCTTTAGGTCTATAAAAGAAAATACTATGACTGAAAGGGCCGTAGTAGAATAATGGGCGAAAGGGAGTGAAATGTGAACTAGAATGCAGGCGTTACCTACGTTTCCGAATTGGTTCAAAATTTCATAGCCGCTTTTAATGCGAATATTAAGGATCAGGACTACACGCTTAACGCTTCCGCCCCGTGCTCTCTGTCTTCTTGCCATCTTGGAAATTCTTCAGCTTTCCTTGTTTTTAAACAAAACCGTTATGCTAACAACCTACCACCGGAAAAACAGCTATGTTGCGGATTTTCGAGGGACAAATTCAGATCGGACGTAGAGACGAACCATAATGCCCCAAATTCGATCAGAGAAAAATCTTTCAGAAGTGCTGTCGACCACCCATAAAGATTGCTTCGTGTAAAGGCCAGATAGTTTAAAATGTAGTACAGAGAGACATTGTTTTTGTTCAGAAATCCTGGATTGCAGTAGAGTTGGTAGCAGTTTCAAGAAGTATATTTAATGTAACGATATTAATTCGTTCGGAGGTGGAGGAGCTACTTAGCCAGGTTCCGTGTGTATTGCTTGCTTAAAATCGCAGAAAACTTTGTGTCCTACCCCGAATCTCATCGAGATTTTCCGTTCTTCGCTTCTTTCATTTATTCAATAATTTAATTCAATTTTTCAATTTCAGTATGGGAAATCAGTACAGGCCGCTGTATTCGGACCATTGAAACCGGAGATGTCGTACGTTGCGTTGCATGGTGTCCGAATGCGAAACTATCAATTATCGCAATTGCATCTGGTAATAGGTTACTGCTGGTTAATCCGAAGGTTGGTGATAAAATGCTTGTCAAAAAAACCGATGAGTTATTGGCCGAAGAGCCACAAAATGATACACTTGAAACCGAAAGAATTAAAACAGCTGTACAATGGGCAACGGCCAACAAAGAAGAACAAGACGCTGGTGTCCGGATCGTTATCACTCATTTCAAACCTGTCCGACAAGTTGCGTGGCATGGTCGTGGCGATTACTTTTCGACCGTTATGCCGGAAGGTGCAAATCGCTCAGCTCTTATCCATCAATTGTCTAAGCGACGAACGCAGATTCCGTTCTCCAAGAGCAAGGGTCTCATTCAATGCGTTCTTTTCCATCCAATTAAGCCGTGCTTCTTTGTAGCTGTAAGTGAAATCAATTAGATACCCAATTCCTATTGGTTCATCATTTCTAATATCGTTAATTTTTAGACCCAACACAACATTCGTATTTATGACTTAGTTAAGCAGGAACTCATTAAGAAACTATTGACAAGCAGCAAGTGGATATCGAACATGGCAATTCATCCCAAAGGAGACAATCTCCTCGTCTCTACGTATGATAAAAAAATGTTGTGGTTCGATTTGGACCTGTCGACGAAACCGTACCAAACGATGAGACTTCACAGGAATGCCGTACGAAGCGTTGCGTATCACTTGCGCTATCCACTATTCGCCTCTGGAAGTGACGATCAAGCTGTGATAGTATCACACGGAATGGTTTACAAGTATGTTGAAGGCTCGAAAACTTTTGGCGAAATAATTAATAATATATTTTTTTTTGCAGCGACTTATTACAGAATCCATTGATAGTACCGCTCAAGAAACTAGAAACACATGAGCAAAAGGACGAATTCGGTGTTTTAGATGTTGTTTGGCATCCAACGCAGCCATGGGTATTTTCAACCGGTGCCGATGCAACTGTACGTCTGTACACTTAGTGGCACGTTTTAGGTTTCAAATTTTAAAAATTCGTTTTTTTTTCTTAAATATAAACGTTACTGTGGTATGTACCTGTTTGTTATTATTTTACTTAAATCAAGAGACCATTGTTAGGATTTTCACACACTTTCTAAAAATTTAATTTTTTTCCATATAAATCCCTTTGTGTTTTCAGATAAAAACTTTGCATTCACGTAGCTTCCCATTTCGTCCAAACCTTTGGCTATGTCCATTATCAATGGCGCGACAGCCCAAGTCGGGCCCTGGCTATGTTGTGAAGCAATAAAATTAGCTTCAGTATTTGGTAAGAAAGCCTTTAAGAGTCTCTTGTAGATCCATCTACTACTACAGGTTCTTAGCACTCAATCTTCTACGAGTTTGTGGCTTACGGTAGTCTCCATTATTCGAGTGAACAAAAGGAATTTTCCTATAGAATAGAAGAGCTAAAAAATCAAACAACTCGAAACAGCGTTGTTAAATGAATACAAAATCACGTCACCCAACTAATCGCGAAACTTACATGAATGGCATGAAAATTTCTAGGGTAGAGGGCGTCTCAAATACCGGTAATAAAATTCCATTGTCTTGCCTTACTGCATTTTAATTAAGCGATGTGGAGGACCTTTTTTCCAATCAAATTCTCAACATGTCCAATTTCATCAAGATGTGATTGATTGATTAAATCGTTCGAACTAGGAATTTATGAATTTTTTAAGAACCTTTGTGTGAGAGGTACTTCAGGTAGGAAACTAATTTGGCTTTCAAATACCCACACTTTTCAAAGCATTTTATATGACGGTTACGTGAAAAATTCGCTTGATTTTCTTCAACGTGTACCAAATTTCAATTACCCTGCTTAAAGCTTTCTAAATCTGTTGCCCTACTTTCGTAAACGCATATTACTTTATTATTTCAATAATACAGTATTGTGATCGATTTAAAAAAAAAAAAATTTGCTACCCCAAACATTTTTTTTTACGTTTCATGACTAGTAGACACGAAAAAAGCAAAAAAAACATGTCTGTCCGCCGTACGCCGTACGTCTACCGGTGTACGCAAAATTGTTTCTAGGCTCGTAGCACCTAAACCCTTTGAGCTATTTAGTTGCATTTTTTTTGTGGGTAGACTGGGTATACCCATTTAAGTCAACATCTTTTGAGGGGTGGGGGTGTGAAGGGGGAGGTGGGGGAAGCGTTTTAGACGGAAAATTTTGGTTTCTAGATCTCACCAACCACTTATGCTAGGAGGCTGAAACTTGGAATTTATATAGAGCTTCAATAGTAGACCCATTTGCAAATTTCCGAGATTGAGACATTCTAAAATCCATATCTCCTAAACGGTTATTGTCACGAAGTTAAAACTTTAGAAACATCTCTAGATATACTAGGAGAATAGATCGGAAACAAATTTTTGAGTGGGGGCACTGGCGTACGGGGGTGGGGGTGAAAAAGTTTAGAACACGATATCTCACGGACCAATTGTACTAGACAAATAAAATTCGGTTTACGTATAAAAGTTGACAAATGAAGTTTGATGAACGTAAAATTTTTTAAGGGGACGGAGGAGCATGAGAGGATAAGAATTTTTCTAAAAAATTACGTCTCATATCTCAAGAACAGTGTAAGATAGATGCTTAAAATTTTTACCAGAAGTGGGCCTAATAAAACCCTGGCAGAAAAAAAGGTTTTGGCGGTGAGGGTGTAGAGGGTGAGGGTGGGCGAGGGTGAAAAGGAGAAAGTTTAGATTTTTATATTCGAGAACTTATAATGATAGAAATCTGAAACTTAGTATTTAGATAGAGCTATAGTAGTAGCATATTGGAAAAATATAATTTTTTAAAGGGGTAGTATGGTACGGGGGTGGGGGGGTGTTTTTTCTATCTATTGAACGGCTTATTCTACAAAGTTGAAACTTGGTATGTACAGGGTGGGCCAAATACAAGTTTCTTTTTAAAAATGTAATAAAATGAACAAAATTAATTTTTTTTCCATGTATTATGGCTTTATTAGTAAGAATAAACATTCCCATTAATGATGGAACACAACTTCGTTCAAGTGGCTGCCTCGGCTGGCTGCGCAGTAGCGCATTCTGTCACTCCAATTTTCCAAGACATTGTTGATGGTTTCGGGCTGTAGCTCACGGATTGCTTGGATGATATTGGCCTTAAGTGCTTGAATCGTTTCTGGATTGTTGGCATAACATCGGTCCGTCACGGTTCCCCACAAAAAAAATCCAAAGGGGTCAAATCGCAGCTCAGAGGCTGCCAATTGACATCGATTTTGAAATTCGGTGCGTAAAAGATCGATTGCAGCATGGTCTGTGTGGCATGGCGCGCAATCCTGCATGAACCAGAGGTCGTCCAAATCCATGTCTTCAATTTCAGTAAAAAAAAAAAGTCGGATAACATGGCTCTGTAACATTCACCGTTGACCGAAACGTTGTTGTTGTTCCCACTCCCACTCACTTTGGAAATAAGTTTTCAATATTTCCCAACGTTGTTCAAGCGTAAAGCGACTAATTTCGTTCCGCGGAGGTATGATACTGACTTTCTGTCAAGACTTCAAGTTAGGAGCTTGAAATTTTGAATACTTAAAGTTTACAATGTTTGAAACGAAAGTTCCGAATATGATGCAAATCGAATGAGTCCTTCATGTAGCAGCCTAAAAAAGTCCTTCAAAAATGTAAGCAAGTTACAGAATCCACTATAACTCTAGTACAAGTTTAAGCAGGGATTCAAAATTTTACAGGAATTAGTTTTATATCAAAAGCAAGACAGAGTTCAAAAATTAGCGCAATACATCAACCCCTTCGGGTAGCTGTCATACAAAAGTTCTTAAAACACATCTTCACCAATATTGAACGATAACTTTAGAACGCTTTAAGTTACGATTTTGAAATTTTGTATACGTTGATTTTATAATAGTCGCAGCTGAAGGTGAATATGAAAAATGTCCCGTAAGTCCTTCATGTAGTTGCCATACAAAAATTCTGTAAAAATGTCCCAACTTAATTTATGGAACTCACTATAACTCAAGAAATAGTTTAACCATCCATCGAGTAGTCACTCGTAAATTTTTAGTTTTCGAGAAATAAAAATCAAAATGTTTTCCTTTCTACCTCCTTTCACCATCACCCCCAACACCCACACTCCCAAATTTTTTTTCCCTACTAGAAGTCTACTGACTCCAACTCCTGTAAAATTTTCAAGATCTGGTACGGTTTTTGAGATATACAAATTTAATTTTTTAAAAAATTGCTACCCCCCTCCTTTCGTGATCCCCCCCCCCTCCCCCCCCCCTCTCAAAAAGTTAACATTCAGTGGACTCGACTTGTGGTCCCGTATACAGAAACTAAATTTTATCTTCCTGGTGTAATTGGTTCGGATGATATTGCAATCCAAAGTTTTACACCTATATCTCATCAGAACTAAGGGATGGAAAAAATTGTGAAAACATATGCAAACCCTTTGGGGTTGAATATCGAAAAATTGAGAAATGGGTTTGTAGGCGATTATATAAAAAGTCGGTGGAAGTGAAAAGCGATCTAATAGCTCATCAAAGCTAAGAAATATGTCGAAGCATTAAAAAGGATACAACCCCCTTACACCCCTAGGATTGAATATCTAAGAAAAACTGAAATTGACTTTTTGGCGCTTATATAGGAAACCTTGGGAAGTAAAAATGAATTCTATATAATATCAGATTTAAGCAATAACAAAAACAACACGAGAAAGTAAAAAGCAATTCAATTTCCTATCACTTCTAAAAGATATGACGGAATTCGTGAAAACGTGTTCAACCCTTTTATACCCTCTTAGGGGCTGAAAAGGGAGAAAACTTAAAAACTAGTTTTAGGCGATTATTACGCAATTCCCTGAAAGTGATATTCGATATCTGATCAGACCTGAGGGATATGGCAGAATTCGTGAAAAAGTATACAACCCACCTTTCCACCCTCTTCGGGGTCGAATTTTAAAAAACACTGAAAATACTTTCTAGCTATTTATATGAAGAAGTCGTACAATGAAAATGAATTCAATATTTGGGATGACCTAATAGATATGACGAAAATCGTCAAAATATATGCATTCCATTTTCACTGATCATTTTTTTCGCCCCCCTTCCGAACGCCAATGGATATTTGAATTTTTTTTTTATCTATATTACTTTTACTAGTTGATTTACATAGACATACCGAGTTTCAAATTTGTAGCATAAGCCGTTCTATAGATAGCAAAAACATCCCCCACCCCTATAAAAAATTATATTTTCCAACACGCTACTAATTTAGCTCTATCTAAATACCAAGTTTCAGTTTTATATCATTATAGGTTCTCGAGATATAAATATCGGAACTTTTTCTTTTCACCCTCTACACCCTCACCCCTCTGCTAGGGGTCTATTAGGCCTACTTCTGGTAAAAATTTGAAGCATCTATCTTACACTGTTTTTGAGATATGAGACGTGATCAGCGTTGCCGCACGTCATTAATTAAAAGGACCACATTTTCACGAAAATGGTCTAATATGGAAAATAAAGGACCATAGAATTTATTCAAAACATATATATGTGTATTTAAAAAATTAAAAAAAATCTGCCAACAGTCTGGGCGCCACTTTATTATTTTTTATTTAGATGTCCGAAACGTGTTTAATGCTAAGATGCGGTGTAGGTTATTATGCGAATGACAACCTAAAAATAAAGTTCCAAATAGCCTCCCGGTTATTTCTTCTTTGCTTTAATTATTCTAATAGCACACCTTCAACTTTCTAGCATAAACCGTTTCTGAGATATAAGAACCATCTCTCTCCCCCGTACCATGGTACCCCTATCAACAATTTTATTTTTCTAGGATGTCTCTATAGTGGATCTATATAATTCTAAATTGTTAGCTTTCCCCTCATTACGGTTTTCGAGAAATAAAAACCAGAATGTTTTCCTTTCTACTCCCTTTCACCATCACCCCCAACACCCGCGCTATCAAAATTCTCCCTACTAGAAGTTCACCGACTCCAACTCCTATAAAATTTTCAAGATCATATCTGATACGGTTTCTGAGATATAAAAATTAAATTTTTTTGAAAAATTGCTGTCCCCCCACTTTCGTGCTCCACTTCCCCCCTCAAAAAATTTAGTTTCAGTAGACTCCTCTTGTGATCCCATATACAGAAACTAAATTTTATTTTCCTGGTGTAATTGGTTCGGAAGATATTGTAATCCAAAGTTTTTCACCCGTCACCCGCACACCCCACCAGCCCTCTTAAAAATGTTAGCCCTTATCTAATCTTGAAGTATCCCTAAGGACAACAACAAAGTTTCAATCTTCTGACATCAATTGTTCAGGAGATTTTAGAATGTTTCAATCCCGTCTTTCAAGCGTTTCAGACTCATAGTTCTCCCCCCACTTCCACATCCCTTAACCACTATCGACCATTTTTTTGCAAATGAGTCCACTATTATAGTACTACATAAGTTCCAAGTTTCAGCCTCCTAGCATAAGTGGTTCCTGAGATCTAGAAACCAAAATTTTTCATCTAAACCCTCCTCTCGTACTCCCACCCCCCGAAAACCCAATCTACCCACCGTAAAAATTTCAATTTAATATCTCAACGGGTTTGGGAGCTACGCGCTTTCAAACAATTTTGCGGACGGCGTACGGCGTCTACGGCGGACAGACGGACATTTGCTTTTTTGGGGTTGACTAGTCCTAAAACGTGAAAATTCAAAATTTCAGGGTAGCAATTTTTTTTAAAATTTCAGGTCGATCACAATACTTTATTAATAAAAAATAATAAAGTAAAATTTATAGAATCAGAAAATAGAACCATGAGCTAGTCATACTTCCCAACAGGCAAAGTTGCGTATACTATACGTCAAAAGTAGTTCGGCTAAAAGCCGTATATAACCCAGGTCTGGCTGTTGGGTTGTTTAATAGAACACCATACGAACGAAAATTTTGGCAAAAGACGTATTTTAGAAAATGGTATTTTTCGTAAAAAAAAGTACCACCGGACCAATTGGGAAAAAAAGTACCAACATTAGACCAAACGGACCAAATATGGCAACGCTGGACGTGATTTTTTAGAAAAATTCGTATCCCCTCCACTTTCATGCTCCACCGCCCCCTTAAAAAATTTTACTTTCAGAAAACTTCGTTTGTCAACCTTTATACGTTAACCGAATTTTATTTGTCTAGTGCAATCGGTTCGTGAGATATCGTAATCGAAAGTTTTCACCCCCCCCCCCCCCATCGCCGTACGCCACTGCCCCACTCAAAAATTTGTTACCAAACTAATCTCCTAGCATACATACAAATATCCATTAAGTTTCAATTTTGTCACGTTAAGCGTTTAGGAGATATGGTTTTTAGAATGTGTCGATCTCGGCTTTTTTTGCGTTTCGGACTTATTATTTTTCCCCCCAGTCGCACACCCCCTTACCGATTTTTATGCAAATGGGTCAACTATCAAAGCTCTATGTAAATTCCAAGTTTCAGCATCCTAGCGTAAGCGGTTGCGCTGAGATCTAGAAACCAAAATTTTCCGTCTAAAACGCATCCCCCTCCTCCCCCCTCACACCCCCACCCCTCAGAATTTGGTCACTTCAAGGGACCCACTCAGTCTATTCATAAAAAAAAATTCAATTTAATACCTCAACGGGTTTGGGAGCAACGAGCCTTCAAACGATTTTGCGTACGGTGGACGCCGTACGGCGGACAGACGGACTGAAATTTTTTTTTGCTTTTTTCGTGTCTACTAGTCATGAAACGTGAAAATAAAAATTTTCAGGGTAGCAAATTTTTGTTTTTAAAAATCGATAACAATACTGTACTATATTATTAGAAAATAATAAAGTAATAATAAAGTATAAACGGCTGGAACTTATGCAAGTCCCCAATAAATTTCTGTTTTTTTTTTTGGATTATTAGATTTTTCTTCAGATTGGTAAATCCTCACCAAAATGCTCTCAGTGTTTCTTTTCACAGCATTCGACTTTTCTTCATCTTTGGTGCACCATCAACAAGTTTTTGCGCTTACGAGTCCGTTTCGTGGAGAACAGTAGAATTTTTTTATTGCGAAAATACAATCTCCAACAATCCAAGTACCACGTTCACGAAAAAAAGATTCACTTTCCTCAAATTTCCACGTCATCCAAGGACCTTTTCAATACGATTTATAGCTAAACCAGCCGATGAAGGTTCCCCGGAAGGAAGTGTGCTCATTTCGATTAGCCCGGATTCCTTAAGCGCGTATATTTTCACACCAATTTACGCTTATCAAAGGTTAATTACCTCTGTGCAGTGAGTGAAAAAAGCTAAACGTTGTCTCCCCATGCACAAGATCATTCATTCAAAATTAGGAAAATTCTAAAAAAAGAAAAGTTTACGCCGTGAGAAAACACAAGGCGTCAGAGAGCATACACAGCACCTGAGCGCGCGGAAAAACCTTTTTGGCGGTCAGCAGCACCATCCGAATCGAAGCTACTACGGGAAATGTACTTGTGCGTTCGACTTTCCTTTCCCGTAACCAACACGCGCGCACAATATTCCCGGAAAATATGGGGAAAACTGAGCTTTTCCCAAACCCATACACACCTCATCCAGGCCGACGGGAGGGAAAAAATGAAAACACGACGACGCCATATTGCATCGGTTTCGCCCTAAACGTACGGCCAATCCGACGTCGACGGTGGGCGCCCGCGGAAAATTTTCCACAAGAAAATGAGTGAAAGCGATAAACGTTTTTGAGGAAAAACAAAAAACTTTTTGTATATATATAAAAAAAAAAAAATCCGTTTCATTTATTTCTTTTCACGAGAAAATCGATGAAAATTAAATTCCCGAATCGAAAAACTGATATCGTTTAGAGTAGATAAAAAGCGGTGAAAAATCCCAGAGTCGGGAAAATCCTGGTGCAAAGTGTTTTCCTTTTCGTGTCGCCGAGTGTCCGAGGTGGTGTATGTTCGTATGGTTCGGGAAAATCTCAAATATCAAGCAGCGCCCAGTCACGAAAATCTACAGTTAATGAAAATTTCCGTTTTCCGATAAGTTTACGTATCGGATGTTGAAGGAAAAGCGGAATTCGTTGATTTTCTAGCGGAAAACCCCGGGCTTAATTGCTATTTGTCCGAATGGAAAAAAAAAAATAAATGTTAATAATTCGACGAGGGAAATTCAGTTTACCTTACGGGCTATAAAAGATCTGTTGTGTATTTTCCGTCGACGGAAAATTTCATTGCGTCTGTGTGGAAATTTCTGTTCATTTTTCTTCTTTTTTTTTGAATGTAGTGCGTGAGTGTGTCGGCGGCGACGGGCGAAAGTTGTTTCCACCGAAAAGTGGAAAATTGAGGAAAACTCGATAGTTTCATTCGCGTGTAGGTTCGAAAATTCCGAAATTAGTAAATTAATCGGATTTCCGGAGAATTTGTGATTTTCGGGTATTGGAATTTCCTGCGTTTTTGTTGGGGTTTCGATTGCGATCACCTTTCTTCCGTTTCCATCTCGTGTGCGAAACTTTTCCGAAAGCCCCGCATCCTGCAGCGAAAACTTTTATCACAGCAGTCGTGAAAACAACGAGAAAAACGGTTTTCCTTTTGGCTGGGACTCGTTTCACGTTCAACACATTTCGCTCGAGTTTTCCGTGTATTTTTTCCGATTTTCCAAAGAAATTTTCGCGCAAAACGAAACCAGGCGAATCGGCGAATCAAAAGTGAATCGAAATTGATACAGCGTGCGGTGTATGCGTACGATCTTATCAGTGGCTATGTGTTCGGTGTAATCGGTAATAATTGTTTCCTTTTTTTTCGCCCACCCCCCCATATAGTAGATAGTCCCCGTGTGATAAAAAGATACGAGCCCAGTCCCACGACGACGAGAATGCTTTGAGAGGAATCCGGAAAACGGTGAAATTTTTCCAACCCTATGAAAATCGGGTGAAAATGTCGATACTTTGAATTCGAACGTTTAAGGCTGCTCCTGTGATATTACAACGTAGCGTTAAAAGGAAATGTGGTGAAATAGTTTAGAAAATGACCCGCTTGGAATAGACTTAAGACGCCGAAATCAAAAACCCCTCCAGGATTGTAGCAGAGGCTACTTTTAGGAATACCAGTTTTAAAGAAGACGGAGAATCATTTTCAAAAATGAAAAACTAAGTAAGTACCATCTACGCCTCCACCCCCTCTCCAAACACCCTCCCCCCCAAAAAGGAAACACTTAAGGATAAACTAATTACTCCATGGCCTACATAAATAATTTATACACGGGCTGGAGAAATTAGCGCACAGTCCCGATGAGAACAAGTACAGAGAAAGACCGAATTTCTATTTTTGGCGGATTATCGTGTTTACAAAATGCTGAGGTATTTGGTACGTTGGTTTGATGGTCGGCCTGCTCATCTCTAAATTTGTATATTTCGGAATAGCCCATGTGGTACAACGGTTCGGAATTGAGGTGTACTCATGCCCGAATTCCGTACACCTATCCAGCGAATGAGCAAACTGCCAGGTAATAGTCAGAGCAATTCGCGGAGAAACAGGTGCCACTGAGATATGGTGGTGTACGCTACGTTCCGGAAACGGAAATATACCGGCACAGCGAAACGGCTTTACTAGGGCATCGGCTCGAATAGGTTTATTGGCGCATCGTATCTAGGCCATTTCTGCTATTGCGGAATGTGCAAATATTTATATTAAATACGCTTTACGAAGAGATTGAATGTTTAAACAATCGTTTTGAATCCTCGTCAGGGTCGTCAGCGCGCCAGGTATTTGAATCGGTTTATCGTACTATTCGGTAGCTGGCTTTTATGTTATCACGTTTGTTTTAAAGAAAATAAAAATCAGTCCGGGTGCAAGTTTATTACTTTTCGGGGCAATGTCCGGGAATTGATTAAATCGTGGAAATGAAATATAATTGGATATCTGTTCAGAACTAAGAAATATGTCGGAATTCGTGAAAATGTATGCAACGCCTTTAAATCCCTTTGGTGATTAAATATCGAAGAATCGTGAAATTAGTTTTTAAGCGATTGAATAAAAGTAACGTGGAAGTAAGACCCAATTCGATAAATGAGCCGTTTATTTTGAAAGTGGGGCAAGTCCAGTTTTTGTTATTGCGAGATATTTAAAGGTTTGCATTTCAATAAATTTAAAAATATTGGTAAGCAATAATAGACATATTTTTTGCTTTTTGTGGTATTAGATAATGTAAGTTTTTTATCCAATAGTGTATATAGTGCTAGCTAATAAAAATAATGGTTTAATTATACCTTAATGGACTTGCCCCACTTTCAAAATTTATGAATTATTGTAATCGTTAATTTTAAAGGGTCATCCATGAAGAATCGCCAAAGTTGTGACTTTATCGTCTCCGATTCTTTTGAAAATTTTTGTACTTGTGAAAAAAATAATTGAAATTCAATTTTTTTTTTCTATCTAATTTTTTTTGTCAGTTATAGTATGTGAAAGTATGTTAAAGTTTGCTCAAAAAAGGTGTCCGAGTTCTCTTTGAAAATGCATATCTCCGGTAATTTTTATCCTAGAACAATAAAATAAGGCTTATTTTAAGAGGGAAATATAAATAAAATATAGATAAAATATAAATAAAATATAGATAAAATATAGATAAAATATAGATAAATATAGAATATAGAAAAAATACAAATAATATATTTATTTTGTCCTTTATCCTTAAATATCTCAAAATGCGTTTATTTTTTATTTTTTTATATTTTGTAGGTTGTAATGTTTTCCAAAACATATCAAAAAATTAAAAAAGGGGGTAAAAAAAATCAATTTAAATTATTAGAGAACTAAACTAGCTTTAAATTATTAAGAACCACTGATCTTATTCAATTTTTTTTCTTTGAGATCCCAAGTTAATTTTTTGATATGTTTTGAAAAACATTATAACCTACAAAATACAAAAAAATAAAAAAAAACGCATTTTGAGATATTAAAGGATAAAAGACAAAATAGTTATCCTTGAAAAAAATTTCAAGGATAATTTTTATTCGTAATGTTTTTTATTGCGACAATCTTCGCCTTTACAATGAGCTCTATTTTATTGTTTTAGAATAAAAATTACCGGAGATATACATTTTCAAAGAGGACTCGGAGACCTTTTTTGAGCTAACTTTAGCATACTTTCTCATACTATAACTAACAAAAAAAATTAAGATAGAAACAAAAAATTGGATTTCAATTATTTTTTTCACTAGTTCTTCAAGTACAAAAATTTTCAAAAGAATCGGAGATGGTAAGATCACAAATTTCGTAACTTTTGGCGATTCTTGATAGAATGACCATAAACGGATAATATTTTAGTTGCATCATTCTTTTTATACTCTAGATGAAATCATATAGAGTATTATAAGTTTAATCCAGCCCAAAAGTTTGTAACGCATAGAACCAAGCCTCGGACAAAAAAAAGTTATATATTATTTTTTGTTTATTTGTGGCCAAAAACCTCAAATCCGCTTGACGTCCGTCCGTCCGTCCGTCCGTCCGTCCGTCCGTCCGTCCATCCGTCTGTCCGTGAACACAATAACTCAAGAACGCCTTCAGCTAGGATCTTGAAATTTTGAATCTGGATGTTTGGTTGAATTTGTAAGTTCGTTAACGGGCAAAATCGTCCTACTCCTTCGGGTAGCTGCCATACAAAATGTCCTTAAAACACGTGTTCAAGAATATTAGCCGATAACTTCGGAAGGGTTTAAGCTACGACATTGAAATTTTGTATGTGTTATTTTTCCAATAGTTGGAGCTAAATATATGATTATGAAAAAAATCCTGTTAGTCCTTCGTGTAGCTGCCATACAAATATCCTGTCAAAATGTATTCACTTAATTTACGAAACTCACTATAACTCAAGTAATCTTTTAGCTACGAATTCAAAATTTTGTACAAACTAGTTTTGAGTGAAAAGAAAGTTTGACTTTACTAGTCAGCGAAATCCTTTTACTCCTTCTGGTAGCTGCCATACAAAATGTCCTTAAGACACGTGTTCAACAATATTTTTCGATAACTTTTGAACGCTTCAAGCTACGAATTTGAAATTTTGTACACATTAATTTTTGAATGGTTTCAAGGAAAAGGATAAATATGTAAGAAATCGAGTGAGTCCTTCCTGCACCTCCCATGTGAAAGTCCTTCGAAAAGGAAATTTTTTTCGATAACTTACCCAGTTCAAGATATGAAATTAAACTTTGAATATTGTCTTTAAGTTTTGAGTAGCAATCTAATGGCAGTCCTTAATAAAGGACATACAACATGAACATGCGTAACTCTACTTTATCCCCAACTACAATATAAATCGGAGTTCAGTATTCATCTAGAGTATTATACGATTGGCTTGCAGCCGATCGTGACTGCAGTATGTTTTAATAATAAAAACAAAATACTGTTTAATTTTATATAGATATTTATTAGTTTGAGAAAAAGTAAAATAAAACAAAGAAAACAGTTTTTAAATTTGCCGGTGTTGGAAGTAAACATATTTTTATCGAAACAATGAAATTTGTACTTGTTATTATTTTTGAAGTATTGCACAATTATCAATTACCAATGTCAGGAATAGATAGATAGAAACATATTTTTTAGACATGATGTAGAACCAACACATTGGTTTCACAACAACAACCGGAGCTAAATTATGCCATAGAATATTCGGTTAAAAATAATTTCAGCCAAAGATGGACTTGCATCACTTTCAAAATAAACATATTTACAATACCGTTAACAGCTAAAACTTCCATCTCCCAAATATTACAGAATTTGAATTTTTTGACTAAAAATTGTTTACAGATAGACTGACAACCTTAAAAATAACGTTCCAAATAGCCTCCTGGTTATTCCTTAGGTTGTTAGTCGCATAGTAACCTACACCGCATCTAAGCATTAAACACGTTACGGACTTCTACCCATAAAATAATAAAGTTTCGCCCAGACTGTTGGCAGATTTTTTTTTATTTATTAACGTATTTTTTTATCAATATAATATTCCGTAGAAGTCAAAGTGAATTTGATCTCATTAAACCTAAAAAAAAATTCGGAATTCGTCAAAACTTGAACAATGTCTTACTCCCCAGGGGGCTTAATACTAAACTTATAATACTAAATCGGTTTATTCCCCGACTATATTCAAAACATTTAGAAGTGAAAGTGAAAGTCTATATGTCATTAGACCTAAGAAATATATTGGAATTCGTGATAAAGAATGATACATAACCGCCTTACACCCCCTTAGAAGTTAGATATCGAAAAATTTGGAAAAATGTTTCTAGGCGCTTATATTAAGAGGCCGCAGTAGTAAAATTGATTTGATAGCTCGAGAAGTCTTAAAGATTTAACGAAATTCGTGAAAATGTGAGAAAAAACCCTTTTTACGGACATTATTTTTACTCCATCTTTGTACACAAATGAAAATGAAAATTTTTTTTAGTTGAAATTACTCTACTAGCATATCTACATATACGTATTAAGTTTCAACTTTCTAGCATAAGTCGTTTCTGAGATATAAAAAAACACCCCTCACCCCTGCACCGTGCAACCCTATTCTAGGGTGTCTTTATAGTAGTTCTATATAGTCGTAAATTTTTAGTGTTCTATTCATTACAGTTTTCGAGAAATAAAAATCAAAATGTTTTCCTTTCAACCCCCTTTCACCATCACCCCCAACACGCACACCCTCAACATTTTTTTCCCTACTAGAAGTGTACTGACTCCAATTCCTGTTAAATTTTCAAGTTCATATCTGGTACGGTTCTCGAGATATAAAAGTTTACGTTCAGTAGACTCAACTTGTAATCCCATATACAGGAACCAAATTTTATCCTCCTGGTGTAATTGGTTCGGAAGATATTGTAATCGAAAGTTTTTCACCCGCTACCACCACACCCCACCACCCCCCTTAAAAATGTTAGCCCTTGTCTAATCTTCAAGTATCCCTCAGGCCAACTACAAAGTTTCAATCTTCTAACATCAATCGTTCAGGAGATATGGGTTTTAAAATGTTCCAATACCGGCTTCCAAGCGTTTCGGACTCGTTGTTTTTCCCCCACTCACACACCCCTCTACCTATATCAATCTTTTTTGTTCAAATGGGTGCACTATCATAGTTTTACAGAAGTTCCAAGTTTCAGCCTCCTAGCATAAGTGGTTCCTGAGATCTAGAAACCAAAATTTTTCGTCTAAAACGCTTCCCCCTCATACCCCTCACACCCCCACCCCCTTAAAAGATACCATCCGTAGTGGTTCACCCAATCTACCCACCATAAAAATTTTAACTCAATATCTCAACGGGTTTGGGAGCTACGCGCCTTCAAACGATTTTGCGTACGGCGTACGGCGTCTACGGCGGACAGACGGACATTTTTTTTTTTTGCTTTTTTTGTGTTTACTAGTCCTAAAACGTGTAAATACAAAATTTCGGGGTAGCAAATTTTTTTGAAATTTCAGGTCGATCACAATACTTTATTATTAAAAAATAATAAAGTAAAATCCTGAAATTAGTTCTTAGAAGATTACATACTCGTAAAAGGCCCGTAGAAATAAACATGTGGCAAAATTTGTGAAAACGTAAGCACCTCCTTTGCACCCGTTGGTAGGGGTGTACGCAGAGTTATGGTTTGGGGTGGGTCACAAGATAGATTGTTACGGTCACCTTCGTTCTCGTTCAAGCTGAAAGGAGGAGAAGAATAAAAATTAAATAGAAAATAAAATAATGGTAGAAACACGTAGAAACAATGATAACTTACCTGCTGATCAAGAGCATTCCTTGTGAAGCAGCTTCATCTTTTCAATACCTAAAAAGAAACAAAACCAAAAGGGAATTAGTTAGTTAGTTAGTTAGTTAGTTAGTTAAAAATAATACACGGAAGAGGAGCTGGAAGATGGTTATTAATACGTTGGATTAAAAATTATTAGGATTAGCTTTATTTAGGATTTATGATTAGGTATATGTAGATGGAATATGAATTGTAATAATAATTGGGTCATATTCCAGGACGCGGTCAAAGTCGGAGTATAAAATCAGTGGTTTCGAGACTGGGAGGTTTTTGAAAAGTTAATTATGTCCTTAGAAATAAAAATATTTAAAATAGAGATTTTTAGCGGATTAAACGTATAAAGAGGACGTGAAGACGACTCTAATTTCAGTTTATTACTTGCACTAAGGGCCGTATTATTCCCTTCGGCTTATTTTCGCCTTAACCAGCTGGTAACTTATCCGGGATATTAAGGCCCGTTCCTACCATGTTCAGTTACGTTCTAACTGGGACTTTAACTGACAGATTTTCATACAAAACTTCCAGTTAGGGATTAACTGAGGATCGTAATAATGGCCCTAACTTTAATCACTGGTTAATTTGTCTGGGTATAAAATTGTATTATTCACCTCAGGTTAGCGATTTAATAGGTCGGTTATCTTAACGGCTGGTTTTCCATTTTTCTATTATTTTTTCCAGTCAAACGTCAAAAATTTTATTAATTATTTACAGAATGTGACATTTCTCTTTTTTCGTGAATATTTAAATTTGTATTTTCAGGAAAAAATTAGAATTTTTAGCTGCAATTTTTTTATGGTTGCGGATCTGGGAGCAGTACAAACGATGTGTGTGATGCACAGTTTACACGTTCAACGAGAACCATCCCATTCGATTCCGATAGTTTTCTGAGTGTGTGCTACCGAGTGATTGGATTGCACAGTGCGTATAGTCGATTGAAGGCTTGCATCTCCCAAATCCTTGGAGCTATTTAATGTAAGTTCATTGGTAGGTTAGATTGAGTGGACCCCTTCAAGTGATAAGTTTCTGGTGGAGGGGTGAGGGGGATGTGGGTAGCCTTTTAGACGAAAAACTTTGGTTTTTATATGTAACCACTTATGCTAGGAAGCTGAATACCACTTGCAATAAAAATTTTTATATGAGTGAAAGGGTTCGGAAGTTCGGAGAAAAACAATGTGTCCGAAACGCTTCCAAGCTTTGGTCGAGACATTCTAAAATCCATATCTCCTGAACGGTTAATGTCACAAAGTTGAAACTTCATACTTGCTTGTAGACTAGGAACTGGGTGAATAGATCGAAAATAAATTTTTGAGAGTGGTCAGTGGCGTGGGTGGATGGTAAAAAACCTTACATTGCGATGTCTCAGGAACCAATTAAACAAGAAAAATGAAATGTGGCTTATGTTTAAAGATGGACAATAGGAGATGGCTAAATATATATTTTTAGGGAGGCGAGGGATCATGGAAGGGTTAAGAATTTTTATAAAAAATCACATCTTATATCTCAAGAACTGTATAAGATGGGATCTTACAATTAATACGAGAGTTAGGCCTGATACACCCCTAGCTGAAAACTCTAGGGAGCGGGTGTAAGGGGGGAAGGGTGGAGAACGGTGAAAAGGAAAAAATTCAATTGTAAATTAGAATCGGCCCATATGTCGATGTCGATTCATTGTGTCATTTTGTATTGGCGAAGCTCTAGTCGTCTTCTTCGTCAGAATCTCTCTATTTATCCTACAAAGGAGATCTTGCCATAACTTCGATCGTGAATAATACAAAATTTGTCAAATCGTCGGTTAAATCCCTGGGTTTCGTTGAAAACCGGAACTTTTCCACCGGTTAAATTTTTCTCTGGGTAACTTTAATCACTGGTTACAAAACCAGCGAATCACCGGTTAAAAACGATAACTGGAGGTGAATAATACAAAATCTGTGGGAAAACTGGAATTAACCAGAGGTTATAAATAACCCGAAGTGAATAATACGACCCTAAAAGCCCATAGAACTAAGAACTGAAATCTGCTGTCTCAGCAGGCTTAAGAGATTTGACGAATTGTGAAAACGTATACAAACCCATTACATCCACTTGGGGGTTGAATATCGAAAAATTGTGAAATAGGTTTTTAGGCGATTAAAAAAAGACAATTTAATATTTCATCCGACACTAGAGATTTTGAAAAATTTGTGGAAACGTAAGCAGCCCTTTACACCTCCTTGAGGTTTGAATTTCGAAAAATCGTGACATTCGTTTTTAGGCCATTAAAAGAAATGCTCATAGAGGTAATAACCAACTGCATATCTCATCAAAACTAAGGGATGGCAAAAATTGTAGAAATATATGCAACCCTTTTACACCACTTGGTGGTAGAATATCAAAAAATCTTGAAATGGGTTTGTGGGCGATTATATTAAAAGTCTGTGGAAGTAATGAAATCTTTAAAACTGGTTTTAGGCGATCAATCCAATATCAAACTATGGATCAAAATTTATACAGGGCGAGAAGTTGAAAAAAATTAACAATAGATTTTAATGTTATTATTATTGCTAACCGGCACGCTGTTGCTCTGAAATGAAAAGTAATTGTTTGTTTAATTAATAGATAAAAAAAATAACACTTTTCCTATTTTTAAATACGAAAATTAGTAATTATCAATTTGTTATTTATATTTTCCACTAGGCCACGAAAAATAAACAAAGAATCTGCTGGTGGCTCGTAAAACTCGACTACAAATCAACTGTTGAGTTTGAAGCTCGTTTTCGGAAAAAATAAATTTCATAGTTTACGAATTGCCGGGCTTACTTATCGAAAAAAAAAACTATATTTGTGGTATATTTATCATGAAACATAGCCCTTAACTAGTAAGCTGAGTTATCTTAATTTTTTTGTAAGATCTCTATCAAAATTAAGTTTTTATTGTGAGTTATGATAGGACCCACCTGTTCTATGTTCCAGGTTTACATGAAAAGTAGAAGGTCAGTCGTGTAATCAAGTGTGACCTTTGGGGAGGGGGAGCTCTCCTGCCAATAAAGTTAAATATTTTGTTTGTTGAATTATAACAAAGATCTTGTTTAGGAACGGTTCCAATAGTGAACTTAGTCAGTTTCTTACTTACTGATTCAAATTAAAAATATTCGTAGTAATGCAAGTTTTCACTGGGCTTAGTAAATTTCATGCAAGGAGGCATAGAAATCGCCTAAAAAAGGATTAGTCTTATTTAAAGCACAAAAAATAAATATTTTTTTTCACTTAAAAAAAATTTCAGTCTACTCTCTCGTTAACTTCATCAGGTGTATGAAAACTAGCCTAGTTAAGCCAAGACGCAAACCAAAATTTAATTAAGGCAGAAATTTCAGAGGAGTTTGTAGGCGAAGCTATTACAACAGGTTCTTTTCTTCCAGTAATATAACATAAATGCTTTAAATAAAAACATACTGCAGTCACGATCGGCTGCAAGCCAATCGTATAATACTCTAGATGAATACTGAACTCCGATTTATATTGTAGTTGGGGATAAAGTAGAATTACGTGTGTGCATGTTGTATGTCCTTTATTAAGGACTGCCATTAGATTGCTACTTAAAACTAAAAGACAATATTCAGTGTTTAATTTCATATCTTAAACTGGGTAAGTCATCGAAAAAAAAAATCAACAACAAACAATTTAAAAATGAACGTGTACAAAATTTCAAATTCGTAGCTTGAAGCGTTCAAAAGTTATCGAAAAATATTGTTCAACACGTGTCTTAAGAACATTTTGTATGGCAGCTACCAGAAGGAGTAAATGGATTTCGCTGATTAATAAACTCGAACTTCGTTTTTACTCAAAACTAATTTGTACAAAATTTCCAATTCATAGCTAAAAGATTACTTGAGTTATAGTGAGTTTCGTAAATTAAGTGAATACATTTTGACAGGATATTTGTATGGCAGCTACACGAAGGACTAATAGGATTTTCTTCATAATCATACATTTAGCTCCAACTATTGGAAAAATAACATGTACAAAATTTCAAAGTCGTAGCTTAAGCCCTTCTGAAGTTATCGACCAATATTCTTGAACACGTGTTTTAAGGACATTTTGTATGGCAGCTACCCGAAGGAGTAGGACGATTTTGCCCGTTAACGAACTTAGCCTTGCAAATTCAACCAAACATCCAAATTCAAAATTTCAAGATCCTAGGTGAAGGCGTTCTTGAGTTATCGTGTTCACGGACAGACGGACGGACGGTCGGACGGACGGACGGACGGACGGACGTCGAGCGGATTTAAGGTTTTTGGGCATAAATAAACAAAAAATAATATATAACTTTTTTTCGTCCGAGGCTTGGGTCTATGCGTTACAAACTTTTAGTCTGGATTAAACTTATAATACTTTATATGATTTCATCTAGAGTATAAAAATAGTAAACTAGTTGATATGGTGATACCGATTTCTAGTGATCATTAAGTAGGCAGATAACTAATCGTACTCATAAAATTAAGGTTTTTGTTTCTCTTTTCCTTATAAACTGTTCTAATTATTCAATCATTATTAATAACAGCTTGTAGCTACATTTGTAACTATGGATGTAAAGTTTGCTAACTGACCACCTAATCAACCAATTTACCAGCAATGTCTAGTTTTAAGTGCCTATATTGTGGAAATAAATTTATTTGAATTTGAATTTGAACTAATCGTACATCATTTCCATCTACTGTAACTGTTGGTCAAGAAGTTTGAATGGTGTGCGCATGGACACCGACTGAATAGTTTTGTCGGACAGAATAGAGTGTGCGCACCTTAATCCAACTAAAAAGTTGTCCGACTGAATAGTCTGTGATCTATTGTTTGTAATTTCTAACCTGTTTGCTTAGACTGTCTTCTCGAATTTGGAAGATAACATTACGGTCTTTCAATTCCAGTTTCCTTTGAAGATCTTGAACATAATTGTGTTTTTTCATCCTATCGCTCAACCCCGGAGGAAAAGAACAATTAATTTCCCTTAATTTAGACACAAAAAGCCTGCTACACGTAATCAAAAGAAGTCATTTGTCTCCAAACTTTTTCTACGTAGTGTACGTACACATATATTCATGTATGAAGGTAAAAATTAAAAATATTTTCGAGTGCAAAAGGCAGTTAGGGGTTATAAATTCAACGTTATGAACCGCACCCGAAGGCACAGCACGCAAGGGTTTTACTTCGTAGTTCATTCGTTTTAATGTGGAGGACAACTTGTTAGCGTAAAATTTAATTACAAAAAAACATCAATTAAGATGGCAGATCAAAAACGAAAGTGTATTCAGTTCTTTTCTAAAAAAAATATGCCAAACCCAAAACAGACAAACTGAAATAATTCCACAGGAGATTAGATAAATTTCATAAAATAAAATAAGGTGAATTTACGTAAAATGAACAATTTTCTCGGACATCAGAACGAACCTGGCATGCAATCAAAGAGACATAAGGAATGTGACACAGGTTGAAGAACATCATGTTGTTTTAAATAGGACTATGGCATGAATGATCCTTGGTAATGCTGGAACTTAATGTCACGTTTCCACTATCGCCTTCATGTGGATTGGATGATGCGAACTAGCGCGTATGCGTAAGTGGAAACGACACATTCGCGTTAGTTTGCAACTCAAGTCGAGAATCATGCACATTTGTGTCGATGGCGTTGTTTGGACGCACATCAAAGGGATGTGCGTATAGCACGAATGTAGCGTTTCCACTATCGCCTATGCGAAGACATTACTCCAGCGGGAAAAAAGAGTTCTGAAGAATGCATTTCGTAAACATTCCGATTAAATGGATGGAAGCATTACCATACTATTCATATTAAATTTTTTCTGGAATGTTCAAGGAATGATTCTCTATACATTTTTCAGAATGCGAAAAAGACACATTCTAATGATCTTGCATAAACTATAATATTACATACAGTACATAATCTCGTATTCACGCTGGGACTGAACTGAACACTCGCTAGCCCCCACCAGTGCCAAAAACATTCGCATTGACATTCGCGTCGATGGCGGTTTTTGACGCACATCAAAGGGATGTGTGTAGAGCACGAATGTGCTGTTTCCACTATCGCCGAGACATTCGCGCTCATCGCACATGTCCAATGCACATAAAGGCGATAGTGGAAACGTGTCATAAGAGCTGATATAGGAGGCACTGTCTGGCACTATGTCAAATATTTGACTATTCTGGCTGGTAAATGCTGTCAGATAGTGTAGTCGTCAAATTTTTGTTTGTTTTTGTTTTTTGCTCTATTTTAAGAGGAAAAATTTGACTGAATTTTTTGTAAAATTTTTTAGTCAATAAATAAATACAATTTTAATGAACAAACCGAGAAAATATTAGGTAAAAAATTCTTAAAAATGATTCTTTTGAACAGTTTGTAACCGGTCCAAGTGCTTATCAAACCACCAACTAATTGGCCCGCACGTCATACTTTTCATCGAGTTTTTCATTTATTTGGAACATCTCCAAATCGAAGCACGGATCATATCTGAATATCTGATCTGACTTCTATTAGCACAAAATAATCGATCATCAGCTTGCCACATTTGGTCACAGACAATTTAATAACCATATGACGAACGTTCATTGGGAAATACATATGTCGTCACCCTAATTCTAAAACCTCGTAAATCCAATTTTTTAAATTTTTTTTTATTGTCGATTCTGAAAGGTAAACATATGACACTCATGCTGATAAAAACTTGTAACTAAAAAAAAATTCTAAAGTAATAAAAAAGAATATTTTTTTAAAAGTCGTAACTCCACTGTAAATTAAATAAAAATAAAAATGTAAATGAAATCTCTATATATAAAAATGAATGTTTGTCTGTCTGTTTGTCTGTCTGTTTGTCTGTCTGTTTGTCTGTTTGTCCTGTATAGGCTCCTAAACCACTCATCCAATTGCGATGAAACTTTGGTGATTTGTTGAGGGTACGCCCTCGATGGTTTCTGCGTTAACAAAATTATTTAACAGTTGGTGGTTCGCGAGTTATTTCAACATTTGAGTGTTTTTCATATGATTTAGCGGCAGTTCGTTTTTGGTGTATTAGTTATGCCTATTCCTATTACTAAATGGTATAAGAGGATAGTGGATGGAAGATGGAATATGGAGGATGGAAGATGGAGGATGGTGGATAGAGAATGGAGAATGGATGATGGAGTTTGGGGGATGGTAGATGGAGGATGGTGGATAGAGGATGGTGGATGGAGGATGGAGGATGGTGATTTGTTGAAGGCACGTCCGAGATTGTTTCTGCGTTAACAAAATCATTTAACAATTGGTGGTACGCGAGTTATTTCAACATTTGAGTGTTTTTCATATGATTTAGCGGCAGTTTGTTCGTTTTCGGTGTATTAGTTATGCGTTTCTATTACTAAATGGTAAAGGACTATGGATGATGGATAGAAGATAGTGGATGGAGGATGGAAGATGGAGGATGGTGGATGGTGGGTGGAGAATGGTGGATGGAGGATGGAGGATAGAGAATGGGGGATGGTAGATGGAGGATGGTGGATAGAGGATGGTGGATAGAGGATGGAGGATGGGGGATGGTGGATGATGGATATAGGATGGATGATGGATGATGGAAGATGGAGGATGGTGGATGGTAGATGGAGATGGTGGATGGAGAATGGTGGGTGGTGGATAGAGGATGGAGGATAGAGGATGGGGGGTGGTAGATGGAAGATGGTGGATGGATGATGGTGGATAGAAGATGGAGGATGGTGGATGGAGGATGTGAGATGGTGGGTGAAGGATGGTGGATAGAGGATGGAGGATAGAAGATGGAGGATGGTGGATAGAGGATGGAGGATAGAGGATGGGGGGTGATAGATGAAGGATGGTGAATGGTGGATAGAGGATGGAGGATGGTGGATGAATGATGGTGGATAGAGGATGGTGGATAGAGGATGTAGGATGGAGGATGGTGGATTGGGGATGGAGGATAGTGGGTAGAGGATGGAGTAACGGGAGCAACGGAGCAACGGGAGAAATGGGAGTAACGGGAGAAATAGTAGCAACAGGAGTAACAGGAGCATCGTGAGAAACAGGATCAACGGATCAACGGGAGAAATGGGAGCAACGGGAGAAACAGGAGCAATGGATCAACGGGAGAAACAGGAGCAATGGATCAACGGGAGAAACGGGAGCAACGGGAGTAGCAGGAGCGATGGAACAACGTGAGCGAAGCGAGTGATAAATAAAATTCCCTTTCTTTGACTATGCAAAATTTATGAAAACGAATTATTAAGAACCGATATAAGATGCTGCTATAAAAAATTTTGAAAAAATTTAAGTAAACATAGAAGAAAAACATTTTTTTGTCTCATCCTGTAAAATTTGTTGATTTGGAGTTACGAGGTTTTAGAATTATTAGGGTGACGAGGTGTCATGTAAAAAACATTCGTTCCTCCATATTGTACTTGAAATATTTTACAATTAAATTGTATCCAATGTATGACCGTTTCGCTGTTGTTCTCTTAGCCAAGGCGTTTGCTGGCAAACGTTTGAAAGCTATTCTTTGAAAATGGGTGCACATTTCGTCATTTGGGTATTTTATTGTCTGTAGTTTGATTAAACAGAGAAAGTGAACTTTCTGTTTTACGTGTGCAGAAAGGACATAATTTACAATATTATTTTAAATGCTATGTTGTTTTTTTCTATTTCTAAAATTGAAAATATCCATATCTTTGTATTTGGATTGGTTTTATTAAAAAATAAATATACGAGTATTATAATTGAGCCATTTTTATTAAAAAATATCCTTTAATGCCGGTATTACTGCAAGTTTAACTAGTTTTCCCGGCCTCAATGTGGCCAGATTAAACAGGTTTGACTGTTCAATGTTCAAAAAAGGTGAATTTAAGTCGTTTTCTTCTGAATTTTTTTCGATTTTTTAATTAAAAGGTCATTTATTTATACAATACAAGGATATATGTATGTGTATGGTGGTTTATATCCATGGTCATACATATGGATGTAAGACATGCATGACAAATAATATTTCTTTGAAAAATAAGGTTTAAGACAGTGTTTTCTGTCAGTACATTTTTACCTTCATCACAATTTTACCTACTTATTTCATATTTATAAGTTTACTTACTCAATCGTATGTACATTAGGGTGGCTCTTATTTCCATAGTTGTATTTTTTTCGAAGAGTTCTTTCACGGCACCCTCCACAATAGTTCCATTTGATAAAAAAGAAAGTTTGTTTTAATTCTTATTCCGATCTGATAAGGAGAACACGTGTCGGGGGGTTCCAAAAGACTAGTCCCGGGATGTTGACAAATGTCGTATGTAATAATATTTTGTATGTGATTGTGATTCAAAATATATAGGTTATGCCCGGCCAGGAATGCAGTGGTCATAATCAGGAATTGAAGTTTTTCTCATCGGATCGGTTTTGAGCATATTGTTGCGAGCTAGGGGTTCGCCGGGATTTCAAGTAAAACACAATTCGTTTAAAATCAAAATAAGTGATAATTTATTATTTGCACTTTAATTCTGTTCGCACAATTATTCGCACTATATGGCAATACCGCCCGCTTATCTATATCGCTTGATTCGATCACACGCAGTCGATCGCTTTCCACCAATACGGTCGCGTATACACGCTGGCTGTAACAGTCGACGTAATAAAAATTACTATATCCTCGCTGAAAGCTTCACCTGCTTTTATACTAGCCGGTTGCAGTCTAGGGTGTACTTGAATGTTCGCTCGGTGATGTATGTGGATGGTTCTAGAAAGCTTTAGAGCTTTCGATTTTAGTCTTCGTTTGGTGGTGTATGTAGAGGGTTCTAGTGAGCTTGAGATCTTTCGACTTTGGTCGATAAGAAGGGAGATACAATCGTGTTGTTTCGCCTTATTTACTAGGCTTTTGATTGGGTTACTTTACAGCTTAGGTATTCGGTTGTTGCTGTTTCCCTATTCATAATCGATCGAGTTGAGCGGTGGCCAGGCTTACACGTAACAATATCTTAATAGCGGTACATTATACGAAGTTAGTTTCGTTGGCAGAAATGTGTTTCCTATTGCTCAATATTATAGAAAAATTAACGATGTAAAAAGTTCTTCACCAAGAACCAAACATATTGAACATATTAAACCAACTCCAGTACCCGTGTCATATGACGGTGACTGTCAATTGTGATGACCAGCCACAATGGACTGTGAAAAACAACATAACGCCACTGTCAAACAAATTTGAAACGAACAGCCACCTGCTGATCTTCATCGGTTAGTGAATTTCCAACGGTTGAGTTACATATATATGCCAGCCTCGACAAGTCAAATACGATCTTTCAAGCAGATATTCATGCAATTGAACTATTCATAAAGCCCCCCATAGACACACGAGCATGTTGGCGCAAACATAGGTTTGCTCAAACACTAGCTTTAGCGCATACACCAGCGAGCATGTTGCTTATTGGACTAAACCATGGAAACAACGTGTCCCTGTGCCGTTTTAGTTATACTAGTAGGGCAAAAAAAGAAAAGAGGAAACGAAAATTATGGGCGACAAAAATCCTTTTTGGGTTTTTGTGCCCCTTCTTTTTATTACCCAAATCCTTTTCATTATCTATATTCAGTTATTACTTAAATGCATTTTATTTTCATAATACGTTTTTCATATCCTATAAAGAGGAAACTAACCAATATGTAAGAGAGATCTTCGCCAACTCACAAATAAAAACTTCAGTGAAATAAAACTATCGTCTTTTATTTCAAAAAATAATTTAAAATATAAAATCTAACCTGATCTTGTATAAAGCTCTTTATCAGAAGGCTGTAGAAGAAACAAGGCACATCTAACGCCATACCAAGCTTTACAACTTACAACCTTGGTAAAACTTTTCCGTGCGCGGATGAGTTGTTGTTTCGACAATTAAGTTATATGTTCCTTACATTATAAATTAGAAAATGGTAGGCATAAGAAGAAAAAACTAATAAATATTGATTGAATTCAATAATATTATATTATATCCTTAATTCATTAATAAAGCCTCGATAGCGACTATACTACTACCTTCAACGACTGCAGTTCAACAACTGAACACTGACGTTTGCGCAAACATCACCACACATGTGAGAACATACGGCCAACACCAGCATGTTGGCTCTAAAAATCAAAATATTTTGATTTTTGGGCGAGCATATTTGCGCAAACGGCCAAAAATGCCATACACGAGCGAATTGGCTCGCGCAAACCTATGTTTGCGCCAACATGCTCGCGTGGCTATGGGTATGGGTTCCTGGACACGGTGATATTGTAGGCAATGGTCGCGTTTACGTGCGGACCAAACCAGTCTGAACAGACCAAACAAAGACAGTTTGGACGTACGCATGAACGTAAACCGAACCAGTGCATTTGGACTTATTTTGGTCTGGATATTGGTACGAACCAAATGAAATCAAACTAGTCTAGTACCTACTGTCAAAAGCGCACATAAATGCAAGACCGACAAATACCAAACCGGTCTATTTAGACTGGTCTAATCCGCACGTAAACGCGACCATTGAGTCGGCGGACCAGTTAACGAAAAAAGGAGTAGAATTAAAATTTGTAGGACCAGTGCCGTTCTATTGAATGCCAACAGCTGTGGTCTGTTGGATTGGATTAACATCCAAGCTGCCCTCCACTGGACAAGGATGGTGGGGTGCAGACAGTCCAAACTGTTCTTGGAAGGTCACTCCAAAAAACGAACCTCCGATTTGCTTAAATTGAGCCAGAATCAGGTTCGGCGCTTGATCGCGCTAATTACAGAACACTGTAAGCTTAAAAAGCATCTGCATACTATTGGGCTGGTTTCAGACGATATTTGCAGATTGTGTGAAGAAGAAGAGGAAACTGCAGAGCATGTTCTATGCCACTGCGAAGAACTCGCACACAGAAGACTCAGACTTATTGGACACTACTTCCTAGACCATTGGAACTCATGTCTAACTCAATCAAGAGCATATTAAAATCTGTTGATATAACCGTCCAAAGTGAGTTATAATAAGGGAGGAAGGACAATCACAATAGACCCACTGAGGCCGCAGTGAATCAGGATTTTAGACCGACCTCCACCATCTACAATCTCCAATCTAGTGAATTTTCTGTTTTACTTTATTATTTTAATAATAAAGTATTGTTATCGATTTTTAAAAAAAAAAAAATTTGCTACCCTGAAAAATTTTTTTTCCACGTTTCATGACTAATAGACACCAAAAAAGCAAAAAAAAATTTCAGTCCGTCTGTGCGCCGTACGCCGTCCGCCGTACGCTAAACGTTTGAAAGCTTATAGCTCTCAAACCCTTTGAGCTATTAAGTTGAATTTTTTTTTGTTGATAGACTGAGCAGACTGCTTCAAGTGCCACCTTTTGAGTGGTGGGGGTGTGAGGGGGGAGGTGGGGAAGCGTTTTGGACGGAAAATAATTTTGGTTTCTAGATCTCAGTAACCGGATAGGCTAGGAGGCTGAAACTTGGAATTTATATGAAGCATCGATAGTGGACCCATTTGCAAAAAAAAGGAGGATATGGGTGAAGGGGTGTGGGAGTGGGGGGAATAATAATGCGTCCGAAACGCTCGAAAGCCGAGATCGAGACATTCTAAAATCCATATCTCCTAATTGGTTAATGTAACGAAATTAAAACTTGATGAACATCTGTGGGCATACTAGTGGGGGAAGTGGCGTACGGAGGTGGGGGGTGAAAAACTTTTGATTACGATATCTCACGAACCAATTACACTAGAAAAATAAAATTCGGTTTCTGTATTAAGGTTGACCAATAAAGTTTGCTGAAGGTAAAATTTTTTAAGGGGCGGTGGAGTGTGGAAGTGGAGGGGATAAGAATTTTTCTAAAAAATCACGTCTAATATCTCAAGAACGGTGTATGATAGATGCTTAGAATTTTTACCGGAAGTAGGCCAAATAAACCCCTAGCAGCAAAAAAATTTTAGAGGTGTGGGTGTAGGAGATGAGGGTGGGGGAGGGTGAAAAGGAAAATGTTTCGATTTTTATATCTCGAGAACCTATAAAGATATAAAGCTGAAACTTGGTATTTGGATAGAACTATAGTAGCAGCATGTAGAAAAAATATAATATTTTATAGGCGTAGTATGGTACAGGGGTGGAGGGTGTTTTTCCTAACTATAGAACGGCTTATGCTAGAAAGTTGAAACTCGGTATGTATATGTAAGTCAACTAGAAAAGTCATTTAGATTAAGAAAAAATTCAAATATCTATTGGCATACAGAGGGGGAGCGAAAAAAATGATCAGTGAAAATGGAATGCATATATTTTCACGATTTTCATCATATCTATTAGGTCTTTCCAATTATTGAATCCATTTTTATGCTACGGATTTTTCATATAAATACCTAGAAAGTGTTTTCAGGATTTTTTGAAATTCGACCCCCACGATGTTGTAAAGGGGTTGTATACATTTTCACGAACTCAGCCATATCCCTCAGGTCTGATTAGATATCGAATAACTTTTTACTTCCACGGACTTGTTTAATAATCACCTAAAGTTTGTTTTCAAATGTTTCCCTTTTTCAACCCCTAAGAGGGTATAAACGTGTTGAACACGTTTTCACGAATTCCGTCATATCTCTTAGGAGTGATAAGACATCGGATTGGTTTTCACTTCCACGGGCTTTCTTTATATATATCTAAAACCCATTTCAGAATTTTTGGATATTCAACCCCAAAGTGGGTTCAAGGGGGCTGCATATATTTTCACAAATTCCCACATATTTCTTAGTTCTAATGAGATATTGAATTCATTTTTACTTCTTATGGCTTCCTATATAATCGTCAAAAAATGAATTTCAGGATTTTTATATATTCAAGATATTCTTAGGATTGATGAGATATTAGATTGGTTTTCACTTTCACAGACTATTTATATAATCGCCTACAAACGCATTTCCGATTTCATGTAATGGCCCAAAACCAAATCACGAAAAACCTCCTAATCACGTAATAACTACGTAGTTTTATATTACTACTTAAACTGCGTCCCGGAGTATGACCCAATTATGTAATTCATATTTTATATGTGGCAGCGGCGTAAGTATTCTAGCGCGACCCCATTCTACCCATTTTTTAGGTTTTCAGTCACATAGTAACCTACACCGCATCAATCTTAAACGCGTTCCGAACTTCTACCCGAAAAATAATAAAGTTGCGCCCAGACTGTTGGCAGATTTTTAATCAGAAATTCAAACTGACAGTGACCGCAACTTAAAAAAGCAAAACATCATCGTTTCAAAATAGCCATCAATTTTAGAATTTAACCTAATGCAGCCACCAACAATAAAATATGGCAACTACCGCTCGTACCTTTTATAATGTGTATCATATTATTACTCTTCCACTTTTATATGCAATCAGCAAAAAACTTAATTCACGATTTTTCGAACGTCAACGTCCAACGGGATGTAATAGGGTTGTCTACGTTTTCACGAATTTCGTCATATCTCTTAGGTTTGCTAAGGTAGTAAATTGGATTTTGTCTCTACGGACTTTTTCGTGTGACCACATAACAACTTATTTTAAAAATTTTTATATTTAACTCCTAACGTAGTCTAATGTGATTGCGTTTTCTTGGAGATATGGCGAAGTTCGAGATATCTGAAGAGGCTGTCTATATGAACATATCGGCTAATAATCAACTTCAGGATTTTTCGATACTTTTACTTCTACCGCCATTTTATTTATTTCAATGTTTGTATAAACTTAAGAAATCACCTTTCCAAAAACCTCCTAATTTTTTGAAATACTATTGTAGTTCCAAAGTTACCGACCAAAAAGTGTTAAAAGGCTTAACGAAAATTCGTCGTTCCCAAAAACGTTATTATTTTTTAAAGTATAGTACTGTGTTCGGCGAAACGAAAACGAACGAAAAAGGTACCTTCAAGGAAGAGTGAAATTAATTCTAGTTCGCTACTAGATGTCAGTGAAACAAAAGCTCGCAATATTTGAAAGAAATTAAAATATTGGCTAGAAATTACAATTCCATACATACAACAAAATATAACTCACACAAAATTTCCAGAGCACAAACGAACTGAACTGACAGCGAATGGTTGAAAATTTTAAATTGTCAAATATTTCGCTTGTCATAAAAGGGTACCCTATCCTTGAAATCAAAACCTTAACGAAACCAAGCGCCATCTATTAGTGACTACTGCAAATGTCCATTCCGCCCATGAACACAGTACTGAAAAACCAACGAAATATTTCGCCGCGTAAAATTAACGAAATATTAATTCTTTTTTATATGGGATTTGACAGTTCATTTCGTTTCGCTCGGAACACAGTACTAGGCTTTACAGAGTAAAAATGGGATTGCTTTTTTTAACCAGTGAAGTAAATTGCAGCAAACGACCGCATTAAATCATACACTTCAAATGTCATAAATCGTCTGCCACTTGGACAAATCATAAAAAATAATATGCGTGAAAGTGATGACTCTTACGATCAGATCTGTTGGGAGCGGTTAATTCAAACGAGACAGAACTTGCTAGTCATGTGATTCGATGTAGATGAATGTGCGCTACACAGTGTTATTTCGGTAAGTTATCCCGTGTGTCCGCACGTTTCATTTCAGTTCCAGCTTTTTATTTCCAGGAGATGTAAATCTTTGTGAAATATTATCACCATAGTGGGTTCAAACCTTACTTATGTATGTATATGCATTACTGTTCTCATTGTATTATTAAACAAACAGTACATTAAATATTATTTTTGAGTGCAAAAATCAGACTTATATTTCGCCAACAGATGGCGCTGAGCCAAAATGTTATTTTGCTATTGCAACATTTGTTTTCGAGATTCGGGGCGCATTTGTCTCGATTCGTGTATTATTTTGGTAGGGTGTCTCGAAGAGTCCCACAAAAACGCTCACATGTCTCAGAGATCTCTGCGAAATTCTCGCTTTGATTTGACCAACTGACTTGAAAAAAAGAGATTACTATAATAATAAACAATCTAGTTTTTGACACTGATAGAACCTTGTGGATGAAATTGACAACTACTTTTTTGGTTTTGCTAAAATGTTCCGAAACACTGCTCAAATGTCCCTGTTGGTCAAATTTGCAAGGAAAATTTTACTTTCGGTGATCCACCTAAAGTTTCACATACGAAATTTAATATGGAAGATACAGTGTCCTGTGAGAGTCCTTTAAAAAGAGCAAAATAAATGCGCACTCCTTATTCTGCTTTATCCCTAACTCAATATAAATGGAAGTTCAGTGTTTACGTTTTAAAGAAATATTAAATTAATTTTATTTCTACGGGTCCTTCAGAGAAATACCTAAAAAGTGTTTTTACAATTTTTTTAAATTCAACCCTAAGGCAGTGTCAAGGAAATGTATACATTTGCACAAATTTCACCATATCCTTCAGAGCTGATAAGAAAACGAATAAGTTTTTGCTTCCACGTGCTTTTCATTATAATCGCATAAAATCATTTTCAGGATTATTTGACTGTGTGCTGTGTGGGTGTGTAATCGTTGTTTACGTTTCCACGAATTCCCTCATATCTCTTAGGTCTCATAAGATATCGAATTGACATTTACTTCCACGGACTTTCTCATACTTATACCTTTTATATAATTGTCTAAAACCCAGTTTCATGATTTTTGATACTCAAACACCATGAGGGCAAGTAAGTGGGCTGGACACATTTTCACGAATTCCGACATATCTCTTAGGTCTGATGACATAATGGTTTTTGCTTCCTCGATCGCTTAAAAATCAATTTCAGAATTTTTGGATATTCACAAATTAACCGCTTTCCGAGATTTAACCCGAAAAATAATAAAGTTTTGTCTAGACTGTTGGCAGATTTTTATCTAATCATCACGAAGAAACAAGCAATGTGATTTATGAGTAGCAAACCATTAAGAAAATGTTCCGAAAGAGATTTGTTATCATCTGGGGTTGCGGCTTTTTTCACAATTTGACAGATTTAAGATTTCATATCACTTTTCATTCGTTTTTCTAGTGACTTTTCAGATTTAAAAATAGCAGAAGTGTGATAATATCATAAATCTAGTAGACAATTGAGAATGGTAGTAGATTGAGTTTGCTGCGTAGTAGTTGATTTGGGGGAAAAAGTAGTAGATCTACCACAATTTTACCAATTACAAATCACTAATGGCTTCTCTACGGTACGGCGAAAGGAGTGGAAAGTACCTTTTGGGTGCCATAAGTTAAATATGATGACAATTTAAGGGAAACCCAGTCACGAAGCTTCTGGATTAAAGTGGAATGGTTGATTTTGTCAATAGCTTTGTTATGGCACTGGCTAAAAAAAGTACAGGAAAATAACTTCGTGCGACAAGCCGACTAATATTGCAAGAAAGGGATTACCGATAAAAAATTCGGTTTCAGACTCTAGCGAAATCTAGTGGACGAAATTAACAACTGATTTTTAATAAAAAATATTGCATTAGAACATAAAATGAAGTTTCCATAAAGTATACATATCGAACTGTCAAAAAAAGTCTGAAGCGCCTGGAAAATAGAGTCCGCAGTGGATTTTTCTTGGGTTTATCTGCTAGAAAGTTGCGAAACACTGCACGAATGCAATATGTTATGCTGTTATGACACTGGCTATTTTTTAAGTGCAATAAAAGCCAGTTGTGCAAAAAGGCGACCAATATTGAGAGAAAGAGATTACCGATATAAATTTGCTATATGTATTTTTACCTATTACTTCGATATGTATTTTTACCTATTACTTCCAAAATGTTAATCGTAACTCATACATATGTATGCAGCGTTTGTAGGTAATAATTCGGCTTATAAAAAAATAAAATTAAAATGACATTTTTATAATGGGGTTTTCTGAGAAAAACTACATTGATCACTGAATTTTAAGGGTTCACGTAGCAAAAATTTGTGCTTTCGAGTAAATATCTCAAGATTGGGTGCAGTTACAATTTAGACTGTAACATCAAATGAAAGGTAATTCGATTGCCTAAAAAACGAATTATAACACTTTGCCTTGTGATTATTCTTTTTCAAGATTTAACGTTTTAAGTGAGTGAGGGTACCGGTCAAAAACACTTTTCTTAACCACCCTGTATCTCCACTAATATTGAAAATTGACCCACCCTGTAGAACAATTTTTTTTTCTCCAAATATATCAAGGAATAACCCCTTACAAGGTGGCACACGGAGTGCCAAACACCCTGTATATCAAATTGTTAACCAAATTATGACAATAAAAAAAAACTTGAAACTTGAAACTATATATAATGAACTGTCAAAAAGAAGTTTAGCCGCCAGTGGACTTTTTTTGGATTAACTGCTAGAATATTATGAAACACTGCAGGAATACGCTATGTTAAGCTGTTATGACATGGTTATTTTTCGCGCTTCAAAGAACTGCAATAATAACCAATCGTGCGACAAGGCGACTAAGATTACAAGAGAGTGAGACGACCAATGTCACCGTTTGATGTCAAACGTCATCTGTCATTTATTCATATTCATGTTCCGTTATTTGGAAAAAAAATGTACAATGCATATTAGAATTAAGACTACTAAGATGAATTTTAAATTATTACTCTTTGGGTGAAAAATTTGGTGGCCCTGAAAAGGACCGTTTTTAGATAGATATATTTATTTCTTAAATTTAGATATTTCAGTTAATTTAATTTTAAGAGTTTAGACGTAATGTCGACCGTTTCTGTTTTTATTAAAAGAAAATGAAAATTTCCTTTAAGCACGTTCAGCGCGTATACGACGAGCCAATTTTTTTCAGCTCACATCATCAATTCAATAATAAAAACTAACAAAACACTGAATATTTTCAATAAGTCACACCTGACATTTGTCTTGAATTTGGACTTGACAACTGACAATTGTGTCACAAAAATCACAAACTGTCAAAAAAAAAAGCGTGTAGCGGCTGGAAAATGAAGCTCCCAGTGGTTGTTTCTTGGCTTGTACTGCTAGAATGTTGCGAAACACTGCTCGCAGGCGCTATGTTGCCGCTTTTTTTTAACAGTTTCTGACATTTTAGCTGTTCGGGCTGTCTCTCTCATGCTGTTATGACACTGGCTAGTTCTCAAGTGCAATAAAAGTCAATCGTGCGACAAGGCGACCAATATAGAGAGAAAGAGATTACCGATAAAAAATACCATTGCAATGCTACCGGCATCTAGTAGACGAAATTAACAACTGATTTGTTATAAAAAATACTGATCTTAGCGCGTTTCATAACATAACATGACACTTTCCATAATTTATACACAACGAACTGTCAAAAACTAGTCTGTAGCGGCTGGAAAATCTAGCCGCCAGTGGATTTTTCTTGGATTAACTGCTAGAATGTTGCGAAACACTGCTCGAATGCGCTTTGTTGCCGCTTTTTTTTTGACAGTTATGGATTGTTTTTTGACAGTTTCTCATATTTTTGATGTTCGGACTGTCTCTTTCACACCAATGTCTAAATTGTATGTTAAAGTCTCTATCCCTCTCCATTTGGATTTTCTAGCCGCTTTAAAACCGCAAAAATAGCCAGTGTCATAACAGCATCACACCAATGACTAAATTGTATGTTAAAGTCTCTATCTCTCTTCATTTGATTTTTCTAGCCGCTTTTAAGCAAAAATAGCCAGTGTCATAACAGCATAACAGATTTTTTTGACAGTTTGAGCGATTTTAGCTGTCTCTTTCACATTCTGTCTAAATTGTATGTTAAACTCTAACTGTGTCTATTCGTATTTGCTTGCCACTTTTCGGCGCCAAAACTAGCCAGTATCATAACAGGATAACATCGGCACTGAAGTCAGTATAAATGTCATCATTATCAATGGCGCGACAGCCCGAATCGGGCCAGGGCCTGCAGGATACATTGTCTGAAGTCATCTCGGTTCACCGCCCGCGTCCTCCAATTTGTGTATCTAAGATCTGCAATTTGCGTCAACTCGTATCTTTTCCGCGGTTTTCAAACCGGTCATTTGCCCTGAGCTCTACCTTTCAGTGTGCGCTTGGGAATTCTTCCGTCGTTCATTCGCTCCACCTGTCCTGCCCATTGTAGCTTATGAAATTTTCTAAGAGACGATGCAGCTGGGTGTCATAGATGTTATACAACTCATTGTTGTACCGGATACGCCATTCAGAACCTTCTCTCACTGGTCCCAAAATTCTTCGAAGAATTCGTCGTTTAAAAGCGTATATTGATTTTTCAGACGCTTGGGTGAGAGTTCACGTTTCGCTTGCATATCGTAGCACATGTCTTATTATGGTCCTGTATGCGAACTTTGATCTGTCTGTGCACTTTTTTCGATTTTAAGATCGGGACAACCGTGAAATACGCCTTATTTGCTAGTGTGATCCGTTGTTTTACTTCGTCCCGTTCGTTGCCGTCTATTACAAGGTGATCCCAAGTATGAGAAATGAACCACATTCTACAGGTTGTAGTCCCCCATGGTCATATTTTGTCTAGTTGGCGCATTTCTTCTAGTTTGGGTCATGAACTTGGTCTTATTCTCATTGACCCTTAACCCGACATCCTTTGCAGCTGAGTCTAGACAATGGAAGACTTCCTTCGCGTCTGGAACAGATCTGGCCATGATGTTTATGTCATCCGCGTACACCACTAGTTGAGTGGACTTGATTAGTAGGGTACTTCTGGTATCAACGGGTACCTTTCTGATGACATATTCCAGGGCGAGATTGAAGAGCATGTCCATCTCCCTGCTTCAGGCCGGATTCTGTTCGGAAGCTTTGGGTAAGCTCGTTTTGTATCCTTACTTGGGATTCAGTGTCAGTCATGGTCATTTTGGTCAATCTGACGAGTTTTGATGGAATTCCGAAGTCAAGCATTATCTTATATAGTACATTCCGATCTATGCTATCGTATGCTGGTTGGAAGTCCACGAAGATCTGGTGCACGCCAATGTTATACTCCCAGCTTTTTTTTGTAGCACTTGTTTGACTGAGAATATCTGGTCAATAGTAGATCGTCCGGTTCTAAAACCACCTTGGTATTCGCCAATAATACTTTCTGTATATGGCTTTAGTCATTTCTGAATTACTTTCCTCAGTATTTTGTAGGACGTACACAACAATGATATGCCTCTGTGATTTTCACATCGCAGTTTATCTCCTTTCTTATAGATTGGTCATATAATGCTCTTGCGTCAGTCGTCGGGTATTTTTTCTTCAATCCAAATTTTTGTCATGATTTTGTGTAGGAGATTGGTGAGGTATGAACCACCTCCCTTTAGGAGCTCCACTGGTATTGCATCAACTCCAGGTGATTTGTGTATTTTTTGGTCACGCAGGGCTGCTTCCACTTCTCCGACAGTGAGTACCGTTGTTGATGCCTGCTCATCAGATGGCGCACTTGGTGTAATAATCGGGTCGGCGGCTGTCACTCTGTTTGGGTTCAGCTTCAGCTTCTTAAAGTACTCAACCCATCTTTGTTTAATTTGTTCTGCGTCACTAAGGATACTTCCTTCCTTGTCTTTACAGAGGTTTGTTCGTGGCTTATAGCCTTGTCTTATTTGTTTGACGGCAGTATGTGCGGATCGTAGATTAGGTTTATAATTATGTCATTGCTGTGTTTTCGTTTCTTTTGTCTGCAGATTTTGTTTGATAATCGCCTAAGTTTCGTTGTATCTTTCCTTTTTGGCTCTCGTCGGTCTTTCAATGTATTCCTTGTAAGCTTCATTCTTTTTCGTTATTGCGTCACTAAAATCATTATCGAACCAGTCATTACGTTTCTGTTGGGATTTTAGTCCTATGATCTCTTCTGCTGTCGTTCTGATACCATCTCTCAACTGTGTCCACTCTTGATCGATGGTTATCCCTTCGTCAGTTAGTAACGCTTCAAAGCGTGTTTGTAGCGCTGACTTATAAGCTGACGCGACAGTCTCATCCTTTAGTTTTCTGATATCAAATTTGGGTGTCCTGCCCTTTTACTTTATTATTTCAATAATACAGTATTGTTATCGATTTTTAAGAAAAAAAAAAATTTGCTACCCTTAAGATTTTTTTTTCACGTTTCATGACGAGTAGACACGAAAAAAGCCAAAAAAAATTTCAGTCCGTCTGTCCGCCGTACGCCGTATGTCGACCGCTGTACGCAAAATCGTTTGAAGGCTCGTAGCTCCCAAACGCTTTGAGCTATTAAATTGAAATTTTTTTTATGAATAGACTGGGTAGTCCCCTTGAAGTGGCCAAATTTGGAGGGATGGGGGTGTGAGGGGGGAGGAGGGGAATGTGTTTTAGACGGAAAATTTTGGTTTCAAGATCTCAGCAACCGCTTATGCTAGGGGGCTGGAATTTATATAGAGCTTTGATAGTGGACCCATTTGCAAAAAAATTGTCGATATAGGTGAAGGGGTTTGGGAGTGGGGGGAAAAATAATGCGTCCGAAAAGCAAAAAAGGTGAGATTGACACTTTCTAAAATCCATATCTCCTAAACGGTCAATGTCACAAAATTGAAACTTAATGAATATCTGTAAGTATACTAGGAGAATAGATCGCAAACAAAAACTTGAGTGGGGGTAGTAGCGTCCGAGGGTGGGGGGTGAAAAACTTTAGATTGCGATATCTCACGAACCAATTGCACTATATAAATAAAATTTGGTTTCTGTATAAAGATTCACAAATAAAGTTTGCTGAAAGCAAAATTTTTTAAGGGGGCGGTGGAGCATGAAAGTGGAGGGGATACGAATTTTTCTAAAAAATCACGTGTCATATCTCAAGAACCGTGTAAGATAGATGCTTAAAATTTTTACCAAAAGTAGGTCTAGCAGACCCCTAGCAGAAAACACTTAGAAGTAAGGGTGCAGAGGGTGAGGGTGAAGGAAAAGGGTGAAAAGGAAAAAGTTCTGATTTTAATATCTCAACAACCTATAATGATATAAAGCTGAAACTTAGTATTTAGATAGAGCAATATTAGTAGCATCTTGGAAAAATATAATTTTGTATAGGGGTAGTATGGTACGGGGGTGGGGGGTGTTTTTCCTATCTATAGAATGGTTTATGCTACAAAGTTGAAACTCGGTACGTTTATGTAAATCATCTAGAAAACTAATTTAGATAAAAAAAAATTTCAAATATTCATTGGTGTTCGGAGGGGGGGCAAAAAAAATGATCAGTGAAAATGGAACGTATTTATTTTCACGGTTTTCGTCATATCTATTAGGTCTTCCCAAATATTGAATTCATTTTTGTTCTACGGTTTCTTCATATAAATACCTAGAAAGTGTTTTCAGGATTTTTTAAAATTCAACCCTTAAGGTGGTGCAAAGGGGGTTTTCACGAATTCTACCATATCCCCACGTCTTATCAGATATCGAATATCTTTTCACTTTCACGTGCTTGCGTAATAATCGCCTAAAACTCGTTTTGAAGTTTTTTCCTTTTTAGCGCCTAAGAGGGCATAAACGGGTTTAACACGTTTTCACGAGTTCCGTCATTTCTTTTAGAAGTGATAAGAAATTGAATTGGTTCCTACTTTCTTGTGCTGTCTTCATATTTATTTATTAACTCCTTTCAGGATTTTTGGATATTCAACCCCCAAGTGGGTGTAAGGAGGTTGCATATCTGATGATATATCGAATTAATTTTTACTTCCTAAGGTTTCCTATATAAAAAAGTCAAAAAGTCAATTTCAGTATTTTAGATATTCAATCCTAATGGGTGTAAGGGGGTTGTATGCTTTTCAAAGTTTCGACATATTTCTTCATTTCCACAGACTTTTTATATAATCGCCTACAAACCCATTTCTCAATTTTTCGATATTCGATATCGATATTCCCCATGGGTTTGTATATGTTTTCACAATTTTTGCCATCCCTTAGTTCTGATGAGATATAAAATTGATTATTACGGCCAACCAATTCACGATTTTTCGAATTTTCAGAACCAATTAGGAGTGAAGGGTTTGCTTACGTTTTCACAAATTTTTCAAAATCCGTCTTGGCTCATGAGATATCAAATTGCTTCTTATGAAATCGTTTGAAAACCTGTTTCATAATTTTTTCGAAATTCAAACCCCAAGTGGAAGTAATGACTTTTTCAATGTTTAATCGATTAAAAATCTCTATTTTAAATATTTTTATATTAAGAACAACAATGATTTTCCAAGAAATCTAATAATCTCGAGGCAACTCAAGATATACTCCGACTTTGGCCGCTCCCGAACTTTGACCCGAAAAATAATAAAGTTTCGCCCAGACCATTGGCAGATTTTTTGAATATATTATTATTTATATATATTTCACTTCGACGAGGTATTGGTCGGAGTCGCAGTTTGCTCTGCTAAAAGATTGTACGTCTAGAATGCTGGTCGTAGCCCTTCTCTCGATCAGAACGTGGTCAATTTGGTTGAAAGTGCGGCCATCCGGAGATGACCACGTTCTTTTATGAATGTTGCAATGGGGGAACAGTATAAATGTAACCAACCTTATTTCGTGATTCCATAACAAGAGTAGTGAAATTTACTAATAACTACTCCTTCCAGTTCGTTATAGTAGATCTTTCCTGAAAAAAACCGTGCTGAAACTGACTGCAGATTTGAATCCTTAATTTGAAGTTTCCTTAGTTGTCCTAAAACTGTTCTTAGGTAGTGTATGTCTTAACTCTAAAAATCTCTTCAATTCGCTTGTAAAAATGGGCAAAAACTAAAAGCTTTTTACCTCCCCTATCGTTTTCAGGTCAAAAATCTTTGAAGTTCTCTTCCTAGAGCCTCCCTGGTAGCACATCTAAGGACATTAAACCGAAACAGTTTTCGATATTATTAGGTTAGCCTGGAAAATTGCCTGTCGAGTGCCTTCATCTCAATATCCTTCGGTGCGAATTGTTCTTACACTCGAGTAGCTTCATGCGACAAAAGGAAGCTGGGTGCACCGACGACAAAGAGTCTCAGATCCGGCAGCTTCTAACTTGGAAAACTGTTCGATGAGACGAGGAGTTGGGAATGAAAGCAAACATCGTCCGCTAAGAAACTTGAAGCGCCCCATTGAGATGGTTGACATGCGAAACTGAATGCCGACATGGGGTTGCTGATAAAATCGACGGGCATAGACACCGCCAAGGAGCTGGGAAGGTGCCACGAGAAAATAAACAACTAACCGATGAAAATCAATACGAACGTATTTAACATGTTCCAGTCAGATTAAGCTGGACACTGGCGTGCTCGAATACTGGGTAGTAACAGTCGCAACCCCATGTCCTTCAGCAGGACTTAACGGTCAATAGTAGCGTATGTCACGAAGAGCAACGTCAGGGCCAGACGATATGCTAATGCCGAATGAGCAATCGGACAAGAAATGGAGTCGGAGGTATGACCGTCGCGCCAGTGGTTCTGATTCCACTTGTTCGTCAGAATTGTCTGAAATATTGAGCGATTTGTGGGGAGCGACAGGTGCTCCCAAGGATTCTCTTGGGGGTACTAATAACTGCACACGTCTGTTATTTATTTATAAGTACCACCCCGTCAACTAATCAATGCACGCGTTTATCAGAAAAGCGGGCAAACCACCCTATCACCGTACCGCTCTAACGTGACTGAATCGGAAAGCGGACCGGAAAATGGGGGATGAAATTGATGTACAAGTTCGATCCAAGGGAACTTCGAAGGAACATCATACGGACAGGCGAATGCTATTGACCTCGTGAGAAGGGTTCTTGGCTGTTGTTCGGGGCCAGTTGGACACAAGGGCAGGAAAAGAGCTGCCACAGACGGCAACGTTAAATGTGCGATTGAGCTGGTTCTTGCGCATAAATACACACACTCGTACAGTTGGGGTGATGGCACCACGCAAGGTGTAGGCGGCAGCTGATGTGACATTATCTTATTCGGTGAGATTCCTGTAGGGGTTGTGTTGCCAGATGACAAATCATTTTTGCCCTTTTGAACGATATGAATAATCGAGGAAATGTTTTGTCCTCTCGAATTGGTTATTGTGCGCAAAATGGGAGGAAATGCTGTTTCGGAATGATGTTGCCATTAGAAGTTATGACAAATGATTTCCCGGGCATCGTAATGGACATTGCAGCGACGAATACGAAAAAGACGTTTGTTGTAAGAAGAAAAGGGAAAAGTGAGTCTTTGATTGATTCGCACTCTATCGGAGAGTAATGTAAATAATTTCGAGGTTATTAGCAGGGACAATTTTGAAAATTTTTTTTCGATATTTTTTTCGTTTTTATACTTGAGGGCTTTATCAAAGTTCACGAATGAGAGGAATCTGAATATATGGCATAGAGGCAATAACGGATTTGCCACTGGGTGCAAATGCGGTGGTATATTGCCATATTGTTTGATGAAGAACTCAGTCGTGTCCGAAACGTGACACAAAATAAAATAAACAGGATTTTACTAAGAAAACCAGTATTTTCAGTTTAAAAATGCACTGTGAAAACATTGGTTAATTTGTTGGTTTGTTGGTTAGTTTGTTGGTTGGTTGGTTGGTTGGTTTACGTGGTGGCCCATTCGTCCGTCAGGACCCAATTATCTAAAATAGCGCTGTTTTTGCCACAACTTGTTTAACCTGTTTAACCGGAACTTTACTAAGACCTGGAACTAGAATGGATGATTATATCCATTAGGAACTGCTTAAGAAGAGAAACAGTTCTCCAAACTTATTCTTCAAGATCTTTTCGCAGTTATCAAAGAATGGTTTGCCTAATGCCCGTTATCGGACTCTGGCTAGAGCCGGACACCCGCAAAGAAGATGGAAAATAATCACCCTCTCATTTGGATCTCCACATCTACGGCAATGGATATTAAAGGCAATACTCAGCCAGACCATGTGGTGTTCGACAGGCCAGTGACTCGGTTTGACTGCCGTCACTCTGAAACTAAACTATCGACCGATTACAAATCGGAAGTCTGCAAGTACTCTAAGAGTTCGTCTGTTCTGGTCCGGCAGTAGGATGACCATATTTTCCTAGATCTGACGCAAGTGGTTAGTCTGCTCCACCTGGAGTAACAGACCCTAGTAGGACATTAACAGTTTCCTCGAGCCCTGAGAACAGAACCTTGCCTGCCAAATTCGTCTGCCCAATTCGTCTGCCCGCTCGTTTCCCTCTATCTTGCTGTGGCCAGGGATCCAAAGCAATGTTACCTTGACCTGAATTCCTAAAAAGGGTAGCTCCTATCGGCACTATTTGACGAGCTTAGAGGAGGTGGTACTCCAACAAGCAAACTAACTTCCATATGGCCTTATCGAAGCTATTCTCTTACCTCGATAAAGCTTCGATAACCGAACTAATTTGGCGCACATTTCCCCATATGTTTCAACAGCAACAGCCAAGCGCCAACAGTTGGTATAAGGCCTTACCGAAGCTGTTCTTGCTTCCGTACGGAAGTTCACATTGCTTCCAAATGAAGGTTATGACTTTCATGGGAAGCAATACTTCGAATGGAAGGCTTAGGTAAGGTCTTACCTAAACTTGAAAAAAAAAAAAAAAAAATAGTATTCACAATTTTTTTACTTTTGTTTTGTTCCAACTACGAATTTATTTTCCTGTAAATTATTATTATTTGTTGGAAAAATGCGAATTGATTTTATTTACACCTTGCACAATCTCGGATTCGAACCACGGTCCCGTCACACTACGCTACACACTAGGCCAATCTGAAACATTCTCTTAATAGGGTTGAAGCCGAATCACTTGATTTTTTTAATTAGACATGTCGAGCGAAGCTCGCTTGCAAACCTCCATAAAGCCGTTGGTATTTACTTCCATAAAGCCTTATAAAGGTTATTACCGAAGCTATTGCTTCTAAAAGTTAAACCTCCGCTCGCAAGTCTTACGGAAGCCTTATCGAAGTTAAAATATCACAACCTGCGCTCAACATTCTTACCGAAGCCTTATCGAAGGTATACTATAGCCTCCGTAAAATCAAAATGCGAAGTTTGTTTGCTAGTTGGGAACCGAATCTAAGGTCTTGATTGCGGTTTGGCTATCAGTGTCGATTACGATATTTTGGTTTGGCGTAGAGTCTTGTCTCAAAATCCGATAGATACCCACTATCTCCACCTAGAAAACGCTGACATTGTCCGGTAGGTGGTAAGACTTTGCGATATTGTGTGTGTGTGTGACAAAATACAAACTCCGACTCCGCAGTTCATCTTTGTACCATCAGTATATATTGTTGCGAGCTAGGGGTTCGCCGGGATTTCAAGTAAAACACAATTCGTTTAAAATAAAAATAAGTGATTATTTATTAATCGCACTTTAAATTCTATTCGCACAATAATTCTATGGCAATACCGCCCGCTTATACCATATATCGCTTGACTCGATCACTTTCGCTTTCTACCAACACGGTCGCGTATACACGCTGGCTGTCACAGTCGACGTAATAAAAATTACTATCTACTCGCTGAAAGCTTCACCTGCTTTTATACTAGCCGGTTGCAGTATAGGATGTACTTGAATGTTCGCTCGGTGATGTGGATGTTTCTCGAAAGCTTTAGAGCTTTCGATTTTGATCTTCGTTCGGTGTGTGTATGTAGAGGGTTCTAGTACATTGGAGAGCATTCGATAAGAAGGGAGATACAATCGTGCTGTTTCGCCTTATTTACTTCAGCTAGGTTTCTGATTGGGGTATTTTGCAACTAGGTATTCGGTTATTGCTGTTTCCCTATTCGTAATCGATCGAGTTGCGCGGTGGCCAGGCTTACACGTAACAATATTTATGACTGTGTCGAATTCACGTATTACCCAACCTTTCTTTCATTCCGCCCTGGTTGGGAAACCCACAGCGAAATCCTTCTTGAAGTTCAGTTTCGGGATAATGTAGTCGGGCGGTTGAAATTAACTAGTGATAGTTCATAAAAATATGGTTCGCATAGTGTGTCATGGACATGTAAGCTCTCAAACGTATACAAATCTATTTGACTGATTTAATTTGTTTGCTTATTGCAAATTTTGTGCAATTTCACTTATTCATGAAACAGCTGATCTAAAACACTCAAACGAAGGATCGTCGTGTCTAGCCTACGACAACTAATTCAATCTTGGTGTTAAAAGTTGAATTAAAGAAAATCAATTCTTTCAATTTCATTACCTAAATTATCTTCCATGTTCGTTGAATCCACTAAAAATATTAACGAAAATTCTTATTTAAATGTCTAAAATTATTAAAAAAAAAAATACTAACAAAGTCAATATCAAAATTTTCCATTGAGAAAAAATTTGATGTTCCAAAGGCTTCAGTACCAATTGCACACATATAGGGGTGTAGGGGGGTTGCATTTATTTTCATGAATCCAGACACATCTCTGAAATATCGAATGGCATTTTAGTTCCCCAAACTTTTTATATAATCGATATAAAACAGATCTTAGGATTTTTTGATATTCTACACCTATAAGAAGTGAAAAGAGGTTGTATAAGTTTGTTCGAATTTCGCCACATCTCTAAGGTTTGGTCATACATCGATTTGTTTATTAATTCCACGGTCTTTTAATATAACCGCCTCAAAACTGATGTCAGAAATATTTTTAGTTCAACTCCTAAGGGGTTTTTGAGGGGGTTTTATACTTGTTTGCAAATTGCGCTATATCCCATTCGATAGGGTATCGAATAGCTGTTTTCGTCCACGGTCTTTTACTTTATTATTTTAATAATACAGTATTGTTTTCGATTTTTAAAAAAAAAAAATTTGCTACCCTCAAAATTTTTTTTTTCACGTTTCATGACTAGTAGACACGAAAAAAGCAATAAAAAATTTCAGTCCGTCTGTCCGCCGTACGCCGTACGCCGTACGCCGTACGTCGACCGCTGTACGCAAAATCGTTTGAAGGCTCGTAGCTCCCAAACCCTTTGAGCTATTAAATTAAAATTTTTTTTATGAATAGACTGGGTAGGCCCCTTGAAGTGGCCAAATTTGGAGAGGTGGGGGTGTGAGGGGGGAGGAGGGGGAAGTGTTTTAGACGGAAAATTTTGGTTTCTAGATCTCAGCAACCGCTTATGCTAGGAGGCTGAAATTTGGAATTTATATAGAGCTTCAGTAGTGGACCCATTTGCAAAAAAATTGCCGATATAGGTGAAGGGGTTTGGGAATGGGGGGAAAAATAATGCGTCCGAAACGCAAAAAAGGTGAGATCGACACTTTCTAAAATCCATATCTCCTAAACGGTTAATGTCACAAAATTGAAACTTTATGAATATCTGTAGGTATACTAGGAGAATAGATCGGAAATAAAAATTTGAGTGGGGGCAGTGGCGTACGGGGGTGCGGGGTGAAAAACTTTAGATTGCGATATCTTACTAACCAATTGCACTAGATAAATAAAATTTGGTTTCTGTATAAAAGTTGACAAATGAAGTTTGCTGAAAGCAAAATTTTTGAAGGGGGCGGTGGAGCATGAAAGTGGAGGAGATAAGAATTTTTCTAAAAAATCACGTCTCATATCTCAAGAATGGTGTAAGATAGATGCTTCAAATTTTTACCAGAAGTAGGCCTAATAGACCTCCAGTAGAAAACAAAATTTTGGAAGTGTGGGTGTAAAGGGTGAGGGTGGGGGAGGGTGAAAAGGAAAAAGTTCCGATTTTAATATCTCGACAACCTATAATGATATAAAGCTGAAACTTCGTATTTAGATAGAGCTATATTAGTAGCATCTTGGAAAAATATAATTTTTTATAGGGGTAGTATGGTACGGGGGTGGGGGGTGTTTTTCTTATCTATAGAACGGCTTACGCTACAAAGCTGAAACTCGGTACGTTTATGTAAATCAACTAGAAAACTAATTTAGATAAAAAAAAATTTCAAATATACATTGGCGTTCGGAGAGGGGGCAAAAAAAATTATCAGTGAAAATGGAATGCATATATTTTCACGGTTTTCGTCATATCTATTAGGTCTTTCCAAATATTGAATTCATTTTTATTCTATGGATTCTTCATATAAATACCTAGATAGTGTTTTCAGGATTTTTTAAAATTCGACCCCTAAGGGGGTGCAAAGGGGGTTGTAAACTTTTTCACGAATTCTACTATATCCACGTCTTATCAGATATTGAATATCTTTTCATATTCATGGGCTTGTGTAATAATCGCCTAAAACTTGTTTTTAAGTTTTTTCCTTTTTCCACCTAGGAGGGTATAAACGGGTTGAACACGTTTTCACGAGTTCCGTCATTTCTTTTAGAAGTGATAAGAAATTGAATTGGTTCCTACTTTTTCGTGCTGTTTTCATATTTATTTATTAACTCCTTTCAGGATTTTTGAACATTCAACCCCCAAGTGGGTGTAAGGAGGTTGCATATCTGGTGATATATCGAATTCATTTTTACTTCCTAAGGTTTCCTATGTAAAAAAGCCAAAAAGTCAATTTCAGTATTTTAGATATTCAATCCAAAAAGGTGTAAGGAGGTTGTATGCTTTTCAAAGTTTCGACATATTTCTTAGGTTCGATGAGATATTAGATCGCTTTTTATTTCCACAGACTTTTTATATAATCGCCTACAAACCCATTTCTCAATTTTTCGATATTCAACCCCCAAGGGTTTGTATATGTTTTCACAATTTTTGCCATTCCTTAGTTCTGATGAGATGTAAAATTGATTATTACGGCCAACCAATTCACGATTTTTCGAATTTCCAGAACCAAGGAGATGTGAAGGGTTTGCTTACGTTTTCAGAATTTTTTCAAAATCCGTCTTGTCTCATGAGATTTCAGGTTGCTTCTTATGAAATCGTCTAAAAACCTGTTTCACAATTTTTTCGAAATTCAAACCCCAAGTGGAAGTAATGAGTTTGTATACGTTTTAACAATTCGTCATATCTCTTAATTCTGATAAGGCAACAAATACGTTTTTGCTTCTATGGGCTTTTAGTGTACATAATATACTGAAATTCGAATAGTCTACACGGACTTTTTCAATGTTTAATTGGCTAAAAATCTCTATTTTTTTGTATAATCACTAAAAAAATTCATTGAGTTTAAAGGTCTTTTAAACGTTTTCACGAATTCTGACATATATCTTAGGTATGATGAGATATCGCATCGATTTTTGCAGCATTCAACTTCTTATTTTGCCTCAGTTTTTATATGAAGAACTACTAATAATGGTTGAAAGATCGATTTTACGAATAATTATTCTAGTGACGAAATTAACTTTCCAAATATCCTCATGTTTCGAAACACCTATGTTACTTGATTACAACCCTTTTTTCACAATTTCCACCATATTTTTAGTATATTCGATTTTGATTACTTGATACAAAAAACAACCGGATATTAACCTCAAGAAAAATTAACCGACAAAAACCGGTTAATCATTTCAAAATCTACGGTTATAGACTTCAGTAATGCTCTAAGTATGCCCAAGTACAATTTAAGAGTTCAGTATTTCAGACGATTGGCTTGATTTGTGAAAAATTTCAAATTCCTAGCTTGAAGCACTCTGAAGTTATCGTCAAACACACGCGAACTCCAATTTTAGGAATTATTGTATAGAAGCTACACGAAGAAGTGAAGGAATTTCGCAAACTTACCTTTCTTTTAATCCCCAAACTTATTCTCATAAAATTTCTACTTTCTAGCTCCGGAAGATGAATAAGAAAATATTCCAGGTCTTTTACATGGCGTCTATAAGAAGGGCATATTAATTCGTTTAACTATTGAAAAATTTAAATTAATAAACAATTAAAAATTGGTACTTAGCTATCGGTCAATATTATTGTACTTTATTATTTTTTAATAACGAAGTGTTGTGATCGACCTGAAATTTTAAGAAAATTTGCTGTTCTGAAAAACTTTGGATTCTTCCGAACCAATTTACTACAAAAATAAAATTTGGTTTGTGTTTATGGCATTTCAAGTGGAGTCTGCCAAATGTTTTGAGAAGGAGTGGGGGGGGGGGGGGGGGGATTGATGGCTAGCGGAAAAGGGGGCTTTTAAAAAAGAATTATTTTGATATCTTAGGAACATACCAGAACAGGAGTAAAGCCCGTAGGACCTAGAGATAGAATTTTGGGGGCGCTGGTGTAGGGGTTATGGTAGGAGTGGGTGGAAAAGAAAAGAATCCGATTCTGTCCTCGAAAATCGCAAAGGTTAGAAAGTTAAAAATTTACGGCTATATTGAACAACCAGGGTGGAATCTTAGAAAAATATAATTTTAATTGGTGTCAGAAGGAACGAGGGTGCTGGTGGATTTTTTTTACCAGGAGGATTTATGCTGAAAAGTTGAAACGTGGTACATATATGTGTACGTCTACATACAGAAGGAATTTCAGAAAAAAGTTCAGTTTTCCATTGGAGGACGGAAATGGGACAACAAAATTGTCCGTGAAAAGGCTTTTTTCCAGATCTTCACGAATTTCGTCATATCTTTTAGGTATTTATCAAATTAATTTTACTTCTGCGTGCTATTTAGAAAGGCGCCTAGAAACTTTTTTCCCAGATTTTTTTCATATTGAACCTCTAAGGGGGTGTAAAGTTGTTCGGAACATTTTGACGAATTCCGACATATTTCTACTTTCAAAAGTGAAATATAATCAGGAAATGCCGATTTAAACATTTTTCGATACTCAATCCCACAGTAAGTGTAAGGTCTTGATCAAATTTTCACGAATTTCGACCAAACTTTTTGGTCTAATGAGATATCGAGTTGGCTTTTACTTCTATTGGCTTAAAATATAATGATCCAAAATTCAATTTCCGGATTTTGCGATATTCAACCCCTAAGTGGGTGTAAATTGATTGTAAACGCGCTTTTACTATTTCCGACATATCACTTAGGTCTGATGAGATATCGAATTGTTTTCTACTTTAAAGGACTTTCTATATAATTGCCTAAAAATCGATTTCAGAATTTTTTATATTCAGGTTACACCAATATTTTATCCTCTAAATTTTTTTGAAATTGAAAAAAACAAGCCAATACTCAACTCCGATTCATATTGTAGTTGGGGATAAAGTAGAATTACGTGTGTGCATGTTGTATATCCTTTATTAAGGACTGCCATTAGATTGCTACTCAAAACTAAAAGACAATATTAAGTGTTTAATTTCATATCTTGAACTGGGTAAGTCATCGAAAAAAAATTTCCTTTTTGAAGGACTTTCACATGGGAGATGCAGGAAGGACTCACTCGATTTCTTACATATTTATCCTTTTCCTTGGAACCATTCAAAAATTAATGAGTACAAAATTTCAAATTCGTAGCTTGAAGCGTTCAAAAGTTCGTATGGAAGGTACCAGAAGTAGTAAAAGGATTTTGCTAAATAGTAAACTCGAACTTCGTTTTCACTCAAAACTAATTTGTACAAAATTCCGAATTCGTAGCTAAAAGATTACTTGAGTTATAGTGAGTTTCGTAAATAAAGTGAATACATTTTGACAGGATATTTGTATGGCAGCTACACGAAGGACTAACAGGATTTCCTTCTTAATCATATATTTAGCTCCAACTATTGGAAAAATAACATATACAAAATTTCATTGTCGTAGCTTAAACCCTTCTGAAGCTATCGACCAATATTCTTGAACACGTGTTTTAAGGACATTTTGTATGGCAGCTACCCGAAGAAGTAGGACGATTTTGCCCGTTAACAAACTTTTCAACAAATTCAACCAAACATCCAGATTCAAAAGTTATCGTATTCACGGACAGACGGACGGACGGACGTCAGGCGGATTTGAGGTTTTTGGCCACAAATAAACAAAAAATAATAATATATAACTTTTTTTCGTCCGAGGCTTGGTTCTATGCGTTACAAACTTTTGGGCTGGATTAAACTTATAATACTCTATATGATTTCATCTAGAGTATAAAAATCTGCCAACAGTCTAGGTGCAAATTTATTATTTTTTTTTGGGTAGAAGTCCGAAACGCGTTTTATGCTGAGATGCAGTGTAGGCTACTAAGCGACTGACAACCTCCCAAATAGCCTTTGCCCATCTCGGCATTAAACGCGTTCCGGACTTTTAACCAAAAAAATAATAAAGTTGCGCCCGGATTGTTGGCAGATTTTTTTTTTTCAATTTCAGAAAATCATTGCTCATCATTATTTATTATATATTTTTCAATTTCAGTAGAAACATATTGGATAAAATATCGACATAGCCCTTTAGGGGTGCATATCAAAATATCCTGAATTCGATTTTTAGACGATTATATAGTTACTATTCATCAGACCTAAGTGATATGACGGAATTCGTAAAAACTCTTAAGGGTTGAATATCGCAAAATCCTGAAGTTAATTTTTAGATCATTTATATAAAGCCCATAGAAGTAAAAACGAATTCGATCTCATTAAACCTAAAAGATTTGCTGGAATTCGTGACTACTTGAACAATACCTTACAGCCCTGGGGGTTTTAATATCGAAAAATAATCAAGTTGTGCCCAGACTGTTAGCAGATTTGATAGGAACCACATCTTAAAAAATATCTCAGCACCGACGCTCTTCGTCTGTAAGTAAATTTGCTCAGACACCTTGGTTAGGTGTAGTATAAATCGGGGTTTCCGTCTGAAAGCAAAAGCCATGCGCTTCTGATTACCTACTGTCGTAGTAGAGGTGTTGTTCATAAATGTCGTATCTAGAAAAAATTTAAGATAATAACAGTTTTGTGTAGGTACATGTTACCCAATACAGAAACTGCCTTATCAGCAAGCCCCTACACTGAAATGGCTAGTTCAGCTTTACGCTACTAAAGAACTGACCTATCTGCTGTAATCAGCAAGTAGCTGAAACAAACTTCTCGACCGACAGGAATAACGTTATTAAATTCTTTTATCGTAAAATGGAAATAGTGTTGTTCAGGTAATAATAGGTAATGTGACGCACACTTAAAAAAATCTTGAAAGAAAAACCACAAATTTCTGTCGGAATGATTAGTTGATAAAATTTCGTTGCTAGAATGAAAACGTTCGTGTCGTACAAGCGCAAGTTAAGCGGCGTGTTAGTTGATTGATTGCGTCTAGGATCGTTAAGTGGTGAAAAGGATTCGTGCAAATCGCCAAAAACATCCACCTTCCACTGCCGGCACTTTCTCGGATTTTGTACAGTACAAAAGAACTGGGTAGGTATGCAAAGTAGTGAGGGATCTTAGTACCAACGACGTTTTAATGTCTTTTCGTCGTAGGTTAAGTCATATGATGTCATTGGGATAAGAATACATTCATATTCATCGTAAGGACCTACTTGCATGATACCAAGTAGAAGTATTGTGGTTGCGTGAATCCTATCCTGAGTGACTAGCAAGTGAACATTTCCGTTTTTGCCTGCCTTGATTTAACCATGTTTTAACCATGTTTTAATGAAAGCGAACCTGAAACTGAAGTATGGTACTCATATGACCGATAGACGAAATAAAATTGTTTGATAAATTTGTCATTCAGATTATGAACTATTATAAGTTTAATCCATTCCAAACGACTGAACGAACGACTGGGTATTTCATAATATCCATCGCATGTCTTTCAAAAACCAAATCAGTGGCGGTGCTTGGTGCCCAACATTTTATATTTTGTTTCGAAAAATCAAAGGTGATTTTTAAGATTTTGCACGATATAACTTGAGCAGAGGGTGGTAAAGTGACCCCTGCTGTTAATTTGGCCCCTTAATTATTTCTAATTATTCATAATAACATTTATGGTTTGTGATACATATCGGGCTTTCTAATATGTAACAGATAAACACCATAGAACAAAACCGCAGTATATTGCTTATTCGTACGACGGATCGCATTGCTTCCGCAAGATATGCAAAATTTATTCCATCAACATTTGTGATTGTCTTCAAAGGTGCATCCTATAAGAATCAATGAAAGGTATCAAAAGATCTCAATGAACGAAACTTAGCCGCGGTCAAGACTGTGAATGTAATACAGGATGATGAAAAGATCAGTACTGAAAGTGGCGAAAATGAGGCTTCTTCGACTGAATACAATTCGACCAGGGACGTCATTTAAGTTTTACTCAGCGGGCAAGATCTTTTTCACTTCATTTAAATGCATTTGTGTCGACAGTAAGATATGTAGTGTATACATGCGCGCACACACAGTTCAAGGAGTACGTATATTTTTTAAACTTCTTTGAAAATAGTCTTTCTTGAAAAAATCAAATAGACACGGTTCCCTTCAATTCTGGAATTGACCACCCACCCCAAATTACGTCTCTTTATTCGACATCTGATATTGAAGACACAAATTGTTAAGGATCCTTTCCTAGTAGCCAAAGAAGTAAAATATGCATTCAATTGTGATTTTTTGGAGAAGCAGAAGGCGATTTTTGCCAATAATATTGAATTTTTTAGCTATTTTCCCTATGGTTTTATACACATTTAATTTGGCTCTCCGATGCTATATTATCAACACATTTTCAATGATAGCCGTATGCAAGAATTTTTGAATTTAAATAATTTTTTAGAAACTGGGAGACTTTAATCCTATTTTAAATGTATTTTAAGTAATTAAGTTTGAAGGCTGAATCGACATAACGAAACATTTTAAAGTAGCCTTTGAAACGTACTAGATATTAGCACTTTTTTTCCACATTAAAACCTAGCAAGAAAAATATCACATTTTCTTTGGTTATCAAACAGTGCTTCCAACTCGTAAAAATTCTAAATATTTAAATTTTCTCGATAACATTAGAACAAATGTATCGGTATTTTCGTTCCATTATTAGATAAAACTTTTTAATTGCATTCGTATAGTGGTGATCACGTCATGAGAGTTTAATTCACTATATATTTAAAAAACATACCGAGAGAAAATTAAAAAGCCCATCGGAATTGATATAAAAAATCTGCCAATGGTCTGGGCGAAACTTTATTATTTTTTGGGTCAAAGTTCGGGAGCGGTCAAAGTCGGAGTGTATCATGAGTTGCTTCGAGATTGTTCGATTTCTTGGAAAATTAATTTGTTCTTAAAATAAAAACATACTGCAGTCACGATCGGCTGCAAGCCAATCGTATAATACTCTAGATGAATACTTAACTCCGATTTATATTGTAGTTGGGGATAAAGTAGAATTACGTGTGTGCATGTTGTATGTCCTTTATTAAGGACTGCCATTAGATTGCTACTCAAAACTAAAAGACAATATTCAGTGTTTAATTTCATATCTTAAACTGGGTAAGTCATCGAACAAAAATGTCCTTTTCGCATGGGGGGTGCAGGAAGGACTCACTCAATTCCTTACATGTTTATCCTTTTCCTTGGAACCATTCAAAAATTAATGTGTACAAAATTTCAAATTCGTAGCTTGAAGCGTTCAGAAGTTATCGGAAAATATTGTTGAACACGTGTTTTGAGGATATTTTGTATGGCAGCTACCAGAAGGAGTAAAAGGATTTTGCTGATTAGTAAACTCGAACTTTGTTTTCACTCAAAACTAATTTGTACAAAATTTCGAGTTCATAGCTAAAATAATACTTGAGTTATAGTAAGTTCCGTAAATTAAGTGAAGGCTATTTGACAGGATATTTGTATGGCAGCTAAATGAAGGACTAATAGGATTTTCTTCATAATCATACATTTAGCTCCAACTATTTGAAAAATAACACATACAAAATTTCAATGTCGTAGCTTAAACCCTTCTAAAGTTATCGACCAATATTCTTGAACACGTGTTTTAAGGACATTTTGTATGGCAGCTACCAGAAGGAGTAAAAGGATTTCGCTGATTAGTAAACTCCGACTTCCTTTTCACTCAAAACTAACCTGTACAAAATTCCGAATTCGTCGCTAAAAGATTACTTGAGTTATTGTGAGTTTTGTAAATTAAGTGAATACATTTTGACAGGATATTTGTATGGCAGCTACACGAAGGACTAAAAGGATTTTCTTCATAATCATATATTTAGCTCCAACTATTGGAAAAATAACACATACAAAATTTCAAAGACGTAGCTTAAACCCTTCTGAAGTTATCGACCAATATTCTTGAACACGTGTTTTAAGGACATTTTGTATGGCAGCTACCCGAAGGAGTAGGACGATTTTGCCCGTTAACGAACTTAGCCTTACAAATTCAACCAAACATCCAGATTCAAAATTTCAAGATCCTAGGTGAAGGCGTTCTTGAGTTATCGTGTTCACGGACAGACGGACGGACGGACGGACGGACGGACGGACGGACGGACGGACGGACGGACGTCAGGCGGATTTGAGGTTTTTGGGCACAAATAAACAAAAAATAATATATAACTTTTTTTCGTCCGAGGCTTGGTTCTATGCGTTACAAACTTTTCGGCTGGATTAAACTTATAATACTCTATATGATTTCATCTAGAGTATAAATATTTGAATAGCGATTTTTAGCCGATTAAACATTGGAAAGACTATTCGAATTTCGGTATATTATGTACACTAAAAGCCCATAGAAGTAGAAACGAATTTGTTGCCTCATCAGAATTAAGAGATATGACGAATTGTTAAAACGTATACAAACCCATAACTTCCACTTGGGGTTTGAATTTCGAAAAAATTGTGAAACAGGTTTTTAGACCATTTCATAAGAAGTAACTTGATAGCTCATGGGACACGAGGGATTTTGAAATATTTGTGGAAACTCTTCACACTCGCTTGGTTCTTGAAATTCGAAAAATCGTGAAATTCGTTTTTAGGTAATTACATCAAATGCCGTAATAACCAATTTTATAACTCATCAGAACTAAGGGATAGCAAAAAATTGTGAAAGCAAACCCTTGGGGATTGAATATCGAAAAATTGAGAAATGGGTTTGTAGGCGATTATATAAAAAGTCTGTGGAAGTGAAAAGCGATCTAATATCTCATGGAACCTAAGAAATATGTCGAAGCTTTGAAAAGCATACAACCCCCTTACACCCATTATCTAAAATACTGAAATTGACTTCTTGGCTTTTTTTATAGGATATATGCAACCTCCTTACACCCACTTGGGGGTTGAATATCCAAAAATCCTGAAAGGAGTTAATAAATAAATATGAAAACAGTATGAGAAAGTATGAACCAATTCAATTTCTTATCACTTCTAAAAGAAATGACGGAACTCGGGAAAACGTATTCAACCCGTTTATACCCTCTTAGGGGCTGAAAAAGGAAAAAACTTAAAAACAAGTTTAAGACGATTATTACACAAGCACGTGAAAGTGAAAAGATATTCGACGTGGGGATAGAGTAGAATTCGTGAATAAGTTTATAACCCCCTTTGAACCCGCTTAGGGGTCAAATTTTAAAAAATCCTGAAAACACTTTCTAGGTATTTATATGAAGAGGCCGTAGAATAAAAATTAATTCAATATTTGGGAAGACCTAATAGATATGGCGAAAACTGTGAAAATATATGCATTCCATTTTCATTGATCATTTTTTTTGCCCCCCCCTCCGAACGCCAATGGATATTTGAAAATTTTTTTTATCTAAATTAGTTTTCTAGTTGATTTAAAATAAATATACCGAGTTTCAAGTTTGTAGCATAAGCCGTTCTATAGATAGGAAAAACACCCCCCACCTCCGTACCATACTACCCCTATAAAAAATTGTATATTTCCAAGATGCTACTATTATAGCTCTATCTAAATACCAAGTTTCAGCTTTATATCTTTATAGGTCGTCGAGATATTAAATTCGGAACTTTTTCCTTTTCATCCTCCCCCACTCTCACCCTCTACACCCCCACTTCCAAAATTTTGTTTTCTGCTAGGGGTCTATTAGGCCTACTTCTGGTAAAAATTTTAAGCATCTATCTTACACTGTTCTTGAGATATGAGACGTGATTTTTTTGAAAAATTCTTATCGCCTCCACTTTCATGCTCTACCGCCCCCTTAAAAAATTGTACTTTCAGCAAACTTTATTTGTCAACCTTAATACAGAAACCAAATTTTATTTGTCTAGTGCAATTGGTTCGTGAGATATCGTAATCTAAAGTTTTTCAGCCCCCACCTCCGTACGCCACTGCTCCCACTCAAATTTTTGTTTTCGATCTATTCTCCTAGTATACCTACAGATATTCATTAAGTTTCAATTTTGTGACATTGACCGTTTAGGAGATATGGATTTTAGAAAGTGTCGATCTCACCTTTTTTGCGTTTCGGACGCATTATTTTCCCCCCCCACTCCCAAACCCCTTCACCTATATCGGCAATTTTTTTGCAAATGGGTCCTCTACTGAAGCTCTATATAAGTTCCAAATTTCAGCCTTCTAGCATAAGCGGTTGCTGAGATCTAGAAACCAAAATTTTCCGTCTAAAACGCTTCCCCCTCCTCCCCCTCACACCACCACCTCTCCAAATTTGGCCACTTCAAGGGGCCTACCCAGTCTATTTATAAAAAAAATTTCAATTTAATAGCTCAAAGGGTTTGGGAGCTACGAGCCTTCAAACGATTTTGCGTACAGCGGTCGACGTACAGCGTACGGCGGACAGACGGACTGAAATTTTTTTTTGCTTTTTTCGTGTATACTCGTCATGAAACGTAAAAAAAAAAATTTTGAGGGTAGCAAATTTTTTTTTTTAAAAATCGATAACAATACTGTATTATTGAAATAATAAAGTAAAAATAGTGTGCATAAAGATCTGAAGCACTGGTACCGCGCATGCACCTGAGGTCTCTGAGGTCCCATTGCATTCATATGGCGCACTTTTATAAACTGCGCCAGATACCATGAATACATATGCACTCAGCGGAATACAACGCATGCCGTCGCGCATAAAAACGTTGAACGTTCACTGTACCGTGTGTGTTGTATGTCGAACAATGGTGCGGATGAAATGTTTGCGCCAATGATTAAGTCAATAGATTCGCACATGTATGATCGAACAATGCGTTGAGACGTGTCGGATCAGTGTAGAAAAATCATGTTGATCATACAAAACTGTGTAAACTTGTTTGATGAGGGTGATATGAACGTGTATATTTATATAATAAGATCAAACCGCAACCGTATATTTAGGAGAATGAAACAAATGTTTGGGTGTACGACGTGTTGTGTGGTAAGTAGGATGCCGTGTTTTAGAATTGCAAAATTTTCAATCAGTGAATTTAGTGATAATTGCATGATTGTATAATACATGACCGAACAATTGTGTAGGTAAGTGGACCAGTAGGTGCGGCGACCTAAAAATTTGGCGCCGGCGCGGTTGCTCCACTTGCTCCTATGGAACCTCCGCCCCTGCTAATAATCACATATTGTTAGTGAACTCAATCTTTAAATCAGTTATTTCATGTTAATAAGGTCTTTTTCAATGACTTCAACACGAAAAAGGTAGGAAAATAACAGAAATTTAATTAACTTTTTATTTGTTAAACCATTTTTAACGTAGCATTATTCTCGTGAGATACTTCTTTTGAAAAACATTATTCCCGGAAGTGACATTGAAGAAAATTGCATTTTGCAAACAATTAGATCCTTCTTCAATTGCTTACAACATAAACTTTTTTTTAAATGCGAATAATTGAGATTTTTGAGATAAGTGGTAGATAAAAAAAATCTTTTTTTAAAAGGCAAAATTTCTATTTCGGGAGCCATTATTTATATGAGGTTCACTAAATCATTAAATTATACTAAATGTTGTTATCTGTAACATTAGGCTGACTTTTGTTGTCTTTAAACTGTAGTGAAACCGAGATAATCATAAAATAATTCAAATTTTATAAATTGTTCGGCGTTGGTTAACTTTTTTTGTTTCTTATCATATATTATTCCGGAATACACACTTATAATTTCACTACTTCAAAGATAAAACCCCATTCAACCAGAATATAAAAAAAATTTCAAATAATAATATGAACAATTAAATAGTGAACCAATGTTTGTAAATTATAAATTATTGAGATCGTCTTAAAGTTTACAAAAAAAGTTTGCATTAAAAACCAAAACCAAAAACAACGCAGTGCTTATAGGCTACTAGCTATCCTATTGTTGCTATGGTTTTGCCGGGATTTCAAGTAAAACAATTCGATTAAAATTGATAAGAATACCCACGTTTTATTTCTTCGCATTGAAATATCGGACTATTAGCAAAGCTTCTCGATTTCATTTACTATTCTATCGCTGCTACCAATCGAAATTGCTTTACAAAAAACTTTCGCGTAGAACCGACAGTCGTCTCACAGCAGGAAAACTGATGCCGTGACAAGCTCTTCGGTGCTTACATACTGCATGTGTTGAGTCGATAGATTTCCAGCGTATTCGATTCAGGGAGTGGAATATTCGAGAATTGTGTGGACGTACGTAGCGGTGTGAAGAGTTTTCTATGCTTTTCCTATTGGACATTTTTCTCATTTGTTTTTCACTGGTGTCATTGATAATGAGTTCGGGTTACCAGGATAGCATCTAACAATACTCTAGATGAATTTCTAAACTCTTATTTGATCTGCAGTTGAAGAAAATAAAAAATTTAGGAGTTTACAAATTGTAGAGAGGACAGTTTTAATGGGGTTGGTTGGTTGGTTGGTTTACGTGGTGGCCCGTCTGCCGAAAACAGGGCCCAATTAGCACAGGAAGCGCCGTTTTGATACCACAACTCGTTTAACCTGGTCATTGAGGGCTGATGAAGTAGATACATAGTTTTACAGAGACCTGGGGCTTGAATGGATTATCATATCCATCCAGAGCTGTTCAAGAAGGTAATCAGTTCTCCTATCTTGTTTTTCGAGATCTCATCAAGGTTATTGAAGAAGGGTTTGCCTAGTGCGCGAAGTCTGTCTCTAGCTAGGGCGGGACGCTCGCGAAGAAGGTGTATAATAGTTTACCTCTTATTTGCATCCCCACAACTCCGGCAATTGACATTAAAGGGAATACCCAGTCTGGCCGCGTGGTCGCCGATCGGCCAGTCTGGCCGCGTGGTCGCCGATCGGCCAGTGACCCGTGCTGACTGCCGTGACTCTGGAGACGTCCACACGGCTCCTGCTCAGGAGTTCATCTATTCTGCTCCGGGAGTAGGATGTCCATATCTTCCTAGATATGACGCAGTTGGTCAGTCCTCTCCATCTGGAGTTCGCGTTTGTGAGAAAGTGGGTGGATATTTGGCGTTTAAAAGTCCCTAGTGGGATCTGAACTGATTCCACAAGAGAGCCATGCAGAGCAGAGCCTTGCCTAGCTAATTCGTCTGCCCGCTCGTTACCCTCTATCTTGCTGTGGCCTGGGACCCAAAGCAGAGTAACTTTGACTTGACTTCCTAAGTGGGCTAGCTTCTCTCGGCACTGTTCGGCGAGTTTAGGGGAGGTGGTAGCCGAATCTAAGGCCTTGATTGCGGCTTGGCTGTCAGAGAGCGTAGCGTCTTGCTGCAAAGTCCGACAGGCCTCTCGGATCTCCGCCTGGAAAACGCTGGCGTAGTCCGGTAAGTGGTAAGACCTTGCGATATAGTGTGTGTCTGAGAAAACTTCCGCTCCGACTCCACAGTTAATCTTTGAACCGTCAGTGTATATGACTGTGTCGAATTCATGTATAACTGAACCATTCTTCCATTCCGCCCTGGTTGGAAAACCCACAGCGAAATCCTTCTTGAAGGTCAGTTTCGGGATAATGTAGTCGGTTGGCGATTTAACTATTTCCGCTGGTAAGGATTCTAGAATGTTACTGTGACCGTAAGGTTTGCCATATCAGCACCCAGATTCCTTGAGTCTGACAGCACTACACGACACAGTACTTGATATGTAAATCAATAGGTAATAGATGCAACAAGCATCCGTGGGACATGACCTCATTGCACCTGTAGTTCCGACGGCTGCAGTTCTCTGAACCTTGCTGAGTTTGTTTATGTTGTAACTCTTACTCAACGCTGTCACCAGTCACCAGTCAAGCGATCCGTAGGTAAGAATTGGACGTATTACGGCTGTGTACAACCACAGAACCATTCTTGGTTTAAGTCCCCACTTTTTGCCGAAGGTTCGTTTGCAGGCGCAAAAGGCGATACGTGCTTTCTCTATCCGTTGTTCTATATTTATCTTCCAGCTGAGCTTCGTATCGAGCACAACTCCAAGATACTTTGCACTAGATGATAATGGTAGTTGATGGCCGTTTAGGCGGGGGAGGTTAAAGTCCGATATTTTGGTTTTAGTGATGAAGAGCATCAGCTCCGTTTTGTCCGGATTTAAACCCAGGCCGCAGCTAGCAGTCCACGTGTATACCTTACCCAGCGCACCTTCCATGATTTCACTGATCACTGAAGGAAACATCCCTGATACCAGTATAACCACGTCATCCGCATACGCCACCACCCTAACCCCTTCCCTCTCCAGTTTTACTAAGATCTTGTTCATGATCATTAACCAGAGTAGGGGCGAGATAACACCACCCTGGGGTGTTCTACTGCACACAGATTTTTTCAAATATAATGGGGTTACTAATTTAAAATAAAAAGTAAGTTGTATACTTAAAAACCTTGAAGTCAACAGCTCGTGCGTTCTTCTGCGCTCCAGTGCAAAACAGAAAGAGTGCAGAGCAGAGCAAGTTTTGCCTTTTACATATAGATGGCGTTGATGCTATGTACAGGGTGGGCCAAATACAAGTTTCTTTTTAAAAATGCAATAAAACGAACAAAATTAAATTTTTTTCCATGTATTATGGCTTTATTACTAAAAGACTAAACAATCCCATTAATGATGGAACACAACTTCGTTCAAGTGGCTGCCTCGGCTGGCTGCGCAGTAGCGCATTCTGTCACTGCAATTTTCCAAGACCTTGTTGATGGTTTCGGGCTGTAGCTCACGGATTGCTTGGATGATATTGGCCTTAAGTGCTTGAATCGTTTCTGGATTGTTGGCATAACATCGGTCCTTCACGGTTTCCCACAAAAAAATCCAAAGCGGTCAAATCGCAGCTCCGAGGCGGCCAATTGACATCGCCAAGACGGCTGATAACACGATTTGGGAATTTGGTGCTTAAAAAATCGATTGTGGCATGGGCTGTGTGGCATGGCGCGCCATCCTGCATGAACCAGAGGTCGTCCAAATCCATGTCTTCAATTTCAGTAAAAAAAAGTCGGATAACATGGCTCTGTAACGTTCACCGTTGACCGAAACGTTGTTCCCAGCCTCATTTTCGAAGAAAAATGGTCCAATGATGCCACCACTCCACAATCCGCACCAAACTGTCACTCTCTGTGGATGCATTGGCTTCTCGAAAATAACGTGCGGGTTTTTCGAGGCCCAGATGAGGCAATTTTGTTTGTTAGCGTAGCCGCCGAGATGAAAATGCGCCTCGCCAGAAAAGATGATTTTTCGCCCATAATCGTCGTCCAATTCAAGCTGCTCTAAGGCCCAAATTGCGAAGGTCAATTGGACCTTGTAAGCGAATAATCCGAGATCTTTGTGCAGAATTCTCCTCAGGCTAGTGAGTGAAATGTTGAGCTGTTGAGATCGACGGCGAGTTGATGTTCGTGGAGTGAGTCTCACACTCTCGGGTACAGCAGCCACATTCTCGTCTGTGCGCACCGTACGACGACGGGGGCCATGAGTGTTGTCCACTAGCATGCCATTCTCACGAACTTTTTGCACAAACTTGCGTACAGCAGGCGCGGAGGGTGCTTCATAACGGCCAAAACTTCTTTTCAAAAAACGCACTGTTTGGGCTACACAGCACTCACTTTGGAAATAAGTTTTCCATATTTCCCAACGTTGTTCAAGCGTAAAGCGACGTGTTTCGTTCCGCGGAGGTATGATACTGACTTTCTGTCAAGATATCGAGCGGGAAACAGCTTTCAGAGTCAAAATAACCTATGATTTAAAAAGAAACCACTAGATGGCCCACCCTGTAGGCACAAAATATTACTAACGGAATATCTAATATTTGAAAGTTAAGATTCTAATACTGTCCTCGAACTTGAAACAATCCGGTTATTCAATGAATTTATTTTTTGATTTTATCTGAAAAGTCACAATGAGTTCCCCAGTTGATCAAGTCAGCGAGAGCCTTGCACATATCGAAACAAATGCGCCCCGAATCTCGAAGACAAATCTGCAAATGTTGAAATAGGAAAATAAACTTTAAACTAGCGCCATCTATTATTTTCTAGACCGCATATTTTGTGACCTTCGTTCCTACATATTTTCAAAAATTAAAAACAAAATTAGAATTTGTTTGCTTTTTACTTATGTATATGAATTATAAAACTAAAACACACACAATGGATCCTGGTCCGCAAGAGTATCGCTTCCTTTTCAGCTGGTGCAGTTTTAGCAGAGTATGCTTTCGACCAGATCAACTAACAGATTTCTGTCACCTGGAAAATTAAGTACTCATATAAAAAGTGCAGAATTTGGGGAATACAGAACTTTCCAGAATTCATGTGATTTTAGTCAGATTTATCACTTTTATAAAATTATTCACAAAAATAACGCGGCCAGTGGAAAACTTCGTGGTTTTAAACCAATTGTAACTGAGATGACCAGTTCACGAGTGAACTACTCTAAAATAACACTTCATTTAACTGAGTAAGTGAAGTAACTTAGTCATTTTGGTGAACTGCAGTTCAATTCGAAAGGTGAATAAAAAAAATTAAAACGAATGAATGGAGAAGGGCACACTAGCAGAGTGAACTGTACAAAAACGTTAAGAAGAGACACAGACAACCAACCAATCTTCTCGTTTCATCCGTCAACGTGCAAAGCACACACAGCGGAGACACAACTTAAAGAGGTTTTCTCTCTCAGTGGCTTATTATATATTTCCTTCATATGCGTTTGGTATTTTGCATTGCGTGAATATATGTATACGCCGTGAGAGAAGAATACCATGACATTCCATTATAAGAAAGAGTAGCTAGACTACATGTATACATCGCTCTTCTTCCTATTTCCCAACCCACAAGCTCAACTGAACTGACTGACTAGTGAACGGCTGTTTAGAGAAACCAACCCACATACACCAGCACAATTGAACGGCTGACTGCTGAACGACTGGTTAGAGAAAAGAATGGAGTTATTGAACAGTTCAATTGAAGGAGTAGTGACTAGTGAGTGGCTACTGAACGGCTGGTTAAAGAAGAGAAATGACGAAACGAACAGTTCAATAGAATTACTTTACTGAACTAACTCTTTAAATTGAATGAGTAGTATGAAGTACTTCACTCAAAATGAACTCTTTTGCCCATCCAACATTGACTTCTGGAACTTATGTGTATGTAATGAAAATGGTTAAAATTAAAAAAATCGTTTTTCGTACAGTAAGGTTAAAAACAGTATACAAGTCCAGTGTTTATATTATCAACATTTATGAAAATTTGAAACTGACCTATTCAATTTGAGTACTAGTTTTGAAGAGTACCAGATGTCTTTAATTCGATTGATCTTGTCCCAATGACACAAATTTGTTCTTTCTCGTTTCAACCTTGAGCTATTTGATCAACTGTCCTAAGAAAATATTTAAAATGCGGAATTTGTGGTTTCGTTACCTTCCGAAAAGAATTCACATTGTCTTACTACTGTTTACTTTAAGCAGTGAAACAATTTTTTTTTAATTTTTGATTTATCTTTTCAGAGCGCATCTGTTAGGGGCATGGCGTTATTGGTCCATTGGGGGACCAGTGTCACCCCAATGAAAATATCTGCGACGGATTCATAGAAGACGAGTACTGTGGCAACTAAATATTGTAAGTGAAATCAACTAATTTTTTTTTATTCATTAACATTTTTAACGTTTTACCTATCTGATTTGTTGTTTTTCTCTCCCCGAAGGATGTCCTGCAGCGTCTCAGAGCTGCCCGCGGGGTGTCGACTCCGTGGTATGGGCTCTGCAGCGCAAGGTGGCAGTAGTGCTCCACTAACTACGCCAATTACGGGAAATAGTGGAGGTGGTGGTGGCACAGTTAGTGGAACAAATGCTCTTCAAGAAACTGGCGCTGGACCATTACAACGACCACAATCACAGAAACCGTGTTGTTTCTGCTGGTGTTGTTGTTGTTCATGCTCATGGTAACTATTATCGAAAATATCGAAACTTAGTGTCTTAGTTCACTTAGAAAAATATTCTGTTTTCTTTTCCATGATTGGTTTCGTCTTATTTATTCAAATCCGTAGGGCCAAATGGTGAGTAACTTAATTTCTGAATTTAATTTAATTTGTTTTTTAAGCTCTCAAATATCCAATTCACTACTTCACCTAATTATTATGATTATTATCTATTTGATCTGATTGGATTTTGTATATTTAACTTAATGGGCGTAATTTAATACGAACAGTTGTTTTTTTTTTGTTTATATTTTCCGCGAACCTTGAAGTCAGGTAAGTGAAGAATCTCGCGGAGAAATTTCATAAAAAATCTTGGACATCTGGTGATGGGGAAATTCTCAACAATGACTCATCTTGGAAATGTGAGTGAAAGCTCCGCTATGAATCGACTTTAGAGAAATTGTTAGCTACTTACTTACTAAGGCATATTCTTAGCTCTCCGATGAATGCTTACAGTCGGCACAAGAATTATTTACACACTATAATTTCAGGAGGACTATTTTACTAAAACGTTTGGCTCCAAACGCATGACTCATTTATAAGCTTTTCGCCCTGTGTCCAATTCATTAGGAGCAGGACCCAGCTTGGGCTATGTAGTAGGCTTGCACATTTTAGTTCACCATAGTGAGCGAACATTTCCGATTCCCGATCCGTCGTGAACTAGTTCGTTCTTTTAGTTCACTAGTTCGCGGGAGTTCGGTGATGAGAAAGGCAGTGAAGTTAGGAACTACTCGTAGTTGTCATTGTGGTGGAAAGTGATGAGCAAAAAAGAAAAGGTCGTCTGGTAGAATGTGATGAGCAAAAAAAAGGTCCTACTGTAGCACTGACTTTCCAAACGGGAATGAATGAATAGAAACGAACTAGGAGCGGGACTGACTGCGAACTAGTTCGTTCATTTCAGTTCTGGGAACGCTCTTCTGAACTAGTTCGTTCGCGAACTACACAAGCCTACTACGTAGTGTTATACATTAAAGAAGTTTTGTTTTGTAAATTGGTTAAGGGATGACCCTCTCCATCTTGTCAAGGACCAATTAGCGTAGGAACATCGTTTTGATACCAAAACTCGCTTGACGTATTTAGGGAATGTTATTCTTAAGGCACGCGGTCACCTAAATTCGTAATTGATTAATTCAATTCACTTTGATTGGCATACATTAGAAGACCTACGAGTATGATGAGACGAAGATGGGTTCTAGTAGGTTTTTAGAAATTTTTTTCCTAATGCCCAATCCACATTGCACAGTTATTCGAGATCCTATTGGCTAATTTTTAGGTCACCATTGGGCTTAAACATTCATAACTTAAGTGGGCTTTAACGATTAGTGGCCATTAAGATTGGGTCACATCTACAGGTATTATGCTTCATTAAGTGGACTTCTAGATGGTTATTTAATTAATCACACATAATTCTACAATTTTTTTTTGTTGATTTTTTTGTTATGGTTCATTGTCAGATCAGTGTGTATAGACCACTCCACGTTGTACGTTTACTCCGACTCAATAAAGACGAAACACGTCAAGCGAATCTAACCTATTTGAGTACAATAATTTATCTTAATTATGAAAAGGTCGAGAACTAGCATTGCTTTTCAAAATACTTCTACACAGTACAAAAAATCCATTGAATTTTACATCTTTTGGATAGTAGGTAAATATGCCACACCTTTTCAAGTATAATTTCCAATTTTTGATCAGTAAATTTCAATTTGCAATTAGTAAATTTCAACTTCGAAAGCAGAAAATTCACTAGATATTCCCTTGAATTTACACTCTAAAAAAAGTGTATAATTAGCAATTAATATGAACAATTAGCGCTCGTAGCCACTGCGCAACCGAAGGCGTTTCATTTTCATTTCAGTAAAAAACAAAATCGAACGAAGCGTCCAACTTCGTGGTTTCATATATTACATGTTTTTCGTCGTAAAATTCAAATAGATAAGTAGAATTACACGAGCCTTTTCATGTAAATTGTACGGTTCAGTTGAAAAGTACATGAAGAATTTACTATCACCAGTAATTTCGTGTAAAAGTGATTGAAATGTGTAGTTTTACGAGAAAAAATGAAATATAATGGAAATTTCAAGTAAAAATTGGATTGAAAATTTAATTTAATAATTTAGTTTTATAATAAAGTACATATTGTAATAGATTTTAAAAAATTTACTTTTTTGATATTTTGCGTCTTCACATTTTAGGACTAGACTATCCTCGAAAAGAAGAAAAAAATTCAATCCTTTTTTCTGCCGTATTTTTATGGAAAGATAACCGTTTCTGTGTTATAAAGTACAAATATAGTCTTTTTTTTTAGTTTGTAGTGTTCAGCAGTGTTCACATACTTGTACTGCCAACTGTAAAGTTGAACACAATCGTAAGAAAAAATATTTTACTCATGTATTGAGTTATTACACTTACTTACACATAGTAACATTTCCAGGAAAAGATGAAATGAAAAAAAGCTCCGAAGCTTTTACTGGAATAGCACTGTCAGATTTTCATTTTCATCCTGAGCTCAAACTCGTACCGACTTAATAAAAGTTTTCTTTCTTTAATTTCTTAACGAGTACAGAAAGCTTTTAGTATTGCCAGATCGTAGACATACCTGCAATTTGTTTTGAATTAATTTCAATTCTTGTGGAAGAGATTGGTAATTGATAATTACCGCTTTATTACCTAGTGGTAAGAGCGCTTGTCTACCAACCCAGACGCCAAGGGTTGAAATCGCACCCACGGACCCAGGTTAGAGCTTATCAGTCGGTCATGTTACATTTTTGAAATTGACAATGTTTCAATTCCCTGAAACAAACTATCTCTGTATTGTCTTTCTTCTGTGCTTAGGTATCCCAAAAAACAAATGATTCATTTGTGAATCATTAATATTATGACATATTCAATCGTTAACAAGTTTGAAAATAATACTTTAATGAATTGCTGACCATACGAAAATAGTTGCTCGTTAATGAATCGTTTAAAGTGAATCATTAATGAGTTGTTATTTATAAACCATTAATGAATCATTAATAAATAGTTATAATTTGTATCATTAATGGCACCAAGGTAACATACTGAGCAGGTAGATAAATTTATTCAAGTATTTTTGTGTTTCTATTAGAATTCTTAGACTGGAGGTAGACAACGACATCATGGCCCAACAGCAACTAAATACTGAAATGGCTGGGACTTAGATACGTCTATGCCGTTTCTCAATATTTGATAAGGAAAATGCGTGCACGTACATCGATCCGCCATTTTCATCTTTCGCAATTCTATCGTTTTTTGCGAACGTTTGTAAAATGGTTTGCTCCGATATTACAGTTTGACAGTTTTTACTTATATTGTTGAAGCTACAATAAAGAAAAAAATTTGCCAACACGCAACTTTAATATATATGGGTATAAATTTGGTTCGCGATCAAAGCTCTAAAAATATAATAATTTTTGGCTCAGATTGCTGTAAGTTTTTTTTATCAATTCCAATAAAAAATGAAGCGTGCAATATATACATATTTTCTAAGGGATTAGGTAGGTAGGTAGGTAGGTACGCGTGGTTGCCCGTGAGAACACGGACACACTTAGACCTAAAAGGTCCTTAGGGATTAAATATCAAAATATTCTGAAACCGATTTTTAAATGATTGTATAGAAAGCACGTTGAAGTAAACAAAAGAATTCGATATCTCATCAGACCTAAGAGATAATTCGGAATTCGTAAAAACGTACATAAAACTAATATGATCGTTTTTCGATGCTGAATCCCAAAACGGTTTAAGGTGTAAGTGGTCGCGAATTCTGACAAATATTTTAGGTTTAATGAGTAATTCACGTGTAATCGCATAAAAATAAATTTCAAAATTTTGCGATATTCATCCACTAAGTGGATGTAAAGTGATTGTGTATATATTCACGAATTCCAACATATGTGACGCAAGCTGCATAAAGGGACTTTGTCAAAATTAAGTTTTTGACATCATTGGATAAAGTACAAAATTCTGAAGTGAGCACCGCAAAAATCTCAACAATTGACGAAGTTATGGCGTTTTGAATTTTGAAGTACAAAGAAGTTGTTTTGAGACAATCGAGGTTAAAGTTTGACTATTAATTTTAACAAGTTTTTAGACACAACGACTGCCTAATTAAGTGCCCATGTGCAGTTTGGTTTAGAAATTAGACGCCCTCCTCATTTCTGTTGCATCTCCTATACACGAAGGGGAGCCATCCTCCAATTTGTCAGGTAATATTTACATTGGCAAGTTTGGGTTCCTTTTATTGTTTGAGTAGAGGCTCGGAAAAATGAATTTTTATGCTATCTAGCGGTTACATAATCAAATAAAACCACCCCTTGTAGTTGATCTTAAGATATGTAGGTAGCGTTTGGTGCAAAAAACACAAAACATGAAATTTTGACGTAAACTCATCTTTTGGACTTTACTGAAAATTTTACCTTTGTAAGATAAGGTCCCTTTATTTTCAGCTTGCGTCACATATCTATCTTTTATATAAAAATTTGTTCATTCAAAATGCTCAACCCCCTCCCCATCACACTTCTACCCTCCAAAAGTAACCACTTAAATAGGTTCACCCAATATTCACGAACAATTTAATTTCATTTCTCAACGGGTTTGTGGAATACGGGTTTTGATTTTTGGGGTTTAGTAAAACGTAAAAATATAAAATATGAAGATTGCATTTTTTTTTGAAAATCCGTGTCCATCACTAAACTTAATAAAAATAATAAAGTAAATTTGATAAGAGTTTGATAAATAATCTGTAATTAATAGAATTTTGAAGGCAACCACAAAACATTACGCCAATATTTTGATTGCTCCCTTAATTGGGTTCAAATGTAAGTATTTGTGGGTTAGTTCTTGAAAAAAATTATAACAATAAGTTATAGGTATTTGCTATTCTAAAGAAAAACGACATACGTTGACATGCTTCTCCAAGTGTTAAGCAGTTTACATTTTTTAATGTTAAACGGAAGGAAACATATTGCAATTAAGCAAATCATTGAAATCGTTATTAGTGATTTTTACTATTTTTAATATTAAGCACATCATTCACAACCAAAATTAATTAATACCTTCAGTATTCTTAACACAAAATGATATTGAGACGCTTAACAAATAGTTCGAATATGTAATTAATATCCGAATTTGTAATTCTTAAAAAGTTGCTTCCGAAATTTCTATAGCTCCTGAATTTGATTTTAAAAATCTTTGAAAGGTGGGCGATTTGTGGATTTTGTTCTTCGAAATGCCGAATTTGGCATACTGTGATGGTTGAACAAAATATGCATATGTAAACTTATTGAGTAAAGTAATACATAGTGAACTCAAATAATACAACTTTAAATCACATCAAAGATTAAGTTTTGATTTTTTTAATCTCATAGAAATAAAAAAATAAAAAAAATATGTAGATAACAATAACTTATCAAGTACACGTAGGCTCAAATAACAAATTTCGTTTATTTATCACAAAAAAGGTGCTATTAACCTGAATTAAATATTATTATTTATTAATTAAATTATTACTAAATTAAATAAACAAGACGAGTGATCTATTCAATCTGACCCTGATGACTGAGGCATATTTACACTCTTGATGAAATCTGAGAGTATTATAAGTTTAATCCAGCCCAAAAGTTTGTAACGCAAAGAACGGAGCCTCGGACGAAAAAAATTATATATATTATTTTGTATTTACTTGTGGCCAAAAACAAAAACGATTTTTCGTCCGTCCGTTAGTCTGTCCGTCTGTCTGTCAGTAAGCACGATAACTTAAGAACGTTTTCACCTAGCATCTTGAAATGAAAAAATCTGGATGTTTGGTCGAATTTGTAGGGCTAAGTTCGTTAACGGGCAAAATCGTCGAGTAGCTGCCATACAAAAAGTTCTTAAAACACGTGTTCATGAATACTGACCAATAACTTCGAAATGCCTTAAGCTACGACATTGAAATTTTGTATACGTTGATTTTCAAATAATTGCAATTAAATGAATGAATACGAAAGAGCTCACCATGGTGCCAAACAAAAATCCTGTAAAAATATGTTCACTCAATGCACGGCATTCATTATAACTCAAGAAATCGTTTTGCTACAAAGTTGAAATTTTATAGAAATTAGTTATGAGCGAAAATAAAGTTCAAGTTTACTGCCTTTACTCCTTCTTGTAGCTTCCCTACAAAAAATCCTTAAAACACGTGTTCAACAATATTTTCCGATAGCTTTTGAACGCTAGCAAACACCAACAAAGCAAAAAAAAAAAATGTCCGTCTGTCCGCCGTCCGCCGTACGCAAAACCCGTTGAGGTATTAAGTTGAAATTTTTATGGTGGGTAGATTGGGTAAACTCCTACTACTGGTATCTTTTTTTGGGGGGGGGGGGGGGGGGGTGTAAGAGGGGATGAAAGGGGAGCGTTTTAGACGAACAATTTTGGTTTCTAGATCTCAGGAACCATTCATGCTAGGACGCTGAAACTTGGAACTTATATAGTACTATGATAGTGGACTCATTTGCAAAAAAATGGTCGATAAGGGTTAAGGGGTGTGAAAGTGGGGGGGAAAACAATGAGTCCAAAACGCTTGAAAGCCGGGATTGAAACATTTTAAAATCCATATCTCCTGAACAATTGATGTCAGAAGATTGAAACTTTGTGGTTGTCCTTAGGGATACTTCAAGATTAGACAAGGGCTAAAATTTTAAGACGGGTGGTGGGGTGTGAGGGTGGGGGCTGAAAAACTTTGGATTACAATATCTTCCCAACTAATTACACCAGGAAGATAAAATTTAGTTTCTGTATATGTGATCACAAGAGGAGTCTACTGAAACTAAATCTTTTGAGGGGGGGAGGTGTATCACGAAAGTGGGGGACAGCAATCTCTCAAAAAATGTAATTTTTATATCTCAGAAACCGTATCAGATATGATCTTGAAAATTACTTTATTATTTTTTAATAATAAAGTATTTTACAGGAGTTGGGGTCGGTAGACCTCCAGTAGGGAAAACAATTTTAGGGGTGTGGGTGTAAAGGGTGATGGTGAAAAAGGATAGAAAGAAAAAAAATTCTGATTTTTATTTCTCGAAAACCGAGAATAGAATGAATAGAAAGCTAAAAATTTAGGATTATATAGAGCCACTATAGAGACATCATAGAAAAATAAAATTGTTCATAGTGGTAGTAAGGTACGAGGGTGAGGAGTGGTTTTTTATATCTCAGAAACGGCTTATGCTAGAAAGATGAAACTTAGTACGTAAATGTAGATGTACCATTAGAGTAACTAAAGCAAAAACAAGTTCAGATTTTTAATAGCTTTCAGAGGTTGAGGAAAAAAATGTCCGTGAATTAAAACTTTTAGACATGTCGAGCTATCAAAGCAATTTTACTTCTGCGTGCTATTTATTATATGTAACCGTCGAGAAACGTTCTTCAAATTTTTCGATATCCAACCCCAAAGGGGGTGTAAAGTGGTTGTGTACATATTCACGAATTCTGATATATTTCTTAGGTATATTGGGATTTGGAATTCCCTTTTACTTCTATAAGCTTAAAACATAGTCGGGGAAAAACCGATTTAAGTATTTTCCCTATTAAACCCCCTGGAGGTACAGTTCAAGTTTTCACTGATTCCGAAAATCTCTTAGGTTTAATGTGATCGAATTCACTTTTACTTCTATAGAATATTCTATTGATAAAAAAAATACGTTAATAAATAAAAAAAATCTGGAATAACCAGGAGGCTATTGGGAACGTTATTTTTTGGGTTGTCAGTCGCATGGTAACCTACACCGCATCTAAGCATTAAACACGTTTCGGACTTCTACCCATAAAATAATAAAGTTGCGCCCAGACTGTTGGCAGATTTTTTATATTGCGACAATTTTTAAGCCAAAATCTTAGAAATAAGCCCTACTTTATTATTCTAGGATAAAAATTACCTGAGATATGAATTTTCAAAGAGGACTCGGACAGCTTTTTTGCGAAATCTTTAACATACTATAATTAAAAAAAAAATGAAAATAGAAACAAAAAATTTAAATTATATTTTTTTTTTCACTAATTCTTCGAGTACATAAATTTTCAAAAGAATCGGCGATGGTAAGGTCACACTTTTGGCGATTCTTGATGGAATCACCCACTTCGTATCGGTGTACATGCGTGTGATTCTCCACCTCTTTCCTTCAATATTGCAGTCTTTTTCACTTCTCCTTACCGATATCTGATAGTTGACTACTAAATTACCTGTAATACTACTAAATTAACCACGCTGCATACCTATGGGAAAATCCTATGATGCAGAACACCACCTAAAATTTTTCCGAAGCCAGATTGGTGTAAGATAGTGAATTAAGGTTGCGCTTTCTTGAAGGGACGATTGCGCTTTCTTGCAGGGACGACGACGTACTGAATTGACCGTCACATTCATTAGATTCAAATCTCGTAGGAAATGGTTGTTGTTGAAGATCAAGCTTCGACATATTTGAAACCCTCCTCCCCCTTGACAAAATCATGCACACAGGCCTGGTCTAAAACGGTCCCGAAAAGTCCACCGTTTTCCAGAAACAAAAATGTTTCGGTTATCGGCTGAAACCTCTATAAGTGGGACCTGGACTCGTACCTGTAAAGATCATGAAGATAATTTGAAACACCTGGAAACAAGCAATCAAGAACCATATCGGGTCCTACTAAATATCACAATTTTCCTTTTTCTGCTAATCCATAGCTACAACTTGAATACGATTTTAATGTGTGTTATCCTGAGTATCCGTTGATTAGCTCTATAGGCCTATCCTAATTGCTGCATGTTTATCTGCGATATTAACCAAATTTCTCTAATTCTGTCTAGATCTTATCGCTGTAATTTTTGCCGGCCCGGTTCCCCGGCCGTAAAGGTTCTTAGGTTTTACACACATTCGTTACGATATTATCAGTTTGAGCCTTCGAAGTATGTAGGTAGGTACTACAACTTCAAGATAAGGTATTACATTTTCATATCAGCGGCCCAGCGAGGGATCTTCACCACTACTTTGGATAATTCGGCGATAGTGAAGCATCTGCTCTTCTAGTGTTTTCATATCGTTTTAGTAGTACGCATTTCGTTCTTCAATAAAACCATGTGTGACTATCAATCGACTGAAGTTACCACCAAATATCATCGCCGTTCGATCTGGTAAGTCTTTGCGAAAAGAACTTTTCATTCAGCATCGTAATATATATAGCTTTTCGTCTTGATATAAATGTAAAAAAAACACAACAAAATATCGAATGAAAATGGGAAAATTGTTTACGTCTATACGTGAAATCACTCGAGAAGAAGTTCACGTAGGAAAAGAAAAGCTCTCCTTTTGAATTTATTCCGGAAAAAACTTTTCCGGTATTTTCTTGCTGTTTAGATTCAAATTTACGGGCAGCACATCAGTTATTGCGGATTTTCCGAGCCGTTTAAGCTGACTACTTTGTGTTTTCCGGGATATTATCGACGTTAACTACCAACTGAATTCGTCTAATTTTGACTATTTTAATAAGCTTTAATCGTGAGATTTTGAACGTGTTTATAAGTGCATTGAAGCGGTAGTGCTCGTTTTTATTATTATAAAAAAAAAGAGGTTCTTGTGACGTAAAGTGCATCAATTAAAATTATTTCAAACTCGTGCCGATAAATAGCAACATGAACTCTGTTTAGTCTAATGTGCCAGAATAATATCTCCTTTTCGAATTATTTCACTCGAAAGTTCTATTAATTGGCGTTTCCGCAAAATAATCTGAATTCATTGATCATTTTATCTGGAAAAAGTTTCGATTATTTGTCGGAATCTTTTAATTTGTAAAAACTACAATCGGATTTTAGGAAATTCGACAAACACTATACAATTGTTGCTTTCGTTATGAGTCAGTCTTACGAGCTACCGGGATAAACAATTAGAAATTTTAGCATTCATCGCCGAACATAATATTCGCAAAACTTTTGTATACAAACGGGTTCCGAAATAAACACTTTGCACAGGCCTTTAATCTTCGCATGAAGTCTTTCAATCGAGAAATTCCAATGTATCATTCGGCACCTGAAATATCGGGTCTGGTCAGTGTTAGTCCTTCATGGCTTTTCGCATGTCTTTCATCATCTCGACTATCGGCCCGGCAGGGATAAACAATTTCGATGGGCATTCGAGTCTTAAGCTAAGTGTTTTTTAAAAGGTACCAATTTCTGAGATAAGCGCAACGTGTGAACTGAAGGTCACAGCTTGTTCTCGGACATACAACTATACGAATCTTCTAAAGAAAAGTTGCCATGTTTTTATCGCTTGCAACATTTTGGAGGTATATGGCTTGTCTTCTAATTTCGAGCGTTTGTTGTTTAATTTATCACTCACTTAAAAGAGTTATTTCGGGTATTGTTTAAGAAGCCTGGGTGTTCTGTCTGTTCTATCGCGAATAGTTCTTGAGTTGCTTCTCGCTCCCGTGATCAGAGCTTTGCCTTTAACGCAAACAATTTAGGGAAATGCGTTTGTAGGCGATTATATTAAAAGTCTGTGGAAGTGAAAACCAATCTGATATCTCATAAATCCTAAGAAATATGTCGAAAGACTTATGTCCCTTTAGAGTTAAATATCTAAAAATACTGAAATCAACTTTTTGACGATTATGTAGGAAGCCTTAGGAAGTAAAAATAAATTCGATATGTCATCAGAACTAAGAAATATGTAGGAATTTGTGAAAACTTATGCAATTCCTTTGCACCCACTTTGGGGTTGAATATCCAAAAATCCTGAAATCGGTTTTTAGATATATGTAAAGAAAGCCCGAGGAAGTGAAAACCAATGCGATAGCTTATCACTCCTAAGAGATATGACGGAATTCGTTAAAACGAGTTTAACCCGTTTATAACTGCTAAGGGGTTGAAAAAGGAAAAAACTTGAAAACGAGTTTTAGTTGAATATGAAACAAGCCCATGAAAGTAAAAAGTTATTCAATATCTAATCAGACCTGAGTGATACGGCCGAATTCGCTAAAATGTATAGAACCCCTTTACACCCCTTAGGGGTCGAATTTCAAAAAACACTGAAAACACTTTCTAGGTATTGATATGAGGAATCCGTGAAATGAAAATCAATTCATAATTTTAAAAGACCTAAGAGATATGACGAAATTCGTGAAAATGTATGCATTTCGTTTTCACTGATCACTTTTGAGCCCCCCTTCTGTAAACCAATGAATATTTGAAATTTTTTTTTTCTAAATTACTCTTCTAATAGATATCTACGTATAGTCACCAAGTTCAACTTTTTTGCACATGCCGTTCTATAGATAGGAAAAACATCCCCCACCCCCGTAGCATACTAACCCTAGAAAAATGTATATTTTTCCAACACACCATTACTATAGCTCTATCTAAATACCAAGTATTAGCTTTCCATGATTATAGATTCTCGAGATATAAAAATTGGAACTTTTTCTTTTTCACCCTACCGCATCCTCACCCCTTACATCCAGATCCTCAAAAAAAAATTTCCTGTTAGTGGGCTATTAAGCCTACTTCTGGTAAAAATTCTAAGCATCTATCTTACACTGTTCTTTAGATATGAGACGTGATGTTTTTGAAAAATTCTCATCCCCTGCACTTCCATACTCCACCGCATCGTTAAAAATTTTTACTTTCAGCAAACTTTATTTGTCAACTTTTATACAGAATCCGAATTTTATTTGTCTAGTGCAATTGGTGCGTCAGATATCGTAATCTAAAGTTTTTCACCCCCCACCTCCGCACGCCACTACCCCACTCAAAAATTTGTTTTCGATGTATTTTCCAAGTATACCTACAGATGTTCATTAAGTTTTGATTTCGTGACATTAACGGTTTAGGAGATATGAGTTTTAGAATGTCTCGATCTCGGCTTTCGAGCGTTTCGGACGTATTATTATTCCCTCCACTCACACACCCCTTCACCAATATCAGCAACTTTTTTGCAAATGGGTCCACTATCGAAGCTCTATAGAAATTCCAAGTTTCAGCTTCCTAACATAAGCGGTTGCTGAGATCTAGAAACCAAAATTGGTGAATTAATCTGGCCTTTCGTAGTTTCAGCATTTTTAGCGGATAGGCCCAGCAGCTTCCATGGATTGGGTCCTCTGATTCCTTTTGATTTTTACGCCCTTTCTCTTAATGAGGATATCATTGACGTTTTTGGTCCAACGTATAATGGCAGAAGGTTTGTGTCTACAGATCTTACACACTAGCTGATTACAAGGCGGTACCAGTACCGCAAGCAGACTTTCTGTTAAGCAGTTATTAAACTGTATGCCATACTGTCAAATATTTGACTTTTAAAATTTTACTAAAAGTTCCGTCAAATTTTTTTCGTGAAATTAGATTTTGTGTAGAGCAAATAAAATAATTTGGCAAATGAAATTTTGAAGCTAGTATTACACTGTATGACCACACTGTCAAATTGCAGCAATAAGCAATGCGAAATAGTGAATTTGACCGAGCGGATACTGTGAGATTAATTCGAATTCGCTATTTCGCATTGCTTATTACTGCAATTTGACAGCGTGGTCATACAGTGTAAAGCTAGTATTACACTGTATGACAGGCGGTCAAATATTTGACCATTTTCCCTGTCAAATGCTGTCAGATGGTGTCAGATAATGTAATGGTCAAATGCTGTTTGACAAAATGTTTCATTTGACCATTTGACCATCAATCTGACCAAATTTGACCGTTTGCGATTTCTGGAAAAACAATTGTGTCAAATGGGTCAAATGGGAAATGTCATTCGTGAACATTACATTTTTTGTGGCAATCTCTTAAACAAATAGAAATAACTAATAATAATTAATTAATTATTTTAAGTACTGGAGTTCGATTTTTTTGTTTGTGCGATGTCTGCCAACGAATTGGCAGCCAATGTGATAGCTTTGAACAGCAATGAAAGCGAGAATCGGGTAGAAACCCCCAAGATACGGAAAAGGATTTCAAAATGTGTTCAGTGCGTTTGACCGTTTGACACGAAGAGAAAATTTTACGATTTTGTCAAATGTGTCAGATAGTGTAATATCGCAATCGGGCAGCGTGCCAAATGGATATTTGACATCAAATGCGGTCAAATTTTTATGGTCAAATATTTGACCGCCTGGCATACAGTGTAATACTAGCTTAATACTAGCTTAAATCTGACAGCATTTGCCAGGAAAAATAGTTAAATATTTTACAGAGTGGTATATAGTGTAATACCAGCTTTATTCCTCTACATGCATTTTCACATTAGATTGTCCTGTAGTGTGTACAATAAACAATGACCTAATCCCCGCTTCCATCACAAAAATATAGTAAGATTGGTGAAGGATTCGATTAAAATCAATTTGACAAATTTCTTGATCAAGTACTTGCATATGAATTTCAATTTCTTCATAAGATTCCATATTCTGTTTGTGACAACTTACATGTTATTTTAAGGACGATACCGCATGCATACCTTACGTTTCGATAAGTTAGGAAAAGCAAAGTTCTCAAACAGTTTTTGTTCGATTTATTTTTGTTAGTCAAGGCAGGGTTAAATCGAATTCGATTTGTTCCATATACATCTAAGGAGAATGGGTATTAATTACAGATTTCTGTAAGGTCAAGCGATTTATGGGGTTGATTACAAGTGAAAGGAATGAAAGCAACCGCTTATTGAACATAGCTTTTATTTGATGGGACGTTACGATGGAAAACAAAATTATAATTTCATAATGAACTTAATTTATTTACGTTCCAAAAGTCGACAGCTGGTCAAATTGTTTATTTATTCTGGCTTCAGAGTGATAAAAAGTGTGTGGTTGTGTTGAGAAGGACACATTATCCTTTTTGATTCAATGGGTACAAGTTAGTTGGGAACAACTATATTTTAGTGTGCCTCGGAAGGAGGTTTGAAAAAATATTGAAAATTGAAATTATCGGAACAAAACGGAGTCACCAGTTAAAAACTTAACTAAACACTAATTTTTCAATTTTAGCCTGAAATTTCAGCCATTATAATGATATTGTCACGACTGTTAGATTTGCTGGAGCGTACTTATCCTTATATCTCGAAATATGAGGATAACCATAATTCTGTTTTTATTTTGACCTTCGCACGTCGGTACTCCAACGGAATTCGAGTACTCATTTCCCCGTCGAGTACGCAAATATGCAGAACTCCAACGAAAGGTGTTTTTTCGTGGAGCTCTTTCATCCGATATATATAATACTTCTGGAGTACCTCAGGGGAGCCATTTGGGTCCGCTTTTATTTATCCTCTTCATTAATGACGTGAGTTCGGTTCTCTCCCACTCTAAAATTTTAATGTATGCTGACGATGCAAAGATTTTTCGTAATGTAACCAATGCGGCTGATTGTTCTCTTCTTCAGAGTGACCTGCAACGGTTTTATGACTGGTGTACACTAAATTGTATGCCTTTGAATATTAGTAAGTGTATCACTGTATCGTTCTCTAGAAAGAAAACTCCAGTTACATTTGATTATAGTTTAGAAGGAAACCCATTATGTAGAACTGACAAAGTGAACGATTTAGGTGTATATTTTAATAACGAAGTTACTTTTAATGACCATTTTGATTATGTTTTCAGTAAGGCTAACTCCGTCTGGGGCTTTGTGCGAAGATGGTGCAAGGATTTCAATGATCCGCATGTTACAACAAAGTTGTACTGCACATTTGTCCGTTCTATTTTGGAATATGCCTGCCCGGTATGGGCTCCATACTATGAGGTTCATAAAAATAGAATTGATTCGGTTCAGAGAAGATTCTTGCGATTCGCACTTAAAGGTCTTCCTTGGCATGATCCACTGCATCTGCCTCCTTACCATGAGCGTCTTAAACTCCTGCCGATGGTGTCGTTGGTTGATAGACGAGATGTCCTTAGAGCTGTTTTTGCTTTCAAGGTAATTTTTGGTGATATTAACTCCCCGTCATTGCTGGAAGCCGTTACTTTCAAAGTTCCATTTCGATCCTTGAGAGACTATGTGTTGCTGGATATTCCCCACCATCGGACAAATTACGGCCAACATGAACCAATCACATCTCTTTCACGCATTTTTAATTATAATTACAGTCAGATTGACTTTAACATTTCTGTTCAACAGTTAAAATCGGCTTTATCAAATAAATAATGTAATATTATATTTAGGCATTTATGAGTGTACGGATATAATGATGTATTTTTGTACTTATTTTTTATTTCTTCTAATAATTTTATATTTTTTGTTATAAGTAATCAGTGCTTGATGAATTTGAATAATAAATAAAACTTATCGATGACTAACTGGATTATGTTTTAGGAAGTGATTTAAAACGGATTGTAGGTACTGCACCAGTACAGAAATTTAATACTCTATGTAAGGGAGAGCTTAACAATTTTTTATATTTTTCATTTGGAAAATGAGAAAAGCGATCAATGTGATCCAGCTTCAATTTCCAGTACTGGCACCCACGAGGTGAATATTCTCCGTACAGCTGAATATTAGGTGTAAACATTTCCTTATTTTCGAGATTTTCCCACCTCAATGAAAACAAAAAAGGTTAAAATTTTAACATCTAGTTTAGAAAAAGGACGAATTAGTGAGGGTTCTTGATTGATTATTGTGAAGTGATTTGCTATTTGTTTCTGTTTAGTTTTCCCAGTGGTGAATTGCATTTTTTTCCATTTCTTCTTCTTGAATCGCGTGACATCAGAAATTTTGTTTTATTATCTTGATTATCCGTCTAATAACACTCGGATCCTACGATTGGGAGTAATGCCAGTAAAGACTAGTAGACCGATTCGAAAAAAATTTCACTTAAAGGCGAATGGTTTGCCATTAAATCGCCTAAGCGAGTCATTTATATATCAGCAAAGTGATTTATCGGTGAATGTGAATTTGGTCCACCATAGAAGTTACTTGTGAATTCGCCAAATGAGGTTTCTATATCACTGGAAAAATAAATGTGATACTTTTTTTAAAGCGAACTTCTGACTATTTGAAAATGGCGAATATATTTTTCATATTGAAGTCATTTTTTCGAATATTTAATTTTTTTGAAGAGATTTGTCTCAATAATATTTCATTCCAAAATGTCACGATTTCTAAGACTCATACAGTCCTGAGACAGTACTGATTTCGCAAGGAACTGTTAACACTATTTACAGTTCTTCTTCGGAACTGAAATTCCGACTTGTTTCAGAACTAACTTACAAGTATTGATGTTGTTGCGGAAATTTTGGTACCTTTCTCCGTATTTTTACTAGGCTTGCGCATTTTAGTTCACCATAGTGAGCGATCATTTCCGCTTCCCGATCCGTCGCGAACTAGTTCGTTCTTTTAGTTCACTAGTTCGCGGGAGTTCAGTGATGAGAAAGACAGTGAAGTTTGGAACGACTCGTAGTCATCATTGTAGTAGAATGTGGTGACCAAATAATGTGATGAGGCAAAAAAAAAGTATATTGTACCACTGACGGCAATGAATGCATCAAAGGAACTAGAAGCGGGACTGACTGTGAACTAGTTCGTTCATTTCAGTTATGGGAACGCTCTTCCCAACTAGTTCGGTCGCGAACTACTGAAAATATACAAAGATCAATTCGCTAAAGTTCGAATTCAGTTTGACGGTTTTCTATCTAGAAGTTTTCAGAACCTATACCATATGAATTAAATAATTCATTAAAACGCTAAGTACTGCAACATCAGCACCTATGAATGTTATGCAGAGACCTGTTCATCTGATTAGATAGGTTGAATCCGATGTTGAAAATAAAATAATCGACCCAAAGGATTCAACAGATCCTTTTCCTTGGGCCACGAATAAATAGTATACACTGATCCTTTCTAAAGTGCGTTTGAAATTTCGTGAAGATCCAAGATTGCAGTGCCTAGCTAACGTCTTCTTAGATCAACTCAGATAGTAGATTAAGTTAAACTTATCGAATGACTGTGGGTGGTTGTTGATAGAGGTAGTCAAAACCTTATTAATCGAAGATATCAGGATACCTCTCCAAAATTATTCAACGCATTTCGAGGAAACTTCATATGCCGCAAAGTACCTTGGGAAGTGATCTAAGTTGGATCAGCGACTTAAGTTTTACTTCCTTCTCCGGAACAGTTTGATTTCTTACCGAATTCATTTCTGAAGTAGGTCTTCATAAAATTTTGAATTAAATCGAACGATTTTGCGTAAAATTTCTCTTTCTGCCAAGGAAGCTAAAATGCTGCAAGGCTTCTTTCCTGCAGCGAATTCGTCTTTTTGACGAAGTTTACACCTTGGCTAGATCCCAATCTATGCTCTTGACTCTGTTCAATTTGTCATGATTTCTTTGTAGTCTCCAGGTGGGGGGTCTATTCATAAGTTTCCCATGTCCGCCTAATTTCTCTTTTAAAATATGGTCTATGTTAGGTTAGGTTGTAGTGGCAACTGAAGCTTTACGTAGAACCCCCTGGGTCCATAGCGATACCCCTTGTTATACCGCTTAGTTAGATCTGTTATGTTCCTTTAAAGGCTTTCGTCACAGCAGCAAAATTTAGAAGCCTTCTCATATTTCATTCCGATACGCGCTTGAAACCGGAAAAAATGGTTTTCTTAGATGTTTTAGTCTACTCCGTATGAGAGCTGGGCATTTGAATAAATACTTTATGCTCTAGCGTCTGCCTTCATCTGGTTCATTGCAGTTTCAACACAAGTTGTTAGTAATCAGCCCCATTCTGAATGCATGGGCCCAAACCATATGGTGGCCTGTAACGATCTAATGGGTATAAGTTCAGGTTCGTCTCTTTTGACTCACCGAAGGGCTTCCAACTTGTTTTCTCACTCTGTATCCTCCAAGTCCTTCCCAAAACCTTTCACCTGTATTTGCTTAGTACATACTCGGTCTTTCAAATTTTGCTGATTCCTCTCCGAACCGAGTCTTCTTAAGACGTCCTTGACACTGTCTTCGTACTGGGTCGTTAAATTGGACAACCATCAGCTCACTCATCTATCACAACAGAATCCTCACTTCTCACTGGATCGAACTTGAGAACCGTACCGTTACAAAGGGCCATAGTCATTGAGGCCTCCTCACGGATTCTTACAGCTTGCCATTGGCTTGTTATCCTCTAGGTACGACATAAGTGTCAAGCGTCTTCACCACTAGACCTACAAGATGGAAAAACATGGACAGAGAATAATTGGAAGTTACTTCTTTGAAACCGTATTGACATAGGTTCTAGTTTAGCTGTTTTAAGGAGAGAGTATTTTACTAGTGCAAACAAGGTTTGAAGGAACCTTAGGGCGCGAATCCAACGATTCAGTTAAAGTTGGACTTTTTCGAGAATAGGGCAATCCTATTTTAGAAGTGTTGTTCTTTACAGGAATTAAAAGCCAAGTCATTATGCATAAAAACAGGTGTAATAGCGTGTTACGATAACATATTGCCATTCAATAAAAAAATATCTTACCGAAGCATTTAAGTATGACACATTTGCCAGATTTCAGCGTGTTTTCAAATATCGACGTTATCCGATAGGTAAACTTGTCAAGAATTTGCAAAATTAAGGTATCATAAGTGACACTGAGGAACCACCAAACCATCGCAATAAATCATCTTTACAATATAAAGGAAGAAAACTTTTGTTGGTATATCGTCTTTGCTATTAATCACATCGACAAATTGTCAATCGCATCAAGTCCCCTTTATATGCCCGAACATATTTTCCTATTCACATCGTTATTTTCTACGACGAAACTTTTCCGCTCTAACACATCCTTTCTGTTCTGGGCGATTATTAGTAAAACTTACCGGGAATTGATCAAACAAAACGAAAATTTTCCGGCAGAATTTCTCCGCTCTTGTATATGTGTGGCTTAGAAAAACATTTTATTATTAATATAATGATTTGCGTCAGAGATAAGTGGAACAAAAGTACCCATGCGACTGAGCTTGTCATGCGATTTTGTCCTAAAACGTTAATCACGATACACCATTTTCACTGCCAGTAAAAATCAATGTTTTAATAACCTCTGCAAAAAGTCTTAATTTCTTTTCGAAATTCACACAACTATTTGCTACTACGACGGCAACATTTTCCAAATGTAATGACATTTTTATTCGATGGAACAATATGTTTGAGATATGATAGAGGACAGCACCGTAAAATTATTTTTAAATCTGCAAAGCGGCTGGAAATTTAATAATTGCCTTAACCACATTTTTAAATAAAGAAATAACATTTTTCCAAACGGCCGATTTCGCCCTAATCAAACACAGCAATTGTTTAAATAACACTCCGGATAAAGTAGTAGATGTAACTATAAAAATCATATGTCTAGCTGAGACGCAAACCAAAATGGAGCATGGAGAGAAAGACGTTTAAGACTTTTTTATATGAAATTTGAACGTGGTACCTCAATCAAAGAATCAGAATGATTTTTGAGTTGGAATCTCAAACCAGGAGTTTTATCACCATATTCAATTAACTTATAAAAGATTCATAAATATTTCTTTCAAATATATTAATTTTCAAACATACACCCTCATACTCTTAACGCATTAGAAAAAAACCCATTACATAATTTATAACATGTCTGCGAACAGCACTTTCTTTTGCTTACTGCTTTAATAATAATACAGCGCGAGCAATTTAATTTACATTTAAATTTGTTATTTGCAATTTCATTCCTTTAGAATTTGTGTTGGCACAAGTCTTTGTCTATCTTTATTAATTCGTTTATTTACGGAATCAACAAGACTATAGAAACGATTGCTGAGTAAAACAATAACCAAGAAAATGCCGAAAGCCATCTGTTTCGCGTAATTTTAAATTAAATTATTACGTGTATTGAATAGAACATTACGAGTACCATACATTGCAGATCGGTATTTTCACACGGTGTAATCCTGCTTATGTGGTCTATCGGACAAATTAATTCAAATGTTGCTCTGATTCGATAGGCTTAGAAGTAGCCTAATAATAGCTAAACAATACCGGAGACAAAAAGAGCTTTAATAATCACGACACTTTATTTGCTGCAAGCAATAAATTTTGAGTTCTAAAATGTTGACCAAATGACATACAAAGGACGAACCGAAGTAAATTATTTCAAACGGGAAATGGAATATTATATCTGAACTTGCTTGAATCTAAAAGTAGATTTTATCTCGAACTCTTTGTCCAATCTGTTCAAACTGTACAGCATTTAGAGGAACAACATCTCGCTATACTAGGCCGGCCACCACGTATCTGAGACACCAACCAAAATAGAGCATGTCACCGATGAACTATAATATAAAGGGCGAGTTACAAACTGTAGAACCGACGGGGAGAAAGGTGTCGGGCTGCAAAAAACTCTGTTAAGGAATTTTGAGAGTAAATTTATTAGACAGAAGGAGAAGGATGGACCGAAATGGTTTAAACAAAGAATTAAAGCTAATACAATTTCAATGAAAAAGGATTATAGATAAGAAAGGTTACCACTGACAAAAAATAGAGTTCCAAATAACCTCCTGTTCATTCTTTAGGTTGCCATTTGCCTAGTAACCTACACTTCGTCTCAGCATTAAACGCGTTCCGGACTTCCACCCAAGAAATAATAAAGTTGCGCTCTCCCACCTCCCTTCTCACACCACCGCCCTTTAGAAGATACTACTCGTAGGGGATCACATAATCTTCCCATAAAAATTTTCAACATACGTATTATCTAATCGGGTTTGGGAGCTGCGCCACTTCAAACGCTTTTGCGTACGGCGTACAGCATCTACAGCGGACAGACGGACATTTTTGTTTGCTTTTTTGGTGTTTACTAGTCCTAAAACGTGAAAATACAAAATTTGTGGGAAGAATTTTTTTTTTTTAAATTTCCGGTCGATCACAATTTCTTTATTATTGATAAATAATAAAGTAAAATTAAAAATAATAAAGTAAATTGAAAAAAAGTAAGTGATCCACACCAAAATTCTGGCGCAACGAGCGCATACTTTGTAAGGTCCCAAATTTAAAGTTTTCATTAGAATTAGAATCCGTAAAATAAAATTTTATCCCGGACATCTGCAAGCTTGAGTTTATTTTACTGACAAAATTTGACTTTTTGGATGAACGATTTCTGCAATTTGAATGCATAATTTTTTTGACGGACTTTTGTTTAGAAAATTAAAGTGTTGCTGCGAGTTAGTGAATTTCACATAATTCAATTAAAATTAATAGAAGATAGCTAGATTGGAAATAGGGGTTGGTATGGTTAACCTCTGTCACTGCAGCTACAGTTGGGCCTATTGTGACGTCCCCCCGGATTGACTATGATTTCTCTTCAATCCCTGCGCTTTTAATGAAGCTTAGTATTTTGCGAAGAGGTATGGTGAGGAATTCCGATGGGTCCATGAAACTCTGACCGAAGTGACGAAGTCTTTTGTAAGCTAAACCCTCACATTCACAGAGGTTATGCTCTGGTATTTCGTCAAATTTTAGCCTCAGAGAGACCAATTTTATTGAGATGCTGTCTCAATGTCCAGTCAGAGCTGCCACTAGGGTTCGGGTGTGATATTTGCTTAATTTTAGATAATCACATTTTTTTTTTTTTCCGAATGCTTTGGCATAAAAAGCCTTGAGTGCCTGTTTCCCGGTGCCAAGTCCCAGTGAATGGCACTTTGCGATTTTTGCCACATTCGGATGTTCATTCTGGCTGTGCTTAATGGTATCCCACAGAATGGATGTAACCTTTCCTAGTCATTAAGCCGGCCATTTCATTACCTTCATAGCCACTGTGTCCCGGAATCCAAATGAGGTTAACTCTGTTCTTATTTCCGAGAAATTAATAGAAATAAACATTTGATTAATTCGTATTCCAATATAACACTATTGGCAACGCTGTCCGATTTCAGTTACTACTCAACCGCTGTTATCTGTGAAAATCCACAAACAATCTTTCGCGTTGAACTGACCATCGTCTCGGTCTCACAGTGAAAAATTGATCTCGCGTTTAACGTCTGCGTAGCTTATATACTGCATGTGTTGAGTCGAGATAATTCCAACATTTTTCGTTGTGTGTGGAACATTCGAGAAATGTGCGGAAGTATGTAAATGTATGTTGAATTTTCTACGGTTATCTTATTGGAAGGTTGTGATTTTTGAAGTTATTGATTAGAGTTCGGGTTGCCAGGGTGCACATATGACAGTATTCTAAATTTCAAAATGAAAGCGTCTAGCGTTCTGAAAACATATGGCAGCTACGGGAAGGCGTCGGGTAACTTTTCTGTGAAACGAACTTAACTTTCCAACTTTTTACTCTTTTTCTCAACTATTTATTGAGTTCCAGTAGGCAAGATCAACGTGCAGAATTTTCAAGAACTTCTGTATTTCGACTATACGAAAAACTTACTTGATTTTCTTTACACTTAACTATTTAAAAATTGTCGTATTTAAAATTGAAAAAAACTTTCGTTCTGCACCTATCGGTCAAAATTCGTGAACTCTTGTTTTAAAGGCTTTTGTATGGCGGAAACCTACAACAATAAGCTCATTTTGATCATGTGCAAACTTATCCTTACAAATTTTACGAGTATACGCCAAATTTCAACGTCTTAGATCAAGGCGTTCTTGAGTTTTTTGGGATTGGACAGACAGCCAGACAGCAACTGAATTTGTAGTTTTTTTACCAACCCCTTAAACAAAATCTTTAATTTTTTTCGCCCAAGGCTACCTTAGTTAAAGGCTCTTATTGTGGATTAAAATTATAATACCCATAACTTATAACTCCTATGTGAAAATGCCCGACGTAAACTCCTCTTGAAATCATCGTATCTCTAATCTTACTTCAAGAAGACTGATGTCACAACACTCTTGGCAGTCTGTTCAGAAATTATAAATATTTTTTCGGGAGCATTTGACGAAGCAATGTCGATGTCCTATCCCTTAGACAAACTACTAAGTCGTCTAGGTAGATCGCTTAACATAGGGCCCGCAGAAAGTACTAAAGGTAGCTTTAGTAAGACCAAATGTTGCAGTGACTTGTGACTAGTCAGAAGAGCCAGAAAAAAAAATCTGCACTATCCAATTCAGACACTCATGTAATGTAGGAGTACCAAAACTTTTTTGGGCGATGCAAGGCCCAATGTCTAAGAACATAACTGCGTTCCATAACTGCGTCTAATTCTGATGGACTGCTGATCTAATCTACTTCCAACCAAACAGAATTAATCATCTTTACCAGTAGGTCCAAAATTCCTCATGTCCATCTTCGTACACTGGATCTTTATTAAGATTAAATATTGTGTTAAAAACAAAGTGCCGTGGGTAAAGTAATCGATTTTTTTTAGGAATTTACGTTCAGTTTTTGAAAGAAGTCTTAGTAGAGACGTTCCTTTTTCATCGGCATTCACCCTTATTTTCCGAAGGTTTAAAAGACGTTTCGAAGCAATTCGTATAATAAGACTATGAACGACCTCATGCATATCTTAAGGCTGATAACAAAAAAACAATTTTTTTTTTAAAAAATTTTGAATTTTCACTCTTTGATTATAAAGTTAATATTTAAATTATAGTCAGTCAAAAGAATCCTTCCATTACGCTAGAGACCACGAAGATTGTTTATAATTTTCTTAAGATCCTTCCTTATGGACATAATTTGAGTTTTCTATTGAATCTATCCATTCATAATTTTTCCGGGAATAGATTGTTAGCTTATTAAAATTATTTATATATTATTAAGTTCAAACAACCCCGCAGAATGTTAATTTATTACACGCTTATGTTTATAGCTACTAGAAGAACATAAAATTCGGATTGTTAAAAAAATTCACAGGAAACACCGTTGAATACTCGAATTTATGCTCGTAAGATTTCATTAAATGTTCAAAGTAAACATGAAATTATCATTTCTCACTAGAACCGTAAGACCTCTTAAGTTTATGTATGTAAATTGTGTACGGTAAAATTTGTGATTAATATAAGTTCTATAAATTTAAGAAATTTGATACGGAAATTACAGCAAATGTTTCAATCGGAATTTGCGGTTCAGTTCAAGTTTATTCGAATGTTGTTGCAAGGATGCTCCAAAAAAAACAATCCGATTTATTTTAATAATCTAAAGTTTACAATATCAACCAAATAACCACCTTACACTTTAAGGGAGTTTTCATTAGGTTTGGCCTTTGGTAAAAAGTCTTCAAACCTTGCATATTCGAAGGGCTGTTACTATCAATTCTTTCTATTAGATGGGCTCAAATTAAAAAGTGAACTCATCAAATTAATCAGACTAATTAACATTAAATCCAAGTAACTTCAATTGTTCAATTTTTTTTCAATTGTTCTCATATTCCATCTGCTTAGAATCGTTCTTAAAAAATTTCTTAGGTTCTTATCACAATTTCCAAAAGACACTGTCAAAAGAACCCATGTCTTTTGCTCAATTTTATTTTATTGTTTTTTAATAATAAAGTGTGATCGAACTGAAATTTCCAAAAAATGTCTACTCCAAAAAAGCGAAAAATATGTCCGTCAGTCTGCCGTATACGCCATACGCCGTACGCAAACGCGTTTGGAAGCTCGTAGCTCATAAGCCCGTTGAGATATTAAGTTCAAATTTATGATGGGTACGTAGATTGGGTGAACTGCTTCAAAGTTGTGACTTTTGTAAGGCGGGGGAGCGTTTTATACCGCTTATGCTAGCAAGTTGAAAATTGGAATTTATGTAGAGTTATGATATGGGATCCATTTGCAATAAATGGTCGATATAGGTGGAGGGGTGTTGCAATAGGAAGGAGAAATAACGCGTCCGAAACAATTGAAAGCTGGGCTCAATTCAGCTCAGTTCAGCGAATATTAGAAACCAAATTTTTAAGAAGAGAGCTGACGTGTGTGTGACGCGATCAAATTCTTTGGGCTACGATATCTTCCGAGCCAATTACTCCAGGAATATTAAATTTGGTTTGTGTATAAGTTCATAAGTGGAGTACGCGAAATGTAAGATTTTTAAAGGGGATGATTGACCACGAAATTGGAGCGATATAAATTTTTCAGAAAACTAAATTTTTATATCTCAAGAAGCTTTTCCGAGACGGTCTTGAAATTTGTACAGCAGTTAGGCCCAGGAGATCTCTAGCAAAAAAAATAACTTGGGATTGTAGGTGTAGGCGGTGGGAGTGGGTGGAAAGCAATTCTAGATCTCTAGAAATAAAAAATCTTTAATAGTCGAAGCAAGATTCGGGGTGGGAGTGTTTCTGGCATTTTAGGAACTGCGTAAGCTAGAAAGTTGAAACCTGGTAAGTGTATGTAGATATACTAGCAAAATAATATCAGAAAAAAAGCATATATGCATTAGGGTATGGGATGAGGCTAACAATTTGTCAATAAAAAAAGGTTTTATACATTTTCACAAATTTCGTTATATCTCTTAGGTCTGTCAAGGTATCAAATAGGTTGCATTTCTGCCAGCTTTATACTATAAGTGCCTAAAGACGGATTTAAAAATTTTTTAACATTCAACCCCTAAGTGAGTGTAAAGTAGTTCAACGTTTTAACGAATTCCCATATATTTCTTAGGTCTAAAGATATATCGAGTTCGTTTCTACTTCAATGGGCTTTAAATATAATCGCCTTAAAATTAATTTCAAAATTTTGCGATATTTAACCCCTAAGAGGGAATAAAATGATTGTGTACGTTTTTACGAATTTCGACAGATCTCTAAGGCTTGATGAGATATTAAATTTATTTGTTAATCGCCTAGAAATCAGTTTTGAAATTTGTTGACATTTAACAAATTGAAAAAAATAAATAAAAAATAAAATTGTAGAATTTTATTATTTTTTGGAGCGTCCGGAACAGTGGCGGTCATAGAGGGGGGCCGTAGGGGCCATGGTCCCCCCTCCTAGAAAATTCGTCAACCAACATTGATTTATGTTATCTCATCTTCTTTAAAAAAAAATTTATGAGACTATTAGATATAGGTACTTAATAAAGTATATTGTGTCCACTATGTAAGTAAATCTGATTTCCCCTAATGTCTTTCTTTAATCCTTCCTTTGTCTCCTAATCGAGAACAAGACTATTAGTTTAAAATATTTCAATGGAGAAGTAATAAAATTTCGAATATAAATATATATAATCAATTTGATTTAACAAAACAAATACTTCCGATATGGAGGTATGTAAGTGCCCAATATTGACTTTAAGGTATTTAAGATTTGGATAGACTACAAATAAATGATGAAAGTTTTAAATTCAATACGATCCAATTTGAACGGGAGCACTGATTTGGCACAGGTCGCACTTTTATTTTTACAAAACCTAGTCACGGAGTAGATTTCAAATGTATTGGTCCATCCAGTAGATCTTAATAGTTTTGTCGAAATCACTAGATTTTTGCAAATCCAGTTTTAAATCTTGCATTTTAATTGAAATTTAAGAGTATTTTCAGTAAATATTACTACTACATGTATTAATAACTGATTAACATCCAAAGACTTAACACTCGATTTGGCGAAATCTCGAGATTTCCATAAGATTCAATTAAATTTGCATGAATTTGAAATCTAATTAGGTAAAAAGGTATTTCAAGATCTAATCAAATCATCCTGAATAATAGAGTACAAAATTTTTTTTCGGAATTTCGTGAAATTTTTATTTTTTTAACGACCTTGAGGCACGTGTTTTTCTTATCTGATCGGGATAAAATTTAAAACATATATTTTTTACACTAACTAAAACCAATAGAGGGGGTGCCGCGAAAGAAATCGTTAGTCAAAAAATCCACCATACAAATAATAGCCACCCTAGTGAACAGCCCTGAAATTATCTTTCATTCATCACAATTACCTGTACAAAATATTTAAAATTACTTGATAATAATCCAAGCTTCAACAAGTAAAATCTTTAAAAAAAAATTAAAAAATTTAACATTATGCTCGTAGTCAAACAAATGTTTCAGAGTGTTGTAAACGCTTTTCGAGATTTCAAAATCCACTTGCCAAAATGTTGAAAATCAGCTATAAGATACTGCTGGTATATATTCAAGTTTTGTTTTTAACATTTTTGAATAAGGAGAGTAGGGAGGTTATGGTGGCAGTCAAGAAACAGCTGATTTACATCGAAAGATTTAAAACAGGATTTGATGAAATATCGAGTTTTTGATGAAACTATCAAAATCTACTTGATTTCTCATACATGCGAGAGATTTTGAAGTATTTTTGTGCTTCTAAATTTTGTTGAAATTGAGATCGAATTCTACTGAAAGCGAACCCTGACAATTATTCACCTATCTTTGGAATCAATTCATTTTATTTTTTAGTTCCTGCTCATGCTATTAATTCCCCAGTCACAACAACCCCTATTACTATTTATTATTTAAACTGGTAGAGCCTAAAGAAGCCTCACTACTTCTCGAACTACGACCTAAGAGGTCTTTTGTTCCTGGCTCTTAACCACTCCCTAGGCCATATCGATTCCTTTGAGAAAGGAGATGATTTCACTCAGGGGAGTCTTCGACAAGTCTTCATAGGTGAGAGTAAATCCACCGAGAATCTGCCTTCTTGATCTGTCCACTGAATCACAATCACACAGAATGTGTGCCGTGGTTTCAGATGTGATATCACAGAATCGACATGTATCTAGTGATACTTTACCGATGATCTTAAGGTGATAATTAAGGAAATAATGTCCGGAAAAATATCCCATTATGACCCGTTTGTGGTTTCAAAGCGGCCATTGAGCTAATTGAGCTCCGTCTAGAGAACAGAGCTACCACTTAAACTAACCAACCAACCATGCTATTAAATATTCCATTACTTAAAGACTTACAATCATACAATACAGATTGGCACCATATAGTCAGCTGATAAATTAAAAAAAATTCAAAGAAATGTCTTCAGAGCGATGTTAATGCTTTTCAAGATTCTGAAATCTAATTGCCTAAATCTGGCAATGTAAATTAGTTATTAGATACGGAAATGAAAAAGTTGATGTTTTCAAGCAATAACAACCGCAGCGACCAAAGCATTTGTACAATTTCCATGGTCGCTGCGGCTAAACACCACACCTACTCTCTCTACAGTACCTACTGAACGTCAGTGTCCCCCTCTTGGAAAAGCTATATGACCACCACTGGTCCGGAACGCATTTAATGCTGAGATACGATGTACAGCCTCAACAAATAATGTTTCAAGTAGGATCCTAGTTGTTCTCAAAATTCCTCAGATCTGATGAGGTATCAAATTTAATTTTATAAAAGCGCCTAAAAACGGATTAAAAAATTTTTCGATATTCAATCCCCAAAGGGGTGTAAGCGGGTAGTATACGTTTTAACTAATTTCTACATATCTCTTAGATCTGGTGAGCTATTGAACGGGTTTTTAGGTACACGAACTTTTTATACATTCGCTTAAAAACTGTTTCTAGTATGTTTTTATATTCAACCCCTTGATGAGACATCGATTTCCGTTTTTTCCACAACCTTTTATATAATCGCCTAAAAATTCTTTTTAGAATTTTTTGACATTCAGTACGTAAATGGGTGTAAAGCAATTTCATAAATTTTCACGAACATGACATAATCGTCTAAGAATAGAATTTAAAATTTTTTGATTTTCAAATGGAGGTTCTCGTCATATCTCTTAGGTTTGATGAGATATTGAACAGGTTTTTGCTTCAATCGATTTTCAGATAAATGTATAAAAATCGATGTCTGAAAATCGATTTCAGTAATTTTTGATATTCAGTTCTTATATGCACTGAAAGAAAAACTGTATTTATTCCAAGGTTGCATTGACTATATTAAAGTTCTTCTAACTATTGTAAAACAGATATGTTTCCAATGATCATGGATATGGTGCTTCTAGCCATAGTATATAATTTGTAAAAACATAGTATGGTTGCATTAAACATATATCCGTACTGAAATTTAATATTGTTGTACCAATCATTCTCGTTACATGATATAAAAGTATATTATAATTACAACAACAATATTCTATGATCAGTGGAACCATGAAATTTGATAAAATAATTCCCACAACCATACCATATGGTGTGTGCAATCATGTAAGGTACGATTGTCGCAACCATACTATAATGGACATAACTTTGAACGATCAGTGCAATTATAGCATTTGATTAGAGATGGTCAGTACAATCATGTTAGTTGACATATTATGATTGCCGTAACCATACTGTGATTGTGATAAGCATGAATATGATCAGTGCGACATTAGAATTTGTTAAAATATGATGAGTACAATCATGTAAGTTCATATTTGGGTCATTCCATCAAGAATCGCCAAAGTTGTGACCTTACCATTTCCGATTCTTTTGAAAATTTTTGTACTTTAAGTACAAGCGAAAAAATAATTGAAATTCAATTTTTTGTTTCTATCTAATTTTTTTTTGTTAGTTATAGTATGTGAAAGTATGTTAAAGTTTGCTCAAAAATGGTGTCCGAGTCCACTTTGAAAATTCATATCTCTGGTAATTTTTATACTTTCGTTATATATTTCTAGGAACCATGTCACATGATGTTTATGATTGGCGTAACCGTTCTAATAAATAAGAAGGTTGCGTGAATCACATAACTAGGTTTCCATAATTTTGGTTGAGCCAAACATAACATGTTTACTAAAAACATAACTATGTTTCTAGTAACTATGTTACAGAATTTTTATGATTGGTGTAATCGTTCTAATAAAAAAACATGGTTGCGTTAATCACACAACTAGGTTTTCACAACCATAATTTTGTTTGAGCCAAACATAACTTGTTTTTTAAAAACATAACTATGTTTCAAGTAACCATGTCACAGTATTTTTATGATTGGCGTAACCTTTCTATTAAAAAAGAAGGTTGCGTGAATCACACACCTAGGTTTCCACAACCATAATTTTGTTTGAGACAAACATTGTATGTTTCCTAAAAACAAATACCATAGTTCTAGTAACTAAGTTGTAAAATGTTTGCTATAGACCTATAGTTATTACAATTATACATTCAGTTAGTACAACTGTGTTACATGTTGTAACATGGTTGTGGCAACTATAACCTCAATCATAGTAAGGTTCTCCCAAAATATGGTGGCCATAATCATATTTTGCTTTGAGTGTGGGTAAATGAATTATTATACAAACTTTTCCATCAATTACGGCATATCTATTGAGTCTAGTCAGATATGGAATGGATTTTTACGACTACTGTTTATTTTCACCCCTTTTACTTTATTACTTTAATAATAGGGTATTTTATTTGAATTGTTTATAAAGAACCACTGATGAGTGCTGAAAGTTGTATCTTACAATGAGCTATTCTAGTGATAAAATAGCCATTCTAAATAATCTTTTGATCTCTGATCAATCAATTTTATATTTCGATCTCTTCCCGAATTTTATCCCAAAAATCATAAAGTTCCGCACATACTGTTGGTTTATTCTTTTCTTAAAGTCAGATTTCCTTTACTTCGTCATTCATGATCTGAAACAAAAGAATACAGCAACGCCTTTTCAAATGAGATGCAGACCTGTTTCAGAAAATAGATATTGATGAAAAATTTTAAATTCATAGAATGAACCATTTATAAGCTATCGGCCAATATTCGTGAACACGTGTTTTAAGAACTTTTCTCAAAAGATAAGGACTATTTTACCTGTTGAGAAATAAATTCTATTTAGCGAATGTTATTCACTCGAATTTCAAGCTTCTTCATCAACACGATTTTGAATAAGATTGTTATCCAGTAATACGGTATACGAATATTTGTCAGAATTTTGGTTGCTCATAATGCTCCCTAAACGCATTGAATACAGCCCCTCCAAAGAACCCAGTAGGAACAGTAATGCTTACAACATTAATTCCGTAATCATTACAAGTAATACATGAATCGTTTTTGCATTACGGTTTCGACGATTGTAGCCGCACACGCGGAAGTGATTATAGAATTATTGATTTGTAATGGACGAAGTAATTGATGCTATATAATTGATTCCAAGAATATTTTGTAAGATGGTAGTCTGTCATTCCGATTAGAATTGCGAAGACCCTGTAAAATAATATATTGGAACTATATTGGAACTGTTATTAACACCAAAACAGAAAATAATTTACAACATACATCGACTATATGATTTCCTAAATTAAACATTACTATTGATTCGACTTTGCATTACTTTGTAAGGTATAGCAACTAGTGGGTATCTTAAACTTATTTCCATTTTTTAAAGACAACTTTTTGCATTGCAAGTACATTACGTTGGAAATGATTATTTTTGAATGGATTTATATCAATAAACTTTTGCATAGATAGGATTGATGTCTGCAGTGCAAAACCGTTTACTTGCGATTGCATCGGTGACAAGAAGTATCAGGTACCCAAGTTGGACATGATACAGCAAATTGTTATCGCAAACGAAATGAAATCAAAAAATTGCTAATTTTAATCTGAAAATTGCGTGCAGTTCTCCTTTTATGAGAACACAACTTTCGTCATAGGCCCACTATTGATTGCTTTTCTTTGTACGACGGTAGAACAAACTGCGTGTATTGTACTCACACGTAATTCAATCTTATACTTGAACTATAAACGCGTAGTGCGCAGAACTCCTTGCCGGAGCCCTCTTAGTGTATTTGATAAATTAATTTATAAACTAACATAAAGTCGGTATTGTTACCTATCCCCTGTATGCGGTAAATGGTCCTTTGGATCCAATTCAGAAGCTTTTGTGAAGGTTTTCTTTTTTTAATTCAATTTTTATTTTGCTCGGATTAAGCTTGAGGTCAGAACTTCTTTTATATTGCCGACTTTTATTTGATGAGTTTTTCTCCATTCAAAGAGGAATGAACAATTGCATTCAGTTCTGGGAAATAATTGCGAAAAGGAGTATTGCCATGATACGTTGTGTGGATATGTGGAGTTTGTGGTCGGAGTTTTCATAAAATAAAGTGTGTTCATCGGCGTGGTAGTTGCTGAGAAAATTGCTTTTTTTTCAAACACAATTTGGTTGGTATTTCGACTATTGTACAAAGTACCGGAATAATCACAGGGCCATAAATGCACGTCTGTCCAAAGATTTTAGTCTTCAGCTCTGTTATGGCTGATCGATGGAGAACAGTTGTAGCCAGATTAAAAGGGTAGGTTTTCATAAAATAATTGTTTTTAGCTTATTTAATAATCAGAATTTAGTTGAAGAAGGTATTTATTCAAAGAACAGCTCTTTTTGCACGTGGCTAGTTTCAAAGCGTTACTAACCCTGCGTCTACACTGGAAATTTATCTGGCAATGGAAATAGCAATATTTTCATTTCGTTAAATGTCAAATCCTAAGAAGTGGGCATTGCCAGGCAATGTTTTGAGCGAGTGAATTCGAATTGTCAAGTTCTAAAGCAAAGCAAAATGTCGGACATTGCATCAAAAAAAACTATTGATAAGTTCAATAGTTTTCTCTTTAGTCAACTTAATTTTCAGCCATTTCGCGATCAAAGCAAAAAAAACTTATTCCTACCTGTTAACACGCGACGCTCACTTATGTCAAACGATGCGTTTTCTGGCAATATTGCTCTCAAAATTGACATGAGCATATGACAATATTGAGAGCAATATTGCCATATGCTTTTGATGTCTCTACACTGTCAATTTGTGTATGGCAATATTGCCGTTGTCATTGTCATTGCCAGATAAATTGCCAGTGTAGACGCAGAGTAAGCAATTTAGCACAGCAATAGGACAGTTTTGGTCCTGTTCTGTTTTGCAGGAGTAATTGCACGTTTTTACTTATCAGAAGGCATATCATAACGATGAATGTTTTCAATATTTGAAATATGTAAAAAAAAATTGTCTGATTCGATCCCCAGACCTGTAGATTGCTTGGCTAATATGGCCATGTCTATACTCAATAAGGTCCTCCTTCTATCTGACTTCTGATAAAATCCAAACAAGATCGATTTTAATTTTCATTGTTCATATAGTGTTATACCTTTCATACTTGTCTACATGTGTATAATAATTAATTTCAGTTTGGCAATAAAAAATGCGGAAGATAATGGACCAACTAGGCGAGATCCTGCAAGTTCCGATTTACTTGGCGAAGGAGACAAGTAAGATATGATTTGATTTTTCGATTGGCATTCCATGATTAATTATTTCAGTTTCAATTTCAGACCAACGTTGGAAGAAATTCGGAGTTGGGGCAAAAGTTTCGATAGATTAATGAGAAGTCCAGGTAAGTTTATTCTATTTAATTATTTTTTTTAGCAATCAAATTTTGAAAGAAAATCGCTGTCCTTAAATTTGGTATTTTTACGTTTTATTAAGTAAAACTAAAATTGTAGTCTGTCCGACGTATCCTGCAGATGTGACCTTAAATTTTGTATGGAAGATTTATTTGTTGTTTCCTTACCGAAATATGTGTTTATGCAGGTGGAGGTTTAAGGCGAAAATAGAGTCAGGAATTAAAGGAAAAATTTCAAAAATTGTGTATCTGCAGGGCGACTCTTACTATATGCTGCGGAAGTACCCAAAAAACATTTGAAAAGGAATATAAAATTTGGGAGTGGTTTCTAACAAAATACCTTTGAAGCTTGAAGTAGATCATTTTGAAAATTTCACCTCTGTGATCACTCGGACTACAATAATGATTTTTGATTAGTTTTAATTAGGAATAAAGTAAAAATTAAATTTTTGGAGCAATCGGATGGTACTTCCAATTCATTTAAAGAGCGAACTAAGACCTTCATCTTTCTATATCCTAGGAACGGCTTACGAACAAAATTTAATTGATACATATGAAGAAGTGTCTATGAGTCCAAATCCATATTATCTTTTTTAAAAATCAGAAAATGATCTTATTGATTTGCAAAAAAAAAATATCAAAAGTAGTATTCTACAGCAGTTTGTTCAAAAACAATTAGGTCTGCTTTCTAAGCTGGGTGCACGCCTGCATACCATGTTTGATGGAGTATGCATGCGAGGAAAAGAACGGAGCAGTGTTTTATAATTGCTTTTCACAAATGGCAGTGAGACATTTTCCGCTACTTTTGTTTAACATGATAGGAACCAGACAGCATAGGGTTGCACAAAATAGTCAGAGAATCTAGCGCTAACTTAGACCGGGAGAGCAAAACTTGTATAAATGTTTTCACGTTTTGGGACTAGTAGACCTCAAAACTGGAAAAAAAGCCTCCATACGGCGTACGACGTAAGTAAACGTGTTTGAAGGCTCGTATCTCCCAAGCTAGATTGGGTGAACCCCTTTAAGTAGTATTTTTATGGGTATGAGAATGTGAGGTTGGTGGAAATAAATAAGTTGTAGGGGAGTCAATGCCGTGCGGTGGTTGATTACGATATCTCAGGGACCAAATACCCCAAAATGATGAAAATTGATTCATGAATATAGGCGGACAAGAGGAGCTCAAAAATTGTCAGGGGGTGGTGGAGCATAGAAGTTGGGGGACAAGAATTTTACTTTACTATTTTTTAATAATAAAGTATTGTGATCGAACTGAAATTTCAAAAAAATTTGCTAAATTTGCTTTTTTTTCACATTTTAGGACTAGTAAACCACAAAAAAGCAAAAAAAAAATTGAATAACCAGTAGGATATTTGCAACGTTATTTTTTAGGTTTTTAGGGTAGCGCTGTATAGCATAGGATTGGAGGAGGTATTGACAAGCTGGCTGACGACTCTTCTGAGTGCTAATATAGGGCAAGGCAAGGTTATAAGACAGGCCTCGAGGGGAACGCCTCAGGGAGGATGATATCGCATCTTCTTTGGCTTCTCGTTGTGAACGAGGTTCTCCTGAAAATTGAAAAGCAGGGAATAAAGGCCGTGGCATTTGCAGACGACATTGTGGTAATCGCCAAGGGCAAGTTTTTGGATACGCTGTCGAGCATTTTGGAATCTGTACTCCGCACACTCAGCTAATGGGCTGGGAGATGCGGCTTGGGAATGAACGCTTCTAAAACTGAATTGGTGCTATTCACAAGGAAGCATAGAATTTCGGCATTTAGCCTACCGAAGCTCGAAGGCGTGAAGCTTAGACTATCGGAACATGCTAAATGGCTGTGTCTAATTCTGGATAGGAAGCTCAGCTGGAAATTGAATATTCAGGAGCGCATTAAGAAGGCAAATAACGCGCTTTTCGCGTGCAAGCAGACCGTGGGCAAAAGCTGGGGTCTCAAACCTAATATAGTACACTGGTTGTACACGGTTGTAAGACCTATTCTGACCTATGGGGCAGTGGTGTGGTGGAAAGCCATGGATAAAAAGTACCATCTTAGGGAACTAGGAGGAGTGCAACGGACTGCCTGTGTTATGATCACGGGAGCCCTGCGCACAACACCTACTGCCGTGTTGGAGGTGTCTATGTAGGGATATCTATGTGAAACAGGTAGCGGCAAATACAGCAATTAGGCTATCGAGCTGTGCCCTCTTTAGGCCGAGCTCTAAGGGCATAGTTCCACTCTCAGCGAATTTCTGGGAAGCCCGGCGGATATTAGTACGGACTACTTAATCCCAGTGATGGATTTTGCGACGCCATACGAAATTGTATATCCTAGTAGAGTGGACTGGGAGAACAATAGGGTATTACGTGAAGGGGAAATCTCCGTATATACGGACGGATCGAAATTGGAATGCGGCACTGGCGCTGGCGTCTTCTCTGAGCAGCTGAGTGTAGGGAAGTCGTTCAAGCTGCCAGATGCATGCAGTGTTTTCCAAGCCGAAATTCTGGCTGTGTTGCAGGCAGCAAACATCCTGTTAATCGGGGAGATATGCGATCAGAATATATCACTCTACATTGACAGCCTGGCGGCCATAAAGGCGCTGGAATCGGTCACCATTAAATCCCAGTTAGTAAAGCGCTGCCGAGAAGTGCTGAAGGTACTTTGTAGTCAGAACAGAGTACTGATTTGCTGGGTGCCAGGGCAGTAATATACTAGGGAGGTAGGGATGAGGAGGATATTTGTTCACCGATATGCGCCATCAAAGCGCAAATTGGTGAGCATTCCAAAAGGGCGGCCAACTCAAGGTGGTCAGGGCTGGCAAGCTGCAGGATTTCCAGAGCCCTGTGGCCCGAGCTAGATAGTCAAAAAAACTTGGAATATATTAAATTGGGATAGAGAAAAACTACGACTGCTCGTCGGAGCACTGACGGGTCACTGTATGCTTAGGAAACACGATATGCGGCTAGGGGTAGCGGAAACGGACATGTGCAGGTTCTGTCATGATCTGTACGATGTGGAGGATATCACTTGCATCTTGTGTGAATGCCCAGGGATCGCTAGAAGGCGATTGGGATGGGTGGGAAATCTTTTCTTCGATACCATCGAGGATTTGAGGTTTTTAGGGGATGACAAGCTGGTCAGGTTCTTGGCAGGGAATTGGAGTATTTTTGAGGGAACGGAACAGCCCACGTGGATCTGAAGGAATCACAATGGGGCAGTATGGCGCCTAGTGAGCGCGGTGGTTCTAGTACTGCACCCTTCTTGAAACTAACTAACTAACTTTTTTAGGTTGTCAGTCGCATAGTAACCTACACCGCATCACAGCATTAAACGCGTTCCGGACTTCTACCAAAAAATAATAAAGTTGCACCCAGACTTTTGGCAGATTTTTTCTTAAGAATCATGTCTCACATCTGGAAAACTATCTAAGATAGGATTTTGAAATCTAACAGAAAAACATGTTTTTTCTCCAATTTAGGTGATTTTTTTTTTTTTCCATCGTGGAGCGAAAAAACAATTAGTCGGGAAAATGTAGTGCATATATTTTCACGACTTTCGTCATATCTTTTAGGTATTCTAAACTGTTGAATTTTTTTGTTTTGCTTCTACTGGTTCTTTAAATAGATTCCGCGAAATCGTTTCTAAAATATTTTTAAAAATTAAACATCCAATATCGTGTGAAATGGTTAAATACATTTTCACGAATTCCGCTATATCCCTGATTATATTAAATATCAATTCAACTTTTTAAATCTGCGGGCTTTAACATAATAACATCTAAAATATTTTTAAGGTTTTTTGCTTTTCAACCGCTAAGACGGTATAGAGGGATCATAGATTTTTTCACGAATTCCGCCATATATCTTAGGTCTGCTTAGGTATCAAATTGTGTTTTTACTGCCACGGAGTTTTTTTTAATCGGCTAAAAAACTAATTTCAGGATTTTGTTAATAATCGGCTCCCAAGGGGGTGTAAAGGAGTTGCATACATATTGACGAATTCTGATATACTATCTCTTAGATATCCGGAGATATCGAATCGGTTTTTACTTCCTCGGACTTTCTATATGATCGCCTAATAAATAATTTCCGCATTTTTTGATTTTCTATTTCCGAACTTTTCGCCGTTTTCGCCATGTCTCCTAGGTCTGAGAGGCCCGTCCTAAGATATTCAGCGCCCGTGGGCTACTAATAATAATACACCTCTCGTCATAAGAAAATACAATTTTGATGGCTACTGGAAGCGGCAAATACAAAATATAAAAGTGTAAATAACGTTCTGGTTATCAGTTTAATGATCACAGGGTGTATTATTTTAATGAAAACAAAATGAAATTAAATTATGCTATAAAATATTGAAGGACCGGGTAAAAATGCTTTATAACGCACAAGCGAAAAAGTGGTGTAAGAAATTTTCCCTATTTTTAAATTACTTTATTAACTAAACTTTGATATGTTTAAGTATGTGGTCAACCAAAATTTTTGACATTCGGGACGTAAAACTATAAAAAAAATCGATTTAAAGTTTTTGATTTTACTCACCCAGTACAATTCGAACCGCCATGACGGTTCCGTTTGACATTTATCTTACACATGAGCGCGAAAAGAGGTTTTTAAATCCCTTTAGCCCCGCAGGGCTGTACAAAAAGTAATTGGAGCGTAGCGTGCGTCAGCCAAACATAAACGCGAAAAGGGAGTTTAAATCCCTTTAGCGCCGCAGTGCCGCGCAAAACGTAGTTAGCATAGCGCCCATTTGATGAGCATGGCATAATGTCGGCTCGAACTATACTCGGTGAATAAAATCAAAAATTTTAAATCGGTTTTTTTTATAGTTTTACGTCCCGAATGTCAAAAATTTTGGTTAGACCACATACTTAAGCATATCAAAGTTTAGTTAATAAAGTAATTTAAAAATGGGAAAAAATTTCTTACATCACTTTTTCGCTTGTGCGTTATACAGTATTTTTTCCAGGGACCGAGTTGTAGGTTATTTCGTAGCGCCTATTTCATTTAGGCACCTGTTACACCGATGCAGACTGTCCTCTGTAGTTAAGCGAGCCTAGCTCTAATGTATGCACATTCGGACTAAGCCTACCAAACCACTGATGCATAGATTAGGATGGGTCTTATAATGGCCGTATATAGCCAATGTACCATTGACGGCCTAAGACCCCATGTTCTTCCAAAGGCTCTCCGGCACTGCCAGAATGTTACTAGCGCACCGTTCGCCTTTGTATCTACATGTTCCCTCCAGAGAAGCTTGCTATCCAGGATAATTCCAAGATACTTAACTTTATCCGAGAGCTGAATAGTTTCACCCTTCAGCATTGGTAACACTAAACCTTCAGTCTTTCTTTTCCTAGTAAACAAATCTAAAACGGTTTTGCTAGCACGTACAGAAAGCCCATGTCTTTCGCACCAGCCATCGATAACCCATAGGACTCTCTGCATTTTGTCGCATACATCCCTGAGCGATAGCCCGACAGCTAGTGCAGCCACGCCATCAGCGTAAGCTTGTACGTGAATATTCAGATCCTTCAGTTCGAGAAGCAGAGAGTCGATGAGCATACTCCACAACAGTGGCGAAAGGACCCCGCCTTGAGCACAGCCCTTACTGACCCCCGTTGTAGCATATTGCCCATCCCCCGTTTCCGCGAATAACATTCTCAGTGTGAGCATGGAGTGAATCCACTTAACTAAAATGTCATCCACCCTTTGTCTTTTGGCAGCATTACACAGTGATTCAAATGTCGCACTATCAATAGCACCCTCAATGTCCACAAAAAGGCCCAGCGCATACTTTTTCCGGTCCAGCGCCCCTTCTATTCTGGATACCAGAGAGTGGAGCGCTGAATCACAAGACTTTCCGCTCTGATACGCATGTTGAGGATGCGCTTTGAGTGCCACTTCCCTAATGTGCTTCTCTACCAGTCGTTCCAGACTTTTCAGAACAAACGATGTTATGCTGATTGGCCTAAAACTTTTGGGCAAAGTATAGTCATCTCTCCCTCGCTTCGGGATAAACGCTACTCTAACCGGTTGCCATGAAGATGGGACTTATCCATGCGTCAAGCATGCAGAAAATATCTTTCTTAGGATCGGCACTAGAACATCTGCTCCCTCTTTTAGTATTATCGGATAGACGCTGTCTACTCCTGGTGACTTGTAACTGTCAAACGATGGAATTGCTAATATCACTACGCCTGGGCGCTCTGTCTTTGGTCGGACAGAGTGTCTTAACCACGCAGTGATCGCTTTCGATCACCTCATTTCCTGGAAAATGGGTCCCAAGGAGGGATCTTAGTGACTCCATTCTCGAAGTGGTATATGTACCATCAGGTTTTAGCAGGGAGTCAAGCCTAGCCGTGTTGTCTTTCTGAAAGACTTTATGCAACCTAGCTGCAACCGCGTCCCGTACTAAGACCCAAAAATGTAGATGATGTGTTAAGGATGGCAGTAGCGTATCACTTTTGTCGCACCCAAATTTTACCCACTTCTCAGACTTTGACCGAAAAAATAGTTAAGTTTCGTCCAGTTTTCTTTTTTAAATTTCCGAAGGTTACCTTAATGCTAGATTAAATGGTGATCACTAAGTTCACTTTTCATGTCTTCTAATATTTAACTAATTAAGGTTTTTCGTTTTTTATTAATTTTTAGGTGGCCGAAAAGCGTTTCGGGAATTTCTTCGTTGCGAATATAGCGAAGAAAATATTCTATTTTGGTTAGCCTGCGAAGAACTAAAGAAGGAAACTAATTCGGAAGCAATCGAAGAGAAGGCTCGCTTCATATATGAGGACTATATATCAATACTATCGCCGAAAGAGGTCTCGCTAGACTCACGTGTTAGGGAAATTGTTAATCGTAATATGGTGGAACCGACACCGCATACATTCGATGAAGCTCAACTACAAATATATACTTTAATGCATCGCGATTCTTATCCGAGGTAATTACACCGATTCTAATTGCATACAGCTTATTGGTTTTTGAATAAGAGTGCCTAAATATAATTGGCTTTTTTTCGTTTCAGGTTTATAAACTCTCAAGCATTTAAAAATCTAGCACAATTGCCGGAAGAGCTATCGGCATCGGGTTCACAACAGGACAGTCCAACTTAGGATACACCTAAGCCTCGGACCGTCGAAGCAACAACCAACTCTCTACACAATACCTAATTAAATTTAAATTAACAAAAAAAAAGGAAAACAAGAAAAATCACAGAAAAAAGATCAACCAAAAACCTAGCGCTGTAGTATTTAATAAAATAAATAATAATAAAGTAAAAGAAATTAAAGAGAATAATTTAAAAAAAAGTTTATAGATAAAAATAAAAGAAAATATTGTGATCATGTTATAAGCACTGTAATAATTTTTTTTTTAAATCGTAATGATCAGGTGACACAAACTAAACTTAACTAAAACGAAAAAAAAAATTAAAATTAAAACAAGTCGAGAAGGGGCTTTCAAAAATGAACGAGGTCTATAATATTGAGGGCCTAAAATCAAACAAGGAATGTAAAATTTTAAAATTAAATTAATAACTACCTAATTAAAAAAAAAATCTTTAGAGGTACTGTATAAAAGAAGGCATCCCAAATGCAATAATTTAGACGAAAATTAAGTGAAAATTCTCTAATTTGTTGGTATCTGTTAATTTTGTACCGAACTATTACATGGTTACAGGCCTATTTCTGTAAAAAAAATTTACTTGTATAATTGTTGGTCCTGTTTTATTTATTTATTTGTTCTAACTAATATATACTTAATGGCAAACTTGTGATTACTGTTTATACACTACGTAAAACCACAAAAAAAGGATATTTGAAGTGAATTCAAATATATATCTATAATTTAGGTTACACCATTCACACATACGAGTACATGTGCTACACTTTTTGTATTATTCGTCTCATAGGCTTTATTTCGATTTTATGAAAACTTGTATAAAACAAAACTACAACATTAGATTCAAAAGTAACTTACACTTTTCATAGTACAGAATTATGACTAAATCTTTAGCTGAGCTGGTTGTATTATTGGTTATCAAATGTGCAAGTGCTATTTAAGACATGATGTTGGGATTGGTCCTCAACCACCTAATGTTGCCTTCTTATGGCATCCCCCAGATTGTCTAAAATCTCTCTATTATTCCTGGAATCGCAAAAAAATTCAACCCTTATTCATTACCCTGATTCGTTACCCTGAAACGATTTGATGAAAACTCAGTCCGGGTTTTGAAAGCGTTCTAGTCTGTCATCCCAGTGGTAGGGCATAGTCTTGCGCCTTTCTTTATTACAACGTGCTTTTAAAAAATATAAAAAAAGTTCACTGCCAACAAATATCCTGCCATAAATAGCTATGCCCCCGGGAGTAAGACTACCTATTGCCGGAAAAATCATCTGTAGAGTTTCGATAAAAAACTCATTGTAAGAAGGGGAAAAGTCCCCAAGAAAATGCGGTTGGAGGAAAATTATCAAGAAATCCAAGGCCCTACTTGGGAAATGATCACAAACTCAAATTTCTGTTAATGTTTTTCATTAGTTGGGGTTAGGCTTGTTAACTCTACCAAAGAGCCTTAAAGTATGTAGCTATGTTGAGAATAGGGTTCTTCCAGAATTCTGTGGTCAAAGCTCGATAGGTCTTGTCTAGTCTTTTAAAGCTATGGAGTGTGTGACCGGTAATAGTGGCGTCTTTCCCAACACTCCGTTTTGTCAGAAGTTTATAGTGCACATTTCCGCTGGAATTTCCAGGCAATTAAGTTTCTATTGGGTTACATTATTTGGCGGGATGAAGTTGTCCTTAACGAGTTCTGCCTCCAGCAAATGACTGAATCCTCAGTTCTTGCGAGCAAGTCAAAAGCATCCAGCTTAGTGGCTACTCTGACCACATTCACAACATTGCGATTTTTGAATAGAACTATTTCCAGAAACTTAATTTTGTTTATATTCTCGGGATTTTCCCGAAATTGATCGAAGCTACCTTCTACTTTTGCACCTGATCTAAAGCAGCATAACCTTGGTTTAGTATTTAGTTAGATTTTGACTGAGAGGAACACTGCAGTAATTCTTGTCAACAATCATAATGTCTTTGAAAGCATTACAATCTTATTGAAGAAACCGTATCTTATGCTGGTAATATTCAACTAGGTATGGTATAGTTTTTCGCAATTTCTAATAAGTCATCCAAAAAATTTTTCCAAGTATCGAAATCAGCACACTAGGTCTTGAAAGGGACACTGTTCTCAATTTTTTCCTTCGAAAACAGTCCTTGTTCCCTTGTGGATCTCCGTGCCTTCCTTTGTGGCAAGGTCCTGTTTACCTTCAGTTCTGTTATTGTTTCCATGGTAGCTTTTTGGATCACAGGTGATAAGCCCCATGGCCAGGTTGGATTCCGACCTTACTGTTTTGTAGACTTGCGCGTTTAGGCACTACGACACCCAAAGTTTTGATAAGATCCGTAAAATTTGTTCGCAAATTGTTCTATCTAGTTGTGAGTAGAAGGCAGATCCATTACTTTTGGATCAGCGACATACTTTTCAACGCAGTAGCTTCTGCCGAATTAGATAATAGCGGTAGAGTATTGTCTTTATAGAGTATGCTAGGCAGTGGCGGCTCGTGCCTTTCTTATCAGGTGAGGCTGAATTGGAATATTAAAACATGACTTTGTCGGAATAAAACTATTTGAGTTAGGACATCGGTTTACTGCAGAAAGTCATTAAGTAAACTTTTCAAAACAAAAAATCACTAGTAACTTGATGACTTTTTCCTCTGTAAAATGGTGAGGCTCAGCCTCACTAGCCTCATTTGATGCTAGGTTTTCCTCTCAGCTCAGTATTTTTTCATCATATGATTCCCTCAAGTGCCTATAAAAAACCATCCATTGTGGTATAGGCATAATTCAAACAATTGGTTTGCTTTTTAGACAGAATCAACATCTGTTTCATCACCATCGAGATGCGAAATCTTTTGGCCGAATCATTCCGTGCTGGTAGTTTTGCTCATATTGCTTGTTGTACTAACTGGCAGGGCGGAGTTTGGGCGAGGATAAAAATTTATGTAACGGTCAAAATTTATGTCATTTGACTATTACAGGGTACGTATCGAGTGCACAATCAAAATTTGAGAGAATTAAAGTTTTCAGTCAAAAATTCAATTTGGGATGGGTATTGAAATACTGGGAAATATTTGATAAAGAGAAGGTAAGTCAGTATGTCTACTTCTTTCCTACTCATTTATTGAAAGTAGATTCAATAATGGTCGTTCGCTTAATTCCAGTTTATTGCAGCTTGTCACTGCCTTTAATATCCTTTCCAATGAAATTTGCACATTACTAGTGATGACGTTCGAGAAAGTATCGATCCATATTTCCGGAGGGTCAACGATAATTTTATAAAGTTCAAGAAATTTTGAAAAATTATCCAACTTAATGTTGCTCAAAGCTGTAGGGCACTCTGGCCACGGTTGGACAGACGGAAGACTAGGGAGATTTTGACATGGAGTGGGGGAAGTCTGCGGCTACTCGTTGGAATACTGACAGGGCACTGCTTTCTAGGGAAGCATGCTATGCGTATGGGGATCGCTGACTCTGACGTATTCAGGTACTGCCTTGACCTATATGCTGAGGAGGACACCAGCCACATGTTGTGTGAGTGTCAGGCGGTTGCAAGGAGGCGACTGAGGTGGATGGGCAGTCTTTTCTTTGGCAATTTGGAGGATCTGAGGTCGATAGGGCATGACAAGCACGTCAAGGGACCTGGATTGTTTAGGGGATGTTTAGTGACTTGCGAGGCTCTGAAGGGATCGCTATGGGCCCTTTTGGTGCCTTGTTGGCTCAGCACTTCGACCCTTCTTAAAACTAAAACTAATGTTGCTCAAATATTTTTTTCATCCAGTTTCACTGCATAACATTTGTAAACTTATGGAAGAACACACATTTTGCAGTTTATAAATTTTGGAACCTCGATTTTTCAGAAGGACCACTTCTGGGGCTGTAAGGGGCTGCTTATTCTCTACTTCTATATTAAATTCTGCGATCATAAGTACAATTTATAAGTTGGAAAATCTTGGAACCTCATGAACAGCATGGTTTAAGCACAGCAAGTTAATTTGGAGTATAGAAGGTTAGTGTAAGATCCCGAAAAGAAAGCATACAGACCGAATTTCACGGCAAGAGTTGGGGAATTTGGTTGAATGCGATGAAACGCGATCGAATTTCTGATGAAAGGTCATAAAGCTGGACTTAGAGCTCCCTTGAGAATAACCAGTGGTGCAGTACCTGACAGATATTGACCCTGAATAATGGTGGAAAATATGGTAACACTACCGCTGGTCAAATAATTCTGAACTTTTTTTGGAACTTTGACCTCGTCCTGGTCGCTTGGGACAGTCTGTCCAAATGTTGCGTTGGAGAAGTACAGAACACGCGTCTCGTAGGATTTGCTGGTGCATAGGAAAGTGCATAAAGTTGATGATTGTGTGTATAAATTCTGTTTTGATAAAGACCCAAAAAGATTTGGCGAAGTGTGAATATCGGTAGTAGAGCACAGATTGATCACGGCTGTTAAAAATGTCAACTAATCGATCATAGGTCTTGAAGCCAATCTATCGTCTTCGGATATAACTTCGAATGCAGTCGATCATATGAATCGCTCGTATGTCGTATTACAACCACCAATCCAATACAATTTTTTAATCCTAAGTGCGTCCATATAAGTAACAGCCTTGTTCCAAAGTACTATTACTGCTTACAATGCCGTAAACGACAGGTTATAAGTCGATTACTAGATAGGATTCGAATATAAGACCTCATGTTTAGAGACTCGCGCTTAAACTTGTATTACACTGTATTTCACTATTTCAAGTATTTGACTATTCCGACCGGCAAAAAGTGTAACCGTCAATTTGGTATTTTTCGCATTATTCTTTTTGATCAATTTTGACAGAAAATCGTCAAATTTTATTGGTCAAATATTAGACAGCATGACATACAATGTAATACTAGCTTTAGTCACTAAGCTATCGAAATCATATCTAGCTCTCAGATGGTGCATACTAATTAATTCTCCTCATTCCAGGCCCTCGGTATCATGGTACTTCAAGAAATATTACTTCCAATAGACGCATGGGCACTTGACTCTTTCTTTTCCTTCGTGATCCTGGGCTCCAAGATCATTGGCGTACAAAGGAATTATATTGCCTTATATTTTGGACTCATTCGCTATGTAAGTAGAAAAGAGTAGAGGCATTTACGTCGACCCCTGTAGCACACTGACCGGAATTGTTTTCAAGGTAGATCTCATCTCGTTTCCCATAATTCAAAATGATATATCCTTTGAAAATAAGCCGAAATTATGCGATATGCATAGTTGTTTCCTGAGCCGGAAGAATATCACTTTGATATCTTGTTTTCGGTTGTATTCAATAACCCTAGGGTAGGTACAGAGGGTAGGTACGGGTTGCTGCCTGTCAGAAAACCAGAAACACTTAGACCTTAAGGGGTCGGTTGTGTTACATCGTTGAATCTGGTCGGACACGCTAAACCATTTAAGGCTTAAAGTGAAGCATTGGATTCTCGTAACCTACGTGGCGGCAAGGTCACTGAAATTTTTGAAGAAGTATGCTCCTAGGTTAGCTTTCCTCCCAGCTTCCTTCCTAGGTCTGTCTCCTCCTCCTCTTCATCCAATCAGCTTCTACAGAAATCGTTTGAAAAGAGGCCGAGACCGACCTTTAATAACGAATCCAAAAATAAGTTGTTCATTAAGTAACACTCCATTTTGGTCTACATGATCCTTAAAAATGTTTTACTCTACCACTACAACAGATTTTCGCAAGGCAATGCTTCTTTAAGAACCTGAAATAAAGACGCACTTCACATAGCAAAATTGCAATTACCCAATTGAACAACTGCTCATTCTTCACGTCTAGATAATTTAGTGCATAAACATACATAAAACGATTTACTTTCGATTAAATTATACATTTTATATACATTGAATGTGATTCTAGCAATATAATAAATAAAAACTTTAAAAAATGTTACGCACCAATAACAATAAACAACTACAACAAATTAATTAAATAATCAACAAAAAAATTGGTAACATTTTTCAAATGGTTTTATAAATGATAAAAGAATTTTTTATTTCAAATTTAATTTTCTGTATTATATTTATTTTTTTCATAAATATAAAGATGTAATTAATATTCATAATTATTTTCTTTTTTAATTAAAAAAAAAATTATCATAACTAAGCTAGTCAGATATTTAAAAATATTATATATTTAATTTATTTATATATTCGTACTGACAATCTTAAAATGCACTTTTGTAATATATTGAAAAAAAGAAAATGAATTAAAATACCGAAATAAAAAACAAAAGCAAAACCGCCATTACCATTAAAATTACTGAATATAATTAACAAAAAGTATTATTTTTACTACTTCTTACTTTGTTTGGTTTTACTGCGAATGGTGTTTCTGGTCATATTGACTAGGCAACAACTGTGAGTCGACGGCACTTACATTCAAGCTTGTATATAAAATAAATATACTTTAACCTTTTTAATAAGGTCTATTCAAAATAAGTTTATTTAATGCTTTTTGTTTATAATCCTGCAATTAATTGTATCGTAAAACTGAAATGCATTTATATCAAAACGAGTTCTACTAGTTAATTATTTCATTATTATTCGAATTTATTTTCCTTGATTTTATCTAAGACCATAAAAACAAAATATTAATAAATTTAACGAAAAAATAATTAATCCATAATTTAAAACTAGCACACAACCACACACAAAACCATATTCTTTTTTAATCATAAATTTAGTAAGAATTCGGTTATTTTATTTTCAACGTAAACTAGCAAATCTAAATAAATATAAACAAATAAATATCAGTGGAAATTAAGCACAAATCCATTCATCATCATCAATAAATAAAACTTTACATATACCTACATTTAAATAAAAAATTAAATAAAAAAAAAAATCAACATACCGCAAACTACAAAAATACCATTTAATTCGAAATATTGTATATGTGTAACTTCGTCGTATTTAATCAATAAGTACCTTATTAAAAATATGTATTTTGTATATATATAACAACTATCGAAAATGAAAACAGTCAAAGAAATAATTTGTTGAAATTAAGGAGCAATCATATTATATAGGAATTGGGCAAATGATTTGTATTTCCGCCTTTCGCGTTACACTCACCTCAACAACGATACACCTGAAATCCATTCGGGATATTGTCCTGATTCCGTCCGATAAGAAATTTCGTAAGAAGTCTTATTTCTGTCGAGAGAATAGTTGCATATCGTTCAACTCCGTTAGCTCGTGTGACTCTAACTAGCTTTATTCTGTTCTCTTAAGCGATGAGGTAGACATCTGTTGTGGAAGTTTATTAGTAATGTGCTTTTGGTCGGTTCAAGCTTTTTGTAGCTATTAATTCTTCTTTTCTGATATCAGTTCGGGTTAATCAATCTGGGGTCTGATTGTTGCTTTGATAAGGGGGTATAAAAAAATGGCTAGGAGACAGTAAGCATGCTATCGACGTGACGGCCATATCCGAGCCTAACACGAGGTGGTGAGGCCTCACATCGTATCTCGTGGCCAGGAAGCTTTGGCTTGCCCTGAGAGCGAGTAGGACAAAGTTTGTACTACTCGGAGATAGGAATGCTCTTCGTATCCTGATTGGTGTACTGTACTGATCGACCGGCACGCCAGAAGACTAGGTGTTACGAACGTTGCAGATCTGTGCCGCAGCTGTAGTGAACCCGATGCCGAGGAAAGTATTTTCCACATGCTTTGCGAATGCCCTGGTCTGGCTTGGAGGCGGGTACGTACTTTAGGTACGCGCTTCGCCATAGACTTGGCTGAATTCGCAAACATTAAGCTAGACAAGCTGCAGTTTGTCAGGCTGGCGGGGTGGTTTACCTAAGATGTGGTCTTGGGCACACGGGTACTTCTTCCCGTACATGTGCGAACACAACGGACCCATTGGCGGTCTATGTGTTTGGTCGCTCTAAGCCGCCACCCAACTAAACTAACCATGGCTAGGAGGTAATTACTATGAAAGAGATATCCTTGCATGAAATAAATTACCTCATTGCCTCTGGTAGTTTGCTGCTGAATTGCTCTGATTGTAGTTCAACGATTGTAGAATAGTTCACTTTTGCAAGTTTCTGTATGCAATATAATCAGTAGAAATTCATTATCATCAAGTTTCAATTGAGTTATCACCAAGGTCTGTCTTTCGAATTTTCGTTTTTTCAACATTTTTCTATGAAAGTCTTTGCAATTTTCACCTGAACTATTTTAATAGTCTAGCCAAACTGAATCTTGGTGCCCTTTTCCACCAAAATTAGAAGTAGTCTAAAGTAGAGATGGGCAAAACAGTTCATTTTAGTGAAGTACTTCGCAACTAGTCATTCACTTCAAAGATCTAGTTCAGTGAAGTACTTCAATTGAACTGTTCACCTACTCTACTCTTTTCCCTAACCTGCCGTTCAGTAGTCACTCACATGATAAACCATTGAGAGATAAAAGCTGTTACTGTGTGAAAAATTAAGTTGTGTTTGTGAGGACACAAAGGCGGACGAAACGAGAAGATTGGTTGATTGTCTGTGTCTCTTTTCACCGTGTTCGTACAGTACACTCTGTTAGTCTTCGTTCTTCCTTTATACGTTTTAATTTTTTTTATTCACCTTTCAGAATGAACTGCAGTTCACCAAAATGACTGAGTTACTTCACTTATACTCACTTCAATGACGTGTTCTTTTAAAGTAGTTCACTGGTGAACGGCCCATCTCTAGTCCAAAGCACATGCGTGCCATCAAAAACAACTACTCTACAAGTGCTTTACAATGATAGCTTGAAGGCATAGGTGGCACCACTGTTTAATTGGCCAACCTGTACCAGCACGTCGGCAACCTTGTGATAAAGGAAACGCAATCCGCATTTAGAAAACAAACATTCAATATTCGGGGGGCCATAAGAGATTCATTTGCATAGACTTTTCTTTCAGTAGTTAATAATTAAATTTGAATTAAATTAGGTGCCTCAGCGGCCTACTGTGATCGTGCCACTTTATCAACCCATAGATCCTTGGTTCAAATCCCACTCAGGACATAGTCAACACTTCTGCTTATATCCAGTTGTCTATACTTTGCGATAAGAATGCATTTTTAAGAAGCCGATGGGACGACAGGTTAACAACTTATTTTCATAAAAAAAATACGTAAAGATCATTCGGGAGAAAAACTCTGATCGGACGACGGTAATGTCCCGAATCCGATAGGAAAAAAAAAATACTTAAGAGAACATGGCCTAATTTGGATTTTCCGCCATAGAAAAACAAGGTGATAATTAGACAGTTAAAAATTCGAGAAACGAATCTTCCCACCAAGTTATAATTTGTTCAAACTACCACGCGACTATTATTCAATTTTCGGGTTGCTGTTACTTGTGCACTGCACTAAAACACTTAATTTTTAATTAATTTCATAATCCATTCAACTGACAACTGAACTGAACTAGTCATGATCTTAGCATTCGATATCGCTGAGTCCAACTATTTCGAAAGTCGGTTCAGCGATGAAATATATTTCGGACAATATGTAAGTGTGCACAAAATTTTTAATGACTTTTGTATTTGACTGCAGCTCAAGCCTGTGTGACCAAAGAGTTGACGTTTGTTTTAATACACTGAATTAAATGAGGTGAATCGAACCGGAATATTCGAAAATTGAAAAACAAATCATTTTCTCGTTTCCTATGTCTAAGAAATTAACGGCACAAACAAATTTTTAAGCCATTGTATTTAATTAATTTAAGCAACAAAAAAAATTTACATACATGACATGACAACAGATTTAAAAGCAAATATAATAGTAGTGCGTACAATTTACTAATTTTTAATTTATTCACTTTTCTGTATGAAAAATACACAAAAACCCGATATGATGTAAAAGTAAAAATAGATTATGTAATAATAAACATAAATAATAAAACTTGACCAGATCTATTAGAGTATAATGAGAGTTAATTGTAAAATCCAATAAAATAATGTTGTTTTTCTGTTATAAAGATTTTTTCTACACAAGTTAAATGTTTGTATAAAATAATTAGTAAAATTATTAATAAAATTATAATTTTTTCCTTTTTTTTTTTAAATAATACAAAATAGCAAATTTAACAAGATATTAAGGTCTATTTCTGAAGTAGAGAGTGAATTAAAAAAAAATTAACGATAGTGAAAAATTAAAAAAAAAACAAACATTATAAAATGTTCTCGCGACAGTATGAGCCTAAGAGAGGAAAAAATAAAATGAAATATTTATGTAGTCCCCAGATATAGCTTAAAGCAAAACCAAAAATAGAATAATATATAAAAACATGTAACATTGTAATTGTAATAATTAAAAACAAACAGAGAAACAATATTTAGTTCTTAATCGAAACAATTTTTATTAATAAAAAATACAAATAAAATGAAGGAAAATAATGTATGCCCACTAATATGTAAAATTATAAAGAAACCACATACACAAAGCACCTTAAAATAATATTAAATCCTTTCAAAGTAATTAAGGAAATAATTTTTAAATTTATATGTATTTAGTAAAAACAAACAAAATAAATAAATAAACAAATTGAAAATAAATAATAATTTACTATATAAAATTGCAAAAAAAAAGTTTTTTCTATTAAACAGCAAGACTTTTATAAATAATTTACTATCATATTTTCATTCAACTATAAAAATTTAGTTCATTCACATCCAGTTAACATAAACTATATTAAATGACAACAAAAACGGAATAATACACATATTTAAAAAAAAAAACACGAAACTTTTTATCTTTAGAATCAATTTTATTAAAAAAAAATGTATTTCTATTTATTTCGAAGCAACTAGATAAATTATTGTTAACACAATAAAATTTCACATCACAATTTCGGAATACAAACATCTTTAAAGTAATACAATTAAAAAAAAAAACTAAATACATAATTATAAAGTAAAAATTTATTAATAATGAATTTATTATAAAAAAAAGCAAAACGACACACAAAATAAAAATACTTTATTAAAAATAAATCGCGTTGTAATATTTTTTGTTGGTTACAGTTATGAAAGCCTATTCTGTGGGTTGGAAAAGAATTTGCCAATAGTCTGGGCGAAACTTTTTTATTTTTAGGTAAAATTTCGAGAAACTAATAAAATGGGTAGCGCTAGAAAGCTTACGTCACTTCGGTCATACTTCAGTTGTGAAAACATGTGCAACCCCTTTACTCCATTAAAGTTGGGGCCGTTGGGGGTTGAATATCGAAAAATGGAGAAACGGGTTTGTAGGCGATTATATAAAAAGTCTGTGGAATTAAAACCAATCTGATATCTTATCAAACCTAAGAAATATGTCAAAAATAGTGTACAACCCCCTTACACCCGCTTAGGGTTGAATATCAAAAAATCCTGAAATTAACTTTTTCGCGATTATGTACGAATCCTTAGGAAGCTAAAATGAATTTGATATCTCATCAGATCTAAGAAATATTTCGGAATTTGAGAAAACATATTCAACCCTCTTACACCCAGTTGAAGGTTGAATATCCAAAAAGCCTGAAAGATGTTTTAGATAAATATAAAGAAAGCCCGATGAAATAAAAACCAATTCGAAGTGAGATTCGTGAAAAAGTGTTCAACCCTTTTATACCCCTTAGGGGGTTGAAAAGGAAAAAACGTTGAAATCAGGTTTTAGGCGATTAGGAAAGAAGTCACCTGGAAGTAAATATTTATTCGATATCTAAACAGACCTGAGGGATATGGCTAAATTTTGTGAAAATGTATTGAACCACTATAACTCCATGAAAAAAAAATTTTGAAATTTTGGCAATTCTGAAATTTTGCCACTAAAACTGTGATTCCGGTTTATTTTCCTAGTATACCTGCAGATAGTCATCAAATTTTCAATTTGTGCCATTAATCATTTAGGAGATATGGGTTTTAGAGTGTCTCGATCTCGGCTTTCGTGAGTTTCGGATGAATTGTCTCCCACACCCCTAGATCTACAATTTTCTTGCAAATGGGTCCACTATCAAAGCTTTATATAAATTCCAAGTTTCAGCCTCCTAGCGTAAGCTGAGATCCAAAAATCAATATTTTCCGTCTAAAACGCTCCCGCCCCCCCCCTTCCTCGTCAAAAGTGATCACTTTAATAGCTCAAATGGTTTGGGAGCTACAAATCTTCATACGATTTTGAGTACGGCGGACAGACGAACTAATTTTTTTTTTGCAATTTTGATGTCTACTTGTCATGAAACATGAAAAAAATTCAGGGTAGCAATTTTTGTTTTTCAAAATCAATACCAATACTGCATTATTGAAATAATAAAGTAAAATGCAAGAATTAACTAAGATAACCTCCAGCACTGTCAGCACATTCATGAGCTTTCGTACGTTTTCGGCATTTATTTCCTTATGCCCAATAGAAAATGCTCATTTAGCAGAGATTCAAATGATGAAGGAGTCCGTCTACATGTATACGGACGGCTCCAAGACTGAAGGCGAGCTAGGTCTATCAGACGGAGCTTATGGTGATCAAGGAGGCCTTGTCCTGGTTGGGGTGTAATGTAATATCAACTAGAGATGTTAACATTTTCACAGACAGCTATGCGGCAATGAAATCTGAAAGTTCGGTCATCTCTTAAGGGGATGGCAGATCAGTTCAATATTCTTCTGTGCTGGGTGCCAGGGCATAGGGATATACTAGGTTAGGTTAGGTTGAGAAGGGTGGACTGAAGCAAAGTGCCACAGTCCATCACGAGAGATCACTGTGGATCCATTGTGGTCCCCTCGTAAAAAAACCGGGCTCTAGACTACTGATTCCAAATATTACTCTTCTTTATGAAGAGAGTAGTTCTCCATAAAGGAATCATCGCAAGTTCTGATAGATCGGTTAAGGAGAATTTGCCCAAGTACCGATACCTGGTACGTGCCAGGCTTTCACATTCACACACTAGATGCTCCAGTGTTGGCTCAACATTCTCATCACCACAGCGACACAGATAAGCCATGGGTATTCCCAGTCTTTCTCCATGCCTCCCAACGGGACAGTGTCTCGTTAGGATCCCTATAAGTTGTCTGTAAATGTCTCTGCCCAGAGACAAAATGAGGCTAGAGTTCCTCCTATCAAGTTTCGGCCAGCAGATTCTTGCTTGCCGGCATCCCGAGAGATTCACCCAAGCCCCATCCATTTGTCTGAGTGCTTTAGTATCAATCATTCCCTTTACACATTCAATGGGACATAGAACCGACTCGTCGGCCAGCTCTATGCTCATTTTCGACCCCCTTCTGGCGAGCTCGTCTGCCTTTTAATTTCCAGGGAAGTCACTATTACCAGGAATCCAACTAGTTTTCAGGTTGTTATTTATATCCACCAACTGCAATATTCTTTTACATTCTCCCACAAGTCTGGATTTAGTATGTGCGCCTCAACAGCCTTGATGGCAGCTTGGCTGTCAACATAAATAGTTATTGCACCATTCACGCACTGTTTTCGCACAATTATTTCAGCTGAATTTGTCAGCGCAAAAATCTCGGCCTGGAACACGCTCGAGCTATCCGGTAGCCTGAACGATTCCATAATGTCAAGGTCGCGCGCCCGTCCCGCTTTCCGTTTTGGAGCCATCAGTATAGATAGCAAACATGTCTGGGGCGATGATTCCAGATCGCTACTCCAGTCTGGTGGGAATATTCACAGCATAAGAATGTCCAAAACTGCAAGACGGTGTCCTGTAGTTGGTGCGCTCCGGCATGGCGGAACACAGGGAAATTGACAAGATCCTAGTGTGACCCACACTGCCCCCCATCCAATAGCCTGCCTCACGCAGACGCAAAGCACCCTTTGCTGCTATTGATTTTACCGCTAATTCCAATAGGAGCATTACTTCCAGAGCCTGCGAGGCCGTGGTACGGAAAGCGCCAGTGATCCCAATGAGTACCATTCTTTGAATTCTGCTCATGGCGACCCTGTTAGTCCCAACCTCCAACGCATACCACCACACCAGTGACCTGTAAGTAAGAACAGGTCTAACTACCGTGATGTACAGCCAGTACACTATCCTTGGGTTAGGGCCCCAGGTTTTCCCTACCATTTTCTGACAAGCGTAGTAAGCATTCGATGCCTCCTTGATTCCGTCGTCAATCGTGAGTTCCCAGTTCAACCTAGGATGGAGATAGATTCCAAAGTACTTCACACTAGGGGAGAGCAGGATGGTAACGCCGTTCAAGCGTGGTAGCCTGAATTCTCGGTCTTTTTTCCTCGTAAAGAGGATAAGGTCGGTTTCTCCGGATTAATGTTGAGACCGCAGTTACCAGCCCACCTGCTGAAGGATTTTAGCCCAATTTCTAGTAAATCGCTCAAGGTGTCCAGGAACTTAGCTCTCACCATCAGAACGATATCATCCCACCTTGACTCCGGTCAAAGATAGAGCCTGTAAAATTTCGTCCATGGGTCTAAAGTCCTTGGCCAGGGTGTGACTTGGCTTGCCAGCCTTAGGAATGAAAATCAGCCTGACTTCACGCCACATCTCCGGGACATACCCGAGAGTTAGACAACTTCTAACGATCCTCACCAAGGAAGGACCAATAAGTGGCATGGTCTTCTGCAGCATAATGGGCACCAGACCGTCCACTCCCGGAGACTTAAAGGGAGGGAAGGACATTACCGCACACCTTACCCTTTCAAGAGAGATTGTCCGATTTACAATGGCTGCGTCCGCCACAGGGAGATCTACTACCTGAGATGAGTTCCCAAGCTCCGAGATACACTCCGGGAAGTGCGCCTCGATCAGTAAATCCAGACTTTCCTGACTCGATTCCGTCCAGTTTCCGCCATTACTCCTCAAGTACCCCGGAACACTGGGGTCCTTGGCGAGGATCCTGCGCATTCTAGATGCTTCATTAATACATTCTATTTCCTCGCCGAGTTTCCTTCATGAACTTTGCTTGGCGAAGTTCAGCGACGATTTAAATTCTTTTTGGCTTATTCTGTATGCATCCCAGTCCAAATCATTCTGAGTTCTTTTAGCTTTCTTGAAAAGCCTCCTCGCCTTTCCTCTCAGAATTTCAAGACCCTTTGACCACCACTTCGGACCACCTTTCTCACTCCCATTTGAAAGCGGACAGGTCGATTGAAAGGCAGTCATTAAGGTTTTCGAAATCATCTCCACCTCCCTGTCAAGTAGTTCCGCACTGCTTAAGCTGATGGTCTCCTGCCTAAGGTTCCTACTGACTATCCTTACAAAATTCTCCTAGTTAGTTCTTTTGATGTTACGGAAGGAGTTACCCCGCACTACATCGCAAGATACCATCAACATAATTATTCTATGATCAGAGAAAGATTCCATTCCTGAGACTGACCAGTTACCGACTTCAAACTTCGTGCCGTAGCTCGATCTTAAAGTTATGTCCTAGACTTCATTTCTGTTTCTAACAACAAAAGTAGGATCATCACCTCTGTTGCATAATATAAGTTTGGAAGAGCAAATATATTCAAAAAGTTACTCACCCCTACTGTTGATATCTCTGCTGCCCCATTGAGTGTACTAGGTATGGTTGACGAACTTGCTCGGAGCGGTACTACGCATCAGATTATGCCGGAACATCACAATCGGGGTGTGCCTCTCTCTCAAGTAAACTGCTTTTGGAATTGCACTCAGTTAAGAAAACCAACACTGCGAGACATCTGGCCGAAACTGGATCTGAAACGCTCTAAAAAGCTGATTTTACTCAAAAAGGCGAGTATCACGTTTACAGTCGGTGTCCTAGCCGGACACTGTCTTATAGGCCTGCATGCTAAAAGACTCTGTAGAAGCTGCCTGGATGAGGATAAGGAGGATACAGTCCTTCATCTTTTCTGCACGTGTCCGGCTCTATCCGCTAGGAATGAAGTTCATCTAGGAGCTTACTTCTTCAACAGCTTAGTGCCCTTGCCGCAACGGAGGTCGCGAGAATCCACGCTTCATTGTAAGCTCTAAATGGTTTAGGGAGTACTACCGAATGATCCTGTTGTAACACAACGGACCTATTCACAACAAATTGTTACGTTCAAAATGGTGCATAAAGCACTAATCTTATCCCTGCATAGCCTCACGAGGCGGAATTTGATCAAGTTTGAGTCGAGCGCCTTAATCACCGCCTGACTATCTGTTAGGATGACGACGGGTTTGTTCCGCATTGCATAATCTTTTGCGTTAAAGGGTACCCTTGACATATATACATACCTGAACTACCTGAAATTAGAAATGATAACTTCGAAATTTTTTTCAGTTGAAACGAATGAACTACTTGCAGAAAATGTGGAATTTCATTGATCAATTTGAAGTTCTAGTAGATTAATATTGAAATTTTCTTGCTAACTAACCAAGAAGGCAGATTCTCGGTGGTTTTATTCTCACCGATGAGGATCAGTCAAAGACTCTCCCGTATACAATTATCCTTTTCCTGAAGGTGATAGATATAGTCTAAGGAGTAGTTGAGGGCAATGCACAAAGAACATTACGGTCCGAGAAGCACTAAAGGCTCAAAGCAAATAAATACGTAATAAAAAAAATAAAATAAAGATAAATGCTTTATTATTAAAATAATAAAGTAAAATGAATAGCGTTTCGACACATGTTCAAAACTTCCGTAAGTGCCTTTAACATTCACGTTATGCTCAAATTTAATAGACCCGAATTTCCACAAACGGTTTCTTCTAAATCTTTGACTGTAAAAGCGTAATATAATAAAAGTAGAGTATATCTCATATTGTAGGGCAGAAGCCAACGAACGAGCGAGTCAAATTAAGTTTATTCCACTTTTGAAAGCGGATCATAACATCAGTTCCAATGGTTTAGATTAGAACAACATGTCCAAACATTTTAACAAACAATTGGACATTATTCTTTCACTGCAGTTTTACTTCTTTTATACAGACATTATGAAGATGTATAAAAAATGCTGAAAATAAGTTAAGTATAATCAACATTTGTTGCCATTAAAACAAGCAATAAGTATTTTGTTTATAAAAAAATATTCTGCGAATTCAATCAAGAAAAATAAATACTTGGCGTAAATTTTTCACATTATAATGGTTTTAAGTTCGATCGAATAAAAAGAAACAATGAAAAATTTTCTTAGGAAAAAATTGTAACAAACTGTTATAGCCATCGACAAATGCTTTATATGCAATTCTTAGCGTACACCACCTTTGTGAAGTTAATGATTTAATTGCTCTTTACAAATTCCAAAGATCGATGTACTGATCGTGTTCAACTAATACACGATCTTGTGAAAAATGCAGAAGAACTAAACACCATTAAATCCAAGGAAAGTTAAAATCAATGATCCAGCGAGTAAATTATTTATAAATTGTAACAATTAAAAATTCGAAAATGCTTTAACAGTCAAATCATGAAATAACATAAATCAAGCGATCGAAGGAACCTGTGGTAAGATCAGTGTACCTTCTTGCGCTACATACGCGAACAACTGCATATGGAAAAGTATTCAACGGATCTGTTCAAATCGGGACAAAAAAAAAACAACAGCTTACGATCAACTGTGCAAAAGATGATCGAACAAAAAACAATTGTTGGAATACCATCAAGTACTTTGTCTTTGTCGTTTTCAGAATAACTTTAAAAAAAAAAAAGATCAGCAAGGTTTGCTAAGGCCAAAGAAATCCCATTGGGACATAGCAATGATAATGGCAGAGCCATCTGTGCCCAACTTCAGATCGTATTTATCCGGCCATACCAAAAGATCATGTCGATGATGATGATGATGATGACGACGATCTTGATGATGAAGATCGGATAACGTGCCAGTCCACCATCCATCTCGTGAGTCGGGCTTCGATCCGATCCTCCTTGACTGTTTCGTACGAGATGTGATGAATATATTCCGCGAACTGGTGCTTCCCCTTTTCTTCCTGATTGCCATTGTCGTCGTAAATGGTGAAGATACGCAGAGCGAACAATCGTAATGTTGCGAATGTTTGTGCAGTGCTTCTTTTGCGATCAGATACAGAGCGATCGAAATTAAAAACACTTTTGTCCATATTTGTACGTGCAACGATTCCACAACAAATGGTTGACAGTGCGTAGAATGGTCTTTTTTTTTGACCGACGTATTTTTCTTTTGGAATTTTTCACAAAGTCTTCGGGAATTCATGAAACTTCCAGCAGATTGATAGCTATCTAGGTGTAAGATAGTTGGAGATTTAAAGTAACTTTGAAGGCGAAAGTATGCTAAATCTCAACATCATTCGATGTTCGAAAATAATCTATACTTTCTTCGCTTCAAGTACAAATCTGACTAATTAAAAAGAATGCAAAAAAGTGCAGCTAAGATATCTGTGCCCACTTTATTTATTTAGCTGCGCATTTTTCATTACTGACCCAGTTTACACCCAGCATTTAGGCCTCGGCCCATACCTTAAATTCTATAGGACGCCTGATGTAAACACTTCACAGGTGACCTGACTTAAAATAGGTCGAATGATTTTTGGATGTAAAATAAGATACCACTGCAGATTTTTAGTAATAAGCACTGAATTTACTGATGAGATATTTTGATGGACTAAATTCGACCCAGCCCAATTTTATCCCTATATCGGTAGAAACAATTGGCGATGGGGCCTGCTTTAGGTCACGATATAGGTCAGGCCGCGATCAGGTGGCTAGGTGTAAATTAGCTCAAAAAGTACTGCGCAGTGGTAACACATGACGTCAAGATTGCCTTCAACTCAGCGAGCTGGTTGCGAATCATGCAAGCAATAAATAGTTTCAACGTTCCGGGAAATCTACAGCGAATTATAGCTAACTACTTTGAAGAAAGAGTACATCGGTAGGACACCGAGGTCCGAGGACGACGTCAAGCGCTACGACGTTTCACAAGGAGTCTAAGTCCATGGCGAAGCGCGTACCTAAAGTACGTTCCCACCTCTAAGCCAGACCAGGGCATTCGCAAAGCATGTGGAAAATACTTTCCTCGGAATCCGGTTCACTACAGCCGCGGCACAGATCTGTAATGTCCGCAACACCCAGTCTTCTGGCGTGGGCAATGGCCCATCAGTACACCAACTAGGATACGAAGAGTATTCATATCTCCGAGTAGGACAAACTTTGTCCTGCTCGCACTTAGAGTTGGCCAGAGCTGCCTGGCCACGAGGCACAATGTGAGGCCTGACCACCTCGTGTTAGCCTCCGATGTGGCCGTCACGTCGATAGCTTGTTTAAAAACCTCAATTGGCCTCCTCACTGGAAGATCTGGCGATTGATTCAGCACCGAACCTCTCCTTGCGAGTTCGATCTTACTTTCGAGCTAGAGTCCAGGACCTGTTTAGAGAAGCTCAGCTCCGCCTTTATTTGCAGGACATCCTTTCAACATTCCAATAGAAAAACTTCCAAGTCGGTACGCGAAAGAGTTGCTGAAATACAAAAACTTTCGAACTTTCTCGAAGTACTATTTTTTCACAGTTCTCCGCCCCCAACAGTTCCTTCAATTCTGTGTTGGCAAGAGTGTTTATTTTAATATCCTAGAATAATCCCAGTCATAGATAGATATATAGATTTCGAATTGGGGCTGGTTTGGTTACCTCTTTCACTGAAGCCTCAATTGGGCCTATTGTGACGTCCCCCTGGGTAATCTATGACTCCTCTTCGATCCCTGCGCTTTCAATAAATCTCACTTTTCAAAGAGGACTAGTTTGGAATTCTGATGGATTCATGAAGCCTGACCGAAGTGACGAAGTCTTTTGTAAATCCCAATCATAGAATTTTCAGAATGTTCGCCTTCAGGTGATTTTCTGAATGTCACTAATAATATCTTGAGTGATAGTTTGCGGAAAGTAGGGTGCTTATCCTTTTTTGTAGCTCAGCCACTTTTATAAAAAGATCCTGCAAGCCAACTATTGACGAAACATCTTAAGAAATGTCGTGGATTGCTTTGAAACTTGTTGCTAAAAATTGATCATTTAGGATCAAATTCATAGGAATTCCCGGAATCCATTTAAGGGCTTCAAAACAATTCATTACATTTTTCTAGATCATACTTCTATTTGTCCTTTTAATCACCATTAAATCAACCGTGAGCTGTTAAAGTGGTAGTTGCTCTTGAAGCTGAAGAGAAAATTGATTAGTTAGTCAAAGTTTACGGACAGGTTTTTATACTCTAGATGAAATCTGTAGAGAATTATTGGTTTAATTCAGCCTAAAATTTTGTAACGCATAGAACAGAGCATCAGATGAAAAAAGGTGTAAATTATTTTTAATTTTCTACAATTGATGGCCAAGACCCGAAATCTGCTTGCGGTCCGTCAAGAACGTATTGAAGGACGTTGAAATTTGGTATTCATTGGTTATATAGGATTTATAGGGCTAAGCTGATTAACTACCAAAATCATTCTATTCCTTCGGGGAGGTTCCATATAAAAGTCATTACAACACGTATCCACGAGCCAATAACTTCAGAACGCTTTAAACTAACAACTTGAAGTTTTTAAACGTTAATTTTACTTGATTATTTTTAAAAATAAAAACCTTTGAAATACAATATTTTTCGAACCAAATGCACCAGGAAGATGAAATTTGATTTTTACTTTATTATTTCAATAATACAGTATTGTTATCGATTTTTAAAAAAAAAAAATTTGCTACCCTCAAAATTTTTTTTTTACGTTTCATGACGAGTACACACGAAAAAAGCAAAAACAAATTTCAGTCCGTCTGTCCGCCGTACGCCGAACGTCGACCGCTGTACGCAAAATTGTTTGAAGGCTCGTAGCTTCCAAACCCTTTGAGCTATTAAATTGAAATTTTTTTGATGAATAGAATGGGTAGGCCCCTTGAAGTGGCCAAATTTGGAGGGGTGAGGGTGTGAGGGGGGAGGAGGGGGAAGTGTTTTAGACGAAAAATTTTGGTTTCTAGATCTCAGCAACCGCATATGCTAGGAGGCTGAAATTTGGAATTTATATAGAGCTTCAGTAGTGGACCCATTTGCAAAAAAATTGCCAATATAGGTGAAGAGGTTTGGGAGTGGAGGAAAAATAATGCGTCCGAAACGCAAAAAAGGTGAGATCGACACTTTCTAAAATCCATATCTCCTAAACGGTTAATGTCACAAAATTGAAACTTAATGAATATCTGTAGGTATACTAGGAGAATAGATCGGGAACAAAAATTTGAGTGGGGCAGTGGCGTACGGGGGTGGGGGCTGAAAAACTTTAGATTACGATATCTCACGAACCAATTGCACTAGATAAATAAGATTTTGTTTCTTTATAAAGGTTGACAAATGAAGTTTGCCGAAAGTAAAATTTTTTAAGGGGGCGGTGGAACATGAAAGTGGATGGTATAAGAATTTTTCTAAAAAATCACGTCTCATATCTCAAGAACGCTGTAAGATAGATGCTTAAAATTTTTACCGAAAGTAGGCCTAATAGACCCCTAGCTGAAAACAAAATTTTGGAAATGTGGGTGTAGAGGGTGAGGGTGGGGGAGGGTGAAAAGGAAAAAGTTCAGATTTTTCTATCTCGAGAACCTATAATGATATAAAGCTGAAACTTGGAATTTAGATAGAACTATATTAGTAAAATCTTGGAAAAATATAATTTTTTATAGGGGTAGTATGGTATGGGAGTGGGGAGTGTTTTTCCTACCTATAGAACGGCTTATGCTACAAAGTTGAAACTCGGTACGTTTATTTAAATCATCTAGAAAACTAATTTAGATAAAAAAAAATTTCAAATATCCATTGGCGTTCGGAGGGGGGGGGGCAAAAAAAATTATCAGTGAAAATGGAATGCATATATTTTCACGGTTTTCGTCATATCTATTAGGTCTTTCCAAATATTGAATTCATTTTTATTCTACGGCTGCTTCATATAAATACCTAGAAAGTGTTTTCAGGATTTTTTAAAATTCGACCCCTAAGGGGGTGCAAAGGGGGTTGTAAACTTTTTCACGAATTATACTATATCCCCAGGTCTTATCAGATATCGAATATCTTTTCACTTTCACGTGCTTGCGTAATAATCACCTAAAACTTGTTTTTAAGTTTTTTCCTTTTTCAGCCCCTAAGAGGGTATAAACGGGTTGATAGAAAGAAAGAAAAAAATTGAATTGGTTTCTACTTTCCCGTGCTGTCTTCATATTTATTTATTAACTCCTTTCAGGATTTTTGGATATTCAACCCCCAAGTGGGTGTAAGGAGGTTGCATATCTGATGATATATCGAATCCATTTTTACTTCCTAAGGTTTCCTATATAAAAAAGCCAAAAAGTCAATTTCAGTATTTTCAGACATTCAATCCTAATGGGTGTAAGGGGGTTGTATGCTTTTCAAAGTTTCGACATATTTCTTAGGTTCGATGAGATATTAGATCGCTTTTCATTTCCACAGACTTTTTATATAATCGCCTACAAACCCATTTCTTAATTTTTGGATAATCAACCCCCAAGGGTTTGTATATGTTTTCTCAATTTTTGCCATTCCTTAGTTCTGATGAGATATAAAATTGATTATTACGGCCAACCAATTCACGATTTTTCGAATTTCCATAACCAAGGAGGTGTGAAGGGTTTACTTACGTTTTCACAAATTTTTCAAAATCAGTCTTGTCTCATGAGATATCAAGTTGCTTCTTATGAAATCGTCTAAAAACCTGTTTCACAATTTTTTCGAAATTCAAACCCCAAGTGGAAGTAATGGGTTTGCATACGTTTTAACAATTCGTCATTTCTCTTAATTCTGATAAGGCAACAAATTCGTTTTTGCTTCTATGGGCTTTTAGTGTACATAATATACTGAAATTCGAATAGTCTACACGGACTTTTTCAATGTTTAACCGGCTAAAAATCTCTATTTTAAATATTTTTATATTAAGAACAAAAATAATTTTCCAAGAAATCTAATAATCTCGAAGCAACTCATGATACACTCCGATTTTAACCGCTCCCGAACTTTGACCCGAAAAATAATAAAGTTTCGCCCAGACCATTGGCAGATTTTTGTATTATATATAGGATTACAAGCGGTTATTGAATGGAAAAAAATTGGATGTAGGTGGAGCATGAAAGTGTGGTGATAAGCATTTTTCAAAAAATTAAATTTTCGTATCTCATGAAAAGTACCACTTATGATCTTAAAAATTATACAGCAGTTGTCCCAGTAGATCTCTAACAGAGAAAAAAATGTTTGGAGATGGGGGTGTAGAGGGTGATGGTGAGAGGTGGTGGAAAGAAAAATAAATCTTATTTTCATTTCTCGAAAACTGCAAAAAATTGAAAGCTAAAAATTTACGACAATATAGAGCCACTATAATGGCATCCTAAAATTGTTGATAAGAGTAGCAAAGAATTGGGGTTGAGGGTGGTTTTTCATATCTCAGAAACGGCTTATGCTGGAAAGTTGAAACTTAAATCATACATGTGGATGTACTACAAGACCAATTAAAGCAAAAAAAAGATTAGATTTTAGTTGTCTTCAAGGCGGAGTAAAAAAAATATTCGTAAAAAGAATTTGTTAGCGCATTTTCACGAATTTCGTTATATCGTTTAGGCAAGTTGAGTTACAAATTAATTTTACTTCTGCGTGCTCTTTATATAATCGCCAACCCTTAAGGGGGTGTAAAGTGGTAGTGTACCTACTGTTGTGAACGGAGCCCTTGGAGTGGATATTTCGACTTAAAAAATAACCGAAGTAATGGTAGGGGATCGGGAAACAGGGGTCCAATTCCGCCTACGTTCGAATTGGTGGCTGAAAGGCAAACTGGAGCGACGTGCTTGCTGGCTTCCGGACTAGCTGCAGCTGTGGGGGTTGTTCGCATTTCAGACCATAAAACTCATGCCTGTACAACAAAAATTTCATGTTGACACTCCCGGGTGATAAAATTGGGATAAGATTCCCAATCGGTCATGAGAGATCGAGAAAACTCCCCTCAACTCGACTGACGCTGATGTTATGCGCTGTCTAGCCCTCCATACCTCAGCCATGCTTGTCCTCAAAAGAATTTAAAAGGTATAGCACCTAGAGAGAGGAATGAGGGGGCGGAAGGTCTTTAGACGAGAAGATCCATCTTGTGGGCTTCTTATTCAGCCATTTTTACTTTTTTCCCGTTTATAAATTATTTGATGTATGTACGTTTTTAAAAAAAAATAAGATTATAATACTAAAAAATACCTTTTCTTACTCGCTGCGTACTGCATTCTTTTTTTCTTTATATTGTTTTCTATATTTTATTTTTAATTTTTATTTGCATGTCTGTCGGTTTATGTCCTGTCATATTTTTTGTAATTTATTTGTTTTCTTACTTTATTATTTTCAAATTTCAAATTTATTGTCGAACCATATGATTACATGTACAATTTAGTGGTAATAATTTGTGGTCAGGCTTGTACCTCTACAACAATGGTGTGAAACTTAAACTAACAATGGCTGTATTGAAATAATATTGATTAGATTGGCTTGAAGGAAAAATGGTTAATAAAAACCTTCGGAGAACTAAACAAGGAATTAACAGCACAAAATAAAATGGTAAAAGATAATTAAACTAAAAACTAAAGTTAAACTAAAGTTAAACTAATATTAATATTACATGATAGGTTTGAATAAATATATAGGTTAGATAGAGATAATAAGGAGGTTATTTATGAATTGAAGTTTGTGAATAAAATTCTTGTATAAGTTTTCAAAGAAATTAGCAGCTAAAGGTATATTAGATAATTCATGTAGTAAGCTTGTGGAGAAGTGCCATGGTTTGTCCATAATGATTTTTAAACATTTATTTTGAATTATTTGCAGCTTTCGTATATGAGTTTTAGCACAACTAAACCATATAGGCGCACCATATGAGAATATGGGACGCATGACGGACTTATAGAGAAGCAGCTTATTTTCCAGGCTGAGTTTGGATTTTCTATTAATAAAAGGGTATAGGATACGAATAGACTTTAGTGTTTTTGAGGCTACTTGATCGGTGTGGTCGTGAAATGTAAGTTTTTTGTCCAAGTAGATCCCTAGGTACTTAATAGAAGCTGACCATTTGATCGGCTCGCCGAAAATAATTAAGTTGGGGCTCGGTAAGTACTTACGAGCTCTTCTCTGGGAAAAAAATATTGCTTTGGTTTTGCTTGTGTTAATTTTTATTTTCCAATCACGAAAGAATTCGTCTAAGACCAGAAGTTGAACTTGCAGGTCTTTAATTATAGTGGATGGATCAGAGGATGTTGCATAGATAGCTGTGTCATCGGCAAATGCTGCGATTTTGCAGTCTGTGGATTGGGGTATGTCAGAAGTATAAATATTGTATAGACATGGGCTTAGGCAAGAGCCTTGTGGGACGCCTGCTGGTAATGATTTACTGGAAGATAGGCAGCCTTTAATTTTTACATGAAAGGTACGATTAGAGAGGAAGGATTGAATTAGTTTATTAAGGTAAACGGGATAGTTTAGTTTGTTGAGTTTGAAAATGATGCCATTATGCCACAGAGAGTCGAAAGCTTTCTCGAAATCAAGTATAACCATACCCACTGATTTTTTGTTACGAGCGCTATTTTTAATATCGTTAGTTACTCTGTAAAGTTGGTGGATTGTTGAATGTTTTTGGCGGAAACCAAACTGAAAATTAGGTAAGACTTTTTTTTCTTCCACGAACGCTTGAAGCCGCTTAAGTATAACTTTTTCGAGTATTTTTCCAAGGCTAGGCAATAGACTTATAGGCCTATAGCTGGTCGCATCTGAGTTATTCTTTCCAGGTTTTAGTAATGGAATGATGGTTGCTTCTTTCCATTTGGATGGGAAATAGCAAATATACAGACAGCTATTGATTATGGCATTTAGTAGTACTAAGGCTTTTTTAGGTAAGTTTTTAAGAAGGCAATTTTGGATGCTATCCATGCCCGAAGACTATTATTTTCTAATAAAACAGTATTGTTATCGATTTTTAACCTGCTACCCTGAAAAATATTTTTTTTGCGTTTCATGACTCGTAGACACGAAAAAAGCAAAAAAAAAATGCAGTCCGTCTGTCCGCCGTACGCAAAATCGTTTGAAGGCTCGTAGCTCCCAAACGGTTTGAGATATTAAATTGAATTTTTTTTTATGAATAGAGTGGGTAGGCCCCTTGAAGTGACCAAAAATAGTGCGTCCGAAACGCAAAAAAGCCGAGATCGACACATTCTAAAATATATATCTCCTAAACGGTTAAAGTTACAAAATTGAAACTTAATGAATATCTGTAGGTATACTAGGAGAATAGATCGCAAGCAAATTTTTGAGTGCGGGCAGTGGCGTACGAGGGTGGGGGGTAAAAAACTTTAGATTATGATATCTTACGAACCAATTGCACTAGACAAATAAAATTCGGTTTGTGTGTAAAGGTTGACAAATGAAGTTTGATGAAAGTAAAATTTTTTTAGGGTGCGGTGGATCATGAAAGTGGAGGGGATAAGAATTTTTCTAAAAAATCACGTCTCATATCTCAAGAACAGTGTGAGGTAGATGCTTAAAATTTTTACCGTAAGTAGGTCTAACAGACCCCTATTGGAGGTGAGGGTGTAGAGGGTGAGGGTGGGAGAGGGTGAAAAGGAAAAAGTTCCGATTTCTATATCTCAAAAACCTATAATGATATAAAGCTGAAACTTGGTGTTTAGATAGAACTATAGTAGTAGCATCTTGGAAAAAATATAATTTTTTATAAGGGTAGTATGGTACGGGGGTGGGGGGTGTTTTTCCTATCTATAGAACGGCTTATGCTACAAAGTTGAAACTTGGTATGTGTACGTAAATCAACTAGAAAAGTAATTTAGATAAAAAAAATTTCAAATATCCATCGGCGTTCGGAAGGGGGAGCGAAAAAATGTATCAGTGAAAATGGAATGCATATATTTTCACGATTTCCGTCATATCTATTAGGTCTTCCCAAATATTTAATTCATTTTTATTCTACGGCTTCTTCATATAAATACCTAGAAAGTATTTTCAGGATTTTTTGAAATTCGACCCCTAAGAGGGTGTAAAGGGATTATATACTTATTCACGAATTATGCCATATCACCCAGGTCTGATCAAATATCGAATATCTTTACACTTTCACGGGCTTGCGTAATAATCGCCTAAAACATGTTTTGAAGTTTTTTCCTTTTTCAGCCCCTAAGAGGATATAAAAGAGTTGAACAAGTTTTCACAAATTCCGTCATATCCTTTAGAAGTAATAAGTAATTCAATTATTTTTACTTTCTCGTGCTATTTTCATATTTATCTATTAACTCCTTTCAGGATTTTTGGATATTCACCCCCAAGTTGGTGTAAGAAGGTTGCATATGTTTTCACAGATTCCTACATATTGCTTAGATCTGATGACATATCGAATTCATTTTTACTTCCTAAGGTTTCCTATATAAGAACCAAAAAGTCTATTTCAGTATTTTCAGATTTTCAATCCTGTTGTATGCTTTTCAAAGGTTCGACATATTTCTTAGGTTTAATGAGATATTAGATCGCTTTTCATTTCCATAGACTTTTTATATAATCGCCTACAAGCCCATTTCTCAATTTTTGGATATTCAACCCCCAAGGGTTTGCACATGTTTTCACAAATTTTGCCACCCCTTAGTTCTGATGAGATATAAAATTGGTTATTACGGCATTTGATGTAATGACCTAAAAACTTATTTCACGATTTTTCGAATTTCAAGAACCAAGGGAGTGTGAAGAGTTTCCACAAATATTTCAAAATCCCTCGTGTCCCATGAGATATCAAGTTACTTCTTATGAAATCGTCTAAAAACCTGTTTCACAATTTTTTTGAAATTCAAACCCCAAGTGGAAGTAATGGGTTTGTATATGTTTTAACAATTCGTCATATCTCTTAAGTCTGATAAGGCAACAAAATTCGTTTTTTTCTTCTATGGGCTTTTAGTGTACATAATATACCGAAATTCATATAGTCTACAGGAGCTTTTTCAATATTTAATTGGCTAAAAATCTTTATTTTAAATATTCTTATTTTAAGAACAAAATTAACTTTCCAAGAAACTTCATAATCTCGAAACAACTGATGATATGCTCCGACTTTGACCGCTCCCGAACTTTGACCCGAAAAATAATAAAGTTTCGCCCAGACCATTGGCAGATTTTTTTTATTTATTTTAATTTATGATAATTTTATTTTAATCTAATTTATTTTTTCCATTTACTGTTTTTGTTGCATATTTATTTACTTATTTATTTTTAAAATTCTTTTCTTTTAACTTTGATTTGAATTTTAGCTTGTAGGGCCAAAACTTTTTGGAGCCACTGTATGTGGTTTTTTTTGCTGCTGCCTGACGCATTGATCACCAGAGTTTGCTAAGGAGCAATTAAACACGCATAAAAAATTTTTGGCGTGAAACGCACGGAGTACCACTTATTCGCGCCCAATTCGGAAAAAAGCAAGCACAAACATTACTCGAAAAAAAAATATTCCTCGGTACCCTCCCTCAAACACGATTCAAACGCTTTTCCTCCATTCGATTCGAAACTTCGTCACACAAATAAACCTAATCAATTACAACGATAGGCCTGTCCAACTTGCCAATTTGCAGAACAGCCATTAAGTACAGCCCGGTACTCAAACACCAATTTTTCTTTTTTTCTTGGCAGCCCTTTCTTGCCAAAAACTCAACCTAACCTCTTTCTTTCTCAAAAACTGTCTTCCCGCCAAATAAAAATAAAATTACCCAGCCGTCAGAAAAACTAACCCACTGAACGCACTTTTTGTGGGGAATTAGTGTGGAATTCAAGTACTGCCACTTGTATTCCTTGATCTCCGCACCAATTCCCACAAATGACGCTACAGTACATTTTCACGAATTCCGATATATTTCTTAGGTCTAATGAGATATCTTATTCACTTTCACTTCTAAACGCTTTAAATTTAATCGAAGAAAAAATCGATTCAAGCATTTTTCGATATTAAACACACTGTGGATGTAAGGTATTGGTCAAGTTTTCACGAATTCCGACAAATCTTTTAGAGTGAATGAGATCAAATTCGCCTTTACGCCATCTCAACATTAAACTCGTTCCGGACTTCTACCCAAAAAATAATAAGTTGCGCCCAGACTGTTGGCAGATTTTAATTACGGTTGTTCCATACAAAAATATAGAAAACAAATCATATACGGTGGAGTCCGGTTATAACGAACACCAAGGGACGAAAACGGTTCGTTATAAACGAAAGGAAACTACACAGTTCTTATGGAACAGCGGTTGTTAGGTACTTTATAAATTGATCCTCCATAATTAAAAGTTCGCTGAAACCGGGTTCGTTATAAAAGACTTACTTACTTACTTTTTCCGCACCCTGTATATTCGCTTTTGAGAAGATTAGATGAATCAATTTTTAATCGTAATAAACATTAATAAGTGAATGTGCATTACGTACAGCAGGAGAGTCAATTTCGAGTCGTGGGTGAATTCGCCTTGGTGATTTACTTTTAAATCATTTTCGAATAAAAATGTTTGCTGGTTCGATATTGTTTTTGAGATAAATGTGCATGTGAGTGATATAAAAAACGATTGTGGACAAATCAATTTTTTCCGAATTAAAGAGGTTTCCAAACTAAGTGATTCCGAATTCACTGTACGTTGTAAATACTTACGAAATTGACCTTTTTCCATACTCACTTTTTGCAGTTCGTTCGCAGTTCGACAACCCTGACCGAATACGATCTGATTCCGATTTCGATAAATTAACGAGACGTTACACTTAAGCGGCAAAAACTAAACGCCATCATCAATCGACTGAGGCATTCAATCGAACATCCGTCCATCAATAAAACATTATGGGAATGATGAGTGAATATTATTAATAATTCATTTCGCTATTTCTTATGGTTGATCGTTGGTGAAGCATTTTGTGTGGCTGATGATAAACTTTTGCAGCAGTCCGCCAGATTCGTATGATTGTTTTCTTTTCACCGAAGCCCTGGTAAGCACTACACAGCGCGAGACCAGATTCTCTGCAAACTGAATGGGACTTAAGAAAAAGTTAACGAACAAGACGCAAACATTTTTCTCCTTAATGATATCATTGAATCGCTCGATAATCGCCATCGATTGATAACAGCGCAGCCTTCGTGCGTCAGAAATAGCTTGCAGCGATAAACAGAGCCCGTCGATCAACGCTACGCAAAAAAAAAACTTGTTCGATCGATCAATGCGTTTCTAATGTTGCGCGATCGGTTGATTATGCGTAGACGCCGTAATGGGTTCGAGGATGAGATTAATTGACGCCCATGAGAATTGGAAAAAGAAAATTAGAAAGTCCAGGGTGTGGTATCAGTTTCGAAGGGTGTCACGTGCTAGGGACTAGTTGACGCAAAATTTCTTTAGTCTGGGTTATGCAATTCCGATGTGATGGACAAAGAAGATACCGTGCCCGGTCACTCGTTATCCGAAATCTGACCATCAGTGACATTTTCGAATTATTGTCGTTACGCTACCGTTACTGCGTCCATTGTGTTGTATTGGTCGTCCACCGCAAAGGTAAACAACGACGCACATTAAAAGTGTGGCCATACGCAGCCCTTTCTTGTACAAAACGGCCATCGAATAGAGACACAACCATTTTCTTATGTGGCACAAAAGAATGTTTTCTTTTTTCTCGCAATTTCATTTCCAGCCGGCGCATTTTTCATCGATAATTGATTTATAGAAAATAAATCTTCCATTGTGGCGGAATCTTTTTCTCCCGATAGTTTCAGTCACCACATGATTTCTCTTTGTTTTTCTCCACATATTTCGTTGAGGACGTGCTGTCCATTGTGCCATTACCGCAATATTGAATATGTCGGTACGTAGAGCCGCGGTGATTTTCATCTTGTCCGCTTCATGTTCATAAGGCCAATGTCTTTTTGCGTTTTCCTCCAATGGACGTAGTTAACAGAATTTTTCGAATTTTCCTCGTTAAGTGCAGTAAGCGCAATATCATAATTGCGGATATTTCGCAGTTATGATATTAAATACTTATCGTGCGAACAATAGAAAAAAACGCGACGCTTAGAAAAGCGTCTCGACTTCTTAGTTGCTTCTTTGAAGACACGGGCTCGCGTTGGTAATCTTCTAGCCTATATCTGGCGTCGTCGGTTCCTTGCTTAATCCGCCTGTGAAACAATGGCCCGGGCTGGCAAGCAATAAACCGCTGGCCTCATAAATCACAAAGCCTTCACATAAAGCAGTGTAAAACGTTTTATCTAGACCCTAAAGAAGATGTATTTCTGGGAAATAAGAAAAAAGGCCAAGTGGGGCCATCTACGAAGAAGAACTTGCGGGTCTGTAAAGCATTAAACAAAGAATGGACCGTGTTCTACGCACTCTGTCCTCTTGTATTTCAAATTGACTCTTGTTTCCGCGCTCGAATTAAATTTCTTAATTTCATAATTCTTGGCCCTCCGTGGCGACGGTTTTCTACTGGTCAAAAAAGTCATAAACGAATAAAATCATGTGTAAAATTTTTTTTTAATAGATGAAGACACAACGTGCAGGTAACCGAAAACGTTACGTGTCAAAGTTTTACGACAACGTTCACGGGAAGACTGATTTAAAAATTAAATGTTAGCAAAACAATAAACGGAAAAAAAATAATTTACAGCTCTATGACACTTGGAGTTGTAAAATTCGACAAGTTCGAGGAAAAATTACATTTCTGTCTGGGAATTCAATTTTTATAGGAAACTCTCCGTATCTTGTATCTTATGAAAGTGTGAGGCAATAGACCAAAGCGCGTACTTTTGCCAAGCTCAACCTCAATAGCCCCTGATTAGATGGCTATCACGCCCCAAACGTAGGATGCCAGTTCAATTACAAATCCCACTTACATAAATTGGATCAGGACCTCTAGGTTCAAACTGCAACGAGATCCAACCTATCCCGGTTCGTTCAATCTGCGAGAATCAATCTTCTCTCAGAGACATATCAGAGCTGCGAAACAGCGCCCCGAATCTCAAATCACAAATTTTTCGAAAGTCGACTTAGGAGAATAATTTCTAGCACAGAGCCATCTCAGCTAGAATTTTGTATAAGCTCATAATTCGTATTAGAAATAAAAAATCGGCCAACAGTCTTTATTATTTTTTGGGTAGAAGTCCGAAACGTATTTAATGCTGAGATGCGGTGTAAGTTACTATGAGACTGACAACCTAAGGAATAACCCCCCATGAGGTTTAATAGGGAAAAATACTTAAATCGGTTTTTCCCTGACTATGTTTAAAGCTTATAGAAGTGAAAGTGAACTCCAAATCTCAATATACCTAAGAAATATATCAGAATTCGTGAATAGGTACACAACCACCTTACAACCCCTTAGAGGTTGGATATCGAAAAATTTTGAAGTACGTTTCTAAGCGCTTATATAAATAGCCCGCAGAAGTAAAATTGCTTTGACAGCTCAACATGTCTAAAAGTTTTAACGAAATTCGTGAACGGACATTTTTTTTTTACTCAACCTCTGAACGCCAATAAAAATCTGAACTTTTTTTTCCTTTAATTACTCTAATAGCACATCTACATATACGTACTAAGTTTCAACTTTCTAGCATAAACCGTTTCTGAGATATAAAAAACCACCCCCCACCCCACCCGTACCTCTCTACCCCTATCAAAAACTTTTCTAGGATGTCTATACAATCCTAAATTTTTAGCTTTCTATTCATTACGGTTTTCGAGAAATAAAATTCAGAATTTTTTTCCTTTCTACCCTTTTTCACCATCACCCCCTACACACCCACCCCCAACATTTTTCCCTACTAGAGCTCTACCGACCCCAACTCCTGTAAAATTTTCAAGATCATATCTGGTTCGGTTGTTGAGATATAAAAATTATATTTTTTTTAAAAATCCCTCTCCCCCATTTTCGTGCTCCACGTCTCCCCCTCAAACAATTTAATTTTAGTAGACTCCTCTTGTGATCCCATATACAGAAACTACATTTTATTTTCCTGGTGGAATTGGTTCGGAAGATATTGTAATCCAAAGTTTTTCACACTTTGACACCCTTAGGTAGATCGGTATGCACGGCTACCAAATACACTTAGACCTAGAAGCCCGTTGTATTCCCACAGGATCAAAGAATCGGTCCCTAGTCGCTGAACCATCTTCATCTTTCAAGGAAGCGTTTGATTCTCGTAATCTCCGTTCGTCAGAAAGACTGTTGATGAAGAAGGTTCCAAGATGATCTTTTCTTCTAGTGGATGGTAGGTCGGTAGATAGGTACGCATGGCTGTCCGTGAGAGCATGGACACACTTAGACCTAAGAAGGTCCGTTGTGTTACCATAGGATAATCGAATCCGGTTCTACTCGTCAAACCATTTAGAGCCTGCAATGAAGCGTTGGATTCTCGCGACCTCCGTTGTGGCAAGGTCCTAATACTGTTGAAGAAGTAAGCTCTACGATAAGCTTTCCTTCTTGCGGATAGAGCTGGACAGGTACAGAAGACGAAGGACTGTCTCCTCTTCTTCATCATCCAGGCAGCTTCTATAGAAGTCGTTTGAGAAGTGGCCGATTCTTTTAGCATGCCGATCTATAAGACAGTGTCTAGTCAACACCGACTGTGGTGCTGATATTCGCCCTTTTGAGCAAAGTCAGCCTTTTAGAGCGTTTTCAATCCAGCTTCGGCCAGATCTGTCTCGCAATGTGACATGTAATACCATCTGCCCATCTTGAGTTGGTATTCTCAACTGGAGTCCAATCCCAGTAGTGGTTTACTTGTAAAGAGAGCCACATTCGGATGCCAATGTTTCGGCATTATCGGAAGGGTAGTACCACGCCGAGCGAGTTCGTCAGCCATACAATTCCCTGGATAGAGCTTAACAGATGTAAAGAAGGCTGTCTCTTCTTCATCGAAGTAGCGTCTAGAGAAGTTGTTTGCAAAGAGTCCGAGTCTTGTAGAATGCCGGCTTATTATATAGTGTCCGGCCAGGACACCAAATACGGTGCTTATATTCATCATGACCGAAATGAATCCATCCTGCTTGGATCTGTCGATCTTGGTTTTCTCAGTTGAGTCCAAATTAAGTAGCGGTGTACATGCGGCTACAAAAGCATATCCAATTGCATTTTATTCTGGGATAGTACTGCTTCGTTAGCTATACAGTTACCCGGAAAATCTTTATACTTGGCACCCTATCCAGATAAATATTGAACTGTTCTGCCCTCTCCTGAAGAGAAAGTAGATTTTCCGCTGTGACGTTGTAGGTGCCGATTGCAATGATTATATTGCCGATTGGCTGTCCGTGAAAATGCTAATAATATATATTACATTACACCTCAGCTAGGACAAGGCCTCCTTGATCGCCATAAGCTCCGCCTGATCGACACTACAGTGGTCCGGAAGGCGGAAAGACATGCTAGTATTAAGCACAGCAGAGAAAACCCTTTCATCCTTCCACGGAAATATTTTTGAAGTGTTTCAAAATTGTGGAGCAGCCTGCAAGTATACGCAGAGGCTTTAAGTCGAAAGTCTGCACTTTTGCCATTCGCTTTCCAACAATGTCTAGGGGTGGTACATTGTATAGCAGGTCTAGTGCTGCAGATGGAGTTGTTCTTAGAGCTGCGTTGATACATATACATGTCAATCTCTGTACCTTCCCTAGGGACGTACGGTTAATCGCTTTATCTAAGGTCGTCCACCAGACGATGACACCATAAAGTGGCATTGTTGCTTTCCTTTCTCGTAACATTGAAATAAATAAAGTGCCCATAGAAATAAAAATGTCCAAAAGTCCTGAGTGAAATTTTTAGTCGATTTAACATATTAAAAGCCCGTGTAGACAACTCGAATTTTATTACACATTCGGGAAAATATATGCAATCTCTTTACAATCTATTAGGAGCTTATTGAAAAATCATGAAATTAGTTTTTAAGCGATTATATGGAAACCCCGTCAAAGTAAACCCCAATTTGCTACCTCATCATACCTAAAAGATATGGCGGAATTCGTGAAAACAAGTACAACCCTTTTACACCCTCTTAGAGGTTAAATAGCAAAAAATTCTGAAATTTTTAGGCGATTATGGCTTGGGAATTAGAAGCCTTCAAAAACACATATTTTTTTATGGTTTTTTGAGGTTTACTAAACCAGAAACGTGAATAAATAAATTTTCAATAAAGAAGTTTTTTTTATCCCGGCGCCAGTGAAGTTTCTGGTGTAAAACCCCAATACGAAATCCCCGACAGTTGATTAATCGCTGTCCTTGAAGACATGACAGTTGGAAAACCTTCACCGGATAGGCCAGTTTATAAGACAGTGTTGAACTAGGTCCGAAGGAGCTGTTTCGTCATCGGACGGCATAGACTCGACAGAGGATGTATCATGCCTACTATCCGAAACACCCTTATAGCTGGTGGTATTGCTAAGGATTATTCTATATAGCGATATCGAAACTAATTTTATTATCTACGAAGTATATACTAGCGAAATTCTTGCCATCGCATCCTTATACCGAAGGTAGGTGGCACTGATGATCACCTTATATTTCAACCAATTTGGTGGAATTTTTGGTTGTTCGCTAGGATATATAAAACTCAACTTTAAGGGCGCGGCATCGAATCCAGCCAACAACAATTTTATTTTTTTCTTCTATTTTTTAATAATGGAATTTAGAAGCAAATTTGAAGAAGTTTTTTGTTGTTTTCCGGTGTCAGTGGAGTTTCTGGTGCGAAACCCCAACACGAAATTCCCGACGGTTGATTAATCGCTGTCCTTGAGGACATGACAGTTGAAAACCTTCACTGGAAATGCCAGTTTATAAGACTGTGTTGGACTAGGTCCGAAGAAGCTGTTTCGTCATCGGACGTCATATACTCGTCAGAGGGTGTATCATGACTAAGCCGAAACACCCTTACAGCTGATGGTATTCTGGGGTTTCACACCAGAAACTCCACTGACCCCGGAAAACAACAAAAAACTTATTTAAATGTACTTCTATGGTAGCTTACCATGAAAAAATTACATTATTAAATTTTCAATGTTACATGTTTTTTTGTTTTAATCGATAACAATATTTTATTATATCAAAATAATAAAATAAACTCACTTCCCGCAAAACGTTCCGTACTGTTACCACTGACATTTATCTGGTCCTGATATTTTGAGCACCCTACCGTCAAATTTGACGCTTCTCGCTAGACCCTCTTTCCTAATATGGCGTTGAAAGGATATAACTAAAGAATGGTACAAGTTGTGGGGCCCCGTTATTTGAATCTGTTTGAATCACTAGCAATCTTTGTCCTGGGGTTTACGTAAGTAATGTCAAAGTCCATTTCTCTAAAAAAAAACCATCCAAGGTTTGAAATTTAATTAAATAATTATTTTTGGGCAGTGTTTTAATTATTTTATTATCTGAACTTACCTATTATAATTTCAGTGGTCTATTTATATTTGAATTGTAATTAAGTTTTCTACTGCGAGTAACAGAGAATTTAGAAGGTATATCCCCCTCAAACTTTTAATTGTAATTCAACGCCCTTACACCTGTACGTACGATATATGTTTAAAATTTGTACACTGTACTATACGTGATTCCAGATATATCTAAAATGTTCAAAATGTGCTATTTTGAGTATTAGGGCTTTTTTGGCACCACTTTCGTATCCTTCCACATTTTGACAAAATTCTTGCAAACGAGCGTCTTAATTATCGGACTATCGGACTATCACTCCTGTACCTGCGCCTATCTTAGAACCGACCGTGTAGATATTGTTACGAGCTAGGAGTTCGTCGGGATTCAAGTAAAACACAGTTTGTTTAAAATCGATAGACATCTGCTACCAATCCAAATCACTTTACAAATACTTTCGCGTAGAAACTGATCGTCGTCTCGCTACACCGCAGTACAAAAACTGTGTTTGGCTGCAAACTTTTCCGTGCTTATATACTGCATGTATTGAGTAGAGATCTTTCTAGCATATTCGGTGGTGTATGTGAAATATTCGATAGGGGGAAAAGTGTTCGAGAAGAATGTTGAACTTTGCAGACTTTTCCACACCATTCTCATTGGGTGTTGCAATATGGCCAATCGGAAGTTTATCTCCACTTTCCAGTTAGGTATTGGGAGTTTGTTGTTTTTCTCACTGGAAACTGATCGAGTAGTACATGTTTGCAGGGTAGCATGTAACAATATGATAGTCCAATTCATGGGACTGATCTGCATTCTATCCTGATCTGTTAGAGATTCTCGTTGAGAATTTCTTAGAGAACTTGAACTGAGGAATTAAGTAGTTTGTTTCCTCTGGCAGGATACAGTCACCAAACAGTCCCAGTATGCAGCTATGCCCCACAGGGCTACAGGTGTGAACTCCCAGTTTCCTTCATCTCTGACGTTGCTGCAGGCGTAGCGCTAAGTTCGCCTGTAGCTCCTGTAAAAACCAAAAGTTAAACTTTGGAAGGTTTTTGAGTTAAGTGAGTTTCTCCAGCGCTCACCCACTACACTAAAATTCCGTAGGTTAGGATGGGTCTGACTATGATCGAATACATCTACTGAGCCTCGCTGAAATCCTCACTTTCCCCTAAAGCCTAAGACCGTCGATATTCGCTCGTTGATATTCTTATTCCAAGTTAGTTTCCGTTCAAGTATTTAGCGTCATCTTTAAGGTGGAGAGTAAGAACCCCCAGTTTATAAATTGTTCAATCTGGGATTTTGGTTCTACGAATGGAGGGGACTAGATCTGTTTTGGAGGCATTGATCTCTTTATTGAGTACATCAGGGAAGTATCAAAGATAAACTGTCGCTACATACCTCCATTTTATAGCTGAAATTGTCAATTTGTGGAAAAAATTGCAATTTAAAGTCAGTATCGAAGAGCCCTCATAGTGCAAATATGATTGAAGCACTTTATAATTTAGATAGGGATCAAAGATTCCAAACAGGATTGTTGTGATTTGCATGTCTTCACAACTCTGTTTAATATTCAGAGTCCGGCGACGACGTACCGCTAATTGTTTTATGACTTTGAAATAATTGGCGTCTAAAACTTGCATAGTTTAATAGAAATCTAATTGCACGGATCACAGTAACCTAACATCATCCGGACACAAGTGCATCTTTCACTGTTTCTGTAACTACTTAAGTATTTTGCGATTAGTAATTATTTTCCTTACGACGTATCTCATTAGCCGCATCTTGGCATATGTAGGTATGTTCGAGTACAAGCAAAATGGTAGAAGTAGCTACCGCAGGCCATACGATAAAAATCGCTCGAATGACTGATGCTAAAAGATTAAATTTCGTGTCGTCTTTGTCACATTTTAAACGAATCGCCACAAAATGAAATTCCTCTTCATCAAAATCAGATACAGGCGCACAAAAGCCGAAAGGATGCCGTCACTTACGAACCGTATAAAACAATTTGCAGGCCTGAAATAACACAAAAACCGAACAAACTAACGAGCTGATAACAATTTTTGTGCGAATAAAAATCCTCTCAAAGTTTCACAGTGTCCGCTGCACATTTCGCAAGGCTTGTCATTTTCTGCGTAGTTTTTTACGATATAAGCGTTAGTAAACGGTGTAACGCATCGCGATGGAATTTAATAATTGGCCTCAAATTGAGAGACAACACATTGGAGAGTTTTGTAATTGTGTAATTGTCACAATTTATGGTATGCGCGAATATATAAAATAAAATGGAACGAACCGCGGGATCGATTTTCCGTAAAATTGTAGAGAAAACAAAAATGATTTTCGTAAGATTTCCTAATAGTAAATAATAGTACTTTACTGAAGCGACTAATGGAAATTCGCGGAAATTACATAAGATGAAAAGTACGGCATACGTAAGAAAAGCATCGTGCCTCTAATCTTCTGATCGCAATCAAATTTCATTCCACTTATAACCTGAGTTGGTGCCTACCTATGCAATTAGACCAGTTCAAATACGGTGTGCCATACACCAACATACATACAACTAAAAAGTTAAGCGATAAAATTTCAAATGGGGAGGTAAATCTATTCAATGCCTTGAGATTAAACCTTCTTAGCATTCAGCAAATGGGACTTCTTAGGATGATTGCATAGACTGGCAACTCTCCGAAATCTCTAGGTTTTCATTTTTCATAATGTGATAATCAAATTCCCGAAGACAAATCAATAGTCTTTTTCTTATTCTAGAAAGAATCGAAAATTTTTTTTTTGGTCCGTCGAGCCGGATTTTGAAGTAGTAACCTGTGAAAATCATGTGCTAGGTGAAGTCTAGTTGTAGCATTGTCGGTTTTGAGATACACACATAACAAACACAGTCATACCCGGACACAATACTCCTTCCATAATTCCTTTCTACCCTCCTTCGCCCGTGGGGTGAGCATAAAAAAACGCGACCAGAAATCTTCATATTGCCATAATGCAGTGTAATCAGAAGGCACACAAATGCAAACAGCCACCTACTTAATTGAACACTTTTTGAGGAAGCTAGAAGAACCGATAAAAATGTTATTTCGATCATGAATTTGATATAGTAGTTGAGTCAAATTTAGTTAGAAAATTTATATGGCAAAAAACCCGTAGAGAGAAAGGCTCAGATTGCCATGGTGCAGTGGGATCACAACAGACCCAGAGAGCAGTCTATGTGCTGGCTACCTCTGCAAGTATCATCTATCTAGCCTAATCTAACGTAACCTCTCATTTAATCTCATAATAAGTAATATTTCCCGTATATCGTATCTCTCAACCGGTATTCTATCGGAATTATTTCCTCCCTTTATACAGAAACATGTAGATCTCGAGCGGAACATTTCTAGTCCTGATTAAATTCAGCTAAATTAAAATCATACAGTACTGAACATGGGAAGGAATGTGGTAGTATGGTTGGTGTCCTCACAGGGCATAACTCGTGTGGCCTACACATGGTCAGATTGAAAATCAGTGACGACCCCATGTGCACTGCTTGCGACGAGAGCGACGACACAACGGAACATTTCCTTACTCTTTTGCGAGAATGCACGTATACGGCGTTGATGTTATGAGGATGGAAGAACTCCGTTCTCGCTCCCTACCTGAGTTCTTGAAATTCGTGAGGAGGACGAAAAAGTTCGGGTAGAGACTGGGGGATTCGAGTATAATGGGCCATGTTGGCCTGAATGCTCAAGATGTGCTGCTTTGCTGAGTGTCTTCCCCCACACCAAACAACAACAACTGAACATGGGTACTGCTTCAGTATTACAGATTGAGTACTTAATATATGCATTATACTAGAGAATAGATGCTTTATCATAGTAAAGTTGTGAGCTCCAAGTGAATGTTTATAAACGATACTTGTTCAGTACCGGTAAAACTTAAAGTGTTCTCTGTAATGGCTTTTTTCCATACTGGTTTACCTAATGCGATGAATATCTGTTTTCACATTAATGTTTTATAATAAACTTAGATCTGTTACGAGTTGAGCTCGAAATCGCACCAGTATGAATGCAAAACTATAACACCTAGTCTCTAGAACGTTATATCCAATGACACAAATATTTTATATAGTTGTAATTGTCAATCTTTGCCAACAGTACTTGTACAGTACTGCTAAAATGCAGACTTTATGATTTCGCAAACTTCATGTGTATAGTTACACTCAGCCACTGTTGAACTTCTCAGATTATATTAAAAAAATCTGCCAACAGTCTGGGCATTGCCTTTATCATTTTTAAGGTAGAAGTCCGAAACGTGTTTAGTGCTAAGATGCGGTGTAAGTTACTATAAAAATTTCCTACTCTAAAAAATAATTTTTCTCACGTTTAATGGCTAATAGACACCAAGAAAGAAAAAAAAAATTTCAGTCCGTCTGTACGCCGTCCGCCGTATGTAAAATCGTTTGAGGGCCTATAGCTCCCAAATCCTTTGAGCTATTAAGTTGATTTTTATTGTTGGTAGACTGAGTAGACTCCTTCAAGTGGGAACCTTTTGTGGGGGGGGGGGGGGTGGTGTAAGGAGGGAGGTGGGGGAAGTGTTTTAGAGGAAAAATTTTGGTTTCTAGATCTCAGCAACCCTATGCACTAGAAAGCTGAAACTTGGAATTTATATAGAGCTTTGATAGTGGATCCATTTGCAAAATGTTAAAAAGGGGAGGGAGGCGTCCGAAACGCTATAAAGCTGAGATCGAGACATTCCGAAATCCATATCTATTAAACGGTTAAAGTCACGACATTTAAACGTAATGGTTGTTTGTAGGTACACTTGGAGAATAGATAGGAGATCAAATTTTGTAGGTGGTCATTGGCGTACGGGGTTTGGGAGTGAACATTTTTAGATTACGAAATCTCACGATCCCTATTGCACTAGAAAAATGAAATTCGGTGTGTGCATTCAACTGGTTGAAGGGAGTTTGTTGAAAACGATATTTTTAAAGGGATTAAGAATCGAGCGTGGAAACGCGGGGTATGAATTTGTCTAATAAATCACGTCTTTTATCTCAAAAATAGTTTCAAGTGGTATGGTATGGATCGGGCTGGATGGCAGGTTCAGAAATAAAAACCCGACCTAATATTGCTTCCGGGAACTGATCGCTCTGGAGGATTTCGAGCCTAGGTCCTTCCCAAAGTTCCCTCATTGGCAGCGAATAATTCGTATTCCCCGAATTCGACTGCAGTCACTGTATACCGGAGCCTTCGCGAAGGATCTTCACAGATTCCTATAACCCGCTTGAAGAACCCCGTGGAGACAATTGTCCAACGGTCATCAGGGATTTTTAGTTCCGGGTTTCCCCAATCCACTATTAATTAACGATATGTGGCTGAAATCCTTTGACTGAGGATAGTATTCTTTTCTTTTCTAAAGGGACCCTGATTGTCGTCAACGTCTGACCTCGTCCTTTTAGGGACTGGTCCGGTTTTAGCCTTCTGCCTAGTCTCAACGGTCCGGGCAACCTTTTGGCAGCATCCCACGCATGCCTGCTCGGGTAGTTGTTCGGTATCCTGCCCTGTTGTTCTAACCTCGGTCTCCCAATCACCCCCGTGCGAGTCTGTTGGTCTTGTTTCGGCATAATGGGGGTGGTATGGCCCTGACTGCTGGCTCGCAAAGGTGTCATCGAGACTGAGTCTACCGACATCCATGTCAAAGTCCGACCCCTCACTACTGTTTCCACTTTGCATAATGTCCCGATCTTCTCAGTCGTCGTTTTTGTTTCTTATTTTTTTTTTTAATTTTGCTCATTTAGGCCCCACGAGTATGCTCGGAAAAAAATCCACAACTTCGATAAAGCCGGCATATCGGGGTAAGGCAAAAATATTGTGGGTTTTCGCCTGGTCACCCACAGGACGCCGTTTGCGACTGCTAGATACTCAGCATCCAACTGGTCCCTCGGCATGGCACGTCATGACACCACTGAATTGAGTGAGTTGGTCCACGAGGTTTTATTCATGAGTATGCTTACTATTCAACCTTAGCCAAACCTACTGTCGCCATTCCTCCATCCACCACCTGAAGACGTGCTCGATAGGGATCCCACCCGACGAGTACTAGAAAAGTAATTTAGATAAAAAAAATGTTAAATATCCATTGGCGTACGGAAATGGGGCTAAAAAATGATCATTGAATATGGAATGGATATATTTTCACGAATTTCGTCATATCTTTTAGGTCTTCTAAATTTATGAAATCATTTTCATTCTACTGATTCTTCACATAAATGCCTAGAAAATATTTTCAATATTTTTGAAAATTCGACCCCTAAAGAGGTGTAAAGGGGCTGCATATATTTTAACGAATTATGCCGTAACCCTCAGGTCTAATTAGATATCGAATAACTTTTAACTTCCAACAATCTCGTCTAAAACATGCTTTCAAGTTTTTTTCCTTTTTCAACCCCTAAGAGGGTATAAACGTGTTGGACACGTTTTCACGAATTATGTCATATCTCTTAGGTGTGATAAGACATCGAATTGATTTTCACTCTCTAATTTCTATTTATCTAAAAACGTCTTTCAAGATTTTTAAATATTCAACCCCAAAGTGGGTGTAACCGGGATACATATGTTTTCACAAAGTCCTACATATTTCTTAGATTTGATGAGAATTCATTTCAACTTTTTAAGGCCCCTTACATAATCGTCAAAATGTTGATTTTTAAGGTGGTTGCATACTTTTCATAGTTTTCGACTTACTTCTTAGGTTTGATGAGATATTAGAATGGTTTTACTTCCATAAACTTTTTATATAATCACCTACAAAACCGATTTCACGATTTTTTGATATTCAACCTCCAAGAGCTATAAAGGGGTTGCAAATGTTTTTACAATTTTTGTCATCCCTTAAGCCCCGTTTTCACGGTGAAAGTTTTTAACGATAGTACTTTCGCGAGAGCATAGCACGATAGTGTGAGAGTGTGGTAGTGCGACAGTCTGCTGTATACACGGCGCGATAGTGCGACAGTGAAATTAGGCAATATTTACCATTTTTATGTTGTCAAACGTTGCGGTATTATTTTGGAAAATGTTTCAAATAGAGCTGGTTGCAGCTGGAGTCACTGGTGAAGCTGTTTAAAATAAAACACAAAGCGGTATTTTAGTCGACTTAGACAGGGATTAAAATCAGTTTTCGTCCACTGAAGGGCCCCGTGTTAAATACTTACTCTTTTCGGGTTTGTTTCACTACATCCCAAACAATAAATAAATAGTACACAATTAAAATAAAATAAATTTTAATATTGTTAATTGCGTTAAAAAACTTTCGGTATTTTATTCTATTTATTTATCTTTATTACTTTCGTTTTCCACTGTTTCTTTTAGTTGCAACTGAATTTTCTTCATCAATTTGTGTTTTTTCCTCACTTTCCTTTTCATCTTGCGAAGCTTTCTAAAGCCCGAAACACAATGCTCCCGTTCCGTTCCGTTCCGTCACGACAAGTGAGGTTATGTGATCCGTAAAAGTTGAATTTTGGTCAACTTTTCCGATCCGTTCCGTTACGACCATTGTGTGCATTTACATGGTCAACCCATAAGGTCTACTTTGACAGCTGAACGGAACGGAACGGAACGGAACGGGAGCGTTGTGTTTCGGGCTTTAGCCACTTTTGTCTGAACATTTCCGTCCTTTCGATCAGTTACACTCTGATCGACATCAAGAGTTGCTGGAACGCTACCTGGCTCCGATTTGATTTGTTCTGTGAAAGGATATAGCAAATTCGTCGTTCGTATCCTTCGATGCGTTCGTCTGAAGCAGCCTTATATTTGAAAATTTCGCACTTAAAAAATAATTAAAAATTTGTGGTTTAGCGTACAAGTAAAGTTATACTGCTTTTAAAAGACCTACTTCCTCTGCCAATTTTTACATTAGTTCGGAATAGTGATGTTCTGGGTAGGGGACCTCGAATTCGGTGTACTTCTTTTCGAATTTTTCGACCATTGGCAAAAATTCCGGTCTTACGTTTGCTCTGTAGTACTCCCAGTTAATGTCTTTCTTTTCTGCTCTCCTATTTAACAAAGTTGTGATCAATTTAAATTCGTTTATATTTTAACTAATAACTTACTTATGGTAGGACTTGTTCTTTGCTTGTACGCTTCGAAGATTTTGCACCTGGTTCTTGGAGCACCTTTTAAATAATTCCATATAATTGACCGAAGCATTGATAAACCTTTTCGAACTCACATATTTTAATTATTTATGTATGTTTTACAAGTTCAACTTAATTCAATTATCATTTAAAAAAAATATTGCGTGACGGGAAATTGATAAATATTTTTTTTGGAAATGTCAAAATAAAATTTCTCGTCAATGTCAAGATAAAATTATCGCGATAGCGCTACCAACTATCTAGTCAAGCTTGATAGTGCGATAGTGCTATCATAATAGCGCGAAAGTAACTATCGAGAAGTTTACATGATGATAGTTATGACGATAGTAATTATCATGACATCAACTATCGCAAAAATAATCACCGTGTAAACGGGGCTTTAGTTCTAATGAGATATACAATTGGTTATTACCTCTATGGGCATTTCATTTAATGTCCAAGAAATCAGTTTTACGATTTTTAAAAATTCAACCCCCAAAATAACTATAAATTGTATTGTGAAGGAAGTTCGATTGTTCAAATTTCGTCCAAAAAAAGTAAAAGAAGAGAAAACTAATTGGAAGATGTTGGCCCGGATATACTTCACTTGGGTTCTATTTAAAGTTTTAAATCACAATTGACCGAACAGAGTGCTCTGTTTTTAGACTGCCATGTAAAATAATCTGACAGTTTGCGGATACATTCAAATATAATTGATCTAAACTATTCAAGCTAAACTGCATGCGCCAAATCCCTCCAGGAAAAAAATTCTTTTAAATCACGTAAGCTATCAGGCCCGAGAGTACGCCAGCTGTCAATCAAAGTGTCATTAAAGGCCCTCCTGACATCCTAATCGTGATTAGCCTGTAGTAATCCATATGAGCGCTATCACTGCCTCCATCCCCATGCCTCGTGTGTCCATTTTTTTTGCGCTCCTAGATTCACGGATGGGTACATGAATGCTTTGGATATGCCAGAAAAACATGAAGCAATGGCACGATAAGTGGCGCAAACAAATTTCCAAGGCAAATAGACTCTGACCGACGTGGTCGAGTGCAACTTAGCATGGAACACTATACAGAACCAGACGTCGTCAACTTCTTGTTGGATGATGCCCCATGGTTGAGATGAAGCAGCTAGGACAACGATAGCACCTTGGATGAGAAGACCAGATTGGACTTAACTGTAACTTCTTCCGTGCCATCAGTCAGCCAATGCAGATGGCCGCAGCTTACCCTAGGCATCTTCCAGATGCATTTGCAATTCACAAAAACAGCTTCGGGCTAATTAAATCGTATCAAGGTTAAATGAGAGTAAAAAGAAAAGAAGCAAACTACCAGCAATACGAGTATATGCAGATTGAAGCAGCAATCAGCTAGAAGCTAGATCTCAGAAGTTCAGTTGAGAAAAGGCAGTAGTTGTAGTGTTGCTAGTGTTCGGTGCATCAAATCCCGGCATTGCTAGCGGCTATCTTACCGGCTACAGCTGAAGATAGATTGTCTGCTAGGTATCCACTCTTTGACGGTCGTTTTAATGCTTGACATTAAGATAAGGAAATTACAGGCAGCTGAAGATATAGAAATGATTTCGAATCCTATTCGTTACGTTTTACATACGCACGGGCAAGGAAAGAAAAAGTGCCTTCTTACTGATGAACGTACGCTGGTTACTTTTGTGGACGTAAGTCAAGTGATATAACGGTGACGGTGCTATAAATGCACTGATTAAGTCTTATGCTTATGACTTCTTGGCATCTTATCATAATGAGAGGTTTTTTTCAGCGGTGATAGAATATAAAAATTTATGTTGAAAATAATTATTATTGGCGCCATTTCCTTGCGGTTGTTGTTACAAGCAAAAAAGTGAAGACTTCAGGCTATGTGTGACAACTAGGGTGGTCTGAGTTAATTGAAAAGTTAATGGTACTTTTACCTATTACTTAGCATTTTAATAACGAAAGGCAACAGGCCGGAACGTGGCAAGTGCGAGAATTTTATTACCACAACTGAAGAAAAAAGGTGTCTGAAAGGCTCCATCTAACGAAGATTTCATATAAAATGTATGACGTATTTAATTTCTATAAATTTGAAGTAATTACTTGGCATGTATTACTTATTCTTAGTTTTAAGAAGGGGCGAAGCGCTAAGCCACCGCGCACACTAAGAACCAAAATAGGACCCATAGCGATGGCGTCAGAGCCTTGTAGGTCACTAAACAACCTAGATCCCTAAAGAACTTGACCTGCTTGTCATGCCCTATCGAACTCAGGTCCCCCAAATTGTCAAAGGAAAGACTGCCCGGCCACCACAGTCGCCTCCTTGCAACCGTCTGACATGAATTCGATGAAATCATATAGAGTATTATAAGTTTAATCCAGCCGAAAAGTTTGTAACGCATAGAACCAAGCCTCGGACGAAAAAAAGTTATATATTATTTTACTTTATTATTTCAATAATACAGTATTAAGAATGGAATTTTTTTCATGGTAAGCTACCATAGAAGCAAATTTGATTTAAATGTTGGTTGTTTTCCGGCGTCAGTAGGGTTTCTGGTGAGAAACCCCAACACGAAATCCTCGACTGCTGATTAATCGTTGTCCTAGAGGACATGACCGTTGGAGAACCTTCACTGGATACGCCAGTTTCATAAGATTGTGTTGGACTAGGTCCGAAGGAGCTGTTTCGTCATCGGAGGGCATAGACTCGTCAGAGGGTGTATCATGCCTACTATCCGAAACACCCTTACAGCTGGTGGAATTGCTGAGCATAATTAAGCTAAGTTTATAAGTCTCGGATCGTAAATTTGATTTCGAGTGCAATATATAGAAATTATGCTCAGCAATTCCACCAGCTGTAAGGGTGTTTCGGATAGTAGGCATGATACACCCTCTGACGAGTCTATGCCCTCCGATGACGAAACAGCTCCTTCGGACCTAGTCCAACACAATCTTATGAAACTGGCGTATCCAGTGAAGGTTCTCCAACGGTCATGTCCTCTAGGACAACGATTAATCAGCAGTCGAGGATTTCGTGTTGGGGTTTCTCACCAGAAACCCTACTGACGCCGGAAAACAACCAATACAGTATTGTTATCGATTTTTAAAAAAAAAAAATTTGCTACCCTCAAAATTTTTTTTTTTCACGTTTCATGACGAGTAGACACGAAAAAAGCAAAAAAAAAGTTCAGTCCGTCTGTCCGCCGTACGCCGTACGCCGTACGTCTACCGGTGTACGCAAAATTGTTTGAAGGCTCGTAGCACCCAAACCCTATGAGCTATTTAATTGAATTTTTTTTCGTGGGTAGAGTGGGTTGGCCCCCTAAAGTGACCAAATTTGGAGGGGTGGGGGTGTAAGGGGGGAGGAGGGGGAAGCGTTTTAGACGGAAAATTTTGGTTTCAAGATCTCAGCAACCGCTTATGCTAGGAAACTGAAATTTGGAATTTATATAGAGCTTCGGTAGTGGACCCATTTGCAAAAAAATTGCCGATATAGGTGAAGGGGTTTGGGAGTGGGGGGAAAAATAATGCGTCTAAAACGTAAAAAAGGTGAGATCGACACATTCTAAAATCCATATCTCCTAAACGGTAAATGTCACAAAATTGAAACTTAAGGAATATCTGTAGATATACTAGGAGAATAGATCGGAAACAAAAATTTGAGTTGGGGCAGTGGCGTACGGGGGTGGGGGGTAAAAAACTTTAAATTACGATATCTCACGAACCAATTGCACTAGAGAAATACAATTTGGTTTTTGTATAAAGGTTGATAAATGAAGTTTGCTGAATGCAAAATTTTTTAAGGGGGTGGTGGAGCATGAAAGTGGAGGGGATAAGAATTTTTCAAAAAAATCACGTCTCATATCTCAAGAACAGTATAAGATAGATGCTTAAAATTTTTACCAGAAGTAGGCCTAATAAACCCCTAGCAGAAAACAAATTTTTGGAAGTGAGGGTGTAAAGGTTGAGGGTGGGGGAGGGTGAAAAGGAAAAAGTTCCGATTTTAATATCTCGACAACTTATAATGATATAAAACTGAAACTTGGTATTTAGATAGAGCTATATTAGTAGCATCTTGGAAAAATATAATTTTTTATAGGGGTAGTATGGTACGTGGATGGGTGGTGTTTTTCCTATCTATAGAACGGCTTATGCTACAAAGTTGAAACTTGGTACGTTTATGTAAATCAACTAGAAAACTAATTTAGATAAAAAAAAATTTCAAATATCCATTGGCGTTCGGAGGGGGGGCAAAAAAAAATGATCAGTGAAAATGGAATGCATATATTTTCACGGTTTTCGACATATCTATTAGGTCTTCCCAAATATTAAATTGATTTTTATTCTGCGACTTCTTCATATAAATACCTAGAAAGTGTTTTCAGTATTTTTTAAAATTCGACCCCTAAGGGGGTGCTAAGGGGGTTGTAAACTTTTTCACAAATTCTACTATATCCCCACGTCTTATCAGATAGCGAATATCTTTTCACTTTCACGTGCTTGCGTAATAATCGCCTAAAACTTGTTTTTAAGTTTTTTCCTTTTTCAGCCCCTAAGAGGGTATAAACGGGTTGAACACGTTTTCACGAGTTCCGTCATTTCTTTTAGAAGTGATACGAAATTGAATTGGTTCCTACTTTCTCGTGCTGTCTTCATATTTATTTATTAACTCCTTTCAGGATTTTTGGATATTCAACCCCAAGTGGGTGTAAGGAGGTTGCATATCTGATGATATATCGAATTAATTTTTACTTCCTAAGGTTTCCTATATAAGCGCCAAAAAGTCAATTTCAGTATTTAGATATTCAATCCTAATGGGTGTAAGGGGGTTGTATGCTTTTCAAAGTTTCGACATATTTCTTAGGTTCGATGAGATATTAGATCGCTTTTCATTTCCACAGACTTTTTATATAATCGCCTACAAACCCATTTCTCAGTTTTTCGATATTCAAACCCCAAGGGTTTGTATATGTTTTCACAATTTTTGCCATTCCTTAGTTCTGATGAGATATAAAATTGATTATTACGGCCAACCAATTCACGATTTTTCTAATTTTCAGAACCAAGGAGGTGTGAAGGGTTTGCTTACGTTTTCACAAATTTTTCAAAATCCCTCGTGTGTCATGAGATATCAAGTTGCTTCTTATGAAATCATTTAAAAACGTGTTTCACAATTTTTTCGAAATCAAACCCCAAGTGGAAGTAATGGGTTTGTATACGTTTTAACAATTCGTCATATCTCTTAATTCTGATAAAGCAACAAATTCGTTTTTCCTTCTATGGGCTTTTAGTGTACATAGTATACTGAAATTCGAATAGTCTACACGGACTTTTCAATGTTTAATCGGCTAAAAATCTCTATTTTGAATATTTTTATATTAAGAACAAAAATAATTTTCCAAGAAATCTAATAATCTCGAAGCAGCTCATGATACACTCCGACTGTGACCACTCCCGAACTTTGACCCGAAAAATAATAAAGTTTCGCCCAGACCATTGGCAGATTTGTTATATTGGATGTGTCCCACTTAAATTTTGACATTTCTTATTAACAAAATAAACAGTGAACTTGAGAGAAAATTGTATTTATTTCAGCAATGACAGAAAATACTCGTAAATACCGGTATCCTAGTTCACACATGTGCTAAGTAACCATTTGCTGATTACGGTAGCATCTTATTTAATCACATCCATTTCTAAATTCGCGAAGATATGAATTCCCTTGTCATTTGGCATCAAGCTCAATCAATAAGTTATTAGTTTCTCACTAAGAACAAGTAGTGAGTGCGAAATGATTTTACACCAGGAAAATACAGACCGTCAAAGTCGATGTGTTAACCAAGGTATCTGTGCTCTATAAAGCTGACTCCCAATTTTTTTGCATTCTAGGATTCCTCGAACCAAACAGCTTCTTAGTCAAGCTATTTCCTAACCTACTTAGTAAAAAAATTTTACTACTCTTAGAGTAGGCCATTTAGTGCCTACTGGAAGAATGTGATACATCATTAAACATTTTAAGAATGTGCCACCACTTTAGGTCTACTTAAATTTTAAGTTTCAGCTTTCGTTGAGAAAGTAGGATTTTATAAATGCTCGATGTCGGAATTTAAGTATTTCGGACGCATTGTTGTTCTCCCTATTGCCGCACCACTCCACTAATATCGATTTATATTTTCTTTTGCTCTCATAGGTTTATATAAATTGCAAGTTTCAGCATCCTAGCATAAGCGGTTGGTCTCGCCCCACCTCTCGCTTACAACTTTAAAGCCACCACTTTTAGAAGTCCACCCACCAAAAATATATCAACTTAATAGCTGACGGGCTGGCATTTTTTTTAATTTTTAAGGTCCCAAAATTTGCATCTCAATACGGTATTATTGAAAAAGAAAAATTCAGTGTTTATTTGGTTCTATTTGTTGCAAAAAATTTATTATATTTTCACATTTATTTATTTTTTGTATGAGTGGCTTCCGAATCGATGTATATCAAAGAATAGCAACTAATTTTCTGTTAGCTGCTCAATTAAAAATTAAATTTTAATTTTAATTTTATGCATTTTTCCTCGATTATAATTTAATTTGTAATTTGGATGGACCCCTTTACTGGTAAATTTTCGGATAGTAAGGGCGTGAGGAGAGAGATGGGGGGACCGTTTAAAAAATATGGGTTTTTATAAAGGGTTATTCAAAAGGTACATAACAATTTTGTATTTTAATACAAACGAACCCAAAAACTTTTTTGCTGGTCTGTCAATGTCAAAACTTCAGTCAAGTTTTACATTTTTATCATGGTGAAGTTCACGTACGAGCAACGTTTGAAAATTATCTCAATTATTCTGTGTTTTATTTAAATACAAAATTGTTATGTTACTATAGAATAACCCTTTTACATAGAAAATTTCAATACGGACATAACAATTTTGTATTTAAATAAAACACAGAATAATTGAGATAGTTTCCAAACATTGCTCGTTCGTGAGCTTCATCATTGACAGACCAGCATAAAAGTTTAAGGGTGCGTTTGTATTAAAATACAAAATTGTTATGTACCTATGGAATAACCCTCTCAAGAACCGCTGACCGATCTATAATCCATTTGCAGAAAAAGATTACGATATCTTACGAACTAATTACACCAGATAGATGAAATTGAGTTTGTGTATATAGGTGGACGAGGAGAGTTCGCTAAATATTCAATTTTCATTGTGGAGTCTAGAAGTGAGGAGGCTTTCCTAAGAAATCACGTCTAGAATCTGAAGAACTATTTAGGATAGCATCTTGGACTTTAAACTGGAAGTAGGCTCGATAGATTCCTAACAGATCAAACAAAATTTAGGGATGTGGGTGGGCAGGGTGAAAAGGAAATAATTCCGATTTTATATCTAGAGAACTGGTAACGATAGAAAGCTGAAACTTGGACTTGAATAGAGATGTAGTGGTAGCACAGTATAAAAATAAAATTTTGGGAGGTGCTTTTCCTAGTGCTGGAATGGCTTATGCTAAAAACTTGAAACTTTTTACAAGAAAAGAAATTTAGACAAGAAAAAGGCCATAATCTTTTGGCGTACGGAGTTGGGGCAGAAAATATGTTGAAAATGCTATGCAAATATTTTCACGAATTTCGTCATATCTCTTAGATCCTCTAAAATATTGAATTAATTTCACTTGTACGGATTCTTCAGATAAATGCCAAGAAACCATTTACAATTTTTTTTATATTCAATTCCTAAGGTGGTAAAGGTGGTTGTATACACGACCTCCGACTCGACTATTTCTTAAATCTGATTTGATGTCAAATGAGTTTTATTTTCACGAAATTTTCAATTTTCACAATATCTAATAGGTATGAAATTTTTTTTATTTTTAAGTTTAATTAATTGTTGGCACTTTTTTTTGCCCCTCAATTTCACTTTATTATTTTTTAATAATAAAGTTTTGTGATCGACCTGAAATTTGAAAAAAATTTGCTAACCTCAAATTTTATATTTTCACGTTTTAGGACTAGTAAACCACAAAAAAGCAAAAAAAATTTTCGTCTGTCCGCCGGAGTCTCCGTCGTGCACAAAAGCGTTTGAAGTCGCGTAGATCACAAGGCCGCTGAGGTATTAAGTTTAAATTTTTTTGGTTGGGAAGTACCTATGGGAAAACCCTTGCGAGGGGTATCTTTTGGGAAGTGTGAGTTAAAGGGGGGACGTAGAAGGACCGTTTTGGACAAAAAAAATTTTTTTCTAGATCTCAGGAACCACTTATGCCAGAAGGCTGAAACTTGGAAATGGAGAACTATGATAGTGCAAACAAAATTTCGATACGGGTTGAGAAGTGTGAGAATGGGGGAAAAACAATGCACCCGAAACGTACGAAACCTGGGATTGCAACATTTTAAAATCCATATCTGAACTATTGATGTCAGAAGGTTGAAACTTTGCGGTTATCTTAAGGAATGTTAGGAGATTAGACAAGGACTAAGGTTTTGAAGGGGGTGTAGGGGTGGGTGTAAAAAGTTGTGGATTACAATGTCTTCGGAGCCTATTATACCAAGAAGATAAATTTGATTTCTGTACATTGGATATCTAGTCGAGTCTATTGAATGTAAAATTTTTGAGTGGAAGATGAAGCACGAGAGTGGCCATTTTCGCCAATTGATCGATTTGGTAATTTTTTTTTAACAAGTAGCATCAGGAACTAGATTTCCATATTTATGATAATTCCAAGTTGCCGAGCTAACAACTTGTAATCTAATAACCTCGACCTACCTGGCCTTCTCAAAGCAAAACATGAAAATGCCGTGTATTGCACAATAAACTCCGTAAAAGTCAAAGAAATGGAGCTCAAGAGGTCGATAGACAAACGTTCTTCAGATAGGAACAACGTGATACTATGACACATTAAACATGTTCCGAAAGACATTAAACAGTGGCGAAGCTACTGTCCAATTTGGCAATAGTTACCAGCAACAGAACAAGGCGGGACACACAAGACCGAACAGTTAAAGCGTTAACTGGCGTTAACTGATCACAAATGCACTTTGCTCTTGAAACTGCCAAAACAATGCACAGCAAGAATACTTAATAACTGGTTTGGCAAATCGGATAGGTAACCACTAACTAACCATTTATGTTACCGGCAAAAATTTCCATTTGGTGGTTAATGGCTTCGAGCGCCGACAGAGTGAATCCTCAACCAGATGGGCGACCATCGAACGTTCGTTCTGGATCAAGTTCAAGTATAAAGATCGCCTCCGGACCGGTAGGACACAAGTACCTATGCAAGCAACTCCCCACGCAATTAACTTAAAAATAATTTAAAATTCCAGTCGACATGATTTGATTGGTTTAATCACTAACCTGATCCAGCAAAGAACTGCTACTTCTGTGCTCTACCAGTAATCGCAGTAGCAGTTTAGGTAGTTAATTGGCGGTGATCGGAGAAACTAGCTCGAAGGTGTCTTCTAAGTTGAATGGCAAAAAAACGTAAGTCCGGTGGCATGTTGATTTATGGGTTTCAAGTAGAGGGTGCTTTAAGTTTTCTGTATAGAACTGAAAATTGTAATTAATAAAGAATAATATACGAAAATGGAGTTGAAGAATAGAAGTGTGTCACCTTTTTGGATTAAAAATTAATAAGCAAGGAAAGGAGCTTGTTTTCTTCTGCTTGCATTGTCATCGAACTACACCAAATATGGTCGAAATATTCGAGTTTGACCACTAGAAAGAAATACTAAGTCGTTATTTTTTATATACACACTCAAATGTAGTTATTTTTCTATTCAATTTCATAGAGTTGTCCTATAGCTCCGTGTACTCCACACATAACATCGAAAGAGGCCTAGACCTTATAACGTTAAGTTTGAAACCTCGGACAAAAAAATTCTGTCGAAACATACGGTAAGAGTCCTTAAAGGTCGTGTTCGTTGCAAATTGCCATATAATTTAAAAACACTTCAGACTAGGAATTTGAAATTACATACATACTTTAGTAAGTACCTTTAAATAACAGAATGTAGTTCCGTGTAGCCTCCACACAAATGTTCTGGAAAAAAATGTGCTTTCACCTTTTGTTACCCACAATAACTCAAACGAGGGGAAAAGAGTACCCCATACCTATTTTTGGTAGCACCTATACAAAAGTTCAAAATGTGGGGAAAAAACCAGAATAAAGAAAGGCTCTCCTTGGTGTTGCTGACGGAGAAAGGCCTTTACTAAATTGGAGCTTGTATTTAAGATAAAATTTTATATGGTAGCGTGTGGTCTAAAAAAGGAAGCTCTTATCCAGGAACTATGCATGCGAATGAGCATACTACAAGCTTTTTATCATCATTGATTCACTTTAATGCTACATGATATTAAGTGTCCGAATACTTTCCAGGGTTAGTACTCGTATTGTTGCGAGCTAGGGGTTCGCCGGGATTTCAAGTAAAACAAAATTCGTTTAAAATCAAAATAAGTGATAATTTATTTATCGCACTTTAATTCTATTCGCACAATAATACCGCACTGTATACTGTATAGCAATACCGCCCGCTTATATATCGCTTGACTCAATCTCTTTCTCTTTCTACCAACACAGTCGCATATACACGCTGGCTGTCACGACGTAATAAAAATTACTATGTCCCTCGCTGAAAGCTTCGCATGCTTTTATACTAGTTGGCTATAAGTCTAGACTGTTCTTGAATGTTCGCTCGATGATGTGTGTGGACGGTTCTCGAAAGCTTTAGAGCTTTCGATTTTGATCTTCTACACTGTCCTGGTACTTGCGAGAACATTCGATTGGAAGGGAGGTACAACCGAGTTGCTCCGCCACCTTATATACTTCAACTAGGTTTCTGATTGGGTTACTTTGCAGCTAGGTATTCGGTTGTTGCTGTTTCCATTATGCCAAACCGATCGAGTTGCTCGGTTGCCAGGCTTGCATATAACAGTATTGTACAAATACTGGAGTATGCAGTATGGCAGGGTTGTACGCACTTGGGTTTAGATATCAAATGAGAAACAACATTTTTCTCCTGTATTTGATACACCAAACAAACTTAATTTATCAGTTCCTGTACCGTAGCATAGGTTTGTCGAATTACAATTTAGCGAAAACGAAATTTCGTTTTTCGTGGGTAATTACCCAAAGTATACAATTGGACAAAACTAAATTCGTTCCACAAACTCCACACAACTTTATCAATTCCTGTGTACGCCACTGACCAATTAACATCAATGAAATTCCGAAACGATTATACGCTTGCATACCGTATCCAGATATGCTTGAAAAAAAGAGCCCGTACATTTGTGTGATTTTCAAATCACTTCAAATGACTAGATTTTGTTGAAAGCCACCTCTATGGTAAATCTACTGAAACCGACCTGGACAACCCTGAAATAAATATTTCACCACGTTTACAATTCACCACAATATCCACTATCATATATTTTGAATAACTTATTTAAATTACTTGCTATCAATGCAAGCTTTGGTCTTTAAACATTTCTTTATTGATTCCTGCTCAAGCTGGTCAATTTTCCATTCTAGAAAAGCGTAAAATCGTACAAAATAAATTAAAAATTTAAAATGTCAAACAAATATCGTCAGAGGGATGTAAACGTGTTTTGACATTTTGAAATCTAGTTGCTGAATTCTGAGAATTTAAATCAGCTATTGTGCAGTTTGTACCTAAATATATAAAGAATGAGAACATGAACGCCAATAATTTAGCTAAAAAAAATATTTGTACACTCTGAATTTATCGTATATCCAAATAGTCATACCTAAATGAAATATATGGTAGTTTAAAAATTACGTATTACCATTATTTTTATTTTAAACAGGTTTCATCAAAACTTTTATTGATTAAAAAATGGATATAATCAAATTAAAGCCCTTAGAGTGGGTTACGGAAAATGAGAGACTTATTGGATATTAAGTTGGATGAAGTGTTGTGGGTTGTAAACGTTTAAAAAAAAAATTTCGCAACAATCTGGGCGAAACTTTATTCTTTTTAAGGCACTGTTCGGGAAGCGGTTAAAATGGTGTCGAGGTAGAATACTTACGCGACTACAACATTCAACACATGAATTACGTAATTGGGTTATTCTCCGGCACGCGGTCAAAGTCAGAGTATAACATCAATTGTTTCGAGATTAGGAGGTTTTTTCTTGGAAAGTTAATTTTGTCCGTGTATAGACTGAATTTCAGTATGTTATTTACACTAACAGCCCATAGAAGTAAAAACCAATTTGCTGCCTCATCAGACTTAAGAGATATGACGAATTGTGAAAACGTATTGTTACGTGTAAGCCCGGCAACCGCGCAACCGTGCACTCGATCGTTACACATAATGAAAACAACAACAACCGAATACCTAGTTGCAAAATAACCCAATCAGAAACCTAGCTGAAGATAAGGCGAGACAACACGATTCTATCTCCCTTCTTTATCGAATGCTCTCCAATGTACTAGAACCCTGTACATGAACCACCAAAGTCGAAAGATCTCAAGCTCACTTGAATCTTCTGCACACACCACTGAACGAAGATCAAAATCGAAAGCTCTAAAGCTTTCGAGAAGGTTCTACACTGAACGAAGATCGAAATCGAAAGCTCTAAAGCTTTCGAGAAGATTCCACAAGCATCGAAGATTCAAGAACATCCTAGACTGCAACCGGCTAGTATATAAGCAGGTGAAGCTCTCAGCGAAGACACAGTAATCTCGATTACGTCAACTGCGAGTATACGCGACCGTGTTGAGAGAGAACGAAAGTGAACGAGTTAAGCGATATATTGTATAAGTGGGCGGTACTGCCATACAGTGCGAATAGAATTTAAAGTGCGATTAATAAATAATCACTTATTTTTATTTTAACCGAATTGTGTTTTACTTGAAATCCCGGCGAACCCCTAGCTCGCAACAGTATACAAACCCATTACAAAAAAAAATTGTGAAATAGAGTTTTTGGGTGATTACATAAAAAGCAATTTTATATCGCATCAGATACTACGGACTTTAAAAAAATTGTAAAACGTAAGCAACCCCTTGACATCACCTTGGGGCTTGAATTTCGGAAAATCGTGAAATGGTTTTTAGGCCATTATATGAAATGCCCGTAGAAGTAATAACCAATTGTAAATCTCTTTAGAACTAAGGGATGGCAAAAATGTGATAACATTATGGAACTCCTTTAGTCTTTAGTCCTTACCACTAACTCTTTTTCACTTTCTTTTTTGGGTTCAAGCTAGAAAGTTAAGATGTGGCAAAAATCTTCTAAAATAGTAATTTAGATAAAAAAAATTTCAAATATTCATTGACGTACGGAAGGGGGCAAAAAAATAATGAATCAGTTAATGAATGCATATATTTTCACGAATTCTGTCATATCTCTTAGGTCTTCTACAATATTGAATTACTTCTGATTTTACGAATTCTCTACATAAATGCTTAAAAAGCATTTTCAAAATTTTTTTAAATTCGGGGTGTAAAGGGGTTGTAAATATTTTCACGAATTTTCGAATAACTTTTCACTTAAACGGGCTTTTTCCCCTTTTCAACCCATGAGAGGGTCTAAAAGAGCTGATAAAGTTTTCACGAATTCATTCATATCTCTCAAGAGTGATATCATATCGAATTGGTTTTTAATTCCTCGTGATTCCTTTTGACTTATCTAAAAACTTTTTTCAGAACTTTTGGATATCCAACACCCAAGTCGGTGTAAGGTGGTTGCATACCTACTATTCACAGTTTTCAACATATTTCTTAGGTTTTATGAGACATGAGATTGTTTTTTACTTCCATAATCGATTATTAACCCATTTCACGATTTTATGATATTCAACCCCTAAGTGGTGTAAAGGGGTTGCATATGTTTTCACAATTTTTGCAATCCCTTAGTTCTGATCAGATATACAATTCGTTATTCATTCCACTTGCAATTCATGCAATGGCCTTAAACAAATTTCACGATTTTTCGAAATTAAACACCCCCGAGGGTGTGATGGGATTGCTTAGGTTTTCACATCAAGATATCAAGTTGCTTATATGTAAAAATAATAAAGTTTCTGCCAATAGGCTGATTTTATGTGTTTATTTCTGAAGGAGGCACCATGTCTAGACATTCCGGAGGTTCCATTTCAAGACGTACTCAGTACCTTTTAGAAAATTTTAAAGAAGAGTCAGAAAACCAATGTTCACTCCGGCCTCAAAGCCGACATAGAGGGTTCTTCCAGATAGCTTGGGAGAACTCCCAACATATCAGGATAGCAACATTTATTTATGAGTGCTGACTAATAGGAAGTTTTTGTACACTAATTTACATTTTTTGAAAAGTACATACTAGGTTTTGACATGGGACAGCCGAGTATTTAGGGCATTAATTGGCCTTAATTCGGCCAATGTTATGTCTTAATGTTAGACTCTAATTAGGCTGTAATAGCCTAGACCATGGATGAGAGGGATGACAGTGCTGCATTTTGGTGTCATTTCATTTCGACGTTAAATTTTTCATAGATACTCTTGCCAAAGTAGTTCACTTGGTGTTGTAATACAATTATGTTTTATTTGTAACGCTGGTATAAATAGTCTGCTTTTGTATTAGTTTAAACTACAATTTAATTATTTTAGTAGTTTATCAACAGAATCTTTGAAATTTCAAAAATGTTGAATACGTAGGAATCTAAATAAATGAAGACCACAGGAGAAAAACACGATAAGTCACATTTTGGTAATTTTATAGGAGAGCAAATTTAAACTTCAAAATCCGTCCCAGCAGACCAATAAAGCGGAATGTTCTGATGTTCTCGGAAAGTTCCGAGCTATTTCTGATATAGGGGAATGGGAGGCAAATGTTTCCGCTGGATTTCAGTCGGAAAATTTATAGATAATTCCATAAGGAAAAGCAATAAGAATTTCATAGAATTATCAGGCAGAATTCCAAAAGAACTTGCCGACATCCGGACATATCGTGGAAAACTCTGTGCAAATTCCAAAATCCTTGTGCTGAGAAGTACATAATTAAAAATTATTCTGAAACGAAAAGTAATTCGCTGTCTTGTCCGGTCTGACCCAAAAAATGATCAGTAGAATTTTCGTACAATCGGTTATGATTGCAGAAAATTCTACAGACTCTATTTTCCTTTGCGCCAAACCCACTGAGATATAACAAATGGAGACCTTGATTTGCTATCTCACATGGCCGACGTTTTTAAAATGTCAATATTTCGAAAAAGGTGTCCATGATAACTCAAGGTTCTGCATTGTTGAACAAAATTCTGATGATTTTAAACACTCATTAGATTTAAAATTGGTAATGCAAATAAAATAATTTTCGATTGAAACAAATCTTTATGTTTCTTTCAAAAATTCAATTCATTTTAAGTTTAGAGAAACTTCGAAAGTTATCCGGGGTACAAATTAGGATTGAGCCACGGATGACCTGAATCTTAAGAAGGAAAGAGTTAGTAGCACGGTATGCATGTATTAAGGCGAGAAGGAAAACAATGAGAGGACCATCAGATTAGGCAACATGAAAAATTAAATCCGAATTTTTAGGTGTAATTTCGAATTGAAAAATTACCAAATAATTTGAAGTTGATAAATACTTTTTTGGATAAACAATGCAAGGTATTGAAAGAAAATGAGTTTATAAAATTGCAACTAAGCTGTGTAAATTTTACAGGTAATATTGGCTACTGCAGTACGAATATAATACCATGTACTTATCGGTATGGCGCCAAATTCAAAAATAACGTATTACTGATGTAATATAAAAACGATAGTTTAAATCAAAAACGTTTTAATGAAAATTAAGGAAGGTGAGAAAACAAAACGGAATAATATATAAGACACAAAAGTCAATGAAACAGAGATTTCAATTATTGATTCGATATCATTTTTAACACCTCCACTGAATCATTACTTTAAGTTTACTCCTTTGCATCCATTTGTATGTATAATTGCATTGACTGGTTTCGTCAAAAAATCTGCAAGCATATTCGCTGTCCTAATATACTCGAATTTGATATGTCCAGCCGTTACTTGCTCTCGAACGAAATGATGCCTGATGTCAATATGCTTGCTACGCGGATGATGAGCAGTAGTGTTGGCAAGATGAAGCGCACCTTTGTTGTCGCAAAAAATCTTACACTCAAATTGTTCTCCAAACAACTCGTTGTGAAGACCTCGAAGCCAAAGGGCTTCCTGCGTAGCTGACGACATAGCCATGTACTCAGCTTCTGTTGTTGACAGTGCAACTGTAGGCTGCTTCTTAGAGTTCCAAGAAATAGCACCTCCTTGAAAAAGAAATACGTAGCCAGTCACAGAACGACGATCATATGGATCGCTGCCGTAATCCGCATCACAGTATCCATGCAGAATTAATTCATCATCCTGTCCGTTACGCTGAAACGATAACTCTTTATCGATAGTTCCTTTGAGATACCTAAGTATCCGTTTGACCGCAAGCCAATGTGGTTTCCCCGGGTTGCTGTTGAAACGGCTGACGCTGCTCACGGCAAACTGAATGTCTGGTCTTGACACTTGTGATAAAAATAGCAGCGATCCAACAGCTTCCTGATATGGCACCTTTGCCATTTCGTCTCGATCAGTTTGATTTTTAGGGCACATTTCTGTAGACAATTTCTGATTTATATCCGTAGGTGATGATAATGGATTGCAATCGGACATTCCAAAACGATTCAATATGTCTTGTACATATTTACTCTGGTTGATGGAAATCGAAGAACTCTTCCTATTAATTTTCATGCCCAGAACGTATTGTGCCTCCCCGATATCTTTCATCATAAATTTACTTCCAAGATGAATTTTCAAATTATCCTTGAGTGCCGTGTCATTCGAGAAAATAAGCACATCATCGACATAGATGGCCACAATCAAAATACGTTCATCTCGAATGATGGAGTATATACAAGCATCGGATTTCGCACGGGTCAATCCGAACATTTTCAATGCCTCATCCAACTTCTGGTTCCAAATTCGGCTTGCTTGCTTCAGGCCGTACAAGGACTTCTTTAGACGGCACACTCGGCCAGTACCATCGTCGAACATTTCAGGCTGTTTCATATATATCTCATCTGTAAGCTCACCGTGTAAGAAAGCCGTAACTGCATCCATTTGATCAATCATCAAATTATGCTTTGCAGCAATAGCTAGCAGATATCGTATGGATCCATATCGAACGACTGGTGAAAACGTTTCCTCATAGTCGATACCTTTCCGTTGGTTGCAGCCTTTGATTACAAGTCTGGCCTTGAATCGCTCAACATCGCCATTTGAATCGCATTTCGTTTTAAAAACCCACCGATTATTGATTGCCTTCCTTCCAGGCGGTAGACTTGTCAGCGTCCATGTCTCGTTTAAAATTAGTGAGTGAAATTCCTCATCCATCGCATTTTTCCAGTTAACAGCTTGACTGCTATCCAAAGCCTCACAAACAGAATCTGGGTCACTCATGACTAAGAAGGAACTTGGATTTAAACGAGTTGCGGGTCTTTCCGAAGTTAACGAATTTATGACTTGCCGCTCTAGGTAGTTAGACGGATGATAAGATGCATCATTCGGATCATCAATTGATTCATCATTCTCACAATCAGTAAATGAATCGTCATTGTATTCAGCGTTATCTCTCTGTGCGTCCACATCATTGACCGCCGTGGCAGTCGGTTGGACTGTTTCACTAGACGTATTCTCTGTCACATTCGAAGGAGTGGCTAATTTAGCTAATTCCTCCACTTCAATTTTATCTTCAACGAAAAAATAAAATTGACTTTCAATGAAGCTATAATTTGTCTTTGAAGAATTAATATCTTCAACAAATACCACATCACGGCTGATGATAATACCATTTGTCACCGGATTGAACAGACGATACGCTTTTTTGTTCAATTCATATCCGACCATAATACAATTTGTTGACTTCGGATCGAATTTCTTTCGACGTTCCTTTGGTATATGCGCCATAGCTTTGCTCCCGAAAACTCTCAAATGTGAAATATTTGGACACTTTCCAGTCCAAATTTCTTCAGGCGTCCTAATACTGTGGCCTATAGGAAGACGATTCACTAAATACGTCGCTGTACTAATAGCCTCTGCCCAAAATTTAGCGGATAATTTTGCGTCTATAATCATACATCTGGCCTTCTCGACGAGCGTACGGTTCATTCGTTCAGCCTTCCCGTTTTGCTGTGGCGTGTAAGCGACAGTCATCTGATGTACAATACCGCAATTTTCTAAATATTTTTTGAATTCAGTGCTATTATATTCGCCGCCGTTATCCGATCGAATGATTTTCAGCTTTTTTTCGGTTGCTCGTTCAGCCATCGTTTTGAAAATTTTAAATTTTTCAAATACCTCAGATTTACGCTTTATCGTGTATGTAAACGTCTTGCCACTGTAGTCATCGATAAATGTAACAAAGTAGAGAGCACCACCAAACGAATTCTCATACATTGGTCCACACACATCTGAGTGAACTAGCTGTAGAAAATCATTGCACTTGCTATTACTGCTGACGAATGGTTTCCTTGTATGCTTTCCTTGTACGCATATTTCGCAATGAGTGCGATGAATTTTGGACAATTGCATTCCTTTTATCATGGTACCTCCACTGAGACTGGACAGTTTATCATGACCGACGTGACCGAATCGTCTGTGCCACAAATCTTGTATATTGGTGCCGGTCGCCTTAAATGCACTTTCACTTTTGCACTGTACCAATTTATACATATTGTCTGACAAATTCGCCCGTCCAACAAGAACGCCATCCTTACGAATTTCACAACCATTCGTACTAAAATTCACCGTACAACCGTTCTTTGATAATTGAGAAACTGACAGTAAGTTTGTGCATAGATCGGGCACATAGAGAACATCTTTTACATTAACTGTCATCGACGATAACCTTCCGCGGTCAAGCTCCAATTTCAAATCCCCAACGCAATCAACAGGTAACGAATAATTATTCGCCACTTTTACAGCCTTCGTAGACGTCTCTGCTTTGCTTGTAAACCAGGATTTTTTATTTGTCATGTGCGCACTTGCGCCGGAATCGATAAAAAAGTCGTTGCCATCCATATGATTAGCTGCCAAACAAAGTAGACTAGTTGGCTCACTGCTTTGCTTTCTTTTTGTACAAAATTTTGCAATATGCCCGTAATTATTGCATTCAAAACATTTAACCTTCTTTTTAAACGTTTTGTTTGATGTAACATGTGATTCTTTTTGATCACCGTGACCACTGTTACCTTCATGGCTACGAAAATTGCCATTTTTGGTCCCACTTTGCTTCGTAAAAAGTACGTTTGAATTAACATTTGATATAGTTGAAGCTCCTTCGGCAGACACATGCTGCAGCAATTTTGTCTTCACAAAATCAGAAGAAATGGTAGTGCCACTACTTTCAATGGCCATAATCATCGGCTTATATTCTTCACTAAGTCCAGCCAGAAGAATTGTCGCGATCCATTCGTCGTCCACTTTGAGGCCTGTGCCTGACAATTTATGTGCCGTAGTGATTACCGTGTTGACGAATTGCTCCATTGAACTACAGTTGTTCAAGCGCGTGTTGATAATTGTGCGCAATAAACCCACTCTTCGCATGAGGCCACCGTCATCAAACGCAGCACATACATTTTTCCAAATTTCAGCGGCTGTCTTCGCTGACTGTATATGGCTATAATTAATCGGATCGATCATCAGAATTAATTTCGCCTTAGCTATACGTTCACCGTCACTTTTTTTTGTAACATCTGTTTCCTTTATATCATTTTCGACATATTGCCACAAATCAGCTAATTCTAGCGTTGCCCTGGCCGTAATTTTCCATACATCGAAGTTTTCACGGCCCTTTAGCCGCTCCAAAAATCCAATTTGGGGGAAAACACTTCCATTTGCCATTGTATGCAGCAAATATAGGATGCACGTTTGCACCAAAAAAACGTAAAATTAAGTTTCGTTGCCAGAATTTCTTCACGAAATTACTTCACACAATATTAAAAAAACTATGTTTTCATCGGCCCATAACCTGATGTAATATAAAAACGATAGTTTAAATCAAAAACGTTTTAATGAAAATTAAGGAAGGTGAGAAAACAAAACGGAATAATATATAAGACACAAAAGTCAATGAAACAGAGATTTCAATTATTGATTCGATATCATTTTTAACAATTACATGCTCAACCGTTATAAATATTCCTGAAACTATTATATCCCAAGAAATTTATTAATAAATAAATTGAAGTAAACTGTGAGTTGTGTTATGAATTTCGAACGCAAAACGCAACTTCTCACCATCAAATTGAACAATTTGAATTATCAGAACTGATAATTCAAATTGAAAAGTTTATAATTTTATTTAAGTTGTTGCCCATGTTGTTCGAAATTCGAAATTTCAAGAAGGAGCGAGAGGGTACGATTTCATCGGCTATTTCAATCTGTCATATCGTATAGAGAAATGAGCCGATGGGGTCTCCATTTATATAGCTCAGTGGCCAAACCTGATAAAAATGATCAAAATTAAATTTTAGTAAGCTTTCGGAAGGGGAAAAAAGCTTTGGGAAATGCTCCGGACATTTCTCAAAGATTTCGGTAAGAAAAATCCCACGGAACAGCGTCAACCTCGCCATATGGAAATCTGTCGGAAATCGAATGGATTTCTAGCCCGGCATTCCGACTATACAGGGTGTAACTAGTACTGAGGTTCAAACGAAAATGGGAGATAGAGGAACTTGTCCTGAGTAGAAAATCGTTCTACACATACTCCCGTTTTTGCACCGTTAAGGAGATAGCGCGATTTTAAGGACGAAGGATTTTCATCGTACCTGTGATCACTGTTTGATCTCTAACTTCTGTTGTACTTAGCGTAACGTAATAATTCTGGGCTCGTTGGAAAGGACACAAATCCTTCTTTCTAATTGCTATCAACTGTGTCAATCAGTGTTATACTTTTTGAGAAAATTTCATTTAAATGACACAAAAATAATAAAACATTAAAAAAAAATACAAAAAAGTCCTGTTTTCTGCAAGAAAGACCTGATTAACCACCAAATTTTAGTACATTTTCGGAAAGCCCATAAAATTTCACAATACATTTGATAACATAATTTTTTCATAGGTTGAATTGTAAAGGAGCGGGGCTAACAGTTATCAAGCACGTTCCCTTCAAGTAAATCTGGTTTAACACCCGTCATTCGCCGAAGGAGTATGATTAATAATAGTGAGGACGAAATAAAAGAGTTGAAGTATAGTTTATTAGGTTTATTTAGTTTATTACGTTTACAAATAATTTTCAACATGTCCGCCGTTGTGGAGCAAGCAGAAGTGGTATCGCCGACGAATGGCATTGGTGGCCACAGGTACCGAGTGTCGCCGTCATGGATGTTGTGTCTCCCGCCACGGCTGCAGTGTACCTCGTTCATGAAGGTTCCGATGAATGCTAATGAATATCCGACAACGGGGTACCGAGATCTGTCCGGATACCGTTCCCGGTAAACTCTTTCGGCTCGCCTAGCATTCCCGTCGCACAACCCATACACGAAGTGCATGTCTGCTATTCCTTCCGTTGTAAAAGACCTCCTATTGCTTGCCATGTTGCTCGTAATTATGTCTATGACATTCTGTTTGCTGCTGCTTCCTCCCGATGCTTTTATCGCAGAAAAATCTACGTAGGACGAAGTTATTCCTGTTCCTTAAGGGAGCAGGTAAACTCCACGCCCTACTTAAATGGATATTACTTAATTAACTTAAATGGATGTTAGTTAATTTACTTAAATTGACGCTATCTAATTAGTTGTCATATTTTTACTTACCTGTAACATAATTTCCACACATAAGAGCAATACGTGTGTTGTTAACATGGTTGCTCATTACTGCATCTGTTTTGCGGTAAATTCCATGTTTAGCAGTATTTCCAACATGTGCAGGGAACTCACTTGTTGTTGCAAATATGAAGAAATTCTTTTATCAAACGTATAGTGAAATTTTATGGGCTTTCCGAAAATGTACTAAAATTTGGTGGTTAATCAGGTCTTTCTTGCAGAAAACAGGACTTTTTTGTATTTTTTTTTAATTTTTTATTATTTTTGTGTCATTCAAATGAATTTTTCTCAAAAAGCATAACACTGATTGACACAGTTGATAGCAATTAGAAAGAAGAATTTGTTTCCTTTCCAACGAGCCCAGAATTATTACGTTACGCTAAGTACAACAGAAGTTAGAGATCAAACAGTGATCACAGGTACGATGAAAATCCTCCGTCCTTAAAATCGCGCTATCTCCTTAACGGTGCAAAAACGGGAGTATGTGTAGAACGATTTTCTACTCAGGACAAGTTCCTCTATCTCCCATTTTTGTTTGAACCTCAGTACTAGTTACACCCTGTATAAAGAACTTTCCATCGGAATTCTGACGGATTTCTGTGTTTTTGGTCTGCTGGGGTTTAATCGTTAACTGAAATTTTTTTTTTTTCTAAAGGTTTTACAAAAGGGTTCTTGATTGTTTTTGTTAAAAAAAATCAGCCCCCACATGACTCAGTTGAGTTTTTATTACTCAGCTCCAAAAAATATATGAACTTGTCAGGTTTTTTTTCCCCTGTTTCTTCCTCACTTCTCGCCCTTTTCAAAATAATTAGTCAACGCAAAACTGATTGAAGTCATAATAATGTTGTCTACATAAAATATAATTTATTCCTGATTTTCAGCAAAATGATGTTTATATTATCGTTCATTATATAAAATATATTTTTTTAACTTCCAGTATACTCAGAAGTATTAATATTCTACACAATTGCTAAAAAATCACTTTTATTATAAAATTAACTATAACAAAAGCGGTAAAAGAAGGTATTGTTAAAATAAAATTATTTAAAAGTATAAAAATATATAAAATGTTTATTAAAATACAACCTGATCGTGGTGAACTTCCTTCAATCAGTGACAGCGGCAGCAGCGCTGCATGGACTTAACAGATTTTTCCCTTGACTTCTTGGATTAACCAGGTTCTCTCCCTGCATGGGTAATTTTAAATACGCAATAGCTATGTACTAGACCGATTTTTCCCCTGGTTATGTTTGCTAGGGTATAGTTTATGATATTAGCAAACAGCTGGCATCAAAATCTCAAAAACGGAAAAAATGGACTTATCGTGTTTTTCCCATATGGTCTTCAAATGTATTTTGTTTGTTTTGTTGTGTGTTACGATTATTCTAGAACTTATTGTTATACCTTTGAAATAATCCTGGCTTTCGATAATCTTAGAGAAACCCACCTGTGTGGAAAATTGATTGAACTGCAGCAGATATTTATTAAATTTCAGCCTTTTTTTATTTCGCACTACGACCATTTGAAGATCGTGAAAACAGGTGCGTGAATACCTTCAGATGCAAAGTATGCAACTATATCGCGTTTCGCGAATGTTAAGTAGACGACTTGTAGCATAAGTAAAGCGAGCAAATTGCCTGTACTGTAGATGGAGCCGACTAATGGGAGGCGTCAAGTTTTCTTTATTTCACAATTCACATGGTGGTCACTTAGAGTGGAGGGTACTTAGTCAATGTACAGAATGTGATTGGCTCAACATCAAGTCCAATAGGAGTTTGCTACGTGCAATAAGCGGCTCAAAACTCAAATTAATGTCACTCTGTCTGCGAGCTGGGAGGAGAGCTTAGCATGCGAATGTGAAATCTGAACATATGTGAAATGTGATGCATGACTACTTTTGTGGAGTGGGCTCTCGCATGCGTACCGAGCCCCGCCAATGGACGTATGATTTGTCAAACGTAAACGAAAAATGTAAATTGGAATTTTAAACGGACTGGAATCGATTAGGTACGCATTTCTCATCGCTGGCGTCACAGGGCGGTAAGTGTACATTCGAGTAACTAGACTGCAGCTGAGTTAGCTTCAAATCGTAGTTAACAATTTAAAGGTGTGAGGTGATTTGTAGCTCAAGTTGGGTTGATTGGCTACGTCGGAAATATTTCGAATTAGTGAATGTGACACCCGAAGTATTTTCTAATTACATATTCAGTTTTTTTATTCACTTTCCCTAGTGAAGGTAGGTAGGCTTGATTTTAATGAGAGACAATTTAATAGCCTTTGAAAAGACGTTACTGTTGAGCTCATTGGCTTTCGGAGAAAAGAATGCCATGGGCTTATCAGTTGCGCACCGGGCCTCAGTAATGACGGTATAGCAGACTAAAAAAAGTTTACGAAAAATTCAGTCAAATTTTTTCTGTCAAAATAAACCTTGTACAGAGCAAATAAAATAATTATGCAAACAAAAATTTGACGATTACACCATCTGACAGAATTTGCCATGGAAAATAGTCATATATTTGACAAACTTGAAACTTGACATATTCTATGACTAGGGTTACAAGATATACATCATTCTCTACCTAGGGTTTGGCAGATACGTCTAATTCAGTCGTTTCTGCACTAGAAATAGCAATTTAACCTCACAAAAATCGCCTGTTTATGTACTAGTTCAACTGCACTCAAAGAAAAATACTTAGTAACATTGACTAAAAGTTTTTGTTGAATTTCAACAGTGCGGCTTTGTTATATTGATAATAATATGTCAGCAAAACAAAAAAAAATTATTCAGTTTCATAGATTTTTGTCAAATTGGTTAAAATTCGGCGAAATTCCAGTTCGTTTTTTTTAACAACACATGTATTATCGAAATGAAAAAATTTGCAATGTCCTCTCTTTCATATTGAAAAATATTTCTATCAAATAAACAATTTACGTTTTTATTTTAATAATAAAGTATTGTTAACGATTTTTTAAAAAAAAAAAATTGCTACCCTGAAAATTTTGTTTTTTACGTTTCATGACTAATAGACACGAAAAAAGAAAAAAAAAATTTCAGTCCGTCTGTGCGCCGTACGCCGTCCACAGTCCGCCGTACGCAAAACGTTTGAAAGCTTATAGCTCTCAAACTCTTTGAGCTATGAAGTAGAATTTTTTTTGACGCCTTCAAGTGCCAACCTTTTGGGTGATGGGGGTGTGAGGGGGAGGTGAGGGAAGCGTTTTAGACGAAAAATTTTGGTTCTAGATCTCAGTAACCGCTTAGGCTAGGAGGCTGAAACTTGGAATTCATATAGAATTTCGATAGTGGAATCATTTGCAAAATGCAAAATTGCTGCTATGGGTGTGGGGGGGGGGGGGGGGACATGCATCCGAAACGCTCGAAAGCCGAGATCGCAACATTCTAAAATCCATATCTCCTAAACGGGTAACGTCACGAATTTAAAACTAAATGAACATCTGTATGAATACTAGGAGAACAGATGAAAAACAAATTTTTGAGAGGGCGCAGTGGCGTACGGAGGTGATAAATAAAGTTTGCTGAAAGCAAAATTTTTAAGGGGCCGGTGGAGCATGGAAGTGGAGGGGATAAGAATTTTTCAAAAAAAATCGCGTCTCATATCTCAAGAACAGTGTAAGATAGATACTTAGAATTTTTACCAAAGGTAAGCCGAAGCAGCAGAAAAAAAATGTTGGATGTAAGGGTGGAAAAAGTTCCGATTTTTTTATCTCGAGATGCTAAAATCATGAAAAGCTGAAACTCAGTATTTAGATAGAACTATAGTAGTAGCATGTTGGAAAAATATAATTTCTTATAAGGGTAATGTGGTACGGGAGTGCAGGGTGTTTTTCCTAACTACAGAACGGCATGTATGTATGTATATGTAAATCTACTAGAAAAGTAATATTGAAAAAAAAAAACAAATATCCATTGGCGTTCGGAAGGGGGGCAAACAAAATAATCACTGAAAATGGAATGCATACATTTTCACGATTTTCGTCACATCTTTTAGGTCTTTCCAAATATTGAATTCAATTTTATACTTCGAATTCTTCATATAAATACCTAGAAAGCGTTTTCAAGATTTTTTGAAATTCGACCCCAAGGTGGTTTTCTTTTTTCAACCCCTAAGAGAGCTTAAACGGGTTGAACACGTTTTCACGAATTTCGTCATATCACTTAGGAGTGATAATACATCGGATTGGTTTTCACTTCCTCGGGCTTTCTTTATATATATCTAAAAGCTCATTTCAGGATTTTTGGGTATTCAACACCAAAGTGGGTGCAAGGGTGTTGCATATGTTTTCACAAATTCCTATATATTTCTTAGTTTTAATGAGATATCGAATTCATTTTTATTTCCTAAGGCTTCCAACATAATCGTCATATTTCTTAGGATTGATGAGATATCAGATTGGTTTTCACTCCACAGACTTTTTATATAATCGTCTAGACGCGCATTTCGGATTTCATGTAATGGCCCAAAACCAAATCACGAAAAACCTCCTAGTCACGTAACAACTGATATTATACTACGACTTAGACTTCGTCCCGGAGTATAACCCAATTACGTTATTCATATGTCACATAGTAACCTACACCGCGTCTCAAAGTTAAACATGTTCCGGACTTCTACCCAAAAATAATAAAGTTGCGCCCAGACTGTTGGCAGATTTTTTTTATATGGAAAAAGGAGTAGATCTACGAGTACTTTTGTAGTAAGGAAATATCGCTGATCCATGACATTTACAACTTGCTAAACATCTCATAAATGAATCGTATACTCTCATAAGTCATAAGATAAACTCTAATAGTAAGTCTTTAGCAGTGTCGCAAGCAGAAATTCTTTAGGGGGATGGATTTGAATAACGAATTCTGTTTGATACGATTCTACATTGGGTTATTATGAATTTTCGCGCTATTTTAAATGAGTATATGGCAAACCTACTTCGGTATAAAGTACGTTTGTCATATACAAACCTACTTCAGTATAAAGTAGGTTTGTCATATACAAATTAATAATTTCTGAAGTTATTGATGGGATCTTTTTTACCTTAAAGACTGGCGAAAAATTTAGTTACTTATTTGGACAAACTCCAAAGGTATAAAACTATCATTGCTCTGAGACTTTTATTCTTATTATTAGATGAACTTTAACTTAAAAAAATATTACAATGAGAAATCAGTTCTAAAGGCAAAATAATTATGAGATATAACAAGACTGTTTTGAATGGACCCACATAATAGGTTTGTTCGATTTCGATTCGATTAATCGATTATTTTTTCTAAAAAAATCAATTTTATCAATCGACATGAGTGATGTCGATTAATCGACATAATTGATTAGCTAACGTTAATTAATCGAATAAATTTCAACAGTAAAAAGATTCGATGTTCGACATTTTTGGCATTATTTTACTACGAAATTAGCTGCAATAGAAAAAAATGTGCAATCATGAAGAGATCCAGCAAAACACGTTTGGTAATAACAACCCAGCAAGCAAAACTTCGTTGAGAAAATTGCTTTATATGTCAAATTATGGGAATTATTTTACTCCTGCTGTTTCTTCCGGTCTCAAATTCGGAGCTGAATCGCCAACTCTAGCTAAAAGTAAGTACATCTACTTACTTTTTTAATACATCTACTTACTTTTATGCTTATCTTCTTACTTAGATAGATAGATTATAAATAGGGGTTGGTATGGTTAACCTCTATCACTGCAGCCACAGTTGGGCCTATTGTGACGTCCCCCGGATTGACAATGATTCCTCTTCAATCCCTGCGCTTTCGATGAAGCTTAGTATTTTGCGAAGAGGAATGGTTAGGAATTTTGATGGGTCCATGAAACCCTGACCGAAGTGATGAAGTCTTTTGTGAGCTAAACCCTCACATTCATACAGGATATGCTCTGGTGTTTCCTCTTCGTCATTGCATATTCTGCAAATTTTAGTCTCAGAGAGACCAATCCTATTGAGATGCTTCCTCATGTGACAATGTCTAGTCAGAGCTCCCACTAGGGTTCGGGTCTGGTATCTGCTTAATTTTAGATAATCAGATGTTCTTTTTTTCCGAATGTTTTGGCATAAAAAGCTTTGAGTGCCTGTTGCCCGGTGCCAAGTCCCAGTGAATGGCACTTTGCGATTTTTGCCCAATTCGGATGTTCATTCTGGCTGTGCTTAATGGTATCCAACAGAATGGAATCTCCTTACTTACTTACTTACTGGATACTTACTTACATATTGCTTTATTATTTTTTAATAATAAAGTATTGTGACCGACCTGACATTTCAAAAAAAGTTGCTACCCTGAAATCTTGTATTTTCACGTTTTAGGACTAGTAAACCCTAAAAACGCAAAAAAAATGTCCGTCTGTCCGCCGTATACGCCGTACGCCGTACGCAAAACCATTTGAAGGTGCGTAGCTCACAAACCACTTGAGATATTAAGTTGAAATTTTTATGGTGGGTGGAATGGGTGAACCCCTACGAGTGGTAGCGAGTGGTGGAAGTGTGATGAAGGAGGAGAGGGGAACGTTTTAGATGAAAAGTTGTGTTTTCTAGATCTCAGGAATCGCTTATGTTAGGATGCTGAAAGTTGGAACTTATGTAGAACTATGATAGTGGACCCATTTGCAAAAAAATGGTTAATAGAAGTCGTGGGGTGTGCGGGTGGGGTGGGGGGGGGGGGGGTGGAAACTCGTCCAAAACACTTGAAAGCTGGGATTGAAACATTCTAAAATCCATATCTCCTGAACGATTGCTGTCAGATGGCTAAAACTTTGTAGTTGTCTTAAGAGATACTAGGATATTAGAAAAGGGTTAACAATTTTAGATGATTTTGTAGGTGATTATGGGATTGACAACCAGGAGGCTATTTGGAAGGTTGTTTTTTAGGTTGTCAGTCGCATAGTAACGTACACCGCATCTCAGCATTAAACACGTTCTAACCATAAAATAATAAAGTTGCGCCCAGACTGTTGGCCGATTTCCTATTATATTGTGTTAATTATCAACGGAATCCATTGTATATACTCGTAGATACCAAAATCAACAAGAAAAGCATTTAAGTGAGAACTGTTCATTGAAAGGACATTATTGTTGAAGACTATAAATTACAAAAACTAGATAATGAATTTAGACTGTTAAGCAATTATTTGCAAACAATAATTTCAATGTAGAAAAACATATAGAAGTGTTTTGGCAAGATCTCTCCTGTGTCCAGATAGGTGATCAGAAGGCTTTTGTAACATTATGTTAATTAATTAATTAATATCTTGACCTTTCCACATTCATAACCAAAACCATGAACTTATTTGGAAATTTAACGGACATTTAACTCTACATGTAAGACAGTGAGGAGAATATAGAAAAATTCTTCATTACATACATATATTTAATGAATTGTTAAATATTACATAGCTTAGCGGCTGTTTAGAATGATTACAAGTGATTAGACTAGAACTGGCTTTACAACTTCAGTATTGAGTAAAATCTTTTTTTGGTTTCTACTTCATGAATTCCTTAGAACTAGTTAAATTTCTTTTTAGGGGAAAACTTTCAAAACCTAATAATTCAAGCCTTAAACCTAACTTAAGCTCTAAATTAATCTTCATATATATACTAATATGCATAATTTAATATCTTTTCTATGTACATTTACCGCTATATGTACGACAATATGTGTACGACAATACCAATGTTATACGTATAATGAACCTATATATTTCAAGTCAAATCTACCTATAAAGTCTACGTATGTGACACCCTGGGACCTACGAATTACTCGATTAATCGATTAATTGATTAGAAAGCATCAATTAATCGATTGATCTTAATCGAACATTTTAAAATAATCGATTTTGCAACAATCGGTTGTTGAGCAATCGATTCTCATCCCAACCACATAACATTAATTGTTTCATGAGATCCTACTTGTGATCTATGGGTCAATTTGGCCGGATATATTGATAAAGGGTTTTCCAATAGGGACTTGACAACTTTGAATTCAATTTGTGAACGCACCCTTTCACTAATCATCGAACTGTCACTGTCAATTTATTCAGTAAACTTAACATTTTTATCATGGTAAAGTACACGAAGGAACAACGTCTGCAAATTATAAAAATTTACTACAGAAATTCGGAGTCGGTGACCGCTACTTTAAGAGCGTTAACTCCGATTTTTGGTCGTAATTCTCGCCCTAGTAGACAGGCAGTAACAAGTTTAGTGCAAAAATTTGAGTCTACATATTCGTTGTGTGATGTTGCCGTGCCAGTGAGACAACGGGTTGGTCGAAGTGTCGAAAATATCGCTGCCGTTGAAACGTCCGTAGCAAATGATCCAAATCAGTCAATTCCACGGCGTTCTCAAGTGTTGGGCATCGCCCAGACCACGTTATGGCGAATTTTGCGTAAGGATCTTGGTTTACACCCATACAAGATCAAGCTGACTCAAGAATTGAAGCCGATGGACCATTTGAAGCGACGTACGTTCTCCGATTGGGCTCTGGAAAAGATGCGCCAAGATGATCAATTTCATCGCAAAATCATCTTCAGTGACGAAGCTCATTTTTGGCTCAGTGGGTTCGTCAATAAGCAAAATATGCGTTATTGGTCCGGTGAAAATCCACATGTGCTTCATGAAAGACCACTTCATCCACAAAAAATAACTGTTTGGTGCGGTTTGCATGCTGGCGGCGTCATAGGGCCATATTTTTTCGTCGACGATAATGATCGTCACGTTACTGTGAATGGTAATCGTTATCGCGCCATGATTACCGATTATTTTTGGCCCGAATTGGAAGATATGGACTTGGACAACATGTGGTTTCAACAGGACGGTGCCACAAGCCACACAGCACACGTTACAATCGATTTATTGAAGAGTAAGTTTGATGAGCGTGTTATCTCAAGAAATGGACCAGTCGATTGGCCGCCTCGTTCGTGCGATTTAACGCCTCTGGACTTTTTTCTTTGGGGCCACGTCAAGTCGTTGGTCTATGCCAACAAGCCGACGACGTTGGAAGAGCTCAGAGCCAACATTGAACACGAAATAGCAGCCATTTCGGCCGAAATGTGTGGCCGAGTCATCGAAAATTGGGTCCAACGAATCGACCGCTGCAAACGTGCCCGCGGTGGCCATATGAACGAAGTCGAGTTCCATTCATAAATGTTTTGATTGTACTTCAACCCGATAATAAAGTTTTTGAAATATCTCAAATGGTTTGCATTTTATTTTGAAAAAAAGTTGTCAAGTCCTTATTGGAAAACCCTTTATATTGAACAGTGTTCTCTGTGCTGTGGTTGATCGAATATAACATTTTTTAGGCGGAGTATCATACTTGGTAAGAATATTAGAAGCTGAAATATGTACGAGCTAATTCGGCGCATTTAACAAAACAAATTATTATAAATTATGAAAGCAATATGTCCGAAGCGCTTGTACTCGTAGGTTGGGATTGAAACATTCTAAAATCCAAATCCCCTGAACGGTTGATGGGCAAGTTATTTGACTGACGTTATTTTTTAGGCTGTCAGTCACATAGTAACCTACCTAGCAGTAAAGGCGTGCCGGACTTTTACCCAAAAAATAATAAAGTTGCGCCCAGACTGTTGGCAGATATTTATATAAGCCTGTATCACAGATTTTGTGGCAGATTTGGTCAGAGTACGATGATGGTGAAAAATGGAATTGTCCTGGAAATTTATTTAACTTAATTGAATTTAAATGAAACCATCTTTCATTTAGATGTGCATACGCTTGTCGTTACCTTTATTCTAGACTTGTGTGGAACTCCTTGCGATGCACAGCTTCCGCCTGTACAGGGCTTCATTACTGCCACTATCCAATTCGCAGTGATTGGATACCATGTAGCCATGTCACAGTATCCAACTAACGAACAGCATTTGCAATGTCAGATGTCAACTTGAGTAATGTAGGCAGGCCAAAAACGAACTCAACTTCTGTGCAATTATGTCATCGGGATCTTGACGTTCAACAACGTCTTAAGGAGTTTCTTATCTATCGAATTACCATCCGCGGATGAATGAAATCATCTCGAAAAGGAATTCGAGATCGTAAAGAACGCGCTCCTATTGTTGCCATTTTGGACCGATCTGCTTCGTCCAATCGGCCAATGAAAAATGTCCGCAACAGATCAACTGATCGCGGAATTGTTAAATGACGTCTTTGGCCAATGATTGTAATGTCTTGGTCGGGATCGGTCGTTCTGCCCAGCAGATATCGCTGCACATTGCCCGGGTACACTTAAATCAATTAAATGCAAATATGGTCAAGTAATCGGGCCAAGTGCGCATAAATCTAAGACAAAAGTTTTACGTTTTGTTAGAATAGAAGAGAAATCGTGTAACGTTGACTTTGTCTTTGGAAGATCATCTCGAGATCTTGGGAGTTTCTCCATAGACATGGACACTCCATGCACACACCATTCATACCGTAACGATGATTAATTGCTCGCAATTATAATTCTATTTATGGGCTGAGCCTTTTTGTTTGTCGAGTTAGGAGTGAGCGGATACGGCGCTGTACAACGAACGCACTGTCCATTATATTGTTGGCTACACTGTGATAAATGAGGCTCGAGGTTAGAGATAATTGTTGGTTCATACATTTGCTCGCGATTGATGGCCATGAAGCGCCTTGGAGTGATGCTGCGAGGCTTCTTCCCCCTTAATGAAATCGTGTAACTGAAATTTTCACTTCCAAGTTTGCATAAACGAGATAATTTTACATATATGCGATATTCTGCAGAGAGTCAGGTGTAATTTTATGCGCAATTTTCGAACAATTTATCTTAACAGGATTATGTCCGAGCTTTTTAATAAGTTTTGCCCAATTACGAACCGCTTTGGAAAGAATGCAAGAAGTCAATTAACATGGGAAATTATTCACATTTAGAGGGAAGTTAATGCAAAAGACGTTGCAATACGATCGTTGAATTGCATATTAAGTATGCCGCTCTACTAAAGTACCTATAAGTTTTTCGGGTAAAAAGATTTAACGGTGGCTCATTTTCATATTTCCAAGTTATTAACGTTATAAATACCTTAGACAGAGCGTTGAATCTCAGCATAAAACACGCAAAAAATAATAAAGTTGCGACCAGACTTAAGGCTTAAGGCTTCTACTTTCTTCTTTATTTTTTTAATTTCAATATAACATAGGAAGAAAATTATCGACATAACTCGTTCGGGGTTGAATAGCAAAAGATTTTGAAACCGATTTTTAGGCAATTAAATAGAAAGCCATTTAAAGTAAAAAACATTTCGTTAGCTCATCTGACCTAAGAGATACGTAGGAATTCGTAAAAATGAAATGACACACCTTCGGGGTTAAATATTAAAGAATCCTACTATTAATTACTTTATTATTTCAATAATACAGTATTGTGATCGAATTAAAAAAAAATTGCTACCCCAAAAAAATTTTCTTACGTTTCGTGATTAGTAGACACGAAAAAAGCAAAAAAAACTTCAGTCCGTCTGTCCGCCGTACGTCGACCGCTGTACGTTAAATTGTTTGAAAACCCTTAGCTTCCAAGCCCTTCGAGCTATTGAGTTAATTTTTTTTTGTGTGTAGATTGGGTGGTCAGTTTCAGTGGTCACTTTTATGGGGGAGGAGGTGTGAGGGGTGAGGAGGTGTGAGGGGGGAGAAGGTGTGAGGGGGGAGGAGCATTTTAGACGGAAAATTTTGTGTTTCTAGATCTCAGCAACCGTTTACGCAAGGGAAAAAAATTGTCAATATGGGTGAAGGGGTGTGGGAGTGGGGGAAAAACGAAACGCTTAAAAGTCGAGATTAAGACATTCTAAAATACATATTTCCTAAGCAGTTAATGTCACGAAATTGAAACTTAAAGACTATCTGTAGTATACTTGGAGAAAAGTCTAGAAGTATAATTTTGAGTGTGGAGAGCGGCGTACGGGGTGGGGGGGAACAACTTTAGCTTACGATATCTTACGAAACAATTAAGGTAAAAATTAAAATTCGGTACGTATAATCTCGTATCACATTGAAGGGTATGCTAAATGCAGTTGTAAATCGTCTTCTTAAATTCAATAGTGCTTTGAAACTTCTCCGTTGATTAACTTCAGTTATTTTTTAGAATATCGTTTAAATAATTGACTTTTGATTTTTAAATTGATTTGTTTCATTTAAATTTCAAATACAAATCCGCAAAATAAAAATTAAATTCACCAAAACAATTATAAACTTTTGTGATAAAATTTGACATCATGATTTAAAACATGAACCATAAAAATATAATTTAAACTTTTTAATATAATTTTATTGAGTAGAGTCGTTAATACATTCTGGTTAAAAATTTGCTTTAAGTTTAAATATTAAATCGTTGTTAATAATTATTTATTATTTTAATAGTTGGGATCTACTTGAACGTTTTATTCAGACTGAAAAATTGAGTTCAATTTTTATACTCTAGATGAAATCATATAGAGTATTATAAGTTTAATCCAGCCCAAAAGTTTGTAACGCATAGAACCAAGCCTCGGACGAAAAAAAGTTATATATTATTTTTTGTTTATTTGTGCCCAAAAACCTCAAATCCACTTGACGTCCATCCGTCCGTCCGTGAACGCGATAACTCAAGAACGCCTTCACCTAGGATCTTGAAATTTTGAATCTGGATGTTTGGTTGAATTTGTAAGGCTAAGTTCGTTAACGGGCAAAATTGTCCTACTCCTTCGTGTAGCTGCCATACAAAATGTCATTAAAACACGTGTTTAAGAATATAGGCCGATAACTTCAGAAGGGTTTAAGCTACGTCTTAGAAATTTTGTATGTGTTATTTTTCCAATAGTTGGAGCTAAATGCATGATTATAAAGAAAATCCTATAGTCCTTCGTGTAGCTGCCATACAAATATCCTGTCAAAATGTCTTCACTTAATTTACGGAACTCACTATAACTCAAGTAATCTTTTAGCTATGAATAGGAAATTTTGTACAAATTAGTTTTGAGTAAAAACGAAGTTCGAGTTTACTAAACAGCGAAATCCTTTTACTCCTTCTGGTAGCTGCCATACAAAATGTCTTTAAGACACGTGCTCAACAATATTTTTCGATAACTTTTGAACGCTTCAAGCTACGAATTTGAAATTTTTTACACGTTCAGTTTTAAATGATTCCAAGGAAAAGGATAAATATGTAAGAAATCGAGTGAGTCCTTCCTGCACCTCCCATGTGAAAAATGTCCTTCAAAAAGGACATTTTTTTTCGATGACTTACCCAGTTCAAGATATGAAATTAAGCACTGAATATTGTCTTTTAGTTTTGAGTAGCAATCTAATGGCAGTCCTTAATAAAGGACATACAACATGCACACACGTAATTCTACTTTATCCCCAAATACAATATAAATCGGAGTTCAGTATTCATCTAGAGTATTATACGATTGGCTTGCAGCCGATCGTGACTGCAGTATGTTTTTGAAAAAAAATGATTTCGTTGATGACTTTGATTGACTCTTAAATTCTACAAAGTCGTCTAAAACTCTAGCTGTATTGACAGTGCTGAAAATATTACTTAGTTAACGAGAAAATTTCAATTTCGTTAAACGCCGCTACAATATCTCAAGAACAGTTTGATAGATGCTTACAATTTTTATGGTAAAAATGGTTAACATTTCTAAGTAGGCCTAATAGACCCCTAGCAGAGAAATTTTTTTTGGAGGTGTGTGTGTAGGGGGGTGAGGGTGGAGGAGGGTGAAAAATAAATATTTTCGATTTTTATATCTCGAGAACCCATTTAAATGAATTTTCTCAAAAAGTATAACACTGATTGACACAGTTGATAGCAATTAGAAAGAAGAATTTGTGTCCTTTCTAACGAGCCCAGAATTATTACGTTACGCTAAGTACAGCAAAAGTTAGAGATCAAACAGTGATCACAGGTACGATGAAAATCCTTCGTCCTTAAAATCGCGCTATCTCCTTAACGGTGCAAAAACGGGAGTATGTGTAAAACGATTTTCTACTCAGGACAAGTTCCTCTATCTCCCATTTTCGTTTGAACCTCAGTACTAGTTACACCCTGTATATATATTTAAGTAGTATTTTTCCTTCAAGGATCTAAATAAATAAATAAATATTGGAAAGATATAATCTTTTCTAGGGGTAGTATGGTACTGGGGTGGAGGGTGTCTTTCCTATCTATAGAACGGCCTGTGCTACAAAGTTGAAACTTGGTGGGTGTATGTAGATCTACTAGAAAAGTAATTTAGATTAAAAAAAGATTTCAAATATCCATTGCCGTACTGTAGAGGGGCAAAAGAAATTATCAAAAAAATGGCATGTATATATTTTCACGAATTTCGTCATAATTCTTAGGTGTTCTTAAATATCGAATTAATTTTTATTCTACGAGAAAGTGTTTTAAAGATATTTCGGAATTCAACCGCTAAGTGGGTGTAAAGAGGTTGTATACATTTTCACGAATTCAGCCATATCCCTCAGGTAATTCATTTGTGCTTTTAACCGCTTCCCGAACTTTGACCCGAAAAATAATAAAGGTTCGCCCAAACAATTGGTTAATTTTTTTTAGAAGATATTAGCGATTTCAATAAGCTCTCGCTGTTATTTGTGAAAATGAATTCTTTATTTAAAAAAAAATTGGTAAATAGGATGTCATTGAAAGTATTTTTCATCGCTAGCGACTGCTGTCACCAATCTTTCTGATAGCATTTCAGTGTTTCCAATTAGGTTTTAACCAGTTTCGCAACATATGGCAGAGCGTTGTTATGCTGCAAAAATTACTTTGTGATGTCTCTCCCCGTACTGCGATCGTTTTTCCTTCAATACTTGGCTCAAACGTATCAATTTTAGTCGATAGCAATCTGCCGTGATGGTTTCGTCTGATTTAAGGAGCTCATAATACAATACACCCAACTAATGCCACCAAATACAGAGCATGAGTTTGAAATAATGAATATTCGGCTTTCATGTCGTTGTTGAGGCATGGCCAGGCTTATTCCACAATTTTCAATGATTCGGTTTATCACAGTGCATCCACTTTTTATCACCAGTAACGATACGATGAATAAAACCTTTCCTTTTCAGTCGTTAGAGTGTTAAGGACATTCGTCATGACCTTATGTGCTGGAGTTCTCCCGGCTATGCCGAGTCTGGGGGTGTGGCGTTCGCTGCGTCGGCAATGTCGCTGCCGACGTCTTTGCTGCAATGGCTCAAGTCGCAGCCGTCGTCTTTGCGGCGACGGCATTGTTTGCTGCCGTCGAGCCGCGTCGCCACCATTGCTAACTTGTACCTGTACTTGCCGGTGAGGGCTGACCGCAGAGTAGTGCGGTTGACCGCTGTGTTCAGTCGGCGAAGGACTGGCTGCCACTTTGATTTCTCGTCTTTATATAGGAATCGAGTCCTTCGATCTGTGATCCGATTTGTGAGTAGTGTTTTCGGCCTGAGTTGTTTGGCCGCAAAACCACTTCCTACAAGAGCAGCTGTTCACACGAGGAAAAAAACCCCGTTCAAACTCGCTTGGCTTCAATTCGTAGGGCACCCAATTCCATTGCTCTTGAATCATTCCTAATGCTTTTTTTAAACGTTTGGCAACTTGCAACTGTTGTGTGATAAAATCCTTATGATTCTGCAAGTTCATTTTGCGTCTGACATAGGTCTTCATCAAGTAATGCTTCCAATTCTTCGTCTCCAAACATTTTCGGTGCGCCAAAGTTTGATCATTTCTCGGTCGCCGCTTCCAATCAAAATCGCTTCAAAACAACTTTCGCGTTGAACTGACTTACACTTCACTGTATAGTAGAAACGGTCGTATGTCATCTTACTTCACCGTAGTCTGGCTGCAATTCTTGCCGTGCTTATATACTGCATATGTTGAGACGAGATCTTTCTCGCATATTCTGTGGTGTATGTGGAATGTAAAAACAACCGACAAGGGGAAAAGTGTTCGAGAAAAATTAACTTTGCAGAATTTTCCACGCCTTTCTCGTTGCCTATTGCAAGGTGGTCAATCGGATGTTTCTCTCCGCTTTTTATGTATTGGAAGGTTGTGGTTTTTCTCAATGAAAACTGATCGAGTTGTGCACGTTGTCAGGGTTGCATGTAACATTATGTTCTTGTTCAGTGTTGAAACCGCCGGTAGCAATTGATGTAATCCGAAGCTGATCTAGCCTTTTTGTGACCTGATTCCATTCAGCTCCCAACTTCCTTTTATTCTCTTAGTTTATAAATCTATCATAAATCGACACCTCAATGTCACAACAATGCTATTCAAATAACATCGATTAAAGTTTTCTTTTTATGATTTATTTATTATTATTATGCACCTCGCCGATGATGTAAAATCAAATGAAGCAGTTTAAAATGCGCTGTCGATTAAAGTAAAATTCATACAATTACATGTTTTGACCTACAGATGACTATGATCAAATCGAGTGGTTAGATGATACGCGGATAGAGATGTTGTTTTCCACAGGTAAATCATTCCGGTGCCTTGGATTCCCATTGCAATTAGAATCAATGGGTCCAGTATGTAAAATTATCCCGCGCCACGGTTCTGACCTTTTCGCTTCGGAGCTTTGCAGATGCTGTAAATGACACTCGCAAAGCGAGACACTTAGCGCCATAGATCACATAAAGCTGAGAAAATGCCGGGCTTGATGCGCGATTTCCCGGCTCAATTCGCTTGGTTGACCTTTGCATGATCAGCTTGGATCACATCGTCTCACGAAGCGATCACTCGTTATTTGTACTTTGATTGATTGCTTACAGTGATTTCAAGCGTTTTGTTTTATGCTCCAGGCTCAGGTTATGACTTATGCCAGCGTTGTTGATTTAGTTGGCCATGCAAACATACCGGGACACTGATCCCATGCTAAGAGATCTACGGGCTGAAGCTTGATGTTTTCTTCGACAGCAGTTTCTGCTCGTAGTGGCCAATCTTCGTCTATTAACGAGCCTTTGTGCAGCGTACAGTACAGTACAACTATTATCCGAAGCTTCTGGATGACGTGATGTTGTGATTTATTGGAGGCGTTTTGGACAATTTTTTTGGGGGGCTTCCAAACTGATTAATCGATTGTTTGAGTAATGATCGTGGCGTTTATGTCAAGAGATCAATCAATAAGCTTTTCCTTGATCGAATTTTGCACTTTAATTGATTTCACACTCTGAATTCGGTGATTTTGATGAATAGAAAGGTCATCGGATAAGATCACGTTACTCAGCCGGGGGTATCCCTGACGCTCATTAAGCGTCGCTATCCGATCGAATTTGAATACCGCGATCAATATATTCGTGTGAAAATATGTGCATCGGGTTAGTTAACGCTCATAATGCAAGGGAAAATGTGCATTGGCATTCAAGAACGGTCCATATCCAAGCAATCGCGGCTTGTTTCTGTATGGTAGACACATCTACCTTGCCTTAGATCCAAGAAGCACTGTCTGATGAACGTTTAAATTAAATCGGAGGCAAGATGAATGCCTCGAAATGGACTCTAAAGTAGTTCCTTTGAGGCTATCCGCGGAGCCGACCGGTGCTGTACATTGTACACAAATATCGATGCTGCGGCTTCAAATGCACAATTTTTGATTTTTTGATTTCTATCGAACATTTCACTGGATTTTCTTCTATAAATTGTCGGCTTCGGACAGCAACATAAAGTCCAGCCACATTGCCTCCGGTTGATCTATCAATAAATAAATATGCTGCACCAAGCCTAGATCTGTACTGGGCGATAAGAATCCAATGCAAGGCCGTATTTCATTTACGCGTTATATCTGTCGGTCGTACTATTTCCTTGGGTTTTAGCGAAAAATGTCCGTATCGCCATTGACGATCGCTTCGATCAGATATAAAATGTATACCTATATCGTGGCCGTTTAAGTATAATTTCGTAGATGAAATGGTGTTGGACGAAGACAGTAGTTGCCGTTAAGAAATTTTATTTTATCGATATGATGTCAGTTTTATTTCAGAGGATTTCCTGGCTAATTTCATAGAACACCACTGTAATTAGCAGTCTGATGTTTTAGATCGGTTCGATATGAACGAGTAGGTCTTAGCGATGGTTCAATTAATCGAAACGGATTTCGATGGTCCACCGTCGAAGTACCATCGATTCCCTTGATGATCTTATAATTTGGTTGCCCGATGGTTTCGGTGACCCGTTTGTTTCAACGGAGCGAACGATAGTTCACTCATTTTAATAGTTCGGTGATCCGATTGTTTCGATAGTTTGATGGTCCGATTACGATATCTTGTGAACCACTTATGCAGGAAAGATGAAATTTTAACTTGGCATGGGAATAAGCGAAATAAAATTATTTTGTTTGAAGTTTAGCTTGCTCGGAAGCGGAAGGATACCATTTGTTCTAAAAATCTCGTCCTGTGTCTGAAGAACTGTTAGAGATAGGACCGTTGGTTTCCCTGTGAATCAAAGGCAAATGTCGCTAAGTTCTCTACAGTTGTCTACGAATCTAATAAGCGATACCGCTAATGTTCAGTAAATCCTTCCAATTTTTTTCTGGTAAGTAAATGTCTGCTAATTCTTGGTATCATCAATCCAGATAACTTGGAAATGAATGATTGGCAAAGATACCGTGTGAGCAATTTGAAATTAAACACCTCTATCTAAACTTGAACGGAAGATATACCTACCTTGAATCGTGAATACTACGAAAGTTTCACGATCTTAAATAATTAACATTTTATTTTATATAAATCTATTTTATCGAATTTTCTATATGAAGCTCGTGGGGTGGGACCTCTATCGAGCGCGTCCTCAGGTGGCGGATAAAGGATCGATCATAGTTGTTTGGTGTGGGGGAAGACACGCAGCAAAGCAGCACATCTTGAGCACTCAGGCTACATGGCACATTGTAGTCGAATCTCCAGTCTCTACCCGAATTTTTTCGTTCTCCGTTCGAATTGCAAGTGCTCAGGTAGGGAGCGAGAACGGAGTTCTTCCATCCTCATAACATCAACCGTATACGTGCATTCTCGCAAAAGAGTTAGCTCAACACTCTAGAAGAAAATGTTCCGTGGTGTCGTCACTCTCGTCGCAACCTGTGCACATGGGATCGTCAATGATTCTTATTCTGACCACCTACCTTATTCCTAAATTTTATTAATGACCTTTTGTCGTCCACTCTCAATCCTATCTATAGCTTCGCAGATGATAGTACACTTGACAACACTTACAGCTTCAACTCGATTACAGAGGCACGCCAGTCTTCGGTACCCTCTCAACGTAATGAGTTAATTGGATCTTTAAACTCTGATCTCATCTCAATCCTGGAATGGGGCAGGGTCAACCGAGTAGAGTTTAATGCCTCAAAAACACAAGCCTGTCATCTTTCCCTTAAACACGACACGTCGGTGCCTGATCTTATTTTTGATGGTGTCGCATTGAACACTTCGGAGCATTTCCATCTTCTAGGAATGAACATCAATAAAAAACTTGATTGGAGTCAACACATTTATGATGTAGCTCTTGACGCCTCCAAGCGCCTAGGTTTCCTCCGAAGGTGCAAGAAATTTTTCACACCAGCAAAAATCGCAAAAATCTACAAGGCATATATCAGGCCCCGACTTGAGTACAATTCACATATCTGGGCAGGAGCACCCAAAACGTATCTCTCTTTGCTTGACCGTATTCAGAGATTTGCGTTCCGACTTATTGGAGACGATGCCATTCCGGCAACTATTGACTCCCTCGAACATCGTCGAAATGTCGGAGTACTCAGCATTTACTACAGATATTTCCACGGTCGCTGTAGTAATGAAATTAGTCGCCTTATACCTCCTTTAGTCCAGTTCCCACGTAATACTCGTTCAGCTTTACGCGCCCACGAGTATACGGTTGAGCCACAAAAATTTCGTATAGTGAAATTTAGACAGTCGTTTCTCTCTCGTACAACCAGAATGTGGAACACGTTGCCTTCGACCGTGTTTCCTAGCGGATATGACTTACAGTCTTTTAAACGTAGCATCCACCGATTGTTTTCCTCTGATCCCTCTTTCTTTTAATCCTATTTTTCATTTGTTTTATTTATTTATTTCTGTTTTCATTTTTATATTATATTAATTTTTTTTTTCCTCCTCATCCTATACTGACTGGACTGTACATACTGTATTAAAGGTTGACCCCTAAGTTCAGTTCGGTGCTATAAAAAAAAAAAAGGCCACAAGAGTTATGCCCTGTGAGGACAATGACCATGGTACCACATTTGAGAAGAAAAACAGCGGTTCGTCTACTTGGTTCCCCAACAAGGTTTCTAGTCTGCGCATTCCCAGAAGAAGCCGCCATCTCTCAATGTGTGATATACTCACCTATTCAGCAATGGCAGCCCTAACAGAGGCAACAGGCAGACCGAAAACCGGTTCTGGTCCAACCAAGACTGACTCCGATCTAGCCTTTGTTAATGCATCAGTTATTTCATTGCCATTTATACCGTGGTGGCCAGGAACCCATATGAGCTTTAACTCATTGAGTCTGCTAACAGAATTTAATCGTTCATTGTACTCACACCATCTTCGAAAATACGATTGGATTATCTAGGAACTGTAAAGCGGCCCGACTATCGCTGTAAATTCGCCCGCCTCTCCATCTGCAGTGCGGACTGCACTTCTTCCTACTGTGAATCCTTTTGAGCATAGAGGTCGAAGCCATTGCATCCGTAGGCATATCAAAGATGGAGTTTCTAGACAACTTTCGAGCCATTTCTCCATGACCAGTGCAGAGCTCTTCTCTCCACAGCCCTAATCTCATTAGTCTGTGTGTAGTTCTCATTCCCCTGCACAACAGTATCAAGCGGTGACAAATTGAGCAGTGCATTGAGTGACGCCCCGGCGTGATACGCAAGGCACCTGTTACACCAGTTGCAGTTTGGCAAGACTTGCTCTAATGTATAGACATTCGGACTTAGTCCAACAAACGACTGATGCATAAATTAGAATGGGTCTTATAATGGCCGAATAGAGACAATATACCATTGAAGGCCTAAGACTCCATGTTCTGCCAAAAGTTCTCTGGCACTGCCAGAATGTTACTAGCGCACGATTCGTTTTTGTATCTACATGTTCCTGCCAGAGAAGCTCTCCGCTTTCTCCGAGAGCTGTATGGATTCACACTTCAGAATTCGTAACACTAAACCGTCTTTCTTTTCCTAGTAACCAAGATGAAAACCAAGAACGAGGACAACCAGTTTTATATCTTTACATATTTGACATTGATGTCCTGCAAATTTTATGCATAATAAAAGGTGCTTTAAGTGTTTATACGATTCCTTCAAATGGACTGCATGCAAAAGAACTACTTTTAAACTCACTGTAGAGCCGTCTATGAACAATCACCACTCATCTGGTTTGTGATTAATATTGAGAGCATCCATCAACCCATTTACATTGTTACAGAATACCAAGCTACTGTCCATTTCAAAGAATGATAGATGATCTTTGTGGCATGTACGGAAAGTAGTTATGGCAACATCATCTTCCAAAAGGTTCCACTGTTGGAACTTCGATCCAAGAAGTTTTGATTTACTCTTCAATAGTTCTAGGTCTCTCCAGACAGTTCAATTCATCTTGGCTTATAATATGTTGTTGACGTTATGGACTACTGGGTGGAAAGTCAGGATCTGTTAATGACGATGGAATAGACTCTTCATCATATGTGCTCTCCTTAGTCCCTATTATCTGTGAAAAACGTTTTCGGGTGCTCTGGAATTGAAAGTTCGTCAATGAGTGGAATCGGACGCGTAACCGATGGTATGTCCGGATAGTTGACGAAACACCTTTTCCTGGTCCTACGGAAAGCATCATACAGAAATAGCCACCGATGATCTGATTCGACGGCTTTTGCAACACCAGAAAACCGCAAGGACCGTTTATGACCTTTTAGCCATCTTCATAGACCCAAATCACATATATGTGGAGCCCAGAATTTGAACTAATTTAAATGCAATAAAATCAATTATAATGCTCTTTTTCCCCAAATTAAATAATAGTTATCAGACTTATTTAATATGCTTTGTGTCCAAATCAGTTTCAGTTTTAAATTTATTGCATTAACAAGATTCACTCTTAAACGTAGCCTTTTTAAAGGCTCCACCGTGAAATTTATTTTTGAGCACACGTCACGTATCTCAAAAACCTGAACTAAAAAATAATTTTGATTGTCATATTTGTTTCAGCAACTCAAAATAAGTTTAAAAAAAGTTAATCTCATTTAACATGACTCTATTATAGCCCTACACAAAACTGATTACAAACTTTGAGCTGTCCATCTTTAGTGGCTCTTGAGTTATAAAAATCACAATAATTTCATTTATTTTCCTTCCCCCCTCTCATCAGCGCCACCCACGTTACAAATTTCTTTGTTTTTTCTCGATAAGGACTGATTGTGCCCAACTTTTGTTTAAATTGTATTTTCACTTCCAAAGATCCTATCTTCAATAGTTCTTGAGACATTGGGATCGATTTCCTTCAAAAACTATGTTTGCTCCCACTTCCGCATTCCACCGGTCTTTTCCAATAGTTTGTATTCAGAATACTCCCCTTATTCACCTACATCCTACATTAAATTTCCTTTATTATTGAGTAATTGATTCGTGAGAATCTAATTACAATCTCAAGTTGTTCACCTTTCACTCCGGCATGCCACTTGCTCCTCTAAAAATGACACTTCTGATGTATTTCAAGTGTGCCTTCAAAGAATTACCAAGTTTCGTATGACACGGTTAAGTAATACAAACCATTCAGGAGATATGCATTATAGAATGAATTGACTTAAGCTTTCGAGCTCCTTAGACACACGTTCCTTCGACGACTGTCCGTCTTGTCGTGGTGTTGGGGCTGAAAAGAGTTATGCCCGAAACCAAGAGATTATCAAACTCTCCCACCCTCTCCACTTCCCGTTATATCCCTTCACTCCACCTTTCTGGTCTGGATCAAGGTGTTGTACTACCAGTCCCGATGATCGACCAGGCTTGGGGCACTATGCAAATAGCCCAGTCGGGAACGGAGTATCCGAATACCTATCGGCCTCCGGATTAAATAGCCTTACCTGCACAATGCGGATCTCTGTGCAGATGGACCGGCACTCGTGGGAACGCAATGAAAAAACAAATTAAACAGAACAAAAAAACAGAGCCCGGATTTCTCAAAAAACCGGACGGAGAAATGGATGCATACGTATCCATCTCCTTTATCCCAGTAAGGTTATCTGCATAAACTGTGCAGGACACCAAACCTGATCGCCGCGAGGACTCTTGAAATAAAACCTGGCTCCAAAACCCGATCCAAGCGGACAATCTAAGTCCGGATCTTCAAGTAATCCGGCATGGGGCAACGAGCCGACAGGCACAGCCCGTCTAATGAGGACTTTGAACACCAAACCCGGTTTAAAAACACCCACCAAGACTTTGGACACCAGACCTGGTCTCGCCTCACATAAGGAGAGCAAGCCCCTTCACTCCCTTGCAAAAGGGGGTGAAGGGGCTAGTAGAGAAAAGGGAGCTCCCAAGCCCCCAAAAAGTACCAACACCGTTGCACTTGTACTTCTTGGGACGAGTAGCAATCAGCCTCCATGCTACACCGCTTCTTCCAAACAACTCTACGGAGAGCGAAAAACGGCCTTGGTTGTCCTGAAACGCTCTGGTAGCATACCAGAGGAACAGCGGACGGACTAAAAAAGGTCTCTTTTGACTGTGCTTTAAATCTGACCAGTGGGAACCATCCGGCACAGATCGCTGGACGAGTCGCCCGAGGCAGGGAAAGGGTCAAGACGGGCAATTCAAGCACCGCGGAATCCTTAAAGCCCTTCAACGAAATCCTGAAGGACTACCTTCCCTACACCTACAACCAGAAAAAAATATTAACTTAATATATCGGAGAGTTAAGATACGGATTGTATCTAAATCGGAAAAATCTTCTAATACCTTCAGAGAATTACCACACAAATATATTCGACCAATGAGTGCAAGGAAATGAGTGCTAAATATCAGTAATCTAGTGTGAGGGTTTTAGTCATAAAAGTGTCCCATAGAAATGTCCTGAAAAATTATGGTTTAGTATTATAATATAAATGCAGATAGATCTGAACATATCGTAATATTTTGAGAAATCGTTTGAAGATCACCGATGATGTTGCAGTAAGTAAGTCTGTACGAAGACGAAGGTAATTAATGGACTCGCAGTATTATGTTTCCTATCATGTTATAATTTCAAGGCAAAACTATTGCCAGAAGTTCCCTCCAGACTACATTTTGAAAAAAAAAATTATAATAAAACGCTGCTGGGATAGTCCCAATGCCAAACCCTTACAATAAAATTCGTTACTTGTATAAACATCAACGGAATGTGACATCCTTAAGAAGATATGCAGATGGTCAGTCCGTTGTCCAGATCATTGTGTATTCAGAAAAATCCAGTTTTTAATTTCTACGCAACGATTCTCACGATTTACACTTTTGGATTATTCCATTTAAAAAAAAAAAAGTTGCTGGACAAGCTCGGTAGGTTTTCAAAAATCAGTTCACAAAAGTCCTTTTAGCCGGCTGGACAATGTCCACTGAGATAATCAGTCCCAACGGGTATTGTATGTAAGATACCAGGACATCGTGACATGATCAGTTTTTCTTTTCTTTAAACTTTTCCTCGCCCCTTTATGTACGGCAGCGTAGAAGATCCGTTCAAATCCTTTTACGCAACTGACCATAAAAATCATTTCCCTTTCGGGACATATAAAACTGACCGTCAGCTCTTCATTTGAATATTTTCGACGATCGTCTGTGCATTAAAATTTTCTTTAAGGTACCTATTCAATCACACTTTGCATAATAAGAAGGGTTGTCAGTTTTTTAAAAGGGTGATATTTTATAAGAAAAAAATGGCCATCGTAATTATTTTTCAAATAGGACTAAAGGGGTTGCTTTGGGTGTACTATGAGATGAACAAAACTAGTTTATGAATTTTTTGTTGATGTACCAGAATAAAACTGATTAATAACTGAAATGTGATTTATGGTGATTTTAACTTGAAAACGTTTGTAATAACAGTGATTAGCAGTAAATCAGCTTGGATTTTACAAAAACTTCTTCAAATTTGCTTCTATGGTAGCTAACCATAAAAAAATTCCATTATTAAAAATTGGGAAAAAAATAAAATTGCTGTTGGCGGGATTCTATGCCCTGAGCGTTGAGGTTTATATATTGTTACGTGTAAGCCTGGCCACCGCGCAAACGCGCAACTCGATCGTTTCACATAATGGAAACAGTAACAACCGAATACCTAGTTGAAAAATAACCTAATCAGAAATAAGGCGAAACAGCACGGTTGTATCTCTCTTCTTATCGAATGCTCTCCAATGTACTCAAAGTCGAAAGATCTCAAGCTTACTTGAACCTTCTACATACACCACTGAACGAAGATCAAAATCAAAAGCTCTAAAGCTTTCTAGAACAATCCACACGCATCGAACATTCAAGTACATCCTAGACTGCAACTGGCTAGTATATAAGCAGGTGAAGCTTTCAGCGAAGATACAGTAATTTTTATTACGTCGACTGTGACAGCCAGCGTGTATACGCGACCGTGTTGAGAGAGAACAAAAGTGAACGAGTCAAGCGATATATGGTATAAGCGGGCGGTATTGCCATACAGTGCGAATTATTGTGCGAATAGAATTTAAAGTGCGATTAATAAATAATCACTTATTTTTATTTTAACCGAATTATGTTTTACTTGAAATCCCGGCGAACCCCCAGCTCGCAACAATATTCTAACGGACAACCAAAAATTCTACCAAATTGGTTGAAATATTAGGTGATCTTTAGTGCCACCTACCTTAAGTATAAGGATGCGATGGCAAGAATTTTGATCTAATATAAGTCGCAGATAATAAAATAGGTTTCGATATCGCTATATAGAATAATTCTCAGCAATACCACCAGCTGTAAGGGTGTTTCGGATTTAGGCATGATACACTCTCTGATGAGTCTATGCCATCCGATGACGAAACAGCTCCTTCGGACCCAGTCCAACACAGTCTTATAAAAAACTGGTCTATCCAGTGAAGGTTTTCCAACTGTCATGCCCAAAGGGACAGCGATTAATCAACAGTTGGGGATTTCGTGTTGGGTTTTCACTCCACTGACTCCGAAAAAAAACAAAAACTTCTTCATTGTTATTATACTTTATTATTTATCTTAGCATAAGTTTCGGAATTCAATTCAAAAAATCATAAAGTGCGCCCAGACTATTAGTGGGTTAGGGTTATTGAAGACAAGAAACTCAGCTGGAAATTGAATCTGGAAGAACGCGTTAAGATAGCGTACAACGCATTTTACACATATGGAAAGATGTTTGGAAACAGGTGAGGTCCCCAACCAAAATTAATGCACTGGAGGTTATGTCATAATAAGACCAGTCTTATCCTCTGGCGGGATAGTATGGTGAGAAACGACAAGAAAGTCGTTGTATCTAAGGAAACTGACAACAGAACAGCGTTTAGCATGTATCGGGGTCACTAGCACTCTCAGAACCACACTCAGGGCAGTACTGGAAACTATCATCCATCTGCTACCAATGGACATATGCAGCAAAAGTATAGCTGCGAAACTCGCTCTTAGATTCAAGGAATTAGGTACATGGAGAGTTAGACCTGTTGGTACGAAATCAATAGAGAGATCGACTACATTATGCCGGAAAGGGGTTTCGGTAGGCAAAATTTCTGTTAAGATCCCACACAGGGACGACTGAAATGAAAAACGCTACCTCGACAATAGAACCGCAAAAAAGTTCACCGATAGTTCGAAAGTCATTTTTGGTACAGGCGCGGAGGTGTTCTCAAAGGAACTCGAGATTCACGAGTCCTACAGGCTAATGCCAGTGTGTTTAAAGCGGAAAACTTTGCAACACATCATTATTTGCATTGACAGCTAAGTGGCCATCAAGGCCCTTAGTTTGAACACAACACGATCCAAACTAGTTAGTCGAGGTCGTGCTGTTCTTAACTCTATCGGTACACGGCACAATATTACCCTCTGAGCGGTGCCAAGCTACTGTGGAATCCAGGGGAACGAGCTAGCCGATGAACTCTCTCGAGACGGTTCCAGCCTAAGCTCACTAGTGGAAGACCAGCACATTGCTATTTCCATTAGATCCATAAAACAGTCTATCTACTCACTATGCTTACAGGCACTAGATGGTCAAACCTAATCACATGCTCCATATTAAGAACTCTTTGGCCTGAATATTATCACGGGAAAAGCAAGTTTGCCTTGGACCTGAGCAGGAAAGATGCTAGCATACTAATTGGAGTACTCACAGGAGACTGCCTGATCGGTAGACACGCTTGACGACTGGATGTCGAGGCGAATGGTCTTCGTCGTAGCTGCGGTGACCCAGAAGTTCAAGAGTCAATCTTCCACGACTTATACGAGGGTCCAGCCCTATCGGGAACGAGAAGACGGAACCTCGGTGCATATTTCCTCGATGACTTTAGCAATATCGATAAGGGGCCTACGTAACATAGCAAATTTTATAAAAATCTACGAAATGGATTTAGGTTCCATGAGTAATCACCATGAGCAGAACGGACGAACACAGACGTCTAGGTGAAAGAGGTTGATGGCATCACCACTCCACCTACCATACTATAGTAGAAAACAACTCTATATCTCATTAGATATAAGTGATATGTCGGAATCCATAAAAGCATATACAATCACTTCTCACCACCTAAGGGGTTGAATATCGCCAGACCATGAAAGTAATTTTCAGATCGTTATGAAGCTCATAGAAGTTAAAGCCAAGTCGATCTTATTAAACCTAACAGATTTGTCGCAATTCGTGAAAACTTGAACAATACCTTACACCTCCTAGGAGGTTGAATATCGGAAAATTCTTAAAAGGGTTTCCCCGATTATATTTAAAGCCTAAAGAAGTCAAAGCAAATTCGATATCTCATTTGACCTAAAAAATATATCGAAATTCGTGAAAATGTATACAACCATTTTAAACCTTCTCAGGATTTCAATATCAAAAAATGGAAAAAAATTTTTGGCGCTTATATGAAGAGTCCCAAGAAGTTGCGCAAATGGTAAGACGAAATTCGTGAAAATATAGAAAAAACCCTTTTTACGGAAATACCAAATGTTTGTCTTTGTCTAGGCGCCTAGTCTCCCTTAAGATAACTATAAAGTTTCAACCTTCTGACATCAACCGTTGAAGAGATATAGATTTTATTATGTTTCGGTTACTGGTTTCGAGCGTTTTGGACGCATTGTGCAAATAGTTCCACTATTTTAGTTCAACATGTGCTGAAGGTACTATGTAGTCCGAGCAGAGTACTGATTTTCTGGGTGTCAGGGCATAGTAATATACATACTAGGGAATTAAAGAGCGGATGAGCTTGTGAGATCGGGATCGGCATCGAATGGTAGAGTTGAGGAGGATGTTTGTCCATCGATATGCGGCATCAAAGCGTAAATTGGTGATCGTGCTATTAAGGCGGCCAACTCTAGGTGGGCAGGTCTGACAAGCTGCAGGATTTCTAAAGCCCTGTGACCCGAGCTGGATAGTCAAAAAACTTGGAATATATTAACTTGGGATAGAGGAAGGCTGCGACTGCTCCTCGGAGCACTGACGGAACACTGTATGCTGAAGAGACACGCTATGCGGCTAGTGGTAGCGGAGACGGACATGTGCAAGTTCTGCCATGATTTGTACGCTGTGGAGGACATCACTCACATCTTGTGTGAATGCCCAGGGATCGCTAGAAGGCGATTGAGATGGCTAGGTAGTCTTTTCTTCGATAACATCGATGATTTGAGGTCGTTAGGGGATGACAAACTGGTCAGGTTCTGCAGGGAATTGGAGTGTTTTTGAGGGGATGGAACAACCCGCGAGAATCTGAAGGGATCGCAATGGGCCCTTATGGCGCCTAGTGGGTGGTTCTAACGCTGCGCCCCTTCTTAAACCTAAACCTAACCTAGTTGAAATAAGTTCGAAGTTCCAGCCTCCTAGCATAAGCGGTTCATGACATGTCGAAAACAAAATTTTTCCTCCGAAACGCTCTCCCCACCTCCCCACTCAGTCTGAACACCCTGTAGTAGGCTTGCGCATTTTAGTTCACCATAGTGAGCGATCATTTCGAATTCGAAATAAAACGAACTAGTTCGTTATTTTAGTTCGTAGTTCATTACTTCAGGAGAGTTCAGTGATGAGTAGTCGTAGTTCGAAGACAGTATATCTAGTAGAAGATGATGAGCCAAAAAAAGGTCAGTAGATCTAGTAGAAGATGATGAGCAAAAAAAAAAGACACTAGATCAAGTATAGTATATTGTCTCACAGAGTTCCGAACGGCAATGAAAAACGAACTTGGAGCGGGACTGACTGCGAACTAGTTCGTTCATTTTAGTTATGGGAACGCTCTTCTGAACTAGTTCGTTCGCGAACTACACAAGCCTATTTTGTAGCAGTTCATCAAATCTATCCACCTGCAAACTTTTAACTTTAAATCTCAACGGAACCAGAAGCTACGCGCCATCAAACGCTTTTGCGTACGGCGAAGAGGCGGACAATATTTGCTTTTTTGTGGTTCACTAGTCCTAAAACATGAAAATACAAAATTCCGGGGTAGCAATTCTTTTTGAAATTTCAGGTCGATCACAAGACTTTGTTATTAAAAAAATAATGGATTTACGCGACAATGAATTGTTTAACTTTTCATTTCCTGTTTTAAAAAAACACAAACAGCTCTTCTCGGCAGAGGATAACCTCTGCAAGTCGTCTGTGACAAATCCCAAAGTCATCTGTGAAGAATCTCATTAATACAACATTTATTCTTCAAAGTGTCGCAGCTAGAACGTCGCTTCATGTGTGTTCTACAAACGGGAGATTACTTAATGCGCTAGATCAGAGCCCCGGTAAATGCTTTTAATATTACAAAAAAAACCGGCGCACAATCTTAGTTATGTATTGTTGTTGAAGTTGCGCAATCGGCAATCAATTTTCGCTTCAAATAAGGAGTGTTAGCTCCTATTTACGACCCACTATTGGTGCTTGTAAAAAACTTAATTATAGAGAATTGGCTTCCACAATCTTTTCCTGTAGATTACATTTTTCATTAACCTACAGATTTTCACACGCAAGCACAAAGTCAATTTAGATATGAAATGGTGTTAGAATAGATTTAATTATTTTTTATGAGTTCACAACTAGTGATTTGTAATAATTAAAATTAAATGTTCAACATATCAAATTCAGGGACTGCGACACACTTTAAGACCGATTCAATGCGTTACTAACAAACTGCAACGTATACTTTCAAAAATGGCTGATTGCGATAATGAGAACTGGTCCTGTTGCCTGCTCTCCTGAAGAAATCGATCACCAAAGAAAATATTAATCAATTAGCGAATTCGCTAATTGGGCGTAAACTAAAATTAATTGGTTATCGATATTCGAAATAAAACTACCTAGGCACAATAAAATACATGAAAGGTGCGGTCGTCGTCGTGGAAATTTCGCCGTAGAAACTTCCCAGCGTCTTAACGAGTGAAAAATCCGCCGATAGTCTCGAGTAAGCGACCGAATAAATCTCAGGATCGAGACAGAGGAACATGGAAATCAGTTCACCAATTACAACGGAAAAATTCAAATAGCGACTTTCTACAGCAAGTAAATGGCGTGTGCGGAAATTTGTAGCGTTCGCTAAGGAGGGCGGTGCGGCGCGGCATTTCAAAAACAACCCGTAAAACATAAAAGCTAAAAAGTTAAAAATCAAATTCAAACGACATCGTTCGGGTGAGAAAGGTGGTAAGAAGACCGGATACGCACTCCTCGCAGTCGCAGCCGATCCAAGTATCCACTGAGCTAAGACCAGCGGTGGACCTTTTCACCTGAGTATTGGCTTAATCCGAAATTAATTGAGCCGCGGCACGCAACTCGCGTCGCTTGCGACTGTCTATTTTGATAAATTGCACCGAAAACGGGCGATTTTTTTTTCGCGAAATTGATTCCTTTGTCCCCCGGCAGCCGCAGTCGGCGTTAAAACGTCTTGGCAGTTGCAAACGCTGCATATTACCGCCAGCCTACCGCTAGCAACGATACGGACACCACTCACCTGGGTCTCTGGATTCGCTGTACTGGATTACCTGTGATATTATTGGCATTAAGCTGAGCTCCGATCAGCTCGGTACTCGTATACTTTGTATAGGCCTACACTGGGGCTCGTGTTTCGTATGCGACGACGACGGCGGATTATTGGTACAAATCTTTGCATGTCGGAAACGGCCTAAGAGTTGTACTGGAAAGGTGCGTGAGTGGCCTGTCTTGTGATACAAGCAGATACAACCGATTGGAACTGTAACTAGTGGGGCCGACATAACTTTGGCGAAGGCTGAAAGGAATTTTCCTCAACATTGTTCACAAGCATACCAATATGATCCGACAGGATATGTCGCGGCCGGGGAATTCACCGATAACATTACCTTAATGTAGGTATTTCAGTTTTAGCAAAATGTCATGTTATGAATAATAGGATGTCATGTTCTCAAGAATTTACACTCCTGTCTTGGTTCACAAAAGGTGAATACGGCGTTAAAGAATAATCAAATTCTTAAAAAAGAACAAGTTTGTAAGTATCTGTGATCGATTCGATAATATTTCAATAAAACGGCTAAACAACAGATAATAAATTTACTACTCTTTTTTAATAAATAATTTATCCCAAACCATTTTTATTAAATTCGGCTGTCCCATTTTAAAACCCAGTAAGTGCTTTTTAGAAAATTTTAAACAGGGGTCTGAAAACCTATTTCATTTCAGCCCTTAAAAATAATATTAATAATTCGATATATAAAGAACCTTCAAGATAACCCTGGGGAGCAGTCCCCACCATATCGGGATGGCAAGATTTATTTATGAGGGCTGACTAATAGGGACTTTTTGGGTACACCTTTAAAATTCTCTAAAAATCACTTACTTGTTTTTGAAATGGGACAGCGAATTTGAGCCGTACAGAATTAAGAAAACCATTATTTCGAACCTGACCAGTATTTAAAATATCACAACTTTTAAAATTTCAAAAACCTATAGTACACTTTAAGAAAAAGCCAGGAAATTCTTCAACAAATAAAACTGACTACATACCAAAAATCGGCCAACAGTCTGGGCGCAACTTTATTATTTTTAGGGTCAAAGTTCGGGAGCGGTAAAAGTCGGAGTGTATCATGAGTTGCTTCGAGATTTTTAGATTTCTTATGGAAAATTAATTTTGTTCTTAATATAAAAATATTTAAAATAGAGATTTTTAGCCGATTAAACATTGAAAAAGTCCGTGTAGACTATTCGAATTTCACATAGAAGCAAAAACGAATTTGTTGCCTTATCAGAATTAAGAGATATGACCAATTGTTAAAACGTATACAAACCTATTACTTCCACTTGGGGTTTGAATTTCGAAAAAATTGTGAAACAGGTTTTTAGACGATTTCATAAGAAGCAACCTGATATCTCATGAGACAAGACGGATTTTGAAAAATTTCTGAAAACGTAAGCAAACCCTTCACACCTCTTTGGTTATGGAAATTCGAAAAATCGTGAATTGGTTGGCCGTAATAATCAATTTTATATCTTATCAGAACTAAGGGATGGTAAAAATTGTGAAAACATATACAAACCCTTGGGGGTTGAATATCAAAAAATTGAGAAATGGGTGTGTAGGCGATTATATAAAAAGTCTGTGGAAATAAAAAGCGATCTAATATCTCATCGAACCTAAGAAATATGTCGAAGCTTTGAAAAGCATACAACCTCCTTACACCTCTTTGGATTGAATATCTAAAATACTGAAATTGACTTTTTGGCTTTTTTACATAGGAAACCTTAGGAAGTAAAAATAAATTCGATATATCACCAGATATGCAACCTCCTTACACCCACTTGGGGGTTGAATGTTCAAAAATCCTGAAAAGAGTTAATAAATAAATATGAAGACGGCACGAGAAAGTAGGAACCAATTCAATTTCTTATCACTTCTAAAAGAAATGACGGAACTCGTGAAAACGTGTGAAGGTGGAAAAAGGAAAAAAGTTAAAAACAAGTTTTAGGCGATTATTACGCAAGCCCATGAATATGAAAAGATATTCAATATCTGATAAGACGTGTGGATATAGTAGAATTCGTGAAAAAGTTTACAACCCCCTTTGCACCTCCTTAAAGGACGAATTTTAAAAAATCCTGAAAACACTTTCTAGGTATTTATATGAAGAATCCATAGAATAAAAATGAATTCAATATTTGAGAAGACCTAATAGATATGACGAAAACAGTGAAAATATATGCATTCCATTTCCACTGATCATTTTTTTTGCCCCCCCCCCCTCCGAACGCCAATGGATATTTGAAATTTTTTTTTATCTAAATTAGTTTTCTAGTTGATTTACATAAACGTACCGAGTTTCAACTTTGTAGCATAAGCCGTTCTATAGATAGGAAAAACACCCCCCACCCCCGTACCATACTACCCCTATAAAAAATTATATTTTTCAAAGATGCTACTAATATAGCTCTATCTAAATACCAAGTTTCAGCTTTATATCATTATAGGTTCTCGAGATAGAAAAATCGGAACTTTTTCCTTTTCACCCTCCCCCACCCTCACCCTTTACACCCAAACTTCCAAAATTGTTTTCTACTAGGGGTCTATTAGACCTACTTCTGGTAAAAAATTTAGGCATCTATCTTACACCGTTCTTGAGATATGAGACGTGATTTTTTAGAAAAATTCTTATCCCCTCCACTTTCAGGCTCCACCGCCCCCTTAAAAAATTTTAATTTCAGCAAACTTCATTTGTCAACCTTTATACAGAAACCAAATTTTATTTATCTAGTGCAATTGGTTCGTAAGATATCGCAATCTAAAGTTTTTCACCCCCCACTCCCGTACGCCACTACCCCCACTCAAATTTTTGTTTCCGATGTATTCTCCTAGTATACCTACAGATATCCATTAATTTTCAATTTTGTGACATTAACCGTTTAGGAGATATGGATTTTAGAAAGTGTCGATCTCACCTTTTTTGCGTTTCGGACGCATTATTTTTCACCCCACTCCCAAACCCCTTCACCTATATCTGCAATTTTTTTGCAAATGGGTCCACTACTGAAACTCTATATAAATTTCAAATTTCAGCTTCCTAGCATAAGTGGTTGCTGAGATCTAGAAACCAAAATTTTCCGTCTAAAACACTTCCCCCTCCTCCCCCTTCACACCCCCACTCCTACAAATTTGGCCACTTCAAGGGGCTTACCCATTCTATTCATAAAAAAAATTTCAATTTAATAGCTCAAAGGGTTTGGGAGCTACGAGCCTTCAAACGATTTTGCGTACAGCGGTCGACGTACGGCGTACGGCGTACGGCGTACGGCGTACGGCGTACGGCGGACAGACGGACTGAAATTTTTTTTTGCTTTTTTCGTGTCTACTCGTCATGAAACGTGAAAAAAAAAATTTTGAGGTTAGCAAATTTTTTTTTTTTAAAAATCGAAAACAATACTGTATTATTAAAATAATAAAGTAAAATCTGCCAACAGTCTGGGCGCAACTTTATTATTTTATGGGAAGAAGTCCGAAACGTGTTTAATGATGAGATACGGTGTTGGGTACTATGCGACTGACAACCTAAAAAATAACGTTCCAAATAGCCTCCTGTTTTTTTAGGTTGTCAGTCGCATTCTAGGATGTCTCCATAGTGGCTCTATATAATCCTAAATTTTTAGCTTTCTATTCATTATGGTTTTCGAGAAATAAAAATCAGAATGTTTTCCTTTCTACCCCCTTTCACCATCACCCCCAACACCCACACCACCAAAATTTTTTTCTCTACTAGAAGTTTACCGACCGCAACTCCTGTAAAATTTTCAAGATCATATCTGATACGGTTTCTGAGATATAAAAATGACATATTTTGAGAAATTGCTATCCCCCACTTTCGTGCTCCACCTCCCCCCTCAAAAAATTTTGTTTTGGTAGACTCCTCTTGTTATCCCATATACAGAAACTAAATTTTATCTTCCTGGTGTAATTGGTTCGGAAGATATTGTAATCCAAAGTTTTTCACCCCCCACCCCCACACCCCACCTCCCAACTTAAAATTTTTAGCCCTTGTCTAATCTTGAAGTATCCCTAAGGACAACAACAAAGTTTCAATCTTCTGACGTTAATGGTTCAGGAGATATCGATTTTAGAATGTTTCAATCCCGGCTTTCATGCGTTAAAGACTCATTGTTTTCCCCCCCACTTCAACACCCCTTAACCAATATCGACCATTTTTTTGCAATTGAGTCCATTATCATAGTACTACATAAGTTCAAAGTTTCAGCCTCCTAGCATAAGTGGTTCCTGAGATCTAGAAACCAAAATTTTTCATCTAAAACGCTCCCCTCTCCTCTCCCCTTGTACCCCCACCCCTCAAAAATATATATATAGTCATAGGGGTTCACCCAATCTACCCACCGCAAAAATTTCAATTTAATATCTCAACGGGTTTGGGAGCTACGCGCTTTCAAACGATTTTGCGTACGGCGTACGGAGGACGGCGGACGGCGGACGGCGTACGGCGGACGGCGGAAGGCGGACGGCGGACGGCGTACGGCGTCTACGGCGGACTGACGGACATTTTTTTTTTTTTGCTTTTTTAGGGTTTACTAGTCCTAAAACGTGTAAATACAAAATTTCAGGGTAGCAAACTTTTTTGAAATTTCAGGTCGATCACAATACTTTATTATTAAAAAATAATAAAGTAAAATAAAAAACACTAACAATACAAAATATTACTAAGTTTAAAAACTTATTAAAGACATAAATTAACAGCTTAACCGTATGTAACTTTTATACTGCTTTCTGTCTAGATGTAAAATTAAATAATGAAAAATTCATTTTTCAAATAAAATGTATTTAAGGGCTCATATACCCCTGAAATTTTAAAAAAATTTATTTTTTTTTTTACTGATTTTTATTTTTTATACTTTTAAGAATTAAAAAAAAAATTTGAATTTAGAAAATTCCACTCCACTACAAAGTTATAGCAATAAATGTCACCAAACATCGGTTTGGAACGGCTTCCTGGCTAATTGCCGCGCCACTCTCAACAGCAGCGTTTAGCATTTATTTTTTCGTAAAAGCTGGGTTTCATAGAAAACAAGGTCATTTATAGGACCATCTGTGAAAAACACGAAGATACAAGAGGAAGAAGGTGTACAGTACGAAGCTGGAATGGGAGACTAGCCGTAAGTTCACATTGTACCTATCAAAAACTTTAAACGCATTTTTCTCGAAACTATGTTTTTAGACATGGTCAGCACGATAACTCAGTCAATTTTCAATATTTTTCAACTTTTTTTTTTTTAAATTTTGATAACTATTTTCTCTATAGTCTGTCGAGAGGTTTTTTTTAATTTTTTGCTTGGAAATTTTTTTATAAATTATTAAACACAAATTTTTTTAAAAAAAACTGATTGCTAAAGTTTGAAATTCTGTAACTTATTAATTTTTGAAAAAAAAAAAAAATTCTCTCCGTGAGACTATAACTACTACATTATTTTACAAGATTCTTTTTTATTTTTGCAAATTGAATTAATTTTGGTGAAGTTATGATGCCGACCAGGAGGAGCCATGGTTTTCATAAGTAGTCCGTTTATACCCGTAAAAAACAATGTTAATATTAAAAAATAAAAAAAAAAATTCTTTTTTTTTATAGCTGAATAGTTAATAAGATATGTGAACTCAACAAATAAATTTTTTTTTCACCATACAACCTTTGTAATAATTTTTCAAATTTACTCGGTTTTCAGCGCGTGCAGGGGTATGTGAGCCCTTAAGTAAATCATATTTTAAAAATATCAAAATCGGATACCTTTAAAAAATATCGAGGGTTTCAAATTTGTTGAAATTTTTTAATTTTTTGTGTATGTAGTAAAAATCTACCAACTGTCTGGACGAAACCTTATTATTTTTTGAGTAGAAGTCCTGAACGCTTTTAATTCTGAGATGGATTGTAGGTTACTATGCGACTAACAACCTAAAACATAACGCTCCGATTAGCCTCCTTGTAATTCTTTATGTTGTCAGTCGAATAGTAACCTACTCCGCATCTCAGCAATATACAATAATTTTACACCCTCTTAGGGGTTGAAAATCGCAAAATCCTGAAATTAATTCTTAGGTCCATATAGATAAAGCCTAGAGTAAAATTCGATCTCATTAGAAAGAAATATAACGAAATTAGTGAAAATGTGTATACATTACACACTTCACGCCCGCTTAGGGGTTGGATATTGAAAAAATTAGGAAAAGGGTTTATTGGAGCTCGTGAAATTTGAATTTTGTTGAGTTATCAGCGACATGACTAAAAGATGTAGCAAAATTCGTGAATATGTATGTGGAAAAAATCCATTTTCACAAACTTTTTTTACTCAACCTTTGTACGCTAATAAAAATCTGAACTTTGTTGTTGCTTTAATTACTTCCGTAGTATATCTAGACATATGTAATAAGTTTCAATTTGCTGTCATCAGTGGCGGTGCTGATAGTTTTGGCGCCCGGCGCACTTTCTACTCACTTTCTATTCGAAAAATCAAATGTGATTTTCAAGTTTTGCATGATATTGTTACATGTAAGCCTGGCAACCCCGCAACCGTGCAAGTCGATCGTTTCACATAATGAAAACAACAACAACCGAATACCTAGTGGCAAAATAACCCAATCAGAAACCTAGCTGAAGATAAGGCGAGACAACACGATTCTATCTCCCTTCTTTATCGAATGCTCTCCAATGTACTAGAACCCTGTACATGAACCACCAAAGTCGAAAGATCTCAAGCTCACTTGAATCTTCTGCACACACCACTGAACGATGATCGAAATCGAAGGCTCTGAAGCTTTCGAGAAGATTCCAGAACTGAACGTTCAAGCACATCCTAGACTGCAACCGGGTAGTATATAAGCAGGTAAAGCATTCAGCTAAGGGACAGTAATTTTGATTACGCGACTGCGATAGCCAGCGAGTATACGCGACCGTGTTGGTAGAGAGCAAAAGTGAACGAGTTAAGCGATATATGGTATAAGCGGGCGGTACTGCCATACAGTGCGAATTATTGTGCGAATATAGTTCTGTGAATTTAAAGTGCGATTAATAAATAATTACTTATTTTTATTTTAACCGAATTGTGTTTTACTTGAAATCCCGGCGAACCCCTAGCTCGCAACAATTGGTGTCAGAAGTGGGATTTCAAGGATTAATTCGGGTTGGAATCGCGAGTGGAAAAGTGAAATTAAAATTCTCGAACGGACAAAGTGAGAATTTTGGTGCACGAATAAAGTTTTCAAACTGTGAAGTTCAGTGAAAATTCTCGAACGGACAGGGAGAATTTTGTGAAACCGAATATTCTCGAGTGCTCTAGTGAGCGGTAACTTCAATTAGTGAAGTGGAAAGTTCTCGTACGGACAAAAAGAGAACTTAAGTGAATTTGTATCGCGGAAAATCTTTAACGGACAAATAAAAAAATAGTGAAAATGCCGCGTTATTTAAAAGACTTGAAACTAATGGAGCTGAAGGAAGAGCTCGGTAGACGCGAATTATCTACAACAGGGAACAAGACTGAACTTGTCAGCCGAATGATCGAAGTGCTTGAGGCTGAAGGCAAGGACGCAAACAATTTCGAGTTTCCAATCGAAGAAGCTCGCGCAGCAAGTAGTGATGAGTGTTCAGAGACGTTAGAGTCTCTAAGGCAATTAATGCAAATGATGAACCAGCAAAGCCAGAAAATAGACCAACAATCAACGGATCTCAACCAGACGTCGAAAGACATTAATCAGAAATTAGATCAGACATCAACAAACCTCAACGAGAAGCTAGACCAGACTTCGAAGGACCTCAACCAGAAATTAGACCAACAAAGTGAACTGTCAGCGGATCTTAACAAGAAGTTAGATCAAACATCAACAGATCTTAACGACCTCAACCAAAAGTTGGAGCAGCAGAACAACAAAATCGAAGATCTAAATCAGACGATGGACACCATGGGTAAAGCAATAGAAGAAAATGTAGAAAAGAAACTTCGAACTTTTGAAGATCAAATAACGGAGAAGACATCAGCGATTGTAGAAGAAGTTGAACGCTTAAAAAGGGACTTTGATAACGTGAAAGCAACTGGAGTCATTAAGACAGAACACGTTACGCACAAAGATCTCAAAGCTCCAATCTTTGATGGACAAACACCGTGGGCTATCTATAAAACCCAATTTGAGGCTGCCGCGAGAAATAATCATTGGAATGATTTGGAACGAGGAACGGCTCTTATATTGGCGCTAAGAGGTCCACCAGCAGAAGTTCTTCAAACAATTCCTCAAGAGCAGCAACAAGATTTTTCGACGTTGGTACAAACATTAGATCTTCATTACGGCAGTGACCACATGCGAGAGATATACAAAACACAACTCTACAACCGAACTCAAAAGACTGGTGAAACACTTCAAGAGCTGGCACGCGATATAGAACGACTTACGTTATTGTCGCTTCCCAATGCGCAAACAGAGCAACGCAACGATACAGCTGTTTTCGCATTTAACAATGCTGTACAGGACAGAGAGCTGCAGCAGGCGTTAAAATTGGCAGGAAAGAAAACGATTGGCGAAGCCTTAGTATATGGGCTTACGTTCGAAGCTGCCAAGCAAAGCTCGTGGAGTAGCTACCGAGTCCGAAAAATAACAGATGAGTGTGTATGCGAGAGAGCAGAGTACACCAAGCCGAGCGTAGGATCTGGTGGCCCCCGATGCTGGAATTGCGGAAAGGCGGGACACTTAAGTCGGGATTGCAGATCAGCGGATTACACTGGAAGAGCGATACCCCACCATTGCCGCAATGAAAACACAAGTCAATCTTACGTGAGTCGGAGATTGGAACACGCTAGGCCCAGCGTTCTCCGATGTTGGCATTGCGGACAGGACGGCCATTTACGGCGTGATTGTTGGCATCTAAGAAGAAACAGGAATAATTACGATGAGCACACTTCGAAACAACCACTATGCAATAGCTGTAATGAGCGGGAAAGAACTGTTGACACCGATTGCTGGTGGAAAGGAACCGAAAAACAAGGCAAACGTCGCGGAGCGATGCGATGTTGGAACTGTGGACTAAAAGGACACTTAAGGTTTGATTGTCGGAAGCCGAAGAGAACGCCGAATTATTGTTCGGATTGTACTGCCGAACAAAGGAGTACCAGAGGCGCAAAGCTACAGAGTCAATTAGAAGAGACGCAAATTGGCTGGCGAAATCAACATCAGCATATTGTGATGCAGAATAGTCAACAAGACAAAGAGGTCGTGGGGAACTTGCGACGATTAAAAGTTTGTGATCGACAGCAGGCAAAACATTACCAAACTCGGGACAAAATCTGTTCAACAAATAATCACCAGAATGCAGAGCGTTGTCAACGAGCGAAATCTTCCAGCTACAGAGATGGCGATCTAGTATTGTTGCACAGCACTCGAAGACAGAGGGAAACATCGTCAAAACATCAGTGCAACGGTAAAGGATGGCATCGAGTCAGCACGCAACTAAAGGAGAGAGTACCACGGACCAAAATGAAAAATGACGTCACTGACGGGGGAGCTACTCTGTTCGGGACGAACAGAAACTAAGGAGGGAGTAATGTTACATGTAAGCCTGGCAACCCCGCAACCGTGCAACTCGATCGTTTCACATAATGAAAACAACAACAACCGAATACCTAGTTGCAAAATAACCCAATCAGAAACCTAGCTGAAGATAAGGCGAGACAACACGATTCTATCTCCCTTCTTTATCGAATGCTCTCCAATGTACTAGAACCCTGTACATGAACCACCAAAGTCGAAAGATCTCAAGCTCACTTGAATCTTCTGCACACACCACTGAACGATGATCGAAATCGAAGGCTCTGAAGCTTTCGAGAAGATTCCAGAACTGAACGAACGTTCAAGCACATCCTAGACTGCAACCGGGTAGTATATAAGCAGGTGAAGCATTCAGCAAAAAGACAGTAATTTTGATTACGCGACTGCGATAGCCAGCGAGTATACGCGACCGTGTTGGTAGAGAGCAAAAGTGAACGAGTTAAGCGATATATGGTATAAGCGGGCGGTACTGCCATACAGTGCGAATTATTGTGCGAATATAGTTCTGTGAATTTAAAGTGCGATTAATAAATAATTACTTATTTTTATTTTAACCGAATTGTGTTTCACTTGAAATCCCGGCGAACCCCTAGCTCGCAACAATATGAATAGAGGAGAAGGTGGTAAGATGACCCCCGCTGTAAATTTGGCCCCCTAATTTTTTCTAATGATTCATAATACCATTTATGGTTTGAACACCATAGAACAAAACTGAAGTGCAAGATATGCAAAATTTATTTCATCAACATCTGTGATTGTCTTCAAACGTGCATCTTACTCGTATAAGAATCAATGAAAGGATATATCAAAAGATCTCAAGGAGCGAAACGTAGCAGAGGTCAAGACTGTGGATCTGATACAGGATGATGAAAAGATCAGTACTGAAAGTGGTGAAAATGAGGCTTCTTCGACTGAATACAATTCGATCAGTTTTACCCAGGTGGCAAATTCTTTTTCACTGCATATAAATGCATTTGAGTTGATATTAAAATATGTAGTGTATACATGCGCGCACGCACAGTTCAAGGAGTACGTAAATTTTTTAAACTCCTTTGGAAATAAGCTTTCTTGAAAAAATCAAAAAGTCACGGTTCCCTTCAATTCTGAAATGCCCCCCCTCTAAATTACGTCACGCAATTCGGCATCTGATATTGAAGACAAATTGTTAAGGATCCTTTCCTAGTGATCAAAGAAGTAAAATATGCATTCAATTGTGATTTTTTGGAGCAGAAGGCGATAATTATATGCGATTTTTGCCGATAAAATTGCATTTTTTAGCTATTTTCCCTATGGTTTTATGCACACATTTAATTTGGCTCTCCGGTGCTATATTACATACACATTTTCAGCGATAGCCGTATGCAGGCATTTTTGAATTTAAATAATTTTTTAGAAACTTCGAGACTTTATTCCTATTTTAAGCGTATTTTAAGTAATTAAGTTTGAAGGTTGTATAAACATAACGAAACATTTTAAAGTAGCCTTTGAAACGTATTAGATATTAGCACTTAATTTTTTTTCGTATTAAAACCTAGCAAGAAAAATATTACATTTTCTTTGGTCGTCCAACAGTGCTTCCAACTCTTGAAAATTCTAAATATTTAAATTTTCTCGATAACTTTAGAATAAATGTACCCGTGCTGTAGTTTAATTATTAGGAAACACTTTTGATTTTAATTGCATTCGTATAGTGGTTATCACGTCATGAGAGTTTAATTCACTATATATTTAGAAAACATATCTAGAGAAAATTAAAAAGCCCATCGGAACTGATATGAAAAAATCTGCCAATGGTCTGGGCGAAACTTTATTATTTTTCGGGTCAAAGTTCGGGAGCGGTCAAAGTCGGAGTCTATCATCAGTTGTTTAATTTTTGTTCTCAAATTAAAAATATTTAAAAAAGAGATTTTTTGCCGATTAAACATTGAAAAAGCCCGTGTAGACTATTCAAATTTCGGTTTATTATGTACACTAAAAGCCCATAGAAGTAAAAACGAATTTGCTGCCTTATCAGACTTAAGAGATGTGACGAATTGTTAAAACGTATACAAACTCATTACATCCACTTGGGGTTTGAGTTTCGAAAAAATTGTGAAACAGGTTTTTAAACGATTTCATAAGAAGCAACTTGATATCTCATGAGACACGAGGGATTTTGAAAAATTTGTGAAAACGTAAGCAAACCCTTCACACCCCTTGGTTTTTGAAATTCGAAAAATCGTGAAATCGGTTTTTAGGTCATTACATCAAATGCCGTAATAACCAATTTTATATCTCATCAGAACTAAGGGATGGCCAAAATTGTGAAAATATGCAAACCCTTGGTGGTTGAATATCCAAAATTTTGAGAAATGCATTTGTAGGCGATTATATAAAAAGTCTGTGGTAGTGAAAAGTGATCTAATATTTCATCAAACCTAAGAAATATGTCGAAGCTTTGAAAAGCATACAACCCCTTACACCCCTTAGGATTGAATATCTAAAAATACTGAAATTGACTTTTTGGCGCTTACATAGGAAACCTTAGGAAGTAAAAATGAATTCGATATATCATCAGATCTAAGCAATATGTAAGAATCTGTGAAAACATATGCAACCACCTTACACCCACTTGGGGGTTGAATATCCAAAAATCCTGAAAGGAGCTAATAAATAAATATGAAAACAGCACGAGAAAGTAAAAAATCTGCCAACAGTCTGGACGCAACTTTATTATTTTATGGGTAGAAGTCCGAAACGTGTTTAATGATGAGATGAGCTGTTGGGTACCTAAAAATAACGTTCCAAATAGCCTCCTGGTTATTTCTTAGGCTGTCAGTCGCATAGTACCCAACACCGCATCTCATCATTAAACACGTTTCGGACTTCTACCCATAAAATAATAAAGTTGCGCCCAGACTGTTGGTAGATTTTTTTTGTTTATTTATGCATTTTTTTTTTCAATAGAATAATTCATAGTAGTAAAAGCGAATTCGATCACATTAAACAACACATTTTTGGAATCAGTGAAATCGTGAACAATACCCCCAGGGGATTTAATAGAGAAAAATAGTTAAATCCCCGACTACGTTTAAAGCCTATAGAAGTAAAAGTGAATTCCAAATCTGAATAGGAATATATAAGAATTCGTGAATATGTACACAACCACTTTACACCCCCTTAGGGGTTGGATATCGAATAATTTTGAAGAACGTTACTAGGCGCTTATATAAATAGCCCGCAGAAGTAAAACTGCTTCTGATAGTTCGACATGTCTAAAAGTTTTAACGAAATTCGTGAAAATGTGGATTCTCGGATATTTTTTTACTCAACCTCTGAACGCTAATAAAAATCTGAACTTTTTTTTTGCTTTAGTTACTCTAATAACACATCGACATATACATACCAAGTTTCAACTTTCTAGCATAAACCGTTTCTGAGATATAAAAAATCACCCCTCACCCCAATACCTTGCTACCACTATGAAAAATTTTATTTTTCTAGGATGTATCTATATCGGCTCTATATAATCCTAAATTATTAGCTTTCCACTCATTATGGTTTTCGAGAAATAAAAATCAGAATTTTTTCCTTTCTACCAATTTTTACCATCATCCCCTACACCCCCACCACTAAATTTTTTTCCCTACCGATCCCAACTCCTGTAAAATTTTCAAGATCATATCTGATACGGTTTCTGAGATATAAAAATGAAATTTTTTGAGAAATTGCTATCCCCCCACTTTTGTGCTCCACCTCCCCCCTCCCCCCTCAAAAAATTTACGTTCATTTGACTCCTCTTGTGATCCCATATACAGAAACTAAATTTTATCTTACTGCAGTAATTGGTTCAGAAGATATTGTAATACAAAGTTTTTCACCCCCCAACGCCACACCCCACCACCCCCCTAAAAAATTTTAGCCCTTGTCTAATTTCCTAGTATCCCTAAGGAGAACCACAAAGTTTCAATCTTCTGACAATAATCGTTCAGGAGATATCGATTTTAGAATGTTTCAATCCCGGCTTTTAAGTGTTTTGTTTTCCCACCACTTCCACACCCCTCAACCCTTATCGATCATTTTATTGCAAATGAGTCCACTGTCATAGCACTATATAAGTTCCAAGTTTCAGCCTCCTAGTATAAGTGGTTCCTGAGATCTGGAAACCAAAATTTTTCGTCTAAAACGCTCCACCCTCATCCCCCCTTACACCCCCACCTTCCCAAAAGATACCAGTCGTAGAAGTTTACCCAATCTACCTACCATAAAATTTTCAACTTAATACCTCAACGGGTTTGGGAGCTGCGCGCCTTCAAACAATTTTGCGTACAGCGTATGGCGTATACGGCGGATAGAAGAACATTTTTTTTTTGCTTTTTTTGGTGCTTACTAGTCCTAAAACGTGTAAATACAAAATTTCAGGGTAGCAAACTTTTTTGAAATTTCAGGTCGATCACAATACTTTATTATTAAAAAATAATAAAGTGAAATTGCTCCACAAGAATTAAATATTTTATTATTCAGAATTGTTCAGTTTCCATACGGTCTCTTCTGGGTCATAGAAAAGTAACAATAAATTATCTTCTGAAGCACTCCCGATTTTTCTATCCAAAAAAAAATATTTTATTCTTTAGGTCGGAATCTCGGACTCTATTTTTTAAAATCCAGAAATCGCAAAAGTAGCTCGGGATTGAATTCCCTACTACCCAAAAAGCAAAAAACAAAATTTTACTGTTTGCTATTTGCATTAAATAAGTAACATTTTAGAGCCTTAAATTTTTTCTTATTTAATACAAGTATTTGAAATTAAAACACGTTTTAGAATCGTGAGTGTGTGATTTTTGTATTAAATAAGAATCATTTTAGTATCGTGTTGTTGAAGTTTATCTAAACTGAATTTGAATCAATTTTTTATGCAAACAATAACATTTAAAACTCATTATGAAATCATCTGCATAAAATATTTCGAAAAGGTTTCTGCGAGATTTTGGTGACAGTTTGGACTTGTATTAGAATATAGTGCGTAAAATGTGCTAGAAATAAGTTTTCATATACTAAAAGTCTTTAGCTCACGTTAACATCTAGTATGTAAAGTCAGTCGCAAATGTTATTTGTTACTAATTGATAACAAAGCTTTCTAAACACCATTTTAAACACATTTCAGCTTGGAAACATTCCATCATTTCCACATATTAAAAAAATAATTTTAAAAAATTTTTATTTTTTCGTTACCAACTATAATATAACATACTTTAAATAGACCTTGGCGAATGAGATCAATTTATGTTAATTGAAGTATGGAATATCTTTATTGCAAGATCGCTAAAAAATTACTTGGGATTTTCGCTACGGTTTTGTTGCATTAATTTGGGGGCAAAAAAGTGTCAAACGTTTATGTTTTCATGAGAACAAGATACGCTTAATTAATATTGTACTATTTGTACGTGGTGTGTACATCTAATGTAAGTAATAAAAAAAATTTCGAACCCATAAACGTCATTATTAAAACAATGTCAGCATATATGTATAAAATGCAATAAGGCCAGAGTAGTGTAACAAAAAAAAATAAATTTCTGTGCCTCTACCGCATGCCTCACCTCTGTAAGGAATATGCAACTGTTCAGAGTATTATACTGTTGCGAGCTAGGGGTTCGCCGGGATTTCAAGTAAAACACAATTCGGTTAAAATAAAAATAAGTGATTATTTATTAATCGCATTTTAAATTCTATTCGCACAATAATTCGCACTGTATGGCAATACCGCCCGCTTACACCATATATCGCTTGACTCGTTCACTTTCGTTCTCTCTCAACACGGTCGCGTATACACGCTGGCTGTCACAGTCGACGTAATAAAAATTACTGTGTCTTCGCTGAAAGCTTCACCTGCTTATATACTAGCCGGTTGCAGTCTTGGATGTACTTGAATGTTCGATGCGTGTGGATTGTTCTAGAAAGCTTTAGAGCTTTCGATTTTGATCTTCGTTCAGTGGTGTATGTAGAAGGTTCAAGTGAGCTTGAGATCTTTCGACTTTGATTCTAATTGGATTCTAGTACATTGGAGAGCATTCGATAAGAAGAGAGATACAATCGTGTTGTTTCGCCTTCAGCTAGGTTTTCTGATTGGGTTATTTTGCAACTAGGTATTCGGTTGTTGTTGTTGTTGTTGTTTTCATTATGTGAAACGATCGAGTTGCACAGTTGCGCGGTTGCCAGGCTTACATGTAACAATACGTTTACTGAATATAATCATTTTAGTCACCAATAACGCTTAATTACAAGCTCTAAATGGTTGGACGAGTAGGACCGGATTCGATGATCCTGTGGTAACACAACGGACCTTCTAGGTCTAAGTGTGTCTCACGGGCAGCCACGCGTACCTACCTACCTACCTAGTCACCAATGGAGATACTCGTATAGGTTTCAATGATAGTAACATTTTATACTCAGGGAAACGAAACAGTTACGTACCATATCATAATATCGACACATACGTACAAAGTGGCTGGAGTTGTGCTAACAAATTGAAACAAAGTCATTGAAATTGTAAAAACGTTTCTCTGCACAATTTTCTTAAAACAATGCTGTATCGAAATGGATGACTTATATACTTAACTAGCCGCGTCCCGCTGTTACGCTGACGTTTGTATGGTGTGATACCACCAGAATGGTCTAAAATCTTTCTACTATGATATGCATTATTCTAGTATTTTCCCCTATACAACATTATGGGGTATTGTTTGCGAGCGCAGTGAAATAATACCTCGGCATGCTTTGCAATGCGAGTTGTTTTCAATCTTGCGCCCGTTTCTTCCGTTGTTCCTGTTGCTCCCGTTGCTCCGTTGCACCCGTTGCATCCGATAATCCCACTACTCCCGTTTCTTCCGTTGTTCCTGTTGCTTCCGTTGTTCCGTTGCACCCGTTCCTTCCGCTATTTCCACTACTCCTGTTGCTTCCCGCTGTTCAATTTTGTAAATGCGAGCGGTTTCCAGTCATTCCCGTTGCTCCCGTTGCTTAACAAATTACAAATGTTTCATCGTAATGGGATTAATAATATAGGAACGCATATAGAACAAACAAACAAACAAACATTCATAGGGATATACTATTCATTTTCTGAGCTCCTAATCATAAAATTACACACGAACCGTCATACAAAAGTGTGCTGTTGAAAATTTGTCTATTTTGAAGGGTTGCTTTAATTTTCACCAGTTGGGAATTTCCAACATTACCATTCGGTAAGAGGAACGCATAACTCATACACCGAAAACGCTAAAATATACTCTTAATTGCTGAAACGACCCGCGTACCATCAATGATTTTACTAATGCAGAAACCTTCGCAGGCGTGCCCTTAACAAATCACCAAAGCGTATATGGGACAAACAAACATTCATTTTTATATTTTATGTATAAAAATGAAACGCTTGGAAAGCTGATATTTGTTTGTTTAACCCTTAAACTAATTAGTGATAAGTGTTATTATAATAGCATAAGTATTAATAACGTAAAATGATAGATGTGGGTAGTATTGTTCGAGAATGGGAAGAAAAACATAGTAACTCGACTTTCAAATTCTTGAAGGCTGATCTTCGGTGTCGCTGATATCAAAACTTGAGAGCACCTTATGTTTAAAAATTGAAATTTAAGCAATGCTAGTATGACCCTTATAAGGATCCGGGGTAGTAGAAAAAGTGTTCGCCCACAAGGCGAAATCCTGTGCTTGTTCAGCCGATAAATTGGCGATTCTGATTGAATTATGAGTCGAATTAGTCCAATCGATTATCCCGATTTGCAATATTTTACACTTATTGTACTCTAGTAGTATAATAGTTAATTTATAGATCGTTCATCGTATCAGTTCCACTATATCTCGGCAATTTAAAAACTTTATGCAAACATTGCATCTTATTAAAATTTCCCATGCAAAATTGCTCGCACGTATTCGTATATATCACAAAATTAAACATGAAATACTAAGGTGAGGCCAATGAAGTTTATAATCTGGAAATTGTGCACGAAACGAACGTAGAGTATAACTTAAGCCGTAATAATTCATTGGCACGATCATTAAACATTTAAAAAAAATCTTTTTTTTTTTTTGATCACTCAACAAAATAAAACCAGAAAAAAAATTCAGCTATATAATGTGAAAAAGTAAGAAGAGAAGTAGAAATTAAAAATGTTAACAACCATGTGCAGAGAGTTTTAACAGCAATAAAATTTCAAGGCTATCAGATAAATTTGTTTAGACTTTTCAATGTTGTTGAGGACCCAGCGTAGAACTCGATGATGAGATCTTATAGAGTTTTATTTGATAGTTAGTAACAAAAGTAACGTGTGCTTGATGTATCTCAACTAGGCTAATTGGACAACAGCTTCGCTGGCAGTCAGTTTTTTATGGAAACGAGGAACTACGTATTACGAAACATTACTACGTACCATAATCCAATAATAAATTTTAATCAAATAATAATAGCGTCGTGATTTAATAACTATTAAATTAATTACGATAAAACTGTATCTTATGGGAAATTTCTGGACGAAGATTTGCATCGAGCCTGCGGAAACTCCCAGATTCTGATGAATATTCAATTGGATTAGGCTACCTACCTTCCGAGTTATAATGTCATTATAAATCCCGAATAAATTACATCAATCTTTATCCAGGTCGTAACTGATTTTAATTTTCAAGTTTCTCGCTTAAGTCTTTCGTTTTCGATTCGAATCACTAAGAACGTAATGGTACGTCTTTAATTAGAACAAATGTCCATATGAATGTATAAATATTATTTTAATTGTTTCACCGTAGGTGGTTTCATGCTCTCTAAAAGTTAAGCGGCATTAAATGGACGAATCGAACTTGCAATAATAATAAAAAGAAAATTTATCGATATGTGTGTGGAGTAACCTCACAGAATTCGAGAGCTAACTAAATTATTAGTTCATAACCTGTACACCGAAGGTTGTAAGGAATATCGTTAACTTTGAGACGGCATGCCGTATACTCGGTATTCTATCGATCGAGTGCAATGCGATATTTTGCGTTCGCGATCGAAACTTCTTTATATGGATATGGAGCCTACCATAACTTATCGCCATAATAACAATAATATATCCCTTGATCTGGCAGGCTGTCTGCTATTTTCTATTCCGATGATATGTTATCTCTTTGATGTTAATTTCCAACCTTTTCGATGATAAGCGATCTACACATGCTGTAATGCATACTCTGGTATTTACAAGTATCGCGTGCACATCTCACCTAACTTAGTATTGAAATTTATTTCAGCTCAATAGAGTTGTTAATAGCGTTTCAGCACTTGAAATTCTCAAAATAGCCGCAAGTTATTTCCGTGACTGTTCTTCAACTCGTTTTTAATATACACCTGGTGGAAACTACCTAATTAGTGCAGACTTTGATTTTATAAGCTGCACCATTAAAAGATTTTCAAAACGACAGAAAATAACTTGCAAAGAGACGTGGTCTTCTACCCGCTTCGTTACGTATACCTACCAATATACAATTTATTTTCATGCATGGAAATAAATTTTTTCAAAATAGGCATAGAAACTAATTTAATTTTTGTATTGCAGTCGATTCGAATTATGATGATTAATTCGTTGAGTTTTGGCTCACAACATTTCAAATTGTAGTCTTCGAAATAATCTTTTGAAGCCGTACTTCAATTCGTTTTTTTTTCAGTTTTGCCTTCATAAATGACGAACATACTTTTCAGCTTAACGTACTCACAAAGAAAGCTTAGCACTCAATAGTAAAAATATTTCGGGACATTTGTATGGGAGGGACTGGAAATAGTAGAGAAATGTTAATTAGAAATATTGGTATATAAGCGCTTTAATGAAATATTTTCTGTTTAACAGCATAATAGTGAAAAAAACTTTATTATTTAGTTACAAATTATTGACATAAAATTTTCTAACTACTTCTTGTAGTAATGCAGTTGAAATTCGAAATAATTTGGAATCCTGCACTAATGGCTTAATTGGTAATTAGTTGGTATTTCCGTTTAACGAAAAAAAGTTTCACTTTTCCAGACGATTACCTGTATCTCTTCTATCATAAACAGGTTTACAAAAAATATACCGATGTTGTAACAAATTAGTTTTATAACATTTTAATAATAAATTATTGTGATTAGCCTGAAACTTAAAGAAATTTGCTATCCTTAAATTATGTATTTTCATGTTGGGAAACAAATCGATTGAGTTTAGGAGTGGTCAAAGTATATCATCAGTTGTTTCGAAATTATGAGGTTTCTTGGAAAGTTAGTTTTGTTCTTAAGAACAATATTTAAAATAGAGATTTGTAGCTTATTAAACATTGGCCCGTGCATGGTAGACTATTCGAATTTCGGTATATTATGTACACTAAAAACCCATAGAAGCAAAAACGAATTTGTTGTCTTATCAGACTTAATAGATATGACGAATTGTTAAAACGTATGATATAAAAACCCATTATATCCACTTGCGGTTTGAATTCCGAAAAAATTGTGAAACAGGTTTTTAGACGATTTCATAAGGAGCATCTGATATCTCATGAGACACGAGGGATTTTGAAAAATTTGTGAAAACGTAAGCAAACCCATTACACCCCCTTGGTTCTTGAAATTCGAAAAATCATGAAATTGGTTTTTAGGTCATTACATCAAATGCCGTAATAATCAATTTTATATATCATCAGAACTAAGGGATGGCAAAAATTGTGAAAACATATGCAAACCCTTGCTGTTGAATATCGAAAAATTGAGAAATGGTTTTGTAGGCGATTATATAAACAGTCTATTGAAGTGAAAAGCGATCTAACATTTCATCAAACCTAAGAAATATGTCGAAGCTTTGAAAAGCATACAATCCAATTACACCCCTTAAGAATATCTGAATATCTAAAAATACTGAAATTGACCTTTTGGCGCTTACATAGGACACGTTAGAAAGTAAAAATGAATTCGATATATCATCAGATCTAAGCAATATGTAGGAATCTGTGAAAACATATGCAAACTAATTACACCTAATCGGGGGTTGAATATCCGATAATTCTGAAAGGAGTTAATGTATAAATATGAAGACAGAACGAGAAAGCAAAAACAATTCAATTTATTATCACTTCTAAAAGTAATGACGGAATTCGTGAAAACGTATTTAACCCATTTATACCCTCTTAGAGGCTGAAAAAGGAAATAAATTAAAAACGAGTTTTAGGCGATTATTACGCAAGCCCGTGAAAGTGAAAAGTCAGTCGAAATCTAATTAGACCGGGGGGATATTGCAGAATTCGTGAAAAAGTAGACAACCCCTTTACACCTTCCTAGGGATAGAATTTCAAAAAATCCTGAAAACGCTTTCTAGGTATTTATATGAAGAAGCCATAGAACAAAATTGAATTTAATATTTGGGAAGACCTAATAGATATGACGAAAATCGTGAAAATTATATGCACTGATAATTTTTTTTGCCCCCCTTCCAAACGCCAATAAATATTTGAAATTTATTTTTATCGAAATTACTTTTCTAGTTGATTTACATAAAAATACTGAGCTTCAACTTTGTAGCATAAGCCGTTCTATAGATAGGAAAAATAGCCCCCACCCCGTACCATACTACCCCTATTAACATTTATATTTTTCCAACATGCAACATGGTTCTCGAGATATAAAAATCGGAACTTTTTCTTTTTCTTCTCCCCCACCCTCGCCCACTACACCCACACTTCCAAAATGTGTTTTCTGCTAGGGGTCTGTTAGGTCTACTTCTGGTAAAAATTTTAAGTATCTGTCTAATACCTTGGATACACAGCTCGTATACAAATCATAATATCGTCAATATCACCAGTGTATCACCCAATATTATGCATATAGTACGTCAACGAGCTGATATCGACGTAATATCAAACCTGTTTCCTTGTATATAAATTCGATAATTTTAGCTGATATAGCCCTCTTTTAACTGCCATCAGCGCCATCTGTTACTAAAATCAACTGAAATTCCAATGAACAACACTTGTGGATTTTTATATTCTTCCGTCAGTTAAAATTTTTTGAGCGTATTTTCATTTTTCTGTGTGATATGATGGTCCGCTTTGTACATTTCTTTATTAGCAATGAAAGTGCTATTCGCCGGAACATCATACTACAACGTTTAGCACGAAGCAATTGTGTCTTTGATAGCTAAATGTCAAAGTATAACATGTATGGGCTGTGTATCATGCTATCTTGTATCGTATATCATGATTTGAATAACGTAATTTGTATACAAGCAGTGTATCCATGGTATTACACTGTTCTTATCATGCTGCACCGCCCCCTTAAAAAATTTTGCATTCAACAAACTTTGTTTGTCAACCTTCATGCACAAACCGAATTTTATTTGTCTAGTGAAATCGGTTCGTGAAATATGGTAATCTAAAGTTTTTCACCCCCCACCCTCGTACGCTACTGTCGCCACTCAAAAATTTGTTTCCGATCTACTTTCCTAGTACACCTACAGATATTCATTGAGTTTCAATTTTGTGACATTAACCGTTTAGAAGATATGGATTTTAGAATGTGTCGATCTCGCCTTTTTTGCGTTTCGGACGCACACCCCTTCATCTATATCGGCAATTTGAAAATGGGTCCACTATCGAAGCTCTATATCAATTCCAAATTTCAGTCTTCTAGCATAACCGGTTGCTGAGATCTAGAAACCAAAATTTTCCGTCTAAAACGCCTCCCCTACTAAATTTCAAGTTAATTGCTCAAAGGGTTTGGGAGCTACGAGCCTTCAAACAGCGTACGGCGGACAGACGGACTGAAATTTTTTTTTGCTTTTTTCGTGTCTACTTGTCGTGAAACGTGGAAAAAAAATGTTGAGGGTAGCAAATTTTTTTTTTTTTTAATCGATAACAATACTGTATTATTGAAATAATAAAGTAAAAGCACTTGTTAAGTCGAGCTCACCGAGCACGGATCGTGTTTTTCTAATAAAAACCTGCTATATAAATCGTTTTAGTATTTATTTCGGCTAAACCCTTTCCTACATTCATGAAAATGAATGCAACCCCTTTACACTCTCTTAGGGGTGTGATGTGAAAAAATTCTAAAATCTCATTCTAGGCATTTATCAGAAAAACCCGTAAAAGTAAAATTAATCCAATATTTCAGAAGACCTAAGAGATATGACGAAATTCGTGAAATGTTTTGCAGTTTCGAAACAACAATTCAAGGGTATTATTTTTTTTAAATTGATCATCATTGTATGCACTACAAACTATTGGATTGAATTAACCATCCAGGGTAAACAATTTATTTGAATCCAAATAATGGTTAAATCATTTCCGATAAAGGCTTCTTCCGGAAACAGATGAAGTAAAACCGGAAACGATTTCCGTTCATTTTGTTCATTTGTTTTGATAAAATAACAACAGCTTATTTTTTTCGAGTAAATTAACCAAGTACTGATCAAAAATTACGATAGGTTCAAAATTATGAACAAGAAAAATAGCGTAGGGCAGTCAGTATGAGGTCATGATTTATTAACGTGCTGAAACGTAATCCAAAGTAGTCTGGAAACGTCATGAAGCCAATTATGACACTTAATTCCATCGCTCGTAATCTCAATTAAGTCGCAACTTAAAAACGCAGACCACTTAACTTTCTAATATCTGCCCACGCCGTCACTGCGAATTGCTCGACTTATGTGCTCGGCGTCGATGGCTGAACTCCTCTTATGGCGTTGCCTTAGGGCAAGGTAAATTTTGTCCACGTCTCACATCAAATGATAGGTGGCAGCAAATCTTGCGTATTGAGAATTAAACTTTTTTTCCGCGCTACTTCGTTACACAGTCAAGATTTGATTTGAGTACTTGATACAAAAACGAACGAACGCATTGTGACCTTAGAGCTTAGCGCGATTTCTTAAGCAGGAAATAACCGGTGACCCCTAAACAGTTAATTAATGTGTACTCCACGCGTCCTACATGACCGCCGCAGTAATAATGAGCCCGACTCAGTACAAGTGAAAAGATTCGTACAACAAACGCTGCAACGGATACGACGTACCCGAGTACTCGTCTTGCACTTTGTGTTTTTTGACTAAAATAAAAAGGTTCGAGCTGCACGAGGAGACGTAAACTTAACACGATCTGAAAACCTTAAAGAAGTGAAAGAGAATGGCATGCATTTTCGCTGAAATTTAAATTGTTTTTATTTTAGCGCTGTCAGAGATGAAGAGGAGGTTTTGCACTGTCTTGCACTTTTCTCGATTTCGGTCTCGTCTTATTGCAGTTGCCGGGGCCCCGATCATCGCAGCAGCATTTTCTCGAAAAGCATTTCGATGTACCGCGGATAATGTGAATTAATCCCGAAATGCATGTGCTCACATGTAGCCCTCGAGTACCTTGTAGAGCTGACATAATGAAAACCGAATGGGTCCGCACGATGGACGAAATGCCGGCAAAAATTCGTCGCTGTTTTATATCGTTCGGTGTTGTTGTTTTTTCGTCAGCGCGCTCTAAATGTCTGCAAGTCCGACAATGTTATTAACGCAACGAAAATCCTTGCGAATAAGACTGGCCCTTTTTAATGAAATACTTTGCAAAAGAGATAATGTCATTTTGATTGGCCCTGTCGAGAGATATGCCATGCATTTTAATGCTGGCCTCAGATGCGAATCGAAAGGGCTTAAGCGATTTTCAGGGATATGCAAGGGCTGGGGGACTATAACAAAAACACGAAAAAATAATTAATTTCAATGTGAAAAGTGAATGTGATGTTCTTGGCTATAGCTGTGAGTAATACAAAAACTGTAGGGTGAATATTTTCATTAGAATTGCTTTCGAGAAGGTCTCAATGTTCTCTAGATCCTGCTTTTGCTGGACGAGTAAAACCCTATTCGGACAAAATCATCTAAAAGAACTCGTGTAACACATCGGTATTTCATTCCCTTCTAATACTAATACTTTATCATCGATTTTAAGTACTCTAGCTGTATAGAAATTTGGTACTGCATAGAAAAAATTTGCTGATTCTTATACAGTACTGAAATTGTGAAAAACTCTCTGCTTTTATATTATTTATCAATCTTAAGTCTATAAAAATGATTCGTTAATGAAAACGTCTTGATTTGGAAATATACTCGTATCTCTAGATAATGTTTTACTTCCTCCCTACTTATTTGTACATACATACTACCAATTCCTGCGAATACTGGCACAGTACTTGCCTTTTGAATTCGCTACCGTCACTATACAAATATATTCCGAGAGTTCAGAAAAATTTCAAAAGAGCGGAGAATTTGTATAAATTTTGTTTTAAATCACCGGGATTAGGGGATTATTCCATCGCATTCAGGTATGTGAGGATGTAAGGTAGATGCGATGGTTAAGAGAAAGCGGGAACTGTGGAGGTAAATGCGTAAATTATTAGGTTTTGGTCATGATCAATGACGCGACAGTCCAAATCGGGCCCTGGCCTCCGGATTAGGTTTAGGTAGTGGCCAGAAATATATGTTTTTAAACTTATTATTTGTATTATATAATTATATTATTATTATTATTATTTAATTAGGTAGGCACCAACGTTTATTAATATGCCTAATATCTTATGTACATATTCATATAATACAATATAAAGCGAAAAAAAACACAACAAGAGAAAGGTTAATAAAAGTAAATTATTAATTAATGACAAAATCCAATGAAATTATAACAAGTTGTGACGGTTGGATCTGGAAAAGACATTTAGATCAAATGAGAAAAATATATGAAGATTCAGTAAAGTTGTCAAAAGTGATATGTGAGACTTTTGACCCATTAATGCCATTGAAGACGCAAGACGCATAAATTGCTACTCAATAGAAACTCTATTGAAGGTGAAAACGTATTCAACCCTCTTAGAGGTTGAAAAATAAAAAAAAACAGAAAAAGAGTTTTAGGCGATTTAAAATAAGCCAAGAGATTTGAAGAAATTTGTGAAAATATATGTATTCCGTTTTCACTAATCATTTTTTTAGCCACCCTTCCGTACGCCAATGGAAATTTAAAAATTTCTTTCATCCAAATTACTTTTCTAATAGATTTACATATACTCAATAAGTTTAAAATTTTACACAAAGGGTTTGGGAGTTATAAGCCCTTAAACGATTTTGCGTACGGCGGCCTGCGGACGGCGGACAACGTCGGACGGCGGAAAACGTCGTACAGACGGACTGAATTTTTTTTACTTTTTTGGTGTCTATTAGTCATGAAACGGGGAAAAAAAAAATTTCAGGGTAACAAATCGATAACAATAGTTTATTATTAACATAATAAAGTAATTATTCAATAACCAATCAGACCTGAAAAATATGGCTGAATTCGTGTAAATGTATATAATCCCTTGACACCGCTAAGTGGTTGGTTTTTAAAAAATCATGAAAACACTTTCTAGGCATTTATCTGTTGAACCAGTAGAAAGAAAATTAATTCAATATGTCAGAAGACCTAAGAGATCTGACGAAAGTTGTGATATATGTATATGGACCCTTTTTCACTAATCATTTTATTCCAATCTTCCGTACGCCAATAGATCCTTTAATTACTATTTTAGTACACCTACATATACTCACCAAGTTTCTAGTGTAAGCCATTCCAGAGATAGGAAAAACACCCCAACCCCCGTACCAAACTACCCCTATTAAATATTTTAGAACGTGTCACTATAAGTTTCAGCTATCTGTCATGAGCGGTTCTCAATATATAAAAATTGGAATTTTTTCTTTTTCACCTTCACCCATCCTCACCTCTACACCAAAGTCGTAGTTAATTTTCACTCAACATGAGTTTAAAGGCATTTGAGCTGCAGCGACGAAGAACTTCTGGGATTTTCTTCATAATCATACCTTCAGCTCCAACTTTTGGAAAATCAACACATACAAAATTTCAAAGTCGTGGCTTAAACTGTTTTGGAGCTATCGGGTTTTAATTACTCTTTGTATGTGAGCTACCCGAAGGCGTAAAGGAATTTGACTGCCTAATAAACTCAAACTTTATTTTTCCTCAAAACTAATTTGTACAATATGTCAACTTCGTGGCTAAACGATATCTCGAGTTATAGTGAGTTCCGTAAATTGAATGAGGATATTTGTACAGAATTTTTGTATGGCAGCTACTCAAAGGACTCATGGAATATTTTTCATATTTATACCTTCATCTGCAATTATTGGAAAACTAACGTATTCAAAATTTTGACGTCGTACCTTCAGGCGTTCCGAAATAATTGGCCAATATTCTTGAACACGTGTTTTAAGGACTTTTTGTATAGCACCTACTCGAAAGAGTACGATGATTTTGCCCTTTAACAAACTCAGCCACACAAGTTCGACCAAATATCTAGATTCCAAATTTCAAGATCCTAGGTCAAGGCAGACAGACGGACGTACGGACGGAAAGGAAGCGGATTTGGGGTTTTTGACCACAAATGATCAAAAAATAATATATAGCTTTTTTCGTCCGAGGCTCGGTTCCTGCACGTTACACTCTTTTGGGCTGGATTAGACATAATACTATCAGATTTTATCCACATTGAAAAAATTACATACGTACCAATGCTTCGGCGGGTTCTTCACGAATTAAACACTTTAATTTTTTTCAATAATTTTTAAAGTTTTAATGTTATTTGGAAGGAAGTACATATATAACTAACGTATGCTCGTGATTGATCGTTGAATCGTTGAACTGATTTTTCGATATACTAAAGGACATCTTTTTGGGCCGGATAGAATAATGTCCAATGCAATGTCCAAAATTGAAACACAGTACATGTGAGGACCACCTCAAATTTCTCTTTCTTTAAATCCAATTACTTTCCGAAAAAACTTTAAAAACGGAACAATTTCTTTGCGAATTTTAACTGTCAACTTTTCTACGAAGTGAATCGTTTTCGCGTTTTCAATAATTTAAAATTGGGAAAATCGCAGTTCATTTTCCCGCCGGTCGGTTTCAGAATAAGAATGAAAAAAAATTAAATAAAATCAAAGATAATTTTTTATTTAATTAAATAACAATTAATAAAATCATTACCCTTATCTGGAACTCGCCGAGAATGTAAGTGAACTGCAATTTCTCCAATCTTAAATTATTGAAAATGCGTGAAATTCACATTCTCAAAAATTTGACGGTCAAAATTATAATCGCGTTTCTTAAGTTTTTTCAAAAATTAATTGGCAATAAAGAAAGGAAAATTTATTGCTGTCCTCTCTTTCGCATTTACAGTGCAACAATTATATACATTCTTCTACTCAAAAATATGGTTTCAAATACCCGAGAAAGATTTTAATACTATAGATGAAATCTGAGAGTATTATAAGTTTAATCCATCCCAAAAGTTTGTAACGCATAGTATCGAGCCTCGCATGACAAAAAGATATATATTATGCTTTGTTCCGCTTGCTGTCCGTCCGTCCGTCTGTGTGTCCATACGCACGGTAACTCAAGAAGCTCTTGCCATAGGATCTTAAAATTTTGAATCTGGATGTTTGTTCAAATTTATAAGGTTAAGTTTGTTAACGAGAAAAATCGTCTTACTCCTTCGGGTAGCTGCCAGACAAAAATCCTTAAAGCACGTGTTTGAGAATATTAGCCAATAACTTCCGAGCCTTTATACGACTTTGAAATTTTGTATACGATGTTTTACTTAACTATTTTCTAAAAATACAGTATTGTGATCGATTTTTAAAAAAAAAAAATTTGCTACCCTAAAATTTTTTTTCACATTTCATGACTAGTAGACACGAAAAAAGCAAAAAAAATTTCAGTCCGTCTGTCCGCCGTACGCCGTACTCAAAATCGTTTGAAGGCTTGTAGCTCCCAAACGGTTTGAGATATTAAATTGAATTTTTTTTTATGAATAGACTGGGTAGGCCCTTTAAAGTGACCAAATTCGGAAGGGCTAGGGTGTGAGGGGGGAGGAGGAGGGTGCGCCTTAGACGGAAAATTTTGATTTTAGATCTCAGCAACCCCTTATGCTACGAGGCTGAAACTTAGAGTCTATATAGAGCTTTGATAGTGGACCCATTTACATAAAAACTGTCAACATGGGTGAAGGGGTGTGGGAGTTGGGGAAAAATAATGCGTCCGAAACGCAAAAAAGCCGAGGTCGACACGATCTGAAATCTATATCTCCTAAACGGTTAATGTCACAAAATTGAAACTTAATGAATATCTGCAGAAATACTAGGAGAATAGATCCGAATTTTTGAGTGGGGGCAGTGGAGTACGGGGGTGAGGGGTGAAAAAGTTTAGATTACGATATCTCGTGAACAAATTGCATTAGAAAAATGAAATTCGGTTTGTGTATACCTAAAGGTTGACAAATGAAGTTTGGTGAAAGTAAAATTTTTTAAGGGTGCGGTGGATCATGAAAGTGGAGGGGATACGAACTTTTCTGAAAAATCATGTCTCACATCTCAAGAACAGTGTAAGATAGATACTTAAAATTTTTACCAGAAGTAGGCCTAATAGACTCCTAGCAGAAAATAAATTTTTGAGGGTGAGGGTGTAGAGGGTGAGGGTGGGGGAGGGTGAAAAGGAAAAGGTTCCGATTTTTATATCTTGAGAACCTATAATGATATAAAGCTGAAACTTGATATTTAGATAGAGCTATAGTAGTAGCATATTGGAAAATATAATTATTTATAGGGTAGTATGGTACGGGGGTGGGGGGTGTTTTTTCTATCTATAGAACGGCTTATTCTAAAAGATGAAACTTGGCATGTAATTGTACATCAATTAGAAAAGTGATTTAGATAAGAAAAAATTTCAAATATTTATTGGTGTTCGGAAAAGGGGCAAACAAAATGATCAGTGAAAATGAAATATATATATTTTCACGGTTTTCGCCATATCTATTACGTCTTTTCAAATATTAAATTCACTTTTATTCCACGGATTCTTAATATAAATACCTAGAAAGTGTTAACAGAATTTTTTAAAATTCGACCTCTAAGGAGATGTAAAGGGTGTGTATACTTTTTCACGAATTCTGCCATATCCCTCAGGTCTGACCAGATATCGAATATCTTTTCACTTCCACGGGCTTGCCTAATATTCGCCAAAAACTTATTTATAAGTTTTTTCCCTTTTCAGTCCTAAGAGGGTATAAATGGGTTGAACAAGTTTTCACGAATTCCGTCATATATTTTAGAAGTGATAAGAATTTGAATTGATTTTTACTTTCTTGTGTTGTCTTCATATATATCTATTAACTCCTTTCAGGATTTTGAGATATTCAACCTTTTATTATTATTGCATGATATATCGAATTAATTTTTAATGTTTCCCATGTAAGAGCCCAAAAGTCAATGTCAGTATTTTCAGATATTCAATCCTAAGAGGTGTTAGGAGGTTGTATGCTTTTCAAAGCTTCGACATATTTCTTATGTTTGATGAGATATTAGATCGCTTTTCACTTCCACAGATTTTTTATATAATCGCCTACAAACCCATTTCTCAATTTTTCGATATTCAACTCCCAAGGGTTTGCATATGTTTTCACAATCTCTGCCATCCCTTAGTTCTGATGAGATATAAAATTGGTTATTACAGCATTTGATGTAACGACCTAAGAACCAATTTCACGATTTTTCGAATTTTAAGAACCAAGGGGGTGTGCAGAGTTTGCTTACGTTTTCACAAATTTTTCAAAATCCCTCGTGTTTCATGAGATATCAAGTTGCTTCTTATGAAATAGTCTAAAAACCCAAGTGGAAGTAATGGATTTGTATATGTTTCAACAATTCGTCATATCTCTTAAGTCTTATAAGGCAACAAAAAGTGTACATAATATTCCAAAATTCGAATAGTCTACACGGGCTTTTTCAATGTTTAATCGGCTAAAAATCTCTATTTTAAATATTTTTATTTTAAGAACAAAATTAACTTTCCAAGAAACTTCATAATCTCGAAACAACTGATGATATGCTTCGACTTTGACCGCTCCCGAACTTTGACCCGAAAAATAATAAAGTTTCGTCCAGACTATTGGCAGATTTTTTCGTTTAGTATAGGATTTGTTTCTTAACAAAGAGCAGCCTTAAGCTACTCTTGCCCCTGTGTACCACTGGTAGGGGACAGCAGACTCTCTAAAAACATTTTTTGCTATCAACTCAATTTTCTTGTAATTGTCACTTGGACCCATCTGGTTCTAAGCCCGTCTTATTATGACCATGTATTTAGTTTTATTTAATTTTGTAGCTAGTTTTATAATGAAGTACGTTTCTTTTTTGTTATTTTTAATATAATACTTTGGCAAATTACATTATGTTAAATTTAATCCAAAAACATTGTTTATTTTAAATATATTTGAAGAAATCTAAAAATATTATAGGTGTGCCAATATCCGTGTGACTGACTATAAATATAATAAACTGTCGCTATATGTGAAAAGAGGGCACACTATACGATTATTTGCAACTCTTATTCTTTTGTTATATCCCCAACTACAATATAAATTGTAGTTCAGCATTTCATCTAAAGTATCACACGACTCGCAGCGGTCTATCCTGACTATGTTACATTTTTATTCCATCAACTTTCTCATATTCCATCAGATGCACGCATGAAGTAAAAACAAAAGACTTAAGCGAGTAACCTTCTTTTTCACCCTTTAAGTTACTCATCTGAACTTTTGTTGTGTTATGTAAATCTAATCGTTATGATTATGAGACGCGTGTTCTTAGAACATATGTGTTTTGGATTTTTAATTTTCTACGTTTTGTCGTTGGACTGCACAATATTCGAGTTTAGCTCCAAACAAATGCGACTTCAATAAGACTTGTAATTTAGACTGGGCGCTTGAACAAAATGTGGCTTAGTGTTTAAGGTAAATTCTTTTTCCAAGACCCCACGATTATGTCCACCACTGTCCAACAGACTCCGTAATGGAGCTTTAAACGAAAGACCTTCATCATCATCTACTTTTTGACTTTTTACCCTTCTCATTCTCATTCTACTTTTCACTGTCTCTCTCGCTCCCCACGCTAATCTTTTTACATTATTTTCTTTAAGTTTTTTTCCGATATCTTTTTTAGATCTTATGTCCCATACATTTAACGATTTTTTTTTTGGCTTGCGTCCCGTTCGCTCGGCCCGCTGCTGCAGCTTGTCTCTGTCGCTCCATGTGGACCGCGCCGCGCTCCACAATGTCGTTTGGGTGAATATAAGATCCGCAACAAAAGAAATAAATTTCCAATCTTATTTTGATGTGTGGTTTGTCCATGTGTTGATGCTAAAGGTATGGGCACATGGTTACTGTTCTTTTCCTATCTTCCAATTTGATCCTGTAAAGCAGAACCGTTTTTTCTTGTTATTTTGGCCCGTTTGAAGCGCGTTCCTTTGTCCCGCGAAGGGTTCAACCCTGCGATCTACGTTGATGGAAAAGTCAATAGATTTGAAAGAATCGACCTTTCTACCTGTAACGGTGCATTGTCACCTTTGGCTCGAAGTCATACAGGTGCACTAGGATGGTTCGGTCCCGGTTTCAAGATATGGAAGGATCACGAAATATGCATTCAAAAAAAATGCCACTTTCGTTTTCGTATAGATTTTGACGGTCAAAAACTAGTGAATTTTTGGCGCGCTTATTTCGACCCAAAAGTCAAATTGGAAGAATTTTCGCTCGAATTACTCAAGCCAGACAAAATGGTTGCCTGTTAACGACCTAAACTCCCACAAATACTTGGAAGACGGAGTGCACAGCATCCACGAAGCTGTATCAAACGATTCAAGAATCGAGCAAACGTCTTACATTAGTAGGCTTCGATCTTACACCGTTTTATCCCATATATGCAGAGAAATATGCGAGCATGCATACCTCTACGGACCCTGTCGCAAGTTTGAAAATAAAGCCTGGTGCGCAGCTTATGCCATGCGCATATCGCATACATTCGAGTTTCACCTGTATTTGATATCGATAGGTTTCTTCTTACCTGGTGACCAGGTAACTCAGGTGTTTTGGACGAAGAGAGATAGTGTCTCGTTTCGTTTCGGTTTTGTATCTTTGTCTAGCTCTTACCTTATAAAATTCATCTCAAGAAATACCTTTAGGTCTTCTTCTTCTTCTTTTCGAGCTCTGACTTTTATACTCGAGAAAAAGGTGATGTTATAGCGGGGTTCGGACACTTTGTCCATCTTATAGTTAAAAATTTAAGAAATTGCGTTTTTCATCGACCACAAGTGATTGAAAAAAACGTAAGAAATCGTTGAGAATCGAGTGAAATTAGTGCGAAACTTCTAGGCGGTGAACAACGCGATAAATTCAACAATAAGAAAATATTTGTTCAGTTTTCTTCGGTGAATTTTCCTAGTGAAATAGCGCACCATCCATCGACTCCCTCCAAGTAGAGTATAGAGTTGAGGCGCTTTAAGAGTAGCGAACTGCGCTGCCGCACACCGTTGTGTTTGTGATTTTTAGACCGAGTTTAGTTTAGTTCGAAACAGACACCTGCTAAAATCTGATTTAGTCAGTTTCTTTAAAATTTGTAATTACGGATGCTATTGAACGCAAGGAAGTGTCCCTCCGTACGAAAGATTTACGCTTTGCAGTGCAAAAGGTTCGGCTTGGCGCGGTCAAAGAGTTTCCCTGTCCACACCGTCATCGTCATCGCCATCATCGCTGCCGTCATCGTTGGCGCAAAAGTACAAGAAGTTTGATATGTTGGTTGTTGTTTTTTTTTCCTTCTTCACATATTGTGTATTATAAAAATGTTCGCGTAATAATGAAATGAAAAGTTAATGCATAATTTAAGTAGCCGCGCGAAAAGACTATAAAATTTTTTTTAGCCGATTGTTTTTCTTAAGTGGTCGTAGCAAGTGAATGATGTTAAGTGGCGCCGAAAATTCTTGGATAGAAGAACTGGCCAAAAGAAGCACGCGAAGCAGCAACTCGAACGCGAAAACGGATTATAGCGCGCTCAAAAACTGGACAGGATTCGAATCCAGGAAAAATGAGTAAGTGTTGTCACGCGTTTTGTTCACTGAAAATTCGTAGGATTCGGCTTGCTAGTTCAACCCTTAACCTCTGATATGTCATAACCACAAATAGTTAGTTGCCTTTTACCACATAAGAAACGGCAGAACATGAAATTAACAAAAAAAAAAAAAAAGAACAACATATGCACACCTTTACAAGTCGGTGGTTTTTAACACAAACACAACGGCAACGACGTCATAAGACGTCGTTAAACTTACCTTTATATTTCTTAACCGTCTTTTCTTTCTAACCTGAACATTTTTCCGATTTCTTGTGTAAGCATCGGTGCTACACACTCTACAAGACGAACAACGATATATGGAGAGATCATCAGAGAGATGGTGTGCGCGGTAAGTGCAAGAGCGCTGTGGTACCTGAGCGTGACTCAGGTAACTCGTAGGTGTTGTAAAGTGCTCACTTGTGTGGTAGTTCTGCTGATGTTCTTTTTATTTCTTTTTTCCCATCTTAATGGGTTTTTCGAAGATAATTTATCCAGAGACAAGGTACAACAGCAGCGCGCAGACATTTTTTTAATGGTCGCAGTCGCATTATACACTCTTTTTCTATAGACCATAGTGTGACTGTGTGTGTGTGAACAGCGCTCTGTAAAGCCTTACCTGCTTTGCTATAAGCTTAAAATCAAACTGACCATAAGACGCATGTTAAAGAGCTGTTTTTATTGGAGTTATGCTGTTTTGAAAGATTGTTTTTCTACGGGATTTTATTTTGATTTTTTTTTTGATTTTTAGACGACTTATGTCACTTTTTTGAAGTTAGATTTTTTTTCCTGTTCACCAAGAGGTTTTAAAGCGCGAAAATATTAACTTCACTAATATTAGCATACGCATACAATGGGGCCGTAGCCATACACACGGTTGATTGGATCAAGTGTTTATTTTGATCTTTTGGTGGTTTTTTTCGCCCGTAACATTTCACTGATTATTAGAAGAAACGTGGTTAATTTAGCCGAATTATTTATAAAAAAAAACTCGTTCGAAAAATCGAAAGGAATAAATTTTTGATCAAGAACATCGGAATTAAAGTTCTGCGGAATATCGGGGTCCAATGGAAAATTTTTGAACATTGGAATTGTTATTTTTTGCTAATCATAAGATTTTATAACATTCTTACTATCTAAACTTACGAAGATGGCTTCCTCGAGGAATTACTTGTTGACATCCCCGGAATACATTTAGACTTACACCTACGCGTTGACAACTCTGTTGAAGACTAGAATCGTGAGTGCACATATGGGGTCTCGAGGGTACGCCTCTTAGGCTCCTGAAAAACAAGAGATAAAGGTCGTGGCATACGCAGACGACATTGTGGTACTAGTCAAGGGTAAATTTCTGGATACGCTGACAAGCATTTTGGAATCTGCACTCCGTATACTCAGCCAGTGGGCTGGAAGGTGCGGCTTGGGGATGACTGCTTCCGAAATTGAATTGGTGCTATTCACAAGAAATCGCAGGATTCCGGCTTGAAGGCGCATAGCTTAGACTATAGGAGCTAGCCAAATAGCTGTGTCTAATTCTGGATAGGAAGCTTAGCTGGAAATCGAACGTTCAGGAACGTATTAAAAAGGCAATCAACGCGCTTTTTGCGTGCAAGCAGAGGTTAGGGTCTTAAACCGAATATAATACATTGGTTGTATACGGCGATTTTGATACCTATGCTGACTTATGGGGCAGTGGTGTGGTGGAAGGCCCTGGACAAAAAGTATAATCTGAATGAACTACCCGAGTAGAAATTTTTTCAGGCTAGCCTGATTTGCCGTATAACTTGATCAGGGCCATGTCTGGTATGAGTAAGGCAAGCCTGATCAGGCTCGCCACACTTGCGCCGGATCAGGGCCATGTCTGGTATGAGGACGGCAAGCCTGATCACGCTAGCCACATTTGCGCCGGATCAGGGCCATGTCTTGTATGAGTAAGGCAAGCCTGATCAGGCTCGCCACACCTGCGCCGGATCAGGGCCATGTCTGGTATGAGTAAGGCAAGCCTGATCACGCTCGCCACACCTGCGCCGGATCAGGGCCATGTCTAGTATGAGTAAGGCAAGCCTGATCAGGCTCGCCACACCTACGCTGGATCAGGGCCATGTCAGGTATGAGTAAGGCAAGCCTGATCAGGTGCGCCACACCTGCGCCGGATCAGGGCCATGTCTGGTATGAGTAAGGCAAGCCTAATCAGGCTCGCCACACCTGCGCCGGATCAGGGCCATGTCTGGTATGAGTAAGGCAAGCCTGATCAGGCTCGCCACACCTGCGCCGGATCAGGGCCATGTCTGGTATGAGTAAGACAAGCCTGATCAGGCTCGCCACACTTGCGCCGGATCAGGGCCATGTCTGGTATGAGTAAGGAAAGCCTGATCAGGCCGCCACACTTGCGCCAGATTAGGACCATGTCGGGTATGAGTAAGAAAAGTCTGATCAGGTTCGCCACACCTGCGCCGGATCAGGGCCATGTCTAGTATGAGTAAGGCAAGCCTGATCAGGCTCGCCACACCTGCGCCGGATCAGGGCCATGTCTGGTATGAGTAAGGCAAGCCTGATCAGGCTCGCCACACCTGCGCCGGATCAGGGCCATGTCTGGTATGAGTAAGGCAAGCCTGATCAGGCTCGCCACACCTGCGCCGGATCAGGGCCATGTCTGGTATGAGTAAGGCAAGCCTGATCAGGCTCGCCACACCTGCGCCGGATCAGGGCCATATCTGGTATGAGTAAGACAAGCCTGATCAGCCTCGCCACACTTGCGCCGGATCAGGGCCATGTCTGGTATGAGTAAGGAAAGCCTGATCAGGCCGCCATACTTGCGCCAGATTAGGACCATGTCGGGTATGAGTAAGGAAAGTCTGATCAGGTTCGCCACACCTGCGCCGGATCAGGGCCATGTCTGGTATGAGTAAGACAAGCCTGATCAGCCTCGCCCCACTTGCGCCGGATCAGGGCCATGTCAGTTATGAGTAAGCTTCGCTCGAAATGTCTACTTGGAAACATCAAGTGATTCAACTTCAACCCTGTTACGAGAAAGTTCAGATTGGCCTAGTGAGTAGCGTAGCGGACTAATGTGTGACGAGACCATGGTTTGAATCCGAAAGTGTGTAAGGTGAAGTAAAATCAATTCGCATTTTCAAACAAATAATAATAATTAACAGGAAAATAAATTCGAAGTTGAAAGGAAAACAAAAGGAAAAAAATTTGTGAACATTATTTTTCGTTTTTTTTTTCAAGTTTCGGTAAGACCTTACTCTGGCTCATATTTGGGCTTGATCAGGCTCAAGTCCGGCCCAAATCCGGCCTAGAATTAGGCTAAATCAGGCTTACATCAGGCCCACATTGGGTTCGCCAGATCTGGGCCGGATCCCCACCGGAAAAAATTTCTACTCGGGTAGGTGGTGTGCAATGGACTGCCTATGTAATGATTGCGGGAGCCCTTCGCACAACACCTACTGCTGCTACGTTGGAGGTTTGAATGCATTAATTGCCATTGGATATCTATGTGAAACAGGTTTAGGCAAATACAGCAGTTGGGCTGTCGAACTGTGCCCTCTTCTGGCAGAGCTCTAAAGGGCATGGTTCTTTTCTCGGTGAATTTCTTGGAAGTCCGGCTAATATTAGCGCAACCTACTTAGATTTTGTGAAACCCTGCCGAATCTTGTATCCAAGTAGAGCAGACTGTGAGAAGAAAAGGGTAATACGTGAGAGGGAAATTTCCGTATACACGGATAGATCGAAAATGGAATGCGGCACTAGCACTGGCGTCTTCTCTGAGCAGTTGAGTGTAGGGAAGTCGTTCAGGCTACCAGGTACATGCAATGATTCTGACTGTGCTACAGGCAGTAAACATCCTGTTAATGGGGGAGATATGCCGTTAGGATATCTTAATCTAGATTGACAGCGTGGCGGCCATAAAAGCGCTGGAATCGGTTACTTTCAAATCCGAGCTAGTAAAATTGTTTCGAGAAGTGCTGAAGGTGCTTTGTAGTCATCACAGGGTACTGATTTGCTGGGTAACGGGACATAGCAATATACAAGAGGACGAAATCGCGGATAAGCTGGCGAGAGCAGGGTCGGCATCAAACGGATGGGTTCAGGAGGATGTGAGTCCACCAATATGCGGCATCTAAACGCTAATTGGTGAACGTTCTATAGAAACGGCCAACTGTAGGTGGCCAGAGTTGACAAGCTAGAGGATTTATAGAGCATTGTGGCCCAAGCTATCCAGCTTGTTTCTATCCAGTCACAAGACTAGGAATATATTACCTTGGGATAGGGAAAAATTACGGTTGCTTGTCGGAGCACTGACGGGTGTATGCTGAGAAAGCATGTCATGCGTTTGGAATTAGCTGAACCGGACGTGTATTGTCACGATGTGTACGCTGTTGGGGACATCACTCACATCATTTGTGAATGCCCAGGGGTGCTTGAAGGCGAATGAAATGACTGGGTAGTCAATTCTTTGACAAGGTCGAGGATTTGAGGCTGTTAGCGCATGAAGAAACTACTCAGGTTCTACAGGGATTTGGATTATTTTGAGACGGATTAGGAGCCAACCGGGGGACGTCACAATAGGCCCAACTGTGGCAGCAGTGACAGAGGTTAACCATACCAACCCCTATTTCCAGGGGCCCACGATGTTTTAAAGGGATCACTATTAGCCCGTATGGTGATTAGTGATTGTGGCGGTTCTTAGCGCTGCGCCACTTCCTAAACTAAACCATATGAAACTACACCTATGCGGGAACTATGGTAGAATGAGTTAAAAGGGGAGAGCTGTAGCAATGTGCCACAGTTCATCACGGGATCCGTTGTGGACTCCTCGTACGATACCAGAGTCTGGGTTCATTTCACATATTCCTTATGAAGAAAGACTCAGGAAGATATTCCCAAGTACCGTTGCCTGGTTCGAGCCAGACTTTGACAGCCATACACTAAATATTCCAGCGACGTAATCCATACATAAGGATGCGAAGTCTCTATCTGTGTCTTCCTAGTGGACAGTCACCAATTTGTACATATACCATTCGTTTGCTTTAAGCTAGGAATTCGAAGCCTTGTATCTGGCTACTTCAAAGGGGTCCATTGTGATCCCAAATATACAGGGAAGAAATACCGATGTGACCAAGACTATCTCAGGTGAACCACCCTGCTAATTTGACAAACTGCTGCAACTTATCTGGGTTTTTGTGGATTCTCCCAAATCCATGACGAAGTGCGTATCCAACCTTTCCTTGCGAGTTCATCCCCCCTCGTTATCTGGAAACCCGCTGTGACCCAGAACCCAACAAATTGTTATTAAAATGTGTGCAAAACACACTAATCTTCTCCCTGCAAGACTTCATCAAGTATGAATTCAACGCCTTAATTACCGCCTTACTATCTGTTAGGATGACGACGAGTTTGTTCCGCGAACGATCCCCAGTCACCTTCAAGGGGAAGATCCATGTTCCACCCTTCTCTGCATTAAATTCTCGCTGAGCATCTCCTAGAGAAGCCGAATTAAATACACAGTAAGTTTGCTCTAACTAAATCGGCCGAGTATGCAACGTTACGTTAACTCAGCCACTAAAATAGAAGATTGGTCATCTTTTGGATAATCCTTCAAGAGACGGCTATCCTTTTTGCGAAGTGGAACAAGCTTTTCAGAATGGTGTTTCTATACTCAGCGATATGGACCTTTGAGGCTTGTAGTTAAGATCTCTAGTGATGAACAAGAAGTTAACTTTTGGCCAGCACATCCTGTTGGTCCTGGATAAGTCTAAATCATTTCCACTATATTCGTCTACCTTATGAATATTAATCGCCAAAAAGTCCCCTTTCACAGAATTCATTTTCTGCACAAAGGAACTGCACGGTTGATCCTTTTGAAACGCTTTACTGACTCAATGCCATGTCGACAGAAATCATGTGAAGATACTCCAGCTAGGTTTAAAATTGATATTTGGCAATAAATTTTTTTTTATGGACAGGTTGTTAGCCTATAGGGAGATGCCTGATGGATCCTTTTGACCCGATTACATACAATTATGTGAATGGAAGCAAAATATAGTTCGGGTTCTAGTCTGCTGGATTCGAAGAATCTCTTGGATTTTTTTCTATTCTTCATCAATATTTCTTTTCGTCGTTATAATAGATATGACATTGCAGTATTTGACTCTAGTTTTCAGCTATGTCGAACTAGACTTGTGCTATTAAATGTACGAAAAATATCATACCAGAAGACTATTACTATTAGTCAATAGTTCAGGTACTGGAGCCCATCTACAGGAAATTTTAATTAAACAGTAGTTCATAAGTCGTTCCTTTCTGGAAAACGTACAGTGTCTTGAAGTATGGATCCATTTTAAACAACCCTAAAAACCCACTAGAATAGAAGGCCACTAGATCTTCGAAGTTTAGTTCAAAGCTTCCTTTGCAAGCTTCCAACCTAAGCTTCACTCCTTACCTTCGTTCAAGCTTTAATCTGTGTGGCAATCTCTAAATGCCATGCTCCTGTTGGATTGCTGTCTAGGATAAATCAAATCAACAGCAAACAAAATAAACAATTTATTTGCGAAAACTTTCGCGGGCATTTTCAAAAATTTTCTCATTAACACATCCAATTAATACATTTTGATTTCTCGCTCATCTCACCTGAATGATTGACCTTAAAAGGCAATCAATCTTCATTCCAAACTGTTGGTACGCTTTTATTGCCAAGAAGGTCACAATTATATTACATTATCCACTTATACTAGATTATCACAGTTAAATGAACCGAATTATATTACATAATCGTATTTTGAAAATGACATTTAACTTTATAAAATTATAATCCAAACGTTCGTTGGAATGAATTGCAAAATTTTCGAAAAATAAAGGTAAATAATGCTAAAATTTCGTTCGGTACGAGCGGCTCAAATCGTAGCTAATGATGAGATTACAGAAAACATTTTGACAGGAATTATTCACTAATATTTCAAATCGGATTTGATTTCAATAAAAAAAGAAATTAGTTATTAATCTGTTAACAAGTTAGTTAACAATTACAATGAATCATCATTTTTATTCCGACAGTATTGCTGAAATTCAAAGTTACTTACTTTGGTATCTCTTAGTAAATCGTTTGTTATGTTTTAGTATTGAGTACGATTGTATTAGCTTTTTGGTAAAGACAATCACCATCTAAGTGTGATTAGTATTTCTGCGATTGGTTTCAACTAAAACAACTCGAACTGCTTTGTTTTATTTCACAACTTCTGATTGCCAGGTCACTTGTATTGTGCCAATACACATGTATTCCATCAATCCGGAAATTAGAAAATATTATTTACAAATATCAAAAATAGTTTATTTTTCCAAACAAATATGGCGCGAACTATTTCCATTTGAGGTTGACTATAAAATCGCTGATACAAATCCGATTCGACGGACCAAAAAATGTTCGATTCTATTAAAAATAAAAATGTTAATTTTAAGACGGCTCAAGTGCAAATATGACTTTTATAGAATCATTCAAAAAATTAGATTTTAGTAGGGACAAGGTGAGGTTTAAGTTTCCAGTGTTAGTACAGATGCGAATATTTTTCAGAGGAAGAAATTTAAGTTAAGAGTACTCGAAACTACTGAAAATCAATAACAGTCCTGAAAAAGAAACACTAATTTTATTTTAAAATTCTCAGCTGACAAAACTGGTGTTTTTTAAACGAGGAGTAAAAGCATTGAAGGCCTAAGTCAGTGCGGGACCCTAACATCTCCATTATAGCATTATTGGTAAAGCCGTCCGTTAGTGGTCTGTTTAGGTAACCATCTCATACGCAGTGTCGCGTTACACGCTCCTCATGAGCTCAATGCTGCGAAGTACCGACATAATGTTTTTTGTCGCTGCCTGGAAGACTTACTACTTGTGGATTGTATCGCACATGTAGGTTACGATGTTTGTCGATGTTAGAGCCTCTCCGAAGGACTTTGTAATCTCGGCTCGACCGAACAATATATGCTGGTCGTCTTTTATCTCGTGAAAGTAGTTGGGACAGAACGGATCTTCCTTATGCTTAATGAGGAGAAGATACTGTTTAAAGCAGCTACGTCACGTGAAAGACTTCTTCTCCGTGTTTGCGGCTAATCTAGTTGTCAACGTTCGGAATCAGAACCATCTTCCATTGTTATTGCCATTCCTGGACCTGTGACGTCCTTCATCCACTTTCGATGGTTTGCCTGCTGTGGAGTATATTCCCTGATGCTCAGTATGTCTATCGGTGGCATCGCTGCGATCATTCCGATTGCTTCATCTGAAACTGTTTGAAAACCAGTGAAAAACCCTTAGTGCGCTAAGACGATAGGTCGATCGGATTCCGGCTATGTACAATGCCTTCTGTAGATTTCGTGACTGTTGTTAAAGAGCTCATTAGAACCACCTCCATTTTCAACAATACCAGCTCCGCGACTGTAGTACGTAGCCAACACATGACGCTGTCGACCACAGCACAGTCCTCCAAAGTGGGTATATGTTTCGCTACAACCACCAATGCGATATGATCTGCATAGCCGACCCATGTGATGTCCGTGGTGAGCTCGATGGAGAAAACGTCATCGTACATGATATTCACGCTCGCGAGACCTCGTAGCGCTTGACACCGTCTTCGGTGTCATACAGCCCCACTTTTTCTTCAAAGTAGTTGGCTATAATTTGCCGCAGATATCCTGGTACGTCGAAACTGTTCGCATGATTCGCGATCACCTTGCTGAAATGAAGGTATTATTGATGTCAACCGACACCACTGCTCAGTACTTATTGTCGCCATATTTTCACCTCTCACCTGATGATGTCGATGGCGTTGATGGTGGATTTTCCACTGCGAAATCCAAATTATTACGTAGATACACCTCAAGGTCTCTCGAGTGTCTCCTGCAGTCGGTTGTGGATGATGCTTTCCAGTACTTTTCAAACGATTCCAGTATACACAGAGGCTGATACGCAGGAAGCTGTTCAGGTTGCTGTCCAGGCTTCAGTAGCAACATCAGCCTTTACCGAACAGGAAGCTGGTAACAACGTGCAGTATACAGTCTAGCAAAGGTTTTTTTTTGTTTTTAACGAGGAGTAAAAGCATCGAAAGCCTAAGTCAGTGCGGGACTTTAATCCGCTCAACATCACCTCAGTCGTACGGATGGATCCTCCCGGAACCACCGTTAGGTATTGCGTCGGGAGGCAGTCATAGCAATATTGCTAAAACCGTCAGTTATTGTCTGTCAGCCTAGCAAAGGTCTCGGAGTCTATCCGGATGGCCGTCTTCATCGCTTCGTTAGGGATGCTATACAAACCGGATGAATTGTTTCGAACACTTTTCTCCAACCATGTCTGCGTGTAGGCTCGCGATCACCCTGTGGAGGAAAAGTACAGTCACTGCGCAGAATCCGAGGGTTGTGGTGCTCTAGGACCGCTTAATCTACTAATATCCACCATACACGCTCCATTAATCTATATCCGAGTTATTACGCAGATCCTTGAAGACGAAGTCCTTGTGATGTTGAATCGCTTACTTTGTAGCTAGCATACATCGATTGTAACGTAGTACGACTACGCTCGTTGCGCTTTCCCGCGCCTTCTACTTTTAGCAAGGTTCTCGCTCTACCAGAAGACTGGATATTTTCAGGAGATAGTATCTAAATAATTTGCGCAAGGGTAGCACAGTTGATGTGGATGCTCACGGCTAGTACACTTTCTGAGTTTTTAGGTGGACTGAACCCTGTATTTATTTTCGACTGAGATTTATTTTTTTTTCATCCGGGTTACAAAGATACTCTTCACATTACAAAGTATTGTATGGCCGTCCTTGGAAGAATCGGATACTTTTAATAGGTCCTTGTAAATAATTGAAATTACAAAAATTATCTTAATCTTTCGAGTAGCGTAATTCAAAAAAACTAGGGCTTAAATGCAGTCACACCAAAACGATAACTTATCTTTTTGGATAACCGCATCATTTTTATTTTATTATTTTTAAATAATAAAGTATTGATATCGACCTGAAATTTAAAAAAAAAATTGCTACCCTGAAATTTTGTATTTTCACGTTTTAGGACTAGTAGACCCCAAAAAAACAAAAAAAAATGTCCGTCTGTCCACCGTAGACGCAGTACGCCGTACGCAAAACCGATTGAAGGCGCATAGCTCACCCGTTGAGATATCAAATTGAAATTTTTATGGTGAGTAGATTGGGTGAACCCCTACGATTGGTATCTTTTAAGGGAGTGGTGGTGTAAGGGAGGAGGAGGGGGTCGCGTTTTAGACGAAAAATTTTGGTTTCTAGATCTCAGGAACTGTTTATTGTAGGAGGCTGAAATTTGGAACTTATGTAGTACTGTAATAGTGGACCGATTTGCAAAAAAATTGGTGATTAGGGTTGAGGGGTGTGAGAGTGGGGGGAGGGGGGGGAGAAACAATGTGTCCGAAACGGTTGAAAGCTGGGATTGAAGCATTCTAAAATTCATATCTCCTGAGCCGTCGATCTCAAAAGGGTGAAACTTTGTGGTTATCTTAAGGGATACTAGGAGAGTAGACAAGGGTTAGAATGTTTAAGAGGGGAAGTGGAGTGTAGGGGTGGGGGTAAAAAACTTTAGATTACAATATCTTCCGAACCTATTATACCAGGAAGATGAAATTTGGTTTCTGTATATAAGATCATAAGTGCAGTCTACTGAATGTAAAAATTTTGAGAGGTGAGGTGGAGTACGAAAGTAGGGGGATAACAATTTTTCAAAAAATTTAATTTTTACATATCAAAAACCGTACCAGATATGATCTTAGAAGTTTTGCAGGAGTTAGGCCCAGTAGACTTCTAGCAGAAAAAAATTTTTGGTGGTGCTGGCGAAGGGGGTGACGGTGGGAGGGGTTGGAACGAAAAGAATTCTGATTTTTATTTCTCGAAAACCGCAAAGCATAGAAAGCTAAAAATTGGCGACTATGTAGAGGCACTGTAGAAGTATCCTAGATAAAATTTTTGATAGGGGTAGCAAGGTACGGGGGTGGGGGTAGTTTTTCATATCTCAGAAACAGCGTATGCTAGAAAGTTGAAACTTAGTATGTATATGTAGAAGTACTACAGGAGTAATTAAAGCAAAAAAAAAGTTCAAAATTTTATTGATGTACAGAGCTGGAGTAATGCGGTGTAGGTCACTATGCGACTGATAACCTAAAGATTAAACAGGAGGCTATTTGGAATGTTATTTTTTAGGTTATCAGTCGCATAGTGACCTACACCGCATCTCACGTTTCGGACTTCTACCCAAAAAATAATAAAGTTGCGCCCAGACCGTTGGCAGATTTTTTTACGATGTCCCTGTCTGGTAGTTAGCAAGTGTTCCTACTCCAGCCGCCGAAGACCGATTCAACTTGATATTAAGCTCGTCAGGAACCAAGGTGAAGCTTTTTCGACTACTCACAATACGAAAGAAGATAAGACCTCTTTTTTGCATTAAGAGCGCGATGAAAGAGTATCTAATGGCGTTTGGAGCATTATTTTTCCGCAGGTAGGCTATCATATATCATTAGGATACATTAAGACGCAGAACCCCAAGTACCCAAAGATCGTGAAATTGGTTTTTTATCTTCTATACATACATTGAAATATGTCGACATTTTCAATACTTTGTAAAGTATACATTAGATAATTGCAAATTAATCGCTTATATCTGTCAAACGAGTGTCTAGTATAATACGTTCATCAGTCATTTTCAAGACGAGGTTCTCGTATGTGGTAAAAATAATGTAATGTCTGTATAATACTTACATCCGTGAAGCGTACTGAATGATGCAACATTCACTAGGTCACGTTTCCGAGAATTTTTACTTAACATTGGCCAATATGTAGCACTTTTGCTTTTTGCTGTTGTTTTTAAGCCTGGTAAAACAGAACGAGCTGATCTAGCGTCTTTCGTCGGCACAACAATCAACGGGCAACAACATGAGCCCAGAAGACGTTTGCCAACTTCTTTAAGATCTCACAAGCCATAACTACTTACACTTTCATTCTATTCATCACGGGTAGTCTGAAATGAACATGAAGATCATTACCTAACTCTTTGCAGACAATGAGTGCAGTGCGCGATCATTGTGTTTGGTTTACGTGCAGAAGTCCAAACATTTTGAAGAGTTTTTTAGCATCTTGAAAGGCAGCGTCATAATGAGCAAGTAGACAAACTAGAAGAAGACCTCTGACACGAAACGATGATGGTAAAACGTAAAAATCACAATACATCATCATCAAGGTGAGGCGTGCAAGAACAAAAAAAAAAAGAAAAGGTATAACGATCGCGCGGAAAAACAAATATTTTGTCAAACAATCAGCACTCGAGCAATGGAGTGAAGCAGCATTCGATGGTTTTCTTCAGTATCTTCTCGAGGAAGATGCTACCATCGAACGTATTGAAGAATCCATCGTTAGACCAGCGCGTTCTTGGAGTGCTTGAGAGCGCGTTTTCAGTTTAGTTTTTAGTAACGGCGGCAATAATCGCTTTTTGTTTTCGCTTTTACTGGATAGGTACTTTGGGTGCTTGGACTTTCAATGATCATTTGGACGAAGGAGCGGCGTTTTTTCTTTTTTTTTTTTTTCTTTCGTTCGGCTTTCTGAAGAGTGAAGAGTCATCTGAATGAGTTAATGATGGGTTAAACGTGAGGAGAGCATGTCTAATAGAGTTCATGGCTACGGTAGAGGAGCACTTGCCGATTCTTCCTTTCAGAATTCTGACTGAGTCTTCGTTTTTCTATGCTATTGATTCCTAGAATTCGGCATGGATTTTGGGGTTTTTGTATGTTTGAAGAGGTTCTTTTGAAGGAGAATTTTGTGCAGCAATCGGGGGAAGATACTGAAGACCATGCTCAGGGTTTTTAGGACAATGACGAAACTGATTTGTAATTTTGAAGATTTGCCTAAAGCTGTTTTTTCAACAAAGGAATGCTTTGTGGTGTCGGATCGGAACGAAATGAAAACGGTGGGTCGTATCAAAATAATTTGATTTACTCGGAAACCAATATTTAAAGGAAATCCAGAAGATTTGATTCTCCTTTATATCTGATATAACCTTCTCAGACAAAATTTTTTCACTTCATAAGATATCCGATTTGATTTCACTCCGATCCAATTCCATCCAACACGGAGTTGCGTTTTGTTCTAAGATAAAACTGAGAATCAAATTGGAGTTCAATAGAACTTGAATTTAGGATAGATAGAAGATTAAAATTTCTTCAAAAGAAAAGTATCGGGTGTTTTTTAGAGGTATAGCACTTTATAATGAAATAAATTCACAACAATAAATCCAAAATCCAAAGGTTAAATCACGTGATCTTGGAGGCCAGTTCATAGGTATATGCGATTATCGAATGTTTCCTTCAATGAATCCATTGTGGTGGGTGCTACGTAGCATTTTGTGCCGTCTTATTGAACCCACAGCTCTTTTTATACTCTAGATGAAATCTGATAGTATGATTAGTTTAATCTAGCCCAAAACTTTGTAACGTATAGAACCAAGCCTCGGACGATAAAAAGTTACGTATTATTTGTTTATGTTTATTTGTAGCCAAAAACTCCAAGTCCGCTTGACGTCCGTTCATCCGTCTGTCCGTCCGTCTATCTATCCATGCGCACGATAACTCAACACCACTTTGACCTAAAATTTTGAATCTGGGTGTTTGGTCGAATTTGTAAGGCTAAGTTCGTTAACGGACAAAATCGTCCTATTCCTTCGGGTAGCTGGCACACAAAAAGGCCTTAAGTCCAATAACTTCTAGATTGAAGATTGTATATGATAGAGGATGGTCTAAAAAGTTCGTTAACGGACAAAATCGTCCTATTCCTTCGGGTAGCTGGCACACAAAAAGGCCTTAAGTCCAATAACTTCTAGATTGAAGATTGTATATGATAGAGGATGGTCTAAAAATCCCGATTCACTGCGGCCTCAGTGTGCCTATTGTGATTGTCCTCCCTGATTATAACTCACTCAGGACGCCAATAACTTCTAACTATACGTTAGTTTTTTATAGTTATAGTTATACTATAGTTTTGTATAGTTGCAATAGTTGGCGGCATAATTTTTGATGAAATATAGACCAATGATTTCACCAGCCCATAAAGTACAGCAAACAATGGATTTTTGTGGATGTCTTAGATCTGGATTGTCTTCACTCCAAATGACGCAATTCTACTTGTCGAAACTCATCACTGAACAAAATTTTGTGGTGAAAATTAGGAGTATTACAACGGAAACGATGGCCATTCGGCTTCAATAGTTCCACGGACTGAATCTTTTAAGCTTCTAAAGCAAAACCTTTTCGCAAAATCTTCTACAGATTGACTGATTAGGTAAGGTGGGTGGCCGCCGATGCGAACAAACACATAGATCGCCAATGGGTCCGTTGTGATCTCATATGTACGGGAAGAAGTATCGGTGTGCCCAAGACCACATCTTAGGTAAACCACCCCACCAGCCTGACAAACTGCAACAGCTTGTCTAGCTTAATGTCTGTGAATTCATCCAAGTCCATGGCGAAGCGCGTACCTAAAGTACGTTCCCGCCTCAAAGCCAGACCAGGGCATTCGCAAAGCATGTGAAACATACTTTCCTCGGCATCGGATTCACTACAGCTGTACAACGTCCGCAACACATATTCTTCTAGCGTGCCGGCCAATTAGGTAGGATACGAAGAGTATTTGTATCTCCAAGTGGGACAAACTTTGTCCTGCTCGCACTCAGGGTCGGCCATAGCTGCCTGGCCACGACATACGATGTGAAGCCCTACCACCTCGTGTTAGCCTCCGATATGCTATGTTGTCGATAGCTGTTTAATGTCCTCGATTGGCCTCCTCACTGGAAGAGCTAGCGCTTGATTCAGCGCCGAACCTCTCCTTGCGAGTTCATCCGCAGCCTCGTTGCCCGGAATCCCGCTACAAAGTGACTGGACACAGCTCCAATTGCTGTGCACGACGGCGAATCGACTGATTCGGGTCCTCTTTATTATGGATCTACACCCGCGCCTATACCCCACCATAAAGTCAATCAATCAGAAGATGGTCGTGGTCGTGGTCGTTACGTCGCAAAAGTCCAACAGCTCTCGACTTTTTCTTCGACGCAGGCACATATACAATAAACTGTGGCAGGGCGCAATTCGTAGCTCATCGCATTTGTGTCGCTTCGCACTTATAGGAGAATCGCAAAGCCGAGTCATGTACGCTATAAATCGCTATCAACACAGCAATGACTACAGCCGACGAAAACCGGTTTGTAATGGGCTCTGGGGGGTAAAGTCGCGGCTCAATGTGTTAGGTGTAAATCCAGCATTAACACTATGCTCTACAGCAGCAATAGCTTCTTCAATGCGCACTACGGATCCGTATGTAGTCTGACCGAAAACCACAGAGATTTTCTAATCTTCAAATTCGCTGAGCAGAGAGAGTGAAAATACACGTTCATTAACAATTCGCTCATTTTGCTCGCTTTAAAATCAAAATAATTTGTATAAGTACAGCAAGTTTTTTCGTTGGCAGTCGTAGAGCTGCGCGAAAAAATCTCTGTTGTTTTGTATCCAGTGGGAGGGGCATGGAGAAATCTGCAAAACTTCGGCAAAGTTCGATAGTATTGGAGAAGAATCAATTTTCCCCTCCTGTCTTCGATTGTTCATTGCATTTCCCGAACATATTTCCACTCACACCATCAAATATTCGGCAAAGCTCTTTACTGAACACACACAGTATATAAGCACGGCAGAGTTTGCAGCAAGACGCAATTTCTACTACGGTGCGAAGCGATGCGGCGATCAGTTTCTAAGCGAAGTATTTGAAAAGCGATTTTGATTGAATAGCGATTGAATAGTGATCAAGTTGTATATAAATCGGGCACCGTTGCCGGTAGTGCGGTTATTAAATGCGAATAATAAATTATTGCTTCTATTGATTTTAAACGAATTGTGTTTTATTTGAAGTTCTGGAGAAGCCCAAGTTCGCAACAATATGTTATACATACTACATACTTCAAAATAATCATGTTTTTCTATAATGTGCGGATGTAAAACAAAAATTTTGTAAGCCAGAGGTGAATAGACAGTACAATTTCAAAGGAAACCGCATCATTAAAAAGTTCATTTCATTTTTTCAGTCCCTGTTAAAAAAAGATAAATTACTTAATAATCAGTTTTTGGAATATTATTAACAAGTCAGATTTTCCAGTACTTACTGAATTAACTAATTGGTTTAACCAAATTTAGTCAGTTCCAGAGATCTCCTTATTTCAGTACTGGGGGGGTAAATGGCCCTGCTCAAATACGCTAGAGATCTGCTTGTTTCAGTACTAGGAGATGAAAATAGTTCCGCTGGAATATCAATAGAGTGACGATGCTCTATGGGGGTATGTATGCTGGTATTATTGCGAGCTAGGGGTTAGCCGCAATTTCAATTAAAACACAATCAAAATCAATAGAAACAATAATTTATTCGCATCAAATAATCGCACTTATACAGGGTGTCCCAAAATGAATCCCCCTATTGGAAGATGTTATAACTTTTGCAAATGGCTGCAACTGTCAGATTTTTTTATATTTGTGAAGTAAACAGATGCAATATACATGTCGACAAGCCACGGAACGCTATACTCCTCAAGATCGCGGAATACGACGAAGTGCACGATTTTTGGTCGGAAGACATCATGAGCGACGAGGTCCATTTCCATTTGGACGGATACGTAAACAAACAAAATTTGCGCTCCTGGGGTGGAGCGCAAATTTTGTGGATTCTCCACGTTTCACTCACAAAAAGCCATTACATTCACTCGAAGTCACTGCATGTTGCGCCATTTACACCGGAGGTGTCATGGGGCCTCATTTTTTCGAGGACGCCGTGGGTAACGTGGATACTGTGACTGGTGAGCAATACAGAGCCATGATCAAAGAATTTTTATTACCGCAAATTGATGAATTGGGACTGGAGGACATGTGATTCCAACAAGACAATGAAGCTGCACACACAGCTCGCGCGACAATAGGCATGTTGATGGATGCGTTTCCGGGTCGCCTAATGTCTCGTTTTGGCGACTTGCACTGGCCGGCAATATCGCCTGATTTGATCGCTTTAAACTTCTTTCTTTGGGGTTTTCTGGAGTCACGTGTCTATCAGAACAAGCCACAGACTCCGCCAAAACTGCTTGAAAATGCGGTAAAAAGAGACCAAATGGTCAGCAACAATGGCGGCGCCTACTTGACCGATATCATTTTCAAAAAGTAATGGAAGAAAACTTTAAGGTCTAAATAAATATTAAAAAAAATTATAAACTGATTGAATGTTTTTGGGGCACCCTATATAATCATACTACTAATAGTACTACTGGCTATCCCACCCGAATTTTATATATCACTCGATCACGCTCTAACGTTGTTGTTGTTGTTATTTGGTGTGGGAAGACACGCAGCAAAGCAGCACATCTTGAGCATTCAGGTCTACATGGCCCATTATACTCGAATCCCCCCACACTCTACCCGAACTTTTTCGTCCTCCTCATGAATTTCAAGAGCTCAGGTAGGGATCGAGAACGGAGTTCTTCCATCCTCATAGCATCAACGCCGTATACGTGCATTCTCGCAAAATAGTAAGCTGGACACTCGAGAAGGAAATATTCTGTTGTGTCGTCCCTCTCGTCGCAAGCAATGCACATGGGGTCGTCAATGATTCTCAGTCTGACCATGTGTAGACCACACGAGTTATGCCCTGTGAGGACACCAACCATACTACATTTCTTTCTGCTTAATTTGAGAAGAAAAGCAGCGGTTCATCCACTTGGCCCCTCAACAAGGTTTCCGGTTTGCCGCATTCCCGGAAGAAGCCGCCATCTCTCAATGTGTGATTTATTCACTCACTCAGCAATGGCAACCCTAACAGAGGCAACCGGCACACCGAAAACCGGTTCTGATCCGACCATGGCTGACTCCGATCTAGCCTTTGCTAATGCATCAGCTATTTCATTGCCATTTACACGCTGGTGGCCTGGAACCCATTTGAGCTTTAATCTGTCAACAGAATTCAACCGTTTTTTACACTCATGTACCATCATCGAAAAGACGGGTGGATTATCTAGGGATGCTTTAACGCCCAAGTAGCACAAATAGTCGTGTAGGAGTAGTACGAACGTTCTGCGGACTATATCATATCACTATAAAGTCAGGCTTACTTTCGTGAATAGTAGTACCACCTCGCTACCTGCAGCGTTACGAATAGTTGTGGGCCATGACTAACCAGAATGACCATTTTTGGTTGTGAGTCGAGTGCATGTGGTTCTCCGAACTATTTACGGACAATATACGAACTATCTACGAACTTTATAGTAAAATAGAGTAGATCACACACATACGAGTCGAGAGCGCACAGATAATATGAGAATGTGTGTTTCGTTACGGTTTTACATACAAATAAGAATACACAAATAAGATGTGAACTTGTGAACTTCAATTGAAATATGAGTTGATGATAATTCTTTTTCAATTTAAAAACTAAATCTAGAACTAATTTTATGGGAAACATAATTTTTACTGTAAACATATGTGATGTTTATATGCTTAAAACTTACGCCCCTCCATAAAAAGCTATTTTGTAATATTTTATAACTTTTTAAGTCAGATTGATTTTTCAAACGGAAGTACTTTTTGACTAAAATGGAATAAAAAATATTCAAACCAATATTTTAAAGTAGGAATATAAGAATTTTAATTCAAAATATGTGTATCTTTTGAATAAATTTTTGTTCAAAATATTTCAGTTATATTGGAAGCCATGACACATCTATAAAATATGGAGTCATATTCAGTAGAAATACATTACTATTAAGTAGCAATACACTACTATTTAGTAGCAAAATACACAACTATTTAGTAGCAATACACTAATATGTTGTTGCAGCAGGCTGGTTCGCTGGTTAAAGTTAGCAGGTGGTTCTGCAAACCACACACGAACTCATAAGTGAGGAGTATTCTTATGGTTGTCCGAATTAGTTCGCAAAACCATTGCACAACTACTTAAACGAACTAAATGGTCGTACGACTATATAGTACTGATAATAAGTTGTTAGAGAGTTTTCGCAACTAAAAACAGTTTTAAGTGCCACCAAAATTAAATACACACAATCCAAAACTAAAAATTAGTTGTGACAACGTTCACCAGACTACAGGTTGTGACCAAGAACTATCCGTGCTACTTGGGCGTTGCTTTCAATCCAAAATCGCTTTTACTAATACTTCTGCGTAATACTCACTGGCTGTTGCTTCAAACGTAGCAGAAACTACTGTGGCTGCTGTAGACTCTCTCGTTCTTATATACTGCATTAGTGTAGTCAACAGCTTTTCTGAATTTTCGGTGGTGTGTGTGAAACTTGCCAAAAGTTCAATCGTGAAGAGTCGAGAGCTTTCCAGGCTATTTTGGTGTTGTGTATAAGAACAACCGATAAAGGGGAAAGTGATTTGCTGATTTTGCCACGCTTTTTCCTCTCGCATTATGTATTGCAACGTGCAACGTAGCCAATCTGATGTTTTTCCCACTTTAGATTTTGTGGGATTTTCTCACGAGAAACTGATTGCATGTTGCGCGGTTGCATGTAACAATATGTTAGTGGTAGCTATAATATATTGTTAACTTTGTCCATTGTTGGCAACCAATAATTGTAATCAGTGAATCATTCGTATTCCTTGCATTAAATCTTTTATTTTCTCATTTTATATTGAAGCACAGGAGTGTCATAAACTCTGTTGTAAATTTTAAAAGCGGGATGGCAGTACAAGGAGACAAGGAACAATTTGTTGTAACAAAACAAACCGATGTTGAAAGAACAATTTGTGAAACTTTGACCACATGAAGTTAGTCTTTCAATACATCCCGGAAGTCAAACCTAAACCAGTTTATTAACTTGTCAAAAAAAAACATATGCATGAAACTTTTCAAAGTTCCTTCTAGAATGCTTCAAGTGATTTTTATCTGGTCATAAAAAAGCTGGCAACAATGTCCAATCAAATATCTTCAGTCCCAAACCCCTTAACAAAATTTATGAACATCGGCATGAAGCAATCTGAGAAAGCCCCCTCCGAAACAAACAAAAAAAAACATTTTAACATCCAAAGGCAGTAAATATTTTATCCAAACCATAAAGTCAAAAATATAAAAAACGTAAAAAAAACGGGGCTATAAAACCTTAGCCCCAACACACATGTAATAGGCTTTATATTCATTTTATTCACGGATTCACATGATAATCATCAGCGTCTTGGATAAAAATTAAGTGTTTGCAGGTTCCGGGGCAGTCCGCCTCAGCCAGCATCGATGGTATCAATATAAACTGCCCAAAAGAGATTCATAAAAATTTTTGTCCAGAATGTGATCGTGTCTTGGACCCCGGCTATAAGATCTGTTCAATACAACTTCAAACTAACTTATAATCGAAAATTTTGAAAAAAAAAATTTTGTTTTTTTTACTGTGACGTAATTCACATTTTCAAAAAAAAAACTCTGACGTGATTGTTCCGTGCTTCGATACGCGGTCAGATTTTTTTTTCACGTTGAGCGATCAATTTATGCCCCGAAAATAAGCAACAGGGTTTTTTTTGTTGTTGTCTGTGCCACCTTAATTGATATCGTCGTGATATTGAAGATTGCTTGTAACAACCCGTGATGAGGCTCAAGATGATGATGGAGCCAAAAAGTTTTATTATTCATGAAAACCGAACTGTAATGACTGGAGCACTGATCGATTATTGTCTTCCGAGAATGCGAGTGCACGATCGACTCAAGTGATTCGGACAAGAGATACCCACCGGTTTTTTTTTGCATCTTATACCTACTTTGACTTTGAACTAAAACAACAAGAAGTGGAAAATAACTGAGAGCTAGATCAATTGAAAGGTGTATTTACCTGTAATTATCTATCATTTCAAGTTTTTCTGGTTCTGAGAAGCACGTGGCCGAAACAACGACAATACCCCCACAATACAACAGTATCGTGAGTGTAACAACAAACAGAACTTAGAGTTTAAGCGCCAGGTTGATTTCTTTTCATCTGGCCGACACAAAACTTGATTGTCGTCGTGCAACCGCGCGTTGATCGTCACATCGCTTGACACAGTACTGATCCAGTTCTCATCCAAGTCGAAGCCAAGAAGACCTGAGAAGCCTGATTTCCCTGTTTCGCGTATTGACGTTTTTCCCATACCTACTCGTACCTCCTTCACGTGGTCTCGTATAACGATATAACACAAAGATCACCTGTCCGCATGATCGCACCCCGTTTAGCGGTACCTTACCTATACGATCTTGATAAACAAGATCGTTGACAAGCCTACAAAAAAAAAAATTGAAGAAACGTGTTCTTCCTGGAGTAGGTAAATTCGGGATATGGCACGATCCTCAAGATCAGGATCAGTTGTAAACTGGTACACAATCGGTCCGATCGCGCCAACCCAGACTTCATATTATAACAGGTTCGTTAAGGTCAGGTTTTCAGACGAACGATGAAAAGTTGCGGTTGATCCCGTGAATCATATTCAAAACCAACCAGTCTGCTCGGATCCCTTATATGTATGTTAAGCCAGTAATATGCAATACTGGATTTAGTTAAACCGCTTCCAACTGTACTACGGTACAGTACACCTTACACATCCGACTAATCTCGTTCTGATTATCACACGATCGGTAAGATAGAAAACTTGTTGTAGGTGAGGTCAGTTCACCTAATGATGATGATGATGATCATACAGAAAAGGCAAATCGGTGAGGACGGAAAAAAATAAGTTGGCATCGTCACATGTGACTAGTTTTTTGGATTTTCGAGTTTTCTGGTTAGTCGATTGCCAGGGAAAAGTGAAACTGGTATCACGAAGATAATCAGGTCTATGGTTTTGTGCCGTAATAAGTTCACTGATCTCAGTGAACTATGCAAATATACGACCGTAAACAATAGTAATTGTAGGTAATTGTTAATAGTCGTAATATTTTTTTTTAATATTTATATCCTGGTACTAGATTGTAGTAATGCACTTTTCAAAAATATGCAATAAAAGGTGTGCACCAAAATGTTTTTTTTATGGATTTCCGAGAACAAAAGATTGAAGGAAAGAAGCTGACTACCAAGTGAACTTCTTAAGGCAATTATTGACTGTAATGGATGAAGTTAGTTAGTGGTCATAGTTTATTTAAAAACAAGTTTTTTTTTAGTTTTAGTTTTAAGAAGGGGAGAAGCGCTAGGCCACCGCGCTCACTAGGCACCAAAATAGGGCCCATCGCGATCCCTTCAGAGCCTCGTAGGTCACTAAACATTCCCGAAACAACGCAGATCCCTAAAGAACTTGACCAACTTGAACTGCCCTATCGACCTCAGGTCCCCCAAATTGTCAATGGAAAGTCAGTCGCCTGCTTGCAACCGCCTGACATTCACACAAAATGTTGGTGATGTCCTCCTCAATATATAGGTCAAGGCAGTACCTGCACACGTCAGAGTCAGCGATCCCCATACGCATAGCATGCTTCTCTAGCAAGCAGTGCCCTGTCAGTATTCCGATGAGTAACCGCAAACTTCCCCTGCTCAATGCCAATATCTCCCTAATATTACGGCTGTCCAACCTTGGCCAGAGTGCCCTAGAAGACCTACAGCTCGTTAGCGCCTCCCATTTAGAGTTCGCTGCGTCCGCTGCACGATCCCCGATACGTTCTTTGATGCCGTTTAATGGTGGACTAACCCCCTCCTCTACCATCCCGGCCGACGCCGATCCTAGTCTCGCCAGCTCATCGACCAGTTCGTTTCCTGGTATGTCGCTAAGCCGTACTCTATTCTGACTACAAAGTACCTTCAGCACTTCTCGACAGCGCTTTACTAGCTGGGATTTGATAGTCCCCGATTTCAATGCATTCAAAAACGCCTGGCCGTCGATGTAGAGTGAGCTATCCCGACCGCATATCCACCCCCCCCCTACATCAACATGATGTTACCTTCCTGGAGCACTGCCAGAATCATCATCATCAATGGCGCGACAGCCCAAATCGGGCCCTGGTCTCTTGCAGGTTTCTGGACAGTAGTCTTTTTTCCGGTGAAGCGTTGTCGGCGCCTCGCCCAACCCCCGACTTGGAGGGCCAGTCCTACTTATTTATTACACCCCGGTAGGAAAAAGGTGAGAGTTTTCAGCTAACTATGACATATTGGAGTTCTCCCAGCTATGCGCTGAGTCCAACTATGTCATACTTTTTGCCTACTTCCTGAGACGCACTGGTGTTACTGGCCATTCAGGTTAACTCCATGTTCCCTCCTCCTTTCTCAACCGGCGGAGTTCGTATGATACTCTAGACAAAATACTGAACTTCGATTAATATTGCAGTTAATTAAGAAGAATAAGGAGCCCGCACACAGTTTGTCCTTAATTAAGGACTCTCGTTTCGTTACTCGAAAGCAAAAGACAATATCATCAATGTTCAATTTCATATCTGGAACTCAGTAAATAACCGATAGAAAAATTTTCCTTTTTCAAGGGCTTTCACATGGGAGGTCCAGGAAGGACTCATTTGATTTCAAGCATATTTATTTTTTTACCTGAAACCCTTTTAAAAAAAATCTGCCAACAGTCTGGGCGCAACTTTATTATTTTTTGGGTAGAAGTTCGGAACGAGTTTAATTCTGAGACGCGGTGTAGGTTACTATGTGACTGAAATCCTAAAAAAAAGTTCGGAAGGAAGCCTTAGGAAGTAAAAATGAATTCGATATCTCATTAGAACTAAGAAATATGTAAAAATTTGTGAAAACATATGCAACCCCCTTACACCCACTTTGGGGTTGAATATCCAAAAATCCTGAAATAAGTTTTTCGATATATAAAGAAAGAACAAGGAAGTTAAAACCAATCCGATGTCTTATCACTCCTAAGAGATATTATAGGTTTTGCCCTATACAAACTTGAATAAAAACACGTTTTTCTAATTCTTATAATTTATTAATACTAAGTTGATTGGTCTACACAGAAGGACACTTGGAATCGAACTGAAATATAAAATGGCGTAGAACGTTCTCAGGATCATCGAACTGAGATCAATATGGATGACATATTAATATCATAGTTGACCACCAGATGTGTTGTTGTCGCTATGATGGTCGCTACAATATGACGGAATTCGTGAAAATGTGTTCAACCCGTTCTTACACTCTTAGGGGTTGAAAAAGGAAAAAAATTGAAAACAAGTTTAAGGTGATTATTAAACAAGCCCGTGGAAGTAAAAAGTTTTTCGATATCTAATCAGACCTGAGGGATACGGCTGAATTCGTGAAAATGTATACATCCCCCTTACACCACCTGGGGGGTCGAATTTCACAAAAATCCTGAAAACACTTTCTAGGTATTTATATGAAGAAGCCGTACAAAATTCAATATTTGGAAAGAGCTAATAGATAGGACGAAAATCATGAAAATATATGCATTCCATTTTTACTGATAATTTGTTTAGCTCCCCTTCCGAACGCCAATGGATATTTAAATTTTTTTTAATCAGTATTATTTTTCTCGTTGACTTACATATACATACCGAGTTTCAACTTTTTAGCATAAGCCGTTCTACAGTTAGGAAAAAACACCCCCACCCCCGTACCATACTACCCCTATAAAAAATTATATTTTTCCAACATGCTACTACTATAGCTATATCTAAATACTAAGTTTCAATTTTATATCATTATAGGTTCTCAAGATAAAAATATCGGAACTTTTTACTTGTTACCCTACCCCACCCTCACCCTCTACACTCTCGTCCCTGAAATTTTTATTTTCAGCCAGGGGTCTATTAGGCCTACTTCTGGTAAAAATTCTAAGCATCCATTTTACACAGTTCTTGAGATATGAGACGTGATTTTTTTAAAAAAAAAAATCTTATCCCCCTCCACTCCCATGCTCCACCTCCCCTTCAAAAATATTGCTTTCAGCAAACTTTGTTTGTCAACCTTTATACAGAAACTGAATTTTATTTCTGTAGTGCAATTGGTTCGTGAGATATCGTATTCATAAAGTTTTAATTTCGTGACATTAACCGTTTAGAATATATGTATTTCAGCATGTCTCGATCTCGGCTTTCGAGCGTTTCGGACGCATTACTTTTTCCCCCACTCCCACACCCCTTTACCCATATCAACAATATTTTTGCAAATGGGTTCACTAAGTTCGAAGCTCTATGTAAATTCCAAGTTTCAGCTTCCTACCATAAGCAGTTGCTGAGATCTAGAAACCAAAATTTTTCGTCTAAAACGCTTCCCCCACCTCCCCCATAACACTCCCACCACCCAAAAAGTGGTCACTTCAAGGGGCCCAGGCTAATAAAAAAAAAAATTTCAATTCAATAGCTCATAGGATTTGGGAGCTATAAGCCCTCAAACGTTTTGCGTACGGCGGGCAGCGCACAGACGGACTGAAATTTTTTTTAGCTTTTTTGGTGCTTATTAGACATGAAACGTATAAAAAAAAATTTCAGGGTAGCAAATTTTTTTTTTTTAAAAATCGATAACAATACTTTACTATTAAAATAATAAAGTAAAATGAGGGTGACTGAGGGTGACTATGGGAGAGAGTAGAAAGAAAACTTTCTGATTTTATTTTCACGAAAACGGCAAAGGATAGTAATTTTATAGGATTATGTAGAGTCCCTATAGAGACATCCTAGAAAAATAAAATGTTTTGCTGGCGTAGAAAGGTCCGGGGGTGGTGGTGGTTTAGATCTCAGAAACGGATTATTGTATAAAGTTGAAACTTAGTTCGTATGTGCAGACATAATACGGAAGTAATTAGAAGTTCAGATTTTTATTGATGTACAAAGAAGGAATAAAAAAAATGTATGTGAAAATGAGTTTTTTTCACCATTTCACGAATTTCATTATTACTTTTAAGCATCTAGGAGTACTCAAATTAATTTAACATCCACGTGCACTTTATATAGAACTCTGGAAACAGTTTTCCAAATTTTACTATATCCAACCCCTAAGTCGGTGAAAAGCGATTGAGTGAATTTTCACGAATTTCGATATATTTCTTAGGTCTTATTAGATATCGAACTCACTTTCACTTCTAAAGGCTTTAAATATAATCTGGGGAAAAACATTTTTGATGTTAAACTCCTGGAGGGTGTAAAGCATCGTTCAAGTTTTCACGAATTCCGGCAAATCTTTTAGGTTTAATGAGATCTAATTTGTTTTTACTTCATTGTACTTTATGTATAATGATCTAAACATTGCTTTCAGGATTATGCGATATTCATCCCCTAACTCCGAAATATCAGTTAGGCCCGATAAGATATCTAATTGTTTTTTACTAACAATTAGATTTTAACGGGCTTTCTATATAATCACCTAAAATAGGTTTTTGAATTTTTTGATGTTTAACTCCTATAGTCCTTATGTCGATATTTTATGTGAAATAATATATTTTTATTGAAATTAAAAAAAAATGTGATACTAAATAATAAGTCTGCCAACAGTCTGGGCGCAACTTTATTATTTTTGGGTAGAAGTTCGGAAGGCGTTTAATACTGAGATGCGGTGTAGGTTTCTATGCGACTGACAACCTAAAGAATAACCAGAAGCCTAATTGGAACGTTATTTTTATACTCTAGATGGAATCTGGGAGTATAATAAGTTTAATTCAGCCCAAAAGTTTGTAACGCAAAGAACCGAGCATCGGACCAAAAATAGTTATATACTATTTTTTGTTTATTTGTGACCAAAAACTCTAAATCCGATTGACTTCCGTCTGTCCGTCCGTCTGTCTGTCTGTCCGTTAGCACGATAACTTGCTAGGATTCTGAAATTTTGAATCTGGATGTTTTGATTGAATTTGTAAGGCTAATTTCGTTAACGGACAAAATCGTCCTACTCCTTCGAGTAGCTGCCATACAAAATGTCCTTAAAACACGTGTTTATTTAATATTCAAATTCATCAAATACTGATTACTTATAACAAAAATATAAAATAATAAGAAAAAATAAAAAAATAAGTACAAAATACATCATTCTATCCGTACACTCATAAATGCCTAAATATAATAATAATAAAATTATAAAGCCGATTTTAACTGTTGAACAGAAATGTTAAAGTCAATTTGACTGTAATTATAATTAAAAATGCGTGAAAGAGATGTGATTGGTTCATGTTGGCCGTAATTTGTCCGATGGTGAGGAATATCCAGCATCACATAGTCTCTCAAGGATCGAAGAGGAACTTTGAAAGTAACGGCTTCCAGCAATGACGGGAAGTTAATATCACCAGAAATTGCCTTGAAAGCAAAAAAAGCTCTAAGGACATTTCGTCTATCAACCAACGACTCCATCGGCAGGAGCTTAAGACGCTCATGGTAAGGAGGCAGATGCAGTGAATCATGCCAAGGAAGACCTTTAAATGCGAATCGCAAGAATCTTCTCTGAACCGACTCAATACTGTTTTTATGAACCTCATAGTATGGAGCCCATACCGGGCAGGCATATTCCAAAATAGAACGGACGAAAGTGCAGTACAACATTGTTGTAATATGCGGATCATTGAAATCCTTGCACCATCTTCTCACAAAGCCCCAAGTAACTTCGTTATTAAAATATACACCTAAATCGTTCACTTTGTCAGTTCTATATAATGGGTTTCCTTCTAAACTAAAATCAAATGTAACTGGAGTTTTCTTTCTAGAGAATGATACAGTGATACACTTACTAATATTCAAAGGCATACTATTTAGTGTACATCAGTCATAAAACCGTTGCAAGTCACTCTGAAGAAGAGAACAATCAGCCGCATTGGTTACATTATGAAAAATCTTTGCATCGTTAGCATACATTAAAATTTTAGAGTGGGAGAGAACCTAACTCACGTCATTTATGAACAGGGTAAATAAAAGCAGATCCAAATGGCTCCTCTGAGGTACTCCAGAAGTATTGTATGTATATATCGGATGAAAGCGGTCCACGAAAAAACACCTTTTGAGTGCGATTAAGTAGATACGAACTGATCCAATTAATAAACGTGACTGGAAAACCCAGTAATTGTAGTTTAAAAGTCAGGATGGAATGATTCATTTTGTCGAACGCCTTGCTGAAATCAGTGTAAATGCAGTCCACCTGATTTCCACCTTCAATCGCTTTAATGGAAAAATTAGCAAATTCCATTAAATTTGTGGTAGTAGACCTACCCTTAGTAAATCCATGTTGGGATGGACTTATGATTGATTTGCAATGAAAATTCATTACATCACAAACAATAGCCTCGAAAAGCTTCGAAATACAAGAAAGGTTTGCGACAGGCCGATAATTTCGTACATCCATTCTCTTACCTTTCTTAAATAACTGCTTAATAGTAGAATATTTCCATGAACTGGGAAATACCCTTGAACCCTTGAAGAGAAGAATTGAATAAATAGCACAAGGTTGCTACTAGGGAAGAGCTGCATCGTTTTAGAACGCTTGGAGGGATGCCGTCTGGACCAACAGAAAAACTATCTGCAATATTTGAGATAAATTTCAAAACAGTAGGTTCGTCTATATACAGATCCTTCATCTCCAATGAAGTAGAAGGAAACTTTGTCAAGTGTTTATGATCCTTCAAACTATTATCACAGTTAGAAGAAGTGAAAGTAGCACGATAGTAGTTCCCGAAGAAGTTGCTAATGACTAAAGGGTCATCGCTGACCACATCATCAAAAGACATAGAAGCGGGGTATTCGTCGGACTGCCTTTTTGAATTGACGAAATCCCAGAACCGCTTAGGTTTGTCCCTAATCGATAATTTAACATTATTGACGTACGAGGTATACGCCACACTAGACCGGCTAATAAACAGGTCGCGTAAAGTTGAATAGAAAACGTAGTCTGAATCAATCCTTGAGAGACAATATGTCTTCCAAGCTTTCGTTTTTAAATTTTTCAGATGTATCAGGTCGTCGTCAAACCACTTTTTTCCGGTGACTCACCCAGTTCAAGATATGAAATTAAACACTGACGATATTATCTTTTAGTTTCAAGTAGCAACCGAGGGGTCTTTAATAAAGGATATACAACATGCACACACATAATTTTTATTTATCCCCAACTATAATACAATATAAATCAGAGTTCAGTATTCATCTAGAGTATCGTACGATTGGCTTGCAGCCGATTGTGACTGCATTATGTTTTACATTTACGTTCCCCCTTTTTCCCTACTTTTGGGAAATTTAAAAAAAAATCGTTCAAGATACGATACAGGGTTCGTCTGAATTATTATATTTCTCCAGATCTCCTGAATTAAAGTTAATAATAATTCTGAAAAATAAATTTCCGGAAATGTTTACACTTTTTGAAGAATTCTGACAAAAAAATGGTTCCAAGTAGGTGGGTTTGGAATACTGAACGAAAAACTTAATTCAAAATTTATCATTCTATTTTCTTCGATTTATTTGAAAACTGTTTTCCTCATCTAATTGATAGTGGGTTACCTTTTCTTAATTCTAAACCGTTAATTCTGTCAAAATTGGCTTTTATTTTAAGCGGGCGACATTTTCACTCAATTAAATAATCGCAAAATTAAGCAAGATCGCTGATCGACACCGTACTAAACGTTGAGTGGCCAAATCAAATGTCATTAAGAAAGAGCTAAGCTTTCGTTTCTACAGTCGTGATTTAAAAACTTTCAAATTTCAAGTGGTGATTTCTGTCGTTGACTAAATTATCCCTCCCTCCCACAGGTGATCGTCGTTGATCACATTTCATACCGAGTCGAAAACGTAGGGCAGAAGAAATAAAGCGGATATGCGTAGGCCGTAATCCGACATTTAAGTCGTATTTTCAGCATCTCAAGAATACTTCTGCCTCTTATACTGGAACCTGAGACAAAATCGCATGTGACATTTTAATCTTGACAAGTATGTTAATTAGATTGATTGATCGGATTATCCATGCGCTGAAGATCGAGAGAGCTATCGCGAGGAAGGAATTTTCGATTAGGTTATAAAGTCGGAGCGAATTGAAGAAGTTGATCGGTTGCTAAGAACCAGGTGGTCTTCTTATAGAGGTAACATATATGAAGACCATACACTCTTCAACTTTAGTTTAATGCGTAATTTGCGTAATTTTAGTATATTTTTCTCGTTCATTGCGCTTATAAATCATCGTAGAAAATTATCCTTGAACGCTGCGTCTGAATACTTCTTTTGATCAGGTAGCTACGCTATACGTGGACTAATTTTCTCTCTTCGGTTGGAAGAATAACAGCATCGACGAAAAGCAAAGAAATTAAAATAATTGCGAAATGCAAAGATTTAAGGTCTTGTGTGTAGGTACTTTGTAATGACGGTAATTTCTTTTTTGGATTTCTTCGAGAACATATTTGCTGCGGGCAAATTGGTTGTATCTTGCCTTGATTACGGGGATGGACATTTTCATTTTGTCGTTTATATTTTGCCTGTACAGCTTTTTCCCGTACAGAAAGTTAGGCATATGTGTAAAATTTATTGAAAAGTAGCAGATACCCACGACTGATATGCTAAAGATATTAATGCCTTGGCGGCTTTTTATGGGCCGAAATTGACAGAATATAAATGTGTGTTGGAAGAAATGTAATAAAATTTTGTTATCACTCGTAAATGTCGATCGCGCTCCGTTTAATACGAATTTATGTTTTGTAAGCTGAGTGTAAACATAAATATAAAAGATATGTAAGTAGGTCTATAAAGTGAAGTGAAAGATGGCGAAAACGAGCAGTTACCTTTCTTAGCGCAAAGTAATTATAAACGTATACCCACTACAGTATGGAGTTTGATAAAATTGTTGTCAAGATCATAAATATTTTATGTAACTAATCGGTAATAATTAATTAGAGATATGCGACTTTGGACAGGTCAAGAAATTCTTGGCGGCCAAATAAGTCTATGCGAACTAGAATACGTTAGACAAATTGGACCGAAAACAAATTGGTTTGAATACAAATTGGACTGTAATATTTTAGTTAATAGTTTCATAAGCATTGCATATACCTTGAAGTTAAGTGAAGTACCTGTACCAGTTTTGATTAGATTCCTCTAAATTGAATCTAGGGTAAGGCCGATGAGATTTCCCTATGGGGGAGATGGTCAATGCAATTTTTATGCACTCAACTGTTTGAAAATAGGTGATCTAACCCCTTTTCTTTAGCCCCTTGTTTCATAACCCTTTGGTTGTCAACGGTGACAGTTCTTTCAAAAATAATTCTTAATGTGTCTATCTGTCTCTCCAGAGATGCGATATGGCCTTACTTGTTGGTATTCTTTAGAATTCTTTGGTTTATTTTCGGCATCAGAGTAGTTTCTTGTGTGAAACACCAACACGAAAATCTAGACTGGGATCATTCGATGCCCTGGCTACTCTCATTGAAGACATGATAGTTGAAAAACCTTCACTGGAAAGGCAAGCTTAAAATTGTGTTGGACTAGGTCCGAAGTTGGTTGTGCACTAGGGTACATTAATCACAGGTTGCACCCACCAATTTGCATTTTGATTCTTATTTCACTTAAGTATATACGTTTTATTTAACGTGTCAATAAAATAGTTTTGGAAGATCATCAGTATCAACTGCAGTGGGGTTGAGGAATCATTGAGGGCTGTCATTATTTTGGATTTATGAAAACTGCAAAGAATTTATCAACATACTCGTACTATATACAAACATCGCAACTTTTTCCTTTTCACCCTCCCCCACCCTCACGCTCTAAACCCTTAGCACCAACAATTTATTTTCTGCTAGGGGTCTATTAGGCCTAGTTCTGGTAAAAACTTTAAGTATCTATCTTACACTGTTCTTGAGAAATGAGGCGTGGTTTTTCAGAAAAATTCTTATCCACTCCACATCCATGCTCTACTGCCCCCTTAAAACATTTTACTTTCAGCAAACTCTATTTGTCAACCTTCATACAGAAACCGGTTCGTGACTGCCCCGACTCAAAAATTTGTTCCCGGTCTATTCTCCTAGTATACCTACAGATATTCATTAAGTTTTAATTTCGTGACATTAACCGTTTAGCAGATATAGATTTTAGAATTTCTCGATCTCGGCTTTCGTGCGCTTCGGACGCATTATTATTTCCCCCACTCCCATACCCCTTCGCCCATATTGAAATTTTTTTCGCAAATGGGCCACTATCAAAGCTCTATATAAATTACAAGTTTCAGCCTCCTAACGTAAGCGGTTGCTGAGATCTAGAAACCAAAATTTTTCGTTTAAAACGCTTCCCCCACCTCCCCCTCACACCCCCACCCCTAAAAAAGAGGTCAGTTCAAGGGGCCTACCCAGTCTATTCAGAAATTTTTTTTCCCTTTTAATAGCTCATAGGGTTTGGAAGCTATAAGTCCTCAAACGATTTTGGCGGACGGCGTACAGACGAACTGAATTTTTTTTCCTTTTTTGGTGTTTATTAGTCATGAAACGTGTAAAAAAATTTTTCAGGGTAGCAAATATTTTTTTTTTGTAAAATCGATAACAATACATACTTTATTATTAAAATAATAAAGTAAAAGTGTTTAAAATAAGTTAGTCTTTCAACCTACCTACCATACAAAATAACTGTATTCTTTACACCATTTTCAATAATTCAAATTCCTTATTCTTAATTCTAATAAAAAGGGCGTCCACCTGAACTGTACTTTAATGTATTAAAGGTTTACCCCTATGTCCAGTTTCGTGCTTTAAAAAAGCCTTGTTTTTATGAGAACAATAAATTTCTTTCTCGACGTGCAATAATGAGTTTGTGGAAAGAAAATCTGTTTCGTGTCTGTTTTGACCGTGGAGCACCAACTGAAGATAATGTTTCGGCCATCATCCGGCCTTGTCCCCAACCTTTATGACTGGTTTTATTACTCTACAAGCGAAGGACACGGTGACCAGATAGTCGTAATTATTACATTAATCTAATTGAGGATTGCAGCACCAGAGAGGACATCGTGCATCCTATGAAGGATTAAATCGTAACTAAGAAGTGGTACTAAGACAGAACTTAGTTTCCTTCATGCTTACGGAAATATGAAGTAGGGTTGACAAAATTACAGAAAGACTTGCAATGACCAACCGCAGAAAAGATTTTGTAGTGCAGCCCCTAAAAAAAGTTTCGAGTTTATTAACTTATTAAATATGTTTTCCAAGTATCAGTCTGACTCTCTATTCCCAATCCTCTAAATTGTGCACTATTTGGCAGTAAAGTATATATATAAATTTAAAAAAAAAAAATTTCCACCCCTTCATGTATCTTAAACTCCTTAAGACACGAAAATTAATCGATAACTTATAAGAACGTTTCAACCGAGAAATTTCAAATTTGCCATACGTTAATTTTTCGATAGTTTCCGCTAAATGATATATGTAAAGAATATAGAGAGAGTCACGCCCTTGTGTAGTTACCATACAAAGTTGTTGTAAAATTTGTGCGCTATTCTTCTGCATACAATAGTGCGAATTTAAAAAAAAAACGTTCAGCCAAGACTAAATTTTACAGAAACTAGTTTGAGTGGAGCGGATGTCATGTCGTTTCAATTATTTCACAATTAACACCATTAAATCTATAATGTTGTAATCAACAATATTCCAGTATTTAAAAGTGGTTGGTATATAATATACTCGTATAATAAAGATACGTCTTCGATTAACACCGGCCAAAGGATCTAAACAAATTTTACTTGTATTCGCGACATCTGCGAAACGCGTAGAACTACATATTGTTGTATGCATATCTGTGCGACACAAACACTTGACGTTTCCAGAGAAAACTACAACCTTTCAGTATCTAATTACAGTAGTGTAGAAAATTCAATACACTTTTCACCTATTCTACACACACCACTGAATATGCACGAAGTCTCTAGAGTATACACATGCAGTATATGAACGTAGCAGGGCTTGTATACGGACATCACTTTTTTCACTGCAAAAGCGAGACGATGATTAGTTTTACTGGAAAGCGTCAGAGTGAATTTCATTGATTGAAAGCGTGACGAATTTCCAAGTATAAATATTAATTAAAAACAATTAATATTAATTGACTTGCTATTTTATTAATTTAATCGAACTGTGTTTTACTTGAAATCCCGGCGAATCCATAGTTCGCAATATTATAAAGCTAAAATCCATTATGATTTAGTCTAGAAAAAACCACACTGAAACGAGGAGCACAACGGACGAAAACTAACGTCTAAGTGAAGGAGGATGATGGCATTACAACCCCCCATACCGTACCACACCATAGTCTAGAAAAACGGTAAGGTGGCGTGCGTTTAAAATAAATGAAGTTAGAGGATCTATGGTTGATAAGCACGACAAGCTGATCAAGTTTATAAGGGATGTAGGGTGTTTTAAAGGTGGTAAACCTACGACTTTTCAAAGAGATAGTTAAATAGATTGGAAATAGGGGTTGGTATAGTTAACCTCTGTCACTGCAGCCACAGTTGGGCCTATTGTGACGTTCACCCGGTTTGACTATGATTCCTCTTTAATCCCTGCGCTTTCAATGAAGCCTAGTATTTTGCGAAGAGGACTGGTCAGGAATTCCGATGGGTCCATGAAACGCTGATCGAAGTGATGAAGCCTTTTGTGAGCTAAGCCCTCACATTCACAGAGTATGTGCTCTGGTGTTTCGTCTTCGTCATTGCATATTCTGCAAATTTTAGCCTCAGAGAGACCAATCCTATTGAGATACTGCCTCATGTGGCAAGTCAGAGCTCTCACTAGGGTTCGGGTCTGATATCTGCTTAATTTTAGATAATCAGATGTTCTTTTTTCCGAATGTTTTTTTTTTTTGAGTGCCTGTTGCCCGGTGCCAAGTCCCAGTGAATAGAACTTCTGCGATTTTTGCCACATTTGGATGTTCATTCTGGCTGTGCTTAATGGTATCCCACAGAATGGATATGGTCCCATGAAGTCAGCTTCTAACCTTTTCCTAGCCATTAAGTCGGCCATTTCATTACCTACATAGCCGCTGTGTCCTGGAATTCAAATGAGGTTAACTCTGTTCTTATTTCAGTGTTCAATCAGGCATTGGAGGCAATTCCAAACAAGTTTGGAGTAGATTTGAACGGACTGAATTGCCATTATTGCAGCCTTGCTGTCCGAGAGAATATATATTGGTTGGTTTTTGTAGCCCCGTTCGATATTTTTTCTAATGCATAGTTCAATAGCATGAGTCTCCGCCTGAAAAACAATGGATGTTATGTTTCATGCTACAGTAGAATTTGACATTCGGGCGCACTTCATAAACTCCAGCTCCTACACCTTGATCCGTTTTAGATCCGTCTGTGTACCAGATTATGGATCATGGTTTTGGAGTGGGTTTGTTTGTGGCCCAATCCTCCCTTTCAGATAGGACAACTTTGAATGGCTTTGTGAAATTAAATTTCCGTACCATTGAATCAGAAAGAGGTATCGCTAGTATGGGGTCCTTGTTGAGTTCCGCGGAGAGAGTTGGGCAAGCTGTTTTGCGCTCTGACTCGTCCTCCGAGCTCAAAAGTCTGTATGTGGTGAACCCAGCTTCTTTCTGTATTTCTAAGTGTAGAGGTGCTAGGTTGAGAAGCACCTCTAAGGCAGCTGCGAGAGTGGTCTTCAAAGAGATAGGCATGGGCATCCGGTAGTCTTGGAGCGATGGCCAAAAATATGACGATGATATAGCTACATCTACTGCGGTCTACCCATCCCCTTTCCTTTACGTTATATTATCTTATTTCAAACCTACACCACAAGGGAAACATACTCGTATCTATATAGAACTATAGTAGTAGCATGTTGGCAAAATATGATTTTAGATAGGGGTAGTATGGTACTACAAAGTTGAAACTTGGTATCTATATGTAGTTCAACTAGAAAAGTAATTTAGATTAAAAAAAAATTCAAATTTCCATTGGCGTTCGGAAGGGGGCGAAAAAAGTGATCAGTGAAAATAGAATGCATATATTTGCACGATTTTCGTTATATCTATTAGGTCTTTTCAAATATTGAATTCATTTTTATTCTACGAATTCTTCATATAAATACCTAGATAGTGTTTTCAGGATTTTTTAGAAATTCGACCCCAATTTAGCCGAATCCCTCAGGTCTGATGAGTTATCGAATAACTTTTCACTTCCACGGGCTTGTTTATTAATCACCTAAAACACGTTTTCAAGTTGTTTCCTTTTTCAAACCCTAAGAGGGTATAAAAGTATTGAACTCGTTTTCACGAATTCCGTCATGTCTCTTAGGAGTGATAAGACATCGGATTGGTTTTTACTTCCTCGGGCTTTCTTTATATATATCTAAAAACTCCTTTCAAGATTTTTGGATAATCAATCCCAAAGTGGGTGCAAGGGAGTTGCATATGTTTTCACAAATTCCTACATATTTCTTAGTTCTGATGAGATATCGAATTCATTTTTACTTCCTAAGGCTTCCTACATAATCGTCAACAAGTTGATTTCAGCATTTTTAGATATTCAACTTTAAGAAGACGTAATGCTTTCGACATATTTCTTAGGATTGATGAAATATTATAGATTGGTTTTCACTTCCACAGACTTTTTATATAATCGCCTCCTAATCACGTAACAACTGATATTATACTACGACTTAGACTGCGTCCGGGAGTATGACCCAATTATGTAATTCATATGTTATATGTGACAGCGGCGTAAGTATTCTGGCGCGACCCCTGTCTAACCGCTTCCCGAACTTTTTTTTAGGTTTTCAGTCACATAGTAACCTACACCGCATCTCAGAATTAAACGCGTTCCGAATTTCTACCCAAAAAATAATAAAATAATTAATTACTTTATTATTTTTTAATAATAAAGTATTGTGATCGACCTGAAATTTCAAAAAAGTTTGCTACCCTGAAATTTTGTATTTACACGTTTTAGGACTAGTAGACCCCAAAAAAGCAAAAAAAAAAAAATGTCCGTCTGTACGCCGTACGCCGTCCGCCGTACGCCGTCCGCCGTACGCCGTACGCAAAATCGTTTGAAGGCGCGTAGCTCCCAAACCCGTTGAGGTATTAAATTGAAATTTTTATGGTGGGTAGATTGGGTGAACCCCTACCACTGGTATATTTTTGATGGGTGGGGTTACAAGGGGAGAGGAGAGGAGAGCGTTTTAGACGAAAAATTTTGGTTTCTAGATCTCAGGAACCACTTATGCTAGGAAGCTGAAACTTGGAACTTATGTAGTTCTATGATAATGGACTCAATTGCAAAAAATTGGTCGATATTGGTTAAGGGGTGTGGAAGTGGGGGGGAAAACAATGAGTCTTTAACGCATGAAAGCCGGGATTGAAACATTCTAAAATCAATATCTCCTGAACCATTGATGTCAGAAGATTGAAACTTTGTTGTTGTCCTTAGGGATACTTCAAGATTAGACAAGGGCTAAACATTTTTAAAGGGGTGGTGGGGTGTGGGGGTGGGGGGTGAAAAACTTCGGATTACAATATCTTCCGAACCAATTACACCAGGAAAATAAAATTTAGTTTCTGTATATGGGATCACAAGAGGAGTCTACCAAAACTAAATTTTTTGAGGGGGGAGGTGCAGCACGAAAATGGGGGGATAGCAATTTCTCAAAAAATGTAATTTTTATACCTCAGAAACCGTATCAGATAAGATCTTGAAAATTTTACAGGAGTTGGGGACGGTAAACTTCTAGTAGGAAAAAAAAATTTGGTGATGTGGGTGTTGGGGGTGATGGTGAAAGGGGGTAGAAAGGAAAACATTCTGATTTTTATTTCTCGAAAACCATAATGAATAGAAAGCTAAAAATTTAGGATTATATAGAGCCACTCTGCAGACATCCTAGAAAAATAAAATTTTTTATAGGGGTATCAAGGTACGGGGGAGAGGGGTGGTTTTTTATATCTCAGAAACGGCTTATGCTAGAAAGTTGAAACTTAGTACGTATATGTAGATGTACTATTAGAGTAATTAAAGCAAAAAAAAAGTTCAGATTTTTATTGGCGTTCAGAGGTTGAGTAAAAAAAATGTCCGTGAATCCACATTTTCACAAATTTCGTTAAAACTTTTAGACATGTCGAGCTATCAAAGCAATTTTACTTTTGCGGGCTATTTATATAAGTGCCTACTAACGATCTCCAAAATTGTTCGATATCCAACCCCTAAGGGGGTGTAAAGTGGTTGTGTACATATTCACGAATTCTGATATATTCCTAAGGTATATTGAGATTTGGAGTTCACGTTTACTTCTATAAGGGAAAAACCCGATTAATCATTCAAAAGGTCTGAGCACCGTTTAAGGACTTTTGTATGGCAGCTTATTTCAGACTATTACGAGTATAATTTTGACTTCGAGGCTAAAAAATTTATTGAATTTTTAATCGATTTATAAAATGAATGTATAATACAAATTTTTCCAGTACTTTCGTACTGGAGCCGCCCGAAGGAGTAAAGTCACACATTATCGAACTTGGCCTAAGAAATTTTGCGAGTTCCACAACAAGATCATATGTCACCAATATAGAAAGTGTCTCCTTGTAATACAAGTAAACATGGGCGGGCGTGGAGCTGATCACCACCTGAAGGTACCTTAGCGAGCGAAAAAGTCTTCTTTTGGGATAGTAAGAGTCGACGCAATTAAAAATGGCTGTCCGGGTACGTAAAAAACCGAGGGGTCATGCTTTTCCGAAGATACGTGGTTGATGATAGGAAGATGGAGTACAGGATATCCTTCAAGATCTTAAGTTCAGAAATCTAGAATAATGCCCAAAAGACAGATTAATGAACAAAAAGGAAGAGCTGAATTCTGTTATTATTTCAATTTCAGCTAATTTCTGTCCACACACTTTATACCGCTGTAATTCAAGCTCCTATTCAAATTACAAACACTCACCTTAACATTTCATCAATCGCATTACAGTTCAATTAGACGACTATAAAAACATCATTTACCTTAAACAAGACCTCAAATTTACTAACCAAACAAGATCCGGTCAAACTGCCTATCCGCATCATCAATATGGGCAACAACAAATTCACTTCTTCTACTTGTTATTATTATTGTTGTCGGTCTCGTTTCCCCATTTCATTTCTAATAAATCATAACCTATCTCAAAGATTCCACACCACGAACAACCTGTTCTCATAATTTCATTACGAAATCAGGTTCCTAAGCAAACTCACCTTATAGACCAGTAATCAACGTAAACAAACCAAAGTTGGTGCGGGCCACCGAAAAAAGACTGCCACCTTTTGCACCTGTTGTTGATTCCCCCCTCGAAGTAAAAAACAAAAAAATTAAACTCTTCCGAAGCCGGGAAAACATCCGCATTACCCAAGCTAAGGTGAACCAAAACCAGTGCGCCACCATCCAACTTCCAACTTCCGAATATAATCACTTACCGGTTAGTAACGAAACTAGTGTGAGGGCGTCTTGATGTAATTTTGTATGGTAAGCCAGAGAAGAACCAGAACAAGTTAACGGGCTTCGCCATACGAATTACGAGGTTATAATTTCGAAAAAATGAGTGGGAAAAAAAACGAGATTTCTGCAAGATTAAGCCGGTATTCTTAGTACCCAGTATCCGCCATCATCTCACCTAGTCCAACTGCATCGACCAAGACGCCGCCGTATAAGCTTCTTAAGAAATTTCGTGTTTTCTTTGCAACAGATGATCGACTCTCGACTAGTTTTGGGCTTAAGCCTGCGATCTGAAATAAAAGCAAAAGTGCAAAAAGGTGATACCAGCCACCAAATCGGGTTTTTTTTCCATCGCATCATCTTCGCGTTTGTTGTTCTTAGAGGCTCATCTCGATTCCAGAATTCGACACATGGCCGTTCAGCTGGTTGCCCATTGATTAACCGCACTAAAACCCGATTTGTTGCTCAAAAGTCGTTTCTTGTTACAAATGTTGCTGCTACTTTGCTTGCTACTGTTACCGGATCGGCTTTCATTTGGCAATCAATGAATCAAGTTTTGGCGACAAGTCGGGTTTCCAGATCACAAGTTAAGCCTATCGTACAATCGACGGAATCCATCAGTTGTCTTGTGGGGGAGACATGTCACAAATACGATCCTAAATTGCATTATGGCTATGAACGCCGGCAAAGCGAATCGCATTACTTAACTTGTAGCTTCGCGGATTGTTCGTTAAGAAACAAGCTTCATGTTTCTTCTGAATTTTTTTTAAGCCAGCCAAATGCCGTACAAACTTTGCAACTAGTTTTTCTTCGTCCTGTAAATCCTTTTCTGCAAAGATACCACCTATGTTAATATATTAGTTAAATTGCGTTTTAATTTGACCGATTTTATAACTAGCAAGTTTCAATGGCGTAACTTTTCCACTTAATCCACCGAAGCCCAAAATCGTTGGCTCTAATTTTTCTTAATTAAAATAAATGTTTAAAAAAATACTCGACTATTGCACATCATCCCAAATGTTTAGCGTTTAATTAAAAAAAAAAGATCGTCGAAATTAAAGTTATGTCCCTGAGCTGGAACAAACATCAATGCAACAATATAAATAATATTGTTGGTATTATCAACTTAGGACCTTGGTCGAAATAAATTGAGTATAATAAAACTTTTCTAAATTATTTCATAGTACAAATTTTAAGTTACCAATTGTTTGAGGCTTGGCGATTATTTTTAATTGTTTGATATCATTATCCCATAGTATCCATATTTTGAAACAAAAACAGAAAAATTACAACGACTGAAGTACCATTGCAAAAAGTATTTATGTTGGTTATTTAAAAATATGTATTTTTAAGTTTCAGGAAATAAATCAAATAAAAATAATGTGCTGTGGCAATTAATGCCCTGTGATTATTTTATTTCGTAACGAAGGTCGCCTTTCTTAAAACTGAAAAGAATATAAAATACTATGCGGCCGGCTATGCGTAAAATTAACGATAAACATGTTTTTATGACAGTCATAATGCATTGTACTAAACAATTGGAAAAGCCGAGTTTTTATTTAAATTATGGAATTGGGGCGTAATGCGCTAAGTGGAATTAAAATTGCATTTAATGCGGCATTTAGTACAGATAACTTGTGTATCAAGTCACGACGGTCAGGTGAAAAGTTCTCGGTATGAGGTTCTTAAAAAAAACTAATTTCACGTCAATCTGCCAACAGTTTGGGCGCAAGTTTATTATTTTAAGGTAGGAGTCCATAACGTATTTAATACTGAGATGCGGTGTAGGTGTTCCTTTCGAGCGTTTCGGACGCATTGTTTTTTCAAATGGGTCTGATTGGTTGGTTGGTTTACGTGGTGGCCCGTCAGTCGAAACAGGGCCCAATTAGCACAGAAAGCGCCGTTTTGATACCACACTCGCTTAACCTGGTTAAGGTTGCCAGATTGGGCTATTTACCGCGATTTGGGCTATTTAAATATTCAATTCGCGGGTACAAATTTCGAAAAGCTACTTGTAGCTTTTTGGGCTATTCGGCCAACGCAAATTGTGTTATTTTGCTAGTTTACAACAGAGCGAGGAAAAAATAGAAATATAGAAAATTGGAAACTGCATTTTAGTTGTCTCCTGATTTAAATCTGCTAGTGTTATATATCACAAATCTTGTTTCCACTAAATTTTCGGTTATAGGTTTTCTCTAATGACAAATTTTACTTCACACGATATCTATCTGGTGTTTGCAAACTAAAATTCATTTAGAATCGGTTCATTATTTGTTGACTTTCTACAAATGAAACACTATCTTTCAAGTTAAGGACATCCATCGAAATATAACATACAAGAGATAATAGATTTACCAATATTGATGACTGCCGTGGAGTTTCATTTTTTTCATAATTTATTAATTATTATTTTTGCTGGATTGGTGGGTTACATGTGTTGCAAAAATTAAAGTTATTGTTACAAAGTTATTGTTACATGTGTACTCTGGCAATCCAAGCAACTCACTTCTTATTAGTATTAAAGTTTCCAGAGAAAAACAACAACCTTGCAATATCGTAGGTAGGTCCATATACTTCTCGCATGTTCTGGACATTTCTCGCATATAATAGTTACTTCTTGCGCATTCCACACAAACAACCGAATATGCTGGAAATTTCCCGACTCACCACATGCAGTATATAAGCGCTGCAGAACCCCGGGATATGTTTTTCTGTTGCGAGAATGAAACGACGATCAGTTCTACGCGAAAGTGTATTTTTAAAGTGATTTTCATCGAAAACTGCGATCAAGTAGTAAATAAAATCGAACTGTGTTATACTTGAAATCCCGGCGAACATCAAGCTCGCAACATTAACTTGAACTGCAGTATGCAACAATGTATGTCGCTAATCGGGAGGCGGCTTGATCTATTTAGACTCAGGATCTGATCGCTTAAACGAAGATGATTGTGAGGTGCTTACATTATTAAATATTGATGTGCATCTTGTAACATAAACTGATATATACATTATTATTCATAAAAGCAAAACGCCATATTTATTTTTGCCTGATAGCTTACATGTAGGATTATTCACTGAAGATTTTGATCCGACTGAATTACGAAAACTATAAATTATTTTTCATGAATGATTTGATTATTGCACCTAATATTTTTTCAGACAAGACTTTAAAAATTGTGATAAATGTGAATTTAAACGAGTATATTCACACACATATTTACATTACTATGTTTCTTAAGAATTCTGGAACATCGTTTGTCGTCGAAATCGCAATTATGTTCAACACATTTAGGTAGGTCTGATAAATTTCAAAGTTGAGCGCGGTATTTGAGCTAGAAGTTTTCGTGCGGGTTTTGGGCTATTTCATAAGCTTACTCGGTGGGTTCTGCAGCCAACTATCTGGCAACCGTGAACCTGGTCGTCGAGGGCTGATGAAGTAGATAAAGAGTTTTACAGAGGCGTGGAGCTGGAATGGATTATCACATCTATCCGGGCTGTTTAACAAGATAATCAGTTCTACAAACTTATTTTTCCAGATCTCATCAAGGTTATCAAAGAAAGGTTTGCCTAATGTAAGAAGACTGGCTCTAGCTAGAACCGGACACCCACAAAGAAGGTGGACAACAGTCTCTCTCTCATTTACATCCCCAGAACTGCGGCAATTGACGTTAAAGGGAACACCCAGCCTGGCCACATGGTCGCCGATTGGCGAGTGACCCGACCTGACCGCCGTGACTCTGGAAACGTCTACATGGCTTCTGCTCAATAGTTCGTCTGTTCCGCTCCGGCAGTAGGACGACCATATCTTCTTAGACATGATGCATCTGGTCAATTCTCTCCACCTGGAGTTCGCATTTACCTAGCGGGACTTGAACCGATTCCACGAGAGAGCCCTGAAGAGCAGAACCTTGCCTAGCTAATTTATCTGCCCGCTCGTTGTTCTTTATCTTGCTGTGGCCTATGGGACCCAAAGCAGGGTTACTTTGACCTGACTTCCTAAGTAGGCTAGCTTCTCTCGGCACTGTTCGACGAGTTTAGAGGAGGTGGCAACCGAATCTAAGGCCTTGATTGTGGCTCGGTTCTCAGTAAGGATTACAACATTACGCTTTGGCGTCTATTATAGTTCTATATAATTTCAAACCAGTTCCTGAGATCTAGAAGATTTTTGGTCCGTCGATCCGGATTTGAACTTGCGATAATGAAATTCTCAACGAAAATAAGAAAACGATTTTTTTAGAAAAGAATTGAATATTTTCAAAGTTTTTGCTGTTTTCCGGCGTCAGTGAAGCTTCTGGTTTCACGAAATCCCCGACTGTTGATTAATCGCTGTCCCTGAGGGCATGGCAGTTGGAAAACCTTCATTGGCTAGGCCAGTTTATTATAAGACTGTGTTAGACTGAGTCCGAAGGAGCTGTTTCATCATCGGATGGCATAGACTCGTCAGAGGGTGTATCATGCCTAAATCCGAAACACCCTTACAGCTGGTGATATTGCTGAGGATTATTATATATAGCGATATCGAAACCTATTTTATAATCTGCGAATTATATTGAATATTCTTTGGTTCCGTCCAGCCGATTTTGACCAAGTGATCTATGGAAGCCATAAGCATTTTAAAGTGAACCTGAATTGTAAAATATACAGTTGGGCCACATTTAGTTGCAAAATTATTCCTATTCTAATTTTATAAATATATCCGTACCATTTCTTGGATTGTTGTAATCAAGATGTCTCTTCTGGATACCTAGCCGATAATTTTCACACGTTTTAAGCAAAAAATACAACATTTTACGTACATTAACTTTCTATTAGTTACAATTAAAAACAAGAATGCTCAAAATCGAATCCTTTGTGTAGTTGTTGAACAAAAGTCTTGCAGAAAATCTCAGCATACTCCATCCTAAAACCACTATAATACTCAACAAAGAATCCAAAATTTCATAACAATTAATTTTGAGTAAACTTGATTTCATTAGTGAGGAAACTCCTTCCTGTCGCTTCCGCACAAAAGTTCTTATAACGCGTGTTCCCGAATAATGGTTGATTTATTACCTTAGAAGCGGCTTATGCTAAAAAGTTGAAACTTGTATATGTGTGGGAAATGTAATGTAATGTAAAATGTAATTTCTAGAAAAGTAATGAAAGCAAAAAAAAAAAAAATATTTTCATTGTCATACGGAAGTGTGGCAGAAAATTTGTCCATGTCCAAAGTGGCTGTATGCGTTTTCACGAAATTCATTATATCTTCCAAGTCCGTCGAGGTATTGAATTAACTTTACTTCTTCGAGCTCTTTATATGGTATACACAATTCGAAACCATTTTCCAGATTTTCCGATATTTAATACCTAAGTGGGTACACAGTACTTCTAAACGTTTTCACGAATTCCGATATATTTCTTAGGGCTAATGAGCTAATTAAAGTGGGTATTAATTGTAAGGGCTTTATATATAATCAACTAAAAACCAATTTAAGTTTTTTTCGACCTTCAACCCCCAAAGAGGTATAAGGCGAATTCCGGCAAATCTAAGGGGGGAGGAGGGAGAAGCGTTTTACACGAAAAATTTTGGTTTCTAGATCTCAGCAAACCGCTTATGCTAGGAGGCTGAAACTTGGAATTTATATAGAGCTTTGATAGTGGACCCATTTGCATAAAATTTGTCAATATACATAGATGAAGGGGTGTGGGAGTGGGGGGAAAAAGAATGCGTTCGAAACGCAAAAAGGCCGAGATCGACACATTCTAAAATCCATATCTCCATAACGGTTAATGTCACAAAATTGAAACTTACTGAATATCTGTAGGTGTACTAGGAGAATAGATCGGAAGCAAGAGTGATCGGAAGGGGGGGTGAAAAACCTTAGATTACGATATAGCACGAACCAATTGCACTAGAAAAATGAAATTCGGTTTGTGTATAAAGGTGGACAAATGAAGTTTGATGAAAGTAAAATTTTTTAACGGAGCGCTGGAGCATGAAATTGGAGGGGATACGAATTTTTCTAAAAAATCACGTCACATATCTCAAGAACCGTGTAATATAGATGCTTAAAATTTTTACCAGAAGTAGGGCTAATAGACTCCTAGCAGAAAAAATTTTTAGGGTAAGGGTGTAGAGGGTGAGGGTGGGAGAGGGTGAATAGGAAAAGGTTCCAATTTTTATATCTCGAGAGCCTATACTGCTATAAAGCTTAAACTTGGTATTTAGATAGAACTATAGCAGTAGCATGTTGGAAAAATATAATTTTTTATAGGGGTAGTATGGTACGGGGGTGGGGGGTGTTTTTCCTATCTATAGAACGGCTTATGCTACAAAGTTGAAACTCGGTATGTATATGTAAATCAACTAGAAAAGTAATTAAGATTAAAAATAATTTGAAATATCCATTGGCGTTCGGAAGGGGGCCAAAAAATATAATCAGTGAAAATGGAATACATATATTTTCACGGTTTTCGTCATATCTATTAGATCTTTTCAAATATTAAATTCATTTTTATTCCACTGATTCTTCATATAAATACCTAGAAAGTCTTTTCAGGATTTTTTTAAATTCGACTACTAAGGGGGTGGAAAAGGGGTTGTATACTTTTTCACGAATTCTTCCATATCCTTCAGGTCTGATCAGATATCGAATATCTTTTCACTTTCTAGGGCTTGCGTAATAATCGCCTAAAAATTGTTTTAAGTTTTTTCTTTTTCAGCCCCTATGAGGGTATAAAAGCGTGGAACAAGTTTTCACGAACTCCGTCATATCTTTTAAAAGTGATAAGAAATTGAATTGGTTTTTACTTTCTCGTGTTGTCTTCTTATTTATGTATTAACTTCTTTCAGGATTTTTGGATATTCAACCCCCAAGTGGGTGAAAGGAGTTTGCATATCTGATGATATAACGAATTCATTTTTACTTAATAAGGTTTCCTATATAAGCGCCAAGCGATTTCAGTATTTTTAGATATTCTCATACGACTGATGAGATATAAAATTGGTTATTACGGCATTTGATGTAATGACCTAAAAACCGATTTCACGATTTTTCGAATTTCGAGTAAAGGGTTTGCTTACGTATTCATAAATTTTTCAAAATCCCTCGTTTCTCAGGAGAATCGTTTAAAAACCTGTTTCACAATTTTTTCGAAATTCAAACCCCAAGTTGAAGTAATGGCTTTATATACGTTTTAACAATTCGTCATATCTCTTAATTCTGATAAGGCAACAAATTCGTTTTTACTTCTATGGGCTTTTAGTATACATAATATACCGAAATTCGAATAGGCTACACGGGGTTTTTAATGTTTAATCGGCTAAAAATCTCTATTTTTATTTTAAGAACAAAATTAACTTTCCAAGAAACGTCATAATCTCGAAACAACTGATGATATACTCTGACTTTGACCGCTCCCGAACTTTGTCCCTCTAAATAATTAAGTTTCGCCCACACCATTGGCAGATTTTTTTTACTTTAACGGGCTTTTTATATAATCTCCATTTTATTTACAACTACTAGAGGAAGAAAGCCAAAATCGGTCAACAATAAGTCCGAAACGCATTTAATGCTGAGATGTGGTAACTGGGAATCTTTTTAAGATTGATCTTCTCGACTAGAACCTTTGACCAATTCTGATGACAACTACGAATCATTCGCGCCATGATATATTATTATATTGATGGAATAAATGCAGATTCTGATTAACCATGTTGCCCACTCTTGGATAATAAGATGGTTAGAAATTTGAATTTTGGGCAAACATTTGGGGGTTTCAGACCACAGTGGAGTAGTAAGTGATTTCGCCTCGCACAACTCAATCGCTCGCCTCGTATTGCCGTCATTCGAATTCGGGAGTTGGCGAAATGTTGCGAGGTTTGACGAGGCGTTGGGAGGTAAATATACGGCCTTAATTGCGTGTGCTTGCGTAGCCTTGGTCAGAGTATGGAGCCGACTTACTGTACACTCATAGGGAATTTTCATATCAGTAGCAAGTCGTGTATCTAAACTTAAATTTCTTTGGCGGATAAAATAAGATCGAGAAAATAATAACGTAGTGTTCCGAATGGCAAAATCGCGTTTCATGCGAAATACTGATGCGATTCACTGTCTATCTGTAAATAAAAATAATTGAAATAAAACGTCACGAAGAAACGTTACTTCCAATAAGTGCCAGCTAATTTTATGAATCAGCCGTAAACCTTACAGAAAATCATCATAAATTTTAGTCTAGGGACAGGAGGAACCTTCTGGTGATCTTTACAGGCACTTCTACCAGTGCAGCAGTTTTTACTGCAATTTTATGTACTTTATGGCACAAAGGAGTGTACATTTGTAGCCAAGGCAATGCGAATAAATATTACAGCCATATATACACCTACCCGTACTTAGAACTCGACACTGTAAGTTTTCCACTAAACCAGGTAAAATGCGACACGATAATTGTTCTGCGTCAAATTATGTAACAAGCTCTTTCGCCAGTTACAGTAATCACTTGGGCAATTCTTCCGTAATAGCAACATATTTTCCGCTAAACATCTAAACAGTGTTGTTCACTGTTGCCTAAGATGTATCACGGTTTGATGCATTTAATAAAACACCGGCCCACCATCAGCACTTTAAATGCCAAAGTGATCAACGTAAGGTATAAATACGGTACGTGCGGACAGGTCTGCTCTAAGCGATTTTATGCCAATTTGCTATAAGTAAGATTATTAAATAAAATTTGATAACGTCGAGGAAGGAGTACGCGACGAACGAATTGCAGGCCTCGCTGGATGAGACTGGGACAATAACATTTTTCAACTGTCCGATCAATTAGCGTGGACCTGTAAGCTGCAAGTCGTCCTTCCCGTCTTAAGAACGCCATCCCGATATCGACCCGCAATGAAGATATCAAAAGAACGCAAAAGCAATGCCAATCCAATTTCAATGGGCCATGACAATTTTAATGACAGGATGTGCCCGTGGCATCGACTATACGCCATACGCCGGCGATCGACCGTTACAATTCGTTATCGTTACCGTCCGATTGATATAAACTAAACGCTTAATGGCCTTATCTATACCGCATACAGTTCTTCAGTTTCATCTCGGGCCTTAATGGTGAAACGCTTAAAAAGGTTAACGCTAAAAACGAAGACATCTTGCGATCATCATCAGGTGGTGCGTGTGGTGGTGGTGGTCGAGTGTTGCGTATCGCGACGCGACGCGTTTCTTATAAAATGCGCGTTTGATCGTCGTCGTCGTCGTCTTGTGAAAATTGCAATGTGCAAAAGGTAGGAATGGAGGTCCAACTGCGATCGTAAATTAAAGTGAAATGCGTCTTTGGATCGTTTAATTCTCGGTGCAGTGCAAACTTAATTTATCTTTAGTGCAGCGGTAATTTGATTTTCTCTCTCCAATACTTTGGTCAATTGGATGGACATGATGTGTCCGAGTTGTATGCAGTCTTGCAGTTAAAATTAAACGCTTATAGACGGCAATAAGCCCGTAATGGTTCGGTACATTCATCAAACTGCACGCGTTTCATACGAGCAAGCAGCTTTCGTTTTATGACACGTTCAAATGTTTATCGTTTGTTTGCTTCTTAAATTATCCCGATTCGATGTGGTTTAATTGAGCAAATAACTGAATTATTTGCGATGATTTGGACAGCGCATAATAGCGAAAATGTACTGAGCAAATTACAATCAACCGGAATAAATTTGAGGTGTTTGGCGCAATTGTGAAATTTGTGCGGTTCAACCATGTATGAATGATCATCGAGAAATCAATGTCTTCGGTGCGTCTTAAAGGTGTTTGATATTTCCAACGATAAACTTTCCTTTAGAGAGCATAGGTAAATTCAAATTAGGTAAATACCCAAAAATATACCGGTGTAATGGATTTGTAACAATCTCGGATTTTATTTCAATTCAGTACAAACTCTTTTACAGTTTTGTGTCAATTTTGAAAATTTTCAGATACTCGGTGGACAGTGTATTTGAAATTTCCTCTAGGTCTTGTTAGTGTGGCTAATTTTGTCAATGGGTAAATCTGGTCACACGCGTAGCCCAGCAAAACCATACTCGGGACTATATGTATAACAGGTAGAGAACCTGTATACGCACTAAGCCAAACATTCGCTATCATGAGAGCGGTCAATGCGTCAATGAAAATCAGTAAATTTCACTCTGTTTGAATTAGAGATGGGCGAAAAAGTTCAATTTAGTGAAGTACTTCAGAATTATTCGTTCAGAGCAAAGAATAAGTTCACTAAACTAGTTCAATTGAGCGGTTACTATGAAATACCTAATCCTCGTGAAATTGGAATGTAGTGCAATTCAATACTATTTCATATATGTCTGAACTATTCCGTGGTATCCAAAATTGAACTCCTCTTGCGCACATTTTACAAAGGCCTTGTCATCTCACACATAAATACGCATACGAAACTCATTTTGAGCAAGCACTCTGGCGTCAGCCATAGCAGCGTGGTATATTCGAATAAACCATTAAGTTTGTATGCTTTAAAACGTTGACTGGTCAGCGTTCTCATTCTGTTTCCTTCAATCGTTGAACAATTGAACTGCAGTTCATCAATATGAAATAGTTCAATTATTCACTTCAATGAACACCTCTTTAAGAGTAGTTCACTAATGAATAACCCATCTCTAGTTTTAATATGTTTATATAATATGTGATAAAATTGTCACCAAAGTTGTTCCTGAAGTAAATAAAAGAGAAGTGATGCATTCTGTATACAACAATCGAGATTGACATAATATTTAAAACGCTTAGTTTGGTCAAATTACGAATTTCAAGAGAAACCTGAAACCAAATGATTTAAAAAACATAACGCAGCCACGATCGGCTGCAAGCCAATCGTATGATACTCTAGATGAAATACTGAACTCCGATTTAAATTTTAGTTGGGATTATATCAAAAGAATGAGTAGTGCACATACAATTATTGCATGGTCTTTTATTTACAGGTAGAAACTATTGTATAGTGGCTACTCGATGGATGGTTAAACGATTTCTTGAGTTATAGTGAGTTCCATAAATTAAGTTGGGACATTTTTACAGAATTTTTGTATGGCAACTACATGAAGGACTTACGGGATATTTTTAATATTAATACCTTCAGCTGCGATTATTATAAAATCAACGTGTACAAAATTTCAAAGTCGTAACTTAAAGCGTTCTAAAGTTATCGTTCAATATTGGGGAACACGTGTTTTAAGAACTTTTGTATGACAGCTACCCGAAGGAGTCAACAGATGGCGCTAATTAATGAAATCAGTCTTGCTTTTGATATAAAACTAATTCCTGTAAAATTTTGAATCCCTGCTTTAACTTGTACTAGAGTTATAGTGGATTCTGTAACTTGTATATATTTTTGAAGGACTTTTGTAGGCTGCTACACGAAGGACTCATTCGATTTGCATCACATTCGGAACTTTCGTTTCAAACATTGTAAACTTTAAGTATTCAAAATTTCAAGCTCCTAACTTGAAGCATTCGATCAATAATTGTGAATACGTGTTTTAAGGACTCTTGTATGGGAGGTACCCGAAGGAGTGGAAGGATATCGCCCATTAACGAACTTATCCTTACTTTTTCCATTTTACAGGTGGTGACCAAATTTCAATTTCCTAGGCCAACGGGTTCTTGAGTTATCGTGCAAACGGACGGACGGACGGCAAACGGATTTGGGGTTTTTGGCCACAACTAAACACAAAATAATATATAACTTTTTTTCGTCCGAGGCTCGGTTCTATGCGTTACAAACTTTTCGGCTGGATTAAACTTATAATACTCTATATGATTTCATCTAGAGTATAAACAGCCGATTTACCTCACTCTAGATAAAAGGTGTTTCCGTAAGTTCGTATACAGTTACTCCAATAACAGGTAGTACTGGTGTTGCAGGACGACAAATCTTAATTGCATATGAATTGAGTTTCAAAAAACCCACGAATGAATATCATTAAACTGAATTCAAATTTTGGCGATTGCCGTTTTAACAACACAAGATCGTAATTTTAACAGAATTTACCAGCTAGTTCTGAACCAATCTAGTTGTTAAGTATCGAAGCAGAATTGTAAAAATTGATACCATTTTCTTGAGAAATCAAGTCACTTTTGACTTTTTTGACACTTTTTAGATATCGTTAAGGTTACATGGGCGCAAAATTTTATTAATAATAAGTTGTTGTTACACATTTGTAACCTACGATAATCTTCAAAATTTATTTTTTGTCTGTGACGTCACAATTTTTTTGGCAAAATTGTTCTGAAATGGTGGGCACGGTAAGCAATGTTTTCAACAAATTATACGATATTGCTGATAACAAACATTCGAATATCTAGCTTTTTCCACATTATGTCAAAAGTTAGCGATTATCAACAAAACTTGTGACAAATTAAATGGCATTTTTGGCGCTAAATTTGTCGCAATTTGTTTTACTACATGAAAACTGAAGGACATCGATAAAGTTACCAAGAAAACTTCATACTTTCTCAACTTCTCTTCGACGTACCTATTCAGAAGATTTTTGTGAAAGTTGAACCAAAAATCTAATCAATTCTCAATACAAAACACGTAAGTAGATAAGTAAACAAAAGCACTAAATTATAAACCTATTTTGTTAAATGCACAAACCCCGTTTGCAAATCAGAAGAAAATTATGCACAATACGCTATAGGTAGGTAAATTGCGCATATCGCACTCGAGTACGATCTAGTTAACAACTGCTTCGAATTCCGAAAAGGCCTTCATTAGCAAATATGTCAAATAATTGTTAGACAACAATTTGTGTCAAATTGTTCAAAATGTAGACTTCAAAATATCAACGCAATTATTACGGTACATTGACGTAAAGTTATTGGCACCAAAACGGATAAGAGTGTTGTAATAAGAAGATAACTTATTGTTTTAAGGAGTGTGGTAGATTTCTGCATTTTATCGGGAGCAGAGCAGTTTGCATACAAATTTGAATTAATGCTTATCACAAGATAGCTCAAGAGCATATTAACGTTAATATCTACTTAACTTTGATTCGACGTGTTGTACGTGATTTTGCAGACTGTGTTTGAAAATTGAAAAAGTCTTTGCATTACTCCTATATAAAAAGAAAGCGTCAAACTCCGATTTTCAAAACATGTCCTGGCGTTGACCACAAAATAATAAAGTTGTAGGCAAACTATTTGCAAATTGTAAATTTACTAGTTAATGCCATTTTTCAACCTTTCCGAAGCTTGCACTCTCGCGGTGTTATATAGTACAACTATTGTAAACACGCTACTCAAGACTTTTCCAGGAGAGCTCCTTAAATTTTAATAAAACTTATTTAAATAGTCAACCGCAAGTTATAAAAATTTGCCAACAGTCTGGCGCAACGTTATTAATTTTCGAAGCAAAGTCCGAGAAAATATTGAATATGGTGAGCGGCTGTAGCTTTTTCGCCACTACCAACTGTAAAATATCAATTTCGTTGTTGGGCCATTACGACACAACCAGTGCTAAATTTCGATTTTGGCCACGTCCCGGGCTATGACCTAAAAACAAAAATGTTTTATAGTCAACAAATTGGATAAAATTAAATAGTGGCTCTATTCAGGCGTCAACTCTGGGCGTTCTGTCCTTAGCGATTTTTTTGCTTTCAAGTCTCTGCCACATCCCAATTTTTTCTCTGCTAAAGGTTTACTAGGTAACTTCTGTAAAAATTTCAAGACCATACCTGAAACAGTTCCTGAGTTATAAATTTTTTTGTTTGTTCTACCTCCGTGTTCCACTGCACCCTTAAAACTTTTATATTCAGCGTACTTCACTTTCAAACCAAATTTCATCTTTCTGACGTAATTGGTTCGGAAGATGTGTTTTTTACATCCACGCACCCCTGGAATGCCAACAAACACAAAAGTTTAACTTTCTGACATAAACCGTTCAGTAGATTTCAATTTTAGAATGTCTCGATTCCGAGAGTTTTAGATGCATAGTTCCCTCTCCATACTCGCACACTCCTTCCCCCATATCGACCATTTTTTGCATCTCGTTTCACTATCATAGCTTTATATAAATTTCAAGTTTCTACTTCCTAGCATATGCGGTCTGAAAAATAGAAGCCAAAACTTTTCATCTAAAACGCTCTCCCACCTTATACCCCTCCAAAAGACACCGCTAAAAGGATTTCACCCAAACTATTCTGCAAAAAAAATTTTAATTTGATATCTCAACGGGTTAGGGAGCTACGATCCTTCAAAGTTTACGGCGGACAGACGGACATTTTTTTTTCATTTTTGGGGTCTATTGGTCTTAAGACGTGAAAATACAGAATTTCATGGTAGCAATTTTTTTTTAAATTCAGGTCGATCACAATACTTCAAAAATAATAAAAGTAAGCTTCATGACTAAGATTTTTTTATTATAATGATTTATTAAGCACTTTTGTATGGTGGCTACTAGAAGCAGTGCGTTGATTTCAAATTATTCGTAACTAAAGTCATGAGCGAAAAATTTAGGCTTCCTTGAGGCATTTTGAAGTTTTCCTGTAATAGTTGCGATCACGTATTTGAGGACTTTAGTATAGGACCAACCTAAGATTTAAGATTTGGTTTTTTCATGAACTTAGCTTCACATTTTTGCCAAAACACATTATAAAGTTATTGTGCTTAGATGATATCGTTTCCATGGTATGCAGTAATTTTGGTACAATTGCCAAATAATAACATAAATTAAAAAGTATGACAATTTCATTTCGCAATTTCAATAAGTATTTCATCAAGCTGTAAGTTTTTAATACTCCTGCAGTACGCTCCTCATCGCTCAAGGAATTGTATCCATAATTTTTATTTACAATGTTTTTATTTAATTTAATAAATGTTTAGACAGTACATTTTTAAAATAATATGTTTTCCGACTAGAAATAATTTTTTGTTTATTTAAGTGTAACGTTTCGGACGGAGTACCTTATCAAACAATTCAATTATATTTTAATAACATTATTTTTAGTTTTAAAAATAATGCGACATTGGTAACACCAGCGAATTTCAGAAAAACGAAACTAAACTCTTTTATCAAATGTCATATTTGTTTGTCTCTCTGAAAGTAGTGGAAGTGAATGGCCAAATTGTAATATATTAGGCTTGGACCTTGTATTGACGTAAGCAAGACGATCTTATTTATTGTCAAAAGTTAAACAAAACAAAAATTGTGTTTGTGCAGACCAGCTAGCGTAATTAAATGTTAGTGTCTGAACTGTAAGGTGCGCTCAATTTCACTAAATTTATAACTTACTTATGGATCCAATGCAGTTAATAAGATGACTCCATATACCTCCGCTGTGAACAAAAATATTAAAATTAATGAAAATTAAATTTATGTCTGTATTTACTTTTGCGACGTTCCTATAACGTTTATTTTTGCGTGGACATTACTCGTGCCTTGTAAATTTAATCTCCGTAGAAATGCAATTCTGTTTCTAATTTACAATCGAAATTATTATTATTATTTCTATAGCCGGGAGGTGTACTGTGAATTTGTTAATTTAATACATTCATTTGTATGATAATAAACAAACGTTGAAATTAAAATGATTATTTTAATTGCAGCGAATCGTGCATTTGACGGCGTCGTCGTCAGCTCGAGAATGTCCCTCCAGCTTGCCGTTCTCTCTTCAACGCTTACGGCATAACTCGAATGTGTTTTGTATTAAATAACTCGCTTGTTTTTAATTTTAAATCGCGTCGCTTGGCAAATTAATTACTACGTTTACATAATTATATTGTGCAATAGTTAATAACAATTTCCGTACTATTAGATGCAATTCTAAGGCCACTGCTCGAATTGAACACAAATCTACGAAAATCATTTCTCAAACAGCTTGAGTCCAATCAGAAATGTTTCTAAATAATTCAGCGAATAATTTCGTAGTGTTGCAGATACATTGTATGAAAATAATATTTTACAGATTATTTGCTTAGCGACATGTTCGCGGGACTTGAGTAATGTACAACTTAAGCTGTACTATTAATGTGACCTATAGGTGGTAAAAGAAAGCATAAATAACGCTAACTTTCTGCTATGTTCGACTAGCCGACTATGTAGATTTGTACAATGTTGTCTTGCAGCCTTAAGTGCGTATGAGCTTGAATCGCGGCTGGGCTACCCTTTTAGTGCTATACACATGGTATCATTAGTTTGTGGGATCTTAGCAAATTACCCCATTTGCGTTAAAGTATCGGAAGTTATATATTTATATACAACCTAGAAATTTTTATTTAAATACTTTTTATAAATTTTGAAACTCACGACCTCAAAATTTTGACGGTCTTATTACCAAAATATGTAGTACGTCGCAGAATAAAATTTAAAAGCCAAATTTAATATATTCTACAAGAACATAGGTTTTGTTTTACTTAATTTTAAAATATCTGCCCTAAGTAATAAACTCATTTATTATTTTAGTTTTTTTTTTTTTTAATAATAAAATATTGCGATCGACCTGAAACTCCCAAAAAAATTTCTACACTGAAATTTTGTATATTCACGTTGTTGACCCCAAAAAAGCAAAATGTCCGTCTGTCCGCCGTAGACGCCGTATGTAAAACAGTCTAAACGCGCGTAGTTCTTAAGGCCGTTGAGATACTAACTTTAAATTTTTTTGGTATATTGAGTGTATCTCTTCGAGTTGTAAGGTTTGAGGGGTGAGGTGTGAGCAACGATATGTGAAGAACGTTTTATACGAACAATTTTGTTTTCTAGGAACCGCTTATCATGGGAGGTTGAAACCTGGAATTTATGAATAGTACCAGAGAGATACAAATGTGGTTTGTATATATACTGGTTTATAAATGGAGTCTACTGAAAGTAAAAATTTTGAGGGGAAAAGTTGGATCACGTGAGAGGGGAAAACAATATATTAAAAAAAAAAATTTTTATATCTCAATAACGGTACAAGATATGATCTTGAAATTTTTACAGGAGTTAAGCCCAATAGTCCTCTATCATAGAAAATGTTGGATGTGTGGGTATATGGGTTGAGGGTAGAAGCGGGTGAAAAGCAAAAACTTATAATTTTTATTTCTCGAAATGTGTTAAGGATAGAAAGCCAAAAATTTATGGCTACCATTCATACATTCTAGAAAAATATATTTTTTAGGGGAAGCAATTTTTGGGTCGGGGGTGGGTTTTTGTATCTCAAGAACGGCTTATGCTAGAAAGTTGAAAATTCTAACGTTTATATATATATATGTACCACAGAAGTAATTAAAATAAAAAAAAAACAGATATCCATTGGATTATGGGGGTAGTATTTTTCTACATTTTCACGAATTTCGTCGTATCTTTTAGGTCTGTTGAGATTTGAAACTAATTTTATTTCCATTGGCTTTTAATATCAACGTCTAGAAACAGTTTTCCAATTTTTTTGATATTCCACCCCGAACGAGGTGTAAAAAAAATTTAATAAATAGATGAAAAAGCCACCAAACGCCTGTGCATTATGTGATTATTTTTTGCTAGAAGTCCGGAACACGTTTTAAGCTTAGATGCGGTGTTGGTTACTATGCGACTGACAGCCTTAAGAATAACCAGGAGTCTATTTGGATAATAACCAACGCCGCCTTAAACTGTTGGAAGATTTTTTTAATAATTAAGTAATATCTGGTTTACATCGCCAGTTTTCCGCAACTATATTTCAATATTTCGAAAGGCGTTTACATCGCTCTGACGAGATTTTTTTGAGATTTGAAAAATTTACCAGCATCAGCAGGAATCAAATAATAAAATAATTAAAGCACGTAGCTTGCATTCCCAGCAAGTTAATAAACAATGTTATTAAAAATATGTGGTAGTGTATATTGTGGTGAATTATGGACGTAGTGAAACATAGGGCTGTCCAGGCCAGTTTCAGTAGATTTTGAGCTGCATTTCCACAAAATCCAGTCATTTTAAAATCTCAGAAATATACGGGATCTAGTAGATTTCGGTAGATATTTGTCGAAATCTCAAGATTTCGCAAAAGTTCGAAATCTTGCGATGTAAATTAGCATTAATGTGATTGACCTGCAATTTAATATTTTCACGTTTAAGGACAGATATACTAAAGAATCTGGTGTCAACCGTACGCAAACGTGTTTGACAATTCATAATTCAAAAACGCCTAAAGATATTAGCTTAAAATGTTGACAGTGGTTTGAGTGGGTGGTCCTTTTAGAAAGAAGTAGTTCCACCAAGGTATGGTAGTTGACAAAAGTCCAAAGTTAAAAAATTTAATTAAAGAATTTTCTTTTTTTAAATAAGTAATTTTTTATTTTCAAAAAGAAACCACCCTCCAACATCACCACACCCGAACCAACTCGCTCTATTCCGCAACCACCACATCCCATTCCACTGTCCCTTCAACTCCCAACTACGCCAACCTACTGCCCACTTACGACCCACTGCCCTCCACCCTCTCATGACACCATCCTACTATCCACTACATTTACCCGAACTACCACCCATTTTTTATTTATTTAAATAATTTTTAAATTAAAAAACAAACAAAAACAAACATAACAGTTGGAAAACCTTCACTGGAGAAGCCAGTTTATAAGACTGTGTTGGACTAGGTCCGAAGGAGCTGTTTCGGCATCGAATGGCATAGACTCGTCAGAGGGTGTATCATGCCTACTATCCGAAACACTCTAACAGCTGGTGGCATTGCTGAGGATTATTATATATATTCAATGTTGCAACTAATTTATTATCTACGAATAATATACTTAGTGAAATTATTGCCATCGCATCCTTATACTTATGCTAGGTGGCACTGAAGATCATCTCTTATTAACTGGCCTATCCAGTGAAGGTTTTTCAACTGTCATGTCCTCAATGGCAGTAACCAGGACAGCGATTAATCACCAGTCGAGGAATTCGTGTTGGGGTTTCACACCAGAAACTCCTCTGACGCCGGAAAACACAAAAAACTTCTTAAAATTAACTTCTATGATAGCTTCTCACCATGAAAAAAATTCCATTCTCAGATATGAAGAAATTTGTGAGAACTTATGCACCCTCTTTTCACTGACAATTTATCGCCCGCACTCCGTATGTCAATACATGAAATTTTTTACTAATTTTAATTTTCTAGTATACCGGAGTTTCAAGTTTCTGGTCTAACACATTCCAAATATAAAATTTATATTTAGAGCGTACCACCACTTTACCTATGTTTAAATTCCAAGTTTCAGCTATCCATCATTAGCGGTTCACAAGACTTTAATATCTGAACCTTCTTCTTTTCACCACACCTTTACCCATTTCACCCTCACTTGCAAAATGGTCTTTCCTTTTAGGGGTCTATCGGGCCTAATCTCGTTTAAATTTCAAAGTTCCATCTTAAACTGTTCTTGAGATATGCGACGAGATTTTATAAAAAAAATTCTTTTGCTCACCACTTCCGGTCTCCACCGACTCCCTTCTCACATTCAGCATACTGCCCTTATAAGCCAATATACACAATCTGAATTTCATCTTGTTGCTGTTGGTGCGCGAGATATTGTAGTTCAAAAATTTTCACCCCCACCCTCGTATGGCTGAACATCTCCCCACTCAACAATTTTATTATACTAATATATTTTAATTTTATTGTACTAATATACGCACATACAATCACAAAGTTTCAGCTTTGTGGCATGAACTGTACAGGAAACATGTATTTTAGAATGTCTGGATTCTTGCTTTCGAGTGCATTGCTCCCCTCGCCCTCACTTGCCACTCCACTATCATAGCTCTATATAATACCAAGTTTCAACTTCTTAGCATATGCGGTTCCTGAGATATTTCCTTTTGTTTTCGCTCTACCAGCTCGTTTTCAAAAACGTCACTATTTGAAGGGATCTACTCTGAATTGAATTTAATTGTTCAAAACATTTGAAACGTTATCCGTTCGTGAACTTCACTATGATTTTGACAATGACAGAGCAGCAAAAAAGTTTAAGGGTGCGTTTGTAATAAAATAACAATTTTGTTACAAAATAACAATTTTGTACCTATTGAATAACCCTTGATAACTTTTTCACGCCCATCTAATGTAGTTGAAGACGCTCTTCATATTATTCGCGATTTATCCGTTTTACTACATTTGTCTTATTATTTAATAATAAATTATAATTTATCAAGAAATGCACAGCTAGGGTTTTCCCTCCTTTCACTTGTAGCTTATTGCTGAAGAAAGTACAACGCTAACGCAATTTCACAAGTATTTTGTGAATTTTCAAGTTATGATTACAAGAAATCTATTGGAAAATTGCCCATTAAATTGATTTGGAGATTCCTTCTGAAATTCAGTATAAATTTGATTATATTCCCAATGAAAAATATCATGAAATTCCGGTAGAAATTCACCATTAGTTTCATGATGTAATTCATGATTAAGCTTTCGTTTACCAGATAAGTCATGATGAATTTAATTTTGAGCAAATTTATCAGTCCATCAATTTGTTTGGTTAGTTTGAAGGGTAGTGGTGCTTAGATAAACAAGGTGACAATTATTTATTGTTGATGTTGATTTATGACTTTTGAACTGACATGAATTCTGTTTCAGAATTTCCATATTCAATTCAATAGTAAGATCGATTTCACATCAGTTGCTCTCGAAATATCCAAACTGGTAATTAATCCTATCGGCATTTTCTACACCATTAAACATGGCCACAAATTAATTGCAAGCTCCTTGACTATATTTTGTAATTTTATTCTTAACGATATTCCTTCGATACTATACAATTTAATTTTCATTACATGATCATTTATTTATGCATGTCATACGCTCGATTTTCCACGGTGAATTTAAGCATACATAAAATGTTTATTGCTCAATTTTACTACAGATAATTCGCCATAAATAACGTGATACCTCCAACAGTTGGAAAATAATAAGAAAAAACCTTATGTTCGAATCATTACGTGGAAAATATTGTACATAGTTAGCGATTTTCATAGGAATATGTTGCGCGTTTCTCAATAATAATAGCAACAAACCGACGGAAAATTGCATTGGAACAACGAGCCTACTCAACTATATCCGATTGTTGAATTATTGCTGAAAATGACCACCTAAACAATTGCCGTAGCCGCTCAGGTAAGATTGGATTTATAAGTTGGTGGTAAGTGCTGCCTGCATACATTCTTTTCGCCGGGTTTTTCTGAATCGGTAAATCTTGCAATTAACAGCAATCACGAAAACAATCGGCCAAGAGCGAAACACGGTGAACAATTGCAATTAAAGTAGATTACAATCGTTCAATAAATTGTGAGAAAAAAAAAACCGTGCATGTGTACGGTAACTTGAGATCTATACGAAAATGTCTTAAACTCCTTGCAACTGTTAAGCACCAGGCGCAAACATAATATGCAAATTTATTCCAACTACAAGCACTTAGCATAGTCATTATTGCCGATGGTATGCTCATATACAGTACAGCAACAGTACGGCAACATACCATACAAACATTTTTAACAAAATGACAAAAATATGTTTTGTTTTGTTCGTTGCCCGTTGCGAGAAATATCAAGCTGAGGTTGCTTATATCGGAAATTATTGCCTACTCATCTGAATTTAATAAGAAAAATTTCGTGAACAGTTCACAATGTCTTCTCGTATCTGTTTTGCGGTATGGCTACCTTGCACGCAAATCTTTGTCGCAAAGAAGTTTGCCTTTAACGTTTTTAACGCTACTAGGAAGTAAGTCCCTTGGCCAGTTCTTATTGTGGCTGTATGGAGCGTAGTCTGTCCCGGCCTTACCAATGGAAATGATTTTCCGAGTCTTAAAGGGAAATTAATTGGCAACAATGGGTGGTAGATGGAAAGGCATAGCATGCAATCGAATCGCAGAACACTTCTCTCTCGCGTTTATTCAAATATTATCATTGTCGTGATATGCTTCCGGAATAAGAGGACATTGGTTCTTGTTACTAGCTTTAGCGTTTCGTTACGCGCGTTCAAAATAAACCATTGTTTGGCGCCCAACGTGGGGCATGACACCTTTGAAAGACGTGTATCGACATATAAATCTCGCGCCACAATTTGAGTTTAAATCTCGAAAGTCACGTGAAGTAGCTGTAAACATGTCATCATTTTCAAACAATTTCTCTCTCTCTCTCTCTCTCTCTCTCTCTATCTCTCTCTTTCTCTTTCTCTCTCTCCAACACCATTCGCCTAACTAGAAGGACGTATAAACTCCAGGCTGGATACGAACGCAGTTTAAATACAGAATAAAATACTATTTAAGAAATTAAGTTCGGTGTATTGTGACAATAAGGAATCTACAAAAAACGCTCCACATTTGGTGACCCCGACGTTATTTGACCACTCAACTAAATCAAATCGAATAATGATCTAGACTTTCGCCTCGGGCCTTTAATAATCAACCGATCGGATGAGTGATCCTGCTGCAATTTCCTACAACATGCTGTGGCTCATTGCGATATTTCGAGTTTCTGTGGTGACGTGTGTGAAACCGTGCAGAGCGGCTAACCCTGCGTGTACACTGACAATTTATCTGGCAATGGCAACGGCATTATTGGCATACACAAATTGACAGTGTAGACGCACCAAACGCATATGGCAATATTGCTCTCAGCATTGCCATGGCAATTTTGAGGATAATATTGCCAGAAAACGAATCGTTTGACAAAAGTTAGCGTCGTTTGTCAACAGATATACTTACGTTTTTTTTGGCTTGATTGCAAAATGAGTGAAAATAATCAATAGTTTTCGAAGTTATGATTGCTTTGCTTCACAACTTGACACTTCGAATTCACTCGCTAAAATGAAAATTGCCTGGCAATCAAATGCCCACTCATTGCGATTTGACATTGCCATTGTCATTGCCAGATAATTTGTCAGTGTAGACGCAGGGTAAGATCTCCTTGGATAGTTCGATAAAGCTGGGTTACAGATGTGTGTTGTCAGGACATACAACTAACTTCATAAGCTCGTGCTGTTTACGCTATAAAGTACCGAATATAAAAAATTATTTAATGCCAAAAGCACGATCAAACCGAACCGAGTTCATACTGCCGAAATAACATTGTAATAAAAAACCTAACAAAATTATATTTTAAAAAATTGACTTCTTAGTGTACGAATATTTTTGACAGCCTCATTATCTTTGTCCATTTTATTCATTCGATTACTCATTACCGATTTTCTTAATTCCAAACTGTTGGAGAACAAAACTGGGCACAGAGTTAGTAACATTTTTTCTCTTCGGATCACTACTCATAATTTTTTTTTCACAATTTATAAAATTCGCAAATTGGAAACAGCATGGTAACTTGATAAATTCCGAACAAATTGCACTGCTCTCAGCACCTTAAGAAGGTGTACTAAGTTTTGGTTAGACATGATCAGAAAGTAAGGCACTTCGTAATGGACACAGTGGCGGATCCAGATCTTTCTTTTCAAGGGACGAATTTTGCAGTTGCTCCAATTTAAAGAGGCATTTGTTTTGGAATTTTCAATTATTCTGTTAGAATATCCTTTGAAGGACTTTGGAAATCCAAATCAATCAAACTGCAAATTTCCTCAAAAATAATACAGTTCAAAAACAATCTTTTGTGCAAATTTGAAAGAAATACCTTCCAAATTTGGACGCGCGTTTTTTTCCCATAATTTCGCTTAGAAGATTCATTTATTCGCTTTTCCCTTTTTAATATTTTACACAATATGGAAAATTGCTCAGGATCTCCTGTAATTATGCTCTGCGTTTTGCATTGTAGAACTGCAATAGAATTCAATGGAAGGGATACAACCAGCGCTATATAGCGCATATAAAAAAAAATTCAGCAAAGAAATAAACGACGTACGATTTGACCAACTTATGTGCCGAGTAGACGGGACACGAACCTGACAAATGTTCCTACGGCACATTCCCTGTAAAGCAAGCTTTTATCTCGAACAGAATATCATTCATATCAAAAGCTTTGGCGTCACTTGTTGGATTCAAATTAGTTCAAAAAGCGCGTATAATTGTCGTTTGAACGGAAAAGTATATTATTAAATATAGAGAATAGTTGAGAAATCGTTTATCGGTTGCCTTTTAATGTTCGGTGATGGTAAAGACTTGTTCAATGAATGGCGAGTGCACCTGAAGAGATTTTTGTTTCTTTTATAGAAGCAGGGTTTCCAAACGCTTTGTAATTAAGGAAAGCAAATCGTTTTAACTTTTATATCGAGTTGGATTCTGTGCATACGAAAGATCCGGCCTGAACTAATATCGAGAATAATATCATGCAACTGCAATTCTAAGAGAGTGTCCAGAGATATAAATTTTCTGTTTGCTGAATATTTTAAGTGGCTGATTCTGCAATGTTCAAAACAACTTAAAGATTCTAAGTAGCACATGAACATATTATTGTTGCCGTCATAGTGTTTTTTTTTCACCAGAAATGTATGAATATCCCCGAAGCAGTGGCAATGGTGGTTAAATAAGAATATGAACACGATACCTTAAATGCATCTTAAAGGTACTCAATCCGTTTTCGCAAGCGTGGCTGGTTCCAGTTCCTTGGAAATCCACACCCAGACTGGGTCCTGATTTGTGAGATTGTCCTGCACTAGAACTCAGGATAGATAGCTTCTTTCACTTTCCCCCAGTCGGTTGAAGTTCTTGGCGACGTGAACATCTTGGCTAGGCGTAAGTCTATGAATATTTCAGTTGTTATGAAGAAAACGTAAAGCATCTGCGAAGGTACTTCTCCATCGATTTCCTTTTAAATTCATACCTTAACTATGTCCATATTTTTAATTCCCACCTTCCCTCAAGTCAAGGTGGGAATTGCTCCCTAGCCAAGCATAATTGCTACCTAACTGCTTCTCGTTCCTGAACCCAGTTCATTATTTAAAGAGCCAGCCCAATTTATCCGAGTCGGTTCGACTTGTTGCTGAAGTATATTGCCGACGCTACTGAGATTGTTTAAATACATATTATGATTTTGGGTTATAGTCCGGGACTCGGTTAAAGTCGACATATTGCTTCGAGACAAATAGGTAATTGGAGAAATTAATTATATCAATACATAAGCTCCGTGTAAGATACAACTTTCTGCATTCATCATTGGTTCTTCATACAAAAATTTAAATAAATAGGAAGTAAAAACTTACTCAATATCTTATCAGACCTAAAAGATATAGCGAAATTCGTGAAAACATATTGTTACATGTAAGCCTGGCAACCCCGCAACCGTGCAACTCGATCGTTTCACATAATGAAAACAACAACAACCGAATACCTAGTTGCAAAATAACCCAATCAGAAACCTAGCTGAAGATAAGGCGAGACAACACGATTCTATCTCCCTTCTTTATCGAATGCTCTCCAATGTACTAGAACCCTGTACATGAACCACCGAACGAAGATCAAAATCGAAAGCTCTAAAGCCTTCGAGAAACATCCACATCACCGGTGAACATTCAAGCACATCCTAGACTGCAACCGGCTAGTATATAAGCAGGTAAAGCGTTCAGCGAACACACAGTAATTTTTATTACGTCGACTGTGACAGCCAGCGTGTATACGCGACCGTGTTGAGAGAGAACGAAAGTGAACGAGCGGGCGGTATTGCCATACAGTGCGAATTATTGTGCGAATAGAATTTAAAGTGCGATTAATAAATAATCACTTATTTTTATTTTAACCGAATTGTGTTTTACTTGAAATCCCGGCGAAAATAAATCGAATATATTAAAAGCCCGTTTAAGAAAAAACTAAAATCTAAGCTAGTCAGACCTAAGAGATGTGTTAGAGTTCACTCTTATTCCGCCTAAGGGTTTGAATGTTAAAAAAATTTCGAATTTTATTTTTGATGATTATATAAAATAATCGCTGAAGTAAAATGAAATTCGGTATCCCGTCAGACCTAAAAACTATGAAGAACTTCGCAAGAACGTATAATATAACCCTCCCTAGAGATTGAATATCAATGATGCAAGCTAGATGCTGGGTGCAGACTGTCAAAAATCAAGTTGCAGATAGGCTATAGGCTTACCAACATGCATATTTCCATACTTGCTTCTTAGATGCACAAATTGGAGGACGCGGGCGTTAAACCGAGATGACTTCAGACAATTTATCCTTCAGGCCCTGGCCCGATTTGGGCCATTGATGATGATGATACTTCCTTGTACCAACACAACCAGATTGCATTACGAAAAGTCTAATTCTCAGGCTTTCCATATACTTCGATGATATCGAAGAGATGCCTAATACCTACCATGACTTTATTCTGAAATGAGCGTCTGTTGAGACCTATTGGAACTAGTTTATATTCTCTACTCCAATAATGTCTATAGTAGCGAAAATTGAAAATAGAACAAAAGTTATCCAATAAATGGATAGTTTACTGTTTACCATACTTAATTGCAAATATGAACACACTCAGTCTCTGCCAAAAGCTGAATCATAGATCCGTCACTGAGTGATCCCATGTTAGCCCCTATTAGCCAATTTAGTCCAAGCCATTTACTCCCAGTAAATACACGACATATCGATAGTTTCGGTTACGAGTGGGTGATAAATCACAATGGTCAAGCGCATTTCAATTTCATGTTCAAAATATCGAAAGGTACTAGGAAATTAATATCGTCATAAAGCCATCGTTATGTTGAGCCCATTCTTATACTTCTCGGCGCTAGTTCCTACCAACCACACCGAAATGCCCGATCGAATTACAACGAAGTAATGTCATTTGAATTTCCTAAGAAACATAACACCTCGAGGCTAAAATACCAGTCGGTATTGCCTCAAGCCACTTCAGTCAAGCCAACAAAAAAAACTCATCATCATAGGTACCAAGATTCAATGAAATTTCCACTTTAGTAGTCACCGCAAAAATCTACCGAGTGACCACTAAATGGAAAAATTCATTTGATTTTATAATTTGGGGATTTTCTATAACATTTCAAACCAATTTCTGCTTTGTAATTGTAATTATTAAGAAAAATAAGTTTGTCGGCTAAGGAAAAAGAAAAGACGCTAAGCAAAAACTTCGTTCAACCATGCAAAGCCATCGATCAAAATTTTGATTTTCGTAATTTTCTATTTGGCTAAGGTGTACGTACGTACGGTACAATGCACTGTAACGAAAATGCATCGGACACTATTGCAACTTCATGATTTCATAAAAGCAATTTACACCGCAAAGTATTATTTATGGGTCTTAATCACGGGGAACAGAGGGAGGCCCAACTCTTCATTTAAAGACCCTCCGGGTACGCAATGTCCGATCAAGCTAAAGACGTTTGGCTTGCAGTTTTGTTTTGTTATTTTCTAATATGCCGGTATGTTATGTATTCGATGGACACGGATCAACTAAAAGTGCACTGGACAATGGAAACAAAACATGCAGGCCGGTGGTATCAAAGACCACGGAAAATCTGCAAATATGGTGACCCCTATAGCAAAACTGTTAAATTGTTTGATCTGGCATTCTATCGACAATATTCCAGGTATTTTCAATAATAAATACTTGAGGAACTTTCACCGCGAATTCGCCTGAAGTTGAGATATGGGATACCTTTGCCATTTGTTCAGTATTTTTTAAAGCCTACATGAAGGATACACAATAAAAGCATGTTAACTATTTTGTTGGTGATACCAATACAGCGGAAGATTCCCAGAGAATTCAGAGTGTTTTCCAAGGTGTAAGACATTCATGTTTTACATAATACTCACGGAATTATCAATCAATAAAAAGTTAACAATAATGTTAAAAAATTAAGCTACATATGCTTAAGGACATTTCATGGACCTTGGAAAAATCTTATCATTATCATGGCAGAATCACGAATTTCGTCATATCTCTTAGGTCTTCTGAAATATTGAATTTATTTATTCTGCGGATTCTTCAGATAAATGCATAGAAACCATTTTCCAGATTTTTCTAAAATTCACATCCTAGACGGGTGTAAAGGAATTGCCTACATTTTCATGAATTTCGCCATATCCCTAGGTCTGATTAGATATTGAATTGGAATTTACTTCCACCGCTTTTTTATATAATCTACTAAAACCCGATTTCAGGATTTCTTGATATTGACCCCCAAGTGGTGTAAAGGGATTGCCAAAATCACAAATTCCGAGATACCTCTTAGGTCAGATAAAATATATAATTGGTTTTTTCGAGATTTTAACATAATCGCCTAAAGCTCAATCAGAGTTTTTTGATATTCAACCCCCGATTGGATGTTCACAAATTTCGTCACATCTCTTAGGTGTGCTGAGATATTAAATTGATTTTCACTTCTATGGTTTTTTTATGTCATCACCTAAAATCAGAAATCATGATTTTTCTAAATTCAAAGATGTAAAGAGATTGCATATGTTTTCATAAATTTCGTCACATCTCGTAGGTCTGATGAGGCTACAAATTGGTTTTAATTTCTACGCGATTTTTATATAATCGCCAATGAACCATTTTCGGAATTTTTTGTTTTTAGTCAGAAGTTAAAACTATACAATAACAGCTGCATGTATTTAGAAAAAAAAACATTGTTGTTTCAAAATGGCCGACTCGTCCAAGTCACAGCAGTTTTAGAATTCAACCTAACGTAGCACCAACAAATTACGGCGACTGGTGCTCGAACCTTTCTTTAAGAAAAAGAGACGGAGAGTCTGGTCGGGCATTTAGAAAGTAGAATAGAGATGGATCGTTCACGAGTGAACTACTCTAAACGAACACTCCATTGGAATGAGTTAGTGAAGTAACTCAGTCATTTTGGTGAACTGCAGTTCAATTCGAAAAGTGAATAAAAGAAATTTAAAACGAATGAAGGAGGAACAAAGCCTAACAGAGTGAACTGTACGAGAAGCGAGATCAATCTTCTCGTTTCGTCCGCCTCCGTATCTCTCAGAAACACACACAGCGAAAACACAACTTATTTCTTCACAAAGTAACTGCTCTTTTCTCTCAGTGACTTATCATATATTTCATTCTTATTCATTTCTTCGCATGTGGTATTTTGCATTGCGTGAATATGTATACGTGATGTTAGAAGAATACCATGAAACTCCATTGTAAGAAAGAGCAGCTGTACATGTATACATCGCTCTTCATCCTATTTTCCAACCCACAACCCCAACTGACTAATGAACGGCTGTTTGAAAAAGCCAACTCACACACACCAGCACAATTGAACGACTGACTGACCAACGAGTGACTACTGAGCTGCTGGTTAGAGAAGAGAATAGAGTAAGTGAACATTGCAATTGAAAGAGTAGTGACAAGTGACTAGTGACTGCTGAACGGCTGGTTAGAGAAGAGAAAAGATGAATTGAACAGTTCAATTGAAGTATTTCACTGAACTAACTCTTTAAAGAGAATGAATAGTTATGAAGTACTTTACTCAAATTAACTTTTTTTGCCCATCTTAATAAGCTTGTAACTCTATTGTGTTCGTTATTCCGCCAGCTATGATGAAAATGCTGGTTGTAAGCTGAGTTTTCGTAATAGATAATATACATCGCAAGATTTCGAAATGGATTTCGTGGAATATTGAGATTTCGACACAGCTGTATTAAAATCTACTAAATTTGCCGTACATTTAAGCGATTTTAAAATCTCTTCAAATAAAATGTAATGAATACTACTACTTTAACACCCACTTTTCAAGATCTCATTGAGGTGACGGCGTCAGCGCCTCGGGCGCGACTATCTGTATATCGACTGAACCCTTTAGGCTCAACCTTCGTCACGAGTATTTGACTCTTCAATACTCGTCATCACTATTGGGTCATTCCGTCAAGAATCGACCACTGGTGTGACCGATTCTTTTGATAATTTTTTTACTCGAAAAATTAGTGAAAAAAAAAACAATTTAAATTTTACTTTATTATTTTAATAATAAAGTATTTTGTTTCTGTCTCATTTTACTTTATTATTTTTTAATAATAAAGTATTGTGATCGACCTGAAATTTCAAAAAAGTTTGCTACCCTGAAATTTTGTATTTACACGTTTTAGGACTAATAAACACCAAGAAAGCAAAAAAAAAAAATGTCCGTCTGTCCGCCGTCGACGCCGTACGCCGTTCGCCGTACGCTAAACCGTTTGAAGGTGCGTAGCTCACAAACCCCTTGAGATATGAAGTTGAAATTTTTATGGTAGGTAGAGTGAGTGAACGCCTACGAGTTGCACATTTTGGAGTGGTGGGGGTGTAAGGCGGGAGGAGGGAGGGAACGTTTTAGATGAAAAATTTTGGTTTCTGGATCTCAAGAACCGCTTATGCGAGGAGGCTGAAAGTTGGAACTTATGAAGTACTATGATAGTGGACCCATTTGCAAAAAAATAGTTGATAGGGGTTGAGAGATGTGTGAGTGGAGGGGGAGGGGACAATGCGTCCAAAACGCTTGAAAGCTGTGATTGATACAACATTTTATTGATGTTCAGAGCTGGAGTAAAACAAATGCACGTGATAAGGGGTTTTTCCAACATTATCATGAATTTCATTATTTTAACCTATAGAATAACCAGGATTCTTAACGGTTTTTTTTAGGTAATCAGTCACATAGTGACCTACACCGCATCTCAGTATTTAACACGTTTCGGACTTCTGCCTAAAAAATAATAAAGTTGCGCCCAGACTGTTGGCAAATTTTTTTTGTTAGTTATAGTATGTTAAAGATTTCACAAAAATGGTGTCCGAGTCCTCTTTGAAAATTCATATCTCTTGTAATTTTTATTATAGAATATTATTATTTATTATTTATTTATTATTATTTATATTATTTATTATATATTATTTTAAAGGGGAAGGTTATCGCAATATTAAAGAAATACGAATAAAAGTTTCCCTTTTCCCCTTTTCCAAGGATAAGGATTTTTTTCAAGGGTAAGGATTCATGATGAAATGGCACATTACCTATGTAATATCTAGGCAGCGTATTTATATCTTTTTGGAATCATACATGAATAGTGATACCGAGATCCGTCTGCTATGGGGTTGTGAAAAGTTGCCGAAAAACAAAGTAGGTATTGAAAGTAGGTAGGCCCCAAAACTGGTTTTGTTTTGGCATTCTCAGTAATAGGCATAGCAGTTGCAGCTTATTCGCAAAAATTCATTCATTTCTCACTTTTTCAACTGTTGACACCATGTTATCTATATCAGCACTGATCTATCATAATTCTATGTTTATTCCTCGTATTCTTTTGCTGTGTATACACTTTACCCAACTACAAAACTAGCTTCCATAAGGCCTTATCGAAGCTATTCTCCTACCTCGTTCTAGCTTCGATAAAGCTTCGATAAGGTCTTACCGAACTTATTTGCAGCACATTTCCCCAGGTTTCAACAGCAACAGCCAAGCGCGAACAGTTGTTATATGGCCTTATCGAAGCTGTTCTGGCTTCCAAACGACGGATATGACTTTCACGGGGAAGCAATACTTCGAATGGGAGGCTTCGGAATGGCCTTACCGAAACTTGAAAATAACAAAAACGACAAATAATATTTACAAATTTTTTTTCTTTTGTTTTCTTCCAACTACGAATTTATTTTCTTGTAAATTATTATTATTTGTTTGATAAATGTGAATTGATTTTACTTACACCTTGCACACCCTCGGATTCAAACCACGGTTTCGTCACACATTAGTCCGCTACGCTACCCACTAGGCCAAACTGAAACATTTTCGTAATAGGGTTGAAGCCGAATCACTTGATGTCGAGCTAAGCTCGCTTGCAAACCTCCAAAAAGCCGTTGGTATTTACTTCTATAAGGCCTTAAAGAGGTTATTGCCGAAGTTATGGCTTCTGAAATGTCCGGCCTCCGCTCGCAAGTCCTACGGAAGCTTTATCGAAGTTAAAAGTCCACAAACTGCGCCCAACAGTCTTACCGAAGCCTTATCGAAGTGATACCCTCCGGAAAATCAAAATGCGAGGTTTGTTTGCTAGTTGGGTATACCCATCTTTTTTGATTTTTAATCGGTACTGTCCTTCGGTCCAAAAAATAAACACCTCTAGTTTCTTTAGTACTAAATAAATAAATTACAATCTACTAACTAATATTTCTTTTATTTACAGGTAACGCAAATATACCGTGTTCGTTATAAGTATTGGATGAAGTAAACTGAAATCGTTTTGCTATAATCAAGAAATTTATACAAACAGGCGGCTTATACTTAAAAAAAAATGACGAGAATGAAAGATTCAATCGAACACTAAACAGATTAAAGGAAGCCGAAAGGACCCGTCCAGTGCCATAACTTCTTAAATCTATGATTCTAATCAAGGCTAGTGCATGGTGAACTCTCATTCCGTCCGCATAATATTTGTCGGCATAGTCACGCAGATATGAAGTGTTAAGAATAGCAATCCACTCTCTTCCTTAAGCCTTAAAAGTGCCTTTCGTCCGTAAGATTCAATTAAAGCCATACACAACGTTACGCGATAAGTTCTCTAGTATTATTTTACAAACACAATTGTAACATTTTAAAGAAAAGATTTTTCGGGTCAATATTGTGCAATTTGTAAGGAAGCTTTAATTCTCAAAGGAAACAATGTCATCGCCATCGCAACAAACACAAGATTTATCTATAGCTGCCATACAACACCAACAACAACACCAACACCTTCAGCAATCGCACCACGCATCACCGTCTCCACCACACCAGACAGCATCACCGGTCCTAGTGAATGGTCTGCCGACAATGCTAAGTACAAAGAATGAGATCCTGTCGCCACATTCGGCTCATCACTCACCAGACAGTCCACAGCCCGAGCTTGCAACCATGACAAACGTCAATGTCCTGGACTTACACACCGAATCGAAAATCTACGATAAGGACACGGTTTTCATATACGACAATCCAAAAGTTGACGTACTTCCGCAACAAGATCACGTGATCGATGCACGCCTATCGCACGATCACCTCAACACGCAGCCATCAACATCATCGTCGGACCAACCACCGTCGCATCTCCTAACCAAAATCGAAGTCGACGAGAACCAAATCATCAGAGTGGTGGGTCCCAATGGCGAACAACAACAGATCATCAGTCGCGAAATTATAAACGGTGAGCATCACATTCTCTCGCGGAATGAAGCTGGCGAGCACATTCTCACCAGGATCGTAAGTGATCCGTCCAAGCTTCTACCGAGCGACGCAGGATCGCTGTACTCGCATCCGCAAAAACTCAACACTGACAATGGCGTCGTCTACCAGCCGGCACCAATGGATGCATCAGTTCTGCAATACGAGCCTCCCGATGACGACGACGACGATCAAAAATCCAACATAGTTAGCATCTACGGCGATCCGAAGAAGTCCAGTCAGATAATCTACACGCACGGCGATACGAAAGATTTGATTTATGAAAAGACGCAATCCGATCAATCCAAGATGGACGGTGGCATGTACGAGAAGCCGCAGATCGATCTGATCTACGAGGACGGAGAGAAGACGGTCATCTACACGACCACGGACCAGAAAGGACTGGAAATCTATTCGGGAGCAGATCTAGGTGGACTAGTTGCCGAAGGTCAAGTTGTAGTTCAAGGTGGCCTACAATATACCACTGCTCAAGCCGGTTCGCAGCAAGGAGGACAAGCCGTTTTCATCGTTGCCGATCAGCTTCCATCTGGAGTCGAAGGGCAAATGCAAAGGTAAGTCCATTATTTAACATATTTTACGTCACACTACAAGACGGCGACACTGCGGCATATAGAGAACTGCCGTGTGTGTGGGATTCGATAAGATTTCACAATCAATTCCAGCTAAATAATGAAACAGTGAGCGCCTAGGACTAAACACTAGATCCAAAGCAGTATGATGAAAAACCTGACCCGGATGTGCACTAAGCCGATCGTACGGCTCGTATATAAGTAAAATATCAGTTATCAGCGCGACGGTAATAACCCCGAAGCAATTTCTTAATTCGATTGTTCTCCAGGTGAATTGAGTCGGCACGATCGACTTACGTTGCACAGACGGGGTCTAGGTGGGTGCTCCTACCCACCTCAGTACGATCAGTTCCGATTCGATCGCATTACAAGCTTACAATGTGCGGGTGGAAAGAATTTTATTATTATAATTTTTTTTTTATCTGCTCATTTCTGTTTTCTTGAGATTTCGGTTATGAAATTACGTCGTTACGTAGACCGCGTACCTACTTAAATCCCGTAGCGTTCGAGTACCAAAGCCACGATCGCTCATTCTATTCTGATGTTCATTTTGCTACCTTCTTCGAGCCGTAGAATGGAGCCACACCACACGTCATAACTCACTTTAAGTCGTGATATATGGATCTTTTGAGGAGTACTTTTATGGATAATTGATCTTATTGATCATAAATCATTTGTTGTTTGATTTTTGCAATGACTTTTTGGTCTTTATGGTGGTTATTATTACGTGTTTGCTATTTTCATATTTTCATAGAGTTGAGTTATGGGTTACAATGGCAAATAAAAGTCGAGGCTTAGGAATAATACCATAAACTTTATTTGAAGCAAATTCCAATCATACTGCTGTTTAGTTTTGTACTTGTGTAATCGGTAATAATACTGGACAAAAAAAATCAACCATCGCCCTTTTATTACAAACAACTTTCCTTTGCAACGATATATCAAATCACTTTATCGCTTTATTCTAATCGCAGTTTAATTGTTACACTTGGTAACGCTTCGCGGTTATAAACTGCACATTCGCTGATTTCTCGTGGTCTGAATTAGAGATGGGCAAAGCAGTTCCTTTCAGTGAAGTACTTCACTCCGAGTCACTCACTTTAAGGAACGAGTGCCGTGAAGTACTTCCACCGTTCCTTCGTTTTCGTTCCATCGTTCCCTCGCGAACTACTTCGTTCTTTTAGTTCATAGTTCATTACTGGAGGGGAGTTGGCAGTTCAGTGATGAGTAGTCGTAGTCGGAAGACAGCAGAGCAAAATAAAAAAAAAGGTCAGTTCATCTAGAAGATGATGAGAAAAAGGTCAGTAGATCTAGATGAGCAAACAAACAAAAAGGTCAGTAGATCTAGATGATTAAAGAAAGCAAAAAAAAAAAAGGTCAGTAGATTTAGATCTAGAGAGCAAAATAAAAAGGTTCGTACAGTTCACTCTCTATTTTTCTTGAAGAGGTATATCGTTTTTAATTTTTTTGTCACGTGTCCAATGGAACTGCCGTTCATCAAAAGGAGTCAGTTACTTCACTCACTCACTTTAATGAAGTGTTCTTTTGGAACAGTTCACTCGTGAACGACCCATCTCTAGTCTGGATACACCGACGTTGGTCCTAAATGAAAATTACTCCTTGACTTACAAGTAAATCTGATTGTCTCAGTTTCGCAGGCAAACTAGTGGTTGTGTGCAAACCTCGCAGGGCTCTTATACTGAGTGTGTGAACTTGAGAGATGTCAAGCACATTCGATAGTATGTGTAGAACTTGATGGAAGTATGTAGAGCTTTCCCCGCTATTCTAATTGGATATTGAACGGTTAAATATTTTTCTGAAAACTTCGATGTCATTAATAAGTTTCGGCTTGATAGGGTATGTATGTCGATGTACATGCGCTAGGTGACAATTTGCTGATTACGAGAGCATCTTTTATAATAGTTGTTGTACTAAATTCTACATTTGTCATCGACCCAAACTACTCAGTTACAAGTTTCTCACTTACTAAAAGTACATTAATTTTTACACCAGAAAAATGCTAATAGTCATTTTATCCTAGTTTTCCAAAAAAATTTACTTAACACATGGCGGATTCAAGATGGCGGAACGGCCATAGCTTGGTCAGGAAACCTTTTCTACGTAAAATGATTCTCTTGTTATAATTTTTAGTTCAATGCAAAAAATGTACAAAGGAAAATCTTTGTAAAAAAAATGGCCTATATCATAAAAAAGAAGAGCGATGGAAGAAAAAATTGGTGAACAATTCGGTGTCAAAAACTGCATTCCCATTTCTGATGATGTAACAAATTCTGATTTTGTAGACCAGTGTAGTGGAACGAAGCTTTGGGCGAAATGATAATTCTGCATTCTGTAGCTCAGTAATGGCCAGTCCAAATCTGATTGTTGTACAAACGCAAGAACAAAGAAGTTTTCCTTCGGATCGAGTCGTAACCAGAGTCAGGCTAGGAGGATTGGATTCATTCACACGCAAATAAATATACAACGAAACCATACTTCCAGAAATTGCTAATATCATACTAGTTTCCTGACAAGAAACAATCGATCGCACTATTGTCAACTCTTCCCGATTTTATTTACTACACGACTGTTATCAATGAAAATCACTTAACACATTCACTTTCCAGTGAAACTGACTGTCGTGTCTCTCTCGCAGTGGAAAAACTGATTCCGTGCACAAGTCTTGCTGCATGTATTGAGTCGAGAGATTTCCAGCATATTCGGTTATGTGTGTGAAACATGCGGGATATGTGTACAAAATGCGAGAAGAGTGTAGAACATGTGAGAAGTGCGTAGAAATTCCTATGCTATTCTAATTAAATATAGGAAGGTTGTAATTTTATCTATGGCTCCTTCAAAACTTCTATTGCCATTTATTGTAAGAACCAAATTTCAACCATTTAGAATTTAGCGTTAGTCTGGATTACTGCACTTGATCTCAGTTCCCTGTTCTGACTACAAAGTACCTGAAGCACTTTTTGGTAGCGCTATACTAATTGCGATATGGTGCTAACCGATTCCAGCGGCTGTCAATGAAGAGCTTTCTTGACCACATATCTCTTCAATTAAGAGGATATTTACTGCCTGTAGCACAGCCGGAATCTCCGTTTGGGAAACACTGCAGACATCTGACAGCCTGAAAGACTACCCTAAACTGCTGTTTCGAGAAAACGCCAGCGCTAGATAGTCTTTGAAGGTGTTGATCTTCAAGCCTGAAAATAGAAATCTCGTTTCCTTTAAGTGAACCAGCTCAGTTTTGGAATCGTACACCACCAGACCTTCCTTTCTGTTTGTACGGATCACTGATTCCAAAATGCTCGTCAACGTACCTTTATACATCTATCCTTTGTTTTTTAATTTTCAAGAGAACACCGTTAACTACATGGAGCCTTCCCTTACCACATCTCTAGATTCGAACCAGGTTGTCAACCAGCTCGTCAGTCGTTGCCTATGGCCTATGCTGTACAAAGCTTCCTTAATTGTTGTCACTGTCACATTGTTTAAAGCCTCATCGATGTCCAGGATTGCATTTAACGCGAATTCTTCACAATTGAAACCAAATTCTATTGGTCCAGCTACCTAATTTAGGGCTGTGTCTTCGGATTTCCCTTCGAGATAGGCATAATGTACACCGGGCTGTGTGCTATTTTCACATTGACTCCGAATGAAAGTTTGAAGGAGCCAGTACCTTGAGCAGTACCTTGAGCGTGATAGACTCATGAGTCGAAAGTTATTTACTTACTTACTTACTCACTTATTTATTTAATTATTACAGTTATTCTATAAGATATTTACAGTTTATACAATTTTTGTAGAGATCAGACGGGGAAAAAAATATTGTCTTTACAACTATAGTGTAGTATTTCTATTTCTTGACAAATTATGTTATTAATTAAAGTGATACTTCATTTAGGAAAATTCTTTTTAAAAACCTATTAATAAGAACTTAAAACTAACTTAAAACTACCTTATAACAAAACTAACTTATTTAGGCAGCTTAGAAATTACTCTACTTTTTAAATACTCGTAGTACTGAATAGTTCTGTAACTAGGGGTTGTCTAAGTCGAAAGTTATTTGTCGTCGTTTGTCTTGGTCTGCCAGCTCTCAGAAAAAAAACGACACGCGCCTCCCAGTAAGCATATCGGACGTACTCTACTAGCAGTCAGCTTCTAAAAATAGTGCTCAATCAGCTACGGATTACTTGAGAGGTTCTCTGCAGCATGATTGGCCTGATGCCGTCTGGTCCTGGTAATTTGAAGGAAACAAATTAATTAGTTCCAGCATCCCTGCCTGCACAACTCCTTGATTACACCCAGGGTGACCATCTACCGATGTGCCACCAGGGAATTGCGTGGACATCAAGAGTTCAAGAGTCTCTTGAGTCCACGTTCCGTCACTCCGCTTTATATATCTAGACGTGGACGGCTCCATCGAAATAAGGTTCCGTAGCCTTGAGTTACTTGACAACTGTTTTCCATGAAAGCTAACTGATAGAGCTAGGATGCAGTTTTAGTTTAAAGAAGTGGCGAATCGCAAAGCCACCGCGCACACTAGGCACCAAAAGAGGGACCATAACGATCCTTTCGGAGCCTCGTAGGTCACTAAACATCCCCGAAACAACCCAGATCCCTAAAGAACTTGACCAGCCTGTCATGCCCTATCGACCTCAGATCCCCTAAATTGTCAAAGTAAAGACTGCCCAACCACCTCAGTCGCCTCCTTGCAACCGTCTGATATTCACACCAAATGTGGGCGATGTCCACATGACAGAGTCAGCGATCCCGATACGCATAGCATGCTTCCCTAGCAAGCAGTGCCCTGTCAGTATTCCGACGAGTAACCGCCAATTTCCCCTACTCAATGCCAATATCTCCCTAGTCTTCCGTCTGTCCAACCTTGGCCAGAGTATCCTAGAAGTCCTGCAGCTCGTAAGTGCCTTCCATCTAGAGTTCACTCCGCCCGCGGCACGATCCCTGATACGTGCTTTGATGCCGTTTAATGGTGGACTAACCCCCTCCTCTACCATCCCGGCTGACGCCGATCCTAGTCTCGCCAGCTCATCGGCCAGTTCGTTTCCTGGTATGTCACTATGCCCTGCTAGGATGTATTTACCTTCTTGTGAAGAGACATGACTTGGAATTGAGACATGAGTTGGAATTGACGGTGAACCAGCTTTCCATGATCATTCATCATTTGACTAGCTTCATGTCAAAACTCTAATAGTTTATGCATAAGAGTTTAATTCTAGAACATGCCGAAGGCTTTCTCGGCATCCAAAAGCAACCCGCTCTTGAGCAGTTCAGCTCATTTGTGAAGTAGTCAATAAACCTTACTCGATCGCCCGAATATGAAGCCACACTCAATTCTGGCCCAAATCCTCCTATTGACGATGCTAAATGATTCTAGGCAGAGCCCCTCACGCCCTTACATTGTATTAACCTACTCTTATTTGTTGCTTATGTCCTGAGAACGAGAAACTGCTATCATCGATATTATTTGACAATCATTAACCCTTTACGGCACATTGTCCTAGGTAACGATGTCTCGGACTTGTTTCTTGCACCGTCCAATCCAAGTTTGGCTTGCTTTATTTTCGCCACACTGTACCTACAAGTTTATTATTATTTTGTGATAAGCTGGCTTACTTGCTGCGTCTTCATTCCAACTATGCGTACAGTTACTTACCTACGAAGCGGCAGTTAGTCTCATAGACACATTCCACGCCTTCGCAGGAATGCCGAGTTCCAGTTGGCCGATTGGAGGAGACATGAATGAAATCAGCCCGAAGCGCATGTTGTCCCCAATTCGCCAGTCTGCCGTTCTGAAAGACCAAGAAATTTTCAATTTCATAAGGAGACGGTACCTTTGTATCGATAGTGTAGAAACGCTCGGCAAACATGGAACTGCGCGATTGGCATTAGCCTTATCACACATATTGCCATTTGCCACTAGCTGCAGCAAGGGCGCATTGAAAACGCATTAAAACGAAACGCACTTCGAATGTACTGCCAACGCCATAACTTTATGCAAATTTCATTTAATGCCGGCAGCCATACCGGGCCGTGGAAAGATAAAATGCGAACTGCATCAGGCACAGGCTTAAGCATCAAGCCGAGCTCCGCAGAATTTTCCAATCACAAATTGAAAATCTCTCTTAGCGTAAATTCCGTTAGATTCGCTTATGTGCATCGTGATCGTGATATTAGGAAAACAATCAGCCAAAGTGGGTTGCCGTAGATCAATTTCCAGCTCGGGACCAAGTGCTGAATTAATTCATTAATATTCCGTGCCAAGTGGTCAATTGCATTAGCCTCTGGTGGATGGATCTTGACTGTAGCGCTGTCGGCCGGTCAGCCGCTTCGAACCCTGCGAAGCTGGGAAGGTTCGCAGCCGGGAGGTTCGCATTCGCAACAAATGGCTTCCGTGCACGGCCGGACAGCTCAAGTCAAATGACTTTTCCAAGACTTTCCACCGAAGACTAATGGGCTTCATCCATAACGCGGGATTAGACGACGTGCGTGCTGGGCATCTTGCCCAGCTTCCACTGATTTGCTGAGTTTTAGTGAGTGGACGCGGTGACCTCTCTGAAAGTCTGCTTGTCCGCCAAACGGATCCCGAAATGAATTGCAGTTTGCAGTGCATCATTGTGATTGCAGTGGATGCAGTCCATTTATAAGCGAAAATCAAAAGCAACCTATAAATCATCGGCTGTCTGTTGGAGTTGGAGCCGCTCGCTCGCTCGAACTGTTTTTGCTCGCCGTCATGCAGGTTGAATAACATTTCCTTTCGCGACAGCCCTTTAAGGAAAGTCCGTTGCGCGCCCAACAACATTGTAGCCGGACTATGCGCCGACTGCTAGCTCGGTCGGGCTGGCTTGGATCTGACAAAACAGGACAGAAGTATGGCGTTCGGTTTCGACTGTCAACTCTCGAGTGAAATTATAATTCCGCGAAAGATTTAAACGCAATCGTATAAAAACCCGCCATGTCTGCTACAAGACGAAAGAAGTAACAATGCAATCAATAAATCAATACGCGAACATACATCTTAGTAGATGATGCAGAGGTGCAACCAGTAGGGCGAAATCATCGTAAGTCTTAAGGTGCGACCGTGGGGGTATCTCTCACACTCCGTCCGGCTATTATGGGGGCTGGTTTTGCAGATTGTGGTGGTTGAACATGAAATGCGTGGCCGACTTTTTTCCTCGGCTTTTATTCCATTTTTTTAACCGATAAATAATCGAGCCTTCTCTACAGTGGGCAGCAAAAATAATCGCACTCTATTACACTCACTTGAACGCGTCTCGAGCCTTCCATTCATGGGAAACTGCAGTTGAAGATTTAAGATTGAGTCTTGTATAGCTTCGCTTCGAATCACTTTAGAAACTTCTTGTTTCTGAAGATGAGTAAGGCCCTAACAATCTTCTGCATCTTTAACTGACGATTTTCCTCATAAAAGAGCTAGTTAAAGTTTCAGTTACAACTGAAGGTTGTCAGAACAGCCTTAAAAAGCCTTCAACATCCGCAAAATAGAAATACTGGCGGCATCTTAAAAAGTTCAGCAAAAAAGAGAGAGACTGCTCAAATTGTCCACTGCCGTGCCACTGAAGACTTCTTACTATAGTAGTAAGTATAATATCATATAAGAGCAAGTCTAGTTCTGCAGTTTAGGAGGGTGCTCTACGACATGCTGGATCTTAGGAAGAGTTGTCCAATTACAATGGTGCTGCTTATATATCTTTTTCCGCCCAACCCCAGTTTTTGTTGGAAATCTTTCAGCATGGTTAAGTCAATTTTCAAAAGTATTGTTAGATGCATACTTATCAATGACATCGAAGTTTCCAGAGAAATAAGAAATAAGATGAGCGTAGATGATTATACACACTTTTCGCATGATCTACACACTTCTCGCATGTTTTACACACTTCTCGCGTGTTTTACACACTTCCGGTATGTTCTACACACAACCGGAAATCTCTCGACTCAACACATGAAGTATGTAAGTGCAGAAGAGCTTGTACAGGGGATCAGTTCTTCTACTGCAAGAGCTAGACGACAATCACTGTTACTGGAAAGTGGATGTGTAAACCAATTTTCATTGATAAAAGCGATAGTGTACTAAATAAGATTGGTATAAATTGCCATTGGTGTGATAATTGAAATCGATTGAAAAAAGCTATTTATGTTTTTATTAACTTTAATAAAATTGTGGTTTTATTTGAAATCCCAGCAAATCCCCTAGCTCGGCACAGAATGTTTGGAATATATTGTAAATGATTTTGATCAGAGGGCGTACGGAAACGGGGTGGTCAATGTTTTAAACAAATTACTTTATTATTTTAATAATAAAATATGTTTTGTAGTTGTGAGATTGCAACCGCAAGACAGAAGTGTGGAAGTGAGATTGATTGAGGTATTGGTAATTTACTTTATTATTTTTTAATAATAAAGAATTGTGATCGACCTGAAATTTCAAAAAAGTTTGGTACCCTGAAATTTTGTATTTACACGTTTTAGAACTAGTAAAGACCAAAACGGCAAAACAAAAAAATGTCCGTCTGTCCGCCGTAGACGCCATACGGCGTCCGCAAAACCGTTTGAAGGTGCGTAGCTCACAAACCCCTTGAGATATTAAGTTGAAATTTTTATGGTAGGTAGAGAGGGTGAACGTCTACGAGTGGTACCTTTTAGAGTGGTGGGGCGTAAGGGGGGGAGGAAGGGGGAGCGTTTTAGATGAAAAATTTTGGTTTCTAGATCTCAGGAACGGCTTGTGCTAGGAGGCTGAAAGTTGGAACTTATGAAGTACTATGATAGTGGACCCATTCGCAAAAAAATAGTTGATAGGGGTTGAGAGGTGTGCGATTGGGGTTGAAACAATGCGTCCAAAACGCTTGAAAGCTAGGATTGATACATTCTAAAACCCATATCTCCTGAACGATTGATGTCAGAAGCCGAAATTTTGTAGTTGTATTAAGGGATACTGGGAGATTAGAAAGGGGTTAAAAATTGTTAAGGGAAGTAGTGATGTATGGGGGTGGGTGGTGAAAAACTTTGAATTACAATATCTTCCGACTCAATTGTGCTAGTAAGATAAAATTTGGTTTCTGTATATATAACTACCAGTGGAGTCTACTGAATGTAAAATTTTTGAGGGGGGAGATGAAGCGCTGAAGGTAAGGGACAGCCATTTTTCAAAAAATTAAATTTTTGTATCTCATGAACCGTATCAGATATGATCTTGAAATTTTTACAGGAGTTAGGACCAGTAGATCTCTTGAGAGCGTGGGTGTAGGGAGTGATGGTGGGAGGGGGTGGAAATGAAAAAATTCTGATTTTAATTTCTCCAAAGCCGCAAAGGATAGAAAGCTAAAAATTGATAACTGTATAGAAGTGCTATAGAGACATCCAAGAAAAATAAAATGTTTGAAAGGGGTAGCAAGGTACGGGGGTGGGGGGTGGTTTTTCATATCTCAAGAACGGCTTATGCTAGAAAGTTGAAACTTAGTATGTATATGTAGAAGTACTACAGGAGTAGTTAAAGCAAAAAAAAAGTTCAAAATTTTATTGATGTACAGAGCTGGAGGAAAACAAATGTGCATGAAAAGGGGTTTTTCCAAAATTTTAATGAATTTCGTTATTTTAACCTAAAGAATAACCAGGAGGCTATTTGGAACGTTATTTTTTAGGTTATCAGTCACATAGTCACCTACACCGCATCTCAGTATTAAACACGTTTCGAACTTCTACCCAAAAAATAACAAAGTTGCGCCCAGACTGTTGGCAGATTTTTTTTATCTCATATATGAGTAGATAAACCTATCTTTAATCGTGTATGGCAAGGCCAGAATAATTTTATCGTATCGCGAACATCAAAATTTGAAGAGAGATGATATTTTTTTAAAAGTTTTATTTCTTTGTATTTGATTGCATTTTAAGTCCAGCTGGTTGTGCCACTCTCTCACCTCTTGTTTTACATTTGCGAGCGTTTTGACGCAGAGCCGGCTACCTAGGCGAAACAGCATCGCCTAGGCCGACATACCATGGCCGCTGTCACTAGCATTTAAAGTCAAAATTCGTGGAATGGCTGTAAACGCTTTTGAATAACTGAACAGTTACTGAACAGTTTTTGAATACTATAGGTTGCTAAACTTCATAGCCATAGTCCAGGAAAAATAAAACGATGACTTGAGGTTACTTAAGTCATCGGTTACGGATTTTTGCTGGACTAGTAGGTAATTTTACTGACATTGTTATTATTCATACTACATGGCCAGTTCATACACATACAGATCATATTCGGAGAACGTAGAACGTAGGTGGGGTACGTACGTACGGTACAAGTATGATCCAAGAACCCAGCAGTTACCCGTTTGATTTGGTGCAGTTTTCTATTTCTTTTGTTCTCCGTGTGTAGGTGTATATTGACTGTCACGGGGACGGTGTTTGATATTTGACTTTTAAAAGCCATTATTACGATCCTCAGTTAAACTCTTACTGGAAGTTTTGTATGAAAATCTGTCCAGTTAGAACGTAACTGAACATCGTAGGAACGGGCCTAAGTGATACTAAATTAGTTAAGAACCTTAGAAAATACTGATTGTCAGCGTCGGTAAATATAGTGCCAATCCCAAAAACCACACATGATCATATTATGCTAAAATATGCAGCACGCGAGAAAGGTACTCAGTACAAAAGGCGTTAATCATGTATATATATCGTACCTAGCCTATCATACCTAACCTACCGTAACCACCCTACGTACCTATCCAATGTTGTTGGCATACCGTATATCTCTTACATATCTCCATTATGGTGAGTGGTGTACGCTGATACGTAGGCGAAAAACCTGCAGTATCAGATATTGCGCAGGTATAGATACCATACGTCAGCCACGTTTTTTCTGGGTGGTCATATCCATCAGCGTACACGAGAGAACATTCGGTCAATTTCAATATGTTGTCGTAGAAAAAAAACTTTCTTGATTTTTGTTCGAATAAACTTCTCACCTCTAGTGGATTTTAAATTTTTACTTCTAGATCACTTACCATATATAAGTGTTTTGAAGATCCTCTACGTTAAAATATCTAGAAACTATTTCAATGCTACCTCCATCACATTGTTATGGAGAAGTAGAGCGAATAAAATGCTATTTTTCAATTTTTCCCCACATTCACTCCTGCATGCTAGTTTTTCTCGAAAATATTGGCAAATGCAGCCAGATAGTGTAAGCGTCAAAGTTTTATTTGCCACATTATTTTATTTGGTCTACAAAAGGACTATTTTGACGGAAAAAATTTGATAGTTTTTAGTCAAATATTTGGCAGCATGGCAAACAGTGTAATACAAGCTTAAGGAGCTGCTCGACTAGAGAGCAAGTTATACGAAACCACTATTCACTATTCTACAACTCAAGCGATAAGGGACCGTCAAGAGAAATGTCCGCGAGCAAACGTATTGGAAGTATGATTATCTTAATGTCTTTTATGTAGTCTTGTGTCAGCGTTCTTATCTGACATGTCACTTTAGGCCGAATACAAATACCCTGTTCTAAAGGTTCCAAAAATAAACTTAGATAGGATGAAGAAGACCGTACTGTCCTAATTTCGATAGGAGAATCATCGAAGACGCCGAATCTGAAAGTGGGATGTTGTACCTTATAATAATAATGCGCTATGGGTATGTTCTACATCAATCGTATCACAAAAAGGATAGCCAGATGTACAGTTTCAAGAACATGTTGAAGAAACAAGAAATACGTTGTCCAAAATCGGAGAAGGTGGTTAAGATTTCACCGGAAACATTAGCATTACAACGGAAGGAGAACAGTTACTGACCTATGCCCCAGAGCGGGTGCCTTGGAGTCGATGAAGAACGACATCTTAGACAATTTTACCTTTCTAGCATTACCGTATGTGTGGAAGTACGAACATATTTGCTGCCCACTGTATACCTGGGCAAAAATGCTGGACGAGATGACCATTCATCATAAGTGACTTTTTGTCTGATTCGAAAAGGTGAAAATGTCTTACACTACGACTGTATGAAGTGTAGATACATAAGTACGTGCAACATACGAATGCCAACAAACATGCGTACCTCTTGGTGTACTTCGTATAGTGAAATGTTGGCGACTTCAAGGAAGTTGAAATGCTCGCCGTAAATTTCAGCCCGGCTGAACGCTCTACGAAACTGCAATGGGACTGATTTAAATCATAGTGGCATGTCTTGGAGGCCGCGCTGGTATGAGGCTTAGAACATAAATCAATGTCAGGGTGTTACAGTTAAGCCAGGTGCGTAATTGTCTGAAATGGATCATGGAATACGCGAAGGTACTTGTACCTTTGCGCCGGTTTATTTCGCACGGCTTGTCAATTTAAGGATATAAAGCGAGCAGATTAAAATTAATTTGTTAAAGTTCTGGACATGTGCTAGATTTCAGTAGGGCCTACGCATTTGCGGTTCATCGTAATCAAAGAAATTCTAGACGTACATTTCAGTATACCCTGTATTGATGCACTTCTTGAACAAAGCAGAAAGAGTTATTTTTTGGAATTTTTAAAAAAGGAAATGACGAAGAAATAGTATCTCCTAATAGAAACAGTGACAAGGACTTATGGTGAAAAAACTCCATCAAAAAATACTGAAAACTAGAAGGACTAAATTTGGTCTGTTTGATCCCATTTAGTATTTTGCAGTACATCTGAGCATAAAACGTGTTCCGGACTACTACGAAAAAAAATATAAATTGACGCCCAGACTATTGGCAATTTTTTTATAACACTTCAACAACCTTTTTAAGATCTTTACATGTGTTCTTCTGATGAATTAAAAAATCAAAATTGTTGTTATTTTAAAAGGTAAACTATCCTGTTCTATGGGCAGATCTTAAAACAAATTGCAACTAATACAAAATAAATTCCTAAAGTTAATTATATATAAACCATGGCGTTTGTCTATCCGTGAATCACATGATCTTACAGGAATTGCACCAATAACGGATCTCATTGATAACGATTCCAATAATTTTCAAATTAAACGTCAATCCTCCGAAAATCTACTACTTTTCTCCTAATCAAGCAATGATTAATTCACTAGTTTATTCACTAGTTTATTCACTATTATATTCACAGTAGTATAACGTAGACTTAGAGTAGTTATAAGTCAGGATAAGTTTTCATAACACGGTTTTTAAATCCCTTTTCCTTCAAGTTGAGCTTATTTTCAAAATTCAGAAAGAAAAGAAAATTGTGAAGACGAAAGCCTGATCTTTGTAAGTTTATTTGTAAATTACAATAAAAAAATTAAATTTGAATTAAATTTGAATCGCGATATGATACCAATCCTAGTGATTCCTCTGTCCTTACTAATTATTTGGAAATATAGTCACGCTTATTCGATTTTGCAGCTCACATTCGTTTTCCATTCACGGCACATATGCGATCATTGAAAACATTCGGCAACTGGTTTATCGACATACCTGGAAGGCGTCTTTTGAAACCATATTTTTGGGCAGAATAATTTCTAAAATTGTAACACTGTAAATGTGAGAGAAGGACCATCTCAAAATTATTTTTATTTAATGCCAATTACTTTCTGGAAAAAAACTTTAAAAACGCGTCTATTTCATTGCGGATTTTAACTGTCAAAAAATGTCTGTCTGCCCGCTATAGACTCTGTACACCATATGCCGTACGCAGAAGCGTTTGGAGGGGCGTAGCTCCCAAACCCATAGAGATATTAAGTTAAAAATTTTTTGCTGGGTAGATTGGTTGAACCCCTTCAAGTGGAATTTTCTAGGGGTGGGGGAGGTAAAAAGCGCGTTTTAAAAGAAAATTTTTAGTTTCTAGATCTCAGGAATCGTTTGTGCTAGAATGCTGAAACTTGGAACTTATGTATGCAGATCCATAGGGGTATGGCAGGGGGTGTGGAAACAATGCGTCCGAAAGCTAGGATTGAAATATTCTGAAATCCATATCTCCTGAACGGTTGATGTCATCAGGAGGTTAAAACTTTGTTGTCTTTAGAAATACCTGAAGCCTGGACAAGGACTAACATTTTGAGGAGGGAACATGGGGTGTGAGAGTGGACGTAAAAAATTTCAGTGTATTCCGATCAAATTGTACTAGGATTATAAGTGGAGTCTATTGAATGTCAAACTTGGGGGGAGGGTGGTGGGAGATGGAGCATGGACGTTGAGGGCCAGCCATTTTTCAAAAGATTAAATCTTTATATTTCAAGAACCGTACCTGATATGATCTTAAAAAAATTTTCAGGAGTTAGATCTAGTTGAGTTGTAGGTGGAACGAAAAACAGTTTAATTTTTATTTCTCAAAAATTACTAAGGATAGAAAGCTTAAAATTGAGCAGCAACTATAGAAGCATCATAAAAAAAATAAAATTGTTGACAGTGGTGGCAAGGTACAGGGGTGATTTTATATCTCAGAAACAGCTTATACTAGAAAGTTAAAACTTAAAACGTAGATGTACTACAGAAGTATTTAAAGGAAAAAAATTTCAGATTTTCATTAGCGTACAAAGGTGGAGTACATCGGTTTTTGCACATTGTCACGAATTTCACATGTTGAGTTATCAAATTAAGTTTACTTCTGCTGGCTCTGTATGTAAGCGCCTAGAAACTTTTTTTTCAAATTTTTTGATACCCAACCCCTACGGGGTGTAAAGTGGTTGTGTTCATTTTCACGAATTCCGACATATTTTTTAGGTCTAATGAGATATCGAATTCACTTTCATTTCTAAAGGATTCAAGTACATTATAATCGGGGGAAAAGAGCTTGAAGCACTTTTCGATATTAAACACCGTAGGATATTGTTCACGGTTTCACGAATTCCGCCAAAACGTTTTGGGTTTAATGAGATCAAATTTGCTTTTATCTCTAAAGGGCTTTGTTTATAATGATCTAAAAATTAATTTCAGGATCTTGCGATATTCGAGAGGGTGTAAAATGATTGTGGACGTTTTTACGAATTCCTACATATCACTTAGGTCTGATGAGAAAAAATATTGTTTTTTACTTTGTGAGGACGGAAATTTCCGCGATAAATTTCCGCACATAAACATTGAATTAAAACATTTAACAATGAATTGAATTTTAAAACTGAGAAACAAACAACATTCAACATAGAACAGAACACCAAATACATAAATGAATAAAGAAAGCTGAAGAGAAGAAAAACACGAGCACAGAAAGCTGAAAGAAAGGGAGCACTTTGGCAGCAAAGAATCAAAATGCCTGAAAAGTCGGTGGGGCCACAACAATGACTCAGGCTACACTGTGCAGCGAGATAAGCCCACCGACAAATCGCATGTAAAATCCGAAAACACTATATACTGACGGCTACATACACCGTCCAAGAATCACAAAACAGTAAAAAATCCAAATACTAACGAAATGATTCGCGAATGGTAAATGCTCTCCCAAACCTATAAGCGCCAGCGAACGACCAGAAGGGAGTCAGTCGGCAGTAATCTGCGTCTGCAAACAAGGTATTGTGGACTTACAGTTCCTCTTGTAGCAACGTTGACTACTGAGCGATCGATTCGACCTGTGATTCACAGCCTCGAAGAGAACGACGTACTGACAGGACAAGCCAAGCAGCGGAGCAAGCCAAGCAGCGACGAGCCAGGCAGCGGAGCGAGCAAAGCAGCGACGACGCGCAGAGTAATGGTATCAACAGAATTGTGACGAACTTCGCAAGCGGCGAGCGAAATTCGTCGAAAAAGTTCGCCTTCGTTAATGGAGAAACACAATGCGAGCGAATTTCGCCGACGATTTTATGCTTCTTTATTTATAATTTTATTCTTTTTACTTACCAATAGGTTAAAAAAACACACAAAATGCACTTTTCGCCAAAATATGTGTCGCAAGAAGTTGTTGTGTCTAATTTTCACTGTCAACTGAAATAAAAAACACTGCCAAGTGTGACGGCGACGGCAAAATTAGAGATTACATTTAATCCAGCGGCAATGAAAAGTTCGCCCAGCCGCTCGCCATCGTAATTCTGCGTCAGTACGTGTGTTGCGGTACAATTTTAAAATTTTGACAGCGAACTTCGCCGCCGCTGGCGAATTTCGTCGCAATTGTGTTTATACCATAAAGAATGGGCGACCACAGCGAACCACGACGTGCATAGCGAGCCACAACGCGTAGAGCAAAGCAGCAACGACACGCAGCGCAACGCAGCAACGACCACAGCGAACCACAACATAGCGAGCCACGACGAGCGGAGCCAAAGCAGCGACAAGCAGAGAACAAGCTACGATGAGCAGAGCAAACGCACAGAGCACAGCGACGGTCGACAGAGCAGATCAGGCGAACAGAGACAAGATGACGATCAGTATCCAAGGTCAAGTTAAGGCAAGCAGAGTCGTGCCAGGAGTCGAGCTAATTCCAGCTATGACAAGCCACGACGAACGACGCCAAACCACAACAAGCAGACACAGCTGAACCAAGCCGAACAAAGCAGAGGCCACACAGAGAGACGAAGACAGGGAAGGACGAAAACAGGGAAGGACGCGCAGGCAGGTAAGGACGAAGACAGGGAGAGCAAAGGCCACACAGAGGGACGAAGACAGGGAGAGAACAGAGAGGGTCAAGGCAAGGCAAGTGAAGTCGTACCCACAGAAAATATGAATCGAGTCACGTTTAGCAGAGACGACGATCAGACGGCAAGGAGGAAACCCAAAGGAAATCATATAATAATTTTAGTGTATGTCAACTAGAAGTAATAAAATGGAGCCAAATAAGAAATAAATATTTTCTAACTGATCCCGGCACCCGTTGAGCCTACCCCGGAAATTCGAGTCGTTACAACTTTAAAGGATTCTCTATATAATCGCCTAAAAATCTGGGTCAAAATGCTTTGATACTCAACCCGTGTTGTCTACAGAAAATTTATCTCTTAGTATTGGTGGACCTGTGATGAAATAATGCTTTTGATTTTGATCGCACTACCTCTAGGCCCAGCTGCTTATGGTGACAGATTAGACAATCAATAAGAGATAATATACATATATCAGTCCATAAATGGACAGAATTTATTAAGTTATTCTCAAATATTTCGAGGTTGGAAAATAATACTGGAGTGCGACTGTCTTATCGTATAATATCTGAAAAATTAACCATGTTCACCGTTTTGTATATCGTGTACCATTTCAAACGTGCTGTTATTACAGTAATTTATCATAAATAGAAATTATTTATGGACAAGCCTAGAATTTAGCCTTTTCTTAATTTGTCGGTAGATAAGTTCTTGCTGGAATTTCTATCTTGTGGATTTATTGTACGAATCATTAGTTTTCTTCCAATTTCACGCCATAATCGCACTACACAATTGACTATAATATCAAAGATTCAAGGTCGCATACCGTTCTGAAGTCATGCCGAACTTGTTCCAGATTCCGCAGCTTATCCATGTCCACGAATTTTCATTGGAGCAGAACCGAAGAGAAGGCCACCGTCATGTCCATAAGGCGATTCTTTTGAAGCGATAGCGCGTACAATCGTGCCACCAACAACAAACCATAGCTCCATCGGCAAGCGTTGGATGGTTACCACGGCTAAGCCAATCTGCTTATGCTCGCATCAGCTTAACTCCGTTGCAAATGGCTTAAGTTGCGCACTCCTGGTGGCTTAACTTTCTTACGATTCGTAGTCTTATAAGATGTTTTGGCGTAGTCTTTTTGGTATGTCCGCAAACATTGGGTGAAAAAAATGGACAGCAGCGCGTAATTGTTACAAGTGAAAAAGCCTCCGGGTTGAAATAGCACTTTGGTCGATCTGCAGTGTTCGTCGGCATGGCAACCTGAAGACTTCTGCAACTGAAGGTAATTTTTGTCGCTGGCTATTAGATAATGCAGAAAATGCAGTCGCCCCGCTTTGTATTGGGAAGGTTTTTGCCGTTTTTGACCGGGCTTATTAATTTTTTACGTGAGCACTACACGGCCGTTAACCGTTTACCGTTTTTCTGCTTCGATATGCGTATAATTCCAATCCGCCTAAGATGAAATTTAAGATGCTGCACGTATGTTCGGGGTATCTTCCTTGGAATATCGTCGATGTGGGCTTCTTTCCGCTGCCCATACAGGTGTGCAATTGCTCACGGCATATAGGAACTAACCGAACAATAAGTGGAATATTAGCAAATTAAAAATTTTATGCGGGAATTTTTTTTTTTCGATCTTACGTTGACCAGTCATGTGGATCGGAATCGTTCTTTTACAATAAAAACAAATCCCGTAATAATTTTATAATATATAAATTTCATAGTTTTTGCACTATGATAAGAACTTTAGATAATGTGGTAATTTTTAGAAAATGGTAAATTGTGGGCGGTAATTTGCGGTTTGGATTATGCACACCAACACCCCATGCTCCCGGTTCGTATCTTTAACAAAATACTTGTGGTTAGCTGCTTACAAAGTATTAGATTACAGTTCAAGTGCTTACCTATGATAGACCTAACTATTGTTGATTCGTCATACTGCAGGCACTTATTTCTATAATTCGATTGGTTATCATTCGTACGAATTCTCTTCTTTCAAAACTCGATCTTCAAAACCACCCTGAAGGTGGTCGTCGCTACAATTTAAAGACTTCTTATGTTCTTATTTACAATTTCGAATTTTGTTCAAAAAATCTGCTAGCAATTTGGATGTAAAAAGACCAAGAAGCGGTTAAAGTGAAGGTGGAACACAGTCTTATACGCGGCTATTAACCCAGAAAAATTAAGTTCCCAAATAGCCTTTCTATAGTTTTTTCCATTTTTAACAAACTGTCGTAATTCGACTTTATTGATCTTTTAACCAAAAAATAATTCAGTTGCACCCAGACTCTTGCCAATTTTTTACTTTATTATTTTAATAATACAGTATTGTTTTCGATTTTTAAAAAAAAAAAATTTGCTACCCTGAAAATTTTTTTTTTCACGTTTCAGGACCAATAGACACGAAAAAAGCAAAAAAAATTTTCAGTCCGTCTGTCCGCCGTACGCCGTACGTCGACCGGTGTACGCAAAATTGTTTGAAGGCTCGTAGCACCCAAACCCTTTGAGCTATTTAGTTGAATTTTTTTTCGTAGATAGACTGGGTAGGCCCCTTGAAGTGACCAAATTGTGAGGGTTGGGGGTGTAAGGGGGGTGGTGGGGGAAGCGTTTTAGACGAAAAATTTCGGTTTCTAGATCTCAGCAACCGCTTACGCTAGGATGCTGCAACTTGAAACCTATATAGAACTTTGATAGTGGACCCATTTGCAACAAAATTGCCGATATGGGTGAAGGGGTGAAGGAGTGGGGGGAAAAATAATGAGTCCGACACGCTCGAAAGCCGAGATCGACACATTCTAAAATCCATATCTCCTAAACGGTTAACGTCACATAATTGAAACTTACTGGACATCTGTAAGTGTACTAGGAGAATAGATCGGAATTTTTGAGTATGTGCAGTGGCGTACGGGGGTGGGGGGTAAAAACTTTATATTACGATATCTCATGAACCAATTGCACTAGACAAATAAAATTCGGTTTGTGTATAAAAGTTGATAAATAAAGTTTGCTGAAAGTAAAATTTTTTAAGGGGGAGGTGGATTATGAAAGCGGAAGGGATACGAATTATTTTAAAAAATCACGTCTCATATCTCAAGAACCGTGTAAGGTAGATGCTTCAAACTTCTACCAGAGGTAGGCCTAATAGACCCCTAGCAGACACAGAATTTTTTGGGGTGAGGGTGTAGAGGGTGAGGGTGGGGAAGGGTGAAAAGGAAAAAGTTTCGATTTTTATATCTCGAGAACCTATAACGATATAAAGCTGAAACTTGGTATTTAGATAGAACTATAACAGTAGCATGTTGGAAAAATATAATTTCTTATAGGGGTAGTATGGTACGGGGGTGGGGGGTGTTTTTCCTATCTATAGAACGGCTTATGCTACAAAGTTGAAACTCGACATGTGTACGTAAATCAACTAGAAAAGTAATTTAGATTAAAAAAATTTGCAAATATCTATTGGCGTTCGGAAGGGGGGCAAAAAAAATTAACAGTGAAAATAGAATGCATAAATTTTCACGGTTTTCTTCATATCTATTAGGTCTTTCCAAACATTAAATTCATTTTTATTCCACGGATTCTTCTTATAAATACCTAGAAAGTGTTTTCAGGATTTTTTGAAATTCGACCCCTAAGGAAGTGAAAAGGGGTTGTACACTTTTTTACGAATTCGATTCAGGTCTGATCAGATATCGAATATCTTTTCACTTTCATGGGCTTGTGTAATAATCGCCTAAAACTCGTTTTTAAGTTTTTTCCTTTTTCAGCCCCTCAGAGGGTATAAAAGGGTTGAACAAGTTCTCACGAATTCCGTCATATCCTTTAGAAGTGATTAGTAATTGAATTGGTTCTTACTTTCTCATGCTGTCTTCATATTTACCTATTAACTTCTTTCAGGATTTTTGGATATTTAACCCCAAGTGGGTGTAAGGAGGTTGCATTTATTCTCACAGATTCCTACAGATTGCTTAGATCTGATGATATAATGAATTCATTTTTAGTTCCTAAGGTTTCCCATATAAGAGCCAAAAAGTCAATTTCAGTATTTCCAGATATTCAATCCTAAGGGGTGTAAGGGGGTAGTATGCTTCGACATATTACTCAGGTTTGATGAGATATTATATCGCGTTATCCACAGGCTTTTTATATAATCGCCTACAAACCCATTTCTCAATTTTTGGATATTCAACCATTAAGGGTTTGCATACCTATGTTTTCACAAATTTTGCCATCCCTTAGTTCTGATGAGATACAAAATTGGTTATTACGGCATTTGATGTAATGACCTTAAAACTAATTTCTCTATTTTTCGAATATCATGAACAGAGGGTGTAAAGGGTTTGCTTAAGTTTTCACAAATTTTTCAAAATCCCTCGTGTCTCATGTGATATCAAGTTGCTTCTTATGAAATCGACTAAAAACCTGTTTCACATTTTTTTCGAAATTCAAACCCCAAGTGGAAGTAATGGGTTTGTATACGTTTTAACAATTCATCATATCTCTTAAGTCTGATAGGGCAACAAATTCGTTTTTATTTCTATGGGCTTTTAGTGTACGTGATACACCGAAATTCGAATAGCCTATTTTAAATATTTTTATTTTAGGAACAAAACTAACTTTCCAAGAAATGTCATAATCACGAAACAACTGATGATATACTCCGACTTTGACCGCTCCCGAACTTTGATCCGAAAAATAATAAAGTTTCGCCCAGACCATTGGCAGATTTTTTTAGAATAAAATTAAAAATTTTAATTAAAATATATTTTTTTTTTGTATAGTTTAATTTATTTATTCATTCATTTATTCATCAAAGATCTGATTACTTATAAATTCTTAAAAACAGTTTTGTTTTGCACATACTAATGTGATTAAAATCAAAATATTAAAAAAGAAGGAGGGAATAATAATAATAATAAAATAATGGAAATAAAAATAGGATAAAAAATAAATAATAACAGATAACATAATAAAGTAAATAATAATATAATACTAGCATAAGCAATAAATTTACGATTTCCTAAATAATGCTGTCCTTATCTGAATTGAGATGAAAATCTATGTTTTCAAAGTTATAATTTAATATGCGCGACAAGTTTGTAACCGGTTCATGTTGACCATAATTAGTTCGATGGTTACAATTGCTTTCGGCGTAAATAAAACGTGATCGCCGGTTATAAGTCTTACACGGACTTTAATTGTTTTCCAAATTTGAACGAACATTTAGCAAATAACAAGCAGAACTAGCCCTAAATACTTTGGCACTCTCCCAACTGGCACAAATTTGATTTAATTTGATTTTTTAGCAACAAATAATTGTTGCGCTTCGTGTGCAGCTGAACTTAGCATTTCCAATTGCATTACCAAGTAGTCGTGACCAGAACCCAAAAAATTGATATTGGATACGACGATGCCATTAGAGTAAACTTTCGGTTTGATCAGAAATATTTTCTTCACATCAAAAGCTTTTTCTGGTCGCATTGGAACCATAATTTTTAGAGACATTTTTTAGGAATTTAAATTTGAATTGTTTAGTGTAAAGGTTTACAGTGTCGATCAATTCGGACAGCGAAGACTCGAGTTGAACTTAAAAAATCTGCCAACAGTCTGGGCGCAACTTAATTATTTTTTCGGTAGAAGTTCGGAACGAGTTTAATTCTGAGATGCGGTGTATGTTACTATGTGACAGAAAACCTAAAAAAAAGTTCGGGAGACGGTTAGAATGGGGACGCGCTAGAATACTTACGCCGCTGCCACATAAACTATATGAATTACGTAATTGGGCCATACTGCGGGACGCGGTCAAAGTCGTAGTATAATACCAGTTATTACGTGATTAGGAGGTTTTTGTGATTTCGTTTTGGGCCATTGCATGAAATCGAAAATGCGTTTGTAGGCGATTATATAAAAAGTCTGTGGAAGTGCAAGCCAATCTGATATCTTATCAATCGTAAGAAATATGTCGAAAGCCTTACGTCCTCTTGGATTTAAATAACAAACATCCTGAAATCAACTTTTTGACGATTATGTAGGAAGCCTTAGGAAGTAAAAATGAATGCGTTATCTCATTAGAACTAAGAAATATGTAAGAATTTGTGAAAGCATATGCAACCCCCTTGCACCCTTGAAATGGGTTTTTAGTTATATATAAAGAAAGGCAGAGGAAGTAAAAACCAATCCGATGTCTTATCACTCCTAAGAGATATGACGGAATTCGTGAATTCGTGTTCAACCCGTTTTTACACTCTTAGGGGTTGAAAAAGGGAAAACCTTGAAAACCTAAAACCTTGTTTTAGGTTATTATTAAATAAGCCGCTGGAAGTAAAAAGTTATTCGATTTCTAAGCAGACCTGAAGGATACGGCTGAATTCGTGAAAATGTATACATCCCCTTTACACCACCTTGGGGATCGAATTTCAAAAAATCTTAAAAACACTTTCTAGGTATTTTTATGAAAAACCCGTACAAAAAAAAATTAATTCAATATTTGGAAAGACCTAATAGATATGACGCAATCGTGAAAATATATGCATTCCATTTTCACTGATTATTTTTTTCCCCACTTCCGAACGCCAATGGATATTTGATTTTTTTTTAATCAAAATTACCTTTCTCGTTGATTTACATATACGTACCGAATTTCAACTTTCTATCATAAGCCGTTCTATAGTTTGGAAAAACACCCCCCAGCCCCGAACCATACTTCCCTTATAAAAAATTATATTTTTCCAACATGCTACTACTATAGCTCTATTTAAATACTACTATATCATTATAGGTTCTCGAGATATAAAAATCGAAACTTTTTACTTTTCACCCTCCTCACCCTCTACACCTTCATCCTTGAAAAGTTTTTTCCTGCTGGGGGTCTACTAGGCCTATTTCTGGTAAAAAATTTAAGCATCTATCTTACACCGTTCTTGAGATATGAGACGTGATTTTTTAGAAAAATTCTTACCCCCTCCACTTCCATGCTCCACCGCTTCCTTAAAAAATGTTGCTTTCAGCAAACTTTATTTGTCAACCTTTAAACAGGAACCAAATTTTATTTCTCTAGCGCAATTGCTTCGAGAGATATCGTAATCTAAAGTTTTTCAACCCCCACCTCCGTACGTCACTGCCTCCTCCAAAAACTTTGTTTCCGATCTATTCTCCTAGTATACCTACAGATGATTATCAAGTTTTAATTTCGTGACATTAACTGTTTAGGAGATATGGATTTTAGAATGTCTCGATCTCGCCTTTCGAACGTTTCGGACGCATTATTTCCCTCCCCCCCCCCCACTCCCACACCCCCTCATCCATATCAATGGATCCACTATCTAAGCTCTATATAAATTCCAAGTTTCAGCTTCCTAACATAAGCGGTTGCTGAGATCTAGAAACCAAAATTTTTCGTCTAAAACGATTCCCCCACCTCCCCCTCACACTTCCACCCCCCAAAAAGTGGTCACTTCAAGGGTCTTACCCAGTCTATTAAAAAAAAAATTTCAACTCAATAGCTCATTGGGTTTAGGAGCTATAAGCCCTCAAACGTTTTGCGTAGGGCGGACGGCGGACGGCGCACAGACGGACTGAAATTTTTTTTTACTTTTTTGGTGCTTATTAGTCATGAAACGTATAAAAAAAAATTTCAGGGTAGCAAATTTTTTTTTTAAAATCGATAACAATACATTATTATTAAAATAATAAAGTAAAATCCATGGCGAGTATTTAAATTGATATAGTAGATCAGTCTAAAAAATAATGCACTGAAGTTGTAAAAATACACCAATAAGTATATTTAAAGTGAAAAGCTATTGAAAGTGTGAAATTACACTCGCAAAGCGCGTTACTGGCTTTTATCTCTTTATTTGGTATAAACGTGTGTTTTCGCGCAAGAAGTACGATTTTACACTCGAATTCACACAAGAAAAACGCGACTTTGTCAACACTGAGCTTATTTACACCTTAGGTGCGATTTCACAAGGAATTGCGTGTTAATTCATTACTATTATCTCTAATATTCAACCAGAGTGCGATATAAACTTTCACGGTAAAAAAAGTGTAAAAATTATCACTCATTTATGCGTAAATTATCGGTAAAAACGTGGGAAAACACGTTAGTTTTAGAAATTTTACACACACTGAGTGTAATATTACTAAAATAAATATCGCAATTATACAAAATTGTTTGCGTTTTTTACTACTTTAAAATATCCCTTTAGTAAAGAATATTAAAAAGGAAGTATAATTGCGCTAAATTTTTAGTAATTTTACACTTCGTGCGTGAAAAACTCTTATAAAACTAATGTGTTTTTTCAACGATTTTAGCGAAAACATACTCATTATTGAGTAAAGGTTTTCACTCGATTTTTAGCGTGAAAATTTATATCACACTCCAGTTGGATATTACTACTATAATAGTAGCAAACCCATTTCCTACTTTTAAAGTAGTAAATTTTTCTTACCGTGTAGGATTGCCACTCCTTGGAATAAAGTAAGGCACATATTCTTTATATTCACAATTGGAGTAATAGGACTAAATCAATTAAATAAATTAATTTTTTTAAATCAAAAAATTTGTTTTACATGTGCATTATGCTTTTGAAGCATAATTCTATATTCTTAAATTTTGTAGTTATGCTATGTTTCATTGGCAGGTAAAGTCGTTAGATTTTTTGTTGTATATTGCAGAGCCCAACCTACTTACAAATTTATGGAATTAATCGATATATAAAATAAAATACATTGCGTCCGAAACGCTCGAAATCTGAAATCGACGGATCGCATTTAGGCATATCCCTGAGGTCTGATTAGATATCGAATAACTTTTCACTTCCAGGGGCTTGTTTTATAATCGCCTAAGACCCGTTTTCAAGATTTTTTCCTTTCCGATCCCTAAGAGGGTATACAAGAGCTCAACACGTATTCACGAATTCCGTTATATCTCTTGGGAGTAATAAGGCATTGAATTTATTTTTACTTCCTCAGGCTTATTTACAGCCATTTCCAAGATTTTTGGATATTAACCCCCCAAGTGGGTGTAAGGGGGTTCCATACGTTCGCACAATTTTCCCCATCTTTTAGGTCTGATGAGATATAAAATTCTACGGCCATTTTATCTAATGGCCTAAAATTCAATTCAAGATTTTTGAAATTCAACCCCCAAGGCTTGCTTACGTTTTAAGAAACTTTGCAAAATCTCTACTGTCTGATGAGAAGTTGCTTCTTATGAAATCGTCTAAAAACCTATTTCACAATTTTTCGATATTTAACCCCCAATTGGATGTGAGGGGTTTCTATACGTTTTCACAATTTGTCTCATCTCTTAGATCTGATGAGACGGCAAGTTGGTTCTTACATCTATGGGCTGATATACCGAAATTCGAGTCTTTTTTTGGTTTGTGATTCAAATTACATGGTGCTTCGACTCATCTCTGAGTTATCCGGACAAGTAACCATACATCCCTTTTGTGTGAGGGGTTTATTGCGGTATCCACTGGTATGATCTATTTTAACGGTTTGCAGACCGTATAGTGAGATGATAACAATAATATCTTCTTCACCTGAATTACGTAGAATACTTCATATGTCGCGTTTCCATCATCGACTTCGCATAGCACTCGAAAACATAGGCCAGTATGTAAACACTGCCTTCGTGTTCAATGCGATTGATTCGCGTCCAAAAACCGTCATTGACGCGAATGCGTTGAACGTGTTCAGTTCAGTTCAGTAGTGTCTTTTCTGACGCGAATGTGTAAACACTGCATTCGTGTTCAATGCGAGTTCCTTTGATTCGCGTCCAAAACAGCCATCAACGCGAAGCTACTCGAACCTCGACTAGAGTTGCGAACTGACTCGAATTTGCTGTTTACACATTCGCATTCGCGCTAGCTCGCACAGGTTCGCGCGATGGTGGAAACGCAGCAATAGATTTTATCATTTACAAATGTTTTTTTTTATACTTTTCGGATTTCTAAAGTTGACCCAATCAAAACAGGTATTCCAACGAGTAAACGGGCACCATAAGAAAGTGGGTGAGATCAATGTCAAAGGACATTTGTACTGTTATTCTCGAAGCAAACCGCACCTAAAACATTCCGTCCAAAGAAATTCCAGAAGAACTTTGTCATCTCATAGCGGATTATGTAACAAAATATAGACACTGTCATCGGTAATTCAGTGATATGACGACCACTTAACGATTAATAGGCCTTAGGCCGGAGTCTTAAATTTCACATAGATACAGCAAATAGTCCCGCATCTCGGCTCGAGCCGTTCTCTAGCACGTGTAATGTGCTGAAAACTCTGCGATAGTTATTCGCCATAAAGTTGGTGACTTTATAGCGAATCGATGTATTCCGCTCCTTAATCGTATTACTATGAGCCGAAGCCATTCCTTTCCATATATTCACATTGTGTGGATGTGTAATGTGAGAACACTTTATGGAACATCGCCAAAGGTCACAGATAAAAATTTCATAAATTCTAGCAGTTTATTGCCAGTATCCGAAGTCGTATCCCGCACCGTTCTCCGTATACCGGTACCACGGTTGACGGACCGATTATTCGATATGTTCGATGCCATTCGATAGAAATTTTATTGGCCACTGGCCTGTCAGCTCATGTGTTTATCGTCTCTGTACAAAGAACGTACTGTCCAATTGTACACCGGACAAAAGCCGTATCAAATTTACATCTTGGCTTCGATTACAAATGAATCGAACGTAAGATAGCCCGGCTTCATGACGACCCACGACGACGGTGCGAATTTGAATGATTGCTCTAGCACTTACCTACTTACGAGGCGTTCAATCTGACTCACCTACAGCTTTATAAAAAGTACACCTTTATCTACCTGGCCGTATAAAATTTTATTAAAAGTTTCGGAAAATTACATCGTTTGTGTTGTGGTCAGTCGTATCTGAAACGACAGCAATAAATTTCCTGCATCGAATCATGACGCTATTAACATTCAAAGAGCATCGCAATTATTACAACAAGTTATGGCTGTAATTTTGGAGGAATGGTCGTGCATTTTGAATTTTGCGCGGCAATTCGACTTTTATGTCTCCATTTCCGTGTTGCAGTTAAGTTACCAAAAAGCTATCAGATACTACATTTAATATTATATGGTCGTTGTGGCACTACCTTCTCACCTTGAGATGCTAATCTGCAAACTATGCAGACTGCTCAAAACCGACAGAATTGGATGATCGTTGTTACCTGGAAAAGTAGGAACTGATATCATCGTAAAGTTTCTAGTTTGTAGGATTGTAAAGTAATAAATGCAAAATTTTATAGCCGGTATGTAGATCGTAGCACTCTGATTTGTGATTGGTTATATTCCTGTAGGTTTACGTCTTCTCAATTGTTGAATAAAATTTCTATTTTAAAACACACTTTTTTTGGTACGGAATTTAGACACATTTTATCGAACATTATTCATAGGCGCAATAAAATTGTCAATTCACTAATTTGCAATTAAACTTAAGTACCCATTTAGATAGTTTCGCTAATGATGAAGAAGAAGAAATACCATTTGAACGTTTTACTTCAAACCCAATTTTTTAAGGGATGAGGGAACAGAATGCGTTGGTAACGTACGAAAAAAGAGTATTTTCTGGGTTTTAAGTCGCAGAACTGATTTTGAAAATAGTTTTCCTACATGTAAATTTTGTCTTTTTCACCTTTGATTAATTTTTAGAAAGTTTGCCCAAAGTGATGAGCTCTAGTACGTTTTTCGGCATTTATTTCCTAATGTCCCATTCCAATTTGATCATTTATCCGGTATCGTAATATCAATTATTTTATAATGGTCATTACAAATGGTAATAAAAAATCTATTCAGGATAGTAACTCGAGAAGGCAAATAAAATATACATTAATAATTTCTTTTGATTTTTAATAATAAAAAAGTTACAAAAGTGTGCTCTATGTATTCTTAGCGGCTTTTAATTTATCTTCTTTTATCACCTCCGATTTCTGCTTGTCTGTCACCGGTTGATGCATTCATTTTTCGAAACTGAATAAAATTTCAAAAATTGAAAAAGGTATTTTACACGAACTACTTTCGAGACTATGGTTAAAGTCGAGCTCATCAATCAGCAAAATTCAAAATTTAATTTTAAGTAACACAAACTACAGTATAGGCTACAAGAAAAGATCAAATATTTAGCTACAAATTTGTTTTGCGAAAATAATGGACATTTGTTTCAAATATTATATTTTTAAACCCTTGTAATTCTCATCACTTTCACCTAAAATTCAAGATTTATCTGCACACATTAATATCAAAATAATTTTTGTTCTTTTTTTTCACTTCGCAAAACTGCAAAACTGGGGATCGCAGGAATACTTCATCCCTACTTCGTGATGTATCGCACAATGTTTATAGTCTTGACATTTCCATTTGCAAAAAAATCATGGCTAGTGACGTAGGGTAATTACTAGTGATGGATTCATACCGACATATGGTGATATCACCTAATACGAATATATTCATTACGCGGTATTATAATATCTAAACTAATATTTGAATATTACTAATATCTACTGCATCATATTGCGCTGGCGCTTGTTGGAAAATAATCTTCATGAAATTATCATCGAATAGAGATTTATAATTATATTTGGGAAGTTAGGCTAAAGAAAACATTACGGTATTTAAATTTTAAATGTCAATATGATCGCGAAAATACACTATTATTAGCAGCTTATTGCAGAATATCTAATTGCTGAAAAAATTGCAACTCAGTATAAACCTATGAACACAAAACCGAAAATGCATGAAAATCAAAACCAACAAAGATGCTAAACGTTACGAATTAACCCCATCTACCCTTGCTCAAACTTACTATTCACTGATATCACATATCAGTATCGATTCGCTGATATCACATATTAGTGAATATCAAATATTAGTGAATATGAAATATTAGGGAATATTTTATATTCACTAATATGTGATATCAGCGAATCCATACTAATATGTGATATATAAATACATACTAATATGAATAGCTGGCCGAATACATGGTAGGGAATATTTTAATATCATATCATGGGATCGATGCCATCACCATATCGCGTCTTTTGGGGGTTTGTTTGTGTAAGGGGGAGGTTGTGCATTTTAGACGAAAAATTTTGGTTTCTACATCTCAGGAACCGCTTATGCTAGCAGGCTTAAATTTGGAACTTATGTAGAACTATGATCGTGGAACCAATTGCCAAAAAAAATGTCGATATAGGTTAAAGGGTGTGGGAGTGGGGGTAAAAACAATGTGTCCGAACCGCTTGAAAGCTGGGATTGAAACATTCTAAAATCAATATCTTCTGAACAGTTGAAGTCAGAAGGTTGAAATTTTGTGATTATCTTAAGGGATACTAGGGAATTATATAAGGGCTAACATTTTAAAGGGGTGGTGGGGTGTGGATGTGGGGGATGAAAAACTTTGGATTCCAATATCTTCCAAACCAATTACACCAGGAAGATAAAATTTGGTTTCAGTATATAGAATTACAAGTAGAGGCTACTGAATGTGAACTCTTTGAGGGGAGAGGTGAAGCACGATAGTAAGGGGCTATCCCCTTCAAAAAATGAAACTAATATATCTCAAGAACCGTACTAGATATGATCTTAGAAATTTTACAGGAGTTAGGTCCAGTAGACTTCTAGCAGGGAAAACATTTTTGAAGGTGCGAGTGTGATGGTGGGAGAGGGTGAAAAGGAAAAAAATCTGTTTCTTATTTTCGAGAACCGCAGAGGATAGAAAACTAAAAATTTACGACTCTATAGAGCGCATTCTAGTGAAAGGAGGGAGGCACTTTAAGAAGGAAAGGGTCTGGGAAAGTACACCTGTATAATTTCGCACATTAAATAAGGAAAGTGTAAATGAGTAAGGTAAGATTATGTTAGATTTAAACAACGAATTCAACATTTATCGGAAGGGAAAAGACTGTCTGCTTTGAAGATATGAATGACAATGTATGCAATTTATTGTAAGAGGAAAAGAAGAGTAGATTGGTAAATTAGTGCAATTTGGATCCAAGTAAATAAAGAATAAATAGATCAGTAAATCTATGGTATGAGAAAGGGTCGACGGGAAATGAATGTTATGATATTCGAATATCTGATATCGGCATATTCCTAATATCTAATATATACAAATAATAGGAATATCATAGCGAATACTAATATATTCGTCTCATCTCTAGTAATTACATGTCTATCTAAATCGGCAAAATCGTAGCCACCCTATGCCTTTGCCGAAATGTTAAGAACAGAATACGCCAAAAGTCATAAATCTAATGGGTATCCTCCAGCGTAACCCTGCACCTAGCCATGTAGGGAGGTACGTACGGTCGGTTGGGTACGTACGGTAGGTACATTTAAACGTTATGAACGTATGCTTTGGCAGTTACATTGGGTGGAGACGAAGCTTAGGTACGTGGGGTGAATACGGTAAGCTTGGTATGTATGGTAGTTGGTTATGAACGTACTCTACTGTGTACAAGTATAGTGAGTGCGTAGGTTATGTAGAGCGATTACGTGCAGTAGATGCGTAGGTTTGTGGACTAAGGTTTGTTTATACGATGGGTATGTACAATACGAACGTAACCTTCGGTGGTTTCATTTCTACACTTCACTACTACTCAGAGTTTTAAACCAACTCACCCACACTTAAAAATCATGTACGTGTGCTGTTCTTGTGACAGTCCCCCTGCAAAAACATGCTACCCGAAAGTACGCATACATATAGAAAATTCAATACTCTGATAACAAAATTTTTCTGGTTTTAGAAGTTTCTTCCAGGGGATGTAACTTTTCTAATATACTTGTGCTACAGTTAAAGCACGTATGAAAAGACATTGAAATTGGAGTCTTCAAAGTTGGAGTATTCTTCATTATTTCTTTTAAGTATGCCATTGCAACATTAGGCAAACCGGCAACCGCGTATAGTTGGAAGGTAATAGTAAGTATCAGGTCAGTTCGTAAGTTCCCGCGTTTTTTTATAGTATTTTCAATATTACAAAAAATACACAATTTTTTAATTTTAATCAATTATATATTTTCCATCATTATTCACAATGTCTTGCCAGCGTTGAAGTAATTTTTCAATTCCATCCGAAAAAAATTTGGTATCTTTTGAAGTGAAAAAAGAAAGTAGGGCACTCTGGACATCATTTTTGTTTTGGAAATTTTTGCCGCTTAAAAACAACTGCAGGCTCCGGAACAGGTGGTAGTCGCTAGGGGCAATGTCGGGGGAGTATGGTGGGTGGGGCATGATTTCCCAACCAAACTCCCGTAACTTTGCCACAGTCACTCTTGCCGTATGTGGGCGAGCATTGTCATGGTGGAATACAACTTTTTGTCGATTCACTAAAGCGGGGCGTTTTTTTTATCAATTCTGCATGCAGACTGTCGAGCTAACGGCAATACATTTCTTCATTGATGGTTTCGTTCGGTTCCAGAAGTTCGAAGTAGGCCACTCCTTGCATATCCCACCATATCGAAAATAAAATTTTCCCCGGGTGTAATCCGGCCCTGGCAGTCGGCTCTGGAGTGGCGTTCGCATCCACCCATTGGCGCATTTGCGTAACGTTTTGGTATAGAATCCACTTTTCATCGCCCGTTATAATGCGGTTCAAAAAAAGTTCACTTTCGTGCCGTTGCAGAAGCTGAGAGCAGATGGTAATTCTTTGTGAGAGATTCGATGCTGACAATTGATGAGGAACCCACTTTGCAAGCTTCGAAACTTTTCCGATGTTGACCAAATGGCGAAAAACGGTTGAGTGAGATTAATTTAGCCTGTCTGCTATCATATCCACTGGTATTGATGGTTCTGCTTAGACCACATCCTTCAAGGATTGTTCATTGAACTCATCTGGACGACCCGAACGGGGTGTATCCTCCACGGTTGTGCAGCCCTGCCTGAATTTCCGGAACCACTCTTGTACAGTCCTCACACTTACGATGTTCGCTCCATGAACTTCGTTTATTTCTGCAGCGGCTTGTGTAGCTTTTTTGCCCTTTTCAAACAAAAAGTACAAAATGCTTCGTTTATACTCCTTGGTAACTTCCATGTTTTTCCTGATGAAAAGTGATCGTTCCTGTTTAAGAAGTCAATGCCAACTGACTAACCCTTCACTCTTTCCAACTACTTATAGAAAACTTTGATCTGTGATTTCACAACTTAGGAAATTTAAATGCTTTGAGCTACTTGAAAAAACGCGGGAACTTATGAACTGACCTGATATAATATGTAACATATGTAATAAATACTATAACAGCACGTGCCATCCGACTTCCGAAAACTTCTTGTTGCTAATCTGCGTCGTAAGAATTTCCTATATGTATACAGCATGGTCAATTTACCAGTCAACTATCAGGTAATATTCACTGGTAGTATTCCGGGTAATTTTGTTCTCAACAATCGGATATGTTCACTGGTAGTATTCTAGGTAATTTAGTAGTCAATTATGCGGTATCGTTAAGGTAGAGTAAAGAAGAAGACAACATTGAAGGAAACATATAGAAAATCACACGCATGTACCGATACGAAGTATGTAAGTAGATTTTGTCCCAAGGCGTATACGTTTCAACTGAATGATTTACGGATAATGCTACGGTGGAGCTACAATGGAGCTAGCTGGTAAATTTCTTGCTGGGGTGAAGATATACCTCAATATAGAAAACAAATATCCCAAATCAATCCATTTAAGCGCTAGGCTTTGGTACATAATAAAACAGCCCATGTTGTAGATTGGTGAAGACCCCGATATTTATACCCTGGGTGCATACCCCACCTACGGAGGGTACTTGAGTTACTCGTGGGTACTGCTTTTTGCTATAATCTTTTCAATTTCCACTTCCATTTCGGTGGCGGATCGCGATTGCATGTAATGAAAAATCGCAAAGTCCTGCGTCTTAAGATTAAGGCGAAATGATGAATTGCGACAGTGAGGACCAAAAACAACTTAAAAATTTTATAATGATAGACTTGATGGAAAAAACGTTAGATAAGGTAACTAGGGATAGGACACCCCGGTGTAAAAGCATGTAAAAAATAGAAACCCAAAATTATTTTGACAGTACCATTGGATCCAAGGATGCCAAGGGATCTTGCTTGTCAAAAACACACGTGAAATAATTATGAAGAAATATTTTGTTGATTGTTTTTCTTGGTTGCCATGGTAACCTGAACGGCTAAGATCTTGGATCCAATGGTGTAGCAAAATGACGTTATATTTGGGGCCATCCAAAAGCATTACAAAGGTGGATATTTCGAACATACAACTGTACTTAGAAAAGAAATATTTATTAAAATATCCATTTCTGTACAAATGCTTTGCATCGAAAGAAATCTTTTCGATGACTTGAGTTCACAACAATATAGCCTTCTCATTAAATTAGTAATAAAAAAAATGGTTGCATTATTGTTAAAAATAAGTCTGACGAAATATCGAAATTTGGTGATTATCAAAAAACATATTTGAAAAAGCTACTCGTTTCTGGTATTTCGCCAAGATTTCAGTTTCAAAATCGTACCAGATTATAAGTAGATATGTACATATATGATAAAATAACATGCATCTGTAAAGCATAAATACATAGCTTACAAAGAGATAGATAGTTTTATACTCTAGATGAAATCAGAGAGTATTATAAGTTTAATCCAACCCAAAAGTTTGTAACGCTTAGAACGAAGCCTCAGAACACAAAAAAAGTTATATATTATTTTGTGCTTATTTAGGGCCAAAATGACCGTCCGCCCGTCCGTCTGTCCGTTAGGATAATAACTAAAGAATGCCTTGAACTAGGATCTTGAAATTTTTATCTGGGCGAATTTGTAAGGCTAAGTTCGTTAACGGGCAAAATCGTCTTCATCTAGAGTATCATACGATTGGCCTGCAGCTGATCGTGACTACAGTATATTTATGCAATATATTTAATAAGTGCAAAAAACTCTTAAAATGCGAGCTAAAATTTTTACCCCTAAAATAAATAAAATCAGTTTTGTACGCCCATGCAACTTTTACTTCGACATGCGCATTAAACAACAACTTGGCTCTTTTTTATGGTGGCATGTCCAATCCTTTTAGGTATATAATCTAAGGAAAAAACTACGAAATTCATCATGAAGTTCATTCATAAAATCTTAGAAGCACTCATCGAGATATTCTTTTAACGAGTAAGTCATTCCAAAACCGAGTAATTTATTCTGGCAACCCATGCAAAGTTCATCAGAATTTATCAATCCCTGGTTACTATGGTCGGACAATTCCTGTACTAAAGCCCTTAAATCACTTTTTGCCTTAAAAATATATTGTCAAAAACTTTGTCGAGCTTGCCTCAACTTTAAATGATGCAAACTAGTATTACACTGTATGCCATGCTGTCAAATATTTGACAAACAAAAATTTGACGAAAAGTTTTGTCAAATTGTTTTTGTCAAAATGGACTTTGTGTAGAGCAAATGAAATAATGTGACAAAGAAAAATTTTACGATTACACTATCTGACAAGGGCGCCCACACAACTTCTTCCAAGGGGGGGCAAGGCAAAATGTTTATAAAATAACCACCCCACTCCATTTGGAATCTGAATGTTATAATCAACCCTCAACTCTAACAGATCGCGAAAGTTACCCTCATTTGATTTTTTTCCACGAAGTGACAGGTCGTGCGTACCACAGAAAATTATGGTTGACAAAATGGGATATAATTTCACTCTATTTCTTTTAATTAAGTAATTTTCTGCTGAATTGAGTTGCAAATCAATACTGTGCTTTTTTTTAGAAATAATATTAACAAAGTTTTTGGATTTCATAACACTTTCTGCATGCCATTCACATTTCTCGAGATTTTTCGCTGATTCATGAAAATCTTTATATTTCCAAAATGCGGTAGAAATAAATGAACCTTGATATCCTCTTTTTACCGCAGGCCTAAATAACACACAGTGTATACAAAGAACACCCTTCAGTTTTTTTGAATATACTATCCACGGATACTGATGAGACCATTCAATACGAAAATGTCTCTTACTTTCTACGATGACATCTTTTTTATAGTCATAATTTTTCCCAGGATTTGGCGGATTTGAAATTAGATTAAATTTCTGAGAGTAATTTTTTCAAATCAAGAAAACAACCAATATCTATATCTGCCGCGCTACTTTCCAAAAATACTTCCTCTGTTCGAAATTTTTGTACAGTTGCACTACAACAACCAGAACTATTTTTGACACTTTCTTCAATTTCTGAGCCACCTTTCAAAATTTCTGAAGTGACTGTCGCTATCGATTTTGTTGCACTTTTAGCAGTAGCAATTGCACTACTACTAACAGTGAAACTTTCACCGCTATCTTCTTCGATGCGTATTCTGCCGATTTTTTTAAATATTTTCGTATATCCATAATTAAAATTAAGTTTGTATTAAATACTTTGAACTGTGGAATAAATAACAAAATTTTGAATGATTCAGTTTTAGAGTGCTTTTTGTCCTTGTAAGTCAAAATTATACCGGCAAAATTATACGTTTTAGCGTCTTATCGACAGTTTCGTGGCAGATAAAAACGACGATGGCAATAATGTGAAGAGACACCCGTTTTGGCGACGCAAAACGGAGGAGAAGCAAACGCAGTCTTAAGCTTCACAAACTGAAAATAATAAAATTTTTTGTCTAGGTTGTCAAGAAAGAGGATTGAAAGGCATTGGTCCGTTTCATTTTTTAATACGTCCCTGAAGATAACGGACACTTTTAGGCAGAATCGGTTGAAATTCAATAAATTCGGGTTAACCCCTAAAGCAAGTCAACTTGCGAATAAGTAATTTTTCGAAAATAATTCCGCTAACTTCATCTTATTTTAGCGAAAAACCTCGTAAAAATCACAATCCTGGAGCAATAAATTTGAGCTTTTCGCAATAAATAGGCAATAAATTATAATGAAGAATTTAATCGATTCCGTCAAAAAGTGTCCACTAACTTCAGGGACGTATTTTTATTTGATACTATCATGAAGCATATAGCTTTATATGAAAAGCTAACTGAATACAACAATAATTTTAAGGGCTCTCATACCTCTGAAATTTTCAAAAAATTGATTTTTTTACAGATTTTCATTTGTTATACTTTTAAGAATTAAAAAACAAAATTTAGAATTTAGAAAAAAAAATTGTAAGAAAATTTCACTACGTTACGGCTACGGCTAACTGCCGCGCCTCTCTCGACAGCAGCGTTTCGTATTTCTTTTGTTCGCTAAACCTGGGTTGCTTAGAAAAGAAAGTCGCTTAAAGGACCAAGTTTATACGAAGATACAAGGGGAAAAAGGGGTACAGTACGAAGCTGGAATGGAAGACTAGTCGTAAGTTCACGTTGTACCTACCAGGAGCTACGATTCATAAACGCGTTTTTCTCGAAACTATGTTTTTAGATAGTGTCGGCATGCTAACTCAGTCAATTTTCAATATTTTTGAACTTTTTTTTTAATTTTGATAATTTATTATTTTCTCTATAGTGTGACGAGAGGTTTTTTTAATTTTTTTGTTGGACAATTTTTTTTAAATTGATAAACAATTTTTTTTTTAAACTGCAAACTAAAGTTTGAAATACTGTAACATCTTCATTTTTGAAAAAAAATAATTCCCTCTATCACACTATTACCACTACATTATTTTACAAGATTATGTTTTATTTTGCAAATTGGATTATTTTTGGTGAAGTTATGATGTCGACAAGAAGACGCCATGGTTTTCATACCCGTAAAAAATAATGTTAAATTAAAAAAAAAAAAATTTGTATTGTTAAATACCTAGTTAATAAAATATGTGAACTCAGCCATTTAATTTGTTTTCACCATTATAATAATTTTTAAAATTTACTCGGTTTTCAGCGCGCAGGGAGGGGTATGTGAGCCCTGAAACACAACAAAATTCAAGAAAGTTACATCAAAGATACAAAAAATATTATTGATAATAACAAAATTGTAAAATACATTCAACATTGTAAAATACATACATATCATTCTTGAAAGTTAAAATTTAAAAAACTCTTCACTTACATGGATATGTATGCTTGTTACTTGCAATCCAGCCGGGAAAAGAAAACCTAGCAATTTAAGCACTAATCACAAATAGTAACAATTTATGCAAAAAAAACACTTTGAACTATTACTCGATTTGGAAATAGCATACACTGCAGTCTGCTGTTATGTGCCTGATCTGATTCTTCTTCAGTTCGCGGCCTTGGTCAATTCAGGAAAAGGGCTAATTATCTATTTCTACAGATTCGTTTGATTTTCATTTTAGTGCCATTACTAAGAACTACAGTCGAAGCATAAAAGATGTGAACAATAATTTTACAGTGAATGGCAAAAATAGATGCAACAACATTTGATCTTCAACATTTTTCTCAACTTTTAGCGATAGTCAAATGCAAGGGGGGGCAAGTGCCCCCTCTTGCCCCTACCTGTAGGCGCCCATGCTATCTGAAAGTATTTGCTAGGAAAAATAGTCAAATATTTGACAGCGTGCCATACAGTGTAATACTAGCTTAAGAAACCTTCGCTAAGACACTGACTAATCGCGACGATTAAAATTTTACTGGTGAAAAATGCGTCCTCGAGTCATTGTCCATCCTAATTGCGATAAGATTACATACCGTAAACTATTGACCGCCCATTACCATTTCCTTGATTTTCCTCCCACGTTAACCTGTAACGGTGTGAAACGTTCACCGGTCAAATGATAGCAGCATAGCAGCACGCAATTGAGAACCATATAAGACGTTAGTACAAAAGGTCATAATTATGTCTTGTACAATACTCAGTCGTCGTTGTGGTGCTGGTGAACTCTTAAAGATAATTTCGAAGTTTTCAGTAGGAGGTAACCAACTGCAAGTGCATGAAGAGAGCCTTTCGTCTTTAAGATGTTCGGCGCATTAAAACTTCATTGCCGGACAATTGGGGTCTGTGCGTTTTGCGATTGCAAGCCAGGTAACCGAAACTCGCATTTATATACGCAATCAAAAGTGAATTTTCCCGTTAATTTCGATGAAGCCCCGTGCGTCTCGAAGACGTTTTGTAATTAAAATCTCATGTCTGCGTCACTCGTTTACAAGCACTCACTTAACAGGTGCACGCAGGTATGCCAAGAGTGTGCATAATCTCCGGTGATTTTGCGCTGCTTGTCCTAATTTGAAGTTGAAAAAGCGATACCTGTCAGACATTTTCCAATTATTTTACATCATTGTGTCATTAATCATGCAAATGATAAATCTGTACGGCGAATGTTAAACTCGAGAAACTGCAAGGTTTTTATCTTTGTGCCCGGGCGACAATCTTCCCAAGTTATGCCAAACCTTCGGCGTAGCATTTTACTGGTGCTTGCAGCCAGCGAGCAGTCTCTTTTTTGTTGTTGTCCCGATTGGTCGACGAAGAGAAAGAAGGACCCGTGGTTCGGACGGAAGAAAAAAGAATGAGACCTTGCATCAAGATAGTTGTCAACCGTTATAGCTGCAATTTTTCATAAGACTGTCACACCAGACCGAGCTCGTGATTAAGATTTGACCCGAGCTCCGTGCGCCATTAGCGGGCCTCCATGTACGTCTCCGTCTCAATTAGACGCCTTCTGGTCGCCGTGGCTTGTTGCATTGCTAGCGGATTGGAGCTAGAGTAAGCTAGAGTGCGCAACTACCAGATGACGCGGCTCCAAATGTCCGAATGTACCGATGTTTGTCCCGGCCGTGATCCTTCTTCGTCTCTCGCTCGGCAAATGATGTTCTTCTTCTGCACATTGCACCTTAGGATGGATCAGGTAACGTTATAGGGAAATTTATCGCCTCCAAGTAAATGTAGCTCAGGGTCACAAATTATGCGAGTCTTGGAATTTTCTGCAGTGCGCTTTAATTTATGCACCAGCAACAGCAATAACAACGACAACAGCAACAAAAGCCAGAGAAACATTAGTGGCGAACAACATCAGATGCAATTTTGTTGTGTTGCCATTCGGTGACTGAACGCTTTGGGATTGGAGCTTCTTCGAGTCATGCATCTTTCCCGAGTTCATGTCTTCTTGATTCCGATTTCGATTCAGATTCAGCCTCTCAAGTGGGTGGATCATTACTTGCCCATTCATTTTGTTTATCGGTACATGACCATTCACTTTGAGCCGAGTGGCCTTTGCTGTAGCTCGTGGGAATGTTCGGACTATACGGCGAAGATTTTAACGTACAAAAGCTTTCACGAGGGCGAAGATTACTGAAGAAAATGATCGTGTTTTTTTTCATTTGTCTTCAAATAAAAAATTGAATTTTGTTCATTTTTATTGATGGCAATTAGCGTTAAGTGGATATGCAGTACGTGATAACATTTCTTGGAAGTAAACATTTTAATTTGATGTAGCTTTTCGCAATATCGACAAGTTATAACATCACCGTAAAATCCAGAAGCTTATTTTCTGATGTAATTAACATTTTAACTAAAGGTTTTTAATAGTAAGTACCATTGGTGTGGTCATGAAAGAAAATCATCCATCAATCGTGGAAGTTGGTCTCCTTCAAGTAGTTATTGATGGTCAATGAAAAATTTATCGAACCGGTCAAAGTTCAGACAGTCACAGGCTAGAATTATGTAGGAAAAGGTAGAAAACCGATAAGCAAAACATTTGTAGCTTTAAAACAACTTGAGATTAAGTTTCCGAATACTTTCCAGTGCCACTGTTCTGTGCTTGAATGCCGATTGTAAACATAAATGTGATATGAGCGAATTGAAATAAATACATACATAGTCGCCTAGTCATTAAAAATTGTACGAGTTAGTGTTTCAAGCAAAATTGCAATATTAGAAATTCTGTCTATGTTAACAACAAGGCTCCAAGCTAACCAAAAGTTAAAGTTTGTAGTGTATTTTTAGTCCTTCTTAAATTAAAAAATTTTACGTTTTAACCAAATGTCCCGAATTGGCTGACTGTCTCTTCGTCTGTTAGTCCGCACTCAGAGAAATGGTTCATTGTTTCAATACATTTTATACTCCAAATCAATAATTTTCTGTATCAATTCGGGTCATTCACTGAGTTATGAAAAGTTATTAACTCCATAGATTTACTTTATTATTTTTTAATAATAAAGTATTGTGATCGACCTGAAATTTTAAAAAAATTGGCTACCCTGAAATTTTGTATTTACACGTTTTAGGACTAGTAAACACCAAAAAAGAAAAAAAAATGTCCGTCTGTCCGCCGTATATGCCGTACGCCATACGCAAAATCGTTTGAAGGCGCGTAGCTCCAAAACCCGTTGAGATATTAAATTGAAATTTTTATGGTGGGTAGATTGGGTGAACCCCTACGACTGGTATATTTTCGAGGGGTGGGGGTACAAGGGGAGAGGAGAGGAGAGCGTTTTAGACGAAAAATTTTGGTTTCTAGATCTCAGGAACCACTTATGCTAGGAGGCTGAAACTTGGAACTTATATAGTACTATGATAATGGACTCAATTGCAAAAAAATGGTCGATATTGGTTGAGGGGTGCGGAAGTGGGGGGAAAATAATGAGTCCTTAACGCATGAAAGAAATGATTGAAACATTCTAAAATCGATATCTTCTGAACAATTGATGTCAGAAGATTGAAACTTTGTTGTTGTCCTTAGGGATACTTCACGATTAGACAAGGACTAACATTTTTAAGAGGGGTAGTGGGGTGTGGGGTTGGGGGGTGCAAAACTTTGGATTACAATATCTGCCGAACCAATTACACCAGGAAGATAACATTTAGTTTCTGTATATGGGATCACAAGAGGAGAAACTAAATTTTTTGAGGGGGGAGATGGAGCACAAAAGTGGGGGGACAGCAATTTTTCAAAAAATGTAATTTTTATATCTCAGAAACCGTATCAGATATGATCTTGAAAATTTTACAGGAGTTGGGGTCGGTAAACTTGTTGGGGGTGATGGTGAAAGGGGGTAGACAGGAAAACATTCTGATTTTTATTTCTCGAAAACCATAATGAATAGAAAGCTAACAATTTAGGATTATATAGAGCCACTATAGAGACATTCTAGAAAAATAAAATTTTTGATAGGGGTATCAAGGTACGGGGAGAGGCGTGGTTTTTTTATATCTCAGAAACGGCTTATGCTAAAAAGTTGAAACTTAGTACGTATATGTAGATGTACTATTAGAGTAATTAAAGCAAAAAAAAAGTTCAGATTTTTATTGGCGTTCAGAGGTTGAGTAAAAAAAATATCGGTGAATCCACATTTTCACAAACTTCGTTAAAACTTTTGGACATGTCAAGCTATCAAAGCAATTTTACTTCTGCGGGCTATTTATATAAGCGCCTAGTAACGATCTTCAAAATTTTTCGATATCCAACCCCTAAGGGGGTGTAAAGTATAAGCTTTAACGTAGTCGGGGAAAAACCGATTTAAGTATTTTTTTCAATTAAACCTCTTGGGGGTATTGTTCAAGTTTTCACTGATTCCGAAAATGTCTTAGGTTTAATGTGATCGAATTCGCTTTTACTACTATGCATTATTCTATTGATAAAAAAACTTATAAATACTTAAGTAAATAAAAAAAATCTGCCAACAGTCTGGGCACAACTTTATTATTTTATGGGTAGAAGTCCGAAACGTGTTTAATGATGAGATGCGGTGTAGGTTACTATTCGACTGACAACCTAAGAAATAACCAGGAGGCTATTTGGAACATTATTTTTTAGGTTGTTAGTCCCATAAGCACCTACACCGCATCTCATCATTAAACACGTTTCGGACTTCTACCCATAAAATAATAAAGGTGCGCCCAGACTGTTGGCAGATTCTTAATTTTAATTATAAACTACATATAAGCTATATGTAGTTAAGTCTTAAGGATTTGAATCCATTGTTTAAACTACACAAGTGTAGCGGAGGTCCCTTAAGCAAATTTATTTCAACAATTGTGTAATTGCTTAACATATTACCAACTATATAAGCTTTATAATGTTTAACATCAAAGAAAAGCGTTTCAAATTCTACGCAAATAATATAAAGCTTTTCGGTATGCAAAATTAAATCTAAAATTTCTTGATAATATATCTGTGGCCACATGGAATAAGTAGGTAAGTCTTAAAACGAAACTATTCAGGGCAGCACTTTTTTTGCTATTTTTACTATTGAACTATTCCTTTAAATCCAGTTTTTGTGAAAAAATTAAATTTGTTGACATCTCAGTGATCAAATAACATATAACAATAATTTCTTAACAGTGCGTGTAAGCCTTGGGAGATGACCACAGTACACTTATCCCATTTTACTATTTTTCGACTTACCAAGTTATTCCCTGTGGCCACAGATATCTTGTTTAATTTTGAAATTGTAAGGAAATATACTTTTTTGAACACTTTACCGTAATTCCCGAATTACACGCAAGCACTCGATTGTTGTTTTGTTACCTAAATGCATATAAAGTAAATGAAATCTGTTATAGGCAATATTCATATTTTTTGAAAATTTTTCCTTTTAAAATATTTAATAGGGATTCGTCAAATCCCCACTGACTAACCACCAAACTCGATAATTCATCCACAGCTTTAAAGTTTTTGGTATCATTTATGTTAATTGCATGTAAATTTATTGTTTCCGAATCTTAGAGAACAAAAGTGTAACTTTCACTAGCACTGATATTATCAAAAATTTGCGATTGAATTTCGCACAAACTATTATAAACCTCAAAACAAATGCGTACACAGAACTTTGGTTTTCATTTGTTGCACAAACCGACGCGTTCAACATCTGCGCGATATATGATCTACATCTAAAATCTATTAATGTAAATAGCAAATTATTGATTCGATACTTATTGATTCTATAAGTAAGTTATAAACATACTGCAGTCACGATCGGCTGCAAGCCAATCGTATAATACTCTAGATGACTACTGAACTCCGATTTATATTGTAGTTGGGGATAAAGTAGAATTACGTGTGTGCATGTTGTATGTCCTTTATTAAGGATTGCTATTAGATTGCTACTCAAAACTAAAAGACAATATTCAGTGTTTAACTTCATACCTTGAACTGGGTAAGTCATCGAAAAAAATGTCATTTTTGAAGGACTTTCACATGGGAGGTGCAAAAAGGACTCACTCGATTTCTTACATATTTATCCTTTTCCCTGAAACCATTTAAAAATTAATGTGTACAAAATTTCAAATTCGTAGCTTGAAGCGTTCAAAAGTTATCGAAAAATATTGTTGAACACGTGTCTTAAGGATATTTTGTATGGCAGCTACCAGAAGGAGTAAAAGGATTTTACTGACTAGTAAACTTGAACTTTGTTTTCACTCAAAACTAATTTGTACAAAATTTCGAGTTCATAGCTAAAAGATTACTTGAGTTATTGTGAGTTCCGTAAATTAAGTGAAGACTTTTTGACAGGATATTTGTATGGCAGCTACACGAAGGACTAATAGAATTTTCTTGATAATCATACATTTAGCTCCAACTATTGGAAAAATAACACATACAAAATTTCAAAGACGTAGCTTAAACCATTCTGAAGTTATCGACAATATTCTTGAACACATGTTTTAAGGACATTTTGTATGGCAGCTACCAGAAGGAGCAAAAGGATTTCGCTGATTAGTAAACTCGAACTTCCTTTTCACTAAAAACCAATTTGTACAAAATTCCGAATTCGTAGCTAAAAGATTACTTGAGTTATAGTGAGTTTCGTAAATTAAGTGAAGACATTTTGACAGGATATTTGTATAGCAGCTACACGAAGGACTAACAGGATTTTCTTCATAATTATACATTTAGCTCCAACTATTAAAAAACTAACACATACAAAATTTCAAAGTCGTAGCTTTAGGCGTTCCGAAGTTATTGGTAAATATTCTTGAACACGTGTTTTAAGGACATTTTGTATGGCAGCTACCCGAAGGAGTAGGACGATTTTGCCCGTTAACGAACTTATCCTTACAAATTCAACCAAACATCCAGATTCAAAATTTCAAGATCCTAGGTGAAGGCGTTCTTGAGTTATCGTGTTCACGGACGGACGGACGGACGGACGGACGTCAAGAGGATTTGAGGTTTTTGGGCACAAATAAACAAAAAATAATACATATCTTTTTTTCGTCCGAGGCTTGGTTCTATGCGTTATAAACTTTTGGGCTGGATTAAACTTATAATACTCTATATGATTTCATCTAGAGTATAAAAATCGGTATAATATGCGGATATGCAAAAACTAATTATTATTAAGCTCATGACGACATCTGCTTGTGTACATTTTCACCAATTCCGATGTATTTCTTAGATCCAATGAGATATCGAATTCACTCTCATTTCTAAACGCTTTAAATATAATCAATGAAAAAACAAATTTCATCATTTTTAATATTAAACCCCTTGGGAATGTAAGGTATTGTTCAAGTTTTCACAAATTTCGACAAATCTTTTAGGTTTCACTAGATCGAATTTGCTTTTACTACTATATAATTACCAAAAAATTCATTTTAGGATCTTGCGATATTCAAAAGGGTGTGAAATGATTGTTGTACGTTTTCACGAATTCCGACATATCATTCAGGTCTGAAGAGATTATTTTTTACTTTAAAGGTCTTTCTATATAATCACCTTAAAATCGGTTTCAGAATTTTTTGACATTCAAGGGCTTTGATATTTCTGGGCGCAACTCTATATTTTTTTTGGGTAGAAGTCCAGAACGCGTTTAATGCCTAGATGCCAGATGCGGTGTAGCTATTTACTGTATCCATTCCGTTGTTGACGATAATTTGCTATCCATAATTTGAATCTTTTACAAAAATAGTCAAATTGTTATTTGATCAGATAAACGGAGCGCCGAAATTTCTTGGAATGGAGTTGGATCTTAGCCATTTGTTCTATATTAACGACGTTTTTCCATCGGTTCCAAATCACCCTGTATAAGTATAACCTTAAGACCTATAATTTTTTACTCCGAAAACATCTCCTTTCCATGGCTGTGTTCGTGCATGTGACGGTAAAATCAATATCTTCGGTGCGATATAAAAAAACACAGTTACGTATATGATATGAATGAGTCGCAAATGTAATAAAAAATTTGTTTCTCCATAAATCTTTTAATCCGGAGTCGCATAACTACAGTAAGTATTCATAGCTCAGTCAAATTTACATTAATAAATCAGTGGACTCCACATGTGTACCAGGTGTATCTTGGACATTATAAGAAATATCTAAACATTCCTCAGTCTATATTTTTACTTCCACTCTACTTATGACCCAGAAAGCCGTCCTCGTACGATTTAAATTTACCACTCTGCAACTTATAACCCATTAAGGTTTTTTTTTTCCTCTTCCTCATTACATGTTCATATAAATATCGAATTTACTCTCTAATCACTAGGAAAAGTGGGTGTAACTTTTTGACTTTTATGCACTCATTAATCTCATAGTGTTAAAGCGAAAATGTTTATTAACCAAGTAATGAGCTGTATATTGGCTGGCGAGCGGCTGATGTTATCCGAAGTATTCTGCGCTAAATACCATTTAGTTTCGCTTACTTAACCGGAAGATTAATGCATTTTTTGTGTGTTTTTTTGTGTTTGTGTAGGTGCATGTATCAAATATTGTGTTTTTTGCTCAAAAGAATTTCGCTCAAGTGCGAAAAGCAGACAGTACGATAGAATTTATAACATCGACCCAGCTGAAAAAAAAATCTAATCTTAAATCCAAGGATTATAAATTGAGTTGTCACTGTTTCTAGTCAAGATGTGGAAAAATTACCCTAACCGCACGTTTATCTGTCCGTCTTATTCTCAACTAACTGAATTTTAAATAGCGTAAGATTATTCATTGGACTGTGAGCATGGTGCATACATTTTCAAAATATTCCCTTAGTTGGGTTTTTTCCCAGAATCGCGGGACTAATGTATGGCCGAACGATAAGCTCTCGGGGGCTTACGCTCATGTGGTATACGGGCAAACTCCGGAGTATATCAGTGACAAAAGCCAAGAATCACATCGATTAGGTTCCAGAATAGAGACCCTGGCTTAAGGATAAATGATGCCATTTATCACCATGTGGTTTGATAACGAAATAAGCATAAGGTGAATAGAAGGCATCTCGGTTTACTCTTTCCTCGGGCCTTGCTTCTCAGTAATTTTTTTTTTATTTATCTTTGGGCATCATTACCTGCAATGAAAATGGGAAAACCCCGAGGACCAGAGTCGTTCCTCGTTGGATACGAAAAGGTGGAAAAAAAAGAGTTATACCATGTTTGTAATTTCCCCGTTGATTAATTGGTATGGGAAGATGCCGAGTTTTAAAGTATCGCTAATATCAACTTTGGATTTTGATTATGCGAACGCGATTTACACGGGACTGAGAAGATTTTACAATGCGAGAAAAGTAATTGCTATTGAACATTAAAATATCAACAATATATTTATGCAGATTGCCTTATGGAGGATTGGAATCGATTATCGACAGTTATTTGAAAGGGGATTTGTATGCGAAAGACCCATTGACTGGTATTTTTTATGATTTAGGTGAATATACCCAGGAAAATGCATTCTTCGTAAATTCGAATTAGTTTTTTGTAGTTTATTGTATAGTCGATAACCATATCGTAGATTATTCAGTTGCAATTATTGCTGTTTTCAACTTTCAAAACGCTAATTAAATCTACAGGGTTGGATTAATAAATTTTCAGAGTTTTAAATCAACGAACGATACCAACGAAGTTTCATAGAGAGCTACCATAGACGGTGACTTTTAAGGATTTAAGTGTTCTTTTCAGTATCAGAGCATTTTCCGATAGAGACGGAACGGTGGCTGAGCTAATGCTAATCAAAGCGAAGTAAAGCCACTGTATTACAGATGGAACAAATTTTGAAAAATCTGTTGAACATTTTTGTCCGAGAACTGAGTTTATTCGTTTCATTCAAATCTGACTTTTACAACTTCCGAAGCTGTTCGTCAAGATTTAGCTTTGTAAACCAATCACAGAAATTATTTCTGCGAATTATGTCGGGGTAAAATACTAGAGTCGGACCTCAAACCATTTATATTTTTCATACTAAAGCTATCACAGCTGCTAAAATTCGGCTCCAGAGTATTTTGACCTAACCCAGTGGTCAATTCTAGTAGCGCTTACAGTGTAAGCTCAAAGTAAGCGCTTTCCAATCACACTAATTACAAGCTCGATAGAATATTGTTGGGCTTTTGCGTAAAAATTTGGAAATAAACCCATTTGTTTATTCCAGTTTAAAACATTCAAGTGAAAATATGTGTTAATATATGTTCGCCAGGTTTTTTTAAAAAAAAATAATAGGTACAACTCCGATTTCTAGGTGTTTGCACCTTTCATTCCCAGAAGATTTCTTTCTGCATGTCAATTGGGATGGAAATCAGATAAAAGGTTTTCATTAAAACCAACAAGTTATTTAATAAATTTGTTTATGGTCAGATGATTTACTCAAATTGATTTGTTTGACATGTTTGCCATTTTCGTATATCTATCAAAAGAAGTATGTAGTCAAGGAGGAAGACTTCGGCTACTAACATTTTGAATGTGCCATGAAAAGTGGATTTCAATTAGCAAAGTATCGCTCTTAAAATAAATATTGTTGATTTAAAAATTAAAAGTAAAAGTTTAATTTCTGTTTTCGTTCATTAAAAAGTGAAGTTATTTAATTTTTTATCACATGAATATATCTGTGGTCACAGGGAATAACTTGGTAAGTCGAAAAATAGTAAAATGGGATAAGTGTACTGTGGTCATCTCCCAAGACTTACACGGACTGTGAAGAAATTATTGTTATATGTTATTTGATCACTGAGATGTCAACAAATTTAATTTTTTCACAAAAACTGGATTTACAGGAATAGTTGAATAGTAAAAATAGTGAAAGTGCTGCCCTGAATAGTTTCGTTTTTAGACTTACCTACTTATTGCCTGTGGCCACAGATATGTAGTGTGTAAAGGGTTATTCTATAGGTACATAACAATTTTGTATTTTATTTGAAACGCACCATTAAACTTTTTTGCTGGTCTGTCAATGGCAAAACGTCAGACAAGGTTTACATTTTTATCATGGTGAAGTTCACGAACGAGCAACGTTTGGAAATTATTACAATTATTCTGTGTTTTATTTAAATACAAAATTGTTATGTCCCTATTGACTAACTCTAGGGTACCTATTGAATAACCCTTTCAAATACACGCACTTCTTCAAATATTTTGTATTTGAAACAATCTAAAATGCGTATTTCAAGTTAGGATCATCAGAAAAAACGAGAGGTATCAAAGTTTCTAATTTTTAGCACTTGAACGTTTAAAAATTACATTCGACTACATTCGACTAATACTCGCGGACATTTCAAATTTCGAAAACCAAATTTCACATGATTTAGTTTAGGCCAAAAATAGAACTTTTGTGATTTAATATGGACAATTTCTTTATTATTTGGAATTTATCTCATTTAGCAATTCATAAAGCACTTAGTTACACCTTTTTAATCGAATTTTCTTAACTTTTCGTCTAATAAAAAACAGTTCAAAATGTATTTTTCTGATGACTATCGTCACTGCGGTATCAAAAAGTTACAACGTATGGATTATTACTCCAAAATCAAATAACTTTATATGAAAGCTAAATTGTGTAAACTTTTTAGAAATAAATTCTCTTTCAATGATACAATTATAAACTTCAAAACAATACCTCTCACATCCCTACGAAAAAAAAAATTATCCCTTAAAAAAATTTGGTTAAGTGCGTGAAAAGGTTGTTTAGCAATGGAGCCTGCTGCTCACATTCCTACAGCTGAAAAAAAAACTGTTTCTCTTAAAATCGCTTCACATGCTTAACTCTACATATGTTCCAAGTTTCAACTCTTTAACAGTTGCCGTTTTTGAAATATTAAAATCAATGTGTTTCGTCTAAGACTACCCTTTTAACACATCGTTACAATTCAACTTCTAAAAAAGCTCAATGAAGCCAGCATAGCTAGTATGCTTCTCTCCATCCAAATTGTTTACAAAAAATAATAAATTTGTTAGTTCGGTGAATGTTCTTACAGTACATGTTTCTAATGCTGACAATAAACAAAGTAAAAATTGTTAAGTTAAGTTAAATTAGTAATAAACAAAATATCCTTAGATAAATTATTGTTGTCGTAATACCATAAAATAGGCTTGCGCATTTTAGTTCACCACAGTGAGCGATCATTTCAGATTTCCGATCCCTCACGAACTAGTTCTTTTAGTTCATAGTTTATTACTTCAGGGGAGTTCAGTGATGAATAGTCGTAGTTCGGTGACAGTAGATCTAGTAGAAGATGAGAGAAAAAAAGATCAGTAGATCTAGTATAAGATGAGCAAAAAAAATCAATAAATCTAATAGAAGATGATGAGCAAAAAAAAACAAAAAGGTCAGTAGATCTAGTAGAACATGATGAGCAAAAAAAAGACACTAGATCTAGTATAGTATATTGTCTCACAGAGTTCCGAACGGCAATGAAAAACAAACTAGGAGCGCGACTGACTGCGAACTAGTTCGTTCATTTCAGTTATGGGAAGGCTCTTCTGAACTAGTTCGTTCGCGAACTACACAAGCCTACTATAAAAAAGTTTGATTTTTATTTTCATTTTAGTAGCGGAAGTCAAGTTGAAATTTATCTGACGATATCTACAACAAAATCCTTTTATTTATAAAGGGTTTTCCAACAAGAACTTTGTTTTTTAAAACAAAATAAAACAAAGAATTTAGATGAAAATGATTAAAATTTTTATTGTATACGAAAGAGTGAGGTTTGGCAATTATAAATGAAAAATAATATCGGACAAATGTCCACCATGACTACGCATATAGATGTCGATTCTTTCATCAAAATTTGAAACCACATATCAGTGATATCCATATCATCAATAATAGGCCAAAATTGAGTTGTTAACATCTCTCGATAACGTAATCCATTGACCGTAACCGCATTTCCAGCCGAATTTTGAAAAAAAAAATGGCCCAATCACGTCTCCAGACCACATAGCGCACCATACAGTGACACGTTGAGCATGCAAATTAAGGCTTCTCAACAATCACTCTTGGATTTTCAGAAGCCCAAATGCGGCAATTTTGCTTATTGACATATCCAGACAAATGAAAATGGGCTTCGTCTGAAAAAATGATTTTTCCAGAAAACCAGCGGGTTGTTCTTGAATGAATTGGGCGAATCTACGGCGATGTGAATGATCGGCCTGCTTCAATTCTTGGACCAGTTGCACCTTGTAAGGCTTCAAAGCCAAATCCTTACGCAAAATTTGCCATGTGGTCGTTGAGGATAACTCCAATTGTTGAAAACGTCGAGGAATTGACAAATTCGGATCTTCTTCAACACTGTGGCTCACGGTTGCGATGTTTTCAGTTGAACGACCCGGTCGAACACGCGTTGGTGTTGGCACATTATGTACCGAGCCTATTGACTCAAATTTATAGACCAAATTCTTAATAGGGGTCTCAGAAGGACGATTATGTTGACCGAAAATATCACGAATTTTACGAAATGTAGCTTTTACAGATCCACCATTTTCATAGTGAATTTTTATTATTTTAATGAGATTTTCGTGCGAAACTGAATTCATTGTAACAATTGCCAAGGCTTCTACTATTGATATGTCAAAAAACTAAATATCAAAACTGTCACGTTGTTTCGAGTTGCCCCTATTGAAAAACAAAGTTCTTGTTGAAAAACCCTTTATAACGTGGCAACAATACAATACAACATATTTTGTTTAATATTGTCGTATATAACCTCTTTTTAATTTCTTCTTGACATTTATTTATTATTCATTGAACCAATAATTAAATAAACCCGTATCAATTAAATTGCAATTAAATTCAAATTATATTTTGATTTTTTAACAACATTCGATAGATATATTATTAGAATTGCACATAGTTTTAAAAATCAAATTCCATTTAATTTTATAAAAAGTTAAATTTCTCCAAAAAAATATAAACTGATAAAAATTTTATTATTGAAAGAGTTATTCAAAATTAATTATGAATCTTATTTTTTTAAAAATAATTAATAATCGATTGATTAATTTTCAAGTTGTAATTCATTCAACTGATAGTGTTGGACTGATGAAAAATAGAATTCATTTTATTTGGCACGAATTCGCTAATGACTTCGATTGAAACTAAAACAAATCCACAAAGTCGTCTGAAAATAATAGTTAAATTGACAGTGGCGAAAATAATACTTAGTTAACGAGAAAAATTTAAAATATTGTTAAACGCCACTACAATATCTAACATCATAGAACCAAATATTTAAGGCCAAGATATCGAAACCATGTAATTTGCGTAAATGAAATTATTTTGATTTATTTGACTTTAATATTAAAAACAAATTATTATTTCTAATATTATACATACTTGAGCCCTACAATCTTTTGTATATAAACTCAGTTAAATGTGAAATATAATTTTTTAGAAACCATGTAACATGAAGAATTTCTGTTAATTGCGAGCATTGTAATTGTTTTATTAAGTCTATCTAAGCAGTAACATAATACTTACTGCCATTAGTTTTTTATGCTGATTATTGTTAGTTATTTCCGAGGTACGTCATTTACTTCAATGCCGCAATCATATGTCTGTTTAATTTTTTTTTTTTGCTACTTCCCTACGACGTTTTAGTGTATAATTTATTTTTGCACTAACTACTTCGATATCTCAATCAAATTATTTCTTTCTTGAAAACCACTCAACAATCAATAATATTAGTCACTAGCACATAAATTGATTTCCATTTTATGATTCATCCGAATTAATCACTGCAAATTAACAATATCGCCTGAATATTCAATAAGTATTTAACGGTAAACTGGTTCGACCTTAAGAATAAATCAAAGACAATAATAATTTGCTACATAGCGCTACCACCGCTATCAACTTTAAATCGAAGTCAGAGGAGTAAGCCATTATACCTGAAAGTTATTTTACCTTGAACTCGACTGAATATCGATCACTCAGCTAATTGCACAGTAGCCGCCTAATATTAGACCCTAGTTCCGTAAAACAATCGAATTTCGAGTTTAAAAAAAAAATTAAAATGAAAGATATCAAAACTTAAAGAAAAAAACGTAACGACTTAGAGATTTAAACTGCTTCGGCATCTTGAGCAATGAAATTGGTTTTGCGGACAGGAATTCAATTCGGTGGGATAGTCCAAACACTTTTGCAGCTATAAATCGAATCACGTTCGATCGTTTTAATCGCACATTGTAACGAGCACGAGCACCAGGGTTAGTCGATGTGCTCGCGATCAATTAAAATTGCAAAACGTTTTTCCAGTACAAAGTACAATGCAATTTGAGCTGCTGTTCGATCGCACTATAATCTTAAATTTATCGGTGCGAAAACAAATCAGCAAAAACTTCAATTGGGTGCTTGAGTTAAAAATTTTTAAAAAAGGGTTGAGACACTTACAAGATACGCTAAGATAATGCTCGGAAATTGAAGTTTTCTAACAAGTAGGCATTACTTGTACACTATCTGAAATAGTGGTGTGCTAAAATCAAGCTACTCGCTTAAGTCTTTCGTTTCAATGCTTAACCTCTGCAACGATTTTTTTTGTCTTTCGTTTCAGTTCTCAATCTCTGCAATAATTTTTTCCGAATGGTTTTTTAAATATAATAGTTAACAATTAAAATAGGATATAAACGTGGTCTTCGTAAATAATTAAAAATATACAAAAGGAACAAAGTCTGAATATTTTGGGCGTAATTGGACCACAGGAGAATGAGGATACCGTATACATTAAAAAACGGTTTTGTAAGGGTTTGGATAATTGAGATTTCAAATAAACTCCAAAGTTTTTGCACTGAATCCGATCAACTTTTCAAATATTTCTTTTCAAATATTTCTTTTAAATGGGTACAAGAAAGTTAAACGAGTTTCCAGTTTCAAACTTTTTTAAAGTGGAATAAGGAATTGTACAAAACCGCGCGACGCGATTTTATTAACATAAAATTGTTTAAAAGCCGTCAATAATTCAAAATTTCTGAACTTACTTCGGTTAAAAGTTTAGGGTGCCTATTCAATACAACAATTTTGCAAAATTTATATACAAAATGAAGTTGAAATTCTAAATTTGATATTATGAAGCCATCTTTTTGTAATGCAAACTGATTTTGCAATTTTTAACTTAGCAAATTTTCATCCTTTTGATTTCGATTTTCGGTACTTGCGGCACAGAACATATTGAGAGAAAAGATTTAAAGAATGTTACGACTCATACATTTTTTGAAGCTTTTAAAATTTTTTAAGCTTAGTGCACACATAACTGAAAAACGTATCTTCAGCCGCACTACCCTTTCTGGAAAAATATCTCCCCCCACCAAATTTTACTTCAGAAGAGACCCCGATCACCTTAAGATCCCAAGTTAATTTTACTTTATTATTTTAATAATAAAGTATTTTGATATGTTTTGAAAAACAGTATAATATACAATATACGAGTACAACACAACAACCCCTAACATCCGGGTTTAATACGAGTTTGTGGTTTCAAAACGGCCATTGAGCTAATTGAGCTCCATCTGGAGGACAGACCTGACACTTAAACCAACCAACCTACCAACAATATATAAGGATAAAGAACAAAATCGTTATCCTTGAAAAAAAATTTCAAGGATAATTTTATTCGTATTTTTTTTTATATTTCGACAACCTTCCCCTTTAAAATAAGCCCTATTTTATTATTCTGGGCTAAAAATTACAAGAGATATGAATTTTCAAAGAGGACACCATTTTTGCGAAAACTTTAACATACTATAACTAACAAAAAAAAAACAAACAATTAAATTTCAATTATTTTTTTCACTGGTTCTTCAAATACAAACATTTTCAAAAGAATCGGAGAAGGTCACAAATTTTGTCATTTTTGGCGATTCTTGATGGAATGACCCTCTAGTATTCTTGCACATATTGTTACATGCTAACCTGGCAACCCGCGCAACTAGATCAGTTTCTAGTGATAGAAACAACAATCTCCCAATACGTAAATAGAAAGCGGAGAAAAACATCCAATTGGTGTGGACAAATTTGCAAACTTTGGTAAAGTTCTCGATGGTGTTTGAGAAGAATTACTTTTCTCCTTCGCGGATTTTTCTTAATACTTCCCGAAAATTCCACAGTCCACACACCACGGAATATTTGGGAAAGCTTTCGACTCGACACATGCAGTATATAAGTTCGGCAAAGTTTGCAGCCAAAGACAGTTTTCACTACACAGCAAGTCGACGATCAGTTTCTACGTGAAAGTTATTGTAAAGCGATTCGGATTGGTAGCCGCAATCGAGCTGTGATCAAGTTCTATATAAAATCGGCCTCTTTGCCGGTAGTACGATCATTAGTGCGATTATTAAATGCAAACAATGACAAGTTATTATTTCTATCGATCTTAAACGAATTGTGTTTTTACTTTAAGTCCCGGCGAACCCTAAGCTCGCAACAATACATACTAAAAAAATCTGCCAATGGTCTGGGCGAAACTGTATTATTTTCCGGGTCAAAGTTCGGGAGCGGTTAAAGTCGGAGTGTATCATGAGTTGCTTCGAGATTATTAGATTTCTTGGAAAATTATTTTTGTTCTTAATATAAAAATATTTAAAATAGAGATTTTTAACCGATTAAACATTGAAAAAGTCCGTGTAGACTATTCGAATTTCAGTATATTATGTACACTAAAAGCCCATAGAAGCAAAAACGAATTTGTTGCCTTATCAGAATTAAGAGATATGACGAATTGTTAAAACGTATACAAACCCATTACTTCCACTTGGGGTTTGAATTTCGAAAAAAACGTAAGCAAACCCTTCACACCTCCTAGGTTCTGGAAATTCGAAAAATCGTAAATTGGTTGGCCGTAATAATCAATTTTATATCTCATCAGAACTAAGGAATGGCAAAAATTGTGAAAACAAACAAAAGGGTACAAACCCTTGGGGGTTGATTATCCAAAAATTAAGAAATGGGTTTGTAGGCGATTATATAAAAAGTCTGTGGAAATGAAAAGCGATCTAATATCTCATCGAACCTAAGAAATATGTCGAAACTTTGAAAAGCATACAACCCCCTTACACCCATTAGGATTGAATATCTAAAATACTGAAAATGACTTTTTGGCTTTTTTATATAGGAAACCATAGGAAGTAAAAATGAATTCGATATATCATCAGATATGCAACGTCCTTACACCCACTTGGGGGTTGAATATCCACAAATCCTGAAAAAAGTTAATAAATAAATATGAAAACAGCACGAGAAGGTAGGAACCAATTCAATTTCTTATCACTTCTAAAAGAAATGACGGAACTCGTGAAAACGTGTTCAACCCGTTTATACCCTCTTAGGCGCTGAAAAAAATTTAAAAACAAGTTTTAGGTGATTGTTACGCAAGCACGTGAAAGTGAAAAGATATTCGATATCTGATAAGACGTGGGGATATAGTAGAATTCGTGAAAAAGTTCACAACCCTCTTTGCACCGCCTTAGGGGTCGAATTTTAAAAAAACCTGAAAACACTTTCTAGGTATTTATATGAAGAATCCGTAGAATAAAAATGAATTCAATATTTGGGAAGACCTAATAGATATGACGAAAACCATGAAAATATATGCATTCTATTTACACTGATAATTTTTTTTGCCCCCCCTCCGAACGCCAATGGATATTTGAAATTTTTTTTTATCTAAATTAGTTTTCTAGTTGATTTACATAAACGTACCGAGTTTCAACTTTGTATCATAAGCCGTTCTATAGATAGGAAAAACACCCCCCACCCCCGTACCATACTACCCTTATAAAAAATTATATTTTTCCAAGATGCTACTAATATAGCTCTATCTAAATACCAAGTTTCAGCTTTATATCATTATAGGTTCTCGAGATAGAAAAATCGGAACTTTTTCCTTTTCACCCTCCCCCACCCTCACCCTCTACACCCACACTTCCAAAATTTTGTTTTCAGCTAGTGGTCTATTAGGCCTACTTCTGGTAAAAATTTTAAGTATCTATCTTACACCGTTCTTGAGATATGAGACGTGATTTTTTAGAAAAATTCTTATCCCCTCCACTTTCATGCTCCACCGCCCCATTGAAAAATTTTACTTTCAGCAAACTTTATTTGTCAACCTTTATAAGGAAACCACATTTTATTTGTCTAGTGCAATTGGTTCGTGAGATATCGTAATCTAAAGTTTTTTAGCCCCCACCCGCGTACGCCACTGCCCCCACTCAAATTTTTGTTCCCGATCTATTTTCCTAGTATACCTACAGATACTCATTAAGTTTCAATTTTGTGACATTAACCGTTTAGGAGATATGGATTTTAGAAAGTGCCGATCTCACCTTTTTTGCGTTTCGGACGCATTATTTTTCCCCCCACTCCCAAACCCCTTCACCTATATCGGCAATTTTTTTGCAAATGGGTCCACTACTAAAGCTTTATATAAATTCCAAATTTCAGCCTGCTAGCATAAGCGGTTGCTGAGATCTAGAAACCAAAATTTTCCGTCTAAAACACTTCCCCCTCCTTCCCCCTCATACCCCTACCCCTCCAAATTTGGCCACTTCAAGGGGACTACCCAGTCTATTCATCAAAAAAATTTCAATTTAATAGCTCTAAGGGTTTGGGAGCTACGAGCTTTCAAACGATTTTGCGTACAGCGGTCGACGTACGGCGTACGGCGTACGGCGGACAGACGGACTGAAATTTTTTTTTTGCTTTTTTCGTGTGTACTCGTCATGAAACGTGAAAAAAAAAATTTTGAGGGTAGCAAATTTTTTTTTTTAAAAAATCGAAAACAATACTGTATTATTAAAATAATAAAGTAAAAATACACACTAAAAAATATGACGAAATTCGTAAAAATGAGTACAAGCCATCTTGACGGACAAATTTGGTATCTATTTTTGTCCTAAATTTTGAAAATATACAAAATTTGATGGTAGTGAATTTCTTTAAAATCTCAGGGTGGTCCAATACTTCACTATTAAAAAGTTATTAAGTAAAAGCGAGATTTAAAATTTGCATAGCTACTACTAAAAGCGATAACGTTAAACTCCCAAACTTTAATGTTTTAATTTAAACCTACAATTATGTCTAGATTTTACCTGCTCTTGATTTGAATAAAACTCTTTCGAGTGCACAAATTAGTACCTTTTATTTCTTTTAATTAATTTCAAAAATTTCTTATTTTCTTCGTACTTTATTTTATTATTGTTTTAATTTTGAATTTATTATATTTCAATAATCGATTGTATGAAAACCATGTCAATGTAATCCATACAACACTAAATCATATTCTAAATAACAATTATTTTATTTTAAGAAACTCAAAAACACGCTTCAAATAAAATCGCTCGGATTGCTCGTATTGATAAAACAATTCTAAAAAGTAATAAGATGTTAAAAAAAACATCACAGCTTGTGTGCTGCTGACATTGACTTTGTATTTAAATTTTTTCCAACAGATATCCACTGCAATTAATATAAATTTGTAGGTAGAAACAATTGCCTATATCGGCATTACTTGCATCTTTTATGGATTTCCTTCTGATTAGTAATTCGGTAAATGAAAATTGCTATTATGATCACTACCTTTGTACTGCTGTGGCTATTAAGATCACACTATAGATAATGGTGTTCTTGCAAGACTGCTGATTTTTGTTGGTTTTTGCAAAGCTACTCGAGATGAAGAGTTGCCGATGAGATAGCTGGATCATAAAATCAATGTTTTGTGTTGCTACGTCTTTTCGACTTTAAACTTCTAGGCGCCGAAATTTTAAAATCCTTTTTTTTGGTTTCTGGTTATGCATTTCAGACACAAATAATTTAAAGCTGTTCCTGTGCATACATAACTTACGGGCATTCTCTGCTCGGACTTCCAGATATTTTCTATGCATTTTTCTTTCAAGAAGATTTTTGTTTAGCCATATTGAGCAAATGGATACCTTGCATCCAAAATAACACTTCTTCAAAATTTCCAAGTTGAAAAAGTGGTTACGCGTAGGGTTATTTTTCTTTAAATGTGACGGTACAAAATATTGCTTTTAGTTTCCAGTACCTTCGATAAGGTAGATACGATCTATAAAAGAACTCTTCAAAAAGCTCATTCTAAAGTCTAACGTTTACTATTCTGACATCGGCTAATTAAAAGATTCATACTAAATTTCTTCATCAAAAATTGCAATTGTATGTTATGTATAGATTTTCTGTACTTTGGTACTACTCATCATCTGTATGGAAAGGAAAAGCATGTCTATTCATCTTCTACTCAATCTTAAAAAAATTAAGAATAGATTTTCTATCGACCACACAAATAAATTAAGTGAAACTAAATTCCACTTGTAAATCAAACAAAAGAAAAATTATTTATCAAGTTACTGTCTTCAGTCTTTCGTTTTTCATCCGTCTAAATTCATCGATTTCATCATTTCTCGCATGCAAGTCTCATAATAATCTTTAAAAATAATACTTTAATAGAAACTCTCGATTGGTTAACTTAAAATTCTTCTTAATACCGCCGGCTATTATCCATAATTTGCGTCATAATGATAAATTTATCAATGCCTTAGCAGTTGGCACGTATTAATTAAGGCGATATTGTTGGAGCGACATAAGAAAGATTATAGCAGGTAGTTTACATATCTATCTTCGCATTGCCTTCAAGAGAAATCCAAGGAATTAAGCAATTCAGGATAATTGATCTATTTGTTTGCTAATTTTCTTAGTCCCGCGTGCCTTTTAAAGATTTCGAAAACGAACGGTAGCTAAAAACCTAAGAAAACAACATGAAAATTAATTTCGCTTCAAGATAGAAATTTGTCGCTTCAGCGGCTGGCTCTTTCGTACTATGTAAATTGGATGACGCTAATAAACTATAAGACCCCACCCATTTCATTAAAACTTTATTTTTTTTATCATTTAATAATAGTTTTTTAAGTTATTCATTGAATGCTTTCAATCGAGCAACCTTGCTGTCGTCTTGCACTTTTTTGTTTTCGATCTCGAAGAGAAATTGTAATTTGTTAAGTTGAAGTGCAAGGTCTCGGAAATCAAATAATCGCCTGACTTTGCTTTTGTTTCAATTCTCTGCACTAATTATTGCAAAATATGCCTCGCCTTGAGTCTAATATAAAGCGGCAACTATAACGCGGTATGGTGATTTAAAGGAAATTGACCAATGCCGAATACGGTCACAATCTTATCAGTGCCACAATCGCGACATAGAGGAATTCTCATGCTCGTTTTACATCACCTGAACGGTGTCTAATTAATCAGGCGATCTTTGCTAGCATCAATAGTCGTTTCAGATGAGTGAAATTTATTGACCCATAAAATATGCTTCGGTACTGTGGATGATGTTAAATTGCATTTGCATGCTCAATTAAAATGCAGTAAGTTTGCTTATGGCACTTTGTGGTTGTGATTTAAAAGGCTATTTTACTGTATTGATCTAATGATGTGCAGGAGAAGATATCCCATTACGATGGTTTATGTATTTTACCGGCATTTAATCATTGTGCCTTGCATTGAAGAACAACTTTATTGTAAATGCGATCGACTCACGTACAATTTATGTTTGTAAGAACACAAAAACATCTTGGCAATGCAAATTCATTTTGCAAACTTCATGTGCTAGCGGCTTTAAAACTACTCACAAGTACATGGAACAAACATTGCAATATTATTTGGGAGTTGAAAATTATTATAATTTCGGCTGCACTCGAACTACCAAAAAAGCAAATCAAACAAAATTTCCAGGTTGAAAAAATGGTTACTCGTAGGATTGTATTTCTTACATATTATTTCTTGTTACCAGTACCAACGATAAGACAGACACGATCTATAAAAGAACTTTCCAAAGTGGTTAAAAAAAAGTACCTCTAAAGCCTTACGTTTAATAACTCTGACATCGGCTCATTAAAAGATTCATACTATATCTCTTCATCAAAAATTGCAGATGCAACTTTGGCAAAGAATTGCAGTAGAATGCATATTTTCTTGCTTTTCTATCAGTGTCCAACCTTTCCTAGTGAGGTCAGTGTTTTCTCTTACACAAAGTTCTTATGCTCATGTAAGATTTCATTTTTCTCAAAATCGTACCAGATTTTTCGTATACTAACTGGATTAGTGTCCAGACCTAAATCATTACTTCAGAGTAGACCGTGCAGAGCAGCGGCTTTTACTTCTTAGATCTAGATGGAGTTGAGGTTATATAGACGAAATAGGTACTAACTCCCTGGAAAGATGTTATACGGTAACCTGTATCATTACGGCAGCCATAATGCGACACTGTTTCATAGGTAACCCCGCGAGACGCTGCAGAAATGTGGCGCAGGAAGAGAACATTATACACCTACACTGCGAGTATCCTAAGCTAGTCAATCATACGTTCAGAACCATCTCGGGCAGGTACTTCTTCTCCAAAATTCGGGATACAGCTGAAATACGTATAGATGAACTAGCCGAATTTAGTGGCATTTGTGACGGGTTCAACTAGATGGTTTCCTCTGTATTGCGGATATTGTATCACGATGGACCAACCGAATGTTCTAAGTAAATCGATCTAATGGTTTAGACGACTGCCATTCTAAACTAACCTAATCCAAGTTAAGAAAAGCTTATTTTTGAAAAATTTATTCATTTAACGCTCATGATCAAAACCTGAGCTTACAATATTGTCACGCTACTTAATTCTAAAAGAAAATGAACCAAACGCATCAAAACAATTTTATAAAACATTGTACTGACTTTCAATAAAATGTCTTGTAAGGAAATCAATTAACAACATTTTTCATCCAGGATATTTCTAACACCACGACAAAAATCCTCTTTTTTCGAGAACTTGAAAAAAATCGGCCGACTTGTTAGAAGTCCGTAACGCATTTTAAATTGAGTTGCAGTGTAGGTTACTATGCGGCTGACAACCTAAAAAGTTAACGTTCTAAATAATCTAATGATTATTCTTCAGATTGTCAGTCGGAAAGTAACCTGCGCCGCATCTTAGAATTGAACGCGTTCCAGACTTCTACACAAAAAAAAAAATAACGTGCGCCCAGAATGTTAGTAGATTTTTTATTTATTTATTTGTTCTTCTATTTTCAATTACAATTAAAACTCATGGGATTAAGTATTTGAATATCGCAAAATCCTAGAGATTCTAGATCCTAGAGATTATTTTTAGAAGATTATATCTAAAATCCCTAAAAGGAAAAGCGAATTCAATATCTTATTAGGCCTAAAATATTTATCAGAATTCGTGAAAACTTGATCAACCACCTTGCACCTCCTTGGGTAGTTGAATATCGAAAATGCTTGAATTTTTGGTGATTATATTTAAAGCCTTTAGAAGTGAAAGCGAACTCAATAGCTTATTGGACCTAGGAAATATATCGGAATTCGTAAAAACGTACAGAATTACTTTACACCCCCTTAGAAGTTAAATATGGAAAATCTTGAAAACTGATTCCTAGGCGCTTATACAAAGAGTCTGCTGAAGTAACATTATTTTGATACCTCAAGAGAATTACAGATATAACGAAAATCGTGAAAATGTCAATAGATCCTTTTTCATGAATGTTTTTTCTTACTCCACTTTTGTACACAAATGCAAGTCTGAATTTTTTTTTCCTTAAATTGCTTTTGTACCACTTATACACGTACGTACCAAATCTCAACTCTTCTAGTATAAGCCGTTCCTGAGATTCAAAAAACAAACCACATTCCTGTATCTTGTTTCACCTGCCAAAAATATGAGTTTCGTATGGTGGCTATAGACGTCTTGACTTTCTATCAGAAGTAGTTCTCGAGAAATAAAAATCAAAATTTTTTGCTTTCAACCCTTTCCTACTGACATCTCTAAAGAAATTTTTTTTATTTCAGGTCTATAGGACTTTACTGCTGAACAAAAAATTTCAAGACCATATATGTTACAGTTCCTTAAATAAATATATATATATATAAATTTTTAAATATTTTTATACCCCTACTTCCGAGTTTCAAACCCCCCCCCCCGTAATTTCACATTTATCGTTCTCCGCTGATAAACTTATATACAAAAAACAAATTTTGTCTTTCTGACACAATTTGGTTGAACGATTTTGTAGTCTACAGTTTTTCACCCCGAATCCACATATTCTACACCTGCCTCTTCAAAAATGTAGTTTACGTTTCTATTATGCCTACAAACAATTACCAAATTTTAATTCCTAGATATTAACTGTTCAGGCGAAAGGGATTTTGGAATGTCTCGACGTCAGTTTTCGAGCATTTCGGACCCTCTTTTCACTCCCCTCCCCATCAAGTAAATCTACAACTTTTTTGCAAATGGCTCCACTAAAATAACTCTATATTAAATATAAAGTTTCAGCTTCCTAGCATAACTGGTTTCGTCAAAAACGGTCCCACACACCGGCTCTCCAAAGGACACCTCGTAAAGAGATTTACCTAAAAAATTTAAATTAATATCTTAAAGGATTTGTAAACCACAACCCTACAAAGGCGTTTGCGTACGGCGGACAGACGGACATTTATTTTTTTTACAATTTTTGTGGTTAACTAGTATTAGGCCCGCATACTCTCTTTACCCACTCCCAAATTATTAAGTTAGCAAACATGGCGTACATACCAATTCTAACATGCGATTTGAAATTCGCATACTCGATATCACTGTTAAGTTCCCCATATTTTCTAATTCAGCGAAACTGCTGAATATAATTTAAACCTTTGGGTCATGTAATTGATAATTTGCTTAAACTTGTTATTTGTTTTTATTTTGACGAAAGAAATATAGCCCGGACCATCAAAGCCGTACAGCAAATAGACGACCAAATTATTCTGGAAAGGTTAAGTAGATCTGCGAACTCGAAATCGGGATCGCAAAATCGTAACTAAAAGTTAACAAACTGTAAGCGATTTATGCATCGAGTATGCTGTTTCTGACAATTCAGCACTAACAGCACTGCTTAACTAACAAAATGGTATCGAGTATGTGCCCCTTAAAACGTGAAAATATAACATTTAAGGGTAGTAAATTTTATTGATATATCTACGAGTATTACAATACTTCATTATGCTTACTAAAACTCTATCCTCGGAAGCTAATAGTCGCACGAGTTTCTACAAAAAGACAAATTATAGGAAATTTTATGCACTACAAATTTGAATTAATTTATTTCTAAAATATTTATGCGTGATATTCACAAAAAAAAACAGTTTCGGGAAACATTTTTCTTAAGATAGCGCAGAGATCTTCCGTAAGGAAAGGAATGAATAAAAGTTTCAAATAAAAACTTAGCGCAATCACAATAGGCTGCAAGCTAATCGTGTGATAAGCTTGATGAAACACAGAACTACGATTTATATTGTAGTTGGGGATAAAACCGACTCTCGTTTGGTTGCTAATCGAAAGGAAAAAACAATATCTATCTGGAACTTTAAGATAAATCACCGAAAATTTCCTTTTTCAAGGAGCTTGACATGGGGTCTGCAGGAAGGACTATCTGGAATGCCAGCATATTTATTCCTTTACCTGGAATCATTTAAAAATTAATGTGAACAAAATATCAAATTCTATAATATGTTTGAAGAGTACTGAAGATATCTATTGATACTCGTGGACACGTTTTTTAAATACTTTTGTGTGGGAGCTATCCGAAATATATATATCATATTTTCCAAGGTTCCTTGTATGGCAGCTACACCAAAAACTCACTAGATGGTCTTCATACCAATTTCTTTACATGGAACTATTAAAATATAATCATATATTGGGAAAAAATTTCAAGTTTTCACCTCCAAGCATGAAGATATCGGATAGTATTCTTGAACACTTGTTTTCTTATGGATTCGTCGTATGGCAGCGACAAAAGGAGTAGGACAATTTTACCTGTTAGCAAACTTACCCTTCCAAACTCACTTTAACATCCGGATTCCAAATTAAAAACACCCTAAAGGCCCGAACACAATTCTCCTATTCCGTCACGATCCAATCCGTTCCGTTACGTCAAATATCTGTGTTGGCCATAATGCTCCGTTCCGTTCAATTTTTGAAACATCTGAACCAAAAATAACGTATAACTCTTTTTTTTCGTACGAGCCTCGGCTCTATGCGTTACAAACTTTTGTGCTGAATTAAACTTACTCTCAGATTTCATCTAGAGCACATTTTGCAAGCTATGACATTGACTGGGTTAAAAACGGTCCTTGATCGCCTTCGTGTTCAAATTAGGCTTGAGCATTTTAGTTCACCGAAAGGGGCGATCATTTCTAGTTCGTGAACTAGTTCGTTCTTTTAGTTCACTAGTTCGGGGGAGTTCAGCGGCGAACTAGAAAGAACCAAGGAACGAAGTAGTTCGCGAACTTATTGAACTCGTCGTCACTGTAGAAGTAGAAATGGTCGTCTGATAGAATGTGATGAGCTAAAAAAAAGGTCATCCGCGTCCAAGTATATTCTACCACTGACTTTCAAACCGCAATGAATGAATACAAACGGACTAGGAGCGGAACTGACTGCGAACTAGTTCGTTCATTTCTCTTCTGGGAACGCTCTTCTGAACTAGTTCGTTCGCGTACAACACAAGCCTAGTTCAAATGTCGAAGGGAAAGCAGACTTCTGACTGCTGTTTTGGAATTTCTATATAGTAAAAAAAATCCATTGACTTTTACATCTTTTGGATAGTAGGCAAATATGCCTCACCTTTTCAAGTAAAAGTCAATTTGAATGTTATTTTCAATTTTCGGGCAGTAAATTTCAATTTACAATTTCAACTTCGAAAGCAGCAAATTCACAGGATATTTTCTAAAAAAAGTGTATAATTAGCGCTCTACATTCTCTAAAAACTGTGTATAATTAGCACTTTTTAAGATACACTTATTTCTACTTCTAATATTATTTCTTATTTACTTGGGAATCGAATCCGCGATCAATTCTGGTTTTGCTGCGTAGGTTTACGCCAACCGAAGGCATTTCATTTACATTTCAGTAGAAAACCAAATCGAACGAAGCGATCAAATTCGTGGTTTACTTGAAAAAGAACGTAATTATCAATTCATATATAAATATGGTTAATTTTACTCGAAATTTTGCGTAATTTTGTGAGACTTTTCATGTAAATTGTACGGTTTAGTTGAAAAGTACATGTGTAATTTACTAATATGTAGGTTGCTACTTAAGTTTTGAAATATGGCAACACTGAAGTGAATACGTCAAATCTGACGTTGTCGTCGTAAAGTTTCACATTTTTGGTGGTAAACGTACTCAGGACGTGTTGTCATACGAGTGCTAATTGTGTTGTTTACAGATACTTGAAATATTCATCTTGGTCGAAAAATGGAATAAAATCGTGAACATTTTCGTGCGATGATTTTCAATGACTTTCGACGTAGATTAAACCATAGCAGTGTGTCGATCAACTCGCTTCGACTTTTGGTGATGAATCACCATCTCGAGCCACCGAGTTTCGCTGGTTTTCTGAATTCAATCGTGGTCGCACTTCGCTACAGGACGAATTTCATGTAGGTCGTCCAAAATCGGCAGTTGTGCCAGAAAACATCGATGCTATGCGGGAACTGATATTGCAAGATCGTCATGTGATACACCGTGAGATTGAGGTATTCCTGGGTATTAGTTCCACTCGCATACATTCAATATTGCATGAACATTTGGCTGTCAAAAAGATTTGTTCGCGTTGGATACCACATAATTTGACAATCGCTCAAAAAAAAGCTCGTGTCGATTGGTGCAAAGAAATGTTGAAAAAATTCAAAAGTGTGTTGATCTTCATGGAGAATATTTCGAAAAACAATAAAGCCATTTTTGATTATAAATATTTTTATTTGTCTATCTTAAAACTTAAGTAGCAACCTACGTACCTACATACCAGTAAATTCGAGTAAAAGTGCTTGAAAATACTGAAAATTTCATGTAAAAATTGGATTGAAAATTAAATTTTTTTTAAAACAGTGTAGTTAATTGTCAAAATTTTAATGTAGTTAATGTAGCTGAGAAAATTCGGGTTAAACTAAATAGCTAGTTGAAGATATTGGTCATTAATTATCCCCAAAAGTTACGTACTTATACTCTCTCCCTGCCTACCCAACACTGAATCTAGTATCAGCCACTGTCATTGGTTACAATAGTATATTTTTTCCGGTAATACTACAAGCCGTTAATTTAACCGAACTTTCAAACCAATTGGCCAGAGAATGGTTACACGGAATTTATTGACAGCTTCCATAACAGAACTGACGAATATTCCTATTGACATGTCCAACTTCTTGTACGGCCACCACAACACTATAGTCAAAAGGTTGCAAAAACTCGCGCTGATCCATCAAAGTACTGAGCTAGAAACGTGTGACAGATGACAACATGAATTTGTAGCTACATGTTAACTAGAGACTAGAGTCAGTAAACTTTAAATTTAATTCCGATGGATTAGCGCATGCAATTGGTTTGATAATTGCCCTACAAGGTATCGGTGTGATAAAACTGAAATTGGCGATAAAGTTAGCAGTTACGGGTGGCCATCAAATTCAATTTCTTGCTGGTTCTTTGATAAAAGTTAATGCGCTAAAGATTTCATCGGACTTAGCTGGTATCAGGTGACTGGCATCGAAAGGTTCCCCATGAAGTTTAATTTTGTCCACACCTGCCGATATGGGGATATGATCAAAGATTCTCTTCTGATAAGATTAGTGTAATTGGCTTTAGGAAGGCCAGAGGTGCTATTCTGGTAGATTCTTCTCGTCGAAGACTGGGGATAATCATAAAATTTAGTCATCTCGTAAAATGCATACCGAGTAAGTGCTAAAGTATTGGGCAAGTTCCTCTGGGAAGCAACGGTCTAGATGGTGCAAACAGGAATAGCAACAGCGTTTCGATTAAGTACTATGCCATTCGGACTAAAGCCGAATCTGACAATGCGATTGGCGTAAGAAATGCGTCCGAGAAAATTCCGCGGACTGTCCGATCGGGCTCAAAAGTCAACGAACAAAAGAGCGCGGCCATTAATATGCAATCCGATCAAGTTATAAGATGCGTAGCGATACCGTTCGGTTTTCTTTGGATCCTCCGAAATCAGCCCACTGAAAACGAAACAGGTTGACGGACGGACAATCCAAACAGACAGCCCACTACCGGACAAGCGAGACGAGCGAAATTAAATTGCACTTGCTGCGACGTTGGATCTTCTTCAGGACGCTTCAAGATTGAGTTTCACAGGAGAGAATGGTGGCTGATGGTCGCCACGGTGTATTTGCGACCGGGGTGTAATGCCGGACAATTATGACTCTAAATACGACCGGGGTCCGCGTCAGACCGCTTTATCTGTTCGCAGAAATGTTAACGATATCGGCCAGTACTAGCCCGATCGTATTATTGCTGTGTCGTTCCGGTTTTTCGCTGTTGTTGGTAAATAACAACATCGACTTTAATTGACAGCTGTCATCTGTTTTTAATGTTTATAAAAAAAATTTTCCGAGTCACCGCACCGATCGATTTATGAAAAAGACAATCGCAAGTAATTAACTGATTATTATAACCATAACGGTGTTGTTAATCGTGATATTGGAACGAACGGACTTGAGCGATTCCATCCAGTGCCCGTGGCACCATTAAATATTTTACGTCCGCACTAGTAGACGGACACAAGTTTGACATTGACCCATCTCTTCGGGACACCAGGTACACCATAAAAGTGTCAAAAGTTTGATTTTATTTGTCTTGATCGAAATTATTAATTGCGGTTCTATAAATCGACATGGCCTCATTAACATTGGCGACATTTTATAATTATTTTGAACAATCACTTTTTCGGCTGGATGACGGACGATAGAAAAAGTGGCTTTCAAAAATGCAACCCAGAAACGAGTACAAGATCTTATGTAAATTAAACAGCATGGTGCAGGTTCATATATAGCAATAAATTAATAGGAATTTTGAGTGACACCGCCATTAATAATTGGATTTTCAGTGGTTATCGCCCAGGGTCAGGCTTGAATTTAATTCTTTCAAGAATACATGAAATGCCACAAATCTTTCCGACTTAACGTAATATTTATATCAACTTACACCTAAGACACACGGCACACTCTGATTGTCCATTAATCGTTAGTGCCCATTTAGATTCGTATGTCATGTAACCATTTAGCCTAATGACTATAACATGACCCAAATAATAACCATTAGGATTTCGGCTAAATTATCAACTTGCATTAGGGGCATTAGGAAATAATTGCCGAACCGTACTGGAACACATCAATTTGTGTAAACTTTCTGTAATGAATCCGACAAAAAAAAATGTTATAATCAGTTGCAGTAAACGATTGTTTGCTGCCTCCATTTATTTAATTCAATATCTCATTAGGCCTAAGAGATATATCGAAAATCGTCAATCATTTCACACAATCATCTCACACCTCTTAGCACTGGAATATCGTAAAATGCTGAATTTAGTTTTAAGGTGACTGTACATAAAGCCAACAGAAGTAAAAGTGTACTAGATATCTCATTAGACCTAAAAGATTTGTCGGAATTCGTGAAAACTTTAACGACCACCTTACACCATTTTGGTGGTTAAATGACGGAAAAAAGTTTAAATTATATGTGAAGCTCTCGCCTGTAAAAACGAATTTGATATCCCATGAGACTATAGAAATATGTCGGAATTCGTGAAAAGTACATCACTTGGAGGTTGAACATGAAAAAATTAAGAAAATTATTTTAAGGCCCTTATGTAAATAGCCGGCAGAAATAAAATTAATTCGATACCATAACAGACCTAACAGATATGACGAAATTCGTCTTTTCACCGACAAACTTTTTGTCGCACCTCCGTACGCCAATACAGATCTGAATTTGTTTATTGTTAAAATTACTTTTCTGATATATCTACATATACAAACCAAGTTTCAACTGTTTAGCAGTAGCCGTTTACCCCACCCTGTAACTAGTTACCCCAATAAAAATTTGTTTTCTAGTATGCCTCTTGTGATTTGTGAAATATGGACTTTAGAATGTCTCGATCTCAGATTTCGAGCGTTTCAGACATAGCATTGTTTTCTTTCACTCCCACACCCATAGGCTTGCCGTGGCCTGAAATCTGACAGGGACCAGGGGCCAAATGGCTCACAACATACGACTTCTTCCGAAAGGAACATATTCTTCTCATAATTGTTCGTCCTTTTTGTGTTTACAGATTGGGTGTTCGTATAAACAACGACTGATTTTGAAAAAGTTCCTATGAGTCCTCTTTCGAGTAGCTGCCATACAAAAATCCTGTAAAAATGTCTTCACTCAATTTGGGGAACTCACTGTCTTTTAGTTTCGAGTAGCAACCAAAAGAGAGTCCTTAAAATTGGATTCAATGTTCATGATTTAGAGATTCGAGAATTTATCTTGAGTAGTAGCAGCGATGCCAGATTTGAAGATTTTTCTTCAATTTGAAGATTTTTAGCGTTAGCGAATATATGACGATTTTGATGGCTATATAGAAGATTTTTTTGTATTCGTAAGATATTTTCTTCAATTTCGATGACAAAAAAAATTAATTTATAAATTCCTAGCTTATTTTCTATTATTTTCGCAATTCTCACTTAACAGCTTCGTGTTCGTTTATATTTTCTCTTCCATATTAATGTTCAAAGACAGTCAGTACCGGCAATACTGATCTAATTACGTTTCCTTCGATCGCGTTTCATTTGTTCTTTATCGGAACACTAAATTAAAAATAAACAGAGTTTTATCCGGAAAGCTAGTTTTGCTAAAACAAGTGAATCTTTTAATTTGAAAGATTTTTACGAGGTACAACGAACAACTCTTTTGAATTGAAGAACTTTTTTTTAAATTTACAAGACAATTAAAGATCGTCTTATATATTTCAAAAATTCTTCTGAAATTGAAAAGCTTTTTAAATCTTTATTGTAATAATTCGCGTCGCAATTCGTTTGCATTTTCTTCAGTGGCAATACAAACGAAACGATCGGAAGTTTTGAACACCTCCTGAACTATTAAAGTTGTGTAAATTGTGAAAAAAGTATTGTGTATCCCATTTCTTTCTATATTTTCCATTTAAATATTTAATTAAATTTCCGTTCTAACATCGCGAATAAGGTAAGGTAAGATGATTTCTTGCTTTTTGTGCCATAGTGAAAGAAATGAACAAAATAAACGTTCTTTTACTGACATTAAAAAATATTTAACCCACATTGGAAAATATCATAATGGGTTGTATAGGAATGATTTCAAATATCTTAAGTGTAGACCTATGTACAAACGTAGTGTCATAAACGAGTATAATTTATTTTAAATTATTGGTTTTATTATTAAAAATAGTTTTATTATTATTATTCACACTGTGATTTGCAAATTATTTTAATCCTGGCATATATTTTAAAGTGCAATAAAAGATGTTTCCTCTTGACACACAGTTCAGGAGGGGTCTTAAGGATTTTAAGAAACAAGCGCTTAATTTATCAGATTGTAATTTTTTTTGTTTCTACAATTTAAATAGGTATCCAACTGATTTCTTTTGTTATACCATAGATGTCAAAAACTCATTATCATTATCACAATAGGGCAATAAAAATATGAATTTGATCAAATTGCGGTTAATGTTTCTGATCATAGCTTTATATGCAGAAGCGTTTTACAAGCTTTAGATTTCGATGACAAAATATTTTAGATTTTCGATGTTGATAACCCACACGCAGCATCAAATGTGCTGATTTTTATCCAACAGATGTTCTATAACATAATTGTGGAAGGTCAATCTTGCATTCCAAATTTATAAAAATTATTAAAAATAATATTTGCTTATACAACTTGACTGTGGCGAAGTCGAACTATATACGTTACTTGAAGTTACTTGATTTTCCAATTTTAATTTGTTCTTTTTAACTGAAATAAGTACTGGAATATTAATGTACGTTATTAGTTATGATTACTATTTATATCATAATATACGAGTATATATATATATAAGCATATAACCGAATGTTTTCTGATTACAATACCATGAAAGTAATAATTTGAAGTAAATAATATATTGGTAAGACTTTAGTAACAAAAAATTGTTCAAATTGTTGTATATACTAAAAAATCCAAATATACGAATCCAATATCGTAGGTATGTATTTCATAAAAAACTCGCTTTATGAAAAAACCAATTCTACTTAACAATAATATGTTTATTCTTGGATCTCATAAAATCAAAAAATATCTGATGCAAATTTCGTTATGTTTAAAACAAATTTCTACTTTAATTTGTAAAATAGAAAACATCTTCTAAAGTTCCCGTGAAATTCAAAAATATTCACAAAAAAAGCTTTTTACATTCAAAAACAAATCTTCTTTAGATTATAAACTTGAAGAAAATCTTGTTACAATTTCGTAAAACTCCAAAATATTTCATGAGAATCTCGTTGTTTCAAAAACAATTTCCAATTTATTTTGCTAAATTGAAAAAATTTTGTAAAGCTTTCGTCAGATCGAAAGAACAATGATTGTAAAATTTAAAGATGTTTTGTTATTTTCAAAAGTCAGTTGAGATTTGGTTCGATAATTTTAAGAGATTCTTTGATATTGTTAAAAAACTTTTAACAAAAAAAAATTGACAAGTAAAGTGTTTACGGTAGGATAGGAAGGAATTATTTTTCTGGAAGGGGCCAGAATTATTTTTCTGGAAGGGTCCAATGGTCACGGCGTGCCTATGCCCACAACTTTTCACCTATATTTACATTTTTGTTAAAGCGCTCTGCGTTTATAACTCTATACCAATTTTAAATGGTTTTTGAGTTATTGAAACCAACATTTTTCATCTCAGATGCTCCTCCGATCTTTCCACTTGTACCAGAAACCCTAAAAAGTAATCATTTAAAGGGGTTCACCCAACCTACTACTTGTGAGCTACAAGCTTTCAAACGCCTTCGTGTACAGCGTATATGGGGTACTGACGGACTTTTTTTCGGTTCTACTAGTCCAAACCGTGAAAATACAAAATGTTAGTAAAACAATAGATAAGATTTTTTTTGCCCATATGATCTTTACCGAACTAACAATTAATTTGCAGGATTCACTCCCCACGTACTGATTCATAGAACTGTTTGAAGGGTCCTCTGGTAAACCCGGAAAGTGTTTGCCCATTAGCCACTTTAAAGTCTGGCTGTTAGAATCCGTGCAACCTCGAGTTCCGTAGATAGCTCGGTATGATTGGGTCCTTGGATAAAATTCTTATTAGCCTATCTACTTCGCTCGTCTTACTGATTGATTCACAGAAACTGATTGATTCACAGACTCTCGCTTGGTTCGTCTGATTGTCCTCTTAAAATCACTGAGACTATTTTTATACGCCGTTCAGACCTGGGCCGGGTTGAACAATCAGAGATGGTTCTGTACAGCCTAACATCGGTATCCTACCAGTGCGTATATGTCTTCCTTCTTAGAGGGGCAAGACCGATTAAACGCGTCGTTGAACTTGCGAGTCAGCAGGCCGACTTCCTTGTTAAACTATAACTCAGATACTACTTTTACTGGCAAGCAGTTCTGCCACATTATTACATACCTGTCTGGCAAATTAGGTCCAACCTTTCTTGCGCGGATTCCTAAACGGTTTCTTGGGAGGGGCTTCGTCCATCACATCGAACCGAATCAGACAATGATCTAAAGCGATGCGCGATATTATATACTTTGATATTGTCAGACTTGGTGAAAAGTGTGACATCCTGCACTTCTTTCCTGACTCTAGTCACGATGCTTGACTACTCGCCCATGTTGCAGATTAGTAGAGTGAAATTAATAAATTAAAAAAAGCATTTAAAAGGAACCTGAAAAAAACGAATTGTTACGAGTAAGCCCGGGTCTACACTCCCAGTGTACTAGGTCTAGAAAACATTGCTTCGGCGATGTCCTGGGTTCAATTCTCACTCAACACATAATTTATTTATAAGTTGTTATTAGCAGCATTATAAAAAATTATTAACACCTACTAGTAGACTGCCGTACCCGGCCCAATTCTGACCAGTCCAATTCTGACCAGTCCAATTCTGACCAGTCCAATTCTGACCAGTCCAATTCTGACCTGCCCATTCGTAAGCTGAATGTATTGTACGCTACTGTGTTTTAAAGGCTAACATTCTAAGTCCAGTTCGGAATGCTTAAATAAAATGATTTCGTTATAAAGAAACTTCGTAGTAGAGAAGATCGGCTGAATTCATTTCTGCTCACTCGCAAGCATGTGTCTTGAGTATGGAATTCTGCCATGATATCTCCTCTGTTACATGCACAGTTGTTGCTGTTATTTACAACTAGATTTATGTAATTGTTCAGTAATTTCATTGAAACGTTACGCTTATAAATTCATCATGAAATAAACCGTATATGCTCATATCTAAAATTATTATTTTTCCTAAATAATTATTTTTGAAATTTATACCCCCAGGGTACCCTCGTGCTCACAAAGTACTGCAATTAGCAGCTGGACTAACCATTGTTAAGAACCAAGTTCGATAATTGAACTGTTCGAATGTTGAGCAATTTTTCAAAAAAAGCACAAAATCGCAATCGCCAATCTTCCTCACAATCACAGCATAAAGCCGCAAACGCCTCCATTAAGTGGCGTTTACCAAGCAATAGACCACGATCGAAGTTGTGTAGTCAAGACCACACCCTGGCAACTCCAGCGTTAGTTAACAATAATACGCAAATTAATTGAACCACTTTGTTGCCTTCTTTTTTATTTAATACGCTCAAGACATGGCACAACAAAGTTCGACCTTAATAAATCAATTGATCATGACGTGAGTTCGGCTGGAGGACTGTCTTTGTACTTGGTAAATAACGAGTATCGCTGGCAGTAATAGTTTTTCATGATTGAATGGAACCATTGGCGTTGGCCGGATAGTGCAGGTGTCATAATGGAATTCTTACAGGTCTGTAAAACGTGTGCCTCAAACGACACCTTACCTGCATTTGTTCAGAAAAAGTTGTTCCAGTTCATAAACAATAATTAGACGCTCATATCATACCGGTAAATATCTTTGGCAATAGTATAACAAGGTGTAGGGGTTTGAAGCTGGATGATGCAACAAGGTGCTATTAAGAAATACACACAAAACGTATGTTGCAGCAAGAAGGATTCGGCCAAGTAGGCTAACTGGATGCGAAATCGTGCGGAGAAATTTTATTCGTGGTCGAGAATTAATTACCAAATTTAATAAGATGTCCATGAAATCGGAAATGAACGTCTCCAAGGTCTGCGAATCGATGAAGACAAAAAAATTCGCAAAAGCAAAAGACGAACGTGTGTGAATTTCCAATCATGCACTTAATATAGTTTCAGATCGGAAAAGGCCATGCAGAATGCTTAAAGGCATAAAAACTGTCAAGTACAAGACAAACCAACGAGTGCCATTGAATAGAAGCACTGAATACCGCAATTCAGACAGTAGCCCAAGAAGCCCAAGAAGGCACGTTACGTTTTATAACCATATTGGCCGTACAGAATCTCACCACGAACAAGCCCAGTTGTAATCATCGAAGATTTGTCCAAACAAAAACCAACGAAGAAATAAAGAAATCACTACGTCCGCGTACCTTTATGGATACAACGAAAAAAAACAAACAGTCAAACAGAACTGTCGCGATCCAGACAAGGAAAAGCTTCACAACTGCAGCAATTGCACAGATGTCAACCATTTTGAATTTTTCTGAATCAATTTTGACGAATGTGGACAAGAAAAACCAAAACCGTCAAATCGAAAAGGAACGTCTCTCCAGAGACCTACTCAAGGAAAATAATTAAAATAATTCGTAACACGACGATTTTCCGCTAGTTGACATGATTTTTCGGCTCTCGTTTCCACACCTCACTTTCCGTAAGGTAGCACAAAGATGCTCACTTAGGAAACCCCATATATATGAAATGTAAGAACTTTGACCAGTGCCAAAATTTAGTCCATCCCAAAAAAGTAACAACCAAAAAGTCTATCTCTAACTATCTTTAACTGAAGATTGTCGGTTGAGATACGTTAGAGATAGTTTGGACATTCGATATGTCAAGATTTAAAAGAGAACACAAGAACTTACTGTCATAACTGATTTATCAAGCTGTGGCCTCGGACATCATCTCTCCAAGGAATTTAGCGTAACAGACATGTGCCACGGATTGCCATACGGTATAACTTCAAAGATAGCTAATTAAATCTTAGTCGTGACTAAAAGCTCTGATTGTGGTCAAGAGTCAAACTGTCTATGGCATATATGTGAAATGTAACGGTTGTAAAATTATTAATTATGTACATACATTTCGGGCTTGATCTTTTGAAGAGTGCGCGCATCGGCTTTATTGTTGCATTGGTAATCGAAGTTGGCAACTTTGTAATTGTTTCGAAAGTCTTCTTAATCAGATTGCCTGCATGTCTGAAAGAAAATGAAAATTCCTTAACATACCTACTCGTTGTTGTTCATAGGTGAAACAATTTAGTATTTCCTTTATAATACTTTAATTTTTGAAAAATTATCTAACAGAATATTTTCTTTTTTTTCAGGTATGTACACTGAGTGGTTGTATTTTAAAATAAGGTCGTACTTTGGAGTAACTTGTTATAGTTGCTGCAAAGAAGGAAAAAGCAAGTATAAAAAAACATTTTGCTTTATTTTATTATATTAAAAGAACAAAACAGAGATCTATAACAACAACTACGACAATAATCTACGCCTCCTGCAAATTTTAGTATCTGATTTTTTTTCGTTTTTCACTGCAAAACAGATTTTAGTTTATTTAAGTTGCTGAGCTAATTCTTTACACAAAACATGTAGAAGACGAAACTATTACAATGCGACTACAGTCAAAAGAAATTTTATGAAACCAACAGGTAGACCTACTACAAAACTTTCGGCACCAACTGCACTGTTAGTGGAGAGTATGCACCTGTATTCAACCAATTCGACAAATTATACATACCTACCTTTTATAAAACTGAACAAAAAATGCAATTTTCAAATCTACCTATTATGCAATTCAGGTTCAAAACTGGCTCGACGGACCAAAAAATGTTCAATTCATTTCCAAAAAAATATACTGTAAATTTTTCTTTGAGAATTTAATGGTTAAAATGAATCTCATTCAATCATTCCAAAGGTTAAGGATTATAAAGAAGGAAATTTAATTCAGATGTAAACAGTGATTGTATAGTGCCAGTGAAATCAATTCCCATTACAATTGAGAAACTAAATTATTCGAAAAAGTTTGAGGAAATTTCATGACATTACAGTACCCATGTTGTGTTTTATGAACTTTTGGTATTATCAAGACTGGTATCTACAATTAAAATAGACAATAGTATTGAAAGACAAATTTTCAACCGCTGATGAATTGCGATTTCTCTAATTTTAAATTATTGAAAAGGCGTAAAGAATAACTTTTTCAAAACTTTGATGGATAAAAGCAGCAATGAAATAATCGCGTTTTTAAATTTGTTTTTAAGTAATTAGCATTAAATCAAGGAAAATTTGTTGCTCTGCTTCTCTCGCATTTGCAGTGTTTGAATTATAAACGGTATTCTATTCAAAAATATGGTTTTATGGTAAACACCCAGGAAGGACGATTTTAAAGTGATCGATAACGCAGTTTCCGAGCGTTTTAAGCGATCGCTTATGTTAATCAAATGTGAACCGAATAGCTAAAGTGAAAATATTTATCATTGGCGTGTATCTACGAAAAGGTGGAACTTTATTGTTTTTCTGGACAAAGTCCGAGAAGCGGTTAAAGCTGACGTGGAATAAAAGTGCCCAGGCTACTGACATCCTTAAAACAACAATCACAATTCTGTGTCATAGTGCAGGACGAAGTTAGTGTCGAAATATAGCACTAGTTGTTTCGAGACTACGAGGTTATTTGGAATATTGTTACTAGAGTAACTCCTTGCTAGATCAACATTCACCAGTGGTTCTATTCACCAATAAAAATCCCGTGGAAGTATAATAGAAAGCTCTTCAATATGTAGTCACACCTGGAACACATGGTGAAATTTGGGAAAACATGTACAACCCCCTTACACCCACTTAGGGGATGAATTTAAGAATTGGATTCTTAAGCGAGTATACAAAAAGCCCGCAGAAGTAAACACCATTTCTATGTCTAAAGAAACCTAGGACTTATGTTGGACTTCATGGACAAGTACATAACCCCTTTTTAGCACTTCCGATGTTGGATATTAAAAAATGCTGAACCCAGTTTCCAGTCCACGAATGTAAATATCAATTATATTTAGCTGATCTTTGAAATTTGTAGCCTTTGTAATACTTCATTACATTTGGAAAATATATCGGAATTCGTGAATACTTATACAACACCCTTAATTTATTTTTGTAATTGCAGAAAAAAATGTGAAAATAAAAATCCTTTCGATACAAAATGTCTATGCTTTTATCTAAGCAACTAGTGGAAGTGAAATCAATTCGATATCTCAGAAAGCCTAAGAGATATCACGAAATTCGTAAAAATATATGAACCCTCTTTTTCCAACCATTTTTTCCCCACCTTCGAATGCTAAATTACAAATATACATGCACTTAAGATGTTTTTGTCTAACACAACCTGGTTCTGCATTAGAAATAAACACCCTGCACCCCAGTACAGTGCAACCACTAGTTAAAATTGTATTTTTAGAATATCATATCCATATATAATGTTTAGAGGCTTTTGAGATAAAAAAAACAAAAGCCAACTCTATTCCAACCTTCATATTTTGTTGAAGAGGTTGGGGTACATTGCGTCCTTTTCTTGTATGAATTTCGAGATCTTATCTCAAAAGGTACTGTAGATAGATCTTCTATCTTCTTCAAAAAATGTTGTCCCGATTCTTATTTCTGTACATTGGCAACCCTCCCCACCACCCGATCCGTATATTCACCCTCCCCATCCGTATATTCAGCATGAACAGCTTGCACAGCTCCATATAGAAACGAAATTTCATTATAATCATCGAGTTTCAACTTTGTGACATGAACTGTTCGGGAGACATGGTTTTTGGAATGTTTCGATTCTAGTTTTTGATATTTTCGGAAGAATTGTTTTTCCCCACACCAAGTCGATAGAAATGACTCCGCTCTTGTGGATCTACCTAAATTCCAAGTTTCAACTTCCTAGCGTAAACGGGTTCTGAGATATAAATAAAAACCAAAATGTTTCATCTAAAAATTTTTATTCCCTTTTATTTATGTAAAAAATGGGATTGTTGACTCAAAGTCCTTTCTTCGTATTATTAAATCTCTTATTATCAACTTTAATTTGAAGGTAAGGTTATCGCGCCAGCAAAACTACTTTAACAATTATTTACATTTAACTAAAAACATTTTTTCACTTCAATAATTCTTTTCTTTAAGTATATGTCTTAACACTTTAATTGTTTTATTACCTACAAAGTGTCAAATCAATAAATCGTTAATTTCACTGCACAACATTTTACTTCATTATTTTTTAATAATAAAGTATTTTTATTTGCATATCAGTTGAAAGCAATAGAATCACCAAATTCGAAAAGGGCTCAAAGGGCTCAGAGGACACAAAAAAAAATTAATTTTTGCCAAACTGGTTGGAATTATCAAATTCCAACCAGTTTGGCAAAAAGTGTAAATTTTTTTTAAAGTGCTAACCATTGGTGTACATCATAACATACTGAAAGGTTTTTTTTAAATATATGCAAGAGTGCCAAAAAACAGCTGCACGTTGGAAAACAAATATGAGTCTCTTACGCTCATGGCACATGCATCCATTCCATACGTGAAGATAAAAAATCTGCCAACAGTCTGGGCGCAACTTTATTATTGTTTGGGTGGAAGTCCGAAACGTGTTTAATACTGAGATGCGGTCACTATGCGACTGATAACCTAAAAAATAACGTTCCAAATGGCCTCCTGTTTATTCTTTAGGTTATCAATCGAATAGTGACCTACACCGCATTGCTCCAGCTCTGTACATCAATACAATTTTGAACTATTTTTTTGCTTTAATTACTCCTGTAGTACTTCTACATATACATACTAAGTTTCAACTTTCTAGCATACGCTGTTTCTGAGATATGAAAAACCACCCCCACCCTCATACCTTGCTACCCCTATCAAAAATTTTATATTTCTAGGATACCTCTTCAGTGACTCTATATACTCGTCGATTTTTAGCCTTCTATGCTTTGCGGTTTTCAAGAAATAAAAATCAGAATTCATTTCGTTTCACCCCTTCCCACTGCCACCCCACTCGCCAGCACCTGCTAGAAGTCTACTGGGCCTAACTCCTGTAAAACTTCTAAGATCATATCTGGTACGGTTTTTGAGATATAAAAATTAAATTTTTTATAAAATGGTTATCCCCCCACTTTCGTACTCCACCTCCCTTCTCAAAATTTTTACATTCATTAGACTCTACTTGTGATCTTACATACAGAAACCAAATTCCATCTTCCTGGTACAATTGGTTCGGAAGATATTGTAATCTAAAGTTTTTCACCCCCACTCCTACACTCCACTTCCCTTCTTAAAAATTTTAGCTCTTGTCTACTCTCCTAGTATCCCTTAAGATAACTACAAAGTTTCACTCTTTCGAGATCAACGGTTCAGGAGATATGGATTCTAGAATGCTTCAATCCCAGCTTTCGAACGTTTCGGACACATTGTTTTCCCCCCACCTCCCACATCCCTCAACCCTTATCACCATTTTTTCTTACAAATAGGTCCACTATCATAGTACTACAAAAGTTCGAAATTTCAGACTCCTACCATAAGCAGTTCCTGAGATCTAGAAACCAAAATTTTTCGTCTTAAACGCGCCCCGCTCCTCACCCCTTACACCCCCACCCATCAAAAAGATATCAATCGTAGGGGTTCACCCAATCTACCCATCATAAAAATTTGAATTTAATATCTCAACCGGTTTGTGAGCTATGCGCCTTCAAACGGTTTTGCGTACGGCGTCTACGGCGGACAGACGGACATTTTTTTTTTTGCTTTTTTGGGGTCTACTAGTCCTAAAACGTGAAAATACAAAATTTCAGGGTAGTAAATTTTTTTTAAATTTCAGGTCGATCACAATACTTTATTATTAAAAAATAATAAAGTAAAAACGACGAAAAAGATCACACTCAACGAATTTGGTGTTTCAATTTCACTTGTTAAAAGTTAAGGTTTTTAATCACTGCAAAAATTGCATTGTTATTTAAATTTGTGTACCTAAAGAAAATTAAAATTGAGACGGTAAGGAAGACTGCTTAAAATAAAAAATAATAAAGTAAAATCATTTAATCCAGTTTAACTACCAGGATTTTTTGAAAATTTTTAATAGTCCAAATAGTTCCTTCAATGATCAAAATTTCTTCATTACTGGTTCAGACATTGATATTAATTGAAGAAACGGCAAAATTGCTTGAAAACGGCAGATCTTGGAAGCGGGTCTTTTACTCAGTTTTACGAGCCCTACGAGCCTACGACATATAGTCACCTACTGACTTAATAACAATAATTACGTGAAACTAGTCATATTTATAAAGAGAAAAGGTTCCAAACTTATATTTGAGTCTCGAAGACCCGAGCATAGACAACATCACCCAATGTCATCCAGCAATACAATGATTGAATTTTGACATTCTCGCGTATTTATAAAATGGATATCGGAATAGAGTGCCGAAACGAAAGTACATGGTGGGACAATTAAATACGTTAATCACTGGGAAAACGACAAAAAAATCTGTTGCCTTCAGACAGATATTTTGAAAAATAGTGGCTGAAATGAATATTTGACGCTGTTTTGGGAAAACGGTAGTTTTCGCAAGTTTCAGCCGCCAAGGTGTAAATATCTTAGCTTTTTATGGCTGCAATGCGAAAAGAATGTTTCCATGCGTGTAATCGAAGTATGCTTTCATTATTAACATGTTCTTGAAGTCGTTTGAGAATAGCCTTTTCCGCTACTTTGGCAAGTGCAGACTGCAACTAGGTCCTTGGAGTTGCTTTAAGATCTTGTTAATATAACATTAACCATCAGTTACCACCATTTCTACTGCAATATAAATTTTATGCACGCTCTCTTCGCGACGAATCTCATATCTGCATTTCGAATTGTACAATGTTCCGATCTTTAAAGCACGTATAAATAAACAATTATTGAAATCCACTGTATGCCTCGTCTTTCTTCGCAATCAATAACGATATCAAGATATAGTTATAAGTGAACTTCCTGGTTCATAAAATTTAAATATAGCCTCGATCATTAACTAATTTGAATAGTATCGGTGCAGATCACAGAATTCTCGAAGCGTACACGCATTTACAATCCGCAACTCTAACCCTGGGTTAAAATTAAAACCGTACTAATCACGGAGATCCGCTAATCACACCATTAAGATAGTAAAACCATAAAAATGGTCGTGTAATCTCAAGTGCTACAGACCTTCTGGAAGACTTACCTTTCGGATACCGAGCTCGGCGGCATCCAGAATCAAGCACAGTTCCAGAAGGAACTGCATAGCTAGCGAATGGATGTTAGATCTGCTAGCGGTAGGCTAGCACATCAATTGCCATTGCACACGTACTTTAAAGTCAGTATACGATGCCAAAGGAATTCAGAAGACGTTTCATTTGGCTTGGATCTTCCCATTTGCACTACATCCGTACGTTTCCGTAAGACGACTCCGGACAGTCCGACGAAAAAAAAGGTAATTGAAAATTATGAGGTTCACTCCGGGGAGGAATAGAGCCAGATGTACGGCCAACTTGTAGAAATACCGAGGCTCGAGTCGATTCGCAACCGTTCTAAGTCCAAGTCTTAATGAACTCGTCTGCATTGCAAACAAATGACAAAACTATGTTCGACGGCAATGAGCCTATACACGAACTGAAAAACCACTGCCAGGTGAACTGTCCCACTGAATTATCGCCGAGGTAGATTTAGACATCCAATTCGCATTAATAAGACCTCGAATGTATCTAGTGACTGTATACTACGGAATTGCTCTTGATTAAAATCTAGTTTTAATGGTTCCTCTTTTTTCTGATTTGAATTGTAATTAAATGGCCGATAATTCCATTAGAATTATTGCTAATTTAATACAAATCTGGGCACAATTTTATAATTATGAAGGTGCATATTTATGATGCAACTACAGTAGGAGCAGAAGTGTATTTTTAGTAGGCTTGCGCGTTTTAGTTCACCATTGGGAGCGCTCAGTTTAGAATACCGCTCGCTCGCGAACTAGTTCACTCTTTTAGTTCGTTAATTCGCGGGTTGTTGGAAGTTGGATTGGAGTGGACTCGGAAATCTTTGCTCACAGCTCAGTGATAATTAATAGAGTTGCGTGGTTCGGGAACGAGCTGGTTCAGAAGAACGATGCTTTAAGTGGAATGAGTTGACAAAAACTCGTAGTTCGGTCTAATACCAAGAAACTGCTCTCGTGGCAACTAACCAGCAGGTAAAGTTTCAGGTACTATAGTCGAGTAAGAGATCTAGGCAAACTATCCTTTTGAGAACATGCAAAATAAAATGAATTTAAGTTGGCTGCTTTTCAGGTTAAGAGGATTGGAAGCAGTGAAAATCAGGATGCAATGAAAATTCTTGCGATTGTGCCTTTCTCTAAATATGCGTTTCATCCCTTAGCGTAACAAGCCCAACCGTACATGAATGAAATGGTAGTGCAACCCATATACACCAACCCATATCACGGACTAACTCGTCAGCAACCGCTCGACAAACTTCAACCAATTTTGGTGTTCTGTGGGATCAAATTTGATTTATTTTAATTTTATTTACTTTTTTCTTAATTTATTATATTTTCCATAGACCAAATTCACTCTAAATTATTTCCCGCAATTTCAAATGATACCTTCGTTTTCCTCCGGGGTGCTGTTCGCGGTTCACATTAAAAGACAGATGAATTTAATTTTGAAAATGAGAACTTTTAAATGAATTTTACTTAATTAATTTTTAATAATAAAGTATTATGATCGACCTGCAAAAAACCTAGCTGTTAAATTGTTTTGTATTTTCACGTTTTAAAGTATTAAATCCCAGAAAAGGAAAAAAAGTCCATCTGTCCGCCGTATACACCGTATGTAAACGTATTTCAACCGTCTTAACTTAAGAACCCCAAAAAAACGAGCTTCAGAAACTTCACAATAGGTGGAGGGGTTGATCCCCTATTGTGGCAAATTTTTGCGGCTGGGGTGAAATTGGCTATCTTTAGGTATACCAATTTTGTATCTCCGGGACCACTGCCGGAAGGAATGTGAAATTTTGTTGACATAAAATGGTATGCAAAGATATCTTCCGAAAAAAAATTTGACGTAGGTTAGTGGCGGTCGGAATTGGAGGAAGGCTTTACAAAATGTTTCAGTTGTAATCTCCGGGTTTGCTCATAGCAAAATATTAAAACTTATAACATTTGTGAATATATACTTTAAGAGGAAAGGGAAGTGAGGTCACGTAAATGAGGAAAGCTAGCTTTTTTTTCAATTTTCTTCAGAGACGATAGCATTGTAAATTCTAGTAATGGACATCTTACCTCGTAAGAAGGCAATGCATCCGAACAATTTAATCTACTAGTGCAAATTTTGTAAACCTTCTTTGAGTAGTATAGATTAAGTAGAGCGGATAAAACACAACGCTACGCTAATATCGAACGAGCTAAAGAGTTAAAAAAGGAAGCTAATACATCTTTAAATTTCTTGAAACTCAGTTTAAAAAATACCAACATAGAGTTCAATAAGTAGTAGTCAATATGAGAGATAAATCTCAATTTTAAATTAAAAACGAATCCAAGACCTTTCACCTTACTGTCATGCGATAAAGAATTAAGCTTTAATGGAACCAAATTAGGTTTAAAATTATTCAAATAAATAAATAAATTAAGTTATCTTAGTGAAAATTGTGATGTTTTCTGCATACTTGAACCACGAGCAATCCGTCAAACTGGACTGCGCTTCGTTAATGAAAAGAACAAAAATCAAAGGTCCTAAATGGCTACCTTGAGGCACTCTCAATGTTACATTTAACAACGTAGAACTTACGCCTTTGATTTCACTAGTTGCTTCATATCAGAGGTCAGGAGGATATCCACTGTAGAAAAACCCAAATATGACAATTTTAATATATCAGAAACGGCTTATGCTAAAAATTTGAAATTTGGAAGTTTTAAGTAACTCTAAAGAATTGCAATATTTTCGGATAAAAAAAAGGAGGTTTTGAAAATTAATTGGTGATAGATAAACGCAATATTTCGGGCACTATGTCCTATATTTTTGAACCTTTTTCACTTATTTCCCCTCAAGTTGTACTCTTGGTAGATTATGTTCATGCCTAGTAGTAGTAGTTATTTTTTGAGATGAATCTCTTCAATGGGAGTCAGTAAGGATGAATCTTTTGAAGTAAAAATTTGGAATTTTTACATCACAGAAACGATCTCTCCAAGAGCGACAAAAAATATGTTTAGATAAGTTTGGCGCGATATGTAAAAAATATTTCTAACCATCTGGGCGCCACTTTGCTATTTTGATTGAAAGTCCAAGACTCGTTTTCTTCAGCTATTTTTTAAAACCCAAATTCACTTGTTCGATATTCCGGGCGTTTGATAACTGAAGGATACGTTTATCTCAGAAGTTAAGAAGTATTTTTTTTTATTCAGTGTACCAAAAACCTAAGATCTCTTTTTTCCAATTTTTATTGAAAAAAGTTGCATTTCTTCACTAGGAACAAGAAATTTAATTGTGTTTTCACATGCTTTGAACAAAGTTGTGGGAATCGATTCCAGCTCTCATCTCAATTTCATTATTTTTTTTATTGGCTTAGAACCCGGAAAAAATCCTATTCACCATCTTCTACATATTTTTATTTGTCTATAGAGCCTTACCATCTTTGATTAGTCTTCCTCAAGTGTAGTATTTTAAACTAGAGATCGGCAAAGCAGTTCCTTTTAGTGAAGAAGTTCACTCCGAGTCACTCACTTGAAGGAACGAGTTCAGTGAACTAGTTCGAGTGTTCCGGGATTCTGATAAACTAAAAAAAAGGTCGTCGTTCTTCCTCACGTGTCAAACGGAACTGCAGTTCAACGAAAGGAGTGACGTCCATCAGTCACATTTTATGACCTACAAAAAAAAGGGTTCTCCCGCCCTCGTTCTTCATGTTTTTCACACGTGTCCAACGGAACTAGTCACTTCAATTGAAGTGTTCACTAAAATGGAACTCTTTGCTTCTTCGTTCCGAACTCACTACCACTAGTCACTTCAATTGAAGTGTTCACTAAAATGGAACTCTTGGCTCTTTCGTTCCGGAATCACTACCTCTAGTCAGTTTAAACTATTTCGTAGCGTAGAAACAGCACAACTGCACCGTTTTCATATATCTTTTTTTGCTCCAACTGACAGAAATTGCACTAGAGAATGTCCGCTAAAATTTCAACATATTTTTGAACGGCTATTAAAATATATGACATAATTCGATGGAAACAGCATTTGTTCAGCAAAATTTCAATTCAAATTTGTCAATTCACGGGCAATAGCTCTGACAGACGTTCAATGTTTCAACTTTCTACTATAAGCTTAAGAAATAGAATCTAGATGTTTTTCTGCTCTTAGCCCACACTATCGTCCATCACGTACAGCTCGATGTAGAGTGTAGTACAAAACATAAATCAAAATCGAGAAAAACGTGTAGATCTTCGATGGTTTACTTCTTTTTCTGCACACAGACGACCTCTTTAAAAACGTGTGAATCCTTAAATGCATAACATTCTGCCATTTTGGATTACTTTTAAAAAAGTTCCCAAGATTCTAATCAACATTTCATACAAACCTTAATTCATAAAAACATGGAAAGCTGACCTTTTACTTCTTATTTGCAGAAATGGTGAGAAGGAGTAGCTTGTAGCACTGAGTTTTACAAGTCATATTCACTCAATTTATTAATAAACTCAACCTCTAGTGTTATTCATTTCTGAGACAAAAAATTTAAAAAAAAACTTCAAATGAACTCCCTTCAGGTCCTACCGTACAAGAAGTTCAGCACCAATAGAAGTACATTCAGTTCACTTGTTACAAAATTTTTAATATCAATTTGTCATGCCTTTTAAGCTTTGATGGGGCGTCAAAGATGTTTTTATATGGCGGACTTAGTGGTCATGATTTCGAATCCCAGCTAGCCATGGACTTATCACCCCTGTTCTAAGTAAACAATGAGATATTTAAAGCGGCCCAGAAGGGAACAGGACTTAAGATACGACGAACTCCCGGATAAAATTCAGTGTCACACTTTTTGGAGCCACTACTTCCAAAACGTGATAATTATTAAATTCATAGAACGTTGTTTCATGTGTCCATTACAAAGTTTTACCATGCGTTTTTTTTCAACTTCTTGATTTTTTTGTTTTTAAAATAACACCTTGATCACAATACCTAGAAATTATAACACTGCCTTCATACAAAAATCTGGACAGTTTTCCTGTAGTGTAGTTACAATGATGTAGTTACCAAGTTCCAACTTTGTAGCTTAAGCTATATTCCGAAAATAATTTTAACCTTACCAATTTTTGAAGGTTAAAGCACGCTCTAAAATGATCAAATTTGCACCCACATTATTAAATTTGGAATAGAAAAATAAATTAGTCTCATATCGAAAAGGCTGATTAGCATAACTTAAACGGAACAATACGCAATGGTATCGTGAAGAAGCAGATTTCTATTACGAAATACCATCGAAGCAAACAATCTCAAGCATAAATAATTAATTGCACCATGAAAAGTCTCACCGTAACAATAGACATATCGAAAATTAAATCCGCATCACCAACTCTTCGATAAATCGTTATGGTTAAGCGTTAAGCGTTACGATAAAGATTACTAGTAAATCGGTTTAGGTTTAAGTGGCCTATGAAGAAAAAACAACATCATGATTCACACATAAAAAAAATCTATTAGCTTATTGAGAAGGAGACTAAAATCATTTGTGATTGATTTCTAATGAGGTATAAAATACAAATGACATTCAAATGATGCAAGATGAGCTGTTGCACTTTAATGTATTTTCGATAGACCTGAAGGTGACTTGGAAAAGTAAAAAAAACAGCGTCTGGCGATCTTGACCAATTGCAAGGAATCAAGCTTACAAAAACTCTTTCTAGAAGGAAGCTATTGTGGTATTTTCGGCTCTTCCAGGTTCGCTCTGCAAACCATAGATGACCTTTAGCGGAAACTAGACTAAATTAAGATGAATAGTTTAGAGATTTCAAAAAGAAGGGCTGAGACCTTAGGGTATCTTCTACCAGCCTCTAGAAGGAAGTTCAGGGATACCAAAAATGGAGATATGTCCAAACGATACCATCTATCTCGGAGTACAGTCCTTAGAAAGGTTTGGTTACAACCATCCAATACAGAAGCAGCAATTAACCAAGTGAGATAAGCACACATGATCTGTAAATCATGATTGTATTATCAGCTTAGCGCATCGGCATTCCACCGGTATTTAAGCTGAATTATTTTCCTGTCACAAAACTGTTACTTTGAGATCTTCAGCGGATCAAACAAGTGGCTAAATTCTGTTAAACTTAATTCATTCAGTACCAAACACAGATACGAATTAAGTACTGCATGGATACCGCATTAAATTGAGGTTGGTGTTTTGGCTTAGCTTGCCTAGTATTACGGTAGCTGATGAAGTTAAAGAGATAATAGACGTAAACATTTTTTAGTAGACAAAAAAAAACTAAACTTAAATTTTTCTATTGTAGCTATGACAAATGATATATTCTAGTTTATTTTCATACAAGTTTGCATGAAATTTGCCAAAACGTAGTGAAAACATATATGACTATATTTCTTGTTTGATTTGGACGTCTTAATTATGAAGTAAAAAGTTGATAATTTGGCTCTAGCTTTTGCTAGATTATTGTGATAGCAATGCGTTTGCGTGACGTAGTCATAGACATATAAGTGGACCGAGCTTACTAGTGAAAGAGGTCCTATATAGTACCTATAGACCGCCTGAATCGAATTTAGACAAGAATCGAAATACACACTTGATTTGACTTTCTGTAATAGTTTTTTGATATTGGTTACTTTTCTTCACTAACTATAATGTTTTTTCAGTAGGCTTATAAACTTACACCTACCGGAACTTAAACATCATTTTAAAGAATAGAATCTACTACCGAAGCTATCAATCGCTGTACATTTTGTTAGGAAATAATGGGTTTTCAATGTCTACAATAGGTGCATTCATAGGCGCCCATACAACATTTCGTAGGGAGGGGCAGAACTATGGTTTATAATAGCAGTTTGCAATTTCGGGAGCTACATCTTGTGACGAATAGAATGAATGTGGATTTCACTCAGTTAAGAATCATTGAACCTTTTCCACCACACCAAAACAATATCAGCGCACCGAGAGATAGGGTAAAAATACAGAGTAGTTAAAATTTTATTTAGAATCCATTAGAAGTAAAATCGCTCAACTTCTTCGGGTACATCGCATACAAAATTCCTCAAAACAAGTGATGTTCTGGAATTTAAAAATTTCGCACGATATACCTATTTTTAATTAAATATTGCAGGAACTGACATACAAAAGTTCTTAATAAAAATGGTTCCTATTTTTTCCCGAAGGAGCGATAACTACGGAACGGAACGTTTTGGGCATAAAACTTTTTTTGTGATTAAATTAAGACATATTGTCGGGGACGGGGTTATGTAGTTACACTTATTTTTAAAGCATCAAAACTGAAAAACAAAGAGTGAAATGAAGATACTGTTTTCGGCTACCATACAAAAGTCTTTAAAAAAAATTAGTGCTTTCTGGTGAGTCAACTTGAAGAATTGGAATTAGTTTTAACCGTGTTCAAGCTGTTGTAAATGCTAAGAATAAGCGGGGTTAGTAGGGTAATTTATCACTCTAGCTCAAAAACTATCGAAGATATTCACCTTTAATTTTAACCATTTCGTAATTAAGCAATTATTTTTTTTGATAAAGTGCAACTAAAAAGTGATAACCGTGATTTAAAAAAACGTTACGTACTAATATCCTTCTGATCCTGCTACTTTAATCAACATACCTTAAAATTTTGGATATTTGGAAACACCCTCTTTCCCAGCATAAAGTCGAAAGGATGTACAAAAATAACTACATTAGCAGATAGGTACTTTCTCTCAGGAAACCATTAAGAAATACTGGAAAACTCAAGTTCCAGTATTTTTCATAAGTCATACCAAACTTCTATAAAGAAAAAATCCGGAGTGTGAATTCAATTACGTCTTCTAATAAAATAATGTCCTTACCTTAATAATCTTAATTTTATTTGTCTACTTAAATTTGAATTACAACTGAAAACAGTAAACGGTGTTATTATTATTATTTAACTGGTAGAGCCTATAGAAGCCTCACTACTTCTCGAACTACGACCTAAGAGGTCTTTTGTTCCTGTCTTTTAACCACTCCCTAGGCCATATCGATTCCTTTGAGAAAGGAGATGATTTTACTCAGGGGAGTCTTCGACAGGTCTTCATAGGTGAGAGTAAATCCACCGAGAATCTGCCTTCTTGATCTGGCCACTGAATCACAATCACACAGAATGTGTGCCGTGGTTTCAGATGTGATATCACAGAATCGACGAAACCGATGATCTTAAGGTGATAATTAAGGAAATAATGTCCGGAAAAATATCCCATTATAACCCGTGCGTTATACCTGCTTAAGGAAAGGAATTCCGACGCTCTCTTGCTTGAGAAAGTCAGGAATTTCTTTGACTGTCTAAGTCCTGAAAGTGGGTTCCAATAATTATCGACCTGAAGATTTACCCACTTTAAAATGTCATCCTTACTGAAGCCTTTACCTACTCCACAGAATGGTTCCGGGCCAATCATTGGTGAGTTGGCTCCCCGCTTAGCTAGCTGGTCAGCCGATTCATTACCCGGAATACCCTCATGTCCTGGCACCCACATCAGGGTTAGACTATTATGATGTGCCAGCTCTTTAAGAAGAGTCCCACACAAGCCTAGATCAGAAACAATAAGATTTCAGGGCTAGCGGTGCCGCTTGGCTGTCAGATAGGATAATAACTGTAGCGCCTTTGGTTTATTCAGTACAAGTTTACCTGCGCATAGCTCTATGGCATGTACCTCAGTCTGAAACACAGTGGCTGTTTGTCCCATTGCCGTCCATATTTTACAATTGGGTCCAAATACGCCCGCTCCAGTTCCACTACAGGGCTTACAGCCGTCCGTGTACCAGACTGAAGCACCTTCCCCAAAATCTGGTAGACCAGATTGCCATGATACACGATCTCCCAGAGTCACCATATATGGTTTCTCAAAATCATATACCTTTGGCTAAACTGCGTTGATTAAGTAACTATTTGTTAGTAGTTTAATAAATTATGTGTAATTGATCAATTAAAAGGTCTTAATTACACTATATTAAAAAAAAAAAATTATTTAAGTGGCGAAATGGTGCTATTAAAATACTGGAAGATAGAATACAGGTGAGGCAAGTACCCCCTCTATGGGCGCCCTTGGGTGCTTTGATACCGTACAGATACAGTACCAATTTTATTAATTTAGATACTTTTTAAAAATTGTGAGATAAAAATATGACGGGAATTCTAAAGATTCGCTCAATTTTCTTGTAAAAAATTTTTTTTCCTTTTGATTAAATTATTCTTAATTAAATGTTTAAAGCTATAACATGTATAACATAAAAAGTATTCAAAAACTACTCCTGTTGCAGTATACTTATATCTCAAGAATTTGGTATCACTGGTTACAGTTCTGTTACAGTACTGAAAAACAAAATTGATCCAAAATTATCTTGTAAATTTACTGATTCAATTACGATTTAGTATTGATAAAACAAAATGCTTCATCAAATAGGATTCAGGATAGTAATCAACACTGAAAATCTATTTTAACTCATCCGAACTCTAGTTTAACGCTATTCATTCAGGCCTTTTTCAAAATTTAATTTATCTACAATTATAATTTTCAGAACTGCAAGGCTGTTTTCTTTGACTAAAGGGACGCCTTAAAATGGAGTATAATGGCGGGTTTATACAGTCGACGAAAAAGTTCTACCGGGCAACTCTTGATATTCTTCTAAAAATTTCCATACGAAGTGTATCGATGCACGGGCGTCGGCTCTTCTTGTGCTCTAGAAGCGTCGATCGCATAAACCCACCATGAGAAATCTTATGAATTTTGCTGCGCAGCAGTGTCTGTTTGCTGCAGCTGACTGTGATAAGCGTCAGCAATATTGGAAAATCGTATGTGGTCTTAAATGACCAAAAAGGCCGATACCGAACGTGTTAATTTTTACCTCTAAAGAATCAACTACTTACCAAATCAAGGAATAAAGCCACAGTTATCAACAACCACTGGTTACTAGTTGTAACGAGCATGAAATTTTATAGAAGCAATCCATTTTATTCTGAATAATTAGCAATTATAAAATAAGTACAAGCTTATGAACATAATAAATTGTTTCAGGTTAACGGAAATGTACTATTGGATTCTAATTTAGATACCGTGCTTCCTGTTGCAGTTATTAATCAAAATAATGCAACGATATAGGTTCAGCACAAATTCTGAATACAATTTACTAATCTTAACTATATTCAACTTAGTTTTATAAATACCAATTCTACCGTACATTGATCACGATCCCAATAAAATAATTGCCTTGCACTACCCTGAAACATTCCGGTCATATAGGTGCACTTACATACCTACTTAGAATGAAATCAAAAAAATCGTAAAATACGGCTCAAAGGTGTTGTGCAAATTTATAGCGCTAAGGGTTATGCTAAACTCATGCTCGTGCTTATGACCATAAAACGCATAGAGTTTGATTGGCCAACGTCGAACGACCATAAGAACTGATATTCCTCGATGATACAAAAACGAGACCAACTATGGCTCAAGAGTTGCAGATCTGATTTCTTAGTAAAGTTACCTCCGAGGTGCATCGCTATGCCGATAAGATGTGGTGCTGATTTCGTTTTTCTATTCTGTTCGAGTGGCATGCGCCTAACTAATCCAACTCTAGATACCGGAGGATCGATACGAAACCGCAAAACTACTAGCAAACGAACTATCCGGAACGCGATCTCATTTTCCAGCCCAGTTGGTTACCCGAACGGATTCTCCTCGAAGCCAATGCCAAATCGTAGGTAATCGCAGGTAATCAACAAAAATTGATGAGATAAAGGCTTCTGGTTATTTGAACGCTTATCGCTTGATTGATTGAATTTTTTTGCATTTGTTACTTTGCGTATTTTGTACATGCGAGCCTTAGGAGGTCGCTTTCAAATCGTATGAACGGAAAATGTGTAGTATCTGTTCCGACATTGTAATTAAAAGATAAATGGTAAATGGTTCAGTAGAGAAGAAGAATTTCACGGACGATGGCGCCTTATGATTGAAAAACGAAATGAAAATACTCGATTTGAAGTAACTTTAATGATTGTGAAAAGTTCTAACAGTGATAGAAGAGAAAACATTTATTTGATGGATGAATTGATTTGATAATACGTCTATCATACCGAAGATCGTAAGTTAGAATCTTTCTCATAAGATTAATGCTCCCGAACTTCTTCTTATGTCCGGTTTTCGTTGCTTTTAATTTTTCAACAATGTTGCCAATATTTAGCAGAAACAAACTAGGCTTGGACTATGAATTCGAAGCAAAGGATCCTGGGCAAACAAATCTTTGCGTACTTACTTACGCTAACGCAACAACAGCATCTCAAGAAGACGTGGATCTACATTGAACTGCTCGTAAAAACATCAGAGAAATTAAAAATTATTATATTTGAGATAATGTAAGATCTAGTTGTAGATTGTAGATTGTAGATGGTGGAGGACGGTCTAAAAATCCCGATTCACTGCTGCCTCAGTGGGCCTATTGTGATTGTCCTCCCTGATTATAACTCACTCAGGACGGTTATTTCAATAAATTTTAATATGCTCTTGAGTGTGTTATACATGAGTTCCAATGGTGTTAGGAAGTAATGTCCTGGAAGTCTGAGTCTTCTGTGTGCGAGTTCTTCTAGATGGCCTCGTCTTCTTCACACAATCTGCAAATATCGTCTGAAACCAATCCAATCGGGTGCAGATGCTTTTTAAGCTTACAGTGTCCTATAATTAGCGCGATCAAGCCCCGAACCTGATTCTGGCTCAATTTGAGCAAATCGGAGGTTCGTTTCTTGAAGTGACCTCCCAAGAACAGTTTGGACTGTCTGCACCCCACCGTCCCTGTCCAGTGGAGGTCAGCTTGGATGTTAATCCAGTCCAACAGTCTATCTTTTGCTTCTGCTGTTGGCATTCAACAGAAAGGCACTGGTTCTGTAAATTTTAAGTCAGCTCCTTTTTTCGGTAACTGGTCCGCAGACTCATTGCCTACAATATTACTATGTCCAGGAGCCCATACCAGTATGACTGTATTTGAGTTCACTAGTTTCTTAAGTTTTTGTAAGCTATCCCACACTAAGTGGGATCTAAAGCAAAATGCTTGTAGAGCAAGTAATGCTGCTCAGCTGTCGGAGAGAATGTAGATCTTGTGACTCTTGTATCCTCTTCTAATGTTTTCCTTGATGCATAGTTCAATTGCAGGAATTTCTGCTTGGAAGATCGTATTTGACTTGTCGAGGCTGGCATATATGTCGACCCTTTGTCTGTGTCCATATACCTCAGCTCCAACTCCCTCATTTGTCTTGGAGCCATCTGTATACCAGATAAGTGCTACCTTTTTGAAATTCAGGCATATGTGTTTCCCAGTTCTTTCGGGGTAGGAACACTACTTTGAATGGTATTTCAAAGTTGTATCTTGGTACGATATTATCCGAAAGCGGAATGCCGAGAATAGGGTCGCTCTCAAGCTCTCTCACAAGGTCTGTGGAGGCTATTTTCTTTGCTTACGTATCCTCAGAAGTTAGAAGTCGGTACGTCATGAGCCTGGCTTTTTTTTGTACATACAGGTGTAAACCTCAAGTGCTGCAGTAGGAGTGGTTCGCATTGCCCCCAAGATAATTGCACAGGCCAACCTTTGCAGTTTGCTTAGCTGGGTCTGTACAGTTATCTGTAAGGTTTCGCGCCATCATACAGATGACGCATAAGTGATCACTGGTCTGACTATTGCCATATACATCCAGTGAGCAATACTGGGTTTTAAACCCCAAGTTTTACCAAGAAGGCTTCTGCAGGTCTGAAGAGAGATTCTAGCTTTCTCAGTAATGCGTTTAATGTGCTCATTCCAGTTCATCCTTGCATCTAAGGTTATCCCCAGATATTTGACCTCATTGATCTAGTTAATACTATGCATTATTTGTTTGCCTTCTTCCCACATTCACAGATCATTGCGGCAAGAATGGATTCGTAGTCCTAACGAGCGAACTAATAATATTGATTAACAGATTAAGTTCTGGTATTAATTCTTTCGTCATATTAATGTACAAATTCATTATTCCGATGAATCCTGAAACTGGTCTAAGAAAACGATGATCTTGTTTGAAAGTACAAAGAAACAGAAGAATTTCAGCGTGATCACATATTCATCAATATTAAGAAAGGGTGCACATGCGTACATTGCACTTATGTACAAATATTAATTAGTTTTAGTTTTAGTTTTAAGAAGGGGCGAAGCGCTAAGCCACCGCGCACACTAGGCACCAAAATCGGGCCCATAGCGATCCCTTCGGAGCCTCGTAGGTCACTAAATATCCCCGAAACAACCCAGATCCCTAAAGAACTTGACCAGCTTGTCATGCCCTGTCGACCTCAGATCCACCAAATTGTCAAGGGAAAGACTGCCCAACCACCTCAGCCGCCTCCTTGCAACCGCCTGACATGCACCTAAAATGTGGGTGATGTCCTCCTCAGCATATAGGTCAAGGCAGTACCTGCATACGTCAGAGTCAGCGATCCCCATACAACGACAAATATTATTAAATATGATGAATATATTCATCAGAAAAACTTTCATCAGCATAAAAATAACAACAAAATGCAGTGGATTTCATGTACATATCTTTTTAGATACCAAAAAAAAATTGCATTTTCTGCAATTTTTTTAAACGTAGCAAAAAATTAGAGTTTCCACTTTGACAAAGAAGGGGAGCTTATGATTCGACGTCATAAGGATCGAACGCATTATGGCACTGTAGTGTGCTGTCGCAAGAAAGGCCCCAATAATTTCTCGACATAGTTGAAGACATGTGAAATGATTATGTGCTTGCTATCAATGTCAGTGATCAATTCGGGCTTTGCAGGTGTATAATGCAAAGTTCTGGGCCTTAGAAAACATCGAACACATGGAAGTCTAAAGTAACTCTCAAATGTATTGTCGATTAATGAAAGCGAATCATTTGCGTTCCTTAACTTTCGGAGTGAGGCTCTTCTTAACGTCCTTAAATTACACAAAATGTTAAACAGTCATCTAAATTTACGTTAAATTACTTTTGTTCAGCTTTTACAGCATTAAATATAAAAACGTTCCATTTTTTTCAATATTAATTATTGAAACTTCACGAAACTTTAAATTTACTTGCTTGGCTCGGCGTTGTGGATTTTTTGCTAGTCACAATTTTGTTATGTATTTTTGCAACGTCAAAACTGCAACTTATGCTAGAATATGAAAAGTTAAAGATTTTCTAAAATTGTGACTCTCCGCTAAAATTGTTACTGTACACAGAATAAACCGGTATGTCGTAGCCGAAACTAACTTTTGGAACAGGTCTCAAGTATTAGTGCACAGTTCATATATCACGAAAGTTTTGGATAATTATGTCCCTTAATTCAATGATTTTTTCATTAATACAATGAATTTTGTGTAATGAAAGGCATTCATTAATATTAAGAATACTTTTTTTTGGTGAATAATGTTCAAATTTAGAATCACTACTTAAATAAGATTCGTAATACTAAAGTGATAAATTGTCCCGCTACTTTGTGTAGCTCCTATACAAAAGTTCTTAAAACTGATAACATCAGAACGATTCAAACTAGATCGATGCGTAAAGTTGTCATGAATTATGAAAAAAATCTAGCATTATGCAAAAGTCCTTAAAAATCTGTACATTGAAATCGAAATTGTTTTTCCAATAAGTTGAAATTTTACGTGAATTAGTTTCAAGCTAATAGTAATGTTAAGATTGTTCTATTACTGCTTTGGTTTGCTCTTAGTGAAATCATTGAATCCTGTGGTTACTCGTAAAATACCAAAATTTACAGATGTGTAACCGATAATTTAACAATACAGTACACGCAGTATCTGTTCACCAGTATGGATGCCTTAAAACCAGATCTATGCTAACCAATCTGTCTATTTATGCTGAATTTATTAATTTATCCTTAGATAATCTTAACCGAGCACATTCTTGTACTGATTTTTCCAAAGAATTTGATCAAGTTAATCATACTTTTTCAACCATAAGCTTCAATCTTTTGGATTTCCAGGTGCGGTCTTAGTTGAATTCGACCATCTTTCGTACTGTTCCTGTTCAGTGAAATTAGAAGCTACGCGATCAGAATCAATCGTAGTTACTTCGCGCGTTCTTCAGGATTCCCATATCGGACCATTTCTATTTATATTATTCATAAATGTTGTTTGCGACACGTTCTATGCTGTTGAAAGACATTCTTTTAATGATGACCTAAGAATCTTTAAGGAAACAACTACTAGCTCTGACTGTTGGTGTAACAGGGTAATTTCGATAAGGGGTGAACTTGGTGTGGTCGAAACTTCTTACAACGTAGTTTGGTGAAGGCTTTCACAGTACATTTTTAAACTGAAAATACTATAATAGTTTCCCAGGTAAAATTCTGTTAATTTTACTTTATTATTTTTTAATAATCAAGTATTTATTTTATGTGACGTTTCGGACTTGCCTGAGTACTTTTCAAAATTCTTAAAATGGTTTCATATAATCACCATTCCCCAAGCACTTGCTTCCTCCAGCAAGTGCTTGAGGAATGGTGATTAAATGAAAGCGGGTTCGTAGAGTATTTTTTATTTCACGTATTATAAAAGATGTTACCAATATTTTAACATTGAAATATCTACGTGTATCTTGCAGTTTACTCCGATTCCAACTTGAAGATTTATCACCAATTAGGAGCACATGTTTTAATCTTAATATGAGGATTGAAAGGATACAACATTAAAACTTTCCTCGCTTCATTCCTAATTTGTGAAGCTTTCTTATTGGAATATGTTCCAGTAAATGTGGGATCACATCGGACTCATTGGCGGTCTATGTGTTTGAAAGCGACCATCCACCTTATCTAATCTAATCTAACCTACTGCAATATTGTCTAATCTTATTTCGATAAAGGAAAGTGCAATTGTATTCTTTTATACGCAGTTCCACAGGGCGATTGGGCGAACGGCTGAAAGGCAATCCCCCAAAAAAATACTATGTTGAGACCCTCGAGAGAAGAAATCAGATGATCATAAAGTTTCAATTCTGATTGACGAAATATCGAATAAGCCAACAAGCAATTCAAGCGATTTGTTCAAGTTGCCAGATCTTAACTGCGAGTAATGAAGCCAATTCTACCTAGTGACAAACTCAACACAATCTATCAATAATTAATGAACCAGCATTACCCCGTATCCTTGCACTCTAAATTTATGGTCTAATACTTTGCCCATACGTTTCAATTTCTTTTTACTTCCTCAATCTTTCAATATTACTTCTATTTGATCTAATCTGCTACTTAGAATTAATATTACAAGAAATTAATGAGAACGCCATAATAACAATTATCTTACAATGTATGTTCGATGTATTCCATACTAACCGCTATTAAAATTCTACTACCCTCCATAAGTGGTTGTCTTTCAGCTACAGTACTATAAGTTGCTACCTGTATGTGCTAATATTCAATCATTTCGCAAGTTATTTGTTAATAAAAAAAAAGACAAGAACTCATTCCGTTAGGAATGTGTCCATCTCTGAGTTACTGAACAAACTATAAAACGTTTCGAATTGATTCATGGTTATCACACCAAATGGTTACTACAAGCTTAAAATGGCTATGGATTGATGCCCTTAAACGTCAACTATTTTCTTTGGAAAGTAAGTGCAAGATGACAGTTTTTTTTTCTGCTTATTGACGATTTTTTTCAACGTACTTTTCACGTTTGAAATCGGACATTTTTGTAATTGAAATACCACATCCCAACGGAATTTGTATAATATGAAAGGAACTATACAAATAAATTTATATTTTCAACCTGTCAATAATTATGGTATTAGAAACTAATGCGTTAATGTTTGAACGTATTAATTGTATTAATGAACGAATTCATAAAATTGATGTACGAATAAATTCTTATTTATTACTTTAATGAACATAGTGTAGTGTAGGTAGTGTACTAGGTCTTGTAAACATTGCTTCGGCGATGTCGTGGGTTCAATTTCCACTCAACGCATAAAACATTAATAAGAATTTTTCAGTTGCTATTGGCTTCGAAATATTAATATAAATAGTGAACTGTGCGGAATGTTTAATAGGGTCCCTACTGAAAGATTTAACACTGAGCAGATGAGTTCTGTCTATATTCTTATCAGATTCACAAACACCTTCAGAGCTACCAGATTTACAGTTGATTTCTTATAGGCAACATTGCTGTTCTGGTACGTAGATCATATCGCAGCCGAAACTACACTAAGAATTATTAACACCTACTAGTACACTGTCATACCCGGTTCGATTTCTGCCCTCCCATATCTAAGCTGACTGGACTGTACACTACTGTGTATTAAAGGCTAACCACCTAAGTCCAGTTCGGCATCCATAAAAAAAAATATTCGCTGTTATAATGAACAAGATAATAAGAATATTTTCATGGTAGTGATCAACGCCGGAAGTAGTATTCATCATTTTAATATTGCAATTCACTGATCTTATGAAAAAGATCTTTATTGAAAGCGTGCATATATTAGCGTGTTCATAGTATTGATGAACTCAGTAACCCTTTTTCATCACTTTATGGTCTTTACTGAATTAATGAAGTATGGTACATTGCTTAGTTACATCCCAGCAAAGATAATTGGTAAAAGTCTTGCAAGGGATATGATATCCCAGTTATCGCTTTCCATCGCTAATTTAATTTTCATTTCAAAGATATATTATCATCTTACTGAGGATGTTATTGCAAAGACATCAATAAATCTTGACTGACATTTTCACAAAATATAATATTATGATATCACGAATCATGATATCAAGATATCATACCAATGAAACACAATCAAATTAAAACGATTGATTGTCTTATAAACGATAGAAGGCGATAGCTGTGATGTTAGCAATTTTATTCATTATTATTTTTATTATTTATTTTTCGTTTATACACACATATTTATATCCCAACAATTTAGTTTCTTAATATTAACTGATATTCTAGCATTTAAAGTTTTTTTTAATATACATATGTCCAAAATTTAGTTAAACATTATTTTAATTTCTCCAAAATCTAAGTAACTGATAGTGTGATGTATGTTAGAACATCTTTAAATTGGAAAAATAATTATTTCGACTGAAATTTAGTGTTCCTATTCGCTGAGAAATTTACTGAAATCCGATACGTGACACACATAAGAAATTTTTTAGTATTTTACCTGGAAAATTAATTTTAAAGATTTTGAATCATACCCATATTTTTAAATTTGGGATCTTAAGATTATAATTTTTTTGGAGATTATAACCGTCTGCATTATTTTTAACCAGCGAACCATTGTGACTACATTTAGCGAACGTGAATTCGCTGTGAATTCCGTTTGTCGATTTGTGCGCGAACATTATTTTGATTTTTTTTTGCCTGACTCTGCATTTATGTATGAGAAAAGGGTGTTATAAAAATTATTGCATTTCTTATTTGTTAAATAATTAGCGCGAGTACCTATCTATAATTTATTCTATCAACCAAGCAAATTAGTTTTTTTCCATTAAATAAATTACAGAGTAAATTCAATAAAATCAACGACTGAAATTTTCAGCTGGTACAAAACAGAAATGATGACAAAATTCGAGGTTTTTTTTTGAAGTACCTATTATATAACTTAATATGAATTTTAAAAAATTTTAGTTAAACATATTTTTTCGGTTTCCGTGAATAAAATGAATTAAAAGCCCTTAAATTAATTTTTTTCAATTTATCTCCCTTTCGAATTTAATAGCTGCTTTACTTGATGACGATACGAACTTGCTTGCTCGTGGCGGTGAATCTTTTTAGTGCGTAGGATGAATCTTAAGCGAACAGAAAGTGAATATATGTTGTGAACTGGATACTTCGCAATATCCGTTCGGTTATGATTCGCTTTATGATTGCGATTAGAACTTGCTTTGCGAATTCGCTACTATCTCACTTCGCGAATGCGTAATATAGGGTAATTTGCATGTGAACAGAAAGCGAATTCATTGCGGCACGCAGTTACATGGTTTGGTTTTTCTTATCAAATAAAAAAAGTTAGGTTCCTTGAATTAATGACTTGTTCATTAAATCTTTGAAATTATTGATGAATTTAATTCATTTTGCGATGATTGCATTATATGGTTAATGAAATCCGTTTACTGAATCCGAATTATTTTAAAGTTCTTATTGTGCAGGATTATTACTGAAGAATTGTTCATAAGAATATTGAACTTTTCTCTCTATGAGTATATAAATATTGTCAGAAAAGAAGTGAGTAGGTGATTTGTTATTGGTGATTTTTTGTTCTGATATAATCACCCTTAAGGGGGTTATAGTGAACGCGGAAGCGAAGCGACGCGACCACAGCTGACTGGAATGCATGTTTGTACTTACTCGTATATCGCATCGCTTCGCGCGCGTCGTTTCGATAGGAAATTTTCTAATTTTGTTGCGCATACAACGCAATTTTCACACTTGTCTTGATTTTATTTCGTTTTTCTGCAACAATAGACGGCGACCGGTTAAACAAATTTCGCAAATACGGTCGTATTCGCCGAAGAAAATATTTTGTTATTTGATAATATTATTTGAGAGTTGTAGCAAGTGATACAGCGGGTTTTTTTAATTGGTATGATGGAACACGCGACGCGTTTGCATGTTTGCGCGTCGCGTCGCCTTTGCTATAATTCCATCTTTATTGTATTGTATATTGTTGAAAGTTAACTGCGATTTCTCTTATATTAATTGATTAAAAGCACTTTTTAGAATATTTTACAACTAAGATTCATAATGAAATAATCGCTTTTTTAAAAATTTTTCTAATTATAAATGTAAAGAAAAATATAAAGGAAAATATAAAAGAAAATATGATGCGGTCCTTCACTCGCATTTGAAGTGTTAGAATATCGGACATTATTCTGCCCAAAAATATGGTTTCAAACACCCTGATAGGACGGTTTTAAGGAGATTGATAAAGCAGTTTACAGCCGTTTTTCACGATTGCATGTACAGTCACTGGGAATTAAATGTGAATCGCTTAGTCCGCGTGAATAAAAAATCAGTCGTTTTCTATGATAGCCGTGAATGCAATTTTTTTTCTTACAATTTTTAAGATTTATTATTATTTATAATAAAACAAAAAATCATTAATAATAAAGTAAGAATTCCAGATTCGGATTATTAAATATAAATCTAAAGATTATGGGGAAAAACCAAATATTTTCAAAATGGGCAAAAATTCTAACCCGCGGTGTATTGAGAGCTCTTAATTTTTGTTTCTTCTAAAACTGCAAAAAAAGAGAGAAGAAAGAAGAAAAATATTAAGAAGTTTTGGTAGTGATTCGTTTCCTCTCTGTTTAGGCGATTATCCTTAAGGGGGGGCACTCCTTTACATGCTCGAAAAATACAAGATTTTCAAAAATTATTTTCTCAGGTATATTAAATCGAAACGCTTTGAAATTTTTATGACAATTTAATGCACAATTCAAGAGCACAGTGTAATTTTTTCACAGTAAAAAATCTATGTTTAATTTAAAAATGGATGGATGTTAATATCGCCTAGTTTCTAGCTGCATACACTCTAGCGTCCTTAATTTTGATCTGAACCAAAAACAAAAAGTTTTCGTAAAGTTAATATTTTTACTAGCTTCTAGATGACGTCGAGTAATTTAAGTAAAAAGTTTAAATTGCATTTTTTTGGCACAGTTTTAAATTTAAAGTGCATTTTTCGCTAAAAAAATCGACTTTAAAATAAAAAAATATATGTAAAAAATTGTTTTTTAGAAAACAATTAAAGTCATCTAGTAGAGAATTTAATTATCTATAAAATGAGCTGTCGTAAAGCCAAATCGGTTCAGTAGAATTTTCTCAATCGTGTACGTAAAATCGAAAAATGATGTTCGAGAAAAACGCGTTCAAAATTTTTGGAAACAATAAAAATACTATATACTCGTCACCCGACCCCTCCACTTTATGAGCTGTAACTCGTATACACTGCAGATTTTGACTGAAAATTTTTCAGAGAATATTCTTAAATAGTTTAGCAATCGATTAAGACTATTTAAAAAAAAATCGATTTTTTAACCCGATTGCTTATTAATTGCAAGCTCTGTATGCATAACATTTTGGATCTTTGAACAAGTGATTGGCGTTGAACTGTTCACTACCTTTGAACAAAAAACATATCTGCAAGTAAGCGGTAGATTCCTTTTCATTAGACACTTCAGTGATTTCTCTTCTTTTGTTACGTGTAACTGCTATTTTTATCTGCATATGTATCAAATTGCATTTACCGGCATTAGGCACCGATTTCTGAATTTTTGAAGTTTTTAAAGGATTGGCTTTAGACGTGTTCTTTTCGTCCGGGCCACATATGCCACTGCCACTTTCGCAATTGATTGAGGAGTACTCCAGTTGACTCCTATACTTGGTACTCATATTATATTGATTGCTGTTCATCAATTTAAATTTCAGTGTTTCACTAGTGATGTGTTTGTCTAAAATCATTCATTAATATCGAGAAAGTACAAGGTATGATGATGAATGATTCCTCGTCCTTATGGGACTAAGGCTATAGAAGCCCCATTTTGAACACTTGCGGACACTTGCGGGTAAAACGTTTATTACCGTTGGTAGAAGATGGTTTTTCCTTCCTTCCCACAAAATTACAATGGTTTCAAGCTCTGAAAACAACATTGTTGATTGCAAAGATCTTGGGTGTGTTTTTCTAGTTATCCTTGGAATTCAAACCCACTGTATTACTGAAGTAGTTCAATTACTACCATAGACTATCGCGTACTTAACGCAGTAATTTATCATACTTTGGCGAATTGTCTACTTAATCGTACTATCATTATCTTTATGTTTACCTACATTCCGGACTACATATATTCGTATATTCCAATAAATTGAAAATACTGCAATTACGTCCTCTTCCCACCATACCAGTGCTGTAATTGCATTCAATTAATTCAAATTTATGTAAAATAAATATCCATTCGAAAGCATTATGACAAAGTTATTTTCCGAAGTTAATCCATTTATTTTCTTAAAATACTGGGCTAGCTCTAATGAACTATAACAGCCACACCTTTCTTTATCTTAATTTCTAATGGAAAAGTAGCAACAATAATTTAAAGCATAATTACGACTAACACCTTTTCTCAATCAGGCAATATGATTTCTGGTCTTTAGTGTCCAAATAAATAACACTTCTTATCAAATTTATAAGGCGGCTAGTATCAGACTTCTGTAAAACCGCCTAAGCATTCAATGAATGGATGTTTTCAAATTTGCATTTTAATGAAATAATAACCGCCATCGTTACTGCACTCAAAAATTTCAAAATTATCGTTGCATTCATAAAATAGTTGATATAAGTTCGAATTAATAACGAAATATTTTAAAAAAAAAAACCGTGCAACAATCGTGCGGAACCCTTTCAATTTTCATAGCTACGCTGTCGAATTATTTTCCACTTTTATTTAATTTCACGTATTAAAAATTGAAATATGATTTTTTTTTAATAAAAACTCCACGGAAAGCGAATTTTTGTGAGGCATTATTTAGTACTTAGTTCAATTATTGGTTCGGAGTAACAATAAAAATCGAATTTGCGAACATCGTAAACCGTTTCAAGGTCAAAGTGCAAAAATAAGATTTATATTCATCGTTATTACCGATGATTATTTATTGACCTTGACTGATCGTCTCGTTGTTAAGTGTTTTCTCAGACCAACTTTTTTTTTTGTTGATTCAAAGGAAATAAAACACTACAGATCATTCAAATTTTACAATACGACTGATCATCGATTTTTGTAGAATTTATTTTTACAAAAGATTCGGCGGATTTTTTTCCGAATTTCTATGGAATAATTTAAAGATGGACAAACGTATGCTAAAAAACAAACGTATAGATGAAAAGAATTCTTATTTTGATTTCATTCTTTTCACAAAATTTATTGTTCTAGAAAAAAGTCATTTTAATAATTAAGTGTTGAAAATAAATTCAAATATTAGTCATAAGTTAGAATTGGAAATTCATAATAAAAGAATTGTTTGGTGTTTAGTGATATACACTAAAGGTTAAAAATGTTCAGTAATTCAGTCAAAATAAAACAGAATAATAAATTTCGTAATTTATATTTTGAATATGAAACAATGGATATACATTTTGTCCAAATTTAAATTTTTTTTTTCAGTTCAAATTTCTTTATTGCCAGGAATAATTTTAATGGATTACTTGTATGACTTATTTTAGAGATTAGCCAGAAAATCAAATTTTTGTTTAACATTTCCGCTCCAGAAATACTTTCGAATTTAATCCACTGTATGGCTGTAGGATAGTATAATTTAAAAAAATTTAGTGTGAGTTTTTACAAGGAGAATTGAAAAAAAACCTTGACTATTGAAACTTAAACTATTTAATCTAATTCACTGCTAAAACAAATAAATCCACTAAAGTGCAAATTTAATTTGTAACTCCAGCTATTTTCAAAATTTGGGAATAATTATTTAGTATGTTTTTTAATTTTAAAATTATCCGCAGTCCGCTAGATTCGACTCTTAATTATCCGAGGCGAACAATAGTCAAATTCTAAAGAAAGTGACCACTACAAAATTTTGTTGAAAATCAAATTAAAAGAACGATTTGAATTGAATCGAACTGAATGAATCATTGTTGAAAGGGAGGAGGGGCGGTAATTGAAGCGTAACAACTAAAAAATTTAATATTGTTAATTCGACTGTTGTGTAATTAAGAGATCTTTTCTTCTATGCAATTTGATTTGTGTGATCGTAGGGAGCGCAAAACTTATTTCCAATTATTGACCGAATTCAATTGTAATTTCTGCTGGCTACGCTAATAAAAAACTAAGTCCAACTCTGATTAATTGACGGCTTCGGTATTTTTATTTTGCTTTGTGTTTTTATTTTTAATTCAAAGATGCTGTTTGATCGTAAAGAACAAGATATGAAAATTCAGTATAATTGCTTTGATGTAATGCTGTAGTACTCAGAAGATCATTAACTTTAATAACTTGGCCGGCTTATATTAATACTATGCTTTTTTCATTACGAAATTATTGAGCTTCTATCGTCAAAGTTTGACAAGAACAGCTTAAGGAGAAAAACCACTTGTTTAAATTTAAAAATTTGTTTAAGTTTGTTTGAAAGAAAAAGAGGAAGAAAGAAAGTATTCTTCCTCCTTTTCTTTTTTCATATTCTGAGGTTTTTTGTTTACAGAGGCAAAGAGAGAATTTATGAAAGATAATTTCCCATTTGTCCTTATATTTTTTTTCTTTCTTGACTTTCGTTCTTTCTTCCCTTTTCCTTTTTTTCATTCTTTCGTTCTTTTTTTTTATTTCAATGAAAAGAGAGTGTAAGAAACCTTGCTTTCTCTCCTTACTTGTTTACTTCAGTCTCCCTTTTTTGAATCCTTTCTGCATTCGATCCTTCTTCATTGTTTTCTTTATTTCAAAAAGGAAAGCGTGTGAGAAGGTAAGACATTTTTCCTTCTCTAATTTTTTGCTTTTTTTCAGTAATGTCTTTCTCCTTCTTCTTTTTTAAGAAAGAAGGATAGACGGAAATCTTTCTACATTCATTCTTATCTTCCTTTCTACGTCTTTCGAAAAAAGAATGCCTAAAGCTTCTAGTCTCGTATTACCGTTTCAACACTTAACGCTGCACCTAAAAGTATTTTTAAGTTCCGGATTAATAAATACATTGAGGTAGGCCGAGGGAAGGCTGGATGATGATGAAGATAGGAAGCATCCAATATTAGGCTGATTTAGTCAGATTGTTAGAGCTAGAGTGAAGTATAAGGGTTATCGAACCAAAAACACTCCACAAAAACTTGGAGCAAATCTAAGTACGCTGGTTGCTATTTCGATTCCTATGAAAATACGAGAAATATAATAGCCTAAACATAATAACGTTGACAACGGACGACGGCGATTGTAACGAAATTTAGTAATCGTCGCAGAAAGCACAATAGCGTGGACAACGGACAGTTCACCCTCTTCAATTTGCAGCTCTTCGAAATTCATTTCAACGCCAATAGAAACAATATACCATCAAAAGAATAACGACTGTTAATAACAAATGTCAAAACAAAATTTTCATCTAGTTTGCAAGTTCAAAAATCAAATTTTTTTACTAAATTGAAATCAAACTAACCGTAGTTGATTCGAATTTTGTCCAACCTGTCGCCATGAAGATACTAGCACTAGTTTGAGTGATTTTCTTACTATTGAGTAATAAAGTAGTTCTTTGCGTCGGAGTCAATTTCGGGAATGGGAGGGGTTGGGAGGGGTTGGGAGGGGAGGGGGGGGAAACACAATTCGTCCGACACGCTCGAAAGCCGAGATTAAGACATTCTAAAATCTATATCTCCTTAACTTTTCATGGTGGATTTATACTGAACCCATTGATGCGCGCCTCTACCCCCGAGAGGCCATTACAAACCATAGTTTTCGTCGGTTGTAGTCTTCGCTGTGTTGTTGCCTATTAGGCTAGCTTTACATGAGCGGTTTCAACGCGACTGCGACTCAGCGATTTAGTATAGATTTGACAGGAACTGCGACTCAATTGCGAGTCGAAATTTTCCCAGTTTGCATGGGCGGTTGGCGGAGAAGCGATCGATAGTCATCAAATTAAAGGAAAGTGAAGGGTGTCGTGAAAATTGGAAGTGCTCGAACATTTCACCTTCACTTTTCATATAAGTCCAATCGGCTTCACGTTCAGATGCGTTGTGACAGTGACATCGAAAGATTGAGTCGCGAAATCGCCGCGGCTACGCTAGGTGAATGACGACAGATGTCGATTATCGCAATCGCTGGCGGCTGAAAACGTGTTATGTGGAGAGTTGCATTCAATCCTGTGTACTTAGCTAAGTCGCTTAGTCGTTAAGTACTAAATCGCTGAGTCGCAGTCGCGGTTAAACCGCTCATGTAAAGCTAGCCTTAGTGCGAAACGACAGAAATACGATGAGCTGCGAATTGTGTGCTGCCATAATTCATAGTGTATATGCATGGAAGCCTGCGTCGGAGAAAAAGTCGAGAACTGTTGGACTTAATTGCGACCCCACGAGCCATTTGATTGGTTGATTTTATGATGGGGATAGAGGCGCGCCTCAAAAGTTCAGTGTAAACTGTAAACCCGCCATCATGTGACGAAATTCAAACTTAATGATTCTCGGTAGGTATACTGCGAAAATATAACGGAAAGAAAATTTTAACGGGAGTCAGTGTCGTGCGGGGTGTGGGGTGTAAAACTTTAGATTATGATATCTCACGAACCGATTCCGCTAGGAAAATTAAATTCTGTTTGCGTATACAAGTCGACAAATGAAGTTTGATGAAAAAATTTGTTTAAGGGGTGGTTGGCCATGGAAGTGGGGGGTAAAGGATTTTTTTTGTAAAATCACGTCTCATATCTTAAGAACTGTATAAGATAGATGCTCTGAATTTTTAGGGGAAGTAGGCTTAATAGACTCCTAGCAGGGGGTTTGGGTGTAGGGAGTGAGGGTGGGTAGGCTGAAAAATAACAACTTTCGATACATATCTCGAGAACTTAACCCAGCCGAAATATGGTATTTAGATCGAGCTATAGTAGCGGCATATTGGAAAAAATATAATTTTTATCAGAGATAGTATGGTACAGTTGTGGAAGGTGTATATCTTACAGAACAGCATATGCTAGTATGTTGAAAATTGATAAGAATAAGTAAATCTACTAGAAAAGTTATATAAAATTTTTTTTAAATATCTATTGGCGTACAGAAGCGGGACGAAAAAGTTGATCAGTAAAAACAGGATGCATATATTCACAAATTTTTTCATATTTCTTAGGTCTTCCTATTGAATTGATTTGTATTCAGCGGATGCATTGAAAGTGCTTTTAGGATTTTTAAATTAAATTCGACCCGTAAGGTGGTGTAAAGGTGTTGCACACTTTTTAACAAATTCAGCCATATCTATCAGGTCAGATTAGCTATCAAATAACTTTTCACTTCCACTGGCTTGTTTTATAATCGCCTAAAACTTTTTTTCAAGATTTTTCACTTTCGACCCCTAAGAGGGTGTAAATGGGTTTAATACGTTTTAATGAATACGGTCATATCTCTTAGTAGTGATAAGACTTCAAATTGTTTCTTACTTCCTCGGACTTTATTTATATTTATCTAAAAACTTCTTTTAGGATTTTCTGATATCCAAAACCCAAGGTGGTGTAAAGGTGCTGCATACGTTTTCACAAATTCCTACATATTTCTCATTACATATTTAGATCTGAGTCGCGATCCTGGCAACATACGAATTGCGAAAATTCCGCATATTTCCCTTCATTTTCGAAACAGGGAAATTTGTCGGTTTCATGAGGCTGTTGGCGAATATTTTCGTAACCTTCCTAGGTATTCAAATTGAAATTCGCATTTGTGAATTGAGGAAACTGTTTGGTTTTCATCTGTTCTTTTTGACTGATTGATTGGTTGCATGGTGTTAGAATGGGGGGAAGGACAATGCGTCCGAATTGCTCAAAAGCTGAGATTGAAACATTCTAAAATTCATATCCCCTGAACGGTTGATGTCAGACGGTTGAAACTTTGTGGCTGTTTTATGGGATACTAGGAGCCTAGACAAGGACTAACATTTTGAAGGAGGGGAATGTGGGGGTGGAGTAAAAAACTTTGGATTACAATATCTTCCGAACCAATTATACCAGGAAGATAAAATTTGATTTTTGAAGATAGGATTACAAGCCGAGTCTATTGAAAGTAAAATGTTTGAGGGGGGAGGTAGCAAAAGTGGAGGCACAGCCATTTTTAAAATAAATTTATTTTTATATCTCTAGAACCGTGTCATATATGGCCTTACAAATTTTACAGGAGTTAGGCCCAGTAGACCTCTAGCGGAGAAACAGTCGTTTTTACTGTCTGTTTCTGTCAACGACAAATGTCAAAACTTTAGTGGGGCACGTTCAAAATACAAATGAAGCCATTTTCGAAATAGGTTATGTTCGAATATCAATTTTGACACATACGAAATTAGCGAAAAATTCGCAAGGGAAATTTGCGAATTGTCGTCAGAATCGCTGATGAGGTATCGAATTGATTTTTACTCCCTAAGGCTTCCTATATAATCGGCAAAAAGTTAATTTCAGGATTTTAGATATTTAACCCTAAGGGAGAGTTTGCATACTTTTCACAGTTTTCGACATATTTCTTAGGTTTGATAAGAAATGAGATTGGTTTTTACTTCCACAGACTTTTTATATAATCGCCTACAAACCAATTTCACGATTTTTCGAAATTCAACCAAGTGGATGTATTTGGTTTGCATAAGTTTTCACAATTCGTCATATATCTTAAGGTTGATGAAGCAGCAAATTCGTTCCTACTTTTGTGGGCTTTTGGTGTAAATAATATACCGAAATTCGAGTTGTCTACACTATTTATATGCTTAATCGGCTAAAAATCTAGATTTTAGATATTTTTACTTCTATTCTAAGGACAAAATTAACTTCACAAGAAACCTTCTAGTCTCGTAACAACTGATGTTATAATCCGACTTTGACGGCGTCCCGAAGTATGACCCAATTACATAATTCAAGTGTTGCAGTGACGTATGCATTCAAGCGCGACTTCATTTTAGCCGGTTCCCAAACTGTGACTAGAAAAATAATAAAGTTTCGCCCAGACTGCGGGTTTTTAAAGTTAGTTGTAAGATAATGAATTATTATTTTATTTATTATATTTTCATTTAATTTTTATCTGTTATATTTTATTTTATATATTTTAGATGTAAGAAAATGTATAACTTATTTTAGTTTAGCCTTCAGTTAAAGAACTCTTGTTAAAAAGAGATTTTTCTCCAATATTCCTCTCAGAAAATATATATATTTCAATTAACTACTGTTCAGTTCTAATGAAAATTTTAACTGAAGATGCAAAGACCTAATTTGGATTGGATTTGGATGATCTTCTTTTTATCAATAAATCATTTATTTATTTCAGTAAAATACGTTTAAAAGAATAGAAAATAGGAAGCAAAATATTAAGATTGCCTCGTACACCATGTCGCACTGTTCCTATTAAGAGTATCAGTTTGGTTTTATCAGCCACGAGTCATATGCCCATACCTTGGCGTCCATTTGCCCTTTTTTGGATAAGCACCCCAGGCTATGGGGGTATTTAAATTCGGAAATAGGTTAAATATTCAGTAAAATCAATTACTAAAGATCACCAAGTCGTACATATTCAAATATTCGATGATCACATTTTCACCATTAAATTTACGAATGCAATAAATCGCTGAAAGAAGGATATATGTCCATGACATTGTAGTGGAGAGAAGAGCCATAAAAATCTGTTTTCGTAAATAAATCGTCGAAAATCGCCCAAGCAATAAATCCATTTTTTTAAGTGAACGGATAAAATTGTGCATAGGCCCTTAATTATGTTCACCGATTTTCACATCCGATAAACTCGATCAGATGGACTTGCAATTTTTTTTTTATTATTATTATTTCGAACTTTTATTCATGCAATTCTTTCTATAATATTGTTGTATTTTTTGTCAATGTAATAAACTGTCGTGACTTACCCTGCGTCTACACTGGCAATTTACCTGGCAATGGCAATATTTCCAGTGCGTTAAATGTATAATAGCAATGAGTGGGCATTTTGCCAGACTATTTTCTTTTGAGCGAGTGAATTGGAAGTGTCTAGTTATGAAGCAAAGCAAAATGTTGGACGTTGCATAAAAAAAATCTATTGGTAAATTCAATAGTTTTCTCTCTAATCAACTTATTTTCAGTCATTTCGCGATCAAAACAAAAAAAAAATTATTCCTACCTGTTGACAAGCGACGCTAACTTCTGTCAAACTATACTCTTTTACGGCAATATTGCTCTCAAAATTGGCATGGCAATGTTTAGAGCAATATTGCCATATGCCGAAACCATCCGAAATACAGTGAGTTTTTCATTAAATACCTTGGCTCTGTTATACTGGCTCTTACACTATCGACCAAACAGAAACAAATTCAATTCATGCGTTTTCTAGCAATATTGCTCTCAAAATTGACATGGAAATGATTGCCATGGCAATGTTTAGAGCAATATTGCCATATGCGTTTGATGCGTCTACACTGTCAATTTGTGTATGGCAATATTAATGTTGCCATTGCCATTTCCAGATAAATTGCCAATGTAGACGCAGGGTTACCAAACTTTGTGCTCAATGAGTCGCCTGATATTTAGTTTACGTTACGATTATCTTCGAGGTTGTAAAAATCTGACAATATGCATTCCCATCATTTAAATTAAATTAATATCGTTTTTTTTTTTTGTAATAATCTGACTTTTTTATTAATCAAATTTTAATAAAATGTATATAGGCAATCAATAAATTTCGAAAGATAAATTACTTTAATTAAAAACAAAATTAAACGAAAGATCACATTTATGTGTAGATCATTAATTTATTTTGAAGCTGACTGACTAAAAGAAAACCTTGAAGATCACTTTTAATAAGACAAATTAAATTTTATTTTGATATTTTTCTCCGAGCTTTATTTTTAATTTATACGATCATTAATGGTGATCTGTTTTATGCCTGAAGATATAAAATTAACATGATCAGTGGTCACAATAATTTTCATATCTTCATGTTATGATTACTTCCTGAATATATTCATACGATGTACGTGAATGTTGTTAAAGGTGAAAGTATGGAATGATCTTGGCTTCTACAAATATTAACGGCACATAATAATTAACAGCCTCATTATTAAATCCAAACTCTTTGATTTAATTTTTCGTTCAGTAATATACGAAACATGGACGATGATCGTGGCAGGTAGAATGTCGACAATTCGTGGCATCGGCTCAACTACTCCTAATATACATATCGCCAAGACCTTCAACTGACAAAGATGTGTCAACTATATCGCATCTTAAGGTATATTAAACCATCCAATCTCGTTACTGCAATGCAATGGTATCAAGATCGCAGATCTTGCGTCCGATGTAGAGTATTCGATCACGATCAGTTCAAATCGATTCATAATTCTGTGGTGAATGAAAGTGCTGGCAGACAAGGTATCAACTATCCTGAAGTGCGCTTCTTATAAATGCATAGCATAACCTAGTCGTATAGTGTAATTACCTTCTCTCGTCTCGAAACAATTACCATATTGATGTTAAACAATTTTTACGATGGAATATATTCTTGTTAGCCGTTCGTATGTACGATCGGATCAACGATAGGTGAACAGAAAAGGGGGCCGAGCAAACTCTTTCGATACAAGAACAGCCTTAATAAGGGTACGAAGCTAATTGCTACCTCATTTTTAATCATAGGATACTTAGCATTGCTAGCGCTGCCGTCGCTACTACTTCAAGGAAAAGTGATTTGCAGATCGTGCCTAACGGACGGACGTACGGATTGAAATCGGGAAATATCCGTTTCCTAAGCGTTTACGAAATGGAACAATAAATTCCACTGGCATGCGGCTAAAGTCGACTTTTCCGTCTTACAATTATTTTCATCCTTCATCAGTCACACATCTGACTGACCTTTATCAGAAATTCTGACATATGAATCGTACAATGAAGTACTTTCTCATACGTGTAAGGTGCCACGAAGGTGTAATTTTATAAGACGGGCTATAAACCAAAAAACGCGAATATGCAAAAAAAAAGAAAAAAGAAGAAAATATTTTTACTAACAAAGCCTGCAATTAGCACAGTACAGAGATACCCTGGGGGAAATTTATGCCTTTTTAAAGTTATCGGGAAGAGGAATTTCGGTACGGATACCGTCAACGGGAGTAGCAGCGTCTTGGGGGCTTAAAGTAGCGCAAAAACGGTTGCCCTTAAATAATAATCATCGTGATCGCAGCACTGCATTTAACCGATGCGTTCGATATTTAACATTATCGAAAATTATAGTCGCTGTTTTTTTTAGCCATGATAATATTCGCTGAATCTGCAAAAAAGACCAACATTAATGGCATCCAGGCCGTCTTCAGCCTTAAGCTGGGGTTTTTTTTAAATTTTAGCAAAGATAATGAAATGTAAAGGCTTCTTTTCTGAGGAAAAATGTTGTGCAATGAAAATTGTTTCGAAATGCCTTGCAATGCCAAAAATATGATTGTTTCACCGAGTGGGCTTCGATAATTAAATTAAAGCTGAAGAGAATACTATTGTTTATTTAATTACACTTGCAACGCTGCTATTATTTTTTAACTTTCGTGGCTCTGTGCTATCTTTACTGACCTATGATTAAACTTCGCTTATTTTATTCACATCAACATCATTTTCATCAAAAAGGTTTTATGTTTCAATGTTAAATATGGCAAACCACCAATTCATATGAATATGTGTGGGGAACCACTAAAAAGGTACATTCTATGTTAGGAATGAAAATGTATATCACCATAATGAAAAAAATCTGCCAATGGTCTGGGCGAAACTTTATTATTTTTCTGGTCAAAGTTCGGGAGCGGTAAAAGTCGGAGTATATCATCAGTTGTTTCGAGATTATAAGGTTTCTTGGAAAGTTAATTTTGTTCTTAAAATAAAAATATTTAAAATATAAATTTTTAGCCGATTAAACATCGAAAAACCCCGTGTGGACTATTTTGAAATTCGAAAAACTTTGAAATTGGTGTTTAGGCCATTACATCAAATGGCGTAATAACCAATTTTATATCTCATCAGAACTAAGGGATGGCAAAAATTGTGAAAACATATGCAAACTCTTGGGGGTTGAATATGGAAAAATGGAGAAATGTGTTTTTAGGCGATTATATAAAAAGTCTGTGGAAGTGAAAAGCGATCTAATCATCAAACCTATGAAATATCATGTGCTTTGAAAAGCATACAACCCCTTTACACCCCTTAGGATTGAATATCTAAAAATATTAAAATTGACTTTGTGGCGTTTATATAGGAAAATTAAGGAAGTAAAAATTAATTCGATATATCATCAGATATGCAAAAATCCTGAAAGGAGTTAATAGTTAAATAGGAAGACAGTACGAGAAAGTATAAGCCTATTCAATTTGTTATGGCTTCTAAAAGATATGACGAGAATTCGTGAAAACGTATTCAACCCGTTTACACCCTCTTAGTGGCTGTAAAAAGAAAAAAACTTAAAAACATGTTTAAGGCGATTATTACGCAAGCACGTGAAAGTGAAAAGATATTCAATATCTGATCAAACCTGGAGGATATGGCAGAATTTGTGAACTTTTTCAACCCCTCTAAACCGCCTTAGGGGTCGAATTTAAAAAAATTCTGAAATTGGTTTCTAGGTATTTATATGAAGAAGACGTAGAATAAAAATGAATTCAATATTTGGGAAGACCTAATAGATATGACGAAAAGTGTGAAAATATATACATTCCATTTTGAACGATAATTTTTTTCGCCCCCCTTCCGAACGCCAATGGATATTTGAAATTTTTTTTTAATTAAATTACTTTTCTAGTTAATTTACATATACATACCGTGTTTCAACTTTTTGTAGCATAAGCCGTTCTGTGTCCCCACTTCCACACCCCTTCACCTATATCGGCAATTGCAAATGGGTTCGCTATCGAAGCTCTATATAAATTCTACGTTTCAGCCTCCTAGCGTTAGCGGTTGCTGAGATCTAGAAACCAAAATTTTTCGTCTAAAACGCTTCCCCACTTCCTCCCTCACACCCTCACACCCTCACCCTTCCAAATGTGGTCATTTCAGGAGGCGTACTCAGTCTATTCATAAAAAAATTTAAATTTCATAGCTCAAAGGGTTTGGGAGCTACGAGCCTTCAAACGATTTTGCGTATAGCGGTCGACGTACGGCGTACGGGGTACTGTGTACGGCAGACAGACGGACTGACATTTTTTTTTGCTTTTTTCGTTTCTACTAGTCATAAAACGCAAAAAATAAATTTTTGAGGGTAGCAAATTTTTTTTTTTAAAAATCCTAACATTAGTTTTCATTATTTTCGGTCTTTTTATATACTTTTACAAATAGAGAAACGATGAAAATAATCATTGCCTTAATGAAAAGAATACATAGTAGTAGAGAGTGAATTCATAACAGCTATTTCTGTTCGTAGCAGTGGCGGCTTGCCACATGCAGCTAGTGAGGCTGAGCCTCACCATTTTACAGAGGAAAAAGTCATCAAGTTACTAGTGATTTTTTATTTTGACAATGTTACTTAATGAATTGCCACAGTAAACCGACGTTCTTACTCATATTGTTTTAGTCTGACAAAGTCGTGTTTTAATATTCCAATTCAGTCTTACCTGCTAAGAAAGGTACGAGCCGCCACTGGTTCGTAGATTGTTGATCATCATATCAATGTACAAATTCATTATTTCAATAAATCGTGGAATAAGTAACTTGCTCTATGCTTTCGAAATAAAAAAGTTTTTTTTGAGAATCTCTTCTTATGAACTTGTAGAAAAATGTCTTCTTCTTGCTCATGAAGAGAGCACTGCAATATTTCAGCGCCATTTATTGAAAACATAAAAAAATCGAAAAAAGAAAATATGATTTTGGATCAAATATTCACATGTTGTTTTATTTTTTATCATGTTTAAATTTATCCGAAATTGTCCTCATCAATATTTGTAGTATTAAGGTAAGCGTCCACTAGGAGCGGGCCGCATCGGAACGGATTATTGTTTCTGCGTCCACTTGGGACAGATCACGGGAGACGGAAAATGCCGAGCCCATCTGTTTCGCTGCGTCCACTATAATGGGACGAGCCGGGGCGCAATTCTGCTCGAACAGAAATCCGCTCACAAAGCGATCCGCCAGCAAAATCCGTCGTGCACCGATGCGGCCCGTCTTCAGTGTACGTACTTCCATAATAATGTATGGCAGGCGGATTTTTGCGATGCGGCCCGGCCCAGTTCGGCCCGACCCGCCTAGTGGACGCGTACCAGGCTGAATTGGAATATTAAAACACGACTTTGTCGAACTAAAACTATATGAGTAAGGACGTCGGTTTACTGCGGAAAGTCTTTAAGTAACATTTCCAAAACGGAAGATCACTAGTCACTTGATGACTTTTTCCTCTGTAAAATGGTGAGGCTCAGCCTCACTAGCCTGATGTGGCAAACCGCCACTGACGCGTACCTTTATTATTGTCTTTAAACTAATTTTTTTTCTTAGGTAATTTCCTTTTCCTTCTATTTGGCTAATTGAAAAAGATTCTTTCTAAGCCACAGTAATTAAATTTGTTCACTTATATTATGCACATTTAACTCTTTTCATTCTTTTCATTGTAATAAAAAGATTCTTAAATTTTAATGGAACTGCAAAGAAACAGCATGATCAAAATGTCACTTAAGATAAAAGGAAACTACAGATTCTTCTTATGCACAAGTGTTGATGAATATGTTCATCGGAGTAATATGCGTTTCAATAGAGAAACAAAACTGAACCGTCCATAGAATAATTTCCACATTTCGGGACCCATTTCATTGGAATATTTTCTAAAGCCACTCAAAACGCGATCGTTACTCCCCTCTTCAAGTTTCCATATTAATTTTGTATATAGTCCACAAACATTTCCCTAAATTTCTTATAAGTTTCAGATTCCAACTATCAGTAGTCTCGGATATGTAAAATTTTCAAATTTTTTATTTAATATCTTCTCGCACGACACTGTGAAATTTTGAAGCGGACGATGTAGATGGCGAACGGTCGTTCTATTTTTTGCTTTTTGGGTCTACTGCCCCTAAAACGTGAAATTATAAAATTTGGGAGTGGTTGGGGGTAATGAAATAGCAGACCATCTTGGAAGTAAAGATCCAGAGCCTTTCTGTGGTATCTCAACCTACTTCATCAAGAGGGGTATTATTTCATACCGATTCACTCAACTAAAAGAACCAACTCCTTCAGTTGGATGGAAGAACACTACGGATACTAACAGGAATAATTACCGGACATTTGGGCTTGAAGGATCATTCGAGTTTGAAGAATCATAGCTGACTACCTGTGCAGGTTCTGCCAAATGAAGCCATAAATCTCTGAACATATTCTGTTCTTTTGAGTCAATTGTAATTCAGCGCTACAGCTATCTTGTGGAACACTTTTTAGACTGTAGTACCATTGCAAAAATAGACCTATACCAACTAGAAAGACTCTCCGGAGAAATAAAGTTGAACGAGGATCTCATCGAGTTTCAAATCTTTGCCCAAAATTATATGCAAGCTGTTTAACTCGATGGCGTTCAAACTGTCAAAATTGATGTTGTTCAAACTGACAATCGAAAAATTCAACACCAGTTCGATAAAGATGTTTCGTCATTGGACAGCCGAGAATAAGACCAGTTGATCAGAAAATTTTAAGGATTACGCTTGTATTTACGTGAAGAATAAACAGTGCTACAAAGTCAAAAAATACTTTTATGGTACTTGTCTAATACTACGTATACATGGAGGATTGAATTCGTATTGCATCCAGTTTCAATCCATTAAACACGCGTAGGACCAAAATCCTACAGCTTAGAGATACTTGGGTATAGTCCTGGATTGGACCTTACTTACCTGGAGTAAGAATATCGATGAGCGACTAAGCAAGGCTTTAGGGGCACTGTACGCTTTCAAAAAGATGTTGTTGAGAAGTTGGGAATTCAGTCAGGGATGGCTCTGTGGATGTACACGGCCTTAGTCAGGCCCATCCTAACCTACGGAATATTACTGTGGTGCCGACCGCTGGAGAAGTGTACCTAGCTCAATAAACTCACCAAGGATCAACGTCTGGCTTCCACAGAAGAAACAGGCGAATTTAGCATCACGCCTACAGCGGCATTAGAGATGATTCGCTGGATATTTATGGAAAGAGTATAACAGCTAAAAGTGCCGTCAGAGTAAGAGAGTCAGACAGCTAGATACCCAGACGTGGGGGCAGAGTTGCATACTCAGACGGCTTAGTGATTGTAACCTGTTGGAGGAATCAGGGCACTTAATTTCGCTGGTCGAATTCTGTAGGAGATTCTCAACTAGGATCCCTAGCAGAGAGAGGTGGAATATGGATCAGCCCCATGCAGGTGACTTTCATATCTACAGTAACAGTTCAAAGACAGACGTGTAAACGGGTGTAGGAGTATTTTCCACGGAACTAAACTAGCGTATTTTAGGCATAGTTGGTTATGCACACATTTTAATATAACAATTTGATGGGTTCCGGGTCACATCGGGATTCCGGGCAAAGAGGCAACGAATTTGATGGGTTCCGGGTCACATCGGGATTCCGGGCAACGAGGCAACGGATGAATTCGCAAGGAGAGGTTCGACGTTGAAGATCTTTCTATGAGGAGGCTAATTGAAGACATAAAGCATCGGGCCTCATATCATGTCTAGTTCCTAGCCAGCTCTGGCCGGACCTTAGTGCAAGCGGGACAAAGTTCGGAGATGGGAATACTGTAGGTATCCTCATTATTGTACTGACCATTGCTTGATCGACCGGCACGTCAGAAGACTAGGTGTTGTGGACGTTTCAGATCTGTACCGCAGCTGTAGTGAACCCGATGCAGAAGAAAGTATTTCCTACATGCTTTGCGAATGCCCTCGTCTGGCTTTGAAGCGGGAACGTACTCTAGGTACGCGCTTCGCCATGGACTTGTCTAAATTCCCAAACATAAAGCTAGACTAGCTGCTGCAGTTTGTCAGACTGGTTCACCAGAGGTGATCTTGAGCACACGAGTTTTTCGTCCCCGCTCATGGGGGATCACAACGGACTAATTGGCGGTCTATGTGTTTGGCCAATTCATCGGACACCCACCTTACCTAACCTAATCCATTATAATCTCATATACATGCAGGTTTTGGCCGTGGGTAGATAGGTTGGTCGTTGATGCGTTTTGAACGCATTGGTCAAACCGTTGGAGTAAAATATGAAATTCGTTTTTTTGGTGAACGCAGTCAAATGATGTAATAGTTAAAAATATAGTTAGTAATATCATTTAATGCCGAGTGAAAAATGCAAAAGTTCCATGTACCGTATTCGAAAAGGCAGATATTGTCCTGCGAGTTGCAGCCAAACGATAGCCCTTGAAAATCCCCAACTATAATGAAAACTGAAGTTCACCATTTCATCTGGAGTATTATACGATTGGTTTGTTACCTATGATGACTGTGGTATGTCTTCTCTTCTAAACTTTTATCAATCGATCCTATTGTAAGAACAACTGATTTTAGCGCATGGGGTCTGTTGGCAACCTAGTTGAAAACTTAGTTCAAAATCTAATTTACAGTCTACTTAAGAAATATTTAGTTCCTTAGTTAGATCCTTTATTAGAAAAGAAACGCAGCATGAACTTATCTAAATCGTTTGTCTTTTTAACGATCTGCTCTTAGATTTTTCACGCAAAGGCCATTCACAAACTATGACCTGAATCCTGTTTGACCCAAGTAAAGGGGATGGTCTGCACAAGAAAAAAAGATTTCGTATCTTAATGATCCTAATGCATTTTTTATGTCTGCTCAGTCTTCACCTTACGACAAATAAAACAAAAGGTTCTTTCGTCTTCGAACGCAACAAGTCAGGTGTACGCAATTACCGAACCATGTTTTTCACCGGTAATTGAGGAGAGATTCTTCACGAAATTTCCATATAATGCAAGAAAAACGATCAATTCAAAAGCGAACGCTATTCGGGATTTTTGTGTTCAATATGAGTAACTAAGTGGACAGGTTGAAATAAAAATGAAGAAGTGACCATATGGGATATGTAGGTAAATCCGCCAAGCATCTTCACATTTTTAATCCGCCAGGTAACTGTTATACTAAAAACTAACCGTTTCGCTAGTAAATCTGCGATCTACAATACAACGCCCAGTATAAGGTGATCGTAAAAGAAAGCGCGTACGCAATCTTCATCTGATCATATGCGTTGCAATACGTACGATCGCGCACCGATCAAAACCGTTCTTCGTCAACCAAACCGATCTTTTTATTTAATAAGATTGAAAGGAGGACCACAATCAGATCTGGTCTGTATTATGTATGAACGGGAATACTATGGAGATAAGAATGCTTAAATCAAAAACAAAAAAGGAATACCTACGGCAGGTAGAAGAACAAAAAACCGAAAAGATCGGTACATATATATAAAATACCCTCCGTAATGTGTCCGGGCAAACACCGCATCCAGGGGTTTTACTTCTTCATTCGGTTAAAATTTATATCTATATAGATTTTACCTATACCATTAAAGTAATATCCGTCACCGCGGTGCGGTACACACGGTATACGCCGTATTCCACGCATCTACACAGGTAAGAAAATTACCTTTGCCCGGTTTTGATCGTCTTGAGACAACAACCACCGGACCGAACGAGCCAAGAGTCTCATTTGGTCACTTCGATTTTCTGAAACTTTCAAAGTGGTTTTCAGTTGATATCGGCTATTCAGAAAGTATAGAAGGTATCGATTGTATTCGATACAATCAAATTATAAGTGTTTCTCGAGTTCGATATGATTTTGATACGATAGTGTGACACGATCGATCGAACATCTCAGTTGTTGATAATTTTGTGTCTATTTGATGCTGAGTGATTTTTATTGTTGACCGGAACATCGATCATCGACAATACTCTCACCTGGTGAAGTGTGCCCGCCAAAATTAATTGTTTTTTTGAAAAATATCCGTTTTTTTAACGATCGTGCCAATGTTCGTTGCGAAAAGATTGTAACAAGTGTTTTTCGTGCATTGTTTTTTTTGGTTCGAGTCTGTGATGTATGGATCAATTTCCCGCCACTATTACCTTCAACACACCGTTCAGTCAAAGAGTGTTATTTTGAATGAAAAGAGGGATCGTAATATGAAGTAACGAAAAAAAAAAAAAAATTACGAAACTAGTTTCAAATTCAAGTTCTACAAGATCGTGTCAGGTTTTATGACAGTACTTGTTGTAGAATTATACTTGTTACCAATTCACCGACCAAGTTCTAATTGAAACAGGTGATTTTTGTTTACTATTTATTGAGTTTTGATTTAATTCAATAAAAAAAAATAAAAGTGAAGATGTTCTATTACTGTTGCGGCAATGTGGTGTTGTGATCGTGAAACTTTCGATACACAATAAGATCATCGAAGATCAATTGAGTTTTGTTTTCATCGTTTTAATAAGATCAATCAGCCTCAAACTGGATACCGGAAGTGCATTCTCATTGGCCTATTCGGATTGGCTAAATGAAGATCCTCGGTAAGCATACGATCATTACAACTTCTTCGTAATTGTTGTTGGTTTTCGATCTTTATATCAACATGTTTGTTTTTCTGCTTTTTTTTTGTTAATTACATATGTAGCAAAATGGTAGCTCGTTTTCAAGGGCAACGTTATTAACGAGCCCTAATTACTGCCCTGCGGGATACCTCAATTATCCGAATTCCATTTCATCGATCAGTGCAATTAGTGATTGAAATTGGAAATGCGACAAGGTGACACACATGTAACATGTGCTTGCTCACCTACTGCAAGTTAATGTGACTATTTCGAAAATTCGGAGAAATTCGTTTCGATATAAAATGTGTTTTGGGAAGAGGAGTGCCTATTTCTAAAATTTTTTTTGTACTCTTGCTCTCTATATCTTTTATGTTTCGAACATCCCAATTCACACTTGATGGAATAATAAATTCAACGTACAAAGATCGAATTTTATTTGATGTTGTTATTCACGTTATGCTGCTAACCGAAGAACAAAAATATTTTTATGTAGTTTCCTTGTACTAAGAAAAAAGGACACCAAAGGTACGGCAATCTTTAGGTGTGTTTATTTTAAACTTATATTGCTCTTACGATATATATCGTAAAATCTAACAAAGCGAAAATTTTCACATCGACACTAATACAGAGCAATAGTAGTACCAGCGTTTTCAACCATTAGTTTTGTTGGACCACGGTCGCAAAGGTCCCTGCACGGACCTCCTGTTTATGAAGGACACTATTCAAATACCAATAAAGTGCAATCACTGTCCTGTCTTTTTTCTGTCGTGTCCTTTCATTAAATGCAAGGATAATTCTACTGAAAGGGTCGTTATGTAAATTAGATTGACCCTTCGCTTTGGAGGGGATTCTTTTTTTTAAAGTGCTTGGTCTTACCAGCATGGATTTATTTATTTTATTACCTGCGATTTTTATGGAATATTTAGGTAATTCTCTGTGATAGACTTAAAGAAAAACATGCGGAAGAAAATTAAGAAAAAAAACCGTCTCCAATCCAGATGTCTTGGGCCCATTAATTACACCTGGAAAACGAAAAAAAGTAGAAATCGCAATAGTGGCTGCCTTGATACCATACGTGCTAATACAAATAAAACTTATCCAAGTTTAACTAGTAGAAAAAAGAAAGCGCGAAACGGGTTAATAAATTTATATCTACAATAAGAGAGAGAGAGAGAATAAAGAACAGTATATCCACTGCGAGCAGAGTCCATCCCACTGTCAAGGTACCTTCTATTTAAAGCCTAGTACTATGTTCCGAGCGAATCGAAATTAACTGTCAAATCCTATTTAAAATAAAGTAAAAATGAATATTTCGTTCATTCTTCGCTGCGAAATATTTCGTTGGTTTTTCAGTACTGTGTTCATGGGCGGAATGGACATTTGCAGTAGTCACTAATAGATGGCGCTTGGTTTCGTTAAAGTTTTGTTTCCAAGGGTAGGGTACCCTTTTATGACAAGCGAAATATTTGACAATTCAAAATTTTCAACCGTTCGCTGTCAATTCAGTTCGTTTGCGCTCGGGAAATTTTGTGTGTGTTATATTTTGTTGTGTTGTGTGCCGGAATTATAATTTCTAGCCAATATTTTAATTTCTTTCGAAATTTGCGCACTTTTATTTCACTGACATCTAGCAGTGAACTGTATAATTTATTTCACTCTACTTCGAAGGTACCTTTTTCGTTCATTTTCGTTTCTCCGAACACAATAATTTGTGGACCATAGTACCATTGCAAAAATAGACCTACACCAACTAGATAAATTCCTAAGAGAAATAAAGCTGAGTGAGGGCCTTTAGGTTGAAATTAGAGAAAGATCTATGAGGTATAGCACAATAGACCACTGTTCGCGGTGCTTGGAGGAATCCCTCCGCCTCCGATAAAATCTAATCTAATTTAAGTCTTAAACAGAATACCGACTTCAACGGCAGACTTCACCGTTCAGTAATGAAAAGTACACACGATTGTATGCCGATGGCTACATTGTCAACCTCAGCGACGCGTCAATGCTACTTATGGTGGATTTACAACGAACTTTTGCGTCGCGACTTTAACCCCAAGGCCATCACAAACCGGTTTTTCGTTCGAAAATTCGAGACCTGTTGGACTTTTTCGTCACCTGATTCGTTGATTTTCATGGTGTGGATAAAGTCGCGCCGTAACGTGTTCGATATAAAATCAGCATCACTCTGATTTCTAGTGCGCAAACAATTATTCTATGAAAATGAGTTTACATTCACATTCTCAGTAGGTAAAGCCACAGTTACCATTCAGTTTCACTAGAGCGGATACGGTAGGACTTCGCAATCGGCAGTCGAGACTGGTGTTATGTTTTATTCTTCAATACATTTGTAAGGCACGGCTACTGGTCCGATATGACTGGAGACAGTGTGTATAATAAAGGCGAAGTAGCTATTTGGGCACGCGCTATTGCAGAGCGAGGTGTATATGCTTGAGGGAGATCAGTAGACTAAAGACTGGACTAAAGTTGGTTCTATACTTGGAATAGTCTTGTAAATTAAATCGACCTGGGATATGTACAAGATGCCAGCTATAGCTGCTTTGAAAGCATAGCATAGCAAGACTATACCAACTGTCAAATTCAGCAATAACAAGAAATAGCTTCTACTGGTTTTGGACAACCAAAAGCAACTTACAGCTAACAACAGCTGTCCGACACATGCATACGCAAGTTGGCATAACATATGACATATCTGTGGTCACAGGAAATAACTTGGTAAGTCGAAAAATAGTAAAATGGGATAAGTGTACTGTGGTCATCTCCCAAGACTTACACGCACTGTGAAGAAATTATTGTTATATGTTATTTGATCACTGAGATGTCAAAAAATTTAATTTTTTCACAAAAACTGGATTTACAGGAATAGTGCTGCCCTGAATAGTTTCGTTTTTAGACTTACCTACTTATTCCCTGTGGCCACAGATATATTATAATAAAATAAAGTGAAAATGAGCACTACTAGCAGTGTTTTTAAATTTTTTGCTTATTTCCATTTTTAATAAAGCATCATTTTCGATTTTAAACATTCAAAATGACGTTGAGACGAAACTAACAGCTACACACGCATATGAATATTGCAATAGCTGCTTTCTTGCTGCAGTCCGCAGTATGAGCAACAAAAAGCAGCTATGGAAGCAGCTTTTTAAACATCTTGGACAAATAGCAAGCACAAGAACGCAGCTTTTTGGTTGCTTTGGACACACAAAAGCAGCTAATAACAGCTATAGTAGAAATCATGAACAGAGCCCTGGTTATTCTTACAAGTTGGCGTGAAGACCGCTCAATGGATTTAGATTTTGTACACATGTATTTGCTCTTTTATAAAGTCCTTGATTCGCATTAATCAATTTCTCCCATACAAGCCGACTATAAGTAACCAAATACTTTTCAGAGCCATTGTAGCATACGTAAATGCAAATTGTTTACATAAATGCAATTGCAATAGTTTTGCAACTATTCGTGTTGTTGTTCTAGGAATTTCGGTATTGGATGTGTTTGTAGAAACAAATGGTCTGTACTATTTGATTCTTTACTTGCAGTACAAACTAACGTTAATTTAAATTTCTTTGTCATAAGCAGTATTTTAAAATTCTGAGCTTTTTTTAGTCTTGATCATGGTTGGTTGGTTGGTTTACATGGTGGCCCGTCTGCCGAAAACGGGGGCCCAATTAGCACAGGAAGCGCCGTTTTGATACCACAATTCGTTTAACCTGGTCGTTGAGGGCTGATGAAGTAGATACATAGTTTTACAGAGATCTGGGGCTTGAATGGATTATCATATCCATCCGGAGCTGTTCAAGAAGGTAATCAGTTCTCCAATCTTGTTTTTCAAGATCTCATAAAGGTTATTGAAAAAGGGTTTGCATGTTTCGCGAATTCTTGCTCTAGCTATGGCTGGACACTCGCAAAGAAGATGGAACAGTTTTCCTCTTATTTGCATCCCCACAACTGCGGCAATTGATGTTAAAGGGAATACACAGTCTGGCCGCGTGCTGACTGCCGTGACTCTGGAGAGGTCCACACGGCTCCTGGTCAGGAGTTCGTCTGTTCTGCTCCGGGAGTAGGATGGCCATATCTTCCTAGATATGACGCAGTTGGTCAGTCCGTGCAAGTGAATGCGACGACGTCCGCCTTCAACTCAATCGCTGCTTGTCATCTCCAGTATATACGAGTATATCTCTATGATACCATACAATAATTTCCTCAACCACCAATAACTAATGAACCAAGTTGATAACATACGGCGAAGTAGAAAACTATAACATCTATATCTAAATTACAAGTTTCAACTTCCTAGCATACACGGTTACTGAGATATGAAAACCAAATTTTGCATCTACAGATTTTCTCTGCACAGTTCGCGTTTGTGAGAAAGTAGGTGGATATTTGGCGCTTAACAGTCACTAGTGGAACCTGAACGGATTCTACGAGAGAGCCCTGAAGAGCAGAACCTTGCCTAGCTAATTCGTCTGCCCGCTCGTTACCCTCTATCTTGCTGTGGCCTGGAACCCAAGGCAGAGTAACTTTGACTTGACTTCCTAAGTGGGCTAGCTCCTCTCGGCACTGTTCGACGAGTTTAGAGAAGGTGGCAGCCGAATCTAAGGCCTTGATTGCGGCTTGGCTGTCGCTGTCAGTGAGGATTACAATATTTCGCTATGGCGTAGCGTCTTGCATGCAAAGTCCGACAGTCCTCCCGGATCCCCAGTATCTTCGCCTAGAAAACGCTGGCGTAGGCCGGTAAGTGGTAAGACCTTGCGATATAGTGTGTGTTTGAGAAAACTCCCGCTTCGACTTCACAGTTCATCTTTGTACCGTCAGTGTATATGACTGTGTCGAATTCATGTATAACTGAACCATTCTTCCATTCCGCCCTTGTTGTCTTGATCGTATTTTCATATGGGAATTGGTTGTACTACATGCTGTAAATGTTGTCAATGAACAAACTGCACGCATTTTTCTCTACAAACGCAGGCGAAGCCTGATGACGATCACCTTTACTTTTTAAGTACTTTTACCTAAAATCACACATTAACTGTCTTCTCTCAAGTATGCGAAGGGGGAAGCATCTCTACTTTCCAATCGCATTGAAGATTGAAGTTTGAAAATTTTCGTATTTGAAATTGAAAAGTTAATCTACATTATTAAACTTTACTCCCGATAAAAATTGCAGTATTAAACTAGTGTTTGCGAATGAGTAGTGGACTTGAACCTACGACTAGCTTGGTCAAATAAACTCAGAATTTGGCATTAGTCTTAGCACTCTTATACCCTAGACAGTCGGCGAATTCCTACTACCTCTTTACCATTAATGCACACTTAGGTTCTATATGTCATGTCACAATTTATCCTAATGGCTATTAAATGACTTAAATATTAACCAGTAGGATCTCGGCTCAATGATCGATTCGGATTGGGTATTAGGAAATAAATGCCAAAAACGTATTAGAGTGAATCAACTTATTTGCCATTGCTAATTGAATTCATTGTCACTGAAAAAAGATATTCATGTAAAACTGACTGATGAGAGTCAAGGCAGCTTTTTAATTCCAAATTTAAGTCAAATTAGAAATTAGTAAATTGTTCATTCATGTGGCCTGTTGTCAGAGAAAGACGAATTTCCCGATATTTATTAGCCATTTGCCGTCTATTTTTGTAAAAAATTCGAAATTCAACCGGCCCAAGATTCAAAATCGTGTCACACGCGCGACGAAATTAAAATATAGACTATCAACGATGCGATACCACTGTAACTAATTGCACTCACTAACATGCATTCTAATAAGCTGTCATCGCATCTCATCCCCTATATTGAACTGGCAAAAGAATATATTTGCCAAAATAATTTGGAACAGCATCAAGAATGATTTTCGCCATTTTTGCACTAACTTAGTTCAAGCTTTCATTGCGACGATTCGAAAGCAAGGAAAATGATCCTGTTTTTCATAATTTTTCTATTTCTTATTACATTATCACGCATTACTCGAATATGAACTGATCTTTATTTTTAATTTTCTTTTTCAATTTCCAGAGATTGTTCGATCCCTTATCAAATTGGGATAAGGTAATGTTTCAGTTTCGAATTTTCTAGTTTAAAAAGTTTTCTTTCAAATATTTTATTTAGCTAATTAACAAATTATATTTCGAGCCTTTGATATATTTTTATAAAGCGATTTGGTTTTTTAAAATCAATTTATTTGCTGCACAGGTCTCCCAAAAATAGTAGCAGGTCTCCTAAAATTACAAAATTTTAAAGAAAATCACAATCGATAGTTGTACCTACTCTCGATCATTAAACTTTTAAATTCTACCCTTTTTCATTTGCTGGTTTTTGGTTTTGAGTTTTTCGGGATTATAGCATTCTCCGACTGGTGCAGAATGTAACTAGACCAGTATAACAAATGAAAAACTTTCACTGGAGCAACCAGTCGAAACTCTATTGGTTTTGGGCAACAACGTGTGATATAGCGCCTATTTAGGTATATTATAAATAAAAAATTGAATGCACTACGGCTGTTATACGCCACTAGGGAGTTATAGCGATCAAAGATGAAAAAAGACGTAATTTTCTCGAACCACTTTTTGAAAAGAAAAAATATTAGTTCCGATTCAATGTCTGCTTTTTTATTAAAAAATAGTTTCACATGTAAACGCATTCTTCATCTATCGTGTAATCAAATGCAATTGCAACCAATTTGCTCACTACTTTGTTAAAAGTGGGAATTCAAACCAGATAGTTGTCTGCATTTTGTCCATTTTTCTTTAATATTGTTTATAATAATAGAGTATTGTGTAAAATACCTTCCTTTTATTTTTTTACATTTTAGGGTAAGTTAACCCTCAAAATTTTAGATAAAAGGATCTGGATGTCCGCCAACCACCTAACGGAAACCGAAACGATCCCTTATTAAGTTCCAAACTTAATTCGTCATTAGAGTGATGTGGGAGGGTGGCGAGAGAAAATCTGTAGATGCAAAATTTGGTTTTCATATCTCAGTAACCCAGGAAGTTGAAACTTGTAATTTAGACATAGATGTTATAGTTTTCTACTTCGGCGTACGTTATCAACTTGGTTCATTATTTATTGGTGGTTGATGAAATTGTTGTATGGTAGCTAGTATGGAAGGATGTTGCTCGATAACCCAGTTTGAGCTTACTAATCTATCATTCCAGAGATCGTGGGTTCGAATCGCACTAATTACATGGTCTTGCACTTTTCTCCATACCCTATTTTTTAACAATCTCTATTTCCAATAAATTCCTTATCCTGTCTTTCGCTCAACCTATACCTGGGATAAAATATCAATGCTTAGGAGCCCCGAAGAAGATCAGACAAAGGCACGACTGTAATGTCCCAAATTTAATAAAAGAAATTTTATCCAAGAGGCCTGATTTGGATTCATCCTGGCGCCAAGCAACTTTTAAAGGACTAAATTTTGTTTGTTTTTAATATTTTGTTTCATACTGTTTTCCGGGATATATGATTCACATTTCAAGTACCTAGATTCGCGCGTTCTATAGTAGTATAATGAACAAAATAAAAACTTTAACTTTTAAATCTTTTTGTGCGATGAATATTTTCGCCCTTACAGCGATACTAAGTTTCAATATTTGGTCGATTTGGTTCTTCAAAAGTGAATACAAAATTTTTCTTGCCAGTTTTTTATACAACTATAGAAGTGCCTACAGTCAAGAACACAAATTGCTCTCCCCATTATGTCCGTGCGAAATAATGTGCCTAAGAATTGCTTGCACATCCCTCACATCGGTACTCAAGCCCGATTCCACGCTCAACCAGTTCCAGAGTTATCGTTAAATCTGATCTTCTGGAGCCAAGGATCTCCAGTTCCCCTCTTAAAACTATGTAAACAGCAGAACTGCTCTTGGAAAATTTTTCTGTTCCACTACCTAGAGAACTCTTCATTCCGATTTTTCAGCGTCAAAAATAGCCAGTGCCATAATAGCAGATGTCGCTGTTTTTGAAAAATTCTCAAAAACACCATTTTCCTTGCAGGAATGAAGTTTACTTAAGAACTTTTAACATTTGTAAGGAGGTACAGATTAGATTCCATTTTGAAGTAAAATAACTTATAGTTCGGTGCAAAAAACGTGCAGAGAGTTGAAAAAATGGCAAAAAATAACCATCCGAAATACAGCGATTTTTTCATTAAATACCTGGGCTCTGATATACTGCCGATCAACCAGAAACAAATTTGTTTGTTTTGAATATCGATGAACAAAAATCATAATAGGTATTTGAGCCTGTTTTACGATTTAAGACTACCGCATACTGCAGACTAAACAGTTGGAAAACTTTTTAATCAGATCGAGCTGCGCACACTGTAATCTGTTCGACTGAACTGTTTAGTGGATGTCCATGTGCACATTACTTAAACCACCGGCTGATAGTTACAGTCAACTAGTACTCGTATCAACCTATCACCACCGCTGGCAGAGATTTAATGTTTTAAAATCTGCATCACACCAGACAGATTCATTTACATGTTACACACAAGACACGACCAAATGCAGAAAGAAAACCGGTTTTATGAGATTTTTCATTTGTTGCGTGTGCGCATCTAAGCCGTTATGCATATAGACATCTATGCGATAGTTTAGTCGTGTATCGATCGAAAGGGATTTGTATTGCATATTCAACTATTAAGTTTGGACGAAACTAATCGATCGGTGTGCGCGCTCGGTAAAAACTATGTCTGACTTCAACCCTGAAATTTTATAACTTTCGACTCCCTAATCCAAATGGGTGATAGCAACTGGTCGAGAAGGTTAGGGAAACTTTAAAGAGCATTTGTTCGATTTTGTTTGACTTTCAAAAGTAGAGTTTTTTTTGTTCATTTGGATCATGTCAGAACCGAGTTCAACTCTAACTCGTTCCTAACCCTGCGTCTACACTGGAAATTTATCTGGCAATGGGAATGCCAATATTTCCATTACGTTAAATGTCAAATCGTAATGAGTGGGCATTTCACTGCCAAGCAATTTTCATTTGAGCGAGAGAATTCGAAGTGTAAAATTCTGAAGCAAAGCAAAATGTGCATAAAAAAAAGCTTGAATAGTTTTCACTTTAGTCAAATTAATTTTCAGCCATTTCGCGATCAAAGCAAAAAAAACCCTATTCCTACCTGTTCACAAGTGACACTCAAACGATGCGTTTTCTGGCAATATTACTCTCAAAATTGACATGGCAATGTTGAGAGCAATATTGTCATATGCGTTTGATGCTTCTACACTGTCAATTTGTGTATGGCAATATTGCCCTTGTCATTGCCAGTGCAGACCCAGGATAAAGTAACCGACTTCTAACCCCGACTCCTGACTTCACCTCCACAATCCTGGGCTTGAGTAAAACTACAAGTTATAGTGTTCGCAAAGAAATTTCAGTTTTGCTTGATCGGATTGGTTAATTTATTTTGATGAAATATAACCACCGTCCAAACATTAATTCATACTCCAGTGTCTTCTTTTATGTACTCGAAAATCGCAAGAATAATTGCCAATTTTCACATTGGTGACCCCTACCGAAATAATAACCAATAAATTCTCTCACACTTACCCTCCTTCGTACTAACGCCGGGACTAAATACAGAGTCGGTTATGTTATTAATGAAAGGTTCACTTCACCTCAAATACCCCCTACGACAGTACAAGTCATAACAAAGAGTCAATACGTCAATGGCAAATGTCCATTGTATTCTGCAATCGAAAGAAAAGTGGAAAATTAGTTCAATGCACTTTCTACTTCCGGCTAGTGTGCTCCTGCTGAGCCTCTGTTTCTTAAACTTTTCTGACTCTGAATAAGGCGCATTCTTCTTCCTTGTCAGCACTCCGTTCAACGTTTGTAACAATGCTTCAATTCTTTTATTTTATTCCGTTCTTTTTTTTTCGGACCCATACACCGTGTATGGCTCGGAGGTAGGAATTTATACCTTGCGCAAAACGTACCACATCTCCATCGAAAGCATATACCTACCCTCGAACCCAAGATCTTCTTATTCTGATTGATCTCTGAATGGGAAAATGCAAATAATATCGGATCCTCTTAATGCCGATGAGCACGAATCGGCAACCAATGGAAAAATCACTTAAGAAGGTTAAACATGTGATCAATCATCGATTCGGTGGATTTGGTTATTTACGATTTTTCCGTTTTTTGGCTTATGACTTAATGATTGATATCCATGTAAGGTACATTGCGGACAAATTTACGTACGGGCATCGCAGCGCCGCGTATGAAAGAAGATCACAGCGCGAAAAAGCACATTCGAAAAATATGCTCGTCACGAATATTATTACACGGGGCTCGGATAGTGAATTACATAACCGAAACCTGTAATTACCTCCAGAGAATTCGGTCCTTTCTTGTTCGTCTTAAAAAATTACAGTCCAGAGAAACCACAGCATCTTACCTCCCTAAATGAGGTTCTGATGCAACATAAGTCGAAAAAAAACTTAACGATACCGCGTACTTTTCCAGACTCCAGCGATGGATCAATATTGACCAAGACTGTGTGCTCCGAAAGGGATGAACCAGGAACCCTTTTGGTATGGGAAAACTCCTGGCCTGAAGACGTCCGAAAGAAAACCTTCAGATCTTAAAAAAAAAAATGTATATATCACACAGACCCCTTTAGGCTTTTATCCATTTTACATTATTTTTTTTATAGGACCGCATTGTTCCATTGTACGTCTTAGTTGGACATCTCGCCTATTCCTTGTCCGATTTAATACGGTCATAACAGTGAGTGAACAATCATGTAATTGTGGGACCTCTAATAATGTCCCTCTGCATCGAGCTGTTGAAGATATTCTAGACAAGGGCCCGGGTTTTAATAAATTCAAATTAAGAAGAGAGGTCCGTCAGCAAATATATGGGTCTGAGTTTAAATATAATTTTTTTTTTTAAGTGTTTTGTTTTCCCAAGATTTCGGTTTCTTGAATGTCCAAAAAGGGAAGACCGAAAGGATTAACATTTCTTTTATAGCTAATGGCCGACTGAAGGAGATATCAGATGGTCCGTTTTTCATCCAAGCCATGGCCATCGGTTCGAATAGCGTGAGATAGGACTGTCGAAAATAAAGCATTAGGGGTCATTTTTTTGAGTTGCCAGATGATAATTATTTGATATGGTTCAGTTTTTGGTATTTTGGTACATCATCAGGTCTCTTAGTAATAGTCACATCTGTTCAGCTGCTTGAAATTCTACCGTCTTCCATGGCACGACATGAAAAATTGGAAATTTGGATTTTAAGATGAATATTGTTGAAAAGTTAAGAAAACTCAAAAAGCACTCCATGAATCGGCTTTAAACTAACGACCTTTGGGTTGAAAGGCGCTCCCACTCGGCTACAAAGATCACAACAAATCGGTGGAAATTTGAAATTTGATCTTGAATCAAAAAAACCAGAAATAAAACTTTAGCATCATCAAAAATTACGCTAAAACCAGTTTAGCTTCTGACGATGTGGACTAACCTTCTCTGCTGGCTGCTATCACTAATTTGAACACTTGTTTTTCCGATGACTACTTTTGACTTACTGAACTCTAATTTAAAAACCGAAGAAGCTTTTTGCTATAAACCATCAAACGTTTCATATGAAATTAACGCTACATGATACCGAGAAGTTATAGTAAAAATTGTTGAGCATGTTGTGAATATTCTGCCGAATAATTTCATTAAATTTTTAATTGACGTTCGAGTACTAAACCGTTGATTTTTTTCCATGTTGCACGAAACGAATGTTTTGATGTATTTCCAGTGATTTAATTAATCATGGGTTTTATGAATCATGAAAATTTAAATGAGTCAATCGAGTAGGTTATTTCGTAAATACAATTTTATATTCGAGCATCAATTCATTTAAATCGAACACTGGATTTAGGTTTGATTACTAGACTAAAAAAATACTACAAGGTGCAAAAGAATTATCGAAAATTTCAAACGAAATTTCAATTAGAATCGTTTCTCCTCGGAGAGAATTCTGAAATTAGTTTTTAGGCGGTTACACTAAAGCCCATGGAAGCAAGAATCAATTTGCTTTTTCATCAGACCTAAGAGATATGGCGAAATTCGTGAAAACGTATGCGACCCCTTACACCCACTTGGGGAATATTCAAAAATCCTGAAATCAGTTTTTAGATAAACACAAATAAACTAAGCGGAGGTTAAAAGCAATTCAATGTCTTATCACTCCTAAGAGATATGACAAAATTCGTAAAATTGTGTACAACCTTTTTATACTCTCAACTACCGTGTTCTGACTACGAGATTAACGCATTTAAATCGAGTTAAATGCCTTGAAATCACTTCTTGAAGGCGTTGCTACAACGCGTTTAACAAAAAACATGTTCTGCGACCCTTGTGGAAGTCGAAGTAAACTTTGGAAGAAACTATTTAATGGTACCCAAACTCAATCAATGTGTCAAAACTAAAGGAGTTGCCTAGTCTTAATACTACTTTTTAAAACGATCATTTCGCCTAGACGCATATTTTGTACAGGGTATTAGAGTTGAAAAGGAAAAAAATTCTGATAAAGGTTTTTAGACGAATATATAAAGTAAAAAGTTATTCGATATCTAATCAGACCAGAGGGATATGGCTGAATTCGTGAAAATCTGTACAACCCCTTAGTCGAATTTCAAAAAATCTTGAAAACTCTTTCTAGGCATTTATTTGAAGAACGCGTAGAAAAAAAATTATTTCAATATTTCAGAAGACGTAAGAGATATGACGAAATTCGTGAAAATACATACACCTCATTTTCACTGATTTTTTCCCCTTCTGTACGTCAATGGATATTTTGATTTGATGAATTGAATTGATATTTTTTTACCATAATAACTTTTATAGTATATCTAAATATACCCACCAAGTTTCAAGTTTCTAGCATAAAGCCTCAGTTATAATGGTTCCGGAGAAAAATTTCAAGGTACAATGATTCCGTTCCGACATTCGTCAAACTGACACTATCGAGGTGTAATTTTGATTTTTAGTGAGGCGAAAGAAGTGGTGAAATTCAATAATTCACCTCTTAGCGTCTGAACGAATAGAAGTTGAAAGTTGGTCAACTTTACTCCTCCGTTTTGTGTCTCGGCTAATTAACGGAACGATTGTGACTAGTTGTTCCGAAATTCCCTTTAGATGTTTGTCGGATGAAGAAACTCAACACTGTCCGTTTTCCGAGATCGGATCGGATCGGAACCATTATAACTAAGGCTTAAGGCGTTCCTGAGATAGGAAACACAACCCCTACCCCCGTACCTTTCACTATTGAAAATTTTATTTATATCTTATTAGAACGTGCCACTACTATAGATCTATCTAGTGGGGGACCAAGCTATCTGTCTTTAGCGGTTTTCGAGTTAGAAAAATCAGATTTTTTTCTCCATCCAATTTTTTTTTAAATTGATCATAGAACCAATAATACTGCCACTAAACATGTTAAAAATAGTTAGTAAGGTAAAAGGTACTACACTTTCCACATCTGATGGAAGCGCTCCTAAGCCACTTATTGGAATTCGACAGAGTTATATGATCACAAAGTTGGTATCAAAGGAGCAGCGGAAATATTTGGAGGAGACAATTAATGTAATAAAAACTTTAAGGGGGCATCTGGCGCTCCATATCAAAGGACATTCTGATATCTCAAGGAGGCCAATCTTAAAGAGGGTCTACAACTATGCGTGCTCCGCTGCATACATTACACACGTGGGAAACGGACCTGAATGCCTATACTGCAGTGAATAAGATCTCTCGGCCCCTGGATAAACCTGAACGATGTCACTGTACAACTTTTATTTTTCGCTTACCTGAGGGAGTTTTTCACCACCCTTAGTTTTCATGAAACGATTTTTTTCATTTTGATTATGTTTTCGAACTTTTGATTTTTAAACTTAATCAAACAGAACAGAATTCTAACTTGGATTCAATAATTATCATATCAACGGCTCAGTTCAACAGTACGTAGAGACACAGTTTTAACTAACTCGAAACGCTTTGAAATTTTTATGACAATTTAATGCTCAATTCAAGAGCACAGTGTAATTTTTTCACATTAAAAAATCGGTATTTAATTTAAAAATGGATGGATGTTAGTATCGCCTCGTTTCTAGCTGTGTGCACTCTAGCGTCCTTAATTTTGATTTAAGCTAAAACAACAAAAATTTTTGTGAAGTTTATGATATTAGCTTCTAGATGACGTTGAGTAATTTAAAGAAAAATTATCTAGAAGAGAATTTAATTATCTATAAAATGAGCCATCATAAAGCCAAATCGGTTCAGTAGAATTATCTCAATCGTGTACGCAAAATCAAAAAATTATGTTTCCAGAAAAACGCGTTTAAAGTTTTGTAAACATAAAAATACTATGTACTCATCACCCGACCCCTCCGCTTTATGAGCTGTAACTCGTAGACATTGCAGATATCGACTGAAATTTTTTCAGAGAATATTCTTTAATAGTCTAGCAATCGATTAAGACTATTTCCAAAAAATCGATTTTTTTGACCTGATAAAGGAGGCTCCCCCCTTAAGATGAAAAGAATTCTCGACACAGTATTTGCGGTCCAAGAATTATTGATTAAAATTTTTACCGGCTGCGCCAATTGCCGATTAAAAGCAATATTTCTGCTTTAGAGATAGTATAATATGTCACTTCTTTCCTGTACACTTTCTTCAGACATATATTGTGGTTTGATGCTTCTAAACATAGACATAAAGATTGAAAGTGTCATTAAATTCTTTAGAAATCATCAGCATTATCTACATCTTTGTTGCAATCTGCAAGGTAATTTTTATTTTATGTCTTGATTTACCAACTATTGAGGAATCAGCAGGAAGTGAAAAGGTATAGCCTTAAATAAATCGGCAATAAACCGATCGATATATAAAAAAAAGAATATTACAAAATTAAATACACCACTTTAGTACCTTTCAGAAACTTATGGAAAAGAGCTCTGTCCTACCTGCCTTCCTGTCTGAAATCACAAAGGCAATCAGCATCCTTATCTTGAATTCTGCCTTTTTGCCAAACCCATCTTAACTGTTGACTAATCTAAATGGCACTTTTCCTTTAAGTGAATGTAAATTTACAGTCGATATCTTCAAGAATTTTACAGTTAAAAGTTTCGCAATTAAATTTCCTTCAAGCACCTAATGACCTTGCATCAGTAAAAATATTCAATCTTAATGGCTATAAATAAAATATTTTATGACTTAACGATAATCAAAAAATGTTTCAACCCACACACCAACAGAGCCACATAACGAAAAACTGAAAAAAAAATAACATTATTTAAAAGAAACAAAATCTGATACTTAAATCGAACCAAGAAGGACCTTCAAATATTTTTCTGAATAAATTGGGTTCCGTATGTGTGCGCAACTCAGTCCCATACAAGAAGTCTATAAAAAAATAGCTTCAAACAATTTCTATACGCGCTCATTAGCATATTGTTTGATCCGACATATTAAAAAATAGCGGAACGAAATAAAATATGTATAACATACTCGGACCATTTCTTAATGTCTGTGTGGTAAATTTGTCCTTGAGAAGTGATCTCTTGAGACGGAAGTGTAACATTATTTTATGCATTACTTTCAAACCTTACACTCTCGATCGAAACGAGCGCCACATACGTGCAATTTTTCCTTATAATTACTACACAAAACCCCCACAAGATCACTTGAACGCTTTTATTAAAGACAAGCAACGCCTAATTAAGTAGGTGAAAAATGTTTACAACTTTTCAAGTTCGTATAAATAAACTTAAAAATTGACTGGAAATAATTGGCACCTTTCAAAAACTGATTGAAGTTCAATGGTTTTGTCTAGTGCAATCGTAGCGTGTACAGATCTAAGGCAAACGATTGCTTCAAACTCAACCGTAAGATAAAATTAAGATACGAAAGAATTCTTTATATCTGCGCCCACAATAATAATTGGCACTGAATATTTTATTATCTTTGGGTTAAACGCGCGGACTTACAAAAGTCAATCAATCCCCACGGAATTTCCATCGGCTTGTTCTCAACGACAAAAGTAAACTTAGCGTTTAGCACAATTTACATTATTCGAACGTTGGATGAAAAAAAAAGCCAAACCCGGACAAATATTTGTCATAAAATTTTTTTTCTATTTTACATCTGCATTAAAATGTCAGTTGGGATGATTCCATCATTGACATAGTGCTAATTGGGATGAGTAAAAGCCGTAAATAAAAAAGATGAAAAAAACACAAAAGGATGGTAAAGAATTTACACTTTTTATAGTTTCTGTTTATTTTCGATTACCTACTGCTTAGAGCAGTGACTAATTAAGCTAACCATACGGTGTAATGGACAGTTTTATCACCCAGTTTCGATATGAAAAGGTAATTTTCATTGAAAAAAATCTTCAGGTTACTCGCTTAAGTCTTTCGTTTTGTACTTGCATTGAATGGAATTTCTGTTTGAAGGTTAAGTCGTGTGGTCATGTCGTGTTCTTTGGCAGTAGTTGCTTGATACAAATCGGACTAAATGATAGATGTTGAAGAAAAACTAGTGAAAATAGTTGAAATGTTTCAATATTGTGGCGACTGTGGATGCTGTTTCGAAATATAGAGCTTGACCCCATTGATTGGCATCAGTTTTGACAGATTTTTGAAACGAGAGGTCACACTTCAGCAAGCTAGGGTACTTATGAATTTCTATAGACCTTTGGTAGGTTGAAGTTGAAAAGTAGAAAGGGTTTGCTTTACACCTGCATATTGATACTACCTTCAACTTCATGTTCTGCGACTAAAGATTTTAGTCCAACACGCTTTTACAGTAGACTGAAATTACTCACTCTCTTAAAAAAAAGGATGGAAATTGCAGACAAATAGTAAACCAACCTTATTCGCATCATCAAGTGTATAAAACTCTGAATTTATTGATAATGAAAGAATGCGGAGTTTACACATTATATTGAGGATGCCCACTCTTCTGTGTGATCAAAATACTGCATTTGAATTTGAAAATTAAAGTACGGTGACACATGACATTTCTGAAGTGGAATACTTATTTAAGGGCTCACATACCCCTGTGCGCGCTGTAAACCGAGTAAATTTTAAAAATTATTATAAAGGTTATATGGTGAAATAAAATTTAAATTGTTGAGTTCACATATCTTATTAACTATTCAACTATAACAAAAAAATAAAAAAATTTTTTTTTTTTAATATTAACATTATTTTTTACGGGTATAAATGAACTACTGATAAAAACCATGGCGCCTCCTTCTCGGCATCATAACTTCACCAAAAATAATTCAATTTGCAAAAATAAAAAAGAATCTTGTAAAATAATGTAGTTGTAAAATAGTGTGATGGAGGGAATTCTTTTTTTTTTTCAAAAATTAAGAAGGTACAGTATTTCAAACTTTAATAATCAGTTTTTTAAAAAAAAAATTGCGTTTAAAGGGAGCTTGTAGGGAGTGCAAAAATTACCATTTTTGAGACCCATTTTCTCTTAAACCGACGATTGGCGGTTTAATTTTTTTTTCATTTGTAAAGCTCTGCTAGTACTACTACTTGATCGAAGCATTTTTAAAATATCGCTTCAGTTTTTTTATAACAGCTTTTCAAAGATTGCTTCTTTTTGAACCTTCCTTTATAACCTATAGGTTGATACTGCGTTATTGAAATTTGATAATCTTCGATTAAGTAATTCTTTTATCCAAAACAAAGAAAATTAAAAAAATTAATGAATTCTGATAAGCGGTTGCCGAGAAAACAGGCCAAACGCTATAAAAAACATGATTTTTCACGAAACTAGTTTGTTTACAACTATAGTAGAGTGTGTTAGATGTGCATCATTTCTTTTACAATCTGTTGATTGATAAATTTTCGTAATTTTTCTAGTCTTTTTTATATCTTGTAAAATAATTGTGGTAATAACTAATTTTTATCATTTGACAATCAAATCATCAGATGATACGAGTATTATAAATTTGATCAACTTAAATTTTTTTTTTGGAATTTTTTCATTTTAATTTTAAAATTTATTGTTAGGAACTTCCCGGCCGTCAAATGTTGCGATTTTGGTCTTGTTTTAGCAGGAAAAATATAAATTTTAATAATCAGTCGAAAACACAAAATTGATTCTTTTTTTTTACCCCACAAGCTCCCCTTAATAATTTATTAAAAACTGTTCAACCAAAAAATTAAAAAAAATCTCTCGTCACACTATAGGGAAAATAATTATCAAAATTAACAAAAAAAGTTGAAAAATATTGAAAATTGACTGAGTTATCGTGCCGACACTGTCTAAAAGCATAGTTTCGGAAAAAACGCGTTTAAAGTTTTTGGTAGGTACAACGTGAACTTGCGGCTAGTCTCCTATTCCAGCTTCGTACTGTACACCTTCTTCCTCTTGTATCTTTCTATAAACTTGGTCCTTGTTTCATAAGCAACCTAGGTTTTGCCAACAAAAAAAATACGAAACGCAGCTGTCGAGAGAAGCGCGGCAGTTATCCAGGTCACATTTATTGCTATAACTTTGTAACGTAGTGGAATTTTCTTTAAATTGTTTTTTCTAAATTCTAGATTTTGTTTTTAAATTCTTAAAAGTATAACAAATGAAAATCTGTAAGAAAAAAAACATTTTTTTAAAAATTTCAGGAGTTGTGAGCCTTTGCCGTGTTTTTGAAAAAATCAGAACACAGAATGAACTATCTGATTAAGTGATCAAAATGTATCCGCTGTACAAGCAGATATTTTAAGAAACTAAGTGAAGAACACGAACATTTTTAGGAAACAAAATTGGGTGTGCTTTTACTCCAATTTAAAAAAAAAATCAAAAATTATCACCATTAATTACAACCACCTAAATATAGGATCTTCGTTCAGCCATTCAGTGAAATTTAATTCAACGATCATATCGCTACATTAAAATGGTGTAACCCAAAACCAACGTTTCGGTTTAAAAACTTTAAGACTTGAATATTTTGCCAAAAAGTCGTAAAAAATTATCGCTATAAAATAACAAAAACCATAACATCTTATAACGCGTAATGTCGGTTACACCACCTTTTCTCTCACGCCTCATTTATGTGGAATATCTTATCATTGCTAATTTTACACTTCCAATAACCCACAAAGCTTTTAGCAATACAGCTATCAATTTCTACAAAATCCCAATCTTTCTCTGTGAGCAATTAAGGTGCTGGTGTTAATAAAAAAAATGCTAACTTGATCATATTATAGACAATATACCCCCTCTAACGACACAATTTCTGCATAACACTTCCTTAACCCCAATTAAGGTGTTGGTTATTATTTAAAGAAAAATACGTAATTCATATTTTCGAAGTGTACAAATAATTTTTCTAGGATGACCGCCGTAAATATGTAAAAAAATGATCGACTATATAATCCCAAGTTTTCCGCGAGGAATGTTAGTCTAGTATGTGCTTAAAACACGAAATTTCAGTCTTTTGTCGCAGATGATCTTCTTTAGTTGAATCTGACTTTAGCTGCGTACCACCATATCTTGTAACGTATATATGTATTTACAAATGTTGCTTGATGATAAACGTGATTCCGTAGTACCCCGCTGAATTCTCTACAAATAATTGGCTCAGAGCAAAAAATATTTGAGAGCCACTGATTCTTTATTCTTTTGCTTGCTTGCATGTTATATGATATGCAGGTGTGCACCCGTGTCGGAAGGAACAGGCAATTTCTTCGAGAAAATTTGTACTGGACATAATTCGTACAGTAGCTCTGGGAAGAATTTCGATACGTAATGTTGGGTTCAATGGGCGCCTTAACGCGAAAAAGAGACCAACCACCTAAATTTGAACCAACACATCTTTGATATTACAATTAATGCTTCCAAACTCCATGTTATTCTACGGAAGTTTAAGAAATTCTTTTCAGCGTGTGACATATGTAGCTACCATCTACACGTCGTCTTGAGTACAATTCGCATGTCTGGGCTGGAGCTCCAAGATTTCAATTACCTTTGCTCAATCGCATTCAAAAAGATGCTTTCCGACTAATTGGAGGTGAAGCCATTTCTGCACCTATAGACTCCCTCAAAATGTCGGGAGTTTTATATTTACTATCGATATTTCCTTGGTAAATATAGTAAGGAACTAGAAGGACTTATGGCTCGACTCTTAGTCGCCCATCGTAACACTCGTCAAGCTAAACGTGAACACGAGTATATTGTTCAGCCGCTTTATTGGAGAACAATGAATTTAGGAAGTCTTTCTTCCCACCCATGTACCAGTAATCTGAAACGCATTACCATCCAACCTGTTCTCTGATAAGTGTAGCCTTCAACAATTCAAAAACAACATCCACCGCCACCTTAGATGAATCTCTCCCTTTGCACTACTCTAAATCCCCTACCACACCATTTTCTCCTCAATCTATGTTGTTTAATCTGTACAACCACACCCTAAATTATTTCGACGGCAGTAAAAACAGAACAAAACATGTAAAGTAGCCTCTAGCTCAACAAAGATACAATTTTATTAAATCGAAATCAGTGGTTTTCGAGTTATAAGTGTTTTAACCGACAGACAAAATTTTTTTTAAATACAATATTATTTCTTTTCAATAATTAAGACTATATCAAAAAAGATTATATAAAAAAAATGTTGTGAAAAACCGAAAACTACAGACAAACTTGCACTCAGAGATTTATTAGGTGAATAGATTTTATTGTTTTCGTAGCTTTCACATTTTCTCTTAAAACCGTACGTCTATCACCGAACTAAACCGATGGTCTTTACCATATCTTTAACAGAATTGTCTTATTTAAATACCTTTAAAATGCTTAACTGTGCAGAAGGAATAGAGATGAATTGGAATGCATATGAAAACTAAAACACAAAAAACCCAAGAAAATCAAAAAATTTGAATTCTATTTAATTTTCCAGAGCACGTAATCATCTTAAAGTGGAGAGATTATATTATCAGAAAATTTGTAATTAGCATTTTGAGATGCACTGTGTTCAAGTATAAACATTTTCAGTGGCAAAGAAAAGTCCACGCATTGATTTGTTAATGTGATTGCAGCAACAAGCACCACGGTATCACGTAGCAATCCAATCGGCAATTAAGTGAAAAGAATGCGACATTGAAAGGGGACACCATGACAACAATGTTCGTATCAGGGCATATACAGTATGGTTTGGCCCATGCAAATTTCTATTGCAATAGCTATATACGTTTAATCATAAAAAATCATACATTAATGATTTGTACTTGCGGAAATGATCCCATGCATAACAATTTAAGTATGTATAGTAAAGTATAAGAAAATAGCTTTTTAGATTCGGAAAGCAATGTTATGGTATAAAAGAAATGTTTTGCAGTAAAGAACCTCTTTCGGTATCACGTAGTCTCGTTGATTATATCTTGAGAGCAGAATAGCTACACCACTGTTTGACCACTGACCCTAGTAGTGGCGTGACTACTCTGCCACCAATGAAATTCACAGTTTAACACATAGAATGCGCTGTCAGACATTTTCTATGGCTTTTCCTTACAGTACCAGCTTATTATCTCGTCTTAGACAAAAAGTGAAAACAATTCATTAGTTAACTGAATTATTTTAGTTGTTGTATTTATCGAGGTAGTCATGAATCGTAAATTTCAAATCTCATCAAACAATTCGGTTTTAATATTTTGCACCAACACCATCTCTGGTAATAGATGCAAGAAGTAAAATCTGTTACTCTGCTCTATACCGTTTAGGGTGCTCTCTACTCTGCACTGGAAAGGAAAATAACTTGTATTAATAGGTGTGCTTTTTTGCGCACTTATGCAGAACAGAGTAGGTTAGAAAATTTATATGCAAAATAACAACAACATTTCTGTTTTTATGATTCTTCATAACTTTTTTCCATAGATAGTAGGTTAGATTGCAGAATTTATCGCGAATAGCTGCCCCAATGAGCTTACTGTGGCAGCTATTCCTGTTAAAATCTATATTCTAGCCTACTATCTACAGGGAAAGGCAATAAAAAATACTTTATTATTAAAAAATAATAAAGTAATAACAAAAATAGCAATATTCATTGTGTTTTCAATGTAAATTTTAATCACTACTCTGATCTGGATAAATGCTCAAAAATACACACCTAATATTAGCCTTTGAACCGTATTTCAGGTGTCTCAGATCGGAAAGTTTAATCTAAATGACGTACTTGGGCGTAAAAGTGAATATTTTTAAATTAAATTTTTTGGACAATTAATTTTGATATGAATGACGCGTTGCTGGAAGTATGGGCGGCTACACAACATTTGGCAGGGGTGATGTTGGGATTTGGGGTACTGTATAATATAACGCAGTATTCCTTTTTCCGTCACACCTTTAGCTTATCACTGCATTTTCAATAAATATTCACTTTGGATAAAAATACAGCGAAGTGGAAGTTTTACTTCGAATTCCTTATTGAGTAAAGACGTGTAGTCACTATACAAAAGTCCTTAAAAAACATGCAGTTCATTTATCCAACTTCTCACATCGAAAATTTCTCAATGCTCACGTTACACAGTTTTCTTTAATTTCTTTAAAATTTGAAAATCATGGAGGTCCTGATTGTCAAAAATTAAATAAAATTTAAAAATAGCACGTCTTACGCGGTTAACATCAAGAAATTGATCAATATGAAAAGTTACAGAAACAGGCTGCTGGTTTCAGTTGTTTTATTGCCCAATGATCGAAGAGAATCCATAGCCATGAATTAAAAAAAACTGCACAATTTAATCGCCACTAAACATCAGGTAAAATTAAGGTATTCACTTTTCCAATTAGCTATCGAAAGTCCATAAAAAAGGGGTCCTTTCTGTTCCTGAACACGCAATAAATCGGAAACGAATTGAGTGAAAACTTGCATTTTTTTTTTAATTTGGGGAGAGATGGTGAGATTAATTACCAAAATGTTTGTTTAACTTGTTGAGGCTTTCATTCTAAAGTTCGTAAAACACAAAGTTACACTTAGTGTAGATAAAATTGAAAGTATTAGAACAAGAAAATCTAATGGGAAAAAAGGGACCCTTTTCTGTGGTTAACATACAAAGGTCTTTAAAAAAATATGGTGCACTGTAAAAAAATGTTGCTACTCTTAGAGTAGGCAATTTAGTGCCTGCTCTGAGAGCAGTAAAACTACTATTGTCAAATTTAATTACGCACTTCTGTGATTTTTACTATTAATGCGGAATTTAACACACAAGTGTGGAAATCAAATGTGCGTAAAATTACACACGGTGTGGAAAAACTAATATGTGGGTCATTCCATCAAGAATTGCCATAAATGACGAAATTTGTGACCTTACCATCGCCGATTCTTTTGAAAATTTTTGCACTTGAAGAACTAGTGAAAAAAAAATAATATGATTTAATTTTTTTGTTTCTATCTCATTTTATTTTATTATTTTCTAATAATACAGAATTTTTTGTTAGTAATAGTATGTTAAAGTTTTCGCAAAAATCGTGTCCGAATCCTCTTTGAAAATTCATATCTCTGGTAATTTTTATCCTAGAATAATAAAATATGGCTTATTTAAAAGGGCGACGTTATCGCAATATAAAAAAAATACGAATAAAAATTATTCTTGAAATTTTTTTCAAGGATAACGATTTTGTCCTTTATCCTTGAATATCTCAAAATGCAATTTGACCGTCTACACGGAGCACATAACCTCAGCGCTCGAAGGTAAAGCGCAGGTACATTCCATCTATACTGACTTTGCCAAAACATTTGGCAGAGTTAACCATGTCTTACTTCTACAAAAATTCTACGCCATGGGTTTCACTGGTAATCTTTTGCACTGGATTACCAGCTATCTCTTTCAACGCACAAGCTGTGTTAAAATAAAGAAATCAACTTCGGAATCTTTCACAATAACATCAACTGTACCGCAGGGGTCACACCTTGGTCCTCTTCTTTTCCTGTTATTTATTAACGATATTGGTATGATTTTGAAAGGAATGAACTTTCTTTTATTTGCTGATGATTTAAAATTATACAAAGCAGTAAAAACTTTTGATGATTGTCTCATGCTACAGGCTAGCCTGCATAAACTCTCGTCCTGGTGTGACAGAAATCTTCTGTATCTTAATATTGATAAATGTAAATTTATAATTTTTTAAAAAAAACCAATCTTCATTTGCAGTTAGCTACAAAATCATGGCACTCCGTTAGCTGAAGTTGGTGTTATAAAAGACCTTGGGGTTTTCCTAGACTCTTCACTTACATTCGTCCCTCATGTCACTAGTATTTGTAACGCTGCAAGAAGAATGCTCCCTTACTCCCAATACAAGGGACTTTAATAACATATATACGCTTAAATGTTTATATTGCAGCTTGGTTAGACCCATTCTTGAATATTGTTCTCCAGTGTGGAATCCTTATTACCAGATTCACATCAATCGAATCGAGACAATACAGCATAAGTTTTTGAGACTTGTCGCCTATAAATTACACATTCCAATTGAGTGGATAGATTACGATTCCCTTATGGTTCAATTACACTTATGATCTTTAAGCGATCGATGAGAGCAATCAGAACTAATTTTTCTTTTTAAAATTATAAATTATATAGTAGATTGTCCGTGTTTTCTTAAGTTTGTTAATTTTCCTGTTTCCAATGTTCGTACTCGATGTCAATCTCCATTCTCTCTGCTAATGCACCAAATATTGTATGGTCAAAATAGTCCACTGTCAAGACTGATGAGAACCGGCAATAAGTACAGTCATTGCATTGATTTATTTAATATTAATCTTGTGCAATTGAAGTCACTCTTCCAAGTCACATAGCTTCATTAGTTGTACAAATTTTTTATTAGGTTAATAATATTATTTAATTCGTTACTTATTTTCATATTATTATTGTAAGGATTCATTCCGTTGACGAAATAATTAAATAAATGAATGCGGTTTTTTTTTTATTTTTTTATTTTTTTATATTTTCTAAGTTATACTGTTTTACAAAACATACCAAAAAATTGACTTAGGAACTGAATGGGATCGGGGTCAAAAAAAGCGAAGAACATCAGTGCTTCTCAATTATGTTATAGAAAAATTACAATTATAATCACGCCTTACACAAAACCACGAAACAAGGAAATTAAATATCGAGGCGGTCATTTCACAAAAAAACAAATTACTACGCTTGAAGTATCAAAATTACATGCAAAATGCGTAATTTTATACACAATGACAAATTACTACGCATAGAGTATCAAAACTACATACAAAATGAGTAATTTTATACACAATGATTACTTTTACACATTAAATGTGGAAAATTTCATGCGGGGTAGCAATATTACCTCCCAGTCAGAAAATTTATGAATTAAATGTGTAAAAATACGAAGAATTGTTTACTGTGTGCTTGCGGTTTTTTAGACTTTTAGTCAACGTATAGTTGAGTACATTTGGCTGAAAAATAATGTTTTTACCATTTTATAGTAGGGGAGACTGGGGACACAGTAGAAACAAGGGACAAAAGAAACAATGGTCATAATGAACGCAATCCTTGGTTTAAATTAAGCTTCAAAGTGTCAAACCAAGCGTCTTTAAATGCTCCTGGTAGCCATTATTAAACCGTTGATTAGAGTCAAAAGGGAAAGTATTAAGAAATATGTTTTTCCACCAACTGCGTAAAGTTTTTCCATCATCGAAAAAGAGTGTTAAAAGGAATTAAAACGTGACTATCAGGCTTCAACTATTATTATTTGTTTAGTTTAGTATATTTCCTCTAGTTGCAATAGTTTAAATTCATCCGTTCGTACGAGGTTAAGAAAACAATTGAGTGTTTAGATTAAAATGTGTTGTGGGGACAATTGAAACAATAAAAGCGGGAACAGTCAAAACGTGTTTCATTTCGCAAATTAGCCTTCCAATTGTCTTTGAACTATTCCTTAAACCAGATACATGAAGACGAAATTCTATGGCTGAAGAAGATTGGTTTTCTGGATTCATGAAGCATAAATCCATAAATCATGAAGCATAAATCCAGAACTTTCAATTCGCTGCCTTCAAACCACAAGTCTTTCACGAGGAACAAGTTTTAACATCACAGATGTTACACATTTTGGACAATCTGACTAATTATGACAATTTTGGATTATAATAAATACATGTTACAAATAATCTAAGTGCTGTTTCAATTATCCCAGGTATATGTTTCAACCGTCCCAGGCACGGGGACATTTGAAATATGTCGACGCCTTCAATATTTTTTAAAATATCTATTTTGTTTATCATTATAGGTCAACGAAACAATTAAAATATAAAATAACACTTTTAATATTTATATTAGATAATTGCGATAGCCGCGAGGGAAAAATGTTTCTATTGTCCCCTACTTGTTTTGTAGTGGTCCCTCTTAGGACGCTCTTGGCTGGAAGGGATTCTCCGGTGTTAAAAGGTTCTGAAATTAATTTTACCTCGGCCGTGTACGCACAATATGTACTATCAAAACCAAAAATCGAACATAGTCAAATTTCCTCAAGAAAAAACAATCTCTCATTAAAACCCCGAAGATACGAAAACTTTCCACACCCAACGATATCGACGTTCAATACCAAAAGTGGGATGATTCCAGTACTGACTTTAACCAACCAATTTAATTGTTTTATTGTTCCACATCGTCGTGTCCATCTGGTCAATTGCAAACCATTTTTACCGAAAACAATGAACTTGAATATTATCCTCGAACGGTATACCGTATGCACAATTGACCGGTACAAACTAACATTACATTGGGCTTAGCCCACACTGGCTTTATAGTCTCGAAAAATTACAATGTCGGAAATAATACGCCGAAAAAAAAACGCCTCATAAAATCTTATTCAACCAACGGCAACAATATTCACTTTTAGTTTATAGTCTTCCGCGTTCCACACAATTAAAAGTTTTTTTTGTTATTAACCTTATTTTCATCTCATTTCTTTTAGGACAGGATTCAAATTGAAGTCATTAATAAGATTTCCTGGGGATTAAAAGTAAGAAGTTGACGTGTTCGAAAATGCGAAAAGAAATCGAAAAAAATTAAACGAATTTTTTTTATTGAGTTTTAGTTGCACCCTTCAAATGAAGAAAAAAAAATTAGTTTGCTTGATTAAACTCACTATGTCTAAGAAATTTTTTTTTAAATACGTACATTTATGATTTATGTTACGCTATGACATTAACGATTTGAATATCTTTCGTTTGGGGGCTTTTTTTCGCACAAACGCACCGAGTTAAAAGTCATATTACGCATAAAGTGAGTGAGTTTTACATAAGACAGTGAATGTGTCGATTGGGAAGTTTTTATGATCCCTTACCCTTGGCAGACGACAATCTATGATAAATTTATATTGTGGCAATGGTAATTTGATATTATTTGCTCGACTAAATTTTCTCTCAACTGATCTACCTTCACAGGTGATAAATGTATTCATATACGCGATTGCTATACGCTTAAGCCTATACCGAAGATCTCTATCTTTTGTTGAATGCATGAACGATCATAGTCTCGAATTTCTTTTCTGTTTGAGTATAATTTTTTTTTCATTCGGGATTTGTTCTTGTTTCTTAAGATTTTTGGTCGATTTGATTTTTTTTTCCTTCAATTCTTTACCTGTCGTAACGATAAAATTATAAGTGCCTATTTTTGTGTTGACAACCGAGCTGTGAGGCAATTCGATGTGTTTGCTGCGGTAATGTAAGGTTGGAATGGGGGGTTTTTTTTACCACCAAAATACCCTGCACGCAAGAATAAAAGGGTTGAATTTGACCGAACTACTGAAATTAAAAGTTGCAAGTGCCATCGAACGTTTTACCTTGATTATGGTTTTCGGCCGATGGGATTCTGATTCTTGTAAGCGATATCTTTTGTTGCGGTTAATTGTAAATCGCTACGATAAAAATGTTCGACATATGATACATGTAATAACGAAATAAAAATGTTTTTCATTGAAAGCATCCAAAGACATTTAGATATCGCGCATACGACGATCGTAAATTTTACGGAACTAAATATTTGAGAGACCACTCCCTAATGCATTTGTCACTGTGTTTTTCTTTGTATAAATCTTTAAATCCACAAGGCCTTGAGCAATTTTAGTTATTTATTTTTAAAGTCTGCCCGTTACTTTATAGCATCCTTATTTCAAGAGCGTTGAGATGAAGAGAAAAAAAAACAGCAATTATGACTCAAATCGTTATAAATCTTCTATTTGCATAAAATACAAATCCTATTTATTATTGCAAAATTTGAAAAACAAGATAACAACACTTAACATTTTAACTTTATCGAACTTTTTATTTTCATAAAAGAATTCAATTTTATATTCCAGACATCTGAATATTATTTATTTCCGTTTATTTATTTCATTCAGCCATTTTATATTAAATATTGTTATTTGGTATTTCAGCATGGCTACAATTCTCTGTTTAAAGTTTTCATAAAATGTTAATCGGAAAAAAACTTAATTAATCAAATTAGCATTTTGTTAAGGAAAATTTGTCTTCGAAGTTTTATTTCGGACTCGTGAAATTCACAGTGTGTTAATTTTTATTTTATTTTTCTCGTCGTTTTTTTTTGTTAATAATATCCAGGAGCGAGAGCAAGAAAGAGAGCTTGAATTAAACAATCTATGGCATTTTTAAATGTGTGTATAGAGTTTTCAAGGTCAATCAAAAAATGGTTGTATATTTTATATGAATCGGCAAATTTCTGAGCAATGGCTTAAAAACGAAAGACTTAAGCGAGGAACCTGCAGGGGGTTTTAAACTTAAAATGCTGGAAGCTATGCTAAAGCGCCACGAACAGCGTGTTTTTTAGCATGTTGACCATTTTCTTTCGACATTAGCTACTTTATGTGTTTCTAATACATTTTTTTTCATCATTAATGAATCGTTTTATTTAGCGAAGCTGATAGTTATGATCAAAATGATTTACTAAAGCCCATTAGCTTTACGATTTGAAATAGAATTTCGCGAATTAATTCGGACTTTTGGTGATTTTTTAATGCGAAACTGTTTGAAAAAATGGTTCTTTTAATTGTTGGCCAGGCTGATTTCGACTTGCCCTTGACAAGAGCTTTACTTAATTTATAATCCATGCGTAATTTACATGTTAATTTTTTGGAATTTATGTTTCACTTTACTTCGTTTCACAATAGAAATTATAGATACAGCCGGTAACAGGCTGTGAGTAGTTTTATTATTTTTTTTAATGTATGAAATGCGGTTTAAGTCGAGTGAGTCTTAAGTTGTAATTCCGCTGCAAGCCTGAAAAATTAACCGTAGCTAATTCTTTAAATTTTACATCCTTATACTTCATCTCTATTGAAAGGCTTACTAACAAAAAGTTTAACCCTGAAAGAATTGTAGCATTGCAGTTATAAAAAAATCTGCCACCAATCTGGGTCTAACTTCATTATTTTTTAAGTAGAAGTCCGAAACGCGACCACTGGTGATATGCTACTATGCGACTGACAACCTAGGCTTAGGTTTAGGTTTAAGAAGGGGCGCAGCGCTAGAGCCACCGCGCTCTCACTAGGTGCCATACGGGCCCATTGCGATCCCTTCAGATTCTCGTGGGGCTGTTCTATCCCCTTAAAAACACTCCAATTCCTTGCAGAACCTGACCGGTTTGTCATTCCCTAACGACCTCAAATCCTCGATGTCATTGAAGAAAAAACTACTCAGCCATCTCAGTCACCTTCTAGCAATCCCTGGGCATTGACACAAGATGTGAGTGATGTCCTCCACAGCGTACAGATCATGGTAGAATCTGCACATGTCCGTCTCCGCTACCCCTAGCCGCATTGCGTGTTTCCTTAGCATACAGTGACTCGTCAGTGCTCCGACGAGCAGTCAAGTTAATATATTCCTAGTTTTTTGACTATCCAGCTCGGGCCACAGGGCTCTAGAAATCCTGCAGCTTGCCAGCCTTCCCACCTAGAGTTGACCGCCTTGTTAGAACGCTCACCAATTTGTCCTTTGATGCTGGATATCGGTGGACAAACATCCTCTTCAACCCTACCATTCGATGCCGATCCCGATCTCGTAAGCTCGTCCACTCTTTCGTTCCCTAGTATATTACTATGCCCTGGCACCCATCAAATCAGTACTATGTTCTGACTACAAAGAACCTTCAGCACCTCTCGAGATCGCTTTACCAACTGGGATTTAATGGTGACCGATTCCAGCGCCTTTATGGGCGCCAGGCTGTCAATGTAGAGTGAGATATTGTGATCACATATCTCCCCCATTAACAGGATATTAGCTGCCTGCAACACTGACAACCTAAAAAAGAACGTTGCAAATAGCCTCCTGATTATTCTTTGAGTAGTCAGTGGCATGGTGGCCTAAACCGCATCTTTGCAAACGCGTTCCGGACTTCTACACAAAAAATAATAAAGTTTCGCCCAGACTGTTGGCAGGCTTTGTTTTTTTTAACAACAATTATAGGGAATTAAAAATCAATATCACCATAACGGCTTGAATATAAAAAATACTGAAACCGATTTAAAGGCGATTATATAGAAACTCCTTTGAAGTAAAAAAACAATTGGATATCATCAGACCTAATTGATATATCAGAATTAGTAAAAATGAACGCAATGATCTTATACCCTATTAGGGGTTGAATATCACAAAACTTATTTTTGGAGCATTATATATAAAACCCGAAGACGATATCTTATTAGAGCTAAAAGATTTGTTAGAATACGCGAAAATTTTAACAACGCGAAATATTTTAATATCACAAAATCTTGAAATTAATCTTTAGTTCATTATGTATAAGCCCATTGAAGTAAAAACGAATTCGATCTCATTAAAAAAAGATTTCCCGAAATTCGTGAAAACTTGAACAATGCCTTACACTCCCCAGTGGTTTAACATCAAAAATGCTTAAATTGTTTTTTTCCTGACTATATTTAAAGAATTCGATATATAATTAGACCTAAGAAATATGTCGGAATTCGTGAAAAAGTGCGCAGCCAATTTTCACCCCCTTCTGGGTTGAATTTCGAAAAATTTGGACAACCGTTTCTAGACGCTTGTAAAAAGAGTACGTAGAGGTATAAATAATTTGATATCTGACCTGCCTAAGAGATATCTCAAAATTCGTGATTTGTGGAAAACGGATAGAAATTTCACCGAAATGTTTTGCCTCACCTCCGTACTCCAAAGGAAATCTGAATTTTTTTTTTCTTGAATTACATCTGTTCTATATCGACGTATATGAACTAACTAACTTTCTAGCATAAGCCCTTCCTCCGGTTCAGAAACCACCTCGCAACACCTTGCTATAACTAAAAAAAAATTTTACTAGGAAGCCTCTATGGTGGTTTTATATATGCATCAATTCTTACCCTAAGCAGTTTTCAAGAAATAAAAATCAGATTTATTTCTTTTTTACCCTCTCCCACCATCACCCCCTACACCCACACCGAAAATGTTTTTCTGTTCTAGAGGTCTACTGGACCTAAAAGCTGTGTAATTTTTAAGACCATATTTTAGATATAAAAATTTTTTTTTTCTGAAATATAGCTATCCCCCCTACCGTGCTCCACATCTCCCCCCAAAAACTTTACATTTAATAGACTCCACTTATGATCCTACGAGGGCGGATTGATAATGACGTGCAAAAATTGAGAAAACATAATTTTATCCGGAAAAATTTATTTTATTTTTCAACGTAGTCTCCTTTTAGCTCGATACACTTAGTCCAGCGTTTTTCCAATTTTTTGATCCCTTCCAAATAATATGATTTGTCCAACCCTTCAAAATAGGCGTTGGTTTCACTTATGACGTCAGTATTCGTGGTAAATCTCTTTCCAGCAAGCCATTTTTTCAAGTCTGAAAAAAATAAAAAGTCGCAGGGTGCCAAATCTGGAGAATACGGTGGGTGAGGGAGCACTTCGTACCGTAATTCAAACAGTTTTGCCGTTGCAACAGCGGACTTGTGAGCCGGAGCGTTGTCGTGATGAAACAACACTTTTTTCTTCGCCAAATGAGGCCGTTTTTCCTTGATTTCAGCATCCAATCGAACCAATAACTCAGAATAATATGCTCCTGTTATTGTTTTTCCTTTCTCCAAGTAGTCGATGAATATTATTCCATTGGAAACCCAAAAAACTGTCGCCATAACCTTCCCAGCTGATGTAACGGTTTTTGCCTTCTTCGGTGCGCTTGAACCGGCTTCCATCCATTGTTTTGACTATTCTTTGGTTTCTGGAGTGTAGTGGTGGATCCATGTTTCCTCAACAGTTACGAATCGACGAAGAAATTCATTCGGATTACGTTGAAACAGTTGCAAACTGTGCTGTGAAGTTGTCACACGAGTGCGTTTTTGGTCGATTGTGAGCAAACGCGGCACCCATCTTGCGGATAGCTTTCGCATGTCCAAATGGTTTTTCAAAATATTCCAAACACGTTCAAATGAGATGCTTACTACGTTAACTATCTCACGCACTTTTACTCGACGATCTTCTATCACGATATCATGGATTTTATCGATCATTTCTGGCGTGGTGACCTCATTTGGACGACCTGGACTTGGTGTGGTTTGTGTGCTCGTACGACCACACTTGAATTCAGAAAAGTCCAGGTAAAAAAAAATAACGAATTCCTTACCTGCCCACTCCTTCCTGATTTTTGCACGTCATTATCAATCCGCCCTCGTATATACGAAAACAAATTTTATCTTTCCGGTACAATTTGTTTGGAAGATATTGTAATCCAAAGTTTTTCAACCCCCGCACCCTATCACCATCCTTCAAAATTGTATTCCTTGTCTAGGCTCCTAGTATGACTGATCATTTCTGTAGTGTACCTATGTCTTTATTAACTTTCAAATTAAATCGAACGATTTTAGAATGTTACAATCCCAGCTTTCGAGCGTTGCGGACGCAATTTTTCCTCAACTCACATATCCTTACACATATCAATCATTTTTTTACAGATGGGTCCACTATCATACTTCTGCATAAATTCCAACTTTCAGCCTCCTAGTATAAGCAGTTCCTCAGATCTAGAAACTCAAATTTTTCGCCATGCTCTCAAATATTTGACCACAAATATTTAAAAAATAATTCAGACAAATATTTTTTAATAATTCAATCAAATATTTTTTATAAAAAATCCTGTCAAATTTTTTAGATAAAACAGGGTTTGTTTAGGAAAAACAAAAAATGTTGTCAAACAAAATATTTACAACTGCACCATCTGATTGCATTTGATAACGGAAATAGTCAAATATTTGACAAAGTGGGAAACAGTCTAATACAAGCTAGAGCATATCTATAAATTGTGCTAGTGTCTAAAAATTTAGCTATAAAAATAACTGCGTTCTCGTTCTTGATGAATTTCCCACGCATTCTTAAGTAATCGGTTTCTTGGCAAGAATATACAGAGTTTTCAAGGACATTTCTATGGAAACTCACGACTCAGCTGGCTTTTAACCGTTTAAATATATATTTTTTTGGCTCATATGTTTCAAAGGCTTTAAAACTTATCATAATCGTTCAATAATCACGAGTTGAACCGTAGGGTCTGAGCATCCCATTATCTAATATTTCAAAATAGAAAAATGTAATTTGGAACAATAAAGAATCTAATCTAATCTAAAACTTAAGGGGAACATCTGAGTAGACAGCCTAAAAAAAGGGGAATTTTAGGAATTATTATCTCAAAAACTATTTTCTCGATTTTATCCAGGTTAGTTTTATTCGAAAGTATACATGTTGAGGTATGCTGATAATTTTTTTTATAAATATGTATCGACCGGAGGCGCCGCTGTTATGGCCGGCGTAAAAAGTGTTCCTCGATTGCACTATCTGCCGTTCCTAAGATTGCATGGAGTCGGTTGATCTGAAACAAAAATTTCAAAAAGATTATGAACATGTAAAGTATGATGCCCTTCGCATCGAATGATTTTTTGAAAAAAAAAATTTTCGCAATATGACGGCCGATTGAACTTTATGTTCATTTTTTTAACTTCCGACCTTTCTGGCTTGATAAAAAAAAGTATAATTAAGTGAAAAAAAATCCTACCTTGCGAAGTAGAGAACCTGTTCGAAAATATTGTGTCAAATTTTGAAAGCAATCGGTCGAGCCGTTTTACGAATATTTTGGGGACCTTTTGGGGTCTTTAAAAAGTATGTTTCGAGATAATCGCGTTTGAAATTTGGTTTGAAAGACGAACCCTTAGAATTCACGAGGGGCACATTCCGATTAATTGCACATAACTTTCACAATTATTGGAATGCCAATATGAAATTTGCACACAATATTCTTAAGACTGCAAACTTTAAGATAAGCGAAAAAAAATTTTAAAAAATCGGATGCTCCGAGTTAAATCTGTTTAGTACGACTGTTTTACATTTGTGTCGAGTGGTTAAATAAAATTTTTATGGAGGGACTAAAAAATCATGGGTAGATTGGTAGCAACCAGTAGCGGTTCTTGTGAAAAATAGACCCCTTCATTGTTATTAACTTCGTACTTATAAATTCCAAGCCAAATTCGGGCATATTTTGCTCCAATTCCACTTCCACTTGTGGGTGCCAATCTCAATCTAATCAGTCGGCATTCTAGATCATAGTTGGACATTAAATCTGAATACAGAACATGTAGAATAAAAAATTTCAATCAATTTATATAAATCGATTTTTTTTTCACAATATAATAAAGATGCCAATGACAAGGCCGTCAAAGAATTATTGAAAAACTGAATAAATTACTAATTGCATCAGTTTTAAAAATATGTTAATTTTTGCATTGGCATCGAAACTATTTCGCTTTATGCAAATTAATTAATCATATCACTTCGAACAGTCTAGTCTAGACTTCTGACAAATATTATACAAGCTAAAGATTTAGTGACAAAAAACCAAATGCAATTATACATCTTATATACGATAATGTTTTAACTTTATTGCTCGATGAAGAAACAAGCCCGACTTACTTATTCAAACATTCGTTCGAATCCAATTAATAGCACCCCACCGTGTTAGATTTTGTAATAAATAGCACTGCATAGATATTGACCTGATATTATCAATTGATTTTAAAATTTCCACATATCTTTTAAATTGGTTCATTACTGGCAGAAAACCTATGATTTTTTTTTTTAAAAAAAACAACAATTCTACATTAACATACCATTAATTCCTAAGATATTAATTTATGTTTTTCCCTCCACCTAACTGAATTCCCTTTAAATTAATCTTTAGAAAAAAAAACACCATTTCGGCATCAAATCAGAAATTCAAATTCAAACTTCTTTGAAAAGTAACGGTACGCGGAAACCATTTTTACCGTAAGGGCCTATATTAAACTCTAAGATTTGATTTGGCCTAATACGGGCCTTTTGATCAAAAAAAACTTAATATATTCCTTAGTCAATTGTTTACTATAAATTCGATGACAACGAAAAACGTTCAAACGTCAGTAAATCACAATCACGAAGACCAAACACCGAAAAAAACGAAAGACTTAAGCCAGAAACCTTGAATTTTGAGCGATAATAATAATTTTTGATATTTTCCGTGTATGTTTTTCGCTATGTGACCAATCAATGAATAGTCACGAAAACACTTTCCATTTAAAGTGAGCATAATTTTTTCACAAATTTTTGTTATTTTCCTAAAGTTTTTATTCTTATTTCCTTCTTTTTATTATTGTAGCAGTTGCTAAAAAATTTTTTTTCTGATCTCTACCCTCTGAAAGGCGCCGAAATGACGCAATTTTATATAAAATCACAAATCGGTAATAAATTGCTATCATGTAGACGTACATTGGTGACTATTTATAAAGCACAATCGAATATAACTTTTAAAGTTGGTTGATGGTGTTTTTGTTTTTTTTTTTACTGTATCTGATGGTGGTGTTGTTGTTTTTTCAATTTTATGTCTTTCCATCCAATAAATATGTAAATTACAGTATTAAACTTTTGATGATATATCTCTATAATAGCCTTATTTTTTTCCTTCGTTTTCAAAAGTATACACTTTTCGACGAGAATGTATGCATATAATTTTATAATGTCATATTTGTATGGGTTCGACTGACATTTTCTAAGTATTTAAAACTCATTTCATATGTATCTATCCAAATGGAAATTAATCCATAAATTAAATCAAGAGCTGAATTAATTATGAACGCGACGAGATTTATTCGAGATTTATGAAAATTAATATTGTATCGACGGTGATGTTGTGTGTGCGTATGCATTCGGTGCTTTTGTTGTTGCTATGGAACAATTACCTTCACGTGATTTAACATCTCCCAAAATATTTTTATAACATGTGCTTCCCCTTCCGTGGTCGTATCAAGAATGCACGTTAAATCGTAAACACCTAGGTGCGATCATATTTCATTCCGGATAAAATTCTTTAAGGTGGACTTCCCCTTCCGTAGCATTGAATCTTTTTATGCTACAATTTAGAATATGTGAACTTTTTTTTATAGTTCAAGTCCTTTTAAAAATGCCCATATGTGTGTCTAATATGACAAAAACTCATATTCATGTATAGACTTTTTCAACATCCATTTTATCGTGTGAACTGAATACAGTCTGTTAAAGAAAACTTAAGTCGGGTATTGTTTATGAACTTACAACTTATATTCAATTATACGTACGAGAGCTAAGCATATATTGTCGAAATCGTAATTCCAAAGCATATGTTACTTGAAACTAACAGTACACCTGCTTCCTTTTAAACTACAAAATAATTTACGGATGAGAAATCTCTAATTGATGAATCGCTCTCCCAAGAATTATCTGAATTTAGGAGGTACTGGACTTAGGAGGTTAGCCTTTAATACACTGTAGTGTACAGTCCAGTCAGCTTAGGGATGGGAGGTCAGAAATAAAAACAAGTGTTCCAAATTGACCAGAGACAATCTTCGTTAGAACCAAATATTTTCTGATGAGTTTTCGCAGAGTGGCTTATAGGTGAGAAAGAAGGGTACCTGTAGGTTTGAGCTACCTTTTTCATATGCATCGAAAGGAGGTAACTGAGTTTAATGTTCGGTACGCATTCCAAATGGCAAATAGTCTCTAAGATAAGAAATCTTTCAGTTTGGAAAGCTTCAAAATTCTTGGCTAGCTTGAGTTCATCTTTGGAACAGTTCTTTCGAACTGCTACCCTTCATCACCACGTTGAGCTACCACAGAATCACTGTAGCCAGTCTACTACTTAAATCCAGTGCAAGGTTTTAATAAAGCGTTGGATTCGCGTAATCTCTGTGCTAATAACTATAGGTTGCAGAGACTGGTGAAGAAGTAGTCTCCTAGATGGAACTGGACAATTACAGGAAAAATGAGGGATTGTCTCCTTTTGCTCCAGAAGCTATTCAAAAAGAAGCCGAGCCTCTTAAGAGAGTGTCCGGTCAATATACATACACTCAAAGAAAAATCCTTAGTAACATTGACAAAAATTATTTGTTGAATTTCAACAGTGCAGCTTTGTCATATTGATAATAATATGTCAGCAAAACAAATAAAAATTATTCAGTTTCATAAATTTTTTATCAAATTGATAAAAATTCGGCAAAATTCCAATTTGATTTTTTAACAAAAAATGTATTATCGAAATGACAAAATTTACATTGTCCGCTCTTTCACATTGAAAAATATTATTATCAAATAAACAATTTTTTTTTTGTATTGAAAGAAGTATTAAATTTTGTCTTTGAACCGGTTTTTGATGAAAGTTTTGTCAGAGTGACCAAAAATCAACTGCAAGATTTTGTTATATTTACAAAACGATTTATTAAATTTATAAAAATGTTTGTCAGAAGTTCTACTAAGTCCATCCGAACGGATATTGCGAGAATAATTGGAATTCGTTATTTCGCATTGCTTATTACAGCAATTTGACCACATGGTCAAACAGTGTAGTACTAGCTTAAGAACTATGTACGTTAAACATTGATAATTTGACAAAAATACACATTTATTTGGAATAAATTAATTAATTGAATTGACAAAATCCACCATTGTCAAATTGACAAAATAAACAACAAAACACTTTCGTCTTCAACAAAATAATTAATGTATTTGATTATCTGCTTTTGTTACAAATACAAAAAAATTGTTGATTTGATAATTTATCTTTATCATAAATACAAAAACTACCAATTTTTTATTGTAAAATTTTTCTCAATTCAACAACTTCTTTTGTCATCTAGACAGTGGGTTTTTATTAAAGAATGATGAAATTTGTGAATTCGATAAAGTATTTTGTTGGACGTATATTGACCGTAGTTTGGTTGAACAGAACTGAATTTTTGTCAATGCTACCAGGATTTTTCTATGAGTGCACCCAATGTTTGAGATCGCGTGGCAGCAAGAATGGCTATTTTCGTGTTTTGACTGGACACCGATCAATCATAAACTGACAATGGAATTTTAATCGAAAAATTCTGTGAATGCAATTTCAAATTTCATGAGTCAAAAGGTGGAATTACAGTGGAAGCGATGCGCGCACCGGTCGCGATAACCCAATCGTATTGCACGCACCATATTTCGACAGTACGGCTGCCCCATTTCAAAACCTAGTAAGAGCTTTTTCGAAAATTTTAAACAGATGTACAAATCTAACAGTTGTTAACCCAATATGTTAGGAGTTCTCCCAGGTTATATGAGAAAACCCCTATATATCGGATTATTAATATTTATTTTTGAGACTCGCCTTTAAAATTTTTCAAAAGCGCTTACTAGGTTTGGAAATGAGACAGCCGAGCAGTTATAGTGATCACAACTAGGTACCAAATAATATTCTCAAATAAAAAAAAAATTTGTTCGCAGCCTGCAAAGGTATTGCTTGTTTTTATTATTGTATAGACATTACTTTTCCGATATTAATTTAACGTCGACTTTTGTAAAAAAATCGAAAAACAAGTGTTAAAATCGCGTTCTGCGCACGACGAAATTAGAACATAGTCTATTGGAGCGACGCGATTGAAGCGATACGGTATCACTATAACTTGTTACACTCACTTACATGAATTTATTCAGGTGTCATAGTCGCATCGCTTCAAGCGCGCGCGTCGCACTCACTATAATTTCCCGTAATGTTTGGGATGTGGTTGAATTCGTAGTACAGTAGAAGTGTTAGTGCTGTTGCCACCATCAAAACGCGAACTACATCAATTACATGGAACAAATTTCGAAATAAAATGCTTAGCTCCTATTTTCATAAACTTAGTGGTATAAGGTGGTATAAGACTAAATATCTAAAAGAAAGTCTACAGAACTATTACGTGTGGAAATATCATCTAAATATCAATTTTCTAGCGTAGGCCGTTTTCGATATGGAAAAAACCTTCTTCAATGCATACATAAAAATTTAGTATAAAACTACGCCACTATAGGTTTTATTTCATCTTAATCAAATGTCTATCACCACCAGTTCAAGAGATATAAAAACCAGATTGATTTCCATTGATATTCTATCATTCCCAAAAAAAAATTTTTACAGCAATACTACAAAGAATCCAAATACACAATCTGCAGATATTTCGATACAACAACCGCTTCCTACAGTTTGAGAATCTTAATAGCGATCTTCTATCAACGTCAATTAAGTCCTCTAAAACTTAAGTGTTTCTCCTTTACCTTTCAAAATGCGTCTGTGAATTTTTCCGTCATCCATACGATCGACGTCGCCTACCCATTGTAATTTTTTAAAGTTTTACAAGGACTGAGACTGCCGGTTCATCGCAGAGGTTGTACAGCTCGTTGTTGTACTGAATCCGCCAGTCATAGTCTTCCTTTACTGGTACTAGGATCCTACTTTCAAATGCGTCAATCACAGACTCAACTGTAGAACATACTGCTCCTTCCTCAGAGAGATTTGGATTGGATTTTAAAATTTCAAAGTCAACATTGTTTTTTCTGACAAATCTCCAAAACCCATATATTTCAAGCAGTCTTTCTTCCATTGATTCTCAAAGTCTTCACACCTTCGAATCAGTGAAAAAAGAACTAAAATTTTGCCGACTGCAAAACCGCAAATCAATAAATTAGAAATATTTTACGTAGCTGCATAAATGCACTTTGTTGTTGCAATAAAATAAGTTAATAGTTTTTAACGAAACATACATTATCCTGCCTTTATTGACTTCTTCCCGTTTTAATTCATTAATTTCGAAATCATGCAAAATATTAACTTCCATTTATTAATGGACGTTCTTCTTAAAGATGTTAAATGTATACCTAAAAGATAATTCTTTAACAACTGACCTCCCAAGACGAAGATATTAACCGTAATTCTTGCGCCCAACGTGGGGTCAAAAATAATAACAACTCTTAAATGGCTCTCGAATAATGAAATATTTGTTACAGTACCGTACTGTGATGGTTAGTAATTCCAGAAATTATTTAAAATGAAGTTGCTGTTGCTTAAGAATACAATTTAAGCTACACAGTCAATTCGATTTGGTTTTATCAATTGTGGTAAAGAAAAGTGTTTGTTTTTTCACATTAATATGTAGTCTAAAATCTACGAAGTCTTAAATTGATTCCGATTTTTATTTTAGTGTAAATGGTACAAAGTATACGCTACACACTGGAAAAAAATAGAACCCATTTACTAGTATTATGAAAATCATTAAGAATTTTGTTCGACAACTTCTTGACTCAGTCTGAATAATAAAGCTGTAAAAAGTGCGTGAACAATTCACGAAATTATTTTTGTTTTTCAAATCTGTAACATTTATATTATCGTGTTATATAACAGCAATGCCGTCGAATTAATAAACGGATTTATATTATGAACTCTTGCACTTTGAAGCACATCGCACCATGTCGAATATTGACGTATTTTAGAAAGTAAAAGATTTGAAGTAGCATATGAGATGGACATGAAATTTGTGTGTCAAGAGCATTTCAAGAACCCTTTGAGATAGTGTCACCCAATTCGTCCATAAGGCCACTGTATGCCACGCTGTCAAATATGCGACTACTTTCCCTGGTAAATGCTGTCAGATAGTGTAATCGTAAAATTTTCGTTTGCCACATTATTTTATTTGCTCCACACTAGGTCTATTTTGACGTCAAAAATTTGACAGAACTTTTTGTCAAATTTTGTTAGTCAAGTATTTGACAGCATAGCATACAGTGTAATACTGGCCGAAGGTAGGTACTTAAAGACTGATTTTTTCGACATTGTCATATCTATTTATTGTACCGTAGCTTTTCCCGATCTATGACTTCACTGGAAACCGAGTAACATTATTGGTTTCACCGAAGCAGATTGTTAGCCAAATCCTAGCCGCTCAAGTTCTCGAGCAAATAATATTTTTTTTTTACCTTTCTCTTGAAGTTGAACTGCATTAAAAATTACATAAGACTTCTACATTTTTCTACATTGCTGCTACTATGTACAAGTGTTTCAAACATGGAAGCCCTGCAGGAAAATCATTCCAGGAGCTCCACAAAAAACACAATTTTACACCGATTTTCATTAATTTCTCTCCTTTCGTTTTATGTTTACAGACGGCGTACAACATCAAATCCGGATTCGCCGATGTCTTCGGTTGCAACCTGTTCCGATCAAGTGCAGCACAATCATACAGCAACCGAAGTCATAAATCATGTGACGGCTGGTCAAACAAGTGTCACACAATCTGGATATTTGCCAACCGCTCGTTACTTTGAGCATCCGCTGACCGCCGTCACTTCGGCCATGCTAAACATCTCGTCGGGAAATGGACATTCACAGAACGACGATGACCACGGGAATGGCAATGGTAATGGCGGTAACACGTCCGGAACAACGAGCGTTAATATCGGAACCTTGAGTGCACCGCATCATCAGGTGCACGAAGTACACAATCCGAATGGCAGTACATCCTTTGTGTACGAGTACTACAAAGTGACCGATAACAAGGACGGATTACAATGGAGGTAAGTGTACCTGGCCGGCTATTATACTTTCGAGTTCGTAACACTTTCACTATTTCAATTAGAGCGGAGTAGGAGGATCTTATCACACCTGGTGTGGTGTCAGAAATTAATATTGCAGGTATATCGTCTTAGAGCTTAGCTGTAGTCAGCGAATTCATATGTAAGGCGTTTTAATGTCTATTATCTCATGCGATTTGAAATTAGTTTCAAGACTGGTTAATGGCGGAACTCTTGCACTTATTCAATTAACGGATTAATTTCCATTGAATTTTCGCTCAGATTTTCATACAGCTTTAATTATAGCGGTTAATTTTATTAAGAAAAAGACTAGTGAAAAGCAAGAGACTGTTTTCAAACCACTTTAACATACATATATTGGTCTTGCAAAGAAATTTAATTAGATTTCAAAAATATATTTACCAAGAATTTTCCTCTAAAGCCAGTGGTGAATTCATAGGGAGGCCATCACTCAATAAGTTCGTAGGATGACATATAGGTGGCGCCACTATTGATAAATCCTTATGCTTTCTAGAAAGTACCAACCTTCAAACGATACGTGCTATAATTGTATAACAATCTGACATTTAGTTTACAAGGTACAGTGGTTTTAGTGACGCTAGTTTTGTAATTTTCAAAACAATGGAAATACTGTATTATTGAAATAATAAAGTAAAATCTGAATTTCGATAAAGCATTGCTTTTTAAGGGGAAAAAATACCGTCCAAACAAAGCAATGGCTCGACAAGTGTTGTTCGGACTCTGCTCTATCGAGACAAATGGTAGAGAAACAGTTTGCTGATTTTAAACGTGGCCGTATAAGCACAGATGATGCTGAACGCTCCGGTCGCTCAAATTCGGCAGTTGTTCCAGAAAACATAAAAAAATCCACAAAAGGGTTTTGACCGATCGTAAATTCAAGTTTCATGAAATAGCTGACATCTTAAAAAGATCAGAAGGCAGTGTATTCACCCCATTTTGCAGGAACATTTGATCATGAGAAAGCCCTGTTCGAAATGGGTACCGCGTTTGCTCACAGTCGTTCAAAACCAACAACGCGTCGACGATCAGAGCGCTGTTTGGAGCTATTTCGGCGCAATGAAAAGAATTTTTTCATGCGGTATGTGACAATGGATGAAACATGGATCCATCATTACACCCCAGAGTCAAAACGGCAGTCGGCTGAGTTGACAGCAAAGGGGAAAGTCATCCGAAGCGACCAAAACTGCAAATGTCAGCTGGTAAGATTTTGGCCTCCTTATTTTAGGATGCACACGGTGTTTTATTCATTTATTACCTAGAGAAAGGAACAACCATTGATAGGCAATATTATATGCTGTTATTGGTGCGTTTGATGGAGAAAATTGCGAAAAAAACTACCCCAAATGAAGAAGAAAAAAGTGCTCTTTCACCAAGACAATGCAAGTCACAAGTCGATCGCAACAATGGCAAAATTGCTCGAATTGCACTTTGAATTGCTCCCCTATCCGCCGTATTCTCCGGATCTGACTCCCAACGACTACTACCTGTTTGTAGACCTAAAAAAATTCTCCAGGGAAACAGATTTTGCTCCAATAAAGAAGTGATTGCCGAAACTGAGGGGAATTTTGAGGCCAAATATAAATCTATCTACAAAAAGGGATTGAAATGTTAGAGGGAGGGTCCATAGTGATACAACTAAAATCAGGAGACCCAAAGTAGCTATGATAATTTTCTGATAGATAGATTTCTGAAGGTCGGTACACCAAGAGCCTTCACCCGTCTCCTGGCAAGAGCTGGGCAGTTGCACAGGAGGTGTTCTAGCGTTTCCCGTTCCCCGGGTAGATCATTAGTAATTAGCCCCATTCTGTACGCATGCGCCCCAATCATACAATTACCGGTAATAATTCCGACTAAAGTTGCGCATTGCGCCCTTGGTAGTGCTAACAAGAGTCTAGTTTTTTTCTCATTTTGAGTGTTCCACATTTGTTTCGTGGTTCTGGAGGTTGATGTAGAATGCCACCTGGCCTCGGACAGGCTTACAATCTTCTGCTCTAGGGAGTTGTGAACGACGTTAAGAGGCGGCGGTACCGAAACCGAGGTTTCTTGCCCAAGGTTTGCACCGTTTTTAGCAAGATCATCCGCGAGTTCATTTCCTAAAATACGACTGTGCCCTGGAACCCAGCAGAGTTCCACTTTCCTATTTGAACACAGTTTCTGTAAAGCACGTCGACAGTTAAGTACTGCCTTGGATTTGATAATGCAGGATTGCAAAGCCATTAAGGCTGCTTGGCTATCCGTATAGATAAATACTGCCTTATGTCTTTTTCGCGATTTGTGAGCTATCTCCGCCGCCTTCTGAATTGCCAGTACCTCCGATTGGAAAATATTGCAATTATTCGGCAGTCTGTAGCAAGAGTTTATTGGAAGATCAAGTGAGTGCACGGCTGCGCCCACTCCGTCCTCCATCTTTGAACCGTCAGTATAGATGTTAATCAACCGCGCAGTGCTACCGGTTCTTAGCTTTCAGTACTCTCTGCTTGGTATGTTTATGGCGAACTTCCTGTCAAACCAGAGCCTAGGATCTGCATAGTCCGTAGTCCCTGTTGTAGGTAGCCTGATGTTACTGTGCCCGTATGTACATGTTTTGAGCTGGTTTGACTCTCAACGTATTTTCCGAACAGGTCAATTGGTGGTAGAGAAAGAAAGACGTTGAGCGAGTCTGAAGAGGTGGTACGAAGGCGCCTGTTATCCCCAGACAAGCCTGTCTCTGCACCTTTTCCAACTTTTTCCTGTAGGTTACTTTGTTGAGTACTGGCCACCATATTAGCAGACCGTATAATAGGATTGGCCTTACTACAGCCGTGTAGATCCGTGTAGATCCAGTAAGACCCACCTCCTACCGAACATTCTTTTGCACACGTAGAAAGCGATGGTTGCCTTAGATACTCGTTCTTCCGTATTGAGTTTCCATGACAGCTTGCTGTCTAGGATTAATCCTAGATATCTGGCATGGCCATTCCGGGTTAGCTCAGTGTTACCCATCTTAGGCAGCTTAAACTGTTGAGTCTTTGTTCTCCTAGTTCCGTTTTTAAAAGGTTAGCATTCAGCCCTCTGGTTCTTGACCAGTATTTTAGCTTGTTAAGAGCCCGCGTCGTAAGCTCCAACAGCGTGCTGTGTACCTTCCTGATGCTAGTATCACCACGTCATCGGCATAGGCTACAACCTCCACCCCCGTCGTTGAGATCTTTCAGTGCCCTATTCAGAGTGAGTATCCACAAAAGTGGTGATAATACCCCTCCTTGTGGAGTACCTTTATTAGTAATTTTGTAGAAATGAGCACTACCCCATTCCGACGATATAGACCTGCTTCTTAGCAGTGTTTCGATCCATTTACTTATGGTGCTGTGGACGTTTGCAGAGCCCAGATCCTCAACAATTGCCTCTGTTGTAACATTGTTGAAAGCCCCTTCTATATCCAAAAAAAGGTCCCAATGTGAACTCCTTGTACTCTAGCGATCTCTTGATTGTACCCACAACCTTATGCAAAGCCATGTCCACCGATTTTCCTTTGATGTATGCGTGTTGGACCTTTGAGAGGTGGTTAGAATCTATGGTTTTTCTGATATACCCATCTAGTATCCTTTCAAATGGCTTGACAGTAAATGATGTCAGGCTGTTGGGTCTGTAGTCCTTCGGATTAATGTGGCTACTTTTACCCGCTTTCGGTATAAATGCCACTCGAGCGTTCCTCCATATCATGGTGTGTGTAATATACATAATCTTAATACACAGATTGCACTTATTGGATATTTCAGTAGATCCATCTGGAAATTTTTATTTAATATTTTATTTAGTATAAGATGCGTTGAACAGTTGGACAAACAATTGGCCAATCGCGAATACCACACCTCGCACGTATCATAACGTTGAGCAGAAACTGTCTTAAGAGCCAACGACAATCAACCTTCAGTCTTGAAAACAAAATATTATCATCTTATAGTGGTCACTTTTAAATCAATGCTTCCAAGAACATTCTTCTTATTATTACCATAACTAACCGACAAAACTTTGTCCTCTTCAATTTTCTTCATAAAAAATGCATAACATATCCGAACCGAATTTTTTCTTCTCGATCCTACAAGGAAGATTTCTATAAATTATCGAATCTATTTATTCAATTCAATCCTGTTCAATATAGAGAACATGTCACATTTTATTATAACGAAAAGTTATTTCGATATCAAATTAATACACCGATACACTACACTCCGAACCCTATGATTTTTCTTTTTCCTTTTTTTTTGCTCTCTCGTTCAATTTCCATTTTGAAATCGTAACAAAAACATGCCGATTCGAAACGTGTGTCATAATTCCAGAATTTATAGGTAACAACAAAGGAGGAGGTAACCAGCATAATATTCTTCGGTTGATATTTTCATAATAAGAAACAACCAGCAAGCTCCTAGGTAGAGCCGAACGAACGAAGAGATCTTGAGTTATGACTTTTTAAACATTTGAAATCGTACGATAGAAAAAAGGAACGTCTCTAACTAAAATTTATTGTATACACACCATATGTAAGTTTTCTTTAGTTGATTCTGTACCCTCATTCAAATTGATTCTTTGATCGGGCAGGTAGCTTTAAAGGTAAAAAATCTGATATCGTGGGAGCATTTTACACTGTTCTTATCTCGAATACAACCACTAGAAACATTTTGGTTTATTGACTTCACCAAGGAAAAGTGAAAGTGTAATTTAGTCCTATTAAAAAATTTTCATATGGCCTAAGTGGCAGTTCACTTCAATAAAATTGCATGCGATAACAATATTCAAATTATACGCAGTAGAATATGCAAATCTAGTACTACATATATTTTGTACACTGACTTGTCATGCCTTTTCGAATGGACTTTTGATATCGTTTAATGTTGAGGTTTTCTTATATGGGCCAAACAGTTCACTTGGTTAATATTCAATTCAATTAAAATATATATAACAAAGGCTTTTCCGATAAGACAAATATTAAAAACAACAAGGTGACGGGCGAAATGGATTTCCTTAGATAAATATTGTATTCAATATTATGGTTACGTGTTGATATGTCGGTATTATTTATTTAAGTGGACTACACAATTTGCATACAAAAAGTTGTTTCTTTTTAATGAACGTAACAAAAGGGTGAAGGTACTTTTCGTATTTGGATCATTTGCATTTTACATTATCGACTTGATACGTTTGGAATTAACTCAGAGGGAAAATTGAATATAATTTTATTAAGTAATAAAATTATTTTTAATTCCCTAAGATAGGTTGTATAGCTAGTCCCTTACGTGTTAACGTTGCCACACAGATACTTTGTATGGAATTGCGATTTCTGTTTGAACTCACACAGGATAACTTTAAGGTTATAGCAACCAGTGCGACGTCGGTCCGACGTTTTAAGACCAAAGAAATTCGTTATTGAATTCTAGTTTTACAAATGCTTAACAGGGACGAAGTTTTGATTATAAAGCCATAACTGGGTTTTATCAGTATCTTAGAAAGCTAGCTTATTGGAATGACTTTAAAGTTATAATAACCAGTACCGACGTCGTTCCGACATCATACACCCAGGGAAATAAAACGTCATAGGTAGTTGCTTTATTCGAGTTTTGTAAATGTTAATTCAGGATGAACTCGGTACGACATTTTAGTTATAAAGTCGAAACTGGGTTTTATTAGTAATATAGCTAGTCTCTTGTGCTAGCTGCCGGCCAACGTTGACTCAGAAACTTTTTTGCAATACAGGTTGACATGTTTGAGCAAAAACAGGACAAATTTAAATTTAAAGTTAACCAGTGCCGATGTCCGATATCCGAAAAATAACACCAAGAAAATTCAACAAATTCAACTTTTTAATTATTCAAATTCAAATTAAAATTTAAATTTCTTTATTTAATTTTTATGGATTATTTATTACTTACTTATTACTTGACTTATTTTAGAGATTAGACAAATATGTATCTGAACAACTACATTATATTTTTAGCGCATGGCTCTAGGATAGTAATTTTAAAAAATTTAGTGTGAGTTTATACAAGGAAAATTGCAAAAAAACTTGACTATTTAAACTTAAACTATTTAATCTAATTTTTTTAGTTATTCAATTCCAATTTTAAACATTTTAAATCAGGATGACGTCTTTATGACGTTTTCGTTACAAAAGCGTAGTTTTAAGAAGGAGTAAAGCGCTGAGCCACCGCTCACACTAGGTACCAAAATAGGGCCCATAGCGATCCCTTCGGAGCCTCGTAGGTCACTAAATATACCCGAAACAACTCAGATCCCTAAAAAACTTAACCAGCTTGTCATGCCCTATCGACTTCAGATCCCCCAAATTGCCAAAGGAAAGACTGTCCAACCACCTCAGTCGCCTCCTTGCAACCTCCTGACATTCACACAAAATGTAGGTGATGTCCTCCTCAGCATATAAGTTCAGGCAGTACCTTCTCCTACTCCATGCCAATATCTCCCTAGTGTTCCGTCTGTCCAACCTTGGCCAGAGTGCACTAGAGACGTAGCTGGGTTTTATTAATAATGAGAAAGCCTTTTAGGCTAGCTATGCAATACAGATTCTCAGGTACCAACTAATTCAGGATAACTTTTAACAAATATAACTTTTTAGTTATTCAATTTCAGTTTCATAAATGTTAAATCGGGCTGACAATTGTTTATAAAGTCACAATTTTTCCTTAATTCAAATCGTTTTAAATATTAGTTGCTTTCAACCGAGCTAGTTCTATTCCCTGTTAACCCAATGTTGTAACGATGACTTATCTGATCAAAATGATGAAAACACGGCCAATAAATGTGTGTACGTATGTAGTTATAATGACGCAGGGGAGAGTGGGGCAAAGTGAGCTAGCAATCTAAAGTGAGCCCCTTTAAAATTTCGAGTTTGCAATAGCGCCATCTCTTAGCAAAATAAATTACACGATAAAGCTTCATAAATTGACCACAATGCACTATAAACGAAATCCACTTTAACTACAGTTCCTTGAATTTTTCACATATTACGATTTTGGTACCGTCTGATGTAAATATCAGTGTTCAATAATTGCATTAAAAAGAATTGTTAGCGAGCGAAAATTGTTTGGAACAGTATTCTTAAGATCGGCGTACGGATGGTGAATATTGAAAAGTAAACTTTGATGATTATTTAAAAAATATATAAATTTTAGCAGATGCTTGCTGTTTAGCGTTCCTTCGGGGCAAAGTGAGCCCCGGGCACATTTTACCCCATACCAATATAATTTTATTTGTCAATTAAAAATAATAATTTTAGCATGGTTAGAATATACAACAATCGCGGACTGAAGTTGCGATGAAAAATACAATAGCTTTTGTTGCTGAACAAAATGGACCTAAAGAAATATTTTAGTGTTCCCAGGGCTACTCTTCAACACACTTAATTTCGTTTGAATTTATTAAAATCATATTGCTTGTCTGAATTGATCCATTGCCATATTTTTTCGCTCCAGTTTTGGGTGAAATTATTATACCCCTTGGAAGGGCTGATTTTACCCCAATAGTGGGGCAAAGTGGACACTTTGAAGTATGTATAGCTAGGAGATATCTTTTTTATCAGCAGCAATAATTTAACTTCACGAATATATGACTAAGCTAACATCCTAAGCTATCGATTTTGCGAGAAAAGGATTATATAACTATTACCCATTTTACAGAATCTCGGTACAAGCCTTAGGGCGCTTACTTTGCCCCACTTTCCCCTAATTAAGTTTTATTATAACTGAAGCCCTTGGTGTAATAAGGGGTCAACTCTTTCTTTTTAATAGCATGAGAGGGCTTGTTCGTCCTGACTTCTTATTGCATTCGGATTAAATTCTGCTGATGCAGTTAACTCCTTATGATTTAATAATATCCTTAATAATTTTAATGAAATCATAAAAAATCAATAAAATAATTTGAATGCAATAAAAGGCCAGAAAAGTCAAATTTTCTCTGTTGTCGGAAAAATGAGTTGACCCCTTGTTGTTCCAAGGGCTTGAACTCAATTTTAACTTTTTGGTCACATATATAACCTGCAGGTCATAACTAAAAAAATAACTATTTTGTTGTCATCATCATAAGCGATTGCAAAAGCTTGTAATTATTGTAATTACTTCAATGTTGCTTCTAAGAAAGAGTCCGAATTTTCAGAGAGAAATAGAACTACAAAGTTATTTGGGTGACTTTCTGGTAATGAATATAAACCGGAAGCCAATTGGGTTATTTTCGCTTAAAAATATGACTAACCATTAATTTGTATGATCTTGAAAATACAAGTTTTCCGGCTTCAATACTGTTGTTATTTATTTTTTTATGTTGTATTGTATAATCTTCTTGGTTACAAATATGACTCAAAAGTTATTGCAGTAACTTTCTGGTAAAACTAAGAAGTTTTTACGGCGACTGTATGCTAATATTTATGTACTTGATAGCATTGTGATGGGTTTATTTTCTATGTGGAGAATTTACCATAAAATGTCCTCGAAATATTTGGACTCGTACTTTACCGAACTCGCCAAAACTCAAGAATGGGCGAAACTACAAATTTCAAATTTGATGTGATTTAAAATAGAGTTTCTTTGTATAAATTTCCAAAAATTGTCTACTCCTTCATTTTTTGACAAATTTTTGGGAGATGCACCTGCTCATTCGAAAATGACATCCCTGATTAAAAATGTAAAAAGAAAATTTATTATTAATAGTTATTTTGGCTTTTCACACTGTTTTAGATACTCAATAAAATACTTTAACATTGCTTTTCTAATGTTTGAACTCGGTGTCAATCTTCATTCTCTCTGCCAATGCACCAAGCCCTGTATGGTCAAAATAGTCCACTATCAAGACAGATGAGAACCGGCAATAAGTACTGTCATTGTATTGATTTATTTAATATTAATCTCGTGACAATAAAGTCACTCTTCCATGTCATTAGATACAATTATTTTTAAATTTATGAAAAGATCAGCAAAAAATTTAATCAAAATTTGAAAAGATCAGCAAAAAAATTAATCAAAATTTGAAAAAATAAATAAAAATACGTTTCTATTTATCTGCAGTCAATAATTCCCTAATATTGCAATGGGGCACAGATCAGAAGCCCATTCTTCTGTAGAAGCATTTTAAAGAACTTATTGACAAATGTGGATATTTTACTAGTGATTATAAATGTGTAAAGTATTAGTGGTTAGAAAACAATCATATTTATCCCGTTCCCAATATTCTATATTTGCTCTAAATTATTAAAAAAAAAAAAATATATATGACTACATAAAATAGTTCTCCAAAAGTGTTGTATAAAAAGGAGCTATTAAAAAATAATTTATTAGTCATTAATTTTTTTAAAATTTTTTTTAATAACCCACTACTGACTTTTTTTAATAAGTCAGATTCGATTCGGATAGGGTTCAACTCAGAGTCGATTCGGATAGGGTTCAACTCAGAGTCGTAGCATAGTCATGCCAACGTCGAGACGGACCTAAAATCATTTACCAAAATTAGTCGCCAGAGCGACATATGGATATTGGCGCGACTAATGGTCATTTTTGCAACGTCCGCACGACTAGATGGTGTTAATTGCACTCTCTTCTGAGAAAGTATTTGGTTTGAAACGTTCTGAAATGACCGATTTATATTCGTAAACAAGTGTTTTAAGGACTTTCATGCGGGTACTGTTCTAAATTTCGCCAATTAGTAAACTAATCATTTGAAATTCTACTAAACGTGTGGATACTCTTTTCAAAACAAACTGTTGGCCTAAATTATTTTTCAATCAAGTGAGCAAATGTATGAAAAAATGAATGCACATTGAAGAAATTCTTCCAGTTATAAACAATATTTAGATATAGTTACAGAATATATGAGACGGTTACAGCTAGAGTGGGCCAACCCAATTTTTTAAGAAACTGAATTCAGTACAGAAATCGACTTATTAACCACCTGGCCAAACGTCCAGAGTGGTCAAAACAGCATCCAATCAATTCACCAAGTACAACAAATTAATTGTGTCAATTTCTAAAGAATATATGAACTTTTTGAGTTCACAAAATCTTCACTTGCCATTATTTCGGTTGAACTTCTGGTGGAGATGGCCCACTCTGATTCTAACCGCCTTATATTTGCTCATCTAAATTGACTGCCGATATTGTTATTCAATTCGAAGGAAAAATTCTACAAATTTAACCTTGCTGTAATAATATCCTCTAGGTGGAAGAGCTTCGGTTTTTGATTATGATTTTGTTTCTAACCGGTATATTTTTACGTGACCATCACGATATTACATAATTATAAAATAACTGAAAATTTTTAAAAAATACCATTTCTAATTTTTTAATTTATTTAATTTTAATAAATATTTATGAAATTATCTGAAGAAAAAAAAATCACTTTAATGTCACCAAAATCGAAATGTTTCAGAGTCGTATAATCCATAAATAAATCTCTTCGTCTAACTCTCATTAGTCATGTGTATAAGCTAGCGGAAGCCTAAATTTTTTGAAACGTTGTTAAAACAAAACAACAACAACGAAACAATTTTAATCGCATATAGAATGAAGTTAATGTCTTAAGTCTTTTGTATAAGGCGCCGTTTGAAAAATTACCACATTTTTTTTTCTTTCATTTGTGTTCATGGTAAAAATCCTTCTGATTTCATATTATCATCACACAAGAAACAAGCAAATATATTTAAATTTATAAAACAGTTTCGCTGATTGGCAGAGAATATTCGTTTCGAAAAAAAATATTCAAGGTTAATATTGAATTAATTAATGATCGGAAGATATCTAAAATGTTTTCTTATCGAATATCAGAATACGCCTGCTTCACAGAAATAAAGCAAAAAAAAAATTTAATTTAAAAACCACCATAATCTCTCTGAACCAAACACTACATAAAACTTATTTTTGCTATTTTAGTTGTCATGTTTATTTGATCACCCTGTCATTTGTTTGGATTTACTGTGCTCCACGAAGGCTAATATAAAAAAAATGCTCAAAAATGTAAATGGTTAATAAACATATAGCCTTTTCGACATATGACATTATCACAAGTTTATATGGTGCTTTGTAGACGATTTGCAATCTTTTCTGACTCATTTTATTTCAACAACAAAAAGAATTTATTTGATTTCGACGGAAGCCTTGATTTCTATGAATCCGTATCGAAAAGAAGTGTTCTAGGTATGAAAATGAATCACACCAGCCATTCTAAACCATTTTATAAAAGTGCTAATTACTTACTGCGACATAAACTTGCATGTGTTAAATTTCTGTAAAATCTGCACACAGGAAAAACCATTCCAATCTTTGTCATATCGAGCAAATAAAAACTTTAAGTACTTTTACTGTACATGCCATAGGTATCTTGAAAAAAAATTAACGACTTCTCTATGGTAGGCAAGAAGATCACAATCGGTGAAAAGATGCTTGCACTGGTTTCGTTTTAGATAACATCAAAATGTTTCTGACGAAGTAAAAGAAACCGAATTGAATTTAAGTAGCTGGCGATACCTTCAAAGTACTTTTTCGCAGAGAATTTTATAGTTTAAGACTCTAATTCCAAGGGATCGTCTTGATCCGTTCAAAGAATGTAATAAAAAGTCAACGTAATGTTATCATAAAATTCCCTTTCAATATAGGTGCAACCCTTCGACGATCGTAAGGGGGTATTTGTAGAAGCTTGAAGGTTGAAAATAAATTAGAAATCTGTCAGTTTGTATTAAGAAAAACGATCCGAGGATTTACATTTTTAATTAGAATTCATGGCTTAGAAGATGTTGGGTTACGATGACTGGCAGTGATTTGGGTGAATGCAGTGGTGAGAATGTTGTGTTAAGATACGATTTCGATTGCAAAATAGAATAATAAATTTCATGTAAAGTTTTTGAATTTAATGTTCACGATAAGAAGTTGTAACGTTAACTTGTTGTGATTTGAAATAGTCAAGATAAATTGAAAGGCAAATCATGTCTCGAATCGGTCTTTTAAAATATCTGCTTTTGATATAGTAAGATTTTTGTAGATAACTTCAATTCGAAACATAATCCTTTTTCCAAATCTCCTCAATATTTTTTTTTCCATTATTTTCAAAACCTTGTGATTTCTTCATAATGAGCTAAGTTGCTTTCCTCTCAATTGCTTGAAGTTCAGTTTAAGGATATGTTTTCAATCCATCCATTAACAAAAAATTATGGTAGGTTATTTAGGATCCTGGGCTACCAAGTGCATCAGTTCTTCAGCTGTAATATTACATTATTTTGAACCCTTATGATAAGGCTCACTTTTAAATTTTGAAGTAATTTGTTAAAATAAATCTACTTTAAAATTCATGTTAAAAATCTTACAATCTGCAAGAAAACAAATAGATTTTCCCGAATTCTGAGAAATAATTTTTGACTAATTTTCAACATTTCAAGGAATAAAATAGTCAAATCGATCAGGTTCTGTCTCAGTTACTTATTACGGTCATATCCAAAAAAATTTCAAAATTAACTAAACAATCCACGCTACTATTATTTTAAAATTAGGCTGTTAGTTCATGGCTACTTAAATAAGTAACCGATATAAATATTAGTGGATTGATTACGGACGAAGAAATTCTGTTGCGGGAGGTTTACCTTTTTTATAATGCGGAAATTTTGCTATTGTCTTAATTGTCAATCTGTGCAATCATTACATTTTGAACATGATATTTCCTTAAATACATTTTAACAGCCACTTTATAATTTTAATTACAAAACAAAGTCAATGACTTGTTCATGTTTAGGTAAAGACTTTGTTCAAATTCATTCCGATAGATGTAACTTTTGAGGAAGTTTGGTTCAAGTTTGAAATATTGAATCAACAGTCCAGCATCGTTAAATATTGGTTCCAATTTGTGTAGTCCAATATTGGTTCCAACTTAAGTAGTCTTCTTAACTGAACTTGACTTTGGAATGAAATGGTGAACATATTGCGAAATTTTCAATTTGTTGATCTAGTATAAGATTGGCAACATGCTAAATATATAACTTTAAAATGTTTCGTCCATTCCGGCGGTCTGAATAACTAATTCATTTCCATTATCTGAGTATAAAATTAAGTGCGTCCTCCTGTATTTTTATCCAGTGCAGAACAGGTTAGCGATATGGGAAAATATCAACAAGATTTTATCATGTCACTAAACTGCTTAACGCCGGACAACGATGAAAAAGAACGTCTCTAACATTAATTACAATATGCTTCAGGTGTAGGTCAGAGGCAGCATTCAATTATGATTCGACAATTACCTGCAATATGCAAACTGTGAGTATTAATAATGAAAATTGTTTGAAATGTTGATTACGATTTTAACGCAAGGTATTTATTGTATTTCTTTCTTACTTTATTTACAAAATACCATCAGTAAAACCACTCAGTAGCTGAATTCTGGTCAGACAACTTTGCCGTTTTAGTACAGAGTATCAGTGGATATGCACCACCATATCCAGTCAATTTTTCTTGCTTCCTCGCAAAATAAATGATTAGATAAATCGCGAATTTCAATTATGCAGCTTTCTTAGACTTTATTTTTCATTAATTGTCTGTACAAACGCACAAGTCAATACTATGGAAAGAAACTGGGTATTAAAAGTCAAAAAAAATCAAGCTCATCTGCTTAAGATATTAAAATAAAAGCATTACGCAGACTAAATGCCACTTTTACTGCAGTTCATGATTATAAAATTAAACAAAAAACTCCATTAGGTACCTATATGTTGCACGGGGTGAAAGTTTTAACACATACACCAATTTGCATTTTTAAATTCTGATAAATTTATAATTTTTATAACCAAATTTGCATATGTACCTATTTGTAAGAAGACCATTACAAGGAATTATGTGAATTCAGGCATATTATAAAAACTAACTTCATTTATTCTTTAAACCATGTCTATGCCTTCAGGCACACACAATTTAATACCTAAATGATGACTGTCATACTGGAAATATGTATACAATTTTAAAAATTAGCTGGCAAATATTTGCCAGGTAGTGAGTCTAGGGTAAACGATGGTTCGAAACTACGATAAAGCTTTCATACTAACAATGAAATACGGCATCGAAATTTTTAGTATTATAATATTAGTGAAATGTTAGTCTATTGGCGCAGCTACGTATCTCACGGACTTTTTGCCCAAACTGTGTAATTCATAAGAAAATTAATCTGCCTAAGCAACACAGTTTCAAGATATTGAGGTCTCGGCTCGTAGATGAAGAGACTAATGAATTACAACTATTTTGTTCTTTAATTGTTTAAGGAACAAACTGAAGAAAAATGTCGCACTCCGTCGTCCAAAGGTATATGTTTTAAATACTTTAACTTCCCAAAAATTGCAGAAAAAGTTTAAGTCTAGAAAATTTATTCAAAAACGTATGATCTCACCTTCGAGAAATGATAACTTAAGAACGTATTTAGCTAGAAAGTTGAACTTCGGAGTACAGATTTTTGATCAAAATTTTAAGGATATTATCATTTTAAATTTTGCGCAGTATAATTTCTCACAAAAATCAAAAAACTAGATATCACAGAAAGATTTAAGAAGTGAATGATGGAATTTTCATAAATTCACGAAAACCTCGGAAAGGGTCGGGCTATAAAACTAAACCTTTTTTATAGTTCTGTTTAGGACAAAAAGAGAAATAGGGTGTATTTATTATTAAAAAAAAATGTTATATTTAGCTATTCAGTAAAAAATTACTTAAGGAAATCTGGGAGAAACTTTATTATTAGCAGATTTTTTGAAAAGTTAATGGAAAATAGAAAATGGAAGTAAAAATATCGAAAACATAAATTAAAGACGTAAACCGTATGAAACCCCGCAAAATTTCCATCAGAGTTGAATATCAAAAAATCCTGAATGCAGTTTCCATGCAATTACACTAGAAGAGAACCTATTTACTACCTCATCAGGCCTAAAATATATGACAACATTCGTGAAACGTATGCAACCCCTTGAGGGTTGAATATAAGAAAATCCTAAAATTGATAGGTAGGTGATTAGAAACTCTGTGCAAGTAAAAGCCAATTTTAAAAAATCCTGGAAACGGTTTTTAGATGATATGTATAATGATACAGTAAAACCTGTCTAAAACGGAATGCTCTGGTACCCAACTTTTCTTTCCGTTTTAGCAGGTTTCCGCTTTATACAGTTTTGCATTTTCAAAAACCTGATATTTTCACAATTCTCGAGAAATTTTTTTCGAAAAGTCATTTTTAGCAAAGTTCCCTAAAAATGCCTGTTCGAGAAATTTTTTTTCAGAAACTTGATATTTTCACCCTTGCTAAAAATTATTAAAATTAAAAGCATTTTCCGTCTTTCATCCAATACAGAATAATACCGTGTCCAATTAGCTCAGTTTATTGTTAAAAATTAGCCAAAACAGCCGTCAGCCGTGGGCGCCGTGGGCAAAAAACGGTGGCCAGAAAGGCTCAGATTAGCATGGTGCAGTGGGATCACAACGGACCCATATAGCTGTCTATGTGCTTGCTATCTCTGCTAATAGCTACCCACCTAACCTAACCCAATTAAAACTTTATTTTCAAAACGGGCAGAACGAGTAGAACTATGGAAGTCCATAGTTCTTCCTGCACACTAAGTTTCAGCTATCTATCATTAGTGGTTCTCGAGATTTATACCCCACCATACACCCCATTCCAAAATGTTTGTTTCTGCGGGGCTTATTTGGCCTACCTCTTATATAAATCTTTAGATTCTATCTTAATCCCAAGAACGATATGAGACGTGATTTTTTTGAGAAAAATTCTTACCCCTCTACCAAATTCCATCTTTCTAGCGTAATTGGTTCGGGAGATATCGTAATCAAAAATTGTTCACCCCCACCGCCCATGCCACAGACCCCCATTACAATGTTATTTCCGATCCTACAAACAATCTCTAAGTTTCAACTTTGTGACATTAACCGTTTGGGAGATATAGATCTTAGAATGTCTCGAACTCTTCTTTCAGGAGTTTCGAATGTCTCATTTTTCCCCACATCCACCCATATCGAAAATTTTTTTTTCCAAAAGTTCTATACAAATTTCAGGTTTCTTACTTACTTACTTACGATGGCGCTATAGTCCAAATCGAACCTTGGCCTCCTGTATATGCCGCCTGCAACCTTCTCGATTCAGTGACCGTATCCTCCAGTTATTGAATCTTAGCAGTGATTTGCTGTCTGCGTCAAAAGAATCCTCATAGCGCTTCCGTGGCTTTCCAACTGGTCTTTGTCTATTAACTTTTCCCTTTAGTGTACGTTTGGGGATTCTTCCGTCATCCATCTGATCCACGTGACCAGCCTATTGTAGCTTTTTGAATTTTATGAGGATCGATACTTCCGGATTATCAAAGATGGCATACTAATCTCTATTGTATCGTATTCTCCAGATCGAGTCTTCCCTCACAGTTCCGAGGATTCTTCTGAGAACTTTTCTTTCAAATGCATTAACTAATTTTTCGGACGCCTGAGTCAATGTCCACGTTTCGCTGCCATAGCATAGCACAGGTTTTATAATTGTTTTGTATAGTTTAACATTTGTTTTCCTATGTACATTTTTGTTTTTAATTCTTGGGAGTACAGAATAATACGTCTCCACCATAGCCGGTCCCAAGCCCGGTTGAGAAAGGAGGAGGGAACTTGGAGTTAACCTGAATGGCCAGTAACATCTGCGCGTCGCAGGAAGTAGGCAAAAAGTATGGCATAGTTGGACTCACTGCATAGCTGGGAGAACTCCAACATGTCATAGTTAGCTGAAAAATCATACTCTTTTTCTACCGGGGTGTAATAAATAAGTAAGACTGGCCCTCCAAGTGGGGGTTTGGGCGAGGCGCCGACAACGCATCACCGGAAAAAAGACCACTGCCCAGAAACCTGAAGAACAGCCTCGGAAAGAATTGACAGGAGGCCAGGGCCCAACTTGCGCTGCTGCGACATTGATGATGATGATGAATAATACGTCTTATTTGCCATCATTATTCTTCTTTTAATTTCGATGGGTTCGCTTCATCCTGCGATATATTTGCTCCGAGATATATATACAAAGTTGTCTACGTTTTCTAGGTTAAAGTCTCCTACTGTAATATTTTGTCTGATTGGCGTGTTCTTCCTAGTTTGTGTCATGATTTTTGTTTTGTTTTCATTACTACGTAGTCCAACTTCCCTTGCTACCGAGTCAATGTTTACAAATATTTCTTTGGCACTCTCCAGAGATCTTGCAAGAATATTTATGTCGTCGGCATATACTACTAGTTGTGTGGATTTGAAGCATACGGGAAGTTTCCGAACAACATATTCGAGTGTCAAATTGAAAAGCATTGGTGCCAGGCTATCACCTTGTTTAAGGCAGTTGTCAGTTCTAAAGCTGGAAGTCAGATCATTTTCTACTCTGACTTGTGACAGAGAATCGGTCATTGTCATTCTTGCAAGCCGAACCAGTTTCGAAGAGACGCCAAAATCCATCATTATGTTATACAGTACGTGCCTGTCGATACTGTCATACGCCTGTTTGAAGTCAACAATGTTATATTCCAAGTTTCGGTCTCCTAGTATAAGCGGTTGCTAAAATCTAGAAAAACAAAGTTTTTCGTCTGAAACATACCCATAAAAAATTTCAACTTAATAGATCAAAGGGTTTAAACTACGATCCTTCAAACGAGTTTGCGCACTGACATACGAACTGATTTTTTTTTCCTTTTTTGGCGTCACTAGTCCTAAAACGAAAAAAAAAATCAGGTTAGCATTTTTTTTTTAAATTGATCACGACAGTGTATTATTCAAATGTTTAAGTAAAAAAATTATTGATAAGTACTTCAAAAAAAATAAGGTTGTATCTAGAGCGGTGTTATATTTATACTCTAGATGAAATCATATAGAGTATTATAAGTTTAATCCAGCCGAAAAGTTTGTAACGCATAGAACCAAGCCTCGGACGAAAAAAAGTTATATATTATTTTTTGTTTATTTGTGCCCAAAAACCTCAAATCCGCCTGACGTCCGTCCGTCCGTCCGTCTGTCCGTTAGCACGATAACTCAAGAACGCCTTCACCTAGGCTCTTGAAATTTTGAATCTGGATGTTTGGTTGAATTTGTAAGGCTAAGTTCGTTAACGGGCAAAATCGTCCTACTCCTTCGGGTAGCTGCCATACAAAATGTCCTTAAAACACGTGTTCAAGAATATTGGCCGATAACTTCAGAAGGGTTTAAGCTACGACTTTGAAATTTTGTTTGTGTTATTTTTCCAATAGTTGGAGCTAAATGTATGATTATGAAGAAAATCCTGTTAGTCCTTCGTGTAGCTGCCATACAAATATCCTGTCAAAATGTATTCACTTAATTTACGAAACTTACTATAACTCAAGTAATCTTTTAGCTACGAATTCGGAATTTTTCACAAATTAGTTTTGAGTAAAAAAGAAGCCTGAATTTACTTGTCAGCAAAATCCTTTTACTCCTTCTGGTAGCTGCCATACAAAATGTCCTTAAAATACGTCTTCAAGAATATTGGCCGATAACTTCAGAAGGGTTTAAGCTACGTCTTTGAAATTTTGTACGTAGTATTTCCAATAGTTGAAGCTAAATGTATGATTATGAAGAAAATCCTATTAGACCTTCGTGTAGCTGCCATACAAATATCCTGTCAAAACGTCTTCTTTTAATTTATGGAACTTACTATAACTCAAGTAATCTTTTAGCTATAAATTGGAAATTTTGTACAAATTAGTTTTGAGTTTACTAATCAGCGAAATCCTTTTACTCCTTCTGGTAGCTGCCATACAAAATGTCCTTAAGACACGTGTTCAACAATATTTTTCGATAACTTTTGAACGCTTCAAGCTACGAATTTGAAATTTTGTACACGTTCATTTTTAAATGGTTCCAAGGAAAAGGATAAATATGTAAGAAATCGAGTGAGTCCTTCCTGCACCTCCCATGTGAAAGTCCTTCAAAAAGGAAATTTTTTTTCGATGACTTACCCAGTTCAAGATATGAAATTAAACACTGAATATTGTCTTTTAGTTTTGAGTAGCAATCTAATGGCAGTCCTTAATAAAGGGTACAACATGCACACACGTAAATCTACTTTATCCCCAACTACGATATAAATCGGAGTTCAGTATTCATCTAGAGTATTATACGATTGGCTTGCAGTCGATCGTGACTGCATTATGTTTTTTCTATCTATTCTGTTGTCGCAAAGCAGAATTTAGCTTTGGTTTGCTTTGGATGCGACAATGTATAAGTCGACTATCTCAATCCAAAACCTGATAAGAGCTACCAAGGAAAGTTTATTGGCGTGCCCAAGAAATTCCTATTAGTCAGCATTTATAAATAATTGTTGCTATTCCGATAAGTTGCAGTTCTATTCATCTGAGAAATCCCCAACATCTGGGGTTAGTAATGCTGAGTTAAACGTTCTTAAAGTCACTTATTATGTTTTGATATTGGACAGTTCAGGTAGCAACTAAAAAATTACAAAAGTTCGCATTTGTTTTAGTCCACTCCAGACAAAATGCAGGACAAACAAAATCCCTCATCAAATTAACATTACTTAAACTATTCAAGCAAAAACGTAAAATTCTCATCACCCAAATCACGTTATAATCAGAAATCATTCAGTTAAAACCAAACACGAATAAATGGTTCCCCTTCGATATTCAATATTTGTTCTTAAACAACACCAACAAAACACAGGTAAATCGGATCTTATCGCTTCGTAGCGAAATCGATCATCAAAATAAACCGCAAGCACACGCCACTCATCCACTTAGCCACTACAACTGCCAATGGTAACGATATTTTAAAATGCATAAAACACCTCTTTTATGTGCACATCGAAACCAACAGGTAAGTAAACCTGTTGCCATCGAAAACGGTTGCATCTCACCGAAAAACAACAGGCGAAACAACTTCGTTCAGCAAAACGAAAGACTTAAGCCAGTAACCCTAGAAATCGTTTGCCAATATCACGTCAAATAACCAACGTGTTTGATTGACGCACACCGATCATTTGCTTCATGAAAAATTTTTTTTCCCGGCCGCTACCGCCACCGCTTGCTCTTCTTGTATATGTGCTATTTTCCACACTGTGAAAAAAAATTTCCATCGTGAAAAGAAAAATACGCAAAAGGAAAAACTCTGAAAGAAAATTTACTTTATTTTTCTCTTCTTTTTACTTACAGTGCCCCCACTACGACAAAATTGAATGGACAGACCACACCTCTCGATGTATCTGGCCTATCGCAAAATGAAATACAAGGTCTATTGCTCGGTTCACACCCATCGTCTTCGGCTACAACGACAACATCACAATCGGCGACGGTCGTTGTAACTCAACAACAACATCAACAACAAAATATTAATGTTAAACGTGAACCCGAAGACTTACGAAAGGATCCAAAATGTGACGGCCGAAAGGTAAGTTACTCAGAGTTTTTTTTTCTGCTTATCCTCTGCGAGGAAACATTCGAAATTTCGCATCAGGTTGTAAGTTGTAACTATGTCTCGCCTCGCGTTCCGTACACATATGAGACGTGTTTTTATCGTATCTACCTTCATAGCGTGTATATGATTTATACAAATTGTAATTATATTCCCCTACCTAAGGTTAACATTAACCAGTTAGAGAGTGTAACAGCACTTCTTCAATTGAAGACGACAATAGACGAAGAGTTTCATAGTTACCTTTGGTTGTCGGCCGCCTGCCTTATACTGCGTAGAATCGGTTACTCCTTTTATTCTATTGGACAAGACTGGCACTGCTGATATCTACCTGGGCGAGTTGTGCTACACACTGTAGAAATGTACATACCGTTTTAAAGTATTTAAGGTGTCCACCTGGTCACACAGTACCAACAACTGGTTAGAGCCCCGTACATACGTGTATAGCGATAGCACGTCTTTTTATAGTGTAGTATAATGAAAAACTATGACGACAGCGATTCTTTTCATTATACGAAACTCGAATCAGTCGTAGAGCTTGTTGCTTGCCGTCTTGTTCAACATTTACCACACATCTTGTTTCATTTTTCGCATGCACGCAGTGTGTTTTTAGACGCATCGGTAACATTTGTATTAACTTTAACCGGACTGATTTTAATTCAATGTGGAAAAATTGTTTGACGACTTTTTGTTTGTTCTGTTTCTGTTTGAAAAAAATGTCGTATTAATGTCCAGTGTTTTTTTTGGTTCCGATCATTTCAACACGAACATACAACACTAAATTCAAGACGCGAAATTTTTATCCAACGCAATAAACCAACCATCAGATGAATGAGACATTGATTACAATTTTCTATGTGCGCGGTAGTTTCTTCAAGATTTAAAAATTTACAAGAGAGGAAAAAAAACCGCGGCATATTAATAAAATACAAGCGGGAAAAAACACCTCCTTTTCACGAGAAAAGAATAATAACATACTGCTTATACCTTAAACTTAATGTGAAAAGAGAAGACAACAACAACAACAAGATAACTACTTGACTATAAACACTTTTAACACTATACCTGATTTTAGTCTGTCACATAACGTTGATGGAACAAGGTCGGCACGATCGGATTTTATAATATTTATTATGTTGATTAGTTGTTAAACGGAACGTAACATTTTCGTGTTTGTTTTTTTCTCCTTGTTGTTTTGTTAGTTCTTTCGATTTTTGTTACTATCGTCTTGTTGTTTTTTTTTTCTAAATTTTTTGGCGCGAAATTTTCAATAATAGTGATTATAAACAAAAAATTAAAAATTCGTGTTTCGGGAATAAAATAATACTGTGTATGTGCCGGATACTACATCCATTATTTAAAAAAAAAGAAATTGTGTATCAAGTGCTAAAAAATTATTATTAATTTACAAAAAGTGATTTATCAAAAAATAAAAATAATAATAAAGTGCCAGTGTTTCTGTTTTTATAATAATCCAGTGAATAAATTTAATTAAACGAATATTCAAAAGTCTGGAATACCTGCAAGTAATGATTGTTAATTGCTGAGGTCAGTTATCTTGATGTTTCGACGAAATTCTCTTCAGTAACACGATTTCAAATTGAAGAAAAAAAAATTTTTTCTGTTTTTATTTAAAAAAAAACACACACACATACGACTCCCAAAGGAATTTTCAAAGAATTTATACGTTGTATAGATTCTAGTCAATAAATTTCGATTTGTATTTTAGGTCTGTCATTGAAACTTTTAAATATCAAATTGAATACAATGCGTTTTATTCGAAAACGAAATTTATATTTATTGCAAATTCTGAAAATTAACACATGTCTGTAGCCAAGAGCTAATTATTTCGAATACAATCGTTTCATTCAAAACGTTAGACAATAATCAATTGGGCTATTTTCCATTTGAAGGAATAAAAAACTATTTAGGAAAAAAAAATGAGTTTCAATTATTCACATTCAAAAATTAGCATATGAAAATATTTTACGCGTTTTTAGTTACTTTTTTTTTTAGTCCGAAATTTGCTTAATTAGAAGCTCATCTTATTTTTGTATATTTTAAGATATTTTGCTGATTAAAAATATGGTTGATACTTTTTACTATAAATTAGAGAAATATGTGACAGATTTTTAGATATAATACATTTTAATATTCAAATTTTTGTAGCACGTGTAGAACATAACGATAGTTTTTGAAGTGGTTAAGGGAATAGGTGGTAGATAAATTTAGTTATAAATGAAATAGTTTATTGCTACAAAAAAAGATTTATACCTGTTAGAAATATATGATGAAATACTGCATTCTTATAGATTGTAGGATAATATTAGTGGAAACCAAAATTCTCCTTACAATTAATCCAGGAGGAAGTGTGGTTTAAACTTGAAATATAAAATATTTAACTTCAACTATTAAGGATACTTGGATTACGGCTCGTCTGATTGAAGTAATTTCAGTCATAGAAGAGTATGTACTTTCAGCAACAATTCTTAAAACAGTGTTGAGCAATTTTCAACGTAATAACAAAATATTTTTTTTAAGTCCTTCAATAAGTCGATCTGGGAATTTCAGGATATTCGTTAGTATATTGAAGTTTGGCCCATTTGTAAATCCAATACATCGAGCATTTGATTAAAAAGGTTCTACGTTCTAGCACAATGTGTTCGAATTATTGTACCTTCAATGTCGAGTACAGAACACTTTTTCGGTTTTTGAAGGAATTCCTGAAGTTTATTCATTAAAATTTCTTCCCCCTATAAATCTACAGCCAAGTTGATTTTCTTACTAGAATCGGGTTACTTTGGAATTTTCAGGCGATATGTTTTTATCGTAGCACTGAACATACGTTGGAAAATACTCACTTTCCTACCTCATGTTTTAAGGACTTTTTTATGGAAACTAAGTAAAAGAGTGAGGTATTATGGCCTTTTTTCTGCATCCAAATAGTACAGCAGAAACTTAAGCTTACCGCATCAAAGAATTTTCGTGTTCTCCTGCGCATGTAAATGAGCAAATCTATTAAATTTTGGATCCTCTGGTCAAACATATCATGAGACCTTGTTAATCTGGAATTAGGTGTTAAGCGTTAGAATCTTTTGGGCTTGAATCAAATTTCATCGAATTTTTAACTTAATTATGTCTTGACCACGATATCATCTACCGCACGCGAAATCTTAATATGGTCGGTTGTGTTAAAATTGTTGTGCTTTTAAGGATATTTTATCAACTGTATTCAAAATTACATTTTAATATCACATTAAATTAGTAGAACCTGAAGAAGTGACCACCTTCTTATCTTGACCACTTGCCTAAAGTTGCAATTTTTTTACGGTCCCGATGTAAATCAGAAACGGATTTTATTTATTAAATTATTTTTATAATCTGACCAATCGAATAAAGTGACCAATTTTGCACGGTCCCTTGGGTAGTCACTATATAGTGGTTCTACTGTATTTGAAATAAAATTGAAATGATTATTTTTTGTTATCCTTTGTCAGCGATAGAAGGCTATAATTTGCGTCATCATGACGAGAACGTTTGTGCGATTATTGACCATTTTATTTGTTGAATAATTAACTATTAAATAAAATTGTTTACAATATTATACGCATTAAAAAAATTTATAGTTAGTTATATGACTCGCTACTCTTATTGAATGCTATTCTGATAATCGCAATTTTTTTTTTTAATTTATAATTTTAAATCAATGCTACTATTTTTTTATAAAATATGTATCTATTTTCCACATCTTAAAATACACACAGAAGCCCCGAAAGTCACAACATATATTTATTCTTGCTACTGTAGATAAAAAGAATTCAGCTACTCTAATTTTTTCTCACATTTCACAGTAGTAGTCATTTTTGTGTTGTAACTATAGTAGTTTTAAGCTATTCGATGTGTCGCCATAGGTAGATGAAAGTAGTAGGATTTCTAGACAATGTCAATATTATGACGGTAGTTAATCAAACAGATTCTCATATTCAGCTGAAACATTTAGGGCTCTTTTTTGGCTTTGGTATAACGTTAAATTCACTTCGTATTCGAAGTTTTAATCCTATTTTATTAATTCTTTAGTCCTTGAGACTTTTTAGTTATATTGCACTAGCTCTAGATCCAATTTACAACCATGTAATAGATGTATCTAGTGACAGAATAGTAAGGAATTAACTGGTACCACGTAACAACTATTTCGTCCATCTAGGAAGTTATACTCTCCGATAATCACAAATATTAAAAACATTTTTTGGTTGAACTCTATTTAACTTTTATAAAAAGAGCTTTGAATTTAGTAAATCGATCGTTGACACAAGGTTCAATCCACAGAATATATCAATTTATTTACATACCATATTATCCACAATTTTTTAACTATATTGCCTCAGAGAATATACTGAGCTAAAGGCTTTAAAATTTGGGTTTTCCGTTCTTTATATTTGCGCACTTGGCAGTAAGATAGTTGGTCAATCAAACAATTCTTGATATTTTAAGAAAATTTTAAGGTTGAAAAACCTTATAATTTAATTAATGCTAAATATCAAGACATCCAGGACTCAATAGTACCTAATTACATCGGGTTTGTGGAATTCCCCTTAGTCTAAGGGGTTACATGGACTTTATACTTACTCGCATTACTTTTATAAATATTATTATTTATTACCTCTACAATTCCAACATCTTACTGAACAATTCCAGCCCAATGAATTTTCGGTCAACCTGCTTGATACGTTCATCTCTGAATCGACTGAATCTTCAATCACCTGGCCAGATGTTATCTAGTAACTATTTAACACCTATACCTGGTGGTTATTTGGTTTGCTAACTATTAACCATATGGAAATGAAATTGGAAATCATTTGTTAAATATCCATCTGGCTAGTTTACAACTGATCGTTTGCTAAAATAATATAATAAATACATGCAACTAATGAACTATAGCAGTAGGTGGTCATCTGCAATATCTCAAATTTGGATAACGATTATTACAACACCCTTTACAAAAAAAAATACATCTACTTGAATATTACACCACCAATAGCAATTGGTTCAATTCATAAGTTCAATTCTTATCCGTTTCATTTCAATTTCGACATTTCATTTTCAATTTCGAAATTAATCTAATTTGAAAATAGACTGTATGCATTATAGCAAATACTTGCACATTTTCTTCCCGATAGTCTAATAAATTTTTGTTGCTAATATTTTTTATTTGTTCTACACAAGAACGTTTTTGTTCTTATTTTTTAAATTCACCACATGATTTTATAGCATTTGATCAAAAATTAACATTATTATTCAAAGTTAAGAATTCTTTTGCTATAATCATCTTACCGAAATACGAACATACTTTTTCCAAAATCATTCATAAAATAAAAAACTATTTCATTAAACTTAATTCTTAAAGAGACGAGCATAGGATTTTCATGCTTAGGATTTTACATAAACTTGAAATAAATATTCTTTGAAAACTATCTATTGTTGCTAATCCCGCTGAACACATGACTAGTTAGAAGTGGTGACCAAAGAAAATGCAGTATCTGTAGTGATATTTCTAACTATTTTAGTCCTGACGAAAAATATTTTAATCGAATGAGCCTCATGCATAATTAGCGACATTTTAGAGATTAGCAAAAAGTGTGGTTCCAATGTAATGTGATTTGAAATAAGAAATGATTTGCTATAACTTTATAAATACACCTTAATATTTTTCGGCAAGGCTTTACACATTTTTTTCTATGACTAAGAAAAATAATAAAAAAAAAATGTATACCAAATTTTTTAATATGGTTCTCGGTAGCAGAAGAGCCACCATAAGAATTACCAAATTTCAATTGAAGAGCTTGGTGCAATAAACGGCTATGTGCGAAATCTTTAAATTTTTAGTATTCACATAAAACGTATTACTGCGAATTTGTAACAAATAACATTTAAAAGTAGTGACACAAAATCCATATATGGCTTATAGGCACTAATTATGTAACACAATTTTTTCATTTTATTTCCTTGAACAATCATAGCTAATTCGTTTTATGAAAACATTAAAAATTCAATACTTTACACATAGCCGTTTATTGACCAAACCCTTCAATTTAAAAACAAATAAAAGTTGTGAATATTTCCACAAACAACCAGATAAGCTGATGTGTCGTAGTTATTGTACTACTGTTACTGTAACTTTTCGCAACCAAATTTTCATCAAGCTTTACGAATTAAATATTAGCTTTTTTTCTACCAAAGAAGTGAAGATATATTTTTTTTAATTTAAACTTACCTGATTTTATAGGAATAATTTCATCATTTCCGTTAGTAGATTAGATAAAAATATAAATTTTTGTGATTTAAAGATTCTGTCCCTGCGTGGGTTGTTCGAGAAATTGTCGAAACAAACCTAAAAAATCAGGTCAAGTAGGTTGTATCTTATTATATCAGCAAGTTAAATTGTTGCTTCTAACAAATTAAATAAATTCTTTTGGGTAATAGGACCATGATTCAGAAATATTCGAACCTTGTTTAAATAGACACGCCTTAAAGCAGTGGTTATGTAACGCATACACAGTTACGGCTCATAAATTTTACAAGAAGTTACTTTGCATAGACTAGAAAGAAAGTTCTAACTGGGCACTAAACAAGCCATGATAGTGATGACCTCTTCGATATATTTCATCATATTCCTAGTCAAGGCTACCCTACCTCAAATAATATCTTTCCATCAACCGTGATCTCCAATTAAATCTGGTAGGATAGTCTTGCTAATTGTTGATTTTCATCTTGTTTTCCTCTAGAGCGTGCCTAGGAACTCTTATTTTGTCCAAGAACATAATATGGTCAACTTATTGCAATTCACGAAGCTTGATCAGGATTGATTGATGTAGAAGCTACATTATCCATTCTTCCTTGATAGAACCTAAGAATCGAACTAAGACTTTTTGATCAAATTCATCTATAGAGACGATAATAAAAGAATCCACATTTTGCAACCAATCATCTACATTTCGGAGCAAATCAATTATAAAGTTTGGTATATTGAGCATCAATTTAAATTTTTCTTCCCCAGCCCATATAATGACTTTCATTATATGTCAACGAGACACCCTCCTCCCTTCACTGGATAATACTTAAATGCTTGGAAACCAATAGATCGCCATAAAAATTCAGCCATCTAATAGAAGGTCCAAGAAATTTTCGTAAGGCTAACCCCGGAAAGACATCGAGAAAATCCTCTACTATGCTAGTATGAGGTCATTTAGTCTTTCTGCTATGAAAGAACGACTAATCTGCTAATTGTTTTCTAGACTTTGTTGTAGCTTGAGATAATTACAAACGTGTAAATTTTATTGATCGAGGTGTCTCATACATAAAATACCTAATCGACAGTACCTCTGACGAAGACAATGTCTACTTTGAAAACAATAATTTTACTTACCATTTCCACGCTGTATTTCCAATTTGTGAGTAAGATTCCAATGCGTTTTATAATTGTCATAATTTCAACAGAATTTACTTATATATAGAACCTTTACACCATACAGAGCTTATCTTCATCTAAAAATGTACAATCCTCAAGCTAAATTCTTAAATCAAACTTTTTCTCTCCTTATAAGACATGAAAATTTGAAGTACCTTAACTGGAAAGGCTAGTCTAAGTACTACGTTGGATTACAAACAACTAAAAATTCTTAAAAAAAATTTAGCTTCTACGGTAGCTGTACAAATATTATAAAATGAAATTTTAAGTAAGCTGGTATTGATCTTCGTGTAGTGTTACTTCGCTAAATAGTGGGTGCAAACTACGATTTTAATTAACATCCTCGTGGACAACCGATATTGATTTAAACAGGAGACGAACTTCTCTGTATGTATGTAATAAGAATTCCCTATGTTTGCTATAATTCGTGGTAATCAATTTAATTTGACGAACATATGCCAATGCTATGCCAATATCACCATTTATAAGAGTGTATATCGGATATTACATCCTCTGCTGATACAAATGCAACCCGATGATAAAACTGATCTATCAGACTTAATCCAACACCGTTTTCAAACAGACTTTCTAGCAATGGTTTTTTATATGCCATATCCTTTTAATGACAGTCGAGGATTTCATGTGGTGGTCTTTAAATAAGACCCTGACAAATATTACATACATCTGTTATTCATAAACCTGTATTAGATGACTTGCCAAATATTTGAATATTTTTCGTCAAATTTTCGTTTTCCAAATTATTTTCTTTTTCAGAAGGCATATTTTGCATAAAAATGTTTGACTTTATTTTTTGGGAAATTTTTATTCAACTGCAAACACATTTGACAAAATTTAATCAAAATGGTAAATTTTTCATTAATTTTCAAAGCTATCTTAACAGCGATATTTTTTTTTAAATTTTCCAAGATTTTATTTATTTGAAAGTCTTTGTGATGTCAAATTAATTTCAATTCGCAACACATTAGTGCCCTCAAACGACGCACTTTGATGAATAGCTCTTTTGGTTTCAATCTTCTCTCAAAAAATAACTATTTGAATTAACACAGTACGTTTTTCTGCAAATTTAATTTCGGGAATAGGAAAATTCCACTGTCGAAAGTAGCGAATTGAAACATTTCATTTTGTTGTCGACCGTATTTAATGTAGTGGGTGTTTCATTAGAACCATTCAAGAGATAGGATCTCTGTTGAAGATACTTTCTGAATAATCTGTTCATTTGAGATTGAAGTTTTTTCGGTTTCTACAATTATAAATTCAGGGACATAGAACAGCAACAGTTTTAGTTTCTAAGACAATTATATTACTCTATCCACAATCATTTTTGTTTTAATTACCCTGTGATATCTTTGTTAGAAGTCTAGTGTACTTTCCAACTAAACACTTCACTATTTTTGCACTATCTACTATTTGTAAGAACGTTGTCGAACTTAAATATTTAGGTGTTTACCTGTACAATAAGACGTTGGCTATATTACTTCAGGGCGTCCGTAAATGCTTTGATAAAAACAACCATCTTCCTGATAATAAAATAGCCAAGTCAATGTTACGAATAAAATATGTTGAGTCATATTATGCCTGATGATTATCGCAATTTAGCAAAATTTTTTTTCTCTCCACCCATCTTTGTTTTGAGTGCCAATCTCAGCGGATTCCCGCACTTAAAAACATGTTGTTTTTGTTTCTTCACAATACTATTCAAAACACTACTTTAGTTATGCTCTTAAATTGTATTCTTCGTCTTGATTCTTAAGTGTTCGCCCCTCTTATTAGTTCATAGAGCCTACAATCGATTACCATATTACCCAGCTTATCTTTGCTCATTACGAATTCACATTATTTTCCATAAATTTATTCGAAATCTTCCGTCTTTCGGCCAATTAAAGAAATTAACGAATTGTCTCGCGAGAAGGTCAAAACATCAAGGTAACCTTTACAGCTGTCAGTATTTCTCACATTACATATTCCACTTGAGGTTTTATTCATACATATATATGGATATGACAGACCCAAAAACCAAATTATACTAATATACCCTTATTACGATCAGCTATACTATTCCAATTAACTGTAATTGCTACGTTATATTGTTACAATAAAAAGAATACAATATTATCGATCCGACATGTTCACCGATCTTTTTAACTAGACATACAACAAAAGCAACTCTATTTCGATGATAAAATAAAATTAAAGATTTACACCAAGTTATAAAAGATCATAAAGTGGGCGATTTTTATTATAATCGTCGTCAGTGAGCGGGTATAAAATGAGCATCGAGTGACAGAAATTCGAAAGAAGTAATAGAGTTAATCGACTCACACACAGAAAAGATATCTCATAAAATCGAGTCGGATTAACACCAAAAGATATACGGAAATCAAAAAAGATCTCAAGATCTTGGCGGCGTATAAAATTCACTTAAATCCTTGACTGTCTACCGGATTGCTAAAAGCGATCAAAGTGGATGTTAACTTTTTCGATTTTATCGCATCTTTCGTAAGCGATGTAATTCACTCGATGATAATGTTAATTAAAATAAGATTTTCGGAAAAAAAGGAAGACGGACAGTTGTATAGATGCAGCTATAGATAGGATCGCATTTATTATTACATGTCTTCCAATATTATCAAATTTTAATGGAAAATTTATAAAGTTTTATACGCCACTCAAGTGCTACTTGATTTGGTTATGATCGGACGATCTCCTGGTGTTTTTATATAAACGTTTTCATTTTTCTTTTATCGTAAAATATTTCATTATTTTTGGTTTTGTTTTTTTTTTCATTAGGTCGGCACCTTAATTACGTGTCGAAATTACTTTCAATTAGCAGTAGCTTGAGTTGACAGTTTTTCCGTAAAGTAATGACTGATATAAACGCATACCTTTAAAATATAGCCTTGAGCGTATATTTATAATATATTTTTCGAAAGTTTTAAATTTTTTTTTTCCGAAATGTGATTAACGAACGCAATAATTCGAATGGACTTCAGTCGGGAATGAACTAATTTAGTTTGACGGGAATATTTCGTATGACGGCGTCCGCAATGGTATCGTGTTCGATAATGGCGAAATTAAAATTTTCATTTTACACTTAAGCGACCGTGTGGTCATAGCAATTAAGTGCGTATTTAAAAATTTTGAAATCGCATTAAAACTTTTATTGGAATTTCAAAAATTCAGTTATTCACCGTTTCGATTTGTGACTGTCGTCATCTTTTCATTTCTATTTAATGGTAAATTTATTCTAATTAGATCAATTTCCCGAAACCTCCAGAAAATTGTGACTAATTAGCAGCAATAGCACACCTTTGAATTTCATTAATAATCAAAATTGGGTTTTCAGACTAATCACGTCGTTCGATATACAAAAAACGTCCAAAATAAAATAAAAAAATGTCAAAACCTCTCAGTTGTATAAATGCCTCGAAAGAATACCATTTAATTCTATTCACCTACTCATTTTAAACTATTGATGGAAAAAAACGAAATTTAAATATCTATCTTGTGATGTATCTGAAACGAGATATCTATGATTTTATTCAAGAATATCTTATGTAACTTACTTTTAATTCCATCAGGAGATAAAAAACACATCGTCTGTCTATCGTTAATAGTGAATCATTTTAATTATATGTACATCATTGAATTGATTAGCCATTTCCAAGTTTCTTGCTTAACTCTTTTGATTTCTCCTCCAATTTAATATCGTTAGGTTAGGTACGCGTCGTATATAATTTATAATTTATCAAATTTTAATTACATATCTTGGAAATTGATGCATACATATAGTAGTTTAATTAATAGTCAAGAACTGTTTCTAATAATCATTTGTTGAAATAAATTAATTACGACGAAGGAATTTCTACGTTTTATAGTATTCGTGCCGATGTTTATTTTTCATAGATTAGATACAGAAGTATTTGATAAATGACCGGATGATAAGGCTAATTTAAATACTAGATGGAAAATATTAGCAACATGAAATGCATTCGATTTTTTTCTGTTACTGATGTTGATATGACGCGACAGCATGCCACAAAGTCTAAACATTTCATAATAATATTTTATTTGAAAATTTAGTATTCAGTTATTTAAAAGTAATATTTTTCTTTATTTATTTATTCCGCCATTTCAAGTGACATAGAAACCGAATGTAACATGGTATTGATAAGCTGCATATTATTTTTTAAAATCAATTAATTACTTAATCGATTTTTATTTTTTATGAACCCTTTTATTGATGATATTAAGTTCAGTTTTTCAAAGTAGTTTGATTTCTGAACCAGTTTCGGAGTTACTCTTTTTCGGACTGCATACTCTAAAAAGTTGAAACTTGTATCTTATATAGACACAAACTATTGCAACAAAAATAAATGAAAGAGGGTAAAACTAAAAATATCGAGGGCTGGAATGAAATCTTTTGATGAACGCCTGATATTCGACATGATTTTGAAACATGATGTAATTTCACCAAAGTAAATATATGATAATAAATTAATTTTATTTTTTTATTTTATTTATCACGAATGCAGGAAAAATGATAGAGTGATTCTGTAGCGATAGAAAAAGAAAACTTTATGCTTAAAACACTCTAACAAAAAATTGTCGAACTCATTTGAAAGATATTAATTTCAGTTCATTATTTGTATGTTTCTAACATCACATAATTGTATATTGTTTCTTACCAATCGTGTTCTACAAATAAAATTGATAAAACTAGCGAATTTTGTAGTAAAGCGACTTTTATATCTGAAGTATTAAAGCTACTGATTGTAATTGAAAAAACTTACTAAACGCATTTGTTTTCAGTTCAGGACTTCTTGATGTTTGCTCACCTACATTACTTTGTAATTAATCTAATTATTAAATTGACACATTGAAAATATTTATTTAAAATTGGGATTAAAAAAAGAACAATATTCAATATTACTTTAATATTTTTTCATTCTAAAATATTGTGATCGACCTTAAATTTCACTAAAAATTGCCACCCTGAAATTTTATAATTTTACATTTCGTAGGTACACTCCAAAAAAGCAACAAAAATGTTTATCTTTCCACGCTACACGCCCCGTAGGGCAACGCGTTTGATGACAAACCCCTTAAGATATTGAGTTCAAAATTTTTTGGCGACTTTTGGACAGTGGTGGTGTAAGGAAGGGAGTGTCTTACACGATAACTTTTGATTTCTTGATATCTCAGAAACCGCTTAAATTAGGCTTGGAAGTTGAAACTTGGTATATGTAACAGCACTAGCAAAGTAATATAAACAAAAAAAAAACTTTTAAGATTTGCATTGACGTGTGGAGGTGGGTTACAAAATTATCTGCGAAAATGGGGTGTATATACATTCTCACGAATTTCCTCAAATCTCTTCGGACTACAGACACATCGAATTAATTTTATTTCTGCGGATTTTTATAAGAGCTAGAAAATGTTTCAGGATTTTTTGATTATTAGTAAAGCAGTTGTGCACGTTTTCATATACATTAGTGTTAGATCTGATGAGATTTCGAATTCGTTTTAATATCTTTGGGCTTTCTTTACAATCGACTAAAAATCTGCCTTAGAACTTGGGATATTCAACCTGCAAGAGAGTAGAACGTGGTTGTGTATATTTTTACGAATTCCGTCAATTCTGATGAACTTCGAATCGTTTTTTCTTTTAATATAATCGCCTTAAAAGGAATTTAACAATTTTATTCACTTTTATGAATTCTACCATTTCTCTTAAGTTGGAAGAAATATCCTGATACTTTTAGCTGGTGTAGGTTTTTGCTATAAAAAAAATATTATTTTATTATTATCGGGTTTTTTTAAGTATGCAACCCCGTGGTTAAAAAGAAGTCGTTTTTGTTTATATATCTGTAGTTTGATGAGATATCGATTCGGCTTTTGCTTCCTCAAGCTAGTTAAACAATCGCTTAAAAATGCTTTCAGGATTTTATAAAGTTGCCTCTAACTATTTGCAGATTGAAAGCAATTTATTTTCACCCTCCATGGAACATTCGAAATAAGATCTCAAATTTTCACGGTCTTGAGACCCAACCAGGGTCTATTCAGATAGTCCCAATCTTAGCAAGTTAACCATTAAACAGTGATGACATCCTGCAACTATCCTGTCATGATCATCAATGGCGCGACAGCCTAAATCGGGCCCTGGCCTCCTGTTGCCGTTTAGTCAATCCTTTCCGAGGCTGATCTTCAGGTTTCCGGACAGTGTTTTTTGTTTGGTGATGCGTTGTCGGCACCTCTCCCAACCGCCGATCTGGAGAGGTGGGAGTTTTCAGCAAAATATGACATGTTAGAGTTCTCAAAAGCTATGCTGCGAGTCCAGGTATGTCATACTTTTTGCCTATTTTCTGAGACTCACTGGTGTTACCGACGGCTAACTCCATGCTCCCTTCTTCTTTCTCAACTGGGCTTGGGACCAGTTAATATATAATTAAACACAAGTACTGATATTAGGTTCGTGAAAGAACACAATCTCGTCTCAAGTTGATTCATTACTTTCCCATCAGTAATGACTTTGAAAGCTTCTTTCTGTTGTAAGCCATACAGTGACTAACTAAAAAGGTTAAATTTTAAACTTAATAATTTGGCGCAAAGATTTGAAAACCTAAGTATTTTCGAGTATAATCCATGATAATAAATATTGTTGATTGCGTTGTAAACTGTGCTTCCCAAGTGAGATCAAGTTCTGGGAAGTTTGTACAGATTCTACACGACCCCCTTTTGTTGCATAGGACAGAAACAAAAATCATCACATTTAGGTATACTTAATAATTATTATAAATGCATTTGAATCTGGTTATCCAATTATATTCGTAAGAAACAGGCATTCTGACTATATCCAACAATATTTCAAGTAATCAAATATTGGCCAAAAAAAAACATTTGTCCAAAAAATAAAGAGTCAAATTTTTCAAACAAAAAATTTGACGCCAGTCAAATATTTGACTTACAATAAAGTACTAAACTTACACTTGTCTAAATTTAGTTCTGTTCGATAATCTGGAAGACTAGCTTCTGGAAAGAAAACGGATAATTAAATCCAACCTTACAGGTTGTCCGGTCCCTCCTTTTAAATCGCTGCAGGTTAAGTTACACTCTAGTTTCCTTGATGTTATCACTTTGCGGGATAATCTCGTCATCTGATATTTAGTGACACGTTGTTTCCCTTTCGGCTAGCCTCATGTGCCCCTACTCCCATAACCTATCGTTGAAGAGGTCCCAAGTAAACTTACATCCGTGGACGCACTCAGATATGTGCCTAGAAGGAACCTGCAGAAATCACTAGAGAAGAGGCCGAGTTTTTTTTACATTTTTTCACTTATAAGACAGAAATCTGTTAAGCATATTATGAATATAGTTATAGGTATTGCTGATGAATAATAATGTCTTCTTCTACCACAAACATCTATCTTATAGAATGATGCAGCATCAGTCGGAGTGAATTATAGTCGATTACTTCCTTAATAAATTTTTGATAATCCTTAAGACCTGTCACGTTGACTAGCCAAGCTACCTTTAGACTGCTTAAAAATCCAGCTGGATATTTTATTTGCAATACGAGTATTTAAATGCTCCTTGCAAAACTGTCCTTCTCCACGCATGGTAATGGCATGGTCCACATTTGCTAAACGGAAACCATATTTTCGCCAATAGAAGTTTCGCCAATGCAATTTTAGAGTGATTTTGGAAGCTCCTGTCTTCTAACAAATGGAGTGGTCAAAAAAATGTTAACATAAAACTTTTTCAGAAGCAATTAATCTCATAAATTCAAATTCTACAGTAGGTACTAGATGTAATTGTCATCAAACACATTGAGTCTTAGAAATAGCATTGAAAACAGTCTAGAATACAAATCGAAATCGATAGTAAAAAGTGCTAGTAAAACCGAATAAAAAAATAGGATCATTTACTAGTTTAGATTTCAATCCTTAAAATTAATCGAGCGCTTAGTAAAGTAGTTGCACTTCTGCAAAACTTAGTGTTTCTTTTCTTTCGTTCTTCTTTTTTTTATATCATTACCATCCATCTCTTCAGGTATTGGTCGTTCAATCGCCATCACCATCAATACAGATTAAAGAGCCACCACCCAGTCCTGGAAGTCCATCAGCTGAAACAATGTACGCTGCCACCGGCGGCACGCAAATCTACCTTCAGGTAAGACAATTAACACATCTCTTCTACGAACGCCTCAACTATCCTAAAGTAGAAAATTGGAAAATTACTTACATATGTACGATTCATTTGATTCTAAAAACTTCTCAATTCCTGGTTAAACAAAATCATAAATCCAAAATTGGCCGGAGATAAGATCCATTTTTTTTTATTTCTTCGTTCTGCAATCTAATTAACATATCATTTCACTTTTACTAAATTCCTGTTCTGAATGTTGAATTTAAAAAAAATATATTTAACGAGCTATTTGTTCTCTTAAGCATTTACCACAAAAAAAAACAACATCCTAATTTTACAACGCTTCACTAAAACACTATGTTCCACTTGTTTAATTAATTGCATATATATGATAGTTCCAATAACAAGTCTTAAGCAACAAACTATTGTTTTTTTTTCCTATACACACCCAAGTTCCTACTTAGTCTTAAAATGTATAATAAAAAATATTGAAAATAAAAACATCAAAAATCAACGTACAACAAAAAACAGGGTCCGCACCAAACAAGTTCAACAACATCAGGTTCAAATGTAAATACACAGAGTCCAAGCCCTGGACCATATGTGTCGGCAGATCAGTATGGAATGTACACAAGGCTGGCTACTGGACCCGGATCCACCTTCATCTCCGAACCATACTATCGGGAATATTTTGCATCTGATGGCCAAGGGTATGCGCCGACAAGGACTATCTACGGAGACGGTGACGGACCACAGCCTGGCACCACCTACGAAGGACGTTTCGCAACGACACATACGAAAAACGGTACACCGGTCTATGCGAAAACGGTAACCGCTGCGGGCCTTACAGTCGATCTTCCAAGTCCGGATTCGGGGATCGGTGCTGATGCAATTACCCCAAGGGATCAAAATAATATTCAACAGGTGAGTTTTTCTTTGCACCTTTTCATAAATTTTTCTGTTTTTTTTAAGTGATTTATTTATCAAATTTGTTTATATTTATTTAACATTTATCATTTCGACTTTCATTAATACGACGACAAATTGTGCACGGCATTTTTTCGCTACGTCTTTTCAGGACTGGGTGGCAAAATTTCTTAATTCAAATCAAAGTACCCGAATTATTCGTCAAATACAATTTTCAGGATAAATGTTTTTTTTTTTTCATTGGTGTTGGTTTTAATGTTTATATTGTTCACTATATATTTTGTTTTAATGTTGTTTTCTGTGTCTTATTAACTCAGCTCAAAATTAAATCAAGTGAAAATTTTTAATTATGAAATTCCGAACTTTAACGAACCGTGCACAAAAACAAACCGATCCCATTCAATGCCAATTTTTCTTAAAAAAAATTTAAAATTTGAGTGTAAAAAGTGCAAAAAGGCATTTTAATAAATTTCAGCTATAATTGAAAAAGAAGAGAAAAAGCTCGGTAGCCAATTTGTGAAAAATAATAATAATTTTTAATTTTTTCACATTACTTCCCTTTTCACGTTTCAGGGATAAAAACCCCAGAAATCAAAAATAATGTCGGTTTGTTGCTTAAAGGTGTTTAATGTCTGAAGCTGATAACTATAAAAAGTTGAAACTTCACTCATACCTTATATACCTATTATTATCTTAGATAGAGCAACATGTTAAAAATATTTTTTTTAAAGTGTAGTATCGCATGAAAGAGGGTAACATTTAAACAGACCAAAAATTTATTTTTGACCAAGGGAATCTTTTTTCTAGTCCTTAGAAAATCAACTTGTTTTCATGAACGTCTGATGCTGGAAAGTTTAAACTTGGTATAGTTGGTGAAAGTAAGATAGACGAACGTGGATTCCAAAAATAAATTATATGATGGAAGGGTAGTAGCTATGTTACCATGAAATATTGAGAGTGGGTGGAATCGTTCTACTCTGAGAAGTGAAAGCGGGATAGAGCTGAAATATTAGCCTTATAGCTTCAATATCTCAAGAACAATTTATGGTAGGAACTCAGTCTATTGTGTGAATATTCAATGAGCCTATATTACTAGTTTGAATTTTTAAAGCGCTGTAATTTTAAAATCTTTGTATCAAAAAAGAGGGGATTACAAAAAATCTGAAATTGAGTCCAAATTGGAGATGAATTTTGAATCAAATCAGATAGCCACGTCAAGTGGAAGATATGTGCGGCATTCGCATCCTTTGAATTTGTAACTTGGCTAATATTTAGTAAAGTACAAGGCTTATGCGAAACTAACCCTTTTTCTAGAATTGGTCTAAAAAACAAAGTTCAAAGAAAGTTGGAGTACAATTTCTTTGGACCCAACTTTTTGTAGATATTTCTACAGTGGTGAACATGTTGCACTCTCAATTAAAACTGAAATGATATCTTTGGAAACACACTTTAAAGAATAAAAATTAAGAGATAGAAAATTATGGTAGATTATATTGTAGAAATGCGTTAGTTTACTCACATTAGGGGTGGAGATTCGAATCGGTCGTGGACCATTTCTTTGACTATCCCAGTTTTAAATATTGGTTATCAAGTCGTTCTTTCATTCAATCTGTGTTTTTCTTGTCGCCTTCCGCAATACTTTTCATTTTCCGAGTCAATCGACCAAAAAATGGATACTGGTAAAAAGCATGGAAACCGTAGGACCATGTCTAGAAAGACGGTGGCTATCGATCTTAAGAGCCAACGACTAAGGAAAAAAAGGGACTTCAATTGAACTAAGAGACATATTGACATGACACTGTCGAATACGGTTGCCGATGAGCTGAGCCGTTCTAGCTAGCAAGCAGGAGATGCCACCGATACTTTGTACAATCTGTGCAATTTTCAGATGCTGAAAAATTAGATTTTCATAGAACTCCTCTGTTCAACCTTCTGAAGAACAGGCGAAAAAATTCTTTAAGGCTTTTAATTAAATGACGTTTCATAGCTTTACGTTGATATAAAGAAATGGTCATCAGCCTTCCGTACTTGGCTTCAATGAGATCTACCAAAAAAGCATTTCTTAATGTATCTGTCAAGAATTCAAACCAATCTACCAATAGAAAAATCTGAAAGAAAATACTTCAAAATTTCATTTTTAAATACAGGGTATATTTCCCGAAATACTGCATTTCCCACCAAAACATTTTCAAAATAGTTTTTATCCAACAAATTTCAATTCCATATTATAAATGGTTATACTTTAAAAATTTCACATTTTTACCATAAGTTGTTCCTGAAATAGAAACATGTCCACTTTTCGGACCCGCTCTCCCATACGTCAATATTCGCCACTACCACTAATATTCATTTAGCAAATTTAAAACTTGTACTCGAAGCTTTAGGCATTATTGATATATTAAAATCAAAAAGTTTTTCATTAAAGCCTTCCTTCACCTTCCACTTTAGATCCCTTCCAACAAAAATTGCTAACTCGAAAGGTATTAAACTAGTGATTTCTACTTACAGTAAATTTCCAAAGTTGATATATGAAAGGGATCTTCAGATCTGAATGTCCTTTTCCACGATACATTTCTTTAACCTCAACCCTTGAGGGTAAGAACCTCCTTAAAATTATCCTTAATTACTTTACCAAATATTATATTTCTATCGGAATCAGTTCTTAAAAAATGGAACGATAAAGTTTATAGGCTCACATCCTTTGAAAATGAATTTTCTTTTTCTCCAAAATTATTTGTCCCTACGTGTTACAAATTTTAATGTTCAAATATGAGCGATTTCGAAAACTTAGTTTTGAAAAAATGCAACTTTGAGGTTTTGTGCTAATGGCATATTTTGCGACGCCCTAGTCCAGAAACAACTGCTACCTTCAAGAATTTTGTTTTTAAGATTCCCTGACCTAAAAAAAATTTTTGATTCACACTCACGGAGAAATAAAATTCTCAAATTTCTCTTTTTAAACTACCTCCTTTAACCCCAGCAAAAAGTTCATCTCCAATAGTATATAAGCCAACTACTGTAAAAACTTTAAGCCCAAATCCTTGAGAGTTTTTGAAGACGCCGGAAATTTGTTTGCTTGCCTTTTTGAGATCTACTCGTCCTAAAATACAAAATTTTCACTTTTTTTTAAATTTTTGGTTAAAACTTTATTATTAAAAAAAATAAAACAAAATTGAATAAAAATCTAACTCATTTGCAAATTGATTTTATTTTGGATTCGAGGCCGATTTTGAGCACATTTATCTCATGCAACTTTCCGCTAATTGTGTTCATGGATATAAAAAATATTTTTTCTTAGAAACTTTATCGCTAAGTAGTTTTGAAGGCCGGGTGCAGATCAATAGTAGCGCATCAGTATCAAGGCAATTGTCGGCTATAGTGCGGGGGACTCAATGCACAATTTATTATTTACATATATTATCAGTTGTTACTGGATTTCAAATTAACTAAGGCCGCGTTAATGTATATATTATATATTTTGCTCGCAATCAGAATCAGTAGTTGATTTGTTGCAGGCATCAGTGCTGTTCTGGTAGAGCGAATCGGTATCAGTAGCACTGAATAATGACGAAGCACCAGACTATCCAGTGGCATTTATCGTACATGGGATCACTGCCAATAAATAAATTAATTTTACGTATGATTACCAATGGGCTTCAGATTATATTTAAATAGTTTGAACATGATTAAGTCCTAGCCTATTTAGTTAAAGTTATTGTTCAAACTTTTTCTAAAGGTGCACTGACACGAGCAACTTTTCAAGCAATTGATTGCCCGACCACTGTTGCTAAAACTAGTGGAGCGATTAATGGAGCAATACAGGGCAATATCATGCTAGTTGCGGCAATATTTCGGCAATGTAGCAATGTTCTCACATATTGCTGGTATTACTCGCCCTATATTTGCTGTATTTCCACTAACTTGGAAAATTCCGAGGAATTGTTATCGTTCGGTGATTTAATTGTCAAGTTTTGTTTTGAGTTTTGCATTTATTTGTCAAGTTTCGTGCCAATGGCTGGAATTCAAATATTTCAAAGTTTGATTTTAAGTTTTAGATTTACTTATCAAGTTTGCCCTCGTGTTGTTCATAGACTGAATTGGTCGTGTAAGCCCTTCTTGCCGAATTGCTAGATATTGGTCAATATCGCTCATCACAATTCAGCAACGAGTTGATGAAAAGTAGATCCACATCGCCTGTTGCTATTGTTGCTGTGTGTTGCTTCATATTTTCGTGACATCAAAATTGACAAATATTGCTGCAAATTGAGCAATTTTAATCGCTCATGTAAGAGCACCTTTAGTGTTGCAGAGTAATTATTGTAGTCAAGACATACTGTAGAATTAGAGCAAGAACAGACTGTCTGATAATGTGGGATTTTTTCGAATCAAAATCAAAGTTTTTTTGCAATGTCAAATTTGTTCAGCTGGTGGATGCAATTGTTGTATCAGATCAAATTTAATTGGAAACTGATTATTGGAACATTAATTCAAATGGTATATTGCATTTTAAGCCAAAGATATGACAAAATCTCTATGTTTTCATACAAAGGAATAAGATTGAAAGCTTTCCAGAAATTGATTTAGTCTTTTTAGAAGTTGAAATACATAGAATTCAATTTCCATTACGACCTACAATAAATGACTGTCCTGCTTCACCATTGAGTTGATTCAAATCTGAAATCAAATTGTGATGATCATAACAATTTTGAATTATGCACCTCGTGACACAAAAACCTAGCGATAGCTGTGACCCTACGAAATCTCCTACATTCCTACATTTGACCTCTAGTGCTAAAAAGTATTAAGTTCGACTTAAATTTCACCTGAAACGAAACTTAGTAATATATAATATAATTTTTTTTTTTTAGTATACAACCTGAAATCTTATCATCTCACACAAATTCACACTAAAAATTCCCTGGCACAAAGTGAACATAGTTTCATTTGAATTTATCACACATTCATTAATAATAATGCCTTTAGGGCAATTATAGCCCCCATATCTCAGGTGCTAAAAAACTATCTCGATCGTGTAAATGATTTATTTAAGACCAGGACGATACTTGACATAGCGACACATTAACGTTAAATCTAAGTCAGGCATAAAATAGTTATCGTTGGCGAAAAAACCTTGAAAATATTTATATCATAGTCTCAGTATCGGACACTCCCTGCAAACATGGCACCAAACACGAGGCCACTATTTTCACCTTAAGGCAAATTAGATAAGAAATTCATTTCAAGAAGTCTATAGTACAATTGAAGCTTATTAACTTTTAGTGAATTATTTCTTAATGTCCATAAGATTGATAGCTTCAATTTGATTTACTAAATTCTTCTTATTGACAGAGTTAGATTATTTTATTTCTGAATATCGAATATGTAGGTATCACCTACATTCAGTAAGATATTGCGTTGAAATAAAATAATTTGATTTTATTTTTCAAAATTTCAACTGAATTGTTATTTATAAAATAACTTCTTTTGCAACATTGCTTGTGTGCAGCATAATTGTTGTAAATTTCAAGATCGAAACTTCAGAGTAGGCTTTTTGTTGATTCCACCGCCACTAACAAAAAAAATCAGCACTGCAATCAAAAAAAAATAACTCTATCTGTTGTTAAGCATAAAATACAGCAGTATTCTTCTGGAGTTTTGTTCTTCAGTTTAATACAGAACATTTCAATAAGGCTAGAATTTTAATATCTCTAGAAAATGGAGAGTACTTAAACTATTTCTCGTGAACTCGTCGAGATACCTTTACCTTCAATAAGAAAAGTAGTAGGTTGTAGGATTAACACGTCGATCATCTTAACATGACTTAAAGCTATTCGATGTATATGTACTTAAGACTCGCTAGAATAAAAGCATAATCGGTAGTAGCTACTCCATATGGAGGAAATAACTTAACAAAACTAAGGTGTTTGGGTATCTCCGTAAGTAAGTTGAAAGACAAGGCTTTTAGTCAGTAGAAGTTTGAACACTCAGTTGCTCTTGATTGATGGCTGATAAAGAACAAATTATATAATTGAAAAAAAATTTCAGGACAAACTCCGGCACTACGCGAACAGCCGGTAAACTCATACCGTAGAGTATGTCTTCAGAGTAGTCGCCAAAAGCAGTTGCTAAGCTAAGAAAATGTGCATTTTAATTTCTAATTTTAACTAATTATTGATTAAGTGACGTCAAGAAAAATATTTGCAACCAAATTATAATTTAGCGAATTTTTCAAAAGATGTTCTTCGACCTTCCCATCTTCCTTCAGTTGAAAAGTGTGAATAGAGCTTATACCCAACATATGAGAGTGACTGAAAATTTAATCCATATGATAAGTAGAAAATTCGTCACATCGGGGGTTGAGTGATAGGCTAACAATCTATCCCCGGAAAAATCTTCAGTGTGAAACTTCGAGAGAAAATTTAGATCGAACTAAGAATTACCATCAAATCGGACGGAACCTAATTTGGGCTATAGTGCAGAAGAGATTTATATCATGTGTGAAGTTAGAAACAACCGTCAAATATTAGTTAGTCTTCACTATTGCGAGGACTGTATTTTGAAACCATCTGATATTTAGCTTTGTCTTGCGCGTAATTCATGCAAATCTCAACCACCATATCATAAGTTAACTCAAACTGCAAAGGAACTAATGAATCTACCATATAGGAGCATTGTACTGAAGACGTTCTCTGTCACTGAAAGAACAGATTTATTGCTACAATAGAAATATATGCCACACGAATTACAACGGTTGCAGGAAATGTTCCTATCCCATTGTTGGAACCGAAATTTTGGGTTGGCCGAACTGAATTTTCGTTTATTGGTATCGAATATATTTTCGGACAACTGAATTATTTATCTAGTCAACCAGAATCTCTTAAAATTTTGATTGCCACAAATGTGCGGGTTGTTGGTAAACTCTAAAAAAATTGAGTTATTTGTGTTAAATCCTACACTGAATCCTTTTTTGTTACCTAGGAGTAGGAAGATAATTCTTCTAAGACACTATTTTCCTACTTCAAATATTATTCCTTACTTACTGACTTAATAAAAATCCATGGCTGTTGGTAGGAGTCGAACCCGTGTTGAAAGTTTTTGGATTGGCACGCGTAACCACTGCGCCACCAAAGATCTTTCATTTTCATTTCCCTATGTTCAACTTAACTTAGTGTGGATTAACTAAGTTACCGCAACATACATTGGGTTGGCGGAACACACATTCGGTTACCACAGTAGAATGATGCCGAAAATCGTTTGTGATGAACAACTACCAACATTATATTGCGGCAATCAAAATTGAGTTGCTAGACATTTTTCTGTTCGGTTCTTTCAACAGAATCGCGCAAGCAGCGTAAGTTAATTGTTTTGACTGAATGTTAATTCCCTGAAACGAATATTTTTTGTACAACCGAATATCTATTGCTCCAAACTAATTCTTATTAACGTAAATGAACTTCGATTGCTGCAATGAAAATTTTATTGAAGCAATTTCTTGCCAACAAATTATTTCTCTCAGTGTTGTATTGATAAAACCACATGTTTTAGAATCTACGATCTCGAGTACAATTGTCACCATAATACGCCATTTCAAAAAGTATCTTTGTATGCCGTGTACCACTAATTCATGTGCATTTACGATTTTTCCATACTTGTCAAACCTAAGAATAAACGATCTTCATAGTACAACCTCATTGGCCAATGGCGCGAGAGCCCAAATCGAGCCCTGGCCTCCTGAAAAACATATTTTACTTTGTAGTACTCTTGGACTTCTAGGCTTTTTCAAAAGTTTGTAGAATTAGAATTCTATATTTCAATTAAATGTTCATCGCCTTGAGGGTTGAATATTGAGAAAACCTGAAAGTACTTATTAGAGGTTCGTAAAGGGTCATTCATTTTCAGCTTTAGGATTTGTTTTTTAAATAAAACACCCAGTTTTGCGAATTTATTCGTGTTTTTTATTTTAAATGAATATTTGGGGTATACCATTAAACATGGAAAACAATATCGTTCAAATGTCCTCCTCTGGATCTTTTGCAGGACTCGATCCTTTTTAAGTAATTTTCGATGACTTTTTCACACATTTCGGGCTCTATCTCGGCCATAACTTCACGAATGTTGGTTTTCAATTGTTCCAGAGTTTGAGGATTGCTTGCATAAACATGCTCTTTTACGCTACGGCTCCAAAGAAAGAAATCAAGAGGCGTTAAATCGCACGATCTCGGGGGCCACTTTACATCACCACAAAGTGAAATTACACGGTCTGTTCTGTGGGCGGATGCACCATCTTGTTGAAACCACATGTCTTCCAAATCAAAATCTTCAATTTGATTCTAGAACCAATCACATAACATGTTTTGATAGCGCTCACTTGTTACTGTTTGTGTTCGTCCTTGATCGTCTTCGAAGAAGAAAGGACCAATGACTACTCCTGCCCACAATGCACACCAAACAGTCACTTTTTGCTCATGAAATGGCCTTTCTTGAATCACTTGTGGATTTTCCTCTCCCCACATGCGGCAATTTTGTTTGTTCGCATAGCCATAAAGGTGAAAATGCGCTTCATCTCTGAAGAAGATTTTTTTTGAAAAATCAGCATCCAGCTGCTGATGTTCCAGCACCCAATCGGCGTATGCTCTGCGCGCACGATTGTCTTGTGGCTTTAGCTCTTGAGTCAATTGGATCTTACAAGGATGTAAATGCAAATCCCAATGCAAAATTCGCCAAAAAGAGCCATAGGATAGGCCTAATTGCTGAGCACGCCGTGAAATCCACACATTTGGGTTCACGGCCACACTTTCACGCACAGCGACAATGTTTTCGGTCGAACGAACGTTCCGATGATGCACATATCACAAACACTACTAGTCCGCTCGAATTTGTTGACAATGTTGCGAATTATTTGCTCAGTCAGTCGGTTATTTCGGCCATAATCAGCACGTAAATTGCGAAACACAGTTACTACAGAATTGCTATGTCTGTAGTACAATTGAACAATTTTAGTAAGTTGAGCGGTCGTAAATCGGTTAATATTCGTAAGTGGTCAACTCTTAACTAACCATCTGTTACTTTAGATAACCATGAAGTTGTCCCGAATGGAAGTTGCAGGGCTGTAAAATCCTAAAACTCGAAATGGATGACCCAGTATAAGCGATACCAAGTTTGATATTTCATAAGGATAATGAGGAGTTGGTGCGAAAATACTGACTTCTTTTTCATCCTTTCGGAGTTGAATAATGCAAAATCCCAAATTCGCTTGTAGTATCCTGCGGAATTGAAAATAAATTTTATATCTCATTAAGCCAGAAAGCTATGGAGGTAGTTGTAAAAATAATTTTTAACCCCTGTTTAACCCACTTGGAGTTGAATACCAACGAATCAATAATTTTGGAGCTTGTTCAAGTATTGTATGATCCTGTAGTGTGTGAAAATTCACTCGATATCTCATCCATTCTACGATGTTTTGAAAAATTCGTGAAACATACTTAATCTCTTTTCTTAACTTTAGGGGTTAAACCCGGAAATAACTTATAAGGCATTTGTATAAAATGAAAGAAGAGAAAATACCCGAGTTATCAGTCTGTCTGTGAGTTACTAAGGCCGTGTAGAAACATACTTCACTCCAATCAAATTCAAAATGCTCTTTAGGAGTTTGTATAAGTAACCTGCTGCAGTAAGACCAATTGGACATTGGTACTGAGAGATAGTGCAAAATTCGTAAAAAGACATTTAACCTTTTTTCAACCCCTTGGAGGTTTAATAATCTAGCAATTGCGTTTTAGGTGTTAAGTACCCTGAATAAATGAAAACCAAATCAATTGAAAAAACAACAATTTTAACAATTTGACCCGAAGGTAAATTCGGCCTTTTTTGAGTGATTTTTGAACATTTTAGTAGAATAGCTTTCTGTATTCAGTGCGATGAACATGCATTGAGTTTGACTCTTTAAGTTGCATACATTAACTGAACTGTATTTAGCACTTATAGCTTTTTAGTGTTTATCTCAGGCGAAATTGTACGATATTTAATAAAAAGAAAAACTGTAGAAATACGAAGAAAAAACTGAACCGCGTTGTCGAATATTGGTCTTATGGAATTTTTAAACGTTCTAAACCGTTCGAAAACAAAGTTGCATGTTCAAAAGTCATTTCGATATAACCCAGTAATAATTCTGACGGAAATCATTTTTTACCGTCTTCGATACGAACGTAAATCAGGTTAATAATGCGGGCCGTATTTGACCCTCCAATGTGCAACCTGATTATCGTAATTATAAATTTTGCACAGGTTAAACAGTAGGGCGTTGTATAAATCCAGGAGCAAAATCCAATTTCAGTGTTTTTCCTTCCGTCGTTTTGCACAATGTACGCTCGGTTATTTGTGAGACGAAAAATTTCCTCATCGCACACTACGTCCTGTTCAAAAGACGACACTCTGTAATTATGTTAAACGCATATAATTGAAGTAATTGCGTTAATAAGAGATCACTTAATGGAACACATATCGCAGAGCTTATACTCGTACATATATACAAAATCGTAACGTACTTGTAGGTACGAGTTAGTACAATTACGAGAATGCGTTTTTTTTCATTATTTTTCTCTGTAGGTTAGTTTTTCGCCCCGATCGCGGTGCTTTAAAAAGTGCCGTGAAATCCAGGTGTGCAAAAGACTATAGAGCCATAGTACTAACATGCAGTTTATGGCCATTTATCACCAATTATCTTTCTGTAGCCATCATAAAACTTATCTGTCGCAATTTTTTTTTTATAAATCACAAAATGTGAAAATCTCTTCCAAATAGGGGAAATGAAGAAAAGTTTTGTTGTCATTTTTTCCATCAAATTATGAAAGTTGAAGTGAAATTGTTTTCTATTTTATATAAAAAAAAAATTTGTTTTTTGCTCAAAATAATTATAAAATTCTTAATGATTTTCATTTTTATTTAATTTATTTTTATAATTTTTTTTCGCAGTCATTCGATTATACTGAATTGTGTCAGCCGGGCACATTATTGGATGGTAATGGTGCAATTCCAGTTTCGGTTAATAACATTCAACGGGCAGTTAATGTTCATGCCGGACAAAATAGCCCGACAACGTCGTTGGGTAATGGCAGCAATCCAGCATCAAGATCAAGGCCATGGCATGATTTTGGCCGACAAAATGATGCGGATAAAATTCAAATACCAAAAATGTAAGTAAACTTGTTCGTTAAAATAAACGATAAAGTTTTTTTTAGTGGGTAATTAAAAAGTTTTTGTTAGCAAGTTCCTGACATTAATTTTACACATTTTCATTCATTTATGGAGTTTGGACAAAACTCTTTGGGAAATGTACCAGATTCAACTACTGTTCACTGTTTTTGCGTACGAAAAATCCCAAAATTAATTTTTATGCTTTTCTATAAACAGTCTGTAGAAATTAAAATATCTCATCAAACCTAAAAAATATGACGGAATTCGTGAAAATACATGTCATGCTTTTAACCACAAGTTTTTTGTCAATGAAAATCTAATTTGTTTTAATCTCACTAAAAAAAATTTTCAAAATTTTTTGATATTTTTGGTTTCTTTGATTTTTTTTGACGTACGTATTCACGAATTTCGACATTCCGTCGCTCTATATTAATGCCTAAAAATCATTTTTCCAATTTCGGGATATTCAACCCAGTGTAAAGTAGTTTTATAAATTTAATCCGATTAAATTTCTGTTAGGTTTTACTTGTGTTAGTTGTTGTAAACACGTAGAAATAGTATTCGTGATTTTTTAATATCGTACCCTTATGTGGACACATTTACATCGTTTTCGGTTTTTACTTCCTCGGTATTTTTATATAAACGCCTAAAAGGACTTTTGGGGATTTTTCGATATTGAACAGAAATTCAATCACGAATTCTTTAAATTTAGTGGCCTTTATACAAGCGCCTAAAAATCAGTTATGTGTATATTTCACTTATTATTTGTTTATTGAAATTGAAAGAAAAACATAAATGAATGAAAAATCTGCCAAAAATCTGGATTCTCCGAAAAGCTAGGAACTGTGTACGTAGTGCGTATTTCTGGATTTAAAATTTCGAGATTTAAAAATTGTGATCTTTTGTACTTACTGAATTTCGTCCTACTGGATAACGCAACATTCAATAGTTCGGAAGGGATTCCCCCCGACAATTGATCATACTTTGATGATGCTAATTTTACAAATTGAAGAAAAGAATTCTTTCTTTCGATTCATGCAGTATCGCATCAGACCGGATTTATTCTAGAGTGGAAATATATAATTTTTGACAGGGCCGGATTAAAGCCAACTAAGGCCCTAACCCCTGTCAAATCTAATAAACATCAAAATAGACAGGAAATAGATTTGCGATGAAGACATTCTCAGCATCTCGTCAGGAGGGATTTATTGCATAATTTCCCGTCAAAACACTGTCTTTTTAAGATTAAATATCGTAAAAAAAAATATATCCCAGCTGGTGGGAATAAGAGGTGTACATTACAAACTATAATTATATTATAACAGTTGAACCACTAAATATTTCAATGTCTATATCTCAATATATAATAGTATGAGCAAATGATAGCACCATTTTTTAATAACTTTTGTGGTAGTTACAAGAAAGGAGTAATTTAATTTTATTTTAATATTATTTAATATTACACATCTCTATTTTTATTTAATAATTATAATTTTAATTTAATATAAGCTTACATATTTGAACCTTAAGGTAAAATTATAGTAGAAGCGATGCGCGCGACGCGGTGTCACAATCGCATCGCGCACGCTATATCGCAACACCAGTTGGATTGCTTCCCACAACTGCCAAAAATTATTCTCAAATACTGCAATATTTTGTTCGCAGCCTGCAAAGGTATTTCCTATTGTTATAAACAATTTTAAATAGAACCGACGCAAGTGTCAAAATATTGTTACACGCTCGACGAAATTAGAAAATATACTTTCAAAGCGATGCGATTAGAGCGATGCGATATCACTGTAACCCGTTGCACTCAGTAACATGCATTCTATTCAGCTGTCATCGCAACGCCTCGCTTAAGTCGCGCGCATCGCGTTCAGTATAACTCGGCCTTTAGGGCGCAAAGCGTACTCAAAGTATGAATTCAGATGACATTTTTCCACGTCATTTTACTTATGCTTGTAATGAGTGATATTGTTTAAGCTTTTTTAAGTTTTGAGCTGTTATTGTTATGTTAAGACACACATCCACTAGGCCGGCCGCAAACATCCGTCTGCCACTGTTATGGAAGTGCGTCCACTGAACGAAGGCCGTGACGGAACGCAGTACTTACAAAAAAAAAATTCTCGCCACAACGTTGCGATGCGGCCCAACTCTAGTGGACGCTTACCTTTATAAGTTCTTTTGTTTTGAGAGTTACCGAACGTGAAATTTAGCTCAATTACAAGATTTACCTTATTTATATCTGTAGATTATTTCATGTAAAATTTCAACTAGTATAAGCTGCAACATTTCATGTGCTTATCCAAAAATGGACAAATTTTTCAACGACTTTTGTATGGATGCTGTCCGAATAACTATTAACGCACTTAGCCTTCTGCATTTTGTTGCTATCAATGCGGTAGAAACTTCTGAAGCGGAATTAAACTCAGAATAGATACTATGTACGTATTATCAAAAAAACCCAAAGTAGATCATAAAATTTAAAAAAAAAAAATTCGTGCAATACGAGTATGTAACCCATTATTAAAGTGCAGAACACATTTTGCTAATAAGTGAGACCTACCTTTCAGCGATAGTGAAAGATTCATTAAAATTTTCATTTTGATCAAAGAACATAGTCTCTACTGTGACCCGTTTCCTTAATGCCCTAAGCAGGTACTTTCAATACAGCTGATTTTTGGCAAGGCAGCTTTTTGATTGACCGAAATTAAATTGATCTCCTGGAATTGGTTTCTTGTTTTGATATTTTTGTGCTATCATGGTTTTCAAAATTTTTATGTGTAGCAAATGAACTTTTATCACAACGTGTTAAAGTTTGTCAAGCTGTCTATCGCATGACTAATATAATTTTACTATAGTTGTTTATCTCAGTATCTAAAGGAAAAACCAATAATCTGTTTGCGTCAGTATTAAGATTTAAAAAAATGTGCAAATACCCAAAAGAATCAAAGAAATATTAAGTTGTTATTCCTTTTTAGGAGATTGGTGACAATTTTCTTCATAACTTTCTGTGGCATCGGCCCATACCGTCGTTCAACTCTTGACTGCAAATATGACCGTCTTTTGTAACTTCAACGTAATTACAAACGAAATAACCCCAACAAGAAAATTTGGCATAGGTATGATAGCCTTTCTACCTGTATTATTTCATTGTCAGTATTATTAACTGCTTTACATCCTGAAGCCATCGTTAGTAACGGCACCGCTCGATCTACCTACATTTAGCATATCTGAAATCATACCTCGTTACATTTGACGTTCACATCAAAAATTGACTTGTTGATGATGTTACCGTCTTGAAGTCCAAAAAAAAAGGAAATAAAAACCGCAGATTTCATCGAACCAATTCACTTTAATTTGACAGTTTCTGCGTTCATGTGATCCCATTGAAAACATTAAATTACGCATATACCGCACATATAAGTACTCCGAAGCAATGTCTTTCACTTCCTTAAAATGCCCATACATCTGTGTACATTCGAGCGAGTTGTTATTACCGCCGCAGTACTCAGTAATCATCCCGAAGAATATTGTAATGGACTGTCGGTCTCAGTATAAATTTAAATATTTATTTTAATATCCTCGAAGCAATGATATGCAATGGATTTATATCGTAAAGATAAAGACGAACGGGACGAGATACACCTGATATAGAGGAGCCCCAGCGCATACAAAACTGTAACAAGAATTGATTTCATTCTTCGCATTTTCTTACAAATTGGAAACATGTAAGATTGGAGCGTATGTGGCTCAGCAATTGGACATTGATTTATGTTTTGTTACAATTTCCAATTTTACTTATGTCCTATGTTGGGCTCGGATTGCACGAATGTAGGTAGAGATATATTGCGACCCGCGTCCAGGTTGCATCTTGAGCAAATACAATTGAGATTCGGATTGATGTCAATTAAAATAACTTCTCTGTACGAAAAACAGTTTCAAAGGCCGAGTTACACTACGACGTGAACAAGTGAAATTGTTCAAATGTTTAGTGGTTTCAGTCGGTAATTTATTTCTTTTTGTTTTCGAATTTGAAATTACTAGACATCTTACGTTAGAATGTTTCAATTGAATTGTTCCTTGCGAAACATTAAAATCCGCGAAAAGATAAAAAGGTAAAATTGTCTTAAAGTCAGAGCCAGTAAGGATAAGTGAACGAAAGGTAATTGTCTTCTTCGGAGTTTATTTATTTGTTTAGTTTGCATGACTTCCTGGTGATGTCTACTTTACGGAATAGTGCGCTAATGTTACTCGATGTGTGCCCATTCTCCGCGGTTTACAATGCGAATAAATTAATCAGACTATTTGCTGTTCGTTGGTGAAGCAACTTGGTTAAAAAAGTTCTGTTGTTCGATGTTGTAAGATGTCAACTAGGAGCGGAGTTGATCGCAGGAATCCAGTGAATAGGGCAATTTCCGATGGCATTCTTATGCTGATTATCCTTTTTGCTGTAATCTACCGGGCACACTTTATGCTAAATAGCGTAGAACGCGTGGCAGTCTTTACATACTGCATTCAAATTCCATTAAAACTTTTTTGTCGATAATAATTTTCCATTTATAAATCAAAAGGACAGCATACATTAGAGCACCAACTATGTTATTAAAAATTAATATTCAGCTTAGTCAGCTAAGCTGTAAAATCCAGCCAATCATTCAGTTTTTTTTTAATTTGATCAAATCCACAATCCGTACATTACTTGAACTAGCAACAAACATCATCTTTTCCACTTGAGACTTAGTTGCAAGATAAGAAGTTGAAGCTGAAGGCTTATAAAAGATACATGCAGTCATAAATCACGACATAAATGAATGATTCTAATGAAGAAATTAACATTTCATTTTAAGAAAACTGAACGTTTAGTAAATGTCTTGTGACTATGCACCTTTTCTTTTGACTTGTTTATTTGATTTTATTGAGGAGCGATTTTAGTTTAAGAGCTTATTTAATTTATGTTGAAAACTTTTTAGCTAAAATTTATTAATCTTTAATAAAAATTTAGTTGAATGTATTCAAATATGAATCTTCTGTAATTTTATGCGCGTCGAATGAGTTGTGAAGATTATGCTTCCTCAAACTGCTTATAATAACGAATCACCTTTTATGCAATATTACATACTTGTGACAGTTGTATACAATAATTCATTAATACCGTTGAATTATTGATAATAAATATTGTCAGTTCTTATTTAAAGGAAATATTCATTAGACAAAATGTGCCAATAGTTTAGACGCAACTTTATTATTTTTTGGGTGAAAGTCCAGGGTTTAGTTAAAGTTGAGAGTTTTTTTTTAATAAAAAATAATGCCCTCTGGGCCTGGGCGTATATCACTGGGCGATCTTATTAATAAGCCCGCCTCAGTTTAATAAATAAAAATAAGAAACTGATAAAAATATGAAGGATCTTCGCGTTTATAGGCTTCTTAGTAAATTATAGGTACCTAATTTTACTTTTATTACTTTTTAATAATAAAGTCTTGTAATCGAGCTGATATTTCAAAAAACGTATACCCCGTAATTTTGTATTTTCGCGTTTTAGGATTAGTAAACCCCACAAAAGCGAAATAATGTCCGTCTGTCCACCGTAAACGCTGTCCGAAAAATTTTGGATCATATTTCTTCCGAACCAATTGCACTAGAAAGACAAAATTTGGTTTGTGTATATAGAATTAGAAGTGGATTCAATTTAATGTAAAATTATTGACTAAAGTAAGGCAGTAATTTAAAAAAAAAATGTGTTCATATCGCAAGAACCGTAAAACTGTAAAAATTGTAAGGCCATATATTTTTACAGAAGTTAAACCCAGTAGACCTTCAAAATTTTGGTGATGAGGTTGTAGCGGATGGTGGTTGGAGGGTGTGAAAAGGAAACAAATCTGATTTTTATTAATCAAAAACCGATAGAAAGCTAAAAATATATGACTATATAGATCCACCATAGAGGCATCCTAAGAAAATAAATATTTTATAGTGGTAGCAAGGTATGGACGCGGAGGTTCGTTTTTTGTATCTCAGGAAGGGCTTATGCCAGAAAGTTGGAATTTAGTACGTATATGTAGATGCAGTACAGGAGTAATTAAGGCAAAAGAAGTTTTTTCATGGGCGTACGGAGATGAGGCTAAAAATCTGTCCGTGAAAAGTGTTTTTCCACATTTTCGTGAATTTCTTCATATATTTTCGGCATGTCTAGGTATCGAATCAATTTTACTTATGTAGGCTCTTTATACAAGCGCTTAGAAACCGTTTTCTTAATTTTTTGATTTTCAACACCTATGAGAGGGTGTAAACGCGTTTTGTACGTTTTCACGAATTTCGTCATATTTCTTAGGTTCAATTTCCATTTGAAAATATCAACTTCGCTTTGATTTATAAAGGATTCAAATATAATCGGGCCGGGTCATTCCATCAAAAATCGCCAAAAATTACGAAATTTGTAACCTTACCATCACCGATTCTTTTGAAAATTTATGTACTCAAAGAATTAGTGAAAAAAAATATGATTTCAATTCTTTGTTTCAATCTTATTTTGTTGTTAGTTAAAGTATGTTAAAAATTTCGCAAAAAAGGTGTCCGAGTCCTCTTTGAAAATTCATATCTCTGGTAATTTTTATCCTAGAATAATAACGTAGGACTTATTTTAAAGCTTGATGTTTAAAAATTGTAGCAATATAAAAAAAATACTAATAAAAATTATCCTTGAAATTTTTTTTTTCAAGGATAACGATTTTGTCCTTTACCCTTGAATATCTCAAAACCTTTTTTTTTTCTTTTTTATATTTTGTTGGTTATACTGTTTTACAAAACACCTCAAAAAATTAACTTGGGATCTCAATGGGATCGGGGTCAAAAAAATCGAAGAACATTAGTGTTTCTCAATAATTATGTTATAATTGTAATTTTTCAATAACATAATTGAGGAGCACTGATGTTCTTGATGGAATGACCCCAAAAACAAATTTGAACATTTTTCGATACTCAGCTCCCAAGAGTGTGTATGGGTAGTGTAAATTTTCACGAATTCCGACAAATATTTTAGGTCTAATGAGATAATATCAAATTTAATTTTATATCTATGACAATCATCTAAAAATTACATATATTCGGGATTTTGGAATATTCAACCGCTAAGTGAACGTAAATTGATTGAGTACGTTTTTACGAATTCTGACATTTCTCTTAGATCTGATGAGATATCGAATTGTTTTAATTTTAAGGGGTTTTCTATATATACAATCCAATAAAAATCGGTTTCAAAATTTTTTGATATTTAACCCCTAAAGTGTTATGTTGATATTTTGACCCTCATGTTTTTATTGACATTGAAAAACAAATAAATACATCATTAAAAAATCTGCCGACAGTCTGGGCGAAACTTTATTATTTATTGGGTAAAATTCTCGAACGCGTTTAATGATGAGTTTCAGTGTAGATTACTATGTGACTGACAACCTAAAGAATAACGAGGAAGCTACTTGGACCGCTATTTTTTTAGGTTGTTAGTTGCATTTAACGCGTTCAGGACTTTTACCTCAAAAATAACAAAGTTTATTCCAGATTGGTAGATTTTTTCTAAGTGTACCTAGTTTTACCTAGCATACCCAAACAAGTGTAAAAATAATATAATAGTAAACATATCAAGATCGGATACAACTATAATTTCAACTTTTATATCAAATGAACGGAAAATCGATTTCCTAAAAAAAAACAATTTCTTTTAAAGGTATAACATTTTATGTGACTGAGGATATATGTCTAAAAGAATTTTCTTTACCACCCTGTATCTTCGCGGCGATTGAAAATTGACTCTAACTGTTTAACCATTTTTTTCTCAAAATATTTGAAGGAATCATCCCACCCCAAAGTTACCGACTAGGTACTAGACATCCTGTATAAAATTCAGGCTGTTTTCAAATTCTTCTTCATTTAATCTCCTTTTTTTTACTTTTCATCTACTTTTCTCTGTTTTTTAGCATTTTTTCTGACATGCTTAACGAATTTGTCGCTATCGAATGTGTATAGCATTCAGTAACAAGCATTAATTACTTCCTTAATAGTTTAAGTAATTACATTCAATTTTTTTTCAAGTAATTTTTCAGAAGCACTGTGTATTTTGTCTTGAAACCATATTACTTAAATCTTAATCCGTTTAACACAATGTAGAGGAACGGCCGAAACTACTTTAATTTTAAATAAATTACTGATTTACATCAATCTTCTTGTTCAAACGAAATTAGTCGCCAAGGCAATTCTGTCCATAGTTCAATGCCTCAAAAACATGAACTTGTAATTAATTTTTCAAAGCTCAAATAAAGGTTACTATTTTTGATAAGGAAAAATCTGTCTTCAACTTAATATTACCTTAATCTTAGTTAAGTTTTCATTAACGACACATCATTATTATGTAATTTTTTCAGTCACAGATAAAACATCTAATTTCAAACCTTTCTTTAATTTTCAGATTCACAAACTTAGGCTTTAGATATAACCTGGAAAGTCCAATTAGTTCATCACAACGACGAGAAGATGATCGAATAACTTATATAAATAAAGGACAATTCTATGGTATCACATTAGAATATGTCCCAGATCCGGATAAGCCGTTCAAAAATACAACAGTCAAAGTAAGTCAAAATCACATTCAATTTACCTATTATCCGATCGTAAGGTATATTTTTTCGTTTGGCCCTTTTCCTGTCGCCCTGAGATTAATCCTTTTTGGTTCGGGTGTTAACATAAAATTCCAATTAATTACACCGGACTGGCAGAAGCATACAAAACTGTCAGAATTAATTTATGTTTGTTTTCTTTCCTTCATACAAATTTCTCTTGCATATCGACCAAATCTGTAAAGTCCTTTTTTTCGGCATATCCATCCAAGATGGTACCGATGAGTACTGGGACGACAGGCTTCCGAAGGCTGGCAAAAAGACATCCTTATAGGGGTGAACTCAAACGGAACTATTGAAGACGAAGAAAAAAATGTACCTATATTCGAAAAAAAAGGATAATGACTTAAAGTATTAAAGGACGACTACTGATGTTGGGAATAAAGGGAAGAATCTATTTTACAGAACATGACGGTATCTATCACAAGATGATGAGTGACTTTTTAAAAAAGGTGTTGCAGCGGAAGAGATGAAGTGGAAGGCTCTAGTTATACCTATTGAAGGGAGAGGGTGAAATTTAATACTCTCGAATAAAATATTACTTTTTATGAGGTCATAAACAGTAGTAACTGCAAAATACAGGATGCTGGATACACCAATGAATGTATAATTTAAAATAACGGACTGATCAAGTGTGAAGATACAGAGACGTCTAGTTGAGATGCAATTTGAATTTCCCACCAGAAAAACATACTGCAGTCACGATCGGCTGCAAGCCAATCGTATAATACTCTAGATGAATACTGAACTCCGATTTATATTGTAGTTGATGATAAAGTATAATTACGTGTGTGCATGTTGTATGTCCTTTATTAAGGACTGCTATTAGATTGCTACTCAAAACTAAAAGACAATATTCAGTGTTTAACTTCATACCTTGAACTGGGTAAGTCATCGAAAAAAAATGTCCTTTTTAAAGGACTTTCACATGGGAGGTGCAGGAAGGACTCACTCGATTTCTTACATATTTATCCTTTTCCTTGGAACTATTCAAAAATTAATGTGTACAAAATTTCAAATTCGTGGCTTGAAGCGTTCAAAAATTATCGGAAAATATTGTTGAACACGTGTTTTAAGGACATTTTGTATGGCAGCTACCAGAAGGAGTAAAAGGATTTCGCTGATTAGTAAACTCGAACTTCCTTTTTACTCAAAACTAATTTGTACAAAATTCCGAATTCGTAGCTAAAAGATTACTTGAGTTATAGCGAGTTCCGTTAATTAAGTGATAACGTTTTGACAGGATATTTGTATGGCAGCTACACGAAGGACTAATAGGATTTTCTTCACAATCATACAGTTAACTCAAACTATTGGAAAAATACTACATACAAAATTTCAAAGACGTAGCTAAAACCGTTCTGAAGTTATTGGTAATATTCTTGAACACGTGTTTTAAGGACATTTTGTATGGCAACTACCGGAAGGAGTGAAAGGATTTCGCTGATTAGTAAACTCGAACTTTCTTTTCACTCAAAACTAACTTGTACAAAATTCTGAATTCGTAGCTAAAAGATTACTTGAGTTATAGTGAGTTTCGTAAATTAAGTGAATACATTTTGACAGGATATTTGTATGGCAGCTACACGAAGGACTAACAGGATTTCTTTCATAATCATATATTTAGCTCCAACTATTGGAAAAATAACACATACAAAATTTCAAAGACGTAGCTTAAACCCTTCTGAAGTTATCGACCAATATTCTTGGACACGTGTTTTAAGGATATTTTGTATGGCAGCTACCTGAAGGAGTAGGACGATTTTGCCCGTTAACGAACTTAGCCTTACAAATTCAACCAAACATCCAGATTCAAAATTTCATGATCCTAGGTGAAGGCGTTCTTGAGTTATCGTGCTAACGGACAGACGGACGGACGGACGGACGGACGGACGGACGGACGGACGGACGGACGGACGGACGGACGGACGGACGGACGTCAGGCGGATTTGGAGTTTTTGGCCACAAATAAACAAAAAATAATATATAACTTTTTTTCGTCCGAGGCTTGGTTCTATGCGTTACAAACTTTTGGGCTGGATTAAACTTATAATACTCTATATGATTTCATCTAGAGTATAAAAAGCCCAAGTGGGTATTTTTCCGACAACAAAACACCTTTTCATTTTTAACTTTATATTACCCTAGCCTTGGCAGTTTACCAGTTACAATAAATGAAAAAAAATGGTATTGGTAATCCCTTTTTGTTTTCTTTTAATTAAGACTTTACGTCGATTTCACTATGTATAAAATTTTTCCAAAATAAAATAAAATACCGCTGTAGATACCTGTAAGGAAAATTTCACTGTCTTACCTGAGCGAAGCAGTGTTCAGAAGAACAAAAACAAAAAAAGGAAAAGACCTGAGCCTCGAATGCTTCCACTTTTATAGACCTCTTCTGAGCCTAGACGGATGGACGAGTAATCGCCATATGTCGTCCAAGAAGTCATTTGTCCACTTTTGTAGACTCTGTTTTATAGGTAGTTTGGTACTATGCCGTCTGAAGTCTGAGCAGCGTGTGGTTTATAAGAGATGTCTTTCCAGTGGGCTGGTATGAAACTAAAAATAGGTTTACATGTTAACAAGGTGTCTTTAAGATATAAATCTTAATTAAAACTGCAATTCGAAACTGCTAGACGATTTACAGTTAGAGAAAATTCTCTCTTTACTAAATATGTGTGTGGACAGTTTTGTTCAGAGTATTTAGGTGCGCGTTGGATTGCAAATGCGTGCTGGCATTTTGTTGGTTATGTGACTGCCGTGGCAATGGTACAGCAGCATCACATCGTCATCAACCGAATTTGTACAAGCCACCACTTGCAGCTTGACAAGGTAGCCTTGAGCTATTACCGATCCATTTTAGGTATCTGATCATTTCATACTGTCGGAACGGTTTGTTTTTTACCTTCGTCTTACTGAGTGGATACTCTCCTTACTCATTCTTCGAACAATAATTGTACAAATACATGTCTTAAAATTGATGATGTCTATACAATCAACATAAAAGAGAAAACCGTTTCCAGAAGCACTTCTTCAAATAAAATCCAACCAATGAGGAACGCATCCCGGAAAATTCTTCTCGAAGATTTGCATTTTCAATCCCGCGATTCAAAAGCAACGTCGTTGTTATGCAAGAGGAAACGAAGAAAGTATCATCCAGATTGTTCTCAGCGATAGCTAACAAATGTATTTTTTTTTTAATTCTTGAGAATCACATCAAATCCCCTTCGTTCGTACGCATCGTATTACCGAAGAGGAAGGAAGCAGCCAAGTAATTTGTTGGAAAAATCCCGATCAAAAAAAGGTCCATGTCCTCGCCCTAAGGGACACCGAATGATAAGTACTCAGCAGTTATTGTTCCGGTGCGATTTGTATGCATATACCTTTCTTGGGATAGCATCGATTTTAGCTGAAATGTGTTTGCAGAACTTTGAAATGTGATGAATGATTATGATGATCTTCTTCAAATACAAGATATACGTTCGGATTTATATTGTTGAAAGGAGTGAAAAATTTCGTCTTTAAGGAGTGAATTGTTTGTTTGTTTTAGACCATCTGCTTTAGGAACGAAGAAATCGTTATATGCAAATTTTTGTGCAATCACAATGATTTACAATGTCTACCGGTGGTGACTATGTCTTTCTTTTGATTTATCTTTGATATGTATCGTCTTGTATGACTGATTTGTTCTTTATCATTTTGATTTGACCGACTTTTCAGATAGGGGATGCAGGATAAAATTTCAAGTGTATCGAATTATAGTTAACTATTGATAATTATTCAGTGAAAGATGGTAAGATATTTTGAGATACTTTGTACTGTTAAGTTCGCAAGAACTGAGGAAATTAAGGCTATTGGGTCTGAAAGTGTTTACTTTACTTATACATCAAGAAATGGGCCTAGCTAAAAATTGCGCAATCCGCGGAACATTTTTCGAACAGATTTTGAAAATAAAATTTAATGATTTGCACACGTTGTTCAACAGTATACCCTTCCATGGTGATTTGCCATACACTACTCAACGATTCACAATAAATTCAACGGATGTTGCTTTAACAACATGGTCGCTAAGACCTAACAAATTTCGAACGTTCCTATTGAAACTCTCTATATTATCCGTTGACCTGAAAATCGGTACTGGCTTTTGGAAATGGCCAAATTACTTCATTATTTCATCGACTCTTAACGAAAAAATTTGTTACCCCGATATTTTCTATTTTAACTATCCACTGGCGACGCATATAAACGCCTGCAAACTGATTCCAGGATTTTTGGATATTCAACCTATAAGAGGGTGTAAAATTGGTTGCACATGTTTTTACGAATTTTGTCATATCTACAGATTTGATGAAATATCGAACCGGGTTTTACTTCCACGAACTTTTCATTTAATCGCTCAAAAATATATATATCAGCTTTTTTCGATTTTTTTAAATTTTCAATGTGGTGTAAACGGGCATACTTTTCATAATTTTCTACTATCTCTTAGGTCTGAATAGAAATTGAATTTTACCTCAACGGTATATTTATACAATTGCCTAAAAACAAATTTAACGTTTTTTTGGAGTGTAAAAAGGACGCATACATTTTTACAAATTTTGCAATATCTCTAAGGTCTGATGAGACATCAAATTGGTTTTTTCTTTTACACGTTTTTCATGTTATAGCCTAAAATTCAATTTTACGATTTTTCGAAATTCAACTCCCAACGGGATAAAAGGGGTTGTAATGTTTTCACAAATTTCTTCATATCTCTTGGGTCTGTTTAGATAGCAAATTGTTTTTTTCTTCAACGGTCTTTTTACGTAATCAGGTTTCAAGATTTATTGATATTTTTTATGTAATAGCCTAAAAGCCAATTTTACGATTTTTCAAAATTCAACTTCCAACGGGATGAACGGGGTTGTATACGTTTTCTCGAATTTCTTCATATTTCTTGGGTCTGTTAAGACAGCAAATTATTTTTTTCTTCAACGGGCTTTTGACGTAATGGCCTAAAAACAAATTTCAGGATTTATTGATATTTTTTATGTAATAGCCTAAAATCTAATTTTACGATTTGTCGAAATTCAACTCCCAACGGGATGAAAGGGGTTGTATACGTTTTCACGAATTTCTTCATATCTCTTGGGTCTGATGAGGTAGCAAATTCTTTTTTTCTTCAACGGGCTTTTTACGTAATCGCCTAAAAACCAATTTCAGGAATTATTGATATTTTTTATGTAATAGCCTAAAATCTAATTTTACGATTTTTCGAAATTCAACTCCCAACGGGATAAAAGAGATTGTATACGTTTTCACGAATTTCTTCATATCTCTTGGGTCTGTTGAGATAGCAAATAGTTTTTTTCTTCAACGGGCTTTTTACGTAATGGCCTAAGAACAAATTTCAGGATTTATTGGTATTTTTTATGTAATAGCCTAAAATCCAATTTTGCGATTTTTCGAAATTCAACTCCCAACGGAATGAAAGGGGTTGTATACATTTTCACGAATTTCTTCATATCTCTTGGGTCTGATGAGATAGCAAATTGTTTTTCCTTCAACGGTCTTTTTACGTAATCACCTCATAACAAATTTTAGGACTTACTGATATTCATCCCCCAAGCGAGTGTAAAGGGGTTATATGTTTTCACGAGGATAAAACGTATACGGAGTTTTTATGTAGAATCAACAGAAACCGATTTCAGAATTTTTCAATATTTTTACTTCTATCTATCTTACAAGCTATCCTAGAGACAAGATTAACTTTCCAAAAAAAAAACCTGTTTATCTTGAAATAGCCGATTTTGACAGCATCCCGGACCTTGGCCCAGAAACTTAAGCACTTCTATCACACCCTCACTTAACCCGCTTCCCATATTTTCACTCGAGATATAATAAAGTTTCGCCCAGACTGTTGGAAAATATTTTTCGGTGTGATGGTTTTTAAAGGTGACCGATAAATTGTCTGGAAATTCTTAAAAAATCTTCTGATAATTTAACTGCTATAACATAAACAATGTATTCCCTAATTAAATTAATTTTATTTCTGCCACAAAGTTCATTCATCAACGGAATTCTGACTAATTTGTTCACTCTTTGATGTAAAAAGCAAAACAGCGAGAACCACTGACACAAAAATGACTCTTTGGAAGATAGAACAGTACATTTATATTATGAATTTATAATTTTCCGTCATTATCAAATGAATGAATTTCATAAGAAAACGAAGTTATTTTCTATAAAAATAACCTTCAACGCAGGAGTTATTACAAATTTAAATTTTTCTTGAATAATCGATGTGCTCTATTTTAATTATAAATGTTTCAATAAATAAAGGACTCTTGAAAGAATATTTTGAGTATTAAATTGCTAGATCCATTGAGTACCTACTTCAACAACTAGAGCTATTAAAATTTAAGGGACCACATAAAAGTGGTCTTAATTTTTTACACACGGGAAGCATATTATTTTTACTTTTTTCAAGAAATTGATTTTGGAATTTTTGTTTTTGGTTAAATGGTGAAAAGGTGTCGAAGTTGTAAGTTAAGAAAGAAGTTTAAGTTTAAGTTTAAAGAATAACTGAATTAGAAGAGAAAATCATTATTTTATGGAGACATGTAGGTACTTAAACAAATTCAAATCACAGTTTTTCACATTTAACTAAGCTTTAATAAATTTATTTGAAGCATTATTTACTTTAAACAAATTCTGTGCAACATTGTCTACATTCTGCACAAAGCTACAGGCAAGTCTAACAGTTTATCAGCTAATTAGCGTACTAATAAATTAATTTATGTCCAATTAAAGTCAGCATTATTTAGCCATTCATATACTGATACTTAACAATACTCTGTTCGCACAGAATGTACGATATTAAGCACTCGGATATCAGTTAACACCATTCAAAATATTGTGTAATTTTTCCATTCAATTCTTTCATGAAATAAATGGCAAGTGTCGGCTTTTTCGAAATTTTCCCATGATTTCGAATCGACACTCTCATAATATTTTAAACGTTAGGCAGCTCGTGTATGAATTTATAGCGCTCAGTTTTCTTCAGTTCGAAGCGTTATCATTCACCTGCTATTTGATGCCGCTTCGCTGTATGCAAATGAATATAGTTTTTGTTATCTATTCGTAGACCGTAAAATTGATTCTAGCAAAGTTTTCAGCCCGTAAGCGAGAGAAATGTTTATTTAGATATTTTTATCTTAAGAAGTTATAGTCAGAAGTGCACTATGCCGTACGGCACAACGCTTGTAGGTTCTATACCGAAGAACTTGTACAGGTGAACAAATCTTCAAGCCTAACTTATTACCATTGACTGTATATCTGGGCAATTTTAACTTTATAGCGACGGATTTACTTTAAATAAATTCCGTTTCTATCAGATCTGATAGTTGTGAAGATATTCATAAACGTTCCGGCGCTGTCGTACTACATTTTAATTTTAAAAGATCTTTTCACATAAAACTCAGGTGTTGGATTTTTTATTCATTGTCTCGGTATTGCCGTGGGATCGAAATTTATTTTACGAATAAAATTAAATATTACCCTGTAGTTCGGTGATTTGACATCGTTTTGATACTTTTCTAATTCCTCTTTTACCGAAATCATGTTCACCACTTTCGATAAATGAGAAAAACTAGGCTTCAGCATTAGTGACGCAAATCTTTACATAAGATTCATTTCGAATACACCTTCCCATTAAATTTTAATTCTAGATTATACTCGAATTGATGTCGTTCGTGATATTTAGTGTTTCTTTTATTGGTTATCTTGTTTTAGAGTATAGAAACTATAGAAATTTTTTTTCCATTTTCGACCGGATTTATTGAACAAAAATTGGGCTAATTTTATATTGATGTAGTTTTTAAACGGTTAGCTACATAGAATTTCGTGTTAGGAGAAACGTGATTAAAATTTATAAAAATATTCGAATTATTGATGGAAGTCCAAAAGAAATTTGTAAAATGCCTGTATCTGAACAAAAATTGGCTTGCGATAATTATGGAGGAAGAAAGGAAATAAGCTAATTCAGTATGCGCACAAGGACAATAGGACATTCTGGACTAAGCTGAAAACACAAAAACAAACTAGATTAAGCGACACCTTTCCTCAATCAGGTGGATCTTAATCCATGAATGAGTATGTAGGTAAAATTCTGAAACAAAACTATAAACTTCAATAATAAAAACGCATAAGAATTTAATTTAAATAAGCTATTTAACATAACACTACTTAATTTCCGCAATATCAACATCGTAACTCGTTTTTTTTTGTAGCAGCTTGTACGCAAATATTTTGAGATGTATGTAGGTCATATGATAAATTAAAATTTTTCTTAACAAAAAGAATGAAAGATAATTATGGAAATTTACAACGATTTGTAAACTCAAACAATGTCAAAAAATCTTTGAAAATCTTGAATTTCTCAGAGATAGGAATAATATGCCTCTACTGGCCGTTGTCTAGGATTTTTGCTCTTATTTGCCACTATAACTTGTTCACTAATTTCATATCCTTCTAGAAACCTAGAAACTATGAATTTCGTGGTGGAAGAACTACACAATTTCTTTGAGTTCAGTTCAGTTCAGTTGTAGATATTCTGCTCTAGTTTCACCAAAACATGAACGATTCATTCCCAGCCACTCATCGAGTCATCCCCCAAAGACTGTCATTGGAAATTCGCGAAAAACGCTAGTTCCTAAAAGTCTAAAAAAATTTCTTTAGCAAATAAAGTGTAGCAATCAAACCAAAATTTAAAAAAAAAATTTGGAAGTGAAAGCGAATTCAAAATATTATTAAACCCAAGAAATATGTCGGAATTCGTAAAAACGTTCACAACACTTTTAAATCCTATTTGCGGTTGAATATCAAACAATCTGAAAACGACTTCTAGTTTCACTTCTATGAAAAGCACGCAAAAAGATTGACATGTTTAATATGATTCCTAGGCAGACCTAAAAAATATGACGAAATTCGTGAAAATGTAGAAAATAACCCTTTTCACGGAAAATTTTTTTTCACATCTCCATACTCCAAAGCAAATTTTAACTCGTTTGCTTCTAAAATTACTTCTGTGTTATATCTACATATGCATACCAAGTTTCAAACCGATCTGAAATACATAAAACCACCTCCACCATCGTATCTTGCTTCTCCTGTAAACAAATTATTTTTCTAGAATGTCTTTATGGGCGATCTTTATAGCCACTAATTTTATCGGTTTTTCGGTAATAAAAATCAGAATGTTTTGCTTTTCACCCTCTACAGCACTCAAACCTCTACACCCCAAAATATTTTTCTCCGCTATAACTCCGTAAAGAAAAAAACAAAAGCTATTTTGTAAAGTTCTTGAGATATAAAAATTGATATACCCGCACTTCCGCGATTCACCTCCTCTCAATTATTTTAGCTTTGTCGCACTGATGAACGCCTATTAATGAACGCCTTTCTTCAAATTTATTTCATGAATTTTATGCAAAATACATTATCCGATTGTAACATACATCATGTTTTTGAATTCTTTGATAAAGCTATCCGTTAAAATAACGAAAGTACAATCACCAACCTGGTCGTAAAGGAATTCGTGAATGCTTCCTAATTACTGAACAATTTTATCGTCTAGTGAACATTACATACAAGAGTTTTTAATGCGCAAATTGTGTTCCAGTGAATAGATATTCAAATTTAGGAAAATATTCATCATTTGATGTAAATGATGGGTGATCTGATGATACTCATTCATCACCGACGAATTTTTTAAACAAATTTATGGTGCATTTGACGAACCTTCATCGTTTATCCAGAAAGTACGTGTTTGGTTAAATCAGCAATTCTAAGATGGCCGTCACTTTAGTTTAAATGTTAGAACTAGCTTTGTTGGAATCAGAATCATATCGATTAAGTATTTCGCTTATTGAAATTAGTTCACTCTTTCATTTAAAAAGTAAAATCTACTTTAAATTAAATGATCAATAAATAGATTTGTCTGAATCTGAATATTTCGATTGTCGTTCGTTTGTGCTGTTTACTTCTCGAAATTTGTTTCTCCTTAAAAACCAACTTAAAATAATATTAAGCAAATAATTATTGCATCTCCAACAGAAATTTTATTTTTTTTACCTCTATAATAGTTATATAAATATGTACCAACTTTCATCTTTTTATTGTAAGCCGTCACTGATCCGACCAACCAAAATTTTTCATCCAAAACATCTTCCCATCTTCGCGCTCACACCCCTACCCCATGGATCCGACCCAAGGTGACCACCATAAAAACCTTTTTATTGTAGTTCTTCGTCAGTATGAAGAAACATTCATCAAATGATGAAAGTGTTCATCAATCTTAAGTTGTAGCTGTTCGTTAGTATGAAGAAAAATTCTTCAAATAATGAAATTGTTTATCGAGTCTAAGTTGTAGTTGCTCGTCAGTATGAAGAAAAATTCACCAAATGACGTTTGTATTCATCAAAATATTGTAACATTTTTGTTCGTTAATATGAAGAAAAAATGTTCAGCAGACAAACATTTTCATCATTTGATAAATATGACTACATCAAGTAAATATACGCGTTCATTGGATCAAAATTGACGAATGTTTTCATTAGTTCAGTCAAAAAATTCATTACTATGAAGACCGAATTTGGTGGACTCCACTTGTAAACTTATAAACACAAAACGGATTCTATCTGTCTGGTATTATTGGTTCGCAAGATATTCTAATTCAAAATTTTTTTACTATGTATTAAAAAATATTAAAGTAAGGATACCCAGCCTAAAAATCTTAAATATCAAGGAGTAGTAAGCCCTTATTAAATATGATACCAATTCTGCTCAGAAAAAAATTAAAAGCACGGCAATTTCTGAAAATGAATTAGATCTTAGACCCCGGAAGGAGTCATATAGCAGCTGGAGAAATACACCTAAAAACTTGCACGGCCTTTTATAAGAAATGATAAAAATATTCAGGATACGCAATTTGTCTTAGTCGAGTGAAGAATATTATCGTCTTTTCAATTACACTACGGTGTAAAACTACATATTACAGCGAAGAAATGGCATACATATGTCTACGAAAAATTGACATAATCATTTAGATGGCTTCATTTTTTGTGATACCAAATTCTTAGCTAAACTATTCAAATTATTCAGAGATCATGTAACGCATGAATTCATCATAGATCAGATCAATCACCGTAAAAATCGATCGATCAAATTTGTTCTAGTCTCGAATATCGTGTGTGATCAAAACAGATCGCTGACACATTGGAATGGGGGGAAAAAATTCGACAAAAAATACTATCAAAAAACTCGTATATCTATTTCAAGAAAAAATCATTTTTCCGTAGATTCATTAGTACAACCTTTTGATCTTGCAACATAATCCGGAAGAAAATAATATCGCTTATCAAAATGTCATATATATTATTTTTTTTTTATTTAAATTAGTATATACGCGGTTAGTGTTGACCTTATATTGTCCGTCAATTTTTAATCCCGGACTCATCAAAAAAATAAAACTGATCAAAAACAAAACGATCAAGCTTTTATTGCCCGTCTTAAATAGTACAGCGAAGGACATAAGTGTAATTTAGAGAACGGTCAATACACCTAAAGAAAAAAAGATACTTGTGGACATATGCAACATATATGTAGGTATGATCATCCTAGGTTCACCTTCAAAGTGGATTTAATTAAGAAGTTAGTCAATGGCCCCGTATGTCCCTGTACTTAGCAGTTATTGATCTTGTCATTGATCGGTACTTTCTATAATTTTTGTTTAAAAATTTTCTTCTACCCCGCTAACGTTTTATACAAGATTTTTTTTCTTGTAATAATCGTTACACAGTTGGATGACGATTTAATGTGACAGCATGTTTTGGTGCAGCCTTAACATTTAATGTCTTTTAGCAACTTTAATCTCTATCACGGAGCTAGGAACGCCTAATCTTTATACTGTGCGAATGAACATCTTCTGTGATGGATATTTTATGATCGGTGGCATTAAGAAGACGGTGTAAATTCTTGAAGACAAATCCATCCGCATAATGCGAATGGCATGTAATCCGCTTCTGTTTTAGACTTTTTTATTTTATTTTTTCGACGTATGAAATACACTAAAGTGATGCACTTACAATATATTGTAAATGACGGTTACTTAGGCTCAAGATTTAGCTTATGATAATGCTTCGCGAAAAGTATCTAACTATAGGCAACGGTAGGCACAAGCAATTTTCACATAGTGTGTTTTATTCGACGACAGATAAATCAATGAATGCCATTAGGTTCGTCTTAAGTACGCCGATGTACGGTTAAGGTGAAAAATTTAAAGAAATTAGAGAAACTGTCTATTTACATTACGACACTCTGCCGGATATTGGCAACATCAAACATTGTTGTTAGGTGGAATAAGTGCATCAATGGAATTTTACTTGATAATCAAACTCAAATTAAACTACCATTTTCAAGCAATTGCATTTGGCCTGTACTGTATGGTCTAGTCATGAAGACCCTGAATTCTTACCTGGTCTAAACACAAAAGTTTCGGAACTCTCTAATGTCAATTTAATATTCTTGCATTTTTTTTTCCAATTTGTAATGAATGCTGTACATCAAGGTAACGCTGAATGCTGAAAAGACCAACTATCAAATATCAATTGTAATTTACTTGTCGCAAAGCAAATACAAACGAAAATTTGATTTGTCTTCTAAATAAACAAGGATTTATGATATATCTATTTATCTGAGGCAGAAAAAACTCTCAAATCTTGAATTCTGGCATGGTAAAATTTGAACGGGTTAAGCTTAGATAAACTCCTTTCATGGGGTAAAGTATGAAGGACGATACCCTGACTGCTATGAAAAATCAGACTATGGTCAACTGATGTCCTGAACAATGTCTGAAATTGGTACATACCTTTCCTTACGAATTTTCTATGGTAGTTGCATGGTACATGCTTTTGTTTCCATGGCGCAACATTTTTAATTACCAAATCTTGTATGGGAACTACATAGTTCATTAAAACAACAATTCTCCGTTTTGAACCTAAACTACATGATATCAAGTGCACTTAAAAAAAATATTGTTCCTAATATTAATGAATGAATTTCATCAAACGAAATTCTTCGGATTAATGAAAAAATCGTTGCAACAAGGAAGAAAATCATCAAATATTTTTCATGACATATGAACCGTACATTAATGCTATGAATCTCATTTCATTAAAAATATTTTGATCAATTTGTATATATGGGAAGGGCACTCATACTCTTAAAAATCAACACCTGGAAATTTTGATGCACGCGTTCATCATATTGATTGAAAAGTTCTTATAAGCAAGTCATTTTCTCTTGGTAATCGTAAAATATATTGATTATGTTCATAGTAATAATGAACACATTCATTACATTGAAGAAAACGATCATCGCACAGCTCAAGATTACGGATCCTCTGATCGCTGCTAATTTTTTTGAGGTTCACACACACACCAGTAGATAATCGTTGGCACGTAATCAAATGGTGTCAATTGTTCCACTGAGAAACAGCAGCAGCACTAGCAAAAATTTCGCACAAGTTTGTGGGAACCTTTATGCGTTTTCATATGACATAAAATACTTACATTGAGAACGGTGGCACATATTCATCTGTTTCTTTGAACTTCCAAAGTTTCGACAGAAATATATAAAATGATCGTATATTCGTTTTTTTTTTGTAGTAATGATAACAGTGACAGGATTAATCACAATTATGAATTTATACCTTAATATGAGGATCAACATTAGTAACATTAATTACTCTTTTCATCAATATTATAAATTCGTTCATCATATTATGGTGAGAGTTAATAGTAAAATTGAATCTGTTCTTTAATACGAATTATTATTTTTATCAATATTATGAACTCGTTTATTGTAACAATGAATCTTAACTTCATTTCTGTTATTGTGTATGTCTGTCCGAAGCATGCATTAATGAATACTTACATCGGCTCAAAAACATTTTAATTGGTTGGATGTACCTTTTTGGTTCAGTGGCTCAACGCTGATTCATCTTATGAGTTCGAATTAGAAGTTTTATTTTTTAAACGAAATTAGTATGGAAGCTAATTTTACTACCTTAATTTTGTCAATTTTTACTTTATTATTTTTTAATAATAAAGTATTGTGATCGATCTGAAATTTCAAAAAAATTGAATATATTGAAATTTTTTATTTACACATTTTAGGACTAGTAAAGCCAAAAAAAGTAAAAAAAATGTCCATCTGTCAGCCGTAAACGGCATACGCCGTACGCAAAAGCGTTTGAAGGCGGGTAGCTTACAAACCCGTTAAGATATTAAGTTGAAATTTTTTTTTGATGGGTAGATTTAGTGAACAACTACGAGTGGTCCTCTTTGGTGGGGTGAAGATGTGACGAAGGAGGTGGGAGGAGCGTTTTAGAACAAAAATTTTGGCTTACTTTGAGAGTGAATTTCAATTGCAAAAGGGCGAATTTCATTTGGAAAAAGATGAATTTAATTTCCAAAAGGGTGAATTTAATTTGAAAAATCTAAAAACCTTCAACGTAAAAGTTACTTTGATCTACACATTTCGAACTTATTCTGAAATTGTCGCCTGCTATATGGAAAAAAAATGTATACTGGTTACTACTTCATCAAGTGAGAACGGATTTACGCTTGATTATTAAAAAAGTTTCGGGCGAAAATTTCTGATTTAAATGTGGATCCCGTCCTTTTTTGTAAAAATGTAATTCCTGTAGAAAATTTATGAGATTTATACAGGCGTCCTGGTGTACGAAAAAAAAATTTATTTTACCTGGTTGATATTGCCATATACGAGTACCTGTTCATACACAACATACCATACCATAACCATACCTCAAACTTTAACCGAAAATTAATAAATTGTTTCCTACCAAAACAATTTTTAACTATGATTTCCAATAAAGAATATTTAAGATTTTTAAATTTAAATTTTTTTTTTTAACTTTCAGAGTGTCATAATGTTAATGTTCCGAGAAGAAAAAAGTCCCGAAGATGAGATCAAAGCCTGGCAATTTTGGCACAGTAGGCAGCACTCTGTCAAACAGAGGATACTAGATGCCGGTAAGTAGTTTAATTAAACAAGTATTCTAATCTAATGATACAAAAGTCTTCATAAGTGAAGTATTTATGCATCTTTCGAAATTTCCTAAAAATTGCCAATTAAGAACCATGTCTCCTCGTACCTTCGAGTACCTAGAGCCAATAATTGCAATTTATCATAAAAATAAATCATTTCATGGTATCCGTTGCCATTCCCTGGTAGTAAACTTTTATGATGTACTCATACTGGTGATTTGTATTGACAAGTTAACCCATTAATGGCACTGTTCGTTTATTCTAAATTATGTGCCTGCAGTTCTTTCAAGAAGATAGTCTGAAAGTTATAGGCACACAAATATATACACTTTTATATTTCACCATATGCAAAGATAGTTTAAATTAATTGGTCATATGATATGCAGCAGAAAAAAAGGAAATTCTTATTCTTTCAATCGATATCGCAGTTGGTATTATTAATTTTAATTAAATTTGAAAGATACGCCCGTTACTGACATACAATATGTTCTTCACATCGAATAAGTAATATATGGGCTCAATTTCAAAAGACTGTTGAAAGAATTTGATTCAAAATTTATTTTAATTAGTTCCAATGTTAGCAACTAATAATTAATAGGAATTATTATATTATAATCCTTGAAAACTTCTTTATGTTTATTTTTTTTTTCAATTATCTCTAAAGATGATCGGGCGGATAACGAAATATTTCAAAGTTAAATGGTATTTTCCATATGCAGTTGGACGGATTTTTTTTTAAAATTACTATTCAAAGAGTATCGCGTTAAATATCAGTTTTGATCTTTTGACATTTTCATTCACAGCGTGATATCCGTTAAATCGAAAATATTTATTTAAGAGATATTAATTTCAATGTTTCTTATCAGCATCATTAAGAAGGATAAATTATTACTTAGTGGAACACCATATGGGCTTTTTTTTGGTAAAATCAATAAGCGGGACCAAAAAATGGATTTTATATTGAAAATTTTCGATTGTATCAGACAAGGTTTTTTTTCTAAAGTAGAAATGTTAATCAAACTAAAAAGAAAGAAGGAAGGAAAATATTTTTAGTTGTTATTTCTGAAAAATATCTAGACTAAATTCATATTTTAAAAATGTAATGATTACAAGTTTTGCATATAAAATGCACAATAATCTATTCAGCTATTTAATTGAGAAATAAATAGTAACTATAAGTTGCAAAGATAGTTTAAATTAATTGGTCATATGAATATGTATTTTAATTTTAAACATCGGATTGTATAATCAGAATTTTAAATTCTTTTTGTTCTGAATGCTGCTTCTCAGCTACAAAATATATACACTTGTAAGTAAGCGTAATTATATTCCAATTTTGCTGAAGTCATACTTTTAGAGGTTACGGAAATTATTAAAAAAAATCATTCATATATTCATAATTTATTCACGCTATAAAACAATTAGCACCGTCAGAATATGAAATGATCTTTCAGAAATAAACAGTAGCAATTAATAGAATAAACTCTTCGAACTGAAACATGATCCCAGTGCATTATTATGTTAGTAAATCTTACTTTAACATCTTTATTTATTGATAAAATTTGCGGTAGTTCTTGCCAGGGTAATGATCATGTTAAGCCATTCATTAGCCGACTAAATACACCGAGTCGTCTTACAAGACAGTATGAATGCAGAAAATTTTAATTATATTCGATTAGAAGAACATAGGCCTCGAATGTTATTTCCAGATTTATATTATTTTCTTCGTTTTTTTCTCACATAATCCACGAAAGACTTATTGCTCCTTGTGGTATGCTGACAGACCAAACATTAATTACTGACAATGATGATTCCGATATCTTGCAATGAAAATCTAGCTAAGATCGAGCTTAATGAATTGGTCAAGATTGAAATAAGTATAGGTCTTTGCTATGGTATCCGTACAGATAAGAATCTATCTTGATAGGTTTTTTTTCCTCCGTTCTTTTTCGTGTAAATAAAAATCATAAATTCCAATAATTTATAACATATTTCGATCTTTATCAACGGATTAATAATTGCTATAATTTATTTTTGTACTTTATTACAGATACGAAAAATTCAGTTGGTTTAGTTGGATGCATCGAAGAATTATCACATAATGCAATTGCAGTTTATTGGAATCCATTAGAAAGTTCAGCGAAGGTAAGTCCAGTTTTGATTTTGTCAATTTTTAAATCAGAAAGTAGAAAGTAAATTATTTTTGGAATATGATGTTATCTGAAATTTTATTGATATTCACTCAATTAACGTATTGTGTAACTCGTTGAGAAATAAGAGCTTCAATTTGATACTTTCGCAATAATCTGGTACCTCAAACAGACCACCGTGGAGTATTCCGGTGGTTTGCAAAATCTTCTGGTACAACGCAGCAGCGCAAATAAGATCTTATCTTCCTTGATCTTTTTCTCAACGCTTTCGGGGCTTTATAGTGATTCCTGCGTCTGATCTGAACTTTATTTAGAAGATCTGTAATATAATTGTTTTTTCCGTATATCGGTTTTTAGTCTATCGCCCAACCTCGAGAAGGATAAAATTGTCGTTGGGGACGTTAATTAATGCAACCGTACAACATTTTTTAGGGAGGAACAAAGCTATGGCTCGCAAGCTAAAGCTTAATTTTTGTAATGATTGTATAAAAATATCACTAAAGCTTGATCCTTATTTAAAATCTAGAAGAAAAACCCTTGCGATAATTAAAATTTTGGAGAAGAATAGTCTTTTTTGGAAAAGTGGTGAACATTTTTGGAAAAGAATTGAATATTTTTGGTCCGTCGAACCATATTTGAACTTGTGATCTATGGAAGCCAGAGAGAGTGAGCAAAGATTTTATGTTACTTTTTTCATATTGAATCAACTCTGGTGGGTCGAATTGTCTTTTCTTGCCTCCCTTAAAGGGCGCACTCGGACATTAGTTGCCTAGATTTTCCCAAGATGCTACAAAAACATTTATTTTAGTTCGTTTCGAAAGCCAATTTTCTTAATTTTCCAGGAGACAAGCTTGGGTCTGAAATGTCGAAATAAAAAAACAGTTTAAAACACTAAGTTGTTGAAAAATCAAAATTTTGAAAATTTTATTTTAAAAAAATATAATGTTAAAATAAAAATGTTGAAATTCTTTGAATTAGGATTCGAAAATTTTGCATATCCGTTTAAGACAATATGGACAGGTCTAGGATTTGAACTTAGCGAAATATAGAAATCCCCCCTCCCCCCAATTTTCTTTATAAATCGTCATGAAAGCTTAAGAGCAAGCGCAGATTAACAACTTTTCGTCGCCCGACTGTTTAGTTGAGTAGCTATGGATTTGAAATTAGCCCAAATAATTAGTCCAATTTTGACGACTGTAACCTATAATCATAGCTCTGTAGCCACAGTAATGTATTGACGTGCACATACTATACATATTGATCTACACATATTGATCGTGTCTTGTGTATAAAATGTAAATAGATCTGGTTGGGTATGATGCAGACTACAGTACAAATCAAAGACGTATAACAACAACTAAGCAAATTTACATTTTGAAATTTTGAGTTTCGTCATAATGGTTCTGTTGACATTCCTAGATTATGAACGACCCTTGGATTAACCATGTTTGATATAATTGTTCAATGGTGTAGTTTTAAAGATTACATTTGGTCAAATTAAAAATTGAATTGTCTGCACTGGCACTTGTAGGTACCAACGTATCATACAAAATGCGATGAAGTTTATATAATTAAGGCCCGTTCCTACGATGTTCAGTTACGTTCTAACTTGGACTTTAACTGACAGGTTTTCATACAAAACTTTCAGTTAAAGTTCCAGTTAGAGTTTAACTGAGGATCGTAATAATGGTCCTAAAATTACCCGTTTCATCCAACCCCAAGGCTTATTAGAATGGACCCTTTTATATTTTCTTCAGTGATGGCTAAAACACGAGATCCGTTCACTGTCCTCCAGTTTGTCCTGATAACTCAAAGAGTTCACGAAATTGGTCAATAGATTCAAAATTCTACAAACTAGGAATTTGAAACTTATCTGACGTTAATTATCCGGTAATTACACGTAGGCGGATGAATTTGAACTTAATCGAGCCAAGTCCTTCCCGTAGTTTCCGTACAAAAGTCTTTGAAAAAAATTTACGTTGATCTTCCGAGACATCGTTCAGCCAGAAAGTTGAAATTTTAATGGAATTTGTATGAAGTTGAACATTTAAGAGTCCGAAAAAATGTACTTTAGGTAATTTTTTTGTACAATAACTTCAGTCTTACTTTGACTAATTAAGAGTCTTCGGCCCAATTATAATCTACTCTATACAATTCTACTTCATAAAAAGGGTGGCCATATGAAATTTTAAAAACGGAATAAAAAATTTCCTACAATAATTGCTCAGAAAACAGGAGTAAAATTCAGTCACTTATTTGCAAATAGGGATAACGATTTCACCAACTGCTCCCAACCTGCAATTTTGGTATTATTCAAAAAGTATAGAACAATCGCAAAAACTCCTTCTTGAAAGTAGGCGTCAATAGTAGGTAGTACGCAAATATTAAATATTACAGTTCATGACAATTACCAACTTTTTGGCAATATTTCAGTTTTTGAAAACAAAAAATCTTTTTCGAATTGCTGTCCTTCTTATGCCATTTTACAAGATGTTTAGCGTAAATTGGCAGATAGCTCATAACTTAGACTATTTTTATGCTCCTCGACGAGATTGTCTTGTAGCTTAGAGCCCTCATGGATATTAAGTGGATTATCTCTTTTTTTTTAAGAAAAAAACATTCTTTCAAAACTTTTTGACTTGCACCAAAAACAAATTCGTTTCGATTACATCGCACAAATTGAGATCCCTAGAACAAAATTTGAAAGGTGTATAAAGACATGTTTACAGTTAAAATATGGGATTCTCGATCCAACTATACCCTCAAAAAATACCACAACCCACTACTATACTAATTCCTCAAATTAAAGTCACCAAAAATTCGTCAAAAAAACTAAATTAGCACTTGTCACATTCACAATAGCAAAATGGTAACTTTTGAAATTATCATCACCGATCTAATAGGTCAATATTTCTTTAACTCTTCTATTTTACATTTTTTTCTATCTTCGCCCGCAATTTATTAGTGTGAACTGAAAGTACAATATTCCATCAAATAAATATTACAAAACCGACAATTATCACGATGCCAAATGGTTTTTACCATCTTTAGGTAACGCAGAACGCACCTTTTGGCCGTATCTATTCAAATAAAATACACGATCATGTAACATTTCAATGCATCGCTCATACACATATGTGAAAAGTTCATATCTTCAATCACGATATCTCAACTTTGTTAAATTCTATTAAATTTATTATATTGCAATTTCAACATTCGACGATTCGCTTCGGTATACAAAGTTATGCTAGCCGCGCGGATTAACATTAATCACTTTGTGAAACGTCAGTACGATAAATGCACTGCTTAATTGGTTTCAGTTGGACAGTGTTATAAATGCTTCCAGATTATGTAAAGTTATATTTCATGAAAATTCATGCTAGACCTTTCTCAAAATAGTATCCATACAGAAATATAATAGCCAATGCATGTATGGTAAGTATGTACCGTGTGTTTTGTGTGACCCATAATTAACTTATTGTACGAATAGCCTTAACACGATCCCGAACTAACCTTCAGCGATCATCATCATCTTCGTCCCATCCATGAACTTTTATTTAATTTTCGCATTGGTTACATAATTCCGCCAATATAAATCTCTTTAACTTTTAACACCCAAAACGATAAAAAAGAACCATATTTTCCTCAATTTCTGGATCAAAATCATTTGGTTAGCTTGAAATCTTTTCTCACCATACCTGCTACCTCTGCTAATTGAGCGATTTCTCCAAAAATTTAATAAAAAAAAATCCATAATGCTTAGTAGTAAATTAGCCAAGGATAACCTTGCCTACACCACACAGAATCGAATCAAGAATTCGCACATCAAATTCATTTTATTTATATACAGCGCAATTTACCAAATAAGAAAATTAAATTAAATTTGCGAACATTTTATAACAATTGCCTGCAGGACAAACCGCATTTGTTGTTAATTTCGAAGGTTGTATCTTTAAAGGAAAGCCTTGCTCTTCTTGTACAGCCAACATACGCATTTTGGAGTACCTACCAAGGCTGAAAATATTCGGACGTAATTTTAATCGTTCACAAAAGATTATTATTTCTTTTGATCGATTGTTACTGACCAATGGACTTTTCGATTATAAACAGAAATTACAGAATGAAAGATCGCACAGATAATGTCATGGTTTTGATCCAACGATCAATTGATGAGCATTGTGTTCAAACTGGAATGCGGAATTTCAATGAGAAATCCTTGTGATCTAAACATCATAAATGATATTATATATATACATAAATTTTGGAAATTTCCGGACCGACAGGTGATACAATAGGATTATGAAATATTTCAGTATGTATTATTTGGTCGATTTCAACTTATTCTGCCAGGAATTGCTGGGTTGACGCACCATTTTTCAGGTAATTACGTCGTACCGGTGGCGCTTTCTGATTACTTCATTAAAATTTAACATTGTCCCAGAAGAAAGTCGTGTGAACGGATACCAATGCGGTCGGTTTTCCCCGAAATTGCAACCGTCTGCAATACCTTCACAAACGTGAACCGTTTCCTCACGACAATAATTCAATTCCAAAATATTAATATATAATTTATTTTAAATTCAATTCAACTGAAAAACTGAGAAAAATTCAATTATTTAACTTTGTCATCCCGATTTTGTTTCTCTATCGATCAAATGGCTTGCATACATTCGTTCCAAGTGCGTACTCTCAAGTAGGTGCCACCTCTTGAAGCAGTGGCTCTCGATGATATCACATATTTCTGACATTAGCCGATTAAGCGGTAGATCCAACTGTACTGATCGATATGTACGTGTTTATTATGTCGGCAAGAGAGAAAGTCAATAAGATCAATTATGAGTATGGCAGTAGTGCTCTTTTAGAGCTATAGAGCTGGATAACAACAACAAGACTTTAATTCTAAGTTCACTCGATAGAAGTGGGACTCAGTAAGCGTTGTCAGAAAATTTTGCTTCCAAAGTAGGTCCCTTGTAAAGAGAAACGTTAACAATTATGCGAAATCTGACGGATTTTGTTTTCATAAAAATTACAAAGTTTGGAAATTAACATTACTATTACTATTACTATAAATTCTCACTTTAATTAGTTAAATTTTAGCGAAATTATTTATTTTTAAAATAATCGTATATGTGAACTTAAAAAGTATCATGACATAAGCGTTATTTTTAAAATATCCACATGTTGTAATTTATTCCGTTAAAAATATTTGAATAATTTGGCTGAAAGCCTTTCTTGCAATTTTTGAGTTTTTCTGGAGTACTACACTAGACAGAAATTTTGGTGAGCTGATTTCAAAACACGAGAATTGACTTTATATACTTGTTCAAAAATCGAACAGAATTGGGCTACGGAGGTCACTCCGTTTCTATTTTTTCATCTAAATTGAAGAAAATATATTGATTTGGCATAAATCTTGATAAAAGGTACTTGAGATAAGTTTTCCGTGTATATTTTCACTACCTTTTCATCCAGTTGATAAGGAAGGCGCACCAAATACTGGATAGTTTTTGAAAATTTAAAAAAACAATGGAATTATATTCAAAACCTTTTATTCAATACATTAAAAAAAAAAATAATCCTATACGCTTTGAAATGAAAACAAAAAAAATACTTTATTATTAAAATAATAAAGTAATTCATAGATTCTCTTGAATTCCGCATTATTATTTTTTTTTATGTTCTCAAATATAATAACATAAACTTACCACAATACTGGATATCCAATATTTGGGACATGTATCTACTATGGTAGTCCCAGAAGTACCCGACCTAACCAAGAAAACACAAAAAATTTTAAGAAAAAAATCTTTATTTCTCAACATAATCTCCTTTGAGCAAGATATACTTTTCCCAGCGATGTTGGATTGCTTCGATACCCTCTTTATACTGAGAACTGTCGAGCTCCTCAAAGTTAGGGTTACAGTATACGCACTCACATCAAAACAGCCTTTAAAAGGGGTTTGGCAGATGCGTACCAAAGTGAAAAACCTGTAAATTTAAATTTTTTTCATGTTTATGGGATTTCGCTTGATAAACATTCGAAATTATTAACTTTTCGCTACAAAGTACTAGTATTGTGGAAGGGAACCGACAGCTTTTTTCCAACTTTTCACATATTCGCACTAACGCACTCCAAAAACGCAATTTGATAGCAATGTTCAGTAGGTAGTACAAAAACAGGCGAACTAGTAGAGAAACAGGTGAGGTTAAATTACAATTTCTAGAACTCCACCTCTTCTCTGTTGGCAAACCTTTTACCACCGAGCCATATTCTTTAAGTTTGGAAAGAGAAAATAATCCGAATGTGCTAAATCTGGTGAATAGGGTGCGTGAGGAAGTAATTCGAACTTTAACTCATTGATTTTGGCCACCAAATCATCACTCAAACGCTGCAATAAATTCGCATAATACTCGCCGTTAATTGCTTTTCCCCTTTTAAAAATAATCAATAAAAATTATCCCACGAGCATCCTAAAAAACTGGCACCATGGCCTTGTCTGCGGATGGGACTACCTTCTTTGGAGCCGATTCTCCTCTGTTAGCTCATTGTGTCTTTATGGACACATGTTTCATCCATGGTTATGAATCAAAATAAAAACTCCGCTTTATCGCCGTGAAACATCGCCAAACACTCGATTGAAACATCCTCACGACGCTGTTTTGTTCGATTGTGAGCAAACGCGGCAGCCATTTTCCGCACAGCTTTCTCATGTCCAAATTTTCAGTAAATATGCGATGTACAGCACGTTTTGAAATGCCTACCAACCTGACATGTCTCCTAGCTATTACTGCTGGTATACTACCCTAATACGAAAAAGTTCGGGTAGAGACTGGGGGCTTCGAGTATAATGGGCCATGTTGGCCTGAATGCTCAAGATGCGCTGCTTTGCTGCGCACCTTCCCCCACACCAAACAACAACAACAACCCTAATACTGGATATCCAGAATTGGGAACAGTTCAGTATCCAGTATTGGGGCGTATAGGAAATTTACTCTAACACATTTACACAAATTTCACTATTTCTTGTAATTGATAAAAAATGTTAAAAACATGTTTCGGAGTATGCAGTTAATCAACACGTTACGCCAAAACAATATACATATATCAATACATATCGTATTTAAGAGCAGTTTGAAGGAAACTAGTTTAAAAAGTTGTTGCGTGCAAAAACGCTTCTCGATTTTTCAGAAACAACTGACAGTAAATATCGCATTGCACATAAGTGACCAACTTCTTTTGATATGTTAGTTCCTGCCACTAAATTTAGATGGCGGTATTTAGACCCCATTTGTAGCGACCATCATAGCGACACCAACATATCTGGCGGTCAACTATGATATTAATATGTCATCCATATTGATACCAATTCGATGATCCTGAGAACGTTCTACACCATTTTATATGGCAGTTCGTTTCCAAGTGTCCTTCTGTGTCTGCAGTATTAATAAATTATAAAAATTAGAAAGCGCGTTTTTTATTCAAGTTTGTATATGGCAAAACCTATACATTTTAACACGGTATCCAGTATTGCAGTATTCAGAATGCCAGGGCCCGATTTGGGCTGTCGCGCCATTGATGATGATGATGATCCAATATTGCGCACCTATCCAGTATTTGTTGCACCTTCCCTGCATACGATTATTAGCCTATTTTCTAGATCTAGAACTTCGCAACCTGGAAAACTCGAACTTTCCGCCATCGAGATTATTTTGTACTTTCTCTTATTGTGCTCAGCACTAGAACGCAAACGAATACGACTATTATTGACAACCAGTTGTGAATAGCAGGACAACATTCTATGCTCGAGAATGCTAGGCGATAGGTTCAATAGCTTGGTATTTTACATATTTCTTATTCTATAAGTCGTATATTCGAAGTAACGACAAAAGCGCAATTGCTGAACAATTTCCCAGTGTTGCCCACACTAATACCGAAGATTATCATAAAAAGAAAGAAAGCTTAAGAGATTATCATAATTTGATCTGCAACCCAACAATCTTTCTAATTCTCCAATTACGATCATAATCATTCACATTTATGAATAAATTTAAATTATCTCAAGTAATATTTACATCAAACCTATGAAACACAAACATAAAAAAACTCGTTTGTTATTAACAAAAATGCCCTAGTTCCGCGATAAACAGTCCTTCCCGGAGCAAATTTCAAAAACTTTCCTTTTGTTGTTCTCGCATAAACTTTCGTAGCTCTTAGACACTTATAAATTTCCTTAAATGGCAACAAAGTAATTCGAACAGATGCCGAACTAAACTATAAAATAAATATCACCGTTGGTTATTTTTGCATATTAATAAATTAAAACTTTTGTAATTAAAAGTACTATATTTTCTAATCACAATTTTCCTTTTGGCTCCAACATGTGTGTCTTGCCGTTGATCTTATTCGAGATCAACGGCAACCACTTAAGACAGTTTGTACTCTACGCCAAGTGCTTTTTAAATGAAAATTTATGTCGGGTCCAATCGCACGTACTAGAGAAAATTCCCTTTACGCGATATGATTAAACCGCCCAGTTATATTTATGTATATTTGTCAAGAACTATATAATCTAATAAAAAGAGACTATATTAAGTCTTTCCAAATTCCTTTTTTTTATCACTTTTCCGTTAATTAATCACCTTTGCATATACTTTACACCCAATAACATATTAAAGTTTAAAATGGTCAACACAGTAGGGATCAATGGAGTCCCCTTTAGATACACCTCTTCCGCTGTATCATTTTTATTGAAATATATTATAAATAATGTTAATAAATTACAACAGAAGCCATTTTGCTATTAGTTTTATGCGTGGATTCCGAGCGATACGTCTATGTGGTCTTTTCGGCCTGCAGACGATCGATTCGGCCTGAAAATGAATCCCGTAGGCGGTATTATACGGCGTACGATCAAAACCACTTTACGCATTTAAAATAATAAATAAAAAAAAAAACAAGAAAAATAAATAAATAATACTCCACTAGCTGCCAGTGTCTTACCACTAAGATGCTAGTTGTGATGAGGATGCTGGTAATGATGAAGGTTGCCACTAAGATATTTTATATGTTCGCATAATTTTCATCCGACTCGACTTAAATTTTATGATCCACTTTGGTTACGGCTTTCGATTGGATCTTGTCCAGGGTCCAGGTGCACTTTTCTTTCAAAAAGAAAATTGAGACATTTTTCCTTTTAACATGTGTTTTAATTAGTTTTATTCGTTTCTTAGTTCATTTTACAGTCCTAATGATCGAGATAAATGCACTGTATCAGAGACTATTAAAATTAAAAAAGATGGATTCTAATTAGCTAGATGTATCCATTTTATAAGTAGTATGTTCGGATTTTTAATGGTTTGATGTTAATTAAGGTCGATAGAGATATTAATAATTGCACTGAATATGTCTATGCGAACGAGATCATGTTTGTACAAGACCATGTTTATTGAAATCGATTTTACTATATTTGGTAATATCAATAATCGAAAAGCGATTGACTTATATGATTTTTATTTTAAACTACCCGTTGAAATGGCTTTAAAGTCACGAAAACTGCATTGAAAATAGCTAGAAAAACAAAAGACTTAAGCAAGTAACCTATATTTCCGTTCCGTCGATTCATCTTCAACTTCAATTTAAATAAAACATTTTGTATGTTAGTTTTACTACAAAGCGTGAAGTACATTCAATGCCATGCGGTATTTTTTCCGTTTATTTAGATATTATATGGATAACCGACAGGTAGTCATTTGGGACCGCTGTATATTAAGACAATTATCACTTTATTTACTGTCGCTTATTTGCAATACTGCTACTACTTTGCAACTTTCGTGGTTCGTTAAAAACCTTAATTGAAGTTACGATTGACATTTGCACATTCCATCAATCCATATTTTCGTGTATCGCCTTTATCAATTAACTGATCGCGCGTGTGAATAGTCTTTGATATAGCGCGTCTCAATATCTCTAATGCCTAGAAATTTTCAGAACTGTTGAGATCCTCCCCGATCTTTTAGAAACTAGGTTTTTTCAACGATTGATTGAGCAATTTATTTTGTTTGTGAACGGCTGCCTAACTTATGGCAAGAATTATTTAATACGTACAGTGTCTCTATAGCGTTAACAGATTGTGTGAACAGCACGTGTAGATACATCTCAGAATCAATTATTTTTACCAACAAAAATTTCGCCACTATTTCCCTGACTTATCTTATGAGATAGAAAATTGTTGACTATTACCGCCTACTCCGGAACGGATGGCTGTACGATAATTGCAATTTGTGGTACAAATCCTAAGAAACGACTAACTCAGTCCGTTAATCAAACTGGCAGTCATGCCTCACATTGGGCGCCATTTAATTAAACGACTTTAAGCTAATGATAATTGCATTTTGTAGAATACGTCCTAAGAAACTGCTAGCTCAGTACGAACAACATCACCATGCTCCACGTTGGGCGCCATTTTAAATAAGGACTTTAAACGAGTTTAAAAGATCGGAGCTTATTTAATTACAAAAAAGTCTATTAATATTAGTACGACTAAACTAGGGGTTTTCCTTCACACACAATAGACTTCGTCACTTCGGTCAGTATTTCATGGAACCATCGGAATTCCTGACTATTCCTCTTCGAAAAATACTAAGCATCATTGAAAGCGCAGAGATTGAAGAGGAATCATTGATAATCTAGGGGGACATCACAATAGGCTCAACTGAGGCTTCAGTGGCAGAGATTAACCAGACCAACCCCATTCCCTAACCTAATCTAATCTAAGGGTTTCCCTTCGTACAGACAATAAGTTTCAGTGAAGAGGGAAGCGATTGTAAGAAAGACATGGTTGGGGACTTACATATTTGTTGTAATCATTCTTATTTGCAGTTAGTTTGATGCGCTCTACCTAAGCAGAAAATTTCCTGGAAAAAATTATTCGTTTTTCCGGGGATAGGCCATCGCATAACCTTGGTGCGGTGGGTTCTTGAATGAATAGTTGGAAAGTCATGGTCAGACAGCCTTCTATGTTGCGAGAGCCCAAATTTGGCTTCGACCTAGTCGATAATATTTCTCCGAACAAATTTGGGGTTTTACGCGGTGGGCCCTAGGTCTGATTTAAGTTTTCACTTAAACCTCATATCAATAGTCATTTTTCCAGGGATAAGTTCATCCCACAACCTTGGTGCGGTGGAGGCTTAAAAAAATTGGTGTCTCGAGGAATTCATTGTTTTAAGTAATGAAAATTGTTTAAATTTGATTCGAATTTTTGATCTCTGGCCACCAATTTCTTAACACAATTGCCACGAGGCTAAAAACCTCTGCACGCCACTGATTTTAAGAGCTCGCTTCAAAATGATGGATCGACATCGAATATTCAAAAATTCAAATGTTCACGTTTACGTAAAGATACGATCACTGGAATATTTAGTATCCTCATTCAAGTCTAATATCCAGGAAGATAGGAACGATCTGTCCAGATACAAAAGTCAATTGCTCTAGCATGCACCCGATCTATACGTACATTGAATTCAATTGATTTCCAAAGGATGGATAGATGGATTAGATTGGCATTGGTTACAGGTTCGTACGATATACGAGCTAACCTAAGGTCGTGCAATAGCCAAGCCAAGTCCAACTGTAGTGCGTCGATCTATCGGATATAAATTTTCAAAATCTATTACCAACACTGGACGCGATCATACCCAAGTCTGACTAAAAGTATACAACATGGTCATTGGAAATTCTGCAGAAAAACAGAGAAAATCAATTCTGTAAGAAAAACAACGACGAAGAAGTAAAATATTTTTGCACACAATATAACCAGAAGTCGTATTGATGATGAGCTCTTTTGCGACTATCTTCTTATATTATTCAGCTGGTACCATTTTTGAATGTAGCAGCCAAATCGACGAAGATAGTGTCGTGTGGCAAAATTTATCGTCAAACGCCAATCGATAGTGCATACTATCTACCGTATAAATGGCCGTATAATATCACACTACAGTGTTCATTTTGTTGCAATATCCACGAATGCAAATTGCTCATACTGAAGCTTAGCTACAAAGTATTCTTGCATTATTCATAAAGATTTCAATTTATGTCACTTAAAATTATCGAAATCGCCTATACTACGGTTGTTTGTTGCATGCCACAACATACAGCAACATTATGACGAATAATATAAGGTATAGCCTTCCGAACAATAAAGACGAGAACGAATTCAATTTAATACCTCTAATGATGTGTCATGGCGTTTCGTTAGTTAATTAAATGCGTACGCAATTTTTCCGTAGAACGTATGACCGTATTGAAACCGAAAAATTCAACTGGCATAATAATATATTACCGACAAAAAAAAATATATAAAATACAAACGTCCTGTATCTACCTAAGTGAAAATTCTCTGTTTTGACATTAACGGCCAGTACTATACAAAAATGATCATATTACTTTATATGGTTTTATGTTGCTAATTAATTCTTAAGCATTACATTCGAAGTTTTATTTTTCTTCTTCTTATATCCACATATAAACAAAAAAACTACGCTTAATTATCATATTTTACCGAGTGGTTCGAATCGTTTAAAGCTCGAAGAATAATGTTTATGGACTTATGCCAATCATGTCTTCGTTTGTACTTTGCAACTTTTTAAGTGAAAAAGTTCTTACCAGTTTGTCAGTTTGAGTTAAAATGAATGTCATTAATTAAATATTAATTTACTAATAGACTTGTGATTAATTATTGCAATTTGTTGTTTTTTTTTTTCATTGATTTCATATTTTTCTTGTTATTTTACAGATTAACATCGCAGTACAGTGTTTAAGTACCGACTTTAGTAGTCAGAAAGGAGTCAAGGTAAGTGCTTCAATTCAAATATTTGTTTTTTTTTTATAAAGTAGAGTTTCCACTGTTTTACCGCGCGATAGGATATTGAAAAAAACAATTTCTTTCATATGTTGTGTTAAGTTTCAATTAAAGTAAGGGCGCCCAACGTGGGGCTGAGGTTAGAAGTTTCATATTATGAATGAACCACTAGGCTATGTAGTACGGACTCTAAGCTATAATGGCAAAGATCTATCTATTTTGCTGTACGTGATATTATGATGTATCTCTTACCATGTCTGTTTCAGTGTTTCCCAAACTTTTTGTCGGTGCGAATGGAAACAGGGCTAAATATTGGAAGAAAATTATACAAAAAACATTAAAAAAAATCTTTAATATTTTGTACATTTTTTTTCCGATTAGTTAATACTAAAATCAATGTACTTAATATATTTTATATAATTTGATTAAAGAGAATTCATCAATTACGAACTTAACTGCACAAAATTAACTATTTTAAATGTTTTTTTACACAAAAAATTTACCAAAAGTTTGGACGAAAGTTAGTTATCTTTATAAGGTTAAACTCAGAGAAGCCACTAACATTATGATCTTATGTGACTGCCAATCTGTAAAAGTAAATGCTTGAATTAGTTTCGTGACAATTTTTGTTTTTGACTGACAGCCACGTAGCAATTAGTGATGTTTCAAGCGAGTCCCGTATTTGGACTCAAAAAATAATCAAGCTGCACCCAAGCTTTTGACAAATTCTGTTCAATAGAATTTTCTTCTACCGGGGCTTGTCTTCTGTATCATATTTTAACTTCCATAGGGCGTTCGTGAGTAAGAGAAAATTAAAATCTTAAACATCCACTACAGTAAGCCACTGTCGACTTAAAAAAAATATTTCGTTTTATTTTTGGCTTAAACACCATCATATACCTCAAACCACAACCGGAGAAGTTCACCCCTAATTAGGGTTCATCAAAGCTACGTAATGTTAAAACTTAATTATTAACAATATCTCTCAACACTTTGGTTCTTGTTTCTTTTAGTCTTAAAACGTGGAAGTACAAAAATTCGATCACAAAACTTTATTATTATAATAATAGTCAAAATCTCTTTTAGTCAGTAATTCGTTTAATAACCAAATATTTTCTGAAATTTGATTAACCCTTGTGACTCTCGAATGGAACGCTACCATTCAACCTATTCGTGGTTGGAAAATTACAAGTAAAAACCAATTTTATATTTCATCACACTTGAGAGATTTGTTGGAATGTTGTTTGTATTTACACTAGGTAGTGGTTAAATATTCAAAAATTCTGAAAACTGTTTCGATGCATTTATCTGTGGAGCTCGTGGTAGTAAATGTAACTCGATATCTCAGAAGATGTAAGAAATATGACGAAATTCACGAACCCCCTTTTCACTGATCTGATTTTCCTCGCACTTCTGCACGCCAATACAAATCTGAATGGGTTTTTTTCTTAAATTACTTTTCTAATATACGGCTGTCCCATTTCAAAACCTAGTAAGTACTTTTTTAAAAAAGTAGTGCCCAACAAGTTCCTATTAGTCAGCTATCATAAATAAATGTTACTATCTCGAGATGTTGGGAGGCCTCTCAGGATGTCTGTGAGGATCTCTACCTACATATCGGATTCTTTAAAATTTTCTAAAAAGGACTTACTATGTTTTGAAATGGTACAGTAGTATATCTACATACATATATCAAGTTTCAACTTTCTAACATAAGCTATTCTTAAGACAGTCCCACTTCTGTACCGTGCTACCCCTAGGAAACTATATTTTTTGGAACGTGCCACTACTGAAACTCTAAATATGTACAAAGTTTCATCTTTCTATCTTTAGCGGTTCTTGAGATATGAAAATCATGCAAATTTAATTCAATCTTGTGGTATAAAACGTCCAGGAGATTTTTGCCCCCTCCCCACTGTCACACCCATGTTGATCAGAAAATGCTGCACTGTTTTATATAAATTCCAAGTTTTAACTTTCTGGCATAAGCGCATACTGAAATATTGGATCTTTTTTTTTTCAAAACGGATTCTCCACTTGAAAGCGTTTAACCGAATTTGACTACGGCGGTCAGACGGACAAATTTTGCTTTTCATTTTTTAAAAAGAATTTTTCACTGTAGCATTTTTTTTTATCTATCACAATTCTTTACTTTTAACATAATAAAGGAAAATTGGTGAGATCAGTACGTAACTCAAATTAGGTTTCCCCCTTAAACACCTTCACCAATCAAAAAGACATAAACACGTAAAATAGACTAATAAAAGCTTATTTCTTCACAGTTTGTCTTTTTCTGGTAATTCTATATCTAGAATAATGTAACGATCATGAAAATCTAAGCCCCTGACCATATTTTCACTAGTTTGAATTTTTGGAAACAGTGTAGTTAATTTAACTTTTTAAGGTTAAAATATAAAAAGAATATAGGGCCTACAAGAACAATTGTTTGGTACTTGGTGGTAGTTTCAAAACAGTTTAAACTTAACTCGATGTTGTCTCTTTGCTGTTCTTGTAGAGTAGATTACGACCCCCTACTAGATATGGCTAATATATCAAAATTGATAAACCGACTTGGTGAAACTTTGTTTTTAACCAAAGTCCTTTTAAATAATATTTTGCAGATTGTGTTATATTGTACCTACATGATACTTAAGTGTTCAAACCCCCAAACTCAGCTTACCATGTGTGATAGTCGAAATAAATGATCAATCAATAGCATTCATGATGACCTATGCAGGGAAATGTAGATCGTGCAAGACATTCAGCTTGTTTCAGGAGTTAAAGGTATCGGAATATTTGGCCTATAGTCACTTCATATTGGCATCTATCCTTTTGAATTAAACACCCTGAAAGAAACAGTATTTAGCTACACTTTACAAGTGCCATCTGCATATACTCTCCGCCTAAGATTTCAAATTCATACAAATTTATTACCTTGTTTAGAAAAAAGCCTTCTCATTAACTACCAAAAAAAAAAACATCCACCAAAAAATACTGCCACTATTAAACCAAAAAACACAAATTTTCAATTAGTCAAAAGGCCGAAAAAAATCGTTCTTTGAATCCTTTTACCGTCCCTTTATTTGACCGCTTCCCAACCGATTTGTCCGTCAAACGGTTCGAATATTCTTCAAAAGCCGTCTTAAGTGTTAAGATACGAAATAAAAATGCCATAGAATCGATCGTGGTGTGATCGGGCCTATTAAAGTTGTCCGCTATTCTTCTTTTTCTTCAAAAACATATTCCGTATGGACATTTTCATTGAACGGACCAGCAACGTATCGTCTTTTTCTTTACGTTATTTTAGTTTCGGTATATTTTAAAATTTTTTGGTAAACTCCGGCCTATGGTCAATGCAATAAATAACGAAATTTATAAGATTAGATTTTTTTTTTCGGTCACACACTCACGACAGCACTTTCGGAAATGTTTCAAATAATGTGTCTTAAAAGTATTTTGTATTTATGTTAGGATAAAGGTGCGGCTCGATTTTATGGTCACTCTTAATACCCTCATTATGAATCGTATGAAAATCAATCGAATCAGCCCGAATATTTTGATTTCGTATTTTTCTTAAAGGCTTCATATTGTTGCAAGAATATTGAAGTAATTTGAAATTTGTTTGAACGGTGAATTTATTGTAAAGCTGAAAATTGATGAAATTATGAGCCAAAATTAACACATTTGAGATATTATTTAGTTTCATAGACGGTTTGAAGTATAATGGCTGAACATTAATATTAAAATTATTTATAAAAAACTGAAATTAGGATTCAGTTTTAAGTACCATTTACAGTTTACACGATAAGATATTATATTTAAATTATTCGATACGATGAAATATTCGTTTAGAAATTCAACCGTATAATTCGAGATTTAAATAGAAGCCTTTTTTAAATTAAAATAAATTCCCATTAATTTACGAAACATAAATTTTATCATGTCATTAAATCTACTATTGCGGAATTGTCCGGTAATTTAGTCAGTGGTAAATTCATAAATTTCAAACAACTTCTATTTAACTACCGACTATAAAATCTGTATATAATCTGCATAGACTATGGCCAGTAAAACCGCCTCTGGATTAGATCAGTTTTACCAAGAAAATGAAAAACTACTCTTTTATTTCCTGATTTTAAAAATGTTTAGCCTTAGCACAACTTCTTTGACTAGGACATCAGTAAAGTCAATTAAATTTTATCAAGGTGAGGCAAACTGCTACTGTACTGTACACAGGCGAACGTATAGTTTAATAAGTGTAAATTGCAACTATTTTAGACTCGTTTAGAGATATTCGTGCCCTTTCTAAAAACAATTAAACTAAAAACAATTAAATTAATTAGATATTATTAGATCCTAGACTCATGTTATATTTGTAAGTCAGAATAATTTCTTCTCACCCTAAAAAAATCTAACCAAAAAAAAATTTCACAATTATACCAAAAATGTCGGCTACTATGATTCATTTCAACTATTCAAGTAGAAATATTTCTCCCATTCAGTGTTGCAACTTCTATGTGGAGTGTGTCATAATACAATTTTCATGCTAAAACGTTTCTAACCCTGCGTCTACACTGGCAATTTATCTGGCAATGGCAATGACAAAGGCAATATTGCCATGCACAAATTGACAGTGTAGACACATCAAACGCATATGGCAATATTGCTCTCAACATTTCAATGGCAATCATTGCCATGTCAATTTTAAGAGCAATATTGCCAGAAAACACATCGTTTGACATAAGTCAGAGTTGCTTGTCAACAGGTAGAAATAAGTTTTTTTTTGCTATGATCACGAAATGGCTGAAAATAAGTTGACTAAAGAGAAAACTATTGAACTTATCAATAGCTTTTTTTTTGATGCAATGTCCGACATTTTTTGTTGCTTCAGAACTTGACACTTCGAATTAAATCGCTCAAATCAAATTGCCTGGCAATCAAATGCCCACTCATTACGATTTGAAATTTAACGCAATGGAAAAATTGCCATTCTCATTGCCAGTGTAGACTCAGGGTTAGGGTGTATTGGATAGCATCGTGCAAAAAACTTATACAATACCGATCTACTATCCACGCTTCGTCTTTGAATCAGATTTTAAGTTATACCGTCTACTTTGAAAACCATAAATAATAATTAACAAACATTTTTTATATATTTTTCAGTGTTAATCTGATTGCAAGGCAAATAATCATTCAGTCACTAATCAGTGCTAATTGTGAAAATACATAATTCAATCTAAATGCTTTTCAAATACAGTAATTTCAAGAATTTCCCGTCAATGTATAAATATGTGTTTTTTCTCTAAATCAAAAAATTGGGATTTTACGATTATAAGTTTCTCACTGCGGTTAGGGTTTCTGGAAACAAATCGCATTTTCTATTAGTCATTTTTCAATAATCAAAGTTCCATAATGACAATACTAAATTTGTTACTAGTTCAGCAACAAAGATCACTAGTGAATTTGTTATAGGTTTACTGTATTTGATATTATAATCAGAAATAAGTTCACCACTTTTTCCCCACTTAAAATAATATCCACCTTATTTAAATTTCAAAAAGCCTGCGAAGTAATTAGAATAAAATACGGATTTTTCACGTTTAATTTGAGACATTTCTGTATTACTTTTTTATATCCAGCAAGCCAAAAGTGTCACAAGTGAATCACTAATTATTCATTTTGGTGAATATACAGATCAACTCATTTACGATTCTTAAGTGAATCATTAATATTGTTATTTTTACTCGTGAGTGAATTATGCACATGAAGTATCTGTAAATGGATCATATAAGTGGCTCGAATGTGAAAAGTCGCAGTGTATTACATTTGATATTCGTTTGGAACAAAACAAAGTTGCATGCTATAGGTATATTAGTTAGCCAAAATTAAATTTTGCTGCACCTACAATTAACATTTATGATTTTTTGCTGAAATGCGTTCATAGTATTTTTTTTTTCATATAACCAACTCCCTTGTACAAAATTCAATTAGATTCACTTGCAATATCATTACGAAAATATTTGCAGTGGTAGGTACTAACTGGGCAACGCAAGATGCATTTCTCCCATTTAGCTTAATATTTCTAAATATCGTAAACAGAAAGTTTTCCTATTAGTTTTTGTCAAGTAGCGCTAAAAAATCAATTTTCTTAATTTTGATCTCGCTATACTTAAAGCCTTCAAGCATTTAGATACTTTGTTTACTGCACTGAAAATATTGGAAGGTCATACCTCCAATTGCTATTAAGTTATGATATGCCGAAGCAGTTCACGTTCGGTGTATAGGGCGGACAGACGGACTTAATTTTTTTCACTTTTATAAAATCTCACAGAAGCACATTTTTTAAAAATTTCTTGTCGATCACAGGACCGATTTAATTACTTAAAAATTTCCCAACAGTCTGGGCTAAACTTTATTATTTTTCAGAACAAAATCCGGAAGCAGTTCAAGTCAAGGTACGACAGAAGTGCCGACGCTACTGACTCCTTTAACCCTTCGTGGCCACTCCTCTGTCAATCTCGGGTCACACTGGGATTCTACCCAGTCAAAAAGTTCAAAACGGTATTGTGACCAAACTATCCGTCCGAAGTGGTCAAACAAATTACGGAACATGCACTGAACGTTCTAGATGATGTACAAAAATTTATTAATAAGAAATAAAATGGCGACATGTTAAACAAATTTCATGAAGAGGTGAAAAAGTAAAAAAGACACTTTTACGCTTAAAAAAATTATAGCTTCGTCAATGTTCAATATTTTTTCATAAAATTTTGGCTTGCCACTTTTTAGATATGCTACTTCTGAAAAAAAATAAAGTAGTGCGTTCCAAAAAAGGTATTTATTTCAACATATGAAGAGGGTCCATTTTACGCCCAAAGTTTCGATTCTACCCCATGTGACCACGAAAGATTAAAACACCAATTACAATTATTATGGGTCATACGTAGTTGAAATATTGCACTAGCTGTTTTGATACAAGGACGTTATTTGGTAAAATAATTATGTCAAAAGAATAACTCCACGGGTTGAATATCGAAAAAATACAACCCCTTAAACTCTGTCCAGGGTTCAACCCTGAATATGAACGAAACAATCTTAAAATTAATTTTTAGGTGTTTACAAAAAAAGCAAGGGACAGTAAAGACTACATACCACCTAAAAGATATGTCGGAATTCGCGAACACGTATTCAACCCCTTTACCTGTCCATAGGGGTTGTATATCAGAAAATCCTGAAATGATTTCTCTGCGTTTATCTGAAGACCTCGTGAAAGTAAAATTAATTCTATATCATAGAAGACCTAATAGGTGGTATGGCGAAATTATCTTTTGTCTCACCTCTTTAACCCGACAATTTTCTTTTGTGTCACCCCTTACCCCGACAATCTTCTCACCTTCGTACGCAAAATTAACAAATTTCAACTAGATAGTATAAGCCGTTCCTGAGATAGAAAAAAAAACTCCACCTCCGCACCATTCCTATCAAAAATTATATTTTTAGAACGCCCTATACAAATACTAAGTTTCAGACGTTTTGCTTTTTCAGCTCTCGAGATCAAAGAATCCGAATTTTTGGTATATGTTGAGCATGTTTTCCTGCGAATTATATCAGAGTGAAATAACTCTAATTTTATTTGACCAACCAAATCCAACCTTTTTAATCCATGGTGTGCCTCCTGATGAGTGGAAATTTGCAATCGTTGTACCGAAACTTCTTACTTTCCCTGCAAGTTTAGCACATTGAACTGACTTTTCCAGTGAAGTTTTTCGTTAGTTCTCAAATGATACTGTCCATGTAGCTTATTCTTTGGATTGCGTACAGTAATTTTCATCAACTACGTTGATAGTAAAAAATAAAAAAATAAAGATCAATGGTAATGTTGTGTTATGAAGTGCCTACTTTCTATGAAGCGGAACGCTAATGCATCTGAACTTAGTGTTGAATTCCCTCAAGAATTTTAACCAGGTAAAACGATGATTTCTGAACAGAACAGGGTTGTATTTAAATTTCAACCTTATTCTCGTTTCCGCCGCAAATTGCCAAATGACAAAAAAAATGTATAAATGAAAAGTGGTACTTCTTACAATTTCGTATTTAATGATAATCTGGTATTAAGTGGCGCTAAGCTAAGCACTTGTCTTGAACGCTGTATCATTAAAGTCAGTCAAGCGATATTAAGACCATCAAATTAGGGTCTATTACGAAATCACGGTATCTAGGGACTGGACAACAACGCGATAAATCTCTGGGCAAACCATCAATTATATGTGAAATTTTCACTTTTTAAAATGATACCCACCAGCCACACATTTCTCATGATATACGCCGTCATATCCGTACTTATCTCACCAAATTGAACCTTGAAAAAGGTAAGGCTAGATACAAAAAAAAAATTTTGGACACAAGAACCACATTCAGCTAGAACACCTGTTTTAATTCGTTTTTGTTGTGGTTTTTTCTCTTCCAACCTTCATTTTTTGTTGTATTATACGTATTTTCTTTACATCTTCTTTTCAATGTTTATCTCGGCCATAGTTTACTTCTTATTTCTTTCTATACAAATATCGTCATTGCATGATATCTACAATCTTAGTTTCAGTCATATATCTTAAGATATCCGTTAATTCACCGGGATTATCATATAAAGTGACAGGTTAAAAAAATATCAACGTATCATAATAAAATCGAATTGACTGCATAACTTATTTTATTCTCAGGTATAAATGAAGTCGATATCAAAAATAATTGTTTGGGGCGGGAAATAAAAAACAGAACAAAAGAAACAACTGTCCAATTACACACTTGAGTTTGAGTCATGAAATTTGAAAAATGAATTGCAAGATAAGTGCTAACGAACGTGATGAGGCGTACGATTTTATTCTACATGTTTAGGTATGAGAAAATTATCTTTTATATAGCTATTCAATCTGAATCTTAAATATTGGATAGAGCATAAAATCAATGTTAATGCGCCCACTTTGTTTGTCGCGTACACGTCTCTTTTTTTTTAATTTCGATAGGCGATCGCCTTCTTTTACTGGACCAAAGTGTCGCAAAATCTATCTTAGCCCAAGACGTATTGCTAATTTATTGGTAACCAATCAACTATACATCCATAGTACAGACTTATATGAAATCCACCTCTACCTGTACTTCGTTTACTCGTAGATGTTTTGAAACCAGAAAAAACACTTCACATCTCATTTTTTTATTAATAACATTATCCGTAGATTGGATTTTTTTTTTGCATATCATACAAGGCAGCCCAGACCCATGGATGATAGTAACTTAAAAAAAAAACATACAGTACAAGACAAAAAAAAATATGATATGACATGCAATAAGCAACAACAGTGACACCTTAAATTTGCAAAGTGGACATGTCTTTTTAGAGTTTATATCCACACACAGGTAGAATTTACCTGTAAAATCAAGCATTAAGGAAGAGACCCAATGATTGGGCCTTTTCTATATATTCGTATTTTATTGCGAATGTCAATGAAATGATTGATGTGTCCAGATTGCAATTATAATTTATAATTACAGCAGAAATGTAAATTGACCAAACGACAGTTGTACACTGCACAACAAGGTTTTAGCATATTTTTTTGTTTCGTCATTTGTATGTTTTACTTTCCATGACAAATTGATTTTGTAGGTTTTTTCCCTATCAAAAAATCACCTGCACTAGTTTCTACACAATATTTCTTATTCACGTATACCTGTCGGAAAATATTATACAAGTATCTTTATAGTAAGGAGTTTCAACATTATTAATATCTTGACTATATGTCGACAGGGGAGCAGAGAATTATGATGAAATCAATAAAATTTTGTTTTATTTGAAAATTAAATTACGTTATAGGATATTTTATTAGTTGAATATATCCGATCACTTTGCACGTAATTAGATCGTACCGATCAGTTTTACGTAGTGGCAAATTGATTTGATCTGACAAAGTAGTGCAAATAGATGTGTTTGCAATGGGCTAAGACTTTTCGCAATCGAGGCTTGTTATTGATAAAGTCAGGAAAAGTATTGGAAATTTGACGTGAAAATGATTAGATGTTGACGTAAGGCTGTGATAAATCTAATTAGCATTGAGGCTTAACTATACGGAAGCAAAGTATCTACTTGTTTTTGTTTTTCTTGGAATGTCGAGTAGTTGGCAGTTACTACTTTGTTGCATCTTGTTATTAATTTCTAGATGTTCATACATTTACTGTTGCGGTACAAATCGTAAAACTGGTCAGATGTATCTTTACACAATGTGCTTGAATGAAGATGCTCTAAGAACACTAGTTAAGGATTTATTCTTCTTTTTATCGGCTTCTTATTCTCGTTTTCACTATAATTACGTAAAAAAAAATGCTCAGCGGTGTAAAATCGTACTAGTCGTTCTCTAAAATTATGCAGAACCTTGGCCGAATTAAATTAAAAACTTCACTTTATATTTTCTCTCACTTCTCTTCATTGTACACTATTCTGAGCTAACGAAAAAACAACGCTAATTTCAACCTGTTAAGATTCTTCAAGGTTTCTAAATTGAACAAGTCACACGTGTGGAGTTAAGTACGTACAACACATTCAACATCATAGTGTCGCAGCCATGCGCTTTGAAATTTCAAGCTACTGCGATAACGTTAAAGGCTTCCGGTATCACATTAAGTGCATCTTATTTATGTTTCAAGTAAATCTTTCATTTGTAATTTCATTGAATCTCGAACAAAGTCCCACAAAAATTGTTCTGGAAAAAAACACATCTCAGTCACATGTCATCTTCTAGATGTAATATTTAATTATAATATATTTAAATTATTGTTGGGGATAATAAAAAGCAAGGAGTTCTACAAATATTACAAAATATTGATAATGGAAATAAAAAAAAAGTTTATCCTGAGAAATTTTTTGAATCGAAAAGATTGCAAAACCTTAACATTTTTTATTAAATCTCACCATGAAGGCCATAATCATAATTTACTTTATTATTTTTTAATAATAAAGTATTTATTTATGCTTTAGGAGGGTGATAAATCATCAACCTCATAGAAATCTAATGCCATTATTAAATCTTACAAAATAAAATTTAAAAACGCATTTCTTTTGACACTTCTATTATCGTGTAAAAGTATGAAGTAATTATCTATCGCCTTTGAACAAAGATTTCAGCTTCATAAGAAAATAAAAAAGACTCAACAAACAGATTCACATTTTTATCAAATCAGGTTTCATGTTTTAGATATCAAAAAAAAGCAAAACACTATTTTAAAAATTCAGCATAGAATTACAAAGATCTTGGCAAAGTAAAAAAGGCTTCCCTAACCGACAACCAAAAAAATTTAAAACTTTGTTAACAGTCTGGGCGCAACTTTATTATTTTTTAAGCAGAATTCCGAAACGCGTTTAACGATAAGAAACGATAAAATAACCTAAAAAACCTAAAATAATAACACTCCAAGAAGCGTCTTGGTTTTTTGCGTAGTAGCCTACCCCGCATCTCAGCATTAAACGCATTCCCGACTTCTACTAAAAAATACTTAAGTTTAATTAGAGCAAATTTTTCTGTTACTTCTCTTGTCAATTTCAATTAAACCACAGAGTGTGAATTGGTAGAGTATAAAACGGTTCGATATCTCATCAGAACTAAGAGATATATCGGAATTCGTGAAAACGTACATTACTACTTTGCGGAAAGTGGAAGAAGGGATATAGGTGCGGTTCGGATATAGGAAATCCCGACAAACAAACAAATTCTAGCCTTCCATGTGAAGAAGAACCTGCAGAAGTAAAATTAAATTCGATATATCTGCAGACCTACGAGATATGAAGAAATTTGTGAAATTAAAAAATATTCCGTCAATGAAAATCTATTTTTTTGTGTATACGTGGACACTGTTTTTTCCTTTTTTGTGCAAAACTATGATGAAATTTGAGGGTAAAAAATGTTTTGGAAATTTCTGATCGATCATATATAAATCTTTATATTAATAATTTACTGTAGAAAATAATAAAGTAAATAATAACAATCAAAAGTCAAACTAAAATCTATTTATTTTTAAATTATTATCACGAAATTCAAAGTAAGAATTAAAATAAAGAAACTGAAATATAATTTTATTTTATTAACACTGGAATCGTATGTAAAAAGTAGATGAAATAAGCGAACCAAATAAAATCTAAAGATATAATATAATAACTACCAAAATATGAAAATATAGAAGTTTTTTACGATTTCAAAACCATGGTGGTTGGTTTATTTTTACTTTAATTCTGTTTTTTTGTATTTATTAAACTCCACAATGTGGTTTGATTTGAAAAAATATTGGCTTGGTTCAATTGGTTTCTCATAGACTGCCCTTTTTTAAGGACAACGCAGTTCATTGCATTGATATAACATCCAGATTATATCGCTAATATTCTTTTAGACTGGTGGCGTACCACGCTGTTTAGTTAAAATTTTCCAAAACCAATTTTTAAATTTTCCAGGACTTGTGTAAGACAATAAAAATATTTGGCAGTAGTATTTCTTAGCGAAAACAGTCAAATATTTGTCAAAATTGCATACAGTTTCATACCAGCTAAACTTTATATATTCATGCTTAGATTCATTAGCTAATCGAATACTCAACTTTGTATGCCTGGAGTAAGTTAAATCAGATACTTCTTATGCTCAAGTAACTGAAGTAATGAAATGCGTCAATATTATTTTAAAAAAAGAAATCCTAGAGATGGGTCGTTCAGGAGTGAACTGTTCCAAAAGAACACTTCATTGAAGTGAGTGAGTGAAGTACCTCACTCCTTTTGGTGAACTGCAGTTCCATTGGACACGTGACAAAAAACTTGACCGACCTTTTTCTTTTCATCATCTTTTAGATGTACTGACGAAACGAAGGAACGATGGAACGAAGAGTTCCGGAACTACTTCACTGAACTCCACTGACCTTTTTTCTTTTTTTTTTGGTTGTCATCTTCTAGATTTACTGCCGAAAAGAAGGAATGATGGAACGAAGAGTTCCGGACCTACTTCACTAAACTCTACTGACCTTTTTTCTTTGGTCCTCATCTTCTAAATCTACTAACGAAACGAAGGAACGATGGAACGAAAAGTTCCGGAACAACTTCACTGAACTCGTTCCTTAAAGTGAGTGACTCGGAGTGAAGTACTTCAATGAAAGGAACTTCTTTGCCCATATCTAAGAAATTCCACTCGAAATTTAATGCTCCTGTGTTGTAGAGAGCGGTATTGTTGAAAACATGTCCTTTTCGTTATTTTTGTCAGTATTTTTGATGAATTAGTGAAAGGAACGATTACTTTACCTAAAAGTACACAGTAAAAAAAATCCATTGAATTTTACATCTTTTGGATGATTTCAAGTAAATTTACATTGGGATGTAATAGTCAATTTGAATGTAATTTTCAATTTTCGGTCACTAAATTTCAATTTGCAATCAGTATATTTCAACTTCGAAAACATCAAATTCAATGGATGTTCTCTTGAATTTACACTCTAAAAAAAAGTGTATAGATTAAGATACACATATTTCTACTTCTAATATTATTTCTTACTTACTTACTTACTTAGGAATCGAACCCGCGATCAATTTTGGTTTTGCGCCACCGGAGGCATTTCATTTTCATTTCAGTAGAAAACAAAATCGAACGAAGCGTCCAAATTCGTTATTTCATATATTACAAGTTTTTCGTCGTAAAATTCAAATAGATAAGTAGAATTACACGAAAAAGAACCTAATTTTCAATTCATATATAAGTATAACTATATTTTACACGAAATGTTGTGTAATTTTTCATGTAAATTGTACGATTCAGTTGAAAAGTGCATGAATATTTTACTAATGCCAGTAATTTCGTGTAAAAGTGATTGAAATGTGTACTTTTACTTGAAAAAATTAAATATACTGCGAATTTCAAGTAAAAATTGGATTGAAAATTCAATTTTTTAAAACATTGTAGGGAATATTTTGCCATCACAATTAATTGGCTCATGTCACAATCGATAATCACCATATATCAAAATATGGTAGAACGCTAGTGCATAAGTTACAGCCATACGTGAACCTAAACGTAATCCACAGATTATGGTATTAATTTCTAAATCGCAATATTTTCATGACTTATGACTTTATTGTAGTCGACGTGTGTCATACACACTTGTTATTGACTCAAGATTATACTCAAATATATATATATATTTTTTTTTCATAAATTTTAAGTACACCCCACTGTAATTTTTAGGCAATGATGAATTTTTCTTTCGGATTAAACCCTCGAGTAATGCAATTAATAATCACTTAACCATCTGGTCTTACTCCGGACACAATTCATATCGACTTATTCTTAAATAATAAACAAAAATCGCAATTTGATTAGTTCCTTCACAAAATCTTATTTAAACCTATTCCGATTCGAGTTCAAGACAAAAGATTTAAATTTGATCATTTCATGGCTTTAGATTTGCTACAGAATGCAACGTTCATAATTCCGTCAAGAGTACTTTTGTCTGACATTCGAAACGAAATTTCAAGACAAGTACTTCCACCTTTTTTTTTAAAAAAAAGAAATAAGAAAAAAAACATTGTTTCTTATAATTCCATAACGATTGAAATTCTAAGGTATGTAAACGAACAATAGGCAGTAACAAATTAAGAGCGTAAACACTTGTACAAGTGCTTGACTTTATCCATTCATATTTAACACCTTACATAGAGTTGATGGTGTGTATAGAGCGTTAAGTTTCGAACACTAATTTCTTATGTTTAATTTGATTTTTTTTCTATTTTTTTTTACAGGGTTTGCCATTACACGTTCAAATTGACACCTTCGAAGATCCCCGTGATACCCAGGTCTACCATCGAGGCTACTGTCAAATAAAAGTCTTTTGCGACAAAGTAAGTACCTATACAACAGATCAAAATTATTTCGATGGAAAAAGAAACATGCCATTACTGCACACTCACCATATTTGGTAAACACCTGTATTTAAGTGGGCGTCAATCAATGGCAATCGATTTTTATTTTTCATCAATATATATGAGCTAGTGTCAATTCTATGTTTATTTATCTCGCACGTTCCCCATAGGTATAAATATTAAGAAATAAGTTTTGTTATCTTTGATTTTGAATTTCGTAACATGCTAAACTAATTTCCTGTATGTTTTTGACCATGGGCATAAATTGATCAGTGCGTAGGTTTTCATCAATTCAATTCTTAATATTATTTCGCTAACCTACTCAACGATAAGTGGCCGGAAAATAACAAAAAGGATCAATTGTTGGAAACTGAAAAAAGTCGAACGGAGAAACTCCGCTTTTATAATAAATTGGCAATTTCGTTTGCATTAAAACAAATATTTTTTGCGATCACTTTCTAATTAAGTCACTTGATCGTGTAAACCTCAACAAGGCCTTGACTACGCGGATGAAACCTTCGCAAAGTACCAATATGCAATTTTTTTTTTTTAAAGGTTTTACATTACTTTCTCGAAATATTTTATACATTATACACTCGAGAAAAGGTTATCGTAAAAGCAATATATGGACTGAGCAATAAGAATGGTCAGCTTGAGGAAACAACAACACCAAAAAAAAAAAAAAAATTTCGAAGTCGAAAATTGCGATCACTTTACATAAGATCAATGATTTCGTGCATACATGCGATCGGTACCTTATAGTGGAACAGTTTGGACCTTTACCTTTACCATTTATCTTCACCGTATTCTTGAGGTGCATCCAGAGTCCACTTAGTGCGATCTCAGAATGACCGAAATATACAGATAGGTGCAAAACAACAAAAGCCCAGATTGTGTATATATTTTCGATATCAATTTCATGTATGCATATGTAGTTTTTCGGACGCGGCTTGAACCGATCTTGTCACCTTGGCCAATGAGTGATGTTATCGAATTTTGGTTATTCTGTAGCGTTAAAATTAAAACGCGTGTGTACGTTTCACTCGAAAGATTTATGCTAAATACTGAATGATTCATAGCATATCAGACTATGACTATATTTTCAGTGGGTAGTTACACGGAGCTCAAGTAATGTTGAATATTTTGTTTAGGACCATTGATCTTGTTTCCTATTCCCAAGTTAAATTTGCACTGTTACTCTTTCATTAGTGGCAACTGGCAAGGTTGATTGGAATCTAGTCAATTTGAACACGATAGGTGTACCCTATACTTCGGCCTTGGTAGTTTAGTAGCTTGCAGACGCAATCTGGAGGCTGTGGGTTCAAAATCCCACCCAAGCTATGGGATTTAACATCCGTAGACTTGGAATTGAGACGGTATGTCGGTAGGATCACGCACAAATACTGAATTTACCTATGAAATTTTGAAAGGTATTTTACTTGAATACTTGAAAGAAGGCACTGTATTAGGGGTCTCGATAGTCGTAACTAGCTCGCTAATCTATCAACAAATGCCTTTTTCTACTTCATTTATAAGTCAAAACCAAAGTCGCACCTGATCCTTCACGATGGTTTTCTACTAATTTTCTACCCAGAACACTGTCAAATTTTCCGGAAATGGGTTCCTGGTTTTTGTGAACGGTTGCCTTGGAGTGGTAATTTCGACTTAAAAAAGTTAAAATAATCGAAGATTGGTTTGGTGATCGGGAAACAGTGGTCCAAGTCCACCTGCGTCGAATCAGGAACTGAAAACTAAACTGATGCGACGTTTTTGCTGGCTTCCGGCCATTTGAAGTACGCTATTCACATTTTACACCCTAAATCCCTAGGGTATCAGTCCTACTTTTCCGGTTGAAAAATTGAGATGAAATCCCAGAGAAAGTTTTACTCCTCAACTCAACTGGTCCTGTTGTTGAGCGCCACTCAACCTAAGACACGCTATTCTCTTCATGTGTTACGTATGGCTCCAAGAGAGAGGAATGAGGAGGGAAATAGTCTCAACTAACAAGATCTTAATATTGGCTGACTTCACCATTTTGAATTTTAATTAATAAACATACAAAATTTCAAAGACGTAGCTTAAACCCTTCTGAAGTTATCGGCTAATATTCTTAAACACGTGTTTTAAGGACATTTTGTATGGCAGCTACCCGAAGGAGTAATAGGATTTCGCTGACTAGTAAAGTCGAACTTTCTTTTCACTCAAAACCAATTTGTACAAAATTCCGAATTCGTAGCTAAAAGATTACTTGAGTTATAGTGAGTTTCGTAAATTAAGTGAATACATTTTGACAGGATATTTGTATGGCAGCTACACGAAGGACTAACAGGATTTTCTTCATAATCATATATTTAACTCCAACTATTGAAAAAATAATGCATACAAAATTTCAATGTCGTAGCTTAAACCCTTCTGAAGTTATCGACCAATATTCTTGAACACGTGTTTTAAGGACATTTTGTATGGCAGCTACCCGAAGGAGTAGGACGATTTTGCCCGTTAACGAACTTAGCCTTACAAATTCAAACAAACATCCAGATTCAAAATTTCATGATCCCAGGTGAAGGCGTTCTTGAGTTATCGTGCTAACGGACAGACGGACGGACGGACGGACGTCAGGCGGATTTGAGGTTTTTGGCCACAAATAAACAAAAAATAATATATAACTTTTTTTCGTCCGAGACTTGGTTCTATGCGTTATAAACTTTTGGGCTTGATTAAACTTATAATACTCTATATGATTTCATCTAGAGTATAAAAAAAAGACAAATTTTGAGCAAAACAAATTAATTTGCTTTTTTTGTTACTGCCGTCCAAACGCCATGGATCTTATTTCAATTTTATTCATAATTATCTTTTTTTAATAAATTATGTCTATGTGTCTGTTCTGTTGCGTGGAGTATTTGTTTCTATTTCACGGTCCATTTGTTAATTCAATTTATTCATTTCTTTCTCATTTTTATTCATTATCAATTATTCGATTCATTTTTGCTTCTTTAAATTTCTTTCCTCATAAACTTTTTTTCTTCAGTTATTTATTTTTGTTGTTGCTATCTTGATCTTCTCATAAACTTAAACCGCACTTGGGAATAGAATCTTCTTTTAATTGTTCATAAGACGACCGCATCGATTAAAATCATTGTAACAGGTTTCTTGGCATGGAATTTGCCGCATATTGTCTCTTGAAATGGTTCGGAACTCAAATATAGTAAGTTTTCGTTTTTCTTTTTCGCACCCGACTTTCTTTTCTTTCTGCATGCAAGAAGAGTCGAGAGACTTCCACACTGTTCTGGTGTATGTCGATGGAGGAATAACCGATAAGGGCAAAAGTGGTTCTTATCGAACACTATCGAACGTTGCCGAAGATTTAGCCACGCCTTTCTTTATCTTCATTATGTATTGCAACGTAGCCAATCAGAGGTTGCCCCGCTCTATGTCAAGGGAGTTTGCTATTTTCCTCATGAGTAACTGATCGAGTTGCGCGGTACATTCATACTGATACTGAGCTAAAATCCCATGGATTCGGTCAAAATCACGAAACAAATCATTTTCATTTTTGTCCTGTCGTCATCTCTTTCGCTTGTATTTTCTGACACTTAAAATGTCAAAGGCTCCAAAGTTTCCCGACTTACCCCGTCTAGCATCTAGACTTTAATTCCTAACTAGAATTCAAATGTTTGTCATAGAAACTGAAAATCTCAGTAACGCTCTTATGACACAGGCTATTTTTGGTGCTGAAAAGTGGCTAGAAAATACGAATGAAGAGAGATAGATAGTTTAACATACTAATGCTGTTATGACACTAGCTATTTTTGCGACTTTAAAGCGGCTAGAAATTCCAAAAGGAGAGGGATAGAGATTTTAACATACAATTTAGACATTGGTGTGAGAGAGACAGTCCGAACAGCAAAACTACTGTCAAAAAACAATCCATAACTGTCAAAAAAAATTCACTTCATAACGCATTCGAGCAGTGTTTCACAACATTCTAGCAGTTAATCCAAGAAAATCCACTGACGGCTATATTTTCCAGCCGCTACAGACTTGTTTTTACAGTTCGTTGTGTATAAATTATGGAAAGTGTCATGTTATGTTATGAAATGCACCAAAATCAGTATTTTTCATTATAAATCAGTTGTTAATTTCGTCTACTAGATGCCGGTAGCATCGGCAAGGGTATTTTTTATCGGTAATCTCTTTCACTCAATATTGTTCGCCTTGTCGCGCGATTGACTTTTATTGCACTTGAGAACTAGCCAGTGTCATAACAGCATAAGAGATAGTCCGAACAGCTAAAATCTGCCAAACTGTCAGTTAAAAATCGGCAACATAGCGCATTCTGCAGTGTTTCGCAACATTCTAGCAGAGCAGTCTCATTCTGTTATGACAGCTGAAAAAAGTGCAGGAAAATCGCTTCGTGCATTTTATTCATTTTGAAAACCGTTGAGCTTTCCGTTATCATCGATGCGACCTGTACAATCGCACTCATAAGATTTTGGGGCGGCGATGGCGCGACAACAAACTTTCGGGATTTTTTTAAGGGTCTTCGACGTTTTTATTTAAGCCGAAGGTCCCAGTCACTAGCGCTTTTAATAATTTTTGTATATTGTATAATTATTTTTAAAAATAAAAAAAAATAAAAACACTGCTTATTTTTCATAAGTTTTTTTTTTAAATTTAAGACAAACTTTAAGCAGAAGTTGTCTGCCACACAAAAAAAATTCGTTTGATTGTCATAGTCCTGCTTGTCGATTTTCAATAGAGATAAATTTGTTTAGTATACAGGTTGCCCTAAAGCGCATGTATGATCTGACAATATATTAAAGAAAATCCCAAGGAATTGTTACCTTTAAAGAGATTTAAACAAAAATCCCATCACGTGATAAAGATTACAATTTTTTTGACGTTATTCATATGAGGCCCTTGAGTCGGGACACACACTATACGAACTACTGGAATAGTACAGCGACATATGACTTTGTTTATGGATCGTTTAATCAGTATAACTACCACCCAACCCCATCTAGCAAAGTAATGATACTCGACAAAAATGAAAAATTCGAACTATAAGAAATGTATGTTCCTTGGCTATGAAGGGCCCTCTCAGCTTGGGCGCTACAAGATCAAAGAGCAAACGTGAATCGAAGCAGTTACATTTGGTTCAGGTGCATCTCATATGGTCCGCACTATTCAACGCACACAAACAATTTCATTGACATTCAATGAAATTTATTCGAAACTTTAATGCATCCCACAGTGACCTCTATCTATCTTAGTACCCTCGGTACATTGTTCTACAGTAATATTCGATATTATAAGTGTGCTTAGTGCAGTTAACATTCAAGACTCCATTGAGTCTCTTCGGATTCTTCGTGGTTTCTTGACTTTTATTGCTGATAACGCAACATAGCGTACGTATAGTCGAAGCCAGTTTATGTTTCATGCTGTTGCTATTTTAGCATTGGTTTTTTTTTGTTCATATCCGAAACGTATGGCAAAAACAGGTGGAAGGGATATTCTCTCCATAGGCTTGTATAAACGAAGAACAAGAATATTCGTAACATGTTCATATTCCGCCATATTACATACTTATGCCATACCATCATCCACATCATCCACGATCCGTCCAACTATCAAATTGGATACATAAATTTATGTACAATCAAGAGAAAATTATGTTCTGGCCAACGCTTCCGAAACGATATAAATAACTATAATAAAGATAGATTTTAAAATAAATTTTATTTTATTCAGAATGTATGAGTATCTCGGACTCGATAAAAGGCACATCAGCCATTCTTCGATACGAAAGTGGGCCTTCCTCCACTCTTATGATATAATTTAAGTGCTTAGCCTATAGATAGTTTACCATAGATACTAAGCCGAGGATTAAAAAAGAACGTGGTCGTCGTCGTCGTCGTCCACATCTCATCTCCATCATTGTGTATCTGCATACATTTTATTAAAAAAAAATAGAAAAATTATTTCCTAGATGCGATCTTGCATGCAATCAAAACTTTAGCTCGAAGGGATCCTCGAGTACAGAAGATAGTGCGCGGCGCAAAGGAAGTTCTCTGTCTTGGACGTTGTTATTTTCTTCTTTTCCGAACTAACATTAGATATAACATGCTGTCTGGTTTGTCGAAGAACATCAATAAACAAAATTGACATGTTTTATCTTTTAATGTACCGGATAAAATTTTTAATGATTATCTAACACGTGATGAATGGATCTCAGTACAAGATGTAGGTATGCCCCGATATATCGTGGTGAAAATCTCAAGAAAAGGATGGATAATTTTCGAGACGAACTATACTTATGGTGTAATGGTTGTTTTATCTTATATCATGCAGATTATATGTAATTGTTAACCTTCGAGATGATCGTTATTCTATCTAATTTAACTTCCGTTTACATGTTCTATGGACATACCAAAGTTTGCTGCGTAAACTGGAGCCAAGGCTGGTTTCTAAATGATAATCTACGTGAAGACGAAATTATTAATTTTCTTCGTCTTTTAATACAGTAATACCTATAATAAAATTGTTATCTTTAACATCAAAGAATCTTAAGACAATGGTAGAGCCCATAATTGGGTGCCAAAAATAACCAATGGAATGGAACATAATTGAGATGGCTACACTGCAAAAAAACTGTTGTTAATATTAATAAATGCATTTCATTAAACGAAATTCTTCGGATTAATGAAAAAATCGTTGTAACAATGAAGAAAATCATCAAATATTTTTCATGATATATAAACCGTACGTTAATACTATGAATCTCATTTCATTAAAAATATTTTGATCAATTTGTATTTATGGAAAGAGTACTTATACTCTCAAAAATCAATACCTAGGAATTTTGATGCATGCCTTCATCATATTGATTAAAAAGTTCTTATAGACAAGACATTTTCGCTTCGAACTCGTAAAATATATTGATTATGTTCATAGTAATAATGAACGCATTTATTATATTGAAGAAAACGATCATCGCACAACTCAAGGTTACGGCTGCTAATAACAGAAAATGCTAATTGTAAAAAAAAATTCAGGGATGAGGGTGTAGAGGGTGAAGGTGTGGGAGGGTGAAAAGTAAAAAGTTCCAATGTTTATATCTCGAGAACCTATAATGATATAAAGCTTAAACTTAGTATTTAGATAGAGCTATAGTAGTAGCATGTTGGAAAAATATAATTTTTTATAGGTACGGGGGTGGGGGTGTTTTTCCTAACTATAGAACGGCTTATGCTAGAAAGTTGAAATTTGGTACGTAAATGCAAATCAACTAGAAAAGTAATTCTGATTAAAAAAAAAAATTCAAATATTTATTGGCGTTCGGAAGTGGAGCAAAAACAATGATACGTTAAAATGGAGTGCATGTATTTTCACGTTTTTCGTCGTTTCTATTAGGTCTTTCCAAATATTGAATTATTGTACGGGTTCTTCATAAAAATACCTAGAAAGTGTTTTCAGAATTTTTTGAAATTCGACCTCCAAAGTGGTGTAAAGGTGATGTATACATTTTCACGAATTCAGCCGTATTCCTCAGGTCTGAATAGATATCAAATAACTTTTCAATTCCACGGGTTTATTTCATAATCACCTAAAACTTGTTTTCGAGTTTTTTCCTTTTTCAACACTTAAGAGTGTAAAAACGTGTTGAACACTTTTTCACGAATTCCGTCATATCTCTTAGGAGTGATAAAACATCGTATTGGTTGGCTTTCTTTATATATATCTAAAAACTCATTTCAGGATTTTCGAATATTCAACCCCAAAGTGGGTGCAAGGGGGTTGAATATGGTTTCAGAAATTCTTACATATTTCTTAGTTCTAATAAGATATCGAATTCATTTTTACTTCCTAAGGCTTCCTACATAATCGTCAAAAAGTTGATTTCAGGATGTTTGTTATTGAACTCCAATAAGACGTAAGGCTTTCGACATATTTCTCAGGATTGATGAGATATTAGATTGGTTTGCACTTCGACAGACTTTTTATACAATCGCCTACAAACGCATTTCCGATTTTATGTAATGGCCCAAAACCAAATCACGAAAAACCTTCTAATGGCGTAACAACTGATATTATATATACTAGGACTAGATCTCGTCCCGGAGTATGACCCAATTATGTAATTCATATGTTATAAGTGGCAGCGGCATAAGTATTCTATCGCAATGGGGTCGCTTCCCGAACTTTTTTTTACGTTTTCAGTCACACTGTAACCTACACCGCGTCTCAGAATTAAACGCATTCCGAACTTCTACCCAAAAAAGAATAATGTTGCGCCCAGACTGTTGGCAGATTTTTTCATTATGATGATGTACATTTTAATTGATTGGAGGTACCTTTTTGGTTCAGTGTAAAATATTCAACTTGTTGACCATTTCTTGAACGTATCTTAACAAGGAAAAAACTTGAAATTCTTCACAATTTGCTTTAAAAAAATTCACTTATAACTTAGCAATAGTAAACGCTAAGAAGTACTTAGGCAAAAGCCATGATTCTAGGTGCACCTACTGTTTCACATGAATCAATCAATAATCAAAAAAAGCATTGGTCTTCGTTTTGCTTCCAAGATTTACTCTACGAATTCATTTTCCAAATCTCATAGTTTAGTACTCTCAAAAATCAAAGGGTGTGCTGTAGCTAGTTAATCGTAATTAATTAAATCGCGTGTCCATCTCAATGATTGTGTATCATCAAAATTAAATGCTCTCTCTGGTGTTCCTCAAGGCTCAATCGTAGGTCCTCTTCTGTTCACCACTTTCATTAATGACCTACTTCTAATCAGGGCCGTATTTACCTGTAGACAGACTACCTACGGCGCAAATTATTTTTTAAGTATGATATGGTATGGTATGTAGGGTGGTGATGATGTCATCCTCCTTAACATAGACCTAAGTACGTTAGTGTTCGTCCGTTGTGATCCCCTATTTTTTAAGTAAATATAATAAGAAATTCAGTGTAGAAACATTTAACTGACATCTTGTAATTTTAAAACGCTTGAAATGGGCATTTACGAGTACATATGTATAAATTCTGGGAAAATGCGTCGAAAAGACTAAATGATTTCTGTAAAAAATTGCATGATTTCAGCACAGATCTTAATATTTTGACTGAAGTAGTTGATTCGCTGACTTTTACAGTGATCTCTGAAATAAATTCAATGTATTGTTGCAAGGAATATGATCTGGATAATAATGATGATGAAACAATCAGCAAACCGGAGGCTCAAGTTAATACCTATTTTGATATCATTGACAATTTTTTGAAGAAATCTCGTTCAAGAAAAAGTGCCTTTTTCGATTTTCAAAAACAGTTTTCTTTTCTTACTTATATATGGCGAGAAGATAGAAATATAGTGGAAATTCATAGAAAAAATACTACTGAAAATTTACAAGGATGGTCTTGAAGACTTATTTTTGAGCGAAATCCAAAAGTTTCGAACTGCGTGCAGCTGGAAGGCAACATACAACAGGAAACTTTATTTATAAAGTTACATAAATCAATAGATGAAAAGCAGCTCATCAACATAGAAGTTCCATTAGAAATTGAAGTTACTGCGTCAATCCATTATTGCTTATTGCAATTAATGTTGAAGAGATAGATAACACTATGAAATTAGATCGTTTTAATTGTTTAGCAAATTTTGCTATTTAGGTAGATCTATTACAACACATCGATTATAGTCTCATGTAGAAATGCAGATGTAAAAAGGACAATCGAATACCAATTTTGTTTTGAGGTTTTCAAGTGAAAACACAATTCAATTAAATTAATAAAATAAAATCAAGTGGGTTTTTTACTGTCGCCTTCAATTACCGTTACACTTGGCAATGCCTAGAAGTAACTACACATTCGCTGTTTACTCGCGATCCGAGCTTTACACTTATATCAATGGAAATCACTACTTCGCTTTAAAGTAAAACTGACAGTCGTCGTGCTTTCCAAAATCCAAAGTCCAAAATTTATCCTGTGTAGAAGCTCTGCTGTTCTTAACTACATCATGTGTTGACTCGAGCGATTTCCAGTGTATTCGGTGGAGTGTGTAGCATATGCGGGAAGTTGGTAGAGCTTTTTACGCTATTCTAATCGGAGGAAAAAAAATTGAGCTTTCTCTGCAAACTTGGATATCATTGATGAGTGATTCAAATTGCTAGCGTATACATGTAAAAATTTGAATGGCCTAAAATTTGTTCCTTACATTTGTTTTTAAATTCTGAACGTTGTTTGGGTTGTTTCATTGTTTCTGCTCCCTTACATTTAATAAAAAAAACAGATACAAATTACACAAAATTTACTGGTTTTTAATTTGAACAAATTATGCGGCTTAAATATATATATATGATGTACCGTCAATCTCAAATTCATCAACTCCCTTTTATTAACTTGATAAAACTGCTTCCGTGACGATTTTTCTTTTTAAAAATCACAGCAAAGTGTTCAAAGGGGGCAAAATTTACTCCTTTTTCATGAGACATGCATTGACCGCTTCCTATAAGTAGTGGGGGTTTGTATTAATGCGTATACAGTTTTTCTATGTTGGACTAGGTCCGAAGTAGATGTTTCATCATCGGGTTACTTACTTACTTACTTACGATGGCGCTACAGTCCAAATCAGACCTTGGCCTCCTGTATGTGCCGCCTCCAGCCTTCTTGGCTCATTGACCGCGTCCTCCAGTTGAGAATCTTAGCAGTGATTTGCTGTCTGCATTAATAGAATCCTCCTTCATCATCGGGTTGCAATTTTTTTATTTAGCTTCTACTACTCTGTTCTATGCATAGGTACAGAATATTTCAAAAGATAGTTAACTTAATGGAATTTTTTCATGGTAAACTACCATGGAAGCAAATTTGAAGACATTTTTTGGTGTTTTCCGGCGTCAGTGGAGTGAAACACGAAATCCCCGACTGTTAATTAATCGCTGTCCTTGAGGACATGACAGTTGGAAACCCTTCACTGGATAGGCCAGTTTTTATAAGATTGTGTTGGACTACGTCCGAAGGAGCTGTTTCGTCATCGGATGGCATAGACTCGTCAGAGGGTGCATCATACCTACTATCCGAAACACCCTTACAGCTGGTGGTATTACTGAGGATTGTTCTATATAGGTGATCTTGAAACCAATTTTTATTATCACGAATTATATACTAAGTAACCTTCTTGCCTTCGCATCCTAATACTTCTGGTAGGTGGCACTGAAGATCACCTAATATTTGTACTTGTTGTACAAGGCATCTACACCAGTTTGATCTCAACGAATTTTACTTGGCTAAACATGGTTCAAGTCATAGGAATTTACATTAAATTTATCCATATTTAAAAATTAATATCTTTTGATAAAAACCAATAAATATAAATATCAAAGAAAGCCGCCGATAAAATTAAACACATTATTAAATTTATGAAGCTGTTGATTAAAATAAGATGGGTAAATGCCAACAGTTGATTCAAACGACTACTGTTTCCGTATTAGTAATGCTAACTGCATGTCTTATTCACTTCTTATAACAAATTAAATCTTTGCTCCATGTCCCTGTGGTATGGTAATAAAATAAGTACATCGGTGTCCAAGGTTCGATGTCCAACCGAGAGTAACTTCATAAATAGGGTATTAAAAGAAGGGAAAAAATTGTCAGTGTTTGAAAAATGCAATCATTAAATTGTCTTGCAACGCGTGACTTAAGCCTTGTTTTCTCGGTGATAGTTTTCGCGATAGTTGATAGATACTGTCTCATCGTATAAACTGTATGATAGTCACTTTTGCACTATCGTACTATCACGTTTGATGACAGAGTTGATAGCACTACAGCGAAATTTATAAAACTATCGCGCCAACTATCGCCGTGTAAACCGAACTGTCGCGACTTTCTACCTATCGCGATACTATTTTGCTGACGTCGACTTGTCAAATGAATATCGACTTGACGTTAGATAGCCTACTACCGCACTGCTGAACTACCACTCCGTGTGTAGAACAGACTATCGCAGTGTCTAACGCTCGCACTATCGCTTTCACGTTTGCGATAGTTGATGTCATGATGGATGCAGTGATGATAACTCTAATTGTGAAACTGCAAGATAGTTAGTTGCTTTCGCACTAACATGATAGGACTATCACACTATCACGTTTGACGAAAGTATTGTTAGTACTCTCGCGAAATTTTCGAAACTATCGCTCCACTATTGTCGTGAATGCCAAATTATCGCTATTTTTAAACAGCCCACTATCGCATCGCCATACTATCACCCTAAGTATACCATACAACCGACTATCGCACTCACGCTATCATATAACGACAGTGCGAGCGTGCGATAGTATGTTGTATTCAAAACGTGATAGTACAGCGATGCGATAGTAGGCTGTCCCATGTCAACTGCAATAGTTTTGTAAGCTTTGCGATAGTGCTATTAACTATCTTGTCAAACGTAGTGCTTACATGACAGTGCGAAAACAGATATCATGCAATTTACACGATGAGCGTTACCATGAATGAATTATGAATCCAACTCTTGCCGAAGCTATCACCGCGTCAAAGAGGGCTTTAGAACGCGAAAAGAAATCAAATTTGAGAAAAGGTAGTTTTTAGGGCCCTTTGTATTTTAACCCAACAGGCTTACCGCTATTAAAAAAAAACTTTAATTAATTAGACTGATAATCAAATGTGCTAAAGTTGATAAGCTATTTTATTGCTCCCATTAAAAACAAGCAGTCTTTTTGCTCAAAATTCCACAAAACTTCATGCTCAATTTCGAATTAGACTTAGAGCTCTACATACGAGTATTTTAATAATTTCGATAAGCTGGCATGGAAAATACACGTATTATTGCCAATAAGGACTGGCTCCGATTCGCCTACATTTCATCGCAATGACTTACTTTACCTATCACGTGCTATCCAAATCGTATGTAAAACAGATTAGCTGACGTGCTAAGATGCGTTTCACATACGTGCGAAATATCTGCATCTGCAACATCCTAGACGATGTACACGTTGTCTCAATCTTGCAGTCTTCTTAAGCCACTTATCATGCGATTGCAATATTGCGTGGGCCCCATTAACATTACATTTTCAACATGTATGATCGGAGTTCATCTCAGCATAGGCCTCCTTTCTCTTTGATTTTCACTTTAAGCCGTTTTCGACTAATACTTATCGTACACACATGCCGCCATCTATATATATGCAAAAACATACTCAAATTACTAATCTTGACGACGACACATTGCCTTGCGATATCAATTTCCTCTCACCGTACCAACGGATTGTTGCAAATGATTTTACCCAAGCCATGTACCAAATGGATATGACCAGGTGATTGTCTCTGCCAACTGCCATATGTAGGCATATAGTATAAAATATATGAAAATAAACCATTTGTATTAAAATAGAAATAAAAGACGTTGAATAGTGATAAAATTTATTGCGCTTAGTACACGTGTGCAAAATATCAAATAATTAAAACGAAAGTTTTTTGCGAAAAAAAAGGTTTGTTAAAAGCAATTTCATGTTTTGCTCGAAAGTGACAAAGCCAACGGAAAAGGGACATTATTTTTTTTCCATATATAGTTGTACTTAGAGTTTTAAGAGAATTTTGTTCCAGAAATTCTAACGAACAATCCCACGGTATTTTATTTATTTTGAAGGGAGCGGAAAGGAAAACGCGAGATGAGGAACGACGCGCAGCCAAACGGAAAATGACCGCCACTGGTCGAAAAAAGCTGGACGAATTGTATCATCCTGTTGCCGATCGATCAGAATTTTACACGATGCAAGATCTTACCAAACCACCGGTACTTTTTTCACCTGCCGAAGATATCGACAAAGTGAGTATTTTTGCTCTTTTTTTTCGGGTTACATTGGGTTAAATTCAATTCTTTTCAGCTTTCCGGAATGGAACTGCAGAATTTTTATGGTCATGAGACTGATTCGTTATCGGGAACGCCCGATGGCCTTAAAGGTACATCACCATTTCTCCTGCATGGAACACAGAAACCAACAACGCCGACACTCAAATTCCACAATCATTTTCCGCCCGACGTGCAGACGTGAGTAAAAATCGATATCCAAAAAAAAAATTAATCAAAATTTAATTTTTAAAATAAAAAAAATCAATTAATTATTTTTTTATTTTTAATATTTAACAGTGATAAAAAAGATCATATCCTCGATCAGGCTCTTGTACCCGGTTCTATGGCCGAATTCGGACCCCCAATTAAACGATCGCGAATGACGCCGCCACTGAACGAACGCGTAATGTTATACGTGCGGCAAGAAAGCGACGATGTTTACACGCCACTGCATGTTGTCCCCCCAACTACAATTGGACTTTTAAATGCGGTAAGTTTTTTTTAAAAAACAAATTTAATTTCTTCTATATAATTTTATAATAATAAAAATTACGCTGTGGTATATCGAACAATCACATATTTATTTTTAAATAAAAGTAATAATTGCAATTATAAAGTGTTTTGCAATTATTATTTATTTTTAAATAAAAATAATAATTGCAATAATAAAATGTTTTGCTATTACGATACGTTCGATCATGCCATCAGCAATGCTTTTGAGAGTTGACTGTTCTTCGCGTAAATAAATATCATGAAATAAATCATTAGTTATTATTAAATCATAATTTTTATTTTTAATTGATCCATCAACAAGTAGATTTCACCGTTAAAAAGAAAACGTGCCGTAAATTTTAATTAGAAATTTCCATGATTTATTTAATTAGTGTTGAAATATCGTTGGCGCAGCAATACGCTGTAATAGGTTTGATTAACGCTCATATAATCATCGTCTTCGGCTATTGCTCAACAGAACTAAAATGTAAATCTAACAATATTAGTAATTATATCCATAAAATTTTAATATTAGTACATCCTCTTTCTGATTATTTGCAAATGGAAACTTAATTTTATTCGATTTTTCATCAATTTAGACTTTGAATGGAAAATATTTTGATGTGTTGTTTGATGAAGAAGCGCGAGATGAAGTTTCATATCATCATATGCAATTGATTTATGTGTATAAAAAAAAACAACTTGATTTTATCGATGCGTTATATAAACGCCGAGAAACAGTGTAGTTAAAATACTTATGTTGTACTGAATTAATTTATTTGAAAGGAATTATTTATGGAACTGCATTAAGTGATTATTCTTAACATAATATAATTCTTTTAAGACAGCAAAGGCCGAAGTTTAACTTAATAGTTTGTCGTTTTCTGTCTGTAGCTAGCTCATTATTATGTAAAATAGTTTTTAAAAATAAAATCGAGTCCTTCAAACAAAACTATCTCCATTTGTTAGTAACAATAATTAAAAATGCCAGACAGTTCAAAATTAGCATGCAACAAATGTCAGTTAATATTATTGCAGAAAAATGTTTAGTTTCTTTTTTGCAACACTTTACGATTTACTAGGAAGCCTCTTTCTTATTAAAGTGGAAACTATGCTAAGATAATCATTTCTAGCTTACTAAGTAAGCGACAAATTACCAAAATAATAATATTTTTATTTCTTAAAAGTGGCTTCAATCATGACACACTATCTTGAGAATGGGATCAGTTAGAAACCAAATTTTCATATAACTAAAATTTTCATTGGACTGTAAGCCACTTTGTCAAATCTTTGACTACTTTCTCTATTTTATTTGAAATCATTGTTCGATTAACTCTACGCAAAACATGTTTTTAAAAATTTGATTTACCTACTTTTTTGTTGAGCTTTTTTTGTCAAATTTTGTTGGTCAAATATTTGACAACATAAAAGCTTCAGACCGAAACAAAAATATCCTTAAAGTTTCGTGAAATATGTGTTAAAATTATATTAACCAATTTGCATTAATATAAGAACTCTTCCTACAGTCTGGGCACGACTTTATTACTTTTTGGGTAGAAGTACTGAACGCGTTTTCAGTCGAATAGTAACCTGCATTGCATCTCATCGTGTTTGAACTTCTAAACAAAAAAATAATTTAGTTGTGCCCAGATTATTGGCAGATTTTACTTTATTATTTTAATAATAAAGTATTTTATTTATTAATTGGGTTTGTATAAATCCCTTGGGGGTTGAATATCCAAAATTCCAGAAATCATTTTTTAGGCGAATATGTAAATAGCTCGAGGAACTAAAAACAAAATCGATATCCCATCGGACCAAAGAAATTTAAACGAAAACTTAGAAATATATCAAAATTTCGAAAACGATTCCTAAGTGTTGATATAAAGAACACGCACAAGTAAAAACTAAAAAGTATTTTATATCTCATGGGATCTAAGAGAAATTGAATAATTCACAAAAATGTATACATCCTCTTCACAACCCGAAAAGTCCTGAAAACAATTTCTTTGCGCTCATATAATGAGCATGCATAATTAATTAAAATTAATTCGATATCTCGACCTAAGAGAAATGGTTGTATTCGTGAACGTTTATACACCCCCTTTCCACAAACAGTTTTTCGCACCTCTGTATGGCAATGCAAACATTAAAATTGTGTTTTCTTAAATTACTTTCCTTGTAGGTACATATATATAATTTTACCAAGTTTCAACTTTCTAGCATTTGCCGTTTTAAAGATAGAAAAAACGAGCTTCAAATCTCCAAATCTAGCTACCGCCATCAAAAATTATACTAATAGAGTATGCCTCTACAGGGGCCAAGTTTTCTATCCTTAGCTATCTATCTAGCTTTCTACCCCTAGCTTTCAGATATACAATTCAGAGTTTTTTTGGTTCCCACTCTCACTCTTTACACCCCAAAACTATACCACACGGCTATTGGGTCTAACTCCTATTTAAATTCCAAGATCTTATCTGAAATGATTCGTAAGATATAAGACTAGATTTTCTTGACAAATTGTTATCCCTCACCTCCTTGCCCCACTGTCTCCTCAAGCATTTTACATTCAGCATACTCGCATTGTACACTATCACAAATGTTTTTAACAGGGCTAGATTCTAGAAGAACCAAGCTTCTTCTAGAACTTTAAACGTAGGGATTTTACTAACATAGTTGTTATTGTAATAGGCCACTGTACGCTGACTGAGTATCTATGTATCCCAAGTTCTCCCATATATTACCCATGCTGTAGGGAGGAGGAGTCCGCACAACATTTTTTGTGTCAATGCCCAGATTTTTGCTCAAAAATGACTGGTTACATTGGGTGCTAACTTCTTAAGAATCGAGGAGCTCACAGATCTTGAACTCCATAAAGAAGTCGAGCCAGCTTGGTGAATCTGAAATGCCTCCTTAAGTAAAGAACCAGCTTTGGAAAAAGGAAAGAGCCGCGTAGCAAATATGTTTGCCTACTAGGAAGACAGGAACCAAGAATCTGGTTGCAGCCAAGGTGAATTTTAAATGAAATCCAACCTGATGTATGCTTAATTCCAGAAGTCGAGACAGCTTGGTGAAACTGAAATGCCTCCTTAAGTAAAGAACCAGCTTTGGAAAGAGGAAAAAGCAGCGTAGCAAATATGTCGGAGCCATGGTGAATTTTAAATGAAATCCAACCTGATGTATGCTTAATTCTGATAAAGAAGAAGTTCACAATCAGGACCCTGTCAGAGTATGAATTTGTTACGTAATCAAACCAGCTAGACTTGTAGACTTGGGGAGTGTACATGAGCACCATTAAGTTTCTTAATGAAAAACAGGGTAATACAGTGGGCCTCTTTTTTGACCTAAGTATCGATACCCTTGCCATACTAGCGGCATCTTTCTTCATCACTCATTGTACACTTATAAAGAAAATTTCATATTTCTGTCGTAAATGGTTTGAAGATTTTTTAATACAATGTTTTTCGACCTCAACTCCTCTTCGTAAAATTGTACATATAGATATGGTTTTTAGAATGTCTTATTTTCAGCTTTCGAGTAATCCGAATGCATTGTTTTCCCTCCACTTCCTCCGAAGTCAGCCATTTCTGTAAATGGCCGTAATATCATAGCTTTATACGAATTCCAAGTTTCAACTTCCTAGCATAAGCAGTTACTGAGAAAAGAAAACTTAGTCTAAAGAGCCTCTCTACCTTTCCTTATATCGCCATTCAACCAGAAGTCACCACTTCAAGGGGTGTATCCAATCTACGCATTTTAAAAAATCTCGACGTGGAACGAACTTGTGAGCTTCGAGCCTTCAATCGCATTTGCGACTTTTTTGAGGTCTAGGTGGAAATAAAAAATGTTTAATTAAAAAATTTACTAAAAAAAATAATAAACTAAAACCGATTTTTATTTTTCGACCGATCGATTACATTCTTTAGCTAAGGTAGAACATATTAAAGTCAAAGTAGAATCTTTATATCAAAAATTTATCAATAAAATTGAATTTTCTGAAAACAATCTAATAAATGAATTAATTAATAATAATTAAAAATATTCAATATTATAAGTTTTACTTGTTAATAACGACTAGGTTAAGTTTTAGATATAAGAAAAAATTGTAATTCATAGAGGTTTTTTACGCCATTTTTCCTTTACCTAATTTTTCGAATTATTACTCAAGTTTTCTCGTACTGAAATTATTATCAAAAGCTGTATAGTCAATTAAAAAGACTGATCTCTTAAATATAATATATTAGCGTTAAGTCAAAAATTGAATCAAGGCAAATAAAGATAATAATAATAAAATAAAAACCGATTTAATTCAGCTATATGATGGATAAAAGTATAGCGAACAGCCCGCTTTAGGGGATTAAATTACCCATGATATTTCAAATCTATGGAGGTATGTCAAAATAAATAGCCCTGCAGTCTAGGTCCACCTTGCATATTTTTCGGGACAAAGTCTACGCTGCCCACCTGAATTTCCTGGAGACTATTTTGTGTGTTGATTCTAACAACTTACCTTTCCTCCCATTCTGTATGCCACTCCACATGCCTGTTAATTTTTTACAAATGGCTCTACTACTATCTCGCTATATATGTTTCGAGTTTCAACTTCCTAGCAGTAGCGGCTCGTGCCTTTCTTAGCAGGAGAGGCTGAATTGAAATATTAAAACGCGATTTTGTCGGACTAAGACTATATGAGTAAGGACGTTGGTTTACTGCGGAAAGTCATTAAGTAACAATTTCAAAACAAAAAATCACTAGTAACTTAATGACTTTTTCCTCTGTAAAATGGTGAGTCTCTGCCTCACTAGCCTCATGTGGCGAGCCACCACTGCTTCCTAGCATAAGTAGTTCTTGTTTTCATTGAAGACCCTCCCCTAGCTTCCACTCATATCACAGCACCAACTATGTCACCCCATTCACCGGGGGTTTACTAATTTACAAAGTGTGTATTGTGTGAAGATTTCATAACTATGCCTGCAAGGGTCTCCGAAATAAAGAGGAGCGAACACAAAAACGGCATATCCTCGGTCCTAAAATACTAACATGCAAAATTTTAAATTAAACTTTTTTTTCAATCGATAAAAACACATTAGTATTACAAAAATAATAAAGTAAAATCATTGAAAAAATTCTTTTCGATTGTCGAAAAAATTTTCAAGTAAAAATATAATACATAAATATTACAAGGAATTTTACAATATAATATTCATAAAAGAATAAATAGTTCTGAAAATTTATATGCAAAAAAACCCAATTATAAATTATAAATAAATAAGATTAATTGCATTATTATTTCATAAACTTTTTCTTAATATTACGCACATATTATTTTAAAGCTTCCAAGAACGAAACCGATTGATCAATTAACTCTCAAAAGCATTGAACTAACTAAAAAAAACAATATTTTTAACAATCAATTAATTTTACATCATGTAGATATAATATAAATATACGAAAAAAACTTCTGCGCCAATAACAAATAAAAAAAAAACTTACACCTCTTTTTATCTTACACCTATGGATCATATTGTCCAACAACAATAATTATATCTTTTTTATTATTAATAATACAAAGAATCCGATGCATCTTTTTTTTGTGTACTGGTAAGTACATAAAATCAAGCTCAATCAATTTAATCGACAATTATATTTATGAAATTTCATATATTTTCCATTTGCGGTTTTAGTGTTTTTATTGTACGATTTTTTCGGAAGTTTTCTATTAACCGAATTCGGTTTTTCATTCATGGGGAAAAAAGTGCACGTATACTGCACTAGAAAAATTGTGATAATTAATCATTTTTGCTCGCCAAATTAACACAATACCTCCCATCCTTTTTTTTTCCACGCCCGATGTTTTTAGTTGCTGAAGATATTTTTAAATAGTTAATAATATTATTGAATGTTGTTGTTTTTTCTTTTTATTTCACGTCATATTTTTGCACGTTTATGTGATTTATTTATGGTATCTGTCGTTTTTTTAATGGATATATTTTACACGATTTCTAGGAATCAGTAAGGATAAAAAAAAAAGAAATAATATTAACTGTTTGAAGGTCAATTTGTTTACTATGATAATATTTATGTGAATTTTTAATTATATTCAGTAGCCTGACAGTTTTCTATTTCTGAGGTAAGTTTTCGGTTTTATGAACATGGAGAAATATTTTAAGCCCACGCATTTTATAGTAATTACCACAACGTTTTATTGGTTACTAAACGACCAGACTTGGAAGCACTAACTAACAACTTAACTATTTTATCTTAATTAAACCGAAACATTTATATATTTGCATATCCATGGTCTGCACCGTTACAGATACGTATCTAACTCTTTATTTTTTATGTCTGGACAAAATTTTATTGGCATTTAGATAAGTTAACTGATTACCTCAGAAAATATTATAAATGTTATGGAAGAGAAATATTGTTTTTTTCTTAAGTATTTCGATATCTAATTCAAAATTAATCGATTTTCCAGCAAAGCTTCACATATTTCTAAATAATATTAAATTTCATAAAAGTTAACTAATTCATCTCAATGAAAACATATTTTTTTGTAATAAAATAATATACGCTTAATTATTGTATGTAATTAAAAAATAAAATAAACATGCTACGCTAACCATTAGACAGATACCATAAATAATTCATTCATTTCATTCATTTTTTTTTGTTTAATAATTATATTATTGTGTTATGGTTGGACTAATATAACAACATAATGTTTAAAAATAACACATACAAAATAAAGTACAGCTTGACACCATAATATACCTAAAAAAAGTACCAAAACGCGTAATAAAAAACAAAATATTCAGCAATAAGAAAGACAGAATAATATTCAAAAAAATATTGAAGTAGCAACAAGCGAAGCAAAAATTCCTCTTTATTATTGGACTTTTTCCGTATTTTATTTTTACATATTGGCACAAAAGTTTTTTTTTTTAATTCTTTTTTATCGTTTTTTTTTACTATAAACTTGTTTCAAAATTATTTTTTACTTGTACAAAGAAACTATGTAATTTTTTTTTTAATTTAATTTGATTTCTTTTTTTTTATTATAATTTCAACAACCAAAAACCATTGATTCGATTTGTCTACTTTTGTTTTTTTTCTGTTTATCTTAATTGCAGATTGAAAATAAATACAAAATCTCCACAACCAGTATAAATAACATTTATCGAACAAATAAAAAAGGGTAAGTAACCAAATTCTAAAAAGCATTCGAATGTAGTTTTTAAAACTTCGGGAATAAAAATAAATAATTTATTGCCAGGTTTCTTTGTCAAAAAAAATTTTTGTTTTTTTTTACATAAACACACAGTTACATTATCTATACACATACGCACACACAATGAGAAACACAAACAGAAATCTTAATTTTTTTTAATTATTCAATTAATGTTTTAACACCACGTCATTTATTTATTTAACATGTTTTCGTTAACAATAATTTTATATTGTATTTAACCAGTAATTGTGGTAGATTTTTATTTTTTTTTGGTTCAAAAGTTATTGATATGCTTACGCTATATATTAATTATTTTATGTTATTTTTTGTGCTTGTGTCGTATAACAGGTTAATGTATTATCATAAATTGCTCAATCAAATTGCAACTAAAAAAAATCAATAAACATACAAATTTAAATATGACGACTTTCGAAAAGGTCGTTCCGTTGGTTAGATAGAGCTGGTGAATTAATAACAAATGAATTTCGGAATATAATACAATTAAATATTTTTATTCAATTGAGTTGAGGTGAATTTAAGGAGAGCCATTTTAGTCGAATGTTTGGTCAAATTTTTGAATATGGAATAAAAAAAAGCCAATGGTCTTAATCCTAAATTATGTCATTTAAATGCATTTTGTTGGTTATCTTTCGTTTTTACGGGACTAGAGTTGAACAAATATCACCAGAATTCTTCTTTTTTTTAAATCTGCATTGCGGGTTAAATCTTTGACGACTAAAGCTTGTATCGCACTGTATGCCACTATATCAAATATTTTACAGGTTCTAGCTGCCAAATGCAGTCAGATAGTGTAATCGTAAAATTTTTGTTAGCCATATTATTTTTTTTTCTCCATTTTGACAGAAAAAATTTGACAGAACTTTTCGTCAAATTTTTTTAGTCAAATATTTGACATCATGGCATACAGTATAATACTAGCTTCAGAAAAGAACAGAATCGTTGCGGAGGGATGAAATTGTAGAGTTTGAAAAGTTAATGATTAAATCCGATGTTGGTAATACAACAACCAGTAAGCTAAGTAATTTTTCAGAAGAACAAAACTTTGTGGCACCAAGCACAGACGGTTCTCGTGGTAGGAATTCATTGAGTTTATCTACTGTATAAATTCCAAGATCCTTTCTCAAATAGTTCTTGAGGCATGAGACTTGAGTTTATTATTAGCCCCATCAATTCCATGCTTCACTGCCACTCTCAACAATTTTATATTTAGTATACTCAGCTTATACACTTATCGACACGAACAAAAATTCATCTTTCCTGCGTAATTCGACCCCGCACGGTATTACATCCCCTAAAAATAATACTTCTGATATACTATCCTAATATTCACCAACTTTCAATTGAAGACATGGATTTTAGAATGTATGGATTTTCCTGATACATTGCTACCCTCTACACCCATCCATGTCTTTTTTTTGCAAATGTCTTCTGTATCATAGATAGATAGATTGGAAATAGGGATTGGTATGGTTAACCTCTGTCACTGCAGCCACAGATGAACCTATTGTCACTTCCCCCCGGTTTAGCTATGATTCCTCTTCAATCCCTGCGCTTTCAATGAATCCTAGTATTTTGCAGAGGAATGGTCCGGAATTCCGATGGGTCCATGAAACCCTGACCCAAGTGACGAAGTCTTTTGTGAGCTAAACCCTCACATTCACAGAGGATATGCTCTGGTGTTTCGTCTTCGTCATTGCATATTCTGCAAATTTTAGTCTCAGAGAGACCAATCCTATTGAGATGCTTCTTCATGTGACAATGTCCAGTCAGAGCTCCCACTAGGGTTCGGGTCTAATATCTGCTTAATTTTAAATAATCAGATGTTCTTTTTTCCGAATGTTTTGGCATAAGAAGCTTTGAGTGCCTGTTGCCCGGTGCCAAGTCCCAGTGAATGGTACTTTGCAATTTTTGCCACATTCGGATGTTCATTCTGGCTGTTCTTAATGGTATCTCACAGAATGGATATGGTCCCATGAAGTCAGCTTCTGAACATTTCCCAGCCATTTCATTACCTTCATAGCTGCTGTGTCCTGGAATCCAAATGAGGTTAACTCTGTTCTTATTTCTGAGTTCAATCAGGTATTGGAGGCAATTCCAAACAAGTTTGGAGTAGATCTGAATGGACTGAAGTGCAATTACTGCAGCCTTGCTGTCCGAGAGAATATATATTTGTTGGTTTTTGTAGCCCCGTCTGATATTTTCTCTAATGCATATTTCAATAGCATGAGTCTCCGCCTGAAAAATGTTCATGCTACAGTAGTTCTGTATCATAGCTCTATATAAGTTTCAAGTTTCAACTTGGTACCTTAAGCGGTTCCTGAGTTACAGAAATCAAAATTTTTCATGCATAAAATTATCGACTTAGTGAGAGAGGTAGGAGTTGGGAAGTAGGGGAGGGTGATAAATTCGTCCGAAACGCTCTAAAGCTCAAAATTTATATCTCCTGAATGGCCTCCATTACCCAACATGAGCGTATCAACCCAGTTCGAATCCCATACATGACATGGCCCTGCGCAAGAGATTCACAATTCTTCTATTTCGCTACAGCCCCAATCAGGCATTGGCCTCTTCGAAAATATTTCTCCAATTGAATTTGTAATTTGGTACTTTCTGAGTTTTCCCTCAAAGCTCTACAAAATACTTAGTTTTTTTTCGGGATAGATTATTAGTCTGTCGCATCACCCCGAAGCTTGGTGCATGACAAAAAATTTGGAAAAGGACAGGCTCAAACGCAGAAAAAAGTTTGTAGGAGAAAATATAATTGAACCTAAAACAATCAAATTAAAAATTTCATTGGACATATTTAGACAATTAAAAAGCTACGTCTTATGAGCTTCTTGTACATTCATGGATACCTATATTTTTGACGATATTTCAACCCCAAAACCTCCATATGGGTTCACGCCTCTGAATGGTTGTTGTTGAGTATAAAGAAAAAGCATAGGACCCTGTTGGGTGGAAATCAAACCCACAACGATGAGTTTTCACAACATTTGAAAGGTTTAATTCGAAAAATTCGCATGTTCTCAATAAAATTCAAAAGTTCCAAATTTGACCAAACTACGAATTTTGAAATCATAATGTCTTATGCATTTCAGTATTTAGTACTCGTATTACACTGTACTATATTTTTGACAAAAAAAATTTGAGGTCTGTCAAATCTTTTTCGTCAAAATAGGGCTTAAATTTGAAGGTTACACTTTTTGGCAGTATTGGACAGGGAAAATATTCAAATATGTAAATATTTAAAAGAATGTACTTTCGTGAGGATGTTTCGTACAGTTACTCTAGCTTACACTACATACACAATATCATTTTCGAAGTCAGCATTTAATCAAAAGGCTTTTTTATGGGTGATTCAAAAATTAAACTTTTCGCTAATTATCGTAAAGTCGTACCAAATTTTCAAATTCAAATTTTTTTTAATGGAACTCCTACAAGGAGTGTCTGGATTTTGAAATTCCTACTGGGATCTGAACTAAGAAATTAAGCAAAATTTTTGATTCTAGATTATACAGGTTTCATTCGGGTGTTAATAAAAAACAAAGCATTGTATCACTTTAATTTTAACTACTTAGGTAAAAATCTTTAACGAGTTACGCATTGAAATAATTAAATAAATTTTTTGTTTTTAATGCCTCCAAATCTTTTTTCATGCGGGCTTCCCCAAATTAAAATGCGGTCCGGATTTTCATTCCACATTTACATTAAAGACGAATCAGAAATAAATGTTTAAACCATGTTCGACTGAATCGCGTTCAATCAAAGCGATATAAAAATACCATTTATTGGGGATGTGATGCAACCTCTGTCCCAAGAGGACTTAAAAAAACCAATTTGTTTTTTTTAAGGCTTACACCAGCTTATTGATCAGTACAAGTTACAAATAGTCTTGACCCAAACCAAACTAGGCTGTTTTCACCATCGTTATTTAAAATTTTTGGTTTGGATCTAAGATATAACCATTGCCTGAGCCGTGAACTCGACTCGATTGGATTGGGATTGAGATAGCCCGCTTGTCACTTAATGTCTGCGTTTGAACCCTCCATTTTCAAAATCAGTCATTAGAATAAGAACGTAAGATTCTTTCAACGAATCTTAGAACTAGTAAGGGAAAACTAGGGAATCTGGTTCTACGGTCTACTATATGTACTCATATAAGGATGACAACTTCAATGAGCTGGTTTCGACAAACATATACCCAGTCTAGCCTGCCAAAAAAAAAATTTGAAAATGTGATCACTGCATCGACGCAGATAGATCTTCACTAATGACCCTTTTATACTTCATCTGAAAGATTCATAGAAATAAATCATGGATTGGGTAAGAATTTTACTACGACATCGCAAAAACAACGTTGTGACAACTGTACGCTTCCATGTTATGTCCAGATGCCTTAAAAAATTAGAATCCTTATTAGCTGCATGACTTGGGCGATTTTTAGCAGTATGTACGTCTTTTACCCGTTTCTATTGTTTAAATTTTTTTTTGCGATTATGATATTCTTTCGTTTTAGTCTTTTCGATCTGTTTTTCTCTTTATCTTCGAGCCTATTTTCAGAGACGTCCTCAAAAATGTTTTGACTTATTCGAAAATAAATCTGCTTTAATGAAGATTACGGCTATCATCCAGATATTCAGGTTGCAGATTTACGAGGACATGGTCTTGCAACTGCACTAGTTGCACTCACTACTGTCATTGATACACTGCAGGAATTCATATCACAATACTGTCAATACCAGCAATGTACTACCCAACACTTTGCGTATATGAGATAGGCGTAATGGTACCTAGTATGAATCCCTTTCATGGTATACACATTTTATAATTGTTTATAATTGTTGCGATATACTCTCTCTGTCATGAGCATGAGCGGGCCATAGTGAACATTTCATATTTTAGTAGCAAGGACTAAAATGTGACTCAACTCTTTTCCAATTTAGGTTATCTATAAAAATATTGCTCATCTGTTCTGGCTTCTATAGGCCTTTCAAATCCGGCTCGACGGACCAAACATTTTTCGTTTTTCTTTTCCAAAAGAGAAGACTATTAATTTTTCTTCGATCTTTTAATTATCGCAAAAACATTTTTATACATTCATTACAAAAGTGAAGTTCTAAAGACAAATATCTACTATTAAAATGAAAAACAGTATTGAAAGAAAAATTCTACAAAATTTAAATTTCTCGGAGTATAAGACTTAATGTTATTATAAAAAGTTTTCTCGTCTGTAGCTATGTCCTGAGAAATATGTTGTCAAATTTCGACTCTCTGATATGCATTGGTTTTGATATGCTTATGCTTCATAGGACGCTATTTTATTCAGAAAGATACTGTCCCTTTTGTTTAATTATTTGATACATTGCCTTTTAATACTTCTTGCTAAAGTCTGTATTACACTGTATACTACTATTTCAATTATTTGACTATTCTCACTGGAAAATGCAGGCAGATAGTGTAATCGTCAAAGTTTAGTTTGACACACAATTTGATTTGATCAACATGAGCTCTATTTTGACACCAAAAATTTGACTGATCTTTTCGTCAATTTTGTTTGTCATATATTTGACACCATGGTACACAGTGTCATATAAGCTTAACTATGTTAGTAACTCTCATTCACGAATCTAATACGCTCAACGAACTACAGCAGTCAAACCTTCATTAAAACCTCGTTAATATTGCATTTGTTCACATTCCGTGAAAATTCCGGTTGATATTATGCTTGAAACGCTAAAAGTTCAAAATCGTTTGGGAAAAAAATGCAGGTTACATTTTCAACATTAAGCAATCTGCAAGAATGCAGGGATGATGTGGCTGTGGTTAATGAGATAGACAAAATTTGTTGTTATTTACCAAGGAAATATGATGGAAGTAAACATTCCACGGTTTTAAAATTTTGAATCCAATACAAGCAAAAAATTGTTATAGAATATTTCAGACAAGACAAGTAGCCAGAACATCTAAGTACAAAATACGGTACCAACCTATTTATCATGAAAAACACGAGTTTGCTATTGCTAGCAAATTGTCTTGCTTAAGAACAGCCAATATATTAATCAGGATCAAACGCATTTTTGTTTTCTTTCGTGGAGCATCAAAAATAAAAACCCGATAGAAAGTATCACAGCTCATTTTACCTGTATCAAAGCATCAAAAATAAAAACCAGATAGAAAGTATCACAGCTCATTTTACCTGTAGTTCTAAGGTCAATGCGTCGTTTTATCTTAGAAGTTTGAAATCGAACCGATGAAAAGTTATGCATTTTGCACTATGCAAGTACCATATTGCAAGAAATGAGCAAATTCCAAATAAATGAATATATGAGATTTATATTGCTTCATAGATTGAAAATCGGATCAATGGTTTTCCATATGCCAATAATTCCCATTGTTTTTGATTGGTTCTGTGTAATTTACTTACTAATGTTACTGGTCTTACTCTTATACACCAGTGGTTCATAGAAATCCTCCATATTATTTAGCACAAACTTTACACACTTCTGTTGCAACTTTTCGGCAGTATGTCTGACTTGACCTATGAAATTGGCCGCCCAGAACCTTTTGATTATTATTTCACCCCGATCTCCCCTATATTGAATTACTTAGTAGTCCTTAAAATCCTGTTGTTGCATTTAATCAGACCGGAATATCCACAAGACGCACAAAATCTAAGGCTTCTTGGTAGTCTTGGTACTCTAGAGTTTTTGGGTAGCCTACAGCTTAAAATTCGTGGGTTTGAATCACATCCAGATCCAAGGACTTCCACCTTACCCATGTTCTCAGAAAAATGGTGCTGGCAGCAGGGGAACTAAACACCAAAGGATTTCATATGGGCAGCAGGATTACTGATCTCCGAATCATTTCATAATTATTCCTTAATAGCTTAGCGTCAAAAGCAGTAGTCTATCAAAACAAAGATCGTGAGTTCGAACCTCCTAATTAATCATGACCTAGGATAGGATAGGTTGATGCATGCCATGTTGAAAGCCAGTAAATTTGAATTTTTATGAAGTTTAGCTCTACAAACATTCTATCCGATTTCGCAGCGAAGGACCAGTCGTACATTCTGCTTATAATACTTTGTTGAAGTGCTGAGCGTTCAGAAGTGACATCAATAAGAAAAGAGCAGCCTGTGTTTATTGAACCACGACATTTTAGTACCGCACTTAGCCAAGTCTCAACCGAATTCTCTAACTTTTCATAACATTAGAATTTCTACAATTTACTTTTCACTGCAAAATTCTCAAAATTTACATTTGAAAACCATAATTTCAGGCAAACACACTTTCATACCGAAGAAATATTAGAGTACTCGCAGACAAGAAATTTTTAATTGGGCGATAGTTGAGTTGACTTCCGTTTCGCCCAAACTAAATAGTTGAATACGCAAGACAAATCCCTTTCGATCGATGCGCGACTAAACAATCGCATACAGCTCTATATGCACAACGGTTTATCTAGAAATCTTCAAATTAAAAATATAATACTCTGCCAGCGGTGGTGACACGACACGAGTGCCAATTGACTGTAACTATCGGTCGGTGGTTTGAGCAATGTGCGCATGGACATCGACTAAATAGTTTAGTCGGGCAGATAAGAGTGTGCGCAGCTCGATGTGATTAAAAAGTTGTTCAACTGATTTAGTCTCCGCTAGCCCTTACAGTTCGAGAATTGAGGGGAATAGGGAAACTTACAACATTGTTAGTTGAGAACTGTCATTAAGAAATATCATAATATTGACAATGAGCACAACCCGGGAATTGTGGTGTCTTATTCACATAAGCAGTTGCTGTTTCTGACATTTCGATCAAAACATGTCAGAAGTCTGACATTACACAAGTTCGCACCAGAAACTTTAACTTGCGAACTTGACGTAATATAAACCAATTTTATTAGGTTATGTTGAACTTGTCTAGTATGGAAACTACCCTACTTAGAGAACGTGTGGAGCATAGAGATATATATACTGTAGATGACAAGAAGCGAATGAGTTTGAAACCGGACGACTCACATTCACTCACACGCAAAACAACAACAATTTGACACTAGGCTACTGTTTTTTCTCACTCACATTTATATTATGTCCCGCTCTTGGGCACGCAAATCAACAACAATTTGACACTAAGCCACTATTGCATCTCGCTTCCACCTTTCTTCGAAGTAATCTATGTAAAAACGGTGCCTTGTCGCCTGCAATATGTGTATTCAGTATGTACCTAGAGATAAAAGTCACTAATAGGGTGGTCATGGCATATTAAGCAAAACATAGCGCCAAATGAGGCTGAAATGGCCATAGATGACTGCGGACCAAGTAGCGGTGTATGTGCTGCCTAAACCTTGTATTATACTGTATGCCATGCTGTCCAATACTCGACTAAAAAAATAATGTGACAAACAAAAATTTGACTGACTGTATTTGCCAGCGAGAATAGTCAAATATTTGATATAGTGGCATAGAGTGAAATTGCAGACTTAAGGGAATCTAGAACACCAGTATAAAATTGTAAAATAGAAATAGGAAACAACGTAAAATCCTTTTTTTTTAAATATTTAACGAGCAAAAATGTTGATCAAATAAATTTAAAAACGACAAAATTTTTTAAATCTAATTCTGAAAAACAAAATAAAGTAATAAATTATAATTTTCTTACTATTTTCAGGATTACGGCGAAAATTGACGATGATATGCTATCATATTACTGCAACGAAGACATATTTCTCCTTGAGGTTCAACAAATTGAAGACGATCTATTTGATATAACACTAACCGAGCTTCCGAATCATTGATGATAATTACAACTAACCGTAATGATATTACACGTATTTAAGTTTAATTCTACACGTTATGAAGACGAGAAAACTACTATTACAACGAAGAGAATGGCAAAAATGAACAAGCTATAGACAAGACACAAAATAAAAATTTATTCGTTATTTAAAAACTATGTTATAAGGAAAGTTAAGAAAAAAATAATAATGCAAAATTATTGAGAAAAAAAAAAGATTTACATATATAAGTTATTTTAGTATTAAATGAAATGAAAAAAATATTATTTACTCTGCAATTAAAATTTTAAGTAAATAAATTTATGAAAGAAATGAACAATACGAATATCTGCATACAAAAGAAATACAAGCATACGAGAGTTATTGTAAAAGGTAAAACAAATTAGCTTTTAAAGAGAATGTTTTTCGTTTTTAATATTATCATTAATTAATTATATATGTATCTTTATTTGTGTTTTTATTTACGATATATTACATAATATAAAAGAAACTCTTCTCTTTTGTCTACTTAAAATACTCTTAATGTTAATTAATAAAATTTCGAAAATTGTTTTAAAATATAAAACAATTTCAATTTTCTAAAGATTTAATTTTGTTTAATCTCTAAGAAGCCGTGCCTTAAACACACCCACACTACACATATATAAATATAAATGTATAAATTTATACACAATCAAAATATGCAGCATAATTTTAAAAACTCAGACTTTATTCTGATGTATCAATTTAATTAAAAATAAAAACATAATTTACTACATTTTTTTTCAAAATATTATTCTGGACATTCGATCTCAATTTTGTTTTACTATTTATTATAAATCTATTGAAATATGTATGGTAAACAAAATTCAACTAAAACTAAGTCGATACAATGACACCGAACGCAATTTCGAAAAAAAAATGTTTTCTATTATTTAATAGAGAAAAACAGCGAGATTAAAAATTTCAAAATTACATTAAAATTTGTTAAGTTTATGATAATTTTTTCCATTTTTAAGGATCATTACTCAAAGCTAGAATCAAGTATGTACTTATTTCGAAATAATTAACTATGTTATACAATTACAAAAAAAAACACAACAAATTAATAAATAAGAATGAAATATAACAACAAAATATTTTATTTTATTTTATATTCCAAAACGAATACAAAAAATATTAAATGCAAACAAAAAAACACATAAATTGTTTTATAAAAAAAAATTGTGATTTAGATAATGTTATACCTATTTTTTCTATTCTTTTTCCTGTAAATAACAAAATAACAATGATTTTGATAGGTGTGAACAAAAATCAAATTTGCAAACAAACAGAACTAAAATCAAAATCATTCGAAAAATAAAAACAGAAACATACTTTAAGCGTTACAAAAAAAAAACATGAATGAAATAAAAACAAAACAACAAAGGTAAATAATTATAATAATTAATTAATTGAAAAACAAATAGACATATAATATTGTTATACTTTTCTATGAACCGTCTTCGAGCATGTAATTATAAATTACAGTTTAGTATTTAATATTATGTACGAAAAATAAAAAGAAACGCCGACGCGGAAAACAAAAACATTAACGATTTCTGAAGCGTATAAATTGTATATGAAACAACAAAAATAAAAAAAAAAATAAGCATTATAAAATCTATAATTAATGATGTTTAAAGAAAAAAACAAACAACAAAAATTTTTTTGTTATTATTAAGAGAATTTACAATCAGCAAAGCATTTATCTTGCCTGTCTTTTTTTATTAATGGAAAAAATTTATTTTTATAAATAGAATAAATGATTTTTAATCAGAAAATTGTGTTTGTATAGATTCAAGTTTTTGTTTTAGATTCTATTGCAGAAACTAGTCCAAAATATGATTTTCCTTGAAGTGAATTGAACTGTAGCACTTTGACTAACATCGCGTTTACTTCGACACATTCCCACCTGCACCCACCCAACAACTTTAGAATCGCCTCTACGATAAAAATTTGATTTGCAAACATGATACGAATTTTTATCACATTCTCGAATTGCGAGAGATTCTTCATTGCGAATCGAAAGCGATGCATCGTTTGAAGTCATTCAGTTCTACGAAACGATAAAAGTGCAAATACAGGGTCCGGCAGTGAAACCTGACGGTTTTTGAAATGGAATAATTCAATGAATATTCACGATATTTTGTTATAATTTTTTTTGTTTTAAAAAGAAAGAATGGAAGTTTAAGATGTATCCAAAAAAAATTCGAAAAAGCTATATGAAGCAAAAATAACATCACTCAAATGATGACCTCCATTTTCTCTGCACTGCTCAAGTCTGTTAGCAAAGTTAGTCATCATTCTTCCCAAGGTTTGGCGCGGGATCGCAGGCATTTCCCGTTGAATATTCGCTCGCAGTTCTGCCAAATTTTTAGGCTTATCAAGGTACACTTTTCCCTTGAAGTAACTCCACATCATCATCAATCATTTCAGGGTCTTCGTTTATCATCCCCAACATTTTTTCTGCAAAAGCTAACCTTCTTGAAGCTGTAATTCTTGCACTGCAGCAATTTTGTAGGGGTGAAAATTCAAGTCTTCATGAAGTATCCGCCGAACAGTCCTATCGGACATCCCTAAAGCCTGAGCATGACGAATACCTGATCGCCGGAGAATCCGTTCAAAAGCAATTCGTACAGCCTCGATGTTTGCAGGTGACCTTGCCGTCATGTGGGACTCCCCTCTTCCCGTTGTTGTTTCGAAAGCTGTATTGCGAAAGTTCCGAACCCACAAAAGAATAGTATTCCGAGATGGAATCGGCTCACGAAGAGGAACATTAAAACGAAAGCGAAATTGCCTCTGTGTTAGGCTCACAGAATCGTTATTTCTGAAGAACGTCTCGAAGACAAGGGCACGGTGTTCACTGGTCCAATGCTCCATTGTAACTAAACTTCCACACCAGGAGAAGGGAACGAGATCGACCTCCACCACCAGAGATCCCCCCACCACCTACTACCCACGTTCAAAAACCGTCAGGTTTCACTGCCGGACCCTGTATTATCAGCGATGTAGCTAGAAAATGATGGGGAAAACTATGTGTGACCCTTTGAGGTATAGGATTCTAATTCTTTTGATGGCTATACTAGTGGTGAGAGAGGAGTCCTTTAGGCGAAAAATTTTGGTTTTTATGTGTCATAAACTGTTGAAACTTGGAATTTATATACACCTTAGATAAAAGAGCAATTTATAAAAAGAATTTTGACTTGGGTGAAGGGGTTGACAGTTGGGGAAAAACAATTCGACCGAAACGATAGAATGCTGAGATCGAGACTCTCTAAGATTCATATTTTTGGAACGGTTAATACCACAAAGCTGAAACTTTATGATTGCTCGAGGTATACTAGATCAGATCGAAAGTAAAATTTTGAAGGAGGTCAGTACCGTGCAGAGGTGGGAGGTGAAAAACTTAAGCTAACGATATCTCACGAATCAATTATAAGTATGGCAGAAAGATGAAATTTGTTTTGTGTTTATAAGTATACAAGAAGAGATCGCTGAATGTAAAATTGTTCAGGGGGTGGGCGAGCATGAAAGTGGGGGGATAAGCATTTTTCTAAAAAATCACATCTCATATTTCAAAAACTGTTTAAGATAAGATCTTAGAAGTCATATGCGACTTGGGTATGATTGACCCCTAGCAGAGGTGGAGTGAGGGTGTAAGGGGTGCGGCTGGGGAGTGTGAAAAGGAAAACATTCCGATTTTTATATCTCGAGAACCATTAAAGATAGAAAGATGAAACTTAGAATTAAAGTAGAGGTATAGTGCTGGCATGTGCCAATTTTTTTTTAATAAGGGTGGTATGGTACAAGGCTGGCTGCTGTTTTTCCTATTTCTGGAACGGCTTACGCTACAACTTTGAAACTTGGTGGTTGTATGTAGATGTACTAGGAAAGTTATTTACATAAGAAAATCATATATTGACGTAAGGAGGGTGGCAAAAAAAATATTCGGTATAAATTCAGTACGTACATTTTCACGAATTTCATCATATCTCTTAGGTCTTCTGATATATTGAATTAGTTTTACTTCTACGGATCTTTCAGATAAATGCCTAGAAAGTGTTTTCAAGATTTCTCTAGATTTCACTCCTAAGGGGGTGTAAAAAGGTTGCATATATTTTCACGACTTCCGCCATATACCTTAGGACTGATAAGATATTGAATTAGTTTTTCCTTCCACTTTGTCGAAATTCAATACCCAAGGAGTGCAATTTCGTTTTAAGTCTGATGAGGTAACACATTGGTTTTTACTTCTATAGTCTTTTTATGTAATCGTCTTCAATGTGATTGAAGTTGTTACCCTAGTAACCAGGAGCGTTAATTGATGTTCAGCGCGTGATCGAAAACGCTTTCAGAAATGAAGGCTATTTCATAGTACAAAGCTAGTGTAAAGTTTGGTCCTTCTGAACAAGATAAGCCTTGCATTGAACTTTTAAGTTTTGTGCTACGAGGAGAGGTCCAAGAGTTCTTATTCTGAGAAGAAATTTAAACAAAGCTCTATTTTTCAAAATTGTCACCCTTTAGTCGAATACACTTAGTGGCTCTTTCATGAAGTAAGTTAGCATTATGCCCCTTCTAAAGTAATGTTATTTCTTGCCCTCTAAATGTGCCTCCACGGCGTTCTTTAGCGATTCGTCACTCTCAAAACGACGACCTCTTAGGTCCTGCATACGGTTGGAGAACAGATAGTTCCATTGGGGCTAGGTCTGGGCTGGATGGTGGATGGCTGATCTCCTGAAATCCACATTCGGCCAGAGCGGTTATTGCTATCTGAACATTTCTTTAACACATTCCAGGGTTGCACTTTTAAAATTTGTTCTGTTCTTTTTATTTTAGACGACTATTATTCAGCACCAGCTGTTCCACCCGCTCAACAATTTCTGGGCGAAGTGGCTTCAATTGCTCTTCCACTCCTCGGATCGTCCTCCAACGAATCTCGGTCGCATTTAAAAAGTTTTGACCAATTATATACGGTGGCCTGGGAGGGGGCAACAGCACCATAAAGGTGTCCGACCCTCTGGTAAAAATTTCATCGCTGCTCTGTACTCTATTTTGTCCACACTGAGAAACTGAAGTGTTTTAAAGGTAAGAGACAAACAACGACTGACTAGAAAAATCTGGTATTGTAAATTCTTATATACTGATAGTAGGCCTACCCATGGGCGCCCATACAACATTTCGTAGGGAGGGGCTTATAAAAGGAGTTTCCAATTTCGGAAGCTACATCTTGTGACGACTTGAATGAAAGTGGATTTCACTTAATTAAGAATCATTGAACCTTTTCTGCCACACCAAAATAATATCATCGCACCAGGAAATAGGTGAAAAATACAGAGAAGTTGACATTTTACTCAGAATCCGTTGGCAACTAAAATCGCCCAACTTCTTTAGGTACATCGCATACAAAACTCAGTTATGTTCTAGTATTTAAAATAATAAAAATAACTTTTTTTAATTAAATATTGCATTACTCTTTCAATTAGCTACCACACAAAAGTTCTTAATAAAAATGGTTCGTATTTTTCCCGAAGGGGCGATAACTACGGAACGGAACGTATTGGTCATAAAACCTTTTTTTGATTAAATTCTCGAGGAAGGGGGTTATGTAGTTACACTTTTTGAGAGCATCAAAACTGGAAAGCAGAGTGAAATGAAGATACTGTTTTAGGATGCCATGCAAAAATCTTTAAAAAAATTAGTGCTTTTTGGTGAGTCAACTTGAAGACTTGGAATTAGTTGCAACCATGTTCAGGCTGTTGTAAATGCTCAGAAGAAGCGGGGTTAGTAGGGTAAATTTATCGCTTTAGCTCAAAAACTTTCGAAGTTTTAATTTTAACCATTTCGTAATTGAGCAATCCTTTTTTTAATAAAGGTCAACTAAAAAGTGATAACCGTGGTTTAACAAAACATTACGTACCTACTAATGTTAATAATATCCTTCTGATCTTAGTACTTTATTCCGAGCACAAAGTTGAAGAGATGTATAACAAAACTATATGAGCAGATGGGTACTTTATCTCAGGAAACCTTAAAGACCTTTGGGTTTTCCTGTATTTTTCATAAGTCATACCAAACTTCTATGAAGAAAAAATCCTGAGTGTGAAATTCAATTACGTTTTCCAATAAAATAATGTCCTTACCTTATTAATCTTAATTTTATTTGTCTACTTAAACATTAATTACAATCCAATTTTTCTGCAGTAAGTAAGAAAAACTTAATTTTTAACCAGTGAAATTTCTATAAATATAGATAAAAAGATGTTTTGCTTTTATTTTTCATTGAAAACAGTAAACTGCTGATTTAGTAACTATTTGTTAGTAGTTTAACAAATTGTGTGTAATAGAACAATTAAAAGGTCTTAATTACACTATATTAAAAAAAAATATTCAAATAACGAAATTGTTTTTAAAATTCTGGAGGGTAGAATACAGGTGCCTCCTCTTGCCCCCCTCTATGGGCGCCCTTGGGTCTACCTAAAGATAATTAACTCCTATCTCCTCAATGTGTCCTCCATTATTAGAATAAGAAATTTGGTCCTCCACTCGTATACACAAATATGCAGTATTTCGCCCTTTCTGCTTTCTCTTAATAAAGGAGAACTGCATAGTTATGTGTGATATTTTCTGAGTTCACTGCATCCGCACCAGGGGTTGCATCTAGGATTCGAAAATTGTTTTGCAGTAATGCATTATATTCTCGTATTGCCTCAAAGATAGGTTCCTTTCCAAGTCGATCTCTGTCCTAGGAAAATGTTGCTGTCTAATAGAATCCGCAATTCTTGTGTTAAAGCTATGTATGTATATCTTGATTGTGGATCAATTTGGTGGATGATTTAAGTTTATTGTTCTTGATATTGTAAATTTAGTTTTATTCGTTCCAGGCCTTAGTACTGATGTATGGTTAGTTTTCCATAAGTAAAGTTAAGTTCCTCCGAAAGTCTTAAATGAGGTAAATTACGTATGCAATTGCATACGTAATTTACCAAGTAATTGTCCAAGTTTCTTTTCGAGATTTTGGCACCATATAAGGGTACCATAGCTTGTATTGGGTAAAATAAATGCAAAATTCTGCATTGGGACTTGAAGAGAGTCGTTTCGTCTTAATACTCCAATAATCGGGGCCATTTTGTTGCTAAGTTTAGTTATGTGTGAAGTCCAAGCCAGCTTGTCGTCGATTGTCAGCCCTAAATAATTTGTTTCGTGTGCTTTCGTTAGTTTAATTCCATCTATTTCTAGCTTCAAATCAATGTCCAATTTCTTAATTTGTCTATTAGAGCATATAGTTTGTTTTCGAAGTATTTAATGTCAGCATATTGCCCAAGAGCCAGCTCTTGAACAGTTCCAGGTGTTGTGTTTATTTTGGTGGGCATGAGAGATACCCGACCAGAACACGCGGTTAGTCCCGAGAGGAGGTGGGACCTGAAAGAGAGGAGTACTGTTGCTTGCTCGTGGTCTTGTCCAGCGAGCAGCACCTTTTTCCTGAGTGGTGGATCAACTCTTTCTTTGTGGACTTCTTGAAGTTGATCTACCGCGTAGAGAAATTTTCTAAGTGTCCAAATAGCTCGAGGATGCAATTAAGCCCGTCTCAGAGACCATTTGGGATCACTTTGAATTTCCTGGAATTGATCCAGGTGCAGAAGGGATATTCTAAGTGTCCAAATAGAGCGAGGATGCAATAAAGACTGTCTCAACTCTATTCGGGAACACTTCGAATTAATTGCTGAAATAAAAAGAAAGAAGGTTTTAGTTAGTTCGAAAAAAGAAAAGAACTCTTTGAATCCGTTGATTGGATGGTCGGTTTAATTCGGTTGAAAAATACTAACATACTAAGAGTTATCGCTAGTTACAACTAAACTTATATATTAAAAAAGTGCCGACTGACACGGAATTAAGTATTGTGTTCCATTTTGGGAAAATACTCAATTCTATGTCACTCGGCCAATATTGTCGAGATCCGGCTCTAGGTCTTAGCCTCGATCACACATTCCATAACGAGGCATGAAGTTCCAAACAATCGTATTTTGTTTTTAACTTCGACCTCGATCAGGCAATATGAACCGGCGTTTAAGTCCAAATCCGCAAGTCAGCAGTATTGCTTATGAATACGTACTTAATATTACCGGCATTCCCAGTAGGTCAGTAAACAAACCGAGCTATGTATTAACATTTGGATATTAATTCATTTAATGCAGCTCGAGTTTTTTTATATTAGAAAACTGTCCCACTGGCAATGGAGATATGAGGGGAAATCCAAGCATCTGGATTAGATAAGGGAATAGGGATGCTGCTACAGTGCTAGGCACAACACAGGTCAGAGTTGATCAACAACTCCAGTTTAACTGTATTTCTACCTTTGTACAGAAGTAAAGTATCATCAGCAAAAGGTATATATTTTGCTTTAAGGCATGTGAACTGAACTGCGTATATACAGCCGAAATAATATAGGTCTAAGAATTAATCCTTGTGGAACTCATATATTGACCGTCTTAGGTAAGCTTAATTCATCAAGATTTTTAGTCAAATACTGTCCTCCAAATAAAAAGTTACTTATTAGATCACTGGCTTTTCCTCGTATTCGAATTTCCTTAAATTATTCGTGCAATATTTTATGGTTTACTGTATCAAAGGTTTTTTTTAAATCCTCACATATCGCAGCAACATAGGAACTTCGTCTAGACCTTAGATTATGTCTAGACTTTCATTTATAAACTGTATCTATCCAGGCTGACGTCGTATTGCTGCCCTCTTGAAATCCATATTGATGCTTTTCAAAACCAGATTTTACTTTATTATTTTAATAATAAAGTATTTTTTATAAGTTTGAATATTCTTTTGTTGATAACTTCATGAAATATTTTGTTAACCGCGCTGGGTTAAGCTATTGGTAGATAGATCTTTTTTTGAACCACCTTTATAAATGGGAGAAATCAGTGCAGATTTGAAGCACTCGGTCAGGTATTCTTAAGGAATTGCAGATTCAATGCCACTTTCTTCCTTTTATTTTAAGACCCATTTGAACTCTTTAGTCGTCTTACCAAGATCGTCGTAGATAACGTCTGGCCGAAGTATTACCGACAAGCGTCGAAGATTTTGATTCACAAACGTTTGCAGTTTCTTTCGACCGTAGGAAAATATATGAAATATGATTCTAAATTATATACAACTTTAATTTATTTCATTACTGTAAAAAGGACCATAACAAAAACTTTGACTGCGACAAGAATAAATTTACTTCTGCGTCTGTAGCGACGGCGATAAATTCCTACCGAGGACGTTCTCGTTAAGCCTTAGTTTATCGACTCTGGTTGGATCCTGTAGCACTGAATCGGAAGTAAGTCGCTCGGCCCGATTCTCCTGGATGGACTCTAAAAGGACAAAGTTAAAAAATACATTAAAACCCCGAACAAAAAGCGCCCTAATCGAAAATTACTGCTGTACGGCGTGTATTTATCCGACAATAGGTTCTCCATGTTGTAGCCAACAAAACCAACGATAGCAGCAATCGGGAGGGTGATGTACACAGCATTTGTTCGCATAAAATGCATTAAGATCGGCCACATTTTCAGGTAACTATTAATTTTTTATTAATACTTTAAATTTTAAAATTTCACTAAGGTTATGCCGACAGAAGAGAACTGTCAAAACACAGCTGATAGCATGATTTTAGTTAAGCTATCGCTCGCAGTAAAATAAACTGGCGGTAATGAATCCATAAGGCGGGAATTTTTTTTTTTTTAATTTTTCGTTTAAATTTATTTCAAGAGAACTAACAACTAAACACGCTGCGCAACATCGTAACGAACAAATTTGTTCATTTGAAACGGTTCGTCTTCGAAATAGTCCGAATCAACAACAAAAACTTGAACAAAATCCTCAAATTCGTAGGTGCGTTTTTGGTAGGTGTTCGTCAACAGGAGATTTGTAACTTTAATGAGGCCCAGTTTGGTGGGACACACCGTCAACGGAAACTCGGTTGATTTGCCCGTCTCGATCGTACCCAATTGAAACTCAGCGGATCCGGTATAGTCACAGCCTTGTCGTGGTTTTGTATCCAGCTTGGCCGATAGCTCCATCATGTGGTCACTTGTGTTCGTTACTTGGCAAATGAATGTGAACGGTTCGCCAATTTTTACCATATTATTCGCTTGAATAACGAGCAGCCGAAGGTCATTGTATTCGATTGGCTGAAAGAGAAGATTGAAATTTTGTCGGAATTTCTTGCTAACTAAGTAACACTTACGCTTCGTTGAAGTTGACTGGTTTGGAGGCGGCCACGTTCACCTAGATTTGAGCGCCAAACTATGTCCAATTTACCGATGTTGTTTGCAGTTCGAAGTGCCTTTATGTCCTTGGCAATTTCAGGTAGTGGCTACGTGAGAGAAAGGGAAAACAAAGATTACTATTGGCTTGACAAAACAGGAACAAAACACTGCTATTGTGATATTCGAAGGATTTTGTCTTTGTGCAGACTAAAAAGTCACACTTAACAAAATTATAGAAGACGACATACCACGAAATTTTTTTCAAAATGAGTGCGGAAAATATTTCATTACGATCAATACACAGCAGGCATATCTTAATATGGAAATATCATTAAGAAAGATGGTATACAGCCTATACCCGCGAAAACAATCGCCAATTCAGAACTTTCCTCGGTCTAGCTAATTACTACCAAAACTTTTTACCAAATTTAACGAGCCTCCTAAAACTGTTGCTTTATCTTCTCAAGAAAAGCGTAAAACTTCAATGCACAAACGAGCAAACAAGTCTTCAACGCATTAAAGACCGAGTAGTACTAAAACCGAGCTGTACTAAAACATTGATCACATACGACGGAAGCCTTCCTTTCGTTCTCGTTACGGACGCTTCATCACATGGTCTGGATGCAGTAAAGAATACTGATGTCCAACAACCGATTGCATTCGCTCTCAGGTCCTTAACATAGTTTAAAATCAACTTCTCGCAACTGGACAAAGAAGCCACAGCGTTTTTTGGGGACTAAAGAAATTCTTCCAAAGAATTTAACATTGCTACAGGAGAAAAATAATCGTACTTACGGATCACAAGCCCCTTACTTCCACTTTACATCCGAACAAAGGATTACCTGCAACATCAGCCATACGATTACTCCGATACACAGTATTTATGTCAGGATTCTACTACGAGATTAAATACCGAGATACCAAGAGCCACGAAAACTCAGACTTCTATCACGATTCCCTCAAGACGTAGCCATGGACAAAATATTGAAAAATTGCATGCTTCAAATCTCTTAAATAGATGTACTGCCGGTAACCAAAAAAGAAATTCAAAAGGAAACAATAAGAGTCGAAGAGTGCCGGAGATACTACATTACTACAAGGACAAAAATTACCATTCAACGAGCCAGAATACAAGTTTTAACTTGAAAATTGTCGAAACCTTTGCAATATTTGGTCCTCCATTGAGACTCTACAACAAGGATTAGCTCATTAGAACTCGTGTTTAAAAGATAGATTAGGAAATTAAGTGAAACGAGACGTTACAAATGAAATTAATGAAAAACAAAAACTACTAAACAGCAGTCTTAGCAGCTTCGTAATCGGAGACACTGTTCAAGCGCGCTTCTACAACAATTAGTGTAATAAGTGAAAAATCGGTATTATTTTAGTAGGAAATGAGAAGCATTCGAGACATGTTTACCAGCTAAGGCAGGCTCCTTGTGTACATATTCCAAACAATAAGTTTCATTCGGAAGTCCTACACGGACATGACAATGACTAAACATAGAACCAATGGTCGCGTTTACGTGCGGACCAGACCAGTCTGAATAGACCAAAAAAATCAGTCTGGTCGTACGCATAAATGCAAACCGAACCAGTCCATTTGGACTGATTTTGGTCTTGATTGTGGTCTTGATTTTGGTACGGACCAAATGAAACCAAACCAGTCTCGTACTGTAAAAATGCGCACATAAATGCAAGACCGAAAAATACCCAAAACCGGTCTATGTGGACTGGTCTGGTCTGCACGTAAACGCGACCAATGACCCTCGAGCTCCAGCCTATGTTCAAAAAGAAACATCTCAGTTAACGCAAATGATGGACAAGACAATAGCATCACACCCGATACAATTCCAGTAACCCGAGACGATGAAGATAGAGACAACGATCTGCCCAATTCTGCCTCTGATCCAGAGGATGCAGGTCACCAATCCCAAAACTAGAAACACTACCCCACAACTCTGAAGATCCACTAGGGCCAATATGCCACCCAACCGTTGGCACGCGCAGTAATTATCATGTGAGGAGGAGAGATCATTTGAGGAGAAGAGTGCTGTCATATTCGTCATACTTGGCAGCCCTGCAACATGAAGAGATCAAGCAAGAGTGTCAACGAATCGTTCAGTTGGTTCTAGGCCAGCATTGCAGCTTGATCACATATCTTCTTATATCCAATTGTATAACACCATTATTGAATAAACTGAAGTAGAGATGGGTCGTTCACGAGTGAACTGTTCCAAAAGAACACTTCATTGAAGTGAGTGAGTGAAGTAACTTACTCCTTTTGGTGAACTGCAGTTCTATTCGATACGTGACAAAAAAATTAAAAACGATATATATCAATCGCAGGAACATTAAAATAATGCGCAAGTGGTAAAACTAATTTGTCCACTGAGAGCATAAAATTTAAAGCTGAAACCACTAAATTGGCATCACTGATTATAAACAGTGCTGCTGTCTTCAATGTAATTATATATGGCATACGCGACGCGGTGCGAAGAATACGACATTATATTTTCTATCATAAGAAAGTAAATGTAAATATTCATGCATCAACCGCTCTTCTTGCTATTTCCCAACCCACAAGCAAACTACTGCCTGCCTGATTATAGACCGGCTGGAGAAAGTCCACACACACACGCCCTACGAACTTCTTCCTGAACCTGTGATTAAGTGAGCGGCTGTTTAAAGAAAACTTACACACACACCAGCCCACCGGTGGCTACTAAACGGCTGTTAGAAGAGATACAGTGGGTGAACACTTTAATTGAAGTGACTATTGGTTGTGACTCCGGAACGAAGAGATCCATTGAGTGAATGAACACTTCAATTGAAGTGACTAGTGGCTACAGAACGATGGACCGAAGAAACGATGGAAGTACTTCATTGAACTCGTTCCTTAAAGTGAGTGACTCGGAGTGAAGTAATTCACTAAAAAGAACTGCTTTGCCCATCTCTAAACTGAAGTGCCAGTATTTACAACAGATGATTTACATGCGTAAACGTCTTCTGGGATTTCCGTAAAATACAACAAATTATAATTATTCTGAAAAACGGAGGATTTGCTACCGACTACATTGATTCATATTCGATTCCCAATCACGGCACATGCGATCATTGAAAACAAAATACAATTGTTTGGAGCTTCAGATTTCGTCACGCAATGTGCGACCGAGGCCAAGACCCGGAACCCAATATCAGCAATGTTTTGCCAAGTGACATGTAACTGAGTATTTTCTCAAAGCGGAACACAACACTCAGTTCCGTGTCAGTCGGTACTTTTTAATATACCATATAAGTTTAGTGATAGCTAGTAGTAAGCTCTCAGTACTTTTAGTATCTTAGTATTTTTCAACCACTAAACAACACATTAAATTGATGTATTAAAGAAGTTCTTTTCTGTTTTTCTAAGCTAACTAAAACCTTCTTTTATTTCAGCAACTAATTCAAAGTGATCCCAAATGGTCTCTGAGACGGGCTTAATTGCATCCTCGAGCTATTTGGACACTTAGAATAATCCCTCCTACACCTGGATCAACTCCAGGAAATTCACGAAGAAAGAGTTGATCCACCACATACGACTCAGGCGCTGTTCGCTGGACAAGGCCACGAACATGCATTCACTACGTCGGTACTCACTTCTTTCAGGTCCCACCTCCCCTCGGGACTAACCGCACGTTCTAGTTGGGTATTCCTCATACCCACCAATAAACACAACAATACTATATATAGGCCCTATGTCGATAACTTGGGAGTTTTTGGAATCTTATACAATTTTGGTTTATTTAAGGTCCTTGAGGCACGTATTCCCTTTATATTAAAGAGATGAAACTTAAAACTTATTTTTTTACTTTTCTTTATTTTTTTTACACTAATTTGAGCCATTATTATGGGTGCTCCGAAAATTGTTTAAATAGAGTCCCCCACCATTCAGGCTGCTTTGATTAGGGTTTGAGCTACCCTTTTTACCCAAGTAGATTTCAAATTCATCAAAATATGGGCAATACATTAGAATTTGATAGAATCTTATCGAAATCTCGACATTTCGCCAAATCGCGATTTAAATTTTTGGATGTAAATCCAAGTAGTAGTACGAGAGCGGTTTGATAATGACGTGCAAAAATCAAGGAGGGGGCAGGTAAGGAATTCGTTATTTTTTTTGACCTGGACCATCCTTAAATAGATTACCTGCAAACAGCCGTCTAAGTAAGTCGACTTATAAAATTTTTTAAAAATGGATAAAAATGAATTTCGTGTGTTGATTAAACACAATTTTTTAAAAGGGCAAACAGCTAAAGTAACAAAAGGAAAGTTAGATAAGCATTATGGGGACTCTGCACCATCGATCCGAACGATTTACAAATGGTTTTCTGAATTCAAGTGTGGTCGTACGAGCACACAAACCATACCAAGTCCAGGTCGTCCAAAAGAGGTCACCACGCCAGAAATGATCGATAAAATTCATGATATCGTGATAGAAGATCGTCGAGTAAAAGTGCGTGAGATAGCTAACGTAGTAAGCATCTCATTTGAACGTGTTTGGAATATTTTGAAAAACCATTTGGACATGAGAAAGCTATCCGCAAGATGGCTGCCGCGTTTGCTCACAATCGACCAAAAACGCACTCGTGTGACAACTTCACAGCACAGTTTGCAACTGTTTCAACGTAATCCGACTGAATTTCTTCGTCGATTCGTAACTGTTGATGAAACATGGATCCACCACTACACTCCAGAAGCCAAAGAACAGTCAAAACAATAGATGGAAGCCGGTTCAAGCGCACCGACGAAGGCAAAAACCGTTATATCAGCTGGAAAGGTTATGGCGACAGTTTTTTGGGCTTCCAACGGAATAATATTCACCGACTACTTAGAGAAACGAAAAACAATAACGGGAGCATATTATTCTGAGTTATTGGTTCGATTGGATGCTGAAATCAAGGAAAAACGGCCTCATTTGGCGAAGAAAAAAGTGTTGTTTCATCACGACAACGCTCCGGCTCACACGTCCGCTGTTGCAACGGCAAAACTGTTTGAATTGCGGTACGAATTGCTTCCTCCAGATTTGGCACCCTGCGACTTTTTACTATTTCCAAACTTGAAAGAATGGCTTGCTGGAAAGAGATTTACCACGAATACTGACGTCATAAGTGAAACCAACGCCTATTTTGAAGGGTTGGACAAATCATATTATTTGAAAGGGATCAAAAAATTGGAAAAACTCTGTACTAAGTCTATCGAGCTAAAAGGAGACTACGTTGAAAAATAAAATAAATTTTTTCCCGAAAAAATTATGTTTTCTCGATTTTTGCACGTCATTATCAAACCAGCCTCGTACTGAAAATACTCATAATTAAGTTCTTATAGCTGATTTACAACGCAATATTTCAAACTCGATTTGCAGAAATCTCGTGATTTCGACGAAACTAAAGGTCTACTGTATTACCCATAAATTTGAATAAGTTTGATATCTGCTCTCGTGACTAGGTTTTGTGAAAACATAGTTCAAAATAAACTCAAAACGACCTGGACAGCAATGATATTGTGTTTCACTGCATTTACCACAATTTACGTCTTAATTTAGGATTAGGATGCACATAACGAAAATTGTCCAAGCATAATTCAAATCCAAATTTTCAAAATTAGTTTCAAATAGTAAAAGCTACTTCCTGAACATAACACAGCACAATCCAAAGATTGATTATATATATTTTATTAATTTTCCATTTAAATATTTTTAATTAGTATAGTCTTCTTTTCAATCAGAAGACACAAGACAAAAGAAATATTAAAGAAAGACATAAGGGGAAATCATATTTAATTGCATTATTCTTTATTAAGTGCATCGTACTTTATTAAGTGTAGTTATCTATTAATCTAATAGTCTCATATAATTTTTCTTTAAATCAGACGTAATATAATAATCATGGGTGATGAATTTGTTAGGGGGGGCCATGGCCCCCTTTCTATGACCGCCACTGTTTTAGGTTCCACGAGTTCTCAAATAGGAATCACAACGGACGAACACTAACGTCTAAGTGAAAGAGGATGAAGGCATCTCCACCACACATATCACACCAATGTCCAACAAACATTGAATTTGACCCGACATTCACCGACAAACGATTCGGGGAAAAAAATCCGAAGTCATGGCGCCAACTTAGCGGAGGCCTTCCAAATATCTGCGAGATTCTTACAGATTTGACCAACAGCGACGAAAATTTCCTTGATCATATCTTGACCATATTCTTACAAAGTCTTTAGATAGGAATAGAAATTCCTTCGCTCTAGCCACCCGTCCTTTGAATCGGATAATTCTAATTGTAACGCTTTATCCGGAAACCTTCTCATTTGCGAAAAGTGAACAAGAACGTTGAGTCACTTGGGCGCTGAGTGACGTTCTAAAGCCCTAAAGGATGCAGTAGTAATAATCTTACGTACCTTTATGCAGTAGAGAAACTGACAACTGTTTTTCGGCTGAAGCATATTCTTGGCTTTGAAGACGGACTCGCCGTTAGAAAGGGTGTTCAGCGACGTTACTGTTAAGTGAATAAATTAAAACCAAATGAAGACCACAGCGATAGGCTGCTTACCTGTGTACTGCTCGGTTGTGTCCAGCTCAACCTTTTCCAAACAAATCGGTCCGGCCGTGATGTTTTGAATCTGAGCCTCCAAGTACACCTCGTCCGTCTCGGCATTGTAAAACTTCGTCTTCACATCGAGCGGCTTCAACACCTGAAACTTGAAGAACTTCCGGAACGATTGCGGAAATCCAGCCGGCGTATTGTAATGAACTTCGCAGACAAGTCTGCAAAACAAAACAACGTTAAAAACCAGCTCAAGATCTTCAAGAACACCCCGCCTACATGTGCGTCCCGATCTCTTTGACCTCGTGATGAATGACATCGTCCAGCGTACTCTCCGGATTCAGTACGACCGGCGTCGTTTGCTTCTCGTGCATCGGCAAACTGATCCGCGAACTGTTTGATTGGAGATCGGCTTTCACCGTGACCCCCTCTACAGGGTGCGCGGTACAGTTGTGAACGCAAATGTAGCTGGCGAAAGTCTCGCCCAGGTAAATGTTGCCGAAACTTTGCGGCAGCAGCATGAACTGACCGGCGGCGATCGTTTCGGAACCAACGACAGTCGTCACGTCGTTCTCGAGCGTGTTGTGGAAAATATTTTGCGGTAGATCCTTCGTTTCGGACGTGATAATTTGCGGACTGACCAGTGTCGGACGGGTCAGGCGCATCACTAGTGAGGATTTGTGGTGAGTCGGGTTCAGTTTGTGATGGAACAAAGCGAATTACCTTTCAGGGCCAGTAGGTGCTCCGTTGGCTCCATGACGTTCATTTTTTCGACCGAAATTCCAGTCCGAGCTCGGAAGACCTTTCACTTAGTTGTTTACCTTTCACAATGCAATAAAATGTCAGAGTTTGACAGTTGACACTCTACTTAATATCGGAAATTGGCATAACATATTAATAAGCTTGTTTGGGCGCTAATTAAAGGTAAATTCATTTTATAATTCTGAAAATTATTGTTCTTTTATGTTTCGTACACTTTAGTGGCTCTAGTATTCATTATTACTGAAATTTTAGTTTACTTTATACTAGCCATCACATGGTGGCTCTTAGGTCGCATTATGGGTTTTCTTGAAGTTTTTTTTTTAAATTTAGGGTGCTAGCTTTTGCTGTTTATTGTTTCCGTTTCCTTCAATTTTACTAAATTCTTTATTAAACTTTTCATGCAACTTTAATTTTATTGATAAAAACTGAAAATATGACGCTGTAAAATTTAGCACAGGTGCCCCAGTGGCCTAATGGATAAGGCATCGGCCTCCTAAGCCGGGGATTGTGGGTTCGAGTCCCATCTGGGGTAAAGTTTGATTCTTTTTGGTTTTTTTTTTTTGCTATTTATTTGCCTTTATTTATGTTTAAACTCAAGTTTAAATCAATGAAGTTATCCGCATAGAACGGAACCTTGGTGGAAGAAATCTGTACATTCTTCAATTCTGTCTAAAATCACAAATGTGCTTGCTGTCTAAAATCACAAATGTGCGTGCTGTCCCAAGGTCTGGGCGTTTGCACAATACCTCAAGAGGAACAAGGATGCCGAAAGCTGCGTCCAAAGAGTGCAGTCGTCATGGAGATGCCGTTACCGCAATGTGATCCCGAGAAACGGTGGTGAAAAAGTGATGATATTATAACTGGCATGGACAGAAATGGACAAAAAGTACAATCTGAGAGAACTAGGTGGAGTGCAACGAACTGCCCTTCGCACAACGCCTCCAACGCGGAGCTGTTAATGCAATAATTGCTATTGGATATCTATGTGAATCAGGTTTAGGCAAATGCACCAGTTGGGCTATCGAGCTGTGGCCTCTTCAGCCAGAGCTCTAAAGGACATGGTTCTATTCTCGGTGAATTTCTGGGAAGTCCGGCTTATGACCTACTTAGATTTTATGACGCTCTACCGAATTTTGTTTCCAAGTAGAGCGGACTGGGAGGACAAATGGGTAAGTAATACGTGAGGGGAAATCTCCGTATAGACGGATAGATCGAAAATGGAATGCGGCACTAGCTCAGGCGTCTTTCTTGAGCAGTTGAGTGTAGGAAAATCGTTCAGACTGCCAGGTGCCTGCATTGATTCTGGATGTGCTGCGGGCAGTAAAAACCCTTTTAATAGGGGAGATATGCCGTCAGGATATCTCACTCTACATTGACAGCGTGGCGGCCATAAAGGCGCTGGAATCGTGTGCTTGTAAATCGGAGCTAGTAAAGCGCTTTCGAGAAGTACTGAAGGTACTTAGTAGTCAGAACAGGAATATACAAGAGGACAAAATGGCGGATGAGCTGGCAAGAGCAGGATCAAACCGATGGGTTGAGGAGGATGTGAGTCCACAAATATGCGGCATCAAAGCGCTTATGAATGAACGTTAGAAGCGGCCAACTCTGAGTGAGCAGGGTTGACAAGCTGGCGCTTTGTGGACCAAACTGGATAGTCACAAGATTAGGAATATGTTAACTTGGGATAGAGGAAAATTATGGTTGCTTGTCGGAGCACTGACGGGTCACTCTATGCTAAGGAAGCATGTCATGCCTTTGGGATTAGCTTAGACGGACGTGTGCAGGTACTGTCATGATCTGTACGCTGTTGAGGCCATCACTCACATCATGTGTAAATGCTCAGGGTTTGCTAGAAGGTGAATGAAATTACTGGGTAGTCAATTCTTCGACAACATCGAGGATTTGAGGTCGTTAGGGGACGACAAACTGGTCAGGTCCTGCACGGATTTAGAGTGTTTTTGAGGGGAATGAGCAGCCCACAGACAGAATACAACAATTGCGGAGTATAATTTGGAGAGTGTGGACAATTTCATATATCTTGGGGCTAATCTAGCAAAAGACGGCAACGAAACGGACGAAATCAAACGACGGATCGTGCTAGCAAATAAAACTTATTATTCGGTACTTCCAATAATAAAATCCAAGAAAGTGCACAGGAACAATAAGCTGCGAATATATAAAACTTATATACAACCTGTGCTCTGTTATGGCAGCGAGACGTGGACATTAACGCGAACTTCCGAAAAACGCATTCCAAAGAAAGGTCCTCCGAAGAATTTTGGTACCTGTGAAGAAAGGTACGGACTGGCGAATAAGATACAACCATGAATGTACGAGGATCCAGAATCCGCAACGTTAATCAAGCTACGTAAACCGCAGTGGGCTGGCCATGTAGAGCGAATGAAAGATAGAAGAATCTCCAGCCGTGCTCTTAAAGGTAAAGCTAGTGGTAACAGGACAGTAGGAAAACCACGTAAACGATGGAAAGACTCGGTTGATGAAGATAGCAAAGCCATTTTAAAAATTAGCAACTGGAGAACGCGGTCTTTGGATCGAGACGATTGGAGGCGACGACTTCGGGAGACCAGGGCCCGATTTATGCTGTCGCGCCATTGATGATAATGAGCGGCTCACGAGGTTTTGAAGGGATCGCTATTAGCCCGTATTGTGCCTAGTGAGCGTGACAGTTCTTAACGCTTCGCCTCTTCTTGAACTGAACTGAACTATAGCATACCAAATGTGTATAACTAAAGTGTGATGGGAATATCCGATAAATCAGGTGGAAAAACCGTAAGCATTCATAAACTACTTTCTAAATGCAACTATATTAGCAGTAAAACCATGGAAAAACCTGGGAAAGTGCAATGGCAATTACTGGAAATTTCTGTAGATGAATACGATAGACACTGTCTGAAAAAGCCAAACAATCAAGCCAGACGCTACACCTATCCATCTCATTCATTTGGGGTTATGTCATAGGATCGGCATGTGCTTGTGTTTTGAACGGGCAAGGTCATCGTAGTTATTGGAAGTACGACGAATTATCTATACCTCGTCTACAACAGTACCCAGCAGGCAAAGTTACATATACTATACGAAAATAAAGACCGTATAAAAGCCGGATAAATACCGTAGAATTCTAGGGTACGATGTCCGCGGTCGCCATGTATAGCTATACGTATAGTTTGAAAGACCACTATACGTAGAATATTTACTGCGATTCTACCACTGAGATATAAGAAATGGAGACACCATCAGGTTATTTTTGTATGGAATTTGGCAGTTTAAAATAGCCGATGAAATCGTACCCTCTCGCTCCTTCTCAAATTCCAAATTTCGAAACATGGGCACCAACTTTTAAAAAAATTTAAATTTACAATTCGAATTGTCAGTTCCAATAGCTGTCATTGTTTTATTTGAAGGTGAGTTATTACCTCTGAACTAGGCGCCGGAACTGAACAAAGTTTTATTCGTTTCGTTTCAGGTCCGAGAGTACGAGTTGATAATAACTGTTATAACGGTTGAGCATATAATACATTATTTTTGAATTTGGAGCCATCTGATCAGTAAATGACACTATATTCGTATTGCAGTAGCCAATATTTCCTGTAAAATTTATACAGCTTAGTTACAATTTTATAAACTCATATTCTTTCAATACCTTATATTGTTTATCCTGTAAAGTATATAACAAATGCAAATAATTTGGTATTTTTTCAATTCGAAATTACTTCTAAAAGTAAGGATTTAATTTTTCACGTTGCCTCGCCTTAATACATGCAAAAATCATGTTACTGACTCTTTCCTTCTCAAGATTCAGGACATCTGTGGCTCAATCTTAATAAACTTCTTCACTTTCAACTTTTCTAACACTTGCTCTTGATCTTGGCTGTTGCTCCACCAGATTCCATACAGCGCAACTGTACGTATGGTCACCCTTGTAAGTCCCTTACGTCATTTTGACATTGCGATTCGATTTGATGCGTCCACTCTGTACGACTCTTAAGGAGGGGCTTCCATTCGTTCAGATAGAAAGTGGTCCTTAAAAACGTGGTCAAACCCTGTGCATAATTACCTCAAAATACGAATTGTAATCTAAAATATAGTTTTCTTCCATCTAGCGAATATTCTTGAGTTTTACGAATCACTCTTTATATTTTTTTCGAAAATATTTTAAAGTTTTGCTTTGGAACGGAAGTCTCAACGCAGCAGAATCAAAAACAGCTTGTTCTACGTCGTTGAGTTGATAAGATTTAGAAGTCGTAAGAATTATATGTGCCTCGATAGCGCAGTAGGTAGCGCGTAAGTCTCATAATCTTAAGGTCGTGAGTTCGATCCTCACTCGGGGCATTGCTTTTTTTATTTTTTAATACAATCATAAAATTTAATGTTTTTGTTTTATAAGTAAATCACAGAGCTGAAATCGCATGTGATTTGGAACACAATCACGAAGTCATGCAATTTCCCGTACTTGTGCATGACTTCGACATTTCATTTCAAATGTGAACCAAACCAAGCATTTATTGTGAATACTCAAGTCAGCAAAACCATGTGAGCTGCATTCAGCATATTTTTGACGTTGTAATTTTCAGTTATGGTTTCTTTTGAGGGTGTAGCGAACGTAAACGTGAAATATTAGTTCATATTTCGATATTTAGATAAGAACAAGAAAGTTTTAATGATACTTTACTTTTCGTTTTCTGTACTACCAATTTGCACTGCTGAAATTTTCATACAAACACTGAATTGTACCTGTCAAATGAAATCTACGTAATAAACAGGGGCCGTATAATGTAAGGAACGTTGCAACGTTCGAATCGACAACGTCGACGAACGTCTCAACCTACAGTTTACCAATCCGTAACTACGTCGTTCGTGTTGCGTTAAAGTTAAAATTGGTCTAAAAAATCTGCCAATGGTCTGGGCGAAACTTTATTATTTTTCGGGTCAAAGTTCGGGAGCGGTCAAAGTCGGAGTATATCATCAGTTGTTTCGTGATTATGACGTTTCTTGGAAAGTTAGTTTTGTTCTTGAAATAAAAATATTTAAAATAGAGATTTTTAGCCAATTAAACATTGAAAAAGCCCCTGTAGACTACGAATTTCGGTATATTATGTACACTAAAAGCCCATAGAAGTAAAAACGAATTTGTTACCCTATCAGACTTAAGAGATATGACGAATTGTTAAAACGTATACAAACCCATTACTTCCCCTTGGGGTTTGAATTTCGAAAAAATTGTGAAACAGGTTTTTAAACGATTTCATAAGAATCAACTTGATATCTAGATATGAGTCATGATGGATTTTGAAAAATTTTTGAAAACATAATAATAAATAATATATCACGATTTTTCGAATTTCAAGAACCAAGGGGGTGTCCCCTGGTTCTTGAAATTCGAAAAATCGTGATATAAGTTTTTAGGTCATTACATCAAATGCCGTAATAACCAATTGTATATCTCATCAGAACTAAGGGATGGCAGAATTTGTGAAATTATATGCAAACCCTTCGGGGTTGAATATCCAAAAATTGAGAAATATGTTTGTAGGCGATTATATAAAAAGTCTGTGGAATTGAAAAGCGATCTAATATATCTTTAGGCAAGCTACAGGATTTCTAGATCCCTGTGGCCCGAGCTGGATAGTCAAAAGACTAGGTATATATTGACTTGGGATAGAGGAAAACTGCGACTGCTCGTCGGAGCACTAACAGGGCACTGAATGCTGAGGAAACACGCTATGCGGCTAGGGATTGCGGAATCGGACATGTGTAGGTTCTGCCATGATCTGTATGCTGTGGAGGACATCACTAACATTCTGTGTGAATGGCCTGGGATCGCTAGGAGGCGTCTGAAATGGTTGGGTAGCCTTTTCTTCGAGAGCATAGAGGATTTGAGGTCGTTAGGGTATGACAAATTAGTCAGGTTCTGCAGGGAATTGGAGTGTTTCTGAGGTGATGGAATAGCCCACGAGGACCTGAAGGGATCGCAATGGGCCCGTTTGGCGCCTAGTGAGCGTGGTGGTTTTAGCGTTGCGCCCCTTCTTAAACCTAAACCTAAACCTTGTTACGAATGCAGCCCGGCTAAATTTTTTTTATATAGATGTTCATTTCTTTCTTATGCAAATGGTCTCAAACTCAAAATGTGTTGTGGTGTAGTCATACAGTGATCGTTTCGATATAATATTGGCTCTGGGTTTTTTTTTTGACGCGACCGCTCCACAAGGCATGTTACCTTTGTATTCCAGTACACATGTAAAAAAAAAATAAGTTAGAATGTAAAAATAATGATAACCATAATAATAATAAAAACCATCGAGCGAAAATTTGGATTCGGATCTTGGATACTCTACTGGCGGCATCTGGGGGTACGAGGAGAAAACGAAGAGAACATCGCTTCCCGCGTAAATGACACATCGCATTCGTCATGAAAAACCGTTTTTTTTTCACGGCGATCGTGAGATGAAAATTTCTGTTTCTTCTGGGTGTGACGGCTGAAGTGGGTGGATAAAAACTCAAGAACGATCGAAAAGTGTACTTTGACATAATTTCCCGGAAAATTATTAAAACTGAAAAAGTGAAACCCCTAAAACTAAATTTGAGTGGCGCCAGCGCACTCTGAGTGATAGAAACAATTTGAATTACATTCGCAAGTGACTCAAGTGAAAAATTTTAAAAAACTAAAGCTATATAACTATTCGCACAGTGGCTGAAGTGCTAAATTATAAAAACTAAAACAATAAAACTTTTGTGTGGTTCAACCTAATAGCAAAATCTCGGCTGAACTCAGTGCATCACTTGTTAAGAGGTGAAAAAAATCGCAGAGACAATTTTCTAATCAAACGGAAAGCAAGAAAAAAAACCCTGCAGGTAAAAATTTTCGTTGTTAAACATGCATGTAACCGCCGTAAAGATAAATGTAAAGGGCCCCAGCGATGCAGCGTTCATCGATCGACCAACACGATCACTTTAATAAAATTCATATAAATTACTAAATATATTAATCATAATTTTTTTTCCTTTGAATTATTGAATTATATATTAATTGACGAACTATACATGATTTTTTTTTCTCTTGCATGTATAACTTATAATTTTACTTTATTATTTCAATAATACAGTATTGTTATCGATTTTTAAAAAAAAAAAATTTGCTACCCTCAAAATTTTTTTTTTTACGTTTCATAACGAGTAGACACGAAAAAAGCAAAAAAAAATTTCAGTCCGTCTGTCCGCCGTACGCCGTACGCCGTACGTCTACCGGTGTACGCAAAATTGTTTGAAGGCTCGTAGCACCCAAACCCTTTGAGCTATTTAGTTGAACTTTTTTTCGTGGGTAGAGTGGGCAGTCCCCTTAAAGTGGCCAAATTTGGAGGGGTGGGGGTGTGAGGGGGGAGGAGGGGGAAGTGTTTTAGACGGAAAATTTTGGTTTCTAGATCTCAGCAACCGCTTATGCTAGAAAGCTGAAATTTCGAATTTATATAGAGCTTCAGTAGTGGACCCATTTGCAAAAAAATTGCCGATATACGTGAAGGGGTTTGGGAGTGGGGGGAAAAATAATGCGTCCGAAACGCAAAAAAGGTGAGATCGACACTTTCTAAAATCCATATCTCCTAAACGGTTAATGTCACATAATTGAAACTTAATAAATATCTGTAGGTATACTAGGAGAATAGATCGGAAACAAAAATTTGAGTGGAAGCAGTGGCGTGCGGGGGTGGGGGGTGAAAAACTTTAGATTACGATATCTCACGAACCAATTGCACTAGACAAATAAAATTTGGTTTGTGTATAAAGGTTCACAAATGAAGTTTGCTGAAGGCAACATTTTTTAAGGGGGCGGTGGAGCATGAAAGTGGAGGGGATAAGAATTTTTCTAAAAAATCACGTCTCATATCTCAAGAACCGTGTAAGATAGATGCTTAAAATTTTTACCAGAACCTAATAGACCCCTAGTAGAAAAAAAAATTTTGGAAATAAGGGTGTAGAGGGTGAGGGTGGGGGAGGGTGAAAAGGAAAAGGTTCCGATTTTAATATTTCGACAACCTATAATGATATAAAGCTGAAACTTGGTATTTAGATAGAGCTATATTAGTAGCATCTTGGAAAAATATAATTTTTTATAGGGGTAGTATGGTACGGGGGTGGGGGGTGTTTTTCCTATCTTTAGAACGGCTTATGCTGCAAAGTTGAAACTCGGTACGTTTATGTAAATCAACTAGAAAACGAATTTAGATAAAAAAAAAATTCAAATATCCATTGGCGTTCGGAGGGGTGGCAAAAAAAATTATCAGTGGAAATGGAATGCATATATTTTCACGGTTTTCGTCATATCTATTAGGTCTTCCCAAATATTGAATTCATTTTTATTCTACGGTTTCTTCATATAAATACCTAGAAAGTGTTTTCAGGATTTTTTAAAATTCGACCCCTAAGGGGATGCAAAGTGGGTTGTAAACTTTTTCACGAATTCTACTATATCCCCAGGTCTTATCAGATATCGAATATCTTTTCACTTTCACGTGCTTGCGTAATAATCGCTTAAAACTTGTTTTTAAGTTTTTTCCTTTTTCAGCCCCTAAGAGGGTATAAAAGGGTTGAACACGTTTTCACGAGTTCCGTCATTTCTTTTAGAAGTGATAAGAAATTGAATTGGTTCCTACTTTCTCGTGTTGTCTTCATATTTATTTATTAACTCCTTTCAGAATTTTTGGATATTCAACCCCCAAGTGGGTGGAAGGAGGTTGCATATTTGGTGATATATCGAATTCACTTTTACTTCCCAAGGTTTCCTATATAAAAAAGACAAAAAATCAATTTCAGTATTTTAGATTATCAATCCTAATGGGTGTAAGGGGGTTGTATGATTTTCAAAGTTTCGACATACTTCTTAGGTTCGATGAGATATTAGATCGCTTTTCATTACCACCGACTTTTTATATAATCGCCTACAAACCCATTTCTCAATTTTTCGATATTCAACCCCCAAGGGTTTGTATATGTTTTCACAATTTTTGCCATCCCTTAGTTCTGATGAGATATAAAATTGATTATTACGGCCAACCAATTCACGATTTTTCGAATTTCCAGAACCAATTAGGTGTGAAGGGTTTGCTTACGTTTTCAAAAATTTTTCAAAATCCGTCTTGTCTCATGAGATATCAAGTTGCTTCTTATGAAATCGTTTAAAATCCTGTTTCACAATTTTTTCGAAATTCAAACCCCAAGTGGAAGTAATGGGTTTATATACGTTTTAACAATATTTTTAACATATCTCTTAATTCTGATAAGGCAACAAATTCGTTTTTGCTTCTATGGGCTTTTAGTGTACATAATATACTGAAATTCGAATAGTCTACACGGACTTTTTCAATGTTTAATCGGCTAAAAATCTCTATTTTAAATATTTTTATATTAAGAACAAAAATAATTTTCCAAGAAATCTAATAATCTCGAAGCAACTCATGATACACTCCGACTTTGACCGCTCCCGAACTTTGACCCGAAAAATAATAAAGTTTCGCCCAGACCATTGGCAGATTTTTTATTCCAAGTAGCGTTTTGTACAGGTTCCTGTCTAGTGGAGAAGCGAAGACGACAGCGTGTTGCATAATTTGTTTATTTTTTTTGTTTCTTCGTAATGGAGTAGATCTCCTAAGAAGGGAGCCCTGGGGCTCCATCAGGCAGGGATGGCTTTGGTATTTCCGATCTCTCCTCTCTTCCTCTCTCTCTCGGGCCGCGGTTCTAGATGTGTAAAAGAGTCGCGACGGTAGTGGTGCGGCTATGTTTTTTTTGTTTCCCCTTGGTTTTCTTCCTCATTCTTTTCCTTATAGGTTTTTTTTTCTTCCTTTGACAGCATCAACAAGGATGGTGCCCCTTTTGGACACATTTTTTTCAACCCCCCCTCGGCTCCTGAGCAGTCGGCGAAATATGCTGTCTAGGTCCAAAGGGGCCCATTATTCTGGAAGCGAAATGGAGGCTGCCCAAGCGGCCGAAAACATACTCGTAACAACCTAATATCTCATTAAACCTAAGAATTATGTCGAACCTTTGAAAACCATACAACCCCCTTACACCCCTTAGGATTGAAAATCTGAAAATACTGAAATTGAATTGGTTCTTGTATGGGAAACCTTGGGAAGTACAAATGAATTCGATATATCATCAGATCTAAGCAATATGTAGGAGTTTGTGAAAACATATGCAACCTCCTTACACCCACTTGGGGGTTGAATATCCAAATATCCTGAAAGGAGTTAATAGATAAATATGAAAACAGCACGAGAAAGTAAAAACAATTGAATTACTTATCAATTCTAAAGGATATGACGGAATTTGTGAAAACTTGTTCAACCCTTTTATATCCTCTTAGGGGCTGAAAAAGGAAAAAAACTTAAAAACAAGTTTTAGGCGATTATTACGCAAGCCCGTGAAAATGAAAAGATATTAGATATTTGATCAGACCTGTAGGATATGGCATAATTCGTGAATAAGTATACAATCCCTTTACACCACCTTAGGGTTCGAATTTCAAAAAATCCTGAAAACACTTTTTAGGTATTTATATGAAGAATCCGTAGAATAAAAATGAATTAAATATATGGAAAGACCTAATAGATATGACGAAAATCGTGAAAATATATGCATTCCATTTTCACTGATCATTTTTTCGCCCCCCCCTTCCGAACGCCAATGAATATTTTAAATTTTTTTTTATCTGTTGGTTTAATAAGACTATGACTGGCTGTGTTGCTGGTTGATGTGCGACTGCCGCCGACCGCTACACACCGCTGTTGCATTCGGTCACCAATACATGTAACATCTACCTCTTTTAATAAGCATCTTAATTCATAATTACAAATAAGAATTCAAAGCGCAATAATTCAATGATTAATTCAATAATACTTATACTATACACTTCATAGTTCAATTAATACTCCGACGTAATATTTGTTAATTTAACTTATCCTAATGCAATTTCAGTTACAATTAACTTACAGTTCAATAATTCCATGTTTAACTTAACTTCTACGGTTTGCAACCAAAATTTCGAAAAAAAAACAAGTATTTTTACATATTTCCATATTTTTTACCAGATCGAGTATATCGTCCTTCAATTTTTCCATGAGTATTCTTATTAAAGTTATTAGAGTATGATTCAATTTTGTTTTCATTATTGGCATACCTATCGTTTCGTTGCTTGTAGTGCAATCATCTTGACTGATATTATTTTCATTTTCGCTGTAAGATATTCCTGTCGTGTTCTTGGTTTGAAAGTTTGTAAAATTGCATTCTTTATTGTAGGCTGTGTTCTTTTTAAAAATGTGCTCCCTGTTCCGTTTGTATGTAGTCCCGTCTTTTGTATCTTTAACCAGGTATGAACGTGGTTCTTTACAAGTGTCTAATATGGTACCTGGAACCCAAGGTGAATTAGTATTTTTCTTGTAATAAATGTCCTCTCCTTTATGAAGAGGGTTCAGGGTTTTTGTGTTTCGGTCAAAATAAAATTTCATTTGTGATTGTTTTGCTTGACGAAATTTTTTATATTTCTCACTGTCGACGAGGTTAGGTTGCAAAACAAACGGATGTGTAGGCATATTGGTTCGAAGTTTTCTCGACATTAACAGTTCAGAAGGACTATACCCGCTAGAGTTTGGTGAGGTCCGGTAATGTAGAAGTGCTAAATAAGGGTCAGTGTTTGCGTCACACAGGGTTTTAATTGTGCCAACGCTTCGTTCAGCTAGACCATTTGAACGAGGTAAATATGGGCTTGAGGTAACATGTTCAATGTCCCAGTCATTTGCAAATTTTCTAAAATCTGACGAACAGATTGGCTAGGCCACCCATTGCTAAAGTAATGTTTAAGTTGTGTGAGTACGACATCGTCGCTAACTGCTTGACGAATTTCTTTTAACTTGTTATCAGAGACAGACAAAGATGAGATAAGCATGTTGCAACTTAGTTTGATTTCCTCACCAATACATGTAACATTATCTAAATTACTTTTGTAGTTGATCTACATATGCATACCAAGTTTCAACTTTGTAGCATAAGCCGTTCTATAGATAGGAAAAACATCCCCCACCCCCGTACCATACTACCCTTATAAAAAATTATATTTTTCCAAGATGCTACTACTACAGTTCTATCTAAATACCAAGTTTCAGCTTTATATCATTATAGGTTTTCGAGATATAAAAATCGGAACTTTTTCCTTTTCACCCTCCCCCACCCTCACCCTCTACACCCTCACCCTCAAAATTTTTTTTTCTGATAGGGGTCTATTAGACCTATTTACGGTAAAAATTTTAAGCATCACCTTACACTGTTCTTGAGATATCATACGTGATTTTTTAGAAACATTCGTATCCCCTCCACTTTCATGATACACCGCCCCCTTAAAAAATATTACTTTCAGCAAACTTCATTTGTCAACCTTTATACACAAACCGAATTTTATTTGTCTAATGCAATTGGTTCGTGAGATATCATAATCTAAAGTTTTTTACCCCCCACCCTCGTACGCCACTGCCGTCACTCAAAAATTTGTTTCTGATCTATTCTCCTAGTATACCTACAGATATTCATTAAGTTTCAATTTTGTAACTTTAACCGTTTAGGAGATATGGATTTTAGAATGTGTCGATCTCGCCTTTTTTGCGTTTCGGACGCATAATTTTGCCCCCCACTCCCACACCCCTTCACCCATATTGACAATTTTTATGCAAATGGGTCCACTACCAAAGTTCTACATAAATTCCAAATTTCAGCCTCCTAGCATAAGCGGTTGCTGAGATCTAAAAACCAAAATTTTCCGTCTAAAACACTTCCCCCTGCTCCCCCTAACACCCCCACCACTCAGAATTTGGTCACTTCAAGAGGCCTATTCACTCTATTCATAAAAAAAATTTAATATCTCAAACCGTTTGGGTGCTACGAGCCTTCAAACGATTTTGCGTACGGCGGACGGCGTATGGTCGCTGCGCTGCTCGAATGAGAACTTTAATTTCTTGTTCCTATGCCTACTAGATTGAAGGTGTGACCATCTGGTGATGCTCACGTTCGTTCGTGGATACGACGAGACGAGAAACTGACGAAATGTGAAAAACAAGAAAAGCCTGTAGCTCCATTTTTGGTTCCAAGATTTCTATTTTAAAAAAATGCGAAATCCTTGATTATGGAAGAACTTTTTTCATAGCCTCGATAGCGCAGTAGGTAGCGCGTAAGTCTCATAATCTTAAGGTCGTGAGTTCGATCCTCACTCGGGGCATTTGTTTTTTTGTTTTTTTTTTTCATTTCAAGGATTATCTTAATGGTCACATTGGATTCAATAATAACTATAACTTTTTCACTTCATCAAAAAATTTATTTTTCGCCCAAATCGCTACGTTGTCGAGCTCCGCTACTAAAACTAAAAGCGATCGAAACATCAGTAGTCGTCGTTGTTCTCGCTGCAGTGCTCGTGATATTTTAGTAAGAGATCAAGCAACGCAATGTGTTTCATATAACAAAAATTATCTTTCAAGAAATAAGCAAATTAACAGCATATTTTTTAAATGGCGGAATGCCGACATTGCTGAAAATTGCGATATTTTTTTCATTCTAATTTGTTCTATGAAAACTCAATTCCAGATGAGAAAACTATTCTAGTTCTCATTTCTAAATATGTGTATAAACTATTTAACTTTGCTTTGCCTGACAAAAGCTTCCACTTTAATAGAAAACTTGGTTTTTATCATCCAAGTCATGCACCTGCCATACAAAATTGTTGCGATTTGTATGGAGCTGTCATGTTTGTTATGACTCTGGTTTTATATGTTCAATTCAGTTGCGCAGCAATAGTTCAGAGGGCTCTGGCATTGCAAGCTTGTTGATGTCATCCATAAATAAGTAGTGCGTGTTGCCAGGATACACATGCAACAATATAATACCCAGATGGCGAATGGCCATAGGAATATATGTGGCAATAGGTAAAGCGTCATCCCTCTATATTTAACTTTACGAACTATAAATTGAAAATTAAATTCTATCCAATATACGAACCCTGAAAAATTTAAACAATAGCACAGCCATGAGTACTTTTTTACAGTACTTAAAATCGCTTTATTTTATAAATACAAACTTAAACGAAGTTGGCATTTCTCGAATAATGTAGTTTTTTAAAAGTTTCAATTCAACATTGTATTGAAAGCGTAAAAGCTTTATTGTAGTTTCGAACCATTGCTTACCCCAGACTCGAAAGCTGGCTAACATTCGCCAGCTAATTTTAATGGCTTTCGTCATCTATGGATATTATATTTTCTTCGTCATCGACTCGTAAGTTACAGTTCGCACATGTTAAAGTCCTAATCGTAATATCAATCATTTCAGTGCAAAGTTTATTACTCAGGTGAAGAACATAATCTCATTATTCAGTTGATAAGATGAAGAAAGTTTATACACTGAAATGTGTACTTTTCTTACTGCCGGTACTATCGGACTAATTCAAATTGCTTAGAGGAACCGTAATAGAAAAAAAAACTCACCATCCTTTTCAATTTCAGACACTTTATTTTATATTAATATTTTTCAGAGATTATTCAAAAAGAAATATAATATCGCCTGTTTCATCTGTTACAGGACGACGGTCACTACTTGCCCATACGCTGGATGGACCATTCCTGCTGGCAAAGCGGACAACGATTGTTCTGCTTAACCCACAAGGACATGCAGCAATGGTGGAACGAATGATTGCATTCTCCCCATACAACAACACAGTCCTGGCGTCCTAGAACCTCACGCTTGTTCTCGGCTTGGCAACGCAGACAAGCATCTGAAATAAAGACGAATAATAGATTTTAATATTATTGTGGATAATAAGGCACTCCTTTACGAGTACAAGTGCAAGTGTATAATAATATAATAAAGAAAGTACTATACTAGGTTACATAATTTATAGTTTAGACTTATTGTTTCAACAAATTAATATTCATGAATTTACAGCAAAGGTGTGAAGTTGATATTACGGCACTTAAACACATTGTCAGTGATAAAGTAATGCAACTAAGTTCTAAGTATCAGTGAGCAAACTTAGTCGCTGTAAAAGTGAGAACGTTCATAAGTCGTTAGCTGCACTATACTCGTATGCCTATGTATAGTATACTCGTATATATGTGAAAAGTCGGCAAAGAACCCAATCTTTTACGGGTTTTTCCCAAATAGCCCATAAGGACCATGAAATTAGACGACAAAATTACTACAAAAGAGTTTAAAGCAAAAGTTATTTAACGAAAAATATATAACAAAAATTATGTCGCCCTAAGTGATATGTCGGAATTCGTAAAAACGTACACAATCATTTTACACCCTCTTAGGTGTTGAATACCGCAAAATCTTGAAATTAATTTTTAGATCATTATAAATGAAGCCCATTGAAGTAAAAACAAATTCGATCTCATTAAACCTAAAAGATTTGTCGGAATTCGTGAAAACTTGAACTATGACTTACACCCACAAGGGCTAAACATGCAAAAATGATCAAATCTGTTTTTTTTTCACCGATAAAGCCTTTATAGGTGAAAGTGAATTCTATATCTCATTAGACCTAAGAAATATATTGGAATTCATGAAAATATACACAACCACTTTACACCCCCTTAGGGTTAGCACATTAAAAAATTTGAAAAACGCCTATATAAAGAGTCTGTAGAAGTGAAATTAAGTTGATAGCTCAAAATGCCTAAAAGATATAACAAAATTCGTGAAAATGTGGAAAAAACCCATTTTCACGGATATTTTTGGTTGCTCTCATTGAAAGCCGGGATTGAAACATTCTAAAATCCATATCTCCTGAACATATCAGAAGGTTGAAACTTTGTAGTTGTTCTCTTTAGGAATATTTCAAGATTAGACAAGGCCTAACATTTTTAAGGGGAGTGGTGGGGGTGAAAGAGTGAAAAGATTTGGATTACAATATCTTCCGAACCGATTACATCAGGAAGATATAATTTGGTTTTTGTATATAGGATCACAAGTGGAGTCTACTGAATGTAAACTCTTTGAGGGGGAGGTGGAGCACGAAAGTGGGGGATAGCAATTTTTAAAAAAATTTAAATTTTATATCTCAAAAACCGTAACCGATATGATCTTGCAAATTTTACAGGAGTTGGGTCAGTAGATCTTTAGTATGGAAAAAAATGTTTGGGGTGTGGGTGTTGGGGGTGGTTGTGTAGAAAGGAAAGCATTCTGATTTTTATTACCCGAAAACCGTAATGAATAGAAAGCTAAAAAATTACGATTATATAGAGAAACTATAGAGACACAATAGAAAAATAAAATGTTTGCAAGGTACGGGGGAGGGGTGGTTTTTATATCTCAAAAACGGCATATGCTAGAAAGTTGAAACTTAGTACATACAGTTGCGAACAAAACATTTGCAACTGATACTAGTATTTATTTAATGTTTATTTTTTTTTTTAAATAATAATTAAAAAATCTTGATTTTAATTAATTTTATTGCCCAAAGTGTATTTAGCACCACAAAGATTTAAAAATTGCATTTGCTCAAATACAAACTATACCCTAATTCTGTTATAACAAAATATTTGCAACTACAAGATTATATTGAGCTAACGGTTAGTTTCTCAGAATGTTTTTACAGCGATCAAGTTAATATGGTACGAATTTGTGCTCATTGGCTTGGCAATTTAGTTCTGCAGCGTTTATTTGTTTATATATGTCGTTCGAGTCTTAATAAATTACATAAAACCGAAAATAAATTTTTTTTTAAAAAATGGCTGGATACAAATATAATAAAGAGTTGAAATTAATAATTGTGAAGGATTTTAATAGTGGGCTATGCCAAAAAAAAATTTGTGAAAAATACTCCATTCATAAATCAACTGTTTCAAGAATATTAGGAAAGTACCGTTCAAATAAAACTCTTCAAACTTTACATAAAGGAGGAAGAAAAAAAAACAACGAAAAAAGAAGATTATTTAATTGCTCGTAAAATTAAAAACAATCCAGAAATATCAGCTAAAGAAATTAAAAATGAGCTGCAAATAAATGTTAGTTTAATGACGATTAGAAGCTATCGACAGCAAGTTAAAAAGTTACGGACCGGCAAAGAAACCTCTTCTTTCAAAGCGCAACATTAAAGCCAGATTGAAATTTGCCAAAAAACCCACTGCATGGCCTACTCAAAAGTGGAAGACTGTTCTCTTTTCTGATGAGTCCAAATTTAATTTAAGAGGATCGGATGGAGCATCCACTATTAGAAGACCAGCTGTACAACGCTATAATGCCAGATATACAAGAAAGACTGTAAAACACGGTGGAGGTAATGTGATGGTATGGAGATGCTTTTCCGCAGCAGGAGCGGGTCCCATCAAAAGGATTAACGGCATTATGAAAGCCCAAATGTACAAAGATATCCTCTAAAGTACTATGCTGCCCTATGCTGAAGAAGTAATGCTTTTGCTATGGATCTTCCAGCATGATAATAAGCACACTTCACAGCTAGTGAAAGGTTGGCTAGAGATCAATGTAATGAAATGGCCAGCACAATCTTCAGATCTCAACCCGATTGAGAATCTGTGGCAGATTGTTAAACAACAGCATCGACCAAATATTTATCGTAAAAAGAAGGAATTATACCGAGCCATTAAAAGGGAGTGGGAAAGGATACCAACAAGGACAATAGGAAGATCATTTGAATCAATGCCTAAAAGATGTGCGGAAGTTATTAAAAATAAGGGGTACAGTACGAAGTACTAGCCAAAACCTAAGTTCAATGTAATTTTGTAGTTGCAAATGTTTTTTTATCATTAGGGTATCATCATGAATTTCGTTCAGTTTTTTGTTTGTATTTGAGCAAATGCAATTTTTTTTAAATCTTTATGCTAAAGACACTTTGGGTAATAAAATGAATTAAAATCAAGATTTTTGAATTATTATTTCCAAAAAGAATTTAACATTTAATAACTACTAGTATCAGTTGCAAATGTTTTGTTCGCAACTGTATATGTAGATGCGCCACTAGAGTAATTAAAGCAAAAAAAAGTTCAGATTTTTATTGGCGTTCAGAGGTTGAGTAAAAAAAATTCCCGTGAATCCATATTTTCACGAATTTCGTTAAAATTTTTGGACATGTCGAGCTATCAAAGCAATTTTACTTTTGCGGGCTCTTTATATAAGCGCCTAGAAAGTAGGCTTGCGCATTTTAGTTCACCGAAGTGAGTGATCATTTCCGCTTCCCGATCCGTCGCGAACTAGTTCACTAGTTCGCGGGAGTTCAGTGATGAGAAAGGCAGTGAAGTTTAGAACGACTCGTAGTCGTCATTGTAGTACAATGTGGTGACCAAAAAAAAAAAAGGTCGTCTGGTACAATATGAAAAAAAAGGTCGTCATTGTACAAGTAAGAAAGGTCGTCTGATAGAATGTGATGAGCTAAAAAAAAGGTCGTCAGTGTACAAGCATATTGTACCACTGACTTCCAAACGGCAATTAATGAATACAAACGAACTAGGAGCGGGACTGACTGCGAACTAGTTCATTCATTTCAGTAATGGGAACGCTCTTCCGAACTATAGGTCGTTCGCGAACTACACAAGCCTACTAGAAACGTTCTTCCAAATTTTTCGATATCCAACCCCTAAAGGGGTATAAAGTGGTTGTGTACATATTCACGAATTCCGATATATTTCTTAGGTCAATTGAGATTTGGAATTCACTTTCACTTCTAAGAGCTTTAAACATAGTCGGGAAAAAACAGATTTAAGTATTTTTCTTAATTAAACCCCCTGGGGGTATTGTTCAAGTTTTCACTGATTCCGAAAATCTCTTAGCTTAATTGTGATCGAATTCGCTTTTACTTCAACAGAATCTTCTATTGATAAAAAAAAGTCAATAAAAAAAAAAAATCTGCCAAAGTCTGGTCGCAACATTATTATTTTTGGGGTAGAAGTTCGGAACGCCTTTAATGCTGAGAAGCGGTGTTGGTTACTATGCAACTGAAAACCTAAAGAATAAATAATAAAGGCTACTTGGAACGTTATTTATTAACATTTTTGCCACCAATTCGGACGTAGACGGACTTGGCCCCCTGTTTCCCGAACCTTAACCTATACTTCAGTTATTTTGACTTTTTTAAGTCGAAATAACCTGTTCAAGGCTTCCGTTCACAACCATTTTTCAACTAATCAATTCTCTTCTTTTCTTGCAGGATCCTGATGAAAATTAAAGCGTAACAATGGGTCCTAACCAGGGTTGCCAGATAGTTGGCTGCAGTACCCGCCGAGTGAGCTGTATGAAATAGTCTAAAACCCGCACGAAGACTTGTATCCCAAATACCGCGCTCAACTTTGCAATTTTAAAGACCTACTTAAACGTGTTGAACACGGTTGCACTTTAAACGACGAACTGCGCTCCAGAATTCTTACGAAACACTATAACGTATCTATATATAATAAATTTTGTGTGAAAACATAAGTTCGTATTTATCACCATTTTAAAAATTTTATTTGAAAATATATTTATAAATACATTTTCGCGTAGATTGTCGTTTCACTCTCGCAGTAGAAAAACTTATTCCCCGACTCTGCGGGGTTTATATACTGCATGTGTTGAGTCGAGAAATTTCCAGCATATTCGGTCGTTTGTGTGAAACGCAGATGAAGTACCTAATACATGCGTGAAGTGTCTAGAATATGCGAGAAGTATATAGAGCTCTCTACAATATTGTAAGGTTGTTGATTTTCTCTGGAAACGTTAATATCAATAATAAGTGAAGTTTGGAGGGAGTGAAATTTTTGCAACACGTGCCTGTAGAAACCAGCAAAAATTATAATTAATAAATTGTGTAAAAAATAAAGGACCTCTATGACAGTCATCAATATGGGTAAATATATTGTCTCTTGTATGTTATATTTCTATGGGTGTCCATAACTTGAAAGAAAGTGGTTCATTTGTAGAAAGTCTACAAATAATGAAACGATTCTAATTTATTTTAGTTTGCAAATACCAGATAGATATCGTGTGAAATATTTCATTTTTATAACTAGATAACCGAAAATTTAGTGGTAAGAGGATTTGTGATATGACATAGTTTGTAAACGTTGTATTTGAGGCGTTAACACTAGCTTTTCTTCGTAAATCGGGTCTGTTGTTGGCCGAATAGACCATAAAGCTATAAGTATCTGTTTGAAATTTGAACCCGCGAATTAAACATTTAAATAGCCCAAATCGCGAGAAATAGCCCAATCTGGCAACCTTAGTCCTAACTTTGAAGTAATACACTCTGAATAGAGATTTTGAAACGAAATAGATTATATTAGATTTTGAATTGGAGTTGGTTTGGTTGCGTCTGTCACGGAAGCCGCAAATGGGCCTATTGTAATGTCTCCCTGGATTATCTATGATTCCCCATCGATCGCTGCGTTTTCAGTGAAGCTAAGTATTTTTCGAAGAGAAATAGTTAGGAATTCTGATGGCTCCATTAAGCCCTGTCCAAAGGGACGAAGTCTTTTGTGAACAAGTCCTTCACATTCACAGAGGATGTGTGCTCTGGTGTTTCGTTTTCGTCATCGCAAATTCTGCATATTTTGGTCTCAATACTACACTGAAAGAAAAACTATGTTCATTCCAAGGTTGCATTGACTATATTAAAGTTCTTCTAACTATTGTAAAACAGATATGTTTCCAATGATCACGGATATGGTGCTCCTAGCCATAGCATATATAGTAGAACCTCTATATAGTGACCACCCAAGGGACTGTGCAAAACTGGTCACTTTATTCGATTGGTCAGATTATAAAAATAGTTTAACAAATAAAATCCGTTACTAATTTACATCGAGACCGGAAAAAAACGCAACTTTAGGCAAGTGGTCAAGATAGGAAGGTGGTCACTTCTTCAGGTTCTACTGTAATTCGTAAAAACATTATGGTTGCATTAAACATATATCCGTACTGAAATTTAATATTGTTGTACCAATCATTCTCGTTACATGATGTAAAAGTATATTATAATCACGACAACAATATTCTATGATCGGTGGAACCATGAAATTTGATAAGATAATTCCCACAACCATACCAGATATGGTGTGTGCAATCATGTAAGGTAAGATATTAGATATGATTGTCGCAACCATATTATAATTGACATAACTTTGAACGATCAGTGCAACTATAGCATTTGATTAGAGATGGTCGATACAATCATGTTAGTTGACATATTATGATTGCCGTAACAATACTGTGGTAGCATGAATATGATCAGTGCGACATTAGAATTTGTTAAAATATGATGAGTTCAATCATGTAAGTTCATATTTGGGTCATTCCATTAAGAATCGCCAAAGTTGTGACTTTACCATCTCCGATTTTTTTGAAAATTTTTGTACTTTAAGAACTAGTGAAAAAAATAATTTAAATTCAATTTTTGGTTTATATCAATTTTTTTTTGTTAGTTATAGTATGTGAAAGTATGTTAAAGTTTGCTCAAAAATGGTGTCCGAGTCCTCTTTGAAAATTCATATCTCTGGTAATTTTTATACTTTCATTACAGTCCCTGTTCAACGAATTAGGACAACAAAGATTTTTTTTTAATATTTTTTCTTAATTCATGCTAAAACTCTTGGTAGAAAGGAAATAAAAAATAATTTTTTTGTTTTTTAGATTTTTTATTCGTTTTATTTTTTATGTATTAAAAATTTGATTTGGTGTTAATATTTTGTAGGGCCACCCTTAGAATGAGTTGAACCTTTAATTCTTTTTGGCATGCTTTCAATGCATAGCTGTATCATTTTTTTGATTCCTTCGCTGTTTTGCCATATATTTTCAATATTTTCTTTTAGGATATCAAGAGTAGGATTAGGAGAGGAATAAACTTCAGATTTTAAGAGACTCCAGAAATTCTCGATAGGGTTAAGGTCGGGAGAATTGCCTGGCCAAGGAAAAATTGGGATATTGGAGATAGAGGACAGGTTTTTTGTAATTTGGGCACGATGACGGGTGCACTATCCTGCATAAATATATTTCCTATTCCACAGCACTTCAAGAAGTTGAAATATGGAATCAAAATGTTGTCCATCACGTCGTAGTACTGGGTACTGTTCATAGTTCCTTCGACGAAAAAGATCGGTCCAGGTCCATCGCCTGAGATGCAGAACCATATCATTGTGGCTGGTGGATGTTTGATATTTTTCACGACGCAAGCTTCGTCATATTTCTCTGATGGCCTCCTTCGAACGTATTGATGTCTCTCCGTCACAGACTCTAGTCTGCACTCATCACTAAATACCACCTAAAAACAAAATAAAACCAATTTTTTAAAATTATATTTCCAAGCGAAAAATAAAGGCAATGCAATCTTTATTCATCCATATTAAATATTAATTACATTTTGCCAATCACCTACAGTATAATTTTGATGAGCTCTAGCAAACTCCAGCCTGGCTTTTCGCACTTTAGCTGTTAGCTTAGGCTTTTTTACTGGTCGCCTCGACTTAAGGTTGGCTTCATATAAACGCCTTCTTAAGGTCATACCGGATATCTCTATCCCTTCGCCCAGCAGATCTTGATGCAAGCTTCTCGTGGATTGAAAACGGTTTTCGCAGGCCTTTTGAATAATCCTACGATCCGTTCGAGGCGTTGTCTTCCTTTTCCCGCGACAATTCCGCCGTTTGTTGCTGACTTGGCCTTGATTCTCCTGGGCTCCTTTATTAATTCTCATCACAGTTTGATGAGAAACATTCTCCTTTCTTGCTATTTCTCGAAAGGAAAACTTTTTGGTGTTCAATAAAGAAATTATTGCTGACTTTTTGTCCGCGCATGTCTTTACACTTTCCCATTTTTATTGTTTTGACCAAAATGTCTCAAAAAAACACACGTACTTTTAAATGTCTGAAACTATGTAAACTAAAATCATAGGAATTTCTAAGAACTGCTTAAACACAATATTTTCTTCACCACTTGACAAATTCTTTCCAAATATTTTAAAAAGAATGAGAAGTTCAGGATAATTTCACTATTTTATATACATACCTGTCTATCGCCTTGAACACGTAAAGGGAGGTAAAAAGCACTCTTCTGAAAAAAGAGTTGAAGGATGGCATTTTTCATTTAGGGTATATTATATTCACAATTTTTACAGCCGCAAGGTAAAATGAATCTTCTTGGGAAAAACCACTTTTTTGTGAAGCTGCACTTAATTCCTTTTAAAAAATGAGAAAAAATGTGAGTGGTCCTAATTCAATGAAAAGGGACTGTATATGTATATTTCTAGGAACCCTGTCACATGATGTCTATGATTGGCGTAACCGTTCTAATAAATAAGAAGGTTGCGTGAATCACATAGCTAGGTTTCCACAACCATAATTTTGATTGAGCCAAACATAACATGTTTCCTAAAAACATAACTGTGTTCAAAGTAACCATGTCACAGGATTTTTATGATTGGCGTAACCGTTCTATTAAAAAAGAAGGTTGCGTGAATCACACACCTAGGTTTCCACAACTAAAATTTTGTTTGAGACAAACATGTATGTTTCCTAAAAACAAACACCATAGTTCTAGTAACTAAGTTGTAAAATTTTTGCTATAGACCTATAGTTATTACAAACATACATTCAGTTAGTACAACTGTGTTACATGTTGTAACATGGTTGTGGCAACTATAACCTCAATCATAGTAAGGTTCTCCCAACATATGGTGGCCATAATCATATTTTTTCTTTGAGTGTATGGAGAGGCTTCCTCATGTAACAATGTTCAATCAGAGCTCCCACTAGCTGTCTGCTTAATTTCAGGTAATCAGACGTCCTTTTCTCCGAAACGGCATATCCAAAAACCTATTTGATCTTATCCTTGTTATTTTGATCAATTTTCAAACGTTTTTTGTCACTTTCCTCAGTGATCTAAAAACAAATCGTTGTTATCCAATAGTTTACAACAATTTCGGCATTGATCCTCGAATACAAAATATTTTCGAAGATACGCTCAGTGGGTATAACACATAAACAAAATAAATATATCTTAAAACGCATATTAAAATAAACATTGAAGAAAGTAAAGTCACACCCTCTCTTTAGCCAGACTGCATAAGATTAAGCAGTCTTGTGCTTTCTACTATACAAAAACAAATAATTTAATTAAAACGTGCGCACACTTTAATAATTGAACTTGGCTCAAATACGGCGAATATAATTAACTTTGCCAGGTAATGAGCATCTGTCTCGGACATGTCAATCTGACCAAAAAATTTCACTAGCCATCAGCGCGAAGCTATGTTTAATTTTTACTGACATTCGAGCCATTTTCAGTTTTTCGAACTTAAACTTGGCATTTGAAAATATCAACAATTTTCAAACGATAATAAAAAGAAATGAGGGCGAAAAAGAGACGATAGATCTGAAGACGTTTCGCAAACTATTCTTAGCGTCTTAAGGAGTGCTAGCGAAAATATTTCGCGAGCTACAAGTGATGATGCTCGGTCGACAAAGTCTCGTGATTGTCGCAAAAATTGTGATGACCTCTTTAAAGGTGGCGGTTATTTACGTTTGTGAAGCTTTCCTGAATTAAAACATTTTCGACGAGCACTACTTTTCCGAGTTGTACGCATTTTCAATTGAGAACACTTCAAATCGGAATTTGAACGAGTCGTCGTCATCGCGACAAAATTAAATGACAAACTAATTATTTCTGTTATGTGCTTTGCAATTGGTAGGTAGGAGGAAGTGATCTTTGTAATTAATCGAATTGGTTTGCTCGATTTGTAATTAACCTTCAGAGCGATATCGAAGAATTCGAGTTAGATAAGTTATATATTGCGGAAATCTTCAAGTTTATATAGTGCCCCATGCACATATTGATCTCCTACAATTACAATATTCATACGAGGGCAAATTGAAAAGTTTCCAGCCTGAGTATGAAGATGGCGTTCCAGGTTTGAAATTTTTATGTCGATCGAAATGCTATTGTTTTATAAGGCACCTATCAAAATTTCAGCTATATCCAATGTTTACTTTTGTTGTGACAATTGATTGATTCAAACGAGTATCGTGTTTTTGCAAGAATGGAAAGAGTCCAGTATCGTTCCGTAATTCGATACTTGTTTTCGAAAGGGAAAATGCCGACCGAAAAAAAAAGCCGAGTTAGACGTTGTGTACGGTGAAGACTCTCCTTCGTTGGCGACAATCCAGTTTTGGGCTGCTGACTTCAAGTGTGACCGAACAAGTGTATTTAATGACGAACTCAGGGACGGCCAAAAACGGCTAGAACTGAGGAAATGGTGAAAAAAGTCCATAAAATCGTGAACGCAGATCGACGACTAAAACTGCATGAGATTGCTGAGGCTGAGGGCATATCAGGAGAACGCATACATTTAATCTTGCATGAAATTTGGGCATGAAAAAGCTATCGGCAAGATGGGCGCCGCGTTTACTCAATTACGACCAAAAGGCATTTCGCAGAAGTGTTTCGACTTGTTTAAGCGTAATAAAAAGGAATTTTTGCGTCGATTTGTCACTGTCGACGAAACATGGATCTATTACTTTACACCGGAGACCAAAGTACAATTAAAGCAATGGGTTTCACCTGGAGAAAAGGTACAGAGGAAGGCAGAAGCCCGAAAGGTTATGACGACGATTTTTTGGGATGCCCAAGGAATTTTGATGATTGATTACCTTGAGAAGGGTAGACAAATCCGGACCGTTTGGATGCGGAAATCAAAAGGAAACGTCTCCATTTGACGAAGAAAAAAGTGCTCTTTCATCACGACAATGCACCGGCTCGTACCTCCCGAGTTGCTAAGCAAAAATTGCAGGATTTACGCTATGAGTTGCTGTCCCATCCACCATATTCGCCCGACCTGGCCCCGTGCGACTTCTTCCTTTTCCCAAAATTGAGCGGCCTAGAGAAGAGGTGGTCTATGTGCATTGAGTTGGAAGGAGACTATGTAGAAATATAATAAAAAAAATTCCGAATAAATAGCAGCTTCAGCAGCTAAATAGCAGCTTCATACTCAGGCTGGAAACTTTTCAATTTGTCCTCGTACTTCGATCATCTAGACAGGTTGCAATTTAAAAAAAAAAATGTAGTGAATGGTATAATGAGACCGGATCTGTTAAAACCGGCTGGAGTGTTGCTTCCATCTGATCGCGCTTCGTTTTCATCTACCTCAGAGTTGCTACTGGCTATTTGGCCTCTCGGAGGCCAGAGGATTCATTCTACAGGGTGGATTACAAGTAATAGGAAAAGTGGAACCCATATACGGGCGGTCCGATAAGTACTTAGCCTCACCGCCCGATGGCGCCACTATCGCAAGAGACTATCGTGTAGTACATTCTCGTAGACGGCTACTTTCAAAATTTCAGCCGAATCGGACTCGTAGTTTTGTTTTGACCGCGTGTGGAAGCGGGCGTGTCCGCGGATTTTAGAAAAATGGAAAAAGAACAATATCGGTCGGTGATTCGATTCTTGTTTTTGGAAGGGAAGTCGCGCAGCGAAATCAAAGAGCGCTTGGATGCTGTGTACTCTTCTCCTTCGATGGCGACCGTCAAAAATTGGTTTAACGAGTTTCAACGTGGTCGCACGTCGGTTTTTGATTAGCCACGCCCAGGTGACCGCCGATTTAAGGTGCGCGAGATAGCTGAGACAGTAGGCATCTCAAAAGACCGCATGGGTCATATCCTGCATGAAATTTTGGGCATGAGAAAGCTGTCGGTGCGATGGATGCCGCGTTTGCTCACTCCGGACAACAAGCGCAACCGTGAGACCACTTCAGAGCAGTGTTTGATGCTGCTTAAGCGCAATCCGAAGGAGTTTCTGCGTCGTTTCGTGGCCGTCGACGAAACATGGATCCACTGGTACACACCAGAGACCAAGGAACAGTCGAAAGAGTGGACTTCACCCGGCGAACGTGCTCCGAAGAAGGCGAAGACTGTCCTATCGGCCGGAAAGGTGATGGCAACCGTTTTCTGGGATTAACAAGGTGTGATCTACATCGACCACCTGGAGAAGAGCAAAACGGTCACAGGGCTCTACTATGCTGAAATATTGGGCCGATTCGACTCCGAATTGCAGAAAAAACGGCCCCATTTGGCGAAGAAAAAAGTGCTCTTCCACCATGACAACGCACCGGCTCACACCTCCGCCAAATTGGTCGAATTGGGCTACGAACTGCTGCCCCATCCACCGTATTCTCCAGATTTGGCCCCGTGCGACTTCTTTTTGTTTCCAAACTTGAAAAAGTCACTCGCCGGGCAGAAATTTGAGTCGAATGAGGAGGTCATCGCCGCCACGGAGGCCTACTTTGCAGACCTCGAGAAAACGTATTTTTCAGACGGGTTAAAGAAGTTGGAGCATCGCTGCGTCAAGTGTATCGAGCTAAAAGGAGACTATGTTGAGAAATAAATCGCCACTTTTCCAAAATTTTCATTTTTCTTTTGTAGACTAAGTACTTATCGGACCGCCCTCGTATGTATGCCTACTGACTATGGAGCACAGGTAGTTAACTAAGTTTTAAACTTGACCTCTTCATACTTAAATATTCGCAGAATCAAATTAAATTCCTTTAGCATAAATTTTTTGCAAAAAAAATAACAGCGAATATGAGATGCATATACTCGTATTTTCACGATTTCCGTTACATCTCTTAGGTCTTATTAGGTACTGAAAAAATTTTTATTCTACGGATTCTTCACATTCATACCTACAAAAAGGTTTTAAAGATTCTTGAAATTCGACGGGGGTGTAAAGGAGTTGTATACATTTTCACGAATTCAACCATATCCCTCAGGACTAATTAGATATCGAATAACTTTTCGTTTCCACGGGCGTTTTTAAGATTACTGCGTTTTCAACCCATAAAAGGGTTGAACACATTTTCACGCATTCCGTCATATCTCTTGGGAGTGATAAGATATCGAATTCGTTTTAACTTCCTCGGGCTTTCTTTATATTTATCTAAAAACTTCTTTCAGGATTTTTCGATATTTAAACACCAAGTGGGTGTAAGGGGTTTTATACTTTTGCACAATTTTCGCCATATCTCATAGGTTGGATGAGATATTAAATTGGCTTTAAGTTCTGCAGAGTTTTTATCGAATAGCCTACAAACCGATTATAGGATTTTCTTGTATCCAACAACCAAGGTACCAAAATGCAAGTTTGCAAGTCCTACATATTTGATTAAATGTTAGTTGTTTTCCGGCGTCAGTAGGGTTTCTGCTGTGAAACCCCAACACGAAATCCCCGACTGTTGATTAATCGCTGTACTTGAGGACATGAAAGTTGGAAAACCTTCACTGAATACGCCAGTTTTTATAAGATTGTGTTGGACTAGGTCCGAAGGAGCTGTTTCGTCATCGGAGGGCATCATGCCTACTATCCGAAACACCCTTACAGCTGGTGGAATTGCTGAGAATAATTTCTATATAGCGAACTCGAAATCAAATTTACGATCGCGAATTTTAAACTTTAGCTAATTTCCCGCCGTCGCAACCCTATACTAAAGGAGGTGGCGTTGAAGATCACCTAATATTTCAACCAATTTGGTGGAATTTTTGGTTTTACGCCAGGATATATAGAGTTAAACGCTAAGAGCGCGACTTCGAAACCCGCCAACAGCAATTTTATTTTTTCGCTAATTTTAAGAATGGAGATTCTTAAAATTAGAACAATCTATCTAACAAAAAGGAAGATACATTCATTTCCTACGGCATATGTACGAAACCATGGACCTCCAACAATTTTCTTCAGAAGCTGGCTTATAATGTTACTGTTTTTCCCCAATGTTTTTCTCAAACGCACACTGATAGGTAGAGTTCAGGCCAAACGACCGGAGGGAAAACCGCGGAAAAGATACGAGGATTCAGTGGAAATAAATTGCAGATCGCTTCTTAGATGCACAAATTGGAAGACGCGGGCGCTGAACCGAGATGACTTCAGACAATGTATCCTGCAGGCCCTTGCCCGATGTGGGCTGTCGCGCCATTGATCATGATGATCAGCGGTACTGACAGGAACCATTTATTGTTTTAACTAAAAGCTCACAACGAACTTTAAAAAATTAATACAGTAGGAAGTATCTATAAAGTATTCAATCTGTAATACTGAAGCAGTACCCAAGATCAGTACTGAATAAATTAAATTGAGCTAAATTTAATCAGTACTAGAAATGTTCCACTAGAGATCTGGATTTTTCAGTACTATGAGGGGAAAATGGTTCCCGCTAGGATACCAATTGAGTATCAAAGTTCCTATAAAAAAAATTTTATATCAGTTAAACAATAAGTTTAAAATAGATAAAATATTTGGAAACCATTGGTTATTATTATAGTTTTTAAGAATTAGAACAGAATTACGCTCAATTATTAACTATTTCGATTGCATTAATTTATAATAAAAATATTAAAAATTATAATTAATAAAAATAACAGGAAGTTTCCCAGGAGAGTAAGTTTTAGGAGCAGGTCAAAAATGCCTTTTCACACTGTATAACGAAAACATTCATATAAATCACTTATTTTCGATAAGTTAACTGCGTAATTGGAGACAAACTTGATAGTTGTTAAAGTGATAGCACGAAGAAAATGAAATGTTCGCATTATTCTTTGGTTTCCTAATAAAAGTCGTCCAGTTCAAGATGATCTGTGGATTAACCTGCCCGGGTCTTCCCTACGCCATAAAAATATTTTTATTTTATATACTTGACTTCTTGGCTATTCTTTCGTTCCAAACGTTTCCAATTGGATTTATGTCAAGAAACTATACTCGTCATGGAATTACTTTGATTCTACATATTTAGGGAGAAATACTCGTTCACTTCTTTCAACGTATGATCAGTGGCGTAACTAAACCTTGTACAGGGGATGACAGATTTTGAACATATAGGTGAAATATCTGTAGTGTTGATCCGTAAAATCGTTGTAAATTTAATTTGGCGAATCTCTTTACTGTAAGCTCCCGCAGACTTGCGATTTTTAATCGGGCGATAGTTAAGTTGAATGGCTAATGGCTATGCAGCTATATGAAAATGCGCACACCGACCGATTCGATTCGTCCAAACTAAAAAGTTGAATATGCGAGACAACTACCTTTCGATCGAAGCCCAACTAAACTATCAGGGAAGAGCTCTATATACACAGCAGGTTAAGGGCCTCCGCACACACAGCAGATTATAAATCGCTTACAACCGATTTTCTAACTGACTTTGGTCGTGTCTTGTGTGTAGCATGTACATAGATTTGTCTGGTATAATGCACAAGACTATATGAAGTTTCACTCGACTGTAACTATCGGCCGACTGGTTTGAACAATGTGCGCATGAACTTCGACTAAATAGTTTAGTCGGCCTGATAAGAGTGTACGCAGCTCGATACAATTAAAAGGTTGCAGAGCTAAATAGTCCGCAACATGCGCTAGCCCTAAAGTGCAACTTTCCAAAGAAATCAAGGGAACTCAAAAAATCCGAAGTGATGGCTAGAACACGGGCTCAAGTAACAATATTTTTGCTCAAAACCACAAAGTAATTAGGTCAATTTTCTTTTGAACTAGAACTTCATCAAAATCACACTAGAAGTTGGCGCGTTTTTTCTAAACCTTGTATTTTGATCCGGTCATACTTTACAGTAAAATGCTTCTCATTAAATCAATTCCGCACAATTTTTGACGATTGATATCAATAAAAGTTTTCATTGCTTTTCATTCAATATGTCGACGATTGGATAAATATTCGTCAAAAACTATCAAAACATCATTAGACATGAAAAAAAACCGAAAAAAAAATTAACGAATATGTCCTTGTAGTAATAAATCGATATAACCCCTAGGGGGTATGCTTCTTTCTATTTAAATTCGATAGAAAAGATTATTGGCATTGTCAAGCCCCCTGAATTGATTGAAAATAACTAAAAATCAAACATGACGCAAGGATGACATAAAGCCCGTCAACCAATTGAATCCACAAGCGTAGATCATCGATTCGCACTGATCAATCGACATCATAGTCTTAATTTGCTGACGCCGGCGATCAAAATGATTCTCATTTCAATCAGATCAAATTGATTGAAATTCATTCGCGTCAGATATTTTTGTCTAATTACGCCAAGTAGTGAACCACCAAAAAATATACCGCCAAGAATTTGGGAAAGATCCGAAATATCTTTGATCTATGTAAAGTTAGAAGTATCTTTTTACTACTAGCTCCTAGAAAACTATGTTAGTGATACTACGAGACACGTGTATAGTTGATATGTTCCATTGTAACCCAAGTTGTGACTCGAGCTCTAGGGTGGACCTCTAAGTAATGGGGTCTTATTTAAAAAAAAAGCATTTTGATATTGGAGTCGTTGTCCCCTTGAAAGAAAAGTCACACCAAATTCAATAACAAAAAAAGAACGTTGACGTGATTGTTATCATGAGTTCATTCCGGGAATACAAAGAAAAGCTCAAAATTTGCACATTGAGGCTTGCTTGCATTTTGCAAATTTCACACAAATGTCTGTACAATTTTAATTCGTTCGATTCTCTTTTTTTATGGTAGACAATTATCAAATTACATTGGTACGTTTTTTGGTCACTCGAAACGTTTACAGGCAAATGACATCTGTTTGGATGAAATCTGTGTGAATGTTATATGACGCTCTGTTTTGAAATTTTATTAAATAAAATATCTTTTGGATTATTGACCTAAGACAGGTTCACACGAAAGAAGACGCGTTTCAAATCAAAATGTTATTATAGAAAATTAATAATATAAATTTCAACAATTCTCGAAACGGTTTTCATTGGCAAGCTCTTGTCGAGAATACTAACAGCTTTGTTGGCTAGATGCCTCGACAGCCTAGGATAAGTGCATCTGTCTCAATTTCCTGAAATCGATAGTTGAAATCAGGCTGACACGGAGTCGCAATTTAAAATACTTCTTCCTGCCAACCAACACAACAAATATACTAGAAATAACCGACATAGCAGAGCAGCACGGAGTACAAACGGTTTGTTGAAAATAGCATTTTTTGCGTTACCTGGAGACTTGCAGGGTAGACAGAGCTGACATTAAACTAACCAACGAACGATAAAGGCACTACATTCCTAATAGTCATATGATCCACGTAAGACAAACAATCTGTCAACAGTTTAGGCGCAACTATATTATTTTTCGCCCGAAGTTTGAGATGTATTTAACGTTGAAGTGTAGTAGAATTTGTTCAGTTAGTATTACATTGTCAAATAATTGACGAAAAAAATTTGACGGAAAGTTCAGTCAAATTTTTTCTGTCAAAATAGACCAAAAAGAATAATGTGGCAAACAAAAATTTGACGATTACTCTATCTGACTGCATTTGCCAGCCAGAATAGTCAAATATTTGACATAGTGGTATACAGTGAAATACAAGCTTTATGCCATTTTGATTCTCATTTTGAGTTCTGTAGCTGAATCAAGAGAGTAATATATAATGCCCCAACAAATTTATCTTTTGTAGTAGGTGTCTCTGCAAAAGCTTATTATAAAAAAATCTGCTAACAGTATGGGCGAAACTTTATTATTTTTTTGTGTTGAAGTTCGGGAAGTGATTGCGGTGCGATAGAAGTGCTTTCGCCTCTGCTACCCTTAAAGCATGACTTAGATATTTGGGTCATAGTTAAGATTGCTAGATTGGGCTATTTACCGCGATTTGGGCTATTTAAATATTCAATTCTCGGGTACAAATTTCAACTTATAGCTTTTGGGATATTCGGCCAACGCAAATTGTGTTAGTTTCCTACTTTACAAGAGAGACGATTTACAAGGAATAAAATAAAAATACAAAAATTAGAAAACTGAATTTTATTTGTCTCTTGGGTTAAATCTGCTAGTGTTACCGACTCAAATACAACGCTTGCAAACTACGTCATATCAGGAATCCTGTTGCCACTAAATTTTCGGTTATCGGTTCCCTCTAATGAAAAATAATACTTAACACGATATCCATATGGTTTTTGGAAACTAAAACTCATTTAGAATCGGTTCATTATTTGTTTACTTTCTACAAATGAACCACTTTCTTTTAAGTTAAGGACAACCATCGAAATATAACATTCGAGAGATAATAGATTTACCAATATTGATGACTGTCGTAGAGTTCCATTTTTTCATAATTTATTAATTATTATTTTTGTTGGATTGGTGGGTTACATACATGTGTTGCAAAAATTAAAGTTATTGTTACATGTACATATACTCTGGCAATCCGAACAACTCACTTATTATTGATATTAAAGTTTTCAGCGAAAAACAACAACCTTGTAGTATCGTAGAGAGGTCCACATACTTCTCGCATGTTCTAGACATTTCTCGCATGTTCTAGACATTTCTCGCATGTTCTAGACATTTCTCGCATGTAGTATTACTTCTTGCGCATTCCACACAAACAACCGAATATGATGGGAATCTTCCGACTCAACACATACAATATATAAGCGCTGCAGAGCCCGGAGATATGTTTTTCTGCTGCGAGAATGAAACGACGCTCAGTTCTACGCAAAAGTATATTTTTAAAGTGATTTTCATCGATAACAGCGATCAAATATTAAATGAAATCGAACTGTGTTTTACTTGAAATCTCGCAACATTAAGTTAATCTTGATCCCATTGATTTATGAAAATTACAAATTATTTTTCATGAATAATTTTATGGAAAAAATCGATATTTAGCCGATTATACATAAAAGTTCATATAGACATTTGGAAAAAGTATGCAACCCCTTCAGACTCCCTTAAGAGTTGAATATCAAAAAACTCTGAAATTCCATTTTAGGCGATTACATAAAAAGTTCATAGAAGGAAAAACCAATTTGATCCCACATCAGACCTAAGAGATATGACAAAATTCGTAAAAAGGTATACAACCCCGATATATTGTGGTGGCGTTGATACGTTTGCAGTTTTTTGCTTTAGCTGAGTAAGTTTTTCGCCACTGTAGATACAGCAAATATTGTCAACTTCGATTATTAATTTAATCAATCGAAGTTGACACTATTTTCGGTTTTTCAAAAAAAAAATTTTTATTTTTTCAGTTAAGATAATACTTTCTTTGCTAAAACATCTATTAAAAATAAAGATTGATTTTTCTTTACCGAAATTATTTATATAATTTATCAATTGAATTAGACGTTGTTGAAGTTGTTGCTTGTATGTCAATACAATAGATTCATTTCAAGACTAAAAATATAACTAATTATAATCTTAGAATTAATTATAATGTGAATGTTTAATAAATCAAACCTTCGATAATTGAAATAACCAGAAGAAGAAGTTATTTCCATCAGATTTCTACGATAAAATTTTACTGAAAGAAGATTTTTTGGCATCTTTTATTATCCAGCGAAGACTGCCATAATATCCCCTTGTTACTTGAATTTCGAAAAACCGTGAAATAAGCTTTTAAGTGATTGCATAAAAAGCGCGGAAAAGTTAAAACCAATTTGATATCTCATCAGAGATTGGAGAAATTGCAAAATGTTCGAAAAGTATGAAACTTCCTTCGAAAAATCGCGAAATCAGTTTTAAGTCCATTACACGAAATGCTGGTAGAAGTAACAACCAATCTTACTCCTCTTGAAACCTGAGAAATATGTCATATGCCTTACACCCCCATTGGGGTTGAATATCCAAAAATCCTGAAAGTGACTTTTAGACGATTACATAGGAAACCTTAGGAAGTAAAAATCTGCCAACAGTCTGGGCGCAACTTTATTACTCTTTGGGTAGAAGTACGGATCGCGTTTAATGCGGAGATGAGGTACACCTCATCTCCGCATTAAACGCGTATCCTACAGGATACTGTGCGACTGACCTCCTAAGAAATAGCGTTCCAAATAGCCTCCTGGTTATTTTTAGGTTATCGGTCGCCTAGTAATCTACACCGCACCTCCGCCTTAAACGTGTTCCAGCCTTCTATCGAAAAAATAATAAATTTTCGCTCAGACTGTTGCTAGATTTTCGTATTTATATACGAATTTTTTTAATTTCAATAAAAATATAGTGGATCAAATATCGACATAGTCCTATAGAGGTTGAATATAAAAAAATCTTAAACCGATCTTTAGGCGATTGAAAGCCCGTTAAAGCAAAAAATAATTCGATATTATATCAGACCTAAGTGATATGTCGGAATTCGTAAAAACGTACAGACTAATTTTATATCCTCTTCATTTAATTTTGAGATCATTATATTGCCGGGTCGGAAGAACAGTGACGCAACTGCAATTTTGCTAATTTTACATGAGGGCCAAACAACTATTTTGTGTTTTTGCTATTCTTGTATAAAATTGTCTCACGTTGTTTTAAAAGAACGTGCTCTTGATCGAAGCTGTCTATAGTGGCTATTAATAAGCTCGTATAGCTTGTGGGCAATTGTCAAAAACGACATTGTTCCTCCGAAAAAAATGAGAATTTTTTGCAGTTGCGTCACTGTTCTTGCGACACGGCGTTATACAAAGCCCAGAGAATTAAAAGGGAATTTGATCTCATTATCCCTAAAAGATTTGTCAGAATTCGTGAAAACCTGAACAATACCTTATATCCCCAGGGCGTCTAATATCGAAAAATCCTTAAATCGAGTTTTTCTTCGATTTCTCATTAGACTCAAGAAATATATCAGAATTCGTGAAAATATACACAACCACTTTACACTCCCTTTTGGGATTGCATACCGAAAAATTTGGAAAAATAATTCTAGGCGCTAATATAAAAAGCACGCACAATTTAAATTAATTTGTTAACTCGACATTCCTAAAGGATAAAACGAAATTTATGAAAATTAGCAAAAAAAACCTTTTTACAGAAATTTTTTTACTCCACGTTTGTACACCAATAAGAATCTGAAGTATTTTTTTTGCATTAATTACTGCAGTAGTGCATCTCTAGATATGCATACTAAATTTTAACTTTGTAGCATAAACCGTTTCTAAGACATAAAAACTTACCCCCACCCCCGTACCTGTACCTTCCTATCAAATTTTTCTTGGATTACCTTTAGTGGCACTATATAGTCGTCAATTTCTAGCTTTAAATCAGAATTTTTTCCTTTCCACCCCCTCTCACCCCTGCACCCGTACCGCAAAAATTTCTTTCCTGCTACAGATCTAATGGGCCTACCTTCTGTAAAATTTGTAAGATCATATCTGGTACGGTTATTGAGATATAAAGCCATTTTTAAAATGGCTCAAAAAATTTACATATAACAGACTCTACTTGTAATCTTACACAAACCAAATTTTATGTTGCTAGTAGAATTGGTTCGAAAGATATTGTAACCCAAAGTTTTCCATCCCCGATCACCACACGATACCTTTGCTCTTTGAAATTTTAGTCCTTGTATAGGCTCCTAGTATCCCTTAAGACGACGACTAAGTTTCAACCTTCTGAGCTCAAGCGGCTCATGAGATCTAGAAACCAAAATTTTTCACCTAAACGCTCTATTAAATGTAAAATTTTTGAGGGGGTTGGAGCTCTAATGTGGGGGATAGAAATTTAAAAAAAATCAAATTTTATATCTCAAGAACCGTACCAGATATGGTCATCAAAATTTTACAGCAGTTAGGTCCTGTAGACTCTATCAGAGAACAAACTTTTGGGAGTGAGGGTATAGACGGTGGGAATTTGTGGAAAGGAAACAATTCTGACTTTTTTCTGAAACTTAGTACGTATATGCAGGTAAACTACAGAAGTAGTAAAAACAGAGTTCAAATTTCAATTGGAGTACGGAGGTGAGGAATGGAATGTACCTTAAAAGGGGTTTTTTTCTCATATTTTCACGAATTTCGTTACATCTTTTGGGCATGTTGAGTTACCAATATAATTTCCCTTCTGCAGACTCTTTATATAAGAGCCTCGAAAGGGTTTTCAACGGTTTCACCAATTTAAGCATTTTTCGATACTCACCCACTAGGAGGTGTAAGCTGTTTTCAAATTTTCACGAATTCCGACAAGTCTTTTGAGTCTAAATGAAACGAATTCGCTTTTATTTCGATGGCCTTAATATAAAATGATCAAAACACGAGTTTCAGAATTTTGCGATATTCATCGCCTAGAAGTATATAACATGATTGTCTACCTTTTTACGAATTCCGACATATTACTTAGGTCTGATAAGATATAATTGGAGGCTATTTGGAACGTTATTTTTTTTAGGTTATCAGTCGCATAGAAACCTACACCGAATCTAAGCGCGTTTCGGACTTCCACCCAAAAAATAATAAAGTTTCGTTCACACTGTTGGCAAATTTTTCTATGTGCTAGCGTTCCGGGCTACTGGTGTTACTGTTCTCTGTTGAAGTTCCTGTTTTACGTCGAATGTCCAAAATTTGAAATCTTAGTGTTACTCAAAACGAAGATCTTATGACGATGGTGGTCTAAGATGCCTCACTAATAAAACTTTTTATAACATCACCATGCAATAAATATCTATTAATATAAAAGCTGACCTTATAAAAACTAGGAAATGTGCATTATTTGTACTCATTTCCACAGGTGTATTGTGTTAGCAGCCAATACATTTCGAAAATAAGTCGTTCACTCTAGCCAGATTTAAGTTTGTCATTTAGCGTCCCAAATCTGTCAATAACCATATCTCCAAAATCATTGTTAAGTACTGTCCAAGGTTTATAAATATATCAGAGTAGAAAATTGTTCTGTAAAAACTGTTCAAAGTCGCAAAATTTTTGCACAATATGCATGTTAACATACAGTTACGGCCACATATGTAAATATTTATTTGACGTATGTTTAGATAGAGATACGAAAAGGAGGTGTGGTTCAGAGCATCATCGAAAGAACAACACAAAATACTAACGTCATTCGCAAATACCAAAAAAGAATTCGCTCAAGTTGTCGTGCCAATTTATTTATAATTGCGCCTCACGGTCGGTAGCGGCATCAAAAACTTTCAACAAAAATATAAATAAATGAAAGACTGATCTCAAGCAACAAAAAATATTCATCCAATAAATTTATTGAAATTTAAGAAAAAAATTCCAAGTGATCGACAAATAATGTGAAATTGCGTTAAAAAGTTCGATTGCTGATGTAATTTAAGGTCACAAATGTTCAATTTTTGGAGTATACAAGCAAAACTAAGCAAATATTATTTCCAAATTACTATGGATATTGCCAAATTTGAGGTTTTTGAAAAGATGGTGTCAAATTCTGCTCCTCAAAAAACAAACAAATACAGTGAAGCATCTATTCGCATTGTTAAACAACGCAAAACAATCTAGCTACAAGTATTTAGATACTATCTAGTTTGCATTAATATCGCAGCTGTATATCACGCAAACAAATCTTTTATGATTGAACAACAATTTGTTTGTCGAAACTGCAAGGGCAACAAAGAAGATGCAAGTTTATTGTTTTTATAAATTTAAGTCTATTGTCGCGTGTTCTCTGATAGATAGTTCGTGAGCCTTGAACAATCACATGATAGAATAAGTGTGTATAAATTTTTAGAGAAATGCAAAATTTTTGCTAGATGAAGTTTCATTTAGACTGAAAACTTTGTAACGTATACAATAGAAATTGAAAAATAATTGAAGTTAACTTGTTACCAAAAACCCTTAATCCGCTGGTTGTCCATCTACCCACAATATCCCAATTCATCCCATGTCCATCTAGCGCTCGCTAGCTCAACAACGTTTTCACCCAGGATGTTAAAATTTTTAATTCCGATGATGTTTGGCAAAAGAGTCCTTCATCTTCAGCTGGTTCCCATAGAAAAAGTTCTTAAAACTCGTCTACACAAATATTAGCCGACAACTTCAAAACGCTTTAAGCGACTAATTTGATTTTGAATACACAAAAATTTGTCAATGGGCTTCAGATAAAATAAGTAATATTAAGAAAATCGTTATACACGTTCGTGATGAAATTTAAAAAGGCACACCATATTTCTGCGTAGGTACTCCTTATTCTAGCTTGTACCCAACTGCTAAATAAATCGTGTTTCATCAAGAGTATATGATGGGCCATTACCTATCCCGACATCGGTACATTTTTAATGAATATATTTATATTTTCACCTAAAACCACAATCAACAAACCTAAACTTTACTAAAATTCAATTACCAAAATTTGTAGCTCATGTCAATAAAGTGAATAAAAGCTTTACCCTGTAAAAGGTCATGCACCGCTTTTGATACCATATTTTTTTTAATGCTAACCCTAGAACAGTTGGATACGCAATCTTTAAAAATATGCGACTAATACCGGTTTTCCGCTATTACATCGTTTCACTGCACTTTAACCCTGACAACCCACCCCACCAAAATACCCTCCTGGACCCACGCATATGCCTCTGAGATGTACATGATCCAAAATTAGCATAACACTAAATAACATACGCAGTAAAAATTGTTTACTACTCTCAGAGTAGGTAATTTAGTGCCTACTCTGAGAGCAGTAAAATGACTATTGTCAAATTTCTTTACGCACTCTTGTTATTTTACTATTATTTTCTAATAATATAGTATTGTGAATGATTTTAAAAAAAAAAAATTTGCTACCCTAAACATTTTTTTTTTCAAGTTTCATGACTAGTAGATACGAAAAAAGCAAAAAAAATTTCAGTCCGTCTGTCCGCCGTCCACCGTACGCAAAATCGTTTGAAGGCTCGTAGCTACCAAACGGTTTGAGATATTAAATTTAATTTTTTTTTATGAATAGATTGGGTAGGCCTCTTGAAGTGACCAAATTCTCAGCGGTGGAGGTGTGAGGAGGGAGGAGGGGGAAGCGTTTTAGACGAAATATTTTGGTTTTTAGATCTCAGCAACCGCTTATGCTAGGAGGCTGAAACTTGGAATTTATATAGAGCTTTGATAGTGGACTCATTTGCACAAAAATTGTCAATATGGGTGAAGGGGTGTGGGAATGGGGTAGAAAATGATGCGTCCGAAACGCAAAAAAACCGAGATCGATACATTCTAAAATCCATATCTCCTAAACGGTTAACGTCACAAAATTGAAACTTAATGAATATCTGTAGGTATACCTACTTGTAGAATAGATCGGAAACAAATTTTTGAGTGGAAACATTGGCGTACGGGGGTGGGGGGTGACAAACTTTAGATTACGATATCTCACGAACCGATTGCACTGGACAAATAAAATTCGGTTTGTGTATAAAAGTTGACAAATGAAGTTTGCTGAAAGTAAAATTTTTAAGAGGGCGATGGAGCATGAAAATCGAGGTGATACGAATTTTTCTAAAAAAATCACGTCACATATCTCAAGAACCGTGTAAGAAAGATGCTAAATTTTTTTACCAGAAGTAGGCCTAATAGACTCCTAGTAGGAAAAAATGTTGCGGGTGTGGGTGGGAGAGGGTGGAAAGGGGTGGGTGCCGATTATTATATCTCGAGAATCTATAATGATATAAAGCTCAGACTTGGTATTTAGATAGAGCTATAGTAATATCATATTTGGAAAATATAATTTTTTATAGGGGTAGTATGGTACGTGGGTGGGGGTGTTATTCCTACTTATAGAATGGCTTATGCTACAAAGTTGAAACTCAGTATGTATATGCAAATCAACTAGAAAAGATATTTAGATTAAAAAAAATTTGAAATATCCATTGGTGTTCGGAAGGGGGGGCGAAAAAATTTATCAGTGAAAATGGAATGGATATATTTTTACGATTTTCGTCATATCTATTAGGTCTTCCCGAATATTTAATTCAATTTGTTTTCTACGGCTTCTTCATATAAATACCTAGAAAGTGTTTTCAGGATTTTTTGAAATTCGACCCCTAAGGGGGTGTAAAAGGGTTGTATACTTTTTCACGAATTCTGCCATATCCCCCAGGTCTGATCATATATCGAATATCTTTTCATTTTCACGGGCTTGCGTAATAGTCGCCTCCCCAAGAGGGTATAAAAGGGTTGACCAAGTTTTCACGAATTCCGTCATATCCGTTAGAAGTGATAAGTAATTGAATTGGTTATTTTCTCGTGCTGTCTCCATATTTATCTATTAACTCATTTCAGGATTTTTGGATATTCAACCCCCAAGTGGGTGTAAGGAGGTTGCATATGTTTTCACAGATTTCTATATATTGCTTAGATCTGATGATATATCTAATACATTTTTACTTTCTAAGGTTTCCCATATAAGAGCCCAAAAGTCAATTTCAGTATTTTCAGATATTCAATCGTAAGAGGTGTAAGGGGGTTGTATGCTTTTCAAAGCTTCGACAATCTTAGGTTTGATGAGATATTAGATCGCTTTTCACTTCCACAGACTTTTTATATAATCGCCTACAAATCCATTTCTCAATTTTTGGATATTCAACCTCCAAGGGTTTGCATATGTTTTCAAAAATTTTGCCATCCCTTAGTTCTGATGAGATATAAAATTGGTCATTTGATGTAATGACCTAAAACCCAATTTAACGTTTTTTCGAATTTCAAGAACCAAGGGGGTGTGAAGAGTTTGCTTACGTTTTCACAAATTTTTCAAAATCCCTCGTGTCTCATGAGGTATCAAGTTGCTTCTTATGAAATTGTCTAAAAACCTGTTTCACAATTTTTTCGAAATTCAACCCCCAAGTGGATGTAATCGGTTTGTATACATTTTAACAATTGGTCATATCTCTTAAGTCTGATAAGGCAACAAATTCGTTTTTACTTCTATGGGCTTTTAGTGTACATAATATACCGAAATTCGAATAGTCTACACGGGCTTTTTCAATGTTTAATTTAATCGGCTAAAAATCTCTATTTTAAATATTTTTATTTTAAGAACAAAATTAACTTTCCAAGAAACTTCATAATCTCGAAACAACTTATGATATGCTCCGACTTTGACCGCTCCCGAACTTTGACCCGAAAAATAATAAAGTTTCGCCCAGACCATTGGCAGATTTTTTTACTATTAATGCGAAAATTCACACATAAGTGTGGAAATGTAAATTTACTGCTGGTGTGGAAAGGCAAAATTTTACAATGCGTGAAATTACACACGGTGCGGAAAAACTAATAGGTAGTACACATTTACTACAAAAATGTGATATGTTTATGTTTGCTTATTATTATTATTATTAATTTATTGATAATATAAATGAATAAGCTTCAAGTGAATGATCGGCAGATGAATTCCCTGACGTATTTTGAAGGGCAAAGGACACAGCAATCGACAAATGGATAAATTCAATGAGATCAATCAACACATGATAATTGGAAAAAAAACAGAATATGGGTCAAAAAGGGTAGAAAGTAAAAAACACTATACATGTTTATTATATAAATTTAATTTATTTGTTTTAAAGCTACAAACTTCACACTTTATAAACATTATTTTCTTTTTAAATTTTAAATCACGCATTACACAAAACCACGAAACAAATGAATTATACAACGAAGCGGTCAAGTTAATACATATCACAAAAAACAAATTACTACGCATGAAGTATCAAAATTACATGCAAAATTTGTAGTTTTATACACAATGATCAATTTTACACATTAAATGTGGAAAATTTCATGCGGTGTTGCAATATACTACCCAGTCAGTAAAGTTATGAATTAAATGTGTAAAAATCTACCAACAGTCTGGGCGCAACTTTATTATTTTTTGGGTAGAAGTTCGGAACGAGTTTAATTCTGAGATGCGGTGTAGTTTACTATGTGACTGAAAACCTAAAAAAAAGTTCGGGAAGCGGTTAGAATTGGGTCGCGCTAGAATACTTACGCCGCTGCCACATATGTATAACATATGAATTACAGAATTGGGTCATACTCCGGGACGAGGTCTCTATCAGTTGTTACGCCATTAGAAGGTTTTTCGTGATTTCGTTTTGGGCCATTACATGAAATCGGAAATGCGTTTGTAGGCAATTATATAAAAAGTCTGTGGAAGTATAAACCAATCTAATATCTCATCAATCCTGAGAAATATGTCGAAAGCCATACGTCCTATTGGAGTTTAATAACAAACAACCTGAAATCAACTTTTTGACGATTATGTAGCAAGCCTTAGGAAGTAAAAATGAATTCGATATCTCATTAGAACTTAGAAATATGTAAGAATTTGTGGAAACATATGCAACCCCATTGCACCCACTTTGGGGTTGAATATCCAAAAATCCTTAAATAAGTTTTTAGATATATATAAAGAAAGCACGAGGAAGTAAAAACCAATCCGATGTCTTATCACTCCTAAGAGATATGGCGGAATTCGTGAAAACGTGCTCAACCCGTTTTTACACTCTTAGGGGTTGAAAAAGGAAAAAACCTGAAAAAGAGTTTTAGGTGATTATTAAATAAGCCCGTGGAAGTGAAAAGTTATTCGATATCTTATCAGACCTGAGGGATACGGCTGAATTCGTGAAAATGTATACATCCCCTTTACGTCGAATTTCAAAAAATCCTGAAAACACTTTCTAGGTATTTATATGAAGAATCCGTACAAATAAAATGAATTCAATATTTGGAAAGACCTAATAGATATGACGAAAATCGTAAAAATATATGCATTCCATTTTCACTGATCATTTTTTTCCCCCACTTCCGAAAGCCAATAGATATTTGAATTTTTTTTTAATCAGAATTACTTTTCTAGTTGATTTACATATACATACCAAATTATAACTTTCTAGCATAAGCCGTTCTATAGTTAAGAAAAACACCCCCCACCATCGTACCATACTACCCCTATACTATACTACTATAATTCAATCTAAATACTAAGTTTCAGCTTTATATCGTTATAGGTTCTCGAGATATAAAAATCGGAACTTTTTACTTTTCACCCTCCCCCACCCTCACCCTCTACACCCTCATCCCTAACATTTTTTTTTTCTGCTGGGGGTCTATTAGGCCTACTTCTGGTAAAAATTTTAAGCATCTATCTTATACCGTTCTTGAGATATAAGACGTGATTTTTTAAAAAAATTCTTACCCCCTCCACTTCCATGCTCCACCACCCCTTAAAAAAATTTTACTTTCAGCAAACTTTATTTGTCAACCTTTATACACAGACCAAATTTTATTTCTCTAGTGCAATTTGTTCGTGAGATATCGTAATCTAAAGTTTTTCAACCCCCACCCTAGTACGTCACTGCCCTCTCTCAAAAATTTGTTTCGGATCTATACTCCTAGTATACCTACAGATGATTATCAAGTTTTAATTTCGTAACATTAACCGTTTAGGAGATATGGAGTTTAGAATGTCTCTATCTCTCCTTTTTCGCGTTTTGAACGCATTATTTTTCGTAAATTTCCTACATCATTGCGGAATATTTTACTACTTTAAGGATAGTAATTTTCACAAAATTTTTTACTGAACATAACAATTATTAATTTATACAATATAAAAATGTGAAATTATTTTACACTCTCAAGTACAAAATTGTTATGGTAAAACCCAGAAAATAATACATATTTCGTTTAAAGTTGTATTTTTAAGGAAAAAGTTATTTTACACTGTTTAAAATAAAATAATACGCCATATGTAAAATAAAGGGAGTAGTTTCCGCTTTCCTTCTTTCAAGGAGAACAAATAAATGTAACAATAATTTAAAATAGTAATTTATTTATTTATGAAACTTAGTTAGGTGGTAGTTCTTAAGGAACTCAAAAACGACTGCGCTTCTACGTTTTAGACGAATTTTGGTTTCTATATCAGGGAAAAGATCGAAACATGCTAAAATCCATATCTTCTAAACGGTTAATATCACGAAATTGAAATTTCATGATAGTCTGCGGGTATACTAGTAGAATAGAGCGGAATCTAAATTTTGAGTGGGGCAGTGGCGTGCGGGGATGGTGGAGTAAACAATTTTATATTACGATATCTCGCGAACCAATTACGATAGAAAATAGGGATACGTATTTTTTTTGAAAAATAATGTCTTAAATCTCAAGAGCTGTTTAAGATAGATGCCTAAGATTTTTACGGGAAATAGGGCTAATATACCCTAATAGAGTGCGGGTGGAGGTTGAAAAAGAAAAAGTTTCGATTTTTATATCTCGAGAACTCATAATGATGGATAGCTGAAAGTTGGTATTTAGCTATCTAAGAACCAACTTTCAGAGCTATAGTAGTGGCAAATTGTAAAAATATAGTTTTTTAAAGAGGTAGTATGTGTACCGGGGTGGGGTAAGTTTTTTCTATCTATAGAACGGTATCCTTGAAAGTTGAAACTTGGTGAGTATATGTAAAACTGTTGGAAAAGTGATTTAGATAAAAAAAATTCAAATATCTATTAGCATACGGAAGGAGAGGGGGGGGGGGGGGGGGGATCAGCGAAAATGGGATGCCTATATATTCACGAATTTCGGCATATTTCTTAAGTCTTCTGAAATATTGGAATTTTTTTTTTATTTCAAGGCGTTCTTCACATAAATGCCTTGAAGTGTTATCAGGATTTTTTGAATTTCGTATATATTTTCTCGGATTCAGCCATATCCCTCAGGAGTGATTAGAAATCGAATAACTTTTGACTTCTATATGCTTGTTTTTAAGTCGCCTAAAACTCGTTTTCAAGATTTTTCCCTTTTCAACCCATAAAAGGGTATAAAGGGGTTTAACACGTTTTCACGAATTTCGTTATATCTCTTAGGAGTTAAAAGACATCGTATTGGTATTTACTTCCTCGGGCTTTCTTTATATTTATCTAAAAACCTCTTTCAAGATTTTTGGATATTCAACCCCCAAGAAGGTTGCAAGGGGGTTGTATACGTTTTCACAATCGCTGATATTGGGTGCGCAAATAAGTTTTGAGGGATTTATTAGAGAGGGCGTTACGTATACTAAATCACATCGGGCCATAGTGTCGCTATATTCATCTGGAAGCTCCATTTTGCGGCTTTCATTTTTAGTACGTGTCGCTTTACCAAAGTGTAAACAACACAGATTTTATGAGCGTTGAATATGTCAAATTTCGTTCCAACGAAAGTGCATTTGCGGGAAATGTTACTATTCCTGCTTAATTCGAAGAAAAAAGCAGCTGAGAGTCACCGAACGCTATTGGAAACTTATGGTGACTATACTCCATCGATTAAAACGTGTGAGTTTTGGTTTAGACGATTTAAAAGTGGCGAAGCCGACTATCCATGGTTCCAAGCTCATGATCTGTATTTGGTTGGATCAGCTAGAGGGATTTATTATGAGTTACTCCAACCTAACGAAAAAATCACAAGGGATCGCGCTACTGACTACAATTGATACTTTTGAGCCGAGCATTGAAGTAACGTCCACTATTCGAAGAAAAGCACGATAAAATGATTTTACAGCACGACAATGCTCGGCCTTATGTTGCACGAGTGGTAAAAACCTACTTGAAAACGCTGAAATGGGATGTCCTACTCCATCCGCCGTATTCTCCAGACATTACTCCTTCCGATTACCACCTATTCCGATCGTTGACTCATGGCCTAACTGACCAGCACTTACGAAATTTCGCAGAAATTGGGTTGATTCATGGATAGCATCTCAAGAAGAGGCGTTCTATCGAAAGATGGGAAAAGATTGTGGCTAGCGATGGTCAATATTTTGAGTAATACATTTGTAACCATTTAATCACAATAAAGCCTTGAAATTGACAAAAAATCCCTTAAAACTTATTCGCGCACCCAAAATATCAAATTGGCTTTAACTTAGTGAAGAACTCTTCAATTCTTTGAACGACTTTCAGTCGGAGCAGGAGCAGACTAATCGCACTAATTTTATTGAAAACTGATGGTCACTAAGTTTGAAAATTAGGCGTCAACAATGTCGAAAAAGTCCTTGTTTGAATCCTTCTTAGCCTTCAATCCAGTTAATAGCTTTGAGTTCATCTGGAGACACAGGAACGAGGGAGGGTTGTTCTTCGTGTTCGAATAGTGCGATTCTGAGGACAGTTCGAGTAAATGAGTAAAATATTCCGGCAACACCTGAAAGAAACTCCAGTCTAACTCCCTAAAGACTTACTGATGTTCAATCATTCAGTTCTTACGAATTCTTTCTATATAGGCGTTAAAGATCTTCCCGATACCTACACAATGGACAACAGAGAAAGAAACTCCACCATTGTAGTCATTTTGCTGACTCCCAAGAATACTGATAATGAAGCATCACAATGGAAAGTTAAAGAAGGAGTAACATCAAGTCAAAATGAATTCGTAGAAATGAACTGAAAAATGCACAGTCTCATAAAACGCAATCCAAAGCGTTTGACTAGTCACTCACCTGGTTGGTCACTGTCTCTTAAAGTATCGTATGAAATTATCGTTCCACTGGTGAAACCGAATGGCAAATAGAAACGTGTGTAACTCCACATACGAGTACTCGATGATTTCATTGTGATGTGGACGAATTGCATTCATGTTCCAACGTTCCAAGTTCCGATAAAAACTTATTCATTAATTTTTTGCATTGCTAATCCAAAAAACGCAGTCACGTTTCTAATCTGATGTTTACAGTTTCTTTAGCCAAAGCATATCTTTTTCTTCCCAGAATTCGACTATCATCAAAAAAATTCATTAATCTCATTGTTACAACTTTGATTCAATTAAACGATTGCTCTGGCACGGAAATACCCGACAAAATTTAATGTCAGCATTCATTAGAAATGGACGAGCGAATATTGTTGACATGAATTTGAAACGTATTTGAAAGAAAAAAAAAAAGTTCACTTAAGAAACTATTCAGGTGAATAGAAAAATTCATGGTCAAATCTAAAATCAATTATGTCCACCAGAATCTTTGCTTAGGTCATACAAAAAGATGGACAGGCAATTGATGAGCAATTTAATAGCAAATTGTTGATACGAAATAAATTTCAGTGCCGTGCTTTGCTGCAATAAATTGGTGCTGATGGGATAGTTGAGTTTGATTGGAGTTGGTCTTGTCGTCTTCTCTTCATTGATCTACGTCGATATTGCAAAATGTTTAACAAGTAATTAGTTTTTTAAATTTTTTAACAATTACCGATATCAACAGATAGATATAATGAACAGAGTAATTAGGATGACATGGTGTCAATCTGATGTCGCGAGATTGAATAATGAACCAGTGGAAACATCATGCCTAATATCATTTTGCTTCATAAGTCTGTTGAAGAATTTCTGATTTACAATTTTTTTTCCACATATCAGAATTAAAAATGGCACAACCGAGTTCGATTAAATTGGTACATGTGTGGAGGAAACTCATGGTAATTCGTACACACGATCTCAGTGCACTGCACCACCTCAACCTAGAATTTAAAAAACACCTTAACCCCGTCTAACGCACTTTTGGACAGCAAACAAAACGTTTGACAGAGTTTATACGTGACAGCCTTGGTACTTTCAAGTGATTCTATCTTTCCCATTACAACTTTAGGCTTTAATTTCCGCGAACCCTCAGCGGCAAATTGCCAAACATTCCAGACAGACACCAAGAAGGCAAAAAAAAACATTTCAGTCCGTCGGTACGCCAACGTCCGCAAAATCGTTTGAAGGCTCATACCTCCCAAACCCTTTGAGTTATTTAATTATACATTTTTTTGTAGGTAGACAGGGTGCTCCTGAAACTTGTAATTTATAAAAAATGTGGACATTGGACACCAATTTGCAAAAAAAAATTATTGATATGGGTGGAGGGGTGTGGGAGTCATATCTCTTAGGTCTTTTGAAATATTGAATTGATCCGTATTCTACTGATTCTCTAGATAAATGCCTAGAAAATGTTTTCAGGATTTTTTGAAATTCGACCCCTAAGGCGGTGTAAGGGGTTGTATACATTTTCACGGATACAGCCATATCCCTCAGGTGTGATTAGATATCGAATAACTTTTCACTTTCACGGGTTTGTTTTCTAGTCACCTAAAACTCGTTTTCAAGATTTTTTCCTTTTCAGCCCCTTAAAGAGTATAAAAGGGTTGAACATGTTTTCACGAATTCCGTCATATATCTTAGGAGTGATAAGACATCGAATTGGCCTTATTTTCTACGGGCTTCTTTTTATTTATCTAACAGCCTCTTTCAAGATTTTTAGATATTCAACCCTCAAGTGGGTGTAAGGGGGTTGCAATTTTCGCCATATCTGTAAGGTTTGATGAGATATCAAATTGGCTTTAACTTCTGTAGAGTTTTTGTTTAGTAGCCTATAAACCAATATTAGAATTTTCTGATATCCAACCCCCAAGATCGTGTCGGGGTTGCATACCTTTTCACAATTCCTACAAATTTTTAAGATCTGATAAGATATCGAACTGATTTCTACTTTATAATCGCCAAAAAGTTAATTTCAGGTTTGTTATTATAGATATGATATTAAATTCTTAGGGGTGTTTGGAGGTTGCATTCTTTTTACAGCTTTCGACATATATTTCTTAGGTTTGACGAGATATGGGACATACTTTTTATATAATCGCCTAAAAACCATTTCACGATTTTTTGATATTCAACCCCCAATTGGTGTAAAGGGGTGGCATATGTTTTCACAATTTTTGCCCTTAGTTCTGATAAGATATACAATTGGTTATTAACTTCTACCGGTATTTCAAGTAATGGTCTAAAAAAAAATTTCACGATTTTTTTTAAATTAAACCCCCAAGTGGGGTGTGACGGGGGTTCTTATCTTTTCAAAAGATTTTCAAAATATCTAGGGTCTGATGAGATATTAAATTGCATTAGATGTAATTGCCTAAACATCTATTATATAATTTGTCGAAATTCAACTCCTAAGTGGTTGTAATGGATTTGTATACATTTTCAAAATTCGTCATATCTCTTAAGTCTGATGAGGCAGCAAATCGGTTCTTATTTCTGACCCCCAGCCCCAAAATCTGCATGATTAACAAAATTCTATAACGAAACCAAAATTTTGACCGCTTAAAAAAAAAGCCTTGCAAATTTTACTCCTCCCATCCAAATGTCGTTGAAAAATTGGAACCATCCATTCAACTAATGGATTTATAGCTTGGGAATGAAACAAACTCATTTAATACTTTTTCAGGTAGCTGTCATATGAACGTCATTAAAGAAATCGTTACACCTATTCCTTAATAACAAGAAAATTTATTAAGAGAATCAGAAATTTTGCTCATATTTTTTTTACCACTTTCAATCAAATTCCAATTTAAATTTTTACAAACTGAATCGGAGCACCCCGTATTTAGAAAAACAATTCCGTTTCTGAAGCTTGTTTTATTCGGTAAAGATAGTAAAGACTGTATGCCACACGTTCAAATATTTGACTATTTTCCCTGGCAAATGCTGTCCGATAGTGTAATCGTCAAATTCGCACTATGAGACGAGAACTGTCGTAACTTCCAGAAGCAGTTTTTGAGATAATTGCATTTTAAAGATTGTAATAGTTCCAGTAATCTTAAAATTGTATCTAATCTTATCTATTTTTTTAAAATAATAATTTGGATTAATCTAAACGCCAAAAAATGATTTTGATAATGGATATCATTTTTTTATGCTCGCAGATGCTGTGCATTTCTTAGGAACAGTAAAACCGTTTTTAGCTAAATAGCGTCTAAATGGTAAGAGATGGAAGATACGAAGGTCTTCCATTGAAAAGTGCGTTAAAAAATACATAAGATTCAATCAAAACATGAAAAGTGCCCTTTTGGACGACATTTCTCGTCACATAGTGCGAATTTTTGTTTACCATATTATTTTATTTGCTCTACTATACGCAGTCTTTTTTGACGGAAGCAATTTGATAGAATTTTTCGTGAAATTTTTTTAGTCAAATATTTGACATCATGGCATACACTGTACTACTATTCAAAAGACCAGTTTTCTAGGTAAAATACTGGTTATTTTATTTTTGTGTGATTTTTCGGACTTGACAAAAAAAAATAACCAGTATTTTACCTTGAAAGCTAGTCTTTTCAATTTAAAAATGTACTGTGAAAACATTCACCAAACCATTGTAATACTAGCTACTAAAGGTAGTATTACATTGTTTGACCAAGTGGTCAAATTGCAGTAATAAGCAATGCGAAATAGCGAATTTGACCAAGCGGATATTGCGAGAAAAATTGGAATTCTATTTCGCATTGCTTATTACTGCAATTTGACCACTTGGTCAAACAGTGTAATACTAGCTTAAGTCACGCTGTAAAATTTTGACCAAAAAATGGTGACAAAAATTAAACAAAATAGTTTGACGAACGACAAATTTCACAGCGAAAATAGTGAACTATTTGAAAAAAAGGCATATAGTCCATAGACCATATTTAGTAATATATGTGTCCATAAGATTGTATGCCTCTATGTCAAATATTTTTAAATTTTCGGTGGCAAATGCAGTCATACATATAGTGTAATCAAATTTTTTTTTGTGAAATTGAGTGGAATGGGCTGCGCCTATTGAATTTCGCCCTCGACTACTTACTTCCTTTTTCTTGTACGATGTAATCTTATCAATATTGCTCAAATGCAAATTGACGAATTGTGATTATTACTCATTCGGATAATGACATTACCGGAATGATTGATATCAAATTATCAACAATTAGTAGGACTTACTGCGAATGCCATTAACGATAGGAAAAATATTCGCACATATCGCACAAGTCAATCGAAACTAATCTAATATATCGGAGAGATAACTAACTCTTTTGTATCACAATATTATTAATAAGCATAACAACTAAGCATTTAATACGTGGATTGCGCAGGTGAAGTACACAAAACTAAGGCAATAAATAATGTTAAGACTTATGTTAGACTATGAATACATTTCAGGTAGTCTGTAACTGTACCGGCTTTTGGCTATCAAAACCCTGATAAAGGCTGATGTCCTCATAGAGGACCTGCAGTTATGCTCGCGTATCTAGACTTACGTTTTTGAGGGGGGGGGGGGAAGGGATGGACGAAGGAAGGTGTGGGGCAATCTGAAATTTTTAAAAACTCATATGACACGGCGTCGTTCAGAACCCTTTCTAAATCGTTTTATAACCGGCATAACACATCGGTAGTGCAGCAGTATCCGAGCGGAACACTTTTCAATATTGATATACACAGAGCAACAGCGTAACATACTGAAAACTGATTGAATCTCCTTGTCAGAAATGTAATTTACCTGCGTATGTCAGTACTACATCTGTACTGAAATTCAGTATTGAATAGAAAAAATTTTCCGATCCCTATACAGTAGTTCCTGATTGACCTCCGTTCGGGCAACAAGACAGCTATATTGCTCCTCAACAATTCTCGATTCTCGACGTTCAATTTCACGTTCGATCACTAATTGCTTTAGCATGGAGCGAATTATGTTGAATCCTACTCTGTCATTTAGTAACTGAACGATCAGTAAGCCAATCTGTTGCTTGTCGTCAATCGCTAAAAGTCGTTGCCGTTAAATCCGTCCGTATCTGAGACAATCTTTTTGTTTCTATTATCATGTTTTGCATTACGTTACGAGTGATAAGTACATGATCTAAAGTCCATTACCAAGTGGAACAGGCCGTAGCATGGGTGTATTATTCCATATACATAGCATAGTTACATACATACATACATACATAGTTACCAGTGCCGACACAGTACTGATTTCAGGAATTCGCTAATTTCAATTTTTTATAATTTTTGGATTTAACATTGAACAGATGAGTTCTGTTTACATTCTTATCAGATTCACAAATGCCATTAGAGCTACCAGACAGTAGCTCGTATCAGAGCCTCTGTTAACTTAACATTAACACCTATTAACTAGTACACTGCCTGACATCCCATCCCAAAGCTGACTGGACTGTACACTACTGTGTATTAAAGGCTAACCTCCTAAGTCTAGTTCGGTATCCACAAAAAAAAAAAAATCAGAACACGATCAGTCTATTGCAAAAATTGGTTGTGCTTTTATTTTTAAAAAAATTGCCTTGACACTAGCTTTAGCATACAATTATCAGCACTAAAACGTTACTTATTCAGTACGCTCGCAGTACTAAATTCTTAAGTAATTATAATCACTTTTTCTACTTCGGTACTGAAACACAGAATTCCTTCAGAACTAGTTTGTAAGTACTGAACCAATTCCGATACAGTCCTAAAAGAAAGAGAAACTTCTGATTCTTTTCGACAGTACTCATTCTGTACTGAAAATAGATATAAATTCGCCTAAGTCCAAATTTAGATTGATGGTATTCATGAAAAAAGCTGTGTGGAAAATATTTAAAATACTTAAGAAGTTCTCCGCGATTAACTAATCTGATTAACGATTTTCTCGAAGACGTGCAACCGTGCATGGTACGTTCAATTCGGTATCCAAGCTTTCAGCAAGCTCTTGTTCTTGGGAAAAATATCGGCTGGAAATAAAATCAGCCTGTCAATTTGTCAATACGTTTCGGACACAGTCAAGCAGCACACCTGTTCGAAACCAATTCCATTCAAATATTATATATATGAGAAAAAGTATAGTTTTAAAACCAAATATGTCTCAAATTATTTCACAATATACACATTTACAATAAAATTATTGATCACTTCTTCTATAGGTCGTGTGAGCGAAATCCTGATCGACGGACCAAAAAATGATCGAGTTTTAAAAAATATACTTCATTAATCTTTCACCGACAAATCCATTACCGCAAGTGCGGTTCAAGTGCAAGTACATTTTTCTACACTTATTAAAAGAATGAAACTTTAATAGGTGCAGAATTAAAGATTAAGGAAGGTAAGACGTATGTTTGCCTAATTGCCAACAATACCTAAATTAGATTACATCCGCATTGTTTTGTACCATATCATCGACAATGTTTAAGAGAAGAAAAAACAAATTTGGGTTGATTGAGAATTACCTGTATTCAGTCGTTGTTACGAAACTTCTGTCAATAACAATACCTCCTCTTCCCTAGATCCGCATTTGAAATCGACAGTCCAAAGGTGTCATCGATTACAATCCACTCAAATCTTAGGAAAATAGAAGCAAGTGCCTCGGGAGAAGTCCATCCTAAAGTAAGCCGCGAGTGGAAAGTTTCGATAAGTAAAGCTATGACCACTTCACTAAACCGAAACTTTCCATGAGACCATCTCCACTTGTTTTGAATCCGTAGATTTCGACGTGAAAACATACGATAAGCGTTTGATACGCGGAAAATAACCTTCATATGATATTGTCATTATTTTTGAAATAAAAAAAACTGAAGTATGCACAAAAATTGTATTAAGTATAAAAATAAAACAAAATGATACAGCTCCGACACACACCTGTATGTACGTAAGCCCGAAAACGCTGAATACATCAGAAGGATAAAAGTTTATCGCAACATTCGTAACGAGTTGTTTTATACAGCCAAAAGATAAGAACAATATAATAATAACAACATCAGAGCCAGGATAATAAATATAAAAGCATAAACACGACTATAATGCATTCATACAAAATAACTAATTGTTGCTATGTTCGAGTCGGGACCTACATCCCCGCATAATTGTCAGGAAGGTAATAATAATAATAAAGTATTGTTATCGATTTGAAAAAAAAAAAAAATTTGCTACCCTGAAAACTACGTTTCATGACTAATAGACACCAAAAAAGCAAAAAAACTGTCAGTCCGCCGTACGCAAAATTGTTTGAAGGCTCCTATCTTCCAAACTCTTTGAGCTATTAAGGTCGTATTCGAATACTTTGCTTCGTCTACGTCTAGTTATAACAGTTAATGACGCCAGACATAGTAAAGCTGTGTCTCAATTACTTTTCGGTTCGTGTCTTAACTACTTTTACGATAGCTGAGCTATCAGTCAATCTTAGCAAACTTAAAAAAAATTCAAATTTTTCCATAGAATTTAATTTAATTTTTGATTTATGAAGTGTCAAATATAAGCATCAGTTTATAATAGCAATGCTATGCTGTGACGTCAACATAGACATAGACGAAGCAAGGTATTCGAATACGACCCAAGTTAAATTTTTTTTCTGGATAGACTAAGTAGATCCCTTTAAGTTGCCACCTTTTGAGAGGTGGTAGTGTGAGGGGGGGGGGGGGGGGAAGAAGTGGGGGGAGCGTTTTAGACGAACAATTTTGGTTTCTAGATCTCAGGACGTATTCGAATGGTTTGCTTCGTCTACGTCTAGTTATAACAGTTCATGACGTCAGACTTAGCAAAGCTGTGTCTCAATCCCTTTTCGGTTCGTGTCTCAACTACTTTCACGACAACTGAGCTATCAGTCAATCATAGCAATGACTAGTGGTAGTAAGTCCGGAACAAAGGAGCAAAGAGTTCCATTTTAGCGAACATTTGAATTGAAGTGACTAGCGGTAGTGAGTCCGGAACGAAGGAGCGAAGAGTTTCATTTTAGCGAACACTGCAATTGAAGTGACTAGTGGTAGGGAGTCCGGAACGAAGGAGCGAAGAGTTCCATTTTAGTGAACACTGCAATTGAAGTGACTAGTGATTACAGAATAGAGATGGGTCGTTCAGGAGTTTCCTTCAAGTGAACGAGTGACACTGCTTTTGACTGCAGTTCCGTTGGACACGTGTGAAAAACATGAAGAACGAGGGCGGGAGGACCCTTTTTTTTTGTAGGTCATGAAATGTGACTGATGGACGTCACTCCTTTCGGTGAACTGCAGTTCCATTCGACACGCGAGGAAGAACGACCTTTTTTTTAGGTCATCAGAATCCCGGAACGAACAGTTCACTGAACTCGTTCCTTCAAGTGAGTGACTCGGAGTGAACTCCTTCACTAAAAGGAACTGCTTTGCCCATCTCTATAGTAAACTTCGTAGAAAAGCACATAGCCTGTAACGTTTTTCGATATGTCGTAAAAAAATTTAAGTTTTTCTTCGGAATTTAAAAATTCTATTTTTGATTTTTGAAGTGTCAAATAAGCAGCTGAGAAATTTTGACGGTTTTGCTTAGCTTTTTCTAGACTGTTATAATAGCAATGCTATGATGTGAGGTTAACCTAGACGTAAACGTAGATGAAGCAAACTATTCGTACATGTACGTCCTCTTATGGTAGCGGGCTAAAACTTGAAATATATGTAGACCTTTGATAGTGGACCAATTTGGAAACAATCGAAACCCGAGATCCAGACATTCAAAGATCCATATCTTCTAAACGGTTAATGTCACAAAATTGAAACTTCATGTTTGTCTGTAGGTATACTAGAAGATTAGACCGGAATAAAAATTTTCAGGAGTGTCTATGGCATGTGGGGGTGGGGGAGATGAAAAACTTCAGATTACAATATCTCATAAACCAATTGCAGTAGGAAATTGAAATTTGGGTCGCGTCAACAAATGGAGTTTGCTGAAAATAAAAATTTTTAGGGTTGTGATGGAGCATGGAAGTGGGTGAGGTAAGCTTTAAAAAAAAAAAATCAAAAATCATATCACAAGAACAGTATTAGATAGATGCTTAAAGTTTTTACGAGAAGTAGGCCAAATACACTACTAGCAGGACAAAGAGGTTGTATCCATTTTAACGAATTCAGCCATGTCCCTCAGGTTCGATTAGATATCAAATAACTTTTCAATTCCACGGGCTTGTTTTGAAGTCGCCTGAAACGCGTTTTCAAGTTTTTCCTCTTTTCAACCCCTACATGGGTATAAAAGGGTTGAACACGTTTTCAGGAATTGTGTTCTATCTCTTAGGAGTTATAAAACATCGTATTGGTTTTTACTTCCTCTTATATTGAACCTCCAAGTGGGTGTAAGGGGGTTGAATAGGCTTTCATAATTTTTGAGATATGTCTTAGATCATAGATGAGATTTCAAATTGGTTTTAATTTAAGCAGAGTTTTTAAACCAATTTTAGCATTCTCTGATATCCAAACCCCAAGGTGGTGTAAAGAGGTTGCATGTATTTTTGCACATTTCTTAGATCTGATGAGATACTGAATTGATTTTCACTTCCTAAGGCTTCCTATATAATGGGCAAAAAGTTAATTTCAGGATTTATAGATATTCAACTCTAACGGGGTGTAAGGGGGTTGCATTCTTTTCACATTTTTCGACATATTTCTTAAGTTTGATGGTGTATCAGATTGGTTTTTACTTGGACAGACTTTTTATATTTTTAGCATTAAGCCCGTTGGGAATGAAGGAGTTGTACATGTTTTCACAATTTTCGACATCCCTTAGTTCTGATGAGATATACAATTAGTCCCGCGTCCCGGAGTATGACCCAATTATGTAATTCCTGTGTTATATGTGGCAGTGGCGTAAGAATTCGACCCCATTTTAACAGCTTCCCGAACCTGACCCAAAAAATAATAAAGTTTCACCCAGATTGTTGACAGATGTTTTTACTGATGGCGACACTTGCAACTAATTTACTTCTCCGACTTGGGACTAAGTTTTCAATTCACTCCTTTTAAGAATGATTTTGGCCAACACATCTGGTTGTTTTGGCGGATATTTAAGGAAAGACTCCAATCGCTCTTTTCTCGTCATTTTCAATCCGAAATTCAGCTACGACATCCTATGTCAGTTATTTGCTTCCTTTTCCCGCTTCACCGAGTTCAGCGATCGTAACTTGCTTTCACTCAAAACCAATGTCAAAATCCCGAAACTCAATTTCCCTTAAATCCGCATTCTACGTTCACACCAGATTACGAGTTTGGACTCGTAACGTCTTCTTAAGCCAGTATTACAATGTATGCCATGCTGTCAAATATTTGACTAAAGAAATTTTGACGAAAAATTCAGTCAAATATTTTTTGTCAAAATAGAAAAAATAATGTGTTAAACAAAAATTTGACGATTACACTATCTGACTGCATTCGCCAGCCAGAATAGTCAAATATTTGACATAGTGGCATATAGTGTAATACAAGCACGCTGTCAAATATTTGACCATTTTCTCTAAAAAAAAAAAACTTTGTCAGATAGTGTAATCGTCAAATTTTTATTCGAAACATTATTTTATTTCCTCTGGCACAAGGTCTATTTTGACATAATTGTTCGTCAAATTTGTTTAGCCAAATATTTGACACCATGGCACCTTTAGGCTGCTTTGCCACCGAATGAGAAAAGTGGATAAAATTAGATTTGTGTTAGCTGCCATTGAAAGGTATCCTCTCAATATTTTGAATATTGGCAATCCTCGCCGTACTACAGGATCAATTCGTGAAGTTCTAAGCGGGGTGTAATTATTTAAACTTTATTGTATCAATGGCCCTAAGAAGTGGCAACAACATAAACATTTCCGAGTACGAAGTTATGTGATTTTACTTGACCTTACTCGCATTTTACACGTGTATTTACATTTCACGTCGAATTGCTAATTAATATAATGTGACAATTTAAGATGTTGACAACTTTATATTTCCGGTTTCACATGTACTACAACTAATTTTATCGCAATTGTTCTAACTGGTCGCTTAAGAATACTATTCCTAGTTGCTTCATGTGAGAATTACTCTTATGAAACAATTTAAGACCCACGCATTACGTTTTACTTGGTAGTATTCTGCACACCCAACTCAATCAGCTATAGTAAAATTTTGATGTAATGCTAAAGTCGTGAGGTATAACATCTATGTACTTGCGGCTTAAGTCGGACAATTTTCTTATACGCATTATTTGCGTAGTACAGCCATGTAAAAATAGATCCGAATTTACATATAAGGATGGTACAGTAAAAATAACAACGTCCGGTTCACAATTGCTAAATCTATTATTATAAATAATGCACAATTTTCTAATGCGACACAGCTGTTAGGATCGACCTAAACTTAAAATAAGAGTAGTGATCTGAAGTTTAGTACTTTTACGTGTTAAGCTTGTATGCCACTATGTCAAATATTTGACTATTCGGGCTGGCAAATGCAGTCAGATAAGTCGTGAAATTTTTGCTACATGATGTTTTTGGACAGAAAAAAATTTACTGAAGTTTTCGTCAAATTTATTTAATAAAATGTTTGACAGCATGGCATACAGTTTTAGTATGCTTTAGTGTAGTACAAACCCATAAGCCCAAAAAATCTGTTGTCACAAATAGAGTTGGCGACAAATAACTGAAACTAGTATTACACTGTATGCCAGGCTGTCAAATATTTGACTATTTTCCCTTGCAAATGCTGTTCGATAGTGTAATCGTCAAATTTTTGTATGCCACATTATTTTATTTGCTCTGCATAAAGCCTTTTGTGACGGAACAAATTTGACAGAACTTTTTAGAAAATTTTTTTTTAATTCAAATATTTGATACCATTGAATACAGAGTAATACTAGGTTAAACAGCACTTTGAGATATGCTCTAATTTCGCAGTAGGGAATCTCAGGAATGAACTTTCCAGAACAGTAGGATTTTCTGCAAAATGTTCTTCTATTTCTCACGAACGAAGGTGATGACTCTAGATGAAATACTGAACTGCGATTTTTATTCTAGTTGGGTCTAAAGTAGAATAATCGATGCGCATATAGTTTGTCTTTTTTAAGGACAGTCATATACTTGGAACTCGAAGAAGAGGAACAATATCTCCTATTTTAATTTGCGTATCTGTAACTCTAGGTAAATCACTGTATGAAAAATTTCTATTTTTCTTTTACGTAGTGTCTATAGGAAGGTCTCGCTTGATTTTCAGTATAATTATCCCTTTACCTGTAACCATTAAAAAACTAATAAGTACAAAATTTTAAATTCCAAGATTGAAGCGTTCTGAAGTAATTGCCCAATACTCGTGGATACGTGTTTGAGGACTTTAGTATGGAAGCTACCCAAAGAAGTGAAGTGATTTCTCTCAAAGGTACTGAACTTTTCTTATAGCTCAAAACTAATTTCTGTAAAATATCGACTTTCCAGTTCAACGCTGTCTCGAGTTGTTGTTGGCTTCGAAAGATGACTGCACTTATTTTTCAAGGAAGTCTGTATGGCAGCTACACAAAGAAATCATTCGATTTGTTTCATACTAATTCCTCTATCAGCAACCATTGAAAAAAATGGGTAAAATTTTAAATTCACAATTTGAAGGGCTCTAAAGTTTTCGGCCAATGAGCTCGTATTTTACTGACTTTTTGTATGGGACGTACACGAAGAAGCGGAGAAATTTCGCTGACCAACAAACCCGAACTTAATTTTAACGCAAAGCTAAATAAAATTTTGACTTCTTGTGTTAATCTGAAATACGAAATCGAGTGAATACATTTTTAGGACGGTATATAAGTAACTCCCCCTTTTTCAGCTTTCAAATACTCTTCCACGATCATATCGTTTAAGATGTTACCATTATTGCGGTTATTACCACTTCTGAATATTTAAGTTCACTCAAGAAAATGCAGGACGTTTGTATGGTAGCTACAGGAAAGAGAACCTTGATATCACCCTTTTACGTTATAATACTTTTAATAGTGTTCAATAAAACTACGCGTGTTTTACATTTAGCATGCTCTACTTATACACTTATATACACAAAGCAAATTTTATATTTTTGCAAGGGATCCGCCACCAGGTAAAGAAATACTTTATTATTAAAAAATATTAAATTAAAATATGGCTAATTAATAAACCAACTCCATCCATCCATCGTCTATGTTATATAAAACGCAAAGAAGAAAAAAAGTACTATTTTTTCAACAACTTTCAAATTTTGATCGTTTTGTTCGTAGACCTAAGGGTCATTCCATCAAGAATCGCCAAAAATTACGAAATTTGTGACCTTACCATCTCTGATTCTTTTGAAAAATTTTGTACTTGAAGAACTAGTGAAAAAAAAAATTGGAATTAAATTTGTTGTTTCTATCTCATTTTTTTGTTAGTTATAGTATGATAAAGTTTTCGCAAAAATTTGTGTCCCGAGTCCTCTTTGAAAATTCATATCTCTGGTAATTTTTATCCTATAATAATAAAATAGGGCTTATTTTAAAGGGGAAGGTTGTCGCAATATAAACAAAAATACAAATAAAAATATTCAAGGATAAAGGACAAAATCGTTATTCTTGAAAAAAAATTTCATATGAATTTTCAAAGAGGACACCATTTTTGTGAAAACTTTAACATACTATAACTAACAAATAAAATGAGATAGAAACAAAAAATTGAAATTATACAATTTTTTTTTTCACTAATTCTTCGAGTACATAAATTTTCAAAAGAATCGGAGATGGTAAGGTAACAACTTTGGCGATTCTTGATGGAATGAGCCCTAACCTACTATTTAATTGTGCCAATTTTTTAAATTCTTGGCTCTAAGTTGTCTGTCAATTGTGTAACAAACTATGTGTAACCACGTGTTTTAAAGACTTTCGTATGGCAGCATTCGAAGCAGTTTCGAAGTGTAATTTCTATTACTATTGTCTTTTTCAATGAAAGTTTGGTCTACAATTTTATAGGTGCGACAATAAAGGAGGCGTACTGAATCTTGAACAAAATCCATATATTGTATTCTATCCGTCACAAAGCAGTAGCTAGAACCACAATTTCACCTCATAAGCGCCAAAGATTTGCCACTCACTACAAAATGTTGTATGGGCGCCCAAGCTTTCAGAAAGGGCAATTTGAAGGCATCGTGCCTTTCGGACATTTTGAGAAGCCTTACACCCCTGTACTCAACTAACTTCCATCTTCAACAAATTTATTTTCCGGACACTCCCCTAAAATATCGATACGTACCTAATAAGTTTCAGTTTTCTCACTTTAGTCATTCGGGATATATAAAAACCCTTTTGCCAAAATTTGAAGCTAATACCTTTTGAGGTTCTTGAGTTAGGATGCGTGAAATACCTTTGCGTACGGCGTATATGGCGTAACCGGCGGACACTTTTATCTGCATTTTTGAGGTAAGTTAGTCATAAGTCGCGAAAATACAAAATTTCGGACTAGCAAAATTTTTCTAAATTTTAGGTCGATTGCACTACAAAGTAAAAATAATAAGGTCAAATACTCGTAGGTAATAACAAATTTATAAAAGCATTTTCTTTAAATATGTCCCAATATTATTATTATTTAATAACAATTTAATAATTCCCTTTTTAAAAAAAATTAAGAACTTATTTTTGGCCCCTCATTATACAGTGGTCAGACCGACGGGATGTACTTGTCTTAAATTTTGAAAATACAAAATTGCAGGATGCCAATTTTATTCTTTTTAAACCGAAAAATTTGTCAAAAGTCTGGGTGCAAATTCATAATTTTCGGCGTTGAAAATATTGCTGAGATGCGATGCAGGTTACTATGTGACTGGCAAGCTAAAAAAAAAAATCTTTCAAATAGCCTTCTGGTTATTCTTTAGATTACACTAGGCAACAAATTTCAACTTTTTGAAAGTTTCTTGCATGTAAAGTATGTTTTTATATGGATTTTGGGGTGCTGATCCCGATGGCATCACTCAAATTTAAAAGTTAGTTCAGGTTTTCGATATAATTAACATTATTTGTTCAAAATTTAAACATAAAATACATGTTTTTTACATTTATTTTTATGAAGAACGCTTTTTTTGCTTCTCGCTTATACTGCAGCTCAAGAGCGTCCCCACTTGCGAACCAAAATATAAATTGTACGCTTCTTGTATGGTTTCAATGATATGACGTCTTTGCGCTAAGAAAGTAACCTCACCACAAATATAACAAAATTGATCTGGACTATTTACACTCTTGTGAGACATCCTGGATAAGTATAGTTTTCCAACTGGATAGTCACACTCTTAAATATTATTCACTAACTGGATGATGCTAACTCCTTAAATAAAACGCATTATATTTTTATGACCTTAGTTTAAATATTACAATAAAAAATAATTTTAGTGCAACAAAATCAAATTTAATGCTCTTTATTCCCAAAATTAAATAATTGCAGGTAATGACTTATTTAATATGCTTAAAACGTATGTTCTTAATAAGTTTCACACTAAAACGTAGCCTTTCAAAACGTTCCACCGTGAAAACTTCTTTTTTGAGCACACATCACGTGTCTCCAAAACCTGAACTAAAAAATTATTTTAATTGTCATATTCGTTTTCAACGACCCAAAATTAGTTCAAAAAAATTTATCTCATTTCAGAACCTTTTTGGGTGTTGCCTAGTGGTATTAGTCGCATAGTAACCTGCACGGCACATCAACATTAAACGCGTTACCCAAAAAATAATAAAGTTGCACTCATACTGTTGGCAGATTTTATTTAGTTTTTCAATTTCAATAAAACATGGGTTATGCCAAACCTTTAGGGGTTAAATTCAAATTCTCTTTTTTTGCCTAATCTGTATTAATTTCAGTGTAAGTTATAATAAAGTTACTTTAGAGCTATTGAGTATCTGTACCCATTTCAACTAATGTTTATGTATTTGTCGTAAGACGTGGGAGTTAGTGTGATTAGTATATGAGATTAAGGAAATACAGCAAAGTGAAAAACCTTATAGGTACAACTTAATACTATGCTTAAAACTAGAACTAACCTAGGACTTAAATATTACCTAATTAGCTATATAATCCTGAGATTAGTGGATTTTCCGATATCGAACTTCGTTCAACAAATTTTTGTTGTATGACGTCGATCTTGTCCTTTTATTTTGAAACATTTGCAATTTCATGAAGTTTCCGCGTGAAGAAATGCCAGGGTCGGTTTAGCAATAATTTGAGGACTTTATTTTGGGCAATTTGCAATTTTTTGATATGGCAATTTGAGACATCATGCCAAACTGGGGCAGCATACAGAAATATACTAGGGGTTAAATATTAAAAAATTGTGAAATCGATTTTTAGGCGATTTCATAGAAAGCCCGTTTAAGTAAAAAACAAAAAGACAATTCGATATCTCATCAAACCTAAGAGATATGTCGCAATTCGTAAAAAAAATATTTTTAGGTGATTACATAAAAATCTGCCAACAGTCTGGGCGCAACTTTATTATTTTATGGGTAGATGTCCGAAACGTGTTTAATGATGAGATGCTGTGTAGGTTACTATGCGACTGACAACCTAAAAAATAACGTTCCAAATAGCCTCCTGGTAATTTCTTAGGTTGTCAGTCGCATAGTAACCTACACAGCATCTCATCTTTAAACACGTTTCGGACTTCTACCTATAAAATAATAAAGTTGCGCCCAGACCGTTGGCAGATTTTTTCTATTTATTTACGCATTTTTTTTATCAATAGAATAATTCATAGTAGTAAAAGCGAATTCGATCACATTAAACCTAAGAGATCTTCGGAATCAGTGAAATCTTGAACAATACCTCCAGGGGGTTTAATAGAGAAAAATACTTAAATCGGGTTTTTCCCCGACTACGTTTAAAGCTTATAGAAGTAAAAGTGAATTCCAAATCTCAATATACCTTAGGAATATATAAGAATTCGTGAATATGTACACAACCACTTTACATCCCCTTAGGGGTTGGATATCAAAAAAATTTGAAGAACGTTACTAGGCGCTTATATAAATAGCCCGCAGAAGTAAAATTGCTTTAATAGTTTGACATGTATAAAAGTTTTAACGAAATTCGTGAAAATGTGGATTCACGGACATTTTTTTTACTCAACCTCTGACCGCCAATAAAAATCTGAACTTTTTTTTGCTTTAGTTACTCTAATAGCACATCTACAAATACGTACTAAGTTTTAACTTTCTAGCATAAGCCGTTTCTGAGATATAAAAAACCACCCCTCACCCCCGCACCTTGCTACCCCTATGAACAATTTTTCTAGGTTGTCTCTACAGTGGCTCTATATAATCCTACATTTTAAGCTTTCCACTCATTACGGTTTTCGAGAAATAAAAATCAGAATTTTTTTCCTTTCTACCCCTTTTCACCATCAGCCCCTACACCCCCACCACTAAAATTTACTTTCATTAGACTCCTCTTGTGATCCCATATACAGAAACTAAATTTTATCTTCCTGGTGTAATTGGTTCGTAAGATATTGTAATCCAAAGTTTTTCAACCCCCAACCCCACACCCCACCACCTCCCTTAAATATTTTAGCTCTTGTCTAATCTTCAAGTATCCCTTAGGGAAACAACAAGGTTTCAATCTTCTGACATCAATTGTTCAAGAGATATGGATTTTAGAATGTGTCAATCCCGGCTGTCAAGTGTTTTGGACCCATTGTTCCCCCCCCCCCCCCCCCTTCCATACCACTCACACTTATCGATAATTTTTTTGCAAATGAGTCCACTATCATAGTACTACATAAGTTCCAAGTTTCAGCCTCCTAGCATAAGTAGTTCCAGAGTTCTGGAAACCAAAATTTTTCGTCTAAAACGCTCCCCCGTCATCCCCCCTTACACCCCAACCCACACGAAAGATACCAGTAGTAGGAGTTTACCCAATCTACCCATCATAAAAATTTCAACTTAATACCTCAACGGGTTTGGGAGCTACGCGCCTTCAAACGATTTTGCGTACGGCGGACGGCGTATACGGCGGACAGACGGACATTTTTTTTTTCCTTTTTTGGTGTTTACTACTCCCAAAACGTGTAAATACAAAATTTCAGGGTAGCAAATTTTTTGGAAATTTCAGGTCGATCACAATACTTTATTATTAAAATTAAAATTAAAATTAATGTGTACAAAATTTCAAATACGTAGCTTGAAGCGTTCAAAAGTTATCGAAAAATGTTGCTGAACACGTGTCTTCAGGATTTTTTGTATGGAAGGTACTAGAAGGAGTAAAAGGATTTTGCTGATTAGTAAACTCGAACTTCGTTTTCACTCAAAACTAATTTGTACAAAATTCCGAATTCATAGCTTAAGAGTTATAGCGAGTTTCGTAAATTAAGTGAAGACATTTTGACAGGATATTTGTATGGCAGCTACACGAAGGACTAATAGGATTTTCTTCATAATCATACATTTTGCTCCAACTATTGCAAAATTAACACATACAAAATTTCAAAGTCGTAGTTTAAACCCTTCTGAAGTTATCGACCAATATTCTTGAACACGTGTTTTAAGGACATTTTGTATGGCAGCTATCCGAAGGAGTAGGACGATTTTGCCCGTTAATGAACTTAGCCTTACAAATTCAACCAAACATCCAGATTCAAAATTTCAAGATCCTAGGTGAAGGCGTTCTTGTGTTCACGGACAGACGGACGGGCGGACGGACGTCAAGCGGGTTTGAGGTTTTTGGCCACAAATAAACAAAAAATAACATAAAACTTTTTTTCGTCCGAGGCTTGGTTCTATGCGTTACAAACTTTTGGGCTAGATTAAACTTAGTTGCTCTATATGATTTCATCTAGATTATAAAAATTTCAAAGTTACGCCAATTTTTTAATTTTCAAAATTTTGACTTAATTCTGGTAGCAGTTATAGCCACAGGCCTATAAATGAATTATTAATTTAATTTTTTTGATTTCAGATGAGGAGCACAGCCGGAATCATGGCAGCCATTTCACAAGTAGAAAAAATTAACATTTTTAGGCGATTATTATATTATAGTCAAAACGAATTCGATATCTCATTAGACCTAAGAAATATATCGAAATACGTGAAAAAAAAATTAGGAAAACAGTTTCTCTTATATAAAGAACACACTGTAGTAAAATTAATTCAACATCTCACCAAACCTAAAAGATATGACGAAATTCGTGAAAATGTAGATCACAGCCTTTTCACGGAAACTTTTAACTTTCTGACATAAACCGTTCATGAGATATGGATTTTGAAATATCTTGATCCTAGCCTTCGACCATTTCGGACGCATTGTTTTACTCCTCATTCCCACGCCCCTTCTACTGTATCGACCATTTCTTTGCAAATGGCTCCACTGTCATAGCTTTATATAAATTCGAAGTTTCAGCTTCCTAGCATAAGCGGTTCCTGCGATTGGGAAACCAAAAGTTTTGGGTACGGCGGACAGACGGACATTTCTTTTTTTACGTTTTTGGCGCTTACTAGTCCTAAAAAGTGAAAGTACGGAATTTTAGTATAGCGAATTTTATTTTTTTTAAATTTCAGGTCACCACAGTAAATTATTGTTAAAAAATATAATAAAGAACATTTTCATGGTAACGGTCATTACGAATGAGTTTTTCTAGAACTTATTCTTGATAAGATATCAGTTCAGTATCTTATTTTACTAAAAATGAGCAATCGATAATAATTCAACGTTCGAGAGTCACGTTCACCAATCTGCCGTAATAATGATGCCAAGTCGTGAAACAATATTCCAAGAAATCGAAGCCGAGCCCACCAATTTGCCCTCTAAACGTCTTCGAGAGGAACGCGATCGAAAGCCAAATACACAAATAAAAGTTCAAAGTCTTCCAGCACCGCAATGAAAATGACGCAAAAGAACTGAATGTGTTTGTGCTCGCTATGAACTTTAAAGTTGAGCTGATTGAGCTGAGCGCCGTCGATTTATTTTTACATGGAACTGACGACGGTGATATTGCGTCAGCGTCAAGAAATCCAGAAGAATCAGACGAAGTACCTACGCAGCATCAGTCACGTGGATGGATGCCCAAAACTGCTGAGTCAATCAAATTGATCTTGTGACGCCAGCGCCGAAACACTGTTTCTGTGGGGGCCTGTCTATCGAGGGCAAATTTTTTTTTAGTTTGGATCCTTGGTGTAGGTTAATCAGAAAAACGCTTTGAGAAAGGTAGGTCATTCATTAGTACGTCGTTCGTTCTGATTGGTTAATCTGCGATCCGGCCTCTCTGTGCGTGACGTCAGTCAAATATACAGTGGAGCAAATCCAAACTTGTACATTCAGAATATTATATCTGTAGTACGACTTAGTAGCTATCTATAGTTTTAGTTTATTGTCTGAAGACAAGTAATCTTACGAATACTGTTGAAATTTCTAGGTCAACGTAAATATTTTCGGAAATTACATCGACTTTAATTTTAAGGCAAGTTTATTGAGCTAGATCAACTAAGAATTTTTTGGCGTTAGAGGAGTTTCTGGTGCGAAACACCAACACGAAAGCCCGACTTGGATCAATCGCTATTGAGTACATGACAGTTGAAAAAAAATCCATTCTCATTAGATTAACTAGTTTAGAAGTTATCTTCATTTTTCGGGTATCATATCATCACTTCAGGAATTCTTTTTTTTTTAAAAGTGTAATGAAGGACGTTAATTGGCTGTACTACCCACAACTTGTTATTAAATCAACATCGATAATTGTTTTCAATTAAATTTCACACTATCGAAGGAGAAATGAACTGAGTATGACATAACTTAGGTAAGTAGAGGCCAGAAAAACAAATCAAGGCTACTAGTGGCTCTTGATACCAACGAGAGTCGCCAGATTTGAAGTTCGAGTACTCAAGATATCAGGACCCAGAAACATATCAATTGTATCGGTATGGAACGTTCTCCGGAAAGTGCGTTTTACTCCTTTTTTGCACTTTATTAAGAAAAAAGGAATTGCTCAATTAGTGAAATGATTGGTAATAGAGGACGATAACTTCGAAAGTGTTTTAGGTAGAGCATCAAATGTACTCTCGTATGAAAGGTGGCAAAATAGGCTATTCTAATTTCAGAGAAATATTAGTGATTCCATTTTTCAATGAAATGACCGTGTAAAAAAGTTATATCTTATTACAATACATAAAGCAACAAACAGGAAATTTTTAAAAAGCTCCAAGTATTTTTTTCCAATGGTGAAAAAATTATAAGTAAACTTCAATAATTTTAGCATTAAAGGTTTGGAAGGTATTAAAATTGATTGCAGAAAACCCAAAAAATTATTAAAAACTGAGTGTTACTGAGTTTTTTGTGGCCTACAAAATATCTGAACTGAACTTACACTATTATATGCAAATATATTTAGATCTAATTGTTTAACAAATTTTAAGCATTTTTTAAGCTTCCAATTTCCTCGATTATTACATTTAAATTGCATTTATTCATTACAGGAAGATTGTAGGACTTCGATAAAATGACGGATATAAAAAAAAGAAGGGCATACGAAATTTGGATCTACTATTTTCATATTGAGAAGGACTTTTTGAACCGCTATTTTCTATAATATTGACCACGAAAAACAGATGTATTTGCAGACTACCTCAAAAAGAACAGACTCGAATTGCTCTGAGAAAACATTTAACAGGGTTTACCACACTTTTGTAAACAAAGATCAAAACCATTTGTGGTCCTTCTCAAATCACTAGAGAACTAAACAAGATGGAACTATAAGATTTAGATCATCAAAATGAACCACAACATTATTTCCATAGTTGGTGCAACAAGATTTTAAACGGCCAGTCTCAAAAATGGTTGGTTGGTTTAAGTGGCAGCCCTGTCTCCCAGACAGAGCTCAATTAGCTCAGAGGCCGTTTTGGAAACACAAACTCGTGTTAAACTTGGATGTTAAGGGTTGTTGTGACTGGGGAATAGAAGATGAATGTGAGAAAAATTTATTGAATTGAAACGCTATAACCACCCTGTGCTGTTCAGGAAAAGTAAAAACTCTCTAATTTTCTTCCCTGAAATCTTCATCAGGTCCACGTAGAAGGATTTGCCTAGCGCTATCTCCCGGGCTCTAGCTAAAGCCGGACATTCGCAAAGGAAATGAACGAGCGACTCTCGCTCATTAGTGTCCTCGCAGCTGCGGCAGTGTACATTGAACGGAATGCCCAATGGTATTGCCACATGGATTATTTCACGCAAAGTGACCTTTCCAAGCACAAAAAACCTTTTATTTTGAACTAATGAGAACATCAAAACTTTACTAAACGGTATAATCCTAATGGTCCCCCCCCCCCCTTATCAATTATACAGATAAAAAATCTGTAAGGATAAGTTTTTCGGGAATTTTCGAATTTTCACCAAATATTTTGCAGATATACTTAAGCTGTTTGACCAAATGGTCAAATTACAGTAATAAGCAATGCGAAATAGCGAATTTAAATTAATTTCACAGTATCCGCTCGGTCAAATTCGCTTTTTCGCATTGCTTATTAGTGCAATTTGATCGCTCGGTCAAACAGTGTAATACTAGCTTTAGTAATCATCGAAGAGAAGAAAAACTATTGAATTTAAAACAATTTTCTGTTTGTATGATTGCACACTCATAAATGCGAATTATGTGTAATACCAAAAGATTTGCCCGAAGATATTTGGTTCCGCGTTCCGATACCAGTGGCGGTCATATAGCTTTTCCAAGAGGGGGGCCACAGACGTTTAATAGGTACTGTAGAGAGAGTAGGTGTGGTGTTTAGTCGCTAATGCGGCGAGCATAGAAATTGTACAAATGCTATGGTCGCTGCAGTTGTTACTGCTTGAAAATATCAACTTTAATTTCCGTATCTAGTAACTAATTTACATTGCCAGATTTATGCAACTAGATTTCAGAATCTCGAAAAGCATTAACATCGCTCTGAAGACATTTTTTTGAATTTTTTTTAATTTATCAGCTGACTATATGGTGCCAAAAATTTGAATCTGTATTGTATGATTGTAAGTCTTTAAGCAATGGAAAATTTAATAGGATGAGCAGGAACTAAAAAATAAAATGAATTGATTCCAAACATTGGCGAATAATTTTCAGGGTTCGCTTTCAGTAGAATTCGATCTCAATTTCAACAAAATTTAGAAACCCAAAAATACTTCAAAATTCTAACATGTATGAGAAATCAAGGAGATTTTGATAGTTTCATCAAAATCTCGAGATTTCATCAAATCCTGTTTGAAACTGTTCGATGTAAATCAACTGGTTTTTGACTGCCACCATAACCACCCTACTCTCCTTATTTAAAAAATTTAAAAAACAACACTTGAATATTCATTAACAGTATCTTATAGCTGATTTTTATCGCAAGATTTTGGCAAGTAGATTTTGAAATCTCGAAAAGCGTTTACAACACTCTGAAACATTTATTAGACTACGAGTATGATGTTAAAATTTTTCATTTATTTTGTAAGATTTTACCTTTTTAAACTTGTTAAATATTTTAATATTTTGTACAGGTGGCTATTATTTGTATGGTGAATTTTTTGCTCAAAAATTTCTTTCGCGGCACCCCTTCTAATGGTTCTAATTAGTGTAAAAAATATATGTTTTAAATTTCATCCCGATCAGATAAAAAAATCTGCCAATGGTCTGGGCGAAACTTTATTATTTTTCGGGTCAAAATAGAGATTTTTAGCCGATTAAACATTGAAAAAGTCCGTGTAGACTAATCGAATTTCAGTATATTATGTACACTAAAAGCCCATAGAAGCAAAAACGAATTTGTTGCCTTATCAGAATTAAGAGATATGACGAATTGTTAAAACGTATACAAACCCATTACTTCCACTCGGGTTTGAATTTCGAAAAAATTGTGAAAAAGGTTTTTAGACGATTTCATAAGAAGCAACTTGATATCTCATGAGACAAGACGGATTTTGAAAAATTTGTGAAAACGTAAGCAAGCCCTTCACACCTCCTGGAAATTCGAAAAATCGTGAATTGGTTGGCCGTAATAATCAATTTTATATCTCATCAGAACTAAGGGATGGCAAAAATTGTGAAAACATAACAAACCCTTGGGGGTTGAATATCGAAAAATTGAGAAATGGGTTTGTAGGCGATTATATAAAAAGTCTATGGAAATGAAAAGCGATCTAAGATCTCATCGAACCTAAGAAATATGTCGAAACTTTGAAAAGCATACAACCACCTTACACCCATTAGCATTGAATATCTAAAATACTGAAATTGATTTTTTGTCTTTTTTATATAGGAAACCTTGGGAAGTAAAAGTGAATTCGATATATCACCAGATATGCTACCTCCTTACACCCACTTGGGGGTTGAATATCCAAAAATCCTGAAAGGAGTTAATAAATAAATATGAAGACAGCACGAGAAAGTAGGAACCAATTCAATTTCATATCACTTCTAAAAGAAATGACGGAACTCGTGAAAACATGTTCAACCCGTTTATACCCTCTTAGGGGCTGAAAAAGGAAAAAACTTAAAAACAGTTTTAAGCGATTATTACGCAAGCACTTGAAACTGAAAAGATATTCGATATCTGATAAGACGTAGGGATATAGTAGAATTCGTGAAAAAGTTTACAACCCCTTTCGCACCCCCTTAGCGGTTGAATTTCAAAAAACCCTGAAAACACTTTCTAGGTGTTTATATGAAGAAAGCGTAGAATAAAACTGAATTCAATATTTGGGAAGACCTAATAGATATGACGAAAACCGTGAAAATATATGTATTCCGTTTTCACTGATCATTTATTTTGCCCCCCCCCCCCCTCTGAACGCCAATGGAAATTTGAAAATTTTTTTTATTTAAATTAGTTTTCTAGTTGATTTACATAAACTTACCGAGTTTCAACTTTGTAGCATAAGCCGTTCTATAGATAGGAAAAACACCCCCCACCCTTGTACCATACAACCGCTATAAAAAATTATATTTTTCCAAGATGCTACTAATATAGCTCTATCCAAATACCAAGTTTCAGCTTTATATCGAGATATTAAAATCGAAACTTTTTCCTGTTCACCCTCCCCCACCCTCACCCTCTACACCCACACTTCCAAAATTTTGTTTTCTGCTAGGGGTCTATTAGGCCTACTTTTGGTAAAAATTTTAAGCATCTGTCTTACACTGTTATTGAGATATGAGACGTGATTTTTTTGAAAAATTCTTATCCCCTCCACTTTCATGCTCCACCGCCCTTTTGAAAAATTTTACTTTCAGCAAACTTCATTTGTGAACCTTTATACACAAACCAAATTTTATTTGTCTAGTGCAATTGGTTCGTGAGATATCGTAATCTAAAGTTTTTCACCCCCCACCCCCGCACGCCACTGCTCCCACTCAAATTTTTTAGATCTATTCTCCTAGTATACCTACAGATATTCATTAAGTTTCAATTTTGTGACATTAACCGTTTAGGAGATATGGATTTTAGAAAGTGTCGATCTCACCTTTTTTGCGTTTCGGACGCATTATTTTTCCCCCACTCCCATTAACCGTTTAGGAGATATGGATTTTAGAAAGTGTCGATCTCACCTTTTTTGCGTTTCGGACGCATTATTTTTCCCCCCACTCCCAAACCCCTTCACGTATATCGGCAATTTTTTTGCAAATGGGTCCACTATCGAAGCTCTATATTAATTCAAAATTTCAGCTTCCTAGCATAAGCGGTTGCTGAGATCTAGAAACCAAACTTTTCCGTCTAAAACACTTCCCCCTTCTCCACCCTTACATCCCCACCCCACCAAATTGGGCCACTTTAAGGGGACTGCCCACTCTACCCACGAAAAAAAATTCAACTAAATAGCTCAACGGGTTTGGGTGCTACGAGCCTTCAAACAATTTTGCGTACACCGGTAGACGTACGGCGTACGGCGGACAGACGGACTGAAATTTTTTTTTGCTTTTTTCGTGTCTACTCGTTATGAAACGTGCAAAAAAAAATTTTGAGGGTAGCAAATTTTTTTTTTTTAAAATCGATAACAATACTGTATTATTGAAATAATAAAGTAAAACATGTGCCTCAAAGTCGTTAAAAAAATTAAAATTTCAAAAAGATTCCGACAAAAATGTTCCTACTCTACAATTCCGGATGATTTCATTATGCCTTGAAATACCTTTTTACCTAATTAAATTTCAAATTCATGAAAATATGGGAATTTAATTGAATCTTATGGAAATCTCGAGATTTCGTCAAATCGAGTGTTAAATCTTTGGATGTTAATCAGTTATTAATACATGTAGTAGTAATAGTTGAAAATACTCTTAAATTTGAATTAAAATACAAGATCTCAAACTGGATTTGCAGAAATCTAGTGATTTCGACAAAAGTATTAAGATCTACTGGATTACCCATCCATATAAATAAATTTTAAATCTACCGATGACTAGGTTTTGTAAAAATAAAGGTGCGATCTGTGCCAAATCAGTGCTGCCGTTCAAATTGGATCGTATTGAATTTAAAACTTTCAGCATTTATTTGTACTCTATCCAAATCTTAAATACTTTAAAGTCAATATTGGGCACTTACATACCTCCTTATCGGAAGTATTTGTTTTGTTAAATCATATTGATTTTATATATTTATATTCGAAATTTTATTACTTCTCCATTGAAATATTTTAAACTAATAGTCTTGTTCTCGATTAGGAGAGAAAAGAAGGATTAAAGAAAGACATTACACAATATACTTTATTAACTGTATCTAATAGTCTCACATAATTTTTCTTCAAAGAAGATGAGATAACATAAACCAACGTTAGTTGACGAAGTTTCTAGGGGGGCCATGTTCCCTATGGCCCCCCTCTATGACCGCCACTGTCCGATACAGATGCGCACCTGCATACGCATACGACATGTAGGCAAGCAAAAGAATAAAGCAGTGATTCTCAAATATTTTTAGCTATTGGCCAATATTTTTACTGAGAAAATCTGCTGTAAAACATGTTTATCATCAAGCTTTGGTATTCTAGTTCGTAGCCAGTATCTAAGTGACGCGGAGAAAACTTGTCATGGGCCAGACTAATAATAGTGATGGTTCGTATTCTGTGCGTCCGCCGGACTTCATTCTCAGAAACAGGATTTATAACATTTCTTATTTTTAATAATGTTTTTTATTTCATTGCTTGGATGAATCTCTCCGCCTCTGATGAAATCAAATCTAATGAAATCTATTTCAAATAAAGCAGAAAAGAAAATATCATTCTATGTACAAGTTTATTTTTGAGTCACTGTATTTTATAATTATACACAGTTTCTTTTCCAGCCATTACCAGCAGATGTGTAAACGAACACGTAGCGCTGGCTACAAAAAAAAAATGAACTTTTCAATTATTGTTGTATCACTTTGTTCCCAAAACCAGTCGACATGAGAATAAGAGTTCTGCGCAATTTACAGACATAAGACGGTTATTAATATGAAAACTACGAATAAAATGGTTATTTCTTACTTAGTTCGAAATTTGAGTACTTATCTTTCGCTGCAGTTCAGTGAAATTTCGATATATTACTGAATTAGAGTCGATAAAATTATGATGCTAAATAAAAGGATATCAGATTAAATAAAGAAAGTTTAGACCGCTTCTTTTAAAATAGCACACTAATTGGATATAATAAAATGAATAATAGTTCTTTATTTGTTGTATTAAATTCAATAGTGTTAAATAGTCGTATAATAACAATTTAATAAATTCAACATAAATAAAAAACCACAAACTCACATAGATTGTGTGTGAGAGCTGAATTCATTGTGATTTCATGCAAAATATCAGCCTATACAAATAAGTAATAAAGAATTATAATAATTAAACCAGAAGTAGCTAAAAAAAATGAATAAATGAAAAATGCAACAATAATATCGTACAATTTTAATGTAAATAAATAAAAAAAATAAAAATAGTAGTTGTAAATAAAAGAATATTGTTTTTCCGATAGGTTCTATGACTTTCCCAATTAAGCCATTCATCAATTATAATTTCCAAATATTTAACTTCAGTGGCTTTACTTATTACATATTACTTTAGAGGGGGAGGGGGGAGGTTGAGAGGTTTGTAAGGGAGGAGTGTTTTAGACGAATAATTTTGTATTACACTATCTTCCGAACTAATTGTACACTCTAAAACCAGAATGTAAAAATACTTCGTATTTAAAGCAAAAATAAGTACATAATTTATCTAATTCTACGTCTTATTGACGTATAATAATTTTTTTGTACAAAAATAGGTAATATTACACAATAAGGTGGACAATTACATCTATTTCGATCTATAAAAAGAGTAAATTCAAGAGTCATGATTATATTAGACCATTAATAATGTAAATTCACTCTTAGTGTAATTTTACTTTAAATACTGTGTAATATTATGCCAGAATAAGTAAGTAAGTTTTTTCATTCCACTGCATGTCGTCAGGTTTATTGCGTGTTTGGAATTAAATCAGCCAAATGTTTTTGAGTAATATTTGTAAATTAGTTTTCGAATCAGTTTTTGCTTTTAAGTTATTATATTATATAAGTTATTATCATCTGTATAATTAAGTTTTCTTATATTATTTATTATTATATCATTTTTAAGTAGACATATACTCATTGACACATGCTTTTATCATAGAATATATATGATTTCATATTTCTCCACATCTGGTTTTTATTTTCAATGTAAGAAAGTCGTTCGTTTTCATAAAAACAGTAACCGCTCTTTTTTTATCATTGTCAACTAAATTCAATTTAATACACTACATGTATTGTGAAATTTCGTCTTTAATTTATGATTTTACCGTATATATATGGTAACTATAAATCGGAATTAAATGGAAAATTTCTCCCTATAATAAAATGAGAATTTTACACAAAAAGTGTGTAATAATAGCATTCTCTGTGTAATAATTACGCCACCGATGTTTATTGATTACGCATATATTGTTCAATGATTACATCACTGATGTGTATTTATTACGAATATATTGTGTAATTATTACAACTCATTAGTGTAATTTTTCCTCTAATTACACAAGCATGTAATTTTACCAATAGTATCGATGGAAAACAGTTGGCAACTATAATAATAATAAAATTACTCCAATATTTCTTAGAGTGTACCAGGAAGATAAAATTTAGATTTTGCATATAGAATTACAAGTGGAGTCCAATAAATGTATAATTTTTTAGGGGGAAGGTGAAGCGGGGAAGAGAAGGGACCGCTATTTTTCTAAAAATTACATTTTTATATCTCAAGAACGTACCATATATGATATTGCAAAGTTTACAGGAGTTATGACCAGTAGACCTCTAGCGGAGAAAAAAATGTTGAGGGTGTGGTTGGAAGAGAGGGTGGAAATGAAAGAATTCTGATTTTTATTTATCGAAAACCGCAAAGAAAAGAAAGTTAAAAATTGACAACTGTATAGAGCCACTATAGCGACAAACCAGAAAAATAAAATTTTTGATAGGGGTAGCAAGGTACGGCGGTGGTTTTCCATATTTCAGAAACGGCTTATGCTAGAAAGTTGAAACTTAATACCTATATGTAGATGTTCTACTAGATTAATTAAAGCAAAAAAGTTTAGATTTTCATTGGCGTACAAAGGTGGAGTAAAAAAAATTTCCGTGAAAAGGGTTTATTCCATATTTTCACGAATTTCGTTAAATCTTTTAGACATGTCGAGCTAGCAAAGTAATTTTACTTCTGCGAACTTTTTATATAAGCGTCTAGAAACATTTTTCCAAATTTTTCGATATCCAACCCCTAAGGTGGTGTAAAGTGGTTGCGAACATATTCACGAATTCCGATATATTTTTTAGGTCTAATGAGATATCAAATTCACTTACACTTCTAAAAGCTTTAAATATAATCGGGGAAAAAACCGATTTAAGAATTTTTTGGTATTAAACCCTGATGAGGTGGGGGGTGGGGGGTTTAAATGTATTGTTCAAGTTTTCAGGAATTCCGAAATTCTTTTAGGTTTAATGAGATCTTTTACTTACTTCTATTGAATCATCTATTGAAAAACAAATACGTAAATAAATAAAAATAAAGTAAAAAATCTGCCAACAGTCTGAGCGCAACTTTATTATTTTATGGGTAGAAGTCCGAAACGCGTTTGATGCTGAGATGTTGTGTAGGTTATTATGCGACTGACAACCTAAAAAAAACGTTCCAAATAGCATCCTAGGTTGTCAATGGCATAGTAACCTACACCGCATATCAGCATTTAACGCGTTTCGGATGAAATAATAAAGTTGCGCGCAGACTGTTGGCAGATTTTTTGTATCTCATTGACTGATGCGTTGTTTCAAAACAGCAAATCAACAACTAGCTCCTTCGCTGATAACAATTTTTACAATTCCGTAGGAGCAATGTACCTTCACCAGAACTTACCTAACCTTTTTTTATATTATGCACTCGAAGTTAATGTCTTGTTTGCTATTCATAGTGCTATAGTAACAATTTTACGCTTTATTCTATAACGAAACACGTGACGTTGTAAACTACTTTTCCGTTTTCCGACACTGATATTTACTAATTAAAACAATCGGTTTATTATAAATCACGTTTCCTTACACTGGTTAACTTGTCTATAGTTCAATAGACAATTTATAGTTAGTTACATGGCACATGTGCGCAAGTGATTAGGTAAGGATCGAGCCCCCTAAGATTCAATCAGTAGACATTTATGCAAAGTATAGCTAGGTGCTCATATCTTGAAATTTCTGAACACGTTTCGTCTTCAATGAATCCATTTCAATTCTGATAATTGTACTTGTTGCATATGACGGTTTTGAAATCGAAATCAATAAGCGTCAATTTACAAATTGTATTCAAAAAGAAGCTAAAAGCTGATTTGCATGAAGCGAACACATACGATATTAAAAAACGAGTAGAAGACACATTTACATTGTCAATTAACTTTTGTCTTACGAATTTCGTACGTCGAGCGGTTAATTTACAAAATATCCAGATATGCATGTAGGTTGTAACAACAGCGCGTGGAATTTTCCACAATTTCCTTATAGTTCTGTACACTTCGGTATTAAGATGCAGCGTGCATTTGCATATGTTGCAAGTACTGCATCCGAGAATTGACCATTTTTCGCATATCGGGCACTTTAGTTAGGTCTATGGTGTGTCTAGTCATGCAATTCACACAGGTAGTTTCGATACCTTGAACTTCACGTTATCGTCGTGAGCAATTTGAAATGCAAATTTGTTAAGTATAAAGCCATCAACTAGAAGCGCCGTGTAAAGAATCTTGATATATGGAGCGAACTATTTTTGTAATCTTGCTAAATGTAGTAATTTCTGCTTAGTAATTTCAGAGCTGTAACATACGAAATTGCAAACAACAAAGAGGAAATTCGCACACGATGCAGGTAGTTGAGCAAGGAAATTTTTTGATTAAGTGGAATTCATGAAATAATAATACAAAACGATGAAGTTATCGCAATTTAATCCGTAGTTACGGAACAAACAATCGGCTGAAAATAAATTATAAATGTCCCAGCCAAGACTCCGGAAGTCTGAGTGCTTCCCGTCTGTTCGAACGCACGATAAATCGAGAACGTGACAATTTCATTACGAAGTTAAAACTTCAATTCGGGGCTAAATACCAAAAAATTCTGAAATAGTTTTTTGGGCGATTATACTAAAAGCCCATCGAAATAAGAACCAAATTGCTGCCTCATCAGACCTAAGAGATATGACGGAATTCGTGAAATCGTATACAAACCCAACACTTAAAATTGGTTTTCAGGCGATTACAAGAAGTGCCCGTAGAAGTAATAACCATTTTTTTACCTTATCAGACTTAGGGGATGGCGAAAATTGTAAAAATATATGCAACTCCCCTTGGCTGTATATACAAAAATCCTAAAATTAACTTTTAGGCGATTAGCGATTAGAAACCTTACGAAATCAATTCGATATCTCATCAGATCTAAGAGATATGCTGGAATGCGTGAAAACCCCATCTCACCCCTTCGAGGTTGAATATTAAAAAGTCCTAATATTTCTTTGTAGGTGATTATATAAAAACACTGCATAAGTAAGATGAAACCTAAGAGATACGGTAAAAATTGTGAAAACGAATGCAACCCCCTTGGCTGTATATCCAAAAATCCTTAAATTAACTTTTAGGCGATAAGCGATTAGAAACCTTAAGAAATCAATCGATTATCTATCAGATATGTTGGAATTCGTGAAAACGTATGCAACACCATCTCACTCCATCGGGGTTTGAATATCAGAAAGTCCCAACATTTTTTTGTATGCGATTATATAAAAACTCTGTAAAAGTAAAAGCCATTTTGACATATGATCAAACCTAAGAGCTATGGTGAAAATTGTGAAAACGAATGCAACCCTCTTATACCCACTTGGAGGTTGAATATCAAAAAATTCTGAAATCGGTTTTTGGGCGATTATACTAAAAGCCCGTCGAAATAAGAGAACCAATTTGCTGCTCATCAGACCGAAGAGATATGACGGAATTCGTGAAAACGTGTACAACCCCTTTCAATCCTCTCAGGGGTTGAAAAGGAAAATAATTCTGAAAAGGGCTATTCAACAAATATACGAAAAGGTCTGTGGAAGTAATTTTAAGTTATTCGATATCTAGTCAGATCTGAGGGATATGGCTGAATTCGGGCATATGTATACAATCTTTTCACACCCTCTTAGGGGTTGAATTTCAAAAAATGCTGAAAATACTTCCGAGGAATTTATCTGAATAATATAATATGTAAAAAAAATTAACTTAATATTTCAAAAGATGTAAGAACCAATTTGCTGCTCATTAGACCTAAGAGCTATGACGAAATTCATGAAACCGTGTACAACCCCTTTATATCCTCTTAGGGGTTGAAAAGGAAAACAATCCTGAAAATAGCTTTTAAATGAATATATGAGACGTCTGTGGAAGTAATTTATAGTAATTTATTCGATATCTAGTCAGACCTGAGGGATATGATTGAATTCAAAAAATGCATACAATCTTTTTACACCCTCTTGGGGGTTGAATTTCAAAAAATGCTGAAAACACTTTCTAGGCATTTATTTGAATAATAAGTAAAACAAATTAACTTAATATTTCAAAAGATGTAAGAACCAATTTTCTGCTCATCAGACCTAAGATATATGACGGAATTCATGAAATCGTGTAGAACTCCTTTATATCCTCTTAGGGGTTGAAAAGGAAAACAACCCTGAAAACGGCTATTGAACGAATATATGAAAAATTTGTGGAAGTAATTCTAAGTTATTCGATATCTTGTCAGACCTGAGGGATATGACTGAATTCAAAAAATGTATACAATCTGTTTACACTCTCTTAGGGGTTGAATTTCAAAAAATTCTGAAAACACTTTCTATGCATTTATCTGAATAATACATATGTAAAAAAATTAACTTAATATTTCAAAAGATGTAAGAGATATGACGAAATTCGTAGGAATATGTGCACCTCATTTTCACTAATCATTGTTTTTACCCCCTTTCGTATGCCAATCGATGTTTACAATTTTTTCTTTACCTTAATTACTTTTCTAGTACATCTACATATACTCAGAAAGTTTCAAGTTTCAGAGATAGAAAACACATCCCCACCCCCGTACCGTACAAACCATATTTAAAATGCTATTTTTATAACGTGACACTACTATAGTTTTACCTAAACACGAAGTTTCACCTAACGATCATTAGCGGTTCTCGAGAAAAGTCAGATGTTTTTCTTTATCAAGGATTTTAGAATGTCTCAATCTCAGTGTTCGAGCGATTTGGACGCGTTGGTTTCCCCTCCACTTCCACACCCCACCACCAATATCAAATTTTTTTTACAAACGGTTCTACTATCCAAGTTCTAAATAAATTCCAAGTTTTAGCCTCCTAGCGTAAGCGGTTACTGAGATGTAGTAACTAAAATTTTTCGTCTAAAACTCTTCTCCCACCTCATATCCCCACCCTTTAAAAGGGACCACTTAAAGAGGTCCACTCGGTCTACCAACAGAAAATTTCAACTTAATAGCTCAAAGGGTTTGGGAGCTACGAGCCTTCAACTGATTTTGTATACGGTGAACGGCGTACAGACGGAAACGATGATGACATGAAACAAACAAATTTTCAGGGTAGCTAATGTTTTTTTTAAAATCGATCACAATACTGTACTATTGAAATAATAATCAATAATCAATGGCACAACAGCCCAAATTGGGCCTAGGCCTTGAAGTAATGCTAGAGTTACTTCATTACTAGACCAACGGAAGACTAGGAGATGAAGTGGTCAGCCACACGCTCGTCCGTGATTATTACCCCGATTTTAACTCAGGTACTCATTTACAGCTGAGTGAACTGGTAGTCCGGCACCCAATCCCATTCTCGAAAATTACTTGTCGCCAAGCAGATTCGAACCTGGTACCAGGAGCGCCGAAGGCAAGTGCTCTAGCCACTAAGCCACCCAGACTGTTGAAATAATAAAGTAATTAATTATTGATTTGCGTAACTACCATAGAAAAGTGTTTGAAAAAATTGATTATTTTAATTTTTTCCTATAATATATAATGTTCATTAATTTGTCTACTTCATTGAACAAATACTATAAACGAATTACACAATATAAAAAAGTTAAATATGTACGTAACGCTGCAAAAGAAAAAAAAAGAATAATTTAAACAGAAACATAGCGGCCCGTACAGGTAGTAGCTTAAATGAAATACTGAACTATGATTTACAGTGGAACATGCTAATCAGAACACTATAATCAGACCAATTGATTGATATCGGTCATACTTCGATCCCCAATATTTGGACCACCTCCAAATCGGATCATCACCTTATAAAACGAACCTGAAATATTGGACCGAATATAAATGCTATCTCAGATTGAAAAAAAAGTTGTGTAATTGCTATGTCTACTTATTAGTTCATGTTTTTATCAACTCGTGACTTATTTCGATGAACTAAACGGAATTTCAGAACTGTGATTGGAAGTTCAGACATCACGGATTTGCGTTCTGAAACTCATTTAATATGGTTTGACATAAGCAGATGTTAATTTTTATGCCGGTGAATTTGTAGTTCAAGCTAAATTTGATTCAACGGCGCCATCTAGATGTCAAAATAAGTAGGACGAACAGATGTTTTTGTGGAAACTTTTTGAGGTCGTAAGCTTATGGTTTACATTAGGACCAAAAAGAAAAATTCAAATAAAATGGCAGCCCTGACCAGTGGCGGCTCGCCACATGAGGCTAGTGAGGCTGAGCCTCACCATTTTACAGAGGAAAAAGTCATCAAGTTACTAGTGATTTTTTGTTTTGAAAATGTTACTTAATGACTTTCCGCAGTAAACCGACGTCCTTACTCATATAGTTTTAGTCCGACAAAGTCGTGTTTTAAAATCCCAATTCAGCCTCACTTGCTAAGAAAGGCACGAGCCGCCACTGGCCCTGACTCCTTATAAGTTAAAACTTTTTTGTCTTTATTACTGAATGAATAGTTAAATTTATCGTCAGAATTTAAGCAGAACTTTATAAGTTTATGCTTTTTAAACATAAGGATCGGTTTATGCTAGAAAGCCGAACCTGTACACAATTACACATAGATAACATCTACACTAGTGAAGTATTGAATTGTTCTCGTTTTGTATTTAATTTGTATTGAAACAAGTTAAAATTTTATTCACTTCTAGCTCATAACATTGGTGACCCTGAATTGATGAACGCCCGAAACATCTATTGTCTATCGTCTAATCATAGAGGAAAGAAATTATATTATTTCAGTATCGATTTATTAACTTTGAAGGCCTTAGGATGAACGAGTACTTTTAAAATTTGTGTATTAGACAAAAGAAAGAATTGTTCCATAAAATGTTGGAAAGATCACCAAATCTTATGAAAGTTAGTGACATAAGCTGGCAAAATTACTACTCCAAAACAGTTGGAAAAGAAATGATTGAAATTAAGTTATATATAGATGTATACATACATTCATATCAATAAAAAATTTAGCAATAAATGCGAAAATTTCCGTCATAATTTCTGCAGAAATTAAAGATCGCCAACGATTACAAAAACAACTCTCTTTTTTTTGTGCAGCAGAATTTGTTTTGAAGATGATGACATATTGTGAAGATACTAATAAAAATTTATTATTAATTATTATTTTAAAAGTTGATGGAAATTTCCATTTGCACTAATTTTTGGCGCCGGCAGATTTCAATTTGAATTTTATATTATGGCAGGTCATGAAGGTAATTAAAGCAGCATTTATGATAAAAGGGTTGAATAACAAAAAAATATGAAACTGATTTTTAGGCGATTATAAAGAATGCCCGTTGAAGTTAAAAACAATTTCATATCTCATCAGACCTAAGAGATATGTCGGAATTCGTGACAGGGTACATAATTAATCAATTTATTTCCTTTTGGGGGTTGAATATCGCAAAATGCTGAAATAAAGTTCTAGTCAATAAAGCAAATACAATATGAAGCTTTTGGTGTAATACGGGGTCAACTCATTTTACTTTATTATTTTAATAATAAAGTATTATTATCGATTTTTAAAAAAAAAAATTTGGCACCCTTAACATTTTTTTTCCCCGTTTCATGACTAATAGACACCAAAAAAGCAAAAAAAATGTTCAGTCCGTCTGTGCGCCGTACGACGCACGCAAAACGTTTGAAAGCTTATAGCTCTCAAACTCTTTGAGCTATTAAGTTGAATTTTTTTTCGTTGGTAGACTGAGCAAGCCCCTTGAAGCGACCACTTTTTGGGGTGTGGGGGTGTGAGGGGGGAGGTGGGGGAAGCGTTTTAGACGAAAAATTTTGGTTTCCAGATCTCAGCAACCGCTTATGGTAGGAAGCTGAAACTTATAGAGCTTCGATAGTGGGCCCATTTGCAAAAATATTGTTGATATGAGTGAAGGGGTGTGGGAGTGAGGGGGAAAATGATGCGTCCGAAATGTTCGAAATGAGAGATCGTGACATTCTAAAATCCATATCTCCTAAACGGTTAAAGTCACGAAATTAAAACTTAATAATCACCTGTAGATATACTAGGAGAATAGATCCCAAACAAATTTTTGAGAGGGGGCAGTGACGCACGGGGGTGGGGGTTGAAAAACTTTAGATTACTATATCTCACGAACCAATTGCACTAGAGAAATAAATATATAAATAATATGTTTTTCCTAACTATAGAACGGCTTATACTAGAAAGTTGAAATTCGGTACGTATATGTAAATTAACTAGAAAAGTAATTCTGATTTAAAAAAATTCAAATATCCATTGGCGATCCGAAGTGGGGCAAAAAAAGTGATCAGTGAAAATGGAATGCATATATTTTCACGATTTTCGTCATATCTATTAGGTCTTTCCAAATATTGAATTAATTTTTTTTCTACGGGTTCTTCATATAAATACCTAGAAACTTTTTTCCGGATTTTTTAAAATTCGACCCCGAAGGTGGTGTAAAGGGGATGTATACATTTTCACGAATTCAGCCGTATCCCTCAGGTCTAATTAGATATCGAATAGCTTTTCACTTCCACGGGCTTATTTAATAAATACCTAAAACTCGTTTTCAAGTTTTTTCCCTTTTCAACCCCTAAGAGTGTAAAAACGGGTTGAACACGTTTTCACGAATTCCGTCATATCTCTTAGGAGTGATAAGACATCGGATTGGTTTTTACTTCCTCGGGCTTTTTTTATATACATGTATCTAGAAACTCCTTTCAGGATTTTTGGGTATTCAACCCCAAAGTGGGGGTTCCATAAAATTTTAATGCAATAAGGGGTTCAGTAAAGTAAAGTTTTCTCATGTTGTTGGAAAAATGAGTTGACCCCTTGTTGCTCCCAGGGCTTCAAAGGGAACTCGATATCTCATTAGACCTAAAAGATTTGTCGGAATTCGTGAAAACTTAAACAAAAAACGTACACCCCCCGGAGTTTCAATATCGAAAAATGCTTAGATTAGTTTTTAGGCGATTATACAATATAGAAATAATCGTTTTTATGAAGAGAGAAGATTCAATTTAGTTCAGGCTAATGACATTGTTGACCCCGGAATTATTTCTTTTTTATTCAATTTTTTTGATATGAAGCGAACTTTTAAAGGTTTTTGGGGCTGTACAAAGTACTCGCACAGTTGGAACATTATCTTCAAAACAAATAATTAAATACAATAAAAGTTTGAACGATAAACAAATCTTATAAAAGTAGAGTACAGAGGACTGACTGGCGTTCGAAATGACATGATATAAATTAAATTGAATCACATAAAGACCAATCAATAAAATGTAGCAATAATTGCGAAAATTTCCGTCATAATATTTGCATCGGCAATTGAAGACTGGTATCCAATCATATGTGACCGCTTAAGATTAAAAACAAATCAACTCTTCTTTTTGTGCAACTGAATTTGTTTTTGCGGAAGATACTAATAAAATTGTACCCTACAATCAGCTGGAATAATACGTAAAGGCTTAAGTGCATTTGATTTGATTATTTTAAAAGTTGATGGAAATTTTCATTTGTTTTAATTTTTGGCGCCGGAGTAAATAAAAAAAATTAGGACAATTAAATAAAATGCATTACAAAAACGATCACTGAATTTTTTTTTTTTCATAAAATCGAAAATAGACTCAGATTTTTACAAAATTTATTGTTGTTTCTTCCGGATTAGAATTTTTTAATTATTAATCCTACTTGATAAAGTTAGCGAACTCAGTTTGCTACCAAAAATATTAGTACAACATTTTTGCGAAAGTTCACTACACGCATGAAAAAAAATGGTTCCCTACCAAAAATCTGCCAAGAGTCTGGGCGCAACTTTATTATTTTATGGGTAGAAGTCCGAAACGTGTTTAATGATGAGATACGGTGTTGGGTACTATGCGACTGACAACCTAAAAAATAACGTTCCAAATAGCCTAATGGTTATTTTTTAGGTTGTCAGTCGCATAGTACCCAACACCGTATCTCATCATTAAACACGTTTCGGACTTCTACCCATAAAATAATGAAGTTGCGCCCAGACTGTTGGCAGATTTTTTTTTTATTTACGTATTTTTTTTATCAATAGAATAATTCATAGTAGTAAACGCGAATTCGATCACATTAAACCTAAGAGATTTACGGAATCAGTGAAATCTTAAACAATACCCCCAGGGGGTTTAATTGAGAAAAATACTTAAATCGGTTTTTTCCCGACTACGTTTAAAGCTTATAGAAGTACAAGTGAACTCCAAATCTCAATATACCTTAGGAATATATCAGAATTCGTGAATATGTACACAACCAATTTACTCCCCCTTAGGGGTTGGATATCGAAAAATTTTGAAGACCGTTACTAGGCGCTTATATAAATAGCCCGCAGAAGTAAAATTGCTTTGATAGTTTGACATGTCTAAAAGTTTTAACGAAATTCGTGAAAATGTGGATTCACGGACATTTTTTTGACTCAACCTCTGAACGCCAATAAAAATCTGAACTTTTTTTTGCTTTAATTACTCTAATAGTACATCTACATATACGTACTAAGTTTCAATTTTCTAGCATTAGCCGTTTCTCAGATATAAAAAACCACTCCTCTCCCCCGTACCTTGATACCCCTATCAAAAATTTTATTTTTCTAGGATGTCTCCATAGTGGTTCTATATAATTCTAAATTTTTAGCTTTCTATTCATTATGGTTTTTGAGAAATAAAAATCAGAATATTTTCCTTTCTACCCCCTTTCACCATCACCCCCAACACCCACACCACCAAAATTTTTTTTCCCTACTAGAAGTTTACCGACTCCAACTCCTGTAAAATTTTCAAGATCATATCTGATACGGTTTCTGAGATATAAAAATTACATTTTTTGAAAAATTGCTGTCCCCCCACTTTCGTGCTCCACCTCCCCCCTCAAAAAATGTAGTTTCGGTAGACTCCTCTTGTGATCCCATATACAGAAACTAAATTTTATCTTCCTGCTGTAATTGGTTCGGAAGATATTGTAATCCAAAGTTTTTCACCCCCCACCACACACCCCACCACCCCTCTTAAAAATTTTAGCTCTTGTCTAATCTGGAAGTATCCCTAAGGACAACAACAGAGTTCCAATCTTCTGACATCAATTGTTCAGGAGATATCGATTTTAGAATGTTTCAATCCCGGCTTTCATGCGTTAAAGACTCATTGTTTTCCTCCCCACTTCCACACCCCTTAACCAATATCGACCATTTTTTTGCAATTGAGTCCATTATCATAGTACTACATAAGTTCCAAGTTTCAGCCCCCTAGCATAAGTGGTTCCTGAGATCTAGAAACCAAAATTTTTCGTCTAAAACGCTCCCCTCTCCTCTCCCCTTGTACCCCTACCCCTCAAAAATATACCAGTCGTAGGGGTTTACCCAATCTACCCACCATAAAAATTTCAATTTAATATCTCAACGGGTTTGGGAGCTACGCGCCTTCAAACAATTTTGCGTACGGCGTACGGCGTACGGCGGACGGCGTACGGCGTCTACGGCGGACAGACGGACATTTTTTTTTTTTTTGCTTTTTTGGGGTTTACTAGTCCTAAAACGTGTAAATACAAAATTTCAGGGTAGCAAACTTTTTTGAAATTTCAGGTCGATAACAATACTTTATTATTAAAAAATAATAAAGTAAAATGTACGGTTGATCGATTGAATGAACTATTTTTTTAATGTTAAAAAAATCGGGCCAAAGACATATTGAGCTTTAATATCAAAATTATTTTTTAGGTATTTTTCGGGTGTTTTTTCGGCGTCTTTTCTAATCACCACCACACGAAATATCCCGACTAGGATTGATCGACTTGACTGAATTTGAACTCAGACTCTTAGTATTAGAGACAAAAATGTTTTGCTTACTGGGTACACCCAACGATTGGAATTAATATTCGAGTGAGGAACCAAAATTGGTTTAAAGATAAGGTGAGCTCTTGCGTGTGTAACTGACAAAAGTTTCCTTTGTTAAAATTCGTGGATTTGAATTTCAGTTCGAGAACGTACATATGAAGGAATCCTCGGCAACACCAACATGTAACCACAGAGAAGTTGTTGTATTTAACAACTTTTCGATTGTATCTAGACCATCACTATCTAGTCGCCCGTGTTGATCTAGCATGCGCTGGAGATTCGCCAAATACAAAATCAAGCCGGCGGTATAATTTCAATTATATCCTTAACTTAAATTTTCAATTAAAAAATAACAAGCACAAGGCTCCAGATGTTATATATGTATATATAAAAAAAAACTAATAGATTCTTGTCACTCATCAAATATTAAGTAATATTTTGACACAATTCCTTGAACAGTTTGTTCTATCATTAACCTAAATAAATTTAAAATAAATATATATATAATTCATATAATAAAAGCCTGTTCTTAAAAAATGTTGGAAAAACTCAACAGATAATTTTATACAATAAGATATTCCATTAAACGTGAATAAACTTAACACGTGATAAGCTTTATATGGATATGCTAAATTGCCGCTATAACTCTGTAATTTATGACGAAACAAAATTTGAATACAAATTATGCAAAAAAAAAATTCGCAGTTACGGAAAGAAAAATCTTGAAAAAAGTTAAATGAATGAAATTTGTATTTCTTATGAACTTTTTATCAAATCGTCTAGACTGACATAATATTAGAAACATTCTGCTAATCTTGACAACATGAATTAAAAGTTAAATTCAGCGAGATAGTGACAAAAGATACCGAGTTCAAAATTATCTGCTGGTCAAAATAATTTTTGTAATCAGTTTTGTTAAAATTTTGTTTCCTGTCACACATCTAGTAATCAATATTGTCGTATCGATTACAATATATTATAATTTAAAAAATAAAAATCACCGAAGCTTCATGTGACACACCCACTATTCAATTTCGAAAAAATATGAATCTGATGTGGTCATAAGTATTTAGTTTGACATAAAGCACCTGGCATATCACATATGCCCTTTTTTATTTCGGGTTCTCTGACAAACATACAAAAAGAGCAACCATATTTTTAAACGACTTTTGTACGTGAGCGAAGAAGTGAAGGGATTTCGCACGTAAATTAACACGACCCTAATTTTGATTGGATTGTTATAATATTTTGACTTCTTAGCTGGACCTTTTTTTAATGATGGGTTCCAAAAGAAGATAAATGCACACATTTTGCAAGGTCTTTTGTATGGGCACTATACCAAGGTCTCACTTGAATTTTCTTTCCATTCATTCCTATAGCTAAGTCTAATGGAAAAATAATGTGCATAATTTCAATAATTTCCAGCTCCAAGCATTTAGAAGTGAAATGGCAATTGTCGTGAGAACGGGTTTTAAAAGCTTGGAATGTGGAACGGTTTAGCTCGTTAACAATTTTTGTCTTACAAAGTTAATTAAACGAGTTAATACCAAATTAGAACTTGCTAGGTCAATGCGTTATAGAGCTATCGTGCGTTCGTGTCCTGATTTTACATTATTATATTTTAATAATAAAGTATTGTGGTCGACCAGAAATTTCAAAAAAATTGGTACTCTAAAACTTTGTACTTTCACGTTTTAGGACTAGTAAACCCCAAAAAAGCCAAAAAAAATGTCGTCTGACGACGTACTACTAAATAGATTCACTATAGACGCATCCTACACATTTTTTGATAGGGGTAGCAAGGTTCGGGTGTGGGGGTGGGTGAAAGTGGCTAGAAAGTTAAAACTGAGTGCGCATATGTAGGTAGATGTACCACAGGAGTAACTAACACAAAAAAAGTTCATGTTTTCATTGGCTTACAAAGATGGAGTTTTTCCACATTTTCACGAATTTCGTTATATCTTTCAGCCATGTCGAGTTATCATTTTAATTTTACTTATGCAGGCTCTTTATATAAGCGCCTAGAAACAGTTTTCCGAAGTTTTTGATATCCAACTCCTATAAGTGGGTATAAATTGGTTGTGTATATTTTCACGAATTCCGATATATTTCTTAGGTCTAATAAGATATCGAATCCGATTTCACTTCTAGAGTCTTTAAATATAATCGCGGAAAATTGATTGATCATTTTTTGATATCCCCAGGGGGGTGTAAAGTATTGTTCAAGTTTTCACGAATTCCGACAAATCTTATAGGTTTAATGAGATCAAACTTGCATTTACTGCTATGGGGTTTATATATAGGGTTTACAATAAGGACGTTCAATTTTTAAATGTAAATAAAACAAGTTGTGTGTGAGATATCCTCCCAATTCTTTTTTTATTTGAAAGAATTTTTTATGGCATTAAGGGGATCATTCCGTGTGAAGACTCTTTTTTTACCCTTTTTTGGGAAATTTGTTTTGAAGAAGTAAATAAAGATACAACCATGAAGTTTTTACCACATATTTATGCACATTTTGAGCACACTTTACAATTTTTTCAGCCCAAAATTGTCGCTCACTGCTGAGATATACGGCAACTTAGCCACTCATTTTCAAAAAACCTTGTTTTCGGTAGACACGATTGCGGGCGTTCTGCGTATCTCAAATAAAAAAATCAAACGGCATCTTAATCACAGAAGTTTGAACTAGTTCCGGAAGTAAAAATATTGAACAGTTAATTTTTGGCAACTTGTTGAACTTTTTATCGTCAATTTTGGTGTTTTTTACGACTTCTTTAGGTCGACAAAAAAAACGGCTTGATGAATCACAATTATTCTAGTTTGCAAACTGTCTACAATAGTACTGAATAAGTTCACCAAATTTCAAAGGAATTCGTTAAATAGATTTCGAGATATCGTGTCTACCGATTTGGAAAATAGCGTTTTGAGAAAAACGCGACTAAACTGACCATTATATTCGAAACAACGAAGGACTTTAGAGAATATAACGGCCTGTAACTTCCGAACGGCGTCGAATATCGGAATATCACTTAGCCCACATATTCTACACTATATTTGGATGCAATTTATGCAAAAAACAATTTGATTTTTTGAATCAGCCACACGGGATGACCCCCTTAAGTATGGAATATAACCTCGTTCGAATGTCCGCCCCGGCTATGCTTGGTGGCACGTATTCGAGAGGTCCAATTTTCGACGACTTTGTCCCATAAATTTGGTTGAATTTGCTGGATGACGTTCGATATGTTGACTCAAAGGTCATCAATTGTTTGCGGATTATAGGCATCAACCTGCGATTTAAGATAGCCCCAAAGGAATAAGTCTAAAGGCTTTAAATCGCACGATCACGGTGACCAGTTCACGTCGCCGCCCGCCGCGCGATATAACGATGCCCTCAAATCGCTCGTGCAGAATGTCCATCGTGACATGCGTTGTGTGGCACGTAGAGCCGTCCTGTTGGGACCACATGTCGTCGGTATCCATATCATCCAGTTTAGGCCACAGGAAATTGCTTATCATCAATCGTTTGAAAATGCCAGTTTCGTTTCCGGATGCATTTGGTGCTGGTGTACCTCGTGTGGATTGGTCTCATCCCAAATCCAACAATTCTGGTTGTTCACACATCCATTCAACAAGAAATGGGCCTCATCGTTAAAAATCACGAATGTGCGGAACGTTTTTCGAACGGAGCTCTGATTTTAAAAATAAAATTTGATGATTTGCACACGTTGTTCAACGCTATAACCATACACTTTTGAACAATTCACATTCAAGTTTTCACGAATTCCGACAAATCTTTTAGGTTTAATGAGATCAAACTCGCTCTTACTACTATGGGTTGTATATATAATGATGTAAAAATTATTTTCATCGGGATTTTCCGATATTCCACCCCAAAGAGGAGGTAGAATGGTTGTGTACTTGTTTACGAATTCCGACATATCACTTAGGTCTGATGACGAGTTTCGGACTTCTACCCAAAAATAATAAAGTTGGGCCCAGACTGTTAGCAGATTTTTATGTATGGTAGATACCATTTTAAAAATTAGATTATTGGTGCAAGTCGACTGTTCAGCACGGGCATTTTGAGTGCCCAGGGGTAAAAAAAATGTTTTATAGGAGTATATATCGTTTCGTCCAATCTGACCGATTGTGCGGTAAACAAAATTTCGATTATTACTTAATCCTTACACAAATCTTATTTGCAGCTATCCTCGTACCTACTTTACTTGAGGGTTGGGCGATAGACCGAAAACGTATCCCTGAAAAAGTCGACAATGTTGCGGAATTTCCATAGAAAACTTAGAACGGATAATGGTTCGATGATATTCGATTGGAATAAAATTATTGAGAAGGTCAATTCCGATTTGGTTCTAGCATTATAGCAAAATTGTGCACATAATTTTGAACGCACATCAACCATAATTTTTCGCCCATTTTCCTTCAAATGTTACCTTTTTCCGAATTGGATTAAACTTATAAAATACTTCACAGATTCCAGTAAGAGTACAACAATGTTATCTACAAATTCGAAGAAATTAAATTATGTTTGGACCATTGGGTGTATGAATGCGATAACGAAATCACTAAGTTTCATAAAATTATAATGAAATGACGAAAATACAATATCTTCACATATTTAAACAATTTGTTCACTCCATAATGTCCCCATGAAGGTCACTAATAATCTCATTGAATTGCATAGATGTAACCCAAGTAATTAAATACTATCCTAAGTACGTAATAAGGGGTGCATTCATGCAATTGAAATTTGTGTATTTGTCTTGTATAGTTGCTTGAAATAATAAGATAATTGACTTTATAATAATACGTCAATGATTGTTACTGGTTTTAAGAACATAATTTTGAATCTTTTTTTAGCTTCAGATACATTTCAATCGAGAGTCGTAAAATGTATCGGTTTTTTTCAAGTTGACTTCAAAGTACCTGCAGATTTTAAGCAGTCTGACCATGATATCAGCAATAATGTTCTGAGTTGGAGGTGTGAAGCATGACAAGTACATTTTGATAATCACGTTTGATTTTTTTCTGTCCATTTACACGTGAAGATCATTATTATTATGAGATCACTTTTACAAGTCGGACATACCTAGGACCCGATACTTACAACTACACAATGGGATAAACCCAGGTGGGGTAAAGTCCAAAAAACCATTTTGAAAGCATGTATTAATACGGACTATGATACATCCCTACTAACAAACTGTCTTCCATAAGGCCTTACCGAGGCTACGAGGCAGGGAAATAGATTTCGTAAGGCCTTCTGGAAGGCAGTTTGCTAGTAGGGAATATCTGGTTTAGTGCGCGAGGATAGTCTGTTCTGTGATGCTAAATGTATTAATACTATACCAAATTGGACGATTTGAAAGCCCCGACTTGCTTGCCACTTGTGTGCTTACATCAAGTCGGGGTCACCAATTTTCGATGATATGTTACTTTTTACCGTCGGTTATACTTGAAGGCTTTTTGCCGTGCTGGCGTCATAGAGGTTCCACTCATTCAATTAGTGACCGGTTAATGGAAACAATTGAACCATTTTGATTGGTTGAAAATTCAATAAGGTTTCTAGAGTAATCATTTGTTGAACTGTTTATCAAGAAAAGCTATATCTGAAAAATCTCCTAACAGCCTGGGCACATCTTTATACCATAGATATAATTCTGGAACGCATTTTATGCAGAGATTTAGTGCAGGTTATTACCACGCGACTAACAACCTAAAAAAATTACGTTTCAAATTGCCTCCTGGTTATTTCTTAAGTTTTTAAGGTAATTGGAAAGAAGATTTCAATATTCTAATAGACCTAAAAGATATGTATGAATTCGTAAAAATGTACATAACCTTTACACCGCCTTAGGGGTTGAATAACGAAAAATCCTAACAATTTGTAGGCGCTTTTATGAAGAGCCCACAAAAGTCAAACCTAAAAGATACGACGAAATTCCTGAAAATGTGTACACCTATCTACTGAACCTTTTTTTGCTCCATCTTCAACGCTAATGCGAATGTGATCTTAAACCTACAAGATATGATGAAATTCGTGAAAGAATATGTATATGCCTCTTCACTGACATTTTTGTGCTTCACATCCGTCACCAATGTAAATCTGATCTTAAACCTACAAGATATGACGAAATTCGTGAAAATCTATGCACCTTTTTACTGATATTTTTTTTGCTCCATCGTCGACAATGTAAATCTGATTTTATCGCACATATTACGATTCTTGAACATTTAAATACAAATACTATGTTTCAAATTTCTACTATAAGCCGTTCTTGAGGTTAAAAAAACGCACCCCAACCATATTAAAAGAACTACTTTTAGAGTGTGCCGCTACAGTGGCGCTATACAGATGCGAACTTTCAGCATTCTATTCTTAGCGACTTTCGTGAAATAAAAATCGGAATGGTTGCTTTCCATCCTCAATACGACATATATGGCGGAGAAACAGATTTTTTTTGGGTCTTCTAGCCCAGTCTGAAACATGAAAATACAATATTTGAGGGTAGCCATTTTTAATTAATTTCAGGTCGATCACATTACGATATTATTAAAAAAATCAGCCAACAGTCTGGGCGCAACGGAAAAATAATGCGTCCGAAACGCAAAAAAGGTGAGATCGACACTTTCTAAAATCCATATCTCCTAAACGGTTAATGTCACAAAATTGAAACTTAATGAATATCTGTAGGTATACCAGGAGAATGGATCGGAAACAAACATTTGAGTGGGGGCAGTGGCGTACGGGAGTGGGGGGTAAAAAACTTTAGATTACGATATCTCACGAACCAATTGCACTAGACAAATAAAATTTGGTTTGCGTATAAAGGTTGACAAATGAAGTTTGCTGAAAGCAAAATTTTTTAAGGGGGCCGTGGAGCATGGAAGCGGGGGGGATAAGAATTTTTCTAAAAAATCACGTCTTATATCTCAAGACAGTGTAAGATAAAAGCTTAAAATTTTTACCAGAAGTAGGCCTAATAGACCCCTAGCAGAAAACAAAATTTTGGAAGTGAGGGTGTAGTGGGTGAGGGTGGGGCGGGTGAAAAGGAAAAAGTTCCGATTTTAATATCTCGACAACCTATAATGATATGGAGCTGAAACTTGGTATTTAGATAGAACTATATTAGTAGCATTTTGGAAAAAAAAAAATTTTTATAGGGGTAGTATGGTACGGGGGTGGGGGGTGTTTTTCCTATCTATAGAACGGCTTATGCTACAAAGTTGAAACTCGGTACGTTTATGTAAATCAACTAGAAAACTAATTCAAATAAAAAAAAATTTTAAATATCCATTGGCGTTCGGAGGAAGGGCAAAAAAAATTATCAGTGAAAATGAAATGCATATATTTTCACGGTTTTCGTCATATCTATTAGGTCTTTCCAAATATTGAGTTAATTTTTATTCTACGGCTTCTTCATGTAAATACCTAGAAAGCGTTTTCAGGATTTTTTAAAATTCGACCCCTAAGAGGGTGCAAAGGGGGTTGTAAACTTTTTCACGAATTCTACTATATCCCCACGTCTTATCAGATATCGAATATCTTTTTACTTTCACGTGCTTGCGTAATAATCGACTAAAACTTGTTTTTAAGTTTTTTCCTTTTTCAGCCCCTAAGAGGGTATAAACGGTATGAACACGTTTTCACAAGTTCCGTCATTTCTTTTAGAAGTAATAAGAAATTGAATTGGTTCCTACTTTCTCGTGCCGTCTTCATATTTATTTATTAACTCCTTTCATGATTTTTGTATATTCAACCCCCAAGTGGGTGTAAGGAGGTTGCATATCTGATGACATATCGAATTCATTTTTACTTCCTAAGGTTTCCTATAGTATAAGCGCCAAAAAGTAAATTTCAGTATTTGTAGATATTCAATCCTAAAGGGTGTAAGGGGTTGTATACTTTTCAAAGTTTCGACATATTTCTTAGGTTCAATGAGATATTAGATCGCTTTTCATTTCCACAGAGTTTTTATATAATCGCCTACAAACCCATTTCTCAATTTTTTTATATTCAACCCCCAAATGATTGTACATGGTTTCACAATTTTGGCCATTCCTTAGTTCTGATGAGATATAAAATTGATTATTACGGCCAACCAATTCGAATTTTCAGAACCAAGGAGGTGTAAAGGGTTTGCTTAAGTTTTCACAAATTTTTCAAAATCCGTCTTGTCTCATGAGATATCAAGTTACTTCTTATGAAATCGTCTAAAAACCTGTTTCACAATTTTTCCGAAATTCAAACCCCCAGTGGAAGTAATGGGTTTGTATACGTTTTAACAATTCGTCATATCTTTTAATTCTGATAAGGCAACAAATTCGTTTTTGCTTCTATGGGCTTTTAGTGTACGTAATATACTGAAATTCGAATAGTCTACAAGGACTTTTTCAATGTTTAATCGGCTAAAAATCTCTATTTCAAATATTTTTATATTAAGAACAAAAATAATTTTCCAAGAAATCTAATAATCTCGAAGCAACTCATGATACACTCCGACTTTGACCGCTCCCGAACTTTCACCCGAAAAATAATAAAGTTTCGCCCAGACCATTGGCAGATTTTTTTGCAAATGGGTCCGCTTTTATAGATCTACATAAGTTCCAACTTTCAGCCTCCTAGCATAAGTGGTTGCTGAGATCTAGAAACCAATATTTTTCGTCTAAAAGGCTTCCCCTCATACCCCTTCACACCCCCACCCTCACAAAAGATACCAGTCGTTCACCCAATTAACCCACCATAAAAATTTCAACTTAATATGGTATATCAAGGGGTTTGGGAGCTACGCACCTTCAAACGATTTTGCGTACGGCGTCTACGGCGGACAGACGGACATTTTTTGTCTTTACTAGTCCTAAAACGTGTAAATATAAAATTTCAGGGTTGCAAATTTTTTTGAAATTTCAGGTCGATCACAACACTTTATTTTTAAAAAATAATAAAGTAAAACTAATAAATTGAAAGTATTGAATGCTTCGTAGCTAACATCTTGGAGTTTAGTGTGTGTAAACTCCATACGGTGCACTTTTATTCACATTCACTCTTCTCCAGCATTTTGGCTGTTAATGCGAAATAGTATAAATGAGAAATACGAAAAGTGTTTTATTCCACACTTTAACTGTCTGACAATTTGTAAATTATTTTGACAAAATTTCAAATTTGCAGCAAAGACGTAAATTTCCAGAATTTACATGATTTGCCAAAACTTTGTTCCCCACCTTGAGGTATCCCAATAAATTTTCGATATTTTTGACATTGTGCAGATTGTACGTATCTACATAAATTTTGACAACTTTAGAAATGAATTTGATTTTATTAAAAATTTGTTCTTTTTGACGGGCTTGCCATTCCTATTAGTTCCTAGGTCTGACACATCTTCCACGCAACTTAATACGTTCATTGCCAGCGACTCGGATCCGCGTCCAACTTCTTTTAATAGCATTGTCAAAATTTTTTTCAAAAAGTTTGGCACTTAAAATGTTGACAGGGATCCACCAAGTCTACCAACTAACAATATTTGAGCTTAATAATTATATTGGTTATACTACTTTATTATAATAAAATAATAAAGTAAAATAATAAGGCAATCAGTTTACAACAGGTTGAAAGATCGTACGAACCTTTCATTTACACCTATGTACATTTCAGCGGATTTAAGTCCGTGTGGGCTAAAAGTAGTTATACACTGAATAACCTCAATAAAATTAAAAATCCGAATGTGTCAAAGTTTTTCAATTAAAACTTTCGTCACATGATCAACACTTTCTAATGCTTTTAAAAAGAGTCGAGTCTGAATTTCTTTCTGTTTTATTTTCCGTTCGAAAATTCCCTACATACTCGCCAGAACCCGTTAAAATTTCTATAGAGGTGTTAATAATAACTCGTAACTCTTTTATAAAAATAAAAAAACGACATTGCTAAAATTGAGCCAAAAACGAGTCTTTAAGATTAATGACTGTGACGCCAAGTTAAGCGGGTTTCCCCAAAAACTGCCGTAACAAGAAACCAATCGAGATTTCCTGATATTATACCATTCACAATATCACAATATAATAATGGCCAGAATAAAAATTAATACAACTCACTCAGAACTTTTAATGCGGGATAAATTTTGTTTCCATCTTCAGATACTCAAGATCATTTCGCCGGTTGGGGAAGCGGAATGGGAACTTGTTGAAGTTGGTGCGATATTTAAATCAAAGGTCAAATTCTAATAGAGCCGAGTTGGAGCTTCGAGTATAAGGTGCCATTGAATTTTTTTGGAAACCCCCGGTTTTTACCTTGAATTTGCTGGGTATTCGAGAGGGCTTTACTTGCTGATCATTTGCCAATCAATTACTTGAATGAGATGAAGACTAACTGCTCGAAGAAGAAGGTAATAACTCGAAAAGTGTTTCTAAGTGTGTTAATCACAGCGAATAAAATATTAATATCATGTTTCGTTTTACAGGGCTGACTTAATGAGACGACTTAATGAGACTGGAAGATTTGAAAGGATCAACAATTCTATTAATGTCCAATAAAGCTTCATGCACTTCAGTGTCATCTCTGAAACAGCATTATTTCTTACGAAATTCGTACCCGGACTGGGTCCCTGATTGTTTCTTCATCAGAACTAAGCATACATCAGGTTTCATTCCCTTCCAAAGTCGCTTTAACCTCTTAGCGAAATGTTTACCTTGGCTAGATTCAGGTCTGTGAATCCTTCACTTTACACGAAGTAATTTCAAATGAGTCTTCTTCCCCAAGAAGATTTCCTTCGAAATTCATTATCTGGGTCCAGATCCTTAGTTCCTACCCTCCAAGTAGGCAAGAATAATAGCTACGCGGCTGCTCCTCCTCCCTCAAGCCGGTTCTTTATTCAAGGAGTTATTTTAATTTCCCCAAGCCAGTTCGACGAAGTTCCATACCTTAGCTAAGTCAAGATCTATGAGCTCCTCACTCCTTATGAAGTTAGCACCTAATGTAGTCGTTTTCGAACAAAAACCTGGTCATTCATACAAAAAGTGTTGTGGGGACTCCTCCTCAAAGCATTGGTCACATATGGGAGAACTTAGGATTTTCATCCTCCTTAGATGGTCGTTCAGCCTGTAATGGTATTATAATAGCAGCTATATGTTAGCAAGATCATTTTGTTTAAGTTTTAGAAGACACGTAGCCCTTCTAGAGTCTGGGCCACTTAGGAACATTTTTGATTGTCTGCATTGATCCAGATAGTTCGACTACCTTCGTGCCATTTGGTGAGCTTCCTGTGCATGTCTAGCTTAATGCGTGCGTACGATATTCCTACAGCAGGCTCAGGATCACAGAAGGGTGGTTTCGACTGTGCGGTCAAGTCGGTCTTCTTGTTTCCTGGTATGTCGGAGTGTTCCAGAACCCACTCCCTGTATATATATAGTCTGTTCGAGAAAAGCGGGTATGACAAAATCCGAATACCATATTTGGCATAGATCATGGAAAAAAATACACAAAAGCTGATCTTAACCGCGACGCTTTATTATTAATAATTTGTCCAGTCGACTCTACATTTAAATTTGGTAAGTGGCCATAATTTGAATTTGGCAACTGTAACAGCCAATCCAGTACTTCAACGCGTAAAAAGACGATGGTTTTGGTGTCTTATTTTAGTATTCAATAGAACATTGCCGGGCGTAGTTCAGTGGTAGTGTACTAGGTCTTGAAAACATTGCTTCTGCGATGTCGTGGGTTCAATTCACACTCAACGCATAAATTATTTATTAGAATTTTTCAGTTGCTATTGGCTTCGACTTATTAATATAAATAGTGAATAGTGCGGAATGTTCAATAGGATCACTACTAAAGGATTTAACACTGAGCAGATGAGTTCTGTTTACATTCTTATCAGATTCACAAACGCCATTAGAACTACCAGACAGTATAGTTGATTTTTTATAGGCAACATTGCTGTTCTGGTAGATCATATCACAGCCAAACAGCACTAAAAAAAATTATTAACACCTACTAGCATACTGCCATACCCGGCCCGATTTCTGACCTCCCATCCCTAAGCTGACTGGACTGTACACTACATTGTATTAAAGGCTAACCTCCTAAGTCCAGTTCGGTATCCTTAAAAAACATACTGCAGTCACGATCGGCTGCAAGCCAATCGTATAATACTCTAGATGAATACTGAACTCCGATTTATATTGTAGTTGGGGATAAAGTAGAATTACATGTGTGCATGTTGTATGTCCTTTATTAAGGACTCCCATTTGATTGCTACCCAAAACTAAAAGACAATATTCTGTGTTTAATTTCATATCTTGAACTGGATAAGTCATCGAAAAAAATGTCCTTTTTGAAGGACTTTCACATGGGAGGTGCAGGAAGGACTCACTCGATTTTTTACATATTTATCCTTTTCCTTGGAACCATTTAAAAATAAACGTGTACAAAATTTCAAATTCGTAGCTTCAAGCGTTCAAAAGTTATCGAAAAATATTGTTGAACACGTGTCTTAAGGACATTTTGTATGGCACCTACCAGAAGGAGTAAAAGGATTTCGCTGATTAGTAAACTCAAACTTTGTTTTTACTCAGAACTAATTTGTACAAAATTTCCAATTCATAGCTAAAAGATTACTTGAGTTATAGTAAGTTCTGTAAATTAAGTGAAGACGTTTTGACAGGATATTTGTATGGCAGCTACACGAAGGACTAATAGGATTTTCTTCATAATCATACATTTACCTCCAACTATTGGAAAAATAACACATACAAAATTTTAAGGTCGTAGCTTAAACCCTTCTGAAGTTATCGACCAATATTCTTGAACACGTGTTTTAAGGACATTTTGTATGGCAGCTACCCGAAGGAGTAGGATGAACTTAGCCTTACAAATTCAACCAAACATCCAGATTCAAGATCCTAGGTGAAGGCGTTCTTGAGTTATCGTGCTAACGGACAGACGGACGGACGGACGGACGGACGTCAAGCGGATTTGAGGTTTTTGGCCACAAATAAACAAAAAATAATACATAACTTTTTTTCGTCCGAGGCTTGGTTCTATGCGTTACAAACTTTTGGGCTGGATTAAACTTATAATACTCTATATGATTTCATCTAGAGTATAAAAACTAAGAGATATGTCGGAATTAGTAAAAACGAACTCAATCATTTTTAGAGAATTATTTATAAAGACCAATACTTCTCGAAATTCGTCAAAACTTACACAAATCCCTTACACTCCCTGAATATCGATAAATGTTTAAGTTGGTTTTTTGAAGATTATATTTAAGCCCCTAAAAAGTCAAAGGGAATTCAATATATCATTAAATTAAGAAAATAAGTCCAAAGTCGTGAAAACGTATACAACTCCTTTAGACCCTCTCTTAGGGGTTGAATATCAAAAAATCCCGAAAATTGATTCTAGGCGCATGTATTAGAAAAGTACAATTAATACGTACAATTAATTCAATACTTAGGCAAAAAAAATTTGGAAAAAGCCCTTTTCACGGAATTTTTTTTGCCCCATCTCCGTACGGCAATGAAAATTTAAACTTTTTTGTTTCTTAAATTACTTCTTTCTAGCATAAGCCATTCCTGACATTTCCTGATTCTCCTATTAAAAATATTGTTCAAGGATGACTCTGTGGACGATCCATATATCCATAAATTTTATTTTAGCTTTGTTTCCTTAGCGGTTCTCGAGAAATCAAAATCAAAATCAAATCCACCCTCTCAATCCCAGCTTTCGAGTGTTTCGAACGCATTGTTTATACCCCACTCCCACACCAATAATTTTATAGCAAATGGCTTTATAAATTCCAAGCTTGAGTCCCATAGCATAAGCGGTTCCTCAGATCTAGAAACTAAAATTTTCGTCTAAAACGCTCCCCCCCCCCCTCCCCTTCATATCTCCAAAAGTCACCACTTAAAGTGTTTCACCTAATCTACCCAACCAAAAAAATTTTAACTTAATATTATATCTCAACGGATTTGTGAGCTTCAAGCAAGCGCCTTCAAACGCTTTTGCGTACGATGTTTATGGCGCACAGACGGACATTTTTTTTTGGCTTTTTTGGGGTCTACTAGTTCTAAAGCGAGAAAATACAAAATTTCTGGGTAGCTTTTTTGAAATTTCAGCTGAATCACAATAAGCAGCTCAAAGAGTTTGTAAGCTACGAGTCATCAAATGCGGTTACGGCGGACAGACGGACTTTTTTTTGCTTTTTTGGGATCTACTAGCTCTGAAACCTGAAAATTCAAGGTAGACATTTTTTTTTATTTTCACGGATCAGAATAATTTTGAGGGATGAAGGCTGGGAATTTCGCCTGTAACGTTTTTATAGTGTAAAATTGTAGTAGATACGCAGGAATTGCTCGATTCAAAGAGTTACTTTAAAAAGGGGGTTTCTTTTTACTTTTGAAATTTTTACCATCTCGACTTATTGTGTTCTTCATAGAAGCAACTTTTCAGTTTTCAATCTTATGTTGTTGCAATTTTTTGAAAATTCCAGCTTTTTTGTCTGCAATTTTTTCACTTTCATTTTGCCTTTAGAGATTTTAGATTTGAACATTTTAAATTCAATCCCAGATCCAATTCAGCGCTCCACTCTCTGGTATCCAGAATAGAGAGGGCGCTGGACCGGAAAAACTACGCGCTGGACCTTTTTGTGGACATTGAGGGTGATTTTGATAGTGGGCCCTTTGAATCACTGTGTGCTGCTGCCAAAAGACATGGGGTGGATGACATTTTAGTTAAATAGATTCACTCCATGCTCACACAGAGAATGCTATTCGCGGGACGGGGGATGGGCAATATGCTACAACGGGGCTGTAAGGGCTGTGCTCAAGGCGGGATCCTTTCGCCATTGTTGTGGAGTATGCTCATCGACTCTCTGCTTCTCGAACTGCAGGATCTGAATATTCACGTACAAGCTTACGCTGATGACGTGCTGCACTAGCTGTCGGGCTATCGCTCGAGTCGAGTCTAAATGTGAGTCGAGTTACTCACTCGACTCGAGTTTCGTAATAGGCCCGTTAGTGTTACCAATGCTGAAGGGTGAAACTATTCAGCTCTCGGAGAAAGTTAAGTATCTTGGAGTTATCCTGGATAGCAAGCTTCTCTGGAGGGAGCATGTAGATACAAAGGCGAACCGTGCGCTAGTAACATTCTGGCAGTGCCGGAGAGCTTTTGGAAGAACATGGGGTCTTAGGCCTTCAATGGTATATTGGCTATATACGGCCATTATAAGACCCATCCTAATCTATGCATCAGTGGTTTGGTGGACTAAGTCCGAGTGTGCATACATTAGAGCTAGTATCGCTAAACTACCCCAGTCGGAACAGTAATGTCTACGGAATCGATTCCGTACAATATACTAGCAGCTCGTACACATTACTCTTTTGATGACAGAACTAATTACTTTAACCCGCATAGGCCCTAGGGCGTAATCGCTTACAAAGCACACTATAAGAAAAGCCTTATTTCGTTGAAGAGTAGTAAATAGTTACAGAGCATATTACATGTAAGGCCTTGTTTCATTAGAGAGTGATAGCAACATACAAATTGCATGAAAAGTAAGGAATTATATCAATAGTGCGTGGTAAATACTTTAAATGTATGAAAAGTAAGGTCTTGTAATAGTCAGATCAGTAATGTGTACTGAATTGATTCCGTACTAGCAACTTGTACACATTACTCTTTCGATAACAGATCTAATTACTTTAACCCGCATAGACCCTAGGGTGTAAACGCTTAAAAGCACAGGACAAGAAAAGACTTATACCGTTGTAAATACTTATAAAGTATTGTGTTCGTCTCCAATTTAAACTATCCTTTACTTTGTTGAGTTGCAAATAACAACAATATGAAAAATCGAAATTGTTTCAACAGTAAAAACCATTTATTCAATATAAAATAAATTAAAACACGTAAATATTACATAAGAATTCATTCAATAAACAAAATAAAAAATTAACAAAAATAAGATTCATAAATATAAGAAAAAACTTTATCTAAACTAATTGTTTACTTCGTTTTATATAAATAACACTTATTGGAATTTATTACAAATGAACAGCACTTAGCAACATTTGAAACACTCGGAACGAACTGAATTTAATTATGGCCCTTTGATATAAAATTAAAACGAAACGTTAATGATTGCATCACCCCTTAACTTATCCGCTTCTAAGACTTACTTTCGTAAATTGTTACTAAAGCCAAGAGCATTTGGCAAAACTGTAAGGTTTCGGATTGTACCACCTCATAACTTACTCGCTTCTAAACCATTACTTTCGTAAGTAGATACTAAAGCCTATACCGTTGGACAAAACTGTAACGTCTCGGATTTCTTCCTCTTATTACTTACTAGCTTCTAAACCATTACTTCCGTAAATAGTAACTGAAGCCAAGAATGTTGGCCATAATTGTACAGAGAGAGCATTCGAGAATATTTTACAGCAATTACACTCTGCATTACTTTGGTAAGGCCTTACAAACTCATTCCTTACTCATTGATTACAAATTCATCTCTTACGAAAAGTCCGACTGGGACAGAGCACAGTCTGCATCGGTGTAACAGGTGCCTTGCGTACCACACCGGATGCGGCACTCGATGCACTGCTCAATCTGCCACCGCTTGACATTGTTGTTCAGGCAGAAGCAATGAGAGCTACACACAGACTAATGAGATTAGGCCTGTGGAGAAAAGAGCATTGCACGGGTCATGGAGAAATGGCTCGAAGATTGTCTGGGAACTCCATCTTCTATATGCCTTCGGATGCTATGACTTCGACCTGTATGCTCAAAAGGAAATATCAGGTGGAGATACCGAGTAGGGAGGAGTAGGAAAACCAGTCCGCATTGCTTAGCGGATTCACTGATATATTCTATACGGACGGCTCAATGACTGAAGACGGGTCGGGAGCTGGAATGTATCTGCAGACTGAAGATTTCAGGTTTTCTTTCGTCCTAAGAAAATATTCTGCGGTATTTCAAGCTGAAGTTTATGCGATCCTTAAGGCAGTAGAATGGATTATAGAGGGAAGATGGAGAGGCAGGATGATCTGCATTTGCAGCGACAGTCAGGCCGCTTTGCAATCCATGGGCCATGTTGGCCTGAATGCTCAAGATGCGCTGCTTTGCTGCGTGTCTTCTCCCACACCAAATAACAACAACAACAGTTCCAATTATCACTTTATTGGCAATTCTTCTCGATTTCATTTCATAACACGACCGCTATAATCAATGAAAAACACTTTTCGCATCCACTTTCCAGTAAAACTGATCATCATTTCACTTTCGCAGTAGAAAAACTAATCCCGGGTATAAGTCCTGCTACTCTTGTTGAATCGGGAGATTTCGATATTTGATGGTGTGCGTGAAACATGCAAGATGTGTGTGAAACATGCAGGAAGTGTGTAGAACATGCGAGATGTATCTAGAGCTTTCTATGCTATTCTAATTGGATATTGGAAGCTTTTTATTTTTCTGGAAATTTCAGATTACCATGATGTGCATGCTAACTACATCCTACATCCTTAATTCTTTAAAGTTTAGTTAAAAGGTCAGTAGGAAAAGATCTTAACAAATTTTACCATTCAACAATTTGATCAGTCACTCTTTTGGTATGTTTTGATGTGAAGCGATTTTTTTCGAGACACTTAATAATGGAAAATTTTTCATAGAACGAAGATCACTCAAGGTTACATACTTGCTAATCGTACAATACAACAAACACTTTTTTTTTAAAGTCGGAAGTATTTGGGATCGTTTAAGTCCCCCCCGGCTAAAAAGTCACAAAAAGGTGTCCATAAAGACTTCGATCGGACGAAAAAAATGAACAAAACTTAAACAGAAATACCTTGAAATTTGAAAGTTGCAAAATAACTCAAAATTGGTTTTTTTTAAAACTGTTTTTTCCGTTGTTGTTCTGCATTAGTTCTATAAAACTTGTTTGGCTATTTGCAACAGGTTCCAAGTCTCGTGAATCGCGCAATCCAATCGAGAATCGCGTATATCGGCAATATGCGATTAGCATAATTCGAAGACGGATCGATACGCGTCTAGAAGAGACGACAAGCCCCCTTTTTTTTTACAGTGCAATCAAGGTCGATCGACATAAGATGCATAGTTCCATTGCTCGGTGAGAATGTGAGAGTAGAGAATTTTCTGATGTAATTGTAAGCCGAGCCTCCCAATAGTTTTGAATTTCACCTGGCGACAACGTTCTGTCGTCGATTTGCTCGCGGAATGTTTATCGAAACCGGTTCGATTTTTTATTTTTAGATAGTGTGAGCCGTCCCATTTCGATGTTTCCAGGTACGTTAACCCAAAAGTGACAGCTTCAGTTCGACCTTCACGAATTAAACCATTGACTTAAGACCCACTTAAGTCAACATTGTTGTTATTCGTGCGAAATTCACGCTATATCCAGTTTAACCGATGTTTCTTTCTCCTCGAAGGTTACCGAATCGCTAATCAGCAGCGAATGACGCTTTCTCAGTTCTCCAAGCGGCAAGTTAGTCGACATTTTTGTAAGATCACTTCAAGCTTCCGTGCCTGCGAATGACCAGTAAAGTTGCAAAGAAAAAAAAACATTTCAAGCCGCATTTAGCACCTTGATTATTTTCCTGCTTTTTTAACTCACGCACTGCTGCGGCTAATTAGCATTAGTGACTTTAATAACGCAGTGTGGGTGGCCCCATGTAAAATAAACGCGATCTATTCTGCAGAATGGCAGTCTCTATGTAAAATAGCAGCGCGTATAGTTTGCAGGTATATGTACTGATCGCGCAAGGTATTCCGCAACCGAGAACTTGTTAGACACTTCATCAGTTGTTCTTGGGTTAGTTCAGATTATGCTGTGTACGATCGCCTTGAAAACATAAAGATCTAATCTGATGGCCGGATCGGTAAAAAGTTTTTGAAGGAAATCTAGAGGGGAAGGTCGAAATGATTTCTCAGTACATTGTCTTGGTGGAGTACAAAGTGCTGAGATCAGCAGCGACTACAGGATGCCATTAATCGTGATACCAGAAAGAGTCGAACAAGATCGCAATCGACTGAACCAATACCAATAAAGGCTTCGCAGTGAATGAAGGTGTTTGAAATGTGTGCCAAATGAAAGTAATTGCGAATCATTGTAGGGTAACGTACCCAGTCCTGAGCCTAATTAAGAAAAATGTTTAGTTTGAGTCTTCCGCATCTTTACATATCAAAATATTTTGGTTACCTGTTTTTTTTTTGTTCTAAGGACTATGAAAGTAGTTATTAAGCTAAATAAATAGTTTGACGTTTGAAAACAACATTATTTAAAAAAATCTGTCAATGGTCTGGGCGAAACTTTATTATTTTTCGGGTCAAAGTTCGGGAGCGGTCAAAGTCGGATTATATCATCAGTTGTTTCAAGATTATGACGTTCCTTGGAAAGTTAATTTTTGTTCTTAAAATAAAAATATTTAAAAAAGAGATTTTTAGCCTACTAAACATTAAAAAAAGCCCGTGTAGACTATTCGAATTTCGGTATATTATGTACACTAAAAGCCCATAGAAGTAAAAGCGAATTTGCTGCCTTATCAGAATTAAGAGATATGACGAATTGTTAAAACGTATACAAAATCATTACATCCACTTGGGGTTTGAGTTTCGAAAAAATTGTGAAACAGGTTTTTAAACGATTTCATAAGAACCAACTTGATATCTCATGAGACACGAGGGATTTTGAAAAATTTGTGAAAACGTAAGCAAACCCTTCACGTGTTGTGTTTTTGAAAATCCAAAAATCGTGAAATTGGTTTTTTGGTCATTACATCAAATGCCGTAATAACCAATTTTTTGGGATGACAAAAATTGTGAAAACATATGCAAACCCTGGGTGGTTGAATATCCAAAAATTGAGAAATGCATTTGTAGGCGATTACATAAAAAGTCTGTGGAAGTGGAAAGCGATCTAATATTTCATCAAACCTAAGAAATATGTCGAAGCTTTGAAAAGTATATAACCCCTTAGGATTGAATATCTAAAAATACTGAAATTGACTTTTTGGCGCTTATACTATAGGAAACCTTAGGAAGTAAAAATGAATTCGATATGTCATCAGATCTAAGCAATATGTAAGAATCTGTGAAAACATATGCAACCTCCTTACACCCACTTGGGGGTTGAATATCCAAAAATCCTGAAAGGAGTTAATAAATAAATATGAAGACAGCACGAGAAAGTAAAAACCAATTCAATTTCTTTTCACTCTAAAAGATATGACGAAATTCGTGAAAACGTATTCAACCCTTTTATACCCCCTTCGGGGCTGAAAAAGGAAAAAACTTAAAAACAGGTTTTAAGCGATTATTACGCAAGCTCATGAAAGTGAAAACATATTCGATATCGATCAGACCTGGCGGATACGGCAGAATTCGTGAAAAAGTATACAACCCCTTTACACGCTCTTAGGGGTCGAATTTCAAAAAATCCTGAAAACACTTTCTAGGTAATTATATGAAGAAGCTGTAGAATAAAAATGAATTGAATATTTGGGAAGACCTAATAGATATGACGAAAATCGTGAAAATATATGCATTCCATTTGCACTAATTATTTTTTTTGCCACCCTTCCCAACACCAATGGATATTTCAAAATTTTCTTCATTTAAACTAATTTTCTGGTTGATTTACATATACGTACCGAGTTTCAACCCGAGTTTCAACTTTGTAGCATAAGCCGTTATATAGATAGGAAAAACACCCTCCGCCTTCCAACATGCCACTACTACATGTCTATCCAAATACATACCAAGTTTCAGTTTTATATCATTATCGGTTCTCGATATATAAAAATCGAAACTTTTTCTTATTCACTCTCCCCCACCCTCACCCCCTACACCCCCACCCTAAAACTTTTTTTTCCAGATAGGGGTCTATTAGGCCTACTTCTGGTAAAATTTTTAAGCATCATTGTTCTTGAGATATGAGACGTGTTTTTTTTAAAAAATTCTAATCCACTCCACTTCCATGCTCCACCACCCCCTTAAAAAATTTTACTTTCAGCAAACTTTATTGGTCAACCTTTATACAGAAACCTAATTTTATTTTTCTAGTGCAATTGGTGCAAAGTTTTTCACCCCCCCACCCCCGTACGCCACTGACCCCACTCGAAAATTTGCTTCCGATCTATTCTCCTAGTATACCTACAGATGTTCATTAAGTTTTAATTTCGTGACATTAACAGTTTAGGAGATATAGATTTTAGAATGTGTCAATCTCGGCTTTCGAACGTCTCGGACGCATTATTTTTCCCCCCACTCCTTCACCTATATCGGCAATTTTTTTGCAAATGGGTCCACTATCAAAGCTCTATATAGGTTTCAAGTTTCAGCCTTCTAGCATAAGCGCTTGCTGAGATCTAGAAATCAAAATTTTTCGTCTAAAACGCTTCCCCCACCTCCCCCCTTACACCCCAAGCCCTCACAATTTGGTCACTTTAAGAGGCCTACCCAGTTTATTTACGAAAAAAAATTTAACTAAATAGTTCAAAGGGTTTGGGTGCTACGAGCCTTCAAACAATTTTGCGTACACCGGTCGACGTACGGCGGACAGACGGACTGAATTTTTTTTTTGCTTTTTTCGTGTCTACTAGTCATGAAACGTGAAAAAAAAATTTTCAGGGTAGCAAATTTTCTAATACTGAGCCATGACCGACCCAATACTGAGCCCCCTCCCCAAACAAGGTGCGAATATCACTAGAATACAATTTTACTTTATTATTTTCTAATAATACAGTATTTAACGATGATACCTATATTAATTTATTCTCAATAGTATTAAAATTGAGGGTTTTAACAAAAATCAGTATACGGGGGCAATTTTCCTGAATGTCGAAAAGGCCTTTGACAAACATCAGTTTCCCATTAAACTGGTGCAATTAGTAGGCTCTTACTTGGATGATAGGTCATTCAAGGTATTGCTGAATGGGAAGAGATCGACACTTAAGGCTATTGCAGCTGGTGTGCCTCAGGGCTCGACTTTGTCTCCTCAGCTGTTCTCTGTCTTCATCGCAGACGCACCAGGGACGGAACGCGCTATCTCTGCTTTCTACGCAGATGACACTGCATTCATGGTTCAATCTTGGAGCCCGATGGTAATTACTAGGGAATTACAAACGGTTGCCACGAAACTTGAAGACTGGTTTAAACTGATTAACGTTAATCCCGCCAAGAGTGAGGCCATTCTTTTAGCGAAGCGAAATAAACCACCTCATCCACACGTTTCCATCTTTGGGGATGATATCCCTTGGAAGCCAGTCGTCAAGTATCTCAGGGTCAAACTGGAAAAGAGACTAACTTTCGGCCAGCACATCCAATCGGTTTTAGACAAGGCTAACTTCGCCACTAGGTTCGCCCTGCGGGCTAGGCCTTCGGCATCAGTATTTGGTCAAACAAAATAAAATACTAGTGTTTTGAAAAAAGAACTTAACGGAAACAAAAATCGTAAATAGTTTTTTGAAAAGCAGAAAAATTAATGAAATTAGAATACAATTTTTACCATATAAAGTTTTTACTATTAGTCGGAAAGTTCGTAGGGTGATCGTCACACACTTCTCAGACGCCGAAACACAACAAAAAATTTCTTAAATAAGGAAATGTACCAGTTTAAATTTAAATTTTGCATTTTCTGCAACTAAATAGTTCGATGTCTTCAGTTATTTTAAGGGCATATAAAGCATGAAATGCTTTTGTTCTTTTGGGCATAAAAGAAACCCTGATTCATCCCCATTGAAAACTCTAGACGGGTCTTTCAGGACATCAGTTAACTATTTTACTTTAAAATAATTAAGAATTTGATCGAACCATTCTCTGATATCTCTTTCATAGACGCAAGCGCTTGAATCCGTTACCGCTTCCGGCGTTCTTAATGCGATTTGAGGATGCCTTTTAAGAAAAGCTGTATACTACTTCAGTCCAGGATAGTTTTCAATGAATAAATTTGATCTAGGGCAGGCGTCCAAGAATTCTTTCACAACACCATGGACCTCATACCTCCTCAAACCTCTTGCGTTCCATTCAACAATTTTTAATTCTTCAACGGATGCCAGTACAGTTTTGGGACCCATTTTGTTTTTCGTGGATCGTTGATGAATTCGATTTTGGAGCGTCGGCCTTGGTATGTTATACTTTTTCGCTGCTGCATTGATCGAAAGGCCATTTCTTGTTTCTTGTAGGACAACATCAATGTCTTCAACGTTGTATTTTCACTTTGATGCCATTGTTGCGGTAGCACAGGGATCGGAATAAAAGGTTCTGCTAATCGAGGTTCTACTGTAATTATATTGGAGTTATCTGTTGCATTTATTTTTGTATATATAGTTTCACATAAACAAAATATTTATATTAGATTATATTAACATCGTTATTAGCAAAATATAAGTCAGGCGTATCCAGTGAAGGTTCTCCAACTGTCATGTCCTCAATTACAGCGATTAACAGTCGGGGATTTCGTGTTGGGGTTTCACACCAGAAACCCTACTTACGCCGGAAAACAGCTAACATTTAATTAAACCAAGTATGTTCTTAGCTATTGGTGAAAATTTTGCAAAGAGGTCTCTTTACTGATAAGAGGACTGGGTACTTTACCCTATCTGCATGTAACTTTAATACAGAGATGAGTCGATGACCATTATTATGAACCTACAATCGTGGGGCTTCATTGTTACAATGTAGCACCTTAATATATGCACACCTACCTTGTAATTGAGAGAAATTATAAAAAGCAGTTTTGGTAGCATAGTATTAGTGCATTAGGCTTCAAACGCAGAGGTCGTGGGGTCGAATCCAATTCAGTCGGAAGGTTAATCGGATGTGGTCTTACGAAAGAAACTGGTGTGACTGTGTCGGGGATACGGCTGTGAGTTTTGATTCAAGCAAAACGTCTACGTTAACGGGTAATAGTTATTTGCACACCTAGCCACGCATGGGGTTACATACCCATATCCTGGAGTAACGTTACCCAGAAGGACAAGCATTGATTACCGGATCGATGTTGTTAATCAACGAAATGTAATGACCCAGGCCTTACCAATTCGATTACACTGCTAATTACCTTTTCATACAAATATCCGCGAAAGTAAGGCATTACCAATGGCATGACATGTAATGCACTACTTCGGTTCTGTGAGGTAATTGAAGAAGACATGGCTTATGTGGAAGCGCGTACCGAAGTCATTACAAGGTTGTCAGTTCAATAATTCGTTTTTATCGCTTTGTTAAGGTAAGGGTCCACTAGAGGCGGGCCGCATCGCAATGGTGGGTGAGCATTTTTTTTTCTACGTATTTCGCTCCGTCACGAGTCTAGTTCAGTGGACGCACTTCCATAGCAATGTATGGCAGGCAGATTTTTACGATGCGGCCCGGCCCGACCCGCATAGTGGACGCGTATCTTTATCAGAGACTCTCTTTATATGAGACACGTTTCTAAAATAAAAAAAAAAAATTCGGAAAATTTCACTGCGTCTCAAATTACGAAACGAATTCTATATTCGTTTTTTTCCAACAGCAAAAATTTGATATGAGCGCTTACCAGTTGCATAACCACCCCATACCTTGGTAAGTCCTTACTCCATTTGAACTTGTCTTCAAAGAAAACATCAGCGACATGCAGAAGTACTGCCTCGAAGTCCATCTGGGTAAGGTGACATACATACCAAAAACAGAGCGCCGTCCGAGCAACAATCCTAAGTCGTATCGACTAAAGATTGTATTACACTGTAAGTCAAATATTTGACATAGTATTTGACTATTCTGGCTGGAAAATGCAGTCAGATTGTGTAATCGTAAAAAAACTCGTTTGACAGAAAAAATTTGACTGGACTTTTCGTAAAATTTTTGTAGTCAAATATTTGACAGTATGGCATACAATGTAACATTAGCTTAACTAATTTTGCGTACAATTTCAACTTTAGAGTTTACCGAGTTCTTAAGTTATCACACGATCTATAGGATGAAAGTACATCTCAACGATAGAGGAATCGCATCATTCTGTTCGTATTTACTCCAGTTCCTGAAATACCGCGCATAAAGTGTAACAAGTGTTCAAAGGACGACACCAACTGGAAGAATAAATCATAAGTTTGGAACATTTGTCAACGTTTTACAGGTCATTTTAATCTGGTTGTATTAATCTCGATGGCAAAATATCAACAACAAAAAAAATCGGTGCAACAAAAGCAGATAAGAATTTCCGGGAATTCCCAGAAAAATTCCGTTCATTTTTCATCGCCTCGATAGCGCAGTAGGTAGCGCGTAAGTCTCATAATCTTAAGGTCGTGAGTTCGATCCTCACTCGGGGCATATCTTTTTCGAGCAATTTTCACTATTATTAGGCTCGTTTTTTGGCCAGTGTTGTTGTTTTTCACATCAGTTGCCTGCTCTGCATTGGATAAGGTCGCAAGTACACAACTATTTTGGAAAAAAAATATTCAGACTCTTATGCCGCATTTCCACTATCGCCATTCATGTGCGTTGGACATGTGCGTTGGACATGTGCATTGGACGCGAACGCATAGGCGATAGTGGCAACACTACATTCGTGTTCAATGCGAATCATTTTGATGTGCGTCCAAACACCGACATCGACGCGAATCTACGCGATTCTCGACTAGAGTTGCGAACTAACGCGAATGTGCTGTTTCCACATACGCATACGATCTAGTTCGCACTGGTTCGCGGCATTACATAGACTCCAATTTTTTTCCAATATTTTATACGGATTTATTGGTTCCTATGTATTTACGTATCTAATTAGAAATCCCAAAAGCATCGTAAAGAAGCTGATTTATTGCGCTTAGTACAACGCTATTCCATGCAAAGACCTACCTTAGACAGTTAAAATATTCTTTAGTGTTTTATTACAGACAAATATTCGCATTTCATGTCTAACTAGAAAACAGAATTTTTAATTTCAACAACATTTTCCCTGGTTTACAGTTGAAATCAAGGTTTTCAGAACAATTGTATTTATGAGTCTGTGGTTTTATTTATTACATTTTTTCTGAGTTGATATAATAAAATCGGATTTTATCCAGCATAGTTTTCGCATACAATAGAACACGTCTTATTCCATGACTAACAAATATGAAGTCAGCAACAATTCAAAAGCGATCAGTCAATGGATTGTATTATCAATCAATTAACGCCTTAGAGCAGTGGCATCTCACGTAGGGATAGATATATAAAATATAATAAAAATAAAAACAATAGTTAGCACCCTCTTTAAGATATTATGTCAACTGAAAATATTCCACCTTCTATCATCGACGGGCCCCATGTAGTATTATAAAAAATATCATCACATGATCATCTTCGATCTAAAAATCTTAATCGCATGATAAAAGATCGCAGTCTTGCACTAATTTTTTGTTAATCATGTGATAGAAACGCAAAAATGTATGACGTCGAAGAGTTAAAAAAAACATTTTTTTTTTTAATGAAATATATTTTTGGCAAATTTCAGTCATTGGGCTTTGATGTTTTTATTCTATTTTTATTTTACAATAAACACAAAGTTTCAAGCATTACGCATAATTACAACAAAAAAAAATTAATTTGTTGTATTTATACAATATACAAAAGAAAATTCACATCACGAGGGTTTTTTGGATAAGGTCCAAAGAATTTTTGGGGCTCGTCATGTCCTGCCACAACGTTTTAAATTTATGAGCAAATTTCTTCGTTTCTTTCACTTTTCCCCAATTTTTGAGCAACACGAAAAGAAAGTTTATAAATTTTTTTTGCGACAGTTAAGTGCGCAATGGAAAATTTATTCTCAAGTTTAAAATTAATATTGCAGCTAATTTCGCCTATTTATACGCTGAATGAAAATGTATAAAATAAATATTTTTGAGCATGAGATTCGCCAAATATTTTTAAATTTGGCTGGTCGCTTTTCTATTGGATGAATAAATAAAACGATGCCAAACGGACGGAAATTAGCTCCAACATAATTAGATAAATCGTTCTAAACAATGAAAGGTAAAAAAATATTTTGCTAATTAGTAGTACAACCAACGATTCGAATTGACATCACAGTGAACAACCGAAATCGGTTTAAAAAGTCTTCCAACAGTCGCGGCCCAATTTTATTATTTTTTAGGCAGAAGTCAAGAACATAGAGGACAAAATATTAACATAACCAGTTTGGGGATGAATATAAAAATTCTGAAACAGATTTTTAGACAATTATATAGAAAATCCTTTAAAGTAAAAAACAATTCAATATCTCATCAAACCTAAGTGATATGTCGGAATTCGTAAGATCGTTCACAATCATTTGACACCCTCTTAGGGGTTGAATAGCACAACATCATGAAATTTAATTTTTATATCATTATATCGTGGACTAACAAGGAAAAGGCACGAAATTACATTTTTGATAAGCCGTATCCTTAATTTTTGTTTTTGTAGGAAATCTTGAAATCTTTTCGTAATGTTGTTAGTATTAAGTGAAAAAACATGGCATCGGAGTGATACTTTCAGACTTCATGAATTTTTCCCAATGAAAAATATGAAGAGTATTATCAATCAAAATCAAGAAAAATCGATTTAGTGCCTTTTCCCTGTAAGCCAACGATATATAAAGCCCGTAGAAATAAAATCGAATTGAATATCTCATTAGACCTATAAGATTTATCGGAATTCGTGAAAATTTGAAAAACATTAGAGGGTTGAATATCGAAAAATGCATAAATCGGGTTATTATCATTAGACCTAAGAAATATGACGGAATTCGTGAAAATGTTCACAACCACTTCACACCCTCTTAAGGATAAGGTAAATCGATTCTATATGTATAAAGAGGCGGAAGAAGTAAAATTAATTTGATACATCGATATACCTAAAAGATATGACGAAATTCGTTAAAATTTAAAAAAAAATCCTTTTGACGGAACATTTTTTCGCACCGCCGTACTCCAAAGAAAAGCTGAACTTTTTGTACTTAAATAAAGAGTCCGAAGAAGTAAAATTAATTTGATACATCGATATACCTAAAAGATATGACGAAATTCGTGAAAATGTGAAAAAAAACCTTTTGACGGAACATTTTTTCTCACGTCCGTACGTAAAGCTGACTTTTTTTTACTTAAATTATTTCTGGAGTACATATACATACATATACGTACTAAGTTTCAACTTTCTAGATCAAGTCCTTCCTGAAATACAAAAAACTATTCTCACCCATACCCCAGTAGCTTAATCCCCCTATCAAACATTTTATCGCACTTTCAAACGCGGACGGCATCAACGGCGGACAGACGGAATTTTTTTTTTTGCTTTTTTGGGGTGAACCCCTTTAAGAGGTGACTTTTAGAGGGGACACTGGAGGTGAGAGGAGGACGAGAGGGAGCATTTTAAACGAAAAGCCGCTTAAAACATAACACCGAAACTTGAATCTTATATAGAGCATATGGAGTCATTTGCAAGAAGAGTATGTCAAATCTAAATTTTTTGAGGGGTAGTTGAAAGGGACAAAAATCTTTCAAAAATAGATTTTTATATCTCAGGAACTGTACTAGATATGAACTTGCATTTTTAAAGGAGTTAGTCATAGTAGACCTTTTGGAAAAAAATTTTGGTATGGTTGTTGATGGTGAGGGTGGTAGGGGGAGGAATGCTAACAAATTTTGATTTTTATTTCTTAAGACCCGTTCAGGAAAGGACGCTAAGGATTGACGTTTGAATAAAGCCACTGTAGATGTACCCTCGACAAAATGTTTGTTAGGGCGAGTAATTTTTGGGGGTGACAGAAAATTCAAACTCAGTATGTATATGTTGACGTAGTGGAAAAGTGACTTAAGCAAGAAAATTCAGATTTGCATAGCCGGACGGAGATGAGGCAAAATATTTGTCCGTGAGAAGGGGTACCTTTTAACGTATTTTGTCATACACTGTTAAAAAAGGGTTTAAAATTAAACAAATTTTACAATAACAGCCAAGCGTCAATAAAATCCTTAGAATCGGCCTCGACAACATCAAAGGTCGCCGCAGAATGTCGATCATCTCTTAAGGAGATGGCTGAACAGTTCAATATTCTCCTGTGCTGGGTGCCAGGACACAGGGATATTCCAGGGAACTGCATGGCTGACGAACTCGCTCGACGCGATACTACCCTTCAGATTATGCCGGAACACCGGAATCTGGGTGTGCCTCTCTCTACATGTAAACTGCTACTGGGATTGGACTCAATTGAGAAAACCAACTCAAGATGGGCAAACGGTGTTACATGTCACACTGCGAGACAGATCTGGCCGGAGCTGGATCTAAAACGCTCTAAACAGCTGACTTTGCTCAAAAGGGCGAATATCAGCACCACAGTCGGTGTCCTGACCGGACACTGTCTTATAGGTCGACATGCTAAAAGACTCGGTCTCTTCTCAAACGACTTCTGTAGAAGCTGCCTGGATGAGGAGGAGGAGGAGACAGTCCTTCACCTTCTCTGTACCTGTCCAGCTCTTTCAGCCAGAAGGAAAGCTCATCTTGGAGCTTACTTCTTCAACTGTCTCGGTGACCTTGCCTCAATGGAGGTCGCGAGAATCCAACGCTTCATTGCAAGCTCTAAATGGTTCGACGAGTAGGACCGGATTCGATGATCCTGTGGTAAAACAACGGACCTTTTAGGTCTAAGTGTGTCCGTGTTCTCACGGGCAGCCACGCGTACCTACCTACCTACCTACAATAACTATTGTGGTATTCTGCTATGTAAAATTACCCTACTAGTCAAAACTACAACAGTTATTTCAGTAAACCATTCGGAAGGTTGTATAAATGCACTGTTTTAATAATATTACATTAAAACAATTGGTTTTAGTTGAAATTTACTATAAGTTTGTGTAATATTAATTTCTAGATGTGTAATTAGTAAATGAAAAATAATAAATTTTGGCGGAAATTTACTACTTCTGTGTAAATTTACTAACACTTCTGTGATAATAATCAAAAATTTGTGTAATCACGAAAAATATTAACAAGAAAGCGATAGAGCTTCAGTTGTAACACTGACTTCGTGCATTAAAATTTATTTGTTTTTTGCCGTGACTTAAAAAAGTAAGATATTTATCAATACGACAGTGAGACCACAATACGTCGCTTATTAAAAAAATATATAAAAAAAAAAGATTTGTGTAATTTTTAATTACAAACCGTAATTTGTATTATTACTTAATTACGAATATATTCTTCATTTAATTCTATATATTGCGTTTAATTATGAAATCTTCTCTTCAGGAGGTTAAAAAAATATGTGGATTTGTATTGTTGGCTGTTATTGGAAACCCTTTCAATTTCAACTGCTATGGAATTTATTTATTGCAACGGAAGTAATAAATTATCCCTTTAATTATTGATTTGCGCTTTGGATAGAGGTACAATTATGTGCTACAGTTTGTTGACGAATTTGAGTGTAAAATGCTTCCAGTGCCAAGCAAAAGCAAAACTATAGTGTAAAGTACTACTTTCCACTAGTAATTTCACTTCTAGAATTGCATCAAATAATTCATATTTTATTAAAAGTACACTACTTGTGTGGAAAAATCAACAAGTTTACAAGTTGTGGTGTAGTCTGGGTGGCTTAGTGTCTAGAGCACTTGCCTTCCGTGCCAGGTTCGAATCTGCTGGGCGACAAGTAATTTTCGAGAATGGGATTGGGTGCCGGACTACCAGTTTACTCAGCTGTAAATGAGTACCTGAGTTAAAATCGGGGTAATAATCACGGACGAGCGTGTGGCTGACCACTTCACCTCCTCATGTTCCGTTGGTCTAGTAATGAAGTAACTCTAGCACTACTTCAAGGCCTAGGCCCAATTTGGGCTGTTGTGCCATTGATTTGATTACAAGTTGTGGTAGTAATTTTACATCATTTCTAGTATAAAAATTACTTAACTTTAATAAACATTTTACACTATAACTTATTTATTTTTACACATCAATAGAGTATTTTAATACACAAAAAATGAATATTTTTACTTTAAGGAGAAATTTACTACAATTATTGTTGGCATTTAGTTGCAATAATTATAGTGAAATATAACAAAATTTTCTTAGAGTGTATCTTTTAGGTCTGTTGAGATATGAAATCAATTTTACTTCTGCTGCTTTTTTAAATTAACGCTTGGAAATTTTTTTCTATATTTCTTGTTTAGGTGTAAAGACATATCGATATCGATTTTACTTCTAAGAGGTTTAAATATCGTCGGATTACAAGGAAGAGGAATTAAGTCGGAGATTGAATTTATGGTAAACCGCAATCTTAGTTACTGTTGAGAATCTTGAAATACATAAATAGGTACTGTTAGTATTTAATAAAAAAAATCTGCCAATGGTCTGGTATTATTTTCGGGTCAAAGTTCGGGAGCGATCAAAGTCGGAGTAAATCATCAGTTGTTTCGAGATTATGACGTTTCTTGGACAGTTAATTTTGTTCTTAAAATAAAAATATTTAAAATAGAGATTTTTAGCCGATTAAACATTGGAAAAGCCCGTGTAGGCTATTCGAATTTCGGTATATTATGTACACTAAAAGCCCATAGAAGTAAAAGCTTTCGCTTTTACTTGTTGCCTTATCAGAATTAAAAGATATGACGAATTGTTAAAACGTATACAAACCCATCACTTCCACTTGGGGTTTGAATTTCGAAAAAATTTTGAAATAGGTTTTTAAACGATTTCATAAGAACCATCTTGATATCTCATGAGACACGAGGGATTTTGAAAAATTTGTGAAAACGTAAGCAAACCCTTCACACCCCCTTGGTTTCTGAAATTCGGAAAATCGTGAAATTGGTTTTTAGGTCATCACATCAAATGCCGTAATAACCAATTTTATATCTCATCAGAACTAAGGGGTGGCAAAAATTGTGAAAACATATGCAAACCCTTGGGGGTTGAATATCCAAAAATTGAGAAATGGATTTGTAGGCGATTATATAAACAGTCTGTGGAAGTGAAAAGCGATCTAATATCTCATAAAACCTATGAAATATGTCGAACCTTTGAAAAGCATACAAGCCACTTATACCACTTAGGATTGAATATCTAAAAATACTGAAATTGACTTTTTGGCGCTTATATAGGAAACTTTAGGAAGTAAAAATGAATTCGATATATCATCAGATATATAACCTCCTTACACCCACTTGGGGGTTGAATATCCAAAAACCCTGAAAGGAGTTAATAGATAAAAATGAAAGCAACACAAGAAAGTAAAACCAATTCAATTTCTTATCACTTCTAAAAGATATGACGGAATTAGTGGAAACTTGTTCAACCCTTTTATACCCTCTTAGGGGCTGAAAAGGGAAAATACTTAAAAAAAAAGTTTTAGGCGATTATTACGCAAGCCCTTGAAAGTGAAAAGATATTCCATATCTGATCAGACCTTAGGGATATAGCAGAATTCGTAAAAAAATATACAACCCCCTTTCCACCCCCTTATTTGTCGAATTTCAAAAAATCCTGAAAACACTTTCTAGGCATTTATATGAAGAATCCGTGGAATAAAAATGAATTTAATATTTGAAAATACCTAATAGATATGACGAAAACAGTGAAAATATATGCATTCCCTTTTCACTGATCATTTTTTGCCCCCCTTCCGAACGCCACTGGATATTTGAATTTTTTTAAAATCTTAATTACTTTTCTAGTTGATTTACATATACATACCGAGTTTCAACTTTGTAGCATGAGCCGTTCTATACTACCACTATAAAAAATTATATTTTTCCAACATGCTACTACCATAGCTCTATTTAAATATCAAGTTTCAGCTTTATATCATTATTGGTTCTCGAGATATAAAAATCGGAACCTTTTCCTTTTCACCCTCCCCCACCTTCACCCTCTACACCCACACCCTCAACATTTTTTTTTCTGCTAGTAGTCTATTAGGCCTACTTCTGGGTAACATTTTAAGCATCTTTCTTACACGGTTCTTGAAATATGTGACGTGATTTTTTAGAAAAATGCGTATCCCCTCCACTTTCATGCTTCACCGCCCCCTTAAAAAATGTTACTTTCATCAGACTTCTATTATCAATCTTTATACAAAAAACCGAATTTTATTTCTCTAGTGCAATTGGTTCGTGAGATATTGGAATCTAAAATGTTTCACCCCCACCCCACTGACCCAACTCAAAATTTTTTTGCCGACCTATTCTCCTAGTATACCTATAGATATTAATTAAGTTTCAATTTTGTGACGTTAACCGTTTAGGAGATATGAATTTTAGAATGTTTCGGACGCATTTTTTTCCCCCACTCCCACACCCCTTCACCCATATTGACAATTTTTATGCAAATGGGTCTACTATCAAAGCTCTATATAAATTTCAAGTTTCAGCCTCCTATCATAAGCGGTTGCTAAGATCTAAAAACCAAAATTTTTCGTCTAAAACACACCCCCCTCCTCCCCCTCACACCACCACCCCTCAGAATTTGGTCACTTCAAGGGGCCTACCTAGTTTATTATTAAAAAAAATTTCAATTTCATATCTCAAACCGTATGGGAGTTACGAGCCTTCAAACGATTTTGCGTACGGCGGACAGACGGACTGAAATTTTTTTTTTCTTTTTTCGTGTCTACTAATCATGAAACGTGAAAAAAAAATTTTCCGGGTAGAACATTTTTTTTTTTTAAAAATCGATCACAATACTGTATTATTAGAATATTATTAGAAAATAATAAAGTAAAAACATGGTATTAACTCAATTAACTGTAAGATGACGATGTAGTCGTCTAAAATTCGGTATTTAATCCCTACGGAGGGGTAAGGTGGTTATTTAAGTTTTCACGAATTCCGACAAATGTTTTTAATTAAATTAAAAAAAAAAACAATTAATCTCTATATATAAAAATGAATGTTTGTCCGTCTGTTTGTCCTGTATAGGCTCCTAAACCACTCATCCAATTGCGATGAAACTTTGGTGATTTGTTGAGGGTACGCCCTCGATGGTTTCTGCGTTAACAAAATTATTTAACAGTTGGTGGTTCGCGAGTTATTTCAACATTTGAGTGTTTTTCATATGATTTAGCGGCAGTTCGTTTTTGGTGTAATAGTTATGCCTATTCCTATTACTAAATGGTATAAGAGGATAGTGGATGGAAGATGGAATATGGAGGATGGAAGATGGAGGATGGTGGATAGAGAATGGAGGATGGATGATGGAGTTTGGGGGATGGTAGATGGAGGATGGTGGATAGAGGATGGTGGATGGAGGATGGGAGATGGTGGGTGAAGGATGGTGGATAGAGGATGGAGGTTAGAAGATGGAGGATGGTGGATGGTGGGCGGAGAATGGTGGATAGAGGAAGGAGGATAGAGAATGGGGGATGATAGATGGAGGATGGTGGATGGTGGATAGAGGATGGTGGATAGAGGATGGAGGATGGTGGATGGCGGATAGAGGATGGATGATGGAAGATGGAGGATGGCGGATGAAAGATGGAGGACGGTGGATGGAGGATGGTGGATGGGGATGGTAGATGGTGGATGGTGGATGGAAAATGGTGGATGGTGGATAGAGGATGTAGGATAGAGGATGGTGGATTGGAGATGGGGGATGGAGGATGGAGTAACGGGAGCAAGAAATGGGAGTAACGGGAGAAATGGTAGCAACGGGAGTAACAAGAGCATCGTGAGAAACAGGAGCAACGGATCAACGGGAGAAATGGGAGCAACGGAGAAATAGGAGCAATGGATCAACGGGAGAAACAGGAGCAATGGATCAACGGGAGCAACGGGAGTAACAGGAGCGGTGGAACAACGTAAGCGAAGCGAGCGTAGCCGTGGTACGCGGCTAGTAAATAATAAAAAATAAAACGAAACTTTATTATTTTTTGGGTAAAAATTAATTAAAAAATAGAGTTACAAATAATCTCCTGGTTATTCATTTATTTTGTTGAACTTCTTCATATCTCTTAGGTCTTCTGAAACATTGAATGAATATTTCTTCTACGGGATGTTAAGCTAATTGCATAGAAAGCGTTTTCATGATTTTTGTAAATTCTACATCAAAGGGAGTGCAACGAGGTTGCATACATGTTCATGAATTCCGCAATCCCTTAGGTTTGATTAGATATCGAATAAGTTGCTATTTCCAGAACGTTTTTATACAATCGCCTAAATACTATACAACCCCTAAGTTTATGTTAAAGTTTTGTTACGAATTCCGTCATATTTCTTAGTTCTTCCACGAACTGTGCTATTATACTCGCCTAAAAGCAGATTTAAGGATTTTTGATATTCAACCCCCAAGGGCATACTGACATACCTCTTAGATCTGATGAGATATCGGGCTTAAAATTAATTTCAGGCTTATAAGATATTCAATCGCAAAGGAGGTGTAAAGGGGTTGCATATGTTTTCTCATATTTTGCCATATATCTTAGGTTTGATGAGTTATCAAGTTTTTCGATTGTCAGTCGCACAGTAACCTGCACGGAATATTGGCATTACACGCAAACTTCTACCCAAAAAAAAATAATAAAGCTGCGCCCAGACTGTTGGCAGATTTTTTTTTTTTAGACCCTCTCTGTCGTTCTGTTCTGAAATATTTCCAGCCCAATGCAGTTTTTTAGCCGAAAAATCTAGCTCATTCTAGCTGAATCTAATCCAGACATCGACTCACACGGTATTTATAGATCGGTAAATATTTCAATTTGAAATCTTTTTAGCACCCAATAAAAAAATTTATTTTGGATTGTCCACAATTTTTATTTTTAAAATAATAATTGTAATAAAAGAAATTTTTAGCACGAAAGGCCTAAATAAATTAAATTTTTTTCCTAGGGTGCAAAAATATTCTTTTTATGAGTGTCACGGTCTCAAAGTCCAACATTGCCAGACAACAGTCAGTGTTCGAAAATAACTCTCATACAATTCTCACATCGTAGTCTAAAAATACAATTTTAAATGTAAAGAATTCGCATTCATGTGACTAATGTAATACACTCTCACCAATCCACGCAAAGGGTATCATAATTTAGCAACCGATAATACTTTAAGCTAATAAAACTGAAATTACGCAATTAAACCGAAAAATTTCTGTCCGGATTCGAGCCTATCAAAAGCGTCGAGAGGAAAGAGGTGTGTTACCTAATAGAAGGCACGTGAAAGAAGTCGCGTCGCTCAATAGGTGTATGCACGACCAGCCGCGCCACATAAAACTATCGCTGTATACGAATACCTGGAAGAATTCACAAACAGGTAAAGGTACTCGTAAAGGTAAAATTACAGCTGAAAGTACTGTCGGTTGGTCTGTAAGAGCGCGGAAATTGAACGGGGCAAGCTCGACTCAGAAGGTGGCTTGGGAATACCCAAGAATAAAAAGAAAATCTGCAAATGTGTGTAACTTTGGAGGCTCGTCTCCGCGTCGAAACACATCGACTATCCAAAGTATTAGTAACATTTATATTTTCTACACGGAGCACTTAGGCCGGCGCGGCGTGTACTTGATGATATTGAAATTCACATTTGCGGGTGTACGAACGCGGCGAGTATGTGAAGACCCCCAGACAACCGGCGCGGCAATAACTCATAGTACATACAGTGCGCCGTACAGAGTACAGGCTGCACAAGATCCGCTAAATGTGGCTTTTAGTTTCTATTTAAAGCGTTGGCTAGCGATGGCAGCGTTCACGGTTTAACGGCCACACTAATGCATAAGTTGCAATTGCAATCGAGTACTGAGTACTCGAACTTTCTTGGATGCGCCCCAGCTCCAAGCCCAATTTGAACGCTTTGTAACGCCTTGTCGGCTTTTTATGTCATGGATTCGCACACTTTTTCTTAGCTAATTAATTTTATCTGCCAATTTTCATTATGTGCACAGTAATGTGGGTCTTAGGTCGAAAAAAAGAAGATAAGACGACATTGAAGATAAAGATCTAATAAATTTTGTCGTTTCGCACACATGCGAATGGCTGATAATATTTAAAACCGGAAATTTTGCGTTATTTTTTTTTCTTTAGAAAATTGTTTTTTTTTTTGTTTTTTCAGAAATTACTTCAAGGGAATCAGACAGTTTCATGAACTGAACGAATTTTGTATAAGCAAAAATGAACAAATCGGCACTCATACGGAACTCCAGCAGAATTCATCCTCTTGGGAAAATCTCGGAAACGATATGAGGACTCAGTGGACGCAGATTGCAGATCGCTTCGATGCACGAATTGGAGGATGCGGTCGCTGAACGGAGATGACTTTAGACAATGTATCCTGCATGCCCTGGCCCGATTTGAGCTGTCGCGCCACTGATGACAAGGATGAGTTCTGAAAACATGCAGAATTCCATCAGAACCAAAATATTCTGTGGGTTGAAATAGGAATTCATTCGGGACACCGTGAGTGGCTATATTATGGGTCCCAATTCCGATACAGTACTGCAATTCCGTAAAATTTTAAATCCTGTAATCGATATTGCGTACACGAAGGCTGTCCCAGAAGTATCTGACCTAACCAAGAAAACACAAAAAATTTGAGAAAAAAAAATTGTTATTTCTCAACATAGTCTCCTTTCAGGTCGATACACTCTTCCCAGCGATGTTGGATAGCTTCGGTTCCTTATTTATAGTGAGAACTGCTCCTCAAAATAACCGTCAATCGCAGACTCAATCTCTTCTCTGTTGGTAAATCTTGTACCACCGAGCCATTTTTAACATTGAACATTATTTTTTCACGTTTCATAACTAGTAGACACAAAAACACAAAATAAATTTTCAGTCCGTCTGTCCGCCGTACGTCGACCGGTGTACGCAAAATGATTTGAAGGCTCGTAGCTCCCAAACCCTTCGAGGTATTAAATTGAATTTTTTTTTATGAATAGACTGGGTAGGCCCCTTGAAGTGATCATATTTTGAAGAGTGGGGATGTGAGGGGGGAATTCGGGGAAGCGCTTTAGACGGATAATTTTGGTTTCTAGATCTCAGCAACCGCTTACGCTAGGAAGCTGAAACTTAGAACTTATATAGAGCTTCGATAGTGGACCCATTTGCGAAAAAATTGCCAATATGGGTGAAGGGGTGTGGGAGTGGGGGAAAAATAATGCGTCCGAAACGCAAAAAGGCCGAGATCGACACATTCTAAAATCCATATATCCTAAACAGTTAATGTCACGAAATTAAAACTTTATTAATATCTCTAGGTATACTAAGGCAATAGATCGGAAAAAAATGTTTGGGAGGGGGCAGTGGCGTACGAGGGTATTTATTATTACGATATCTCGCGAACTAATTGCACTAGACAAATAAAATTCGGTTTCTGTATAAAGGATGACAAATGACGTTTGCTGAAAGTAAAATTTTTTAAGGGGGCGGCTGATCATAAAAGTGGAGGGGATAAGAATTTTTCTAAAAAATCACGTCTCATATCTCAAGAAGAGTGTAAGATAGATGCTTAGACCACTAGCATAAAAAAATTTTGTGGCTAAGGGTGTAGAGGGTAAGGGTGGGGGAGGGTGAAAAGGAAAAGGTTTCGATTTTTATATCTCGAGAACCTATAATGATATATAGCTGAAACTTGGTACTTCGATAGAGCTATAGTAGTGGGATGATGGAAAAATATAATTTTTTATAGGGGTAGTATGCTACGGGGGTGGGGGGTGTTTTTCCTATATATAGAACGGCTTATGCTATAAAGTTGAAACTCGGTATGTATATGTAAATTAACTAGAAACGTAATTTAGATTAAAAAAAATTTCAAATATCCATTGGCGTTCGGAAGGGGGGCGAAAGAAATGATCAGTGAAAATGGAATGCATATAATTTTCACGATTTTCGTCATATCTATTAGGTATTTCCAAGTATTGAGTTCATTTTTAATCTACGGCTTCTTCATAGAAATACCTAGAAAGTGTTTTCAGGATTTTTTAAAATTCGACCCCTAAGGAGGTTTAAAGGGGTTGTATACTTTTTCACGAAATTTATTTATTTATTGATATCGAATATCTTTTATCTTTCACGGGCTTGCGTAATAATCGCCTAAAATCCGTTTTTAAGGAGGTTTAAAGGGGTTGTATACTTTTTCACGAAATTTATTTATTTATTGATATCGAATATCTTTTATCTTTCACGGGCTTGCGTAATAATCGCCTAAAATCCGTTTTTAAGTATTTTCTTTTTCCAGCCTCTAAGACGATATAAAAAGGTTGAACACGTTTTTATGAATTTCGTCATATATCTTAGAAGTGATAAGAAATTGCTGTCTTCATATTTGTTTATTAACGCCTTTCAGGATTTTTGGATATTCAACCCCCAAGTGGATGTAAGGAGGTTGCATATCTAATGATATATCGAATTCGTTTTTACTTCCTAAGGTATCCTATATAAGCGCCAAAAAGTTAATTTCAGTATTTTTAGATATTCAATCCTAAGTGGTGTAAGGGGGTTGTATGCTTTTCAAAGCTTCGACATATTTCATAGGTTTTATGAGATATTAGATCGCTTTTCACTTCCACAGACTTTTTATATAATAACCTACAAACCCATTTCTCAATTTTCCGATATTCAACCCCCAAGGGTTTGCATATGTTTTCACAATTTTTGCCATCCCTTAGTTCTGATGAGATATAAAATTGGTTATTGCAGCATTTGATGTAATGACCTAAAAACACAATTTCACGTTTTTTTTTAATTTCAAGAACGAAGGGGGTGTTGTAAAAGGTTTGCTTACGTTTTCACAAATTTTTCAAAATCCCTCGTGTCTCATGAGACATCTGGCTTCTTATGAAATCGTCTAAAAACCTGTTTCTCAATTTTTTCGAAATTCAAACCCCAAGTGGAAGTAATGGGTTTGTATACGTTTTAACAATTCGTCATATCTCTTAAGCCCCCCATAGACACACGAGCATGTTGGCGCAAACATAGGTTTGCGCAAACACTAGCTACAGCGCATACACCAGCGAGCATGTTGGCGAGCCTCAGTTGCTTATTGGATTCCACCATGGAAACAACGTGTCCCTGTGCCGTTCTAGTTATACTAGTAGAGCAAAAAAAGAAAAGAGGAAACGAAAATTATGGGCGACAAAAAGTCTTTTATGTCCCTCCTTTTAGGGTTTTTGTGCACCTTCATTTTATTACCCAAATCCTTTTCATGATCCATATTCAGTTATTACTTAAATGCATTTTATTTTCATAATACGTTTTTCATATCCTATAAAGAGGAAACTAACCAATATGTAAGAGAGATCTTCGCCAACTCACAAATAAAAACTACTAGTAAAATAAAACTATCCTCTTTTATTTCAACAAATAATTTAAAATATAAAATCTAACCCGACCTTGTATAAAGCTCTTTATCGGAAGGCTGTAGAAGAAACAACTTATAACCTTGGTAAAACTCTTCCGTGCGAGGATGAGTTGTTGTTTCGGACAAGCCTCGACAATTAAGTTAGATGTTCTTTACATTATAAATTAGAAAATGGTGGCATAAGAAGAAAAAACTAATAAATATTGATGGAATTGGATAATATTATATTATATCCTTAATTCATCAGTAAAGCCTCGATAACACCTGTACTACAACCTTCAACGAATGCAATTCAACAACTGAACATTGAAGTTTGCGCAAACATCACCACACACGTGAGAACATACGGCCAACACCAGCATGTTGGCGCTGAAAAATCAAAATATTAAGATTTTTGGGCGAACATGTTTGCGCAAACCGCCAACAATGCCATACACGAGCGAATTGGCTCGCGCAAACCTATGTTTGCGCCAACATGCTCGCGTGTCTATGGGGGGCTTTAAGTCTGATAAGGCAACAAATTCGTTTTTAGTTCTACACTAAATATGACTGTGGTAAACATATTTTGGGCGAACCTTACCATGGTTAAATTTATAGTTGCGTGAACCATGTTACAAGATGTAAGATAGTTCTGATAACTGATGTTATGGTTGTACTAACTTTACTGTCTTGTTGCTCTAAACAAAGTATAATTTTATCAATCATGAAAATATTTTTAATTTGATTATAACAACTATAGTTATGTTTCTAAGAAATATATTATAATTAAATCAAACCAATTAAATGTTGTGAAAACTTGTTGTATGGTTAACGCAAACTTAGTTTTGGTTCTACCAACTTAACTTATGTTCTGTTGAACATTCAGTATCTTATGACTTTAGTTATAATAAACATATTCTAATTACATTACATAAGAACATGGTTGTGAGAACTATAATAACGATCCTAAGAAACATTAATATGTTTCATTCCAACAAAGCTAAGGTTGAGACAAACAATGATGTACGAGCTATGGCAAGGACAACCATAACTATTTTAATATAGTTATAATACCTAAATTATGGTCACTGCAACTATAGAAGAATCATATTTTTCTTTCAGTGTATGGGATTTTAGTGTACATAATATACCGAAATTTGAATAGTCTACACGGTCTATTTCAATGTTTAATCGGCTAAAAATCTCTATTTTAAATATTTTTATTTTAAGAAGAAAATTAACTTTCCAAGAAACGTCATAATCTCGAAACAACTGATGATATACTCCGACTTTGACCGCTCCCGAACTTTGACCCGAAAAATAATAAAGTTTCGCCCAGACCATTGCCAGATTTTTTTAAGATTGGAAAGAGGAAATAATCCAAGGAGGCTAAATCTAGCGAGTAGGGTGCGTGAGGAACCAATTCGAGCTTTAACTCATTGATTTTGGCCACCGCGATAATGGATGTGTGAACCGGTGCATTGCCTTGATAAAACAACACTTTCTTTTTCGACAAATGCGGCCGTTTGTCCCTGATTTCATCGCTCAAATGTAGCAATAAGTTCGCATAATACTCGGCTTTAATTGTTTTTCCTTTTTCAAGACAATCAATGCAAATTATCTCACGCGGATCCCCGTACATCCCAAAAACTGACGCCATAACCTTGCCTGCAGATGGGACTGCCTTCGCCTTCCTTGGAGCTGATTCTACCCTGTTACCCCACCATCTTGACTACTTCTTCGTCTTAGACATGGAATGATGAACCCATGATTTTTCGTCCATGGTTATGAATCGACGCAAAAACTCGGCTTCATTGCTGTGAAACATCGCCAAACACTCGATTCATCTTCACGACGCTGTTTTTGTTCCATTGTGAGCAAACACGGCACCCATCTTGCGCACAGCTTTCTCATGTAGAAATTTTCAGCCAATATACGATGTACAGCACTTTTTGAAATGCCTAACATGTCTGCTAGCTCGCGAACTTTCAGGCGACGGTCATCCAATACAATTTTGTGGATTTTCTTTACCATTTCTGGCGTGGTCACCTCATTTGGTCGACCACTGCGTTGTTCGTCTTACGGCCTCGTTTAAACACTGCCACTCAATATTTCGTTGTTCCGGACTCCCCCAGAATAGAATCTAGTTTGGATTTGATATCGCCTGGACTGAGACCTTTCAAATGAACGTTTTGTATTACATAAAGATGACCAATTTTTTTCATGTTTAAAAATTCACTGAGAGCGTTCGATACTGATGGCTGCCAAATAAAGACTAAACAAGCCTTATAGGGATGGTGCTTTCTACCATAGTATTTTCTTTCAAAGAAAACCCGCCATCGTCAGGTCGGATACTGCTGGGACAGCAGCAGTAAGTTCAGTATCTTAAGTATAGTACTGTGTTCGGCGAAACGAAAACGAACGAAAAAGGTACATTCGAAGTAGAGTGAAATAAACTATACAGTTCGCTACTAGATGTCAGTGAAATAAAAGCGCGCGAAATTTGAAAAAAATTGAAATATTGGCTAGAAATTACAATTCCGGCACACAACGCAACAAAATATAACTCACACAAAATTTCCCGAGCACAAACGAACTGAATTGACAGCGAACGGTTCAAAATTTTGAATTGTCAAATATTTCGCTTGTCATAAAAGGGTACCATACCCTTGGAAACAAAACTTTCACGAAACCAAGCGCCATCTATTAGTGACTACTGCAAATGTCCATTTCGCCCATGAACACAGTACTGAAAAACGAACGAAATATTTCGTTGCGAAGAATAAACGAAATATTCATTTCTTTTATATGGGATTTGACAGTTCATTTCGTTTCGCTCGGAACACAGTTTCTAGGCTTTAGTCTGAATAAATTCCCCCTAGCTTTATAATTGTACATTGTCAGACTGGAAATTCGAACTCTGGATTTCAGAATCCTGGACTCTACCATTGATCTACCTAGAACCTGACATATTTGCAAATAATTTATATGAGTCGAAAAGCCGTAATTAAAAGGTTGTCCAGTATCGGTACAGTACTGACAAAGAAGAAGTTTTAAAGTTTTTTACTGCTATCTATCTAAAAATGCTGAGTCAAATTTAATTTGGACAACAACTAACACTATTACCTGAAAAGTTAGAGGAAAAAATGGAATTCGGTAGTTGATAGAATTATAGCGGACGGAAAACCCGAGTTTTGTACGGAAAATAATCGCTCCCTACACGGGCGTGTTCTTGAAGCAAAATAACGCATACGGACGTATGAAAATTGTTATGGCTCTTAGCCAATCAGATATGCAACTTGTCGTAGATATGTAAATTGAAAAGGAAAAACAGGACAGTTAAGAAATGCAGTATTAATCAGGTACTGGTTCAGAACTAGAACATTTGGTTCTAAAAGTATAATTCATCTGGTATTGAAACAGAACTAGAATTAATAATTTCGTGTTGCAAATTCTATTAACGATGAATTCTGGAAATGTTAACTCTCCGAATAACTTCAATACTCGCAATCCATGTTAGGTGCTGATTGTCAGTACTGATTTATTGGGCTCTATCTGACAGCTATCGATACTTTCAATTCTGGATAAGTTCCGATTTGCAGTACTACATTCCAGTACCTGTTTATGTTCTAACGGGCAACAAAGCATAGGGTAAAACTTCAAAATTTTTTTGTGCACGAGTCTGATGATGCTGAATGGTCCAAAACCTCACCCAAGTTCGTTTTTTTTTGACACAATTTGAAATTAGCGGACATATAAATTTTACTATTTCTTTTCGGTCATTTAAAATACACTCTATCTACATAAATTTTTTTTATTCACTCTCTCTCCTCTACTACCGTCTTTAAAACGGGTTTAAAGAAATTTTTCGCCTTATACAATATTTGATCGTACCAAATTCCAACTCTCTACCATTAGCCGTTCTAGAGATATTAAAATATTTTAAATTTAAGAATTCGGTTGAATTACGTACGAATTCATTTCGAGAAGAATATAAAATTTAGAAATGTAAATTACCCATATTCAACTTCTCCTTTCTTTAGCTACCATACAAATGCCATCGAATAGTTTGTGTATTTGTAAACTCTAGAACTCGAGAACAAATTGAGATAAGATGCTCATATTTTCTTATTAAAGGTTTCGATACAAGAAGTTCAAGTTCAAGAATAGCGGGCAATTCACTACGTCTCAAACAATGTACCATACAAAAGCCATTAAAAAATATGTTCCACGTTCGAATTTCAGTCTATCAGAGAAGTTGATTTTTAGCATAAATTTACATTTAATATACCTTTTTTCTCAATTCCATCGTAACTGCTAAATGAGGGAGTGTTTGGAAAATTGATGTTGTAGTTATAAAAAATTTGAAATTTTGTTCTACATTTCAACGAAACCGCTTTGCTCCAATCTTCAAACACTGTTACACATTAATAAGCATTTAATTGAATTCGAATTAAGTAAGAGATTTATCAGATGTTTAATCATTCCGAGGTGGTACAGATGTTACCAATCTGTTCAAATGACATAAATTTATAAGATAAAAACTATTTTTCAGGGACTTTAGCTGCGGCTTCGATCGTCGAGTATGTTTTTAAACCTGACGTCAATTCATGTGCGTTCAAATTAAATTACAATTGTCATGAATTTAAACAAATGTTGGGAAAAAAATTTATTGAGTCATTTAATGTTATTGATAACTTGATGGATGGATAGTAAACATAGTTGTTTAGCAGCACAGAGAAAAGTCGAAGTGCATTTTACATTTTTATTGCTGTCGAATCAAACTAATTGATTCAATTTTAAAATATTGTGTATATATTGTTGAAGAGCATGTTAAATTAATTGTTGTCATTTTATAATTACATACGTAAATTGATGCTGCGTTTGAAAAAGAGACATCAATTCTCTTTTATGATGACCCACAAACAAGAAATGCAGAATAAACTGAACCACAACAAAAATTAGGGCTACAACGAATAGTTTCAGATCAAAAAGTTCGTCAAATTGTGTACAATTCGATTAACGCAAAAAAAGAGTGAACATAATACCAAAATGAGCCTGCAGAGTACTACAAGGGCGCACAGGGTGGCTATAGCGATTCAATTCAATCTACCTTTCTCACATTTATCATCCGAGTTTAACACGAGTTTGTGGTTCCAAAACGGCCTCTGAGCTAATTGAGCTCTGTCTGGGTGACAGGGCTGCCACTTAAACCAACCAACCAAACAACCAACTACAAGGGCGGGAAGTCCAAATGATCAAGGATAATATTGCCTACGGCGTGGTACGTGCTTTTATCTCTTGTTACCGTACAAAAGTCGTTGAAAAAATCGTTCTTGCATTTGCCTAAACTCGCGTTAACTATAAAAATTTGAAAAAGTATTATGACGACATGAAGAGTAGTTCATGTCATTGTTTATTTTACCGCCTGTTAGAATATTTTATAATCCGTAAGCACACCACAATCGTGTAATACGGCGCACTATAACTGCAGGTACTAACTACATTAAATACTTACTTACTTCTTTTCTTTTTTTTAATGAATCTTTGTTGTTTTTTAATTTTAAACTAGATTCCAGTTAATAAGAAACACCACTTTTCGCTGTAATTCTCAAGAAAGAATTTAATCTTCGTTGTTTTTTAATTTTAAAACAGACTCCAGTTACTAAGAATCACCACTTTTCGCTGTAATTCTTAAGAAAGATTTAACTTAGCAACACGACTTCGGCGAAGTCGAATTACAGATCAACGACCAAATTTAAATAACTCAAATCATTTTTTCCACATTCGAAATCAGGAAAAGGCCATCGTTATTATATTTTATCAGTCAACTGGCGCAGTCGATCTTCTGTAAAATACTGCAATCTCAGCCGGAAATCGGAAAAGCGATCAAGGTTTTAAATCTCAACCCGCCCGCCCATTAGATTATTAGATGAGGTCGAAACAAAAATAATAATTACTACCCTATCCTTCGGTCTCTTTGGAATGTAATATAATTTTCAACGACTTGTGTTCCTATCAAAAGCAACAAAAAAAACATACTGCAGTCACGATCGGCTGCAAGCCAATCGTATAATACTCTAGATGAATACTGAACTCCGATTTATATTGTAGTTGGGGATAAAGTAGAATTACGTGTGTGCATGTTGTGTGTCCTTTATTAAGAACTGCTATTAGATTGCCACTTATTCAGTGTTTAACTTCATACCTTAAACTGGGTAAGACATCGAAAAAAAATGTCCTTTTTAAAAAACTTTTACATGGGTGGTGCAGGAAGGACTCACTCAATTTCTTACATATTTATCCTTTTCCTTGGAACCATTTAAAAATAAACGTGTACAAAATTTCAAATTCGTAGCTTGTAGCGTTCAAAAGTTATCGGAAAATATTGTTGAACACGTTTCTTAAGGATATTTTGTATGGCAGCTACCAGAAGGAGTAAAAGGATTTTGCTGACTAGTAAACTCGAACTTCGTTTTCACTCAAAACTGATTTGTACAAAATTTCGAGTTCATAGTTAAAAGATTACTTGAGTTATAGCGAGTTTCGTAAATTAAGTGAAGACATTTTGACAGGATATTTGTATGGCAGCTACACGAAGGACTAATAGGATTTTTTTTTGTAATCATACATTTAGCTCAAACTATTGGAAAAATAAAACATACAAAATTTCAAAGACGTAGCTTAAACCCTTCTGAAGTTATCGGAAAATATTGTTGAACACGTGTTTTAAGGATATTTTGTATGGCAGCTACCAGAAGGAGTAAAAGGATTTCGCTGATTAGTAAACTCGAACTTCCTTTTCACTCAAAACTAACTTGTACAAAATTCCGAATTCATAGCTAAAAGATTACTTGAGTTATTCTGAGTTTCGTAAATTAAGTGAATACATTTTGACAGGATATTTGTATGGCAGCTACACGAAGGACTAACAGGATTTTCTTCATAATCATATATTTAGCTCTAACTATTGGAAAAATAACACATACAAAATTTCAATGACGTAGCTTAAACCCTTCTGAAGTTATCGACCAATATTCTTGAAGACGTGTTTTAAGGACATTTTGTACGGCAGCTACCAGAAGGAGTAAAAGGATTTCACTGATTAGTAAACTCCGACTTCCTTTTCCCTCAAAACTAATTAGTACAAAATTTCGAATTCGTAGCTAAAAGATTACTTGAGTTATTGTGAGTTTTGTAAATTAAGTGAATACATTTTGACAGGATATTTGTATGGCAGCTACACGAAGGACTAACAGGATTTTCTTCATAATCATATATTTAGCTCCAACTATTGGAAAAATAACACATACAAAATTTCAGAGTCGTAGCTGAAACCCTTCTGAAGTTATCGACCAATATTCTTGAACACGTGTTTTAAGGACATTTTGTATGGCAGCTACCCGAAGGAGTAGGACGATTTTGCCCGTTAACGAACTTAGCCTTACAAATTCAACCAAACATCCAGATTCAAAATTTCAAGATCCTAGGTGAAGGCGTTCTTGAGTTATCGTGTTCACGGACAGACGGACGGACGGACGGACGGACGGACGGACGGACGTCAGGCGGATTTGAGGTTTTTGGCCACAAATAAACAAAAAATAATATATAACTTTTTTTCGTCCGAGGCTTGGTTCTATGCGTTACAAACTTTTGGGCTGGATTAAACTTATAATACTCTATATGATTTCATCTAGAGTATAAAAAGGTCTACTTGTAAAAATAACAATTTTAAATAATTTGCCAAAATTTAAGATACTACTTGACTACAGTATTTTTTTTCTAAATTTTTGACCACTAATATCCGGTACATTATCATCCAACTGACATGAGACTAACACATGCCATACACATTCAACTGCAAAGTTGTTCTCGCTTCCCCCACCTCTGTGCGACAATGAGCATGTTTGTAATTTTCCGCGAATTGTTCCAATATTATGCCTCTATACAAGTTTCAACACCCTAGCACAAGCGTTTCCTTGAGTTATCAAGATAGAAATATATTGAACGCGACGCGCGCTCGTTTAGCAATTCGACGCGCGCGCGTTTAGCAATGCGTCGCGATGACCGCTGATTAAAATGCGTGTTAGTGAGTGCAATCCGAGTCAGTGATATCGCATCGCTCTGATAGTCTATTTTCGAATATCGTCGCGCGTGTAATGCGATTTTAGCCCTCGCGTCGGTTGGATTTCGAATTACTCACAACAATACATATACTGCAAATAATAAATAAACAAATATAAAACAATGAATGCCTATTGAAAAAACAACCAACATACGGTTGCAAGCTGCGAACATAATATTTTAGATTTGATATTATTATTTGGCAGTGTGAAGTAATTCGGTGGTCATTATAACTGGTGTTTCAGGTTGAGTATAAAACCAAAAAAAAAAGAAATAGTATGCAAATTTTTTTTTAAATGTAATTTTCCTAAAAATTGGACAAAAAAAATATTTTTTTTTATTTTGGATAATAGCTTTTAAATAAAAACATGCATTGACATATTTTATTAATAAAGACGAATAAGTTGTCTGTTCAAAAGAACAAGTTTGGTTTGTTTCAGTTTCTCAAACATCATGTTTATTAGTTGGTATCAAAGATGGACTCGCCTCCGTTTCTTACGATTTTTTCCCAAAATAAATGAAGGAAACACCATATTTTGCAGAATTACACTCATTTAGTCAATATCACAAAACTTACAACTTTAATTCCATATTTTTTCCATCTCGAGAAAAAGGCTAATTCCTTTAAAGCTTACCTGAAAAAGAAATTATTGTATTATATTATATATAAATAATAGTTAATATAATCGCCTACAAATGCATTTCCGATTTCATGTAATGTCCCAAAACCAAATCCCGAAAAACCTCCTAACCACGTAACAACTGAAATTATACTACGACTTAGACCTAGAGATGGGATCTTTTCAATGAACCAGTTCACCGGATCTCGCTCTTTTTATTAAACCGGATCTTTGAGCCGGTTCAAAAGATTCAGGTGGATCTTTTGCACTGCCGTACAAGGGGACTGCAGATTAGTATTATAAAACCGAAAAAAATTATAAATAAATTATGAGCTTTAATGAAAATACTCAAAGTTGATTATTTTAAGGCAATACTGGGTTATGCGGGAAATAATAGGAAACCAGTTTTAAAAAATATTGGCTCTAGTCCCCGATTTGACGGCACGGACTATTGAATGTCTAAAAATATTAAAAGATTTTATCTCAAAGCCTCTTACACACTTAATTATTTTTAACCTTTCGAAGAGTGTATTCCCTAAAATTTAGTAAACACTCAACAATTATTTACTTATTTCCTTAATATATATCGTTGGAAGAATAATTGAAAAGGTTGCAAAGAAGAAATTAATGTTTTCTTTAAAACACATAAATATGAAAATATGAAACGAAAGTGAAAATATTTCTATGGCAACAGCGAAGCGCGCGTCAGCCAAACATGAACGCGAAAAGGGAGTTTTAATCCTTTTAGCTCCGCAGGGCTGCGCAAAAGGTAGTTGGAGCATAGCGCGTGCCAGCCAAACATGAACGCGAAAAGGCAGTTTTAATCCCTTTAGCCCTGCAAGTTTTTAGATAGCGATATCTTTTAATTTCAGGTTGATCGTGGAGTGAAACAAATGAAATTGGCTTACAAGTGGAAACACCATAAAAGAAAAATGTAGATTTTCATTTTGGAGTTTTAGTGTCCAATAATACTTTTTTCTAATTTCTAATCTTCCATCTCCTATTTTCAATTTATAATCTATAATCTATAATCTATAATCTTCAATCTTCAATCTTTAATTTTCAATCCTCAATCTTTAATTTTCAATCTTTAACCTTCAGTCTTCAATCCTCATTCTTTAATCTTTAATCTAAATCCACCATTCTATACCCTCTATCTATTATCCCCTATCCTTCATCCTCCATTTTTTATCCTCCATACTTCGTTCTCCATCTTCCATCCCCTATCCCCTATCCTCCATCCTCTATCCTCCATCCACCATCCTCCATTCTCCATCCTCCATCATCCATACTCCATCGTCCATCATCCACCCTCCATCATCCATTATTCATCATCCATCATCCATCCTCCATCGTCCATCCTCCATCATCCACCCTCCATCCTCCATAGTCCATCCTCCACCCTCCATCGTCCATCCTCCATTGTCCACCATCCATCCTCCATCCTCCATCTTCCATCCTCCTTTCTCCATCATCCACCCTCCATCCTCCATCGTCCTTCATCCATCCTCCATTTTCCATCGTCCATCATCCACCCTCCATCGTCCATCCTCAATCCTGAATCCTGAATCCTCCATCTTCCATTTTCCATCTTCTATCCTCCATCCTGAATCCTCCATTTTCCATCTTCTATCCTCCATCATCATCACCTCAAAAATCCGTGAACCTTAAAGATCCACGAGCCGTGATGATCCGCGAACCGCAAAGATCCGTCAAGATCTGTGTGCCGTGAAGATCTGCAAACCACAAAGATCCGTAAAGATCTGCTGAGCCGTCGAGATCCGCGAACCGCAGAGATCCGTAAAGATCTGTTGAACCGTCGAGATCTGTTGAACCGTCGAGATCTGTTGAACCGTCGAGATCTGTTGAACCGTCGAGATCTGTTGAACCGTAAAGATCCGTGGAGAAGATCTGGCTCAGTTGGATCTTCTGCTTGAGCCGGTTCATTGAGCCGGCTCAGATCTGAGTTACCCATCTTTACTTAGACCTCGTCCCGGAGTATGACCCAATTATGTAATTAATATGTTATATCTGGCAGCGACGCCGCTTACGCAAGTATTCTAGCGCATTCTAACCGCTTTTCGAACTTTTTTTTAAGTTTTCAGTCACATAGTTACCTACACCGCGTCTCAGAATTAAACGCGTTCCAGACTTCTACCCAAAAATAATAAAGTTGCGCCCAGACTGTTGGCAGATTTTTTTTTTTTTTTAAGTTTTAATTACTCTAGTAGCACATCTACATATAGGTACTAAATTCCAACTTTCTAGCATAAGCCTTTTCTGAGATATGAAAAACCACCCCCGCTCACCACTACCTTGCTACCCCTATCAACAATTTATTTTTCTGCGATGTCTTTATAGTAGCTATATACAGTTTTCAATTTTTAGCTTTCTATCCTTTGCGGCTTTCGAGAAACTAAATCAGAATTTTTTCATTTTCACCCCCTCCCAACATTACTCCCTACACCCACACCCTCAAACCGCTAGAGGTCTACTGGTCCTAACTCCTGTAAAATTTTCGAGATCATATCTGATACGGTCCTTGAGATATAAAAATTTAATTTTTTGAAAAATGGCTGTCCCTCTACTTCCGCGCTTCACCTCACCTCTCAAAATTTTTGGATTCAGTAGACTCCACTGGTAATTCTATATACAGAAACCAAATTTTATCTTCCTGGCACAATTGAGTCGGAAGATATTGTAATTCAAAGTTTTTCACCCCCCACTCACATACCTCACTACCCCCCTTAAAAATTTTAACGCTTTTCTAATCTCCTAGTATCTCTTAAGACAACTACAAAGTTTCAGCCATCTAACATCAACCGTTCAGGAGATATGGATTTTAGAATGTTTGAATCCCAGCTTTCAAACGTTTTGGACGCATTGTTTTCTCCCCCACTCGCACACCTCTCGACCCCTATCGACCATTTTTTTGCAACTGGGTCCACTATCATAGTACTACATAAGTTCCAAATTTCAGCCTCCTAGCATAAGCGGTTCCTGAGATATAGAAACCAAAATTTTTCATCTAAAACGATCCCCCCTCCTTCTCGCCTTACACCCCCACCCCTCCGAAAGATACCACTAGTAGGGGTATCTTTTGCATCCATTCTACCTATCATACAAATTTCAACTTAATATCTCAAGGGGTTTGTGAGCTACGCACCTTCAAACGGTTTTGCGTACGGCGTACGGCGTCTACGGCGGACAGACGGACTGAAATTTTTTTTTGCTTTTTTCGTGTTTACTAGTCATGAAATGTGAAAAAAAATTGTTCAGGGTAGCAAATTTTTTTTTTTTAAAAATCTATCACAATACTGTATTATTGAAATAATAAAGTAAAAATCCGGCCACTATGAATTGTGTGACAACACACAAAATTATACCCATCGCTTTGAGACCAATTCACTGTAGCCATAATTTTTTCCTGGTAGAATTCGGGTAGTTCTTTTTTATGAAACTACTATTATAGAATATCTTGAGAATAATTAGTCTGTACTTATCTGGATTAAGCAAGAAACTGCTAGTTAATCACCGCTCTTGAACTTCAAAATTTGGCTTGCATACGGAATGATAAAATGATAACAAGTTTGAACTACGTGAACAATGAGATATAAGTTATACGTAAGAAATGCAATTATATAAAATATGGGATGACGCTAATAAACTAAATAGTTTACGACAGTGCACTTTGAAGAACTATTGTAAATATTAAAATATCGTAAATTACGCGACGTAACAAAGTTTAAATTTCATTCTACTTTTGGTGTAGGTATGCAATCAGCTGAAATTGTGCTGATAGGTAAGTACTCGTACTTACCGATATAATATGATAAAAGCGGTTATTTTTGTACGACGTACCTCTGAACCGGCGAGTAAACAGCCGGAGTGCGATTAAGTTAAGGAATTCCGCAACAGCCAAAATATGACCAATAAAATATATTTGTACTCTGTGCTCTGTAAAAAGTTAACTCATTGTATTAGCAATGAATTGATGGAAAGGCGGCAATTACCTAAAAGCAGACTTTACACCGAATTTCGGTACGTTATTTCTACGTACTTTTTCTAAATAGATTTTTTCCCGACTCCAATAAAAGCAGAGAAAATAAATACATTTACAGCGATAAATTTTTTTGGTGTATATCATTCAAAAGTTGTATGCGAGTTAAACGCGAACACAAGCCCGCGATACCGCTAATACTAGCAAACTGTCGCGATATAAAAGTTTATATCGGTGAGGTGCTATATAAGAAAAATGTGTCCAACTCACGTTTTAGTTTAACTTGAGTTATGTCGAGGAGCAAAGTCGCAAGATTTTACTAAGACAAGACACTGAACAACTGAGTGTTCGAGCGGCCAACTTAAATATTTGGCCAGTTCAAAATTGAATTTTAGTTCGATTAAAAAGTGCGCGTGTTATAAAAAAAATAGAAAATTTAAAAAAAAAATTATAAATAAATTAATTAAAAATAAAAACAGTTCAGTGAGTTTTTTGCCAACCTGAATAAAATAGTGAATGTTATTTTGCAACAAGTGCCGTTAATTTTTTTCGCCAAACAGTGCATTAAAGATTTAAACAAAATAACAAGAAAAAGTTTTAACTTTCTGAAGAATTTTTGAAACCGGGGGGTGGTCAAATACAACAATCCGTTGGGAATGATGATTACGCGAAAGTTGATTATTGCATCTTACCTGAATATTTTGGCAATCAAATAGTGTGTATGCGGCGTGTATGCATTTCTTTTTAACGAAATAGAGGCGAACACGTTTAACCGGTGTTAAATTAAAACGAGTGAAAGCACCGAAAAAGACAACAATTTTTTCGAAAATTTTACATAATAATTTCGGATTCAAATTCTTATTCGTTTACTGTTTGTTTGTTTTTTTTGCATAATTCTTTGAAGCTTGCGTACTGACCAGTCGGTGAAGGTTACGAAGAATTTTGTTGTAAAGTGAATAATTATATTGCACTTGCTTAGTCGAGAAGAGAACCGCGATTGTAATTATCATTACAAAAGTGCTGAGCAAGTTTATTGTAGGCATGAACCAGTGGTGAATTCGGTTTTATATAAAGTGAAATTTTTCTTTTTTAAAAATAAAAGTAATTGCGCAAAATAATTAGACATTGATAAATTTTAAGAACAGAGGAAAAAAAATCTATTTTTCAAAATGAGTGGAAGAGATAGATCTGGTGGACAGTTGTCCAATGCAATGGGCAAAATAAAGGATAAAATTATGCGAACGGTTACGGATAAGGTAAGATATTTGCATATTATTTTAATTTTATAGTTCAAGTCCAATATCATCGTATCTACGTTAAAACATTAACATAATTCATAATAGCAATTATTATAAGATGGATAGAGTAAAAGGCAGTGAAGACATAGAGCTATATGAACAATTTTTAAATATTCTCACTTCGCCGGTGCCGTTTTTTAAATTGTTTCAATGGTAATATAAATTATCTTTTCAATGTTATTGTAATTTAGTTGCAAACAATGTGAACGAGTAAAGTGAACACGAAATAGTTCTTTGGCACTTATGTAATTATGTTTACATCATCTATCTAATTAATTTTGCTACTATTAGGCCAGTTTGTTAACTTATTATCCATTGACATTATTGTTAATAATTATTACTTAATTATTTTTTAATAATAAAGTATTGTGATCGACCTGAGATTTCAAAAAAATTTGCTACCCTGAAATTTTGTATTTTCACGTTTTAAGACTAGTAAACACCAAAAAAGCAAAAAAAAAAAAGTCCGTTTGTCCGCCGTACGCAAAATCGTTTGAAGGCGAGTAGCTCCCAAACCCGTTGAGGTATTAAGTTGAAATTTTTATGGTGGGTAGATTGGGTAAACTCCTAAGACTGGTATCTTTTCGGAGGGTTGGGGTGTAAGGGGGGATGAGGGGGAGCGTTTTAGACGAAAAATTTTGGTTTCCAGATCTCAGGAACCACTTATGCTAGGAGGCTGAAACTTGGAACTTATGTAGTACTATGACAGTGGACTGATTTGCAAAAAATGATCGATAAGGGTTGAGGAGTGTGGAAGTGGGGGGAAAAACAATAGGTTTGTTCTTTTTGGCTACACTTAATACACTTTTCTACACTTTTCTGCACTAACTCTTGAGCGAGTGCAGAAAGGTGTAGAGGGTGAATGAAAAAAGAACAACCCTATTAGGTTTGTTCTTTTTTCATTCACTTTCTACACTTTACTGCACTCGATCAAAAGTTAGTGCAGAAAAGTGTAGCCAAAAAGAACAAACCTATTGAGTCCAAAACGCTTGAAAGACGGGATTGAAACGTTCTAAAATCCATACCTCCTGAACGATTGATGTCAGAAGATTGAAACTTTGTGGTTGCCCTTAGGGACACTTGAAGATTAGACAAGGGCTAAAAAATTTAAGGGGCGTGGTGGGGTGTGGGGGTGGGTAGTGAAAAACTTTGGATTACAATATCTTTCGAACCAATTACACCAGGAAGATAAAATTTAGTTTCTGTATATGGGATCACAAGAGGAGTCTACTGCAAGTAAATTTTTTGAGGGGGGAGGTGGAGCACGAAAGTGGGAGGATAGCAATTTCTCAAAAAATGTCATTTTTATATCTCAGAAACCGTATCAGATATGACCTTGAAAATTTTACAGGAGTTGGGATCGGTAGACATCTAGTAGGGAAAAAAATTCAGTGGTGGGTGTGTAGGGGATGATGGTGAAAAGGGATAGAAAGGAAAAAAAATTCTGATTTTTATTTCTCGAAAACTGTAATGGGAAAGCTAAAAATTTAGGATTATATAGAGCCACTATAGAGACATCCTATAAAAATAAAATTTTTCATAGGGGTAGCAAGGTACTGGAGTGAGGGGTGGTTTTTTATATCTCAGAAACGGCTTATGCTAGAAAGTTGAAACTTGGTACGTATATGTAGATGTGCTATTAGAGTAACTAAAGCAAAAAAATATTCAGATTTTTATTGGTGTTCAGAGGTTGAGTCAAAAAATGTTCGTGAATCCACATTTTCACGAATTTCGTTAAAACTTTTAGACATGTCGAGCTATCAAAGCAATTTTACTTCTGCGTGCTATTTATATAAGCGCCTAGTAACGTTCTTCAAAATTTTTCGATATCCAACCCCTGAGGGGGTGTAAAGTGGTTGAGTACATATCAACGAATTCTGATATATTTCTTAGGTATATTGAGATTTGGAATTCACTTTTACTTCTATAAGCTATAAACGTAGTCGGGGAAAAACCCGATTTAAGCATTTTTCTCTATTAAACCTCCTGGGGGTATTGTTCAAGATTTCACTGATTCCGAAAATCTCTTTAATGTGATCGAATTCGCTTTTACTACTATGAATTATTCTATTGATAAAAAAAATACGTAAGTATATAAAAAACATAACGCAGTCACGATCGGCTGCAAGCCAATCGTATGATACTCTAGATGAAATACTGAACTCCGATTTATATTTATTTTAGTTGGGATTATATCAAAAGAATGAGGAGTGCACATACAATTATTGCATGACCTTTTATTTACAGATAGAAGCTATTGTATAGTCGTTACTCGATGGATGGTTAAACGATTTCTTGAGTTATAGTGAGTTCCATAAATTAAGTTGGGACATTTTTACAGAATTTTTGTATGGCAACTACATGAAGGACTTACGGGATATTTTTCATATTAACACCTTCAGCTGCGACTATTATAAAATCAACGTATACAAAATTTCAAAGTCGTAACTTAAAGCGTTCTAAAGTTATCGTTCAATATTGGTGAATACGTGTTTTAAGAACTTTTGTATGACAGCTACCCGAAGGAGTTGATGGATTCCGCTAATTAATGAAATCAGTCTTGCTTTTGATATAAAACTAATTCCTGTAAAATTTTGAATCCCTGCTTTAACTCGTACTAGAGTTATAGTGGATTCTGTAACTAGTATACATTTTTGAAGGACTTTTGTAGGCTGCTACACGAAGGACTCATTCGATTTGCATCATATTCGAAACTTTCGTTTCAAACATTGTAAACTTTAAGTATTCAAAATTTCAAGCTCCTAACTTGAAGCATTCGAGCAATAATTGTGAATACGTGTTTTAAGGACTCTTGTATGGGAGGTACCCGAAGGAGTGGAAGGATATCGCCCATTAACGAACTTAGCCTAACTTTTTCCATTTTACAGGTGGTGACCAAATTTCAACTTCCTAGGCCAACGCGTTCTTGAGTTATCGTGCAAACGGACAGACAGACGGACGGACGGACGGACAGCAAATGGATTTGGGGTTATATAAAATAATATATAACTTTTTTTCGTCTGAGGCTCGGTTCTATGCGTTACAAACTTTTCGGGCTGGATTAAACTTATAATACTCTATATGATTTCATCTAGAGTATAAAAATCTGCCAACAGTCTGGGCGCTACTTTATTATTTTATGGGTAGAAGTCCGAAACGTGTTTAATGATGAGATGCGGTGTTGGGTACTATGCGACTGACAACCTAAGAAATAACCAGGAGGCTATTTGGAACGTTATTTCTTAGGTTGTCAGTCGCATAGTACCCAACACCGCATCTCATCATTAAACACGTTTCGGACTTCTACCCATAAAAGAATAAAGTAGCGCCCAGACTGTTGGCAGATTTTTACTATAGTGATCACTCTTACCATAACATTTTTTTTAATAGTAGTTAATTACCAATGGCAGTTTAAAGTTTTGAAAAAATTATCAGTTGCATATTAGGGTTTGAATTCAATGCATCTAAAACACGAAATAGATTTCAATTTTTAACTTTTTTATTTCAATATAATAAATTATTGTTATCGATTTAAAAAAGTGTTACTTTGAATAATATTTTTTCACGTTTCATGACTAGTAGAAAAAAAAAATTCAGTCCGTCTGTCCGCCGTGGTCAAAATAGTTTGAAGGTTCGTAGCTCCCAAACCCTTTAAGCTATAAATTTGAAATTTTTTTATGCATAAACTGGGTAGACCCCTTAGAGTGACCACCTTTTGAGATGTCGGGGTGTGAGGGGTAGGTGGGGAAGCAACGAAAAATTGTGGTTTCTAGATCTCTGGAACCGCTTATGCTAGGACGTTAAAACTTGGAACTTATGTAGTACTATGATAGTGAAGCCATTTTTTTTATGGATAAACTGGGTAGAACCCTTAGAGTGGCCACCTTTTGAGATTTGAGGGTGTGAGGGGGAGATGGGAGGAGCGACGAAAAACAACGAAAATTTTGGTTTCTAGATCTTAGAAACCGCTTATGCTAGGAGGTTGAACCTTGGAACTTACATAGATCTATGATAGTGAAGCTATTTGCAAATGAGGCGGTTAGAACTAGAGTGGGCCATCCCCATCAGAATCTCAACCGAAATAATGACAAATGAAGATTTGGTGAACTCAAAAAGTTCATATATTATTTAGAAATTGAGCAACTCAATTAATTTTTTGTACTTGGTGAATTGATTGGATGCTGTTTTGACCACTCTGGTCGTTTGGCTAGGTGGTTGACAAGTCGATTTCTGTACTGAACTCAGTTTCTTGAAAAATGAGGGTTGGCCCACTCTGGCTCTTACCGCCTCAAATATGAATGGAGGAGTGTGGTTGTGAGGGAAAAAACAATGCGTCCGAAAGGCTTGAAAGCTGAGATCGAGATATTCCAAAATCCTTATCTCCTAAATTGTCAATGTCGCAAAGTTGGAACTTAGTGATTGTTTGTAGGTAGACAATATATTGGAAATGCAATTTTTAGGGAGATCAGCGACGTGCGGAGGAGGGGGGAGGGGGTGAAAAACTTTAGATGACGATATCTCATGAACCAAATATGTCAGAAAGATGAAATTCGTTTTGCCTATAAGGGTGGATAAATGAGAGTTCGCTGAATATAACATTTTTTAAAGGGGCAGGGAAGCATAAAAGTAGGTAGGATCAGAGATTTTTTTTTTAAAAAATTCACGTCTTTGGGTGTACAAATAAGTTCCCGGCGTTTTTTTTTCAAAATTTGAGCTTTTATTGTGAGAAATTGGTTACATAATTATTTTTAAAAATATTGTCCATCGCTAGCCACAATCTTTGCCCATCTTTCTGGCAGCATACGAATTCCGCGTCGAAAAAACTCCACGCTCTTTGAAGCGATCCACGACGCTTAGAATTTATGCGTGACGTAGGCCTAATAAACCTTTAACGGAAAAACAATTTTGGTGGGGGTAGTGTAGGGGGTAAAGGGTGAAAAAGAGAAAATTCAGATTTTTATATCTCGCTACTGCTGAATTGCTGAAACTTTGTTTTTAGGTAGAGCTATAGTAGTGCCATGTTCGAAATATTTTCAACAGGGGTAGTTTGGTACGGGATGGGGGTGTTTTTCCTATCTATAAAACGCTTTGTGTTAGAAACTTGAAACGTGGTAGGTATATGAAAGTATTGAAAAGTAATTTAAGTATGATAGAAAAAAATTCAATGGAAGTGTGTCAAAAAAAAAATGATCAGTGTAAATGGGACATATATTTTACGAATTTCGTCACATCTCTTAGGTCTTCTGACATATTGAATTAAGTTTTTTTTACTGGGTTCTTCAGATAAATGCCTAGAAAGCATTTACAGATTTTTTGAAAATCGACTCCTAAGGGGGTGTAAAGGGGTTGTATATATTCGTCTAAAAAAAAATTTCCAGGATTTTTTTTTCCTCAATCCCTTGGTGGGTGTAAACGGGTTGTAAACGTTTTCACGATTTCCGTCATATCTCTTAGAAGTGATAAGAAATCGAATTTGTTTTTACTTTTCGGGCTTTCTTTGAAATCATCTAAAAATTGATTATAAGATTTTTGGAATTTTTACCCTCAAGGGGTGTAAGGAGGTTGAATACATTTTCACAGTTTTCGATATATTTCTTAGGTTTGATGCGACTTAAAATTAGTTATTACTTCTACGAGCATTCCATGTAATTTCCTAGAAACCGATTTTTCGACATTCAGCCCCCAAGGTGATGCAATGGGTATTTATACTTTTTCACGAATTTCGTCATATCTTTAGGCTCTGATGAGGCAGTAAATTGGTTCTTACTTCTATGGACTATTGTGTAGCCTAAAAACTAAATTATCGCCTATTGGCAGATTTTTTATTTGGGTTTCGACAATTTGTTGGCAAACTTTTTTTTACCGTAAAATTAATATGTATGAGACTTAAAAAAACCGACGATGTAAAATATTGACCTAAATTTTACGGAAATCAGATTATTGGTTGGTGTGATTGTTCAATTTTTTATTCGATTACTGAAATCGATATTTTTAGAATTGCCATTAAACGTTATCTTTATCTTATGATTTGATAATAAAATGATAAAGTTAAAACCTACCGAAATTTCAGTTTTTATTTAGTTTATAAAAAGATATTTATTACTAATGTGATACCTAGTTAGAAACAATTGTTTAAACAACAATAAAATCGATTAATATGGTTAAATCAAAATAAGCAATGTTAGTTAGATAGGTATCTAATTTTAAATTAAAAACATACAGCAGTCACGATCGGCTGCAAGCCAATACTCTAGATGAAATACTGAACTCCTATTTATTATATATTGTTGAGAAGGAAAAAGTAGAATAAGGTGTGTGCATGTCCTTTATTAAAGACTCCCATTTGGTTGCTACTCGAAACTGCAAGACAATATAGTCAGTGTTTAATTTCATATCTTGAACTGGGTGAGTCACCAAAAAAAAATTTGGTGCAGGAAGGACTCACTCGATTTCTTAAGTAGTTATCCTTTTCCTTGGAACCATTTAAAAATTAATGTGTACAAAATTTCAAATTCCCAGCTTGAAGCGTTCAAAAGTTATCGGAAAATATTCAATCTTAAGGATTTTTTGTATGGAAGGTACCAGAAGGAGTAAAGGGATTTTGCTGACTAGTAAACTCGAACTTCGTTTTCACTCAAAACTAATTTGTAAAATTCCGAATTCGTAGCTAAACGATTACTTGAGTTATAGTGAGTTCCGTAAATTAAGTGAAGACATTTTTACAGGATATTTGTATGGCAGCTACACGAAGGACTAATAAGATTTTCTTGATAATCATACCTTTAGCTCCAACTATTGAAAAACCAACACATTTCAAAGTCGTAGCATAAACCGTTCTGAAGTTATCAACCAATATTATTTAGCACGTGTTTTAAGGCCTTTTTGTATGGGAGCTACCGGAAGGAGATCGACATGGAGTGTTAAGAATGAGCGCGCCTCGGAATTAGGTAGTGTAGTGATTGCAAACGCGTATGCCCAGATCAAGGAGTATTAGAGGTAGGCGTTCATGAGTGAACTATTCCAAAGGAATACTTCATTGAAGTGAGTGAGTGAAGTAACTCACTCCTTTTGGTGAACTGCAGTTCCATTGAACACGTAACAATAAAAACGATATACCTACTCAAGAAAAATAGAGAGTAACAGAGTGCACTGTACTAACCTTTTTTTTTTTGCTCATCTAGATCTACTGACCTTTTTTTTATGCTCATCATCTTCTAGATGTACTGACCTTTTTTTTTGATCTACTGTCTTCCGACTTCGACTACTCATGGCATATGAACTAAAAGAACGAACTAGTACTGAAGAAAAATAGAGAGTAACACAGTTAACTGTACGAACCTTTCTTTTTTTTGCTCATCTAGATGTACTGACCTTTTTTTTCCTCTACTATTTTCTGACTACGACGACTCATGACCCATGAACTAAAAGAACGAACTAGTGAGCGAGCGAATGATGGAACGAAAACGAAGGAACGATGGAACGAACAGTTCCATGGAAGTACTTCACTGAACTCGTTCCTTAAAGTGAGTGACTCGGATTGAAGTACTTCACTGAAATGAACTGCTTTGCCCATCTCTAAAGAGTATACACAAATTTTTTCAGGGCCTTTTGAAGACGGGTTGGTACCGAAATAAAATACCGAACCCCAAAATCCCGAAAATAAATTCTCAAAAGCCAAATCTCGACAAAAAAAAATTTCAAAATTTTGAAACAAAACTACATTCGCTAGTCAAAAATTTGATAGAATTTTGCCCAAAATTGTTGCAAAAACTTCAAGAACATCTAAACCTGTAATTTCACTCGGACATATGTACGGTTTTTGCAGAACTAAATTAATATAATTGTAGGTTTTGGTAGTTTGTGCAAATACGGATATGATAATTTAAAACTACTCGACGTGTAGAATGCAACAAAAAACGCGATCTAAAAATAAATAAGGTAATATCGTGATTATGCACAAGACCAAATTCTTTTGGCAACTGATCAAATTTAAAATTACTCGCAATACTTAATGATACATTTTAGCATGTAGAAAGACATATTTTATTGCATTCACTTAAGATCTTCGAAATCTAAGCAATAATTTGACGGTCTGATTTTGGCCAGATTTTAGAGAGAATTTTTGAAAGAATTTTGAATGGAAACAACATTGCCGAAAATATTATTTTTTTTGAACTTTTATTTATAATTATTTTAGCAATTAAAATTTTTGGGACTTCTTGACGGAGAAATATTAGGCAGTAATTTATTAAAATTACATAACATAACATTTATTCAATAATATTAATTCAAATAGCTATAGCTTCGTGATACATTTTAGAGACTTAGGAAGTATAATAAATTTGTATGTACTGGACATTTGAATTTACCCAGAAAGATTAGCGATTTTAAGCCAGAAGTGCTGCGTAGTAATTTTACATTTTCAAAATTTTGTCTGTCCAGTATTACCACATCTCTACAGTGATAAAAATATTTAATACAAAAAATAAAATTCATTAGTTGCCAAAATTGGTGACTAAGAAGTTTAAATTGCAAGATGAGTGGTTTTTCATCTGGCATTGTTTCAATGGTTTGGGTGCCGCAGTAGCGCTCTGTTCCAGTAGGGGTTACATGCGGTGGTATTCAGAGACTTGTTCTGATACTAGAGTCGTAATAGAGCTATGTCCATCCAACCTAGCTCAATCGATACATCGTGAGACAGTTAATAATAGTTGTTGGGTTGTGCCCTACGTTGGGCGCCGATTTTTACTGACATCAAATTGCCTCAGACAGATATAACGTGGGTTAAGATGTGATATGGTAAAAGTCTCACCCGAAGTCTACTAAGCACCGTATGCTTTTACTAATATTTCAACATAATAGTACTCAAGAGTTTTTATTTAAAATTAACCGAACACGCAATTGTGCGCTTTTTCATCTTAACCGGCGATATGCAAAGCGTGGAAAGAATTGCACCACCCAATTCTATGGATTACAACATTCGGTGGCTTCTCGAAACTCTACGCGGAGTTTTTAGGAACTGTGCCGTTTTAAACAGACGAACTGCTCTCACGTCTGGGGTATTGGTGGTACCGACATAATGTTTTAAGCTCCTACACCCTATTCTCCCAAACTTCGATGACGCTAAAATCTGCGCTTCAGCAGACATCATGGTCTCTTCAACCAACTTTTCCGGGAATAGGTTGTTAGCCAATCTCCGAACCCCCGACGGTGAATTAATCTAATTGTAAAACTCTCAAAATTAAAATGATATTTTCAACGGCAAGTGTAAAGCTCTACAAACCGAGTGGATTCAATTATTAATGAATTAATTCAAAGGCGTACACTTCATACACCAGTCGGTTTCGCATTCTACTAACGTCGGGGTCACCAATGTGGTAATGTTTCTATTATAAAAAGAGGTGTGAATAAATTTAAAAAAAAAATCTTAGCAGATAACTTGAATAAACACGTATGTGAATCTTTTACAGAAACACAGTGGCATCTGTAGCACAGATAAACAGAATCCAAGAAGCAATCTTAAGACATAGTACTTCATAATTTAAGTAGAAATTTCGAACTATTCTACAACAACACTGAAGAGTGATTCTCTTAGTTCTCAACACCAAACAATCCAGCTTAAAACATTGTTCTTAAAAAACTGAAAAAGAGCAAATATTTCCGAGTCTTTCTTTACAAAAATATTGTAATATTTTGACACCGAAATTAACCTAATATTATAACAAAAAAAAACTGATAAGAACCCATCGTTAAAAAAACTGAACGTTGTATTCTAAGAAGACATCAACAGATTTTTATGACGTTGCATAAAAAAATTTAACTAGAACAAAATATTTTCCTTGATTGTAATCGGAACATAATTTTGTCCTATAAATAATCAAAAATTGTCAAAAGCAGCCAGTTTATAAGTTTCTTTTCAGCTGAACATAATTTGAAATTAATTCCGTTTAAAACCAAGTGGCTTTTAATTTTTTTTTTTAACTTAAAAACTTGATACAGAGTTAGTATACAAAAAGTGTGATTGAAATTTGTTCTCATCATTGCGGAAACTTGAGTGGTAAATTATAGTACAATTTCCGTAAATTTATTAGTAGATTAAAGACTGTTTAAAAAAAACTGCAAAAAAATTGGACCAAAATTAGGATTTTTTTTTTGTGATTTAAAATCTCTTGCCGAGACATTGGGGAACCACAGCGATAAGTCTTTAAGTCTACCGAACTCAAATATTAAGTAATAATTATTTCGGTGATTACAGACCTAGAGAATCTAGAGATAGAAGTCCAAATTTGAGCTGAAGTTTTTTTGAGTGTAAATCAGCAAATTTGGCGCACTTTTGATATTAAGTAATTTAAAATGAAATTTAAAAAAAAAATCTATTGATTATTTTAAAAATCGGACTGAATGATGATAAGTGTTGCTATACGGATTCTAGAGCGAAATTTGCAACATCATTCAATGAAAAGTGAACGAAGCAAATGAATTTTGTAGTTATATAACCCTCCTTCAAGTAAATCCCATATACAAGTCTCTGGAAGCTATAAATCTTAAAGTGTGCACAATTTCGATTTCCTGAATAAAAACTAGAGAAAATCTATCCACATCTTCGAGGAGCTACCATACAATTGCCCCTAAAAAAATTGCTCGCTTTACACAATCGAAATATTCAACGAAATTGCAATTGTAAATATTTATAAAAATTTCTAGACGCTCTTCAAAGCCCAATTTTTTCGTATTTTACACAAAAGAATGTGAATGACTAATGTTGAAAAATTAAATTATATCAAAACATAAAAATGGCCACTATAAACTTTCCAATTTATTTTAAAAAAAGTAGTTACGTAGATTTATACACAGCCTCTTCAGCAGATAAGGAACAAAAATAAGATCAACATTTCATTAAGTCACCTCGTGCTAAGAACATTATTAAAACTTCTAAAAAATAGAATGTCGTCATCTAGAAAAATTTTATTCAATATTTTTGTTGTTATGATTATTAGTCTTATCTTTAGTCTAAGCTATACGTCTTCTATTTGTTATCAGCTATTGCAAAGCATTGTTCTTAGATTCATTAAAATCCTTTAATTATACGTTATTAAGTTTAATAAATCTGGTATTACACAGGGTATAAAATAATTCCGAAATAACGATGAGTGTTTCGCTTAAATTGCTGCAAATTCTTTTCACTAGGGAAAACATAAGGTAGACTATTGCAGAAACGTTTGGTACGAGCGATAGCCGAAGAACAGTAGTTCAGTGTACGCCCGAAAGGCTGCTTGAGAACATACTAGTGAGTGCGAAGTACTGCAGATATCGCTGGTAAATGGGGATCGTCGAGGAATTAAGTAAGCAAATTCGTACGAACAATCACCATGAAAATATCATTAATGCTCTAGAGAAATGGTTTCTAAAACGGCTGTTAGAAATAAGTTTTTGAAGCGAGACGGGGCGCTGATTATAAAACATGTTTCCAAAGGCTACGTACGATAAGCGAGAAAAGTTTGAGAATCTCTGATATCTTTATAGAAACTAAATAATCATCTACCCTGCGGTTTTAAGGTACTAAAAGCTGAGTCCAATCCAATCTCTCTTTTACCCTGCGTCTACACTGACAATTTATCTGGCAATATGGCAATGGCAACGGCATTATTGCCATACACAAATTGACAGTGTAGACGCACCAAACGCATATGGCAATATTGCTCTCAACATTGCCATGGCAATTTTGAGGATAATATTGCCAGAAAACCAATCACTTGACAGAAGTTAGCGTCGCTTGTCAACAGGTAGACTTACGTTTTTTTGAGTTATCGCGAGTTTGAGTGAAGGCAAATACAGATTTTTTAAGAACATTTGTATGGTAGAAAAACTGCCTTGATTTTGTTTCCTTCTAATTGAAATGGTTCCTAGCTAAACGGTTACGGTTCTCTGTGGTTAGTCGTAAAATCAGTGCCATCACATGAATTAAGGAGTTTTGTATGGAAGATGCTCAAAGGATTGATAAATTTTGTTCACCGACAGACCCTACTATTAACTCAAACTTTACTCTTAACTCAAAACCAATTCCTGTGAAATTTCGACTTTCTGGCTGGACGACATCTTGAGTTACAGTGGAACTCCGGAATAAAAATGAGCAAATTTTTCAAGCACTTTTGTTTTTTGTACCTATTGCGGTGTAGGAGCAGGAGTTTATGGAGTGCGCCCAAATGTGAAATTCTACTGTAGCATGCACATAACATCCACTGTTTTTCAGGCGGAGACTCATGCTATTGAACTATGCATTAGACAAAATATCAGACGGGGTTACAAAAACCAACAAATATATATTCTCTCGGACAGCAAGGCTGCAATAATGCACTTCAGTCAGTTCAAATCTACTCCAAACTTGTTTGGAATTGGCTCCAATGCCTGATTGAACTCGGAAATAAAAACAGAGTTAATTTCATTTGGATTCCGGTACACAGCGGCTATGAAGGTAATGAACCATACCATATCCATTCTGTGGGATACCATTAAGCACAGCCAGAATGAACAGCCGAATGTGGCAAAAATCGCAAAGTGCCATTCACTGGGACTTGGTACCGGGCAACAGGTACTCAAAGCTTTTTATGCCAGAACATTCGGAAAAAAGAACATCTGATTATCTAAAATTAAGCAGATATCAGACCCGAACCCTAGTGGGAGCTCTGACTGGACATTGTCACATGAGGAAGCCTCTCAATAGGATTGGTCTCTCTGAGACTAAAATTTTCGAAATATGCAATGACGAAGACGAAACACCAGAGCACATCCTCTGTGAATGTGAGGGTTCAGCTCACAAAAGACTTCGTCACTTCGGCCAGGGTTTGATGGACCCATCGGAATTCCTGACCATTCCTCTTCGCAAAATACTAGGCTTCATTGAAAGCGCAGGGATTGAAGAGGAATCATAGTCAAACCGGGGGGAGGGGAGGCCCAACTCTGGCTGCAGTGACAGAGGTTAACCATACCAACCCCTATTTCCAATCTATCTAATCTACCTATTGCGGCTACTACGATGTTGATTTTCTATTTAAGAAATTTAAAATTGAAATTTTTGGCGTAAGATTGTGAACGCACGTATTTAAAGAACTTTTGTATATGTGCTACTCGAAAGTGTATGTGACATCTCGCACTCACTCAACCTGACTTTTAACTCGAAAGAAATTCGTATAGAAATTTTGACGCGGTTAAACTACTTGTGAACGGGTTCTCTCTTTATATGGGAGCTACTCAAAAGTAGTTAAGCCAATAACGAGCGACTTTGCCCTTAACTCAAAATAAATTCGTGTTAAATCACGACATTCTGACTGAGTTGAATTATGGAGCAGTTCCAAAAGAAGAATGTACAAATTTTTCCAGGACTTTTGTACTGTAGTGTGTGCTGTACGGACGACTTGCTAGTTTTTCTTCATATTTATTGGCTTAGTGTGTGACATTTTAAATGTCTAGCTTAAAGTGTTTTACATTGTTTGCTATTACTTGTGAACATGTATTTCAATGACTTTTGTATGTGAGCTACTTGAAACAGTATGAGATATCGCAGCAAACTCGATTTTACGTTTAACTCAAAACGATTTTAACTCAAAACGATTTCATGAACTTTAGTGAGTTCCTAAGGTAGACTTTTGTATGTCAGCTCCACTTTCTTCATGTGCAATTATTGGAAAGCGGTGTATTGGTGTAGAGTTATTGGTTAACATTCCCGAACATGTGTACTTGTATGGGAGCTACCCGAATGAGTACGATGATTCAAATTAGAAGCCGAAAGCACATCTGGATAGAACGGTGCATTTTTCAATACTTGCTTAGCACGCTCGAAGATGTAGCTTGAACGGCTAGTAGGTCTGTAGCTTGTAAGCTGTGTTAAGTTCTAGGGAAATTTCCTAATGTATCTAACTTTTGTTCGGTAGACTGGCAATGTAATATTGGACTTGGAACATATTTTTACTCCAGATTCAACAGCCAACTAAATTTTTGAATCCTTTTTCCTTTTCAGGATGACACTCAACATCCACAATCACACGGCTACCACCGAGTCCAAACGGCCGATGGTACACTATCAACATCAACAACAGCAACCAGTTTGGATACAATTATCATTGATGAGAATACAAATACGTTTGCAGCGCTTCCACCGCCACCAAAGAGTACACTTAAGTACGGCGCTGCCCATCCAGAACTCTCGTTCGAACCAATCTTGGAAACTGAACACATTCTACAGCACAGTAGTCGAAATCATCATACACCTAGTCAAGATCATCTGAAAGCGTCGAAACAATCGCTCAAAGGTTCTAAGGTCTCATTCGAAAATCCACCAGATAGCAGTGATGAAGACAGTTTCGAAGACAAACGAGATCAATTCCAGCAGAATAAAACACTTAGTGTAGATCGCAGAGGTATCTTGAAGGTAAGTAGTGTCTTCAGGTGTTACATCTGTTTGGTAGCTCTTCTAAGCTCGCGTTCTTGTTCATCTTATTTTAGGATCTGAAGCACATCCTTTCCAATAACAACCGAAGTGATTTTCAACGGCAAAAGCAGGTTTCACTAGATCCGAAATCGGCACCGTTCTGGGAAGGCTTCCTGAAAGGATCATCCTCAGACGAAGAGTTTCGGCAAAATCGCAAGGACTTCCAAGGACGAAAACATCAAAGCTTAGATCCTCGTGTTAGTTTCAAACTAGATAAAGATCGAACCACCACATCGAGTGAAGACGACGGTGATGTTGAGAATAAGAGTTTAATACATCGTTACGAGGACATAACGAAGCCGGTGGTGATCGATTTGCGTGATTTTGAAAGTGACGACGAAGACTTGATATCGACACGAAACAATTTTCAACAGCAACGTTCAATCAGTCTTGATTCTCGCAGAAGGTACCTTTGATTATCCCGATGTTAATAGCTCTCTTAAGTACGATCTCATATTTTAGTCATAGATTTTTCGAAATGGACGATATGGGCGGCAAGAAAGGTGAAAATCTTCGTCATTCAGTGCCGTATGTAAGACAAATTACAGAAGACGGTAAACCAAAATTGGAGGTGTATCGGCCGACTACAAACCCCATTTACATTTACACACAGGTGAGCTAGTAGTAAAGTTTGTCGTAAAGACTAAACAAATCGATAATAGCTTCATTCTTCTGCGGGCCGGCAAGTTTAATGGCATTCAATTTTTTTTTACGTCTACAAGACCAAATTGTTCTGAGAAAGGTTACGGCTTTTGGCCTTGTTCAGCAAAATTTGCTTACATCAGAAATCGAGACGGTGCCTACTATAATAAGTCGTGATTTAGGTGGAAAACATATTAACATGGTAGGAATAAGTTGTATTATGTTAAATACTAGATTTTCTTTTTGACTATTTAATAATACGATTTTTTTTTGTGTTTATTTATCTGAAACGTGACACTAATCCAATTGTTAGAGAAAATATTTTCACATAGTCAACGGAAATTCACAAGTGATTATGGTGCGTGCCGGATTGAAGTTAGTAACAGAGCGCACTGGATTGTCAAGACTATTTAAGGAGGCTTGACATTGAATAAGATTCAAATTTTATTTTGGTTAGAAGTTCGGTTAATTGAAAGCGGGGACGGTCGGTTTAAGAAAAGTTTGTTTGCCGCAAGAAGGTTGTGTTCTAATATGAAGAATTATCGAACGTTCTTTCCAATTCTATCGAATTGATGTAATGTGTGAAACTGAAAACAGTTAACAAGTTTCGTTAGTAGTTTGGACAGTTTTGTTATTCTATTATTGTCTTAATTTCTCCATGATGTTCCTTAATCGTCTTCCTTTCATCTGTTCTTAGTCTGATCTGGAAGCTTCGTATAGAATTGCGAGTTTTGTAAGTCAACTCCTTTGATGCATGTGACTCTTATAACTCTTGTGTCTTATGTGACTTTTAGTGTCCTTTTGTTGTTTAGTTCTCCTAGACGGTGCAGATGCCATCTGCCGTTCCCTAGGGACTGCGTGCAAGTGTAAAAGTGCTATCAGTAACATGCTTTGCTGTTCAATAGCGAAAGCTGAGGTAGCCTGAATGCGTGTAAAAAAATTATATTAACGCTGGAGGGACAATAATTCTCTCTCCATACAATTTATATAAAAAAACCAAGCAAAAACATCCAAACATTTAAGCTGAAATGGTTAATATAAGAATTTAACCACCTCTTGGAAGTAGACTCAAGTAAAACGGCTGAAAAACAGGTGGCAACACCACTTCAACAATAAATCTACAAGGATTAGTTTCATAAAGGTTTTTTACGGTGTCATAGCTGCTTGTGAAGACTAATTAAGGCGAAATCAGATCGCTGAGGGTATGTGAGAAGTGAAAAACTTTCACTGAAAAGGTCTGTTTGAAAAACTGTATTGAACTTTTTTCAATATCCAATGAAGCTTGGTGACTGAGAAAGGCTTATGATATTACGTTTCGTTGGGGAACAAAACAAAATTCATATCTCTTGATTGAATCTGATTTTATAAGCTCCAACTTTTTCAAAGAGTAATACTAAACACAATTATGTTACTGCAGTTTTCCTAAGTCAGTTTTGGCTTTTTAACGAAACTTAAACCTTGGCTAGATCCAGATGGATGAATATTTCACTATTATGCAGTAAGGTAAAAACTTTAAAGGGGCTTTCCCTTATTATTCAAACCGGTTAAGATCCTTACTTCATACCAAGTTCGCGCTTAAGTTCAAATAGTTAATCGGAAAAATATTTGATCGAAAAAGTAAGGACAGTCACGTTATTTTAGAGAGCGGTAATGGAAGCAGTTTGTAAATTCAGCGGTAGGATACTAAACTGCAGCTGTTGGAACTATAGGTGCAGTGCGGTCATGTCCGACTGGCTTTGAACGTACTGTTGCATCTTTTACCTATCGATTTACATATCAGAAGTACTGGTCGTGTAGCGCTGTTTTCTCAGACACACTACGCCAGCGTTTGCCAGGCGGAGATACTAGGGATCTGGTAGGCCTGTCGGTAGAGAGCGGTAATGGAAGCAGTTTGTAAATTCAGCGGTAGGATACTAAACTGCAGCTGTTGGAACTATAGGTGCAGTGCGGTCATGTCCGACTGGCTTTGAACGTACTGTTGCATCTTTTACCTATCGATTTACATATCAGAAGTACTGGTCGTGTAGCGCTGTTTTCTCAGACACACTACGCCAGCGTTTGCCAGGCGGAGATACTAGGGATCTGGTAGGCCTGTCGGTAGAGAGCGGTAATGGAAGCAGTTTGTAAATTCAGCGGTAGGATACTAAACTGCAGCTGTTGGAACTATAGGTGCAGTGCGGTCATGTCCGACTGGCTTTGAACGTACTGTTGCATCTTTTACCTATCGATTTACATATCAGAAGTACTGGTCGTGTAGCGCTGTTTTCTCAGACACACTACGCCAGCGTTTGCCAGGCGGAGATACTAGGGATCTGGTAGGCCTGTCGGACTTTGAAGCAAGACTTCACGCCCAAGCGAAATGTTGTAATCCTTACTGACAGTCAAACCGCAATCAAGGTCTTAGATTCGGCTACAACCTCCTCTAAACTCGTCGAACAGTGCCGAGAAGAGCTAGACCACTTAGGAAGTCAGGTCAAAGTAACTCTGCTTTGGGTCCCAGGCCAAGAATTAGCTAGACAAGGTTCTGCTGTTCAGGACTCTCTCGTGGAATCCGTTCTGGTCCCACTAGGGACTGAAGCGCCAAATATCCTCCCACTAGCGTTAAGTTAAGTTAAGTTAGTTAAGCGAGTTGTGGTATCAAAACGGCGCTTTCTGTGCTAATTGGGCCGTCTCGACTGGCGTGCCACCACGTAAACCAACCAACCAACCAACCAGGATACTAAAATCACACCCTCGTCAAGCGACTGGTTTTCGTAGTCTAAAGAACGATACCAAAAACTGTTGCTGCACTATTGACGATAAGGGGTGAATCGTTATAAAGCGATAGAGTACAACCGATAGATCCATGATCGCAGTGCTTGGAGAAATCCAGCAGCTCTTGATGAAATCTAGCTCTTAACTATTGTAAGCTTTAAAAGCAGATTTTGCTTTAAAAAATTATTTTAGACGATTAATGAGAATGAAATTTTTCATGGTAGAGTTACAGTAGAAGCTAATTTTTTAAAGAATTTTTAAGTTGTTTTTCGGCATCAGAGGAATCTTTTTTGATGACCATCATTCGAAGTTCCCGACTGGGTAGATCGTTGTCCTGGCTACTTCCATTGAAAAGCCTTCACTGGAGATGCTAGTTTGAAAATTGTGTTGCACTAACTCTTTAAGGATCAACGGGTCAACATCAGAGAATGTATTAGGCAGTTTTGATCGTGGTATTACCGAAAATTTTTCAAATCCATTGCCACGAATTATAACAACCTAAAGTTTACAATAGTGGACTGTTATTACATACATACACCGAAGTTCACCTCATATTTAAACCAATATAGGTTGTTCACTAGGATGTTAATTCCAATTTATCTATCTACTCTACTACAGAAGCTAAATTTCTAAATAATATTAAGGTTGTTTTTCGGAGTTGGGGGTGTCTTATTTAAAGACCACCATATGAATGTGCCGACTGAAACTAACAGATACGTGCTCTTTATATTGGATTTCTTAAATATAAAAATTAAATGAATGACGGCCCCTTTACCCACTTTCAGCAATAATTTCCAATTTCCATTTACTCGCAAACTAATCAAACAATTCCTACGGACACATCCCTATTCAATGAACTCTAATTTATTTCATTGATATTTTCTACCTGTTCAATTCACTTAATTTTCACGCTGCAAGGAATTGAAAAGTAATTACATTTTCACTACGACGTTTTGTATCCCCCTCACCCTCTCCCGTTTTCTACGTATTTATGAATTAGTAGTACATACAGTTAAGGGTGTAACTCTTAAGAAAATGTGTGAAAATTCATAATTACAAAATTGACTAAATTGCATTTATTTATAACTCCACTAGAAGGAGGAATGCTGTTTTCTATAATTTTTTGGTCTAGAACTGATAAGAAAGTTTAAAGCTTCCCATTCGTCTTTATGATGAATGGTGAACTATTTTCAAAATTAGAAATATTCTTGTTAAGGGAATTGCGAATATTGGCCATATATTCAGTAAGTGTAATATTGCCCAAGTGTTAAGACAATTACTTCGTTTTTGGTAGAGTTTGAGTAGATCGTTACTTCTGTGAATTAATAATAATTTTTCTAGTGTTTTTTTTAATAATATTTATATTTTTATTTTTCTTTGTGTTCTCCAAAAAATTAAATCTATTTAACGTTAAACAAAGTGCTACAATTATATTCCAGTTAGGCATAGTTTTCCGGATTAATGTGTTCGAACTATAAAACACTTTTTTAATAAAATAGCGAAGAATTTAAAAACAAAAAAAAACTTTAAAAATGAAAATTTTAAAAAAAATTTGAACTTTTTGTTCCGTCCTCAAAAAATATTAATAATTTTTTTAGTTTAATCAAATTTGCACAGAGTAGAAAATCCCTAAATTTATCAAACAATGGCGAAAAGAGGAAGTAGTAGTAGTAGGAATTGAAACGATGGGTGTTTCGCTTGTTTGGGTCCAAATTATATTCCGTACGGAAAATATAAGGTGGTAGTTTCGACCAAAAATTTACATTGTACACACAATACGAAGAATTCCAGAGGAACAGTATTTCCGGTACTTAGAAAGGATAGTAATGTGTACGCGGACAATTTGGCACCTCGAGGAAACTAAATTAGCGAGTGAAAAGGAACAACTTTAGGATAATGCCGTGTATTTAATTAGTGTTCGATATCAACTTGTCTGACCTCTATTTTTCCCATTACATACGACATCGACAATATTCCTCCGCAAGGCGTGACCACGATCAGCTCTACTTGCAGCCAAGACTTATTTCTAGAATTTTCATCTCAATAGTTCGTCTACATGTGGATGACTTACCCAACGTATTTCTTGCGGATGCGACAAAAAGATCCGACGCTACTGACACTCTTAAACACTAATTACAATTTTCGGTCATAGTCCAGGGCGTGGGCAAAGTCAAAATTTAGCACTGGTTGTTTCGAGACAAGGGAGTTATTTTAAAAATTAATAGCTCCTTGTAATATACAAGTTTCAAAAATCATCAGCGGTTCTTCATACAAATAAAAAGCCCATGGAAGTAAAAACCTATTCAATTCCTAATCAGATCTAGAATATACCAAAATTCGTGAAAACATATTTGTACAATACCTTTACTCGTCCTTAGGAGATGAATATCGGAAAATCCTAAAGTAAAACCCAATTCGATATTACTTAACTTAAGAAATATGGTGGAATTCGTGAAAACGTACACAAAACCTTTACCGCTTAAGGTTTAACATGAATTCGATTTTTAGGAGATTTTAAAAAAAGCCCGTGGAAGTAATCGATATTTCATCAGACCTAAAAGATATGGCAGAATTCGTACAAACTTATAGAACCCTTTCACACCCACTTAAGGATGGATTATTGTATTTTAAATCCTCAAATTAATTTTAGGTGTTTATAAATAAAAGAAAGTTCGCGGAAGTTAAAATCAAACTAACATCTAAACAAACCTAAGAGATATATCAGAATTCGTGAAAACGTATACAACCCCCTTAAGCCTACTTAGGGCTTGAATATCAAAAAGATCCTGGAAAGAGATATATCAGAATTCGTGAAAACGTATACAACCCCATTAACCCTACTTAGGGCTTCAATATCAAAAAGAGCCTGGAAAGAGATATATCAGAATTCGTGAAAACGTATACAACCCCCTTAAACCTCCTTAGGGCTTGAACATCAAAAAGATCCTGGAAAGAGATTTATCAAAAATCGTGAAAACGTATACAACCCCCTTAAACCTACTTAGGGCTTGAATATCAAAAAGATCCTGGAAAACGAATGCAATGCTTTTATCTGAAGAGCTCTTAAAAAAAATTAATTCAAGATCACCTCCCAAAAAAAAAAAACTGGAAGCGGTTCGCCCCCAATCTACCTATCACAAAAGCTACGAGCTTTCAAACATACGTCGGGTGGACGGCGGTCAGACGGATATATTTTTTTTTTTTTTTGGCCTGATTTATACCACAAATCGGAATAGAATATCATGTCCTTTGAAAATGGATAACAAAAGGAAAAAATAATATTATTATTTATTAATTCGGTATTTTTACAATTTCTTTAATTTTTTGATTGTGATTTAAATATTTGACTAATTCAGTCAGCCGAGAGGAACAGCCAAATTTATTAAATGAACTTAATACTAAAATGAAAAGAAGTTTTGAATTACTCAAACAATTGTCCGATGATTTCAAAAGTTTTTAAAATGCGAACCCAAATTTGACACAACTTAATTTCAGGTAAATGTAAACGGGGAAAATAAACAAAATTCAAAGAGTAGGTTGCTAGAGAACAAAACATGAAATTTACAGACTCATTATTTAAAGAACTAGTTGTGCTAAGAATGTTTAGGTTTCATAAATCAGTTTAAAGGAAAAAGTGAGCTCGTTATTGAGTAAAATCGCAAAAAATGTATAGCCATTTAAAATATCTGGACTTAATTTACCATTACACTCGATTTTACGCTCGCATACGAATATTTCTAGAATTAAAATTTTAATGTTACTATTGAAAAGAAAACCATGCTATTTCCCAAATTTGGCCGAATCTCCTTATTCTATCGTTTGAACTATCAATAAATTGAAGATGCTCAGTCAACTGCACTAAGTTTTTTAAAATTTAGGTATTAAGCGAAATAAACGCAGTTATTTGTCTGAAGCAGACAAACCTCTCGAACGCTAAGATTTTTATTCTATCTAAAATAAAATACCAAGACTCTTCCGCTATTACTACAAAAAATTCCGCTACTCTGAATTCTCAGACATTACAAATTTATTCTTCGCAGTAACTTCAATTCACGGTAGCTGAAATTTTTATTTTTGGCAAAGCCTGCTTAACTCTGTGCCTGGTCGGTACTGGTACAGTATTCCAATGTTATACTACGTTTGTTATTCCAGTCTTATATAAATCCGTTGCTGTTCATGTAAAATATGAAACATATTTGTCAGGCCAATAATTAGTTTAAAAAAAATTTTACATTAACATTTACTTTGGAGTTTTTTCTTTGCTAACCCTGCGTCTACACTGACAATTTATCTGGCAATGGCAACGGCATTATTGCCATACACAAATTGACAGTGTAGACGCACCAAACGCATATGGCAATATTGCTCTCAGCATTGCCATGGCAATTTTGAGGATGGCAATAGCAATGGCAACGGCAATATTGCCATACACAAATTGACAGTGTAGACGCACCAAACGCATATGGCAACATTGCTCTCAGCATTGCCATGGCAATTTTGAGGATGGCAATGGCAATGGCAACGGCATTATTGCCATACACAAATTGACAGTGTAGACGCACCAAACGCATATGGCAATATTGCTCTCAGTATTGCCATGGCAATTTTGAGGATAATATTGCCAGAAAACGAATTGTTTGACAGAAGTTAGCGTCGCTTGTCAACAGGTAGACTTCCGTTTTTTTTTGGTTTGATCGCAAAATAAGTGAAAATAAGTGGACTAAAGAAAAAGCTATTGAATAGTTTTCGAAGTTATGATTGCTTTGCTTCACAACTTGACACTTCGAATTCACTTGCTCAAATGAAAATTGCCTGGCAATCAAATGCCCTTAACTCAATGGCAATATTGCCATTGTCATTGCCAGATAAATTGTCAGTGTAGACGCAGGGTAAGCCTGCTTAACTCTATGCCTGGTCGGTACTGGTACAGTACTCGTATGTTTGTTCCAGTCTTACATAAATCAGTTGCTGTTCACTTCAAATATGAAACATATTTGTCAGGCCAATAATTAATTTAAAAAAAATTTACATTAACATTTCTTATCGCTAGAAATTATCTGAATTTCCACTTTATTTAATCTGTTGACTTTCAAGATGCATAGTTTGGAACAAAAAACTTTAAAATTGCAAGCGAAGTGATGCGTTCTTTATTGCTTTGGAACAAAAACATTTTGTTAAAAACTTTTTATTGTCAAGGATCAAAAACGACCGATTATGTAATATGAGATTGGAATGCCAGTGCTGTATAATTGGAAAATTCCAAGGTGTTATCACTGTAGCGAAATTTACTTGATTTGTATTTTACGAAATAATGGAAAAGTGTGAATAATACTTTCAACGTAAATAAAGCATAGGCAACTAATGTATGTGCCAATTAATTAAGCGAAAGATTTTAATCGGTAAACGCGAACGGTGTAGAACTTTAGATCGATTTTGCTTCTCAGTACTAATACAATTTTTACCGTCTGCATTAACCGAATTAAGCGGAAACACCGAATTAAGCGGAAACACCGCCAACTAAGAATTAGATGTAATAAATAGGTCATTGCATAAAAGTAAAGCATCAAACTTAATTATTACAAGAAATATCTTCTCTCACTCCAAATACAGCTGGCAACAATTTAAGTCTCGAGACACACCCATCGTTAACGTAAACTTTTCGTAACAATTTAAATTGAAATCAATTCCATTTTTTTACTATTCACTTGCGATTTATTGCATGGATTTTTTTTGTCATTAATTTTGATACAATTGGCAAGAAGCATCGTGCCAAAAGAATTAGCGTCATCTTAAATTTTTATTAAAGGCAACTCACTGGTCCACTTCCAGCTTCCATATAAACAAACGTTTAAAATTTTCTGCACACACAAGGCTAAACTAATGACGACATTAGCCTCTAGCATAGCATTTCAATTTATTGTTAAAATCAAGTGTCCATGCGAATTGATTAAGATTCAATTAAATCGTATGGATAATAAAATGATTGCAATGTTAACAAGTTTTGATTGGTTCGTTGATTGGACGAGCCTCTTTACGCCGTAAAGACGTAGAATCATCGATAAAATTTATTGTCATCAGAGAAGACAAGACGAAAATGATTTCGATTTTTTATCGTAGAAAATGAAAGTTAATTCATTAGAAAGGGAAAGAAATTGAACAGTATTGGGTTTCTCGGTTTGAAAACGTATCGATTTCGAAACATAATGTTTGCAGGGATATAAACGATTGAAAGAGCACATATCTGTGATAAGATCCTATACGAATTAGAGATGGGTAAAGCAGTTCTTTTCAGTGAAGTACTTCACTCTGAGTCACTCACTTTAAGGAACGAGTTCAGTGAAGTAGTTCCGGAACTCTTCGTTCCATCGTTCCTTCGTTTCGTCAGTAGATTTAGAAGATGAGGACCAAAAAAAAGAAAAAAGGTCAGTAGAGTTCAGTGAAGTAGTTCCGGGACTCTTCGTTTCATCGTTCCTTCGTTTCGTCAGTAGATTTAGAAGATGGGGACCAAAAAAAAGATGAAAAAAGGTCTGTAAAGTTCAGTGAAGTAGTTCCGGAACTCTTCGTTCCATCGTTCCTTCGTTTCAATGGATCTTCAATCCTTCAATGGATAGTAGATCTAGAAGATGAGGACCAAAAAAAAAAAGAAAAAAGGTCAGTAGAGTTCAGTGAAGTATTTCCGGAACTCTTCGTTCCATCGTTCCTTTGTTTCGTCAGTAGATCTAAAAGATGAGGATCAAAAAAAAAAAAAGAAGAAAAAAGGTCAGTAGAGTTCAGTGAAGTAGTTCCGGAACTCTTCGTTCCATCGATTCGTCAGTAGATCTAGAAGATGAGGACCAAAAAAAAAGGTCAGTACATCTAAAAGATGATGAAAACAAAAAGCTCGGTCAAGTTTTTTGTCACGTGTCCAATGGAACTGCAGTTCACCAAAAGGAGTGAGTTACTTCACTCACTCACTTCAATGAAGTGTTCTTTTGGAACAGTTCACTCCTGAACGACCCAACTCTAATACGAATACAATGAAACGCAAAAGTCCCCAATTTTGACGGTACTGAAATAATTTTTGGCAATTTTGACAAATTTTCAATTAATAGCAGATAACATACTAGTGACGTGTAGAAAAAGCACATAAGTCGTGAATTGTCCAAATCTGCATGTTTGTTCCAACAATTTTAAAATAAACTTTTCTTAATAAAACCAAACACCTTAGTCAATTCGAAGACCTTTTTACTCTGTGTTCAAAAAAACTTATTCATTGAATAAGCCTTTTGGACTTTTTTCCCGGGCTTAGATTCATTCGGTTAGATTTTTTGTCATAACTCGAAAGAAGAACAACATAGCGACCTGAAAATAATTTTTCTGATCTAGACATTTCAAAAAACGTTGTTGAAAACCAGTTTCCAAGAACTAAATGCTTTAACTGATAAAAAAAAATATTCATTTTGTCGGACAAAACATCCCAACACAGTTTTCAAACTGCCCTTCTCAGTTTTTCATCTGGTATGCTCTTAGTGGCCTAATTTCGCTTTGATATGCTTTAGTCAAGGCAGCGTTCTATCCCAGTTGGTAAATTCGTGCAGTGGTCTTCACAGACTGCTCTTATACCGCTTAAAGCGCTCCAAAACCTTAAACAAATAGTTGTTTTTTCTTGAACATCATTCCAACAAATTTAAGTGTAGCATATCTGTTGTACGTTTTTAAACTCTTTTCCAAAATTCAAGAGATGATGCAGTAGAGATTTTAGTGATAGGCTAAAAACCTATCCCCGGGGATATTAAAACTGTGTTCAGCTTCGATTTCAAAATCAAAGGGGATGATAGTGTCACCAAAGATGTAAGGAAAATTATACTTGGGACAGAATTAAGCAGACCATATTGGTACACTCTCTTGAAAGTGAGAAATCTATTAGTAAAAATTCTGGCTAAGATTTAGAGAAAGATCCACTTCGCGACAGTAACCCACGCTACAAGGTGCTCATACAGACAGTTGTGATCAGTTTTAGCTGAGCTGCTTTCTGTAATCTTTTAAGTTACTAAACGGATGGTGTACAACGTTTAATTCTAGTATTACATCTCCAGTATTTGGGTGTAGACAAAGTCACCACTTTTGTTTAAAAACAATTGCCTTGTCTAGTTTTTTTGCTTAAAGAAACTATACTTCCATAGTCACTGGTTTTCCCAAATAGAAACCGTTTTAATAGTTTAACTATGATAGAGAGCTCTTTTTAAGGGTGTAAGTGCTGAAAATTCATACATGAAATTTATTTTCCTAAATGGAATCGCATATTGCTTTCAACAGATTCTGCGAAACCTCTGATGAGGTAACTATGGGACATATTATAATATAACACATCTTTAAGAAAATTATCTTGATCACGGATAAATAGCCTATTACCTGGCTAGGATTTCAATCCATGACTTCTAGAATACTAACTAAAGAACGGAAAAATCACCAATTCCTATAAGTTCAAACCCCCTCGAGTTACGATCACCTAACCAAAATAACTCCCCATGGGAAAATCCTGGCACTGGGACAAAAACTGTGTTTCTTTGAATTGATGCCAATGTCGTACACGAGCCTTTTCATTTTTCAGAAATTTTCTTGTGATTATCGTCATCCATAGGGTTACATATTTGTTGAATGTGGAGAATACTACCAAAAAGCCAAAGCAGTGCCAACATCGAGTTGGGCAGTACGTGAATGAGAATAAGGAAAATTGCTGTCTTTCTCTAGTCAATGGATGTAGTATTTCACTTTGTTGTACTAGTAGTTTTGTACTGCAATCTGCTTAAGTTTCAGTTTTCACATCCCATCTCCTTGTAATTATTACTATTTCGTCCTAGTAAGGCTTTGCCTTTTAATCATCCTTTAATCGTCCGTGCGGTAGGTTGGTTGGTCTGTCCTCCAGACAGAGCTCAATTAGCTCAAAGGCCGTTTTGGAACCGCAAACTCGTGTTAAACCTAGATGTTAGGGGTTGTTGTGACTTGGCAATTTACAGGATGAATGTGAGGTAAATTGATTGTTATAACCATCCTGTGCTGTTTAGGAAAAGTAATAACTTTCCAATTTTCTTCCTTGAAATCTCCACCAGGTCCCCGTAGAAGGGTTTGCCTAGTGCTCGCTATCGGGCTCTAGCTAAAGCCGGACATTCGCAAAGGAAATGAACGAGCGACTCTCGTTCATTAGTGTCCTGGCAGCTGCGGCAAAGTACATTGAACGGAATGACCAATTTGGCTGCATTGATCCCCAATTGGCCAGACGTCTGCCCGGGTCCTGTATAGAAGTTCGTCTAACTTGGCTCCGTTGTAAGATGGCCACATCTTCCTTACACAGGTGATTAGGCTTTTCCATCTGGAGTTAGCCGCTGCTTGAAAGTGGGAGAGTATGTCTCCCGTGACAACTCCTAAAAGAACGTGAACTAGTTCCGCAAGAGAGCCGGAAAGAGCGGAGCCCTCCCTGGCCGTCAGTGCGGTAAATTCAGCAATTCTGCACTGTGAGTAATTACAAAATTCACTCGTCTCTTGTTAGTTTCACTTCCGATCACATTGTTAATATTACAGTATCCTCTGGGTAAATTCGTCTATGGCTCTGAATTTTAGGGAGGATTTATCCTTTTCAATGATGTCCCTCCAATCGGTCATGTGGTAGAGCACATTTTTTCCTTCAAAATCCCATTTTAAGCATTTATTAAAGCTACGTCTGTGTAAATTTTTTTTTATCTTCTATGGCGCAATAGTCCTGTTGCCTTTGATCTACAATGTCTTGCCCCAAACGTCTGTGTGGCTGGTTGATTACGGACTTCTTCACAGTGCGTAACTACTGAATTGTCTCAATTTTTCCGTGTTTCGCATCACATCTCATTATTCGTATTACAGCCCACCCTAGGTGGTGCGGTTTTTCTCGTCTATAAATCTATGAGTGAGGCGCTGATTTTTCAGATGATCATCCTCCAATTGTCCGTGCAATAGATTAAGCAATTCTGCTCTGGATGAACCTCGCATCTCGTTTTCTTTTTAACCCAGATTGACTTAGGGGTCAAGCTTTAATACAGTACGTACAGTTCAATCAGTTTGGGAAGGGATGGTATGGTATGGTATGGTATGGTATAAGGGGTTGTGATGCCATCATCCTCCTTCACTTAGACGTTATTGTTCGTTCATTGTGCTCCCCGTTTGAATATAATAGCTCCAGGATCAGTAAACCATTTACTAGATTTTATAAAGTTTGCTATGTTACATAGCTTTCCCTTATCGATATCACCGAGGTCATCGAGGAAATAAGTGCCGAGGTTCCGTCTTCTCGTTCTCGATAGGGCCGGAAACTCGCATAGGACGTGGAAGATTGACTTCACTTCTGGGTCACCGCCGCTACTACAGAGATCATTTGCCTCGGCTCCCAGTCGTCAAGCGTGTCTACCGATCAGGCAGTGCCCTGTGAGCACTCTGATTAGTGTGCTTGCATCCTTCCTGCTCGGGCTCAGGCTCAGGATATACTTGCTTTTCCAGTGGCCATATTCAGGCCAAAGAGTTCTTGATATTGAGCATGTAGTTAGGGTTGACCATCTATTGCCTGCCCACTGCAAGCATAGTGAGTCGATAGACTGTTTTATGGATCCGATGGGAATAGCAATATGCTGGTCCACCACTAGTGAGCTTAGGCTGGAGCCTGCTCGTGCCAGTTCATCAGCTTGCTCATTTCCCTGGATTCCACAGTGGCCTGGCCCACCCAGCAGAGGGTAATTTTGTGCCGTGTGCCGATAGTGTTAAGAATACCACGACATTGTCTAACTAGTTTTGATCGTGTTGTGTTCGACCTAAGGGCTGCTTGGCTGTCAATGCAAATGTTTTCTGTTGCATTTACCTTTGCTTCAATCATTTTGCATGCTTGAAGTATTGCAAGGTATAAAAAACAGAAATTTCATAAAGGGAAGAGGAGAGGAAGAGGAAGGTTAGGTTGAGAGAAGTCGATGGATGTTTTGGTTAAAAATCTGTAAATTGTATCCAATAGGAATCACGGACCCTCGTCCGCATTCCACATTTTTGATGAACGAGAGATAGTAGATGCTGAGTATTCTGACGAATTCAAAGGAGTCTCTAAAGACTCTGTAATGGCATCGTCTCAAAAATTGTTTGAGTACCGTCGAATAATGCTAGAAGACGTTTGGGTGCTCCAGCCCAAATATGCGAAGTATGATCAAGTCGAGGACTGATAGGCATCAAGAGCAACACCAACATATATGCTGGCTCCAATCGAATTTTTTGCTCATATTCTTTCCTAAAATGTGAAAATGCTTCAGTATTACACCATCGATGAGATCAGCCACCAACGTGACGTGTTTGAAGAAAAGGTGTTTAGAGGCATTAAACTCTACTCGCTTTGCCCTGCCGCATTCCAGCATTGAGTTGAGGAGTTTAAGGAACGAAATAACTCACTGAGTTTAGACTCCCTTTGGGAGGCATGGAGAAAGGCAGGGAATACCCATGGCTGACCTGTGTCGCTGTGGTGACGAGAATGTTGAGCCAACACTGGAGCATCTAGTGTGTGAATGTGATAGTCTAGCGCGCACCAGGCATCGGTACTTGGGGAAATTCTCCTTAGCCGATCTATCAGAACTTGCGATGATTATTTTATGGAGAACTACTCTCTTCATAAGGAAGAGCAATATTTGGAATCAGTAGTCTAGAGCCCGGTTTTTATACGAGGGGACCACAATGGATCCACAGTGATCTCTCGTGATGGACTGGGGCACATTGCTTTAGTCCACCCTTCTCAACCTAACCTAACCTAGACTGATGCACCTCTGCAATTGAGCAGAAAAGTGTGATTCCGCGATACTGTGGACTGAACCTATGAAGACCTGTCGAAACCTCCCCTGAGTAAAATCATCTCCTTTCTCAAAGGAATGGCCTAGGGAGTGGTTAAGAGCCAGGAACAAAAGACTTCTTAGGTCGTAGTTCGAGAAGTTGTGAGGCTTCTATAGGCCAGATAAATAAATAAATAAAATAATACTGTGGACTGAAAGTTGACGACAGAAGAACAGGAATAAAATTTATGAATAGAGTCGGTTATAAGAGTGAGCCTTGAGGTACGCTGTAGTTGAAAGGCGATTTTTTTTTCGTCTTCGGTCTCTACGAAGTTCTTCATCCCGAATGACGACTGAATCCTCCCAAATCTAGCTTGTTGGACAGGTATCTTGCCGTGAATGTGTCCCACGCAGTAACTCTTTTGGGCATTGCCTCCTTGTTCCCATGCTGTTCATTATAGTGTTGTTAGTTGGACAAGAGTTGAACTGAACCAGTCGATTCAATGCAGTTTTCATTTCATTCTAATCAGTTTTATAATTCAAGTATCGAATCAATCGTCTAGTCGTAGCTAGAAATAACACAATAAATATTATTCATTCGAGAGAATTAAGTAAAAACAATAATAAAAACCAGAATATTCAGCATTTTCAAGATTAATCTCCTTTGATCTAAAGATTCTTCCAATGCTGTGTTCATCATTGTTGATCGTGATCCATCTCTGTGGGTCCGAACTTTGTCTTGAGGATGTAAGATTTTTTTTTTCGTTTTTTACTGGTTCGATTTATTCCATTTTCATAAATATAATTGATGACGTATTCTTAAAAGTTTATAGCCTTAAAGAAAACGACTGACCGCTTAATGCACACACTCCGATGTTATCAGTTTGACCCTAAGAATGTTTTTTAAGAGAAGCAAAATTAAGATTATATACTTTAAGTGAATCGTCACTATGCCTTCATGTTCTTACAAAAAATCATCTTGAATAAAAAACAGGCAAATTTTTAATTGTTATCATTTTGATACCAGGGGTATAGCGACAGCATTTTACTTTAATTGAGAAAAAGCCGATTTCTAGTTGATTAGGGTCAGTCGATTGTAAATCATCTTTTCGTGTAAATCTGTTTTGCAGTTGAAAATTTTGCGGTCTATAAATCCGCAATATCCGCTAAATATTTAAAATTATAACTTAAATTCTGTGTGTGCTATTTGCGTAGATTTGTGTTTAGTAGTTTGGTCTAATCAGCAACCAATTTACGTAATAACGGAAGCAACCCATGTGGGCTATAATAGAGATGGAAAGGAATCCTTTTCATATATACAATTGTGTTCTACGCACCGCCCTCAACCCCCCTTCAAGTATCCAGTTAGCTACTTTACGATAAGATAGGATAACGTCTAGTAGTGCAATGATTTTTCTTCTTTTCATTAGTATTTCGGTTTTTTCCTACATTCAGTGTGATTTCTTTGGGAAAAGACGCAGACGCGCCATCCCGGACAATACGAATAAGAAATTAGTCAGAATAGTTCTTGGTACTATTTTAGTGCCATATGAATGTCCTGCATGTAATGGGACTTGACGATAAATATAAATTTATTTTTAGTATGTGTCCAGGACACGTTTTTCATAATATTGAAAGTTATCTAGTTTGACCAAAGTTTATTTTTCAAAATTTCAGTAAAATCAAAAAAAAGTTCGTTTTTACACCGAGTGATTAACATCAGAAAAATTCGTTTAAATGAGTTGTAAAACTAAGAGAATTGTGTGCAAAATTTCGAGAATAGAAAAAATGGTAGGATATTTAAACGTATGTACATTAAAAAAAAAGTATTGTTTAAAAAGAAGTTCGGGTCGAGAAAATAGCAGATGTTTGGATATGAAATCGATAAAAACAGCTGCTGTAGTGTGAAAAAACTGCGATTTCATGTGGCGCAGTCGGTTGTTCGACTCGACTGTTCCGATTTGAATGGAAAAATTTCGCAGCATCAATATCCCTTGACCTCGTTTAATTTTCTAGTTCTAGTTCAATGGATTTTTCTATTGTACCCCATCTCTAGTTCATAGTTGAAAAAATAACCCATCTTCACTGTTCCTAATTGTATTTTGAATATTTGTGTAGGACTCCTCGAATAACGCTTTTTTGTGAAACCAATGAGACTATAATTAGACAGTGTATTCACGAAATTGTTTGGCCAATTTTTTTTAGCATTTAAAAAAAAATGCTTTGTGGGGTCGAATTGGGCGAGTTTAGGCATTTTCAGCCAAAGTTACATCCATATGTGGCAGAGCAAAATTTTGTTCAAAAACTGAAGCAAACTATATCAAAAGAACTAGCACCTTTAAATCTGAGACTGATACTTAAGATAAGGTGGATCAGTTTAGACTAAGTTCGAATTTTTGATTACGGACTATTTACTGGATTACAAGTGGCTGAACAAAATTGTCACGTCGTTTCTTTCTTCGACTTTTTGCTCCCAACGTGGGGCGTCAAATATATTTTTATCACAGATAGTACAGAAGTTTGGTTTGACGGTGAGAAAGGTTGATCGTGACGACAAAACCAAAAGGCGGATCCAATGCAGTACTAAAACCGACAGTACCTATCAGCCCCACCTACTTTTAGACCCACTCAGCGCACTAAGGTGATTTCAGTGTTGGTGTGAGGGTCATCGATGCATCTCGATGGTCTAAATTTTTTGGATACAAGGTTCCCAAAAATGCTCTAGTCTGTAGCTTCTTAGTACTAGTAGTGATGTACTAGTACAGTCTGGAATCTCGTTCACATGAAAGATGTACAGCCCGTTTGATATCACCACCACCACCACTAACAGCTTCTACTCACCCCACAGCATCTTAAATTTTCTCAACTAGGAAAAAATTTTTGAAATGTCGAGTGACAGAGGACAGTTCCAACAAATTAGGGATTCTGGTGGATGGTAAGTGAATACGATCAGGTGATCGTTGCAAGTTGATACTTGCTGGTGTGGAATTTTGTTGGCGAGTTCACAAGGGCAAAATTGCAGCTTGTCTGATATTTTATCCGGCTCGACGGACCAATGATTACGATCAGGTGATCGTTGCAAGTTGATACTTGCTGGTGTGGAATTTTGTTGGCGAGTTCACAAGGCCAAAATTGCAGTTTGTCTGATATTTGATCCGGCTCGACGGACGAATGATAACGATCAGGTGATCGTTGGAAGTTGGTCATTTTACTCGTTGAACAGGAGGGAATGAAAAGGTTGGAGATATGAGTTTTGATTGGGTTCGTTGAAAACGTATTACCTTTGAAAAAGGTCCCCAGTTGAAGCAGACAGGTTTCAAGGGTTTCCGCTGATTTCGCGAACGAGAGTTTGTTTCGTTGAAAACCTTTGAAAAGGGTCCACAGCTGAAGCAGCGTGAAGACAGATCTCAAAGGTTTCCGTTTACTATTGGTTTAGAATAGTTACCTTTCGAAATATCGCTGAAGCAGCGTTGATGCGAATCACAACTAGATATTCTCGATAAAATTTAAGTACACTATCCAAAAGAGATCGTATTGACGGCGGACGCGCCTTTTATAGGGCTATGTAGCTTTGTCTACCGTTGTTTTGATCGAGCTACACAGTCAACGGCGTCAATGTTGCTTCACAGTCCGACCCATAAAAGTAGACTGGTGAATTTTTAAATTTTATCTTTAAAGATGTGTTTGAAGTTCAAACAGTAAGGGTTTTTTTGCGAGTCACAAGTCTTACGAATTATAAAAGTTCACATTGTACGAGTAATGGGACAAAATTATTGGGACTGTCCCTAGACTGTCTCTCTTCATCAGGATCTTTCGAACGTATCACATGGTTTTGATCTGACCGGTTAAGCGACGAATAGAGTTTTGGTCGATATGTACACAATATACTGCTGTAACTATTTATGGAAAATGAACTTTTATATGGCTATGCGAAGAAGAAGAATATCAGAACAGGTTAGAATTTAGACCACTTTAACAAGCTATTAAAAAGCTCGGGAAAACCATCCACGAGTAGTAAGACAGACGAGGGCGGGACTGTTGTGTTTTAATTGTGATTTTGTCATGGTTAAATAAGTCAAATAAATCTTTACCGAGATGGACCCACGAGTGAAAGTTAACAAGGCACACACAAACCACAATTTAAATTCAGTTGGACTAGACGAAATTATCTGAACAGTAAGGGTCCCATTTCTCGATTTTGTTAAGCGCGATTAAATAATACCTAGATAACATCATTTTAACAGTTTACTAGATCTATAGCTCAGCAGCTGGCTAGCAAGTTGTTTATTTAAGGTGTGAACCCTGTGAGGAATTAGTCCAGTACTGAAATAATTTACTCGCTGATATGCTCCTAGAATTGAACCGTCCAAAAGCATTCGTAGGACCAAACGAACACATGGAAACAAATAAAATCTGTAATTTTTCTGTTGTCTTAGAAATGAGATAAAACGACCATTCGTGATACGTCTATAGGTTTGGTTTCGATTCGAGCCCAACCATCTCTAAATTCCCATCCCACTACTGCAGTGTAATGGGATTATTCAAAATCTGCATGGCTCTATTGATCTATTTTCGAAATCACTCCTCGATCCCGAAGTCGGGTCAAAACCTTCATTTTGGAGTTTATCCACACAGTTCCACAGGGAGTTTTCGGGAACAAGGCCGAATCAACCAGTTTCCAGTTCGCGAGTACCGATCCAAACTGTCTTCTTTTCAAAAGTGCGTACAGTTTCCGTTGTCAGGATCATCCATCAACCAAGTGTTGGAGTTGTCTTCTAGCCTTCTAGACAGCACAAAGCCCAAATTTGGCCTTGACCTCAATCATTTCGCCTAAACAATTTTTTTGGACATCGTTGTTCCTTCATAGGACCTTATTTTCTATCAAAGCTTCGAACAGTCTTGTGTTTACTAAGATAGCTTGTTAACGTCTCGTTCAACCCCAGAGGACACTGTTGTTCTTTCATACGACCTTATTTTCTATCGAAGCTTCAGACAGTCTTGTGTTTACTAAGATAGCTTGTTAGTGCCTCGTTCAACCCCAGAGGACACCTTTGTTCTTTTATACGACTTTATTTTCTATCGAAGCTTCGAACAGTCTTGTGTTTACTAAGATAGCTTGTTAGCGCCTCGTTCAACCCCAGAGGATAGTTGGGAATGGGATTATTGGCATATCTTCTCTCTTCTAATTAGCCTTTAGGATGTAGTACAGTGCAAATTGATGAAAGTCTCCAAAAGATAAAGGCACATCCAACCTAGTTGCACTTTACAAAACTTCGATTGTATCAGTGATCTTGATTTCTAGCGAGCTGCTTCGACAGGTTTTCTGATATAATTTGTCGATTCCTTGACGACTGGCCCAAATCTCGGCCAGAGTTCTGAAATCTTCAGCTCAAGTCTTACGTAATTTAGGGACACACTGAACTATGTTCGATGTTGTACCCGAAATGGATTTCTCCTTTATTTGCAATTGTCATCGTTTTTCTTTCTCAATATATTCGTTCTCATAGATTCAAGTCTAAATCCCAAACCATTTTCAATGTCGTCATTGAAATTCCATTGCAATCTGTCCAGACGTCTTCCGAAGATTGTCGTTGATGATAATGGCCGACCACCTCGAAGATCGCAAACACGCGCTTTACATACAGGGCCAAATTTTGGCGAGAATTTGGCGTAATGACGAAAAAAGCCGAGTTTCCTCTCTAAAAATGGCCTTGACCAAGAACACACGCACAAAATCTAGATCAGATTTAAAACAATTAGCCACCACATAAAATATTTACTTTCTCAGTTAGTTTCTTTTTGGTTTTACTGTATTTTTAATTTACTATATTTTATTGCTCTTTAATAAGTATAGCGTGCATATAGTGCACAGTATGTTGTATATACTAAATAAAGCTTGACGATCTTGATTGATATAAAAATTGAATGTTTCCGATACGTTTTAGGCAGTTAGAGTAAAGTTATCGGACTTAAAAGAACAAACGATAGAGAGAGTGGTTACTTTTATCGGTAACAACGACAAGAAACATTGATAAAACGAAAGAAAAAAACAGTTTAATGTGTGACTAAAAACCGAAAATAAAAGTGTTTTGTGACAACATTGTGTAAAAAAGAGGACGAAACTCGATATTTTACAAGATGAAGATTTTAATGCGTGCCGACACTCATGTGTCGTTTGCGTTACCGGCAGAAGAGCCTAGAGCAATTGTTACATTTTCGCAGGTTATTGTCGATTTATTGGTTTTATTTTTTATTGATAATTGGAATTAGGAAGCGCTTCCTTTATTAACAATCACGTTTTTATTTTTCGTATAGATTTTAGCAGCCTTGTCAGTATCGCTTGGATCTATGGTCGTTGGCTATTCATCGGCCTACACTTCACCTGCGCTAGTTTCTATGCTCGATCGGAACATCACATCATTTCCAATTACATTGCAAGAGGTAAAGACTATCAATAGAAGCGACCAATCAATAAAATTAATCCTTTAATTCTTTGCAGGCATCATGGGTTGGTGGTATTATGCCGTTGGCTGGTTTGGTTGGTGGAATTGCGGGCGGACCGGCAATTGAATATCTCGGTCGAAAGAACACAATCCTTGCGACGGCTGTTCCGTTTGTGGTAGCATGGCTTTTGATTGCAGCGGCCAGTAATGTGTTTATGGTATTGGCTGGACGGGCATTATCAGGATTCTGTGTTGGCATTGCATCGCTATCGCTTCCCGTGTATCTGGGCGAAACTGTACAGCCTGAAGTTCGCGGTACACTTGGCCTATTGCCAACTGCTTTCGGTAATATTGGCATATTGTTGTGTTTTGTGGCCGGCAAGTATATGGATTGGTCGTTACTGGCGTATCTTGGTGGAATATTGCCGGTACCGTTCTTGCTATTGATGCTTCTCATTCCGGAAACTCCGCGCTGGTATGTGTCGCGTGGACGCGAAGAACGTGCCCGAAAAGCTCTGAAATGGTTGCGCGGCAAGGAAGCTGATGTTGAACCGGAACTTAAGGGTATCATACGATCACATTCCGATGCCGAACGACATGCTTCGAAGAATACAATGCTCGAATTGCTGAAGCGATCGAACTTGAAGCCACTGATGATATCGCTCGGTTTGATGTTCTTCCAACAGTTGAGTGGTATCAATGCTGTTATTTTCTACACTGTGTCCATATTTAAGGATGCCGGGTCGACTATCGATGAGAATCTCTGCACTATTATTGTCGGTGTTGTGAATTTCGGAGCGACCTTTATTGCAACTTTGCTGATCGATCGCTTGGGAAGAAAGGTGAGTTTTGTTATTAGTTTAGTTTTATTTGTTCAATTATTAACGTACAATTTGGATTTTTCCTACTAGATCCTTCTCTATATTTCGGACGTTGCTATGGTCATCACGCTGTTCACATTGGGCGGCTTCTTCTACGCCAAACATATTAACGTCGATGTCAGTCAGCTCGGTTGGCTACCGTTGAGCTGTTTCGTCATCTTTGTAATTGGATTTTCGCTTGGATTCGGACCGATTCCATGGCTTATGATGGGCGAAATTCTGCCGGGCAAAATTCGAGGTTCCGCTGCTAGTGTTGCGACTGCCTTCAATTGGTTGTGCACGTTCATTGTTACGAAAACGTTTGCCGATCTAAACGGTAAGATTGTTTGAATTGAAAATTTCTTTGCAGCCTACAGGTTCTAACGTTTTATCCGACTTGATTTACAGCATCAATCGGTCAACATGGTGCTTTTTGGATGTTCGGATCGATTTGTTTGGTGGGCCTGTTCTTTGTGATATTCTACGTTCCGGAAACTCAAGGCAAATCTCTCGAAGATATCGAACGTAAAATGATGGGTCGCGTACGAAGGATGTCTTCGGTGGCCAATATTAAGCCCTTGTCATTTAACATGTAAGCTACGAAGCGACTTTAATGACATCACCAACTTAACATACAGGGAACTTTCTTAGAAACCAAATAACCAAAACAAAGTTACTTACACTTAAGGAATGCGAGAAAAATTTAAAAAAAACAAAGATGTTGCTGCACCCAGCAACGAATTCGGCCAGCAAACCTACTAGAGCAAAATAAAAACCATTGTGATATAGTCTGTCAAAATATTAAGAGTTCTTTTAAACAAAATATCGTACGCCATATTAAAAAGAGCGAACAGTTTTCTAGAGAAAAAAAATCAAATTTAATCTTATAGATAAATTAGTTTAGTCTTAAAGCATCCCTCCTACTACTCTGTAAATAATATGTGCGATTTTTCTTTTGTAAAATTGTCGCAAAACTAAGTATTTTTTTTGATTGTTTGTTTAAAACACAATGAATCTCTATCCCAAAAAAAAACTCGATATTTTAGATAATTTTATGTAGGCAAGTTTTGTAATTTATTGTACGGGAAGATTTATTGTTTTTTTTTTTCGAAGGACATTATCCAATCAAAGTTGGTTTCACAACACATATAACATTCCTCATCGTCAACAATAAATATTTTTGCAATGCCTTAGGAAAAGTTCTAGTTTTCTTTTGTAACAATTCACTTAGACTGCTATATTAGTGATTTTTCTATTTTATGAAATTTTTGTTGTTTTTTTAATCAACATTTTTATAGTGAATACAAACGAAACATAAAAATAAAAAAAAGGCCAGACAAACACCTAAATAGATTTAATTCTATGGCAAAATAACGATAGCTAAACAATGCACGATCCTTGTTCATTTTACGATTTGATTTTGTTGCCATATTACGCGATATTACGAGTACTACATCTAAAATTTATTTAGTTTTTACTTAGCTTCCTTGTAAATATTTAGATAAAATTTAAATTTGAAACAAATTGGTAACAATTAAACTTTTGAGTTCTAAACACAATTATTTATGATTTATAAGTGATATTAATTGTTTTTATTTTTTTATTTCTGTAAATTATTGTATGGAGCGAGCCAAGCTCAATTCATTTTTTTAAGTGTTTGTCATTTGCTTCATTTTAAAAGTAAACGAAAAAAAATGATAGGGTTTTATAAACGATAGGAATGTAAAAAAGATGGGAAAAAAATTGCCTTAAAACTACTAGAAAGCAGATTTGCTGTAATTTGTTAATACTTATAATTAGTTTGTATTTAGGAAAATCATCATCTTGTTTAAGAGCAAATGAAAATCAAAAATATATTATACATATTATTTAAGTTATACTCAAATCTATTGTAGTTTAATTATTATATCACTTTATTTAACAATAAAAGAAAACAAAAATAAAACATAATCCAATTTAAATTATATTATTGAATAGTGAATGATTGTTGAAAGGGAGTGAGAGAGGCGAAGAAAAAAGATATCGTTTTACTAAGCATGAATTTTTGTTATTTAATATTATAATAGACTAATAGAAACATATAAATAAATACCGAAAAGAATATTTTTAAACAAATGAAAAAATGACTTGTTTTTTTTTTATTTATTTTGCCTATTTTATTTTAGAATCGCCAATGACTTTCCAATTTGTGGTTAAATTCTTTTTGCGTCATTATTTTTTTTTATTGTAATCTTATGATGAATCTGGAAGCTTCTTATCGCCATATATACGAGTATAATTAGTTTATAACAAAAGTAGTTTTATTCCGAAAAACTAATCCTGATTATTTTCTATTAAATTATTGAGATTTTACTGATTTTTTCATTGTGTATCCTCAGCGATACACAGGCAAGCGTTTGCTGATAAAATGCACATTGTTAAAAAAGGCTGTAATACATACAAGAACAGATTTCAGTTAACACTATCCTGATAAAATATGTTTCTTACGTACTCAACCACGCTGGATGAACCCGGACATCGCTAATTCTATTAGAATAAAGAATAGAGCTTGGAAAAGCTTCTACAGGCACCCAACGGATACTAACCTAGCAACGTACCGTAGTGAGGCGGCTTCAACTAAGAAAAAGATTAAAGCTGCTAAAAAAGAAAATGGGAATTGTTTTGCGCGCTCCATTGATCCCAGCTCAAATCTAGCCGATGCGTGGAGTAAGGTTAAGTCTATTTTCGGTGGCAAGCCGCCTGGCCTGTTTCCCAGTTTAACTACACCACTAGGCTCTCTCACGAACTCCATGCATATTGCCGAACACCTTGCTCAATTCTGGTCTAAATATTATTCGGATTCGAATTTTTCTCCCGATCAACTTGCCAACAAACTGTCGGCCCCACGTTACATTACAGACCATTTACCAGATCCAGACAGAATAATTGGTTACCCAATCTCATATGTGGAACTAATTTCGGTGCTTAGTTCCAGCAGGGAATCAGCACCAGGACATGACAAGATTAATTACGATATGATTAGGGAGTCCACCAATAGTCTGAAATTCAGGCTGGTGGATCTCTACAATCTGATCCTGGCTGAAGGTTCTTTTCCACATATGTGGAAGAGGGCTGTTCAAGTGCCTATCCGTAAGAAGTCTAATCTTTCAGCTACGGCTATACATCCTAAGGATCTACGTCCTATATCACTGCTCCCTTGCATGTCAAGAGTCTTTGAAAAGATTTTGGGTAAGAGACTTGGTATCTTTCTGGAAAGTGTATTAACGGACAAGCATCACGGTTTTAGGCCGGGGAGAGGCACAACCTCTCTTTTGCTTGACCTAGAATACCAAGCCAGATTCGCTTTTTCCAAAAAACAAGAATATCATGTCTTATCTCTTGATCTGGAGAAGGCTTTTGACCGGGTAATCAAAACCGTAGTTACAGGACAACTATCTGTCTGGGGAGTCGATTTTCGGTTTATTCGGATGGTTGATAATTTCCTTTCTTCCCGTTCCTTTGTGGTTAGAGCTAATGGTTACATTTCTGGGGCTCAAAAGATGGATAACGCTATACCTCAAGGTTCTCCCCTTTCACCGTTTTTGTTTAATATATACACACACTCCTTATCCCAACTCCTTTCTGACATTCCTGGTATATCGCATTACATTTATGCTGATAATATTTATATTACTTCCTCCTGTTCAAATCTCACTGATATATATAGAAGAGTAAAAATTGTTATTGACGCCTGGTGTAACGAGACGGGTGCCAAATTACCGTTTGAGAAAGGGGAGTTTTTATCTTTAACGAAAAAATTGAGACCTACTATTACTGAGGTCAACTTAGACGATATTACTCTTCACCCGCTTACCGCCTGCAGATTACTTGGACTTATATTCCAACCCAAGTTGCAATGGAACGTTCACATTAAAAATATTATATCTTCGTTGGGGAAGGTGTTCAATCTCGTTCGAGTTCTTGGTTGCAGAAGCCTGGGTGTCAGCACATCTGCTATTGTGCATGTCGCTCTGACGCTTATACGGGGATATGTACAATATGGTCTCTCAATTTATGGGATCACAACTAAATTCAACCTAAATAATATTCAAGTCGCCATTAACAAAATAATAAGAGCTGCTTTAGGTGCTTTCCGCACTTCTCCAATTGCTTCGTTACTTAAGGAATCTGGATGTGATGACATAGTTACGCTTCTTGCTAAATCCCAAATAAATCTTGCTGTCAAAAGCTGTATTGACAGACATAATCCGCATTTTGAAGTCATCAATCAACTTCTACAATCAACATCTATGGATCAGATGTCTCATATATCAAACTCTGCACTTTGGATGGCTAGACTTAAACTTCTTCAACACTGTCCTACTATCCCGTCCCCCATACACAATCCTATCTCTTCCCAACTTCATTTGCGTTCACGAAGTATTTTGCCAAGTATTTCCAGACATCCGGATAAAGCTCATACTCCAGCCGCTCTATATCGGTCGCTGCACAAGAATCATTTGGAAGATTTAATTGGTTACTCCCTCTATTACACGGATGCGTCTAAAACTAATTTCCAGACATCGGCTACGATGATAATTTTTGAACTCTCCACAAGAAATTTATTGGCTGAGAAAAGTTTTAAATTGCATCCTAACACCAGTGTGTTTGAGGCAGAATCCTTCGCCATTTATCAAGCTGCAGACGCTGCTCGGATAGCGGCTGTACCCGCTGCGATTTTCACTGACTCGAAGTCTTCAGTTAGCGCTATTACTAATCGAAAGTCGAATGAACCTTTGATTCTACACATACAGGATCTAATTTCGGCTAACCCGGCTGGAACTCTACTCCTTTGGGTGCCAGGCCACGTGGGTATTGACGGGAACGAGAAAGCTGATACCTTGGCAAGTATGGTGGTTTCCCCACATGAAGAAGAAATTATCCCATCATTTATCAGTTTTGCTCGGCGTAATGCCAGGAAAAACATTGGTCAGCAGATGTTTAATGACTGGACATCAAATACAACATTTTTAGCCAAGCACTGGCTCAATTCTTTCCCACCTACGTACAGTTCGGAATTAAGTAGAAAAGAAGCTGTTATTCTTGCAAGAGTTAGAATTGGTCACACGAGATTGACTCATGGTTATCACATGTCAAGAACGCCGCAACCGGGATGTATTTCTTGTCAAAAGCCGCTTACAATGGAGCATATCTTGGTCGATTGCAGTATTACCAAGACTTTTTTCAATTACTCCATTCCTCCTCTAAATTCCCTCCTTTCGACCTCAGATCCCTCGCTTCTTTTCCAACTTCTACAACACCTACATTTATTTAATAAAATCTAAATTTCTTTCTGTTGAATAAATGTTAATCTATATTAGGATTAATTTTTCTTTGTATAATTCTTTAAAATGTAAATATTATCTTTTTTAGCTAGATTTAAGATCCTTTCGATCACAATAACCTATATTTGTTTATAATTTTTACTTATATTTACTTATATTATATACTTATTCTAAGTGCCAGGTGCCTAACCGGTGTGGCCGTATTTTTGTTTTGGTGTTATTTATAAGACCTTTTCATTACATAAATAAATAAATAAATAAAATATGTTTTTGTTCCAAGTTGTTAAAAAAAGTTAGTTTAAGGCAGGCGCGAACGCAGAGGGGTTTTGGGGGTTCAAACCACCCCTCCCCCCGAAATGATGTAATTAAATACTCACAACTAAATGTAACTAATACGCGACGTGTAAATTTGTCTGTAAACCACCCCCCCCCCCCCCCCCCCCCCCGAAATAATTTTCTGCGTTCGCGTCTGGTTTAAGGGGATAGCAGGGTACAGGATTGTTTTTTTTTTTATCTCAGGAACGAGTTAATATTGGAAAGTTGAAACTTGGAACATATATGTATGTAGATGTAATATAAAAGTAATTTCAGAAAAAAACATACTGCAGTCACGATCGGCTGCAAGCCAATCGTATAATACTCTAGATGAATACTGAACTCCGATTTATATTGTAGTTGGGGATAAAGTAGAATTACGTGTATGCATGTTGTATGTCCTTTATTAAGGACTCCCATTAGATTGCTACTCAAAACTAAAAGACAATATTCAGTGTTTAATTTCATATCTTGAACTGGGTAAGTCACCAAAAAAAAATGTCCTTTTTGAAGGACTTTCACATGAGAGGTGCAGGAAGGACTCACTCGATTTCTTACATATTTGTCCTTTTCCTTGGAACCATTTAAAAATGAACTTGTACAAAATTTGAAATTCGTAGCTTAAAGCGTTCAAAAGTTATCGAAAAATATTGTTGAACACGTGTCTTAAGGACATTTTGTATGGCAGCTACCAGAAAGAGTAAAAGGATTTCGCTGATTAGTAAACTCGAACTTGGTTTTTACTCAAAACTAATTTGTACAAAATTTCCAATTTATAGCTAAAAGATTACTTGAGTTATAGTAAGTTCCATAAATTAAAAGAAGGCGTTTTGACAGGATATTTGTATGGCAGCTACACGAAGGACTAATAGGATTTTCTTCATAATCATACATTAAGCTTCAACTATTGGAAAAATACTATGTACAAAATTTCAAAGACGTAGCTTAAACTCTTCTGAAGTTATCAACCAATATTCTTGAACACGTATTTTAAGGACATTTTGTATGGCAGCTACCAGAAGGAGTAAAAGGATTTCGCTGACAAGTAAACTCAAGCTTCGTTTTTACTCGAAACTAATTTGCAAAAAATTCCGAATTCGTAGCTAAAAGATTACTTGAGTTATAGTGAGTTTCGTAAATTAAGTGAATACATTTTGACAGGATATTTGTATGGCAGCTACACGAAGGACTAATAGGATTTTCTTCATAATCATATATTTAGCTCCAACTGTTGGAAAAATAACACATTCAAAATTTTAATGCCGTAGCTTAAGCCCTTCTGAAGTTATCTACCAATATTCTTGAACACCTGTTTTAAGGATATTTTGTATGGCAGCTACCCGAAGGAGTAAAAGGATTTCGCTGACTAGTAAACTCAAACTTTGTTTTCACTCAAAACTAATTTGTATAAAATTCCGAATTCGTAGCTAAAAGATTACTTGAGTTATAGTGAGTTTCGTAAATTAAGTGAATACATTTTGACAGGATATTTGTATGGCAGCTACACCAAGGACTAACAGGATTTTCTTCATAATCATATATTTAACTCCAACTATTGGAAAAATAAAACATACAAAATTTCAATGTCGTAGCTTAAACCCTTCTGAAGTTATCGACCAATATTCTTGAACACGTGTTTTAAGGACATTTTGTATGGCAGCTACCCGAAGGAGTAGGACGATTTTCCCCGTTAACGAACTTAGCCTTACAAATTCAACCAAACATCCAGATTCAAAATTTCAAGATCCTAGGTGAAGGCGTTCTTGAGTTATCGTGCTAACGGACGGACGGACGGACGGACGGACGGACGGCCGGACGGACGGACGGACGGACGGACGGCGGATTTGAGGTTTTTGGGCACAAATAAACAAAAAATAATATATAACTTTTTTTCGTCCGAGGCTTGGTTCTATGCGTTACTAACTTTTCGGCTGGATTAAACTTATAATACTCTATATGATTTCATCTAGAGTATAAAAATATGCCAACAGTCTGGGCGAAACTTTATTATTTTTCGGGTCAAAGTTTGACAAGCGGTTAGCATGGGGTCGCGATAGAATGCTTACGCCGCTGCCACATATAAAATATGAATAACTTAAATGGGTCATACTCCGGGACGCGGTCCAAGTCGTAGTATAACATCAGTTGTTTCGAGATTTTTAGCCGATTAAACACATAAAAAGTCCGTGTATAGACTCTCGAGTTTCGGTATATTATTTACACAAAGAGCGTAAGAGCGTAACGACGTAAGAACTAATTTGCTGCCTTATCAAACTTAAGGGGGTCATCCCGTGTGAAGGCTCTTTTTTATGCTTTTTTTTTGGGAATTCTTTTTGGCGAAGTAGATAAAGATACAACTGTGAAATTTTTACCACATATTCATGCACATTTTGAGTACACTTTACAATTTTTTCAGCACGAAATTGGTGCTCATTGCTGAGGTATACGGCAACTTAGCCACTCATTTTCAAAAAAACCCTTTTTTCGGTAGACACGATTGCGGGCGTTCAGCTTATCTCAAATAAAAAAAATCTGGCAACAGTCTGGGCGCAACTTTATTATTTTTGGGTAGAAGTCCGGAACGCGTTCAATTCTGAGACGCGGTGTAGGTTACTATGTGACTGAAAACCTAAAAAAAAGTACGGGATGCGGTTAGAATTGGGTCGCACTAGAATACTTACGCCGCTGCCACATATAACATATGAATTACATAATTGGGTCATACTCCGGGACGAGGTCTAAGTCGTAGTATAATTTCAGTTGTTACGTGATTAGGAGGTTTTTCGTGATTTGGTTTTGGGCCATTACATGAAATCGGGAATGCATTTGTTGGCGATTATATAAAAAGTCTGTGGAAGTGAAAACCAATCTGATATCTTATTAATCGTAAGAAATATGTTTTTAGATATATATATAAAGCCCGAGGAAGTGAAAACCAATCCGATGTCTTATCACTTTTAAGAGATATGACGGAATTCGTGAAAACGTGTTCAACCTGTTTATACCCTCTTAGGAGTTGAAAAAGGAAAAAATTTGAAAACAAGTTTTAGGTGATTATTAAACAAGACCGTGGAAGTAAAAAGTTATTCGATATCTAATCAGACCGGAGAGATATGGATGAATTCGTGAAAATGTATACAACCCCTTTACATCACCGTGGGGGTCGAATTTCAAAAAATTCTGAAAATACTTTCTAGGTATTTATATGAAAAATCCGTAGAATAACAATGAATTCAATATTTGGAAAGGCCTAATAGATATGAAGAAAATCGTGAAAATATATGCATTCCATTTTCACTGATAGTTCTGTTTGCCCCCTTCTGTACGACAATGTATATTTGAATTGTTTTTTAATCTAAATTACTTTTCTAGTTGATTTACATATACATACCGGTTTTTAGCTTTCTAGCATAAGCCGTTTTATAGTTAAGGAAAACACCTCCCCCCCCCCCCCCCCCCCGTACCATACAATCCCTATGAAAAATTATATTTTTTCAACATGCTACTACTATAGTTCTATCCAAATACCAAGTTTCACATTTATATCATTATAGGTTCTCGAGATATAAAAATCGGAACTTTTCCTTTTCACCCTCCCCCTCTACACCCTCACCCACACAATTTTTGTGCTAGGGGTCTATTTGTCCTACTTCTAGTAAAAATTCTAAGCGTCTATCATACACTGTTCTTGAGATATGAAACACTTCCATACTCCACCGCCCCCCTTAAAAAATTTTACTTTCAGCTAACTTTATTTGTCAACCTTAATACAGATACCGAATTTTGTTTTCCTAGTGCAATTGGTTCTTGAGATATCGAAATCTAAAGTTTTTCACCCTCCACCTCCGTACGCCACTGCCCCACTCAAAAAAATTGGTTTCCGATCTATTCTCCTAGTATACCCACAGATGTTCATCAAGTTTTAATTTCTTGACATTAACCGATTAGGAGATATGGATTTTAGAATGTCTTGATCTCGGTTTTCGAGCGTTTCGGATGCATTATTATTTCCCCCACTCCCACACCCCTTTCCCATATCATAAATTTTTTTGCAAAAGGGTCCACTATCGATGCTCTATATAAATTCCAAGTTTCAGCCTCCTAGCCTATGCGGTTACTAAGATCTAGAAGCCAAAATTTTCCGTCTAAAACGCTTCCCCCACCTCCCCCCTCACACCCCCACCACTCAAAAGGTGACCACTTGAAGGGGTCTGCTCAGTCTACCGACAAAAAAAATTCAACTTAATAGCTCAAAGAGTTTGAGAGCTATAGGCTTTCAAACGTTTTGCGTAAGGCGGACGGCGCACAGACGGACTGAAATTTTTTTTTGCTTTTTTGGTGTCTATTAGTCATAAATGATAGTAGCATTGCAACCACAATGAATATACACACAACAGACATACAGATACAAAGTTCCAGACAAATAAATTTTAACGATAAGACTCTCGACAGGACAGGAATCTAGATCGATGAAACGCATAGACAGATGTTTCTTCTTTGCCGTGATGAAAACACTACCACCATCCTTTTTTCCAGACTGCACTAAGTCACAATGATGAATAAGATACGTGTCAGCGAGGAGTTCCAGGCATAGGACAGAGCAGTTCAACCAGGACTCAGTAACACAAATTACGACAGAATTGGTCTCAAGAACAGATAATTGAAATTCCTCCAACTTAGGTCTGAGTCAGCGCACATTTTGGTAAATTAATATCAGAAATTTAGGCAAATTAAGATTATTAAAGTTATTGTTTGAAACATAACTATTAGAAGCAGTATTTGCAGATGGCATAGTTGTTCTGAATCGTGCACGGACTCAGCTATTTATTGTTCTTTTTTGAAATGTATGGTCATTACAGTTGAAAGGGCTGTTGCTTGTTCTGTGGTTCTTGAAAGTCTGTCTTGATCCTTTCTTAATCAAGATAGGTAAAACTCGGCCTCGAAGCGACTATGCGTGTTTTATTGCTCTTTGGAAAGACCCAACTTATATCATACTTCTCCTAACGCATAGGCACCGAAAGGGATATTTTCTGCGAGTTGGGTTGAAGTTGAAGCTAGTTCCTTCGATTCTAGTGGCCGAAAACTCTTCCGAGATCTCGAATAAAATTCTTTGACGACGAGACCTTTCGGCCAAAACGTAGGTTTCATGACCTTGTGTATCATGTCATGAGGCATGAGGCATATGACAAATTGCCAAGATCTTCGCGATAGCACGGAAGGTCCGTAGAAGTTGCGTCGCTAAATTTGCTTTTGATAAAGCTTACCACAACTTCAGGCAGTCGCAACGATGCAGCGAGAAACATAAATCCAGCGAGGCATCTTCGCCGGAGTGAGACTGGAAATTATTTCAGTATCAGGCAGCTTGCATGTAGAACGATGAATGACCGTTACTTCATTACAATTTTTATAGTCAGCGGAGTTATCGACAACCGCAGGTTGAAAAACACAATTAGTGTCATTCGACTACTCGTTGTTGCTGACTAATGTACCTGCAGGTGAGGCACTGTTAGATGAGTTCGTACCAGCACCAGGAGACCTTTTGTTGATCGGTGTGGCGCTAGCCGCAGATTTAGTCTGCCTCGGACGTAACTCCCAAGCTGATTGTGGGATGACCCCAGGTGCAGTACTACATTTGGAGGCGTCACCGACAGACTGGTAACAGGGAGTGTCGTTTGATGAAGATCACTCAAGGGCGCTTGAAGCTTTTCGTTGAAGTGATGCGAATTCATTATGAAGCGCTTAAACAGTCGACTTCGCCGTCAACACTTGCATGAGAACCGCACCATATATGGTACGGGTGATTCCCAGCAACACTGACATGATTTTTTTTTTGCACTTTTCGGATGATTTGAAGACTTTCTATGTTCCTTTAATAATGAAAATTCCAATAAAATTGGGATGAAATTTGTTTCAGGTCTAAACGGGTTAGGGCGGCCGCATATAACAAATTTCCATTTTGCTCTTACCGACTACAAATAAGAATGAAGGTGCGCGCGTCCTAGATTTTGTTCTACCGGGCGCATGCAGCCAATTTGGATTCTTACCGATTCGTAGTCGGCTATGCTTACGAGATGATGCCGATCGAAGTCGCTGGTTTCGGTAATTACCATAGAGATATAAATACTGGAGACGACACTTTGGAGCCAAATTGTAAGTTTTTGTATGAAGCGTTTGATGCCACGTGGCAGTGATATGCAAATAGTAGCCTAGTATTCAAATGTTTGGTGTTTTTCGTTTTCAAGACCGGGGTATAATATTAATGTGAGTGAGATGCTAATAATAGCATAGTGTTAATTGCCGATCATTTACGGGGGCCTTCAAAACAGTCGCTGCTCGTTATCTCCAGTACATATATCTCTATGGTAAGAACAGAATGAAAATCGGTTGTGTGCGGCCGCCCTTAAGGTTAGCATTGCAAAAATAAATTGTAGTTAATTTAACAAGGTTAACACAATCTACAGCTTTGTCCTGCAGCATTGCTATTAATAAAAACTACTGTACAGCGTTATGCACTATGTAAATTTAACTGGGATCATCCGAACGAATTTATTTCACTTCCCGATTTTGAATCACAAGAATAACATTCATAACTAACTGTAAGTCATGACTTAAACCTATAAATAATTACGGACACAGCTAATAGATGGCGACTGTACTGTTCAAAAGGTAAACAAAACCCAATCAGATTCGATGCTACTGAGGGTAGCTGCAACAAACGGGCTTAAGCGGCCCCAGCGACTCCCAAAAGCTTAAAACTTGCGGTACTTACCCATAACTTGTACACGGCAAATGGCGCAAATGTCGCACTCGACGTCCCAGCTCCACATAGCAACCGCATTCCACTTCTTCAGCGTGAACATTTTCTCCGGCTTCCCGGAATCACTTTCGTACTTATCGTTCGTACAATCGGCGTCCTCAGCCATGGCGTTTTTCTCGGCGGAAATCTTGAAGCGTTAACGCTGACGAACTGAACGAAACGTGCGAAATACCGCGATAAAACGTTTTTAAAACAATGGAAAATAAAAACCCGGCCGGCTTCACGTTTCGTCGCACACTCGACTCGATACAAAGGACAGTACTGGTTGACACTCGGACTGAAATGTTCCGAAAACAGCTGTTCGATTGTCAATTTTTGTCGAATGCAGCGCGACCAGTGGTGGTTACATGAGTTTTTATAGCATATCCGGCTTCATAACGGTTTAAAATCAGAATTCATAACGTCATCGACGTTAAAAATTTAATTCTCTTTTAAAATGAGTTTACAACTTTTAACAAAGTCCGTCGTACCCATCCGTAGCCTTCTTTGGCATCCCATAGCTCAGGAACTTCTATAGATTTGACGGCAGTTCGTGTGGTTCCGGTGTTTTAGTTATGCGTTCCTATTACCAAAAATGATATACGTAGAACCTCTATGTATAGTGACCACCCAAGGGACTGTGCAAGACTGGTCACTTTATTCGATTGGTCAGATTAGTTATAAAAATAATTTAACAAATAAAATCCGTTTCTGATTTACATCGGGACCGGAAAAAATGACAACTTTAAGCAAGTGGTCAAGATACAAGATAGGAAAGAGGTCACTTCTTCAGGTTCTACTGTAGTTGGATATTTCCACTGGTGGAAATTAAAACAACCCTTCAAGATAGACAAATTTTCAACAACAGACTGTTGTATGACGGTTTGTGTGTAATTTTATGATCAGGAGCTCAGAAAATGGATAATCTTTCTCTATGAATGTTTGTTTGTTTGTCCCGCATGCGTTCCTATATCATTCATCCGATTACGATGAAACTTTGGTAAGTTTTTGAGAAACGGGAAGCAAGACTGTAAACCGCTCGCATTTCATCACATGCCGGGGTATTACTTTATTATTTTCTAATAATACAGTATTGTGATCGATTTTTAAAAAAAATAATTTGCTACCCTGAAATTTTTTTTTCACGATTCATGACTAGTAGACACGAAAAAAGCAAAAAAAAATCCGGCCCTCTGTCCGCCGTACGCAAAATCGTTTGAAGGCTCGTATCTCCCAAAGGCTTTGATATATTACATTGAAGTGAATTATCAATAGACTGGGTAGGCCCCTTGAAGCGACCAAATTCTGATGGGGGGGGGGGGGGGGGGGGGGAGGAAGGGTGGCGAGGGAAGGTGGGGGCGCTCTTTTGTCGGAAAATTTTGGTTTCTAGATCTCAGCAACCGCTTATGCTAGGAGGCTGTAACTTGGAATTTATATAAAGATTTGATAGTGGACCCATTTGCATAAAAATTGTCAATATGGGTGAAGGAGTGTGGGTGTGGGGGTAAAAATAGTGCGTCCGAAACGCAAAAAAGCCGAGATCGCCACATTCTAAAATCCATATCTCCTAAATGGTTAATGTCACAAAATTGAAACTTAATGAATATCTGTAGGTATACTAGAAGAATAGATTGGAAACAAATTTTTGAAAAGTGTCAGTGGCGTACGGGGGTGGGGTGTGAAAAACTTCAGATTACGATATCTCACAAACCAATTGCACTAGACAAATAAAATTCGGTTTCTGTATAAAAGTTGACAAATGAAGTTTGCTGAGAGTAAAATTTTTTAAGGGGCGGTGGAGCATGAAAGTGGAGGGGATAAGAATTTTTCTAAAAAATCACGTCTTATATCTCAAGAACAGTGTAAGATAGATGCTTAGAATGTTTACCTGAAGTAGGCCTAATAGACGCCTAGCAGAGTGGTGTAGAGGTTAAGAGTAGGGGAGGGTGAAAAGGAAAAAGCTCCGATTTTTATATCTCGAGAACCTATAATCATCAAAAGCTGAACCTTGGTATACTATAGTAGTAGCATATTGGAAAAATATAATTTTTTATAGGGGTAGTATGATACCGGAGTGGGGAGTGTTTTACCTAACTATAGAACGGCTTATGCTAGAAAGTTCAAACTCGGTATGTATATGTAAATCAACTAGAAAAGTGATACTGAATTAAAAAAAAAATTCAAATATCCATTGGCGTTCGGAAGGAGGGCAAAAAAAATTATAAGTGAAAATGGAAAGAATAGATTTTCACAATTTTCGTTATATCTTTTAGGTCTTCCCAAATTTTGAATTCATTTTTATTCTACGGATTCTTCATATAAATACATAGAAAGCGTTTTCAGGATTTTTTTAAATTCGACTTCGCATTTTGATTTTCCGGAGGCTATAACTTCGATAAGACTTCGGTAAGACTGTTGAGCGCAGGTTGTGAACTTTTAACTTCGATAAAGAAAGAAAATTTCGTGCAAGTAATTTGAACTTCCGTACGGAAGCAAAAACAGCTCCGATAAGGCCTTATACCAACTGTTGGCGCTTGGCTGTTGCTATTGAAACATGGGGAAATGTGCGCTAGATTAGTTAAACGCGTTCCGGAGTTCTACCCAAAAATAATAAAGTTGCTCCCAGACTGTTGACAGATTTTTTTTTATTTTTCAACCAAATTTCTTCAAGGCGTTGCAAACGCTTTTTGAGATTTTTAAATCTACTTGCCGAAATCTGGCGATGTAAGTTTGTTGCCTACCAAAAATGCAGGGTTGAATTATCGTTTGACTAGACTAGTGATGCAGGAATTTTTGTTATGGATGAAATTTCTCTACGGTCTACCCTACTCTGCTCTGGATAAACTAGCAAAAAACACACTTGTTGCTGTACTGTTTTATTTATTCTTTTTGGTTTTCTGTGCCTTAGGTTTCGCTTTGAATAGCTTACGAAAAATAAGCTTAAGTACAACGAAAATAATTTTATAGCCTGCATAAAATATCGCACCAAAGAACATAATTAGGTCCAATCCGTAGTATTGAACGCTATTCATATGGACCGCTGGACTCTGCATATGCCTGGCGCCCCTATGACGAATAACATACTCCAACCAAAATGCCGCTGTATCTTTCGCCGCCATCGGACGATCCCGGTATAAATCGGAAAATTTCTTCACACTATTTCGATATGCTGGATTTTCCAGTATCTCAAGAACACCTTTCCGGAACGAATCTTCAGTCATGTCGTGGTAGTCGATTGTCAGCCCAAATCCGGATTCTTGAACAGCCTTCAGATTGGCATACTGATCACCAAATAGTGGAATACCAATTATAGGAACACCGTGATATTCCGCTTCGACAACGCTCCCCAAGCCACCGTGCGATATAAATGCTTTTATATTGCGATGCGCTAGGATGTCGTCTTGAGGAAGCCATTTTTTGAATAAAATATTGCTAGCGTTGCCCGGCATCTGAGCATCTTCCCATTTCCATAAAACCTTTTGTTTTAGTCCTGACAGGACTTTATATATCGAGCCGATGATTCCCGGTTTCAGTTCCGAACTTCGAGCATTCGAACCCAAACTGAAGTAGATGGCACCGTCCGATTGTGCACTGTCTAAGAACTCCTGGATATCCTAGACTTGAAACAATCGTTGTTAATAAGAAACGATATAAATTTATTTCGTTATAGTCGCATACCTTGGGAAGTGGAGCAGGTGTCGGTTTGATTTGAATTCCGCCAATATCAATAACAGCTGGAACGTTCGGTCTTACGATTCCTTGACTGAAGTGAGTGCTCAACAATAGTAGCGAAATGTTTTTTTGTACTTGTTCCAAGGATGGATATTTGTCTGCTGGAAAGTTCGACCTGCAAAACGATAGAAATTGTTACGATAACTAAAAAATTACAACAATTGAAATTACTCGTAATATGCTTCTTGGCTTCGGATGGAGAAGCGCATCAGTAAGGCTTCCAAAATGCTCATAAGAAGGTTCTTTAGCCTGTTTATAAAACCCATTGGTTGTGAGAACTCCGAGAAGATATTCGGTACATACAACGGCTCGGAAGGATTTCCGATAATTTGATTAAGTTTTGAGGTACCTTGTTGCGAGAAGCTCACCACTAAAGGACATTTAAAGTGACCGGCAAGTCCCATTTCGAAATCGTTTAAGTAGTACCCCAAAACAACTAAGTCGAAGGACTCCTCACTCATCAACCTTTGCATTTTCGGTTGGGATATTGTTGCATTTATTTTATCCATGAAATCAGTTAGCATATCCATAGTTCTGTAAATAGTCAGGATCTTATTCGCTTTTACGTTCACTGCGTCCTTAAGATACTCGCGATCGATAGATACATCTTCGAGTAGTATATGCCGGTATTTCGGGCTATGATCCTCTAAAGGTAGTGTCGTTACTACTGTCACATTATGTCCTCGCTCCACCAATGTATTGATAACTGCCATGTGAATTATGATATGAGATTTACTAAAGGTGGTAAAATAGCCCAATATATTGGCGGATTCGCAGCATGACGAGCAAATCGCAACTAAAACACTAAGCACTGAACACAGGTTTGACTTCATTTGATTAACAGAGAGAACTGAAGAAGGTTGTCCACGATCCATGGGTTAAATGCTACACCACCAGCCTTATCAATACTTTCAATATTGATAACAGTTTGGAAACTCTGCTTCCAAACTGTAAATGATTTAGTGAGACTAACTTAGGACAGCTTTGAGTTTATAATAAAAATTTGTCGTTACTCTTTTAATTGCGACGGTTCAAAATCTTCAAAGTAATTATTACAAAGACCTTTGCCACTACAGTACATATCTAATCAAAGTACTATCTAATCAGCTTATCTTCGTATCGAACTGACCAATTTAAAATAGCCGCTCTTAAGCGTGTAGAATACTAGAGTTTTTTTTGGGATCGAATCTAATAGTTTTCTCATTTTCGATGGAGCTATCAACAGTCTGGGCGCAGCTTTACTTTTGTTTTGGGTCTAGAAGTCCGGAACGCATTTAATGCTGAGATGCGGTGTAGGTTACTGACAACCTAAAAATAACATTCCAAATAGCCCCCTTGTTATTCTTTAATTGCACCCAGACTGTTGGCAATTTTTTTTTTTAATATTATACGATTATATAGAAGGCCCGTTAAAATAAAAAAGAATTCGATATTTCATACTTAAGGTATAACTATATAGAGCCACTATAGAGGCATCTTAGAATTTTTTGATAGGGGTGGCAGTGGTTTTTCATATCTCAGAAACGGCTTATGCTAGAAAGTTGAAACTTAGTACGTATATACCGATGTACTACTGGAATAAAAAGTTCAGATTTTCATTGACATATGTACGTGGATTAAAAATTATTTCCGTGAAAACGTTTTTTTTCACATTTTCACGAATTTCGTTATATCTTTTAAGCATGTCGACTCATAAAATTGATTTTACTTCTGCGGACTCTTTATTTAAACGCCCAGAACCATTTTTCCAAATTTTTTGATATCAAACCTCTAAGGGGATGAAAAGTGTTTCCGTACATTTTCATGAATTTCGATATATTTCTTAGGTCTAATGAGATATTTGATTCACTTTCACTTTAAAAGGCTGTAAATATTATAAAGGGTGTTTTTTTAGGTGCATGAGAACTATCGATATCGATAACTGTGGTTTGACAGCTGAGAATGTCAAACTGTGTTGACATTTCTGTTCAGTAAGGTTTGGCAAGTCATCATGAATCGTTTAACGCCAGAACAATGCTTCCAAATTGTGGAAGTTTACTTTGAAAAAAATAAATCTGTTCGCGAAGTAGTATATAATCGGCCATGCTGACTGAATTTTTGTTTCCAAAAATTAATCAGCTAAACATCGCCGAGATTTGGTTCCAACAAGACGGCGCAACTTGCAATACAGCGCGCTTATTAATCGTTTTATTGCAAAATCAATTTGGTGACAACTTGATTTCCAGAAGTGGTTCTGTTAACTAGCCCCCTCGTTCATGCGATTTAACGCCTCTGGATTACTTTTTATGGGGCTATATTAAGTCATGCGTTTATACCGACAAACCAGCAACTCCTGAAGCATTGGAAGCCAATATTCAAGCCACTATTGACGCCATACGGTCAGATTTATTGGAAAAAGTAGTCAAAAATTGAACTGATCGAATGGACCATGTAACTCGTAGCCGCGGTGGACATATGATGGAAATCGTATTTAAAAAATAAATGCCATGAAATTATCTACCAGAATATAATAAAAAAATTTCATTCCAACAATATTTCTGTCTTGTATTATAATTTTAAGTTCTCATGCACCTAAAAAAACACTCTAAATCGGGGAAAAATCGATTTAAGCATTTTTCCCTGGGTGTATTGTTTAAGTTTTCACGAATTCCGAAAATTCTTTTAGACTTATTGAGATCGAATCCGCTTTCACTTCTAATGACTTTAAGTGTAATTAGAATAAACCGATTTAATCATTTTTCGATATTCAAACTCCTAAGGGGTGTGAAGTATTGTTGAAGTGTTCACGAATTCCGAGAAATCTTTTAGGTTTAATGAGATCGCGATCGCTTTTCTTTCTATGGGGTTCATATAATAATGATCTAAAAATTATTTTTAGGATTTTGCGATATTCCACCCCAATGAGGGTGTAAAATGATTGTGTACGTTCTTGCGAATTCCGAAATATACCTTAAGTATGAAATATCGAATTCTTTTTTATTTTAACGGGCCTTCTATATAATCGCCTAAAAAACGGTCGATATTATACCCCTTATGTTTTTTTTAAAATTAAAAAAAATTCGTAAATAAATAAATAAAAAAAATTGCCAACCGTCTGGGTGCAACTAAAGACTAACAAGGGGGCTATTTGGAATGTTATTTTTCAATACAGTCAATTTTTAGCTTTCTATCTTTTGCAGTTTTCGAGAAATAAAAACAAATTTTTATTTTATAATTTTTTAATAATACAGTATTGTGATCGATTGTTAAAAAAATAAAATTTGCTACCCTGAAAAATTTTTGTTCACGTTTCATGACTAGTAGACACGAAAAAAGCAGTCCGTCTGTCCGCCGTACACTGTACGGTGTCCGCCGCACGCAAAATCGTTTGAAGGCTTGTAGCTCCCAAACGGTTTGAGATATTAAATTTAAATTTTTTTTATGAATAGACTCGGTAGGCCCCTTGCAGTAACCACATTTTGAAGGATAGGGTGTGAGGGGGGAAGTAGGGGAATCGCTTTAACCGGAAAATTTTGGTTTCTAGATCTCAGTAACCGCTTACGCTAGGAGGCTGAAACTTAGAATTTATATAGAGCTTCTATAGTGGACCCATTTGCAAAAAAATTGCTGATATGGCTGAAGGGGTGTGGGAGTGGGAGGAATAATAATGCGTCCGAAACGCTCGAAAGCCGAGATCGAGACGTTCTAAAATCCATATCTCCTAAACGGTTAATGTCACAAAATTTAAACTTAATGAACATCTGTAGGAGAACAAATTGAAAACAAATTTTTGAGTGGGGCAGTGGCGTACGGAGGTGGGGGGTGAAAAACTTTAGATTACGATATCTCTCGAATTGTATTAGAAAAATAAAAATTCGGTTTCTGTATGAAGGTTGATAAATGAAGTTTGCTGAAAGTGAAATTTTTGAAGGGGGTGGTGGATCATGAAAATGAAGGGGATGCGAATTTTTCTAAAAAATCACGTCTCATATCTCAAGAACAGTGTAAGATAGATGCTTAGAACTTTTACCAGAAGCAGGCCTAATAGACGCCCAATTTGATGGTGTGTGTGTAGAGGGTGAGGGTGGGGGAGGGTGAAAAGGAAAAGGTTTCGATTTTTATATCTCGAGAACCTATATTCATCAAAAGCTGAAACTTGGTAATTAGATAGAACTATAGTAGCATGATGGAAAAATATAATTTTTTATATTGATAGTATGGTATGGGAGTGGGGGCTTTTTTTCCTAACTTTAGAATGGCATATGCTAGAAAGTTGAAACTCGGTATGTCTATGTAAATCAACTAGAAAAGTAATGTTGCTTAAAAAAATTCAAATATCCTTTAACGTTCGGAAGGGTGGCAAAGGTATCAGTGAAAATGGAATGCATATATTTTCACGATTTTCGTCATATCTATTAGGTCTTTCTGAATATTGAATTCATTTTTATTTTACTGATTCTTCATATAAATACCTAGAAAGTTCTTTCAGGATTTTTTGAAATTCCACCCCAAGGTGGTGTAAAAGGGTTGTATACATTTCAGGAATTCAGCCGTATCCCTCCGGTCTAATTAGATATCGAATAACTTTTCACTTCCACGGGCTTATTTAATAATCACCTAAAACCAGTTTTCAAGTTTTTTATTTTTTCAACCCCTAAGAGTTGAACACGTTTTCACGAATTTCGCCATATCTCTTAGGAGTGATAAGACATCGGATTGGTTTTCACTTTTTCGTGCTTTCTTTATATACCAGGTGTATAACCTTAAAACGAGCGTTGACACATAGATGGCGTTAGGGAGCTTGTTAAACAACCTAGGGACGCCATTTTTTTTATTTAAGAGTAGGTTAGTTGTTAACATTAATCAGTACATATCGTCACAAATTTCATTCAACAACATACGTTTGTCCTGTACTGATCATGTCTAGTTTTTTGCCAGAAAAAGAGCATATGCGGGAAGCTCTGCTTTTTTGCTTCCATTTGAAGAAAACGGCTGCTGAATGCTTGTGGAGGCCTATGGTAACAATGTTTCAGCGGAATCAACGTGCAGGGCTTGGTTTCGTCGATTCAAAGACGGTGATTTTGAACTGAGCGACACGAAGCGCGAAAATCGGTCGAGGAATGTTATCTATGATATTACTATCGCTTTTAGTTACACTTCCCAATTTCAAATTACGGTTATATACTATACATTTGACGTTTACTCGTGATCTGATCTTTTTACAATACACAGTCACTAGTAAGATTGTAAATCACTTCTCCGCTTTTCAGTCAAACTGATCGTAGTCTCGCTTTCGTAGTAAAAAACTGATTCCGTGTACAAGCCTTGCTGCGCTTATATACTGCATAAATTAAGTCGAGTGATTTTCAGAATATTCGGAGGAGTATGTGGAACTTACGAGAAGTGCGTAGAGCTTTCTATGCTATTCTAATTTGATATTGAAAGGTTGTAGTTTTTCCTCGTAATTTCGATGTCGGGTTACCAGGGTATGCATGTAACAATATGCAATGAATTAATAGTAATAATGATCTAAACTGTAACTACAGATGCAAAGGGATAAAATCTGATATCTGAAAAGTATACACTATTGTAACATGCTGATTAAATTTATGTTACGTTTTGTTATTTTCTATTCTGTTATTAACACAAATAAAACACTAGTGCCTAATTACAAAAGTTCCTTTCTGAGCGTTTTCGAGTACAGCTAGCAATTATTTCAAATCATATTCATATTTTTTTATTTCGGCGTAATTACGGGAAGAGTGAGGCCCAGAGAGTACCGAAACTCATTCCAATCAATTGCTGAAAGGCCTGTTTTGCGATTAAAATTCTCGATCCGGATATCGAACGGAGCTGTTTTCGACTTTCAGTACGGTACGTCGTCGGCCGCCGAAATTGATAGGTATTTTATTTACCGACAGGCGGGATATTAAATTTTCTCATGCATTTATGATGTCAGGCGAACTATAGCCATCGATATATCAGCCAGGAAGCCCATTATGTCGAGGATATCATGGAAAATCCATAAAAGCTATTTTCGATACAGAAACGTTGTTTAGTCCTTAATAGTCGCTCCCGGATTCGCCTGTACCCGCCGTGCTTCATAATGTCGTCTAGTAAAAATTTCGTTTTCAGAATATAGCGAAATTCTGTATTGTGTGGCTTTGATGTCCTGTGCGGTGGTTGTTGCTGCTGCACCCCTAAAACGTAGTAGACCACGGTAAAATGGGAATGGGCTGAATTTATACGAGTTCGGTTTATTGACGGTTTGTTTTTCTAGTTATTTGTTCGTGATTTCAAATTGAAGGAGCTTGTTTTTGGTTTTTGTTGTTTTATTTTTAATTATTGAAGTCAATAAAATTTCACTCGAAACTTTTTTGTCATACTTCAGCCCGTAATGTTCTTTGCTTGCATGATTTTGTCTCTTCTGCCTCTTCATGACGCTACAGCCAAAATCGGGCCTTGATCTCTTTTTTTAAGAGACATCATCGGCTTTTGATTTGATTTCAGTTTTATATCGATGCTTTGTCAATTTTAATTTTTTTAGAGATATGTTCTTTGTCTACTTTTCAACCTCTGGAAGTTAATCGTTAAGAATGGGTTTTCGGAATTCGTGAAGATGTGCACAACCACTTTACACCCCCTTCGGGGTTGGATATCGAAAAATATTGAGAAACGTTTCTAGGCACTTATATAGAGAGCTCGCAGAAGTATAATTAAAGCAATAGCTCGACATGCCTAAAATGTATAACAAAATTCGTGAAAATGTGAACAGAAAAACTTTTCACGGATATTTTTATTACTCTACCTTTGTACGCCAATAAAAATCTGACGTTTTTTTTTGCTTAAATTACTCCTGTAGTACAACTACATATACATACTAAGTTTCAACTTTGTAGCATTAGCCGTTTCTGAGACATAGAAAACCACCCCAACTCCCGTACTTTGCTACCACTATCGAACATTTTATTTGTCTAGGATGTCTCTATAGTGGCTCTATATATTTGTTCGAGAAATAAAAATCAGAATTTTTTCCTTTCCACTCCCTCCAACAATCTCCTCTTACAAGTGCTCCCCAAAATTGTTTTCTCCGCTAGAGGGCTGCTGGGCCTAACTCCTGTAACATTTTAAAGATTTAGGGCCGGGTGTAGTCCAGTGGCAGTGTATTAGGTCTTGAAAACATTGCTTCTGCGATGTCGTGGGTTCAATTCCCACTCAACGCATAAATTATTTATAAGAATTTTTCGGTTGCTATTGACTTCGAAATACTAATATAAATAGTGAAGAGTGCGGAATGTTTAATAGAGTCACTACTAAAGGATTTAACACTGAGCAGATGAGTTCTGTTTACGTTCTAATCAGATTCACAAATCCCATCAGAGATACTAGACAGTAGTTGGTTTGTTATAGGCAACATTGCTGTTCTGGTAGATCATATCACAGTCAAACAGCACCAAAAAAATTATTAAGGGGTAATACCTAGTCGGAAGCAAAAAATAAGACGGTTTTTTGTTAATTTTTTGTGTCTTTGTTAAAAAATCGATTAATGCGAAATATTGAGGGATCATTACACTTATCTTGAACTATAAAAAAACATTTTTTTTTTAATTTTTATGAAAAACTGGCGGCTGAGCAGTGCACGGAACGAAGGTCGATTTTTTGTAAGCGTCCCGCGGCTAGCAGCACAAGTTTTCAACGAACATATCTGGAACAATGAAAGAAATTTTTTCATGATATGCACGAGTTTTACTAGTATAGTACACATGGATATTCAGAAATTTTAATTTTTGAAAATTTGCGAGCATTCCGAAAAAAAAATCGATTTTTCAACTAAAAAATCGGCCTCAATTTGTTTATAAAAGTCGTAATTGTTTATGAAACTCAAAAATCGTGTGTACTACACTAGATAATCTATCTAAGAAGGTACAGCCAAAATTTCATATCGATCGGATAAAAATTACTTGAGTTCTACTGCTAGCCGTTTTTGAAAACATGGTTTCGAGAAAAACGCGTTTAAAGTTTCACAATGTGTTTACTACATGAAATTTTAAAGATACAGGCTTGGCTACACAGACAACGTATGTTCAATATTTGCTTAAAACTACATATTAACGTTATCTATACCTCATTTAGAAACTATATAGTTTACCTTTGCACCGCCGGTAACGAGTAAAAGGGGAGTTTCGCCCCTTTTACTCGAAAACTCAAATTGTCATTTTCAAGCGCTCCGCCTTGCTTCGAAAATTCGTCTTTTACGACCACTTAAAATTTGTTTTCAATAAAAAATGATGTCAGACATCACTCTTGACATGTTTTTACACCATTTAAGCCAATAAAAAAAAAAGGAAAAAAAAAAATTTCGACTAGGTATTACCCCTTAACACCTACTAGTACACTGCCATACCCGGCCCGATTTCTGACCTCCCATCCCTAAGCTGACTACACTACAGTATATTAAAGGCTAACCTCCTAAGTCGACTTCGGTATCCTTAAACAAATAAAAAAATATCATACCTGATGCGGTTCTTTCCATATAAAAATAATATTTTTTGGAAAATTTGTTTCCTCCACTTCCGTGCTCCACTATCCTCCTCACAAATTTTACATTTTGGTACTATGTTCATACACGTAAATGGAAAAAACAAATTCCTTCTTTCCTGGGAAATTTATTCGAGAAATATATAGTTTTTCACACCGACCGTTGCACGCCACTGTCAATTCAAAAATTTTTATTTCTTATATACTCGGCTACATCTACAAGCAATCACATGTTTCAATATTGTGGCGTAAACTGTTCGGGAATTATGAATTTCAGAATGTCTCGATTCTGGCTTTTGAGCTCTTCAAACACATAGCTTTGCGTCTTTCACACCCCTCTACAAAAACTTTTTCAAATGTACCACTATGAAAGTTCTATATAAATTACAAGTTTCAACTTTCTAGCATACGCGTTTCCTGGACTATAGTAACCAAAGCTATCTAAAATGCTCCCTCTACCTTTACCCTCACGCTTCATTTCCCAAAAGTGGTAACTGCACTCAATTTAACTACAAAAATTTGAGCTTGATAGATCAAAGGGTTTAGGGGCTAAACGAGCCTTTAAACGAGTTTTCGTACGGCAGACGGTTGGGGCGGCGGTCAGACAGATATTTTTTTAAGCTTTCTTCGGATCTTAAAACATTAAAAAGAACTACTCTCTTTCTACTCTACTCTACTCTTCCTTTTAAATTGATTACAACACTATATTATTAAAATAATAAATTATTAAAATAATAAAGTAAAATGAGAATAAGTTCTATAAAAAAAGTAAAATATAATACTATAGTAAATTTGGCGAAGATTTTTCAGTCAAAAAACATTTGGCAGTCATGATAAAGGAAATACTGAGCTCTGATTTATTTTGCAGTTTGGGATAAAAAAACCAATGATGCCACTCATGGAAATGGAGAATTGCTTCCATTTTAGACTCTGTAACTGGAACCTTGAGGAACTAGCGACATGAAAATTTCGAATAACTTTCACGTCAATTGTACCGGAAAATTTATATGGAAGCTAGTTACCACTCTTCCAAAAAACACCCAACGTCTCTCCTTGCTACGAACCGAAATAAAATATAATAAAAATCAATTCTTATTAATAGGTTTTTAAAAAGATTTTTCCTAAATGAAGTATCTCTTTAATTAATAACATAATTTGTCAAGAAATAGAAATACTACACTACAGTTGTAAAGACAATAATTTTTTCCCCATCTGATCTCTACAAAAATTGTATAAACAGTAAATATCTTATAGAATAACTGTAATAATTAAATAAATAAGTAAGTATGTAAGTAAAAAAAAAATTAAGTTTTATAGCACAAGCCGTTCTCGTGTCATCCCCGTCTTTTGAGGACTTTTGTGTGGTAGGAGTATGGGTTTGTTTTCAATCCCGTTCTTTGAAATGATGTGATAAATTATAGCTATCAAAAATTTTTTTAAATTCACGCAAACTTTTAATCGTGCAGTAATCAGGTTATTTCAGGAATTTTGTATGGGAGCTACCGAAAAACCAATGGGAACATATCGCTTTCTAACAGATTCAAATTTTACGCTCTTAACTCAAAACCAATTCGTGTCAATTTTCAACTTCATGGTTAAAAGATATCTTGAGTTATTCTTAGACCTTTTTGTTAGGTCTAAGTGTGTCCGTGTTCTACCTACCTATAGTGGGTTAGACGGTATTACATGTCATACTACGAAACAGATCTGGCCGAAGCTGGATCCAAAACGGTCTGAAAGGCTGACTTTGCTCAAAAGGGGGAATATCAGCACCACAGTCGATCTCCTGGCCGGACACTGTCTTATAGGTCGGCATGCTAAAAGACTCGGCCTCTTTTCGAACGACTTCTGTAGAAGCTGCCTAGATCAGGAGGAGGAGGAGACATTCCTTCATCTTCTCTGTACCTGTACAGCTCTACCCGATGGAAGTAAAGCTCATCTTGGAGTTTACTTCTTCAACAGTCTTAGCGACCTTGCCGCAACGGAGGTCTCGAGAATCCAACGCTTCATTGCAAGCTCTAAATGGTTTGACGAGTAGGACCAGATTCGATGATCCTGTGGTAACACAACAGACCTTTTTTGGTCTAAGTGTGTCCGTGTTCTCACGGGCAGCCACACGTACCTACCTACCTATAGTGGGTTCAGTAAAATGTAAGCGTAAATTTTTCCAGGGCTATTGTATGGCGGTTACACATATTCAATACTTATGTGTATCAATTTTCAGACCAGTAGCTTGAAATGCTTTAATGTCCAAAATTCGCGTGATCGTATATTTTAGGGCCTTTTATGGTTGAGTTACCCGAAGGAGTAGATTAACGAAAAGAGGATTGCACCCGTTAACGAACTTAGTCTCACTATTTAAAGAATGTAGACCCATGTAAACGGCACAGTACAGGCTTAGTACTGGTGTCAGAGTTGCCAGCACTGGCTAATGCTCCGGGTCCAGTATGTGGTCTAGACCGAATCATTGCGGGGCCAATATCGATTTGATCACACCGGTGCTACTCTTGGTGCAAACTCTGGCCCGATACTGACTGCCAGTTTTGGAGTATCGTGAATACCCACTAGTGAGGTGTACTTCAGTTTCAGTACTGAGACGAATCCAAAATCAGTCATTCCCCAGTGTCTGCATGAGTGTCAGTCATATACTGATGGCTAGTATTGTTTCGGAACCCGCTGGAATCTCTAGGCCAGTGATAATTATCAATAGGGACCAGGGACGCAGCCGATAAAGAATCAATCTTTTTTAATTTCTATGTAATCCGTCAGAGCTTTCTATGTAATTTAAAAGAGCTTAGACACCAATAATAAATCAATCCTTACCCCGACTTACGCACAGCAACTCGGATCAAAGTCGGCTTAGATCAAAACATATATACCGTGGGAGTACTGATCACCAGGATTGGTACAATACTGCTCCGTTGGGTTGTCAGTACCAAAACAATACCGCTCGACAAGTCTTGGCGGCCAATGCGATGCCAATTCTGGGCCGTGTAGGCAACTCCGGTTATACACTGGCATTCGCACATATGGAGTAATACTCAGATTATTATGTCGATGCGTTCTTGAGATATCGTGCGACAAACGGACAGGTGGGGTTGACCAGAATGACCAGAAAATAAGACCTCCTTCTACGCTTCTTATCTTTTAGACTGGATTAAACTTAAACACTCTACAGATTTCATCCAGAGTATAAAACCGCATAAAACTCTATTCACCACGTAAAAGTTTCCGTATAAAGAACTGCAATCTGCTGTAGTGTATTCATCATTCGAACAGCCACTATCTTACGCCAGTTTTTAGTACCCTTGCAGCCTGGCACCCATATTGTCGCCCATTTTCCCGGACTATTGTCGAGATTAAATTACACCTGTACGCTGCCATATTAAGGATATAAATCCAACGGGCAAGGTATTTTTATTGCTATGGTCCAATTGTTGCTTTTATTGCGGCAGTTTGTCTTCCGGCGGTTACTTCTCATTCCCTTGGTGTGTTGCTTCTTCGAGTTACTTCCTTGGCTTTATTCGGATATTATTCGGCCATTCAAGGATAATTCTATGGAGTAGCATATTGCCTTTCAGGAGAAAATAGTGAGGTTAGGTTATCGGGGCGTTGGAGTATACAGTTTGTTAGGGAAATGGTTCTTAAGGGTCCTTATTCGAACGGCAGTCTGAAGAAGATAAGAGCGGTGTTGTACGACAATTACGAAGAATGAAATTGAAAAAGTGAAATTTTTGTAACAGATTAGTCAAAGTTTACAGTATTCTTTATGGTAATTGGAATGTTTAATTTATGTTTATTTTCATATAAATGTCACGGACAATGGTATCATAAATATATGAAATGATTTTAATAACAACAAGAAGAGCATGACGGAGGTAATATACGCAAGGCTATACAGTAAAAAAAATCTGCCAATGGTCTGGGCGAAACTTTATTATTTTTCGGGTCAAAGTTCGGGAGCGGTCAAAGTCGCAGCATATCATCAGTTATTTCGAGATTATGAGGTTTCTTGGAAAACTAATTTTGTTCTTAAAATAAAAATATTTAAAATAGAGGTTTTTAGCCGATTAAACATTGAAAAGAGCCGTGAAAATAATTCGAATTTTCGTATATTAGGTGTGTTTTTTGCGCACTTATCCAGAACAGAGTAGGTTAGAAAATTTATATACAAAAAAACAACAACTTTGCTGTTTTTATGATTCTTTATAACTTTTCTCCATAGATAGTAGGCTAGATTAGAGAATTTATCGCAAATAGCTGCACCAGAGAGCTTACTGTGGCAGCTATTTCTGTTAAAATCTATATTCTGGCCTACAATCTATGCAAAAGCAATAAAAAAACAAAAACAACAATATTTATGGTGTTTTCAATGTAAATTTTAATCACTACTCTGATCTGGATAAATGCGCAAGAAAACACACCTTTTATGTACACTAAAAGCCCATAGAAGTAAAAACTAATTTGTTGCCGTATCGGACTTAAGAGCCGTACAGAATGAACACAATCGCAGTCGGATTGGAGTGTCAAAATAACGGAGGGGAAAAAATTAGTTTCAAATGCATGTGATTGTATGTAGCTAAACAGAATGAACGCTATGGGTCGTAGATAGTCGCAAGTAAATTCGTAATATTTAAAATGATCGCAAGTGAACGCATCGAAATGTCAAATATGACATTATCATAACCTAAAACGCACTACATTTTTTAAAGAAGAAAATAATAAAGTGGAAAATGAAAGAGATTTCGATGAGCATTAAAAATAATTCACCGATTTTTGCGTCCATATCAATTTCGCTTTGATTATTGACACTGATAGAACTGCGAACTCAATCCGGTCATTGTGTTCATGCAGCAATTACTTGCGGTTTACAGCGTTTCATTGCATCTCGTTGCGACATTTTGACATTGCAATCCGATTGCGATTGCGTTCATTCTGTACGACTCTTTAAGAGATATGACGAACTGTTAAAACGTATACAAACCCATTACTTCCACTTGTGGTTTGAATTTCGAAAAAAATTGTGAAACTGATTTTTAGACGATTTCATAAGAAGCAACTTGATTCTCATGAGACACTAGAGATTTTGAAAAATTTGTGAAAACGTAAAAAGCCCTTTACACCCCCTTGGTTCTTGAAATTCGAAAAATCGTGAAATTTGTTTTCATCAAATTCCGTAATAACCAATTTTATATCTCATCAGAACTAAGGGACGGCAGAAATTGTGAAAACATATGCAAACCCTTGGGGGTTGAATATCCAAAAATTGAGAAATGGGTTGGTTGGCGATTATATAAAAAGTCGGTGGAAGTGAAAAGAGATCTAATATCTAATCAAATCTAAGAAATATGTTGAAGCTTTGAAAAGCATACAACCCCCTTACACCCATTAGGATTGAATATCTAAAATACTGAAATTGACTTTTTGGCTCTTATATAGGAAACCTTTGGAAGTAAAAATGAATTCGATATATCATCAGATATGCAACCTCCTTACACCTACTTGGGGGTTGAATATCCAAAAATCCTGAATGGAGTTAATAGATAAATATGAAGACAACACGAGAAAGTAAAAACCAATTCAATTTCTTATCACTTCTAAAAGATATGACGGAATTAGTGAAAACTTGTTCAACCCTTTTATTCTCTCTTAGAGGCTGAAAAAGGAAAAAAATTAAAAACAAGTTTAAGATGATTATTACGCAAGCCTTTGAAAGTTAAATGATATTCGATATCTGATCAGACCTGAGGGATATGGCAGAATTCGTGAAAAATGTACAACCCCCTTTCCACCCTCTTAGGGGTCGACTTTCAAAAAATCCTGAAATCGCTTTCTAGGTATTTATATGAAGAATCCGTGGAATAAAAATGAATTCAATATTTGAAAAGACCTAATAGATATGACGAAAACAGTGAAAATATATGCATTCCATTTTCACTGATAACTTTTCTTGCCCCCCAATGGATATTTGAAATTTTTTTTACATCTAAATTACTTTTCTTATTGATTTACATATACATACCGAGTTTCAACTTTGTAGCATAAGCCGTCCTACAGATAGGAAAAACATCCGCCACCCCCGTACCATACTACCCCTATAAAAAATTTTCTTTTTTCAACATGCTACTACTATAGCTCTATCTAAATACCAATTTTTAGATTTCTCTCAATATAGGTTCACGAGATGAAGAAATCGGTACCTTTCCCTTTTCACCCTCCCCCACCCTCACCCACCACAATAACCCTTAAAATTTTTTTTTGCTAGCAGTCTATTAAAAATGTTATGTATCTTTCCTACACGGTTCTTGAGATATGTGACGTGATTTTTTCGAAAAATTCTATCCCCTAACGTTCCGTTTAGTCCCTGGTTATTTCTTAGGTTGTCAGTCGCATAGTAGCCTACATCTCATCATTAAACACGTTTCGGACTTCTACCCATAAAATAATAAACTTGTGCCCAGACTGTTGGCAGATTTTTTTTCTTTATAATACTTACGTATTTTTTTTATCAATAGAATAATTCATAGTAGTAAAAGCGAATTCGATCACATTAAACCTAAGAGATTTTCGGAATCAGTGAAAACTTGAGCAATACCCCCAAAAGGATTAATAGGGAAAAATACTTAAATCGGTTTTTCCCCGTCTACGTTTAAAGCTTATAGAAGTAAAAGTGAATTCCAAATCTCAATATGCCTAAGAAAAATATCAGAATTTGTGAATATGTACACAACCACTTTACACCACTTTAGGGGTTGGATATCAAAAAATTTTGAAGAACATTACTAGGAGCTTATATAAATAGCCCGCAGAAGTAAATTGCTTTGATAGCTCGACATTTCTAAAAGTTTTAACGAAATTCGTGAAAATGTGGATTCACGGACATTTTTTTTACTCAACCTCTGAACGCCAATAAAAATCTGAACTTTTTTTTGCTTTAATTACTCTAATAGTACATCTACATATACGTACTAAGTTTCAACTTTCTTTCATAAGCCGTTTCTGAGATATAGAAAACCACCTCTCTTCCCCGTACCTTGATACCCCTACCACAAATTTTATTTCTTTAGGATGTCTCTATACCCATGTGCGAAATGCCGGAGGCCAACCAGAGTTCCGTACACTGCCCAGAATTGGCATTTCATTGTCCGCCAAGACTTGTCGATCGGTATTGTTTTGGTACTGACCAACCACCAGACCAGTATCGGGCCAATCCTGGTGATCAGTACTCCCACTTGATCTGAGCCGACTTTAGTCCGAGTTGCTGGGCCTATGTCGGGCCTAGAATTGGCTTATTATTGGTGTCTAAGCTCTTTCGGCATTGGCTCGACGGTCAGCTCTGTATTGGGCACATCTTGATAGAAATATTTTTTGTTTCTCAACATATCAATTGATTCGGTTTCAACCCTATTACTAGAATGTGACAGATTGGTCTAGTGGATAGCGTAGTGGACTAATGTGTGATGGGACCATGGTTCGAATCCGAGAGTGTGCAAGGTGTGTAAGTAAAGTCAATTCACATTTTTCAAAAAAATAATAATAGCAAAATAAATTCGTAGTTGAAAAAAAAAAAAAATTATAATTTTATTTTCGTTTCTTTTTTTTACTGACGCCCCCATTATCGGGCCAGAGTTTCACCAAGAGTAGGACCGGTGTGATCAAATCGATATTGGCGCGGCAATGATTTAGTCTAGGCCACATACTGGGCCCGAAACATTAGCCAGTACTGGCAACTCTGGCACCAGTCCTAAGCCTGTGCTGTGCCGTTCTGCTTTTCGTACATGGGTAGTGGCTCTATATAATCCTAAATTTTTAGCTTTCTATTCATTATGGTTTTCGAGAAAAAAAAATCAGAATGTTTTCCTTTCTACCCCCTTTCACCATCACCCCTAACACCCACACCACCAACATTTTTTTCCCTACTAGAGACTTACCGACCCCAACTCCTGTAAAATTTTCAAGATCATATCTTATACGGTTTCTGGGATATAAAAATTAAATTTTTTGAAAAATTGTTGTCCTCCGACTTTCGTGCTCCACCTCCTCCTCAAAAAATTTAGTTTCAGTTGATTCCTCTTGTGATCCCATATACAGAAACTAAATTTTATCTTCCTGGTGTAATTGGTTCGGAAGATATTGTAATCCAAAGTTTTTCACACCCCACCCCCACACCCCACCACCCTTCTTAAAAATATTAGCCCTTGTCTACTCTTGAAGTATCCCTAAGGACAACAACAAAGTTTCAATCTTCTGGCATCAATTGCTCAGGAGATATCGATTTTAGAATGTTTCAATCCCGGCTTTCAAGCGTTTCAGACTCATTGTTTTCCACCCCAGTTCCACACCCCTTAACCCTTATCGACAATTTTTTTTTTTTTTGCAATTGAGTCCACTATCATTGTACTACATAAGTTCCAAGTTTCAGCCTCCTAGCATAAGTGGTTCCTGAGTTCTAGAAACCAAAATATTTCGTCTAAAACGCTCTCCCTCATCCCCCCTTACACCCCCACCCCCCAAAAGATACCAGTCGTAGGAGTTTACCCAATCTACCCACCATAAAAATTTCAACTTAATACCTCAACGGGTTTGGGAGCTACGCGCCTTCAAACGATTTTGCGTACGGCGTCTACGGCGGACAAACGGACATATTTTTTTTTGCTTTTTTGGTGTTTACTAGTCCTAAAACGTGTAAATACAAAATTTCAGGATGTCAAATTTTTTTGAAATTTCAGGTCGATCACAATACTTTATTATTATAAAATAATAAAGTAATTAATTCGATATCTCGTCAGATCTACGAAACATGCAGGAATTTGTGAAAACATATGCAACCCCTTTACACCCACTTTGGGGTTGAATAACCAAAAAAATTGAAAGATGTTCTTAGATAAATTTAAAGTAAGTCCGAGGAAGTGACAACCAATGCGATGTCTTATCACTCCTAAGAGATATGACGGAATTCGTGAAAACGTGTTCAACCCTTTTATACCCTCTTAGGGGTTGAAAAAGGAAAAAACTTGAAAATACGTTTTAGGTGATTATAAAACAAGCCCGCGGAAGTGTAAATTTATTCAATATCTAATCAGACTTGAGGAATATGGCTGAATTCGTGAAAATGTATGCAACACATTTACACCCACTTAGGGGTCGAATTTCAAAAAGTCCTGAAAAACCTTTCTAGGTATTTATGTGAAGATTCCCTGGAATGAAAGTCAATTTATAATTTTCGAAGACCTAAGAGATATGATATGATATGGCCCAACTGTGGCTGTAGTGACAGAGGTTAATCATACCAACCCCTATTTCCAATCTATCTATCTAAGAGATATGACAAAATTCATGTAAAATATAGATTATGGCGTAATTTTTTTTTTTCAAATCGATAACAATACTTTAGTATTAAAATTATAAAGCATTTGACAGAACTTTTCGAAAAATTTTTTTAGTCAAATATTTGACAACATGGAATACAGTGTAATAGTAACTTGAGCAAAACATTTATGAAGCCGCCTCTGCTTTGAAGCTGAAAGTAAGTCGCACATCTTTTGTTCAAATATATTGCAAAATTGACTCTTCGAAGCTTCGATAACAACAAAAATTGTTACATACGAGTATATATGAAATCGGAGGTCTTACTCACAATACGCCTACAACTGATAAAAGCTCAGAGTTCTTCCAAGAGTTCTTAATTAAATGATCTTAAAGATGCTTTTCTAGCTCGATGTTCTTGGGTGCGAAAGGTCGATAGCTGACTGTCTGAATACAAATCCATCCAAACTAAGCTTGACTGAGGGGACTTGGCTTGAAAATTATTTAATAGAGATAATGTGAGCAACTTCTGAGAGGGCAATTGCCACCTACAGACTGGTTTTGTACTATAGCATTTCTTATACGCCAATGTCGCTCCAATCTTTTTCACATGAGTAAAAGCTTTGCAATATTTATGAATTTCACGTAATAAAATACAATAACAATTGCGATAAGTTAATGTTTCTTTTGAGAAATTTCATTGTCAAGATTCCGATTTAAAATAAGTCAGTTTTATATTTTGCGGAAATGAAGTTACACGCGGGTCTCGGATTGTGCGTATTTTTCGCGTTGTGTTGTAGTAGCGCAAACACGGCAAATGTTTTGGCATACTTTACATCATTTAGTAAATCGCATTTAATTATTCACATGGCAGTTGCGAAGACTTTAATGGATCGTGGACACAATGTAACCGTAGTCACAATCCTTCCGTTGAGTGAGAAAAATCCAAAATATCGACATATCAAATTGGATGTGGAACCACCGGATCTTGATTTAATCATGGATAGTGTTAAAAAGCCCAAGAACATGTTTTCGAAGTTCTTTGAACGAGTGAATTTCATAGCTAGTATGTTGAGGAACTTCAATGAATCGTTGAATCAGCCCGAAGTGGAAAAATTGAAACGCGAAGAGTCTTTCGATTTGGTCATCGTCGGATTCTTTTTGAACGAATTTACGATCGGTTTGGCCGCTCACTTTAAGTGTCCTTTGGTTATGTGTTTTTCGCAAGCGGGATCGAAAATTGCCAACGATTGGGTCGGAAATCCTGCCGAACCGTTTTATGTGCCGAGCATTTTTGCATCACTTACACAGCCTATGGGATTTGTTGAAAGGGTCAAGAATGTCCTAGTTCATGGCGTTGAAAATTTTTTGGCTTTTATTAACAAAATTAGTCAAAAAAGCTACTATGAGTATTTTCTTTGTTTCAGTAAAAAAGGATTGCCTTGAAACTCCGAAATACTTTCAGATCCAACTTCCCACCCGATAAATATCCAACTTTTGAGGAAATGAAGAGAAACATTTCTTTAGTATTGCTATGTACTCACTTCAGTCAAGGAGTTATTCGCCCCAATGTTCCAGCTGTAATTGATGTTGGAGGAATTCAAATAAAACCCAAACCAGATCCGCTACCAGAAGTAAGTACATTTTACAAGCGAACACTTATGTGGCCAACTGATCCTCGTCAACATCTCTTCCAGGATATCGGAAAATTCTTAGACAGTGCTAGTGATCACGGAGCTCTATATTTCAGTTTAGGATCGAATGCAAAAAGTTCAGGACTACGCCCTGAAGTAATATCGATGGTTTACAACGTCTTGTCCAGCCTGAAAACTAAGGTACTTTGGAAATGGGAAAAATCCGGAAAACCTGGGAATGCGACGAATATTCTGTTCAAAAAGTGGCTTCCACAGGACGATATTTTGGCACATCCTAATGTTAAGCTGTTCATCACACACGGCGGAATGGGAAGCATTGTCGAATCTGAGTATCACGGTGTACCTGTGATTGGAATGCCACTTTTTGGCGATCAGTTTGCCAATATGAATACTGCTGAGAAATCAGGCTATGGACTCACCGTTAATCAGGCTTATATGACTGAAGAATCCTTCCGGAATTCGATTCTAGAAGTTCTTGAAAATCCCAAGTATCGGAACGCAATGAAGCAGTTTTCCAGCCTATATCGAGATCGGCCGATGTCACCTCAGGATACAGCAGGATTCTGGTTGGAGTATGTAATTCGCCATAAGGGTGCGAAACATATGCAGAGTCCTGCCGTTCATATGAATACAATTGAGTACTTTGGACTCGATGTAATTGCATTGTTTATTGGCATTTTATACATAGTGAGCAAATTAACGTTTTTAATAATAAAATTTTTGTTTCGAAAAGTTTGCAGGATCAGTTGTAAAGACGGTAAAAGTAAGAAATTGAATAAAATTAAGGAGGATTAAAAGATATAGGGATGTTGTTATTCATGGGAAAGTTCACATCGAAACATAAACATTTTAGGATGAAAGACTTAAGATGGTTGCTTTCAATTGAAGATTCCTGGAATTCAGTGGGCCTAATTTGTTTAACGATCCCATATTACAGACTAAGGTTAGACTTCTCATGGTTAGCAGGCAGAAGTAAGGTAAATTGATACCAAGTTTTAATAGTGTTTAAGGACCCTTATAACCCTGAAAGAGAATACTTCCACTGCATCGGCAGATAATCTTGGATTAAGCGATATACGAGTAATTTCGAAATCGATATTTCACTACTAACAAACACTGAAAAAATACTGTTCTTAATATTAATGAATGCCTTCATCAAACAAAATTCTTCAGATTAATGAAAAAATCGTTACAACAATGTAGAAAATCATCAAATATTTTTCATGATTTATGAACCGTACATTAATACTATCAATCTCATTTCATTAAAAATATTTTCATCAATTTGTATATATGGAAAGGCCACATATACTCCCAGAAATAAACACCTAGGAATTTTGATGTACGCCTTTATCATATTGATTAAAAAGTTCTTAAGGCAACAAGGCATCTTTGCTTGATATTCGTAAAACATATTGATTATATTTATAGTAATAATGAACACATTCATTGTATTGAAGAAAACGGCAATCGCACAGCTCAAGGTTTCGGCTCCTCTGTTGGCTGCTATTTTTTGTTAAGGTTCCCACACACGAGATGATAATCGTTGGCACGTAATCAAATTGTGTTAATTGTTCCGCTGAACTAGTTCAGACGAGCGTTCCCAGAACTGAACTAGTTCGCAGTCAGTCCCGCTCCTAGTTCGTTTCTATTCATTCATTGCCGTTCGTAACGCAGTGCTACAATATACTTGTAGACTGACGATCTCGACCTTTTTTTGATTTTTTTGTTCATCACATTCTACTAGAATGACAACTACAACCTTTTTTTTGCTCATCATATTGTACCACAATGACGACTACAAGTCGTTCCACACTTCACTGTCTTTCTCATCAATGAACTGACTCGAATTCGGGAACTAAAAGAACGAACTAGTACGTGAGGGATCGGGAACTAGAAATGATCGGTGAACTAAAATGCGCATGCCTAGTGTGTAGGCTAGTATTGTGGGAACTAAATGACCAGTGATCACAGTCAGCATGATGAAGGTTTCAAGGCACGCTGTTCTTTCCAAAGATGCTTAAGCAGGGCACAATTATATAGAGCTAGTATTACACTGTATGCCATGCTGTTAAATATTTGACTAAAAGTTCAGTAAATTTTTTTTGTCAAAATAGAGCAAAAAAAAAATGTGACACACAAAAATTTTACGAATACTCTATCTGACCGCATTTGCCAGTCAGAATAGTCAAATATTTGACATAGTGGCTTACAGTGTAGTAAAGGGTGTTACAATATTATCAAAAGTTTATTGTGAATCACGCTTCAAAGTCAAATAATTTTTGACATCTGTTTTGACATTTTGGTAGTTCAGTCTTTGACAAATTGTTGGTAAGGTGCATAAAGATAAGTACTGGACACGACAAGATGCCGTTTTTGTATGAAGTACTTTGAAGTATTTTGAAGCCAAATTGAACGTTTTTGTATGGAGCTTTTGATGCCAGGTGACAGGGAAATGCAAACAGTAGCCTAGTATTCAAATGTTTGGCAATTTTTTGTGTTCAAGACCGGAGTATAACATAAATGTGAGTAAGATGCTAATAGTAGAATAGTGTTTATTGCCGGTCCTTTGCGAGGAATCGTCCGGCTTCAAAACAGTCGCTGCTTGTCATGTCCAGTACATATATCTCTATGGTAAGGTGCATATTGAATAGATTATCAATCGCAGAATGTGTAAAAATTGTTATGGCCTATTACGAAAATGGGCGCTCAAACAAAAATGCATTTCGTGATCTTCGTGATTTTTTCGGTCAGAATAATCGTCCTACCGAGAGAGCAATTGAGAAAATTGTGAAAAAATTTCAAGAAACTGGGTCAATGGCTAATGTGAAAACACCATTGGGTACTAGTGCCGGTCGTTCATCTGAAAACATCGCTGCAGTTCGTGAGAGCGTGGTAGAAAGCCCTAACACCCCCATTCGGAGTCGCGCAGAAAATTGCACTTGCACTTGCAAAGAAATTGCACTTGTCCTCGGCCATGATCACCAACTTCTTGTGGCCAATATTGGATGCGTGTGAGTAGTGCAACGTGCCACACAGGACACAGCCAACGCATCAATGGAATTATTGCAGCAGAAGTTTTCCGGGCGAATAATCTACAGAAACAGCGAAATCAATTGGCAACCGAGATCGTGCGATTTGACTCCGTTGAACTTTTTTCTTTGGGGTTATCACAAAAGCAAGGTTTACGCCAATAAACCCTACACCATTCAGGGCGCGATAACAAACCATATTGGTCTAATTGTGGAGCAATTATGCCGTGATGTCATCAAAAATTTGGACAAACGGGTCGAGGTTTGCCGTAGGAGCCGTGGCAAGCATTTGAGTGATATTCTTTTCCACACTTAATTGCCATGTACCAAATAACATTGTGTAATAAAAATTTCATTAATTTCATCATTCACTTCTTTTTAATTTTGATTTAACTTCGGAACGTGTTATTGTAACACCCTTTACAAGCACAAGAGGAGGCCGAACTAAAAAAAAATGCCAATCTAAAGACATTATCATGGACATATAAACTATTTCGTATTCGTTTATTGTTGCTCCAACATACTGGAATGTACTGTAAAATACACAAAACAAAAAAGTTTCACAAACATTCATAACTCACTATTATTTATTCTGTTTTGCTCTTTTTACTCTTGACCTTACAAAATTTACTGAACAATTTCTTGATAATATAACTGATACCAAAGTATAAAATCAATAAAGACACAATTACTAATCTTATGATATCTAATCCGAAGTATTGTGTGATGGTCATATGGACGGCCGGACTTTGCATATGTTTTGCACCTTTATGTCGAATTACGTATTCCATCCAATATGCAGCCGTTTCTCTAGAACTCATTGGTCTGTCCCGATATAGTTTCGAAAATTGCTGGATAGCATTCGTGTATTTTGGATTCTCCAAGACGTCCAAAACAGCACTTCTCATAGACTCTTCTGTTAAATTGTGATAATCTAAGCTCAGCCCAAAACCAGCTTCCACAACAGATTCCAGTACTTGGAACTGATCACCATAGAGTGGCAATCCAACTATCGGAACGCCATGATATTTCGATTCCGAAATACCTCCCAAGCCACCGTGTGATATGAAAAGTTTAACATTGGGATGTGCCAATATATCGTCTTGTGGAAGCCATTTTTTGAACAAGATGTTTGATGAGTTCCCCGGTAGATTTTCATCTTCCCACTTCCAAATGACCTTCTGTTTCAAACTGGCCAAGACTTTGTACACCGTAGCCATAGTGTCCGCCTTCAGTTCGGAGCTTCGAGCATTGGATCCCAAACAAAAGTAAATTGCTCCATGCTCCTTCGCACCATCTAACATTTCTTTAATGTCCTGTCATTGATATAATTTACTTGAATTAATTCCTCTGATTTTGAACTTTGTATTACGGATTTACCTGTGGTAACGGATCAGGTTTTGGTTTCACCTGAATACCTCCGATTTGGATGAAAGCCGGAACATTGGGCCGAATGAGTCCTTCACTGAAATGGCTGGTGTGAAGTACAAGTGAGATATTTTTCTTAACATCGTCAAATGCAGGATACTTATTCGACGGGAAGTTTTTCCTACAGGAAATAAATTGTTTATTAATTGAAAAAAATAAAATTGTTTAATAAAAATTACTTACTCATAGTAATCATAAATAGCAGGTTTATAGAAAAATTTGAACATTATGTGTTCAACGATATTTACAACAACATTTTTTAATCTACTCAAAAAGTTAAAGGGGTCCAGTGTTGATAGACCAGCAGGTACATATAGTGGCTCCGTAGGATTCCCAATCCATCCGTTTGACTCCTGCATCTGATTATGTGTATCAATAATAACAAGTGGACACTTGAAATGAGCTGCAACTCCCATTTGAAAGTCGTTCAAAAAGTAGCCCATTACAACAAGATCGAATGTCTCTTCGCGCATTACTTTTTTAAGTTTCGGGTCATTCAAGGAATCATTGGCAAGGCCCATTCCAAACTCTAACAATTCTCCCAGGTTCTTCATGAACTGCCAAGCACTCAATTCGCTATCTATCATATTCTTAAAAAACTCCCTTGGAACTTCGTGTTCAGTCAGTTTTACATGACGATATTTCGGTTTCTTTTCACTTAGTGGAAGTGTTGTAGCCACCGTCACATCGTGTCCTCTGTCCACCAAAGTTTGAATAGTTGACATTTGAATAATTAGATGTGATCGAGACCATGTTGGAAACAGTCCCAAGATCCGAGCTGATTCTCCATTCTGAACGTCTATCGCGAATATTAGAAGCGACACAATACACACCGAGAACTTCATAGTACCGCTTTTATTTAAATACTACACATTGCCCCAAAAGTGAGTAATTTTTGCACAAATAACTTGTTTCAGTAACTGACTATCAGTTGTTGTATAATCCTCTTGTATCTAATCAACAAAAAGTGAAGAATTTCGTAATCAAAAGATTTTTTTTACGAATCTATTGGATTATTTTCTACACGACCAAATGTTGAAATAATGTTATCAGCACTAATGACAGAATCAATATCAAATTTAGTGGCTAGATATAAGAAGGAATTATTTCTCGTTGTTATGGAGAACTGACCAGTTCAACCCACTTTTATTTCTACCAGGCGCTATAAATTCAGCGATTGCTAGTTCATCAGCAACGTAAAAAATCTACCAATGGTCTGGGCGAAACTTTATAATTTTTTGGGTCAAAGTTCGGAACCGGTCAAAGTCGGAGTATATCATAAGTTGTTTCGAAATTATGACGTTTCTTGGAAAGTTAATTTTGTTCTTAAAGTAAAAATATTTGAAATAGAGATTTTTAGCCGATTAAATATTAAAAAGACCGTGTAGACTATTAGAATTTCGGTATGTTATGTACACTAAAAGCCCATAGAAGTAAAAACGAATTTGTTGCCCTATCAGACTTAATGAATATGACGAATAGTTAAAACATATACGAATCCCCTTGGGGTTTGAATTTCGAAAAAATTGTGAAACAGTTTTTTAGACGATTTCATAAGAAGCAACTTGATATCCCATGAGACACGACGGATTTTGAAAAATTTGTGAAAACGTGACTTTACACCAACTTGGTTTTTAAAAATTCAAAAATCGTAAAATTGGTTTCTAGGTCATTACATCAAATGCCGTAATAACCAATTTTATATCTCATCAGAACTAAGAGATGGAAAAATTGTGAAAGCATATGCAAACCCTTGGGGGTTGAATATCCAAAAATTGAGAAATGGATTTGTAGGCGATTATAAAGTCTGTGGAAGTGCAAAGCTATATAATATCTTATCAAACCTAAGAAATATGTCGAAGCTTTGAAAAGCATACAATCCCTTACACCCTTTAGGATTGAATATCTAAAAATACTGAAATTGACTTTTTGGCGCTTATAAAGGAAACCTTAGAAAGTAAAAATGAATTCGATATTTCATCAGATCTAAGCAATATGTAAAAATCTGTGAAAACATATGCAGCCTCCTTACACACACTTGGAGTGGGGGTTGAATACCCGAAAATCCTGAAAGGGGTTAATAGATAAATATGAAGACAGAACGAGAAAGTAAAAACCAATTTAATTTATTATTAAAAGAAAAAACGTGTTCAACCCATTTATACCCTCTTAGGGGCTGAAAAAGGAAAAACTGAAAAACAAGTTTTAGGCGATTATTACGCAAGCCCGCGAAACTGAAAAGTTAGTTGATATCTAATTAGATCTGGGGGATATGACAGAAAAAGTATACAACCACTTTACACCCGCTTAGGGGTCGAATTTAAAAAAATCCTTAAAACGCTTTCTATGTATTTATATGAAGAAGCCGTAGAATAAAAATTAATTTAATATTTGGGAAGACCTGATAGATATGACGAAAATCGTGAAAATATATGCATTCCATTTTCACTGATAATTTTTTTCGACCCCCTTCCAAACGCCAATGGATATTTGAGAATTTTTTTTATCTAAATTACTTCTCTAGTTAATTTAAATATACGTACCAAGTTTCAACTTTGTAGCATAAACCGTTCTATAAATAGGAAAAACAACCCCCACCCTCGTACCATACTACCCCTATCAAAAATGATATTTTTCCAATATGCCTCTACTATAGCCCTATCCAAATACCAAATTTGAGATTTCTATCATTATAGGTTCTTGAGATATAAGAATCGAAACTTTTTCCTTTTCACCCGCTTCCGTTCTCACCCTCTACACCCTCACCGCCAAAACTTCTATTTCCTGCTAGGGTCTTAGGCATACTTCTATTAAAAATTTTAAGCATGTATCTTGCATTGTACTTGAGATATGAGACATGATTTTTTTTAGAAAAATTCTTATCCCCTCCACTTTCATGCCCCACCGCTCCCTTAAAAAATGTTACTTTCAGCAAACGTCGTTTGTCAACCTTTATACACAAACCGAATTTTATTTCTCTAGTACAATTGGTTCGTGAGATATCGTAATCTAAAATTTTTCACCCCACTCCTGTACGTTACTGCCCGCACTCAAAAATTTATTCCGGATCTATTCTCCTAGTATATCTAGAGATGTTTCTTAAGTTTTAACTTCGTGACATTAACCGTTTAGGAGATATGGATTTTAGAATGTCTCAATCCCGGCTTTTTTGCGTTTCGGACGCATTATTTTTCACCCCACTCCTTGACTCTTTCAACCTTATCGTCAATTTTTGCAAATGGGTCTACTATTGAAGCTCTATATAAATTCCAAGTTTCAGCTTCCTAGCATAAGCGGTTGCAGAGATCTAGAAACCAACATTTTTCGTCTAAAACGCTTCCCCCACCTCCCCCATCACACCACCACCAATCAAAAGGTGTCTACTTAAAGGGGTACACAGTCTACCCATGAAAAAAAATTCAACTAAATAGCTCAAAGGGTTTGGGTGCTACGAGGCTTCAAACAATTTTATGTACCCGGCGTACGGCGTATGGTGGACAGACGGACTGACATTTTTTTTTGCTTTTTTCGTGTCTACTAGTCATGATACGTAAAAAAAAATCTGCCAACAGTCTGGGCGCAACTTTATTATTTAATAAAGAGATGCGGTGTAGGTTACTATGTGACTGACAACCTAAAAAATAACGTTTCACATTGCCTTGTAGCTATTCCTTAGAATGTCAGTCGCATAATAACCTACACCGCATCTCAGCATTAAATAAGTTTCGGAATCCTACCAATAAAATAATAAAGTTGCGTCCAGACTGTTGGCAAACTTTTTTTAAAATATTCCATAGAAGTAAAAGCGAATTCGATCATATTAAACCGAAGAGATTTTTGGAATCAGTGAAAACTTGAACAATACCTCCAGGGGTCTAATAGGGAAAAATACTTAAATCGGTTTTTTCCCGACTATGTTTAAAACTTATAGAAGTAAAAGTGAATTCCAAATCCCAATATACCTAAGAAATATATCAAAATTCGTGAATATGTACACAAGCACTTTACACCCCTTAGGGGTTGGATATCAAAAAATGTTGAAGTACGTTTCTAGGCGCTTCTATAAATAGCCCGCAGAAGTAAAATTGCTTTGATAGCTCGACATGTCTAAAAGTTTTAACAAAATTCGTGAAAATGTGGATTCACGGACACTTTTTTTACTCAACCTCTCAACGCCAATAAAAATCGGAACTTTTTTTTTGCTTTAATTACTCTAATAGCACATCTATGTACATATACGTACTAAGTTTCAACTTTCCAGCATAAGCCGTTTCTGAGACATAAAAAACCACCCCTCGCCCCTGTACCTTGCTACCACTATAACAAATTTTATTTTTCTAGAATGTCCGTACAGTGGCTCTATATAATCTTAAATTTTTAGCTTTCTATTGAGAACGGTTTTCGAGAGAAAAAAATCAGATTTTTTTTTCTTTCTACCCCTTTCACTATCACGCCCTACACCCCCACCCCTAAATTTTTTCTCCCTACTAGAGGTCTACCGACCCCAACTCCTGTAAAATTTTCATATCTGATTCGGTTTTTGAAATATAAAAATTACATTTTTTGAGAAATTGCTATCCCCCCACTTTCGTGCTCCACCTCCCCCTCTCAAAAAGTTTACATTCAGTAGACTCCTCTTGTGATCCCATATATGTACAGAAACTAAATTTTATCTTCCTAGTGTAATTGGTTCGGAAGATATTGTAATCCAAAGTTTTTCACCCCCACCCTCACACCCCACCACCCGCCTTAAAAATTGTTCCCCTTGTCTAATCTTGAAGTATCCCTAAGGAGATCAGCATCAGCATTCATCAGCAGCACAGTCGGTGTCCTGTCTGGACACTGTCTTATAGGCCGGCAAAAGACTCGGCCACTTCTCAAACAACTTCTGTAGAAGCTGCCTGGATGAGGAGGAAGAGGAGACAGCCCTTCATCTTATCTAGATCTGTCCAGCTCAATCCGCTAGGAGGAAGCTTACCTTGAAGCCTACTTCTTCAACAATCTCAGTGACTTTGCCGCAACGGAGGTTACGAGAATCCAATATCGTTGGCAGGTGGTTTAGCAAGTAGGACCGGATATCCAATAATCCTGTGGTAGCACAACGGACCTTTTTAGGTCTAAGTGTGCCTGGGTGGTCTGGTCGCAGTGGGTCTGTGGGCTCTAACGGGCAAACACGCGTACCTACCTACCCACCTAGTCGTTTCCCGTCTACTCTTGTGTCAAAGTCACTTTACACGAACGCGACGAAATATGCAGTCTAAGCGACGTAATCACAAAATTGAGGTTGACGAAGCACTGGGTGTATGACCATCTTTAATCTGTTCTCAATTTGGACAAGGTTGTGGATTTGTAATTCCCCTTGGATATTTCGAGGCCGGCTAGTCTACGTCAAAGACAAGTAGAGATATGACGAGCCGAGGCACGACGAGCAAAGACGAGCAAAGACGAGCCAAGGCGAGCAGAGTCGAGCCAAGACGAGCAGAGCCGAGCCGAGACAAGACGATGCGCAAAGACAAGTAAAGTCGAGCCAAGATGAACAGAGCCGAGTCAAGGCGAGCACAGACGAGCAGAGTCGAACCAAGACGAGGAGAACCGAGTTATGACGACTAGTGAAGTCAAGCCGAGACAAGCCAAGACAAGCCAAGACGACGAGCAGAGACGACAACGAGTGAAAGTGACGAAGACGACAAGGAAGATAACTAGCAATTAGAACTAGATTAATTTCAATGAAGTAGAACCATATATGTAGGATTCAGTATTATCGTAGAGGAATACGATTAGGCATTGTAAACCGAAGTATTGTAAGCTTTGACTAACTTCATTATGAACTTTAATAACCACTTCCTGGAATCGCGATATAAGAAGGGAAGCACCGCATGGTTACACTCTCTTCTCGACCAAAGCCGCACGACGAACGACTAACAACGCACGACACATATTTTATATTTCGTATATTTCATATTTTTTTATATTTCATATTTTTATTTCATATTTTTTACATTTCTCATATTTTTATTTTATAAATTTGCTACATTATACTTATACATTTTTCGGACATTATTGCGTTTATCAACTTTATTGAGACCAAGTCCCACATATATAGCTGCCGCTGAGCCTACCCCAGCTACGAAATTCAGTCGTTACAAGTTAAGCACACCGAAAAAAATTAAAGTATTTTCCAATCTGATTTTTTCTCGCGAACCTTCGCAACATGAAAATGTACAACATGAAAATGTACAATTACAAGATAGTTGTCAAAGCATTAATAAAATATTAATATTTATTCTGTTTTGCTTTTTTTACTCTTGGCCTTACAAAATTTACTGAACAATTTCTTGATAACATAACTGATACCAAAGTATAGAATCAATAAAGACACAATTACCAATCTTATGATATCTAATCCGAAGTATTGTGTGATGGTCATGTGGACAGCAGGACTTTGCATATGTTTTGCACCTTTATGTCGAATTACGTATTCCATCCAATATGCAGCCGTCTCTCTAGAACTCATTGGTCTATCCCCATATAGTTTCGAAAATTGCTGGATAGCATTCGTGTATTTTGGATTCTCCAAGACGTCCAAAACAGCACTCCTCATAGATTCCTCAGTTAATTCTCGATAATTTAAACTTAGTCCAAAACCTGCGTCTACAACCGATTTCAATATAACAAATTGGTCACCGAAAAGAGGCATTCCAACTATCGGAACGCCATGATATTTCGATTCCGAAATACTTCCCAAACCTCCGTGTGATATGAAAAGTTTAACATTGGGATGTGCCAATATATCGTCTTGTGGAAGCCATTTTTTGAACAAGATGTTTGAAGAGTTCCCGGGAAGATTTTCATCTTCCCACTTCCAAATGACCTTCTGTTTCAAACTGGCCAAGACTTTGTACACCATAGCCATAGTGTCCGCCTTCAGTTCGGAGCTCCGAACGTTGGATCCCAAACAAAAGTAAATTGCACCATGTTCCTTCGCACCATCTAACATTTCTTTAATATCCTGCCATTGATATCATTTATTGGAATTAATATCTCAGATTTTGTGCATTTGAATCGAGACTTACCTGTGGTAAGGGATCAGGTTTTGGTTTCACCTGGATACCTCCGATTTGGATAAAAGCTGGCACATTGGGTCGAATGAGTCCTTCACTGAAATGGCTGGTGTGAAGTACAAGTGAGACATTTTTCTTAACATCGTCAAATGCAGGATACTTGTCGGACGGAAAGTTATATCTAGAGGAATAAAAACATTGTTGCCACATAAAGCAATAATTGAAGGTACATTACTTACTCATAGATGGCTTTGGCTCTTGGGTTATAGTAAAATTTGAACAATAAATGTTCGACGATATTTATAGCAACGTTCTGTAGTCTACTCAAGAACTTAAATGGGTCCAGGCTTGATAGACCAGAAGGTACATATAGTGGCTCTGTAGGATTCCCAATCCATCCGTTTGACTCCTGCATCTGATTATGTGTATCAACAATAACAAGTGGACACTTGAAATGAGCTGCAACTCCCATTTGAAAGTCATTCTTAAAGTAGCCCATTACAACAAGATCGAATGTCTCTTCGCGCATTACTTTTTTAAGTTCCAGATCATTCAAGGAATCATTGGAAAGGCCCATTGCAAATTCTGACCATTCTCCCATGTTCTTAAGGAACTGCCAAGCACTCACTTCGCTATCTATCATATTCTTAAAAACCTCCCTTGGAACTTCGTGTTCAGTCAGTTTTACATGACGATATTTCGGTTTCTTTTCGCTTAGTGGAAGTGTTGTAGCCACCGTCACATCGTGTCCTCTGTCCACTAAAGTTTGAATAGTTGACATTTGAATAATGAGATGTGATCGAGACCATGTTGGAAACAGTCCCAAGATTCGAGCTGATTTTCCATTCTGAACGTCTATCGCGAATATTAGAAACGACACAATACACACCGCGAACTTCATAGTACCGCTTTTATTTAAATACTACACATTGCCCCAAAAGTGAGTAATTTTTGCACAAATAACTTGTTTCAGTAACTGACTATCAGTTGTTGCATAAAAGAATTAACAAAAAGTGAAGAATTTCGTAATCAAGAGATTTTTTTACGAATCTATTAGATTATTTTTTAAACGAGCAAATGTTGAAATAATGTTATCAGCATTAATGACAGAATATCAGAAATATCAAATTTAGTGGCTAGATATAACAAGGAATAATTTCTTGTTGTTATGGAGAACTGACCATTTCAACCTACTTTTATTTCTTCCAGACGCTATAATTTCAGTGATTGATACTTCACCAGTAATGTAAAAAATGATAATCTCGATGTAAGTTTGATCCAAAGCCAAATCGTAGAACGTATAGATGTACGGTGTCGATGCTCCAATAAAAACAATGTTAAGGAGAGGTCTGGACTGGACATATTGGGCATTTGTGCACATTGGGGAATAATGGGCGAAATCAACACCTCAAATCGTCAACCTAATTAGAAACCTCTTAACTTCACTCTACGCTCCACACACTCTAAAAAGGTGATTTTGTTCAAAAGGACGAGCATCAGCACCACAGTCGGTGTCCTGACTGAACACTGTCTTATAGACCGGCAAAAGACTGTAGAAGCTGCTTGCATAAGGAGGAAGAGGAGACAGTCCTTCATCTTATCTAGATCTGTCCAGCTCAATCCGCTAGGAGGAAAGCTCACCTTCGAGTCTACTTCTTCAGTGACCTTGCCGCAACGGAGGTAACGAGAATCCAACAATTATTATAATATTCCACAAAGAAACATTGAATTAAAACATTTAACACTGAATTCAATTTTAAAACTAAGAAACAAACAGCATTCAACATAGAACACCGAAGACATAAATGAACAAAGAAAGCTGAAGAGGAGAAAAACACGAGTACAAAAAGTTGAAAGGAAGAGAGCATTTTGGCAACAAAGAATCGAAATGCCTGATAAGTCGGTGGGGCCACAACAATGCCTCAGGCGACACTGTGCAGCGGGATAAACCCACCGATAAAATTACATACAAAATTCCGAATGTACTATATATTGTCGAATGCATAAGCCGACTACGAATCACAACCAAGTGCAAAATCGAGAATACTGTATAAAGACGGATGCATAAACCGACCGCGAATTATGACATGAAGGGATAATTCTTCTATACCGAGTATTAATGAAATAATTCGGATGGTACACGTTCCCGGAAACATATTGTTGCGAGCTAGGGGTTCGCCGGGATTTCAAGTAAAACACAATTCGTTTAAAATCAAAATAAGTGATAAATTATTAATCGCACTTTAATTGTATTCGCACTGTATGGCAATACCGCCCACTTATATATCGCTCGATCACTTTCGCTTTCTACCAACACGGTCGCGTATACACGCTGGCTGTCACAGTCGACGTAATAAAAATTATTATATCCCTCGCTGAAAGCGTCGCATGCTTTTATACTATTTGGCTATAGTCTAGACTATTCTTGAATGTTTGATCGGTGATGTGTGTGGACGGTTCTCGAAAGCTTTAGAGCTTTCGATTTTGATCTTCTACACTGTTCTGTTTTAAACGAGAATATTCGATTAGATGGTGTTCCCGTCGAATTGTTCCGCCCTTATATACCATACTTCAACTCGGCTCTGATTGGGTTACTTTGCAACTAGGTATTCGGTTGTTGCTGTTTCCATTATTCGAAACCGATCGAGTTGCGCGGTTGCCAGGTTTACATGTAACAATATAAAAGATCAGTGAACAAGCAGAAGGGAGGCCAGTCGGTAGTAGTCAGTCTGCTAATAAGGTTGTGGAGTTGTACTTCACTTTAAAAGCAACTTTGACCGCTGAGCTCGACCAATTCGACTTATGTCGGAGAGGACGACGCACTGGGGGGACAACCGTCTCTATTCGGTTCCCAAGCTGGAAAAGGTTGTGGAGTTGTACTACCCCTTTGAAGGTTTGAGATCGGCTAGTTCATGTCCAAGCAGAGGAGAGACGAGCCAAGCAGCGACAAGCCAAGCAGTGACAAGCCAGACAGCGACAAGCCAAGCAGCGACGAGCTACAGAGCAGATCAGACGAACAGAGACAAGATGACGATCAGTAACGAAGGTCAAGTTAAGGCAAGCAGAGGAGTGCTAGGAGTCGGGCTAAATTCAGCTACGACAAGCCACGACGAATGACGCCAAATCACGACAAGCAGACACAGCTGAACCAAGACGAACAATGCAGAGGCCACACAAAGAGACGAAGACAGGGAAGAACGAAGACAGGGAAGGACGAAGACAGGGAAAGTGCAGGCCACACAGAGTGACGAAGATAGGCAGAGAGCAGAGAGAGTCAAGGCAAGGCGAGTGAAGTCGTATCCACAGAAAATACGAGTCGAGTCACGTTTAGTAGAGGCGATGATCAGACGGCAAGGAGAAAACCCAAAGGTAATCAAAAAATAATTTTAATGTATGTCAACTAGGAGTAATAAAGTGAAGTCAAATAAGAAATAAATATTTTGTAACGGATCCCGGCACACGTTAAGCCTACCTCGGAAATTCGAGTCATTACAATGTTTTAGCAAGAAGATTGAGATTCAATTATCCTGTGGTAGCACAACGGACCTTTTTAGGTCTGAGTGTGCCTGAGTGCATCTGGTTTGTCAAAACTTTATCCAGAACATTGAATTAAGCAAAGAATAGAACAACGACATAGAATAATACTGAATCATGCGAGAAAGAAAGGCGAGTGGGACGACGAGAGCCACCGCAATACGACAATGATTGGCGGGCAAATATTGTGATGCACACGAGCAGTCGCGAGCACAGCCATGAACCACGATATAGCAGCCGGTATTATTCATAACAATTCAATCGCGAATCATAGCTAAAGTAAAAATTCACCAATTGTATATAGGAAGCCGGTATTAAGGAGTCCCTATAAAAGGGCCAAGGAGCGAACAGAAGGCACCCAGTTGGCAGTTCTCAGTCTGGAAAAAAAATTTGTGGATTTTCTCCTTAAAAGCAACTACCATTTTTGAGTTCGACTAACTCGACCTGTGTTTGGTTTGAAGATTTATAATTACGCCAAATAACAAAATCGAGGCTGACGAAGCACTGGGTTGATGATCATCTTTAATCGGTGGTTAATTTGGACAAGGTTGTGGATTTGCAATTCCCCTTGAATACTTTGAGACCGGCTAGTTTACGTCCAAGACAAGCAAAGACGAGCCAATACGAGCAGAGCCGAGCCGATCTAAGACGACGAGCCAAGACGAGCCAAGACGAGCAGAGTCGAGCCAACACGAGCTGAGTCGAGCCAAGACGAGCATAGTCAAGACGAGCATAGTCAAGACGAGCATAGTCAAGACGAGCATAGTCAAGACGAGCTGAGCCGAGCAAAGACGTTGAGCAAAAACGAGCCAAGGCGAACACAGTCGAACCAAGACGAGCAAACCCGAGCCAAAATGACGAGCGCAGTCGAGCCGAGACTAGCCAAGACAATTCAAGGCGACGAGCAGAGGCGAGCCACGACAAGCAGAAACTACGACCAAAGTCGAGCCATGCAAGTCACGAAGACAACAAGGAGTGCAACAAGCAATTAGAACAAAATTAATTTCAATGCAGTAAAACCGTAGATATCAACTGGATGAATAAAATGAAGTCAAATGAAGTAAATATATTTATAAAGACCCTGGTAGCCGCTGAGCCTACCTCAGCTACAAAATTGAGTCGTTACAAGTTCGACCTCATTCGCTCATTGCATTGCAAAATTAAACCCACCGAAAAAATGTAACGTATTTTCCAATCTGATTTTTCTCTCGAAGCTTCGCAACATGAAAACAGCATAGTACATGGAAAGTTGTCAAAACATTTATAAAATTATAATATTTATTCGGTTTTACTCTTCTTATTCTTAGCCTTACAAAATTTACTGAACAATTTCTTGATAATATAACTGATACCAAAGTATAGAATCAATAAAGACACAATTACCAATCTTATGATATCTAATCCGAAGTATTGTGTGATCGTCATATGGACGGCCGGACTTTGCATATGTTTTGCACCTTTATGTCGAATTACGTATTCCATCCAATATGCAGCCGTCTCTCTAGAACTCATTGGTCTGTCCCGATATAGTTTCGAAAATTGCTGGATAGCATTCGTGTATTTTGGATTCTCCAAGACGTCCAAAACAGCACTCCTCATAGACTCCTCTGTTAAATTGTGATAATCTAAGCTCAGCCCAAAACCAGCTTCCACAACAGATTCCAGTACTTGGAACTGATCACCATAGAGTGGCAATCCAACTATCGGAACGCCATGATATTTCGATTCCGCAATACTTCCCAAACCACCGTGTGATATGAAAAGTTTAACATTGGGATGTGCCAATATATCGTCTTGTGGAAGCCATTTTTTGAACAAGATGTTTGATGAGTTCCCCGGTAGATTTTCATCTTCCCACTTCCAAATGACCTTCTGCTTCAAACTGGCCAAGACTTTGTACACCATAGCCATTGTGTCCGCCTTCAGTTCGGAGCTTCGAGCATTGGATCCCAAACAAAAGTAAATTGCACCATGTTCCTTCGCACCATCTAACATTTCTTTAATATCCTGTCATTGATATAATTTACTTGAATTAATTCCTCTGATTTTGCACTTTGTATTAGGGATTTACCTGTGGTAACGGATCAGGTTTTGCTTTCACCTGGATACCTCCGATTTGGATAAAAGCTGGCACATTGGGCCGAATGATTCCTTCACTGAAATGGCTGGTGTGGAGTACAAGTGAGACATTTTTCTTAACATCGTCAAATGCAGGATACTTGTCGGACGGAAAGTTATATCTAGTGGAAAAAAAACATTGTTGACACATAAAGCAATAATTGAAGGCACATTACTCACTCATAGATGGCCTGAGTTCTTGGGTTAAAGTAAAATTTGAACAATAAATGTTCGACGATATTTGCAGCAACGTTCTGTAGTCTACTCAAGAACTTAAATGGGTCCAGGCTTGATACAGCAGAAGCTACATATAGTGGCTCCGTAGGATTCCCAATCCATCCGTTTGACTCCTGCATTTGATTATGTGTATCAACAATAACAAGTGGACACTTGAAATGAGCTGCAACTCCCATTTGAAAGTCGTTCAAAAAGTAGCCCATTACAACAAGATCGAATGTCTCTTCACGCATTACTTTCTTAAGTTCCGGATCATTCAAGGAATCATTGGCAAGACCCATTGCAAATTCTAACAATTCTCCCATGTCCTTCATCTTCTGCCACCCACTCATTTCGCCATCGATCATCTTCGTAATATACTTCCTTGGAACTTCGTGTTCAGTCAGTTTTAAATGACGATATTTCGGTTTCTTTTCGCTTAGTGGAAGTGTTGTAGCCACCGTCACATCGTGTCCTCTGTCCACTAAAGTTTGAATAGTTGACATTTGAATAATGAGATGTGATCGAGACCATGTTGGAAACAGTCCCAAGACTCGAGCTGATTCACCATTCTGAACATCTATCGCGAATATTAAAAACGAGACAATACACACCGCGAACTTCATGGTTCCACTTTTATTTAAATACTGCACATTAAATTGTTGCAAAGCGATATTTATTCAATCTCCATTACATCTTATCGCTACAAAAAAAAACCTAATCACCTCAAAGTTAACATTTTCGCAATAATCTGATTTTTTACTAATATATCAAATTATATTTTTCATGTAAGCAAATGTTGAAATAGTGTTATCAGTATTATAGTCAAGATAATCAATGCTTAAATTTAGTGGCTCGGAATAATAAAGAATTATTTTTTGTGGTTCGTGATAACTGACCTATTCAAGTCATTTTTAATTTTCCTAGAGGCATTGACGAATGGTAAAGTTGGAAATCTCCACTTGGTGGCAAAAAAAAAACAACCCTCTAAGATAAACAAATTTTTGTCTGGTGACTGTTATATGGCGGTTCGTGTGTAATTTTATGATTTGGAGCTCGGGAAGTTTTCGATTCTTTCTTAATTTCATTATGAAAGACATAATAAGATACTTTATTATTAAAATAATAAAGTAAAATCTGCCAATGGTCTGGGCGAAACTTTATTATTTTTCGGGTCAAAGTTCGGGAGCGGTCAAAGTCGGAGTGTATCATGAGCTGTTTCGAGATTATTAGATTTCTTGGAAAATGAATTTTGTTCTTAAAATAAAAATATTTAAAATAGAGATTTTTAGCCGATTAGACATTGAAAAAGCCCGTATAGACTATTCGGATTTCGGTATATTATGTACACTAAAAGCCCATAGAAGCAAAAACGAATTTGTTGCCTTATCAGAATTAAGAGATATGACGAATTGTTAAAACGTATGCAAACCCATTACTTCCACTTGAGGTTTGAATTTCGAAAAAATTGTGAAACAGGTTTTTAGACGATTTCATAAGAAGCAACTTAATATCTCATGAGACACGAGGGATTTTGAAAATTTGTGAAAACGTAAGCAAACTCTTCATACCCCCTTGGTTCTGGAAATTGGAAAAATCGTGAAAAATCTCATCAAAACTAAGGGATGGCAAAAAATGTGAAAGCATATACAAACCCTTGGGGTTTGAATTTCGAAAAAATTGTGAAACAGTTAATAAATAAATATGAAGACAGCACGAGAAAGTAAAAACCAATTCAATTTCTTATCACTTCTAAAAGAAATGACAGAATTCGTGAAAACGTTTTCAACCCGTTTATACCCTCTTAGGGGCTGAAAAGGGAAAAAACTCAAAAACAAGTTTTAGGGGAAGCGCAAGCACGTGAAAGATATTCGATATCTGATAAGACCTGGGGATATAGTAGAATACGTGAAAAAGTATACAACCCCCTTCGGGGTCGAACTTTAAAAAAAAACTGAAAACGCTTTCTAGGTATTTATATGAAGAAGTCGTACAATAAAAATTAATGAAATACAGTAGAACCTGCAAAAGGGACCACCTTCATAATGTGACCATTTGCCTATAGTGACCAAATTTCCTCTTTTCATAGTCCGACATTCGCATTTTCCACATAAATTAACTCGTATATAGTGACCATCTGGTTATTGTGACCATTGACCACTTTTTATTGCACAATTGTTCTTTATGCGCTTTCGGTTCATATCTTGTAATGTGACCATCAAATCGAACAATAAATTTTTCATGTGTTCGACATTGTTTAGAAGAAACGATGAAAATTCAAAGAAAACTTGCGTGAACAATATCAAGAAAAGAAAGATTGAGTATTTGAGCCGATCAGAATATCAATCAGATTTCCAATGTAAAAGACGAGCGACTGATTTTAGTGAAATTAATTAATTAACGTGAGCTTGGTTCACGAAAATGCGCGGTATCAATCCACCAATTTCCGGACCAATGTTGCAAGAAGTTGCATTGAAATTCGCTGCGGAATTTAATTTTCCCGAATTCAAAGCGTCGTCCGGCTGGCTTGATAGTTTCAAAAAACATAACTGTATTTCACAAAAAGTTCTCATTCGTGATGCGAATGAGGTGAGTTTAGATGTCGTTAACGATTTTCGCGATAAATTTTCGGGACTTGTTAGTGGTTTCAGTCGCGAAAATATCTTTAACGCTGATGAATGTGGCCTATTCTTCAAGGCAATGCCGAATCAAACTTTGGCCATCAAAGGAGATACCTGTAAGAGTGGAAAAATGTCCGAAGAGCACCTCACGGTTTTACTTGCAGCTAGTGCAACATGAGAAAAACTAAAACCACTGGTCATAGGAAAGTCACAAAAGCCCAAGTGTTTTAAAAACGTACAAATGAGAAATCTTCCTGTGCAGTGGAAAGCTAGTAACAAGGCATGGATGACTTCAGAGTAATTTACAGAGTGGCTGGAGGATGTAAACAGAAAATTCAAAATGCAAAAAAAAAAAAATTTTAATGATAATCGATAATTGCCCTACCCATCCAGTAATTGAACACTCATCGAATGTTGAAGTTTGGCTACCGCCAAATACCACTTTGGTATTGCAACCCTTAGATCAAGGGATAATTAAAAATTTTAAAGCATTTCACCGAAAGGCACTTCTATCTAACCTAATTTCAAAATTTGAAACGGACTCCTTAGAATCTATTTCTACAGCTGCATCAAAATTGAATGTATTGGAAGCCATTTTGTGGATAGGAGATGCGTGGAAGAAAGTTTCAGACGAAACCATTATAAACTGCATATAAAAATTAATATTTGTTAACAATAACCGAATTCCCACCTTTTTCTTAATTTTTATAGTAAAATGTTGTGGTTTTGTTTATTTTTTATATAATAAAACTATATAAATTTGATTAATTAATTTTTTTTAAGCTGTGTATTGTGACTACTATGTAAAGTGACCAATTTTGCGTGGTCCCGACAGTGGTCACTTTAAACGGGTTCTACTGTATTTGGGAAAACCTAATAGATATCACGAAAACCGTGAAAATATATGCATTCCATTTTCACAGATCATTTTTTTTTGCCCCCCCCCTCTCTGAACGCCAATGGATATTTGAATTTTTTTTATCTAAATTAGTTTTCTATTAGATTTACATAAACATAACGAGTTTCAACTTTGTAGCATAAGCCGTTATATTTTTCCAACATGCTACTAATATCGCTCTTCCTAAATATCAAGTTTCAGTTTTATATCATTTTCGGTTCTTGAGATATAAAAATCGGAACTTTTTCCTTTTCACCCTCTCCCACCCTCGCCCTCTACACCCATACTTCCAAAATTTTGTTTTCTGCAAGTGCTCTATTATGTCTACTTTTGGTAAAATTCGTCTATCTTATACTGATTTTTTAGAATAATTCTTATCCCCTCCACCGCCTCCTTAAAACATGTTACTTTCAGCAGACTTTATTTGTCAACCTTTATACACTAACCAAATTTTATTTGTCTAGTGCAATCGGTTCGTGATATATAGTAATCTAAAGTTTTTTAACCCTCACTGCCGTACGCCACTGTTCCCACTCAAAAATTTATTTCTGATCTATTCTCCTAGTATACCTACAGATATTCATCAAGTTTCAATTTTACGACATTAACCGTTTAGGAGATATGGATTTTAGAATGTGTCGATCTCGCCTTTTTTGCGTTTCGGACGCATTATTTTTCACCCCACTCCCAAACCCCTTCATCTATATCTGTAATTTTTTGCAAATGGTTCCACTATCAAAGCTCTATATAAATTCCAAATTTCAGCTTCCTAGCATAAGCGGTAGCTGAGATCTAAAAATCAAAATTTTCCGTCTAAAACGCTTCCCCTTTCTCCCCCTCACACCTCCACCACTCCAAATTTGGTCACTTCAAGGGGCCTACTCAGTCTATACACATTAAATTAAATAGCTCAAAGGATTTGCAAGCTACGAGCCTTCAAACGATTTTGCGTACAGCGGTCGACGTACGGCGTACGGCGGACAGACGGACTGAAATTTTTTTTTGCTTTTTTCGTTTCTATTAGTCATGAGACGTGAAAAAAAAATTTTGAGGGTAGCAAATTTTTTTTTTAAAAATCGATAACAATACTGTATTATTGAAATAAGAAAGTAAAATTGATGACGATCGGTGCAGTTGATAGTAAGGTATTCATTTCCGGTTCTACATTCCGAAAATGTTAGACTCAAACCCGCACAATGAAGTCAGAAAATGAACAATTTTTCTTTATGAACGGGCGGTATAAACTTCGAAATAACTTCACAAATGTTTAATATTCCGGAAAAAAGAAATATGGAATAATTTTTAAATTATTTAAAAGGAATATAAACCGTTTTTTCGTTACATTTTTTTTTCTTTTTGGTGCTTGAGATTGGTTTCTGTAAAAAAAAAATTTTGTTTTTGATATGTTATGATACGTTTGTCCTTTCTGATTTAATTATGAGGTTCGTTTAAAATCACTGTAAGCGATATTTTGGAGTAAAACACTTTTATTCGCGCTAAGTTTACGCCGGAAAATCAAGTCGTTACAGACGTAAGTCCTAAGAGATATGTCGGAATTCGTAAAAATGTACACAAACCCCTCAAGGGTTGCATATCGAAAAATTTGGAAAACTATTCCTAGGCGCAGAAGTAAAATCAATTTGATGCCTAAAAGATATAACGAAATCCGTGAAAATGTGGAAAAACCCCTTTTCACGGACATGGTTTTTATTTACGCTAATAAAAATTTCAACCTTTTTTTGCTCTAAATACTTCCGTAGTACATCTACACATACGTTCAACTTTGTAGCATAAGCCGTGTCTGAGATATGAAAAACCACCTCCACCGCAGCACGTTGCTACACCTATCAAACATTTTATTTTTGTAGGTTGCCTCCATAGTGCCTCAAGAAAGTCGTAAATTTTTAGCTTTCTGTCCTTTGCAGTTTTTGAGAAATAAAAATTAGAATTTTTTTCTTTCCACCTCCTCCTAAAATTACCCCCAACACCAGCACCCCTAAATTTTACTTTATTATTTTTTAAGAATAAAGTATTGTGATCGACCTGAAATTTCAAAAATTTTCCTACCCTGAAATTTTGTATTTTCACGTTTTAGTACTGATAAACCCAAAAAAAGCAAAAAAAATATGTCCGTCTGTCCGCCGTATACGCAGCACGCCGTACGCAAAATCGTTTGAAGGCGAGTAGCTCCCAAGCCCGTTGAGATATTAAGATGACATTTTTATGGTGGGTAGATTGGGTGAACCCCTACGACTGGTATTTTTTTTTGGGGAGGGTGGGGGGAGGTGGGATGAAGGGGAAAGAGAGGGGAGCGATTTAGACGAAAAATTTTGGTTTCTAGATCTCAGGAACCGCTTATGCTAGGAGGCTGAAACTTAGAACTTATTTAGTAGTATGATAGTGGACTCATTTGCAAGAAAATGGTCGATAGGGGGGTTGAGAGGTGTGGAAGTGCAGGGGAAAATAAAGAGACCGAAACGTTTGAAAGCCGGGATTGAAATATTCTAAAATCGATATTATTTATATCATATCATTTCAGCATTAAACGCATTCCAAACTTCTACCCAAAAAATAATAAAGTTGCGCCTAGTCTGTTGGTCTGTAGAGATATACAATTGATTTTTTTGAAAGTGACTAGCTCCGCACTTTCGTACTCTACCACCCCCTCAAAACTTTTACTTTCAATAGACTTTTCTTGGAATTCACCTTCCCAAAAGAAACCACCCAATGTACTCATCACAAAAAAATCCAACTTAATATCTCAACGGGTTTGTAAGGAACGCTTCTTCAAACGCTCTCTTTCGCGTGCGGCGCACTTTTTTTTTCCTTTTTTGGGGTTGATAATTCCTAAAATGCGAAAATATAATATTTCAGGGTAGCTAATTTGTTTAAAATTTCCGGTCGATCACAACACCTTATGATTAAAAAAATAATAAAGTAAAATTGTAGAAAAGTGAAGAGTAAAATAAAGAAAAATTCCAAGACTGCCGGGTTCATTGGATATCTTCGACTAATTATAAAACAGAATATTTTGGGGACTTTCCTCTATGAAAACTAGTTCAAGACGTAGTAGATTTCGTTCATTTTAATTGGTTAGATTGTAACTTAAAATTTGACATCGGAATAGATGAAATCGGTAAGTTAATCAGAACTCTGGGGAAATTTGAATTTTTTTTTTGATAATCCTTTGTAAACATTTGCATTACCCGTGCAATATAAATACCTGTTGTCAGTATACGAATTTTGATCATTTATATTGCAATGTTCAGAATCAATCAACCTTGTAGTCATTTATTAAAGAAAATATTTACCCTATTCCAAACGTTTTCAGCACCTGCAGATCCCATCCAATTAATAACCACTAAACGATTGCTTCCAGTGAATGTTAATTAAAGACTACCTTCTCCGTTTGATTTTTTGTCCATTCAATTCCAACTGATATTCTATGCGACCGACAACAGGTAATACCAATTTCATTTCGATATGTCATCCCCATTTACAGATACCGGTAGATATGGTTTTCATTGTTAGATAGACTGCAAAAATCACTTCACGTTTGGGTGGTGGCCAGGACGAAAAAAAAAATGCTTTGTCAATCCCTTGATGGACGGACATGTTCTGCACCCCTTGGACAGATTGTCAGACGGATTCAAGTGGGAGGAATTCAATAAATCACATCACAGATTTCTGCAGACCCTACTCCGAATTTTTGGTTTTCTGGACGAATTCTAAGGCTAGTATTCCTGGACAGGGCAAGGAATCAAAGAGGCTTAGGAATGAGAATAATGTGGTTAACACGGTGAAAGAATAAACCTACACCGAATATTGATTAAATCAATTTCTCCTCGAAACACCGTTTAGTTTACAGAACTGCTTCTATATTTAAAAAATAAATCGTCCTTAAAACAAGTTGAACGATTTGAAATACTTGAACCCAGAGACAAGATGTAGGGTTCATCAACAAAGGAATTGAGTTAATTCTTGGAAGCTGGTTCAGAAACTCCGAAATTCCTTACTGAAGTGTAACAGTGTTCATCTTTTAAAGTTTCAAGAACTTTCCTAATTAATTTTATAGTAATTCAACTTTTGGTTACTCAGTCCTTACATACGCTCTTATATCTTCCGTATCCATGGTAACTTTTTATGGATCCAGTATCGCTCTGAACAACAAAATTCCAATCAGATATTTATTAAGATGGCTTTGTAGTAGTTGTACCCAATAGTATCAACTAGAAAAGGATACTATCTACTACACAGAAGTTCACATTGGTGAAAACTAAGGCGATTTTAGTTTTTAATGCAATCACAATGTAATTATAACTTGGCAATTTAAATACAGAAGAGTTTCTAAAATAATTTGTCTAGACGTTGGTCTATTAATATTCCTGTGAGTTGCAATTTGAAGAATTCAGGCGTAAAATTCGAACAATTTTTGGAAACAATTACTTACCTTTTTTTGTTTTTCGGTATCAGAACAGTATATTAAAATAGGTGCACGTAATCTCCTACTAGAGAAGATGGTGCTAATCTAGACAGTTCAGTATAGCGAGGTTCAAATCTTTCATTGGAAATCCGGTTCAAAATTATTTGAACTTAATCTTAAAGTAAAATGTTCATTACGGGTTTGTGATATCCCGAAATGTCGACATCAAATTTATTTACGTGAATTATATTTGAGTAAAATATTTTTCAGTGAAACTACAGTAGGTCTACGGAAATCCCATAAAATTTTCAATATACGTAAGTCGATAACTAAGTTTGTAGCCTAATACAAATTTTTTAACTTTCCAGTCACTGTAACAAAAAATTGCGAAGTTTTCAAAGACCAGAATATTTATTTGTATAATATTTATTTACATAAGAAAAAACGTTACAAAACATGAAAATTTCCCAACAGTCTGGGTGAAACTTTATTATTTTTCAGGTCGAAATTCGGGAAGCGGTTAAAATGGGGTAGAGCTACACAGTAAAAAAATCCATTGAATTTTACATCTTTTGAATAGTAGTGTTAGGTAATTGAAAAAGTTGTTTAAATCAATTCGCTAAACATTTAATTTATTGTAGTTTTACAATGATTAAATTATTTATTAGTTAATAAATTTATCACTAATATTAACTATTCACTTTTTAAATATTAACAATCTTATGAACTTATTAAATTATTTATTTAATAATTATATATGTTAGAATAAATTATTCTTTTAAATTTTTATGATTCAAAGATATTTTATCTGTATTTAATTGATCTTAATAGATCTTATTCGTTAAACAGTTTTAATTAAACTCACTTTTTTTCAACCTATATTTTATGGTATAAACACAATTGTGACGAACTTCGCAAGCGGCGAGCGAAATTCGTCGAAAAAGTTCGCTTCGTTAATGGAGAAACACAATGCGGGCGAATTTCGCCGTCGACTTTACGATTATTTATTTATAATTTTATGCTTTTTACTTACCAATATATTAAAAAAACACACAAAATGCACTTTTCGCCAAAATATGTGTCGCAAGAAGTGGTTGTGTCTAATTTTCACTGTCAACTGAAATAAAAAACTCTGCCAACCGTGACGGCGACGGCGACGGCAAAATTAGAAATTACATTTAATCCAGCGGCAACGAAAAGTTCGTGTATTGCGGTACAATTTTAAAATGTTGACAGCGAACTTCGCCGCCTCTGGCGAAGTTCGTCGCAATTGTGTTTATACCATTATTTTATTTTCTTCAATAATGAATTCCGAGTACTTGATCTCTATACAATAATACAGCGATCAAGCACTCCGAATAATTTATTAATTATATTACAGTAAATTTCTCAATTATTAAATGTGCAAAGTAATATATTAACAACCGCACCACCACAGTAGGCAAATATGTCACGACTGTTCAAGTAAATTTACATTGGGATGTAATAGTCAATTTTTGGTAAATAAATCACAACTCTGAAAGCAGCAAATTTACTGGATATTCTGTTGAATTTACACTTATTTCTACTTCTAATATTATTTCTTACTTACCTACTCTTAATAAAACCCTTGGCTGTAGGTAGGAATCGAAATCACCTTCTAGTTTTGATGCGTAGGTTTGGCGCATAGCCACTGCGCCACCGAGTGCGTTTCATTTCAGTAGAAAACAAAATCGAACGAAGCGTCGTTTCATATATTTCATGTTTTTCGTAGTAAAATTTAAATAGATAAGTAGAATTACATGAAAAAGAACGTAATTTTAAATTAATATATAAATATAGTTAATTTTACATGAAATGTTGTGTAATTTTGTAAGCCTTTCCATGTAAATTGTACGGTTCAGTTGAAAAGTACATGAATAATTTACTAATACCAGTAATTTCGTGTAAAAGTGATTGAAATGTGTACTTTTACTTGAAAAAATGAAATATACCGGAAATTTCAAGTAAAGATTGGATTGAAAATTCAATTCTATTAAAACAGTGTAGAGTTCTTACGCCACTGTCGTATATAACACATGTACTACGTTATTGGGTCATACTCCAGAACGCGATCAAAGTCGGAGTATAAAATCAGTTGTTTCGAGGTTGAAAGGTTTCTTGGAAAGTAAATTTTGTCCTTAGAATAGAAATAAAAATATCCAAAATAGAGATTTTTAGCTGATTAAAAAAAAATATTAAAAGATAGTGTAGACGACTTTCGGTATATTATTTACACTGAGACCCAATGAAGTAGGAACCAATTTCTTGCCTCATCAGACTTAAAAGATATGACGGATTGTAAAAACGTATTTAAACCTATTGCATCCACTTGGGGGTTGAATTTCGAAAAATCGTGAATTTGGATTTTAGAACATTACAAGGCTAAGGAATGAATTTTCTTTAAAAAACATTTGTAACCCCTTGGGGGTTGAAATTGGAAAATGGTGAAATGGGTTTTTAGGCGATTATATAAGAAGTGTGATGAAGTGAAAACCAATCTGATATCTCTCCAAACGTAAGAAATATGTCGAAAGTTGTGAAAAGTATGCAACCCCCTTACACCCACTTAGGATTGAATATCGAAAAAGCCTGAAGTCAACTTTTTGACGATTATATAGGAAACCTTAAGAATTAAAAATTAATTTGATATTTCATCACACCTAAGATATATGTAGGAATTTGTGAAAACGTAGTCAACCCCCTTAAACCCACTTGGGACTAAATATCCAAAAATTCTGATAGGTGTTCTTAAATAAACATACAGCAGTTACGATCGGCTGCAAGCCAATCGTTTGATACTCTAGATGAATACTGAACTCCGATTTATATTGTAGTTGGGGATAAAGTAGATTTACGTGTGTGCATGTTGTATGTCCTTTATTAAGGACTCCCATTTGAATGCTACTCAAACCTAAAAGACAATATTCAGTGTTTAATTCCATATATTGAACTGGGTGAGTTACCGAAAAAAATTTTCCTTTTTGAAGGACTTTTAAATAGAAGGTGCAGGAAGGACTAACTGGATTTCTTACATATTTACCCTTTTTCTTGGAACCATTCAAAAATTAATGTGTACAAAATTTCAAATTCGTAGCTTGAAGCGTTCAAAAGTTATCGGAAAATATTGTTGAACACGTGTCTTAAGGATTTTTTGTATGGAAGGTACCAGAAGGAGTAAAAGGATTTCTCTGACTAGTAAACTCGAACTTCGTTTTCACTTAAAACTAGTTTGTACAAAATTCCGCATTCATAGCTAAACGATTACTTGAGTTATAGTAAGTTCCGTAAATTAAGTGAAGACATTTTGACAGGATATTTGTATGGCAGCTACACGAAGGACTAATAGCATTTTCTTCATAACCACACATTTAGCTCCAACTATTGGAAAATTTACACATACAAAATTTCAAAGTCGAAGCTTAAACCCTTATGAAGTTATCGGCTAATATTCTTGGACACATGTTTTAAGGACATTTTGTATGGCAGCTACCCGAAGGAGTAGGACGATTTTGCCCGTTATCAAACTGAGCCTTACAAATTCAACCAAACAACCAGATTCAAAATTTCAAGATCTTAGGTGAAGGCGTTCTTGAGTTATCGTGCTAACGCACAGACAGACGGACGGACGGACGTCAAGCGGATTTTAGGTTTTTGGCCACAAATATACAAAAAATAATGTACATATTTTTTTTGTCCGAGGCTCGGTTCTATGCGTTACAAACTTTTGGGCTGGATTAAACTTATAATACTCTATAAGATTTCATCTAGAGTATAAAAATAAAGAAAGTTCGAGAAAGTAAAAACCAATTCTATGTATTATCACTCCTAAGAGATATGACGAAATTCGTGAAAACGTGTTCAACCCTTTTATACTTTCTTGGGAGTTGAAAAGAAAACATTGAAAACATTTTTTAGTCGATTACTAAACAAGCCCTTGGAAGTGAAAAAATGTTCGATATCTAATTAGATCTGAGGAATATGGCTGAATTCGTGAAAATATATACAACCCCTTTACACCCTGTGGTTTATACATTAATTAATTTTTAAGCACACATTAATATGTTTATTCAGTTAATATTTTAATTCGTTTATGTTATTTGTCACACATTAGTTTTACATGTAGTTAATATTTTACTTCAGTTATGATAATTCTCACAGCTTAATATTATGTTTAATTTACAACATTTTACACACATTCCTTTTATTATTCCTTATTTATTATTCGTTTATCAAATGATCGCGTGACCAACTCCGTCGGCAGTTCAATTTGAAGAGAGCGAAAAATAGTAGACCTACTACTTTAGTCGGTAGATTATTTTATTTAAGGTCTTTAGTCTTTGATGGTAAAGCGCGTTAATCTAAGGCGCGAACTTTGAATAGTCACTACAACCCCTTATGGGTCGAATTTCAAAAAACCCTGAAAACGCTTTCTAGGCATTTATGTGAGGAATCGCTAAAATGAAATTAATTCAAGATTTATCCTCGCATTATTCATATCACCAAATTGTATTATAACTCATTAGCTTATTGTCACAACTAAACAATAATTACGAATTGAAAGGGCAGCAGGGTCTGAGCACCGCATTAAATGTAATATGGAGTAATAAAAATCAAATCATATCTAATCTAATCTATTTCAATATTTAAGAAGACCTAAGAAATATGACGAAATTCGTGAAAATATAGTCATTTCAGTTTCACTGAAAATTTTTTGTGCCCTCTTTCGTACGCTAATGGGTATTTGAAATTTTGTTTAACTATATTTCTTTTCTAGTAGATGATTCACTAAATTTCTAGCATAAGCCGTTCTATAGATAGGAAAAACATCACCCACCCCCGTACCATACATACTACCCGATAAAATTTTGTATTTTTCCAACAAGCCACTACTATAGCTCTATCTAAATATCAATTATTTCAGCTATCCATCATTATGGGTTCTCGAGATATAAAAATGAAAACTTTTCCTTTTTCACCCTCCCCCATCCTCACCACCTACACCCACATCACAAAATTTTTTTTTTTTATAATTACAACTTAATATCTCAACGGGTTAGTTAGCTACTCGCGTACGCCATCTACGGCGGATAGTCGGACACTTTTTTTGCTTTTGGGTGTAGTACTATTCCTAAAACGTGAATATAAAAAATTTAGTAGTCGTTTTTTTTAAAATTTCGAGTCGATCATAATACTTTATTGTTAAAAAAATAACAAACTAAAATTGAGGTTTCATTACTGAAAGCAATTTAATTTGCAACAAGTCAGCTTTTCCTTGGTGTCACTAACATCTACTAGGAATATACATTTAACTTTAATTAATCCTGATTAACGTTAAAAATCTGCCAACAGTCTGGGCGCAACTTTATTATTTTATGGGTAGAAGTCCGAAACGTGTTTAATGGTGAGATGCGGTGTAGGTTACTATGAGACTGACAACCTAAGGAATAACCAGGAGGCTGTTTGAAACTTTACCCCAGGAGGTTTAATAGGGAAAAATTCTTAAATCGGTTTTTTCCCCGACTATGTTTAAAGCTTATAGAAGTGAAAGTGAACTCCAAATTTCAATATACATAAGAAATATATCAGAATTCGTGAATATGTACACAACCAAAATTTTGAAGAACGTTTCTAGGCGCTTATATAAATAGCCCGCAAAAGTAAAATTGCTTTGATAGCTCAACATGTCTAAACTTTTTAACGAAATTCATGAAAATGTGGATTCACGGACATTTTTTTTACTCAACCTCTGAACGCCAATAAAAATCTGAACTTTTTTTTGCTTTAATTACTCTAATAGCACATCTACATATACGTACTAAGTCACAACTTTCTAGCATAAGCCGTTTCTGAGACATAAAAAACCACCCCTCACCCCCGTACCTTGCTACCCCTATCAAAAATTTTATTTTTCTAGGATGTCTCTATAGTGGCTCTATATAATCCTAAATTTTTAGCTTTCTTTTCATTACGGTTTTCGAGAAATAAAAATCAGAATGTTTTCCTTTCTACCCCTTTCACCATCACCACCAACACCCACACCTCCAAAATTTGTTTTCCTACTAGAGGTCTACCCACCCCAACTCCTGTAAAATTTTCAAGATCATATCTGATACGGTTTCTGAGATATAAAAATTAAATTTTTTGAGAAATTGCTGTCCCCCCACTTTAGTGCTCCACCTCCCCCCTCAAAAAATTTACTTTCACCAGACTCCTCTTGTGATCCCATATACAAAAACTAAATTTTATCTTCCTGGTGTAATTAGTTCCGAAGATATTGTAATCCAAAGTTTTTCACCATCCACCCTCACACCCCACCATCCCCCTTAGAAATGTTAGCCCTTGTCTAATCTTGAAGTATCCCTAAGGACAACAACAAAGTTTCATCAATTGTTCAGGAGATATCGATTTTAGAATGTTTCAATCCCGCTTTCATGCGTTTCAGACTCATTGTTTTCACCCCCACTTTCACACCCCTCAAACCCTATCAACCATTTTTTTGCAAATGAGTCCACTATCATAGTATTATATAAGTTCCAAGTTTCAGCCTCCTAGCATAAGTGGTTCCTGAGATCTAGAAACCAAAATTGTTCGTCTAAAACGCTCCCCTCTGCTCCCCCCTTATACCCCTACTCCTCCAAAAGATATCAGTCGTAGCGGTTCACCCAATCTACCCACCATAAAAATGGCATCTTATTATCTCAACGGGTTTGGGAGCTACGCGCCTTCAAACGATTTTGCGTTCGGCGAAGGGCGTACGGCGGACGAACTACGGCGTATACGGCGGACAGACGGAAATTTTTTTTTGCTTTTTTGGGGCGAAAATACAAAATTTCAGGGTAGCAAATTTTTTTGAAATTTCAGGTCGATCACAATAGGTGCTTTATTATTAAAAAATATTAAAGTAAAATACCTTGAATAAAGGTAATTACCTGAATAAATAAAAGCAACGAGAACCTTAATGAGGACCGATTAGAGTATGGAAATCTCTGAATAATGCAAATTATGATTACTACTTTGTCGCTTGGTTATTATTTCCGTAAGCTACCGTTTAAAGCTTAAGGACATACACTAGCTTCGACTATTCAAAATCATTATAATAACCAGCAACTGACATATTGATATGTGAAAATGAACACATGTTACAAAAGCTGCTCAGCATTTATTTCTTATATCGTACACATGGCCAAACTAGAAAGTAAACCACATCACACACCTTTCCGTCGACTTTCAGGTTGAAGAAATTCTGCCGTAATACCGCATATGCGAACTTATGAAAGTTTGTAAAAAAAAAACTTTTACACACCCCGTACATCCCATATACTGAATATATGTGCGTGTTTGTGAAAACACTTGACAGTGGTACTTTCCAATTGCTTTGCTAAACTTAAATACTGTACCCTATACGTATGCCAACAACGCACCCTTATCCCTGGGAAGCGTGTAATTGAAATTTATGTTTTATTTATTAGACAACAGGTGGAAACCACCATAGACTCGGTAATTTGTATTTATGTGAAGCACTTCGTACTTGACTTAATTACGAACCTAAGGGATATATTGCAAAGTACGGTGGAGGTTTAAATGGTAAAATCATTTACAACTTGGTGACTCTATTATCATTATTATTTAATTTAAACAAACATTTCCGCAATTATATTGGTCGTTTTTATTTAAATACTAATTGCGTCTACGACTTCACAACGCACGCACAATTTTCTTTTTTTGTATGTGAGTTTGCATTGAAATCAGTCTTATACCGTGAGACACTTAAAAACTGATTTATATAATATTGTTACATGCTCCTCTGGTTGCGCGGCTCGTACGGTTTCTGGTTGGAGAGGCAGCAGCGTCCTGGTGCCTGACCGGAGGGCAAAGAAACGCATCCGATTGGCTGTCTTGTAGTGCCCAGTGAGAAAGGCGTGGAGGGATCTGTAAACTTCTCGCGTACTCATCTACTCACCCTTTCTCCGGCCCTCTAGAATATTCTACCCACACCACCGAAAATACACGAAAGTTCTCGACTCAACACACCACAGTATATAGCGATCCCTTCAGAGCCTCGTAGGTCACTAAACATCCCCTAACCAACCCAGATCCCTAAACAACTTGACCAGCTTGTCACACCCTATCGACCTTAGGTCCTCCAAATTGTCAAAGGAAAGACTGCCCAGCCACATCAGTCGCCTCCTTGCAATCACCTAACATTCACACAAAATGTGGGTGATGTCCTCCTCAGCATATAGGTCAAGGCAGTACCTGCACACGTCAGATTCAGCAATCCCCATACCCATAGCATGTTTCTCTAGCAACCAGTGCCTTGAGCGACGAGCAACCGCAAACTTCCCCTACTCCATGCCAATATCTCCCTAATCTTTCGCCTGTCCTACCTTGGCCGGAATGCTATAGAAGTTCTACAGCTCGTTCGCACCTCCCATCTAGAGTTCGCTGCGTCCGATCCCTGATACTTACTTTGATGCCGTTTAATGGTGGACTAACCCCCTCCTCTACCATCCCGGCTGACTCCAATCCTAGTCTCGACAGCTCATTCGTTCCCTGGTATCTCACTATGCTCTGGTATCAAGCATAATCTTACTCTATTTTGGGTATAAAGTACCTTGAGCACTTCTCGACAGCGCTTTACCAACTGGGATTTGATAGTCCCCGATTCGAATGTATTCAAAGCCGCATGACTGTCAATGTAGAGTGAAATATCCCGACCGCATATCCCCCCATCAACATGTTGTTACCTACCTGGAGACTGCCAGAATCTCCGGTTGGAATCTACTACAGGCATCCGGCAGCTTGAAAGACTCCCTTACACTCAACTGCTCAGAGAAGACTCCAGCGCCAGTGCCGCATTTCATTTTGGAACCGTCCATATACACGGAAAGTTCTCCCTCGTTCACTACCCTGTTGTTTTCCCAGTCCACTCTACTTGGGTATAAGACCCTGAAGGATGATTTAAAATCATTCACCGGGATCATATAATACGTACCCTTGCCCTGTGGATCTCTCTCTCAAGAGACTACAGCTCAATAGTTTTACCGCTGTGTTTGACGCAACCTGCTTAATGAAAATATCAAGTGGTAAAAGGTGCATGCAAACTTCCAATGCTGCTGTTGGCGTTGTGCGCAGGGCCCCCGTGATCATTACACAAGCCCTCCGCTGCACTCCACTCAGTTCCCTTTGCGACTATCAGCCTCTACGCGAAGTATTTGTAAAGCGATTTTGATTGGAAGCAGCGATCGTGCAATGATCAAGTTGTATATAAAATTCGTGCAGCGTTGCCGGTACTTCGATTATTTAGTGCGAATAATAAATTATTGTTTCTTTTGATTTTAAACGAATTGTTTACTTTATTATTTCAATAATACTGTTACATGTAAGCCTGGCAACCCCGCAATTCGATCGTTTCACATAATGAAAACAACAACAACCGAATACCTAGTTGCAAAATAACCTAATCAGAAACCTAGCTGAAGATAAGGCGAGACAACACGATTCTATCTCCCTTCTTTATCAAATGCTCTCCAATGTACTAGAACCTTGTACATAAACCACCGAACGAAGATCAAAATCGAAAGCTCTAAAGCTTTCTAGAACAATCCACACGCATCGAACATTCAAGTACATCCTAGACTGCAACCGGCTAGTATATAAGCAGGTGAAGCTCTCAGCGAAAACACAGTAATTTTGATTACGTCGACTGCGACAGCCAGCGTGTATACGCGACCGTGTTGAGAGAGAACGAAAGTGAACGAGTCAAGCGATATATGGTATAAGCGGGCGGTATTGCCATACAGTGCGAATTGTTGTGCGAATAGAATTTAAAGTGCGATTAATAAATTATCACTTATGTTTATTTTAACCGAATTGTGTTTTACTTGAAATCCCGGCGAACCTCTAGCTCGCAACAATACAGTATTGTTATATTTAATTTGCTACCCTCAACAATTTTTTTTTCACGTTTCATGACTAGTAGACACGAAAAAAGCTAAAAAAAATGTTCAGTCCGTCTGTCCGCCGTATGCCGTACGCAAAATTGTTTGAAGGCTCGTAGCTCCCAAACCCTTTGAGCTATTAAATTGAAATTTGACATGAATAGAATGGGTAGACCCCTTAAAGTGACCAAATTCGGAGTGGTGGGGGTGTGAGGGGGAGGAGCGGGAAGCGTTTTAGACGGAAAATTTTGGTTTCCAGATCTCAGCAACCGCTTATGCTAGAAGGCTGAAATTTTGAATTTATATAGAGCTTTGATAGTGCACCCATTTGCCTAAAAATTTCCGATATGGGAGAAGGGGTGTGGGAGCGGGGGAAAAATGATGCGTTCGAAACGCAAAAAAGGTGAGATCGACACATTCTAAAATCCATATCTCCTAAATGGTTAACGTCACAAAACTGAAACTTGACGGATATCTGTAAGTATACTAGAAAAATAGATCCGAAATAAATTTTTGAGTGGGGACAGTGACGTATGGTGGTGGGGCGTAAAAAACTTTAGATTACGATATCTCACGAACCAATTGCACTAGACAAATAAAACTTGGTTTATGGATAAAGGTTGATAAATGAAGTTTGATGAAAGTAAAATTTTTTAAGGAGGAGATGGAGCATGAAAGTGGAGGGGAAAAGAATTTTTCTATAAAATTACGTCTCATTTCGCAAGAACAGTGTAAGATAGATGCTTGAAATTTTTACCAGAAGTAGACCTAATAGACCCCTAGTAGAATAAGAAATGTTGTGGGTGATGGTGCAGTGGGTGCGGGTATAGGAGGGTAAAAGGAAAAAGTTCCGATTTTTATATCTCGAGAACCTATAATGATATAAAGCGGAAACTTGGTATTTAGATAGAGCTATAGTAGTAGCATGTTGGAAAAATATAATTTTTTATAGGTGTAGTATGGTACGGGGGTGGAGGGTGTTTTTCCTATCTATAGAACGGCTTATGCTAAAAAGTTGATACTCAGCATGTATATGCAAATCAACTAGGAAAGTAATTAAAAAAAAATTTTCAAATATCCATTGGTGTTCGGAAGGGGGGCAAACAAAATGATCAGTAAAAATGGAATGTATACATTTTCACGGTTTTCGTCATATCTATTAGGTCTTTCCAAATATTGAATTAATTTTTATTCCGCGGCTTTTCGTATAAATACCTAGAAAGCATTAACAGAATTTTTTGAAATTCGACCCCTAAGGTGGTGGAAAGGGGGTTGTATACTTTTTCACGAATTCCGCCATATCCCTCAGGTCTGATCAGATATCGAATATCTTTTTACTTTCAAGGGCTTGCGAAATAAGCGCCTAAAACTTGTTTTTAAGTTTTTTTTCCGTTTTCAGCCCCTAAGAGGGTATAAAATGGATGAACACGTTTTCACGAATTCCCTCATATCTTTTAGAAGTGATAAGTAATTGAATTGGTTTTTACTTTCTCGTGTTGTCTTCTTATTTATCTATTAACTCCTTTCAGGATTTTTGGATATTCAACCCCCAAGTGGGTGTAAGGAGGTTGCACATCTTATGATATATCGAATTCATTTGTACTTCCTAAGGTTTTCTATATAAGCGCCAAAAAAACAATTTCAGTATTTTTTATATATTCAATCCTAAGGGGTGTAAAAGGGTTGTATGCTTTTCAAAGCTTCGACATATTTCTTAGGTTTGATGAAATATTAGATCGCTTTTCACTTCCACCGACTTTTTATATAATCGCCTACAAACCCATTTCTCAATTTTTCGGTATGCAACACCCAAGGGTTTGCATATGTTTTCACAATTTTTGCCATCCCTTAGTTCTGATGAGATATAAAATTGAATATTACGGCATTTGATGTAATGGCCTCGATTTTTGAAATTTCAAGAACCAAGACGGTGTGAAGGGTTTGCTTACGTTTTCACAAATTTTCAAAATCCCTCGTGACTCATGAGATATCAAGTTGCTTCTTACGAAATCGTTTAAAAACCTGTTTCACAATTTTTTCGGAATTCAAACCGCAAGTGGTTATAATGGGTTTGTTCACGCTTTAACAATTCGTCATATCTATTAAGTCTGATAAGGCAACAAATCGTTTTTACTTCTATGGGTTTTTAGTGTACATAATATACCGAAATTCGAATAGTCTACCATGCACGGGCCAATGTTTAATCGGCTAAAAATCTCTATTTTAAATATTTTTTTGAAGAACAAAACTAACTTTCGAAGAAACCTCATAATTTCGAAACAACTGATGATGTACTCCGACTTTGACCGCTCCTAAACTTTGACGGAAAAATAAGGAAGTTCCACCCAGACCATTGGCAGATTTTTAAAAAAAATTTCAATCACTCCTCTTCCGTGCTCCACCTTCCTCCTATAAATTTTACATTCAATAGCTTCACTTGTAATCCTATATACACAAAACAAATTTTATCTTCCTGTTACAATTGGTTCGAAAGATATTGTGATTCAAAGTTTTTACTTTAAATCACTACCTTCCCTCCCATTATCACCCCAAAAATACCACTCGTAGGGGTTCACAAAATCTACCCATCAAAAAAATTTCAACTTTATATCTCAGCGGGCTTCTGAGCTACACGCCTTCAAACGCTTTTGCATACGGCAGACGGCGGACAGACGGACATTTTTTTTATTTTGCCTTTTTGGGGCTTAGTAGTCCTAAAACTTGTAAATACAAAAGTTAGTAAATTTTTTTGAAATTTCAGGTCGATCACAATCCTTTATTATCAAAAAATAATAAAGTAAAATTTAACCTCATACATCAATGGGATTGTGAGCTGAGAGCCTTTAAACGCGTTTGTTTGCGCGTTTGGCTTCCGGTGGACAGACGGACTGATTTTTTTTGGGAGTTTTGATTTCTACCAGTCTTAGAACTTTAAAATACCAAATACGATAGCATTACCTTTATATCAAAATAATAACGTAATTATTGTCAATCTATACTACACGTATTTACGCCCCATACGCTTTTCACACTGTCGGCGAATGCGTTTGTCGCTTGAAAGCTCAAGAGCCTCTAAAGATGTGAATTTAAGATTTTAATAGAAGAGTGGGGATACATTTTGTGCTGGTGAGGGTTCTGAAATGCGGGCGAAAATTTATGAATTTTTTATCTCAGGAACGTTCTACTCTATGAATCTCAAAACTTTGTAGATACAGATTTTGGGTAGCATCCAGAACATTATTTTCCAGAACGGGATGTTGGTGTTCGGTAATTGGGGGCGTAACCGAAAGTGCTTACTTTTCTCCCTTTTAATTGAGACACAGCCAAATAAAAATGCGGAAATATTAGTCTACAGAGTAACTTTGAAAATTGTAATACAATTTATGTAACTATGTATTTAACCTTCATACAGTTTAATATTTGTAGAGAAGAACCTTTATCAAAACTCAAACGTGATAATTATAAATTACACAAGCTTATTGCACCGACTAAGTTGTGTGCATGCAGTTACTTGATTAAGCGGACTTTTGTACATCTACTTCAGCCGCTAGTGAAATCTCTGAGACGAGACAAGTGCTAATTTATCTTCAGAAGTATGAAGTTCGTAGTTCAGTTTGTTTCGTTTTTAACATACTCGGTATTTGTTCAAAATGGACAATCAGCACGAATTTTGGGACTTTTTACAACGTGGTCTCGTTCACATCTTATTATTCAGATGTCCACCATTCAGACTTTGGTGGACAGAGTTCACAGTGTGACAGTGATTACAGCCCTTTCGCTGACCGATCAAAATCCAAAATATCGTCATATTAAACTGAATGACCACCAAGTGCCGAGTGATTTTTTTAAGAATATGATCGATAGTCAAGTGAGTCCTTGGACAATGATTCAGGATACGGGAAAATTAATCGAATTTGGAATGAGTCTTGCCAATAATTCCTTGAACGACCCGAAATTGAAGAAAGTTATGCGAGAGGAGTCGTTCGATCTTGTGGTGATGGGCTACTTTTTGAACGACTTTCAAATGGGAGTTGCAGCCCATTTCAAGTGTCCTTTAGTCATAATCGAAACACATAATCCGATGCAGGTGTCGAATGGATGGATTGGAAATCCTTCGGAGCCATTGTATGTAGCTGCAGTCCTTGCAACCCAGGCTGTGAACCCCTTTAATTTTTTGAGTAGATTGAAGAATGTTGCTCTTAATACTATAGAATATTTAGCGTTCAATTTCTTCTATAATCCACGAGTTGATAACTTTTATGAGTAAGTAATACAGCGTGATTTATTATTTTCTGATGACTAAGGTTTAGATAACGACACAATTTGTTATTTTCAGATATAATTTCCCGAAAGATAAGTACCCAGCTTATGACGATGTTAAGAAAAATGTTTCGCTGTTACTTCACACCAGCCATTTCAGTCAAGGACCGATTCGCCCTAATGTACCAGCCTTCATTGAAATCGGAGGAATTCAGGTGAAACCAATACCTGACCCACTTCCACAGGTAAGAACCGAATAAAATCCAATGATAACTACAATAATTATTACATATGGTAGGATATTAAAGAAATGTTAGATGGTGCAAACGAAGATGGAGCAATTTACTTTTGTTTGGGATCCAATGCTCGGAGCTCCGAATTGAAGGCGGACACTATGGCTACGGTGTACAAAGTCATGGCCAGTTTGAAACAGAAGGTCATTTGGAAGTGGGAAGATGAAAATCTTCCCGGGAATTCGTCAAACATCTTGTTCAAAAAATGGCTTCCACAAGACGATATATTGGCACATCCCAATGTTAAACTTTTCATATCACACGGTGGCTTGGGAAGTGTTTCGGAATCGAAATATCATGGCGTTCCGATAGTTGGAATGCCTCTTTTCGGTGACCAATTTGTTATATTGAAATCGGTTGTAGACGCAGGTTTTGGACTGAGTTTAAGTTATCATGAACTAACTGAGGAATCTATAAGGAGCGCTGTTTTGGACGTCTTGGAGAATCCAAAATACACGAATGCTATCCAGCAATTTTCGAAATTATATCGGGACAGACCGATGAGTTCTAGAGAGACGGCTGCATATTGGATGGAATACGTAATTCGACATAAAGGTGCGAAACATATGCAAAGTCCGGCTGTTCATATGAATATTATTCAGTACTTTGGGTTAGATTTAATAGGATTTTTATTTGTGACTGCATGTATTGTATGTTATACCATCAAATTTGTGATATATTTATTAAAGAAGTTATTTAGAAAATTATGTATGACAAAGAGTAAAGTGGAATAGAAAAAAGAATGATTATAAAATTAATTTTTCTGAAAAGCCTATATGCGAAAAAATAATATTAAAGTTGTAAAGACCATAAAGTAGTCTGATCACTATTGAATTTAAACTAGAATATAAGCTAAACAATTTTGGAAATAAAATCAATCAATCAATCAAAATTAATTTTTATTTCTTTCCAATGAGAAACTCGAATAACTTCCCATTTTGAATTATTTTTTTGTTATACACATTTACTGCAGCTCTACTAAAAAAATTGCAACGCATTAAATGGAGCCACGTCCTTCCTTCTGTCTGTCCGTTCGCCCGTTCTATACCCTGTTCGTACAATAGCTGAACAAAAAAGCATTGATGTTGCTTGAATGCTGGTGTGCACGATATGTTTGTTCTAAGGCTAAGTTCGTTCGAATAAGCCCCATACAAAAGTCCTTAAAGTTAGACTGTATGTATGCTACACTGTATGTATGCTACATTGTATGTATGCTACACTGTATGTCATGCTCTCAAGTATTTGACAATTTCCGCTGGCAAATGCAGTCAGATAGTGTAATCCCCAAAATATTTGTTTGCCATATTATTTACACTACACAAGGTCTGTTTTGACGGATAAAACTTGCCTGAATTTTACGTTAAATTTATTTAGTCAAATATTTGACAGCATGGCGAACAGTGTAATACTAGCTTAAGACCCGTGTTCCCCAATATTAGCTGAAAACACTTGCTATTTTCTAGAATTGTAAGTACCTAGTCTCCATAAAAAATTGTACATACTTCCGTAACTTCGTCCACAAAGTCGAAATTTTACTCGAATCGGTTTCTAGTGAAAAGTATGAACAATACAGGAAGGAAGCTGATAATCAGCAGAAATCCGATCCGTCGATCCGGATATTAGTTTACCAATAACTCTTAATTGCAAATGCGTGGAAGCAGCATAAGAGTGTTGCTAACTTGAATGCTTCATCAGCTTAATGGTGGTGCTGAAAAAGAAGCAGATAGTCGCACCAGTAAAGCCCAACTTATGTACTCTCTCATCTATTGAATTTAATAATCAATGCGAAAATATAAATTTTTAGAGTAAATTTTCTTTAAAAAATTTTGAACCCATCATAACATCGAAGTTGTAATTAGATGTTGTTGTTATTTGATGCGGCGGAAGACACGCAGCAATTCAGCGCATTTTGAGCACTCAGGCAAAGATGCCCATTGTACTTAAGTCCCTCGAGTCTTACACGTACTGATACTGTACTATAAAAAAATTGCAAAAAATATGGACTGGGTATACAGTGAGAAGACGGAATTTGGCTATGGTTGCTATTGAAAAAGAAAATTTCTTAATATTTTCTTGTTTCATTCGCCATCTGAGTATTATATTGTCTGCGATGGATGATACTCCAAGGAGTGCAGGGTATTGCTCATAGGTACACACTACCTATCCTTTCTCCTAAGCCGAATCATATAAAAGTCTAGCTTCAGGGGCGGAATATTAAAAAATTCTTAAACCAATTTTTAATGGGTTTTATTATATAGTTCATTAAAAAGGAAAAAGAATTCCATATCTCATCAGATTTAGGAGATATGTCGGAATTCGTAAAATCGTACTCAAGCATTTTACACCCCCTTAGGGGTTCAATATGCCAAAATCCTGAAACACCATTTTAGATAATTATATTATACATATATAAAGCCCATAGAAGTAAAAACAAATCGATCTCATTAATCCTAAACGATTTTTCGGAATTCGTTAAATTTTTAAACATACTGACACCCCCTAGAAAAATGATTATGTTGATTTCTTCACTTTCACTTCTAAAGGCATGTAATATAATGCCTTTAAAAGTGAAAGTGAAGTCGATATCTCATAAGATCTAAGAAATATATCGGAATTCGTGAAAACGTACACAACCACTTTACATCCCCTTAAGGGTTGAATATCGAGAAATTTGGAAAGCGTTTCTTGGTACTTATATAAAGAAGTTAAATTAATTTAATATCTCGACATGCCTAACGAAATTTGCAAGAAGTTGAAAAATCCCTTTTCAACTTCAATTTTCGTGCACCATCTCCGTATGCCAAGGAAAATCTGACCACACATTCACCCAGAATTTTTTTTCTCTGCTAGAGGTATACTAAGCGTAGCTTCTGATATTGTGGTCCAAAGTTTGTCACCACACCCCACCTGCCCTCTTAAAAATTTTAGTCTTTGTCTGGGCTCCTACTAACCTAAAAACAGTCACAAAGTTTCAACCTTCTGACATTAACCGCTTGGATTTTATAATAAATCGATCCAAGCTATTGATCGTTTTGGATGCTTTCCCCACGAAAATAGTTCTCTATAAGTTCTAAGTTTAAATTTCATGGCATAAGCGCTTCCTGAGATCCAGAAACAAAAATCTTTCTTCTAAAACAATACCCTCAACTCCCCCTCTCACCGTGTATTTCGTATATTCTATATATTAAAAAATGTAAAAAAAGGTGTCGGGTCCAACAAAAATGGATGATATTCACAGAGTCGGTTTTCTTTCTATTAATATTTCTACTTACGCTTGTATACAAATTTGTGATGTTCATTTCCCCAAGAAACCCGACAATCGCTCGGAGAAATATCACCCCCCCAAATTTTCCAGATTAAAAGCAACCAAAAAGTAAACTTTGCACATCATCTTTTTGCCATACGACGAGCGATTGTCGAGTTTCTTGGGAAAATAAATATCACAAATGGTGTATCACTGAGCAAACTTTCTGTTTTCCTGTGGTGGCTATAAAATAAAAACATCTGCCAAAAAATCCGAAAAATAATAAGGTTGCGCCCATACTACTTTATTATTTTTCGGGTAGAAGTTCGGAGCGCGTTTAAGATTGATGTGGTGTAGGTTACTATGTGACTGAAAACCTAACAAAAGTTCGGGAAGCGGTTTGAATGGGGTCGCGCTAGAATACTTACGCCGCTGCCACATATAACATATTAATTACATATGGCATTGGGTCATACTCCGGGTCGCAGTCTAAGTTCCATAAGAATATGGAACCTTCTATGGCTGAAGAAATCGTTCAGCCCGGAAGTTGTAAGTCCGAGGTCGTTGTCAAGGAAATACTTTAGCTTCATTACTAAAGTCTGTTCACAAACATTGGGCAATGACCTTGAAAAGGTTTTAAAGGAGAAATTTAAAATGTTGTTAACCTATATCAATATTGCAACTATTTCATGCAAATAATAAATAGAAATAAAAGCGAGAGTAGTGGTTTGTGTAGCAGCCATACAAAAGTCTTTGAAAATTTCGTTTAATCATCTACCGGAATACACTGTAGCTCAAGCGACCATTAAGAGGATAAGCTTTTCGGTTTTCGGACCTTCGTGAAGGTCTTATAAAAACAGTATTATGATACATTTTCGGTGGTTATAATTATTGCCAAAATAATGAAAGTAATAAAGGTAGGAATTTAAAAATTTGTACGATATAATTTTTCAACATTTTATAAAATGCCACATAAAATTAAGATACTTTTTCAACCGTCAAATGTTTCGGAAAATAAGTGCAATAGCTCGAAAACATATAGGTACATATAGCTATAAAGCCGAAATTTCAACTGATAAAGATTATACAAAAGAGGGAAGTTTGGACCATCAATGAGCAAACTTTTCTGTCTTGCTGTGCTGGACATAAAATAAAAAAAATCATTCTTATAAAAATTGGTAAAAAAAAATAAAATTGCTGTTGGCGGGATTCAATTCGGCGCTCTCAGCGTTGAATTTAATATATCATAGCGAACAACCAATAATTCCGTCAAATTGGTTGAAATATTGGGTGATCTTCAGTGCCACCTACCTTTAGTATAAGGATGCGAAGGCAAGAATTTACTTAAATTATAATTCGCGAAAATGAAATTAGTTTCAACATCGCCTATATAGAATAATCCCAAGCAATGCCACCAGCTGTAAGGGTGTTTCGGATTTAGGCTTAATACACCCTCTGACGAGTCTATGCCATCCGATGACGAAACAGCTCCTTTGGACCCAGTCCAACACAGTCTTATAAAAAACTGGCCTATCCAGTGAAGGTTTTCCAACTGTCATGTCCTCAAGGACAGCGATTAATCAACAGTCGGGGATTTCTTGTTGGGGTTTCACACCAGAAACTCCACTGCCGCCGGAAAACAACAAAAACTTAAACATAAAAAAAGGACTTAAAATACGAGTTTATTCTTTTTTAATAATCTTATAATTGATCTTGTAGCTAGGAACTTAAAAATAGATCCACTATATTCTTTCACTATTTAAACTATAAGACGCAAAATAGTTTAAGACAAAGCCTTTCTTGAAATAAGTTCCATTCAAATATCCTTACAAAGAGAATGCGTTGAGCTATGGAATTAAAGTTATATTCGATTTCATATTGAGATAAACCACGTTTATGAAAAAAACATTTTTATTATTTCCAACTTGCATGTAAATCGAAATTAACTATTTCATGTTCAGAAGAGAGTAACGTGGTTAGCTGCTGTATATCTTGATTGCACTTTGTTGTAATTTAATATTATAGGACAACGTCAAAACTTACCCATATCTTCCCTATAGTGAAACAACATCCAGACTTACCCATATCTCTTTTATAATTGAACAACATGATGTTACCTATATCTCCCCCAGGCTTATCATATCTTCTCAAGCACAGCAGAGTATATCCAAGAAGTGCAGATCCAATCAGAGCAGAGACAAGCCCAACAGAGCAGAGGAAAGCCAAGCAGAGCAGAATCGAGCCGCGACCAGAGCGAGCCACGAGCGCAGAGCGAGCAGACCGAACAGAGCCAAGACGAACAAAGCAGAGGCCACACGCGGAGACAAAGGCAGGGAAAGATGACAAACAGAGCAGAGGCCACACGTAGAGACGAAGACAGGGAAAGGTAACGAGCAGAGCAGAGGCTACACGTGGAGGCGACCAGCAAAGACGGGTCGGTTCAAGGCGAGTGGAATCGTACCAGTAGATCACGTTGAGCAGAGGCAACGAGCAGGATCAAGTCAAGGCGAGTAAAGCAGACGAGCGGAGGCGAGCTACGACGAAAACACGGAAACGACAAGGAGAAAACCAAGTAGTGAAGTTTTAATAAAAAGAGATTTTTTTGACGCTGGCACACGCTAAGTCTATCCCGGAAAAGCAAGTCGTTACAGGTTGGACAACGTCTAAACTTGCCCATATATCCTCTATAGTTGGACAACGTTCAAACTTACCCATATCTCCCCAATAGTGGAACAACATCTTGATTTACGCATATCTCCCTTATAATTGGACAACGTAAGAGTTACCCATATCTCCCCCAAGCTTACCATCTCTTCTATAGTTGGACAATGTCCCAACTTACCCACATCTCCTCTATAGTTGGAAAATGCCAAAACTTATTCATATCTCAAACTTCCAAACTTACCCATATCTCCCCTATAGTTAGACAACGTTCAAACTTACCCATATCTTCCCTATAGTGGAACAACATCCGAGCATAATTGGACAATGTGAAACTTACCCATATCTCTCCTATAGTTGGACAACGTCCATATTTACTCATATCTCTCTTATAGTTGGACAACGTCAAAACTTACCCATATCTTCCCTATAGTGGAACAACATCCGGGCTTACCCATATCTCCTTTATAATTGGACAACTTGGAACTTACTCATATCTCCCCTATAATTGGACAACGTCCATATTTACCCATATCTCTCCTATAGTTGGACAATGTCCAAACTTACTCATATCTCCCCTATAGTTGGACAGCGTTCAAACTAACCCATATGTCCCCTATAGTATTACACAAATGATAAAAAGCTAATTGATGAATTAGTCTTTCAATGTTTTCCCTCGTTCAGAAGTTCAAATGTGTGATAAGTTCAATAGCAGAGATTACGTAGTAATCATGTAGGTGTATACATACGAGAGTACTTCAGATAGAGTTATAAAAAAACTTAATAAATGATAAACAAGATTTACAACTTGATTGCTTCACACTCAGTTAATCAGTTGTTTGAAGTTTTTGCTATGTTTCGGTTCGGTGTTTTTCTGGTTCTAATATTTTCGTCATGCATTCTAGTGGGCGAATCGTCGCGAATCTTGGGGCTTTTCCCATCATTTTCCAAATCGCATCTAATAGTGCATATGTCAGTTATGAGGCCGTTAATCGAACGCGGACACGATGTGACCATAGTGACTAGTCTTCCCATAAATAGTGAAAAGGGTTCAAAATTTCGCCATGTAAAGCTGGAGTTGCCTCCCATTTCTGAAAAGCTAAAAGGTAGTTCGATGCATGCCACTAAGACGTTTGTCCAAGGTATCGAAACGGTTCTAACATTTGCATCGGAGGTGTTCTTACAAGCGAACGCTACCTTGAACGATCCCAAAATGAAAAAGCTTATGGCTGAAGAAAAGTTCGATTTAGTCGTGCTCGGCTATTTTCTCAACGACTTTCTGATTGGTGTAGCTGGCCACTTTAATTGTCCGCTCGTGATCAGTTGGATGAACCAACCGTATAATTTCATCAATAAATTTGTTGGTAATCCCATCGAAACGTTTTATGTACCGAACGCACAAATCGGCCTAATACAGCCAATGAGCTTCACCGAGCGTGTAATTAATTTTCTGGCTAACACCGTCGAGAGTGCAGTTTTCACTTTGGTTGATTATAAAATGGGAATTTATTATGAGTATAGTCGCATGGACATAAAATTCCAGATTAAAAATTTAATTAAATTTTTTTGTCAATGACCACAGCTACAACTTCCCAGCCGGCAAATACGCATCGTACGAAGAAATGAAAAGAAATGTATCGCTGGTACTTGTGAACCACCATCTAAGCCAAGGACCTATTAGGCCAAATGTTCCAGGAATTGTTGAAATTGGTGGAATACAAGTCAAGCCAAAGCCTGATCCACTACCTGAGGTAAGTTGACCGTCAGCCTACAATTTTCACTCCTAAAACCACCCTCTTCATTCTTTTAGGATATACAGAGTCACCTTGATGGTGCTTCCAAAGACGGAGCCATCTATTTCTGTCTCGGTTCGAACGCTCGAAGCGCTGACATGCAATCAGAAACTATTTCAACCATAGTTAAAGTTTTGTCGAGTCTAAGACAAAAGGTCATTTGGAAGTGGGAGGACGATGAAGCACCAACAAACGCTCCAAATATCCTTTTCAAGAAGTGGCTTCCACAGGACGACATTTTGGCTCATCCAAATGTGAAGTTATTCATAACGCACGGCGGATTGGGCGGTATTGTCGAATCGGAATATCACGGTGTCCCTATGATCGGTATACCGCTTATAGCTGATCAATTTACGAATATGAAAACAATTGAGAAGCTCGGCTATGGCATCAGTTTGGGAAAGAAGGTTTTGACTGAAGAATTGTTTCGTGAAACGGTCAGGGAAGTACTCGAAAATCCCAAGTACAGCGAAAGTGTTAAGAGTTTTTCGAAATTGTACAAGGATAGACCGATGTCTGCAAGAGAAACTGCTGTTTTTTGGGTCGAATATGTGCTAAGACATCGCGGAGCTAAACATATTCAGAGTCCTGCTACTCATATGAACACAATTCAATACTACGGGTTAGATGTTATCGCACTTCTTGTAGTTTTCGTGTATCTTGTTATTAAGATTGTAGCATTTTCATGTAAGAAAACTGTATGCAAGCTATTTAGGAAACAATGTAACACTAGTAAAAAGGCGAATAGGAAAAAAAGACAATAAGTTCTAAATAAATAAAAAATGTACTAGTTTTTTTTGTTAAAAAGAAAGTAAGAGATTGACTCTTGCGGTCATAGATCCTCGTTCGCCGACTTTTTTTGGACGTGATAGAATAGGTAATTTATCCAATGTCACCTTGCTTCATAAGACTTGGAGCGTAGATGATATATCTTCAAACTGCGAATATATAAAACTATTATACGACCTGTGCTCTGTTATGGCAGCGAAACATGGACATTAACGCGAACTTCCGAAAAAGCAGTTAACGCATTCGAAATAAAGGTTCTCCTAAAAATTTTGGGACCTGTGAAGGAAGGAATGGACTGGCGAATAAGATACAACCATGAGTTGTATCAACTCTTCAAGGAACCAGACTTGGGCTGTCGCGCCATTGATGATGATGATATATCTTCGGAACATTGTCCAGCCCTTGTCTTATTGGGGACGGAAGACTTTAGCTAACAAAACGCATTGTTCATTGGGACAAATTCTCCGATGTCATGGAAATGGCACTGCACAGTATTGAAAGCGTCAACTCTGTCGCGGATCTAGACAGAATGTTTGAGAAACTTCAGGAATCTATTGTTAAGTCCATTGATTCTGTTTCTATAACCAAAACGATCGATAACCCAAGAGGTTCTCTTCCCGAGGAGATCCGAGCTGTGAAAAAAGATCGGAAGCACTTTCCAAGGCGCTATCGATGTACCCTGATCCGAACTTAAAGCGGGAATGCTACAGGCTAAATGAAGAAGTTAGATATGCCTTGAAAGACTTGAAAAACGAGTGATGGCAAACAAAACTTGTACTCATCTCCGCGGAGGACAGAGGAATCTGGAATTTTTCGAAGGTTCTCAGAAAAGGTACTACAAATTAGAGACTACTCATACTAGGCATAGTATACTCGGATATAGAAAATGCCATGGAGTTACAGTGTACTTCTAACCTCGACCATATCGAGCGCGTGAACCGCTCAGTTAGAGCGGATGTGGAATCCCCTCTTGTTCCAGTCTCTCCTGATGAGATAAAGGACTCGCATGTTTTGGTGTAGTTATTTCCCAACTTTGTGGAAAACCGCAGACGTGATTAAGATCCCCAAAATGGGACAGAATGGCATCTTTCCACAGAACCATCGTCGAATTAGTCTCCTATTTGCTCTTGTGAAAGTTGCAGAAAAGGCAATATTATCTCGTCTTCAGGAACACGTGTTTGACCATGGGTTACTTCTAGATGAGCTATTCGGGTTTAGATCCGAGCACTCGACGACGTTACAGCTTTGTTGAACATATCACAGATGGTTTCAACTGCAAACAATATACCGCTGCTATATTTTTGGATGTCGAGAGAGCTTTCGATAAGGTCTGGCACAATGGTCTTTGTACAATCTCGTTGAACATGAGTTTCCTCAGAAATTCGTGCTTCTGATTACTTCTTTTCTGAAGGATATATCGTTCAAAGTCAGGATGAACGGGGAAAGATATTCCTTAAAATCCATTGAGGCTGGTGTGTCGTAAAGGTCGACTCTTTCACCTTTTCTCGTTTCAGTGTTCATAGGAGACGCATCAAGAACTGCGGGCAGTATAACCACCTTCTACGCTGCTTTCTTATGCCGATCCTGGAGACATGTTAAGATCACCAAGTTGTTGCAGGAAACAGCTGACGACAGGGAAGAATGGTTCAAATCCTTGCGAATTAACATAATTGTAAGGAAAAGTGAAGCTATCCTCATCGGAAAAAGGACTAAACCTCCAAGCGGTGAAGTTGTTAAGGACATTCGTCACGATCTTATACGAGTATGTTGAAGTTCTCCTGGCTATGCCGAGAGTCCAACTTTGGTGCCGTCGCATGTCTGGGGGTGTGGCGGTCGCTGTGTCGGTAATGTCGCTGCCGACGTCAACGGCTCAAGTCGCAGCGGCGACGGAATTAGTCGCTGCTGTCGAGACGCACCTTCACCATCGCTGGATCGTGCCAAGTATGCTAGTGACGGCTGACCACAGAGTCGTTTGGTTGACCGCTGTGTCGTAGCGGTTGCTGCGTCGGCATAGTTCGGTGCCGATGTCTTCACACCCGTAGTGTGTGAGGCCGAAGCGGAAGGTGCAACCGCCGTGTACGGCTGGTTGCTACCGCTTTTACTGCCACGACTTTGTTGTGGCAGTGCAGCTGTAGCGACTCCTATCGGCGTCATAGCTTTGCAGCTGTGTAGTGAGTCGCCCGCCAGTCGGTGGACAACTAGCTGTCACTTCGATTTCTCGTCCTTATATAGGAATCGAAATGACAGCCAGCGTCCTTGGATCTGTGATCCAATTTGTGAGGAGTGTTTTCGGCATGAGTTGTTTGGCCGCAAAACATCTCCACACAAAGTCTCTATTTTCGGAGACGCAATACTTTGGAACCTCGTTCTAAAGTATCTTGGCGCAAAACTCGATAAGGGACTTATTTCGCTCACCTGTTTCTTCCTGTTTGGTTGCGACCTTATGGTGGGCTGAGGCGATCTTTTCAGACTGTCTCTGCTTGAAACTTAGAAATCGGCGGAATAGGTTCTGATTTGCCTTATCTTCTAGCTTATAGTAGCATATCTACCTAACCATCAATTAATGTTCTGGCTTTTCAAGTCATTAATTGCCACTTCGGCATATTACTCTAACCAGAACTTTCCAAAACTGGAACCCTGTCAGGAATCTTGGATGACGGAGTCAGCGTCTCGGGTGCGACTCATCTTTACGTCGATAGAGGCCTTCAGGTTCCGACTCAGCATCGGAATAACAAATAAATTATTAGTGAATTGGAATGAGAAGCGAAAAGTCGTTTTATTTGACGATCCCCAAGAAGCTATTCTCAGAGCTGATGATATTAAGAAGAGTAAAAACAACCCGACATCATTTCTTCCTAACAGAACAGACGGGCTTTCGATGAAAAACCATTGAAATTTGAGGAATACATTTTTTTTAAAATTTAGGTTAAATACTTTATTATTGAAAAATAATAACGTAAAAAGATTGCGAAAAACGAATTACTACCGAATAATGGTTCCAACTCTAATTGTTATCAATTGAGAACAAGCAATTACTGCGCACGACTAAAGATTGTACTTATCACATACTGTAGATAATTCTGTATTTTTACTCATCAGTTTCGACTAAACTTTTGCTAGTTTGTTGTTAGCCGGGATTGTGGAAAGATTGAAAATGTCTTGGTTCAGTGTTTTAGCATTAATAGTGTTAACATCATGTTTAGCAGTAGGCGAATCTGCACGAATCTTGGGTCTTTTCCCATCATTATCCAAATCTCATCTAATAATTCATATGGCTGTTATACAACCCATGATCGAACGTGGACACGACGTCACTATTCAACAACAATCCCAGTGGAAAGTTTCGTCATATTAAGCTCGACCTTCCACCGCGTTCGCGTGATTTTGTAACTGGTTTAAGCGAAACGAACACGGGTCCCCTGCATTTAATAAAATTGACGGAAAGAACTATAAATCACACAATTGGACACACTAGTGCGACCATAGATCATCCAAAAATGAGGAAACTAATGGATGAGGAGTCCTTTGATTTGGTTGTATTGGGATACTTTTTCAACGATTTTCTTATTGGAGTCGCGGGCCACTTTAAGTGTCCACTTGTTGTAAGTTGGACGGCATTGCCATTCCAAGGTCTTCAAAATTTGGTAGGAAATCCGGCAGAGGTCTTTTACGTACCACACATGTTAACTGGTATGCAGCAGCCAATGGGATTTACAGATCGACTGAGAAGCTTTCTCTTCAGAATAGTAGAAATCGGATTGTTTTCATTTGTTAATAATAAGATGGCGATCCAATATGAGTATGTAATTGTTAAGATTAGCCAACAACTGATTCAAAAATAATCAACTACTTTACTTGCAGGCACCATTTTCCATCCGGTAAATACCCTTCCTATGAAGAAATGAAGAAGAACGTATCATTGTTAGTTGTCAATAGCTATCTGAATCAAGGACCTATTAGGCCAAATGTGCCCGGCTTAATTGAAGTTGGAGGGATTCAAGTGAAACCTAAACCAGACCCACTTCCTGAAGTAAGCACTAGCACTGTTTTTTCAATCAAAAGTAATTTTGTTCACTTTGCAGGACATCAGGAAACATTTGGATAATGCATCGGTCCATGGTGCTATTTATTTCTGTCTCGGTTCCAATCTTCAAAGTGCTGATATGAATCCTGAAATGATTTCAAAAATTTTTAATGTCCTGTCCAGCTTGAAGCAAAAAGTTATTTGGAAATGGGATGGTGAGAAAAGTCCTGGCGATTCCCCAAATATTCTATTTAAGAAATGGCTTCCACAAGATGATATCCTTGCTCATCCTAATATCAAGCTGTTCATCACGCACGGCGGACGAGGAGGTATCACCGAAGCTCAGTTTCACGGTGTACCAATGATTGGTATACCATTTTTTGCCGACCAATTTTCAAATACAAAAAATCTTGAAAAGGCAAATTTTGGGTTTAGTCTTGACAAAGATAAGATAACAGAGGAATTATTTCGGGAAAGTGTGATGGAGGTCCTGCAAAATCCCAAATACAAGGAGTCGGTGAAAAGATTTTCCAACATTTATCGAGATAGACCCATGAGTGCGCGGGATAATGTTGCCTTTTGGCTGGAGTATGTCATCCGGCATAGGGGTGCTAAACACCTTCAGAGTCCAGCCGTTCATATGAACGCGGTTCAATACTATGGAATCGATGTGATTGCATTCTTGTTAGGAACCTTGTACGTACTATGCAAGGTGACTGCATTTGTATTCAAGAAAACAATCTGTAAATTGTTTAAGGGAAAGTGTAAAAAAAATAAAGTTTCGAATAAAGAAAAACGCCACTAGACAATTTGGATTTAATGCCTCCAAAATATGTTTAAAACATTCTTTGGTGTTATAAAAGCGTTTTTTTATTCAATCAGATATCTCATCAATCCTGAGTAATATGTCGAAAGACTTACGTCCCCTTAGAGTTGAATATCTAAAAATACTGAAAACAACTTTTTGACGATTATGTGGGAAGTCTTAGAAAGTAAAAATGAATTCGATATTTTATCAGAACTACGAAATATGTAGGAATTTGTGAAAACATATGCAACCCACTTTGGGGTTGAATATCAAAAAATCCTGAAATGAGTTTTTAGATATACAGGGTGTTTGGCACTCCGTGTGCCACCTTGTAAGGGGTTATTCCTTGATATATTTGGAGAAAAAAATTTTTCTACTGGGTGGATCAATTTTCAATTTTAGTGGAGATACAGGGTGGTTATGAAAAGTGTTTTTGACCGGTACCCTGACTCACTTAAAACGTTATATCTTGAAAACGAATAATCACAAGGCAAAGTGTTGTAACTGGTTTTTTAGGGAATCGAATTACCTTTCATTTGATGTAACAGTCTAAATTGTAACTGCACCCAATCTTGAGATATTTACTCGAAAACACCAATTTTTGCTACGTGAACCCTTAAAATTCAGTGATCAATGTAGTTTTTCTCAGAAAACCCCATTATAAACATACTGCAGTCACGATCGGCTGCAAGCCAATCGTATAATACTCTAGATGAATACTGAACTCCGATTTATATTGTAGTTGATGATAAAGTATAATTACGTGTGTGCATGTTGTATGTCCTTTATTAAGGACTGCTATTAGATTGCTACTCAAAACTAAAAGACAATATTCAGTGTTTAACTTCATACCTTGAACTGGGTAAGTCATCGAAAAAAAATGTCCTTTTTAAAGGACTTTCACATGGGAGGTGCAGGAAGGACTCACTCGATTTCTTACATATTTATCCTTTTCCTTGGAACTATTCAAAAATTAATGTGTACAAAATTTCAAATTCGTGGCTTGAAGCGTTCAAAAATTATCGGAAAATATTGTTGAACACGTGTTTTAAGGACATTTTGTATGGCAACTACCAGAAGGAGTAAAAGGATTTCGCTGATTAGTAAACTCGAACTTCCTTTTTACTCAAAACTAATTTGTACAAAATTCCGAATTCGTAGCTAAAAGATTACTTGAGTTATAGCGAGTTCCGTTAATTAAGTGATAACGTTTTGACAGGATATTTGTATGGCAGCTACACGAAGGACTAATAGGATTTTCTTCACAATCATACAGTTAACTCAAACTATTGGAAAAATACTACATACAAAATTTCAAAGACGTAGCTAAAACCGTTCTGAAGTTATTGGTAATATTCTTGAACACGTGTTTTAAGGACATTATGTATGGCAACTACCGGAAGGAGTGAAAGGATTTCGCTGATTAGTAAACTCGAACTTTCTTTTCACTCAAAACTAACTTGTACAAAATTCTGAATTCGTAGCTAAAAGATTACTTGAGTTATAGTGAGTTTCGTAAATTAAGTGAATACATTTTGACAGGATATTTGTATGGCAGCTACACGAAGGACTAACAGGATTTCTTTCATAATCATATATTTAGCTCCAACTATTGAAAAAATAACACATACAAAATTTGAATGACGTAGCTTAAACCCTTCTGAAGTTATCGACCAATATTCTTGAAGAAGTGTTTTAAGGACATTTTGTATGGGAGCTACCAGAAGGAGTAAAAGGATTTCGCTGATTAGTAAACTCCGACTTCCTTTTCACTCAAAACTAACTTGTACAAAATTCTGAATTCGTAGCTAAAAGATTACTTGAGTTATAGTGAGTTTCGTAAATTAAGTGAATACATTTTGACAGGATATTTGTATGGCAGCTACACGAAGGACTAACAGGATTTCTTTCATAATCATATATTTAGCTCCAACTATTGGAAAAATAACACATACAAAATTTCAAAGACGTAGCTTAAACCCTTCTGAAGTTATCGACCAATATTCTTGAACACGTGTTTTAAGGACATTTTGTATGGCAGCTACCCGAAGGAGTAGGACGATTTTGCCCGTTAACGAACTTAGCCTTACAAATTCAACCAAACATCCAGATTCAAAATTTCAAGATCCTAGGTGAAGGCGTTCTTGAGTTATCGTGCTAACGGACAGACGGACGGACGGACGGACGGACGGACGGACGGACGGATGGACGGACGGACGGACGGACGGACGGACGGACGGACGGACGGACGGACGTCAGGCGGATTTGGAGTTTTTGGCCGCAAATAAACAAAAAATAATATATAACTTTTTTTCGTCCGAGGCTTGGTTCTATGCGTTACAAACTTTTGGGCTGGATTAAACTTATAATACTCTATATGATTTCATCCGTCCGTCCGTCCGTCCGTCCGTCCGTCCGTCCGTCCGTCTGTCCGTTAGCACGATAACTCAAGAACGCCTTCACCTAGGATATTCTTCGCCCATATAAGCAATTTTTTTGCAAATGGTTCCACTATCGAAGCTCCATATAAATTCCAAATTTCAGCTTCCTAGCATAAGCGGTTGCTGAGATCTAGAAACCAAAATTTTCCGTTTAAAATGCTTCCCCTACTTCCCTCCTCACACCCCCACCCTTCAAAATAATGTCACTTCAAGGGGCTTACCTAGTCTATTCAGAAAAAAAAATTCAATTTAATAGCTCATAGGGTTTGGGAACTATAAGTCCTCAAACGATTTTGCGGACGTCGGACGGCGCAAAGACGGACTAAAATATTTTTTTTCTTTTTTGGGGTTTATTAGTCATGAAACGTTTAAAAAAAATTTTTCAGGGTAGCAAATTTTTTTTTTTAAAAATCGAGAACAATGCCTAATTATTAAAATAATAAAGTATCAGTGAAAAGAAAACAAAGCTTTCCGTACAATTTATAAAAAAGAGGAAGTCGCATTCATTTTACCGTGTTGTGTTTCCCTACCTTTGAGCTTTGATTAAAGACTCTCTTGTGATTAATTAGACGGGGTTCCAAAAACGAAAGATGAGATGAGAAGTGAGTGATTTTGGTAGCGCCGATTGCGCAACTATATTCAAAATGAAGATACTGATATCTAATCAACATTATTGTTATAAGATGTTAACAAAGTTTCGTCAGCCTTCACTGCATGATTCACATCAAGAGTTTAGAGCTAAGTATGTAGATAATCGTTATCGTATGTGGTGATAGCTTACCGTATAAGCCCGCGTTTTGACTTTAGTTTTGAGAGTTTTTAGTTAGTCGAAGTTGCGGAAAAGTTGAAAATGTTCCGGTTTAGTGTTTTAGTAGTGATAGTATTTACATCATGCCTAGCAGTAGGCGAATCTTCACGAATCTTGGGTCTTTTCCCGTCGTTCTCCAAATCACATCTAATAATTCATATGGCTATTATACAGCCAATGATTGAACGTGGACATAATGTCACTATTGTAACCAGTCTTCCACTGGACAATCCCAATGGAAAGTTTCGTCATGTTCAACTCGACATTCCACCGCTTTCGCGTGACTTTATAGGCGGCAAAAACGAATTGCACCTGAATCCACTATATTATGTAGATTATGCGAATCGTGCTATTAAAGCCATCCTGAAATTGCCGAATGACACCCTTCGCGAACCAAAAATGAAGAAACTAATGGACGAGGAGTCCTTTGATTTGGTCGTGTTGGGATACTTCTTCAACGATTTGCTTATTGGTGTCGCGGGTCATTTCAAATGTCCGCTTATTGTTAGTTGGACGGGACTACCGATTCGAAGTCTTCAAAATTTGGTAGCAAATCCGGCAGAGATTTTCTACGTTCCTCAAACGCTTACTGGTATGCAGCAGCCCATGGGATTTATAGACCGTGTAAAGAATTTCCTTTTTACTACACTGGAAATCAGTTTATTTTCGGTGGTCAATTATAAAATGGGGATCGAGTATGAGTACGTACTTCATTTAATTAGGAGCAACTATTTTAAAAAATAATCAACCTTTTTTACTAACAGAAACCATTTCCCATCTGATAAAAATCCTTCCTATAAAGAAATGAGGAGAAACGTGTCCTTGCTGCTGGTTAACAGCTATTTGAACCAAGGACCTATTAGGCCAAATGTGCCCGGCTTAATTCAAGTTGGAGGAATACATATAAAACCTAAACCAGATCCACTTCCTGAAGTAAGCATCAGTTTCCTGTTTCCTTTAATTAAAATTAATTTCGTTTATTTTGCAGGATATTAAAAAACATCTGGATAGTGCATCTGTGGATGGAGCTATTTATTTCTGTCTAGGTTCGAATCTTCTGAGTACCGATTTAGACCCTGAAATGATATCGAATATTTTTAAGGTTTTGTCGAGCTTAAAGCAGAAAGTTATTTGGAAATGGGATGGTGAGAAAAGTCCTGGCAATTCACCGAATATTCTCATCAAGAAATGGCTTCCACAAGATGATATCCTTGCTCATCCTAATATCAAACTCTTCATAACGCACGGCGGACAAGGAGGAGTCAGTGAAGCTCAGTATCACGGTGTACCAATGGTTGGTATTCCTTTCTTTGCCGATCAATTTTCAAATATGAAAGCAGTGGAAAATTCACATTTTGGCCTAAGTCTCGACAATAATAACATAACAGAGGAACTATTTCGGGAAACTGTGACGGAGGTCCTGCAAAATCCCAAATACAAGGAGTCGGTGAAAAGATTTTCCAACATTTATCGAGATAGACCCATGAGTGCACGGGATAATGTTGCCTTTTGGCTGGAGTATGTCATCCGGCATAGGGGTGCTAAACACCTTCAGAGTCCAGCCGTTCATATGAACGCGGTTCAATACTATGGAATCGATGTGATTGCATTCTTATTAGGAACCCTGTACGTACTATGCAAAGTGATTGCATTTGTATTCAAGAAAACAATCTGTAAATTGTTTAAGGGAAAGTGTAAAAAAAATAAAGTTTCGAATAAAGAAAAGCGCCAGTAGACAGTCGGCTGTAGTATTATATTTTTTCTTTTTTTTTAAGAAGTAACTACCTTTAGTATGATTCATATTTTATTAAAAAAAATCTGCTAACCGTCTGGGCACAACTTTGTTATTATTTGCGTATAAGCCCGGAACGCGTTTAATACTGAGATTCGGTGTAGGTTACTATGCAAACGCCTTACATGGGTTGAATATCTGGGTATTAGTTTTAGTTTTAGGAAGGGGCGCCACGCTAAGCCGCAGCGCACACTAGGAACCAAAAGAGGGCCCATAGCGATCCCTACGGAAACATCGTGAACCTAACTAGCTAATCACCGCCAAAACATCCTAAATCCCTAATATATTTGACCAACATGTCATGAAAATACTAAAATCGGTTTGTAGGCTGTTATACATATAAAAACTCTGCAGAAGTTGTAACCAATTTGATATCTCATCAAACCTAAAGAGATACTATATAATATAACTATAAATAATAACTATAATATTGTGAAAATGTATGCAACCTCCTTACACCTACTTGAGGGATGAATATTCAAAAATCCTGAAATTAGTTTGAAGAAAAATATTTTTATTTATATATTTTATTTTATTTTTTAAAAGCCATTGAGACAAAATACAATGATTTTACTAATACAATAGCTTAGAAATTAAAAATTGACAAAAGAAAAAACTAGTTTGTAAAAAGCGCATGAAAAAATATAAAGAAATATATAAAATATAAAGAAAGCCCGAGGAAGTAAAAACCAATTTGATGTCTATCAGTGCTAAGAAGTATGACGGAATTCGTGAAAACGTGTTCAACCCTTTTACACCCTCTAAGGCTGGCCGCACAGTAAAAGAGGAAAAACAGTTTTGGTCAAAAACGTTTTTGGCTAAATATGACTATTTCGCTGTTTCAATAGCAATTCAATGATCAGAGCACACTGATTAGTCGCGTGCTTTGAAGCTCGTAGTCGCAATTAGGCTGCTCGACGTCAACAGCTCAATCGTCGTTTTGTGCCCAAACATTTATGGGTTCATGCTACTTTGGACGTTAAAAAGTGCTATATTTAGGAAATTTTTTAGGGGTTATTAGAATAAATATTGATGTAACTCTTTTTGGGCTTAATAAATATAGGTACTCTGAATGTAACTGCAATTCTTATACTCTAGATGAAATCATGTAGAGTATTATAAGTTTAATCCAGCCCAAAAGTTTGTAACGCATAGAACCAAACCTCGGACGAAAAAAAGTTATATATTATTTTTTGTTTATTTGTGGCCAAAAACCTCAAATCCGCTTGACGTCCGTCCGTCCGTCCGTCCGTCCGTCCGTCCGTCCGTCCGTCCGTCCGTCTGTCCGTAAACACGATAACTCAAGAACGCCTTCACCTAGGATCTTGAAATTTTGAATCTTGATCTTTGGTTGAATTTGTAAGGCTAAGTTCGTTAACGTGCAAAATCGTCCTACTCCTTCGGGTAGCTGCCATACAAAATGTCCTTAAAACACGTGTTCAAGAATATTGGTCGATAACTTCAGAAGGGTTTAAGCTACGACATTGAAATTTTGTATGTGTTATTTTTCCAATAGTTGGAGCTAAATATATGATTATAAAGAAAATCCTTTTAGTCCTTCGTGTAGATGCCATACAAATATCCTGTCAAAATGTATTCACTTAATTTACGAAACTCACAATAACTCAAGTAATCTTTTAGCTACGAATTCGGAATTTTGTACAAATTGGTTTTGAGTGAAAAGGAAGTTCGAGTTTACTAGTCAGCGAAATCCTTTTACTCCTTCTGGTAGCTGCCATACAAAATGTCCTTAAGACACAATATTTTTCTATAACTTTTGAATGCTTCAAGGTACGAATATGAAATTTTGTACACATTCATTTTTAAATGGTTCCAAGGAAAAGGATAAATATGTAAGAAATCGAGTGAGTCCTTCCTGCACCTCCCATGCAAAAGTCCTTCAAAAAGGACATTTTTGTTCGATGACTTACCCAGTTTAAGATATGAAATTAAACACTGAATATTGTCTTTTAGTTTTCAGTAGCAATCTAATGGCAGTCCTTAATAAAGGACATACAACATACACACGCGTAATTCTACTTTATCCCCAACTACAATATAAATCGGAGTTAAGTATTCATCTAGAGTATTATACGATTGGCTTGCAGCCGATCGTGACTGCAGTATGTTTGTTATATAAATTACTTTTCTAATAGATCAACAAGTATTCACCAAGTTTGAAATTTCTAGCATAAGCCATTCTATAGATAGGAAAAAAACACCCCTTACATCCGTACCAATCAACCCCATAAAAATTATATTTTTCTAACTTGCTGCTACTATAGCTCTGTCTAAATACCTAGTTTTAGCTATCCATTATTATTTGCTCTTGAAATATAAATATCTGAAGTTTTTCTTAATCAACTCCCCCACCTTCATCCCCTACTCCCACAACCACAAAACATTTTTTTTCTGCTATGGGTCTATTAGGTCTACGAATACTTCCCGTAAAAAATGTAAGCATCTATCTTAAACTGTTCTTGAGACATTATTTATTAGAAAAATTCCTATCCCCCCATTTTCATGTTCCACCTCCCACTTAAAAAATTTTATTTTCAGCAAACATCACTTGTCGAATTGCATACATAAACAGAATTTTTTTTTTCTGGTTCAATTGTTTCGTGAGATATCGTTATCTAAAGTTTTTCACCCCCACCCCCACACGCCACTGACCACCCTCAAAATTTTATTAATTTTATTTAAATTTTGTTCATTTATTAAAATAATAAAGTAAAATTGGTACTTGTATTGTCCCCATAGAAATATATACACAGTGTGACAAATAAGTTCCGAGACTCGAACCATATCTGAATAACTAGTAGGGCCATCTATGTCTACAGACCGACGTTTGAAAACTGTAACACTCCTCTTCCCGGTAATACCAATTTTGTTTAAATCGGTTGATAGATAGCAAAGTTTTGACAGTTCTCCCAAAAAAACTTTTTTGTCGATGTTGAAATATTCAAATGTTGCTCAAACAATGCTCATTACATTCTGCGATAGCAAAGGAATTGTCTACAAAGAATTCATTGCAACTGGCCAAACAATTCCCTGGCGCATTTTATCTAGAAGTTTTGAAGAGTGTGATGGCCAGAATCCGTCGTATTCGACCCGAATATCGTGATCCAGAGAACTGGATAATGCACCGAGTCACAGCTCATTCATTGTTCGTCAATTTTTGGCTCAGAATCAAGTCTGTGTGTTGAATCATCTACCTGATTTGGTCACATGGGATTTCTCTTTATTTCCGAAATTGAAATTGAAGTTGAAAGGATGTTTTTTAATGACATTTCGACCATTAAAACAGCTTCAACACGAGCACTAGAGGCAATTCCACAACATGAGCTAGAACACGCATTTGAATCACTTTTGAATCGCTGTAACAAGTGTATTGAAACTGGAGGAGAAAATTTTGAATACAAAAAATGAAAAATATTCAGATTTTTTCTTTTAATGATGTTTTCCATGGCCAGTCTCGAAACCTTTTTGTCGCACTGTGTAGACAGAAGACGACAGGGCACCGTTTTTGTATAAAGCGCTTTGAAGCCGGGGAAGTGAGGTGCAATAGTGGTCTAGTGTCAAGTTGTTGTAGATTAGCGTGTTTCAAGAGAGAGAGTGAGAAAAATAGTGGCCTAGTGTCAATTTTGGATGTTTTGCGATGTTGTTAAATGCGATGACTTCCGCCTTCAACTCAGTCGCTGCTTGTCATCTCCAGTATATACATATATGTACAGACGTGTTCGAAATAATAAGAACAAAGAGAAAAAACAAACGATAGTTAAGTTCTACAGACAGAATTCCCGAAATTGGATTGTAATTGCTTATTTGGAGTGTATTGTGTGTGGTGTGCAGTAACGAATAATTGTGAAAATCACTTCAAAATGGGAAGACGTCAACATTGTTCTGTGGGGCAAAGACTATGAATTAAAAAATTGCTTAGTGAAGGCAAAACGTTTGCATTTATTATAAATTTACTTGGTGTTTCCAATGATTTGATAACAAACTCGAAAAACTTTTCATCGCAGACCGAAAGCCGAGGTAGACGTAAAAAAACCAATTAACGGCAGGACAAATTGATCGTACGGACTGTTAAACAGCGCCCTTTCATAACTTCTACGCAAATCAAAGATGAGTTAAACCTGCCAATTGCCACATCCACAATAAGAAAACGTTTGATTGCAGTAAATCTTAAAGCAAAAAGCCCAAGAAAGGTACTCTTATTACAACATGTGCATTTGAAACGTAGACTTCAGTTCGCCAGAAAATTCCAAAGCGAACCTGACACCGTTTGCCGCATCATATTATGGTCAGATGAGACAAAAGTTGTGCAGTTTGATATGGGAACTGAAAAACAGTACGTTAGACGCCCTCCGAAGCAAGAATTCAATGCGAAGTACACTAGTAAGACCATTAAGCACGGAGGTCTAAGATTGATGCTGTGGGGATGTTTTCCGTGGAATGGCGTTGGACCTCTTGCTAAGATCGTGGGTACTATGGATGCCAACTACTATGTTGGAAACATATTGGAAGATGTCATGTTACCTTATGCTGCAGAGGAAATGCCATTACGGTGGATTTTTCAGCAAGACAATGACCCGAAACACACCTCAAGAAAAGCGAAGGAGTGGTTCTGATCCCACAAAATTACTGTTATGGAGTGGCCTGCACAATCGCCGGACCTTAATCCAATAGAACACCTTTGGTTTGATGTTAAGGAAGGAGTGAGAGATGCTAAACCAAAAAACTCCGAAGAATTATGACAAGCAGAAAAAATTACTTGGGAGAATATTCCACTCTCCAGATGTCGCACTCTTATAGCTTCCATGCAGTCCAGATGTGTCGAAGCTATCAAAAATAAGGGGGGAGCTACTTCTTGTTAAACGTAAGGGCCTAAGTGTGTATTTATGGTCTGTAGAAATTAACTATCGTTTCTTTTTTTTCTTTGTTCTTATTTTTTCGAACAGCTGATTTTTGACTCAATCCAACAAAGTGACCAGAACAACAAAATAAGGAAATAGCAGGACATCAATTCTTGCGTTTAAAAAAGGCTTAATATGTATGGTGTTAAAGTAATAAAAGGATAAATTAAAAAAAAATTCTAACCCTTTTTTTAGGACGAATTTAGTTTTCACTTGTGTTGTTCTTATTATTTCGAACACGTCTGTATATTTCTGTGATTGGTCCAAATTCGCAATAATTCGAAATGTGCTGAAATTTACTGGCTGTTTTTTACAGCCGTCGAATAGCTTAGCAGGCATTTTTTAATGCAGTCGCACTGCTAATGATACCTACTTATTTCTTCAAATCTTTCTCATGTCTTATAAAAAAGCGGATCCATTTCTCACACTTTGACAACGTTTTCTTTTTTTTTTAAGATTTATTTTAACGAACAAATAAATTATTTCGTATAAGTTATGGTATTTATTTGGGGAGGCCCTAATCCAGCCCATTTTACTTTATTATTTTAATAATAAAGTATTGTTATCGATTTTTAAAAAAAAAAAATTTGCTACCCTGAAATTTTTTTTTTATGCGTTTTATGACTAATAAGCACCAAAAAAGCAAAAAAAAATTTCAGTCCGTCTGTGCGCCGTCCGCCGTCCGCCGTCCGCCGTCCGCCGTCCGCCGTACGCAAAACGTTTGAAGGCTTATAACTCCTAAACCCTATGAGCTATTAAATTGAAATTTTTTTTATTAATAGACTGGGTAGGTTCCTTGAAGTGACCACTTTTTGGGTTGTGTGAGTATGAGGGGGGAGGTGGGGGAAGCGTTTTAGACGAAAAATTTTGGTTTCTAGATCTCAGCAACCGCATAGGCTAGGAGGCTGAAACTTGGAATTTATATAGAACATCGATAGTGGACCCATTTGCAAAAAAAAATGATAGTATGGGTACAGGGGTGTGGGAGTGGGGGGAATAATAATGCGTCCGAAACGCTCGAAAGCCGAGATCGAGACATTCTAAAATCCAGATCTCCTAATTGGTTAATGTCACGAAATTAAAACTTAATGAACATCTGTGGGTATACTAGGAGAATAGATTCGAAACCAATTTTTGAGAGGGGGCAGTGACGTACGGGGGTGGGGGTTGAAAAACTTTAGGTTACGATATCTCACGAACCCATTGTACTAGAGAAATAAAATTTGGTTTCTGTATAAATGTTGATAAATAAAGATTGGTGAAAGTAAAATTTTTTAAGGGGGCGGTGGAGCATGGAAGTGGAAAGGGTAAGCATTTTTTAAAAAAATCACGTCTTATATCTCAAGCACAATGTAAGATAGATGCTTAAAATTTTTACCGAAAGTAGGCCTAATAGACCCCCAGCAGAAAAAAAAATTTTAGAGGTGAGGGTGTAGAGGGTGAGGCTGGGGGAGGGTGAAAAGGAAAAAGTTCCGATTTTTATATCTCGAGAACCTATAATAATATAAAGATGAAACTTAGTATTTAGATAGAACTATATTAGTAGCATGTTGGAAAAATATAATTTTTTATAGGGGTAGTATGGTACGGGGGTGGGGGGTGTTTTTCCTAACTATAGAACGGCTTATGGTAGAAAGTTGAAATTCGGTACGTATATGTAAATCAACTAGAAAAGTAATTTTGATTAAAAAAAATTCAAATATCTATTGGCGTTCGGAAGTGGGGCAAAAAAAATTATCAGTGAAAATGGAATGCATATATTTTCACGATTTTCGTCATATCTATTAGGTCTTTCCAAATATTGAATTAATTTTTTTTCTACGGGTTCTTCATATAAATACCTAGAAAGTGTTTTCAGGTTTTTTTAAAAGTAGACCCCTAAGGTGGTGTAAAGGGGATTATACATTTTCACGAATTTAGCCGTATATAGAATAACTTTTACTTCCACGGGCTTATTTAATAATCACCTAAAACTTGTTTTCATGGTTTTTCCGTTTTCAACCCTTAAGAGTGTAAAATAGGGTTGAACTCGTTTTCACGAATTCCGTCATATCTCTTAGGAGTGATAAGACATCGGATTGGTTTTCACTTCCTCGGCCTTTTTTTTATATATCTAAAAAATAATTTCAGGATTTTTGGATATTCAACCTCAAAGTGGGTGCAAGGTTGTATATGTTTTCACAAATTCTTACATTTTTCTATTTCTAATGAGATATCGAATTCATTTTTACTTCCAAAGGCTTCCTACATAATCGTCAAAAAGTTGATTTCGGGATGTTTGTTATTCAACTCCAATAGGACGTATGGTTTTCGACATATTTCTCAGGATTGATGAGATATTAGATTGGTTTGCACTCCCACAGACTTTTTATATAATCGTCTTCAAACGCATTTCCGATTTCATGTAATGGCCCAAAACCAAATCACGAAAAACCTTCTAATGGCGTAACAACTGATATTATACTAGGACTAGATCTCGTCCCGGTGTATGAACCAATTATGTAATTAATATGTTATATGAGGCAGCGGCGAAAGTATTCTAGCGCGACCCCATTTTAACCGCTTTCCGAATTTTTTTTTGGGTTTTCAGTCACATAGTAACCTACACCGCATCTCAGAATTAAACTCGTTCCGAACTTCTACCGAAAAAATAATAAAGTTGCGCCCAGACTGTTGGCAGATTTTTTATTTCTATGCGAACGGTTTTACCTTTCACCACTTTATCGGACATTCAGTCGAGTAACATTGGCCCATTTGAATTCTGCCAGACGTGTGTGGTTCTATCTCTTCAGAACTAAGATTCCAATTAGAGATGGGTAAAACAGTTCAATTTAGGTAAGGTACTTCACAACTAGTCTTTCACTTTAAAGAGTTAGTTCACTGAAGTACTTCAATTGAACTGTTCATTTCTCTAACCACCCGTTCAGTAGTCACTAGTCACTAGTCACTATTCCTTCAATTGAACTGTTCCCTTTCTCTCTATTCTCTTTTCCAACGAAGCGTTCAGTCAGTCGTTTAATTTTGCTGGTGTGTGTGAGTCTGTTTCTCTAAGCAGCCGGTCACTATAGTCAGTCAGTTTAGTTGGTTTGTGGATTACCAAATGTGGAAAAGAGCGATGTATACATGTACAGCTACTCTTTCTTAGAATGGAGTGTCTCTCACCGTGTATTATACAGGTATTTACGCAATGCAAAATACCACACGCATATAAAATGAATATGAATTAAATACATATATGATAAACTACTGAGATAGAAGAGTTGTTACTTTATGAAGAATTAAGTTGTGTCTTCGTTGTGTGTGTTTCTCAGTGGCAGAGAGGCGAACGAAACGAGAAGTTTGGTTGGTTGTCTGTCTCTCTTCTTACCGTGTTCGTATAGTTCACTCTGTTCGTTCTCCCTTCATCCGTTTTAATTTTTTTATTCATCTTTCGAATTGAACTGCAGTTCACCAAAATGACTGAGTTACTTCACTTACTCACTTCAATGAAGTGTTCTTTTAGAGTAGATCACTAGTGAACGGCCCATCTCTAATTTTAATAAAAACCACACAATTAATTTCACAACTGTATTACAAATTAAGGCATTGATATCTAATCGACTTTGTTTTAACAAAATTTCAAACAAATGTCGTCAGCCTTGTTTTATATCTTAGTTCTAAAGCCGATTAACCTTATCACATTATTGATTATTCTGAATACTGATTGGTTTCTGTAAGAGTTTTAGCAGTTCTCAGTTAGCCGGCATTGTGAAAAGATTGAAAATGTTCCGGTTTAGTGTTTTAGCAGTGATAGTGTTTTCATCATGTTTAGCAGTAGGCGAATCTGCACGAATCTTGGGTCTTTTCCCGTCGCTCTCCAAATCTCATCTAATAATTAATATGGCTATTATACAGCCAATGATTGAACGTGGACATGATGTCACTATTGTAACCAGTCTTCCTCTGGACAATCCCAATGAAAAATTTCATCATGTTAAACTTGACCTTCCACCACCAACGCGTGAATTTAGGTCCGGTTTGACCAAATCGAGTAGGGGTCCATTTTATTTCATAAATTTGGCACAAAGGGTCTTGAAGCAAGTACTTCTAGATGCAAATGCTACCCTGAACGAGCCCAAAATGAGAAAACTAATGGACGAGGAGTCCTTTGACTTGGTCGTGTTGGGATACTTTTTCAGCGATTTTCTTATAGGTGTCGCGGGTCATTTCAAATGTCCGCTTGTTGTTAGTTGGACGGGACTACCGACTCGAGGTCTTAGCAACATGGTAGGAAATCCGGCAGAGGTATTTTACGTTCCTCAAACGATTACTGGTCTACAACAGCCCATGGGATTTACAGCTCGTGTTAAGAACTTTTTGTTCTCCATTATGGAAATCGGTGTATTTTCGGTGATGAATTACAAGATGGCGACCCAATATGAGTATGAAATTGATAAGATTAACAAGAACTAATTGAAAAATAATCAACTTCTTTACGTGCAGAATCCATTTTCCATCTGATAAATACCCTTCCTTTGATGAAATGAGGAAAAACGTGTCTTTGCTGCTGGTCAATGGCTATCTGAACCAAGGACCTATTAGACCAAATGTGCCCGGCTTAATTCAGTATGGAGGAATTCAAGTGAAACCTAAACCAGACCCACTTCCTGAAGTTAGCATCAGTCCACTTTTCTTTTTAATCAAAATTTAATTCATTCATTCTTCTAGGATATACGGAAACATCTGGATAGTGCATCGGTTCATGGTGCTATTTATTTCTGCTTAGGCTCGAATCTTCAAAGTGATGAAATAAATCCGGAAATGATTTCGATAATTTATAAGGTCCTATCGAGCCTTAAGCAAAAAGTTATTTGGAAATGGGATGGTGAGAAAAGTCCTGGCAATTCACCGAATATTCTCTTCAAGAAATGGCTTCCACAAGATGATATCCTTGCTCATCCTAATACGAAGCTCTTCATAACGCACGGCGGACAAGGAGGAATCACCGAAGCACAGTATCATGGTGTCCCAATGGTTGGTATTCCTTTCTTTGCCGATCAATTTTCAAATATGAATGCAATTGAAAGTGCCGATTTTGGCCTAAGTCTCGACAAAGAGAAGATAACAGAGGAACTATTTCGGGAAACTGTGATGGAGGTCCTGCAAAATCCGAAGTATAAGGAATCTGTTACAAGATTTTCCATTATTTTTCGGGATAGACCTATGAGTGCACGGGATAATGTTGCCTTTTGGCTGGAGTATGTCATCCGGCATAGGGGTGCTAAACACCTTCAGAGTCCAGCCGTTCATATGAACGCGGTTCAATACTATGGAATCGATGTGATTGCATTCTTGTTAGGAACCTTGTACGTACTATGCAAGGTGACTGCATTTGTATTCAAGAAAACAATCTGTAAATTGTTTAAGGGAAAGTGTAAAAAAAATAAAGTTTCGAATAAAGAAAAGCGCCAGTAGACAGTCGGCTGTAGTATTATATTTTTTCTTTTTTTTCAAGAAGTAACTACCTTTAGTATGCTTCACATTTTATTAAAAAAAATCTGCCTAAAATCTGTCCAGCTGGAGTGTATTGTGTGTGGTGTGCAGTAACGAATAATTGTGAAAATCACTTCAAAATGGGAAGACGTCAACATTGTTCTGTGGGGCAAAGACTATGAATTAAAAAATTGCTTAGTGAAGGCAAAACGTTTGCATTTATTATAAATTTACTTGGTGTTTCCAATGATTTGATAACAAACTCGAAAAACTTTTCATCGCAGACCGAAAGCCGAGGTAGACGTAAAAAAACCAATTAACGGCAGGACAAATTGATCGTACGGACTGTTAAACAGCGCCCTTTCATAACTTCTACGCAAATCAAAGATGAGTTAAACCTGCCAATTGCCACATCCACAATAAGAAAACGTTTGATTGCAGTAAATCTTAAAGCAAAAAGCCCAAGAAAGGTACTCTTATTACAACATGTGCATTTGAAACGTAGACTTCAGTTCGCCAGAAAATTCCAAAGCGAACCTGACACCGTTTGCCGCATCATATTATGGTCAGATGAGACAAAAGTTGTGCAGTTTGATATGGGAACTGAAAAACAGTACGTTAGACGCCCTCCGAAGCAAGAATTCAATGCGAAGTACACTAGTAAGACCATTAAGCACGGAGGTCTAAGATTGATGCTGTGGGGATGTTTTCCGTGGAATGGCGTTGGACCTCTTGCTAAGATCGTGGGTACTATGGATGCCAACTACTATGTTGGAAACATATTGGAAGATGTCATGTTACCTTATGCTGCAGAGGAAATGCCATTACGGTGGATTTTTCAGCAAGACAATGACCCGAAACACACCTCAAGAAAAGCGAAGGAGTGGTTCTGATCCCACAAAATTACTGTTATGGAGTGGCCTGCACAATCGCCGGACCTTAATCCAATAGAACACCTTTGGTTTGATGTTAAGGAAGGAGTGAGAGATGCTAAACCAAAAAACTCCGAAGAATTATGACAAGCAGAAAAAATTACTTGGGAGAATATTCCACTCTCCAGATGTCGCACTCTTATAGCTTCCATGCAGTCCAGATGTGTCGAAGCTATCAAAAATAAGGGGGGAGCTACTTCTTGTTAAACGTAAGGGCCTAAGTGTGTATTTATGGTCTGTAGAAATTAACTATCGTTTCTTTTTTTTCTTTGTTCTTATTTTTTCGAACAGCTGATTTTTGACTCAATCCAACAAAGTGACCAGAACAACAAAATAAGGAAATAGCAGGACATCAATTCTTGCGTTTAAAAAAGGCTTAATATGTATGGTGTTAAAGTAATAAAAGGATAAATTAAAAAAAAATTCTAACCCTTTTTTTAGGACGAATTTAGTTTTCACTTGTGTTGTTCTTATTATTTCGAACACGTCTGTATATTTCTGTGATTGGTCCAAATTCGCAATAATTCGAAATGTGCTGAAATTTACTGGCTGTTTTTTACAGCCGTCGAATAGCTTAGCAGGCATTTTTTAATGCAGTCGCACTGCTAATGATACCTACTTATTTCTTCAAATCTTTCTCATGTCTTATAAAAAAGCGGATCCATTTCTCACACTTTGACAACGTTTTCTTTTTTTTTTAAGATTTATTTTAACGAACAAATAAATTATTTCGTATAAGTTATGGTATTTATTTGGGGAGGCCCTAATCCAGCCCATTTTACTTTATTATTTTAATAATAAAGTATTGTTATCGATTTTTAAAAAAAAAAAATTTGCTACCCTGAAATTTTTTTTTTATGCGTTTTATGACTAATAAGCACCAAAAAAGCAAAAAAAAATTTCAGTCCGTCTGTGCGCCGTCCGCCGTCCGCCGTCCGCCGTCCGCCGTCCGCCGTACGCAAAACGTTTGAAGGCTTATAACTCCTAAACCCTATGAGCTATTAAATTGAAATTTTTTTTATTAATAGACTGGGTAGGTTCCTTGAAGTGACCACTTTTTGGGTTGTGTGAGTATGAGGGGGGAGGTGGGGGAAGCGTTTTAGACGAAAAATTTTGGTTTCTAGATCTCAGCAACCGCATAGGCTAGGAGGCTGAAACTTGGAATTTATATAGAACATCGATAGTGGACCCATTTGCAAAAAAAAATGATAGTATGGGTACAGGGGTGTGGGAGTGGGGGGAATAATAATGCGTCCGAAACGCTCGAAAGCCGAGATCGAGACATTCTAAAATCCAGATCTCCTAATTGGTTAATGTCACGAAATTAAAACTTAATGAACATCTGTGGGTATACTAGGAGAATAGATTCGAAACCAATTTTTGAGAGGGGGCAGTGACGTACGGGGGTGGGGGTTGAAAAACTTTAGGTTACGATATCTCACGAACCCATTGTACTAGAGAAATAAAATTTGGTTTCTGTATAAATGTTGATAAATAAAGATTGGTGAAAGTAAAATTTTTTAAGGGGGCGGTGGAGCATGGAAGTGGAAAGGGTAAGCATTTTTTAAAAAAATCACGTCTTATATCTCAAGCACAATGTAAGATAGATGCTTAAAATTTTTACCGAAAGTAGGCCTAATAGACCCCCAGCAGAAAAAAAAATTTTAGAGGTGAGGGTGTAGAGGGTGAGGCTGGGGGAGGGTGAAAAGGAAAAAGTTCCGATTTTTATATCTCGAGAACCTATAATAATATAAAGATGAAACTTAGTATTTAGATAGAACTATATTAGTAGCATGTTGGAAAAATATAATTTTTTATAGGGGTAGTATGGTACGGGGGTGGGGGGTGTTTTTCCTAACTATAGAACGGCTTATGGTAGAAAGTTGAAATTCGGTACGTATATGTAAATCAACTAGAAAAGTAATTTTGATTAAAAAAAATTCAAATATCTATTGGCGTTCGGAAGTGGGGCAAAAAAAATTATCAGTGAAAATGGAATGCATATATTTTCACGATTTTCGTCATATCTATTAGGTCTTTCCAAATATTGAATTAATTTTTTTTCTACGGGTTCTTCATATAAATACCTAGAAAGTGTTTTCAGGTTTTTTTAAAAGTAGACCCCTAAGGTGGTGTAAAGGGGATTATACATTTTCACGAATTTAGCCGTATATAGAATAACTTTTACTTCCACGGGCTTATTTAATAATCACCTAAAACTTGTTTTCATGGTTTTTCCGTTTTCAACCCTTAAGAGTGTAAAATAGGGTTGAACTCGTTTTCACGAATTCCGTCATATCTCTTAGGAGTGATAAGACATCGGATTGGTTTTCACTTCCTCGGCCTTTTTTTTATATATCTAAAAAATAATTTCAGGATTTTTGGATATTCAACCTCAAAGTGGGTGCAAGGTTGTATATGTTTTCACAAATTCTTACATTTTTCTATTTCTAATGAGATATCGAATTCATTTTTACTTCCAAAGGCTTCCTACATAATCGTCAAAAAGTTGATTTCGGGATGTTTGTTATTCAACTCCAATAGGACGTATGGTTTTCGACATATTTCTCAGGATTGATGAGATATTAGATTGGTTTGCACTCCCACAGACTTTTTATATAATCGTCTTCAAACGCATTTCCGATTTCATGTAATGGCCCAAAACCAAATCACGAAAAACCTTCTAATGGCGTAACAACTGATATTATACTAGGACTAGATCTCGTCCCGGTGTATGAACCAATTATGTAATTAATATGTTATATGAGGCAGCGGCGAAAGTATTCTAGCGCGACCCCATTTTAACCGCTTTCCGAATTTTTTTTTGGGTTTTCAGTCACATAGTAACCTACACCGCATCTCAGAATTAAACTCGTTCCGAACTTCTACCGAAAAAATAATAAAGTTGCGCCCAGACTGTTGGCAGATTTTTTATTTCTATGCGAACGGTTTTACCTTTCACCACTTTATCGGACATTCAGTCGAGTAACATTGGCCCATTTGAATTCTGCCAGACGTGTGTGGTTCTATCTCTTCAGAACTAAGATTCCAATTAGAGATGGGTAAAACAGTTCAATTTAGGTAAGGTACTTCACAACTAGTCTTTCACTTTAAAGAGTTAGTTCACTGAAGTACTTCAATTGAACTGTTCATTTCTCTAACCACCCGTTCAGTAGTCACTAGTCACTAGTCACTATTCCTTCAATTGAACTGTTCCCTTTCTCTCTATTCTCTTTTCCAACGAAGCGTTCAGTCAGTCGTTTAATTTTGCTGGTGTGTGTGAGTCTGTTTCTCTAAGCAGCCGGTCACTATAGTCAGTCAGTTTAGTTGGTTTGTGGATTACCAAATGTGGAAAAGAGCGATGTATACATGTACAGCTACTCTTTCTTAGAATGGAGTGTCTCTCACCGTGTATTATACAGGTATTTACGCAATGCAAAATACCACACGCATATAAAATGAATATGAATTAAATACATATATGATAAACTACTGAGATAGAAGAGTTGTTACTTTATGAAGAATTAAGTTGTGTCTTCGTTGTGTGTGTTTCTCAGTGGCAGAGAGGCGAACGAAACGAGAAGTTTGGTTGGTTGTCTGTCTCTCTTCTTACCGTGTTCGTATAGTTCACTCTGTTCGTTCTCCCTTCATCCGTTTTAATTTTTTTATTCATCTTTCGAATTGAACTGCAGTTCACCAAAATGACTGAGTTACTTCACTTACTCACTTCAATGAAGTGTTCTTTTAGAGTAGATCACTAGTGAACGGCCCATCTCTAATTTTAATAAAAACCACACAATTAATTTCACAACTGTATTACAAATTAAGGCATTGATATCTAATCGACTTTGTTTTAACAAAATTTCAAACAAATGTCGTCAGCCTTGTTTTATATCTTAGTTCTAAAGCCGATTAACCTTATCACATTATTGATTATTCTGAATACTGATTGGTTTCTGTAAGAGTTTTAGCAGTTCTCAGTTAGCCGGCATTGTGAAAAGATTGAAAATGTTCCGGTTTAGTGTTTTAGCAGTGATAGTGTTTTCATCATGTTTAGCAGTAGGCGAATCTGCACGAATCTTGGGTCTTTTCCCGTCGCTCTCCAAATCTCATCTAATAATTAATATGGCTATTATACAGCCAATGATTGAACGTGGACATGATGTCACTATTGTAACCAGTCTTCCTCTGGACAATCCCAATGAAAAATTTCATCATGTTAAACTTGACCTTCCACCACCAACGCGTGAATTTAGGTCCGGTTTGACCAAATCGAGTAGGGGTCCATTTTATTTCATAAATTTGGCACAAAGGGTCTTGAAGCAAGTACTTCTAGATGCAAATGCTACCCTGAACGAGCCCAAAATGAGAAAACTAATGGACGAGGAGTCCTTTGACTTGGTCGTGTTGGGATACTTTTTCAGCGATTTTCTTATAGGTGTCGCGGGTCATTTCAAATGTCCGCTTGTTGTTAGTTGGACGGGACTACCGACTCGAGGTCTTAGCAACATGGTAGGAAATCCGGCAGAGGTATTTTACGTTCCTCAAACGATTACTGGTCTACAACAGCCCATGGGATTTACAGCTCGTGTTAAGAACTTTTTGTTCTCCATTATGGAAATCGGTGTATTTTCGGTGATGAATTACAAGATGGCGACCCAATATGAGTATGAAATTGATAAGATTAACAAGAACTAATTGAAAAATAATCAACTTCTTTACGTGCAGAATCCATTTTCCATCTGATAAATACCCTTCCTTTGATGAAATGAGGAAAAACGTGTCTTTGCTGCTGGTCAATGGCTATCTGAACCAAGGACCTATTAGACCAAATGTGCCCGGCTTAATTCAGTATGGAGGAATTCAAGTGAAACCTAAACCAGACCCACTTCCTGAAGTTAGCATCAGTCCACTTTTCTTTTTAATCAAAATTTAATTCATTCATTCTTCTAGGATATACGGAAACATCTGGATAGTGCATCGGTTCATGGTGCTATTTATTTCTGCTTAGGCTCGAATCTTCAAAGTGATGAAATAAATCCGGAAATGATTTCGATAATTTATAAGGTCCTATCGAGCCTTAAGCAAAAAGTTATTTGGAAATGGGATGGTGAGAAAAGTCCTGGCAATTCACCGAATATTCTCTTCAAGAAATGGCTTCCACAAGATGATATCCTTGCTCATCCTAATACGAAGCTCTTCATAACGCACGGCGGACAAGGAGGAATCACCGAAGCACAGTATCATGGTGTCCCAATGGTTGGTATTCCTTTCTTTGCCGATCAATTTTCAAATATGAATGCAATTGAAAGTGCCGATTTTGGCCTAAGTCTCGACAAAGAGAAGATAACAGAGGAACTATTTCGGGAAACTGTGATGGAGGTCCTGCAAAATCCGAAGTATAAGGAATCTGTTACAAGATTTTCCATTATTTTTCGGGATAGACCTATGAGTGCACGGGATAATGTTGCCTTTTGGCTGGAGTATGTCATCCGGCATAGGGGTGCTAAACACCTTCAGAGTCCAGCCGTTCATATGAACGCGGTTCAATACTATGGAATCGATGTGATTGCATTCTTGTTAGGAACCTTGTACGTACTATGCAAGGTGACTGCATTTGTATTCAAGAAAACAATCTGTAAATTGTTTAAGGGAAAGTGTAAAAAAAATAAAGTTTCGAATAAAGAAAAGCGCCAGTAGACAGTCGGCTGTAGTATTATATTTTTTCTTTTTTTTCAAGAAGTAACTACCTTTAGTATGCTTCACATTTTATTAAAAAAAATCTGCTAACCTTCTGGGCACAACTTTGTTATTATTTGCGTATAAGCCCGGAACGCTTTTAATACTGAGATTCGGTGTAGGTTACTATGCAAACCCCTTGCATGGGTTGAATATCTGAGTATTAGTTTTAGTTTTAGGAAAGGGCGCCACGCTGAGCCGCAGCGCACACTAGGAACCAAAAGAGGGCCCATAGCGATCCCTTCGGAAATATCGTGGACCTAACTAGCTAATCGCCTCCAAAACTTCCTAAATCCTTAATAAATTTGACCAACTTGTCATGCCCTATCAACCTCAGAATTTCCAAATTGTCAAAGAAAAGACTGCCCAACCAACTACTTCAAGCGCCTCCTTGCAACCACCTGACATTCACACAAAATGTGAGTAATGTCCTCGCATCAAGGCAGTACCTACACACGTCAGAGTCAGCTATCCCCATCCGCATAGCATGCTTCCCTATCAAGCAGTGCCCCGTCAGTATTCCGATGAGTAACCGCAATCTTTCCCTATTCCATGTCAATATTTCCCTAGACTTTAGTCTGTCCAGCCCTGGGCCAGAATGCCCTAGAGATCCTACAGCTCGTCAGCTGCTCCCACCTTGAGTTCACTGCGTCCGTGGCCCGCTCTCTGATAAGCGCTTTGATGCTGCTTAGCGGTGGACTAACCCCCTCCTCTGCAATTTCGGATGACGTCGATCCCACACTCGTCAGCTCATCGGACAGTTCGTTCCCTAGTATGCCGCTATGCCCTGGGTATTAGTTGAATATTTAAAAATTCTGAAATTAACTTTCTGGCAAATTTACAGGAAGAAATATATTCGATATCATCTCATCAGATCTAAGAAATATGTAGGAATTTGTATAAATGTGTGCAACTCCTTTACACTACCTCGGGGGTTGGGTATCAGAAAATACTAAAATCGGCTTGTAGGCTGTTATATAAAAACCCTGCAGAAGATGTAGCCAATTTGATATCTCATCAAACCGAAAGAGATACTATATAATTTAACTATATATAATAACTATAATATTGTGAAAATGTATGCAACCCCCTTACCCCCACTTGAGGGTTGAATATTCAAAAATCCTGAAATTGGTTTGAAGAAAAATATAAAGAAAGCCCGAGGAAGTAAAAACCAATTTGATGTCTATCAGTCCTAAGAAGTATGACGGAATTCGTGAAAACATGTTCAACCCTTTTATATCCTCTTAGGGGTTGAAAAGGTAATACCGTTGAAAATGTGTTTTTCGCGATTATAAAGACCGTGGAAGGGAAAAGTTATTCGATATCTTATCAGACCTGAGGGAACCGGCTGAGGGGGGGGGGGGGGTGGGAGTTTGGACGGCAACCCCCCCCCCCCCCCCCAAAATGATGTAATTAAAAACTCACAGTAAAATGTAACTAATACGCGACGCGTAAATTTGTCTGTAAACCCCCTCCGAAATGTTTTTCTGTGTTCGCGCCTGATACATCCCCTTTGCACCCCCTTAGGGGTTAAATTACAGAAAACCCTGAAAACTTTTTAGGCATTTATATGAAGAATCCGTGAACAAAAATTACTTCAATATATCAGTAGACCTAAGAGATATAACGAAATTCGTGAAAATATATGCACTTCATTTTCACTGATAATTTTTTTGGCTGCCATTCCGTACGCCAATGAATATTTAATATTTTTGTTATATAAATTACTTTTCAAATAGATCTACATGTATTCACCAAATTTCAACTTTCTAGCAAAAGCCATTCTATAGATAGGAAAAAAACACCCCTCATACCCGTACCAATCAACCCCATAAAAATTATATTTTTCTAACTTGCTACTACTATACCTCTGTCGAAATACCTAGTTCTAGCTATCCATTATTATTTGTTCTTGAGATATAAAAATCTGAAATTTTTCTTAATCACCCTTTCCCACTTTCACCCCCTACTCCCGCAACCATAAACATTTTTTTTCCTGCTATGGGTCTATCTAGCATCTATCTTAAACTGTTCTTGAGATATGAGACGTTATTTATTAGAGAAATTCTTATCCCCTCATTTTCATGCTCCACCTCCTCCTTAAAAAGTTTTATTTTCAGCAAACTTCACTTGTCGACTTGTGTAAATAAACCGAATTTTGTTTTTTTGGCGCCATTGGTTCGTGAAATATCGTAATCCAAAGTTATATACCCGCACCCCCACACGTCCTGACCACCCACAAAATTTTATTTAAATTTTATTTATTTATTAAAATAATAAAGTAAAATTGGTACTTGTATTGGCCCCATATAAATATATAGACTGGAGACGACAAGGCACCGTTGCACTGCTAATGATACCTACTTGTTTCTTCAAATCTTTCTCATGTCTTATAAAAAAGCGCATCCATTTCTCACACTTTGACTAGGTTTTTTTTTTTAAGATTTATTTTAACGAATAAATAAGTTATTTCGTATAAGTTATGGTATTTATTTGGGGAGGCCCTAATCCAGCCCATTTTTATTTCTATGAGAACGGTTTTACCTTTCACCACTTTATCGGACCTTCAGTCGAGTAACAATGGCCTATTTGTATTCTTCCAGACGTGTGGGGTTCTATCTCTTCAAAACGAAGATTCCAATTAGAGATGGGAAAAAATAGTTCATTTGAGTGAAGTACTTCACAACTAGTCTTTCACTTTAAAGAGTTAGTTCACTGAAGTACTTCAATTGAACTGTTCATTTCATCTTTTAATTTCTCTAACCACCCGTTCAGTAGTCACTAGTGACTACTTCTTCAATTAAACTGTTCACTTACTCTCTATTCTCTTCTCCAACGAAGCGTTTAGTAGTCAGTTGTTAAATTTTGCTGGTGTGTGTGGGTTGGGTTCTCTAAGCAGCCGTTCACTATAGTCAGTCAGTTTAGTTGGCTTGTGGATTAATACCAAATGTGAAAAAGAGCGATGTCTGTCTCTCTTCTTACCGTGTTCGTACAGTTCATTCTGTTCGTTCTCCCTTCATTCGTTTTAATTTGTTTATTCATCTTTCGAATTACGCTGCAGTTCACCAAAATGACTGAGTTACTTCTTGCTCACTTCAATTGGGTGTTTTTTTAGAGTAGTACACTCGTGAGCCGTTCATCTCTAATTTTAATAAAAACCACACTAATTAATTTCACAACTGTATTACAAATTAAGGCAGTGTTATCTAATCGACATTGTTTTAACAAAATTTCAAACAAATGTCGTCAGCCTTGTTTTATATCTTGGTTCTAAAGTCGATTAACCTTATCACCTTAATGATTATTCTGAATACTGATTGGTTTCTGTACGAGTTTTGGCAGTTCTCAGTTAGCCGGCATTGTGAAAAGATTGAAAATGTTCCGGTTTAGTGTTTTAGCAGTGATAGTGTTTTCATCATGTTTAGCAGTAGGCGAACCTGCACGAATCTTGGGTCTTTTCCCATCGTTCTCCAAATCTCATCTAATAATTCATATGGCTATTATACAGCCAATGATTGAACGTGGACACGACGTCACTATTGTAACCAGTCTTCCTCTGGACAATCCCAATGAAAAATTTCGTCATATTAAGCTCGACCTTCCACCACCACCACGTGAATTTATGTCCGGTTTGACCAAATCGAGTAATGGTCCATTTTATTTCATAAATTTTGCAAATAGGGTCTTCAAGCAAGTACTTCTACAGGCAAATGCAACCCTGAACGAGCCCAAAATGAGAAAACTAATGGACGAGGAGTCCTTTGACTTGGTCGTGTTGGGATACTTCTTCAACGATTTTCTTATAGGTGTCGCAGGTCATTTCAAATGTCCGCTTGTTGTTAGTTGGACGGGAAAACCGTCTCGAGGTCTTAGCAATATGATAGGAAATCCGACAGAGATTTTTTACGTTCCGCAAACGCTTACTGGTCTACAACAGCCCATGGGATTTGCAGCTCGTGTTAAGAACTTTTTGTTCTCCATTATGGAAATCGGTGTATTTTCGGTGATAAATTACAAGATGGCGACCCAATATGAGTATGAAATTGATAATATTATCAAGAACTAATTGAAAAATAATCAACTTCTTTACGTGCAGAATCCATTTTCCATCTGATAAATACCCTTCCTATGATGAAATGAGGAAAAACGTGTCTTTGCTGCTGGTCAATGGCTATCTGAACCAAGGACCTATTAGGCCAAATGTGCCCGGCTTAATTCAATATGGAGGAATTCAAGTGAAACCTAAACCAGACCCACTTCCTGAAGTTCGCATCAGTCCACTTTTCTTTTTAATCAAAATTTAATTCATTCATTCTTCTAGGATATACAGAAACATCTGGATAGTGCATCGGTTCATGGTGCTATTTATTTCTGCCTAGGCTCGAATCTTCAAAGTGATGACATAAATCCTGAAACGATTTCGATAATTTATAAGGTCCTATCGAGCCTTAAGCAAAAAGTTATTTGGAAATGGGATGGTGAGAAAAGTCCTGGCAATTCACCGAATATTCTCTTCAAGAAATGGCTTCCACAAGATGATATCCTTGCTCATCCTAATACCAAGCTCTTCATAACGCACGGCGGACAAGGAGGAATCACCGAAGCACAGTATCATGGTGTTCCAATGGTTGGCATTCCTTTCTTTGCCGATCAATTTTCAAATATGAATGCAATTGAAAATGCCGATTTTGGCCTAAGTCTCGACAAAGAGAAGATAACAGAGGAAATATTTCGGGAAACTGTGACGGAGGTCCTGCAAAATCCGAAGTATAAGGAATCTGTTACAAGATTTTCCAACATTTTTCGGGATAGACCCATGAGTGCACGGGATAATGTTGCCTTTTGGCTGGAGTATGTCATCCGACATAGGGGTGCTAAACACCTTCAGAGTCCAGCCGTTCATATGAACGCGGTTCAGTACTATGGAATCGATGTGATTGCATTCTTATTAGGAACCCTGTACGTATTATGCAAAGTGACTGCATTTGTATTCAAGAAAACAATCTGTAAATTGTTTAAGGGAAAGTGTAAAAAAAATAAAGTTTCGAATAAAGAAAAGCGTCAGTAAGAAGATTTAGATTTTTTACTAAATTGTGTTTTAAATAAATTTTCATCTTTTGCTGTTTATTCACATAATTAGAGCGACGTGAGCAGTACCTAAGTACTGGACAGAAATTATAGAAATATCAATGTATTACCTTTTAGAAAAAAAATCTGCCATCAGTGTTTGAGCAACTTTATTATTTTTTGGATAGAAGACCGGAACATGTTTAATGCTGAAATGCGGTGTAGGTTGCTATGAGACTGTAAACCTAAAAAAAACAACGTTCCAAATAGCCTCCTTTAAGTTGTCAGTCGCGTAGTAACCTACACCGCATTTCAGCAAAAAAAATCGTTCCGGACTTCTACTCAAAATATAATTAAGTTGTGTCCAGACTGTTGACCGATTTTTTCATTTATTTACTTATTATTTCTTAATTATAATAAAAATATAGGTGATAAAATATCGACAGAGCCCTTTCAGGGTTTGATTATCTCAAAATTCTGAAAACTAATTTTTGGGCGATTATGTAGAAAAAACTAAAAACTAAAAAAACAATTCGATATCTCATCAGACCTAAGTGATATGTCGGAATTCGTGAAAAAGTAAACAATCATTTTACACCCCATCCCCTTTGGGGTTGGATTTCGCAAAGTCGCGAAATTAATTTTCAGATTTTCATATTTATATAAAGCCCAAAGAAGTAAAAGCGAATTTGATCTCATTAAGCCTAAACGATCTGTTGGAATATATGCCAACTTCAACTATACCTTACACTATCTAGGGGGTTGAAAATCGAAAAATACTTAAATCGGGTTTTCTCCGATTATATTTATAAACTTTGCAAAGGATCGCACATTACACCTAAGAAATATATCAAAGATCGTGAAAATGTACAAAACTACTTTACACCCTTTTAGAGTTTGGTTATCAAACAATTGGAAAAACATATCTAGGCGTTTATATAAAGAGCCATCGGAAGTTAAATTAATTTGATAGATCCACATGCCTAAAAGATATAACGAAATTCGTAAAAATGTGGAAAAGAAACATTTCACGGAATTTTTTTACTCCACCTTTCTACTCCAATGAAAATTTGAACTTTTTTGTTTTATTTACTTCTGTGGTACATCTACAGATAAATACTAATTCTTAAATTTGTAGTCTAAGCCGCTTGGGAGATACAACCCCCGCCTCCCCGCCCCCTCTACATTGCTACCACTATCAAAAATTTAATTTTTCTGTGATGGTTCTATATAGTGGCTTCGCGATATAAAAATCAGAATTTCTCATTTCCAACCTCTCCCACTATCACCACCTACAGCCGCACCCATAAAAATTGTTTTTCTTTAAGAGAACTACCGAGATTAGCTTTTGTAAAATTTTAAAGAAAATTGTTCAGAGGAGGTGGAGTCCTACCAAATTTCAGTCCATTTCGAGGCTCCTATTATGGCTTAAGACAACCAAGAAGTTTCAACATTCTAACATAAGCCGTTCAGGAGATATGGATTTTCGAACGTTTTAATCCAGCTGTCGAATGTTTCGGACGTATTGCTCCACCCCCCCCCCCCCACCCTGTTCCCCTATCTGTCTGTCAATCTGTCCATCTATCTATTTGTTCGTCTGTCCGTCTGTTCCTCTATCCGTCTGTCCGTCTGTTCATCTGTCCTTTGTCCATCTGTCCGTCTGTTCATCTGTCCGTATGTTCGTCTGTTGGTCTGTCCGTCTGTTCATCTCTCCGTCTGTTCATCTTTCCGTCTCTCCGTTTCTATGTCCGTCTGTCTATCTGTCCGTCTGTCCATCTGTTCGCCTGTAAGTCTGTCCGTCTGTCCGTTTGTCCGTCTGTCCGTCTGTCCGCCTGTCCGTCTGTCCGTCTGTCCGTCTGTCCGTCTGTCCGTCTGTCCGTCTGTCCGTCTGTCCGTCTGTCCGTCTGTCCGTCTGTCCTTCTGTCCGTCTGTCCGTCTGTCCGTCTCTGACCGTCTGTCCGTCTGTCCGTCTCTGACCGTCTGTCAGATGAATATAAAAAAATTTCTTGAGCTCTTCGTGTAGCAACCATAGAAAAATCTTCGTAAAAATGTCCGGAACTCACTATAACTCACGAAATCGATTAGCTGCAAAGTCGAAATTTTATACAAATTACTTTTGAGTGAAAATGAAGTTCGAGCTTATTAGTTAGTGTAATTTTTAACTCCTTCGGGTAGCTAACATACAAAAAGCCCTTAAAACACGTCTTCAATATTCACCGATAACTGCAAATCGCTTCAAGGTAGAAATTTGAAATTTTTTCCCAATTTGGTATTTGAATGGTGGCATATAGAGGCATTGGTACGGTGAAAATCGTTTGGGTCCTTTGTGTAATATTTTTTTGGAAAATAATTGCATTCAAATTTCGAAATCTCGACAAATCGCTGAGCTTGGAAGTCTAAATTTTATACGAACTAGTTTTTAGCTAAACGTCGGTTTTGGTATTGGTCGAAATCCTCTGTTCAGAATTTCATCTAGACTATCATTCCATTGGCTTACAGGCGATCTTGACTGCAATATGTTATAACATGAATTTAAGTATAAAGCAACTTATTTGCTTAATTTATATAGAGCAAAAAAGATAAAAAATATAGAAGGCGATACTTCAACAGATTATAAATTTTAAGGAATATCAAAATACTCGAGATATTTCAACAATAGAATTAAAAATATGAAATTTGAATTTCAGTTTTTAAACCTCCACACATTTTTATTAAATCAAAAATAAATACTCTTGATTAAATTAATTAAATATAAAAATTTTATAGATTTATTTTATTTAATGTTTTTCGGAACCAATTGATCCACAAAGGACACTCATTTAATTTTTTTGAATCGGCAGTTTGCTGTACGCCCTCCAGTTGGCTGTAACTACATCCCATCGACAAAAATATCTAATAATAAGGCTATAAGGCGACCTTCATCAATAACCTAAAGAAGAAAGCCCAGTACGGGCCATCAATGTCCGCTTAAGTAAGTTACGGCCATCATTTGCAAACTTAGAAATCTTAGATTGAAATTTACGTTTAATGCTTCTTGCAGCCAACAGGTAGGTCAGGTGGTACCTTCTGTGCCCCGAAATTCCGCAGTGGTTTTAGGTTCTATTGGCCCAGTGAAATTCCAGCAAATTTACCTGCGGTACTTAATTAAAAATTTAAAATACAAATTAGGACGGACGGTGGGTAATGGTCCGTAGATAATAGAGAACATTACGAAATTCGTTGGCCAACGTTAAATTACCATTTAGATGGAATCTTGAAAATTTCGTTTAGGGAAGTTTGGGTCCTGTTAAATTGGAGAAGAAATTTTGATTGATAGGATTTTTCTATGCCTTTAGATCTGAACTCTTATTGAATGCGAATGGGGGAAAATGGCGTTGTACACCAATCAATCATTGCGTTTTTAGTAATATTATGATAAAATCAATTGCGTTTACTAGATAATTAATACTGAGGTACATGTAAGTTTGATACAAGGGTTTTGTTGAATTATCGTATAGTTAACTATTACTTGATTTAAGGTTTGATGTGGAAGGCTAGGATGGAGGGCACAAAATTATCGCGTGCGGTAACGAATGATATCGCCCCTTCATAAGGTCGTGGCATATGCAGACGATATTGTGGTAATCGCCAAGGGCAAGTTTTTGGATACGCTGTCTAGCATTTTGGAATCTGCACTCCGCACACTCAGCTAGAGGGCTGGAAGATGCGGCTTGGGGGTGAACGCTTCTATTCACAAGGAAGCATAGAATTCCGGCGTTTAGGTCTCCGAAGTTCGAAGGCGTGGAGCCTAGACTATCGGAACAAGCTAAATACTTGGGTCTAATTCTGGATAGGAAGCTCAGCTGGAAATTGAATATTCAGGAGCGCATTAAGAAGGCAAATAACGCGCTTTTCGCGTGCAAGCAGACCGTGGGCACAATCTGGGGTCTCAAACCAAATATAGTACACTGGTTGTACGCCCTATTCTGACGTATGAGTCAGTGGTATGGTGGAGAGCGATGGATAAAAAGTACAATCTTAGGGAACTAGGGGGAATGTAACGGACTGCCTGTGTTATGATCACGGGAACCCTTTGCACAACACCTACTGCCGCGTTGGAGGTGTTTATGCATCTATTGCCAGTGGATATCTATGTGAAACAGGTATCGGCAAATACAGCAGTGAAGCTATCGAGCTGTGCCCTCTTTAGGCCGAGCTCAAAAGGGCATAGTTCCATTCTCAGCGAATTTCTGGGAAGCCCGGCGGATATTAGTACGGACTACTTAATCCCAGGGATGGATTTTGCGACGCCATACGAAATTGTATATCCCAGTAGAGTGGACTGGGAGAGTAATAGAGTACTACGTGAGGGGCAAATCGCTGTATATACGGACGGATCGAAAATGGAATGCGGCACTGGCGCTGGCGTCTTCTCTGAGCAGCTGAGTGCCAGATGTGTGCAGTTTTTTCCAAGCGGAAATTCTGGCTATGTTGCAGGCAGCAAACATCTTGTTAATGGGTGAGATATGCGATCAGAATATCTCACACTACATTGACAGTCTGGCGGCAATAAAGGCGCTGGAATCGGTCGTCATTAAATCCCAGTTAGTAAAATGCTGTCGAGAAGTGCTGAAGGTACTTTGTAGTTAGAACAGAGTACTGATTTGCTGGGTGCCAGGGCATAGTATATATACTAGTTAACAAAAGAGCGGACGAGCTTGCGAGATCGGGATCGGCATCGAATGGTAGGGTTGAAGGGATGCGCATCAAACCGCAAATTGGTGAGCGTGCTAATAAGGCAGCAAACTCTAGGTGGGCAGGACAGGCAAGCTGCAGGAGCCCTAGAGCCCTGTGTCCCGAGCTGGATAGTGAAAAAACTAGGAATATATTAACTTGAGATAGAGGAAGGCTGCGACTGCTCTTCGGAGCACTGACGGGTCACTGTATGCTGAGGAAACACGCTATGCGGCTAGCGGAGACGGATTTGTGCAGGTTCTGCCATGATCTGTACGCTGTGGTGGACATTACTTACATCTTGTGTGAATGCCCAGGGATCGCTAGAAGGCGATTGAGATGGCTGGGTAGTCTTTTCTTCGATAACATCGAGGATTTGAGGTCGTTAGGGGATGACAAACTGGTCAGGTTCTGCAGGGAATTGGAATTGTTTTTGAGGTGATGGAACAGCCCACGAGAATCTAAAGGGATCGCAATGGGCCCGTATGGCGCCTAGTGAGTGCGGTGGTTATAGCGCTGCGCCCCTTTTTAAACCTAAACCTAACTATTACTGGAAGTTATCTGAAAGTTGATATTGTTCGACTGTTGCACTTACCCTATATGAAGATCATTCCATGTAATCTGTGTCTGTATAAGAAGTTCCTAATAGCAAAGCAAACCATTGAAAGCATCACGACAAGTTTTGATTTTTATATCTATATACCGATAAATGCCTAAATTGAAAGCAGGGACAGCAAGATGTGGGATTACATCTCAGGAATATCCTGCAGGCGAATAGTTCATAATAATATGCACTAAGTACGTAGCGAGCTAAATTAAAATAAAGTTGCGTCCGGCTACACAGATAAAGGATAAAGGATAAAGGCTAAAGGAAAAATTCGTTATCCTCAAAGAAAAAAGTTCGAGGATAGTTTGTATTTGAATATTTTTTATATTGCGATAACCTTCCAATTTTATTATTCTATGATAAAAATTATCAGAGATATGAATTTTCAAAGAGGACTTGGACATCATTTTCACGATATCTTTAACATGCTATAACTAACAAAAAATTATATAGAAACAAAAATTTTAATTTTTTTTTGTCACTAATTCTTCGAGTAACCAAATTTTCAAAAGAATCGGCTATGGTAAGGTCACAAATTTCGTCATTGTTGGCGATTCTTGTTCGATTGACCCACTGATTGAAGCTAATTTTTTTATTTTCTGTTTTAAAATTTGGTAACTCAGGATTTCATGTATAGACGTCTTGCGATTTGGTTTAAAATCGCTATTTTTTTAAGGATTTCGCTGATTTTTTCTCAGTATTTTTCGTAGCCGGATTTTGTACGTCGGAATATTTAAGGGTGTATTTTATTTTCAAAAAATTCTGACTTTTTGGAATACCTTTTTAAATTTTTGTGTATGTTTTGGTCGTGTCGTCATTTTGTCCTCAAAGTTTTGTGCAAATAAGATTTGGAATTTTGAGCTCAGAGATTCTTGATGCCCCTAAATGTTGTGTACTTGCTTGTCAATTTTTTCGTCTGATGTTTTGAGAACTTCTTCAAAATGTCAAGTTTTCCAGTTTTGGGTGTTTGTAATTCGCGTTACAAATTTTTGCATTTCGTAATTTTTGTAGTTATTTTGTTCGCTTTCAAGATCTTTTTTGTATTATTTATACCATTTATTTTTTTATTCTTTGGGTTTTGTATTTGAGATTCAGTATCTAGATTTGAATCATACGTTTAAATATTTCGGCAGGATTTCATGTTTTATATTTTTAAAATTTCGTATATCGACATTTGTTGTTCGCTAATTTTAGGGATTCATTATATCAGTATTATTTAGAATTATCTTAAAGTTTTGTGTTATGCTCTTTTTCGTGTTTTTGTAAGCAAAATTTTTTGTGATCGCTTTTTGAGATTTTATGATGTGCAATTTTGTGCTTCAGTATTTTTTTGGGATCAATTTTAATTTTTAAATTTATTCGTCCGTCCATTATATTGATGATTTTCTTCGAAGTTTCTCAACACAGTAGATTGATAGCCTACCGCCCAACCTACTTAGGAGTTGAAAAATAAAACTGGGTACAATTTTATTATTTTTAAAGCTTAAGTCCGGAACGTGATTAATGATAAGATGCCGTGTATTTACTATGCGACTGACAACCTAACAAATAACATTGCAAATAGCCTTCTGGTTATTTTTTAGGTTGTCAATCGCATATTAACCTACACAGCATTAAACGCGTTCCGGACTCGTTCAAAAATATACTCAAAATGCGCCCAGACTGAAATTTTTTTTTTTATTTCAATAAAAATATAAGGTAGAAAATGTCAATCTTTAGTGGTGAATATCCGAAACTTCTAAAACAGATTTTTAGGCAATCATATAGAAAGCCAGTCCAATATCTCATCAGTTATAATAAATATCTCGAAATTCGTTAAAACGCACTCAATAATGTTAAACCCACTTAGGGGTGGAAAGTCGTGAAATTACGAAATTAATTTTGAGATGATTATTTTAAAGCCTATAGAGTAAAATCAAATGAGATACTTCATTAGACCTAGAATATTTGTCGGAATTCGACAAAACCTACACAATACACTTACACCCCCTTCGTGGTCGATTATAAAAAAATCTTTAAATTGGTTTAATCCTCTTAGGAGTTAAAGAGAAGTCGATATATCGTTAAACCCAAGTCGGAATTCGTGAAGACGTAAACAAACTCTGAGAAATGAAACATAAGATCTCTTGATGCCAGTTTTTAGACGCTTATATGAAAAGCAGGCAGAAGTAAAATTAAATCGATATCTAGACGGCCCCGAAAAATAGAACGAAATTCGTGAAAATGTAAAAAAAAATTTTTACGAAAAATTTTTTGCCCGGTCTCTGTACACCAATGCAAATCTGAACTTTTTTGTGTCTCAGGAACGGCTTATACTAGAAAGTTGAAACTTGGTACGTATATATAGCTGTACCATAGAAGTAATTTAAGAAACAACTTCTATGGCACATCTATATATACGTACCAAGTTTCAACTTTCTAGTATAATCCGTTCCTGAGACACAAAAAACCACCCCTAGCCCTGTATCTTACTTCGCCTGTCAACAATTTTGTTTTGCTATGAGGCAATTCATTTAGACTTCAAATTTTAACTTTCTATCCTAAGCGGTTCTCGAGAAATAATAATGAGATTGTTTTGCTTTCCACCCTATCTCACCCTTACGCCAACACGCGCTCCCACCAAAATTGTTTTCTCCGCTAGAGATCTTCAAAGCCTCCCAGAACTTCTTCATTTCACCCCATACACCAAAACCCACGTAAATCGCTTCACCGAATCTATCCACCAAAAAATGTTGAACTTTATATCTCAACGGGTTTGTTTCGACCGCTTTTGCGTCCAGCGGACGCGGCACGCCGTCTACGGCGGACTGTCGGACATTTTTTTTGGGTAGGTACTACTAGTCCTAAAACGTCAAAATACTAAATTTCAGGGTAGCAAATTTTTATTAAATTTCGGGACGATCACAATACTTTATTTAACTCACAAAGAAGGTTGCTTCCAGCTTAAGGCATACACACATTAATGAATGGTGAGTTATCTAAGACGTTTTTGAGATATTTCATAAATACCTTGTGGACTTTATTATAAATTTAGTTATTATTTATTATTAATTTAATTTCCTCAAATCGAGGAAAATGCATTCTTCATTCACTACAGAGTTTTAAAAAAATGGGCAACCGCCAGCAAGAGGTGCATCGTCAACAGCAGTAGCAGGCAATATGCAATGTGAAATAATGTTAAATGATCGGCTGTTTCCGTCATTTGTTCTGGATTGGTTTTTGTACAGATCCCTGCACTGTCAATCGGCCAGTAATTACGAAATTGGCGCAGCATTAATCTCATGTATAATGCGGGATACATTCCATTTAAGAGAGAATCAGCATCGTTCGATTTGATTTAAAAGAAGAAGAATGTGACAATAGAGTCTAACAATCTGTACCGGCAGATATAATATTCAAATCATCAGTAAATATTAATTTGTAGAAGTTCACGATATCACCTTCGTGTGTGAAGAGACAATTGCTTCTAGTATTTGCCTGTTGGATCGCAGTGTCCGTCCATACACAACATCAACAGAAAATAAATCTAACTGGAGTGAATATAGCTCTGAACTCACAGCGAGTAGTTTTTTAAGTTGAATCAATTAAAAACATTTCGAAATCATCACTTATAGATGATCCTTAAGATCCTTACCAACATGTGAGATCGAAATGGAGTGCTGCTTATTGATACTCGTAAGAAGTCAATATTTCAAAGTTTTATTTTGTGGATACTATTTTATTTTTTATATTCCAAAATCTTAACTCAGTGTCGACTGTATTCAAACACCTTATCAATTTTCACTTTCCCTTAATTGCTCCTTAAGTACGGGTCGTCATTCAATAAGTAACTATCCAATAGTTCACAGGATCATACGCTTTAATGTTATAAGAGTTGGAGGTGACGTTGTACTTTCTCTAAAGGAAGACAATCAATTTGCTAATAAATTAAGGGTTTATGTATTTAATTTTTGGTCTACATCTGAAATGGCACTTGTCGAACATTAAATTATATTTTTTTCCAACTCCTTCACCCTTGGTACATTTACACTGCTAAGTAACTCCCGTTTAAGGAGCCGCCGACATGGCAACAAACTACGAACCTCGGAAACTCAAACCGGAAGGTGCAATTCAATTTGCTGTTCCCGTCTGCAAATGCTTTTCTTTCCGGTAAAAGCAATTTAACTTGAGCATAAAAAAGCGGGATGCCTTGAAACTGTGTAAGGATAGAGCTAAGTCTTGAATGCATTACTCCATTTACTTGGCTCTGTGCAGCTCCTTCTTGGAATGGGCTACTCGTAAGATACTAAAAGGTTCACGTATCTGATGAAATGCAAACCGGTCGCCTTAAATAATTTAAGACGTGATTTCATGCAAATCTGAATTTTACTGCTGACGGCGTAGAAGTATAAGTTTTACCCGGGGAGGACTAATCTCTTGATTGGATAAAGTGCAGCTTTGTTATTAGAGTTTCGGGACGGTATCTTGGAAACTGTGAGATTATGAACTCGTAGAAAATAGAGCCTTTGAGAATTCTCAAAACGTTCTGGTCGAATGAGTCTGAACAGACTGGGTCTGAAAATTGTGTTAGACTTTTTTTGAATCGAAAATAATAACCAGAGCATAGTTCGCAAATTAAGTTATGAACTGATATTAATCTGTTGTTATATTTTCACTAACATCTTATACTTATGTAGGCTTTATCTTATAGCTCCATTCTAGAGCAGTCTAGTCCTATGAAGGAGGCTACATTATCTTTTACTCCAGACAAGACCATTTAGGTAGAATCGACTTCTGCTAGGCGTTTGAAAATGCCAAATTCAAACTGATTGACTAGTTGTTATTCTTGTTGTTTGATGTGGGGAAGGACATGCAGCAAAGCACATCTTGAGCACTCAGGCAAAGATGGCTCATTGTACTCGATTCCCCCAGTCTCTACCCGAACTTTTTCGTCCTCCTAATGAATTGCAAGCGCTCAGTTAGGAAGCGAGAACGGAGTTCCTCCATCCTTATAACATCAACGTCGTATACGTGCATTCTCGCAAAAGAGTAAGTTGGACACTCTAAATGAAAATGTTCCGTTGTGTCGTCACTCTCGTCGTTATCAATGGACAAGGGATCGTCAATGATTATAATTCTGACCTAATGTAGGCCACAAGAATTATGCCCTGTGAGGACACCAACCAGACTGCCGCATTCTCTTCTGGTCAGTTTGAGAAGAAAAGCAGCGGTTCGTCCACTTGGTCTAACAACAAGCTTCCTAGTGTGCTGAATTCCCGAAAGAAGCCGCCATCTTTCAATGTGTGATTTACTCACCCATTCAGCAATCACAGCCCTAATAGAGGCAACAGGCAGACCAAAAGCCGGTTCTGGCCTAATCAAAGCTTACTCCGATCCAGCCTTTACTAATGCATCAACTATTTCATTGGCACCCATATGAGCTTTAAGTAATTGAGTCTGCCAACAGAATTCATTCGTTCTTTAAACTCACATACCATCTTTGAAAAGACGATTGGATTATCTAGGGACTGTAAAGCGGCCTGACTGTCGCTGCAAATGCAGAATCGTCTGCCTCTGCATCTGCCCTCTATAATCCAATGCTGCCTTAAGGATTGCATCTTCAGCTTGAAAGACTGAAGTGTGTTTTCTTAAGCCGAAACAGTACTTGAGACCGTCAGTCTGCAAGTACAATCCAATCCAACTCCCGACCCATCTTCAGCCATTGAGCCGTCCGTATAGAATATATCAGTGAATCCGCTAAGCAGTGCGGACTGGTTTGCCCGCTCCTCTTTACTCGGGATCACTACCTTATTTCCTTTTGAACATACAGGTCAAAATGAATTCAGCACTACCATCCCTCAAAATTATAGTTCTTGTCTAGTCTCCTAGTATCTCTTAAGACAATCACAAAGTTTTAACCTTCTGACATCAACCGTTCAGGAGATATAAATTTAAAATGGTTCAATTCCAGCTTTCCATCGTTTAGGACGCATTGTTTTTCTCTTCTTCATCACTTATACTGACTATTTTTTATGCAATTGACTCAGCTACCTAACATAAGCGGTTCCTGAGAACTAAAAAACATAATTTTTCACTCAAAAACGCTCCCTAACACCCCCGCCTCCGAAGTCACCACTCGACACAGTCACGAGTCTATGAGAACAAGCCAAAGACTCCGGAAGGTCTCAAAGAGAATATCCGACAAGAGTGTGACAACTTATCTTCCGAAGTTCTCACAAAAACGATTGAAAATGCGATAAAAAGAGCTCAAATGGTCATCAACAATGGCGGCACCTACTTGACCGATATCATCTTCAAAAAGTAATGAAAAAAATACTTTAAAGTCCTAATAAACATTAAAAAAAAATATTTTGTCATTATGTCGTTTCATTTTAAAGATATAACAAACAACATCGGGTGAGTGTTTATGAGCAACCCTGTACATGTACCCATACTCGTAAGTGTATAAATTTATAACTCTATAGAGCAGTGGCGGCTCGTGCCTTTCTTAGTAGGTTAGGCTGAATTGGAATATTAAACACTACTTTGTCGGACGAAAACTATATGAGTAAGGACGTCGGTTTACTGCGGAAAGTCATTAAGTAACATTTTCAAAACAAAAAATCACTAGTAACTTGATGAATTTTTCCTTTGTAAAATGATGAGGCTCAGCCTCACTAGCCTCATGTGGCGAGCCACCACTGCTATAGAGAGAGTACGTTCACGGAAGGGAACTATTATGATTTTTGCTCTGCTCACCTCTAAATAGTGGTGGTGATTGGTAAAAGTCAAAATAAATTACATTCTTTCCCAACAAACCTATTCTAACCTTTACCCCTATTTTATAGGTGCTGACGTGCTAATATTGATGTTTTTTTTTCCTGGTTTCTCACACTGAATCATATTTTGAAAAAATCTGTTAACTGACAATTGCCAATTTTCTTTATTTACCATATTTCTGTCTAATTTGACAAGACTAATTTTGGAGAAACCAGCCTGCCTAATTATAGAAATGGACAGACAGTAATTCTTCCAAACAATTTCGTTCATCGCGAATATATACTAAATTGTTAAATAAATAAGCATTACTCAAGTAATATCTCGGAAACACCGCTTAACATCTATGAGTATTTATTGACACAGCTATAGAATATATTATTCATATTCCATAAGCAATAAATTATTCCGTAAACCTTAAAGTTAGTGCTGAATAGATAAAAGAATTCGTCTCTTAAAATATAAATAATTGTGGTTTTAAAAGGCTGGCAAATTTTCTCCGCAATCCTTAAGGGTAACTTCCCAAGATTCCCTAGACATAAGTGCCATATAGATATGCAATAGATTGCCGAAAAATCTAATTTATATTTCCTTTGATCTGTTAAAATTTTCCGTCATATCACATCTCATATTTTTCGTCAAAGATGATAAAGAGAACATTATTTTTTTTTTTGATAAATATGTTTTATTAGCGGCAAAGACCGACAGACAGTTTTTCTCAAACACTGAAAAGTCTGGTTAGGTTAAGCTTTGACGAGGCGAAATTTTTAAGATGCGCTGATACGGTAAATTACGTTTTTACTTGAGATGATTCAAAAAGTAGACAAAAATTTAAATAAAAGCAAATACTTTCGAGCACGACATTAAATGTAGCACAATTTCTACCTCTGATTTAGATAAACTTTATTCAACTTCTTATTATTGAGCTTAAAGAAGCATTAAGAATTAGCCTGGATAATAATAATACCCAGTAGTTGGATGTTAAGTGAAAATATTATCGTAGAGATAATATCACTTTACATTTATAAATCCGAAAAAAATTCACTGAGGAATATTTCACAGCGATATACCTATGTTAATCGCGATAACAAATTCATTGATTAATAAAAAATCTAGATAGCACTATCAAAGGCATATCCTTATTTTCGGGCTAGCTTCAACACTGTCCTATTCAGTTAAAATTGTTCACCTTATTATGCTCTATGGCTTAGAATCTCTTTTCTTAAGATGTCATACATTTCTTAAAACTTAATTGACTGCACAAAAAAAAAATCTACCAACAGTCTGGGCGCAACTTTATTATTTTTTTGGTAGAAGTTCGGAACGCGTTTAATTCTGAGATGCGGTATAGGTTACTATGTGACTGAAAACCTAAAAAGAAGTTCAGGAAGCTGTTAGAATTGGGTCGTGATTACGACGCTGCCATATATAACAGATGAAATGTATAATTGGGTCATACTCCGGGACGAAGTCTAAGTTTTAGTATAATACTAGTTATTACGTGATTAGAAGGTTTTTCGTGATTTCGTTTTGGGCTTTTACATGAAATTGGAAATGCGTTTGTAGGCGATTATATAAAAAGTCTGTGGAAGTGAAACCCAATCCAATAGCTCATCAATCCTAAGAAATATGTCGAAAACCTTACGTCCTATTGGAGTTGAATATCTAAAAATCCTGAAATAAACTTTTTTACAATAATGTAGGAAGCATTAGGAAGAAAAAATGAATTCGATATCTCATCAGAGTTAAGAAATATGTAGGAATTTGTGAAAATATATGCAACCCTTTTGCACCCACTTTGGGGTTGAATATCCAAAAATCCTGAAACGGGTTTTTAGATTTCGAAAGTCCGAGGAAGTAAAAACCAATCCGATGTCTTATCACTCCTAAGAGATTTGACGGAATTCGTAAAAACATGTTCAACCCGTTTATACCCTCTTAGAGGTTGAAAAAGGAAAAACTTGAAAACGAGTGTTATACTATGTTCAGACTACGAGATTGACGCGTTTAAATCGAGTTAAATGCATTGAAAACACTTCCCGGACGCGTTTACGAAAACATGTAGCTACTACGCGTTTAACCGAAAACATGTACTGCCACCCTCGCGGAAATCGAAGTAAACTTTGGAAGAAACTATTTAATGGTGCAGAAACTCAATTTTGTGCTTGTGCAGTGACTGCATTAGCTAATAAATTCCCTTTTCATTACTGCTATACAAACTAATTGGTTTCAAACAATTTAGAAAGCATATATTTGCTAATGAAACACAGCTAAATATCTACTTGTCAAAGCAAATAACATCAAGCTATCATGTCTCAAAATAAAACGAGTTGCCTAGTCTGAACACTACTTTTTTAACATGTTAAATTTACCTACTTAAATGCGTTTAAAACGCATAGTCTGTACAGGGTATTAGGCGATTATTAAACAAGCCCGTGGAAGTGAAAAGTTATTCGATATCTTATCAGACCTGAGGTACCTATACGGCTGAATTCGTAAAAATATATACAACACCATTACACCACCTTGGGGGTCGAATTTAAAAAAAATCCTGAAAATAATTTCTAGGTTTTTATATGAAGAATCCGTAGAATAAATCTGAATTCAATATTTCGGAAGACCTAATAGATATGACAAAAATCGTGAAAATATGTGCATTCCATTTTCACTGATATTGTACACATTTTCATTTTCACCCTTCCAAACGCCAATAGATATTTGAATTTTTTAATAATCAATATTACCTTTCTAGTTGATTTATATATGCATACCAAGCTTAAATTGTCTAGCATAAGCCGTACTATAGTTAGGAAAAACACCATCCACCCCCGAAACATACTACCCCTATAACAAAAATCTGCCAACAGTCTGGGCACAACTTTATTATTTTTTGGGTAGAAGTCCGAAACGTGTTTAATACTGAGATGCGGTGTAGGTCACTATGCGACTGATAACCTTAAAAATAACGTTCCAAATGGCCTCCTGTTTATTCTTTAGGTTATCAGTCGCATAGTGACCTACACTGCATAGCTCCAGCTCTGTACATCAATACAATTTTGCCCTTTTTTTGCTTTAATTACTCCTGTAGTACTTCTACATATACATACTAAGTTTCAACTTTCTAGAATACGTTTCTGAGATATGAAACCCCCCCCCCCCTCCCCGTTCCTTGCTACTCCCATCAACAATTTTATTTTTCTATGATACCTCTTCAGTGACTCTATATACTCGTCAATTTTTAGCTTTCTATGCTTTGCGGTTTTCGAGAAATAAAAATCAAAATTCTTTTCGTTCCACCCCTTTCCACCGTCACCCCCTTCGTTAGCACCACCAAATTTTTTTTCCTGCTAGAAGTCTGCTGGGCCTAACTCCTGTAAAACTTCTAAGATCATATCTGGTACGGTTCTTGAGATACACTGAGAGAAATAATTGGTTGGCAAGCGTTTGCATCAATAAAATTTTTATTGCAGCAATCGAAGATCATTTATGGTAATAAAAATTTGCAGCAATAGGTGTTCATTTGTACTAAAAAATATTCCTTCAAGGGAATAAAAAACGAGATACACGCAATAGAATCATTCTGTTAAGACAATCAACTTAATTCGTTTGTGCAGTACTGTTGAGACAACCAAACATAAAAATGTCTAGCAACTCAATTTTGATTATTGCAGTAGAATGTTGATGATCACAAACGATTTACGGCATCTTTCAGTTGTGAAAACCGAATGTGTGTTCCGTCAACCGAAGGTATGTTGCAGTAACTTAATTAATGCGCTACCGGGGTTCAATTCCCACTCACTGCATAATTTATTTATAAACTTTTCAGTTGCTATTGGTTTTGGAATATTAGTATCAATCGTGAACAGTGTGGAATGTTTAATAAAGGTCAGTTGTAAAGGATTTAACCTAACTTAGTTAATCAACATTAAGTTAAGTTGCACATAAGAAAATGAAAATGTAAGGTCTTCGGTGACGCAGTGGTTACGCGCGACGATCCAAAAACGTTCAACACCGGGTTCGATTCTTACATACAAGCCATGGGTTTTATTAAGTCAGTAAGTAAGAAATAATATTTGAAGTAGAAAAATAGTGTCTTAGAAGAGTTCTCTACCTCCTTTCTAGGTAACAAAAAAGAATTCAGTGTAGAATTTTTAACACAAAGAACTCCATTTTTTTTGAGTTTACCAACAACCCGCGCATTTGTGGCAATCAAAATTTTAAGAAATTCTGATTGGCTAGACAAATAATTCAGTTGTCGGAAAATATATTCGATTCCGATAAACGATAATTCGGTTCGGGCAGCCCAAAATTTCGGTTCCAACAATGGGATAGGAACTGTTCCTGCAATCGATGTAATTTGTTTGGCATATATTTCTATTGCAGCAATGAATCTGTTCTCTCAGTGTATAAAAATTAAATTTTTTAAAAAATGGTTATCCCCCCACTTTCGTACTCCACCTCCCCTCTCAAAATTTTTTTTACATTCAGTAAACTCCACTTGTGATCTTATATACAGAAACCAAATTTCATCTTCCTGGTACAATTGGTTCGGATGATATTGTAATCTAAAGTTTTTCAGACCCACCCAAAATTTTTCGTCTAAAATGCGCCTCCCTCCTCCCCCCTTACACCGACACACATCAAAAAGTTACCAATCGTAGGGGTTCACCTAATCTACCCACCATAAAAATTTCAATTTAATATCTCAACGGGTTTGTGAACTATGCGCCTTCAAACGGTTTTGCGTACGGCGTACAGCGGACGGCGTACGGCGTCTACGGTGCGGCGGACAGACGATATTTCTTTTTTTTTTGCTTTTTTGGGGTCTACTAGTCCTAAAACGTGAAAATACAAAATTTCAGGGTAGCAAATTTTTTTGAAATTTCAGTTCGATAACAATACTTTATTATTAAAAAAAAATCTGCCAATAGTCTGGGCGAAACTTTATTATTTTTAGGGTCAAAGTTCGGGAGCGGTAAAAGTCGGAGTGTATCATGAGTTGCTTCGAGATTTTTAGATTTCTTATGGAAAATTAATTTTGTTCTTAATATAGAAATATTTAAAATAGAGATTTTTAGCCGATTAAACATTGAAAAAGTCCGTGTAGACTATTCGAATTTCAGTATATTATGTACACTAAAAGCCCATAGAAGCAAAAACGAATTTGTTGCCTTATCAGAATTAAGAGATATGACCAATTGTTAAAACGTATACAAACCTTTTACTTCCACTTGGGGTTTGAATTTCGAAAAAATTGTGAAACAGGTTTTTAGACGATTTCATAAGAAGCAACCTGATATCTCATGAGACAAGACGGATTTTGAAAAATTTGTGAAAACGTAAGCAAACCCTTCACACCTCTTTGGTTATGGAAATTCGAAAAATCATGAATTGGTTGGCCGTAATAATCAATTTTATATCTTATCAGAACTAAGGGATGGCAAAAATTGTGAAAACATATACAAACCCTTGGGGGTTGAATATCGAAAAATTGAGAAATGGGTTTGTAGGCGATTATATAAAAAGTCTGTGGAAATAAAAAGCGATCTAATATCTCATCGAACCTAAGAAATATGTCGAAACTTTGAAAAGCATACAACCTCCTTACACCTCTTTGGATTGAATATCTAAAATACTGAAATTGACTTTTTGGCTTTTTTACATAGGAAACCTTAGGAAGTAAAAATAAATTCGATATATCACCAGATATGCAACCTCCTTACACCCACTTGGGGGTTGAATGTTCAAAAATCCTGAAAAGAGTTAATAAATAAATATGAAGACAGCACGAGAAAGTAGGAACCAATTCAATTTCTTATCACTTCTAAAAGAAATGACGGAACTCGTGAAAACGTGTTCAACCCATTTATACCCTCCTAGGTGGAAAAAGGAAAAAAGTTAAAAACAAGTTTTTGGCGATTATTACGCAAGCCCATGAATATGAAAAGATATTCAATATCTGATAAGACGTGTGGATATAGTAGAATTCGTGAAAAAGTTTACAACCCCCTTTGCACCTCCTTAAAGGTCGAATTTTAAAAAATCCTGAAAACACTTTCTAGGTATTTATATGAAGAATCCATAGAACAAAAATGAATTCAATATTTGGGAAGACCTAATAGATATGACGAAAACAGTGAAAATATATGCATTCCATTTTCACTGATAATTTTTTTTGCCCCCCCTCCGAACGCCAATGGATATTTAAAATTTTTTTTTATCTAAATTAGTTTTCTAGTTGATTTACATAAACGTACCGAGTTTCAGCTTTGTAGCATAAGCCGTTCTATAGATAGGAAAAACACCCCCCACCCCCGTACCATACTACCCCTATAAAAAATTATATTTTTCCAAGATGCTACTAATATAGCTCTATCTAAATACCAAGTTTAAGTTTTATATCATTATAGGTTGTCGAGATATTAAAATCGGAACTTTTTCCTTTTCACCCTCCCCCACCCTCACCCTTTACACCCAAACTTCCAAAATTTTGTTTTCTACTAGGGGTCTATTAGACCTACATCTGGTAAAAATTTTAAGCATCTATCTTACGCCGTTCTTGAGATATGAGACGTGATTTTTTAGAAAAATTCTTATCCCCTCCACTTTCATGCTCCACCGCCCCCTTAAAAAATTTTGATTTCAACAAACTTCATTTGTCAGCCTTTATACAGAAACCAAATTTTATTTATCTAGTGCAATTGGTTCGTAAGATATCGCAATCTAAAGTTTTTCACCCCCCACCCCCGTACACCACTGCCCCCACTCAAATTTTTGTTTCCGATCTATTCTCCTAGTATACCTACAGATATTCATTAATTTTCAATTTTGTGACATTAACCGTTTAGGAGATATGGATTTTAGAAAGTGTCGATCTCACCTTTTTTGCGTTTCGGACGCATTATTTTTCCCCCCACTCCCAAACCCCTTCACCTATATCGGCATTTTTTTTGCAAATGGGTCCACTACTGAAACTCTATATAAATTCCAAATTTCAGCTTCCTAGCATAAGTGGTTGCTGAGATCTAGAAACCAAAATTTTCCGTCTAAAACACTTCCCCCTCCTCCCCCCTCACACTCCCACTCCTACAAATTTTGCCACTTCAAGGGGCCTACCCATTCTATTCATAAAAAAAATTTCAATTTAATAGCTCAAAGGGTTTGGGAGCTACGAGCCTTCAAACGATTTTGCGTACAGCGGTCGACGTACGGCGTACGGCGTACGGCGGACAGACGGACTGAAATTTTTTTTTGCTTTTTTCGTGTCTACTCGTGATGAAACGTGAAAAAAAAAATTTTGAGGGTAGCAAATTTTTTTTTTTAAAAAATCGAAAACAATACTGTATTATTAAAATAATAAAGTAATAGTAAAGTAATTATATTTTTCCAACATGCTACTACTATAGTTCTATTGAAATACTAAGTTTCAATTTTATTTCATTATTTCTTTCTTCTGCTAGTGGTCTATTAGGCTTTCTTCTGATAAAAATTCTAAGCATCTATCTTACACTGTTCTCGAGACATGATACGAAATTTTTTAGAAAAATTCTTATCCCCTTCACTTCCATGCTCCACCGACCCCTGAAAAAAAAAATTTACTTTTAGCAAACTTTATTTGTCAACCTTTATACAGAAACCGAATTTTATTTTTCTAGTGCAATTTGTTCGTGAGATATTTCCCTCCACCTCCATACGCCATTGCCCTATCAAAAATTTGGTGTGTCCGTGTTCTCACGGGCAGCCACGCGTACCTACCTACCTACCTACCTTGTCACAAAACAACCGATGTTACATTTTAACTTTGACCGCATCCCGGACTAAAATCCAAAATTTTCATTGAGGTTTCAAGGGTCGATACTTCTGTTGCATCTCGACGCTTCCAGGACTTTCTTCCGAAAAATATTAAAACTAGCACAGACTATTCACACATTTTTTGGTTCAAATTATTATTAAAGTCATTAGACATTGTTGTTATCTTTATAGCTATGGTATAATTTGTGCAATTTCGAATGAATATGCATTACTAAGGCAAGATGTTGTCAAAACCCTTTAACGATCTAGTTATAAAAGTTAAATTTAACGGTTTTTCTCAATCATAAATCGCAACAACTTTACAAAATTCAAATTATAGGCAGTAACTTTACAGAAATTTTCCACTGCCTTAAATAAATAGTGTCCAATCCGCGTAACATCAATTTCTACTTTTCTGGTTTTTATTTGTATTTCATTAATATTATTTCCAATTTGACCAAACTCGTTAGGTTAAAATTCAGGGCTGGGATTTTTTTTCCCGGTCACAATTATTCTTCGTCATTATTAAAGTAAAATAATGCGTGAACTGGTTGAATAAAACTCAATTACACAAGTTGATTGAACTTTTTTTTGTTATTATTTCTCGCCGGTAAACTAACATCACCGGTACACCGGTTATTATTCTTGGTAATATTCGGGGATTTTTTCGTTCGGAAATGTTAAAAAAAGCTTTAAGTCCACTTAAAATGTTCGATTCTCTTAAGCCCTCGTACATATCATTGTATTGCTATAATTTAATTTTGTTTGATTTCTATACGTCATTCATGTGTTCGTAAAGTTGATAATGAATTACGCGTGGTACTACCGTAAGAGTACTATATATATGAAGACTGGAATTGGCAGCGTTTCTCGTAGTAAGCCAGTAAGAAGCAATAACAGCGGGTGTATCTCAGCCCAGCTTGCTCTTATATTTCTTTAGTGAAAATTTAGTTCGATTCGTGAATAAGTGATCGATATGAAAGCGTTAGAATTGAAGCTGTTTGATTGTTTACACCGCGTTTAGTTGTACTGAACCGTTTACGCGAAGTTTTCATTATTTTCACTTAGTGTAGTTGTAATTGATCGAAACGTGACAGACACGATGAATAATAACTCAAACAGTCAGTTGTCCTCGCAAGCCGATGATCTTGATGGTAATTTTTTTTTCTTGTTAAAGTAATGCAATTACATTTTAATTATAAAAAAAAATAAAAGACACTTTCTCGGAAATAAAATACAGCTAATGGAACGCGATTTAATCATTTATAAAAATTTATGTAAACGCAAACAATACAAAATTACGTTCCGGATATTTGTCATTTTCCGCGGCTGTGATAAGATTAATGAGTTCTGTATTAGAAAAAAATTTAAATTATTATTAACTAATAATGGAATTGTTTTGAAAACTACGCGGAATTAATTGTAATGACAAAAATTGCAATTACTAAGTTCACTGGTATTTTTGTGCTGTTTTTTCATTTAAAGGCGGGAAGATCGGTTGCCCGAAGACAACATTTATCGTAAAGTGAATTTCCATAAACAATCTTTAGTTATATTTCGGGTAGTTTGTAACAAGAATTCCATTAAAAACTGTTTAAAGTGCCGGTTGGTTAGGACTTTTAGTTAGTGATGAATATCTCCATTATTCGAATTCTGAACGAATTCTGAAGCAATAAAAGTCGATGTGCCTAAGAATTTCGAGAATGTGGTTCGCTAATTTTTATAATTTTAGCACGTTATTTTTATGAATAAGTATTGTTATCGAGTTCAAATTAAAAAGAAAAACAAATATTTTTTTAGAGGTATAACAACTGCAGTTAATCATTAGGTACTCTAATTGAAATACTGAGCTACTGAAAAGTAGAAGCGTATTATTGAAATCATATGCCGCGTTTCCACGTTTCTGATGAACGCGAATGTCTAGGCGATAGTGGAAACAGTACATTCGTGCTCAATGCACATCTCTTTGATATGCGTCAAAAACCACCATCGACGCGAATGTCAATGCGAATGTTTGTGGCACTGGTGGGGGCTAGCGAGTGTTCAGTTCAGTCCCAGCGCGAATACGAGTAATGTATTATGTATTGTATGTAATATTATAGTTTATTCAAGATTATTATAATGTGTAAATGTTAAATATGAATAGTATGGTAATGCCTCAATTCATTGAATCGGAATGTTTACGAAATGCATTATTATTTTTCGGCGGGGTAGTCCCTTTTCATAGGCGATAGTAGAAATGCTACATTCGTGTTCAGTGCGAATCCCTTTGATGTGAGTCCAAACACCGCCATCGACGCAAATTTACGCGATTCTCCACTTGAGTTGTAAACTACCGCGAATGTGCCGTTTCCTCTTACGCATACGCGCTAGTTTGCGTCATCCAATGCACATGAAGGCGATAGTGGAAACGCGACAATAGAGTATTATTATTATTATTATCTTTATTTGCCTTGATTCAACTTTTGACTTAACGCTAATATATTATATTTAAGAGATCAGTCTTTTCAATTGACTGTACAGCTTTTGATAATAATTTCAGTACGAGAAAACTAGTAATAAATCGAAAAATTAGGTAAAGGAAAAATGGCGAAAAAAAACCTCTATGAATTTAAATTTTTTCTTATATCTAAAACTTAACCTAGTCTTTATTAACAATTAAAACTTATAATATTAAATATGTTTAATTATTATTAATTAATTCATTTATTAAATTGTTTTCAGAAAATTAAATTTTATTGATAAATTTTTGATATAAAGACTCTACTTTGACTTTAATATGTTTTACCTTAGATAAAGAATGCAATCGATCGGTCGAAAAATATAGAGGCAAGTTGTGTATCATTTTAAGAATTTTATTTTGAGCAATTTGTAACTTATTAATGTGGGTTTGAGCACAATCCTTCCAAACAACAGCAGCATATAAGAGAATAGGTTGAAATATCATTGAGGAGCTTGTTTTCTGAACTTAAATCTGATTTCCTATTAATAAATGGATACATTACTTTAACGAGTTTGTTCACTTTACTGACGGTATCAGTGATATGATCCTTAAAACTCAGTTTCTTATCGAAAATAAATCCTAAATATTTAATATTGTAAATCCAAGTAGTTTCAGCTCCGTTAACTCTTATATAGTTGATTGCGGGTATGTAAGGAATAACTCTGCGTCTTGTGAAAAAGATTGCTTGGGTTTTGGCAGAATTCATTTTGATTTTCTCAAGCGCCAGTTCTAATGAGTGGCAAATATTTGAAGCTATCGTATCAGAGCAGTAGATAGCATTATCGTCAGCGAAAAAGCAATATCACAGTTGACTAGGTGTGGAAAATCAGCAGTGTAGATCAAATACAAAATTGGTCCTAATACTGAACCTTGAGGTACTCCTGCAAGTATTTCCTTTCTGCTTGAAAGATGGTTAAGTATTGATACTTAATCCAGCCTGAAAAGTTTGTAGTGTATAGTACTTAGCCTCGGACAAAAAAAAAGTTAAATATTATTTTATGTTCAGTTGTGGCCAATAATTCCAAATCCGTTTGCTGTCCGTCCGTCCGTTTGCATGGTAGCTCAAAAACTCTGAAAGCTTTTCTTTTGCCATAACCTGTAAAATGAAGAAAGTAAGGCTAAGTTTGTTAATGGGCGATATCCTTCCACTCATTGCGGTATCCCCCATAAAAGAAACCTGAAAGCACCTATTCACGATTATTGGTCGAAAGCTTAAATACGTTGATTCTGTAATAGTCGCAGCTAAATGCATGAATATAAATCCCATTAGTAATTCATGTAGCTGCCATATAAAAGTCTGGGCGCAATTTTATTATTTTTTGAGTAGAAGTAATGCTGAGATGCAGTGTAGGTTACTATGCGACTGATAACCTAAAAAAAACGTTCCAAATAGCCTCCTGGTTATTCCTTCCCCTTTCAAAAAGTTTACATTCAGTAGACTCCACTTGGGATCCTATATAAAGAAACCAAATTTTATCTTCCTCGTGTACTTGTTTCGAAAGATATTGTAATTCAAAGTTTTCTCCCAACACCCCCAAATCTCCACACCCCACCACACCTTTTAAAACTTTAGCCCTTATCTAATCTCCTAGTATCCCTTAAGAAAACCACAAAGTTTCAACCTGCTGACACCAATCGTTCAGGAGATATGAATTTTACAATGTTACAATCCAAGCTTTCAGGCGTTTCCCTGCTACTCCCACAAACCTCAACCGCTATAGACCATTTTTTGGTAAATGAGTCCACTATCATAGTTCTATATAAATTCCCAGTTTCAGCCTCCTAGCATAAGCGGTTCCTGAGATCTAGAAATTAAAATTATTCGTCTAATACGGTCCCCCCTCACCCAAAAAAAGACACCACTTGTAAAGGTTCACCCAATCTACCCACCATAATTTCAACTTAATATATCAATGGGTTTGTGAGCTACGCGCCATAAAACGATACGGCGTATACGGCGGACAGACGGATATTTTTTTTGTTGCTTAGTCTTTCGTGTAGCTGACACGTAATAATTCTTGAAAAATATGTCAATTAAAATTTTGAAACACACTAAAACTCGGGAAATCGTTGAGCTTGGAAGTTTAAATTTGATAGGAATTAGTTTTGAGCTAAAACTAGGATCAGTTTTGCTATTGCATTTCTTCGAGAAGCTCCCATACAAAAGTCTTTAGAACACGTGTCTACGAGTGTTGGCTGATAACTATTGATCGTTTCACGGTTGGAAATTGTAATTTTGTACACATTGGTTCCAGTTAAAGTTATAAGGTAGACACCGAGAGAGTTCTTCCTTCAGCTCTCATGTAAATATATTTGAAAAAGAGAAATATTATTTTTGGAGATTTATCTAAAGTTTCAGATATGAAATTGAAAACGGAAGGTATTGTGTTTCACTTTCGAGGAGCAATCAACCGAGAGTCCTTAAAAAAGAGCAAACTTCTCATTATTCTGCTTTATCCCCAACTACAATATAAATCGTAGTTGAGATTTTCGTACGCTTGGCTTACAGCCGATCATGACTACGGTACGTATGTCAACTATATTTGTATGGTATAGCTACGTGAAGTTGTAGCACCAAGTTTTCAAATATGAGATGATATAGTGTTCAAAACTTGAAGTGTCTAGATTTTCGACAGGTAATCTTTCCATAGAAGTAGCCACGTGTTTAAACGACTTTCGTAAGGGACCAATAACAATTATTGGTACAATATTACTTATTAGTACACCCTTACTCTCCCAATACGATCACAGTTTAATTACATAAGGTCTGAATTTCTAGGCTTAATGTGGTCTCGAGTTATGGCGAGCAAATGCGAATGCGAAAATGCATTTTTAAAAGCTTTTGTATTGTAGGTATTTGGTTTTATTTTGAAACATTCGGACGGTGTAAAATTGTAGTGTGGTTACATTTCTTACGCTTGTAACTATACACTTGGAGTTTCCCAATAATAGGTCGAGAAATGTTACACACTAAAGTACTTAAATCGAAAAATCTACAAGGCTTATGAATAATTTCTTGAAAGTTATCCTTCGTTCTGAAATATATATGTACAAAATATGCCAACAGTCTGGGCACAACATTATTATTATTTGCGACCAAATTCGGGAAGCGATTAAAAATCAGGTACGGCATAATTGCCGGAGCTACTGACACCCTTAAAATGCCAACTACGTTCTGGGGTCACAGTGCGGGACGCGGTTAAATTCTGTAAGTAGAAATAAACATCGCATAGAAGTAAAAACCAATTCCATATCTAAACAAACCTAAGACGTTTGACGAAATTTTTGAAAACGATCTTCTCTTTATACTCACTTAAGGGTTGATGCCAAAAAAAATCCCGAAAATGATTTTTAGGCGATTAAATAGAAAAACCGAGGAAATAAAACCCAATTCAATATATCATCTTGCCTAAAGCTAGTATTACACTGTTTGACCAAGTGGTCAAATTGCAGTAATAAGCAATTCCAATTAATCTCACTGTATCCGCTCGCTCAAATTCGCGATTTCGCATTGCTTATTACTGCAATTTGACCACTTGGTCAAACAGTGCAATACTAGCTTAAAGCTAGTATTAATTACACTGTATGCCGTGCTGTCAAATATTTGACTAAGCTTTCCGTCAAAATTGATTTTGTGTAGAGCAAATTTAATATTGTGCCAAACAAACTCAAACACAGAACACTATCTGACAGCATTTGCCAGTAAAAATTGTCAAATATTTGACAACGTAGCATATACTGTGTAATACTTGCTTCAGAGATATTGTGAAATTTGTGAAAACATTTAAAATCTTTATCTTTTGCTTCAGGTTTGAATATCAAAAACAACTGATAGACAGATTTATAGTAATTCATTAATTTGTATAGTAACAAGTTAAAAAATCTGTCAACAGTCTGGGCGCAACTTTATTATTTTTTGGGTAGAAGTTCGGAACGCGTTTAAGATTGATGCGGTGTAGGTTACTATGTGACTGAAAACCGAAAAAAAAGTTCGGGAAGCGGTTAGAATGGGAAATATGAATTACATAATTGGGTCATACTCCGGGACGAGGTCTAAGTCGTGGTATAATCAGTTGTTACGTGATTAGGAAGTTTTTGGTGATTTGGTTTTGGGACATTATATGAAATCGGAAATGCGTTTGTAGGCGATTACAGAAAAGTCTGTGGAAGTGAAAACCCATCTAACATCTCATCAATCCTAAGAAATATGTGGAAAACCCACCGTCCTATTGGAGTTGAATATCTAAAAATCCTGAAATCAACTTTTTGACGATTATGTAAGAAACCTTAGGAAGTAAAAAAGAATTCGATATCTCTTTATAACTAAGAAATATGTAGGAATTTGTGAAAACATATGCAGCCCCCTTGCGCCACGTTGCGGTTAAATATTTAAAAATCCTAAAATGGGTTTTTAGATAGATATAAAAAAAATCCGAGGAAGTGAAAACCAATTCGATGTCTTATCACTCCTAAGAGATATGACGGAATTCGTCAAAACGAGTTCAACTCTTCTATACGCTCTAAGGGGTTGAAAAATTCAAAAACTTAAAAGCAAGTTTTAGGTGGTTATTAAACAAGCTCGTGGAAGTGAAAAGTTATTCGATATCTAATCAGACCTGAGGGATACGGCTGAATTCGTGAAAATGTATACAACACCATTACACCACCTTGGGGGTCGAATTTCAAAAAATCCTGAAAACCCTTTCTAGATATTTATATTAAGAATCCGTAGAATAAAAATGAATTCAATATTTGGAAACACCTAATAGATATGACGAAAAACCTGAAAATATATGCATTCCATTTTCACTGATAATTTGTTTGCCTCCCTTCGGAACGCCAATGGATATTCAAATTTTTTTTTTAATCAATATTACTTTTCTATTCGATCTACATATGTATACCGAATTTCAACTTACTAGCATAAGCCGTTCTATAGTTAGGAAAAACCACCCCACCCCCGTACCATACTACCCCTAAAAACAATTTATTTTGCAGATATGCCACTACTATATTTCTCTCTAAATACTAAGTTTCAGCTTTATATTATTATAGGTTCTTGAGATATAAAAATCGGAACTTTTTCCTTTTCACCCTTCCCAAACCTTACCCTCTATAAACTCAACACCAATTTTTTTTTCCTGCTAGGGATCTATTAGGCCTGCTTTTGGTTAAAACTCTATTCATCTATCTTACACTGTTCTTGAGATATGAGACGTTTTTGTATGGTAGCTACTCGCAGAAGTTGAGAGATTCGAGTAAATAATTCATCAAATCTCTCATTTCCAAAAAGACAATAATTCTGTAAGATAACTATAAGCTTGCGGTTATCTTGAGTTTTAGCAGGAGTTTAAACGGATTGGAACGGCAGGTGTTAAATCGGGCGGGCAATTAGATTCATAGGCAGGCGAGTGGACGGAGAAAATTTTCAAAACTTTTCAATGGAACTCACTGATCCCGCCGAGATATCGAGTGCAGAATTTTATAACATACAGTGTGTTAGGTAATAGCGTGTACAGCATAACTTGCAGTCGGTAAGTGATACGAACCTGAAAATTTTTGTATTTGGTTTAGGGAACTTCCGCCTATGGCGCATTAGTCGAAAAGTTTCAGTCTTTGTCGATCTTCCGTCAGAGAAACACTGAAACCGCGATGAGTGACGTATATTCGAAACGTTTTGAAGCCGTGTTTCTATGCGCGCACCAAAAAGGGTCAAAAATGTCTTATGACTCAGCTGCCAAGTATATTAAAAAGTCGAGGGCATTTGTTGCGAAGTTGGTGAATAGGTTCAAATGGTCAAAAAATGTCGACGACCTTCCAGATCGTGGTTCTGCAGGAAAAGTGACAAAAAAGGACGAAAAAGTGATTGTGACATTGTTTTCACGAAATCCTGGATTATCCTTGCGTCAAGGGCAAGCAAAATAGAAGCAAAAAGGATTAGACATATCGCACGTTACATTTCGTAAACATTTGCGTGCGAATAATTTAAAATGGCGAGACACATTGAAGAAACCTTTGCTGTCAGAAAAACACACTACGAAAAGACTTGCCTGGGCACAAGAAAACATTGATCGTGACGGGAGCAATGTAGTTTTTTCTGACGAAGCTTCCGTTTGGGATTATGTTATCATACCACGTGCATGGTGTTCCTCATCAATCCAATTCGTCCAGCGCACCGTCAAACACCCTATCAAGGTGCATCTTTGGGGCTGCTTTTCAAAGAATGGTTTTGGCGTGTTGCACCTCCTTACCAACAACCTCAATGCTCTCAGGATGGTCGAAATTTACAAGAAAGCCTTGTTACCGACTGCCAAACGTTAACTCATCCAGAAAAACGAAGAATGGATCTTGCAGGAAGACAATGACCCAAAACACCGGAGCCTCTGCACTGAATGGAAACAGGAAAATGGCATCATCATACTCGATTGGCCATCACAATCGCCTGATGCTAATCCCATCGAAAATGTCTGGGCCTACATAAAGCAGAAGATTCGAGGGAAACGTCTCTTCACTTTGAAGCAGCTCTCTGGACAAATTCGACGCGTTTGGAGGGCGCTCCTCCAAGAATACTCCGAAAATTTGGTAGAAAGTATTCAGCGGAGATGTCAAGCGATTATCGACGGTGGTGGTGATTGGACCCACTATTAAAGCCATTGCGCATTGCTCCGGAACATTTTGAACGTATATATGTAAAAAAAATTATCAAATAAATATTTTCTGAATAACGCTGTATACGCTCTTACTTAACACACTGTACAATCAAAATGATAACTTTCGGTGGGGTATACGTCCAATTTTAAATATTTTGGAGAAATGAAAAGGCGTTAACATTCCTACAAATTAAACTTTAATCAAGCCGATTATTAATTCTTAAGTCCATCTTATTGGTCGATAAAGGGGTTTAACCCATTACAGCCGATAAGCAGAAGCACGGATTGATTTATTAGCATCGTTCGATCATCGTTTATAATAATTAAAGTCACATACATAAGATATAATTGCCTTACTTACGCAGATTTGTACAAGTTATTTACAGCTTACGTTAATTTTAATTTATTATTTTAATAATAAAGTATTGTTATTTGGAATATTACTTAATAGATTGCTAATATTTTTTTTGGTTTTTCGTGATAAGACAACCTGCAAAAATACTACAAAGAAGAATTGCCGGACGTTGTAGGAGGCATACGACGAGGTGCTCGTAATGCATGCGGAAAGAAATTACTTCTTAAAAGATTACCCATATTACAATGGATACCAAGATACAGATCCAGCTATTTGTTGCAGGATTTCCTAGCTGGATTAACAGTGGGCTTGACTGCCATACCGCAAGGAATTGCTTATGCGGTCGTTGCGGGTCTAAGGCCGCAATATGGTCTCTACTCGGATTTTATGGGTAGCTTTATTTATATTTTATTCGGTACCTGCAAGGATGTAACAATCGGTAAGAAAATGAAACTTAGTTGTTTGCTTTTGGTTACTTAATATCATTTCTTTCAGGACCAACTGCCATTATGGCTCTTATGGTACAGAAATTTACAATTTACAGTCCGGACTTTGCGATTTTAGCGACATTTTTGTCCGGGTGTATTATTCTACTTTTTGGAATATTAAATTTAGGATTTTTGGTGCAATTTATCTCGGCACCGGTAACTGCTGGTTTTACAGCTGCTGCGGCTTTAACAATAGCCAGCGCTCAAATAAATGCGCTCTTTGGAATTGCCAGTAACTTTTAAGCTGTGCATCTTTGTTCGGGCAATTAAAAGAAACTTTTGAAATTTCAGGTAAATCGAACGAGTTCATACATACCTGGGAGAATCTTTTTACAAATATAAGTAAAACCCGACCCTGGGATGCTACACTCGGCATACTGACGCTTGTATTTCTTTTGGTTTTACGGGTAAGTGATTGCAGTTTTCGGAACTTTTTAAGAGGAACCGATTCATTTTTTATAGCAATAAATTGAGACTAGTTTCGAAAACGGAATTTATTTTTTAGAGGAGTATACTTAATTTTGAGCACTTTAATAGTGTCCAGAATTTCATCGAAAATAATAAGATTACTCCAAAAGTATTTGCAGATTTATGTATCAATTTTGTGTGACTGCTTTAACATGACCCATAAAAATTAAATGTTAGAGTGTTCCTCTAGACTCATTTCAACTTTACTGCTACTACTAGGAGGTGTCTATACGAAGGTGTCAACCTCCTCCTTGGAACATTCAATCAAAAATGCTACTTCTCAAAAACAGTTTTTGGAACCTGGGGAAGCGTTTTAGACGTGGAATCACTAGCACTTGCGTTCTAAAATTCATATCTCCTGAACGGTTTGTGTTATAAGGTTGAAACTTGGTAGCTGCTTGTTGGTTTCCAGGTGCAAGCAGGTGTGGGAAAATTACGATATCTTGCGAATTATTCATGCAATTAAGATGATACCAACTTTCGTAAAAAATTAAGCCTTATATATGTCCAAAAATATTTAAGGTGGAATCTTGGAATTTTGTAGAACAGGTAGGCCCAATGTAAAGCTAGCTCAACAAGAAATTATGGTTCACATTTGGGTTAGTGCGACGTCATGTTCTTCTGTTTGAATTTTTTATTGGTTTTTTTAAAAATATTTTTTTACAAATAAACTTCTGAAGCAATAGCATTTTTTGTTAAAATTTCTATCCGGTCTTTAAAGCCAAATTTATTTCAGAAATTTTGCCTAGCATGTTGTAGAATGGGAACATGGTTGTTCACTGTTCCGTAAAAATTCCTAAAATATATTTAAAATTCTGTCCAATTATACGTGGTACAAAATTTGTTTTACCAAGTCTATATATAAAGTAACACTTTCCAATACTGCGTCTAAAATGTTTTTTGTAGTAACACCCTGACTACAAAGTGTCTATATAGGTAGAGTTCCCATTGATAGATTCAATTATGATTGACTTCAAATAGGCGCGATGAATATTACCAGCCTAAAATTCCAGTGTAATTTCGCGGCGATTTGGAAACAGCTACTATTTTGGTAATTTTTTCTATATGGAAACATTGTTAGGAAGACTTACATTTTTGTGTTACTTAGACTGCCTAAATGGGAAGTGTTACTGACAAGGCACGAAAACTTAACATTTCCGTAAAAAATGGTAACGAAAACGTTACTGTAACGTCGATGTGTTAAAAATGTGACTATAGTAACAAATGGGCACAAAATTTTTGTTGGGAGCATTACACAGTATGTTATGCTGTCAAATATTTAACTAAAGAAATTTGATGAAAAGTTCTGTCAAATTTTTTTCATTAAAATATACTTTGTGAAGAGCAAATGAAATAATTTGGCAATCAAGAATTTGGCATACATTGTACTACCAGCTTAACTAAATTTGAGAATTGGAATGGAGCAATTGAGGGTGGTGGAAAGCAAATTATTTTGAACCAATTTTGGTAAAGAGTTTAAACTTATATTTATATAGGGCCGTAGTACCGCTCTTAAAATATAATTTTTTTAGGGATACCACGACACAGGGGATCGAGGAGTTTTTTTTTATCTCAGGAACGACTTAGGATAAAAAACGAGGCTTGGTTCTATGAATTACAAACTTTTGGGCTGAATTAAACTTATAATATTCTTAAATTCCATCTAGAGTATAAAAAATCGACCAAAAATCTGGGCGTAATTTTATTATTTTGTGGGTAGAAGTCCGAAACGTGTTTAATGCTGAGATGCGGTGTAGTTGACTATGGGGCTGACAACCTAAAAAATAATGTTCCAAATAGCCTCCTGGTTATTCCTTAGGTTATCAGTCGCATAGTACCCTACACCGCATCTCAGCATTAAACACGTTTCGGACTTCTAACCATAAAATAATAAAGCTGCGTCCAGACTGTTGGCCAATTTTTTTTTAGTTTTAATTATTCTAGTAGCACATCTATATATAGGTACTAAGTTTTAACTTTCTAGCATAAGCCGTTTCTGAGATATGAAAAACTACCCCCAACCCCCCGTACCATGCTACTCCTATCAACAATTTATTTTTCTGGGATGTCTCTACAGTAGCTCTATACAGTTTTCAATTTTTAGCTTTCTATCCTTTGCGGCTTTCGAGAAAATAAAATCAGAATTTTTTCATTTCCACCCCCTCCCACCATCACTTCCTACACCCACACGCTCAAAATTTTTTTCTCCGCTAGAGGTCTACTGGTCCTAACTCCTGTAAAATTTTTAAGATCATATCTGATACGGTTCTTGAGATATAAAAATTTAATTTTTTGAAAAATGACTGTCCCCCATTTCCGCGCTTCACCACCGCCCACAAAAATTTTACATTCAGTAGACTGTACTGGTAATTCTATATACAGAAACCAAATTCTATCTTCCTAGCACACTTAAGTCGGAAGATATTGTAATTGAAAGTATTTCACCCCCCAACCCCATACCTCACCACCCCTCTTAAAATTGTTAACGCTTTTCTAATCTCCTAGTATCTTTTAAGACAACTACAAAATTTCAGCCATCTGACATGAATCGTTCAAGAGATATGAATTTCAGAATGTTTCAATCCCACCTTTCAAGCGTTTTGGACGCATTGTTTCCACACCTCTCAACCCCTATCGACTATTTTTTTGCAAATGGGTTCACTATCATAGTACTTCATAAGTTCCAACTTTCAGCCTCCTAGCATAAGCGGTTCCTGAGATCTAGAAAGCAAAATTTTTCATCTAAAACGCTCCCCCTCCTCCCCCCTCACATCCCAACCCCTCTAAAAGATACCGCTCGTAGGGGTTCACCCACTCTACCCGCCATAAAAATTTCAACTTAATATCTCAAGTTGTTTGTGAGCTACGCACCTTCAAACGGTTTTGCGTACGGCGTACGGCGTCTACGGCGGACAGACGGACTGTTTTTTTTTTTGCTTTTTTGGTGTTTACTAGTCCTAAAACATGAAAATACAAAATTTCAGGGTAGCAAATTTTTTGGAAATTTCAGGTCGATAACAATACTTTATTATTGAAAAATAGTAAAGTAAAAGTTAACCAAGAGGCTATTTGGAAAATTAGCCTTTTAGGGGTTTACCGCGTCCCGGAGTATGGCCCAATAATTGAAAATGCGGTGATATTAGCACTTATGTTGCACCCTTACTTTAATCGCTTCGCGGATTTTGTCTCGATAAATAATAAAGACGCGCTCAGATCGTTAGAAGATTTTTTTAAAAGGATTTTTACCCTTTTAACTTTATAAAGAGAAAATATTTTTTTTTTCGTTTTGACAACGAGAAGCAAAACACTAAAAATTAAAATTTTATTGGCAAAATATTTTCGAATTTATATTTTAATAGTAACTTATTAAATTTATTTACTTTAAGGAATTTCGGTAAACTTCGTATAGCATAAGGATTTTTGTTTTGTATTTGTCGGTTTCAGACCTGTGACGCATTCCTATTGTACGCAATTCTTGACTGGAACAGACGCCACTCGGTTAGTGTACAAACAAACCATTCAGGGTATAACTACGTGAAATATTTTAAACTTAAAAATCGTAAATACTGGAATGTAAAAAATGCACCAATTTACATATTCAGTGCTCTAAAGAAAGCAAATTTGTTCTTAAATTAATTAGTTATATCCCGGAAATTAGACAGTAGCCATCACAATTCAGTCATAAAATTGCACTATAATAGGTCAACAAAAATGTTGGACAAATGAAGATAACATTCAAATTGCATTGTCATAACTTAAAACCGATTCGCACACTTATTCTCAAATTTATAGCCCCATAACTGATAATTATAAGGAATCCTGAACTTTATTATCAGATTAGTACTATCAAGTGGATTATCGTTTTTATTTCTGCTTTTATGGCTTAAGTGTAGCATGCTATATTTTTAACCCGTTTCTGTTTTATTTAGATGGTCCTATTAATGAATGATTAAAATTACGTTTAAATGTTATTTTGAACCTTGCAATCGTCTGTTTGTAATACTTTTTTCAAAACAATAAATTTATGGATTTATGGTTCACGTGATGCATCATAGTAAGGCACATGATTATTACTAATAAATCGTTACTTAGGCTACATACTCGTATCAAATGTTTTCAACGATAAATTATTCTGAATCGCTTTGCAGAAATCGACCGAATCTTAAATAAATTTGAGAACAAAGAAATAAATAAAATTAATAATTAAATATTTATTTATAATTGTTGATGTATATTTCTTAATATTATTTTTATGCACATCATAAGCTTTATTGTTATTTGTCTACATGAGTTTGTATGGCATAGATATATAGGTTTACTCAATACAAATTATTTATTAATATTTTTAGTTATCGCCGGTTACAGATTGTTGTCGAGAAAAATTTGTATAATTTTGCTACAGATGCCATTATTGCACTTTCATTGCTATAGATTCCTACCAGAGGGCTGGAACTGTTAAGAAAATGAAAATATACTGTTTTGAAAATTTGTCTAAGCTCTTAAGTGAATGGAGGTTAAGGTTCGATTTTGGCTGTCGCGCCATTGAAAATTATGATTACTGAGCTTCTTAAGATTACCACTAAATTCTATAGTGATAAAGGAAAAATTTTAGTTCACGTACAACCTCTTCATGAATATTCCCTACCGAGTTTTCATTCGCCTTCATCGAGGCCTTACGTAATTACGTGTCCCAATATTTGTTTGAGCCTCCATATATTTATACTGCATTTGCCAAGTCCAAATCTCAAGCAGGGTAAAAAAACGGATACAAAATTGAAGATGGGTCGGCCAATCTTTGCGATTTGTTCATCATAAAATTGTGATCATTGTAGTAAACTAAACCAGGCACGGAGAGGGGACTTTCTCAAGGTGGAGTAGTGGAGATTTTTGATTGTAATAATATCAAAGAGAGTTTTGTAAAACTTCGACTACACAAATTCCCCGGAACTTAAAAATATTACTTTATTATTTCAATAATACGTTATTGTCATTAACTATTCAGAAAAACAAATTTTTACATTGCAAATTATTTTAGGTGAAGTCAAGACCTCAGAACTGAAAAAAATCAGTCCGCTGTATGCAAACGAATTTAAACTTTCCTAGTTATCAAATCCCTTGAGGTATAAATTAAAAACAAAATAACTGAGTAGATTGGGTGGACCTCTTTAAATATAAAATTAAAACTTATAAAGATGATAGTGGAGCCATTTGTAAAAAAGGAGGTGCGACAGTGAAAATGTGGTGCATAAAGAATTTTGTCGTATTTTTTAGGTCCTCTGAAATATTGAATTAATTTTAAATCAGATAAATGCCTAGAAAGAGTTTCTAATAGGGTTGTATATATTTTCACAGATTCCGCTATATCCCTTAGGACTGATCAGATATCGAATAAATTTAACTTCCTCGAGCCTTTTTTTATAACCGCCTGAAAACAGTTTTCATAATTTTTTACTTTGCTTTTGCTTTTTTGGGTCTAAAAGGGTTGTTCACGCTTTCACGAATTCCATCAAAACTCTTTTTCACGAATTTCGTCATATCTCTTAGGTCTTCTAAAATTATGTATTGACTTTCACTTCATGGAAAGGTATTGATATGTCAATACCTAGAAACGGTTTTCAGGATTTTTTGAAATTTGACACCTAAGGGGGTGTAAAGGGGTTGTATACATTTTAACGAATTCGGCCGTATCACTCAGGTCTGATTAGATATTGAATAACTTTTCACTTCAACGGGCTTATTTTATAATCGGCTAAAACTCGTTTTTAAGTGTTTTCCCTTTTCAACCCCTAAGAGGGTATAAATGGGTTGAACCCGTTTTCACGAATTCCGTCATATCTCTTAGGAATGATAAGACATCGAATTAGTTTTCACTTTCTCGATTTTTCTTTATATTTATCGAAAAAATCCTTTCAGGATTTTTTGATATTCAACCCCAAAGTGGGTCCAAGGGGGTTGCATATGTTTTCACATATTCCTACATATTTGAAGAGTTTTTTTTTTCTTTTTTTTTAGTGCAAAAATTGAATTTGTACAATATGTTTTTTTTTGTGGATAGTAAGGGAGATAGGGTATGGTTGTCCCACCATTTCTAAGTCTGAGTCTTCTGTGTGCGAGTTCTTCGCATAGAACGTGCTCTGCAGTTTCCTCATCTTCTTCAAACAATCTGCAAATATCGTCTGAAACCAGTACAATCGTATTCAGATGCTTTTTAAGCTTGCAGTGTCCTGTAATTAGGGCGATTAAGCGTCAATCCGAATTCCGGCTCTATTTGAGCAATTCCGAGGTTCGTTTCTTGGAGTGACCTTCCAAGAACATTTTGGACTGTCTGCACCCCACCGTCCCTGTCCAATGGAGGTCAGATTGGATGTTAATCCAGTCCAACAGTCTTTCTTTTGCAGTAACTGTTGGCATTCTACATGGCACTGGCTCTGTCAATTTTAAGTCAGCTTCTTTTTCCGCTAACTGGTCCGCTGATTCATTGAATGCAATATCACCTGTATCACTGCATTTGAGTTCGCTAGTTGTTTAAGCTTTTGTAGCAGTCTCACACTAAATGGGATCTAAAGCAAAATGCTTGAAGAGCAATTAATACTGCTCTGCTGTCAGAGAGAAGGTAGATCTTGTGACTCTTGTATCCTCTTCTAATGTTTTCCCTGATGGATAGTTTAATTGCATGAATTTCTGTTTGGAAGATCGTATTTGACTTGTCGACGTTGGCATATATGTCGATCCTAGGTCTGTGTCCATATACCCCAGCTCAACTCCCTCATTTGTCTTGGAGTCATCTGTATACCAGATTTTTTTTTTTTCTCTCTGTTTAAATTCAGGCATATATGTTACCCAGTCCTTTCGAGGTAGGAACAGTACTTTGAATGGTATTCCAAAGTTGTATCTTGGTATGATATTATCCGAAAGCGGAATGCCGAGAATAGGGTCGCTCTCGAGCTCTCTTACAAGGTCTGTGGGTGCTTCTTTCTTTGCTTCCGTATCGTCAGAAGTTAGAAGTCGGTACGTCCTGAGCATGGCTTCTTTTTGTACATACAGGTGTAAAAGAGAAAGATTTAAAATCACCTCGAGTACTGTAGTAGGAGTGATTTGCATTGCCCCAGATATAGTTGTACAGGCCAACCTTTGCAGTTTGCTTAGCATCTCAATTTAAAAATGAATATAACTTTTTTAGAAAAATGTTGTTGCGAAAGAGGGGTTCAGTGGAATTTCAAGTAAAACACAACTTGATTAAAGTCAATAGAAATTACAACACTTTCAAAATATTCGTTTTCGATATTCACAAAATATCCGCAATGTTGTCCGACTTCACTTACTACTAGAGCATTGCTTGATCGCTGCTACCAATTAAAATTATGCTTTACGAACACTTTCGCGTTGACCGTCATCTCGCTTTCACCGTGGTATTACCGATACCGTACTAGCTCTGCGGCGCTTTTATACTGCATGTGTTGAGTCAAGAATTTCCAGCATATTCGATTATGTGAGTGAAATATTCGAGAAGTATGTGGATTCTTGTAGAGGTGTGCACAATTTTCTTCGCTTTTCTCATTGGATATTAAAATGGCCAATCGGATGTTTTTCTCTGTAAACTGATGTCAACCGATTAAAGAAGTTGTGCGGGTTACCAGGGTATGAATATAACGATATTGAGATATATTTGAATATCAGACCATTTTTGACAAAACGAATTACATTTCTCTTAAACACACAGTTCAGTGTTGAAGCTAGACCTTCTCTGGACCTGCTTTCAGTTCCTTTCAGTTTTGCGTTCAGTTTCCAATTTTTATCTTGATCATGTACATTACGCCTTGACGCTACAAACTCAGCTGCCATGTGTGGAGTACCAATTTTTTTTTAATGGTGCTCAGCTGGATTTAGGAGGTTAGTCTTTACTGCACTGTAGTGTACAGTCTAATTAGCTTATGGATGGGAGGTCAGAAATCGGGCCGGGTAAACATCCACCAAATACCAAATTTAAAGGCGTCGTGAGATATCGAAATCCCCCACTATGGATCGCTGCACCCCACCCACAAAAAAAATGCCACTAACAGGAGTCCACCCAATCTACCTACTAAAATTTGAACTTAATTGTTTAAAGAGTTTAGAAGGAACGAGGCGTCAAATGAGTATGCGGACGGCGGTCAGACGGACAAAAATTTTTGGGTTTTTTTTTGAGTCTATTAGTCTTAATACGTTAATAGTGTACGAGTAACAAATTGTTTTTTTTAAATTAATCATAGTACCACTTAAGTAAAATTATATCTGAAGTCCTTCAGAAGAGCACTGTTAGTACCCTTTACCCCAGTGGTGATGACATTTAAACTACAGATAAGACTAGTAAATAGAATCGTTGTTCTGAATTAAAACTGTGCATTTTCCAATTTTAGAAATTCCGAGATTTAAAAGGACCGTGGAAAGTTTTCGGAAAATATACGTCGCTAGGTAGAAATGCTCTTGCAGTTGTGATCGGAACTCTTATAGCCTACCTTTGCCGCGAAAATGAACCATTCAGATTGACTGGTCATCTTGATCCTGGACTTCCGCCACTACAACTGCCCCCGTTTTCAACAACAATCAACAATGGTACCGAGAGTATTGGTTTCGGTGAAATGATAGCAACACTAGGATCGTCAGTGATCGCGATTCCTGTAGTCGCAATTTTGGAAAGTGTCGCAATATCAAAGGCTTTCTGTAAGTTAATCAAGTTTACTTCTTATTGACCTTACTAATGTGATGTAAACTACTAGCAAAAGGAAAAATCGTGGATGCAACGCAAGAAATGATTGCACTTGGAGTATGCAATTTGCTTGGATCTTTCGTATCTTCGATACCAATCACAGCGTCGTTCTCAAGGACTGCTATAAATAATGCCAGTGGCGTTCGAACCACATTGGGCGGTATTGTGACCGGTGCATTAGTTCTCTTGACTTTGGCTTTTTTGACGGACGCCTTTTTCTTCATTCCGAAAGCAACATTAGCTGCTATTATCATATCGGCTATGATCTTTACGTTTCATTACGAAAAACCGATTGAAATATGGAAATCAAAGAGTAAATTCGAACGAAAAGTTTATTTAATAAAGCGATTTTAATTATTTTTTTTTTAAATATATTTTCAGAACTCGATATACTACCGTATCTTGTAACTTTATTGGTTAGTCTATTTTTTGGACTTGAAATCGGAATCGTTTGTGGAATAGCGTTAAATCTCACTTTCATCCTTTATGAGACTGCCAGGCCTTTGCTTCATTTTACGACGGAAAAGGTTCGTTAAAAAAAATTTTCAATTTATATATTTTCAAAAAACTATAATTCAACATTCTTAATTAAGGTGAGCGGAAGCGAGATATTGATAATTAAGCCGACAACAAATTTAGCATTCTCGTCAGCCGAAAATTTAAAATACAAAGTACTGAAACACGTTGCAAGTATGAGCTGTGATCAAAAATATGTCGTTATTGACGGCGAACTTATTCATTCGATTGATACAACAGTTGCATGGGTAAGCGTTTCTATTTTAAAAGTTCGAAAGAAAAACTTTTTTAAAATTTAAATTTTAAATTAAATATTGCAGAACTTAGTAACAATGTGCGACGACCTACGAATTATGAACGCTGAAATTATTTTCTGGAATTGGGAAAGACAAACGGCAGGTGTAGCTTACCGATTGTCAAGAAGCATGGGAAAATACTACAAATCTGGTAAAGATATTGTCGACTTTATAAGGAGAGATATTCAAAATAAAGCAACATTAACAGATTCTGAATCGCTGCCCTAGAAGCTTTAGATATTGATGAACTATTCAAAATGATAGTGTTGTAAATAATTGCAATTGTATTACTACATAATAAAACGTATAGTATTTTTAAGTTATAAGTCATGATGAAGCTATTTTAAATTAAAATTAAAATTACTACTTTTATATCTATTTTTTTTTATATTCGTCATCTAATCTCCTTATTTTTTAAATAAAACTGAGGACGTTTTCAAAAAAAGACCTCTTAATTGGGTTTGATTACATTTTGCATGTCTACGAATCGGTCCTAAATTCTACAGCCTGCAAAAAGGAGTGTAGTGAGAACCTAGTATTTAGATTGCCTGGATAACAAAGTTACAATTATTTTCTTGCTTAATTCGCAAAAAGGAGCTATCTATGCTCAACCTTCCAAATTTTGTTAATAGCTGTTTTCATTAAAAGCTTTAAGACTATTATATTTATTTATGCGCTGTTCCTAATTTCCGTGAAAGCATAGCTGTTATAAAAGCAGAGTCCGAATACTAGCAAAAATAAATAAATTCATTTTGGCCCAACCTTCCGATTTGCTCGAGTTAGAGTTGCAACCATGGTATGTTCCGTTTTTCCTATACCCATTTTTTAAAATTTTTTCAAGAAGATCCATTGCCCGAAAATCCTTCTTCCTTAACTTTCCCACCCCAGGGAGGTTAAGCCGTAGGCTAAAAACATATACCCAAATCTTAGATCGGATAAAGGGCTGACATCTATGTCCCAAATTTGATCAGAGGAATTTTATCGAAGTGGCCAAGGCCTGATTTGGGCTTGCGTGGGAATTCACCATTTTACTTTATTATTTCAATAATACAGTATTGTTATCGATTTTTAAAAAAAAAAAATTTGCTACCCTCAACATTTTTTTTTTCACGTTTCATGACGAGTAGACACGAAAAAAGCAAAAAAAAAAATTTCAGTCCGTCTGTCCGCCGTACACCGTACGCCGTACGTCGATCGCTGTACGCAAAATCGTTTGAAGGCTCGTAGCTCCCAAACCCTTTAAGCTATTAAATTGAAATTTTTTTCATGAATAGACTGAATAGACCCCTTGAAGTGGCCAAATTTGGAGGGGTGGGGGTGTAAGGAGGGAGGAGGGGGGAGTGTTTTAGACTGAAAATTTTGGTTTCTAGATCTCAGCAACCGCTTATGCTAGGAGGCTGAAATTTGGAATTTGTATAGAGCTTCAGTAGTGGACCCAAATTGACAATATAGGTGAAGGGGTTTGGGAGTGGGGGGTAAAATAATGCGTCCGAAACGCAAAAAAGGTGAGATCGACACATTCTAAAATCCATATCTCCTAAACGGTTAATGTCACAAAATTTAAACTTAATGAATATCTGTAGGTATACTAGGAAAATATATCGGAAACAAAAATTTGAGTGTGGGCAGTGGCGTACGGGGGTGGGGGGTGAAAAACTTTTGATTACGATATCTCACGAACCAATTGCACTAGACAAATAAAATTTGGTTTTTGTGTAAAGGTTGACAAAAGAAGTTTGATGAAAACAAAATTTTTCAAGGATGCGGTGGAGCATGAAAGTGGAGGGGATAAGAGTTTTTCAAAAAAATCACGTCTCATATCTCAAGAACGGTGTAAGATAGATGCTTCAAATTTTTACCAAAAGTAGGCCTAATAGACCCCTAGCAGAAAACAAAATTTTGGAAGTGTGGGTGTAGAGGGTGAGGGTGGGAGAGGGTGAAAAGGAAAAAGTTCCGATTTTAATATCTCGACAACCTATAATGATATGAAGCTAAAACTTGGTATTTAGATAGAGCTATATTAGTAGCATCTTGGAAAAATATAATTTTTTATAGGGGTAGTATGGTACGGGGGTGGAGGGTGTTTTTCCTATCTATAGAACGGCTTATGCTGCAAAGTTGAAACTCAGTACGTTTATGTAAATCAACTAGAAAACCAATTTAGATAAAAAAAAATTTCAAATATCCATTGGCGTTCGTCGGAGGGGGGGGGGTAAGAAAAATTATCAGTGAAAATGGAATGCATATATTTTCACGGTTTTCGTCATATCTATTAGGTCTTCCCAAATATTGAATTCATTTTTATTCTACGGCTTCTTCATGTAAATACCTAGAAAGTGTTTTCAGGATTTTTTAAAATTTGACCCCTAAGGGGGTGTAAAGGGGGTTGTAAACTTTTTCACGTATTCTACTATATCCCTACGCCTTATCAGATATCGAATATCTTTTCACTTTCACGTGCTTGCGTAATAATCACCTAAAACTTGTTTTTAAGTTTTTTCCTTTTTCAGCCCCTAAGAGGGAATAAACGGGTTGAACACGTTTTCACGAGTTCCGTCATTTCTTTTAGAAGTGATAAGAAATTGAATTGGTTCCTACTTTCTCGTGCTGTCTTCATATTTATTTTTTAACTCCTTTCACTATTTTTGGATATTCAACCCCCAAGTGGGTGTAAGGAGGTTGCATATCTGATGATATAGCGAATTCATTTTTACTTCCTAAGGTTTCCTATATAAAAAAAGCCAAAAAGTCAATTTCATTATTTTAGATATTCAATCCTAATGGGTGTAAGGTGGTTGTATGATTTTCAAAGTTTCGACATACTTCTTAGGTTCGATGAGATATTAGATCGCTTTTCATTACCACCGACTTTTTATATAATCGCCTACAAACCCATTTCTCAATTTTTCGATATTCAACCCCCAAGGGCTTGTAAATTTTTTAACAATTTTTGCCACCCCTTAGTTAGATGAGATATAAAATTGATTATTACGGCCAACCAATTCACGTTTTTTCGAATTTCCAGAACCAAGGAGGTGTGAAGGGTTTGCTTACGTTTTCAAAATTTTTCAAAATCCGTCTTGTCTCATGAGATATCAAGTTGCTTCTTATGAAATCGTCTAAAAACCTGTTTCACAATTTTTTCTAAATTCAAACCCCAAGTGGAAGTAATGGGTTTGTATACGTTTTAACAATTCTTCATATCTTTTAATTCTGATAAGGCAATAAATTCGTTTTTACTTCTATGGGCTTTTAGTGTACATAATATACCGAAATTCGAATAGTCTACACGGACTTTTTAATGTTTAATCGGCTAAAAATCTCTATTTTAAATTTTTTTATTTTAAGAACAAAATTAATTTTCCAAGAAATCTAATAATCTCGAAGCAACTCATGATACACTCCGACTTTGACCGCTCCCGAACTTTGACCCGAAAAATAATAAAGTTTTGCCCAGACCATTGGCAGATTTTTTTAAAATTTTCACAAGAAGATCCATTGCCCGAAAATCCTTCTTCCTTAACTTTCCCACCCCAGGGAGGTTAAGCCGTAGGCTAAAAACATATACCCAAATCTTAGATCGGATAAAGGGCTGACATCTATGTCCCAAATTTGATCAGAGGAATTTTATCGAAGTGGCCAAGGCCTGATTTGGGCTTGCGTGGGAATTCACCATTTTTAATTCCATTCAGGTTCTAAAAAAATTGGAAAGACAAGATTCCGACCAAAGTATGTATAAGTTGTCACTAAATTTAGTATTACACTGTTTGACCATGTGGTCAAATTGCAGTAATAATCAATGCGAAATAGCGAATTTGACCGAGCGGATATTGCGAGAATAATTGGAATTCGCTACTTCGCATTGCTCATTACTGTAATTTGACCATATGGTCAAACAGTGTAATACTAGCTTAAGTATTTTTAAGAATTTTGTCTATCAGCTGCAATAGCGACGTTAGGACTATAAACTCTATGAAACAAGTGGATACCAAATTTTAACTAGGAGTCTATGACAAATATTGGTTTGATAGGACAACAAAACCCTTTTCAGTTAGCATTGAAATATCGTTCTTGATATTTGGTCTTGCCTAAGCGGTTCACTAACACCTTGGATTAATAATATCATAATCACTAGAATTGTCTAGAAAGTTCTCAAATGCTCACAGTAGGTGTTACAGTTTGGCTTCTAGATTGTAGACCCCACAAAGGTCTGGATTCATGGGGAGTTCATGTCTTTCTTCATGACTTTCTATGGGAGAATGTATGCATGTTTTCCTTTCTATGGAAAGACAGACTTCCTAGAGTTCTTCGGTGGGGTGACATAAGGTCCACGGACATAAAGTCCATGGCCATTATGTCCGCTCTAAATGGACATAATGCCCATGGACGTTATGTCCGTTTCAAATAAGACATAATGTCCATGCTGAATCGGCTATAACGTCCAACGATAAATATGGTTCGGACATAAGGTCCACCGAGACTGATTGTAGCACGCCATGAATAATAATAATGTTACTGTTACAACTGTTAAAATAATGCAGTATTAACAATATTTAACCGTCCATTGCAGTTGAACATTTAAAATTTCTTTCAGTTGAGATTTTTGATTTGTCTTGTCGTTTACGTACCATATATACATAAATATAATCGATATGGAATCTGCAAGTGAAGTGGTGCTAAATTTCGAATTTATTCCGGGACTAAGGAAAAATAATGCTTTACTTTAAAACCGGATCAACAATTGTTTCGCCAAAAAAATGTTTATGAGGACCGAACGAGATATGTGTGTTATGAAAAAACATACTGCAGTCTCGATCGGCTGCAAGCCAATCGTATAATACTCTAGATGAATCCTGAACTCCGATTTATATTGTAGTTGGGGATAAAGTAGAATTACGTGTGTGCATGTTGTATGTCCTTTATTAAGGACTCCCATTAGATTGCTACTCAAAACTAAAAGACAATATTCAGTGTTTAATTTCATACCTTGAACTGGGTAAGTCATCGAAAAAAAATGTCCTTTTTAAAGGACTTTCACATGGGAGGTGCAGGAAGGACTCATTCGATTTCTTACATATTTGTCCTTTTCCTTGGAACCATTCAAAAATTCATGTGCACAAAATTTCAAATTCGTAGCTTGAAGCGTTCAAAAGTTATCGGAAAATATTGTTGAACACGTGTTTTAAGGATATTTTGTATGGCAGCTACTAGAAGGAGTAAAAGGATTTCACTGATAAGTAAACTCGAACTTCCTTTTCGCTCAAAACTAACCTGTACAAAATTCCGAATTCGTACTGAAAAGATTACTTGAGTTATAGTGAGTTTCGTAAATTAAGTGAATACATTTTGACAGGATATTTGTATGGCAGCTACACGAAGGACTAAAAGGATTTTCTTCATAATTATATATTTAGCTCCAACTATTGGAAAAATAACACATACAAAATTTCAAAGACGTAGCTTAAACCCTTCTGAAGTTATCGACCAATATTCTTGAACACGTGTTTTAAGGACATTTTGTATGGCAGCTACCCGAAGGAGTAGGACGATTTTGCCCGTTAACGAACTTAGCCTTACAAATTCAACCAAACATCCAGATTCAAAATTTCATGATCCTAGGTGAAGGCGTTCTTGAGTTATCGTGCTAACGGACAGACGGACGGACGGACGGACGGACGGACGGACGGACGGACGTACGTCAGGTGGATTTGGAGTTTTTGGCCACAAATAAACAAAAAATAATATATAACTTTTTTTCGTCCGAGGCTTGGTTCTATGCGTTACAAACTTTTGGGCTGGATTAAACTTATAATACTCTATATTTTCATCTAGAGTATAAAAATGTTGTGCTGCTGTGATCCTATACAGAAATAGTAATACGTTAAAAGGACAAAATATGATTCACAATCATGGTTCTCAGAAAGAAACAGTAAATAAAATGAACTTAATGAACAAAATAAAACTTGGATGAATAGAAGTTTCATTGAAAAGAAGCTCTACAAGAGAGGTATTTGACAAAGAATGTATGGAAAATAAGGATTCTGCCTTCCTGGTGCAGTTTGGTAAAATTCGAAGACATCTCTGCCGTTTGAAAAGCGACCAAATACCAAAAAATCCGTCGATTCCATTACAAGTGCTAGAAATGTTTGCAACAAAATAAATTTTTGAAAAATTTGGAAGCTCGAAGTACTCTACAAAGGATACTTTCTATAGAGAGACAATTATAGAAACAAATTTTTCGTATTCCGTGTTTTGTTTCTCCAACAATTACAGAAATTTTAAATTCACATCAACAAATTAAGAGAAGATTCCTTTTAGACGCTACCTTCAGTGTGTTACGTTCTTGTGGCTACAAGCAGCTATTAATCATTCACATTGAATATCTTGAGCATGTGAGTTGTTTTATATTATTAAAATAATGTATATTTGCTGTACTCCGCGGTTTATTCCAATTTTTTTTAAAATATGCAATTTTTCAGATTTATCCCTTCATATTTATAATGACGTCAAATAAATCGGAAGCAATTTACCAACACGTTTTCCAGTTTATTGACAAAAATCTTTTTAAATTTGAACCGGAATCGTTTATGACTGATTATGAGAAAGCAATGCGAAATGCTTTGAAATTTGTTTTCCCTTCTGCTAAATTGAAAGGATGCTGGTTTCATTATTGTCAAGCTCTCAGAAGAAACGCAGCGAAAATTCCGAATTTTTTAATTAATTTAAGTAAGAACCAACACATGAACCGATTGTTTTATAAATTCATGGCATTACCACTTTTGAAACCTGCCGAAATTTTTGAGGGGTCCGATTTTCTTAAAGCAGACATTTCGAATTTAACAGAAGAAGAAGGCACAGTATTTAATAGATTCATAAATTTTTATGAACAGCAGTGGATACTTAAGGTGATAAAATAAAAAAATATAAACCATTGATCATTTTTTATACTTTTTCGTACATTTAATCATAAATAGGAAGGCCCTTCATCTTTTTCCGTTTATAAGGAAGATACGAGGACAACAAGTGCAGTTGAAGGATACAATTCGCAACTCACACTAAAATTAGCAAAACATGGCAATTTCCGTAAATTTCTTGACGGTATTTTAGATGAGGATTTCAGGAAAACAGTTAAATTAAAGAATTCATTAGATGGAACGTATGATGTCTTTCAACGACCAAAATCCAATGCACATTGACCAAAAGTGCAATTGTATCAATGGGCTTTTCTTCAATGGCAATGTCACATTAAACCAGGCCTCCGTATAAGAATAATGAAGACTGAACAAAGTCTTCCCATTACCTATGGTTCCAATTTTTACGGAAGTTTGCCGACAATACTCGGCGCCCAACGTGGGGCTCTACTTATTGACTTAGTTAAATACCGCGCATTGTCCTTCATTGTGTTTTATTTGAGGAAATTACAACATGATGTCTTTTCTTGAACATAGTTTCGAATGTAAATAGCTGTTTTACCTCAAGGATTATCCACTGTGCCCTGCCATCTGCAGAGAAAGGTGTCAATTTCGACCTTCCTTGACTTAAACTGAAGTACACAGATTTTTTCTGGTGAATTTATCATTCTTCGAATAAAGATTCGTTAAATGCGTTTTGGTCAGGTCCCGAGGTTACGCTACAGGATTTCGCCTCAGTCTACTATTTCAGAAAACACACACGCGAACTATAAGAAAGCTTCAACAAAAGTTATGAAAGCGTCTTGAACGACCAAGAGGCATGAAGAAGATTCATAATGAGCTAAGTATAATGAAGTGAAAAATTCAATAGTGCATACTTCAAATGCATTAAAGTTTTTACCTTTCGTACACCTGCTATTAAACTATTCAAATATGTTTAAAACTCTGCAAAGTCTTCCAGTTGGCAGCTTAATTTTCGAAAGCATCTTAGAAAATGTTCCGCCATCAAAGCCCCATAATTAGTACACAATGTCTTGGAAAATTCTAAGCTCGTCAGATTCTTTTCACCTGAGGGCATCGCATTCAAACATGAAAATTAATGTGTGAACCTTCGCACCTGTCTGCATTTCAAATAAATACCAGAAACCGTTTACGTCGAATTTTGCGGACTGTTCCGTGAAACCCAATTCTCCGTCGAAAGGAGCTTTCTTCTATTATGAGAAGACCCTTTTTAAAGGCGCGTTTGCCAAAGGACCGCACAAACTTCTGATTTGCCTTGGAGCGAGAATTTTTCTCGTTGTTGTATGCGGTCGCCGGGCTTATGATGGGCTGGTAAGAAGGCACAAAAGGTAATTGGTCGCAATGTTTTATTCATGTCCAACAGGTGGATCTGAAAGTACTTTCCATAATTTTTACCTTTAGTTCATATGCTTCACAGGACACGAACGTGTTGCTAGGTTATGGTTACGCTCCAATAAACTGCTTTTGCATTGATTTGTTTTCAGAACAAATGGCAAACCGAAGGAACATTTTTGATGGCAATGGCAATTCTATTTTTGTGGACATGTAAGACGATCGAGTTCTTAAGGCAAAGTTCAGAGGTTCTTTTGCAAACTTTTATCATTGATAGGATGTGACAAGTTTCTGGTGCTTTGCGAGGTCGAATAGAAATTGGCTGTTGTCAAAGCGTTTTCATGTGATACGTTTTCCATTAATGTTATTAAAATCTACTGTTGTTGATTTTGGAAGATATTTGAGACAACTATTGGATATACACTTATCATAGTTGTTTTTCGAAAGCCGCTTGTTGCAATAATAAGGTCATACTGCCACAATTTGTACCTTTAATTTGTTGCATTTCCCTTATTGTACAGTACAGTCTTGAGTGGATTTAACGTGCGGACCTGTCTTGGGGGCTTAATCACATGGTTCTATTTGAATACGGTTTGATTGTGTAATGACAATCACCGCCCCTCAGTATAATGGAGGTACTCCAAGCTCTTAGATTCTTTCTAGTAGAAGCTAGCTAAATTGTTGTCGTTCTGTGGGTTGAAATGCAACTCCACGTCGAATCCACTTGGGATTCTTCCCGTTTGGGCATAACGACTGCCACCAAGTTGCTCCACTAGCAATCTCTCCAGTGTAGGAGTTGGAAGTAACCTTCCATGAGCTCCCCGACTCCCGTGACATAAGAAATAGAACCGCCGGTCAGGATTCGTAGCTTCTTACCACGACTACCATAACGTTTGACTTAGTTACATCTCGGGACTGGTGACTCACTTGTCTCGATACCGTATATTTTTTCCATAAGGCGTCCCGATGAATCTTGCAGACATGTCAGCATGTCCCCGCGAAATCTGCAAGATTCTCACAGACGCGACCAACTGGGAAACATCGAAAATGTGGAAGTCTGAAGTAACTCTCAAATGTATTGTCGATTAATGAAAAGGTATCACTCGCGATCCTCAACTCTCGGAGTGTGGCTCTTCAACGCCCTTAAATTACACAAAATATAAAAATATTATCTAAACTTACGTTAAATTTTTTTTTACACTATGGATCCTGGGCGCATTACCGGACCGGAAACGGAAAGGTATCTATCGAGGATTTGAATGCTAAATTGTGCACACATATGATTTATTCATTCGTTGGCATAAAATCGAATGGCGGCATTGCTATCCTGGACCCATGGTTGGACATCGAACCGAAAGGATTTGCCAAATTTGTGGCACTGAAAAAATCTAATCCAAAACTTAAGCAATTGATTGCTATCGGTGGATGGGATCAAGGAGGAGCTGTCTTCTCGCAAGTTGTTGGAAATCCCACGTTGCGCGCAACTTTTGTCCAAAATATTTTGAAGTTCGTCAAACAGCACAAATTTGATGGATTCGATTTGGATTGGGAGTATCCTAACGCAAACGGTGGTAAACCACAAGATAAGGTTGGTTAATTTTCAAAGTATTTCGTAGTTTCTTTTCCTAATGCAGAGTATTTTTACAGCAAACTTTCATTAATCTTCTCAAAGAACTTCGACCACTATTCGATGCTAACAATCTTCTTCTAACGGCTGCAGTAGGTGCAACTAAAAGTCATCGAGATGCTTCTTACGATGTTCCGAATTTGAACAAGTATTTGGATCTGATCAACGTTATGACCTACGATCTTCATGGCAGCTGGGACGGAGTAACTGGACAAAATGCTCCACTTTATGCTAGCTCCTCGGATACAAATCGTGATTTGAACGTGGTAAGTATAAAAGGAAAGTTTATGAAAAAGTAACTTAATTTCGCTTTAGTTTCTGTATGACTTAGTGAGCAGTAACAGCGCTCTTTGAGGAACTGTTATTGCGTCAAATATTATTTTTTTTACTTAGACCATGGGTGAAAAGCCTAGGATTCGAACCAACGATCTCATTTCAAGAATGTCTAATTCCAGCTTTTCTTCGTTTTCTTTATTATTTCATAATTCGTGCATATCCCCAATAGATTTAACAAATTGAAGCTTAAATTAGTTAAATATATTTTAATCATCTGACGGAGTTTATCTTTACAACTAAGATATTTTCATCGTGTGATAATGATAACCAGTTCAACTTATTTTATAGGCCGCAATTATACCACAATGGATAAAGGCCGGTGCCAATCCCAAAAAACTTGTTCTTGGCTTAGCTTTCTACGGAAGATCCTTTACTTTGGCTAACGCAAAAAACAACAAAATCGGAGCTCCAATAACAGGAGGCGGTACTGCAGGTCCGATTACATCGCAAGTCGGTACATTGTCGTATCTCGAGGTTAGCCATTTGACGCAACACGGTACAAGTTTCTTCTTAACACGTGTACGTAATATTTTTCAGATCTGTACCAATCTTAAGAACGGTTGGACTAAAGTTTGGGATAATCAACAACAAGGTCCTTATGCATACAAGGGCAACCAATGGGTTGGCTACGATAACATTCAATCGCTCGAAAAGAAGGTCGACTATGCTAAAAGTCTAAATTTGGCCGGTGTAATGATTTGGTCGGTAGACCACGATGATACTCGTAACGTTTGCGGCGGTGGTGATAGGGCACTTTTGAGAGCTGTAAATAAACGACTTGAAGCACCTTGCAACACGGTAATTTCTCCCGCATAGTAGGACAATTCGAAATGTAGCTGATTAAATTGTGTACTCTTTAACGTATGCTCAAGGAGGTAAGTACTAGATTTAATTACTGATGCAGTCAGTTAGGAGGAGGAGGAGGCAAAGGGTTCATTATATTTTTTTTGGTCTATTTTGACTGGACTTTTCGTCAAATTTTTTTAGTCAAATATTTGACAGCATGGCATACATTGTAATACTAGCTTAATGCGTTCAAGAAGCGACAAGGACCTTAAGATTAATTTGAATTTCGAATTTAATATGAGATAATTTGCAGGAAATCGTGTGAAGTTTCCAACTTTATGCGAAGTTTTGCTCTTCGAACAATTTCTTAAAGGATCCCCTATTTTAATCAAAATTCTGAAAGAATAAACTTTACATGCTTATACAAGTGGAACCCTCCCCCTCCCCCTAACAACCGAATAAAATTTTCACAATGCCAATTTTTTCATTTTTGATGCACTTAATTTCGATTATTTATTTTCAGAAGCCTCAACTTTTTCATTTGGACAAAACTTTCAATGTTTACAATTTCGCAATTCAAGTTCAGTGTTATAATAGAAATAATAAATTTTTTATAATTTAACTAATAAAACATTTAGACGAGAATGGAATTTTTCATTGTAAAGCAAGCCAACTTTAAGAATGATTGTAAGATAGTTGCTAATTAGTTAAATCATAATTCGCAGAAACAAATTTTTTGACTGGTTGGATATAAGAAACATGAATACAATACCTACAGGCTTTATGGGTGTTTCGAAGTTGCATAATTCATCCTCCGATGAGTCAATGACACTACCTCCCCCATAATGAAACTTATGCTAATTCAAACTGTGGTCCAACACAATTTTCAAAAACTGGCTTCTTCAGTAAAGGTTTTAAGCAGTCATGTACTGAAAAGGCAATAGCCAGTGTAGAGATCGATCTCAGTCGGCAAATTTGTATGGTCTCCACAGACTCCTGACGCAGAAAAACAACTGTAACAACTGTGAAATAAGTCAATAAGTCTTTAAGTAATAAGTCAATGGAGTTGATGGTTCCAGTGAGAACTAAAATAGCATAGAAAGCTCTACACATTTCTTCCATATGTTCTACATATTTCCTGCATATTCCACACACAGCACTGAATGTGCACGATTGCACAGCGACACTGAACGAAAAGTCTTAGTAATTTTGACAAAAAAACACGTTACTTTAACAAATTTTTTATCAATATACGGATAACAAAATGTTTGATCATATTGAACGAACTTCACAAAAATTAAATGCTGGTAGTCAAAATGATTAAAATTACAAGGGTGAGTCAAATATAAACCGGACTTTTTTTATACACATTTATTAACAGTAATAATATTCAAATAAGACTTTAATCATTTTTCTACATAGTCTCATGCACGCTCTACATATTTTTCCCAACGTTTTGGCAGCTTAAAAATTCCTTGTTCATAGAAAGTTTGAGGTCGGGTTGTCAACCAGTTGCGCACGCGCTCCTCAACTTCTTCATTCGCTTCAAATTTTTCGCCTCCCAAAGCTTCCTTCATGGGACCAAACAAAAAATAGTTGCATGGAGACAAGTCTGGGCTATAGGGAGGGTGCTCCAGGGTCTCCCAATGCAGCTCAATTATTGTCATCAGTTACACTTGATCTTGAGCGTCGATCGTGAGTTTCATTTTCTACACTTTCTCGTCCATTTTTAAATTTTCTAGCCCAATCAAACACTTGTGTCCGTGAAAGCGTATTGTCACCAAGCTGCACCTTCAACCTAGCCAAAATATTCGATGGTGAAACGTCTTCATTTGTTAAAAATTTAATAATAATACGTTGCTCAATGGATAAAGGAACCACTTGCTCACTCATGATTGCTACTGGTCAACTGGAAGAATGAGCAGCCCGGGAGCGGCTGTGCGCACTCTTAACAAACCAACCTAAGACCCCCCACCCAACCAGACCGCTCGGCAGAGTCTGAGACTCATAAAGACAAAAGTCCGGTTTATATTTGACTCACCCTCATATATGTCAATTCTAGAGGAACTGTTTGTTACATGTACAGAGGAAAATTGTTCACGGCAGCAACCTTTTTTATTCACGCTGACAGAGCTATTTGTAAATCTAAAAAAAACATTTTGTTCATTTAACTATTTTTTTCTGATTAATTTGATAGAAAATTTTGTCATCTTAAAAACTTTGGTTTGTTGATTCCATAATGCATAGTTTTCCAATAGACGAAAGAAATATCAATGTGATAAACTTTTTTATTCACGTTGACAGAACTCCTTGTGAATTAAACAAACAACAAAACTCCTGTTTTTAGGATTTTTTTTTGTAGTAGATAGTGCTAAATTTTTCGGAATATGTACTGCAGTGAACTTTCTGGCGCGGCAAAATATATATTCCGGTCTACAGAATAAATAGTTACAAATCATAATAACAGCAGTGATGTTGTTTTCAATGCAAATTTTCTATACTGCTCTACTCTAGATAAATGCGGAAAATACACCTATAAATGAAACATACTGCAGTGACGATCGGCTGCAAGCCAATCGTATAATACTCTAGATGAATATTGAACTCCGATTTATATTGTAGTTGGGGATAAAGTAGAATTACGTGTGTGCATGTTGTATGTCCTTTATTAAGGACTGCCATTAACTAAAAGACAATATTCAGTGTTTAATTCCATATCTTGAACTGGGTACGTCATCGAAAAAAAAAATTTCCTTTTTGAAGGACTTTCACATGGGAGGTGCAGGGAGGACTCACTCGATTTCTTACATATTTTTCGTGAAAAACGAACGTGTACAAAATTTTAAATTCGTAGCTTGAAGCGTGCAAAAGTTATCGGAAAATATTGTTGAACACGTGTCTTAAGGACATTTTGTATGTCAGCTACCAGAAGGAGTAAAAGGATTTCGCTAATTAGTAAACTCAAATTTCGTTTTTACTCAAAACTAATTTGTACAAAATTTCCAATTCATAGCTAAAAGATTACTTGAGTTATAGTAAGTTCCGTAAATTAAGTGAAGACATTTTGACAGGATATTTGTATGGCAGCTACACGAAGGACTAATAGGATTTTCTTCATAATCATACATTTAGCTCCAACTATTGGAAAAATATCACATACAAGATTTCAAAGAAGTAGCTTAAACCCCTCTGAAGTTATCGACCAATATTCTTAAACACGTGTTTTAGGGACATTTTGTATGGCAGGTACCAGAAGGAGTTGGACGATTTTGCCCGTTAACGAACTTAGCCTTACAAATTCAACCAAACATCCAGATTCAAAATTTCAAGATCCTAGGTGAAGGCGTTCTTGAGTTATCGTGTTCACGGACAGACGGAAGGACGGACGGACGGACGTCAAGTGGATTTGAGGTTTTTGGCCACAATTAAACAAAAAATAATATATAACACATTATTTTATGTGTTGAAGTCCGAAATGTGTTTAATGATGAGATGCGGTGTTGGGTACTATGCGACTGACAACCTAAGAAATAACCAGGAGGCTATTTGAAACGTTATTTTTTAGGTTGTCAGTCGGTTACCCTACACAGGATCTCTTCTACCATAAAGTTCTACCCATAAAATAATAAAGTTGCGCCCAGTTTATAATAAGTACCTATTCTACTAGTGATATAATTTTTCTGTAAAACTCCCCAAAACCCGCCCCCCCCCTCCCGAAATAATTTTCAGCGTCTGGATTAGCAGTATACCATATATGGGTTAATAGAGTCAGAAATTACAACAGCAAATATAAAAAAGCTCGGGAGCGGTCAAAGTCGGAGTGTATCATGAGTTGCTTCGAGATTATTAGATTTCTTGGAAAATTAATTTTGTTCTTAAAATAAAAATATTTAAAATCGCGATTTTTAGCCGATTAAACATTGGAAAATTTCTTTCTTCTTAGCATTTATACTCTCTTAGGAGCTGAAAAAGGAAAAAACTTAAAAACAAGTTTTAGGCGATTATTACGCAAGCACGTGAAAGTGAAAAGATATTTGATATCTGATAAGACCTGGGGATATAGTAGAATTCGTGAAAAAGTTTACAACCCCCTTTGCACCCCCTTTCCACCCCCTTAGGGGTCGAATTTTAAAAAATCCTGAAAACACTTTCCAGGTATTTATATGAAGAAGATGTACAATAAAAACGAATTCAATATTTGGGAAAACCTAATAGATATGACGAAAACCGTAAAAATATATGCATTCCATTTTCACTGATCATTTTTTTTGCCCCCCCTCCGAACGCCAATAGATAATTGAAATTTTTTTTTATCTAAATTAGTTTTCTAGTTGATCTACATAAACATACCAAGTTTCAACTTTGTAGCATAAGCCGTTCTATAGATAGGAAAAACACCCCCCACCCCCGTACCATACTGCCCCTATAAAAAATTATATTTTTCCAACATGCTACTGATATAGATCTATCTAAATACTAAGTTTCAGCTTTATATTATTATAGGTTCTCGAGATATAAAAATCGGAACTTTTTCTTTTTCACCCTCCCCCACCCTCACCCTCTACACCCCCACTTCCAAAATTTTGTTTTCTGCTAGGGATCTATTAGGCCCACTTCAGGTAAAAATTTTAAGCATATATCTTACACCGTTCTTGAGATATGAGACGTGATTTTTTAAAAAAATTCTTATCCCCTCCACTTTCATGATCCACCGCCCTCATAAAAAATTTTACTTTCACCAAACTTCATTTGTCAATCTTTATACAAAAACCAAATTTTATTTGTCTAGTGCAATTGGTTCGTGAGATATCGTAATCTAAAGTTTTTCACCCCCCACCCCCGTACGCCACTACCCCCACTCAAAAATTTATTTCCGATCTATTCTCCTAGTATACCTGCAGATATTCATCAAGTTTCAATTTTGTGACAGTTACCGTTTAGGAGATATAGAATTTAGAATGTGTCAATCTCGCCTTTTTTGCGTTTCGGACGCATTATTTTTCCCCCCACTCCCAAACCCCTTCACCTATATCGGCAATTTTTTTGCAAATGGGTTCACTACCGAAGCTCTATATAATTTCCAAATTTCAGCTTCCTAGCATAAGCGGTTGCTGAGATCTAGAAACCAAAATTTTTCGTCTAAAACATTTCCCCCTCCTCCCCCCTAAGACCCCCTCCACTCCAAATTTGGTCACTAGAGGGGGCCTACCCACTCTATCCACGAAAAAAAATTCAACTAAATAGCTCAAAGGGTTTGGGTGCTACGAGCCGTCAAACAATTTTGTGTACACCGGTAGACGTACGGCGTACGGCGTACGGGGTACGGCGTACGGCGGACAGACGGACTGAAATTTTTTTTTGCTTTTTTCGTGTCTACTCGTTATGAAACGTAAAAAAAAAATTTTGAGGGTAGCAAATTTTTTTTTTTTAAAAATCGATAACAAAACGTTCCCTTTTTCCAATATTAAGTTCTTGAAACTTAACAAACAATTTCAGTATTTTTCGATATTCACTCGCAATGGACTGAAAACGGGCTTACTCACATTTTTTCACAAATACGCGTCCTTTGTACGAATGCCTAAAAATCTGTTCAATCAATATTTCAACCCTAATCGCATCGTTTTGCTTTTAGGTTGCCAGCTGTATTGCAACTAGCAACGTAAATAACTCTTAACGCTTTTTAAAAAAAAATGAATTTGAAAATTTTTTTATTTCAAAATCGAATTATTGTTTGAGCAGATTCAATTGAAGCTTGGTACAACGACAAATGTACTTTACCACTTTGGCGGCTTTAATGAAAAATAGTTCATATCTCGGCGGAAGTGCATTCATAGCTGCGTAAAACAAATTGGATTTCATTTTTTATTTTGTTTAAGTCTCGAAATGTCACCGCTTCCACCATAGAGAGAAAACCGCGATCCAGCAGTGCCCTTGTTGCTGCTGGTGTAATCGTCGTCAATTTGCTTTTTGGGGAAGAGGTTAACGTCGAAAGTGGCAATTTCGGTTGGTATTCGTGGAAGCCAACGAAATTCGATTTTGGCTTCCACTTTGATGTCGGCAAACATGCTTCCATATTGCAATTAAAGGGCGAAAGTGCTTCACATTTTAAAGCCACCCCCGATGGGATGGCGGACGGGGGTTTCGACGAGCAATCTAATTGTAATCGACTTGTCTCGCTGCGGCTTTTACGCCAGGGGGTAGCTAGAGCGAAATCAAAAGCATAGGTCAATCACAGCGGGTGCCTTTCAGTTTGGAGCCATGGTAATCCTTTTGTAATGCATTTCACCTCCGTTTGACGAAATTTCGTCACTCCACCACCCCCTCGAACAAATAATTAAAATTCAATTTAAATCGACAGATCAGAGTACTGTTTGTCTAGTACTCGCCTGTAATCTGAACAGAAAATTCCGACGAGATGTTAGAAAGCACGAACCGTCGTAATCCTTTGGCATTACAAAGGTAATCAATTCGAATCGCAGTAGAATCGACGTGGAGCCACCTACGAACGGGTGCTGGCAGAAAAGCAATTTTGGAAGCACTCTACCGTACAGCCTACAAACGAATTGATAAATTGCACAGCGAGGAACCCCATAAAGTGATTCGTGGCTCAGTCGTCCTTGCGTCGTCGAAAGGAAGAAGTTTTCGGTGTAGAAGACGACTTCGAGTATGGAAGCGGCACTGACCAGAACAAATTATAACTGGAGAAAGCTTTTGAATTGGAAGTTATGAAAGCAATTTGGTCCTTGGCAGAACGTTTCCAGTCATTTAACGGGGGATATATTAACCCAAATGACAGGATAAAAATGGAAATGATGCCATAAAACTCTTCGGACAAGGATTGAAAACTTTCGTTTCAGACATAGATTTTGAAAAAAGTTTATGAAGAGGAAAATTTAATCATCTCTATGCCGACTCTTCGTAGAAATAGTTGCCTTTTCGTATTACCACCGCAGAATGACGAGTCGAGTTCATACAGACAGCAATTTAAATTTTAAGTGAAAATTCTTCAGAGGCTGAATTTTTCTCTAAAATAGTTTCTAGCAATAACATCAAAAATAATTTCTTTATTGCGAAATTCCAAATTATATCCACGTAAAGTATAAATTTGAAATAATTTAAATTTTTCGGGAATTTAAAAATCAATGAATGAACTTTTTAGAAATGCCTTAATTCTGTTTGTTTTAATATAATTTAGGTATTCAGTGACCATATACCTACACAGTAAAAAATTTTTACTAAGTAGGCAATTTAGGGTCTAATCTGAAAGCAGTAAAATTACTATTGTCAAATTTATTTGCGCACTCTTGTGATTTTATTTTATTATTTTCTAATAATACAGTATTGTGATCGATTTCTAAAAATTTTTTTACGTTTCATGACTAGTAGACACGAAAAAAGCAAAAAAAGTGTCAGTCCGTCTGTCCGCCGTATGCCGTACGCCGTACGCAAAATCGTTTGAACGCTCGTAGCTCCCAAACGGTTTGAGATATTAAATTGAATTTTTTTTTTATGAATGAACTGGGTAGGCTCCTTGAAGTGACCAAATTCTGAGGGGTGGGTGTATGAGAGCGGAGGAGGGGGATGCGTTTTAGACGGACAATTTTGGTTCCTAGATCTCAGCAACCGCTTATGCTAGAAGGATGAAACTTGTAATTTATATAGAGCTTCGATAGTGGACAAATTTGCATAAAAATTGTCAATATGGCTGAAGGGGTGTGGGAGTGGGGAGGAAAAATAATGCGTTCGAAAAGCAAAAAAGCCGAGATCGACATATTCTAAAATCCATATCTTCTAAACGGTTAATGTCACAAAATTGAAACTTATTTGATATCTGTAGATATACTAGGAGAAAAGATAGAAAAAAATATTTTTTGAGTTGAGACCGTGGCGTACAAGGGTGGGGGGTGAAAAACTTTAAATTACGATATCTCACGAACTAATTGCACTAGGCAAAAAAAATTCGGATTGTGTATAAAGGTTGACTAATGAAGTTTGCTGAGAGTAAAATTTTTTAAGGGGGTTAGTTGAGGGGATACGAAGTTAACTAAAAAATCACGTCTCATAATTCAAGAACAGTGTAAGATAGATACTTAAAGATTTTACCAAAAGTAGGCCTAATAGACTCCTAGCAGAAAAAACAAATTTTAGGTTGGTGGGTGTAGAGAGTGAGGGTGGAGGAGGGTGAAAAAGAAAAGGTTACGGTTTTGTATCTATAGAACCTATAATGATATAAAGCTGAAACTTGGTCTTTAGATAGAGCTATAGTAGTAGCATGTTGAAAAAGTATAATTTTTTTTAGGGGTAGTATGATACGGAGGTGGGGGGTGGTTTTCCTATCTATAGAACGGCTAATGCTACGAAGTTGAAACTCGGTATGTATATGTAAATCAACTAGAAAAGTAATTTAGATTAAAAAAAGTTTCAATTATCCATTGGAGTTTAGAAGGGGGGCAAAGAAAACTATCAGTGAAAATAGAATGCATATATTTTCACGGTTTTCGTCATATCTATTGGGTCCTACTTAATATTGAATTCATTTGTATTCTACGGATTCTTCATATAAATACCTAGAACGTATTTACAGGATTTTTGGAAATTCGACCCCTAAGGGGGTGGAAAGGGAGTTGTATACATTTTCACGAATTCTGCCATATCCCTCAGGTCTGATCAGTTATCGAATATCTTTTCACTTTCAAGGGCTTGCGTAATAATCGCCTGAAACTTGCTTTTAAGTTTTTTCCTTTTCCAGCCCCTAAGAGGGTATAAAGGGGTTGGATACGTTTTCACGAATTCCGTCATATCTTTTAGAAGTGATAAGAAATTGAATTGGTTTTTCTTTCTCGTGTTGTCTTCATATTTATCTATTAACTCCTTTCAGGATTTTGGATATTCAACCCCCAAGTGGGTGTAAGGAGGTTGCATATCTGATGATATATCGAATTCATTTTTACTTCCTAAGGTTTGCTATATAAGCGCCAAAAAGTCAATTTCAGTATTTTTATATATTCAATCCAAAGGGGTGTAAGAGTGTTGTATGTTTTTCAAAGCTTCGACATATTGCTTCTATATTAGATCGCTTTTCACTTCCACAGACTTTTTATATAATCGCCTACAAACCCATTTCTCAATTTTTGGATATTCAACCCCCAACGATTTGTGTGTGTGTTCACAATTTTTGCTATCTAAGGGATGGTGATGAGATATAAAATTGGTTATTACGGCATTTGATGTAATGACCTAAAAACCAATTTGACGATTATTCGAATTTCAAAAACCAAGGGGGGTGAAGGGTTGGCTTACGTTTTCACTACTTTTTCAAAATCCCTCGTGTCTATTGAGATATTAAGTTGCTTCTTATGAAATCGTCTAAAAACCTGTATAACAATTTTTCGAAATTCAAACCCCAAGTGGAAGTAATGGGTTTGTATACGTTTTAACAATTCGTCATATCTCTTAAGTCTGATAAGGCAACAAATTCGTTTTTACTACTGGGATTTTAGTGTACATAATATACTGAAATTAGAATAGTCAATGTTCAATATTTAATCGGCTAAAAATCTCTATTTTAAATATTTTTATTTTAAGAACAAAATTATCTTTCCAAGAAATCTCATAATCTCGAAACAACTGATGATATACTCCGAATTGACCGCTCCCGAACTTTGATCCGAAAATAATATAGTTTCGCCCAGACCATTGGCAGATTTTTTTAATATAATTTAGGTATCCAGTGACGACTGACGATACCTATCGCTTCCATAATTTTTTGCCGACATGATGGAACAATTTAATAGTAGTTTTTTTTGAAAAGAGCGAATTCTGTCGACTTCCTGATAGGGATGTTAATATCGGAAAAAAATATCGATATATCGATATATCGATATTGAAAAAAATATCAATATCGGCTGACGATATATCGGAGAAAAATATCGATATATCGAATATTTTTTCCAATGAAAAATAAACTCCAATGCTGCATCAAATTTATGCTGTTTTGGCACTGGCTATTTTTCTCGCTAGAAAAAAGTGCAATAATAGCCAATCGTGCGACAAGGCGAACAACATTAAAAGAAAGAGGTACCGCTCTTTCCGACGCTAGCGGCATCTAGTAAACGAAATTAACAACTGGTTTGTTAAGAAAAATACCGGTTTTGGCGCGTTTCATAACATCACATGACACTTTCCATAATTTATACATAACTAACTGTCAAAAGCTAGTCTGTAGCGGCTGGAAAATCTAGCGGCCAGTGAATTTTTTTTGGATTAACTGCTAGAATGTTGCAAAACACTGCTCGAATGCGCTTTGTTGCAGCTTTTTTTTTGACAGTTATGGATTGTTTTTTGACAGTTACTCATAGTTTTGCTGTTCGGACTATCTCTCTCACACCAATGTCTAAATTGTATGTAAAAGTCTCCATCCCTCTCCATTTGGATTTTCTAGCCGCTTTAAAGCCGCAAAAATAGCCAGTGTCATAACAGCATTAACATTAATAAAAAAAAATCTGCCAACAGTCTGGGCGCAACTTTATTATTTTTTCGGTAGAAGTTCGGAACGAGTTTAATTCTGAGATGCGGTGTAGGTTTCTATGTGACTGAAAACCCAAAAAAAAATTCGGGAAGCGGTTAAAATGGGGTCGCGCTAGAATACTTTCGCCGCTGCCTCATATAACATATTAATTACATAATTGGGTCATACACCGGGACGAGATCTAGTCCTAGTATAATATCAGTTGTTACGCCATTAGAAGGTTTTTCGTGATTTGATTTCGGGCCATTACATGAAATCGGAAATGCGTTTGAAGACGATTATATAAAAAGTCTGTGGAAGCGCAAACCAATCTAATATCTCATCAATCCTGAGAAATAAGTCGAAAGCCTTGGAGTTGAATAACAAACAGCCCGAAATCAACTTTTTGACGATTATGTAGGAAGCCTTTGGAAGTAAAAATGAATTCGATATCTCATTAGAACTAGAAAAATGTAAGAATTTGTGAAAACATATGCAACCCCCTTGCATCCACTTTGAGGTTGAATATCCAAAAATCCTGAAATGAGTTTTTAGATATATATAAAGAAAGCCCGAGGAAGTGGAAACCAATCCGATGTCTTATCACTCCTAAGAGATATGAAGGAATTCGTGAAAACGTGTTCAACCCGTTTTTACTCTCTTAGGGTTGAAAAGGGAAAAACCTTGAAAACAAGTTTAAGGTGATTATTAAATAAGCCCGTGGAAGTGAAAAGTTATTCGATATCTAATCAGACCTGAGGGATACGGCTGAATTCGTGGAAATGTATAATCCCCTTTACACCACCTTGGGGGTCCAATTTTAAAAAATCCTGAAAAGACTTTCTAGGTATTTATATGAAGAACCCGTAGAAAAAAAATGAATTCAATATTTTGAAAGACCTAATAGATATGACAAAAATCGTGAAAATATATGCATTCCATTTTCACTGATAATTTTTTTTGCCCCACTTCCGAACGCCAATAGATATTTGAATTTTTTTTAATCAAAATTACTTTTCTAGTTGATTTACATGTACGTACTGAATTTCAACTTTCTAGCATAAGCCGTTCTATAGTTAGGAAAAACACCCCCCACCCCCGTACCATACCATCCCTATAAAAAATTATATTTTTCCAACATGCTACTAATATAGTTCTATCTAAATACTAAGTTTCAGCTTTATATCATTATAGGTTCTCGAGATATAAAAATCGGAACTTTTTCTTTTTCACCCTCCTCCAGCCTCACCCTCTACACACTCACCTTCAAAATTTTTTTTTCTGCCGGGGGTCTATTAGGCCTACTTCTGGTAAAAATTTTAAGCATCTATCTTACATTGTTCTTGAGATATAAGACGTGATTTTTTTTCTTCCATGCTCCACCGCCCCCTTAAAAAATTTTACTTTCAGCAAACTTTATTTGTCAACATTTATACAGAAACCAAATTTTATTTCTCTAGTGCAATTGGTTCGTGAGATATCGTAATCTAAAGTTTTTCAACCCCCACCCCCGTACGTTACTGCCTCCTCTCAAAAATTTGTTTCGAATCTATTCTCCTAGTATACCCACAGATGTTCATTAAGTTTTAGTTTCGTGACATTAACCGATTAGGAGATCTGGATTTTAGAATGTCTCGATCTCGGCTTTCGAGCGTTTCGGACGCATTATTATACCCCCCACTCCCACACCCCTTTACCCATATTATCATTTTTTTTTTTGCAAATGGGTCCACTATCAATGTTCTATATGAATTCCAAGTTTCAGCCTCCTAGCCTCTGCGGTTACTGAGATCTAGAAACCAACATTTTTCGTCTAAAACGGTTCCCCCACCTCCCCCCTCATACTCCCACCACCCAAAAAGTGGTCACTTCAAGGAACCTACCCAGTCTATTAATAAAAAAAATTTCAATTTAATAGCTCATAGGGTTTAGGAGTTATAAGCCTTCAAACGTTTTGCGTACGGCGGACGGCGCACAGACGGACTGAAAATTTTTTTTTGCTTTTTTGGTGCTTATTAGTCATAAAACGTATAAAAAAAAAATTTCAGGGTAGCAAATTTTTTTTTTTAAAAATCGATAACAATACTTTATTATTAAAATAATAAAGTAAATGACATTTGATTTCGTTGCCTTCGGTCACAGTTGCCAAATTTAGCTATTTTTAGAGTCTGAAATTCATTTTCAATTTTATCATTGCAATTTCAATATCTGAGAGTTTTTTGATTGAACTATTGGAAATGTTGGTGGAAAGTGGAAAATTCTTCTCAGTTGACTTATGAAATCAAAATAATGCCTTTTTTTGATCGAAATAAAGTTTCCGGATAGAAATACTGTTATTTTTTAAACATATTATTTTTAAAAAATAAGGATAAAAGGTGAAAAATCGAAAAAAGTATTAAGAGCAAACTTGATTTTAATTATTTATTAATGAAATATTATATATTGATATATTTTTAAAATGTAAGCTTATGAGAACCAGTACTTTTCTTTGACAGTTGTTAAGAATACTCGCTCCTTAATATGTTCTCCAGTAAGCCGACTGCGATTATTTGGCACCACAATATTTATTGCCGACGCAACTCTTTAGGATGACACCAATGAGGCAGGGACAATCAGGTATTTCTGACTGATATTCGACAGAACTGGTGTGAAATGACGGCTATCAAACCAAAATTTTATTGGATCCGAATCCGGTGTTCTCATCATGTTGGGTTGATCCAGGTACTGCTTCAATTCATTTGGGACGGACCCTTGACTTAAAACTGTCTGACTGGTAGAAGCTGCTTGCACTACGAGTTTTTCATGTCGAGACCCTAGTGATGTCGATGCAATTTGTTGTTTCAACAGAGATAGACTACATATGTGTGATCGAAAAAAGGTCCTCTAATACAAACATACTTGAAAGAGCAAGATAAAAAACCAATAACAACAAGGTACGGAGCGGTTAGATACCTGTACACAAGATAGTTGCCTGGTTGCCTCGTCATACATAGGTTTGTGTAGGCGCCTGAAGTGAAGATTTGCGTGCATGCGTCCGCATATGTCACGTGCCTTGAACCTAGTTTCGACAGATATGGTTTCCGTTATCGACATTTTTTTTTCTACTTTCAACGTTTTTGGCATATCACATAAATAAGCAGAAATGCAGATTAAATGCAAAAAACCCGTTCGATTTCTAAAATATGATATACTTAAAAAAAATATCGAGTCCGATAGTTGGATTTCAATATCGATATATCGATATATCGCTTTTTACAATATCGGCCGATATTATCGATATATCGTTCAAAAAATATCGCAATTTCGATATATCGAAATTTTTTTAACATCCCTACTTCCTGAGAGATGTTATGAGAAAATTGTCGTTATTTTGAAAATGTTTTGTGGGAAAAAACGAATGGAAAGCGAGAATAGATGATTTTGGTGTTTACAGCAGGAATCTGTAAAGAATGGTTCATAGAATAGTGTTATAAATTTTAAATTAACAATCGCGTGCGTGTACAAATAAATAACATTAGGCAGTGATTCAGCCGAAAATAGAAAAGACCTCACGTAATATCCAAATATTGTAAAGGTGCTAGTACACGACCAATTTTTCATGTAATTAATTGCCCGACGACTATTGCCAAAACTAGTGGATCGATTAATGGAGCAATACAGGGCAATATCATGCAAGTTGCGGCCATATTTCGGCAATGTGGCTATGTTTTCACAGATTGCTGGTATTGCTCGGCCTATAGTTGCTGTATTTCCACTAATTTGCAAGCAACGAAAATACTTTATTATTAAAATAATAAAGTAAAACAATAACTTTTCCCGGTGCTGTTCGTTGTCGGAATTGTTTGTGGGATTCAAACATTTCCGACTATAAAAATCGGAACTTGAAAAAAAAAACGGTTGGAGTGTGATTGGGGCCGAGTTTTGATGAAACCCAAAAAAATTTAAAAATCTGAGAACCTATTTTAAAAATGTGAAATTGGATCTCTCATATTTATGTTCTTTTTTGAAATTTTTGGACCCACTTTATTAAAAAAGTGTCCAAACTTAACTCACTACTCAAATCTGTTTTGAAATCACGTCTGGGTAGATATGGTCGCATCCATATTTGTCTATTTCTTTTTTCTTTTTTTTTTAGAATGAATAATAATTAATGCACATACATACAGCTGCTAAAATTTCGTCTTCAGTCATGATTGATTTATTGCTCCAAATCGCTAGTCACTGCTGAGCAACGAGTTGACCACCAATTGATACATATCGTCAATTGATGATGTTGCCGAATGTTGCTTTATGTTTTCATGGCGGTAAAATTGTCTGAAATTGCTTCAAATTGACCAATTTTAATCGCGCGTAAAGCTGCTCTTACACGAGCTATTTTTCAAGCATTTGATTGCCCGACCACTATTCCGGATACAAGTGGAGCGATTAATGGAGCAACACAGGGTAATATCATGCTAGTTGCGGACATATTTCGGCAATGTGGCAATGTTTTCACAGATTGCTGGTATTCCGTACCCGTATTTCGTTATATTTCGTTGGTCTAATTAGATATCGAATTCACTTCCACTTCTAAAAGCTTTAAATAGAATGGGGGAAGAGACCTATTTAAGTATTTTTCGATATTAAACCATCTGGGGTTAAAGTTTTCACGAATTCCGAAAATCTTGTAAATTTATTGACACCGAATCGAATTTTGAATCTTCTATTGAAAAAAGCACGTAAATAAATAAAAAAACTGCCAACAGGCGCAACTTTATTATGTTTGGGTAGAAGTTCGAAACGCGCTTAATGCTGAGATGCGGTATAGGTTACTATGCGACTGACGATCTAAAGAAAAACCAGAAGGCTTTTTGGAACGCGTATTTTTTAGGCTGTCAGTCGCATAATAACCTACACAGTATTTCAGCATTAAACGCGTTTAAGACTGCTACTCAAAAAATAATAAAATTTCGCCAAGACTCTTGGCTGACTTTTGGGGCCATTAAATTTTTCGGGAAAACTGGTTTTTTAACATTTTCATGAAATTCGTCATATCTTTTAGGGCTGTGGAGATATTGAATAAGTCTTATTTCTGCTTGCTCTATATAAGCGTTTAAGAAACGTTTTCCAGATTTTTCTATATTTAAACACTTTGGGGGTGTGACTTTTATACCCTGTACAGACTATGCGTTTTAAACACGTTTAAGTAGGCAAAATGAACGAGTTAAAAAAGTAGTGTTCAGACTAGATAACTCGTTTTATTTTGATACATGACAGCTTGACGTGATTTCTTTTGACAAGTAGATATTCAGCTGTGTTTCATTAGCAAATTTATGTTGTGCAAATTTATGTGGTTTATGTGTTTGTATAGTAGTAATGAAAAGTGAATTAATTAGCTAATGCAGTCGTTGCACAAGCACAAAATTCAGTTTCCGCGGCATTAAGTATTATAGTTTCTTTTAAAGTTAACTTCGAATTCCGCAAGGATCGCAGTACATGTTTTCGGTTAAACGCGTTGTAGCTACCTGTTTTCATAAACGCGTTCTGGAAGTGTTTTCAACGCGTTTAACTCGATTTAAACGCGTATAACTCGATTTAAACGCGTTAATCTCGTAGTCTAAACATAGTATTAACGGCTTTAAATATGATATAATCGCAAAAAAAACCAATTTAAGTATTTTTTCATATCCATCCCAGTAGTGGATGTGTTATGGTTGTGTAGTTTTTCACGAACTCCAACAAATCTTTTAGGTCTAATAAGAAATCGAAGTCAAAAGTCTTTACGTATAATCGCCTAAAAATAAATTTACGATATTTAACCCCGCACATGGGGGTTATATGATTGTTAGGTTTTCGTGAATCCGAGAGAGAGTTTGACTTCTCAGGGCTTTAAATGTAACACGAAAAAAAAAACAATATTAGCATTTTGCCAAATTTAACCCTGAACGGGGTGTATGGTGGTTGTATTTATTACCAAAAATAATAATGTGAGGCAAAACTGAAAGGTCTTAAAGTAAAAGGCAATTCGATAGCTCATCAGTCCTAAGAAATATATCGGATATCGTAAAAACGTACACAATCATATAACATATCAACATCAGCGCAAAATGCTGAAATTAATTTTTAGGCGTTTATATATAAAGCCTATACAATTTGATACCTGATTATATACCTAAATGATTTATCGAAATTCGTGAAAACTTGGCAGTCCACCGTACGCAAGCGCGTTTTCAGACTAGTATCTCACAAACTCGTTGAGATTTTGAATTAAAATTTTTTTGGTGAATTAATTAGGTGGACTTTTTTAATAGATCAAGTTTTGTGGATACGGTATGAGGGGTGAGGTTTTTTCATACGATAGCTTACTTTTCAATTTTCCAGTAACCGCTTATGCTGGGAAGTTGAAACTTTGAATTCGTGTAGAGCGATAATGAAGGAGTCATATCTTAGGAAGTGCTTGACTTTAATGAGTACATGAGTTGGGAGCGAAACGCTCGAAACCTGGAACTGGGGCATTTCCTAGGGAAGAATATGAAAAATAAATTTTTTAGGGAGGATGGCACAGTGCCATGTCGGAGTGCGGGGTTGTGCTAACAAATTTTAAAGGAAATATTTAGACTAGGTTTGCAAATATAGCAATACCATCGCTGGATACAAAATAATTGTTACAGTGCAGAACGTTAGTGTGGGAGCTAACTACGGCTAGTTTTGACAAAAATCGAGTCCCACATATCTCAAAAACTATAGAAGATAGGCTTTTCTATTTTAGAAACGACTTACTTCTATAGCTCCTGATAAGAAAATCTAGACGAAGTAAAACTCTAAAAATTACAAAACAAAGGACACAATTATGTAAGTGTATTTTGTGCTGATAACTTGTTTCTACGTAGTTGATCCCTATCATTCTGAGACCGCCACTTTGACTCTGAGTAGATTGGAAAATCCCAAGCGATTAAGTAGCTCTGCTACAGAAAAAATACGATAAACGATAAAAAACTCACACAAAAAATAAAACGGCTACGAGGTGAATCGTTCGCCTAGGCAGTCCGATTTCTCGGCATGCAGCTTCTTTCCAACGATTTATCTTTGGTTTTTGCAAAGTCAGACGACAAAAATCAAAATCGCCTACGATTCCGAGTCCTGTTTCCTTTTGTACCATTTCTACGGATTCGGTCTATTACACATATGAACTGTAAGAATCCCAGTCCTATGGCTCCCTCAAGTGATGCATACCTCTTAGCCCTTTTTACAGATACCACTTCCGGAAGTCTTCTCTGCCCATTTTCATCTCTATAAATCCTTAAGAGGATACGACGTTGAGTCGTTGCTTTATGCCTACTGGGCGGATGTTTGTTAGTTGTAAACAGGAAGTCGATTTGTGCTCACAACGTCTTCACGAGTTCCTGACGCCGGATATGATATTTTTTCTTCTACACTTTTCCATAGTTGCTCGGATGCAGGTTTCATCTTTAGAATAATTTTCGTCCTTTTAAAGTTTTCAATACCTATCTTTAAGACTATATGGATCATACGGTTGATACCTGTCCTGAATTTTGCCTTTCAGTGACTAGCGAAGCAATTAATTGGCTGCCAATTTTCAGTTTTAATTAACGAAAATTCACACTTCAGTAAGTAATGGGTGTAATCAATTAACAGGAAATGGGTTGAAGCATGACCGTATGCAGAATAGCAATCAAAGTAACTCGAGGCCAATTAATGTGTAAATGGAAAATGTTGTAATTGTTAATTAAATTTAGTGTGCTCCAGTAGCTGACAGTTCAGTCTTCATAGAGAGTTGTTTAATTTACTACTGGGTTTTTCGGAATTCGGTATCGGCACTGATGTGTTGTCATTCTCTGATGATCTGTAACAAATTACTCCGCCATTAAAGCTTAAAAAAATAGCCACGCAAATAGCTTGATCAGAATCCTGTCGTTTGTATAAATAAGAAGAACTAAGAGATATGGCGAAATTCGTGAAAACGAATGTTACTCATTTACACCCACCTACTCTAAACTAGTTCAGCAATGCCGTAACGAACTAGCCGGTTTAGCGGAACGGCTCAAAGTCACTGTTCTCTGGGTTCCAGAGCATAGAGACATAATGGGAAATGAGCGGGCTGATGAACTGGCCAGGGAGTGTTCCGCTCTTCCCGGCTCTCTTGCGGAACTAGTCCACGTTCCTTTAGGAGTCGTAAGGAGGGTCATACTCTCCCACTTCCAGACAGCGGCTAACTCCAGATGGAAAAGCCTAACCACATTGCGCCATATCTAGGAGGATGTGACCATCTTACAACCGAGCCAAGTCAGACAAACTTATATACAAGACTCGGGCAGACGTCTCCAGAATCACGGCGATCAGTACAGGTTACTGGCCAATCGGGGATCATGCAGCCAAATTGGGCATTCCGTTCAATGTACACTGCCGCAGCTGCCAGGACACTAATGAGCGAGAGTCGCTTGTTCGTTTCCTTTGCGAATGTCCGGCTTTAGCTAGAGCCCGAGAGCGATCGCTAGGCAAACGCTTCTACGGGGACGTGATGGAGATTTCAGGGAAGAAAATTGGAGAGTAATTACTTTCCCTGAACAGCACAGGATGGTTATAGCGATTCAATTCAATCAATTTTTCTCACATTCATCTTCTATATTCCACAGTCACAACAACCCTTAACATCAGAGTTTAACACTTGTTTGGGGTTCCAAAACGGCATCTGAGCTAATTGAGCTCTGTCTGGGAGACAGGTATGCCACAATTTGGTTTCTGTATATGGGATCACAAGTTGAGTCTACTGAATGTAAATATTTGGAGTTGCAGTCAGTAGACTTCTAGTAGTGAAACAAATTTTTGGGGGTGTGAATATTAGGGTTGATGGTGAAAGAGGGTTGAAAGGAAAACATTTTGATTTTTATTTCTCGAAAACTGTAATGAATAGAAAACTAAAAATTTATACATACATAAAATATTTATATGAAATATAGAACCACTATAGAGACACCCTAGAAAAATAAAATTTTTGATAAAGGCAGCACGGTACAGGAATGAGGGGTGGTTTTTTATATCTCAGAAACGGCTTATGCTAGAAAGTTGAAACTTAGTACGTATATGTAGATGTGCTAGTAGAGTAACTAAAACTAAAAAAAATTTAAATTTTCATTTGTGTACAAAGATGGAGTAAAAAACATTTTCACGAATTTCATTAAATCTTTTAGACTTCTCGAGCTATTAAATCAATTTTCCTTCTGCGGCCTCTTAGTATCATCATCATCAATAGCGCGAATGCCCAAGTCGGGCTCTGGCCTCCTGAGGCCTCTTAATATAAGCGCCTAATAAATTTTTCCAAAATTTTCGATATCTAACCCCTAAGGGGGTGTATTACGAATTACGATATATTTCTTGGGACTAATGACGTATAGAATTCACTTTCATTTCTAAATGCTTTGAATATAGTCGGGAAATAAGCCGATTTAAGAATTTTTTGATATTTAACCCCCTTGGGAGTAAGACGTTGTTCATGTTTTGACGAATTCCGAATTTTTTTAGGTTTAATGAGATCATGATTCACTTTGACATTGAATCAATTGAAAAAACAAATACGTAAATATGTAAAGAAAATCTGCCAACAGTCTGGGCGCAACTTTATTATTTTATGGGTAGGAGTCCGAAACGTGTTTAATGCTGAGATGCACTGTAGGTTACTATGCGACTGACAACCTAAGGAATAACCAGAAGGCAATTTGGAACATTATATTTTACGCTGTCAATCGCATAGGAACCTACACCACATTTCAGCATTAAACAAGTTTCGGACTCCTACTCATAAATAATAAAATAAAATAATGCAGTTGCACCCAGACAGTTGGCAGATTTTTTTTTATCTTAAATTAACTTTTCTAAAAAAAATTATGGTAAACAAAAATTTTTACTTTATTATTTTTAGTTGCCGAATTATCAAATTAATTAATTTTTCAAATTTTGTTGTTATCCAACACCTAAGAGGTTGTATTTTCACGGATTCCGATATGTTTCTTAGATCTAATGAGATATCGAATCCGCTTTCAGTTCACACCCCGGAGGTGTGAGATATTGTTCAAGTTTTCACGAATTCCGACAAATCTTCAAGGTTTAATGAAATCGAAATCGTTTTTCTTCTATTGGCTTTGTATATAAAGATATTAACGTTAACTTCAGGATTTTGCGACATTCCACTTTTAAGACGATGTAAAGTGATTGTGTTCATTATTACGAATTCCGACATATCACTTAGGTCTGATGAGATATTGAATTGTTTTTTACTTTAACGGGCTTTATATATAATCTCCTAAAAATCTGTTTCGGAATTTTTCGATATTTATCCCATATTTTTATACTCTAGATGAAATCTGAGAGTATTAAAAGTTTAATCCAGTCCAAAAGTTTGTAACGCATGGAACCGAGCCTCGGATGAAAAAATTTTGTATATTATTTTTTGTTTATTTGTGCCCAAAAATTCTAAATCAGCTTGATGTTCGACCGTCCATCCCTCTGTCTATCAGTTCGTACGCACAATAACTCAAGAACACCTTGACCTAGGATCTTGAAATTTTGAAATAGAATATTTGATCAAATTTATAAGGCTAACGTTATTAACGGGTAAAATCGTAGTACGCCTTTCGGTAGCTGCCATAGAAAAAGTCCGTAAGACACGTGCTCAAGAATATTGGTCAATAACTGCCAAACTCCGTAAGCTACTATTTTGAAATTTTGTACACGTTGGTTTTTCAAAAGTTGAAGTTAAATGTATGAATATAAAGAAAACACATTAGTCCTTCGAGTAGCTGCCATACACAAATCCTCTAAAAATATCCTCACTCAATTTATGGACTTCACTATAACTTGAGAAATTGTTTTACTTTATTATTTCAATAATACAGTATTGCTATCGATTTTTAAAAAAAAAAAATTTGCAACCCTCAACATTTTTTTTTTTACGTTTCATGACTAGTAGACACTAAAAACGCAAAAAAAAATTCAGTCCGTCTGTCCGCCGTACGCCCTACCCCGTACGCCGTACGTCGACCGCTGTACGCAAAATCGTTTGAAGGCTCGTAGCTCCAAAACCCTTTGAGCTATTAAATTGGAATTTTTTTATGAATAGATTGGGTAGGCCCCTTAAAGTGACCAAATTCGGAGGGGTGGAGGTGTAAGGGGGGAGAAGGGTTAAGCGTTTTAGACGGACAATTTTGGTTTCTAGATCTCAGTAACCGCTTATGCTAGGAGGCTGAAATTTAAAATTTATATAGAGCTTTGATATTGGACCCATTTGCAAAAAAATTGCCGATATAGGTGAAGAAGTTTGGGAGTGGAGGGAAAAATAATGCGTCCGAAACGCAAAAAACGTAAGATCGAGACATTCTAAAATCCATATCTCCTAAACGGTTAATGTCACAGAATTGAAACTTAATGAATATCTGTAGGTGTACTAGGAGAATAGATCGAAAATAAATTTTTGAATGGGGGCAATGGCGTAAGGTGGTGGGGGTGAAAAACTTTAGATTACGATATCTCACGAACCGATTGCACTAGAGAAATAAAATTCGGTGTCTGTATAAAGGTTGACAAATGAAGTTTGATGAAAGTAAAATTTTTTAAGGAGGCGGTGGAGCATGAAAATGGATGGGATAATTTCAAATTTCTAATAAATTACGTCTCATATCTCAAGAAAGGTGTAAGATAGATGCTTAAAATTTTTACCAGAAGCAGGCCTAATAGACCCCTAGCAGAAAGAGGGCGACGGTGGGGGAGGGTGAAAAGGAAAAAGTTCAGATTTTTATATCTCGACAACCTATAATGATATAAAGCTGAAACTTGGTATTTAAATAAAGCTATATTAGTAGCATGTTGGAAAAATATAATTTTTTATAGGGGTAGTATGGTACGGGGATGGGGGTGTTTTTTCTATCTATAGAACGGCTTATACTACAAAGTTGAAACGTGTTTATGTATATCAACTAGAAAACTAATTTAAATAAAAAAAAATTTAAAATATCCATTCCCGTTCGGAAGGGGGGGGGAGCCAAAAAAAAAATGATCAGTGAAAATGGAATGCATATATTTTTACGATTTGCGTCATATCTATTAGGTCTTCCCAAATATGGAATTCATTTTTATTGTCCGACTTCTTCATATAAATACCTAGAAAGCGTTTTCAGGATTTTTTAAAATTCGACCCTTAAGAGGGTGCAAAATGGGTTGTAAACTTTTTCACGAATTCTACTATATCTCCAGGTCTTATCAGATATCGAATATCTTTTCACTTTCACGTGCTTGCGTAATAATCGCCTAAAACTTGCTTTTAAGTTTTTTATTTATTTATTAACTTCTTTCAGGATTTTTGGATATTCAACCCCCAAGTGGGTGTAAGGAGGTTGCATATGTTTTTACAGAATCCTACATATTGCTTAGATCTGATGATATATCAAATTAATTTTTACTTCCTAAGGTTTCCTATATAAAAAAGCCAAAAAGTCAATTTGAGTATTTTAGATATTCAATCCTAATGGGTGTAAGGGGATTGTATTCTTTTCAAAGTTTCAACATATTTCTTAGGTTTGATGAGATATTAGATCGCTTTTCACTTCCACAGACTGTTTATTTAATCGCCAGAGGGTTTATTATGTTTAATATCCGAAACACCCTTACAACTGGTGGTATTGCTGAGGATTATTCTATATAGCGATATCGAAACCTATTTTAACCAGCTGTAAGGGTGTTTCGGATAGTAGGCATAATACACCCTCTGACGAGTATATGCCATCCGATGACGAAACAGCTCCTTCGATCCTAGTCCAACACAAACTGGCCTATCCAGTGAAGGTTTTCTAACTGTCATGCCCTCACGGACAGCGATTAATCCACAGTCGGGGATTTCGTGTTGGGGTTTCACACCAGAAACTCCACTGACGCCGGAAAACAACAAAAACTTAAAACAATTAGTTTTAAATGAAAACAAAGTTCGAGTTTACTAGTCAGCGAAATCCTTTTGTTCCTTCCGCTAGCTTCCATACAAAAAATTCTTAAGACAATATTTTCCGACAACTTTCCAACGCTTCAAGCTATTAGAAATATAAATTTATTTAATATTTCCTCGTATGTTTTCTCAATATGAGCCCGGAAGGTTATAAAATAATAAAAACAACTATGAGCTACACCCACAAATTTCCAAGTCGTTATTCGCTAAATTATCTAAAAAAAGAAATTGAATGCTATTGAATCATAGCCGAGAAGAGTAGGTATTTTCCGTACCTAGACGATTTTCCTCGATTTTCCTCCTCGTACAAACGAAATCTGAAAGACTGCTCCTGTGAAACGGCCGATAGAATAACGGAGAGAGTCCAGAAATTTATGGCACTGACGGAAATTCGTCCAATAAATTTCCTTTTTGCATTATTGTCTGTTGTGAAAATATGCAAATGCGAAGCTCTATAAAATGGAGGCGACATTATTTATGTTTGATGGCTTAGTGGCCATACAATTTATTTGCTTTTCTCCTATATTTTTATTTTTTATTTTTGTTATTATTTCGATATGATGCCTGCGATACTCGTTTCATTCGCAAAGTATTTATGAAGACGTAAACAAAAAATTTAAATCAAATCAGGGGGAGGGGAGGGCTAATTAAATGCGTACAGTGCCATCTTGTTTCGTCTAGAATATTGAAAATTCAGTGTAGCGGAAAAATGCAGTCTTTAATTAATTAAAGTTTCGAGCGATCATCGTTATGAGCCCAAAACAGTGTTTGGGGTAAAGTTTCACAGAGAAAATATCACCAAACGATGCATCTGCAATTCTGTATGACTGTCTTAAACTGTTTGCACCCACAATGATACTGTTGCCGTTTGCAGAATAAGATTAAAGTTTGCATAACATATTGAATTACATGGAAAGTTTGGCAGAGGCAGGATACCACGGATGGGTGTTTCCACAAGACAAACTGCGGTATTTTCGGATGAAGAACTTTATCTTACATTTTGGAAGAGATGAAAATGAAAATCGTTTGTAGTACGGCATTGAAATGGAATTTAAATACTCGTTCCGTTGATGTGGAAAATTTGAATACGATGCGTTTCCCTAGTGAACAAACTTAATAAATATTTTTCTTGTGCCTTAACTTGTTCAGATCTTTTGTTCGAGAAAAAGGAAAGTCGGCTATTAATTTCATAAAACAATCTCATGTTGTACATTAATCCCTGTCTTGATATCGTGCTTGGTTTTGGCGCCGATGTGGCCTTTCGTGTTGCCGCAACATAAACTGTACGGCTCCTGGACAAAAAGGTTCAATTTGCGTAACCAATTAAAATATTACAAGGCAACAACTCAATTATCCTTGCGTGCATTTACGATTAGTACAATTTGATGTGCAGACAAGTTGCCTTGAAAATGAACAGTGCACGCATGGTATAACAAATTAATCCGTTACTAATTTATTGCTAAGCTCTTAAATTATGTTTTGCTGGTAGACAGGCGAGTAGTACGGATTTCACATAGGATTTCTTAAATTTGATTTACTTGTTTGTGACAAATTCACTCCATGTTAATAATAGCTGAACCGATAGTTCATTAATTAAGGCCAACTGATGCCCAAAGTACTGTCTAGACTTGGTGCCCTGTCCTTCATTGAATACCAAAAATTAAAACTTTTTTTTATAAAACGTGAAAATAAAGAATTTATTGAATTGATTGAACATCAACTGCAACGAGTGCTTAATGTTTTTATGATGAGTAACGCTCTTGACTTCGATTGAAAACAAGTACAAATTTTTTCAGAACATTTGATTGGCAGCTAAGCTTTCCTTGATTTTGTTCTTATACTTAAAACAAGCTCACCCAAAGCTTTCAAAGAGAATTTAGCCTGTAACAGGGAGATGGACTCGATCTAATGCTTTTCAATCTCGCCCTGGAGTATGTCGCCAGAAAGGTACCCGTTGAAACCAGGAGTACCCTACTTATCAAGTCCACTCAGTTAGTGGTGTACACGGATGAATACAAGAAGAAAAAGAAGAACCCTGCAAGAAAATTACCGGATAAGTCCGCCGGAGCTCCGCCGTAGCATTACCCGGTAATCTTTCAGTTAAAACGTATAGGCCGCGGGACAAAAATTAACTTATATACTTCGTATCGGTGTACATGCGTGTGATTCTCTACCTCTTTCTTTTAATATTGCCGTCTTCTTTACTCTTGGTTAACGATAACCGTTGGTTACCAGGTAAAATACGGAAACCGATACCAAAATTCTTGCGGCGCAAAAAAACAACTAGAAGTTTTGTGAAGTCGGATGGCGCGTTCTGCTAATGTTTATTGCATATGCGTATGCAATAAACACTAGCAGCACGCGCCATCGCTGCAAGAAAGCGCTACCCGAGTTGCAGGTTGGCCTAATGTTATAATCGCATAAGTTAAAAAAAAAAGCATATCCCAGGCTTGAAGGTTCAAATTTGAATGGCGCAGGTCGCAGTCGTTGGTCATTTCAAACGTGCTTTGCCAGTTGCACGAGTATATAAAGGAGAGTTACATCCACTAGAAGAAATTTCTAACACCAGAAAAATTCTGGTGTCACTGTATTGAATCTTCTGAATGTATGCGTACTTTCGGGTAGCGCTTTCTTGCAGGGAAGTGATTGAATTTATTTCAGTATCCATGAGCGTAGCTCGTGCGGATAATATTAAATACAGCAGTGAAACCTGACGGTTTTTGAACGTGGGTAGATGTTGGTGGGGGAATCTCAGGTGGTGGGGGTCGGTCTCTTTCCCTTCTCCTGATGTGGAAGTTTAGTTACAATGAAGCGTTGGACCAGTGAACACTGTGCCTTTGTCGTCGAAATGTTCTTCAGAAATAACGATTCTGTGACCCTAACACAGCGGCAATTTCGTTTACGTTTTAATGTTTCTCCTCGTGGGCCGGATCCATCTCGGAACACTATTCTTTTGTGGGTTCGGAACTTTCGGAACAACATTGGGAAGAGGGGAGTCGCACAGGACGGCAAGGTCACCTGCAAACATCGAGGCTGTACGAATTGCTTTTGAACGGAATCCGTGGCGATCAGCTATTCGTCATACGCAGGCTTTAGCGAAGTCCGATAGGACTGTTCGGCGGCTACTTCATGAAGACTTGAATTTTCACCCTTACAATATTGCTGCAGTTCAAGAATTACAGCTTCAAGATTTCCCAAGAAGGTTAGCTTTTGCAGAAACAATGTTGGGAATGATGAATGAAGACCCTAAAATGTTGCGATGACCTCAGATGAAGCTCACTTCCACCTTAACGGATTCGTTAATAAACAAAATTTCCGTTATTGGGCCCCACATAACCCACAACAGTTACATCAACGGCACCTTCACAGCCCAAAGGTAACCGTCTGGGCTGCAGTCTGTAAGACAGCAGTGATAGGGCTCTATTTTTTTGAGGAAAATGGCCGTACTGTGACGGTTAATTCCGATGACGATGATCACTAACTTTCTCCCTGAGTTACGTCGCCGCCAAATCCCTCTTACGAGGGTTTGGTTTCGGCAGGATGGAGCGACTGCGAACACTTCACGTGAAGATCATTTCCTGGTAGGTTGATCTCACTCCGAGGTGACATTCCATGGCCAGCACGTTATCCAGATTTATCCCCGTGTGATTTTTATTTGTGGGGTTACCTCATGGAAAAAGCGTACCTTGATAATCCTAGAAATATGGCAGAACTGCGAGCGAATATTCAGCGGGAAATGCGTGCGATCCCGCGCCAAACCTTGGAAGGAGTGATGACTAACTTTGCTAACAGACTTGAGCAGTGCAGAGCAAATGGATATCATTATTTGAGTGATGTTATTTTTGCTTCATAATGCCTTTTCGAATTTTTTTTGTACTCATCTTAAACTTCCATTCTTCCTTTTTTAAATAAAAAAATTATAACAACATATCTTTAATATTCATTCAATTATTAAATTTCAAAAACCGTCAGGTTTCACTGCCGGACCCTGTACAATATGTACATGTGTTTTTAAGATCGAGTAAATAATTCAACAATAATTTATTATAAAAAGAAAAATTCTTAATGAAAGAGAATGACGCCGTACCATATGTTATCTTCAACGACAGCAGATCAGCGGTGGAAGCTCTGTGCAACCCTCAAGCCACCAACCCGAAAATACGCCGCCTCCAAGGCACCATAAAAGCCAATCCAGCTAGAACCAGGATTTTCTGGATTCCAGCTAAGGCTATAATCTCAACGCACGAGGAAGAAGTGTCCCACCTCACATCAGTTTCACGCCACGGACGGCGAGGAAAAACTTAGCCCTACAAAAATCGCAACACTGGGCCAATCAAACCACCTTTCTAGCTAAATACTGGACTAGCACCTATCCACCAGCTTACATAGCTTACTGCCCCAACTGGACACGAAGGAAGCTTTCATCCTAGCTAGAATCAGACTGGATCACACCAGGATGACCCATGAATACCGGCAGCGGCGGTGCTGATAGTTTTGGCGCCCGGCGCACTTTATACGTTTTGGTGCCCCAAATTTTATATTTTGTTTTCGAAAAATCAAAGGTGATTTTCAAGATTTTGCATGATATAAATAGAAGAGATGGTGGTAAAGTGACCTCTGCTGTTCATTTGGCCCCCTTATTATTTCTAATGATTCATAATACCATATGTGGTTTGTGTTACATATCGGGCTTTCTGATTATGTAACAGATAAACACCATAGAACAAAACCGAAGTGGATTGCTTATTCATACGAAGGATCTCCTTGATTCCGTAAGATATGCAAAATTTATTCCATTAACATCTGTGATTGTCTTCAAACGTGCATCCTATAAGAATCAATGAAAGATATCAAACGATCTCAAGGAGCGAAACGTAGCTGTGGATGTGATACAGGATGATGAAAAGATCAGTACTGTAGATGGTGAAAATGAGGCTTCTTCGACTGAATACAATTCGACCAGGGACGTCATTTCAGTTTTACCCAGCGGGCAAGATCTTTTTCACTTCATATAAATGCATTTGTGCCGATATTAAGATATTTAGTTTTAATACGTACATTTTACTTTATTATTTTTTAATAAGAAAGTATTATGATCGACCTGAAATTTCAAAAAAATTTGCTACCCTCCAATTTTGTATTTACACGTTTTTTGACTAGTAAACACCAAAAAAGCAAAAAAAATGTCCGTCTGTCCGCCGTACGCCGTACGCAAAATCGTTTGAAGGCGCGTAGCTCCCAAACCCGTTGAGGTATTATGTTGAAATTTGTATGGTGAGTAGATTGGGTAAACTCCTACGACTGGCATATTTTGGGTGGGTGGTGGTGTAAGGGGGGATGAGGGGGGAGCGTTTTCGATGAAAAATTTTGCTTTCTAGATCTCAGGGACCGCTTATGCTAGGAGGCTGAAACTTGGAACTAATGTAGTACTATGATAGCGGACTCATTTGCAAATGGTCGATAAGGGTCGAGGGGTGTGGAAGTGGGGGGAAAAACAATGTGTCCGAAACGTTCGAAAGCTGGGATTGAAGCATTCTAAAATCCATATCTCCTGAACCGTTTATCTCAGAAGTTGCGCCCAGACTGTTGGCAGATTTTTTAGCTATTTTTCTTATGATTTTATGCACACATTTAATTTGGCTCTCCGGTGCTATATTAGCCACACATTTTCAGAGATAGCCGTATTCAAGAATTTTTTAATTTAAATAATTTCTTAGAAACTGGAAGCTTTATTCCTAGTTTGTATTTTAAGTAATTAAGTTTAAAGGTTGGATCGACGTAACGAAACATTTTAAAGTAGCCTTGAAACATATTAGATATTAGCACTTATTTTTTCCACATTAAAACCTAGCAAGAAAAATATCACATTTTCTTCAGTCGTCCAACAGTGTTCCCAACTCGTGAAAATTCTAAATATTTAAATTTTCTCGATATAATTAGAACAAATGTACCCGTATTGTTGTTTAATTATTAGATAACATTTCTTAATTGCATTCGTATAGTGGTGATCACGTCATGAGAGTTTAATTCCCTATATATTTAAAAAAAAAACATACCTAGAGAAAATTAAAAAGTCCATCGGAATTGATATGAGCAAATAGTGTTGATACAGAACTGAAGCACTGGCACCGTGCATGTGCCTGGGGCCTCTAAGGACCCATTTCATTCTTATGGCGCACTTTTATAAACTGCGCCAGATATCATGAATTCATATGCACTCAGCGGAATACAACGCATGTCGTCGCGCATAAAAATGTTGAACGTTCACTGTACCGTGCGTGTTGTATGTCGAACCATGGTGCGTATTAAATGTTTGCGCCAAAGAATAAGTCAATAGATTCGCACATGTATGATCGAACAATACGATGTAGACGTGTCGAATCAATGTAGGACAATGATGTTGGTCATACAAAATTGCGTAAACTAGTTGAATGAGGGTGATTTGAACATGTATATTTATATGATAAGATCAAACCCTAACCGCATATTTAGGGGAAAGAAACAAATGTTTGGGTGTATGACGTGTTGTTAAATTGTATTTGGATGGATAGGTATATGTAGATTGGATGCCGTGTTTCAGAATTGCAAAATTTACAATCAGTGAATTTAGTGATAATTGGAGGATTGTACATGACCGAATAATTGTGTAGGTAGGTGGAGCAGTAGGTGTGGCGCCCTAAAAATTTGGCGCCCGACGCAGTTGCTCCACTTGCTCCTATGGAAGCTCCGCCCCAGAATACCGTCTCACCAGTCGGTCAGTTCTGTAGCACATGAAATAAGAAATTTCTCACCAAAACGTCATAGCGAGAACGAACTCATGCAGTTTTGTCTCTATATTCTCACCTAATGAGAAAGCACCGTAAGTGACGTCATACACTGGAATAATTGTGGAAACACGTGAGAGCAATGTTTCTGTAAGCAAGTGATTGCGAGTTGGTTCTCACATAGTATAGTGAGCCGATTTTCATGCAGTTTTCAACTAGTGAAAATAACTAGATACTCTAGATGAAATACTAAACTTTGATTTATATATAGTTAAGGATAAAGTAGTGTACAGAGTGTGCATGTTTGTCCTTTATTAAGGACTCTCAACTGCTTGCTCCTGGAAAGTAAAAGACAAATACCTTCAGTGTTGAATTTCATATTTGAAACTCGGAAAATCACCGAAAGAAAAAATTTTCATAGGAGGACTCACTGGATTTTGTACCAAATTCCTAGCCTGAAGCATTCATAAGTTATCGGAAAATATTGTTGAACACGTGTCTTAATAATTTTTGTGTGGAAGCAATTGGAAGGGGTAAAAGGATTTCGCTGACTAACTATTAAACTCAAAATTTGTTTTTACTCAAAACTAATTTGAATAAAATTCCAAATTCGTGGCTGAATGATTGAAGACATTTTTACAGGATATTTGTATGGCAACTATGCTATCTTTAGCTCGAACTATTGGAAAATGCATACATTCATAATTTCGAAGTCGTAGTTTAAACCGTTCTGAAGTTAGCGGTCAATATTCTTGAACACGTGTTTTAAGGACTTCTTCTATACCCGAAGGAGTATAAGAATTTTGCTGACTAAAGCACTCGAACATCATTTTTTTTCAAAAGTTATTTGTACGCGAGCACGCTCATTTTTCGGCACTACCTCCTTCCATGAATTTTCCAAAGTTAGTTCCGGAAAAGGCGCTGGAATATGCTTGCACAACCTATTCCCTTTAATTCACCAAGCCGAATGTATTCTTGGATGCTTTTGCACCAACTCCAACATTTTTTTAAATCAACAGTCCGTTTTTGCAGCCACCAGAGGTACTGACCAGAATAATGCATCTGGAACCAAGTGGTCTTCCCTTCCCGGTGTACATCTTCGTAAACTTGTCAACCGCCCGCCTGGGTCCTTCAAATTGTCCAACCAAAGAAGAGAATAGTGATCAGTCACCCCACTAAATCGAGTCCCCTCGACATAAGGTCTCAACTTTTCGATGGCCCATAGAACCGCCAAACATTCCTCCTCAGTAGTTGAGAACTTACGCTCGGAGCCTGTTAAAGAACGGCTTAGATAGCAAATCACTTTCTCTCCGTCAGGTTGCACCTGGGTTAACATTATCATTCTAAATTTGTACACTTTTCTTTCGATTACTTGAGGGGAGCAAACCCTTTAGGCGACCGAAAATGAATCATTTTTCATGAATTTTTTTTATGGTGACAAAATAATCGCATCGTTTTAAAATTTTTACATTATATTATTACAACTTTAAACTGTTCAAATCATTTTTTTTTTGTTTTACAATACAAAATGGCGTCTTTATAGGGTATTCCTTTAGGTGTCTTCTGCGAGACATCGAAAAGTGCTCCATTTATCATTTTTTTTCTATTGATCTTAAACTGAAAACCAAAACATTTTTCGAATACTGACAGATGAATGGGAAGGATATACCTATAAAATTATAAAAAAATATGAAACAAACAAGATATGATGCTTTTCAAGCAAATGTTCAATTTCCGACTATGTTTTTGACAGTTTTTACCCCAAAAAAGTGGTTCATTTACGCGATATCCTCAAAACTTTAGGTATATCCTTCCGATATTTATATAGACTGAAAGCTCACAAAAAATAAGCCAAATCGATCTACAACTTTTTGAGCTACAACACGAGCAGTTTTTGAAGATGCAGTTTCGAGATAATCGCGTTTAAAATTTCAATACCTCGCGTTCCTTTTGTATAATTTAGCATTTTAGCTTTGAAAAATCAACCGCAGATGACATACTTTCGATCCAAACTGATCCAATTTCTTGGACGACGTACGTTACGCTTTATACTTTCGAAATACGTAAAAAAAATCGTTTTTTTCGAAAATTGTAAAGGGTTTGCTCCCCTTAAGCTAGTATTATACTGTATACAATGCTGTCAAACATTTGACTGAAAAAATTTGACGAACATTTCTGTCAAATTTCATCCGCCAAAATAGATTTTGAGTAAGGCTCAGGTCTGTGATGAAATTGGTCCTACTCAAATATTGTATTTTCTTCAAAGCCAAGATTTTTTGTTTGCTAATTTTTCAAATATTTGAAATTGGATAACAAGGAGATCGGCGCATAAGGACCCACCGTTTTGATACAAAGCAGTTTTATAGATGTGTAACCCTTTCTTAGAAAACACAATGTTGTTCCGGAACTCAATAGACCCGTGAGATGAGTGTATATTACTTTACACCGAAAGTGTTGGTTCCTTTTCAATTTTAATGAATCTTAACTTTAAGTAGAGCACACCTGATCCTTCTACCCGTAAATTAAAGAACCATGAGGAAACAATATCAGATAGGTCGGCAAATTGTTTATTATGCAAATTATTGATAGCTGAATTTAAATGAGGTCATCATTATTATACGTATAAGAGATAAAGGTTCCTTGCCATACTACCCATTTGCCTAATTTTGATAAACGCCAAGGCATTCTTGAATCCAGCTGGGATTAATAAGCGGCCATTTATTTCCCTCAAAGTTCCTCTGAGCATAATAAACTGCCCGTGTTCCTTAACGCCATAAAGAATAGCTTCCCCCCTCCCCCCTCATTTGTGGAGGTATGAGTGCGTTGGGTGGGTGTGTGTGTTTGTTTAGCACTGAAACTAGGCTAAAAATATGTGAGAAGACCAGTTGGAAAAGTGGGCGATAAACTCGTAAATATTGAGTTTATGAAAATTTATGGGACATCTTAAGGCTTGCATATCGAAAGATGTAAACGTTAGCAAAACTGATAAGAAAAATTGAAGCACACAAATACACCAGTGCTAAAAGAATCTTCGGCACTGAAAACGATGTGATGTGTTTTTGATCATCCCCATTCGCAGGTCCTTCCTCCGCACATTAAAGTTGCCAACGTTATTGCGAAAAGTTTATTTCGGTTTTTTACTGCCAGTACACGCTTGCTTGCCGGTGCCATATATGAGAAATTGGTGCGATGAAGTAAATTTCGCTGGTTATGTCCTAATAAAATGGAAATTAAGTGTACCTGGTGGTAGTATTGGGGGCTCTAAATAATGTCGTAACCACTTGCTGCTTGGGTAGATGAAAATACGTGGGTAAATTGGGATATTTTAAGCTGGAAATTGAATATCTCGCCTCTGGGAAGTTTTAAGGCTAGTATCATAAATAGTAGGAATTGACAAAGAGTGCCAAACAGTTCTTGAGCTCTAGATGAACAATACTATTACTTTATTATTTTTAAATAACAAAGTATTGTGATTTTCCCGTTTTAGGACTAGCAAACCCCAAAAAAGCAAAAAAAAAATGTCCGTATGTACGCCGTAGACGCCGTACGCCATAGACGCTGGACGCCGTACGCCATAGACGCCCGACGACGTACGCCGTACGCAAAAACGTTTGAGAGCGCGTAGCTCCCAAAACCGGTTGAAATGTTAAGTTTAAATTTTTATGCTGGGTAGACTGGGTGAACCCCTACGACTGGTATCTTTTGGTGGTGTGTTGGTGCGAGGGGGGAGGGTGAGGAGAGGAGAGCGTTTTAGACGAAAAATTTTGGTTTCTAGATCTCAGGAACTACTTATGCTAGGAGGCTGAAACTTGGAACTTATGTAAACCTATGATAGTGGACCCATTTGCAAAATGGTCTATATAGGTTGAGGGCGCGCGAATGGGGGGAAAAACATTGTGTTCAAAAGCTGGGATTGAAACATTCTAAAATCCATATCTCCTGAACGATCCATGCTACAAGGTTGACGTTGTGGTTGTCTGAAGGGATACTTCAAGATTAGACAAGTGCTAACATTTTTACGGGAGGTAGTAGCGTGTGGCGGTGGGGGGTGAACAACTTTGGATTACAATATCTTCCTAACCAATTACACCAGGAACTTAAAATTTGGTTTCTGTATATAGGATTACAAGTGGAGTCCACTGAATGTACTTTTTTTGCGGGGGGAGGTGGAGCACGAAAGTAGGGGGTTAAATTTTTTTTAAAAAAAACATGATCTTGGGTATTTTACAGGAATTGGGGTCAGTAGACCTCTAGCTGGGAAATAAATTTTGGGGGTGTAGGTGTTGGGGGCTATGACAAAAGAGGGTGGAAAGGAAAACATTCTGATTTTTATTTCTTGAAAAGAATAGAAAGCTAAATATTTACGGCTATATAGAACCACTATAGATACATGCTAGTAAAATAAAATTTTTTATAGGGTTACCAATGTACGGGAGGTTTTTTATATCTCAGAAACAACTTATGCTAAAAAGTTGAAACTTAGTACGTATATGTAGATGCGTTACTAGTTGTAATTAAAGCAAAAGAAAAAGTTCACATTTTCATTGGCGTTCGGAGGTTGAGTAAAAAATATGTCAGTGAAAAGAGTTTTTCCCCCATTTTCTCGAATTTCGTTAAATCTTTTATGAATGTGGAGCTATCAAAGCAATCTTATTTTAAGATATATTTCTTAAGTCAATTGAGATTTCGAAATTCCTTTCACTTCTAAAAGCTTTAAATATAGTTGGGCAAAAACCCGATTTAAGGGCTCGCATACCCCTGCACGCGCTGAAAACCGAGTAAATTTGTAAAATTATTATAAGGGTTATTTGGCGAAAAAAAAATTTAATTGTTGAGTTCATATGTCTTATTAACTATTCAACTATAAAAAAAAAAATTTAATTTTTTAATATTAACATTGTTTTACGGGTATAAATGGACTACTTGTGAAAACCATGGCGCCTCCTGGTCGGCATCATAGCTTCACCAAAAATAATTCAATTTGCAAAAATAAAAAAGAATCTTGTAAAATAATGTAGTAGTTATAGTCTGACAGAGGGAATTTTTTTTTTCAAAAATAAATAAGTTACATTATTTCAACCTTTAATAATCTGTTTTTTAAAAAAAATTTCTATTTAATAGTTTATAAAAAAATTTCCAAACAAAAAATTAAAAAAACCTCTCGTCAGACTATAAAGAAAATAGTTATCCAAATTAAAAAAAAAAAATTTGAAAAATATTGAAAATTGACTGAGTTTTCGTGCCGACCCTGTCTAAAAATATAGTTTCGAGAAAAATGCGTTTAAACTTTTTGGTAGGTACAACGTGAACTTACGACTAGTCTCCCATTCCAGCTTCGTACTGTACACCTTCTTCCTCTTGTATCTTCGCGTTTTTCACAGATGGTCCTATAAATGACCTTGTTTTCTACGAAACCCAACTTTTGCGAAAAAAATAAATGCTAAACGCTGCTGTTGAGAGTGGCGTGGCAATTAGCCAGCAAGCCGCTCCAAACCGATGTCTGGTCGCATTTATTGCTATAATTTTGTAATGGAGTGGAATTTTCTAAATTCTAAATTTGTTTTTAATTCTTAAAACTATAAAAAATAAAAATATTTTTTGAAAATTTCAGTGGTATATGAGCCCTTAATTATTTTTCAATTTAAACCCCCTGGGGGTGTAAGGTATTGTTCAAGTTTTCACGAACTCCGAAAATCTTTTAAGCTTAATGTGATCGAATTCGCTTTTACTTCTATGGAGTTTTCTGTTGATAAAAACATGCGTAAATAAATAAAAACATACTGTTGTTTAACTTCATACCTTGAACTGGGTAAGTCATCGAAAAAAAATTTCCTTTTTGAAGGACTTTCACATGGGAGGTGCAGGAAGGACTCACTCGATTTCTTTTATATTTATCCTTTTCCTTGGAACCATTCAAAAATTAATGTGTACAAAATTTCAAATTCGTAGCTTGAAGCGTTCAAAAGTTATCGAAAAATATTGTTGAACACGTGTCTTAAGGATATTTTGTATGGCAGCTACCAGAAGGAGTAAAAGCATTTTGCTGACTAGTAAACTCGAACTTTGTTTTTACTCAAAACTAATTTGTACAAAATTCCGAGTTCATAGCTAAAAGATTACTTGAGTTATAGTGAGTTCCGTAAATTAAGTGAAGACTTTTTGACAGGATATTTGTATGGCAGCTACACGAAGGACTAATAGGATTTTCTTCATAATCATATATTTAGCTCCAACTATTGGAAAAATAACACATACAAAATTTCAATGTCGTAGCTTAAACCCTTCTGAAGTTATCGGCAATATTCTTCAACAAGTATTTTAAGGACATTTTGTATGGCAGCTACCAGAAGGAGTAAACGAATTTCGCTGATTAGTTAACTTGAACTTCCTTTTTACTCAAAACTAACTTGTACAAAATTCCGTATTTGTAGCTAAAAGATTACTTAAGTTATAGTGAGTTTCGTAAATTAAGTGAATACATTTTGACAGGATATTTGTATGGCAGCTACACGAAGGACTAACAGGATTTTCTTCATAATCATATATTTAGCTCCAACTATTGGAAAAATAACACATACAAAATTTCAATGTCGTAGCTTAAACCCTTCTAAAGTTATCGACAAATATTCTTGAACACGTCTTTTAAGGACATTTTGTATGGCAGCTACCCGAAGGAGTAGGACGATTTTACCCGTTAACGAACTTAGCCTTACAAATTCAACCAACCATCCAGATTCAAAATTTCAAGATCCTAGGTGAAGGCGTTCTTGAGTTATCGTGTTCACGGACAGACGGATGGACGGACGGACGGACGTCAGGCGGATTTGAGGTTTTTGGCCACAAATAAACAAAAAATAACATATAACTTTTTTTCGTCCGAGGCTTGGTTCTATGCGTTACAAACTTTTGGGCTGGATTAAACTTATAATACTCTATATGATTTCATCTAGAGTATAAAAATCTGCCAACAGTCTGGGCGCAACTTTATTATTTTTTGGGTAGAAGTCCGGAACGCGTTTATTGCTGAGAAGCGGTATAGGTTACTATTCAACTGACAACCTAAAGAATAACCAGGAGGCTATTTGGAATGTTATTTTTCAGGCTTTTAAATTGCTATATTGATATTGTTGATATTTCGAATTTTATTTATTTTTATTAAATCGTCATACAAATATCCAACCAATTGTTGACAACTATCTGAAAGATCTCGCCGACTCGTATCTACTCAAGAAAACTAGTCGAACTACAACCAACATTATCCAGAACTCCTGAGCTTCAGTACCGATTATAAAAACACAAAAAACTTCCTCAACAGCAACAAAAGCAACTTTTAGGCATGTGTACGATTTTGAGAAACCATACATGGTGGTTCTGAAAGATCATGTATCATGGCAATCTGGTCTTCCAGATTTTGCAGTAGGTACCTCGGTCTGGTGAACGGACGGCTCTAAGACTTATAATGGAACTGCAGCGGGCGTATTTGGACGCAATTCTAAAATATGGATGGCAATGGGACAAACAGCCACTTTTTTTCAGGCTGAGGTACATGCTACAGAACTGTGGGCAGGTAAACTTCTATTGAATAAACCAAAAGGCGCTACAGTTATTATCTTATCTGATTGCCAAGCGGCACTGCTAGCGCTGAAAACTTTTTGTTTCAGCTCTAGGCTTGTGTGGGACTGTAATTTTTTTCTTAAAGAGCTGGCACATCATAACAGTCTAACCTTAATGTGGGTGCCAGGACTTGAGGGTGTTCCGGGAAACGAATCAGCTGACCAGCTAGCTAAGCGAAGAACTAACTCACCAGTGATTGGCCCGGAACCGTTCTGTAGAGTAAGTAAAGGCTTCATTAAGGATGGCACTTTAAAGTGCGTAAATCTTCAGGTGGAAAATTATTGAAGCTCACTTCCAGGACTTAGACAGTCAAAGAAATGTTTGACTTTCTCAAGTAAGAGAGTGTTGGAATTTCTTTCCTTAAACAGGTATAACGCGAGGTTTATAATGGGATATTTTTCAGGACATTATTTCCTCAATTATCGCCTTAAAATCATCGGCAATGTATCACTAGACGGATGTCGATTCTGTGAAAGCACATCTGAAACCACTTCACACATTCTGTGTGATAGTAATGTAGTTGCCAGATCAAGAAGGCAGACTCTCGAGGGATTTTTGAGTACTATGAAGACCTATCGAAGACTCCCCTGAGCAAAATCATTTCCTTTCTTAAGGGAATGTATATGGCCTAGGGAGGTGTTAAGAGACAGGAAGCAATGACTACTTAGGTCGTGGTTCGAGAAGCAATAAGGCTTCTACAGGCTCCACCAATAAATAATAACAATAAATACACTCTCTGATGAGTCCATGCCATCTGAAACAGCTCCTTCGGACCTAGTCCAACTCAGTTTTAAAAACTAGCTTCTCCAGTGAAGGTTTTTCTACTATCATGTCTTCTATGGCAGGACAGCGATTAATCCCAGTCGGGATTTCGTGTTGGTGTTTCGCACCAGAAACTCCTCTGAAAAACAACAAAATTTCCTAAAAAAAGACTTTAATCCATCTATAATACTTCCGTGCAAGCCACTTATGAACTTATATACGCAAACCAAATTTTATCTTTGTGGCGTAATTGATTCGGAAGACATTGTAGTCCAATACGTACGTCGTATACAGCGGACAGACGGACATTTTTAGTAATAATATTTTCTTCAATTTCGGGATTATTATTATTAAAAATAGTAAATAAAATAATTTGAGAAATTTCCGTTTTGGACAATCTTTCTCTTACATTAATTGCAAAATGTTGAACTCTGATTGAGGTTCTATCAAATGAACAAATTTGAATGCCATTTAGGCATATTTGGGACAATTTTACTTTATTATTTCTACATAATAAAGTCTTATGACTGATCTGAAATTTAGAAAAAGAACTTTTGTTTTCCTGAAAAAAATTTATTTAAGAACCCAAACAGGTAAAAAGATGCCGTCTGTCCGCCGTGTACGCTGTACGCAAAAACGTTTCAAGGCTCACAACTCACAAATCCGTTGAGATATTAAGTTCAAATATTTTTCGGTGGGTAGATTGGGTGAATCCTTTTGAGTAGCCACATTTTAGAGGAAGCGGAAGAGCGATTTAGACGAAAAGTTTTGCTTTCCATATTTCAGAAATGGCTTAACGTAGGAAGTTGAAACTTAGAGTTGATATAGAGCTATGTGAGTGGAGCTAAATATTTGCAAAAAAAAATTTAAAACATAATTAAGTTGTGCCAAGACTTTTCGCAGATTTATCTTTTAGCAGTTTTGTGGTTCCACTTCACGATTTATGCTCAGCCGGTAGTAAAATATTTTACAGACGATAATTACCAAATAATTCGTTATTCATTGGATTTTCTGTTCAATTAGTGTTTTTTGAAATAAATTAACATAATGCACAATATAACTTCAAATTATGTTCTCTTCTATCAATAAATCATTAAAAACAATAACTTCTCGGAAAATTATACTTTCAATAGTGAACAATTGAAACAGTAGCGTGCCTCGCCATTCCACTATTTTATCTAATGGAAATATTTCCATTAAATCCATAAATTCGTACAATAAATAAATTGGCGTATACTTGGCGAACTATGTTGGAGTTATTCTCAAAGTAAAACATTTGTATTGAGTGCAACTCGTCATGCACGAAAATCGGTTTAGCAAATTTCATACGAGTCAGAAGGTACGTCATGCAAACTATGAAACATGGACGAGTTTTCCAATTGCACCGCATTATAGCAATTTTGAAAGATAGTGCCGTACAGTTGCTGGCCGGGAATCCTTCATATAAAATATGTATGAAATCTGCAGGATATACTTCAAACAGATACCGCCAGGGAGTGGTGAAAATCGATTTCGAACCGGAAAAATTGGGATGTTTTATAGTTTTTTATGGCACTCGATATAATTTTTTTTAGTAAGGAATCGGATGTAAGATTAAGAAAGCTTATATGTGTTATAAATTGCTCTGATTTAAATTTGGAAAAAAATTTTTAAAAACTAAATAAAATCTAATGAAGGCTTATAATGCCTTTTTTTTAATTTGTATGATGGCAAATGTGTAATAATGCATTCCAACTTTAATTACATGCCAAACTTTGTCTGAATTTTATCCTCCATTAATGCCAGATTTTTTTTTAATACTGCTATAGGGACGTTAGGAAGGGTGATTAGGTTTTTCATGAAAATCGAAAAAGCATGATTTTCAAAAGAGGTTTTCTCCAAGGTTGCTAATGGTGGTAACATTCAATTACAGGATAATAAAATCAATTCAATTACAGGATAATAAAATGTCAGAAAAACTTAGATTGAACATTAAAGAAATTCTAGTTCAATATTTTTTGGCATATTTTTAATGGGGAAAATTTAAAAAATAACCAGTAGGGTAGAATGAGTAGCCCTGCACCATAGGTAGAAATGTACCACTCGCCATTGGCGCTCGCCCGTAAGTAAAATCTGCAAAGCAGAAGTAGTATTCTCTTTATCTTTGCTATCCATACGATCGCGTTCAGAAATCGTTAAAATACCGAGTACTGCCGAACAGTTATTCGGAGAAAAAGAAAAACGCAAAGGAAACTAACTTTTACTATATATGCAACATATTTGTTTAAGGACAAATTATCGATCGTGAACCTTTCTAGGTAGGCACATATATAGCGTGTAGTCTAAGGTGTGTTTTAGTAAAGTGCTAGTTTATTATTTGTTTTTATTTAAAAAAAAAAAATAAAAAATATCCATCTGGTCGGAATCGGTAGAATTGCACCACGAGCATATAGGGAGAAATGCACCAGATTGTTATGCCTCCTTGCCTGAATTAGTGGCCACAAATCTTAATGATATTCAAATTATTTTGCTGCAACCAGAACGGATTAGTGCTACAAGGAGACAGCAGTAACATATCAAATTTGCAATTGATTTTTCAAATTTTAATATCCGTTGACTTATCAAAACTTATATAAATCCATTGAATTATTATTATTCGGTATTTTCTATTATTTTTTATTAGTATAAACATCGAAAAAGGTTTAATATATTTACTGTTTAGTTCGTTATTGTTTTTTACTTTTATAAATATATTTCATGTTTTTGTTTCGACTAATTTGATTTGGGTTGGCTATATATATAAAATGTGGTGCATTTCTCCCGTATGATGGGAGAAATGCACCATTTGGACTGACTGCGTTCTTCTTCATTAGTCCACAAGTTCTGTTTATATTTTGCTCTTTGTTATGAATAAAATATTTGCGCAAGGTGTTTGATCAAATAAAGAAAGAAAAATTAATTAAGTTCCACTATTTTCTTCGGAGATATGGAGTAATTAATGAAAAATGGTGCATTTCTACCTAGTCTCCCCTATCTCAGTAGGTGTGAATGGTCGGGTATCAACCTTATTAATTTTCAGGAAATGAACCAAGGAATCATCTCGTAACGGATAACCATCCCAAGCTGAACCATTCGGTATAATCACCTCAAAAGCGTTTTAAGAATTTTTTAATATTCAACTCATAAGGAGTATGGGGTTGCTGTTGACGTTTCTCAGATATCCGTAAATTTTTCCTGGTTTTTGAATTAATTTTTCTGTCACGGACGAAAACTTTAATTGCAAAGAAGTTATATTTTCGCGAATTCCGGCATTTCTCTTAGGTCCATTTAGTTAGCGAATTCATTCTTGATCAAATGGGTTTTGTAAAAAATCACCTAAAAATTTATTTCAGGATTTTCTAAAAACATTCCAAAGGAGGTGTGGCAAGGTCACACACATTTTCACGAATTTTGAGATATCTCTTAGATTTCATTAAATATTGAATTAATTTTCCCTTTCACGGGTACTCTTTATAATCGCCTTAATATCCGTTTTAGTATTTTTTTTATATTTAATTCAAGCTCCGCAATATTATTTGTAATTCAAAAATCCTTTAAGCTATTTTTCGTGGGTAGGCTCAATGGATCAATTTAAGTGGGGGAAGCGTTTTAGACGAAAAATTTTGGTTTTTATGTCTCAGGAACTGCTTAAAAAAAGTATTAAGTTGAAACTTGGGATTTGTATAGCTCTGATAGAGGAGCCATTTTCAAAAATTTTTCGATATTGGTAAAAGGGTGTGAAAGTGGGAACGCGCTGAAAGTTAGGGTAGTTCGCTGAATGTAAATTTTTTTCAAGAACCGCTAATGATGGATTGCTGAAACTTAGAATTTCAGTAGACATATAGTATTGTCACGTTTTAAAAATATAACCTTTAAAAGGAGTGGTGGGATACGGAGTTGTTTTTCTCTGGAACGGCTATTACTTCAACAACAAGTAAGATGCTGAAACTTGACTTGTATGTAGAGATACTAGAAAAGTAATTCAGTTAAAACTAAATTTAATATATCCATCGGGGCACAGAGAAGTTGCAATATTTTTACGAATTTTGTCATATCTCTAGGTTGTTCGTAATGTGGAATTAATTTTAATTCAATTCTTAGGGAGGTGTAAAGGAGTTTTATACATTTTCATCGCATAAATTTTTACTTCCACGGGCTTTTTACAATATCGCCTAAAAACATTTTAAGGATTTTTTTACTTTTTGACCTCAAAAGGTGTAACAGAGTTGTATACGTTTTCACAAACTCCGAAATATCTCTTACGTATAAGATATTGAATTCGATTATACTTTTCGGGCTAGGGTTATATAAATATTTACAATTTTTAACATGTCTCATATGTTTGATGAGATATGAAACAGGCTTTTATGTACTTTTAATGTAATTGCCAACACATCGATTTCACGATTTTTGATACTGGTGTAAAGGGGTTGCATACTTATTCCACTATTTACGGTATCTCTTAGATATAATATTTATTTTTGCTGCTACGGAAATTTTATTTAATCGCCTAACAACACGACTTTACGATTTTGAACCCCCAAGGAAGTGTAAAGAGGTTGCAAAAATTTTCACAAAATTTGCAATTTGTGTAAGGTCTGACGAGGTAGCAAATTGATTTACACTTTTATGGGCTTTTTATGAAATTGTTTAAAAACTGATTTCAGATTTTTTTAATATTCAATCCAAAAGGGAGATATGACTATATTTGAGATCTCTGCAAAAGCTGTTCGTATGTATACAAAAAATCTGCCAAACGTCTGGGTTTAACTATATTGTTTTTGGAAAGAATTCCGGAACGCGTTTATTGCTGAGATGCGATGTAGGTTACTATGTTCCAAATAACTTACTGGGTATTCTTTAGGTTGTCAGTCGCATAGTAACCTACACCGCTTGTCAGCATTAAACGCGTTTCGGACTTCAATCCAAAAAATAATAAAGTTGCGCCTAGAAAGTTGTCAGATTTTTTTATTTATTTACGTACTTTTTTCAATGGAAAATTCAATACAAGTAAAAGCAAATTCGATCTCATTAAATCTAAATGATTTTCGTAATTCCTAAAAACTTGAACAAAATTTTACACCCCCCAGGAAGTTTAATATTGAAAAATACTTGAATCGGTTTTTTTCCCCGGATATATTTAAAACTTTTAGAAGTGAAAGTGAATTCGATATCTTATTAGATCTAAGAAATATAAGTAATATATACCTAAGGTTTGGATATCGAAAAATTTTGAAAAACATTTCTAGGCGGTTATTTCAAAATGCCGAAAAAAAAATTTATTTGATAACTCGACATGTCTAAAAGATCTTACGAAATTTGTGAAAATGTGGAAAAAAAAACTTTTTTATGGACTTTGTTTACTCGGCATCTGTACTGCAATAAAAATCTGAACTTTTTTTTTGGTATAATTACTCTAGTAGCGCATCTACATATACGTACTAAGTTTCAACTTTCTTGCATAACCCGTTTCTCAGAAAAATTTTATTTTCTAAGATGTCCCTATAGTGGCTCTATATATACAAATCAGAATGTTTTCATTTTCTCCTCCAAATTTTTTTTCCACACCTCCAAATTTGTTTTCCCTGTAAAATTTCCAAGATCATATCTAGTACGGTTCCCTCGACTATCGTGCGCCAATTCCCCCCTCAAAAAGTTTACATTCAGTGGAATCTACTTATGATCCTATATACAGAAACCAAATCTTGCCTTCCCGGTGTAATTGTTTCGGAAGATATTGTAATCTTAAGTTTTTCACTCCACAACCCACGACCCCACTTAAAAATTTTAGCTCCCAAACTATCCCTTATGACAACCACAAATTTTCAACCGTATGACATCAATCGTTCAGGAGATATGGATTTTAGATTGTTTCATTCACAGGTTCCAAGCGTTTCGGACTCATTGTTTTTCCCCCACTTCAACACCCCCAACCCTTATGAAACATTTTTTCCAAATGGGTCCACTATCATAGTTCTATATAAGTTCCAAGTTTGAACCTCTTACCGTAAGCAGTTCCTGAGATCTAGAAACAAAAATTTTTCGTCTAAAACGTTTTCCCCCTACTCCTTCTCCACACCCTTACTCCCTAAAAAGACACCTCTCGTGGGGGTTCACTCAATCTATCCACTATAAAAATTTCAACTTAACGGGTTTGTGAGCTACGCGAATTGAAATGCTTTCACGTGCGGCGTATACGGCGAACAGACGGACATTTTTTTTTGGCTTTTTTGGGGTTTACTAGTCCTAAAACGTGAAAATACAAAATATTAGGGTAGACATTTTTTTCACAATACTTCATTATTAAAAAATAATAAAGTAAAATCGATTTCAGGAATTCCCGATATTTTTACTTATACATGGGGCTTATTTATTTCAATGTTTGTATAAAGAACCACTAGTGAATGTCGAAAGTTGTAACGTTTCGACTTTGACCACGTTCCGGACTGTAACCGTGGTAGTAGCGTATTGCACTTCTATTGCACCAACTTTAACCTCTTCCTGGACTTATGACTAGTAATATAATAAAAACAAAAATATGCCAAATGTTTGGTCGAAACATGGCATATTTATGTATCTTTATATAAAATAAAACTATTAAATAAACACTAAGTCTTCACTCCTATCAAGAGATTCTTTCCTTACAAGAAAAGTAGTGCAATTTATAAGTGTGGGTGAATGGAAATTGTAATGAAATTGTGTAATTAAAAAAAATATGTATCATACAGAAATTGATAAATATACAGGAAATAAACATACTGCAGTCACGATCGGCTGCAAGCCAATCGTATAATACTCTAGATGAATACTGAATTCCGGTTTATATTGTAGTTGGGGATAAAGTAGAATTACGTATGTTCATGTTGTATGTCCTTTATTAAGGACTGCCATTAGATTGCTACTCAAAACTTAAAGACAATATTCAAAGTTTAATTTCATACCTTGAACTGGGTAAGTTATCGAAAAAAATGTCCTTTTCGAAGGACTTTCACATGGGAGGTGCAGGAAGGACTCACTCGATTTCTTACATATTTATCCTTTTCCTTGGACCCATTCAAAAATTAATGTGTACAAAATTTCAAATTCGTAGCTTGAAGCGTTCAAAAGTTAACGGAAAATATTGTTGAACACGTGTTTTAAGGATATTTTGTATGGCAGCTACCAGAAGGAGTAAAAGGATTTCGCTGACTAGTAAAGTCGAACTTTCTTTTCACTCAAAACTAATTTGTACAAAATTCCGAATTCGTAGCACAAAGATTACTTGAGTTATAGTGAGTTTCGTAAATTAAGTGAATACATTTTGACAGGATATTTGTATGGCAGCTACACGAAGGACTAACAGGATTTTCTTTATAATCATATATTTAGCTCCAACTATTGGAAAAATATCACACACAAAATTTCAATGTCGTAGCTTAAACCCTTCCGAAGTTATCGGCTAATATTCTTGAAGACGTGTTTTAAGGACATTTTGTATGGCAGCTACCCGAAGGAGTAAGACGATATTGCCCGTTAACGAACTTAGCCTTACAAATTCAACCAAACATCCAGATTCAAAATTTCAAGATCCTAGGTGCAGGCGTTCTTGAGTTATCGTGTTCACGGACAGACGGACGGACGGAAGGACGGACGGACGGACGGACGGACGGACGGACGGACGGACGGACGGACGGACGGACGGACGGACGGACGGACGGACGGACGGACGTCAAGCGGATTTAAGGTTTTTGGCCACAAATAAACAAAAAATAATATATAACTTTTTTTTGTCCGAGGCTTGGTTCTATGCGTTACAAACTTTTGGGCTGGATTAAACTTATAATACTCTATATGATTTCATCTAGAGTATAAAAAAATAAAAATTCCACTTTTAAAACAGTGCTATACCACACACTCAATTTTAAAATCATGAATTACCTGGCACCTAAAATTATTTCTCCCAACTTTTCCGCAGAGCCCTTGCATAATTCCGAAAACCGTTTAAAAGCAATTCTCGATATATGTCGGGGTTACACAACTACCCCAGGCCAATAAACCAATTTACACATGTCATTTGTATCGTATCAAACCCATTCGCCCGTCAGAATTCAGTCACGTAAAAGTCCTTCAAGAAACTGATGATCATCAACACATCGTCCGATGGGTCATTAATCCAATCCTTATCGCAAATTCGAGCTTATCGATTCTCAATTAATTAATTCTCTGGCATGACATACTTTACGAGCCTGCCCAAAACTAACAACAACACTCCGGACAAAATTCTTCCTCCAAGTGAAAATGAGGCTGAGTAGGCACAACGAACAACAACGGAAATTAATTGAAAAAGTTTTCCTTGTCCTTTCGTCCCACTGCTTACACTTTTATTTGGTCCGAGCTAATTAATTTACTATCCGTGGCTTTATAGTGGATGAGGTACACGAGAATGAGAGATTCCAGGCTTTGGTTTATCTGAAGATTCGGACGTAAGGAAGAAACGGATTTTCTTGTTTATTGTTAACGATATCGTTATATTCAATTTATTCGGACTTTGGGCGAGGATAATGTGAAGTAATGTACACAATTTTGGAGGCCGTAATGTTTTAACTTCAAGACTTCGTCTGTTTTATTCCCCTCATTAGGAATTAAAGTTTATTTTCTTTTCGGAACAAACAAGACAAAAAACCCCTAAAAAATATGTATCACATTAACAGCAATACAAATTACATTTGGTCTTTCTTTATCAAAAAAATGCTTAAGTTAACTCTCAAGCTAACTTCGTCAGCTGTCGTAAAATAAGTCCACCTAAGTCAAGACATCAAGCCGAGAAAAGTATTTTCCACTTCCACGCTTTGCGAATGGCCTGGTCTGTCTTGGAGGCGGAAACGTACTTTAAGGACACGCTTCGCCATGGGCTTGGGCGAATTCTCAAACATTAAGCTAGACAAGCTGCTGCAGTTTGCCAGGCTGGCGGGGGTATTTACCTAAGATGTGGTCTTGGGCACACGAGTGCTTCTTCCCAAACGTGTGAGATCACAACGGACCCATTGACAGTCCATGTGTTTGGTCGCTCTAAGCGGCCACCCACCTAACCTAACCTAACCTACCTAAGTGAAGACAACAACCAAAATTTAATTGGGACAGGAATATCAGCTGTATGGCATCATAAACAGCCTATTGCTGAATTTCAAACTCCATTCAAAACAACCCTGAACAATTTGTTTTCATGTTCTAGGCCTAAACAAACTTTTGTCCGTCTGACCGCCGTCCAACCGTCTGCAAAACACATTTTTGATCGCAACACCCAAAACTCTTTGTGCTGTGATGTAAGGTGTGGAAGCAGTTTGAGGTACGAAGTTAAAATTTGGAATTTAAAAAAAGCTATGAGAGTGGAGTCAAAACAATTGCCAATTTGGGGCAGTGAGTCTGAAGAGCTCGAAAAGCTTAGTCCAGACATTCTAAAATTGATGTCTCCGAAACGAGTTTATGTCACAAAATTGAAACTTGAAATTCGAGATAATTCGTTGGCATACTCGTACTAGCAGGAAACATCAAAAATAAAAATTTTAGATTTGACAGTGGCGTGCGGGGCGAAAAATTACGAAATCTCATGAACCAATTAAGCGAGAAACATAACGCTGTCACGGTCGGCTGCAAGCCAATCGTATGATACTCTAGATGAAATACTGAACTGCGATTATTACCTATTCTAGTTGGGAATATATCAAAAGAATGAGGAGTGCAAATATAATTATTGCATGACCTTTTATTCACAGGTAGAAACTATTTAACTAAAAACTAGTTGCTACTCGATGGATGGTTAAACGATTTCTTGAGTTATAGTGAGTTCCATAAATTAAGTAAGGACATTTTTAAAGAATTTTTGTATGGCAACTATATGAAGGATTTATGGGATATTTTTCATATTAATACTTTAAGCTGCGACCATTATAAAATCAACGTATACAAAATTTCAAAGTCGTAACTTAAAGCGTTATAAAGCTATCGTTCAATATTGGTGAACACGTGTTTTAAGGACTTTTGCATGACAGCTACCCGAAAGGGTCGACGGATGGCGCTAATTAATGAACCCAGTTTTGGTTTTGATATGAAATTAATTTCAGTAAAATTTTGGATCCCTGCCTTAACTCGTACTAGAGTTTTAATGGATTCTGTAACTTGAATAAATTTTTGAAGGACTTTTGTAGTCTGCTATACGAAGGACTCATTCCATTTGCATCATATTCGGACCTTACGCTTCAAACATTATAAGCTTTAAGTATGCAAAATTTCAAGTTCCTAACTTGAAGCATTCGAGCAATAATGGTGAATACGTTTTTTAAGCGTTCTTGTATGGGAGGTACCCGAAGGAGTGGAAGGATATCGCCCATTAAAAAACTGAGCCTTACTTTTTCCATTTTACAGATGGTGACAAAATTTCTACTTCCTAGGCCAACGCGTTCGTGAGTTATTGTGCAAACGGACGGACGGACAGACGGACAGACGGACGTTACAAACTTTTCGGGCTGGATTAAACTTATAATACTCTATATGATTTCATCTAGAATATAAAAATAAAATTAAGAATGTGTACGTAAGTGTAAAATGGGAGAATTTTGTATAAAAAATTGAAGAGGGCAGTGGAGCACGGAAGTGGAGTCTAACAATTTTTCAAGAAAATTGAGTCTTACCTCTCAAGAACCATTGGAATTAATACAACAGGTAGGCTCAAATATCAAAAGAAAACCATTGCAGGTAAAAGTGGAGCGGGTGAAGTTGGAGGAGGGTAAAAAACAAAATACATTGATTTTTATATCTCGAGTGCCGCTAAAGCGAGGAAGCTAAACGTTGATATTATAATTACGTTTAACCCTGAAACCGTGGTTGGGGCACTGAGTGCCCCAAGCTATTTTCAAACAATAAATTAGAGACTTTCTAGTTCTATAACAAAATCCCAATGCACAATTTTTTGAAACATATGATATGCACAAATGCGTAAACAAAAGAATCGAACCGGTTATTCTGTGTTTTATTTGCTAAATATGTAAACGCAGAAAAAAGGGCAATTTCGTGTTCTGGGGCACTGCGTGCCCCAGAATATGCGTACATTGATCATTTGAAAACAAAACATTTAAATGCATGCATTTGATAAATCTATAAACAAAAATAAATATGTAAACAAAAAAAGGCGATTTCGTGAATATGCGTATGTAGATCCTTTGAAAAGAAAACAGTTGAATGCATTTAGTTGCCGATGAAATTTCAAGAGATAATTACTTGAGTATTTTGTGATTTAATTTTATAGTTTTGTGATAATTTTGTTTTGTGTTGAGTGGAAATGGATGCTTTTTTGAGATTAGTGAACAATGCAGCGCGACCAGAGTTATCTGCTGAGGAGCAGGACCTTCTTCAAAACGAGTTCGAAGTTTTTCTTCACAACGATGTAGAGAATGGAACTGAAAACGTACCTATTGGCGTTGCAGATTTTCCTGCTGCAGATCATCCATCCTATAGCAATTCCAAACGATTCAGATGATGAACAAGATTCTGATCAGGATGTTTCGGACGTTGATGATCTAAACTGCGAGCATGAATAAGTACAGGATGTACGCGTTGTACAAATCATAGAGGAAATTTGCGAACAAGAAATTGCTGCTCAACAAGAACTGCAAGAAGTCAATGAGGAAGAACTACCAGCCATAGAACCAAATAGGGGAATGCGCTATAAGGCTTGGTATGCCTAGGTACGCAACCAGGACAACATCGTGCTAAAAACATTTCATATGATCTAGTGCTTCGGCTCTGCAATCGGTATTTAGATAACGGATACAATATCACTATGGATAACTTTTTTACAAGTATTCCATTGGCATTAGATTTGTGCGCAGGAAACACTACTATTATCGGCACAATTAGGTCAAACAAACCGCAATTGCCGAAACAGTTCACAGATCCAAAAGATGTCGAACGTAGAGAAGTGTATTCATAAATTTTTTGCTTCTCAGATTGCATGAGCCTTGTGAGTTACGTATCAAACACGAAGAAGAACGTTTTATTGTTGTCAACTACACACGCGGATGAGGAAATAGATGAATCAACCAGAAAGCCTGAGATGATTATAGACTACAATGCGACCAAAGGAGGTGTTGACACGTTCGACCAAATGAATAGAACATACACTTGTAGGCGCAAGACTAACCGTTGGCCTATGACACTATTTTTTTTTTATGCTATATTTCAATATGGTTGACGTAGCAGCTCTTGCTGCTTATCGGATGTTCGGTATTACTAATCCCACATCTGGTACAAGAAAAAATGTAAGAAAACATTTTCTTATAACTTTAGCTGTTAAATTGGCAAGTAAGCACATCCGGAATAGAATGGAAAAAGGTTCACTACGGCAATCAGTGAAAACTGCCCTTTCATTAATTGGTTTTGAAGCTACAACTCCAACAGTGTTCCCTGCAGTTCGGTCAAATAACAAACGCAATAGATGTGAAACATGCAAGGCTGATCGCATACAAAATAAGGGAGACACCAAAACTACTGCTGTCTGTGATTTGTGCAACAACCCTACCTGTTCGAAACATTTTATTCGGGTTTGTCAAAAATGCTACCTTGCGAACTCATCTCCTATAAGTGATACTGACTCAGAAGCTGAATCATGTCTGGATATTTCGACAGCGCCATCTACCTCACCTGGACGGCCACAGTCAAAACGATCCAGAACCCATTCACCTGTTTAATTTTGGTATTATATATAATTTATTATTTTGAATTAGTTTTTTCTTTTCATTACTTTGTGAACATTTTTATTTTGGTTTCAATATGCACATAATTAATTTTTCGAAAATACAGACAATGTTTTATTTTCTCTCCTTTTTCCAAACTTATATCTGCTTGTGCAAATCAAGAACGCTAATTAGCAAAGAAATAGTCGTATTTTCAAAACACCACCCATACATTTTGTATGAAATGTATACTGGGGCACTGAGTGCCCCAGAGCACGATAAGTCCATTTCTTGAAGAGCACGGTTCCAGGGTTAAAAACATTTCTTTTTAATCCAAAGCACTGTACAGGGATGGGTTTTTCCTCCATCTAAGGAAACACTTCACGTTACAATAGCCTCAGTTGAGGAGGCTTGAGATGCAGAGGCAACCAAACCAACTCCGATTCGAAATCAATTTGAAGGAACCGCTTACGGTAGAAAGTTGAAGTATAGTGCGTGCATATAGATTTACTAAAAAATTAATTTAAATAAAAAAATAGTTTCACATTTGCATCGAAAGACGGAGGTGGGGAAGAAAAAATGGTTGATGGAAATGGTAAAAGGTGTCCATACATTTTCACGAATTTCATCTTTTCTCCAAGATCTTCTGAGATATCAAATAAATTTTACTGTCACGAGCCCATCATATAAAGTGTTTTCATATTTTAATCCCTTGCGGGTTGATAAGGGATGCAAAGGAGCTATATACGTTCTTACGAATTCCGCTTTATCTCTCAGGTCTGATTAGATATCGAATTCCTACTCACTTTTAATGTTTTTTTATATAATCGCTTAAAACAAATTTCAGTATTTTTTTATTTATTATTTTTTTATAATAAAGCATTGAAATCGATCTGAAATTTAAAAAAAAAATTCAATTGCCTAAAATTTAATATTTACATGTTTTAGGACTAGCGTTTTATTTTTTTTTCGGTTTTCGAAACCGCTTTTGCTAGGAAGCTGAGACTATGCTAGTGGACCCATTTGCATGAAAGAAGAATAATGAGCAGGTTATTTTTAAGGTTGTCAATCGCATAGTAACCTACACCGCATCTCAGCATTACAAGCGTTTCGGAATCCTACCTAAAAAATAGTAAAGTTGCGTCTCGACTGTTGGCAGATTTTACGTTATTATTTTTTAATAATAAAGTATTGTGATCGACCTGAAATTTCAAAAAAGTTTGCTACCCTGAAATTTTGTATTTACACGTTTTAGGACTAGTAGACCCCGAAAAAGCAAAAAAAAAAAAAATGTCCGTCTGTCCGCCGTAGACGCCGTACGCCGTCCGCCGTACGCCGTCCGCCGTACGCAAAATCGTTTGAAGGCGCGTAGCTCCCAAACGCGTTGATATATTAAATTGAAATTTTTATGGTGGGTAGATTGGGTGAACCCCTATGACTGGTATATTTTCAAGGGGTGGGGTACAAGGGGAGAGGAGAGGGGAGTGTTTTAGACGAAAAATTTTGGTTTCCAGATCTCAGGAACCACTTATGCTAGGAGGCTGAAACTTGGAACTTATGTAGTACTATGGTAATGGACTCAATTGCAAAAAAATGGTTGATATTGGTTAAGGGGTGTGGAAGTGGGAGGGGAAACTATGAGTCTTTAACGCACGAAAGACGGAATTGAAACATTCTAAAATCGATATCTCCTGAACAATTGATGTCAGAAGATTGAAACTTTGTTGTTGTCCTTAGGGATACTTTAAGATTAGAAAAGGGGTACAATTTTTAAGAGGGGTGGGGGGGTGTGGGGGTGGGGGGTGAAAAACTTTGGATTACAATATCTTCCGAACCAATTACACCAGGAAGATAAAATTTAGTTTCTGTATATAGGATCACAGGAGGAGTCTACCGAAACTAAATTTTTTGAGGGGGGAGGTGGAGCACAAAAGTGGGGGGACAGCAATTTTTCAAAAAATGTAATTTTTATATCTATATCAGATATGATCTTGAAAATTTTACAGGAGTTGGGGTCGGTAAACTTCTAGTTGGGAAAAAAATGTTAGTGGTGTGGGTGTTAGGGGTGATGGTGAAAGGGGGTAGAAAGGAAAACATTCTGATTTTTATTTCTCGAAAACCGTAATGAATAGAAAACTAAAAATTTAGAATTACATAGAGCCACTATGGAGACATCCTAGAAAAATAAAATTGTTGATAGGGGTATCAAGGTACGGGGGAGAGGGGTAGTTTTTTATATCTCAGAAACGGGTTATGCTAGAAAGTTGAAACTTAGTACGTATATGTAGATGTACTATTAGAGTAATTAAAGCAAAAAAAAAGTTCAGATTTTTATTGGCGTTCAGAGGTTGAGTAAAAAAAATTTCCGTGAATCTACATTTTCACAAATTTCGTTAAAACTTTTAGATATGTCGAGCTATCAAAGCAATTTTACTTCTGCGGGCTATTTATATAAACGCCTAGTAACGATCTTAAAAATTTTTCGATATCCAACCCCTAGGGTGGTGTAAAGTGGTTGTGTACATATTCACGAATTCTGATATATTTCTAAGGTATATTGAGATTTGGAATTCACTTTTACTTCTATAAGCTTTAAACGTAGTCGGGGAAAACCGATTTAAGTATTTTTCTCAATTAAACCTCCTGGGGGTATTGTTCAAGTTTTCACTGATTCCGAAAATCTCTTAGGTTTAATGTGATCGAATTCGCTCTTACTACTATTAATTATTCTATTGATAAAAAAATATGTAAGTAAATAAAAAAAATCTGCCAACAGTCTGGGCGCAACTTTATTATTTTATGGGTAGAAGTCCGAAATGTGTTTAATGATGAGATGCGGTGTAGGTTACTATGCGACTGACAACCTAAGAAATAACCAGGAGGCTATTTGGAACGTTATTTTTTAGATTGTCAGTCGCATAGTAACCTACACCGTATCTCATCATTAAACACGTTTCGAACTTCTACCCATAAAATAATAAAGTTGCGCCCAGACTGTTGGCAGATTTTTTTTATTTACTTACATATTTTTTTATCAATAGAATAATTAATAGTAGTAAGAGCGAATTCGATCACATTAAACCTAAGAGATTTTCGGAATCAGTGAAAACTTGAACAATACCCCCAGGGGGTTTAATTGAGAAAACTACTTAAATCGGTTTTCCCCGACTATTTATATTTAACGCCCATGGAGATATAAGAGCATTGCATATATTTTCACGAATTCTGGCAATTCGCTTAATTAATAATTGAATTGAATTTTACTTCTAATGAAATTGTCTCAAAGCCTATAATATGTTTTTTTTGGTATTTAACCTCTTAGAGAAAGCAAGGTTGTCGCATTTATTTTCACAAATTTCGTCATATGTCGTAGGTCTCATTAGGTATTAGATACGCTTTAACTTTCCTGCGATTCCCATAGCATTGTCTACAAATTATTTCTGTATTTATCGGCATTCAACCCATAAGGGTTAATTAAAGCCTCATCTACTTTTTACGAATTCCGCCATATCTCTTAGGTCTTTTTATACATATAATCGCCTAAAATAAGTTTGAAGAATTTCTGATATTGAACCACTAAACTACTGAAAATGATTTATACAATACAATTTTCGCAATATCTATTAGGTCTGATAAAATATTGAATTCGTTATAGCTTCAATGGACTTTTTATATAATCGCTTAAATGTGTAAAGGGGTTAAAAACATTTTGAAGAATTTTTTCATATCTCTATTGCTTGAGATAAGATATCGATTAGGTGTTTTGTATAAGGACATACAAATCAATTACAAGTTTTTCCAATATCAAATCATTAAGTCACCCCTTTACGTAGGAGTTGATTACGTTTGCTTAAGTGAGAAGAATGTGAAAAGAAATTTATTCACTACCATTAATTTTCTAAATTAAATTTTTCAAGATTCATCGAAATTGTTTGTTGTTCTGCACATCAATTTCTTAGTAAAATTGAGTTTGTCATTATAGCCATTATACGCATTCCTCACCATATGAAATTTAATCTGTTAAAGTCGACCGGAATTTTAGAAATAGATTGGTCAAAAATAGGAAAAGTTTTTAAATTCGAAAGCTGAGCAATTGTTAACAAAACAATTCTTCGGAAGTATTTAATTTGTGACCCATATTGGAATTAATTTTTCAGGAGACAATTTCATATTCTGTTTTAACTAGCTTTAAGTTTATTGATTCTACTATAAGAAATATTTTTTTTAAAACAAAAATTGTATTTTCCAAACATAATCACAGGAAGAATTAACCAAGAACACACTTTCGGTAACTGAATGCCAGCACCCTCCAATTCACATGTTTTTTTCCCTTAAAAATTATTTTTTCCCTATTTAAACAACCCGCGGCTATAACATCGTAATTCTCAAATAGAAAAACTTAGAAAAGTTTCCTTCCTTTTCCACAAAATTCTTTTTCCCTATCCACTTTTAATTTTGTCCAATTTTTCTCGTCGGTTTTCCTGTGATTCTTTTCTAACTACCGCACAATGAATAGAGTTCAGTGGAACTGGATCTAAGGAGCTGGAGGATAAGCTTAAATGATGTTGCCCTAGAAAACCACCCTGGGAAGCAATTGAAATGAAAGCAAGGATCGAAAGTGATTTGTATTACTCCCCGGGGAGTGCCGGTAAGGAATTGTGTTGGCTTTGGATGTTTATTTGTCTTCAATGGAAAACAACAAGGTTTGCCTTTGAATAAGTAAAATTTGAATGGATAAAAAAATTGAAATGGGAAATGGAAAAGACGCGAGCAAAGCGAGTGGAGTTATAGGTACCTACTCCGTTTCGATATTGAAAAATTCACAAAAAAAAAGTTTTGAAAATAACATAGAAACTTCTTGAAGCCGCAAAGTCGTATTTGAGGTCTCTTTCAAGTTGGAAATGTGCATGTAATTTCTTTAAGTGAGTCGATACACCTGGGACGCCGTTTTATCGTTGGGAACATGCAATGAAGATTCACATATCAAACGGCTGTATAACCAACATTATAAAAAATGTTTCGTGTAAGAATAAGTAGTAGCATTTGTCTAGAAGTAGGTTGAAATAGTGTTCAAAACACGGGAAAACTGGCCCAAACTTTCCCTCAAGACCATTTAACTACAACCTAAGTGGCACAGCTAATCTAAAGTAAAAGTTGTGAGAGTTGACCTTTATAGTCAACAGAATTTCATAAACGAAAATTTAAAATGCTTTGAAGAGTTCTAAATTCAAAATAATGTAACACCCGATATGTTTTTAACAACTTTGAATACTATACTACACCTACTGAATACTACTGAATACTATACTACAACTACTACACAGATGCAAGTTTGATCATACTAACAACATCTCAAGAACGTGTTGGGTTCTTGTAAAGAACTGCAATTTCATTAATTTTAGGGCAAAAAAGACGTAATTGTTGTGTGGAACTAATCGTACTACTTGTTGTAGCTTCTTTACAAAAGTCCATAAATAATGTGCACAAACCTTTGGTAAAATAATTCGAAGTTTTGATTTACATTCTTCACACTAATTCCTGAGATGAGTTAGTTACTAAACAAAATCATTATGTTCCATCTGGAAGCTTATACATATATAATTAATTTTAAATTTTTTGTTTACGATCACCAGAACATCGGAGAACTGAAAACCACATTGAACCAAAAAGGTACATCCAACCAATAAAAATGTACATCATCATAATGAAAAACTATACGACTGACAACCTGAAAAATAACGTTCCAAATAGCTTTCTGGTTATTCCTTAGGTTATCAATTGCACATTAACCTACACTGCATCCCAGCATTAAAAACGTTTCGGACTTCAACCCATAAAATAATAAAGTTGCGCCCAGACTGTTGCTCGTTTTTTTTAGTTTTAATTACTCTAGGTACTAAATTTCAAAATTTGTAGCATAAGCCATTTCTGAGATATTGAACACCAACCCCACCCCCGTACGTTGCTACCACTATCAAAAAGTTATTTTTCTAAGATGTCTCTATAGTAGCTCCATACAGGTTTCAATTTTTAGCTTTCTATCATTTGCGGCTTTCGAGAAATTACAATCAGAATTTTTTAATTTCTACCCCCATCCACCATCACTCCTTATACCCACACCCTCAAAACCCTTCTCCGCTAGAGGTCTACTGGTCCTAACTCCTGTAAAATTTTCAAGACCATATCTAATACGGTTCTTCAGATATAAAAATTTAATTTTTGAAAAATGACGGTTCTCCCCCCGTCCACGCTTCACCTCCCCTCTCAGAAATGTTACATTCAGTAGACTCCATTGGTAATTCTGTATACAGAAACCAAATTTTATCTTCCTGGCACAATTGAGTCGGAAGACATGACTCCTTCAGGAGATATGGATTTGAGAATGTTTCAATCCCAGCTTTCAAGCGTTTTGGACGCATTGTTCTTCCCCCACTTGCACACCCCTCGACGACTATCGACCATTTTTTTGCAAATGTGTCCACTATCATAGTTCTATTTAATTTCAAACTTGCAGACTCCTGGGTCCTGGCATAGGCGGTTCCTGAGATCTAGAAAAATAAATGTTTCATCTAAAACACTTCACCCTCCTCCCCCCTAACACGCCCACCCCTCCAAAAGATATGACTCGTAGGGGCTCACCCATTGTATCTACCATAAAAATTTGAACTTAATATCTCAAAGGGTTTGAGAGCTACGCACCTTCAAGCGGTTTTGCGTACGGCGTATGCCGGACGGCGTACGGCATACGGCGGAAAGACGGACTTTTTTTTTTTTGCTTTTTGGGGTTTAAAGGCCATTATTACGATCGTCAGTTAAACTCTAACTGGAAGTTTTGTATGAAAATCTGTCAGGTAAAGTCCCAGTTAGAACATAACTGAACATCGTGGGAACGGGCCTTATAATCCTAAAACGTGAAAATACAAAATTTCAGGGTAGCAAATTTTTTGGAAATTTCAGGTCGATCACAATACTTTATTATTAAAAAATAATAAAGTAAAATTAGCAGCCAACCGAGGTTCCGTAACCTTAAGCTGTGTGATGGTCGTTTTCTTCAAAATAATGAATGTGTTCATTATTACTATGAACATAATCAATATATTTTATGAGTACCAAGCGAAAATGCCTTGTTTATAAGATCTTTTTAATCAATATGATGAGGACGTGCATCAAAATTCCTAGGTGTTGATTTTTGAGAGTATGTGTCTCGTTTCCTTATACAGTCCCTGGCCAAATTATTAGACGCACTTACAAATTTTACCAAGAACTAGATTCAGATCCTTCTAAAGCGCTTTATTTGATGTTTAGGATGCGTAAACCGCTCTACCTAGATTCGTATTTCTGTTATCTTTTTGGCATCACCGAAAACGTTGCAGTCTCCCCAGGACTCGCTTATCTATAAATTAAAACAAATGGGGCTACCTGGCTCAGTCTTCGCGACGGTTTTGAACATGAAGGATGTATTTTAGTTTTTGCCTCAGTATTGCAGGATTTTTGTATGTTTATGAACTGTGTTGTAATTTAGAAGCATTTTTTATTATTTTCCAAGACATTTAAGTTTTCTGTTAAGTTTAATTAAAATTTAAAAAATAGGTAGAGCCAGAGATCTCTCGAAATCCACGAAGTTAAGGTCGATGCCAAATTTTTTTCGAATTGAGAAATTTCCCTGAGATTGAATATTTCTGAGGCTTTTGTAAGACTAATTAAAGGAAATGGTCAAAATAATGAAGATTTGGGTCCTCAAAGGAACAATAACTCTGGCCGCAAATCAAAACTTTCACCACGGGATGAACGACTCCTCAAGAAAATATGCGTGGAAAATCGTTTTGCTTCCACGAATGGGATCACCACTCAATTAAATGAGAGTAATGTACCAGCCAGTGAAAGAACTGTTCGCCGTAAGCTTCTACAGGTCGGTATGAAAGCCTGTAGACCCGCTCGTAAGCCTAAACTGACTCCTGCGATGAAAAGATTTGGACTTCTGGAAATCGGTAAATATATTTTATTTTTATTGTTTTATACTTTATTAATTGCGTTTGGTGGTAACTTAATTAAAATTACGTAAATTTTCATAGTAATGAATATTATTTCAAGTGTGCTTTAGTGATGAAAGCACTTTCGAAATTCTTGTCAATAAAGCGCAATACGTCAGAAGGCGTCCAGGTGAGAGATTTTATCCAGACTGCGTTAAACCGACAGTGAAGCATCCTGCAAAGGTGATGATTTGGTCAGTCATCTCTGCAAAAGGAACTGGACGTCTGTACACTGTAAAGGGTACAATGAAACAAGACCATTACAAAGATGTCCTCCAGACAAAATTGCTTCCTCAGTTGAGGGAGTGGTTTCCAAGTGGAGAAAATTTTATTTTCATGCAGGTTGGTGTTCCCTGCCACGCGACAAGGTCTGTCAAAACTTTTCTGAGCGAAGAAAATGTTCCCCGTTTGGATTGGCCAGGCATGAATCCAATTGAGAATGTCTGGGCACTAATCAAAAGAGATGTAGCTAAGGGGGTCATTACAACAAAAACTCGGATTATAGAAAAAATAGTAGATATTTTAAACCATAGTCCGGACCTTCGGGAAACTGTGCAGTCATGCATAAACAGTTTGCCGAGGAGAATACAGGCTTTAATTGCTGCTAAATATAAATATTAAGCATACAAAAAATCTGCGAGTTTTTTCCCTTGCTTCATTGTATATTTTTTTAAAAATACATGTCCTACAAAATTTTATCACAGTTATGAGTTTTATTTACCTAATAGCCTGCAAAATGGAAAAATATTTATTTTAGTAGAATCTTTCTACAGAAAGTCTTATTTTTAATCCGTAAAGGTAAAATTTTAAAAAATTTCTGGGTGCGTCTAATAATATGGCCAGGGACTGAGAGACTCATAGTATTAATATACGGTTCATATATCATGAAAAGTATTTGATGACTTTTTCATTAATCCGTAGAATTTAGTTTCACGAAAGGAATTCATTAATGTTAAGAACAGTAATTTCTTCAGTGTACCTTTAGAAGAAAAGGCGAGAATTCGAACTAGCTATTTCAAAAGACACTTTTTTAAACTAACAGTCACACTCCTCATTCCTTAACTTGCAAATAGTATATTTGTGCGACTATACGTATTTTGCACAGTGAAAACCGGAAGGCTACATCAACATCTTAACACAATCTAATTAACTATTTTATACAAAATGTGTGTTAGGCCTCGAAGTTGCAGTGAGCTATGTAAAAACTTTATGGAGAAAATGATGTTGTATGTTGGGTAACTAAATTAGAGATAAGTAATTTATAGCGCTGAAGTTGGAACTGGATCTGCTTAAGACGAAAACTGAAAAGATTGTTTCAACAAGCTAATTTGCAGTCCTATTATCGATGAAGGCACATGTTCAAAGGCAACATTCATACCACAATATTTATACCTACATTTACTAGTAGGTGAAATAATTAGATTGTCATCAATTACGGAAGCGAGAGATCACATTTCTCGCTGCTATAATGTAGTCAATAGTCACATTCATCAAGCTAGTAATGAAGTCGCTGCCTGCATAAACCAAAAACAGATTTTAGTCTATGAAAATTCAATTCATCAAATGGAAGTTTTTAGTTCAAATTCTCAAATTATTGAAAACTTCCTTGGCAGTGATTACTCGTATTAAACTTAACCTCACATGAAGTCACACCTTGCCAGCAAACATGAGCAACAATCAAACCTTTACTTTGACTATTCGGAAACGTGTGAATTGAAAATGAAGTTCTTCTCTCTATTTGCAATGATGCGTTCCCCAAGGCTGACGGGGAATCAACGCATGACCATTATCAGGAACACGTAAGGCGCAACTGACCACCAAATTCCTTCGATATAAAATACTTCATTTAAGGAAGAGTGTTTCAGTAGATGAATTATTTCTGGTTAACTTGTAGCTTGTCATGAAGTTCAATTACAGCTTGAACTTGGTGGTTTTGTTAGGGACGTGTTTCGGTTCTGCGAGGTCTGCAGTGCTGGAGATCAAAAACTAAATTTTCCTTCTTCAGTCGAAGTGTGAGCTCCATTTGAGACGTAGGGTAGTAATAGTGCTCCTCTACAAGGCGCAATCCTGGGCTGAAGACTTTATGAGGCTTCAGGAATTATTCTCCTTCTTGTCTGTTCGTTACCATTTGCCTCGTGGTTGATGCACCAGCATAGATATGTACTGAGGTGTTGCACTGACCATTTTTGTCTTTGAATTTCAATCCCTTGGAATATTTAGGCACTCACCGCAAAACATTGTTAGAGATTTTAAAACAAAATATCCCCATTTTAGTCCTGTACAAAAAAAAATTAAATAATTCTATGGAATGTTAAAGAAAGTACCGAAGACTTGACGAGCTTTATCGATGCAAGCCTCTGCATCTTTTCATTCGCACCATGCATGTAGATAACTCTTCCAATGTTGTCAAATTCTAGCACATCTTCGAGATTTACTCGCTTGACTCATACTTGATTTGGTCCTGCCTCGTAAGGCTGAGCAGGGAGAATGTTAGTGCGTTATGCACGCATTTTAATATAACGATTTGTTGCGTTCCAGGTCACAGCGGGATAAACTTGAAAGGAGAGGCTCGGCGTTGAATCAGGCGCTAGCTCTTTCTGTGAGGAGGCCATTTGAAGACTTTAAGTAAGCTATCGACGTGACGGCACCACAAGGTGATCGCGGGCCTCACATCACGTCTCGTTGCTAGGCAGTCCTTCTCAGATATAGGTATACTCTACGCGTCCTTCTGGGTGTTGTTGTTGCTATTGTTTGATGCGGGGGAAGACACGCAGCAAGGTAGCGCATCTTGATCACTCAGACAATTATTGCCCATTGTACTCGACGAACTTATTCGTCCTCCTCACGAATTTCAAGAGCTCAGGTAGGGAGCGAGAATGGATTTCTTCCATCCGCATAACATCAACGCCGTATACGTGCATTCTCGCAAAAGAGTAAGCTGGACACTTGAGAAGGAAATGTTCCGTTGTGTCGTCGCTCTCGTCGCAAGCAGTGCACATGGGGTCGTCAATGATTCTTAATCTGACCAGGTGTAGGCCACACGAGTTATGCCCCGTGAGGACACCAACCATACTACCACATTACTTTCTGCTCAATTTTCAGAAGAAAAGCAGCGGTTCGTCCACTTGGTCCCTCAACAAGGTTTCTGGTCTGTCGCATTCCCGGAAGAAGCCGCCTTCCCTCAATGTGTGATTTACTCACCCACTCACCAACGGCAGCACTAACAGAGGCAACTGGCACACCAAAAACTGGTTCTGGTCCGACCATGGCTGACTCCAATCCAGCCTTCGCTATTCAGCTATTTCATTGCCATTTATACCCTGATGGCCTGGAACCCATATGAGCTTTAAGTCCTGGAATCTGCCAACAGAATTTAACCGTTCTTTACACTCACGTACCATCTTCGAAAAGACGATTGGATTATCTAGGGATTTTAGAGCGGCTTGACTGTCGCTCCAAATTCAGATAATCCTGCCTCTCCATCGTCCCTCTATAATCCATTCTACTGCCTTAAGGATCGCATATATGTATTTCAGCTTGAAATACCGAAGAATGTTTTCCTAGGGCGAAAGAGTACCTGAGATCGTCAGTCTGCAACTACATTCCAGCTTCCGACTCGTCTTCAGTCATTGAGCCGTCAGTATAGAATATATCAGTGAATGCATTAAGAAGTGCGGACTGGTTTTTCAACTCCTCCCTACTCGGGATCTCCACCTGATATTTCCAATTTCTGATTGGTGTACTGACGAGACAATGTCCAATTGACGGCATGTCAGAAGACTGGGTATAGCGTACGGGTTAGATCTGTGCCTCAGTTGTAGTGACCCCGATGCCGAGGAAAGGATCTTCTGCACACTTTGCGAATGGCGTGGTCTGGTTCGAAGGTTGTTAGCCTGGTTCACCTGAGTTGATCTTGGCCATACGGGTATTCCTTTCCCGTAAATGTGGGACAACATGTGGCCTTACCAAACCTAACCTAGCTACATTTAGGTCATTTAGGTTTGTCGCTATGCCACTGTTCGGAACAATGTAAGTATTGTTTTAAGTTGTAGGCTCTGTTTTTTTGCTAGATAAATCCGACCGATATATTGCACTGGTGACGCACATTCTCAACAACTATTACATTTTATTAGTTTTTCGGTTTTTACAGTCGGGTAAATTAAAGAAAATCATGTGATGCGTGGATTATTCGATCTAGATTTCAATTACTGCCCAATTTATACATTTACCTTTTATATTTTGATTATATCTGCTTGATTGTATTGTTTGGCTGAATTTAGCGCGTGCTTACGAGTTTATTGTGATCTAAAGCAATTCTTCTTTATTATTCTGAAGAATGATATTATTGATGTGTCATAAACAATTACAACGTTATTTTGTCTAGACTAGACTAGATATAAACAGAAATAATTATTGTTTTTAAAAGTGAATGAGTTCAGCGAACCAATAAAGTTATTAAAAAAACGTAAACAGATAGAAGTTACTATTTTTGGCATACGTTTTTATTATCGGTATTTAAGTATTGTTTAGATTTGTAATTGTTGAAAGAATCACTGGTGTCTTCGTCATCTTCATCCTGTGGCATATAATTCAAAAACAGTGATCATACCGCACTTTAATTTTTTTTAGAAAACTTAGAAATGTTAATTTCATGAAATTGAGTTACTTCATTTGTTCTACAATCAAGTCATATCGCAATAAAAAAAGTAAATTTGCTGAATACAGAAATGTAAACAAATAATGGCGTCCATATACATAAATACAAATCATGTGACGTTGTCTTTTCAGAACAAATGTTTCGATTTGTATTGTACATATGTGACATATTTCTATGTCCTATTATTATTAACTAATCGAATTTTTCTGGAGGGAAGATTTGAAAATTTGAATTTTTACAATTTTAAGGTACTCTAACACGAGTAATTTTACAAGCAATTAATTGCCCGCCGACTATTGCCGAAACTAGTGGAGCGATTAATGCAGCAATACAGGGCAATATCATGCTAGTTGCGACAATATTTCGGTATTTTGGCAATGTTTTCACAGTTTCGTGTTATAATGGCTTGGAATTCAAATATTTCCAAGTTGTGTTTGTCAAGTTTACTTTTGTGTTGTTCATAGAATGAATTGCTCGTGTAAGTCCTTATTGCCGAGTTGCTAGATGTTGGTCAATATCGCTCATCACAATTCTGTATCGATTTGATGAAAAGTTAATCCACATCGCCTGCTGCTATTGTTGCTGTGTGTTGCTTCATATTTTTGTGATGTCAAAAATGACGAATATTGCTGCAAATTGAGCAATTTTAATCGTTCGTGTAAGAGCACATTTAGATCAGGAAAATTATTGTAACCTGTGATTTGCATGGTCCATGGTCGAATCAATGCATTGTAGTAAACATTTCGGCATTCAGTAACTCAACTAAACTAATCGAATTTTTCTGGAGAGAAGATTTAAAAATTTGAATTTTGAAAGTTTTAGATCAGGAAACTTACCTTAGTGAAACACTGACTAAATTAGATCAGCGATAATTAAAAATTTGATTTGATGGAAAATCAGTGTAACACTGACTAATATTTGAATTTGATGTGACATGCAGGAAAAATTAATACATTGCTGCATTGATTGGATTATGAACTATAGGTTGTTGCAGATGAAATGTCGTTTTTGGTAGTGCAATTTCAAACAATTGTAACTTTTATAAAACTTAATTTGATTAATCAAAATAGGCACCAGCATATGAAATACACTTTTCCCAACGAGATACAAGTGCATTTATGCCAGATTGGTATAAGTCCGACTTACTAGAGCGAAGAAAGTCCTCGAAGGTACTTTTGATGGCTGCTTCATTATCGAATTGTTTGTCCCCCAAAAAATTATCCAAATGTTTAAAAAAGTGGTAGTCGGTTGACAAAAGGTCTGGTGAGTATGGTGGGTGAGGAAGATTCACATACTGCAACTGGTTTAATTTGTGGACCGTTGTTCAGGAAGCATGACGCCGTGCGTTGTCATGAATCAGTATAACTTCATCTCTGTTCACCAATCTAGCCCGTTGAACACGCAATTTCTGATGCATTTCATCGAGTTGGGCACAACAAGTCTCTGCATTAATTGTTTCACCACGCTTCAAAAAGGAATAGTGAATAACTTCAGTTGCAGACCACCAAACAGTCACCATTATCTTCTTCGGATGAAGGCCTGGTTTCGGCATGTGTTTTGGGGTCTCATCAGCATTCAGCCATTTTCCCGATCGGCGACGATTGGCGTACAGAATCCACTTTTCATCACATGTCACTATCCAGTTAAAAAACGGATCGTTTCTCTTCCGGGAGAGCAGAGAACTGCAAATTTCTAGTCGACGAGTCATGTTTTGCTCAGTAAGCTCATGCGGAGCCCACTTATCAAGCTTTTTGATTATTCCAAGCTGTTGCAACTGCCGGCAAACTGTCGAATGGTGTTCGCCCAATTTCTTGCAATGTCCCTTACAGTTTGGCGTGAGTCAGATTCCACTAATAAATTCAGCTCGTCCTTGTCAATTGAAGGTTCTGGGTTACCACGTGGCTCACTTTGAAGGGTTCATATCTCCTGATCGGAATTTTTCGAATCATCGCTGTGTAGTTCGTTTGTTTACCATATTAGTGCCAAATGCCCTGTTGATGTTTTTGGTTGCCTCCGTAGCGCTGTGGCCCAGTTTAAATTCATAAACGAAAATTACCCGTTTTTGACACGAATTCATTTTTTTTCTGTCTGATCTCAATGAAGTCCAAAACTGAAATGACTCCATGAGTAAATGTAGGGGTATTTATACTTCAATACCCAATACTACTTGTGACACCTGGCGGCAGTTTGGGACATGAAAATCGCAACTGACTTCACTTCATGGAGAAAAACGACATTTCATCTGCAACAACCTATATAATCAATGCAGCACTACATGCATTACTGTATTGAAGGGCAGCGAAATGTTCGAATATCGCGTGTGAGGAAAGCTACAGCGTGCAGCGCTGCATTGGTTGGATCATGGGCTTAGCTGACAGCGTTTGTCAGGGAATACAGTCAAACATTTGACAACATGGCGTACAGTTCATACAAGTGATCTTTGATAGAACAACAGTAGTAACAGATTTAAATTACAATCTCCAAGTGAATTACACTTTGCGGTTGATTGCTACATATCCTGTATTCAGAAATATTTATTCTTTTTAACCTTACAAAAAGTGTTCTAGAGTTATAGTGCAAACAATTAGGTGGTCAGCAACTATTTAGTGCTTTTTTCAAACACATATTTAAATTTTTGTCCTACGCTTTTGCCGCTTGGGACTAAAACGTTTAAGTAATTTAACAAATTTCATCTAAAGTTTCATAAATTTTTACTTATCCTAAAACGCTGTGTCAGAAGTGAATGTGTCTAAATATATGAACAGCCAACCACATGTGTGTTTCATTTTTTTTTATCTGAACTTCCTCAATGTTAACTAGGCACTTCGATGACGGCCAACATTTTATATGTTTAGATGGTGATTATGCCAGTCATCGTATATGAAAGAACTTTCATGTTCAGTTCCCGTTCGACAATTCAGGCTGCTAAAATTGTACAGGAAAAGTTCATTATTTTGCCATCAAAGCGGGATTGTTAGTGACAGACAGAGTGCCCACCTATCGAACGAACCTATACTGTATTAAGGCTTTTAAGAGTATACCGATTGCATAAATCTATCTATAGTATTGCCAGAGTAGCACACATAGAACGCTGCCAGGATGGAACATATTGCGCGGAGTGGAGGCAAATAATGTAATTTCAGGATGTCTGGCTACTCAATTTACAGAGCAATCGTATCAACAGTCTAAAAACAAATAGCGGATGTGATTGTAAATCAAATTATGCGAACCATCGATCCCTGACAGAAGACGAATGAAGCACGTCCAGGACACGATATGCAACTGATAACCATATTGAGTTATGTGCATATAATAAGAGACAATTAGCATTAAAGTGATGTCTGGAAGTCTTTAATTCAGTTATAGACTGGTACTTGCTCTCGTGGCTACGTACATAAAGGAGTCGTACTCAACCTTCGTCCGGCTTGTTGATGTCCCGTGCTACGTATGAATTGTGGAGTAAAAGTTAATAACTTCGAATTTCAGTACTAATTTAATTAAAGTCTAGAGTATCACTGGCTCATGTCCAACATTGATGAATATAAAAGCCAAGGTACTGTTCAATAGAGCGCAATTCTGAATACCTGTAATAGTCAGGGTTGCCAAATTTTGATTGTTTGTACCGCCCGGTTTCTTTCGGGAACTTGCACTAGCAAGTCGGTTCAACTTCTTATGAAATTTACGTTTTGACTGGGTCCAGATATCTGACCCACTCAGCAGCCCAAATTCGGCCTTGATTTCTTCAATAGTATTTTTCCAATCCAATTTGGGACAATACGGTCGTTCTTAATTCTGATATGAATTTTCTTTTCTCAGCATATTTCTGTGCCTTGATTGGCTGGTGATACCCGATTTCTTAGCCACCCGGATGTTGTGACCTTCTCGTTCTAAAAAATCTGCCAATAGTCTGGGCGAAACTTTATTATTTTTAGGGTCAAAGTTCGGGAGCGGTAAAAGTCGGAGTGTATCATGAGTTGCTTCGAGATTTTTAGATTTCTTATGGAAAATTAATTTTGTTCTTAATATAAAAATATTTAAAATAGAGATTTTTAGACGATTAAACATTGAAAAAGTCCGTGTAGACTATTCGAATTTCAGTATATTATGTACACTAAAAGCCCATAGAAGCAAAAACGTATTTGTTGCCTTATCAGAATTAAGAGATATGACGAATTGTTAAAACGTATACAAACCTATTACTTCCACTTGGGGTTTGAATTTCGAAATAATTGTGAAACAGGTTTTTAGACGATTTCATAAGAAGCAACCTGAAATCTCATGAGACAAGACGGATTTTGAAAAAATTCTGAAAACGTAAGCAAACCCTTCACATCTCCTTGGTTCTGGAAATTCGAAAAATCGTGAATTGGTTGGCCGTAATAATCAATTTTACATCTCATCAGAACTAAGGAATGGCAAAAATTGTGAAAACATATACAAACCCTTGGGGATTGAATATCGAAAAATTGAGAAATGGGTTTGTAGGCGATTATATAAAAAGTCTGTGGAAATAAAAAGCGATCTAATATCTCATCGAACCTAAGAAATATGTCGAAACTTTGAAAAGCATACAACCTCCTTACACCTTTTTGGATTGAATATCTAAAATACTGAAATTGACTTTTTGGCTTTTTTACATAGGAAACCTTAGGAAGTAAAAATGAATTCGATATATCACCAGATATGCAACCTCCTTACACCCACTTGGGGGTTGAATGTTCAAAAATCCTGAAAGGAGTTAATAAATAAATATGAAGACAGCACGAGAAAGTAGGAACCAATTCAATTTCTTATCACTTCTAAAAGAAATGACGGAACTCGTGAAAACGTGTTCAACCCGTTTATACCCTTCTAGGTGGAAAAAGGAAAAAACTTAAAAACAAGTTTTAGGCGATTATTACACAAGCCCATGAATATGAAAAGATATTCAATATCTGATAAGACGTGGATATAGTAGAATTCGTGAAAAAGTTTACAACCCCCTTTGCACGCCCTTAGGGGTCGAATTTTAAAAAATCCTGAAAACACTATCTAGGTATTTATATGAAAAATCCATAGAATAAAAATGAATTCAATATTTGGGAAGACCTAATAGATATGACGAAAACCGTGAAAATATATGCATTCCATTTTCACTGATCATTTTTTTTGCCCCCCCTCCGAACGCCAATGTATATTTGAAATTTTTTTTATCTAAATTAGTTTTCTAGTTGATTTATATAAACGTACCGAGTTTCAGCTTTGTAGCATAAGCCGTTCTATAGATAGGAAAAACACCCCCCACCCCCGTACCATACTACCCCTATAAAAAATTATATTTTTCCAAGATGCTACTAATACAGCTCTATCTAAATACCAAGTTTCAGCTTTATATCATTATAGGTTGTCGAGATATTAAAATCGGAACTTTTTCCTTTTCACCCTCCCCCACCCTCACTCTTTACACCCACACTTCCAAAATTTTGTTTTCTACTAGGGGTCTATTAGGCCTACTTCTGGTAAAAATTTGAAGCATCTATCTTACACTGTTCTTGAGATATGAGACGTGATTTTTTAGAAAAATTCTTATCCCCTCCACTTTCATGCTCCACCGCCCCGTTCAAAAATTTTGCTTCCAGCAAACTTCATTTGTCAACCTTTATACAGGATCCAAATTTTATTTATCTAGTGCAATTGGTTAGTAAGATATCGCAATCTAAAGTTTTTCACCCCCCACCCCCGTACGCCACTGCCCCCACTCAAATTTTTCTTTCCGATCTATTCTCCTAGTATACCTACAAATATTCATAAAGTTTCAATTTTGTGACATTAACCGTTTAGGAGATATGGATTTTAGAAAGTGTCGATCTCACCTTTTTTGCGTTTCGAACGCATTATTTTTCCCCCCACTCCCAAACCCCTTCACCTATATCGGCAATTTTTTTGCAAATGGGTCCACTACTGAAGCTCTATATAAATTCCAAATTTCAACCTCCTAGCATAAGCGGTTGCTGAGATCTAGAAACCAAAATTTTCCGTCTAAAACACTTCCCCCTCCTCCCCCCTCACACCCCCACCCCTCCAAATTTGGCCACTTCAAGGGGCTTACCCAGTCTATTCATAAAAAAAATGTTAAGCTATTAAGCTCAAAGGGTTTGGGAGCTACGAGCCTTCAAACGATTTTGCGTACAGCGGTCGACGTACGGCGTACGGCGTACGGACAGACGGACTGAAATTTTTTATTGCTTTTTTCGTGTCTACTCGTCATGAAACGTGAAAAAAAAAAATTTGAGGGTAGCAAATTTTTTTTTTTTAAAAATCGAAAACAATACTGTATTATTAAAATAATAAAGTAAAAAATTAGACGTGAATCTGTGAGGCTTACTCAATGTGTACAAGCTAGTATAATTTCTTGAACAAATTCACACCTTGACTAGCTACAAGACTACAAGCTAGGGATGTTAATATCGGAAAAAAATATCGATATATCGATATATCGATATTGAAAAAAATATCAATATCGGCTGACGATATATCGGAGAAAAATATCAATATATCGATATATCGAATATTTTTTCCAATGAAAAATAAGCTCCAATGCTGCATCAAAATTAACATTAATAAAAAAATACGGCGCACGCGGCTTTTAGCAAACCGAAAGCTAATAAATAAATGACATTTGATTTCGTTGCCTTCGGTCACAGTTGCCAAATTTAGCTATTTTTAGAGTCTGAAATTCAATTTCAATTTTATCATTGCAATTTCAATATCTGAGAGTTTTTTGATTGAACTATAGGAAATGTTGGTGAAAAGCGGAAAATTCTTCTCTGTTGACTTATGAATTCAAAATAATGCCTTTTTTGATCGAAATAAAGTTTCCGGATAGAAATACTGTTATTTTTTAAATATATTATTTTTAAGAAATAAGGATAAAAGGGGCAAAATCGAAAAAAGTATTAAGAGCAAACTTGATTTTAATTATTTATTAATGAAATATTATATTGTTACGTGTAAGCCTGGCCACCGCGCAACTCGATCGATTACGAATAGGGAAACAGCAACAACCGAATACCTAAGCTGCAAAGTAACCCAATCAAAAGCCTAGTTGAGTAAATAAGGAGAGCGGAGCAACACGATTATACCCCACTTCTTATCGAATGTGCTCGAATGCGCTCGATGTACTAGAACAGCGTAGAGGGTCAAATGGAAAGATCTCAAGCTTTCGGGTATCATCCACACACACCACCGAGCGAAGATTCAAGAACAGTCTCGACTACAGACAACTGGTATAAAAGCAGATAAAGCTTTCAGCGAGAGAGATAGTAATTTTTATTACGTCGACTGTGACAGCCAGCGTGTATACGCGACCGTGTTGGTAGAGAGCGAAAGTGATCGAGTCAAGCGGCCGACTGCGATTATTTGGCACCACAATATTTATTGCCGACGCAACTCTTTCGGATGACAACGATGAGGCAGGGACAATCAGTTATTTCTGATAGTTGCCTGGTTGCCTCGTCGTACATATATTTGAATTTGGCGCCTAAACTGAAGATTTGCGTGCATGTGCCCGTATATATCACGTGCCTTGAACCTAGTTTCAACAGATATGGTTTCCATGATCGAAATCTTATTTTCTACTTTCAACGTTTCTGGCATCTCTCATAAATAATCAGAAATGCAGATTAAATGCAAAAAACCCGTTCGATTTCTAAAATATGCTATACTTTAAAAAAATATCGAGTCCGATAGTCGGATTTCAATATCGATATATCGATATATCGCTTTTTACAATATCGGCCGATATTATCGATATATCGTTCAAAAAATATCGCAATTTCGATATATCGAAATTTTTTTAACATCCCTACTACAAGCTTCTCGGTTCTTCACGAAGAAAACTTAAAAAACACTTTGGGAGAATCTGCCTTCCCCCATGTCGAACCTTTACTACATTTAGGTTTATGAGTTTCACATTTCCTAGTAAGTAAACTTAAAACTTTCCAAGATTCGTCACTTTCTATTTGCAGGCTCAATTTTTCAATGAATTTCACACCTTTGCCCAGGTTCAGAAAAGAATCATTCGCTTCTTGTAAAGTAAATGTAAAAAACAAATGTAAAAGGATTTCCTTAAATCGAAGCATCTTCAATTTCTTCAACCACCTTCATCGAAAAGTTGGGATGATTTCGTTGAGATTAAAAGCTTAATAATGGCTAAATAACAGCTGAAGGAAGAATCCGGACCTCTCAAGTTGGACGTTCAGCCCAACTGTATAATGTACTCACGCCCTTTTCGAAGAGCTACACACGTGCAAAAACTAGATGTAGGCTATCTTTTTGTTTCTACAAAGCTAGAAGCCTAAGCCACCATCGACGCCAACCATGCTGTTATGAGAATTGCGCGTGATGCGACATCTGGTGAAAGGTGAAAAGGCGACAAAAAGTACTGCGCAGTGGTAACACTTGATATCAAGAATGCCTTCAACTTAGCGAGCTGGTTGCGAATCATGCAAGCAGAAATTAGTTTCGACGTACCGGGATATCTCTAAAGTTGGACGTTCAGCCCAACTGTATAATATCCCTGGATATTCGCTACTCACAGCGAATTATAGCTAACTACTTTGAAGAAGAGTACTTCTGTTTGACATCGAGGACGGCGTCAAGCGCTACGACGTTTCTCGAGGAATCCAACAGGGCTCAGTGCTTGGCCTAACATTATAGAACATCATGTATATTGACGTTTCTCCCATCGATCTCCCAACGGACACCATATTGGTTAGCTATGCGGATATCGCACTGGAGATAGTAGCGAAACACATTCACACCTTGAAAGTTCTGTACAGTGATGCGATCGACAGTATTATGTAGTGGTTACGTAGTGCGAACCTAGAGTTGGCTTTGCTCAAAACGGAGGCGGTTCTACTGAGCGAAGTTTTCACATTCAGAGCCGAAGAGCACGAGATCATCTCTCAGCCAAATCTGCGGTATCTTGGGGTGTTAATCGATAATCGGATGTCCTTCAAGCAGTGGCGGTGCTGATAGTTTTGGCGCCCGGCGCACTTTCTACGTTTTGGTGCCCCAATTTTATATTTTGTTTTCGAAAAATGAAGGGTAATTTCCAAGATTTAGCATGATATAAATAGAGGAGATGGTGTTAAAGTGAGCCCTGCTGTTAATTTGGCCCGCTAATTATTTCTAATAATTCACAGTATCATTTCTGGTTTGTGTTACATATCGGGCTTTCTGATATGTAACAGATAAACACCATAGAACAAAACTGAAATAAATTGCTTGTTCATGGGTCATTCCATCAAGAATCGCCAAAGTTGTGACCGTACCATCTCCGATTCTTATGAAAATTTTTGTACTTCAAGAACTAGTGAAAAAAATAATTGAAATTCAATTTTTGTTTCTATTTCAATGTTTTGTTAGTTATATTATGTTAAAGTTTTCGCAAAAATGGTGTCCGAGTCCTCTTTGAAAATTCATATCTCTGGTAATTTTATCCCAGAATAATAAAATATTTTTCAAAACATATCAAAAAATTAGCTTGAGATCCCAAGTTAATTTTTTGGTATGTTTTGTAAAACAGTGTATCCTACAAAATATAAAAAAAAATCGTTATCCTTGAAAAAAAAATTCAAGGGTCATTTTTAGTAAAAATTTTTTTTATATTGCAACAACCTTCCCTTTTAAAATAAGCCCTATTTTATTATTCTAGGATAAAAATTACCAGAGATATGAATTTTCCAAGAGGACTTGGACACCATTTTTGCGAAAACTTTAATATACTATAACTAACAAAAAAATGAGATAGTAACAAAAAATTGAAATTGAATTATTTTTTTCACTAGTTCTTCATGTACAAAAATTTTCAAAAGAATCGGAGATGGTAAGGTCACAAATTTCGACATTTTTGGCGATTCTTGATGGTCCTCATACGAAGGATGGCCTTGCTTTCGTAAGATATGCAAAATTAATTCCATCAACATCTGTGATTGCCTTCAAAGGTGCATCTTATAAGAATCAATAGAAGAATATAGCAAAAGATCTCACGGAGCAAAACGTAGCCGCAATCTTCAGAACTGTGGATGTGATACAGGATGATGAACAGACCTTCGACTGAATACATACAATTCGACCAGGGACGTCATTTCAGTCTTACCCAGGAGGCAAGATCTTTTTCACTGCATATAAATTCATTTGAGTCGATATTAAGATAGACACACAGTTCGAGGAGTACGTACATTTTTTAACTCCTTTAAAAATAGTCTTTCTTGAAAAAATTAAAAAAGCCACGGTCCCTTCAATTCTGAAATTGACCCCTCCCCCAAATTACGGCCCTAAATTCGGCATCTAATATTGAAAGAAATTGTGAAGGATCCTTTCCTAGTGACCAAAGAAGTAAAATATACATTCAATTGTGATTTTTTGAAGCAGAATGAATGTCCTGGAGCTGAAGGCGATAATTATATGCGATTTTTGCCTATAAAATTGATTTTTTTAGCTATTTTTCCTGTGGTTTTATGCAAACATTTAATTTGGCTCTCCGGTGTCTTATTGCCACTCATTTCAACGATAGTCGTATTCAAAAATTTCTGAATTTAAATAATTTTTTGTAGAAACTGTGAGGCTTTCTTCGAATTTTAAGTAATTAAGTTTAAAAAATTTGCTGACATTACGAAACATTTTAAAGTAGCCTTTGAAACGTAATTACTATTAGCACTTATTTCTTTTCACAATAAAACCTAGCAAGAAAAATATGACATTTTCTTTGGTCGTCAAACAGTGCTCCCAACTCGTGAAAATTCTAAATATTTCAATTTTCTCGATAACATTAGAACAACTGTAGCCGCATTGCCGTTTAATTATTAAATAACACTTCTTCATTGCATTCGTATAGTGGTGATCACGTCACGAGTGCTTAATTCCCTATTTATTAAAAAAAAAAAATACCTAGAGGGAAATTAAAAACCCATCGGAATTTACATGAAAAAATAATGTACATAAAGAACTGAAGCACTGGCAACTCGCATACGCCTGGGACCTCAGAGAACCCATTTCGTTCCTGTGGCGCACTTTTATTAACTGCGCCAGATACCATGAATACATATGCACTCAGCGGAATACAACGCATGCCGTCGTGCATATAAACGTTGACAGGTCACAGTACCTTACGTGTTGGATGTCGAACCGTGGTGCAGATGAAATATTTGCGCCAAAGAGTAAGTCAATAGATTCGCACATGTTTGATCGAACAAAACGATGTACATGTCGGATCGGTGGAGGAAAATGATGTTGGTTATACAAAATCGTTTATGTATGTACTATGTATTTGGAAGAGGGTGCTACGAACATGTATTTATATGATAAGATCAAACAGCAATCATATATTTAAGAGAATAAAACAAACGTTTGGGAGTACGACGTGTTATTAATTTGTATTTGGATGGATGGGTATATGTAGGTAGGATGCCGTGTTTTAAAATTGCAAAATTTATAAACAGTGAATTTCATAATTGCAGGTTCGTACATAAACGAACAATTGCGTAGGTAGGTGGAACATTAGGTGTGGCGCCCTAAAAATTTGGCGCCCGGTGCAGTTGCTCCACTTGATCCAATGGAAGCTCTGCCCCTGGCGAAGAGGAATGGTCAGGAATTCCGATTGGTCCATGAAACCCTGACTGAAGTGACGAAGTCTTTTGTGAGCTAAGCCCTCACATTCACAGAGGATATGCTCTGGTGTTTCGTCTTCGTCATTGCATATTCTGCAAATTTTAGTCTCAAAGAAACCAATCCTGTTGAGATGCTTCCTCATGTGACAATGTTCAGTCAGAGCTCCCACTAAGGTTCGGGTCTGACATATGCTTAATTTTAGATTATCAGATGTTCTTTTTTCCGAATGTTTTGTCATAAAAAGCTTTGGGTGCCTGTTGCCCGGTACCAAGTCCCAGTGAATGGCACTTTGCGATTTTTGCCACATTTGGATGTTCATTCTGAAGTCAGCTTCTGAACCTTTCCTAGCCATTAAGTTGGCCATTTCATTACCTTCATAGCTGCTGTGTCCCGGAATCCAAATGAGATTAACTCTGTTCTTATTTCCGAGTTCAATCAGGCATTGGAGGCAATTCCAAACAAGTTTTGAGTAGATTTGAACGGACTGAAGTGCTATTATTGCTGCCTTGCTGTCCGAGAGAATATATATTTGTTGGTTTTTGTAGCCCCGTCTGATATTTTCTGTAATGCATAGTTCAATAGCCTGAGTCTCCGCCTGAAAAACATTGGATGTTATGTACATGCTACAGTAGAATTTCACATTTGGCGCACTCCATAAACTCCTGCTCCTACACCTTGATCCGTTTTAGATCCGTCTGTGTACCAGATTATGTATCCTTGTTTTGGAGTGGGTTTGTTTGTGACCTTTCAGGTAGGACAACTTTGAATGGTTTTGTGAAATTAAATTTCGGTACCATTGAATCAGAAAGAGGTTTCGCTAGTATCAGGTCCTTGTTGAGTTCCGAGGAAAGAGTTGGGCAAGCTGTTTTGCGCTCTGACTCGTCCTCCGAGCTCAAAAGTTTGTATATAGTGAAACTAGCTTCTTTCTGTATTTCTAAATGCAGAGGTGCTAGGTTGAGAAGCACTTCTAAAGCAGCTGTGGGAGTGGTGCGAATCGCTCCAGTAATACGCAGGCATGCCAGTCTTTGTAATTTAGGAATTTGTTAGGTCTTGAAGAAGGTCGTACACTACTAAGCACCAGAGGATGGGTGATAGTACCCCACCCTGTGGACAGCCTTTCGTAGCTGTGACTGTGACTGTTGAGTCGGCTAGTGTCGAAGTTATTTTCCTGCGTTGGATCAATACCACGCTTTTGTGCAGCTTTCGTAGGCAGTGTTGTCAAAAGCCCCTTCGATATCTAAGAAGCAACCCACAGCTTTTTCCTTGTCCGTAATCGATTTCTCGATTTTCGTGACTAGGTTTTGTAAATTGGGTTGTTAGTCTTGGTTATAAATAATTTATTATATAATAAAATATGATAAAAAAATATAATCTTTTATAAAATCTTTTATATAAATCTGATTTTAAGTTATTTTTATCTTTGTTAATTATTTAGATCTTATCAAGTTATTAGTTATTTGAATTACATAGATTTATTTTAAGTTATTATTTATTTAAATTCGTAATTAAACCTTTCAGATGAAAGTATTTTTATTGAATGAAAATTTCTTAAATTTTTCATTTATTTCTTTAATCTACGACGACTTAGATTGTCAAAAAATATCGCCAATCAAAGTCGACGTTCACGTACAATATGGAGTTACTATTCACTCAGTTACGGAGAACGATTCTGGTTAATTAATAAATTCTCACAAAAGATGACGCCAAGTACCACATAACCACACTATGTCCCATCGGGGTCACCAAAAAACTGAATTGAACCTACATTTTTCACAATATGCAGATGGTAAGTACATGCTGTTTTCAGTAAAGAAATTTTATTCACATCTAATGTGCCCAATTACGTGTTATGTTATTTCACGGAATTTATCATCACAGACTTTAAAATTAAAAATTGAATTAACAACACAATTCAGGCTTATAACTTTAGGTGTTGTTTATGATTGTCCTAAAAAAATGTGTCGTTAGTGTTCATCAGATTGGTGGTGCATGTCTTTATTTTATTTTTGTGTATAATGAACCTAATGCCAATCCTGTCATCTCGACTTCAAAGTAATCTTCGAGGCAAATTAGGTTTTCCTAAAAAGATGCGTTATATGTAATTAAAAACGAAACGTGTCCGATGAGTCCCTTTAATTAATTGTCCAATTAAAAGGAAAAGCTAGCAAGTCCCTCCGGGAGAATTTTATAATTGCAGACCGTAGAAGCATCAATCTTTCTGATATTGCGTATCACAAAGAAACTTTCGGAAAAAGTAATTATCGGGGCAAACCGTAGTTTTGTTGCCGGAATTTTGGTTTTTTTTTTCCCTTGAAGTTTGCAGTATCGGATTCTTCAGGACGTGTTCATTAAAATTGAAAATTTTATTAAATTTTAACACTAAAAGATGTTGGAGAAAAAATTCCATGAATAGCGTCGGCTAGTCTTCAGCTTTTTATCATATCATTGAAAGGATAAACCACTTGTTGCAAGAATGCAGCAAAAGAAAAATCTGAAGTTCATTGCTTAACCACATACCTACATAAGAGAGTATTTCATAGAAAATATCCTTTATTACAAAAAGGACGTTGGCACCATACAAGGAGCTAGTTGCACTATATCTCTACGAAGTCCATTCCAAAGTGTTAAATATTAAGCCACGGGATAGCTCTGCTTTTGGGTACCCACTTGTTACAAGTACGAGTATGTGTATAGCCCCGTCAGACATTGTAGTCTGGGCGAGCATGTTCTAGCAGATGGCGCCATTACAGACATAACACCCAAAACGTGTAATGAATTTTATCGAAACGGAACTAAGCTATGTACACGGTACATACAAACATTGTGTGCCAAATGTTTATGAGCTGCTTGTTAACACCCCCAAACTCATTTGGCATTAAAACTCTGCTAAGCCTAGACGTGAAGTTAGCTCCAGAATCATATTAGAACGCGTATAGTACGTACAGTGGTATAACCTGGTTCTGCACAATAGAACGGATTTAAACGCAGAAGGAGCAGATAGTTGAGAGCTATATTTGCGTATATGACTGTGGACGGACATGCATAGAAGATGACAGCAAAATTATCCAGATTAAAAATGGCTGGCCTTACCTCCGGTTCGGTGATATCGGAATGGCTCTGTAGAGTTTTACCTATTGTAAACATTTCGTTCGTTTATTGTTTGTGAGCTGATGTCCTTCCAGTGCAGCCTTGATTCATCTATAGAAAAAATTGGTATAAAGAAAAGTACAGGACCGAGTCATGGGTGGGATTAAAACGCATGACCTCATGGAGGATAAACTATCATGTTCACACTAGGCTACCTACCAAGGCTACATTATATTCGAATTTTTAAGAAAAATCTGATAACAGTCGCAGGTTTTTTTATAAACGAACTGGACTTAGGGGTTCAGCCCTTAATACTGTAACGAATAGTCCAGCCAGTTTTAAGGGTAAGGTTGAGGAATCGCCTGGTATGAAAATGTTAGTAGCTAGAAGGTGTAAATAATTTTGTTATTTTATAAAGTATTCAACCAGATCTTTGTTTTATAACCTTCCATGGTGATTTGCCATACACTACTGAACAATTCACAATAAATTCGACAGATATTGCTTTAACAACATGGCCGCTATAACCTAAAAAATTTCGAGTATTCCTACTGAACACCCTATATTTTGGTTATTAGTGAGTGTAGCCTACGATTAGAATTAACATCGGTTTAAATATGAGGTGAACTTCAATGTATGTACCTCGATCATAAAGTACTACGGAAAATTTAAGCTTCTTGATAATTCGCAGTAATAAAATTTGGTTCAAGAACGTACATATGGAGAAATTCACAGCAATAAAATATACTGTAAGGGTGTTTCGAATAATTGCATGATACACCCTCTGATGGAATCAAGCCGATGATAAAACCGTTCTTTCGGACCTAATCCAACACAGTTTTAAAACTGGCCTTTCCAGTGAAAGTTTTTTTTAACTGTCACGTCCTCACTGTCATTCGACTAGGCAGTGCCCAATTGTAGTCAAGATATTCCACATAACAAAAAACTTCTCTGATACCGAAAAAATAGCCAAAAATTCCGTTAAAACTTAAAAAAAGACGTTTTTGTTAAAAATTAAATAATTGAAATTCAACTTTAATTTTTATAAAGGTGAAATAGGTAGGGGTCTTTGCTTTTCCTGTGCACTATTGATTCTCTGTCATTCGGTTTCCGTCATTTTGGTCCAAATTTTATTGAAATCTCGATATCTTTGACAATTGAGCAATTCAAGCCTGCAAAAAAACAGGCAATTTCAAATATCCTGATACTTAATTGGTAGGTACTTTTCAAGTAACAAAAATCTGCCAACAGTCTGGGCGCAACTTTATTATTTTTTCGGTAGAAATTCGGAATGCGTTCAATTCTGAGACGCGGTGTAGGTTACTATGTGCCTGTAAACCTAAAAAAAGATCGGAAAGCGGTTAGAATGGGGTCGCGCTAGAAAACTTACGCCGCTGCCACATATAACATATGGATTATGGACGAGGTCTAAGTCGTAGTATAATATCAGTTGTTACGTGACTAGGAGGTTTTTCGTGATTTGGTTTTGGGCCATTACATCAAATCGGAAATGCATTTGTAATCGATTATATAAAAAGTCTGTGGAAGTGAAAACCAATCTGATATCTTATCAATCGTAAGAAATATGTCGAAAGCCTTACGTCCTCTTAGAGTTGAATATCAAAAAATACTGAAATCAACTTTTGACGATTATATAGGAAGCCTTAGGAAGTTAAACTAAATTCGATATAACATCAGAACTAAGAAATATATAGGAATTTGTGAAAACATATGCAGCCCCCTTGCACCCACTTTGGGGTTGAATATCCAAAAATCCTAAAATGCGTTTGTAGATATATATGTATAAAGAAAGCCCGAGGAAGTGAAAACCAATCCGATTTCTTATCACTCCTAAGAGATATGACGAAATTCGTGAAAACGTGTTCAATACGTTTATACTATCTTAGGGGTTGAAAAAGGAAAAAAACTTGAACACAAGTTTTAGTCGATTATGAAACAAGAACATGGAAGTAAAAAGTTATTCCATATCTAGTCAGACCGGAGGGATATGTCTGATTTCGTGAAACTGTATAAAACCCCATTACACCACCTTAAGGGTCGAATTTCAAAAAATCCTGAAAATGATTTCTTGGTATTTATATGATAAATCCGTAGAATAAAAATGAATACAATATTTGAAAACACCTAATAGATATGACGAAAATCGTGAAAATATATGCATTTCATTTTCACTGATAATTTTTTTTGCCTCCCTTCTGCACGCCAATGGATATTTGAATTTCTTTTTAATCAAAATTACTTTTCTAGTTGACTTACATACACATACGGAGTTTCAACTTTCTAGCATTAGCCGTTCTATAGTTTGGAAAAACACCCCCACCCCCGTACCATACTATCTCTATAAAAAATTATATTTTTTCAACATGCTACTACTATAGTTCTATCCAAATACCAAGTTTCAGATTTATGTCATTATAGGTTCTCGAGATATAAAAATCGGAACTTCTTCCTTTTTAACCTCCTCCACCCTCACCCTCTACACCCTCATCTCTGAAATTTTTTTTCCTGCTAGGGATCTACTAGGCCTACTTCTGGTAAAAATTTTAAGCATCTATCGTACACTGTTCTTGAGATATGAGACTTAATTTTTAGAAAAATTCTTATCCCCTCCACTTCCATACTCCACCGCTCCCTAAAAAAATTTTACTTTCACCAAACTTTATTTTGTCAACCTTAATACAGAAACTGAATTTTGTTTTTCTAGTGCAATTGGTTCGTGAGATATTGTAATCTAAAATTGTTCAACCCCCACTTCCGTACGCTACTGCCCCCAATCAAAAATTTGTTTCCGATCTATTCTCCTAGTATACCCACAGATGTTCATTAAGTTTAATTTCGTGATATTAATCGATTAGGAGATATGGATTTTAGAATGTCTCGATCTCGGCTTTCGAGCGTTTCGAACGCATTATTATTCCCCCCACTCCCACACCCCTTTACCCATATCATTATTTTTTGCAAATGGGTCCACTATCCACTATATAAATTCCAAGTTTCAGCCTCCTAGCCTAAGCTGTTACTGAGATCTAGAAACCAAAATGTTCGGTCTAAAACGCTTCCCCCACCTCTTCCCTCACACCCGCACCACTCAAACGGTGGCCACTTGAAGGAATCTGCTCAGTCTACCAAAAAAAAAAAATTCAACTTAATAGCTCAAAGAGTTTGAGAGCTATAAGCTTGCAAACGTTTTGCGTACGGCGTACGGCGCACAGACGGACTGAAGTTTTTTTTTGCTTTTTTGGTGTCTATTAGTCATGAAAAGTGGGAAAAAATATTTTCAGGGTAGCAAATTTTTTTTTTTAAAAATCGATAACAATACTTTATTATTAAAATAATAAAGTAATAAATATAATGATGAAAATACGACGATACCAGACTAGCAAACTACCTTCCACAAGGCCTTCCAGAGGCTTCGAGGCAGGGAAATAGCTTCGGTAATGCCTTATGGAAGGTAGTTTGCTAGTAGGTTATGCAGGTAATGCAGTTCTCCGCTAGCTTTGGTCAAAGCTTACGTTGACGCTGTGTTCCGTTACACGCGAATCCAAATGCCCAAAGTCGATGATAGCACTAGCGTACCCATTGTAAACAGGGTATAACGTGAATGGCATATTTCATGGTATAACTACCACTATAGAACTTTTACCAATTAAAAAAAATAAATAAATTCAATAATTTTTTATAAATGAATTATGTTTAATAGTAAGGGAAACTTAGTAATAAGGAAAAGCAACCAGTCATAGAATTGTTTTTACTAGAGTGACTGCTTTCTTTCTACTGATATAGCGAAATCCAGCCAACAGAATTTGCTTCTTCCATTATATTGTGACATGCGTACCATAGCAACCCGACCCTTATCTACGACATCGAAGTTCCCAGAGAAAAGTACCCACAACTTTCCTATACCCAATTAGAATAGCGTTAAAAGCTCTACAAGCTTGTCACATGTTCTACCAACTTCCTGCATGCTTCACACACACACAACCGAATATGCTGGAAATCTCTAGACCTTATAGATACAGTATATAACCGCAACAACTACGAGAGCTAGACATCCTATTGAAAAATGCATTTGTCAAGTAATTTTCATTGAGAACAGCGATCGTGTAGTTAATGATCTCGGAAATAGTTGCCAATGGTATGATAATTGAGTGCGATTGAACAAAGCAATTTGTGATTTTATTAATTTAAATGGAATTATGTTTCAACATGAAATCCCAGCGAACTCCTAGCTTGCAAGAATATTAACTGGATTGAAAGTTTTCATGATGGAGCTACCATGGAAAGGACATTTTTCCAAATTTTGGGTTGTATCGATCCTAGTTGACTCCGAAAATTAACCAAAAAATAATTTATAAAATAAAAATAATTGTATAAAATAAATAATTGTTTTAACACAGCAACAAAAACTGCTTTCGTTTTTTTTTCAAGAGTACTGAGTAGTTGTTTAATCTACTTTGCACAGAAGGCTGTAACTGCTGAATATTAAGCTACTTTGCATTATCTCAACAATGGTAGCCCAGAGCTTATCTAATTAATTTTAAAGTATTTACAAAACCAGAACAAGCTCGATGTATCCGCTGGTATGTACCACAAAGTCTAACCGCGAACAGAGGTAAAGCAGCAATAAACTTCTTAGCCACAAGGATAGAAAATTAAGAAACTTTCAGTCTGGAGAATTGATGAAACAATTTTCAGCTTTCGCAGTTCTTGCGAGAAGAGCAATTCAATTAGGGTATTCGTGTTTGTTAATGGTAAGTTGATTTAGGATTACACGGAGTGCGGATTAAGAACTTCATAACGAGGAAACATTCGGCGCTTAAATGAAGTGGCCCACTGCATTGCATAGTAGCTTCGAAAATCCATTTGAGCCTTTTTTATCATTCAACATAATTCACCAACCCTCGACTATCGAACTCACCAAAACGTTTTCCTTGCGATGAATTCACCTGATGACTGCTACAGTATGTAGTCCAAATACCCACTTGGTGCCAAGATACTTAAATGTGATACGAAGGACGTGCTGCATCCAGTTGGGTAGTTCTACTCCTCCGGAATAAATGATGTCTGGGTGATAGGCCAAGGATACGGTGTGTTTGTCTCAAATAATGGGACAGGGAGTTTCTTGTTTGTATTCTGGACTGTAAAGTGATAGTCTTCAAAGGTATCATAAAATTAATTCGCGTCTTCCCTTTTGCCGTTTGCTGTATAGGTACAGGGGTCCCGTGCTCGGATCGGATGTGATGATGGTTTCGTATTCTACTCATCGTTTCGGTAATCCATTTTCGGAGTAATTTAAGAAGATAATCTCCAATTGACTTTGGTTGAGTCGATGCCTTCCGGAAGGTTCTAGACGGGACAAGGTATGCCCTATTCGTGGAGCTGTTGTATATTATTGCCGATGATTTAGTCACGTAGTTATCAACCTGTTGAAGGGCTTATCAATTTATTGCCTGTAACTTGTCTTGTTAGGTGTTTTCGGTAATACGAAACCGGTAGATTGAACGAGAATAATTAAACGGTTTTACGAAGGAAATTTAATTAGGATCGGAAGTAATTTGTGTATTTGAAATATTTTTAATTATAGTGTATTTTTCGACCTTACTATAGTGAGCAGGTTTTAAAAAAAATCAGACAACCTACCAGTGGCAGGACATTAACGTAACGAATCGTTGCTATTTTCGTCTTTGAACCAACTATCTATATAAAGTACTCCACAATTTTATTCCTTTCTTTCGTCACAGTTGTTTTGATATTGTGATGGAAATGATATTGTAAAGAAGTAGCCAACATTTTTATGTAAAATGGTAAACCTCAAGGATCAAAAGTTGCTTCTACCACATTTATCGGTTGACGTGACTTGTAGTGATACTGGATTTACACCAAACACATTCGGCGCGACTTTTTTTTTTTTTGAAGCAATTGAATTTATTTCAGTATCCAGTTATCCCCCACAAGCCAATCAAAAACCGGGTTTTCGTCCGAAAAGTTGAGCACTTGAGGACTTTCTCGTCACCTGATAGCTGGATTTCTATAGTGGGGGTAAAGTCGCACCGAAACGTATTCGGTGTAAATCTAGCATGACTCCCGACCGTTACCCAATATGTAAAATTGACGACTTTGGGGCAACCCTTAAGCAACCTTTTCAGACGGAAAGTGGTATTACCGTTTTTCCCGGCGGAAAAACCGTTTGAACCCCAGCACAAAAGGGGAGAACGGGCATAGGCGTGCCGTGGCCTAAAATCTGGCAGGGGCCAGGGGCCGAATGGGTCAGAACATACGACTTCTTCCGAAAGGCACACATGCTTTTCATACAAGTTCGTTCGTTTTGTGCTTACAAATTAGATGTTCGTTTAAACAACGAGTGATTAGTCTTAGGTTGTAACTTTAAAATGTTTTATACATTGCTTTTCCACTAGCTGCAGTTGAAGGAAAAAATTTAAAATAGTTCCTATGCAGTGCACTCCTAAGATATTCGGCGCCCGTGGACTACCAAAAATAATGCGCTCTCGTCATAAGAAAATACAATTTTGATGGCTAGTGGAAGCGGCAAACACAAAATATAAAAGCTTCAGAATTAGACAATTTTATACCTTCGGATTTGTAAAGGTTAAATGATTCTGTATTTCGTTTCTTTTAGTTAGGTTTCTAAAGAAGCGTATAATCAAATAATGCTTTCAATTGTAGTATCAACTTTTAGAAGTGATATATTAGTTTTATCTATGATTTCCAACATTTCGCTCCAAAATGCTACCATAATAGCAGTTTCCAGTGAGTTGAACTCATTTAACAACCCCTCATCTTCAAATTTTGTTGCAGGCTTTTGGAAATTATATTCGAAAATTTTATTCAAAGCATTTTTAAAATATTCATAACCGGAAACAGTTGCCTTCACTGAATTAGCTCTTGCTGACCAACAAGTGTCGCTTAATTTTTTGGGAACTTTGTTTTTTTAATGCTAGCGTATCTTTCAAAATTTCCCATCTTGATGTGGACGCGGCAAAGAAATTGTATAGATTTTAAAGAAATAAAAATAATTTAGTTGTTTGTACGTAGAATTCCGCCGCCGACTCTCCGATTAAATTTAAAGAATGTGCTACACAGGATACGTAAATGGCAAGATTTTTATAGATTTAATGCGCGCTTGGAGGACGCTATATATACCCGATATATTAGAAGCATTATCATAAGATTGCCCTCTACAATCTTCCAAATTGATATCTAAATCAGATAATAGTTTTAAAATACAATCTTCCATTTCTGCGCTCTTGTGCTCAGTATTTTCTAATTAAAACATAACATCAATAAAAATTGCCGCTCCCAAAAGGCTTGCGCACCAGGGCTATAGCTCATTTAGCCCTGTGGTTAGGGTGGCCCTATTTCTATGAGTCCTCCTTCGAACAGCTGCCATAGAAAAATCCTGTAAAAATGTGTTCTCTCAATTTACGAAACTCACTCTCTTTTAGTTTCGAGTACCAACCAAAAGAGAGTCCTTAAAATTGAATTCAAAGTGATTGAGAGATTCGAGAATATATCTTGAGTAGTAGCAGCGATGCCAGATTTGAAGATTTTTCTTCAATTCGAAGATTTTTAGCGTTCAAAAGTTTTCTGATTTCAATACCATCAAAGTAATAATTCAAAGTGAATAATATACTTTTAAGACTTCAGTTACAAAAAAATTTTTCCGAAATCCAAATATACGAATCTAATATCGTAGGTATGTATTTCATAAAAAACTCGATATATTCAAAAACCAATTCTACTTAAAAATAATTTATTTATTCTAGGATCTCATAACATCAAAAAATATTTGATGCCAATTTCTACTTTGTTAAATTGAAAACATCTTCTAAAGTTCTCATAAAATTCAAAGATATTCTCAAAAAAAGCTGGTTACATTCAAAAACGTTTGTAAACTTGAAGAAAATCTTATTACAATTTCGTAAAACTCCAAAATTTTTCATGAGAATCTTGTTGTTTTCAAAAACAATTTCCAATTTATTTTGCTAAATTAAAAAAATCTTGTAAAGCTCTCGCCAAATCGAAAGAACAATGATAGTAAAATTCAAAAATGTCTTGTTATTTTCAAAAGTCAGTTGAGATTTTCTTCGTTCATTTTAAAAGATTCTTTTATATTGTTTGTATTGTTAAAAAACTTTTGACAAAAAACAATTGGCAACAAAAAGTTTGCGGATAGGAAGGAATTACTTTTCTGGAAGGGGCCAGAATTATTTTTCTGGAAGGGTCCAAGCCGGGGCCTGGGGGGGTCCCGGCCTCCTGGATTACTGGCGCCCACGACCCTTCTCTGGGTTGGCCGGACAAGGCTCCGTTCTCATAGGCGCGCCGTTAGGGGGCGCCTATGAGAACGGAGCCTTGTCCGGCCAACCCAGAGAAGGGTCGTGGGCGCCAGTAATCTTTTTTTTTAAGGACTCCTTCTGTTCGTTTCCCCGACCGAATCACATTTTCGGAGAAAAGTTCCACGCATACAAAATAAAGAAAACCAACGGAGGAAGAACTGAAACACGTCACAAATTTTAAAGAAGGAGAACACTCAGCTAAAGTAAACACTTCGAACTTTCGTTATAAAAATTATTTTAATCAAGAAAGTACCTCTTAAATTCCTCAGTAACTGCTCTACCTGACCCTAGGCACAAATATACTTAAATTAGGGCGCCTCTGGTGCGTCGTCCCTGGGAGTTCCTTTCCACGCTCCGCCGCAACACTCCACCAGGAATTCTGTCGTCCATTTCACAGATGCTCCTTTTCGCCCGGATCCGCGGAAATCACCGACTTGTGATAATTCCGACTTGAGTTCGCACTCCTTTTTTCAAAAAAAAAAAAATTCAGACCCAGATTTACTTGTTTCAACCAAAAACTTGCTTTCACTCTCCTGGTCACTCGTAAAAGACCGTTTTTCAGTCCAGCTTTTCCCGCGAAAACTCGGGTCAGCTTTTATATCGGTTAATCTCCGTTTTCCTGGGTCAACGACTGCTTTCTCCAAGGTTATTACTCCCGCTTTATATTATTACTTTATATTTCCCATCCGACCCTTTAGCATGGACCCAAACCGGTGATCTACCTTATCACTTGCAATTTACGCAGTGTAAGTCCGCCATGTTTGCACTGCAATTTCGAATATGACATTTCTCCGTCCTCAGTGAAGTTTATGTGATGTGATGTGTTTATGTGGGTGTTATGTGTTAATTTCCACTTGTTGTTAAATTTGCGATAATGTTTTGTTCCAATTGTTCCTAATCCTACCCTAATATTACTAAATCCTAATCCTAGCAGTATTTCACATTCCTAATCCTAACTAAATCTAATTCTAAATTCAACGTACTATTAACCATCTTCCAGCTCATCTTCCGTGTTTTATTTTTTTTATTTTAATTAATAACGATTTAACTAATTCCCTCCTTTGTTCTGATATCTTTTTAGGTGAGGCTGAAGACCGGTGCGTGCGCAGAGGTGACTTCACAAGGAGCCCGCGATGAAGTAGTTGGTAAGTTGGCCTATATTTCTCTTAAAACATGATACACTTTTATTTACTGAACAATTCTCTTCTTTTCAGGATGGAAATCAGGAAATTACGGCGTAACAGTGGGTAAGAAACATTGGGTTACAATATCTTTCAAACCAATTGTACCAGGAAGGTAAAATTTGGTTTTTGTATGTAGGATTAAAAGTGAAGTCTATTGAATGGAGAATCTTTGAGGGGCGAGGTGGGTACGGAAGTGGGAGGGTTATCAATTTAAAAAAAAACAAATTGGTTTTTCATAAGAGCATGTCAGATATAATCTTGAAAATGTTACGGGAGTTAGGCCCAGTAGAACTCTAAACGTATTGTGGGGGTGCTGATATAGGCGATGCTGATGTAGGGGGTGCTGGTGTAGGGGTGATGGTGGGAGAAGCTGGAAACGAACAAATACTGATTTTTACTTCTCAAAAACCGCAAAGCATAGAAAGCTGAAATTTGACGGCCCCATCCTAAAAAATGTTAAATGGGAGTAGCAGAGTTCGTGGGTGCCGTGGTCTTTTATACCTCATAAACGGCTTATGCTAGACAATTGAAACTTAATACGTAAATGTACAACAGGAGTAATTAAGGCGAAAAAAAGTTCACATGTTGGCGTACAAAATTGGCGTACAAAAGAGGAGTAAAAAAAATATCCGTGATATTCACATTTTCCCGAATTTCCTAATATCTTTTAGGCATGTCGGGCTATCAAATTAATTTTACTTCAACAGACTCTTTATATAAGCGCCTAGAAACAGTTTTCCAAATATTTAGATATTAATTCCTTAATGGGTTGTAAAGTGATTGGGTTCCTTTTCACGAATTCCGGTATATATCTTAGGTCTAATAAGATATCGAATACATTTTAAGTGTAATCTGAGAAAAATCGATTTAGCATTTTTCGATATTCAACCCAGTAGGGGGTGTAAAGTATTGTTCAAGTTTTCACGAATTCCGACAAATTTTTTTTGCTTTAATAAGATCAAGCACGCTTCTACTTATATGGGCTTAACATATACTGATCTAAAAATTTTTTTTCGGAATTCCGCATTATTCCAGCACTCAGAGAGTGTAAAATGATTGTGTACATTTCTACAAATTCTGACATTTCTACAAATTCTGACATATGACTTAGGTCTAATGGGAAATTGAATTGTTTTTTAATTTAACGGGTTTTTTATATAATCGCCAAGAAATCGGTTTCAGAATTTTTTGATATTTAACCATTGAGGGGTATTTATTGAAATTGAAAAAAAATAAGTAAATCTGCCTACAGTTTCCTCTCCTCTCTCTCCAAAATGGCAGTAGCCGGTGCAGCGATTGATCCCAGTTAGCCCCAGCAGTTAATGCGAATAAGAGGCCTTCTAATAAGTTAGAGTACTGACTAGTCTAAAGCAAAAGAAGGACTTGCCCCAACCCTTTTCAAACCTCGCGCTGGAACACGTCATCCGTCAGATGTCAGTGGACCTAAATGGAACACTAATGTATAAGTCAACGCAATTATTTGCATACGCGGACGATATAAATATTTTGGCACGTTCCAAGAGGCACTTATTGAGCAAGATGAGACAGTCAGAACAATCGGACTAGTAATAAAGGAGGACAAGACCAATGTAATGACGTAAACAAGGTAAATGGCACCTACTGGACAAAATCTAACAATTGGCGATTAAAACTTCGAGAACGTGGACAGTGGGGAATATCTAGACACGAACATCACAAGCGATGAAGACCAAAATTGACAGACTTAATATCGGAGCGACTAGACTTCTATCTAGTTCAACAATACTCGATTATCGAGGGACAGCATGCTATATAAACTGGTGCTGCCTGTAGAGCTCCCAGGCTTAACGAGACACAATTGTGCTTCATTGTCGTCCGAGGGCAGCGGCCGCTGGACTGCTCCAGCAGTAAGACAGCAGACAGACCAGGTTCCGGTGGCAAGCTGCGAGTTGTCCATGAACTACTGCAGTAGTCCGATTGCAGATTCACCATGTCACTAGCGTCCGGGTGAGCTGCAGAATTCCGATGGTGGACTGACCTTGGCGCCAGCGTCTAGCGACGAGCAGCGAGCAGTATAACCTTGAATCGACCGGGTGTAGTCCAGCAGTGTAGGTACTAGGTCTTGAAAACATTGCTTCGGCGATGTCGTGAGTTCAATTCCCACTCAATGCATAATTTATTTCAAATTTAACGAAATAAAAAAGCGGATCAAGATCGCCAATAAGGCGTATTACCAGGGGCTGCCGATAATGGAGAACAAAAATGTACACAGAAAAACGAAGATGAGGGTATATAAAACAATTATAAGGACAGTCTTGTGCTACGGCAGCGAGACCTAGACCCTGAAGGACGGAGAGAAAGCAGTAAAAACCTTCGAAACACGATGTATATACAAAGAAACGCCCGCAAGTTAAACTTGGCCTTTATTTCTTTATCAGACATTATTATAAATTGTTCAATCAATACCACTGAATTGAATAAAAATTCTGTCGCCATAATGAGCAAAAAAAAAATACATTTCGGATTACAGCTTACACCTCCTCGTTATATTCACTTCGTAACAAAAGGACATTTGGAAAATCCGAACACAAATAATCCCCAGTGTGTCGACTAGTAATCATTTCTGCGAATGACAAAAGACTTGTGAATCACATGACACAGCCATGAGGTTATTAGTGCAAAGAAGAGCAAACCCGGTTTCCTCGTTTACTTCCACTTCGTCGAAAAGACCATTCAAGGTATGCTAAAGATTCACAAGGTGTTTCATCGTATTATCTAATCGGATTATCATTGTGGCTAGATGCTCTTCATTAAGGCAAAGCCTCGGATTGAAAGATATTACGACTGGGTGCGTAACTAACCATAAATTCTGCAAGTCTGCGATATCTTTAACTGTGTAGTTCTAGGAAGAGTGCATTCTTTTCGAATAGCGTTTCCTTCAAGTTGAAGAAACTTAATTATCCTTAGTGAGGAAGCACCCGTGAGCGTATGAGTGCACTTAATGGAATAACATAAAACTCGGAAAGTGTATCCTTTGTGGAACTGCTTTTCGTACCACCAGCTTGTTTCTCGAAGGATAGTGGAAAAAATCTCGGACGAGACACATTTCCCAATGAGTCCTTACACCATGAGGTGATTCTCTAAAGTGATTAAATGGCAATTTATTGAATTAAATTTAGGAAAGCTTTGGCTTGTAGCATGCATCTCGGGACGACGGATGAAATTAAATTAAAATCGAAGACCTTTGTGAAAAAAAGATTCGAGGGAATTTCATTAGTGCAATTGCTCTTGGCTCAAGCGTGAAGCATGTCCACTTTTTACATCAACCATATCCCAACCACTTACCTCAAGATCCATAAAACTGCAACTTTAAGGCGACCACTTAATCCAAGTGCATAAGTCTAGCAAAATCCTAATAAATTTCACTGCCCATCAGAAATTTAAACGTTGTTCGGTTGAAAATAGGATTCTTCCGGTGATCAAAAACAGAAAATCTTTCACGGCAAATATCGAAACATCTTCTTAGCGCTGAACGGTTGAGCTCTCCGGGAGTATCTTACCGATGTACAGGAATTTCAAAGTCGTCTTCGACACTTTCGGATTACCTTCACGTCGTTATTTGAATTTTAAATTTCCGGACACGTAAATGGAATGCGGAGTAAATCGGAGAATTTAAAGGGAACGAATGTCAAGGATTTTGTATGCCGGAAACTTTTTCGGGATATGAAGACTTTTCGATTTCGAACATTCGATAATGTACATATCACTTTTGAATTTAAATCCGATGATCACTTTATTTATTTATTTTCATACGTTTGTTTGTATAAAGCACATGGCACGAAAAGGTTTCAAAAATCGAGAACTGTTTTTATCGTTGGTACGTGCGTATTCAAAAATAAAACTTGGAATTATTCTGTAGAAGTTTTCAATAAATTGAATAACTTATTTTGTTTGGTTTTTTGTCAGACTGCTTCTTAATCTATTATTAAGAATTTGGTATCTTTCTGGCCCGAAAGGCAATATAAGTAAAAATAAAGAAGTAGCTGTTTTAGTGATTGGCAAAAAGGCCAGATTGCTACAGCCTAGGAATTTCTATTTCTACCTAAAAAGTACTTACTAAAAAATCTAGAAGGACTTTTTTCTGTTCCGATATCTTTGGGCAGAAGCAACCTTATATTTTTCGATATGGCAGCACAAATCAACGGGGAAGAATCAGGTAAGGCCTCTACTTCGGCAAAAATTCAACACCGACGCGACATCAAAATTGACGGACTTAACATTGGAGCGACCAGACCTCTAGTTCAGCGATAGTCGCTTATCAAAGGTCAGTACGCAATATAACCTTGTGCTCTATGTAGTGTTCCGATACACGATACACGACATAGTTGTGCTTCATCGGCGTCCCGGGCGAGCGATTGCTGGACTGCTCCGGCAGTTCGACAGCAGGCAGACCTTGTCGCCAGCATCCGGAGGCGAGTTGCGAGCGGTCCATAAACTGCTGCGATAGTCCGATCACAGATTTACCATGTCGTCAGCGTCCGGGGTGAGCAATGATCGGGGAAGTTCCACGGCGGATCAGCCTTGGCGCCAGCGCCATTCTAACCTTAAATCAACCGGGAGTAGTCCAGTAGTAGTGTATTAGGTCTTCTTTTTTAAGGATACCGAACTGGACTTAGGTGGTTAGCCTTTAATACACTGTAGTGTACAGTCCAGTCAGCTTAGGGATGGGAGGTCGGAAATCGGGTGGGTATGGCAGTGTACTGGTAGGTGTTGATAATGTTTAGTTCTGTTTGGCTGCGATCTACCAGAGCAGCAATGTTGCCTGTAACAAATCAACGACTGTCTGGTAGCTCTGATGGTGTTTGTGAATCTGATAAAAATGTAAACAGAACTTATTTGCTCAGTGTTAAATCCTTTATTAGTGGCCCTATTAAACAACATTCCGCACGTTCACTATTCATATTAATATTTCAAAGCCAATAGCAACTGAAAATATCGTATAAAAAATTGTATACGTTAGATGGGAATTGAACCCACGACATCGCGGAAGTAATGTTTTCAAGACCTAGTACGCTATCACTGGAATACAGTCGCCCTCTGAAAACATTTATTCGGTGATGTCGTGGGTTCAATTCAACTCAACACATAATTTATTTAGACGAATTTTTCAGTTGCCATTGAAATTTTACTATTGTTGCGAGGTATAGGTTCACCGAGATTTCAAGTTCACGCAAAATTCGATTAAAATCGATAGAAACAATAACGTTTTATTATTTGCAATAAATAATTAGAATAATAATTGTTCTCCTGATAACAGTGCCCGATTTTAAGTACTACTTCCAGTCCAATTCGCTTTACAAATACTTCCGCGTAGAACTGTGCCGTTGCACTATACTGTATTACAAACTGTGACGTATGAAAGCCCTGAGACATGCAAGTGACTTAGAGCTTGATAGCGCTGTATCGAGAGCCCTCCCGAATATTCGGTGGTGTGTGTAGAACTCGCCAGAAGTAGGTATGTTCTACACGCGAGAAGAGTCGAGAGTTTTCTACGCTGATCTGGGTGTTGGAAGGTATTTGAACGTAGTTGCTTTCTTATTTATGAATAATGTCATTCATAATTGAGTTGAACGGGTTGCCAGGGTACGGATGTAACAATATAAATAGTGAACAGAGAGAAATGTTAAATAGGCTTACTACTAAAAGATTTAACACTGATCAGATGAGTGGGGGACCGTTTTTGGTTTCTAGATCTCAGGAACGGCTTATACTAGTAGGCTGAAACTCGGAACTCGGAACTTATGTAAAACTATGACAGTGGACCCTTTAGCAAAAAAAATGGTCGGTATGGGTTGAGGGTTGTGGGAGTGGGGAGAAAAACAATGCGTCCAAAACGCTTGAAAGGTGGGATTGTACCATTCTAAAATCCATATCTCTTGAACGGTTGACATCAGAAGGTTGAAAATTTTTGATTGTCTTAAAGGTTACTAGAATCCAAGACTAGGATTTTGAAGTGGAAAGGTGTGGTGTAGGAAGAGGGTAAAAAACTTTGGATTTCGAATAAAATTTTTCAGAAAGATAAAATTTGGTCTCTGTATACAAGATTACAAGTGGACACTACTAAATGTAAAATTTTTAAGCGGGAGTAGAGGATGCCCACGTTACAAAAACTTAATAGACAGCGTCTACGGCTGACAGACGCAAATGTTTTTTTTGCTTTCTTGGAGTTTAGTCTTGAAACGTGAAAATGGAAAAAATTTCAGGATAGGGGAGACCGGGGACAGTAGAAACAAGGGACAATAGAAACAATGGTCATAATGAACGCAATCTTTGGTTTAAATTAAGCTTCAAAGTGTCAAACGAAGCGTCTCTAATTGACCCTGGTAGCCATTATTAAACCGTTGATTAGAGTCAAAAGTGAAAGTATATATATCAAAAAAAATGTTTTTCCACCATCTGCGTAAAGTTTTGCCATCATCAAAAAAGAGTGTTAAAAGGAATAAAAACGTGACTATCAGGCTTCAACTATTATTATTTGTTTAGTTTAGTATATTTCCTTTAGTTGCAACAGTTTAAATTCATACGTTCGTACGAGGTTAAGAAAACAATTGAGTGTTTAGATCAAAATGGTCATCCTTGTCTCAGGGAAACATTTACCGACAATTAGTAGTTTGATGGAGAGAGCAATCAACAAACTACGACAATGGGCCGGCAACTGCGGTATAGGGGTTAATCGCTCTAAAGCTCTGCTGGTATTCTTCACGAAGAAGAACAAAATCCCAGATTTTGCGTTACCAAAGATGGGAAGCGACGAGCTTCATCTTTCCGATAGCGCTAAATATCTCGGGGTTGTTCTAGACAAGAAACTCAGTTGGAAACTGAATATGGAAGAACGCGTTAAAAAACCGTATAACGCATTTTACGCATGCGGAAAGATGTTTGGAAATAGGTGGGGTCTCCAACCAAAACTAATACACTTGATGTACACAGCCATAATAAGACCAATCTTAAGCTATGGCGCGATAGTGTGGTGGGAGGCGCCTAGAAAGTCCACGTATCTAAGCCAGCTGACAAAAGTACAGCGCTTGATATGCATTGGGGTCACTAGCGCTCTCAGAACCACACCCACGGTAGCACTGGAAACTATCCTCCACCTGCTGCCAATGGACATGCACATCAAAAGCATAGCTGCAAAAGGCGCTCTTAGACTCAAAGAGTTAGGTCACTGGAGAACTAAACCTGCTGGTCACAGTACCATATTCAATGACTTCGTGGAGTGTGATATGAATAGGGAAACGGACTACATTATGCCAGAATTAGATTTCAGAATGGAATTTTCTGTTAAAATCCCACACAGGGACGACTGGAATGTAGAACGCAACCTAGACAACAGGACTACAATGGTATTCACCGACGGTTCGAAAACGATTTCTGGTACAGCCGCGGGGGTATTCTCACAGGAACTCGATATTCACGAGTCCTTCAGGCTACCGGACCATGCCAGTGTATTTCAAGCGGAAATCTTTGCAATACTTCACCCATGCAAAATTATTGAAGCAAAGGTGAATGCAACAGAAGACATCACTATTTGCATTGACAGCCAAGCAGCCATTAAGGCCCTTATCCCTTAATGTCGTGGTATTCTTCACACTATCGGCACACGGCACAAAATTACCCTCTGCTGGGTGCCAGGTCACTGTGAAATCCAGGGGAATGAGCAAGCTGATGAACTCACTAGAGCAGGCTCCAGCCTAAGCTCACTAGTGGTGGACAAGCACATTGCTATTCCCATCTGATCCAGAAATCAGTCTAGCGACTCACTATGCTTGCAGTGGCAGGCAATAGATGGTCAAACCTAACTGCATGCTCAATATCAAAAACTCTTTGGCCCGAATATGATCACGGGAATAGCAAGTATATCCTGAGCCGGAGCAGAAAGGATGCAAGCACACTAATCTGATTGGTCACAGGGCACTGCCTGATCGGTAGACACGCTAGACGACTGGGAGCCGATGCAAATGATCTCTGTCGTAGCTGCGGTGACCCAGAAGTGGAGAAGTCAATCATCCACGTCCTATGCGAGTTTCCGGCCCTATCGAGAACGAGAAGACGGAACCTCGCCACTTATTTCCTCGATGACCTCGGTGATATTGATAAGGGAAAGCTATGCAATATAGCAAACTTTATAAAATGTAGTAAATGGTTTTGGGTTCCGGGAGTTTTTATACTCAAACAAGGAGCACAATGGACGAACAATAACGTCTAAGTGAAGGCGGACGATAGCATCACCACCCCTTATACCATACCATACGATACCATTAGATGAAAATGTGTTCTGGGGACAATTGAAATGATAAAAGCGAGAACAGTCGAAACGTGTTTCAATTCGCAAATTAGCTTTCCAATTGTCCTTTAAATATTCCTTAAACATGCCAGATACATGAAGACGAAATTATATGGCTGAAGAAGATCGGTTTTCTGGATTCATGAAGCATAAATTCAGAACTTTCAATTCGCTGCCCTCAAACCACAAGTCTTTCACGAGAAAGAAGTTTTAACATCACGAATAACAATTTTGGATTATAATCAATACATATTACATTTAATCTAAATGCTGTTTTAATTGTCCCAGGTATATATTTCAACCCTCACAGGCACGGGGACATTTGAAACGTGTCGACTCCTTCAATATTTTTTAAAATATCTCTTTTCTTTATCATTATAGGTCAACGAAACAATTAAAATATAAAATAGAGTCTATGTACTCTCTAAAACACTTATAATATATTAGAAAATTGCGATAACCGAGTGGGAAAAAACATGAATCGAAAATGTTTCTATTGTCCTCGGTCTCCCCTACCAAATTTTTTTGAGATTTCTGGTCGATCACAACAATTTTTTTTTAATTTTCTGTGTAAGGTGAGTGCTTTACGTCCAAAATCGCGAGAACTCTTCGTTGAAAGCCTAACAGTTTGTAATAAGTACCTTTATTATTTTTTAGGTACAGGTAGCTTACTAATTGTTACTTTGCGGCCGACAATCTAAAAAATATTCAAAAATCTACTTCATTTGTATTATTTTTTAATAATAAAGTATTTTAAGTGGCATGGCAAGCTACACCGGAACTAAAGGTCGCTTGGACTTGGACTATGAAAATTGCGTCATAAGATGTTATGATTTATTCGACAAATCTTAAATACTACAACGACATTATTCTCTATTGTTTATCCAATTTGGCGTAAGACTGTGATAATTATTGAGTCACGAAGACAAATATGCAAGACCTAAGTGGAATTATTTAAATCCAAGTTAATAATATTATGACAATACACTCCGCAATGTATGGTCTACATTTGAATGCATTCACTAATTTATTAATATGAAATACCCAATCAATAATATTGATCCTAGCCCAAAGCAAATATTAATAGGAGCTTAATTACATTTATTCGTCATACTCGCTATGTACATAACTACCAGTGGACGTGGAAATACAAATCAAATATTTATTCTGGACACCATTAAGGGATAATGATAATTGCAATGAAAGTTTTATAAGCAACGCATAAGTGGAAGGTTTCTCCCCATTTCGACCCCAAGTCACTTCCCTCTAGCCCAATTATGAATACGTGTGAATTCAAACTAAATCTTCAGCCGTTCTTCATAAAAATCACATTTTCGAGTATCGACGAGTTTTTATTTGTACTTCTTTCAATGTCTAAGCTCCGTAAACTTCATCATCTGTAAATTTTTCATGATGTCAAAAGCAGAAATTATCTACCTCTCATTGAGCCTTGTTATTTCCAATCGAGCAATTCTCAAAACGAAATCATCACTAATCCGATTAATGAAATTCTCCGATTCACATCACAGCACAGATAAACGCTTCCCTTCACCAAAATAAATTCTCGTCTTTACAAAAATATTGTTAAGGCTTTTTATGAAAATATATCGATTTAAATTTAAGTTTTTAAATACTTCACATGGAGCCTGGGCCTCTTTGAATCTCGTGTTTCTGTATCCAACATTGTCGCACTCAATACCTTCGAGGAAAAAAAATCAAATATCTTTTTGGCGAAAGGTAAAGTTCGGTTCATTTTCTCCTGAGGATATCTTCCAGATATTTCTTAAAGTTTTAACACATGTAAAAAGTTACAGTACCAGGAAGTAACAAAATTGCCGCAGGGACTGGATCTATCGATGCTTTTTGTCGTCGATAAAAAAGTTGATAAAGGACAGAAAACGACGTCCCTTATTTGAAATAAAATTTGACTGCAGTATATCGAAAATTTTGTGTGGTTTTTTGCACGAATATAAAATGAAATCGTGGCGAAATTTGCTTTGATCGAATCCCATCTCTTTTCTGTTTATTTTATTGACGAAAAATATTGCACCTTTTTAACAAACATTTTCTGCATTGAACGCAAAACAGAAAATTTTATTGGATTCTTAGAATTTTGTCAATTACTTTGAGGTTCAAAGTTTATTTCTTCAAATATCAGATGAACCAATGTGACTCAAAAACCTAACTTTAACCGCTTCCCGGATTTTACCACGAAAATAATGAAGACTTGAACCCAGAGTGTTCTAGATTGTTTTTCAGCGTCTGAGGGGTTTCTTGTGAGAAAAACCAATACGGTCAAACCGACTGCGATCGCTACTTTGGCTACTGCCACTGAGGACATGACAATTGAAAAACCTTGACTGGTCCGAAGGAGCTGTTTCGTCAATGGGTTTAATCGACCCATCAGTGGGTGTATCATTCCAACTAACAGATACACCACTACAGCTGCTGGCATTGCTGAGGATTACTCTATGTGTGCAATTTAGAACCGAAAATAAGCAAAATACGGGAGCGGGGGTGGTTTTCATACCTCTGAAACGGCTTATGGTAGAAAACTCGACCTTAGTACGTATATGTTGATGTGCTTCAGAAGTAATTAAAATATAAAAAATCTGTCAATGCTATGGGCGAAACTTTATTATTTTTGGGTCACAATTCGGGACTGGTCAAAGTCGGAGTATATCATCAGTTGTTTCGAAATTATGAGGTTTCTTGGAAAGTTAGTTTTGTTCTTAACAAAAAAAATATTTAAAATATAGATTTTTAGCCGAGTAAACATTGGAAAAGCCCGTGTATGGTAGACTATTCGAATTCCGGTATATTATGCACACTAAAAGACAATAGAAGTAAAAGCGAATTTGCTTAAGTATCAAAATTAAGAGATATGACGAATTGTTAAAACGTATATAAAGCCATTACTTCCACTTGGGGTTTGAATTTCGAAAAAATTGTGAAACAGGTTTTTAGACGATTTCATAAGAAGCAATTTGATATCTCATGAGACACGAGGGATCTTGTAAAATTTGAGAAAACGTAAGCAAACCCTTCACACCCCCTTGGTTTTAGAAATTCGGAAAATTGTGAAATTGGTTTTCAAGTCATTACATCAAATGCTGTAATAACCAATTTTATATCTCATCAGAGTTAAGGGATGGGAAAAAATTGTGAAAACATATGCATACCCTTGGGGGTTGAATATCCAAAAATGAAGAAATGGGTTTGTAGGCAATTATATGAAAAGTCTGTGAAAGTTAAAAGCGATCTAATATCTCATCAAACCGAAGAAATAAGTCGAAACTTTGAAAAGTTTACAACCCCCTTACACCCCTTAGGATTGAATATCTAAAAATTCTGAAATTGACTTTTTGGCTCTTATATAGAAAACCTTAGGAAGTAAAAATGAATTCGATATATCATACGATCTAGGCAATATGTAGGAATCTTTGAAAACATATGCAACCTCCTTAAACCCACTTGGGGGTCGACAATCCAAAAATTCTGAAATGAGTTAATAGATAAATATGAAGACAACACGAGAAAGTAAAAACCAATTCAATTTCTTATCACTACTAAAAGAAATGACGAAATTCGTGAAAACGTATTCAACACTCTTATACCCTCTTAGGGGCTGCAAAAGGGAAAAACTTAAAAACGAGTTTTAGCCGATTATTATGCAAGCCATTGAAAGTGAAAAGATATTCGATATTGGATCAGACTTAGGGGTCGAATTAAAAAAAATCTTGGATAAAAATGAATTTAATATTTGAAAAGACCTAATAGATATGACGACAACCGTGAAAATATATGCATTTCATTTTCACTGATAATTTTGTTTGCTTCCCTTCCGAACGTCAATGGATATTAGCAAATTTTTTAATCTAAATTACTTTTCTAGTTAATTTACATATACATACTGAGTTTCAACTTTCTAGCATAAGCCGTTCTATAGATAAGAAAAACACCCCCCACCCCCGTACCATACTACCCCTATAAAAATTTATATTTTTCCAACATGCTACTACTATAGCCCTATCCAAATACCAAGTTTCAGTTTTATATTATTATAAATTCTCGAGATATAAAAATCGGAACTTTTTCCTTTTCACCCTTCCCCACCCTCATCCTCAACATTTTCTTTTCCTACTAGGAGTCTATTAGGTCGAGATATGTGATGTGATTTTTTTAGAAAAATTCGTATTCCCTCCACTTTGATGATCAACCGCCCCCTTAAAAAATTTTACTTCGAGCAAACTTCATTTGTCACCTTTTATACACAAACCCAATTTTATTTGTCTAGTTCAATTGTTTCGTGAGATATCGTAATCTAAAGTTTTTCACCCCCCCCCCCGTACGCCACTGACCTCACTCAAAAATTTGTTTCCGATCTATTATCCTAGTATATCTACAGATATTCATTAAGTTTCAATGTCGTGACTTTAACTTTTTAGGAGATATGGATTTTAGAATGTGTCGATCTCGGCTTTTTTGCGTTTCGACCGCATTACTTTTCTCTCCACCCATATTGACAATTTTTATGCAAATGGGTCCACTATCAAAGATCTATATAAATTCTAAGTTTCAGGCTCCTAGCATAAGCGGTTGCTGAGATCTAAAAACCAAAATTTTCCGTCTAAAACGTACCCCCCTCGACCCCATTTCGTCACATCAAGGGGCCTATCCAGTCTATTTATAAAAAAAAATGCAATTTAGTATCTCAAACCGTTTGGGAGCTACGAGCCTTCAAACGATTTTGCGTACGGCGTACGGAGGACTGACGGACTGAATTGTTTTTCTTTTTTCGTGTCTACTAGTCATGAGACGTGAAAAAAACTTCAGAGTAGCAAATTTTTTTTTTAAAAATCGATCATCATACTCTATTATTTGAAAATAATAAAGTAAAAGGTTCAGATTTTTATTGGCGTAATCGGCCAATAGTCTGGGCGCAACTTTATTATTTTATGGGACTTCTGTCCGAATGTGTTTAATGCTGAGATGCGGTGTAGAGTAGGTTACTGTGCGACTGACAACCTAAAAAATAACGTTCCAAATAGCCTCCTGGCTATTGCTTAGGTTGTCAGTCGCATAGTCACCTACACCGCATCCCAGCATTAAACACATTTCGGACTTCTACCCATAAAATAATAAAGCTGCACCCAGACTGTTGGCAGATTTTTTGTTTAGTTTTAATTACTCTAGTAGCATATCTACATATAGGTACTAAGTTTCAACTTTTTAGCATAAGCCGTTTCTGAGATATGAAAAACCACCCCCCTTGCTACCAGTATCAACAATTTTATTTTTCTGGGATGTCCCTATGGTAGCTCTATATAGTTGTCAATTATTAGCTTTCTATCCTTTGCGGCTTTCTAAAAATAAAAATCAGATTTATTTCATTTCCACACCCTCCCACAATCACACCCTACACCCACACCCTCAAAATTGTTTTCTCCTAACTCCTGTAAAATTTTCAAGATCGTATCTGATACGGTTCTTGAGATTAACATTTTTTTTAAATTTTTTGGGGCTTCCACGCTTCACCTCCTTCCTCAAAAATTGTACAATCAGTAGACTCCACTGGTAATTCTATATGCAGAAACCAAATTTTATCTTCCTGGCACAATTGAGTCAGGGGATATTGTAATTTAACATTTTTCACATCCCCCCCCCACCCCCATACCTTACCACCACCCTTGAAAATGTCAACCCATTTCTAATCTCCTAGTATCTCTTAAGACATCTACAAAGTTTCAGCAGTCTGACATCAATCGTTCAGGAGATATGGATTTTAAAATATTTCAATCCAAGCTTTCGAGCGTTTTGGACTCATTGTTTCCCCCCCCCCCCCTCGCACACCCCTCCACCCCTTTCGATCATTGTATTGCAAATGGGTCCACTATCATAGTACTACCTAAGTTTCAACTTGCAGCCTCCAAGCATAAACGGTTCCTGAGATTTAGAAACCAACATTTTTCATCTAAAACGCTCCCCTCACCCCCTCCCCCTTTCCACTCCAAAAGATACCACTCGTAGGGGTTTACTCATTCCACCTACCATAAAAATTTCAACTTAATATCTCAAGGGGTTTGAGAGCAACGCTCCTTCAAACGGTTTTGCGTACTGCGGACGGCGGCGTACGGCGTCTATCCGCCGGAAATTTTCCTGAAACGTGAAAATACAAAATTTCAGGGTAGCAAATTTTTTGGAAATTTCAGGTCGATCACAATACTTTATTATTAAATAATAATAAAAAAAAAAAATATCCATGAAAGGAGGTTTTTCCCACATTTTCACGAATTTCGTCATATCTTTTGGACATGTTGAGTTATCAAATTAGTTTTACGTCTGCATGCTCTTTTCGCCTAGAAAATTTTTTTCAAGTTTTTAGATATCCAACCCCAAGGGTTGTCTAGTGGTTGTGTACAATTCACGAATTCCGATATATTTCTTAGGTCTAATGAGATATCGACTTCACTTTCACTTGCAATGTAATCAGGAAAAACGATTTAAGCACTTTTCGATATTAAGCCTCCTGGGAGTGTAAGGTATTGTTCAGCTTTTTTTTGGTACAAAAACAACAAGGTATTGTTCAAATTTTCACGAACTCCGAAAATCTTTTAGAATTATTGGATTTTCTATTGAAAAAAATACGTAATTAAAAAAAAATCTGCCAACAGTCTGGGCGTAATTTTATTATTTTTGAGTAGAAGTCCAAAACGTGTTTAAAACTGAGAAGCCGTCTAAGTTACTATGCGATTGACAACTGAAGAATAACCAGGAGGCTATTTGGAACGTTATTTCTTAGGTTGTCAGTCGCATAGTAGCCTACACCGCATCTCAGCATTAAATGCGTTGCGGACTTTTATCCAATTAATTGTAATTGTATTTTTAATTTTTCTTAATTTGACTGGTAGCCTTACTATAAACGGATATTGACAAAGCTAAAAAAATAGTCTGCGTTGGGATCTGGAAAATTTTTTAATCCATGAATCTTTGGAACGAACGCATTACATTCACCTTATTTTATCTAGAATGATTTATTATTTATTTTTACTCTAAAAAACATACTGCAGTCACGATCGGCTGCAAGCCAATCGTATAATACTCTAGATGAATACTGAACTCCGATTTATATTGTAGTTGGGGATAAAGTAGAATTACGTGTGTGCATGTTGTATGTCCTTTATTAAGGACTGCCTTTAGATTGCTACTCAAACCTAAAAGACAATATTCAGTGTTTAATTTCTTATCTTGAACTGGTTAAGTCATCGAAAAAAAAGTCCTTTTTGAAGGACTTTCACATGGGAGGTGCAGAAAGGACTCACTCGATTTCTTACATATTTATCCTTTTCCTTGGAACCATTTAAAAATGAGCGTGTACAAAATTTCAAATTCGTAGCTTGAAGCGTTCAAAAGTTATCGAAAAATATTGTTGAACACGTGTCTTAAGGACATTTTGTACGGCAGCTACCAGAAGGAGTAACAGGATTTCGCTGATAAGTAAACTCGAACTTTGTTTTTACTCAAAACTAATTTGTACAAAATTTCCAATTCATAGCTAAAAGATTACTTGAGTTATAGTAAGTTCCGTAAATTAAAAGAAAACGTTTTGACAGGATATTTGTATGGCAGCTACACGAAGGACTAATAGGATTTTATTCATAATCATACATTTAGCTCCAACTATTGGAAAAATACTACGTACAAAATTTCAAAGACGTACCTTAAACCCTTCTGAAGTTATCGGCCAATATTCTTGAACACGTATTTTAAGGATATTTTGTATGGCAGCTACCAGAAGGAGTGAAAGGATTTCGCTGACTAGTAAACCCGAACTTTGTTTTCACTCAAAACTAATTTGTACAAAATTTCGATTTCGTAGCCAAAAGATTACTTGAGTTATAGTGAGTTTCGTAAATTAAGTGAAGACATTTTGGCAGGATATTTGTATGGCAGCTACACGAAGGACTAACAGGATTTTCTTCATAATCATACATTTAGCTCCAACTATGGAAAAAGTATCACATACAAAATTTCAAAGTCGTAGCTTTAGGCGTTCCGAAGTTATTGGTCAATATTCTTGAACACGTGTTTTAAGGACATTTTGTATGGCAGCTACCCGAAGGAGTAGGACGATTTTGCCCGTTAACGAACTTAGCCTTACAAATTCAACCAAACATTCAGATTCAAAATTTCAAGATCCTAGGTGAAGGCGTTCTTGAGTTATCGTGCTAACGGACAGACGGACGGACGGACGGACGGACGGACGGACGGACGGACGGACGGACGGACGGACGGACGTCAAGCGGATTTGAGGTTTTTGGGCACAAATAAACAAAAAATAATATATAACTTTTTTTCGTCCGAGGCTTAGTTCTATGCGTTACAAACTTTTCGGCTGGATTAAACTTATAATACTCTATATGATTTCATCTAGAGTATAACCAGGCGAAATATATATCAAGTTCAAACACTGTAGGAACACCACCTAAATTTTTTCACATCAACACTCTTGATTCTGAATTAATTCATATAAGAACAAGGCTTTAATTCAGAAAAAAATGGATAAAATAATCCAAGAAATCAATTTAAAGTAGACTGAAGGTATTTTAATTTCACCATAATTTTTCTTAACTCCGTAAATTTCGGTGATCAAAATTCTTAACGTAAAATGTCCTCGATCAATTTAAAATGTCGCAAAAGGTTTTGTTACGGCAACCGCAGGAGACCTTTCTTCCTAAATCAATTCGTAACAGACCATCTAAATGTAAATTTGTCCGGGGTTGCCATGAAATACGTCGAGTTATTCAAGCTCCATTTACCTGCCGTTGTAATTTGTGTCCGAAATTTATAATTAAGGACGACAAGTAAATTTGTTAGAGTCCCGTGTGAAATGAACCACAAGTTCCGCCACCTGTAGACTGCAAACTTTATTGCTATATTTTCGGATTTTGTTCATTTGCTGGAAAATAGCATTTATAAAAAATGGTCTAATTTAATTTCCTTCGGACGATATTAATTTCTACGTAAAGTAAGAAAAATTGTAAAAAAAAATAATTTGAAATTTTGAAATTTTTCTTTGAAGTTGTTGTTGTATCAACTAAGGATTTCAATAAGACTTTTAGGAAAACCCACCATCCGAGTGTCCAACGGAAATTATGTTTACTACATCAAATTTAACATATTGTATTCAAACTTTAAATCAAATTGGAAACAAGCTTGAAACTATGAAGATCCATCACAATAAACCAACCCCCTCGATTTGCTCGGAGGGTATTTTAGTATCAATAAATAAAAATTGGTTTTGGCATCTCACACCCTATCGCAGGACTGCTTTTGATTCATTTTAAAAGGATGCCGCCAAAATGTTTGATGTAAATACTTTGCAGTATCTTATTTCCCTAAACACGGCTACGTCCCTCCATTATTGAACATCAATGGCTGTGGAATTCAACCCTCCCGTAGAGAATGTAAAGAGCCTTTTCTGTTACAAAAAATTAAACCCGACACCTCATTTTAACACACTTTTGCCTTCGGGTAGTGTTCCTTATTTTCAATTTCTTCCCTTTTTATAAAAGGATATTTCAAGGACTATGGAGAGAAAAAACTTAACCCTCACGGAGTATTGGAAAACATTATGAAGTTGAATGAGGGTGTCGAATGGATCGATTCAGTATTATGTACGTAACTTGTACGGACTCTTAATTAATTTTCAGTCCAGTCCATTTACTTACTGATTAGATTAATTGAAAGGATAATTATTGGAGATGACTGTTCGACGTGGACCAATTGCCGTTCGGCGATAATTATTAAAAAGAATTTGTTTTGTAAGTTGGTTTGCAAGTCTGATCGATACACCAGGTCTAATCGATTAATTTAAATTGTTCGGAATTTTTCTTACTATCCGAAGCGGAAGTAAACAATCAGACAGACATACATACTTGTTTAAAAAAAATTATCGATTTTAAGTTAAGGTACGGGGGTTTAGTTTTTTATATCTCAGAAACGGCTTATGCTAGAAAGTTGAAACTTAGTACGAATATGTAGATGCGCTACTAGAGTAATTAAAACAAAAAAAGTTCAGATTTTCATTGGCGTTAATAGGTTGAGTTAAAAAAAATTTCCATTAAAAGATTTTTTTTCCACATTTTCACAAATTTCGTTAAAACTTTTTTTGGTTTTTAGATCAAGTGCCGGAATAACCAATTTTAAATCTCATCAGAACTAAGGGATGACAAAAATTGTGAAAACATATGCAAACCCTTGGGGGTTGAATATCCAAAAATCCTGAAAAGGAGTTAATAATTAAATATGAAGACAGAACGAGAAAATAAAAAACAATTCAATTTCTTATCACTTCTAAAAGATATGACGGAATTCCTGACAACGTGTTCAACCCTTTTATACCCTCTTAGGGGCTGAAAAGGGAAAAAATTTAAAAACAAGTTTTAGGCGATTATTTTGCGAGCCCGTGAAAGCTAAAAGATAATCGATATCTGATCAGACCTGGGGGATATGGCAGAATTCGTGAAAAAGCATACAACCCCTTTATACTTTCTTACGGGTCGAATTTCAAAAAATCCTGAAAACGCTTTCTAGGTATTTATATGAAAAAGCCGTAGAATAAAAATGAATTCAATATTTGGAAAGACCTAATAGATATGACGAAAATCGTGAAAATATATGCATTCAATTTTCACTGATAGTTTTTTTCGCCCCCTTTCCGACCGACAATGGATATTTGAAAAGTTTTTTATTGAAATTACTTTTCCAGTTAATTTACTTATACATACCGAGTTTCAACTTTGTAGCATAAGCCGTTCTATAGATAGGAGATATAAAAATTGGAACCTTTTCCTTTTCACCCTCCCCACCCTCACCCTTTACACCCATAGACCCAATATTTTTTTTTCTGCTACGAGTCTATTAGGCCTACTTCTGGTAAAAATTCTAAGTATCAACCTTACACTGTTCTTGAGATATGAGACGTGATTTATTAGAAAAATTCTTATCCCATATACTTTTATGCTCCACCGCCCCCTTAAAAAGTTTTAGTTTCAGCAAACTTCATTTGTTTACTTTTATACACAAACCGAATTTTATTTTTCTAGTGCTATTGGTTCGTGAGATATCGTAATCTAAAGTTTTTCATCCCGCCACTGCCCCCACTCAAACAAAAATTTGTTTCCGATTTATTCTCCTGGTATACCTACAGATATTCATTAAGTTTTCATTTTGTGACATTAACCGTTTAGGAGATATGGATTTTAGAATGTGTCGATCTTGGATTTTTTCGTTTCGGACCCATTATTTTCCCCCCCACACCCCTTCATCCATATCGTCAATTTTTATGCAAATGGGTCCACCATCAAAGCTCTATATAAATCAAAAGTTTCAGCCTCTCAGCATAAGCGGTTGCTGAGATCTAGAAACCAAAATTGTCCGCCTAAAACGCACTCTCCACTTTCCCACTCACACCCCCACTCCCATCCCTCAGTTGAGAATAACAAGGGCTACTTGGAACGTTCTTTTTTAGGTTTTCAGTCGCATAGAGACCTACACCACATCTCAGCATTAAACGCGTTCCGAACCTCTACTGAAAAAATAATAAAGTTGCGCCCAGAGTGTTGGCAGATTTTTTTCCTTTGCACCCCGCCTGCCATCACCGCCTACACCCGCACCACCAAATTTTATTTCTGTGCTCTAACGGGCCTAACTCCAGTAAATTTGTTCAGATCATATCTAGTACTTGAGATACGAAATTATAATTTTTTGAAAAATGGCTATCCCCTACTTTTGTGCTCCAGCTCCCTCCTAAAAAAGGTTACATTAAGTAGATTAAACTGTTAATTCTATTTACAGAAATCAAATCTTATCTTCCTGTTACAATCGGTTCAGTAGATATTATAATCCAAAGTTTTTACTTTCTCCCTCCTCACACCCCATGATTTGATCTCATCAGATACTGCAGATTTTGAAAAATGTGTGGAAACGTAAACAACTCCTTCACACCCTCTTGGGGTTTGAATTTCCATGAAAGTAATACGACATTTTTTATATCTCATCTGACCTAAGAAATAACAAAAATTCTGGAAAGGTATGCAACCCTCTTACACCCACGGGAGGTTAAATATCCGCGAATCCTGAAAGCAGTTTTTAGATAAATATAAAGAAAGCCCGAGGAAGTAAAAATCAATTCAATGTCTTATTAGTCCTAAGAGATATGACGGAATTCGTGAAAACGTGATCAACCCGTTTATACCCGCTTAGTGGTTGAGCGTGGAAAATATTGAAAACAGGTTTTAGGCAATTATAAAGACATCGACATCTAATCAGCTCCCTCCCGTACATCAATAGATATTTGAAGTTTTTTTTATGTACGGTGAAGAAAGGACCCGCCATCAAAAGGGGTCTACTCAATCTACCTAGAAAAAAATTTAACTTAATAGCTCAAAGAGCTTCAACGATTTTACGGACGGCGGACGTATCGTACGGCGCACAGACGGACTGAATTTGTTTTTGCTTTTAGGTGTCTACTAGTCATGAAACGTAAAAATAAATTTTAGTGTGGCGATTTTTTTTTAAAATCGGTAACAATACTTTGTTATTGAAATATAATAATAAAGTAAAATGTCTGTATGCCCGCCGCGACACACACTAACGCGTTTGATGCTCGTAAAGAAACTTTATCTGAACGAGTTTTTATGTTTAAGTTTCAATTTTACTTTATTATTTTAATAATAAAGTATTTTTAATGGGTATGTTGAGTACGGTGGTTTGGTTTTCAGAGTTTTTTCGATATTCAAGGTATGTAAGATCTAATCTTTACATACCACTCTGGTTTGGATATCGAATTCTGCGGGCTTTACATTATATAATACTTTGAATACACAGCTCGTATAAAAATCACAATATCGTCAATATCACCAGTGTATCACCCAATAATGTGCATATAGTACGTCAACAAGCTGATATCTATACATAATATCCAACCTTTTTCCTTGTATATATAAATTCGATGATTTTAGCTGATATAGCCTTCTTTTAACTGCTATCAGCGCCATGAAATCAACTGAAATTCCAATGAAAGACAGTTGTGGATTTTTGTATCCTTCCGTCAGTTAAAATTGTTTCAACGTGTTTTCATTTTTGTGTGTGATGTGATGGTCCGCTTTCTATATTTGTTTATTAGCAATGAAAGTGCTTTTCGCCGGAACATCATACTGCGACGTTTGGCACGAAGAGCTAGCAGTCGAAGCCTTTCTTTCTTCAGTGCTAAAATCTCGGAATGCACTTTCAGCTGTCCCAGATTAATTAAAAGTTCCATTAAATCTGGTTGCTGCGTTGAATTCATATTAATTTTAAAATATCACAATATAGACACAATACTACGATTGATAGACGCTTGAAATCAAAAATTTTGTCTTTGACAGCTAAATGTCAAAGTATAACATGTATGGGCTGTGAATCATGCCATCTTGTATCGCATATCATGATTTGAATAAAGTAATTTGTATAGAAGCAGTGTATCCATGGTATAAGGAAGTGTAAAAGGGTTGTGTACAATTTTACGAATCCCGGCTAATATTATAGGTCTTATTAGATAACGAACTTAACTTAATTATCTTTCTATATAATCGCCTAACACTGATTTCAGAAATGATCTCTATTTAACCTCTACGGGGCTGTATAGTAGTTCCGTAAATCTTTACGAATTCCAACCTATCTCTTGACTTTGATGAGATATCGAACTATTTTTTATTTCAACGACTTTATAGTTAGTTGCATAAAAATTAATGTCAAGTTTTTTGATATTAATCCCCTAAGGATTGAATATGATTTGGTCTGATTATTTATATGAAGAGCTCCTATCAAAAAATTAGTAACAAAATTAACTTTCCAAATATCTTTCCAGTTTATTTATTAAGGGTACTTGTCGCAAAATAGTCCGATTTTGATCATGTCTCAAACTTAGACAGAAAATCGCCATTGGTGTTTCAAAGGTGTAAGCAGTGTCGGCTCTTCTGTTGCACCTCGATTTTACCCGGTTCACGTACTTTGTTCCAAATAATGATAAAGTTCCGCATATAATGTTGGCGAATTTTTAAATTCTTTTATAGACTACGATAATAAATTGATAACAATTTCATTCATAATGTTGATCAAAAGAATAAATAAATTACTGTAAAGCTAGTATGCTGTCAAATATGAGAATAACCAGGAGGTTATTTGGGACGTTATTTTTTAGGTTTTCAGCCACATAGTCAATACCACATCTACACCGCATCTCAGAATTAAAAGCGCTTCGGACTTCTAACCAAAAAATAATAAAGTTGTGCCCAGACTGTTGGCAGCTTTTTTTTAGATGGCTTATAAATGCGATGGATCGAGATGCTGACAAACGAGCTCAATGAGAATCACAAGCAAACATACGAGTCATCATCTAGGTGAATAGTTAGCGATTCACATGCAATTCTTTTGAACCATACAAATAATACACATACCCCTTATGGTCAATAGAATAAATAACACAGAAAGCTCAGTAATTCAGTAGTAATATTTAGTGTATTCTTGCGTGAAACTTTATGTCTCGTATATGAATCGTTAGTAATCCAATTGCGATACTGTTGGTTTGCTGAGATGTAACTGAACTACATAGCCTATCTCTTTTCTGTAAATAAATCCCAAATATTGATCGCAAATGGATCATCTAGATGGATCGCACGTGAAGCATGCCCCACACTCATTTGTTCAAGTAACCTGCTAAGTATGGACGTAACCCTTGAAGTTATCAAAATCTACACTACGTTGGCATTAGTTACATGCTTTCCATAAATAAATTTTATTATTCCATCAAGTACACATTCGCCGCAATGCAGTGTAAGACGCTCAATTCCAATAAATCATTATTTCGATTACTAGCTGTTTGTGTACATTCAAGGGCCTCGTATTTTCGAAAACTCATTTTCAGAGCCTTTGATCTCTCCAGAAAGCCATAATAAGGGAGAAAACATAAAACCTAAACATTGCTCCCTGTTGGAGACGTACGTTTGACAGGAAGTTGATGAAACGAAAGATTTGAAGGTTTTAAGGTTAATAATCCACCCCTTGAACGAATGTTTTCAATTTTGTGGGGAAATTTGTACAAAGGATAGGTAGTCTGAATATAACTTATTTCTAAGAAATAAGAAATATGAAACCCGTCCATACTACCTTGGTGACGATTTTTTTCTACTGATTTATTTCAGCTTGGATGTGAAAAGAAAGTAATCAGAGAAGTATTCGATTTCAGAGTAAGATTTTTCTAAGTAAATGTTGTTTTGTGTTGCTTTTATCGTCTGGAGGTAAATTTTAAAAATACATTTCGAGATACTTACTTATGGTAAGGTAAAGTATTTATAATTTGGTATGTAGCTGAACTTGAGTAATTAAGGGCTGGAAGATACCACTAATGTTGATATGTAGATAGCTCTTAAGTAGATGTTATATCGGAGGCAACCTGTCCTGATTAGAGAAACAACGCGATCAAAATTTGTGATTTAAAAAATTAAAATCAATTGTAAAAAAACATGTTTCAGAAAGATTTGAAAAATCAATCTGGCTCAGCAGAAAAGATTAGAAACAGAAATTTTTTATGATCTCATTACCTTGGTGGTTGACTTTCGCTAGGCAGATCCAATTCGTCATTTCATCACCTAACAGATATGTCGGAATTCGTGTGGTTGCAATCTCGTTGTGCTCCCTTGGAGTTTGATTAGTAGTAGGATACTATCCCTGTCAGGAATTACGTGTTATGTGACGAATTACATTTTACTTTATTATTTCAATAATACAGTATTGTGATCGAATTTTAAAAAAAAATTCTGCCAATGGTCTGGGCGAAACTTTATTATTTTTGGGGTCAAAGTTCGGGAGTGGTCAAAGTCGGAGTATATCATGAGTTGTTTCGAGATTATGACGTTTCTTGGAAAGTTAATTTTGTTCTTAAAATAAACATATATATAACAAAGATTTTTAGCCGATTAAACATTAAAAAGTCCGTGTAGACTATTCGAATTTCGGTATATTATGTACACTAATAGCCCATTGAAGTAAAAACGAATTTGTTGCCTTATCAGACTTAAGAGATATGACAAATTGTTAAAACGTATATAAACCCATTACTTCCACTTGGGGTTTGAATTTCGAAAACAGCTTTTTAGACGATTTTATAAGAAGCAACTTGAAATCTCATGAGACACGAGGGATTTTGAAAAATTTTTGAAAACGTAAGCAAACTCTTCACACCCCTTGGTTCTTGAAATTCGAAAAATCGTGAAATTGGTTTTTAGGTCATTACATCAAATGCCGTAATAAACAATTTTATATCTCATCAGAATTAAGGGATGGCAAAATTTGTGAAAACATATGCAAACCCTTAGTGGTTGAATATCGAAAAATTGAGAAATGTGTTTGTAGGCGATTATATAAAAAGTCTGTGGAAGTGCAAAGCGATCTAATATCTCATCAAACCTAAGAAATATGTCGAAGCTTTGAGAAGCTTGCAACCCCCTTACATCCCTTAAAATTGAATATCTGAAAATAATGAAATTGACTTTTTGGCACTTATATGGGAAACCTTAGGAAGTAAAAATGAATTCGATATATCATCAGATATGCAACCTCCTTACACCCACTTGGAGGTTGAATATCCAAAAATCCTGAAAGGAGTTAATAGATAAATATGAAGACAGCATGAGAAAGTGAAAACCAATTCAATTACTTATCACTTCTAAAGGATATGACGGAGTTCGTGAAAACTTGTTCAAACCTTTTATACCCTCTTAGGGGCTGAAAAATGAAAAAACTTAAAAATAAAGTTTTAGGCGATTATTACGCACGCCCGTGGAAGTAAAAAGATATTCGATATTTGATCAGACCTGTAGGATATGGCAGAATTCGTGAAAAAGTATACAACCCCTTTACACCCCCTTAGGGGTCAAATTTCAAAAAATTCTGAAAATGCTTTCGAGGTATTTGCATGAAGAAGCCGTAGAATAAAAATGAATTGAATATTTGGGAAGGCTTAATGGATATGACGATAATCGTGAAATTATATGTATTCCATTTTCACTGATAAATTTTTTCGCCCCCCCCCCCTTTCGTACGCTAATGAATATTTGAAATTTTTTTTATCCAAATTACTTTTCTTGTTGATTTACATATACGTACAGAGTTTCAATTTTGTAGCTTAAGCCGTTCTATAGATAGGAAAAACATCACCCACCCCTGTACCATACTACTCCTATAAAAAGATATATTTTTCAAACATGCTACTACTATAGCTCTATCTAAATACCATGTTTCAGCTTTAAATCATTGTAGGTTTTCGAGATAAAAAAATCTTAACTTTTTCCTTTTCACCCTCCCCCGCCTTCACTCTCTACACCCTCACCACGAACCTTTTTTTTTTCCTCTAGGGGTCTATTAGGCCTACTTCTGGTAAAAGTTTTAAGCATCTACCTTCTTGAGATATGAGACGTGATTTTTTAGAAAAATTCGTATCCCTTCCACTTTCATGATTCACCGCCCCTTAAAAAATTTTACTTTCAGCAAACTTCATTTGTCAACACAAACCGAATTTTATTTTTCTAGTGCAATTGGTTCGTGAGATATCGTAATCAAAATTTTCTTACCCCCCCCCCCCCCCCCCCGGGTGCGCCACTGCACTCACTCAAAAATTTGTTACCGATCTATTCTGCTAGTATACCCACAGATGTTCATTAAATTTTAATTTCGTGACATTAACCGTTTAGGAGATATGAATTTTAGAATGTGCCGATCTCTACTTTTTCGCGTTTCGGACGCATTATTTCCCCCCCCCCACATACTCCCACACCCCTTCACACATATTGATAATTTTAAAATGGGTCCACTATCAAAGCTCTATATAAATTCCAAGTTTCAGCTTCCTAGCGTAAGCGGTTGCTGAGATCTAAAACGCTTCCCCCACCTCTTCCCTCACACCCCCATGACTCAGAATTTGGTTGAGTGCTACGAGCCTTCAAACAATTTTGCGTACACCGGTCGACGTACGGCGGACAGACGGACTGAAATTTTTTTTTGCTTTTTTCGTGTCTACTAATTATGAAACGTAAAAAAAAAAATTTTCAGGGTAGCAAATTTTTTTTTTAAAAATCGATCACAATTCTGTATTATTGAAATAATAATGTAAATTCACAGGAGTGCGTAAATAAATTTGACAATAGTAATTTTGCTACTCTCAGAGTAGGTCTACTCTGAGAGTAATAAATTTTTTTTTACTGTGTATGCTCTTACGGCTTTCTCCCCCTTCTAAACTATAGCAAGACAAGAAAAGCATTCCCACCTAGCGAAAACCGACTATTAAATATTTTCCCCTAACGTCATAGCAATTCTTAATTGAATTATCAATTTGTATTGTGCATTAGGAAATAAATACCGAAAAATTTAAATTCTAGTGTTCATCAATATGAGTATTACGCTGAATCTGATAAAAAAGGAAGAGAAACGCCTATTGCAAAAAACGTTTGTGAGAGATAAAATTCGCGTCAGATGCATTTATTGCTTTTAATCCTGTAACAAAATTCGGTTTTCGAGTTCAATTTTCAAAAGACATTCTTCTCCTTTCATTCATTTTCATCATTAGTAGAGGATGATCTATGTAAATTTTTTCATTTCCAATTAAAGTTTAATCGATAATTGGATAATAAAATTGTCAATTTAGGAATCGTATGTATTGTATTAATGAGCAAAGTTATGGTGTACTATTATTGAAAATTTTAGTACTTGTATATGTCAAAGTATGTTACATTTTTATTACACAAAACTATCATAAAAGAAACATATCTGCATCCTCCAAAGAACAATGAGCATTTTATTGTATATTCTATGGATTTCATATACTTATAAATAATCCTTTAAAAAGCCTATGAAAATAAATCACTAGACCAATAAAAAAAGTGATTTGAATCGTAATTAAATTTCGCCGATTGAACATGAAGGGTCAATAAGCATTATTAAATGTCCGAATCGTTGGACCCTTTTGGTCATCATATGACATACATATAACATTTTTCACGGACCGTAAATAAATTTTCAATATTCAATTACAACTCAAGTTTCAATTAAAAATATTGGAAATTAAAAAAAAAATGTTTCAATTCGCGGTTGCCGTAACACAACCAACCCCTGCTACATACGAATAACATATTCGTAAAAAATATCGAGACCCGAGACCCGATGTTGTTCATGGTTAAAGCATAAAAAATGGTTGCGTTTTAATCTACTGTCGTTTCCAATTAAAACTGCGGCTTTCAGTCTACAACCTCATCCCAGCACACCCTTAAACAAACGAAAAATTGTTTTACTTCTCCTATTTGGGGAAAAACAATTTTCCAGTGCCAACAATGTGCTCAATTTTATTATAGATGAAGGAAAAAGGAACTGTTTGCGGAGATTCAGGACAAAATTAAAGGAATAATGAAGCGCACTGGATAAATATTTTATTCGTTTGGAAGTATGAAGAGCCAGTGTGGGAGCTCGGTTTGGTGTTTACTGGGACAGCGCAACACTAAACTAGACGTAGTTTAAGTATTCCAGAATATAAGGGTTCAACTGTATTTGGGAAAATAGTATCGGTAGTGATTTCACTACTTACTTGATAAGATCGTTTTACGAGTAGTCTATAAAATCTGCTACAAGACAAGCATCCATACAAAAGTATTTACATGAAGAAGGCTTCCATATTTTAGTTCACCATTGGGCTCAATTCAGATTCTGGCTCCCTCGCGAACTTGTTCACTCTTCTAGTTCAATAAATCGCGGGCTGTTGCATTGGAGTTGATTCTGATTGGTGCTCACAGCTCAGTGACAAAAAGGGTTGTGTGGTTCACAAGCAAGCGTGCTGCTAGCTGCTATAAGTGCAATGACTTGACAAAAAGTCGTAGTTCGGTCTAATACCATGAAACTGCTATTCTGGCAACGACCCAGCAGGAAAGGTTTCGTGTATACTATACGTCGAAAAAAAACCCGATGAAAGTCGTATAATTCAAGTAGAATAGAATGGTTCCTGGTGACGATGTTCGTAATCGCACTAAATATTAATACGAGAATTGAAAACTATTAGTGAACTATTTCCAATGATTTCAAATGGAAGATTTTACTGAATATGCGATTCAACATCACCACGGCAGTACCATAAATTCATTTAAACAAATCATTCGAATCACTCACGGTAGCTACATCATCAAACCAAACCGAAATCGCACAACAAAACCACAGGACGATATACTCGAAATTCTTAAGGACCACACCGACCACATCATATCCTGTCACTTCGTCCTACTGAGCATGTTACTCCATCCTGCGTGGACAGCATGTGCAATTGTTGCTGAATTTTTCACTGGAAGAGATGGTGCTCATCCTGGCGAAGTAAAAAAAAAATGCATAAAAGTAGATGAAACGCGACACATATTGGGAAGCGGATTGCAGCTACTCGAAGAGAAGCCATCATCCCAAATCTGGCCCTGGCCTCTGGAAGTCGTCACCTCCAATCGTCTCGATCCAAAGACCGCGTTCTCCAGCTGTTAATTTTTAAAATGGCTGTACTTTCTTCGTCAGCCGAGTGTTCCCATCGCTTGCGTTGGTCGCTAACTGGCCTGTTACTACTCGCTTCGACTTTAAGAGCACATTTGGGGATGTTTCTATCTTATATTCGCTCTACAAGGCCAGCCCAAGGCAGTTTACGTGGCTTGATGAACGTTGAAGCTTCTGGCTCGTCGTACAGTTGATACAACTCATGGTTGGAAGAGAAACCGCTAAGAGTTTTTGGGGAAGCTGGTCGAGGGAAAATGATCTTTTTTCGTCGGGTGAAGTGCAACCAAGTGAATGTAAAACACAGTTAAATTTTATTGCAATTTCAAGATCACAAGTTGATGATTCGCCAGGAGATTTGTATCAAAGTTATTTGAAGAAGAAGTAGTTCCCGACGATTTCTTCATCTTGGTGACCTATGAATTTTTGAGTTTCGGAGTTGATTCACCGACGCTATACCTAGCGGGAAAACATACCATCGACCGTGCCCTAAGTGAAATTCAGTTTAAAGTTAAAACTTTCTCACTGATTTTTCTCTTATATTATTATGTATAAATCTTTTGACGTTTTTCATCCTTGGTTTCACTAGTGTTGCAGAATTCCCGCTTTATGTAAATTTTGTTTAGTAGTTTTACGTCGATGAGTTGTTCGATCGCAGAAGATTTATGAGATCGGGTTCCTTAATGCCTACGACCTATTTCTAGCTTCGCCGTCAAGGACCCGTTCGCCCCATTGCTAAGAGGTTAGTCGAACGGTCTTTCAGCGGGAAGAATCATAATAGGGTGTCTGTTTCCTTTACGTTGAAACCTTTTTTAACTTCTATGCGAGTGAATCTAAATAAATGCCATCGGAACATACTCAGAGCAGATTCCAAGCCCCGAAACTAAAAGAGAACCTTGCATCAACAAACCTCGCATACTTGAATCTTCTTTCATAATTGAAAATGAAAATTGATACGTTTTTGTTTCAAATCAATTAAAGAATTTGCTCACATTTGAACCAAAACTTTTTCAATTGATTTGTAGAAAACTGTTCCTGTCGTATTTTACATCCTACGTGAAAATCTACTTCTCAGATTTTGACTACATCAAATCCACATTCCACAATTCGCGAACGACAATGAATGAATTGAAATTAACTAAGAGCCGGACGCGAACTAGTTCGCTTATTTCACTTATGGGAACGCTCTTCTGAACTAGTTTGTTCGCGAACTATACATGCCAAACAACAAGTGGTTAAACCAATATTACATAAGGTTTGACCACCATACAAGTGGTATTGCTACGATAGTAGATAGTAGATAGATAGTCTTTCGTTTTTAGTCTTTTATTTTATTTTATTTTATTTCATTTCATTTCATTTTATTTTATTTTATTTTATTTTATTTTATTTTATTTTATTTTATTTTATTTTATTTTATTTTATTAATATATTAATTGAAGGAAAACATTTCACTCCAAGTGGCTACCAAATATATGCCCGTAAAAAAAATGATCTCATCTAAACAACTCGTCCTACAAAAGTCTTTGGTCAAACATTGTCAACTTAAAAACATATTGCAGTCAGGATCGGCTGCAAGCCAATCGTATGATACTCTATATGAAATACTGAACTCCGATTTATATTGCAGTTGGGGATAAAGTAGAATAAAGTGTGCACTCAGAAAAATAAATAGTTGAAATCAACTATTTATTAACTTTTTCTATATTAAAAATCGTGACTACCATAAAATAAGTTGAAAGTTAACCAATATGCAGTAAGAGTAAAATAAAAGTTGAGTTAATTATAAAAAAATCTGCCAATGGTCTGGGCGAAACTTTATTATTTTTCGGGTCAAAGTTCGGGAGCGGTCAAAGTTGGAGTGTATCATGAGTTGCTTCGAGATTATTAGATTTCTTGGAAAATTATTTTTGTTCTTAATATCAAAATATTTAAAATAGAGATTTTTAGACGATTAAACATTGAAAAAGTTTGTGTAGACTATTCCAATTTCGGTATATTATGTACACTAAAAGCCTATAGAAGTAAAAACGAATTTGTTGCCTTATCAGAATTAAGAGATATGACGAATTGTTAAAACGTATACAAACCCATTACTTCCACTTGGGGTTTGAATTTCGAAAAAATTGTGAAACAGGTTTTTAGACGATTTCATAAGAAGCAACTTGATATCTCATGAGACAAGACGGATTTTAAAAAATTTGTGAAAACGTAAGCAAACCCTTCACACCTCCTTGGTCCTGGAAATTCGAAAAATCGTGAATTGGTTGGCCGTAATAATCAATTTTATATCTCATCAGAACTAAGGGATGGCAAAAATTGTGAAAACATATGCAAACCCTTGGGGGTTGAATATCGAAAAATTGAGAAACGGGTTTGTAGGCGATTATATAAAAAGTCTGTGGAAGTGAAAAGCGATCTAATATCTCATCGAACCTAAGAAATATGTCGAAGCTTTGAAAAGCATACAACCCCCTTACACCCATTAGGATTGAATATCTAAAATACTGAAATTAACTTTTTGGCGTTTTTATATAGGAAACTTTAGGAAGTAAAAATGAATTCGATATATCACCAGATATGCAACCTTTTTATACCCACTTGGGGGTTGAATATCCAAAAATCCTGAAAGGAGTTAATAAAGAAATATGAAGACAGCACGAGAAAGTAGGAACCAATTCAATTTCTTATCACTTCTAAAAGAAATGATGGAACTCGTGAAAACGTGTTCAACCCGTTTATACCCTCTTAAGGGCTGAAAAAGGAAAAAACTGAAAATCAAGTTTTAGGCGATTATTACGCAAGCACGTGAAAGTGAAAAGATATTCGATATCTGATAAGACGTGGGGATATAGTAGAATTCGTGAAAAAGTTTACAACCCCCTTTGCACCCCCTCAGGGGTCGAATTTTAAAAAATCTTGAAAACGCTTTCTAGGTATTTACATGAAGAAGCCGTAGAATAAAAAAACCGTGAAAATATATGCATTCCATTTTCACTGATAATTTTTTTTGCTCCCCCTCCGAACGCCAATGGATATTTTAAATTTTTTTTTATCTAAATTAGTTTTCTAGTTGATTTACATATACGTACCGAGTTTCAACTTTGTAGCACAAGCCGTTCTATAGATAGGAAAAACACCCCGCACCCCCGTACCATACTACCCCTATAAAAAATTATATTTTTCCAACATGCTACTAATATAGCTCTATTTAAATACCAAGTTTTAGCTTCATATCATTATAGGTTGTCGAGATATTAAAATCGGAACTTTTTCCTTTTCACCCTCCCCCACCCTCACCCTCTACACCCACACTTCCAAAATTTTGTTGTCTGCTAGGGGCTTATTAGGCCTATCTATCTTACACTGTTCTTGAGATATGAGACGTGATTTTTTAGAAAAATTCTTATCCCCTCCACTTTCATGCTCCACCGCCCCCTTCAAAAATTTTGCTTTCATCAAAATTCATTTGTCAACCTTTACACACAAACCAAATTTTATTTATCTAGTGCAATTGGTTCGTGAGATATCGTAATCTAAAGTTTTTTACCCCCCACCCCCGTACGCCACTGCCTCCACTCAAACTTTTCCATCTATTCTCCTAGTATACCTACAGGTATTCATTAAGTTTCAATTTTGTGACATTAACCGTTTAGGAGATATGGATTTTAGAATGTGTCGATCTCACTTTTTTTGCGTTTCGGACGCATTATTTTCCCCCCACTCCCAAACCCCTTCACCTATATCGGCAATTTTTTTGCAAATGGGTCCACTACTGCAGTTCTATATAAATTCCAAATTTCAGTCTCCTAGCATAAGCGGTTGCTGAGATCTAGAAACCAAAATTTTCCGTCTAAAACACTTCCGCCTCCTCCCCCCTCACACCCCCACCCCTCCAAATTTGGCCACTTTAAGGGACCTACCCAGTCTATTCATAAATAGACTGGGTAATAGCTTAAAGGGTTTGGGAGCTACGAGCCTTCAAACGATTTTGCGTACAGCGGTCGACGTACGGCGTACGGCGTACGGCGTACGGCGTACGGCGGACGGCGTACGGCGGACAGACGGACTGAAATTTTTTTTTGCTTTTTTCGTGTCTACTCGTCATGAAACGTGAAAAAAAAAATTTTGAGGGTAGCAAATTTTTTTTTTAAAAATCGATAACAATACTGTATAATTAAAATAATAAAGTAAAAGTAATTTTTACTACAATATGTTGTTTTCGTAGAATATAACTATTTTGAAATAGTTTTTACTAAAATTTGTTAAATATTCAATTTACTATTAAGTACCAAGTAGTTATTAACCGGAAAGTAGTCAATTTTAATTAATATGTTACTATTTTGTAGTTATTTTAACTAAATTATTGTTTACCATGAGTCAACTACAAATTTAGAATAAAATTAACTAAAATTTAATTTTAACTAAAATTGGTAACTTAATAAAAAAATTATATATAATAAAAATCATTATGTTATTTTTTAGTGTTTTACCTTTTCGTGTAATTTGTGCAACAAAACTTTACTAATTTATTTATATAAAATAATTTATTCAAATGTTTTGTAGTTTTAACCTGTAGGTTACAGTTAGTTATAAAACCGTCGCAAGTTTCATGCCTGTAAATCAAAACATGTATAATACATAAATATAAAAACAGACTAAATAAACAAATCAATTCTTTATTTTATGTAATTATGTGTTTTTTTTAAATAATTCATTGAACATAGGTAGGTTGTTTTTAATCTTTTATAATGTTTCAGATTTAGGTATTAGGTTTTATAATATAAGTTAAATTATTTATTTTCTTTCATTTAAAAATACTTAAGCCTAATCATTTTTTTGTTGCCGATTGTTTTGTGTATGTGCATTGGTGGAGAATGTATTTTCTTAATATTGATAATATTAGCTAATTCTGATTTTTTACCAATCACAAAAGCCTCTAAGTGGTCGTCAAAATAACTAATTTCGTTCAAAACTACAAAAAATAAATTATTTTTTTTATTATTGATAACTTAAGATATTTCATAAAGTTTGAAGTTAGGATCACTAGAGCTAATAACAAAGCCTTTTTTATATTTATTACCGTTAATTAATATTTTCGAGGCTAGAAATACATATTTTTCGTTTTCAATATTAAAATCACTATTCATATTTGGATTAAAAAAAATTGTTCTTTCAGGATCACCTTTTTCATATTATTAACCTGAATACGTTCTTTAACCCCTTATTTTGAAGTGTTCTAGATGCTGAAATAAATTGAAATTTAATACCGACGTTAATGATATTAATATAAATATTAGTATGTTCATGAGCTTACATACCATAATTGGTATAAAAATGAATGTGTTACATTAAGGACTTATCTATTGTTTCACTTTGATTCAAACAACTAAACTCATAGTCCTGTAAAATATCAACGCACAATTCCTGCACTATTTTGTTATTTTCATCACTCATAATTGTATTATATTATGTATATCAATTACTAATTAATTATGTGAACGCACGAGTAAACTATACACCGCGATTGAAGAAACAGACTGGCAGGCAGTTAACCAGTTGAAGTTCTGTTTGAATACGAGATGTTCAAAAAAATTCCTTCTAATTTCAGTCATTAAATAATTTTTTGTTATTTTGGGAAATTTGTTTACTATTTTCAGATTTCTTTAAACTATAAATTGGTAGAATGTTACAATTGAATAGTTGGAAGTTCCTATAAAATAGTTCGATTATGTTTTGCTCACTACCCAAATATAGTGATACACAACTATTTAGTAGTAATATTGAAATGAACTAATTTTCAATTTGAGACAAGCTACAATATAGTACTACACTACTGATTTTACTATTTGCGAACTATTTCTTTGTTTTTTAACTAATTTTTAGGTATATCTTAGTTATTTATAAGACTTTTATGCAAGATTACTACGAAAAAAGTTATTTTTTACGAACATATTTTTCTGGGTGTGTGCATGTAGTATGTCCTTTATTAAAGACTCCCATTTGGTTGCTACCCGAAACTAAAAGACAATTTCGTCAGTGTTTAATTTCATACCTTGAACTGGGTGAGTCACCGATAAAAAAGATTGTAGTTACTGAGTTTTCAGGAATTCTTTTAGGCTTTGTTCTCCCCAATGCCAATAATGCCAACTGTCCTCCAAAAAATGTTTTCAGGGTAATTTCCAATTATAATCGGCATTGCCTTCGTAATGAATCGGGACAAATTATACTGGCTGATATTCAGCAACCAAGTTATTTTCCAACCTTTTGTAGTTGATGACTCGACTTGAAGCTGCGTAATGTATGCCTAATATCCGACTACCCTTACTCAGGCGTATCGATGATAAATAAAAAGTTGTTTTTATCATAACGACTACTACGAAAGATATTTCAGATTAAATTAAAAGTCTGCAAGGAAGCAATAAAAAATTTCCGTTCGAATTCTGTCATTAAATCAAACCATGACATTCGCAAAGTTAAGGATCTACTTGGAAACTTCTGAGGAATTTAATTTAGCTAACTGTCCAGATTAAGTTTTTTCCAAAGGAATCTTTTCGTTGTCGTCGTCGTCGCCAGAGTTTGTCGGCAACTTGACTCCGAAAGAAATTCTTCAATTGTCGGCTCTGTGTGCATGTTGATCTCAAAGTCAGAGTCGTCAGGAATCCTTCTTTCTCGATTATTTCTGGTTGACTCGATAGTGACACATTTAATTGAAATTCCTCATCTCTTGCGAAAGTTATGTCCGACAGTTTATACAAACAAGTTGGAAAATTGGCCATCAAATCCACTGACTAAAAGCATTAGTTATTGTCAGGATGTAGAAGTATTTATTGCTAGAATCTAGTGGCCTTAAAAGCCTTTAATATCGCAAAGATTGCTCACATTTGTTAAAACGACTAGTTCTAAGCATTTCTAATGTCTGCCCGTAATAAACCCTTTAACCACAAAATTACCAAACTATAAACTTACCCTTCACCTTTATCCTTAATTCTTCAGAGCCTTGAATTATTCACCGAATGGTTGGAGGAAGGGTACTCAATAGATTACACAGCCTTGGGTGTCTACCTTCGTAAAATTACCACGTCACGAAGGATCGATTTCTTTCAGGAAACTGGCCGTTGTACAGGATGTACGTAGCGTTTGGTATTTTAGGGGTGACCAGAAATATGCACTGATTTCGACATTTCCTCGGCTAAAATGTTAAACTACCCCGTCTGGGAAGCGGGTATGATTTTCCTTGTCCGTTGCAAATATTGTTCTGACATTGGCCAAGGCTTTCATGACAAGTTCAAAATTAATGGCCTAAGTTGCAGTCTTGTTGAGTTCTAACAGACTGAGTCACTTTTCAGTAGAACTTCGTTCTGGGGTGTTGTGGTAAGGAACGTAGATACGAAATGATAAAATTACTGAAAATATTTGAATTTATGAGTTTTGTTTGCAAATTTCCAAAAAAATAGTAGGGAAAACTGACGATAGACTTGATTAAATACACGTAACAACCTTTTCATCTAGCTGAAGCGTTCAAGAAGCAAAACAAAAAAACTGTCCAACGAATTAATCCACTTTTGGACCAAATCCAACCCAATTTTTGAGTATCCTCTTCAATTAAAGTTTTTCACAATTGTTATACTCAATGACTTAGAGTCGCCTCGATGCTACTTATGTTAAGTCTTTCTCAAGTCGGAGTTAACGGTGTTGCTGAAGTAGTCCTTCACGGACTCTTCTAACATTGAGAAACACGAAAAAATTTGATAATTATAAAAAAAATAAAATATAAATTAAAAGATGAAAACTAATGTGTTATTAGCTGAGTTACTTTGCCAGATCTCTGCAATTAAATTTCAAAATTTTGTGTAATGGATTTCTTTATTTATCAGCTGAATATGCTGACAAAAATTTTAATTTGTATCATTTTATTCCAAAGCAAGCAAGTTGGTTGATTGGTTTGAGTGGCAGCCCTGTGATCAGACAGAGCTCAATGAACGCAATGGCCGTTTTGATACCACAAACTCGATTGACCTGGCTGCTGGCGGAATACATAGTGTAGTTGGGTTCTTGAAGATATAAGAGTAAATTGATCAGTTATATCCACTCTGAACTATTTAAGAATATTAATAACTTTTCTTTAAGATCCTCTCTCAGGTCGTCGTAGGAGGGTTTGCCTAGTTCTTCATCTCGAACTCTGACTATTGCAAGACTTTCGGAGAGGAAGTGAAATAGCGATTCTTGTTCGTACGGAATACCCAATTTGGCTGCATGGTCTCCAATTGGCCAGTGACCAGCACTAATCGCCGTGACCCTGAAGATGTCTGCCCGGATATTGTTTAGCAGTTCGTGGGCCTTCGGTTCGGTTATAAGATGGGAATATCTTCCCAGATCTGGCGCAGGTGGTTACACTTTTCCATCTGGAGTTACCCGGTGATAGGAAGTGCGAGATTATGTCCCCCTTGAAAACTTCTAGTGGAACGTGAACTGTTTCCACAAGAGAGCTGCGAAGAGTGGAACCTTTCCATGCCAGTTTATGAGCCCATTCATATTCGATTATATATCTATGTCTTAAGACCCAGAGGACGGTGACTTTGAGCCAAACTGCTAAAGCAGCTAGTTCATTACGGTATTGATCCACTAGTTTAGAGGAAATGGTAGCTGAATCTAATGTCCTGATTGCGGCTTTGCTATTAGTAAAAATAGCTATATTGCGATTTGGTGAAAAGTCGTGGCTTAGAGTCAACATGCATTTCGGATCCCTAGTATCTCCGCGTGGAAGACGCTAGCATATCACAGAAGGTGGTAGGACTTAGCGATTCTATTGTGTCGAAGTCTTTTTCTACCGCACTGTTATTCCACTCCTCTTTGGTTGGGAAACAGAGAAACCTTTCGTAAAGCTCAGTTTGGGGGTGACGTAACCAACTCCTTTGGAAAATATCCCAGGATGATACTACGACCTTAGTAGTCCAGCACCCAGATTCTTCGAGTCTAACGGCATGTACATGTACATGTAGGTCAATTGGTATGAGCAGCAGTAGCACGTTTAGAGCATCGGTCAGGCATGATCGCATAGTATCTATGATGCCTATTGCCGCACTTTGCTAAACTCTACATAGCTTAGTTACGAGTATGTTACAGTCTTTATTTAAAAGCGAACCACCAGACAAGCAACCCGTAGTTGAGAATTGGACGTATTACGGCAGTGCATAGCTACAAAACTATCCTTGGTTTGAGTCCCCACTTCTTTCAGAAGGTTCTTTTCCAAGCTTAAAAAGCAGTGCGGGGTTCTATACCCGGATTTTTACGTGGTGTTTCCAGCTCAGCTTTGTATCGAGGATAACATCTAGATACTTTGCTCAGGAGAACAACTACAGCGGCTGACTTTTGAGGCGGGAGAGATCTAAGTCCGGTATTTTATTAAGTAATTAATTTGTAAATTTTTTTTATTATTTTTTAATAGCCTTGCTACCCTACAATTTTGTGTTTTCATGTTTAGTTATTTTGTGTTTTCATGTTTAGGCTTGTTAGACCCCAAAAAAGCAAAAAAAAAACAGTCTTGACGGCATATAATCCTTACTTTAAGGCGTTTGAAAGCCAGTAATTAACAAACCCTTTCAAAAATTAAGTTAAACTTTTTTTAGTGAGTAGATTAGGTGTTCCGCTTTCAGAGGCGACTTTTTTGCAATGCGAGACGGCAGATGGCTGGTATGAATTTTGATTTCCTTATCTCAGGAACCGCTTAGGCTATGAAATTGAAATTTCGAATTTATGTAGAACTACTATAGTCGTGTCATTTCTCAAGAAAATTATCAACATAGGTGGAGGGATATGGAAGTGGGAACTAACAATATGTTCTATTCGATTCATTCTTTTCTCATCCAACTGCTATATAAATTCGAGTTTAGTATTTCATCTAGTTTTTAACTCGCATTAATCATAGCGGTCTGCATATTGAAGGTTTGGAGGCTCCAATTTAAGTGTCACAGTCGTTGGTCTTTTAAGATGTGCTTCAAAAGTAATACAATTATTAAATACTAGCCGCGTTCCGCAGCTACGCTTACGTTTGTATGATGCTATACTATCGAAACTGCAAAGCCAGCGGATTCCAATCTTGCTTCCCGTTTGTTTCTCCCGCTGCTCCCGTTACTCCCGTTGTTCCTGTTGTTTCCGTTTCTCCCATTGATCCGTTGTTTCCGTTGCTTCGTTGCTTCCGTTGCTTCGTTGCTCCCGTTGGTCCTGTTACTGCCGTTGTTTACGTTGCTCCCGTTGCTCCATTGCTTCCCTTGCTCCAGTTACGCCTGTTTCTCCCATCGCTCCATTGCTCCCGTTGCTTCCCTTACTTCCGTTGCTTCCGTTGCCTCGTTGCTCCCGTTTCTCCCGTTCCTTCCGTTGCAACTGTTACTCCCGTTGCTACCGTTACTTCGTTGCTTCCCTTGCTTCTGTTGCTCCCGTTACTCCTATTGCTTTCGTTGCTCTCGTTGCTTCCATTTCTCACGTTTCTCCCGTTGCTCCCGTTACTCCCGTTGCTCCGTTGCTCTGTTGATCCCGTTGCTTCCGTTTCTCTCCCGTTCCTCCCGTTACTCCGTTGTTTCCGTTACTCCCGTTGTTCCCGTTGCTTCGTGGTTCCCGTTGCTACGTTGTTCCATTTGCTTCCTTTGCTTTGTTGCTCCGTTGCTTCGTTGCTCCCGTAGATCCCGTTGTTCAATTTTTCAGACGTGTACACCGAAAACACAGAAATTGTCGCTAAACTATATGAATCACACTCATTTGTTTGTGTCGCTCCCCACCTATTGTAGAATAGTTTTACTAAAACAAAAAGCTTCGCGGGCGTGCGCTCAACATATCAACAAAGTATCATCGTAATCGGATGAATGGTATAGGAAAACATACGGGACAAACAAACAAGCAAATAGAGCACCAGGGAATCTTGAAAAATTGGAAAAATGTCGAAAAAACAATTGGTTTTGATTCGATCGGTACCAAACTCCACAGGAACCATCAGAGGACTATTCTACATATTCCCTGAAAATTTGATCAAAATCGGTTGAGCGGTTTAGGAGTCCATAGGGAACATACTTACACACATCCTCTTTTATATATTTAGTTAGATAGATTATTTACATATCTACTTATGAAAAACAGTCCATCTAGCAGTTCTTGCATAAATCCTGATACGATATACCATTCGCTTGCATCGGAAACTTTGCCACAAATTGAAATCTGCATTTAACTTCATTCGTATCAATTAATCGTAATTCACCAATCTTTTATCGTTTACCCGGCTTTGTTCAGTTCCTTTCAAACTATTAATGAATATCATTTGCATGAATTGAAACTTGCGCAATTTTTTGCTGCATTTCCATTGCGGTCCTTTATAATCGCGAACATATTTCTTAGTGGTCTTGAGCAGTTCAACAATTCCAAGTTAGAGTTCACCGATGCAGCAGGCCATTATACTTTCATGACCATAGCGATCTTATCTAAACAGCACTTGTTCGCCGCCACGACTTTATCTACCCAGCTCCTGGGACTCGCTCCTTCAGAATTCTCTGATAAAATTGTTATCGCACTTTATACTTGCAAATTTATTCAATTGCTCCACGATGTCTGTTTTCAGTTCCAGCAAAATGCTGAAAGCCAGATGAATAAACTGGAAGTGTGTACGCGGGCGTTCACCAATGCAGTACAACGGTTCAGTTCGGTATCAGTTTCTGAAGGATATTAATTTCCATCCAATTTCATCTGACAACTTTCCGCCCGTTTCGAAAATCTTAAATTTCAAAAGCCCAAGGATATCCGAAGTCAAGACTAATGACACGTGATCTCATTAGAGCCCGAATAACTCACTAGCACCTCAGATCGGAAGCCTCAAAAACACTGTCAGGACTGTGAAATGATGTGAAAAAATTTGCAACATTACTGCATAATAGCGCAGGAAATTGGACCCATTCCGATATTTTCCTTGCACCCGCAGATGACAAATGGCACGTGCCATCGGATAAATTATCAAAGAAAATAAATTAGATTGGGAGGAAAGTCAAGCCAAGTAAAGCGGGAATGTCTTCACAGCTCTGATATACTTACATGTAACGTAAGTATGAATGGGAATTCCCTAGGTAATCGATTTGCAAAAATTGAGATGAGTCAGGCATTATTCATCACACAACATTGGTTCTTCCTCCGTGGATAGCAGAAAACTTGATTCTAGTTCATTTTCATAATTTGAATTATGAGTTCCTATTTAAAGTGCTTCTAAACTTCTAATTAAATTTTGTTTTAAATTGAATAGTAAAAAACCGCACACTAAAAGAAAAAGTTAATGGACAAAGACCAGTTGGAAAACCACGGAAGCACTAAGAAGATTCTATTGACGCTGACAGCAAATCACTGCTTAGATTCTCAAACTGGAAGACGCGGTAACTAAACCGAGAGGGTTGGGGGCGGTACATACATACAGCGGGCCAAGGTGTGATTTGGACTGTAGCGCCATCGTAAGATAAGATAAGAGTAAAAAAAAATATTCAATGGGAACAGATTTGTTTTGAAAAAAAGCCTACAGCAGTAAAGACGTACTCAAAATGATACCGCCAGCTATTTAATTAATTTCGATAATTTTCTAAAAAATCTGCCAATGGTCTGGGCGAAACTTTATTATTTTTCGGGTCAAAGTTCGAGAGCGGTAAAAGTCGGAGTGTATCATGAGTTGCTTCGAGATTTTTAGATTTCTTATGGAAAATTAATTTTGTTCTTAATATAAAAATATTTAAAATAGAGATTTTTAGACGATTAAACATTGAAAAAGTCCGTGTAGACTATTCGAATTTCAGTATATTATGTACACTAAAAGCCCATAGAAGCAAAAACGAATTTGTTGCCTTATCAGAATTAAGAGACATGACGAATTGTTAAAACGTATACAAACCCCTTACTTCCACTTTGGGTTTGAATTTCGATAAAATTGTGACACAGGTTTTTAGACGATTTCATAAGAAGCAACTTAATATCTCATGAGACAAGACGGATTTTGAAATATTTATGAAAACGTAAGCAAACCCTTCACACCTCCTTGGTTCTGGAAATTCGAAAAATCGTGAATTGGTTGGCCGTAATAATCAATTTTATATCTCATCAACCCTTGGGGGCTGAATATCGAAAAATTGAGAAATGCGTTTGTAGGCGATTATATAAAAAGTCTGTGGAAATGAAAAGCGATCTAATATTTCATCGAAACTAAGAAATATGTCGAACCTTTGAAAAGCATACAACCCCCTTACACTCATTAGGATTGAATATCTAAAATACTGAAATTGGTTTTTTGACTTTTTTATATAGGAAACCTTAGGAAGTAAAAATGAATTCGATATATCACCAGATATGCAACCTCCTTACACCCACTTGGGGGTTGAATATCCAAAAATCCTGAAAGGAGTTAATAAATAAATATGAAGACAGCACGAGAAAGTAGGAACCAATTCAATTTCTTATCACTTCTAAAAGAAATAACGGAACTCGTGAAAACGTGTTCAATCCGTTTATACCCTCTTAGGGGCTGAAAAAGGAAAAAACTTAAAAACAAATTTTAGGCGATTATTACGCAAGCACGTGAGAGTGAAAAGATATTCGATATCTGATAAAATGTGGTGATATAGTAGAATTCGTGAAAAAGTATCAACCCCCTTAGGAGTCGAATTTTAAAAAATCCGGAAACGGTTTCTAGGTATTTATATGCAGAAGCCGTAGAATAAAAATGAATTCAATATTTGGGAAGACCTAATAGATATGACGAAAACCGTGAAAATATATGCATTCCATTTTCACAGATCATTTTTTTGCGCCCCCTTCGAACGCCAATGGATATTTGAAAGTTTTTTTTATCTAAATTACTTTTCTAGTTGATTTACATAAACGTACCGAGTTTCAACTTTGTAGCATAAGCCGTTCTATAGATAGGAAAAACACCCCCCACCCCCGTACCATACTACCCCTATAAAAAATTATATTTTTCCAAGATGCTACTAATATAGCTCTATCTAAATATAGCTCTACTAAATAAAGCTTTATATCATTATAGGTTGTCGAGATAATAAAATCGGAACTTTTTCCTTTTCACTCTTCCCCACCCTCACTTCCAAAATTTTGTTTTCTGCTAAGGGTTTATTATGCCTACTTCTGGTAAAAATTTGAAGCATCTATCTTACACTGTTCTTGAGATATGAGACGTGATTTTTTAGAAAAATTCTTATCCCCTCCACTTTCATGCTCCACCGCCCCCTTAAAAAATTTTCCTTCCAACAAATTTCATTTGTCAACCTTTATACACAAAGTAAATTTTATTTGTCTACTGCAATTGGTTCGTAAGATATCGTAATCTAAAGTTTTTCACCCCCTACCTCCGTACGCCACTGCCCCCACTCAAACTTTTGTTTCCGATCTATTCTCCTAGTATACATACAGATATTCATTAAGTTTCAATTTTGTGATATTGACCGTTTAGGAGATATGGATTTTAGAAAGTGTCGATCACACCTTTTTTGCGTTTCGGACGCATTATTTTTCCCCCCACTCCCAAATCCCTTCATCACATTCGGCAATTTTTTGCAAATGGGTCCACTACTAAAGCTCTATATAAATTCCAAATTTCAGCCTCCTAGCATAAGCGGTTGCTGAGATCTAGAAACCAAAATTTTTTAGTAAAATCTGCCAACAGTCTGGGCACAACTTTATTATTTTTTTGGATAGCAGTCTGAAATGGGTTTCATGCTGAGATGCGGTGTAGGTGACTAAGCGACTGATAACCTAAAAAATAACGTTCCAAATAGCCTCGTGTTTATTCGGGATCAAAATTGAGCTTTTCATATCATCGATGTAAAAAATTCTGAAGAGAAGGCCCAAAAATTGCGCAAAAATCTAAATTGCCGAAGTAATGGCCTTTTGAATTATGAAGTACAAAAAAGATAGTTTTGAGATAATCGAGGTTAAGGTTTGACTATGAATTTTGATAAAATTTTAGACATTACGGCTGCCTAATTAAGAGTCCGGCTTTGTTCAGTAATTTTGCATTACCCCCTCATTTCTGCTGCATCTCTTATACGCGAAGGGCAGCCATCCTCCAACAGGCCGCCCCCCTCAATATGTTGTTTGTTAAAGTTGTTTTAGATAGTGTTACTGTATATTTTTGGCCCCCGTCCATGGAATATTACCCCCCGCTCTACCAAGTGCGCCCACAGTTACCAGTTTTTTTACCACATTCCAACACATTGGTTTATTCTTGGCATTCTATAGTGAATTTTTGACCCCGCTCATAAATTTTTTACACCCTCCCTTATCTAGGCATATGCCTACAACACAGGGGGACCTTAACTTGACAGGTAATATTTACATTGGTTCCTTTTGTATCTTAAGTAGAGGTTCGGAAAAATTAATTTTTATACTATCTAGCGGTTGAAGGAGGTATTTTTATACAGCTTGCGTCACATATATTAAACTAATAGAAGCGAATACGGTCTCATTAAACCTAAAAGATCTGTCGAAATCCGTGAAAAATTTAACAATACCTTACACCCTTGAATACCGAACAATTTTGAAATCGGTTTTTTACTCATTATATTTTAAACCATTAGAAGTGAAATCGAAATCGATATCTCATTAGACCTAAGAAATATATCGGAATTCGTGAAAATGTACACAACCACTTTTCACCCCCATTAGGGTTCGATATCAAAAATGAGAAAAATGTGTCTAGACGCTTATATAAAGACCACGCAGAAGTAAAATTAATTTGATAATTCGAGATGCCCAAAAGATATAACAAAATTCGTGAAAATGTGAAAAATAAATTTTCATGGAGAATTTTTCAACGCCATCTCCGTACGCCAATGAAAATTTCAACTTTTTTTTTGTTCTGTAGTACATCTACATAAAGTTTCAACTCTCTAGCATAATCCATTTCTGAGATAAAAAAACACCCCCAATCCCGTACCTTGCTAACCCCACCAAAAATTATATTTTTATTTTTTTCTAGTCTACCTCTAAGGTGGAGCAATATAAAGAAGTTTTTTGTTGTTTCCGGTGTCAGTGGAGTTTCTGGTGTGAAACCCCAACACGAAATCCCGACTGGTGATTCATCCCTGTCCTGGGTACTGCCATTGAGGACATAACAGTTGGAAAACCTTCACTAGAGAAGCCAGTTATTTTTTGAAACTGTGTTGGACTAGGTCCGAAGGAGCTGTTTTGTCATCGGATGGCATAGACTCGTCAGAGGGTGTATCACGCCCACTACCCGAAACACCCTTACAGCTGGGGGTATTGCTGAGGAAAAGAAAAACAAAATTGCTGTTGGCGGGATTCGATGTCGCGGACTTAGTGTGTGATTTAATATACCCTAGTTAACAACCAAAAATTCCACCAAATTGGTTGTAATATTAGATGATCTTCAGTGCCACCTACCTTGAAGCCTAAGAATGGCTATGGCAAAAACTTAGTAAGATTATAATTCGTAGATATGAATCTCGTGTTTGGGTTCCACACCAGAAACTCCTCTGACGCCGAATTAGCTTGTATGGTAGGTTCACCATGAAAAAATTCGATTCTCATGGAGCAATATAGTCATACATTTTTAGCTTTCTATTCTTTGCGATTTTCAAGAAATAAAAATTATAATTTTTTCATGTCCACCCTCTCCCACCACCACCTCCAACACCGCCACCCACAAAAAAATTTGTTTTCTAGAGGTCTACTGGGTCTAATTTGTGTTAAATTTTTAAGACCATATCTGATAAGGTTTCTGATAAATTTTAATTTTCTATAAGCCGTTCTAAGATGTAAAAAAAGCCGGGTGTAGTCCAGTGGTAGTGTACTAGGTCTTGAAAACATTGCTACCGGGGTTCAATTCACACTCAATGCATAATTTATCTATATGAATTTTTCAGTTGCTATTGGTTTCAGAATATTAATATAAATCGTGAACAGTGTGGAATGTTTAAAAGGGTCACTTGTAAAGGATTTAAACCTGAGCAAATGATTTCTGTTTACATTGTTATCAGATTCACAAATACCATCAGAGCTGCCAGACAGTAGTTGATTTGCTATAGGCAACTTTGCTGTTCTGGTAGATCGTATCACAGCCAATAGTACTGAAAAATTATGATCATTAACACCTGCTAGTACACTGCCATACCCGGCCCGATTCCTGAACTTCCTTCCCATTCCTAAAACTGATTAAGTTCCCCTTTCTTCTCCACAGTTCCTTCCAACTCTCCTCTCCTTCGCACCAAGAAACACGGAAAAATATTTGATAGAACAATACCGCGGCCAATTTGGCTCAGTTTGTTCTTGAAAATTAGCCAAAAAACAGCCATCAGCCGTAGGCGCCGTGCCGTGGTGCAGTGGGATCACAACGGACCCATCTATCGGTCTATGTGTTAGCTATCTCTGTCAATAGCTACCCACCTAACCTAACCTAACCTAAGATGCAAAAAACTACCACCACCCCCGTAACTTGCTATCACTATAAAACATTTTTTTAATATGACTCCATAGTGGCTCCACATAGTCGTTTATTTTTAGCTTTATATCTTTGCGATTTTCGAGAGAAATATAATTCAGTATTTTTTACTGTTCACCCCTCCAACTATTAGCCCCTATACCAGCACCCTAAACATAATTCTCTCTGCTTGAAAGACTTCCATTAGACACTGGGCTGAACTCCGGTAAGATTTTAAAGATCATGTCTAGTACTGTTCTTGAGATATATAAATTAAATTTTTGAAAAATTGCAATCCCCCGCACTTCCGCGCTTCGCCACCCCTCCTCAAAAATTGTACATTCAATAGACTCAACTTGTAATCCTATATACAGAAACCAAATTAAATCTCCCTGATACAATTGGTTTGAAAGATAATGTAATCCAAAATTGTAAAACCTCCACCACCACACCTCACATCCATTCTAGCCTTTGTCTAATCTTCTAGTATTCTTCAAGACAGCCACAAAGTTTGAACTATCTGGAATCAACCGTTAAGAAAATATGGATTTTGAAATGTTTCAATCCCAGCTTTGGAGCGTTTCGGACGCATTGTCCCTCCACTCCCACATCCCTTAATCCATATCGACAATTTTTTCGCAAGTTAGTCTACTGGCATAGTTCTACTTAAGTTCCAAGTTCCAGTCTCCTAGCGTTAGCGGTTCCTAACATCTAGAAACCAAAATTTACAATTTATCGTCTAAAACATATTTTGACGTTCTCCTGCCCATTTGTTCATATGCGTCAAAAACCTTGAATATCTTAATTCAAGCACTGAAGCCAAACTCTTCCACCAACCAATCTCTCATTCGCTATCAACGAGTTTGAATCAATAATTAACCGAAATGTTTAATAACGAATTAATGCGTAATTCATGTTCAGAGCTCCTTCTAATAGCGATCACTCCCTGTGGAGTATATCTTTTTCGAGGGGACGAAATAACATCCCCAAAACGAAACGACATTCAATCCAATCCGCAATGCTCGATGTTTCTTTAGGGTCCTGAAATGGATTTTTAATTGACTAATTTCTGACGAGGAGAGGTACAGGCAGAACCGTGCATGATTCCATTAAACATTACTTTGATTGATAGACCGCACTCACGGTCTAATTAGAGACATGATTTATAACACCCAGGAGAAAAGGAACCCTGCCTCAACCAGAATAGTTGAAAGAAAATCTCTTTAAATTTTTGCTAGTCGTTGTGATAATCATTTTAAATCCTTTAAACTTCGAAAGAAAGTTTCGTCTATGAATGAAGTTGTCTTGAATGGAGTGTTCTCGAAACACAGACGAGTTAAAAAGGTTTCGATTTTCCACTATACTTGTTCTGGCTCTTCATTATCGCCCTAACTACAAAATTGCAATAACGTGCGGAATGAGGACATACTGAACACTTCTGTCAGGAAAAATAGCAAAACTTTTCAGCTGCGAAAAATTGCACAGTACACTTGATTGTGCATTTTGCTTGGGTAAAAAACCTCCTTGTATGACGCGTCACGAAACAATGTTTTGGATCTTGGGTGCATCGCACAAAAGACTTAACTTTTGTTCATTGGTCGGAAATATTTTCTCATACTCCGGCAGCTATACAAACAGCATGGAATATGTCGTGAAAAAGTAATTGGCTTCGTAAATCCGTCTTTTCAGTTCCAAAGAAAATTCTAAGCGGATAATTGAACAAAGTCGAATTTACTTGAATATAATCGGATCATCTTTACGATTCATGATTTGATACTGTGAATATAAGGGGATTCGGCAATGTGTAATACTATAGTACGGACGAAAAACAGTTCGGATTGAATCTTTAAAGTCTAACCTACTAGTTATTTTCGCTTTAATAACAATTCATAAATTCACTTGGTGATGGTTTGATCCTTGACGGAAGTATTTGAAGATGTTCGCAAAGGGCAGGACTTTAACTTAAAGCTTCTGACCAGAGAAGATCTCAAGGAAAAACCGCTGAAACCGGCGCTAAACCGACTTCATTCAGTTATTTCATACAAGACAGTGGCGTTGGTAAGGAGACCCGAGCCCCTTCTATGGTGAAATATAGCACGGCTGTCCTATTTTAAAATCTAGTTAGTGCTTTTTAGAAAATTTTAAAAAAGGGTCTGAAAAGCTTTCTAAACCCTCGAAAATAATATTAATAGTCCGATATATAGAGGATATAGAAGTAACCCTGGGGAGCTCCCATCATATCGGGATGGTAGGATATATTTATGAGGGCTGACTAATAGGAACTTTTTTGGCACCCCAAATTTACTTCTTTTCTACACTTACTAGATTTTGAAATGGGACAGCCGATCAAAGCTGATGGAAACCGCAAATTCTAGAAAAGTCTGTATTACAAGTAGACCGTATGACATGCTAGCAAACATGAATTTGTCGAATTTACCAGTTCCCTGCATTTCTCAACGTAAATAGTCAAATATTTCACAAACTTTAATGCAAGATTAATTGGTGCTTCTATTTTTCAAGGATCGATGGGACATAGATCCCAACAAGTCCAAGAAATCAATTTTGCCCAAATTTAGTTAAATGCCAAAAGTAGTATTAAAAATTAAAATTTTTTTTTTTGAGAATAAAATTTTTTAATGGTGAATCTATCATAGAAACTAATTTTAAGAATTTTTTGGTGGTTTTTGACATCAGTGGAATTTCTGGTGCAAAACAATTCTTAGGTGTCGCTTACATTGGGGAATTTTCGAAATTCTTGCCTCATCATCCCAGCCAAAATATAAATAAAAATAAGACCAAAGAATTCGCTGAAAATCTGTACAGAGCTTTCTAAATTACACCGAAACCCTTTCCTCAATAGTTTAAATATAAGCAACTTCACTTATGCTGTTAGTGCTGAAAAGTGCCTAGAAAATAGAAATGAACAGAGATAGAGAGTTTAACATGAGGGTGAAAAGGAAACCGTTCCGATTTTTATACCTCAAGAACCTATAATCATAGAAAGCTAAAACTTGGTATTTAGATAGAACTATTGTAGTGGCGTGTTGGAAAAATATATTTTTTTATAGGGGTAGTATGCCACCGGAAAGGAGGGGGGAGGGTATTTTTCCTATCTATAGAACGGCATGTCCAAAAAATTTGAAATTTGGGCAAATAGAAAAGTAATTTATGTAAAAAAAATTTTGTGATATTTTTTGGTATACAAAAGTGAGGTTAAGAAAGTGATCAGTGAAAACGAAATGCATACATTTTAACGAATTCGGCCGTATCAGTCAGGTCTGATTAAATATTGAATAACTTTTTACTTCCATTTTCAATTCCTAAGAGGTTATAAACGGGTTAAATTTGTTTACACGAATTCCGTTATATCTCTTAGGGGTAATAAGACATCGAATTGGTTTTCACTTACTCGGGCTTTCTTTATATATATCTAAAAACATATTTCAGGATATTCAACACCAAAGTAGGTGCAAGGGGATTGCATATGTTTTCACAAATTCCTACATATTTTTTAGTTCTGATGACATATCGAGTTTTACTTCCTAAGGCTTCCTACATAATCGTCAAAAAGTTGATTTTATATTTTAAGATATTCAACTCCAAGAGTACGTAAGGCTTTTGACATATTTCTTAGGATTGATGAGATATCTGATTGATTTTCGCTTCCACAGACTTTATATATAATCGCCTTTCCGATTTCATGTAATGGCCCAAAACCAAATAATGAAAAACCTCCTAATCACGTAACAACTGATATTATACTAGGACTTTAACCGCGTCCCGGAGTAAGACCCAATTGTTTAATTCATATGTTATATGTGGCAACGGCGTAAGTATTCTAGCGCAATCCCATTATAATTGCTTCCCGAACTTTTTTTTAAATTTTCAGTCACATCATCAATTAAACTCGTTACGGACTTCTACCCAAAAAATAACAAAGTTGCGCCCAGACTGTTGACAGATTTTTAATTGGAAATTGTTTTTGCACCCAGACTGTTGGCAGATTTTATTTATATTTTCTTTGCGCAACTTTTAAGCTTTCAGCTTGAACGATACTTGAATAACTTAAACGATTCCGTAAGGATATGGGTGCTCACGTTCCAAATATTGGATCGAAATTTAAACTTTCCAAAATTACGCTCAGCAGACCTGAAAGAAGACCGGTGAATTTTGAAGTTGTTCGCAAAATATTTATTTGATTTTTTCGGGCATCTACTGAACGTTTCTCGTGCAAATTTTTTACACATTTTTAATTTTTGTTTTATCTTTTAGCTTGCAGTAAACGTGCTGGACTACGTTTAAAATCAGTTGTATTCAATAAATTGTCAAAATTACGCCTCGGTGAATTTTAAGGTTTTCCTCACACATTTTTGAACTTTCATTTTGCTTCAAAACACGCAAACGGATACAAGAAATTCCCGAAATAAATCCCGTTTTTCACCAAAATTTACTTCGATAGAAAAGAATCCCAATCTCCGTAAAATATTAGAAATGGCTCCTTTACTAGCCTTACTTTCAACTGTCATGGCATCAATGGCTGTAACCAAGGCAGCGATCGATCACAACTGGTAAGTTTGTGTAGTTGTTTTAAAACATTGCATTTCACATGGAAATAACAAGGAACTAGATTAAAGGCTAGTTGCTTTTCAGTTATATTAAAAAACATTAATTTATTGTCATACATTATTTTTATTAAAATATTAAAGTCAATTAATGTTACATATTACATACATACATAATATATTATACATTTTACCTACACATGATTATCAATTTGATAAACCGAAATAATATTGAAACTTCCGTAGGCAGTTGAAACTGGTAGAACCGTGTAAAAGTGAACCGGACTCGGACCATATCCAGAAGACGACGAGTTACTGGAAACATCTGATGATCTTAGGTCCTGGATTCCTGATAGTCTGTCTTCATCATTTTCAAAATCGTCGTCCTGTTCCAAAATCTGCTCCGACAACTCCTTCCCGACCTTCTCAATCTTCTGCTCCAAGATGTATTCCTCGCATGCTGCAATCCTTCCATCCAGTTCCGATACAAAGGCTCGAACCTCCTTCGCGGTGTAGATGTTCACAGGTTGATTCAAAAAGTGATCGTCGTAAACGTAGTATCCTGGGAAACAGCTCTTCCTTAAATTATGAACTCTGGATTTGAGCTTCTTCAAGTTCTCAATTTCATTAAGAGCCATTTCAATACGATCGTTGTTAGATGCAGTACGTGATTCCATTTTCTTGAGTTTATAATTATTCGGCTTTGAAGATATTTTTGCTATGTTTACAATTGGATTGCAATTTCCTTATTTATAAGAAAAATTATTTTAACTAATACGAGTATCTCGTTAACTAAACAATAAAATTTTACAAACCTTGTTAACTAATTAAATAAAATTAAAATTAAAAAACTAATTAAATAAAATGAAAAGTTAATGAGAGGATCAATTAAAATTGGTAGTTTCTTTTTCAGGTAGGAAAAATTACTGTACGGTTTTTGTCTTTTACCTTTAAAATGTTTTCCAATTATTTTTCTTGTTTTTATTGAAGCTTATCCACAAACTCGGAACGATATTGAAATATCTAACACAAGGGGCTTTTGACTAATTTTCAAAGCCTTAGATCCATAATGTTTTACCACCAGTTACTCAAATTTAAGTTTCAACTTTCTAGCATATGGTCTTCCTGAAGAGATTCCATACATTTTCACGACTTGCGATACATCTCTTAAGTGATGAGATAGCGTATATGTTTTTACTTCCACAGGATTTTTGTGTAATCGCATGAAAACTGATTGAACGTTTTTTATGATTGATTTGGTTAAAGTTCCAATTGTCAGGCCCCTCTTCTTCGAGTTGCTACTATACAATAGTCCTTACAACCCAAAGGGGTGTAAAGTATATTTTCATGAATTTCGTTATTTTTCTGAGGTCTAATGAAATATCGGATGGGTTTTTTTTATTTAACGAGCATAGTAATATGGACCGTTTCTTAAAATTGTGTTCCGGTGTTCCAGATAATTTATTTATTTTTCCAACTTCAATCAAAATTAAACGGTTAAGTATCGAAATGTTATTTAAATAATAAAGTGAAATAAATCAATATTTCATTTCACGTAAGGAAAATGTCGGAATTCGTTAAAATATACCAATGCACTTTACACCCCTTTAGGGGATGAATATCAAAAAATCAGGGAAGCATTTTCTTGGCGCTGATATGCAGATCCTGCAAAAGTGAAATCAATTCTGAAACATGACATACCTAAGAGATATGACAAAATTCTTTAAATTTAATACAACCTCTTCTCATAGAAAATTTTTTGTTGCCTTACCAATGCATATCTAAATATTTTTTTTCTTAAATTACATTTCTTGCACATGTACCCATATCAACAAAAAATAACCAAAATTGTGGCGCTTTTAAGAGGTAAGGACTATTGTATAGTGTCAACGCGAAAGAGAAGAAATGGTGTCTGGAACCTTAGGCAAACTCGTTGCCTTTTAAGCATTAAAACCATTTCACCAACTTTTTGCCTATAATGAATTGCATTAAATTTTAGCTGAACGCATTTTCGAGTAGCGTGATTTTGGCAAACACAATTTTGTTGAGTGATGTGATGTGTTTCACGTTTTTAAGACCTAGTTTTGCGGGTTCTTCTTCGATGTAATTACAACAGAGGATTTTGTATCAAGAATCTTTTTGAGTATCTAATTAACTTGTCATAATGTTCTGCACTATCTTCATTGAGTTTTCGTAAATTGTAGTTGCATATTTCCAAAAAAAAAAATTATCACGAGGTCCTTTGGAATTTTCTTTTTTTTCATGGTCCCTGCCACGAAATAACCAGTGTTAAATTTCATTTTTTTCGCGCACTGGACTATGGCTAAAAACGTAATAGGTATTTTTAATTTTTAAATATTATTAATAAATTTCGAAAATTGTTTTTATCAAAATGATTTGAATTTTATATATTTAGCGTAAGCAGTTGCCGAGATATAAATATGTCCACTTTTTCCTTTTTATATCTACTATGTCAAAAATTATACTTTTATAACATTTGCAAATACTAGTAAAGAGATAATTCAATAGGTACATAATAATTTTGTATTTTAATACAAACGCGCCCTTAAACTTTTTTGCTAGTATGTCAATATCAAAGCGTCAGTCAAAGTTTACATATTTATCATGATGAAGCTCACAAATGAGCAACGTTTGGGAATTATTGCAATTATTCAATGTTTTATTTAGATACAAAATTGTTATGTCGCTATTGAATAACCTTATTCAATAGGGACAAATGTTGCTCGTTTGTGAACTACATCAATAAAAACACAATAAAAATGTAAGCCTTGACTGACGTTTTGACAATGACAGACCAGTAGAGTAAGGGTATGTTTGCATTAAAATACAAAATTATTATGTACTTGTAATGCAATTTTGAGATTTAGCTTAAAGCCCGGATTAATCCATCAGATATTTCAGGCACCGAATAGAATAATATTTCCTACCTGAAAAAGAAACTACCAATTTAAATAAGGGTATCAATCTAAATTGATCCTCTCATTAAAATCAAAAGGCAATATTTAATTAGTTAACAAGGTTATAAAATTTAATTGTTTATTAACGAGATACTCGTACCATTTTTAGTAGCAGTTAAAATTATTTTTCTTATAAATAAGGATCACTTTTGACCCGAAAATTAAAACACAAATTGCAATCCAATTGTGAACATCGCAAAAATATCGCAAAAATATCTTCAAAGACGAATAATTTTAAACTCAAGAAAATGGAATCACGTACTGAATCTTACACCGATCGTATTGAAATGGCTCTTAATGAAATTGAGAACTTGAAGAAGCTCAAATCCAGAGTTCATAATTTAAGGAAGAGCTGTTTCCCAGGATACTACGTTTACGACGATCACTTTTTGAATCAGCCTGTGAACATCTACACCGCGAAGGAGGTTCGAGCCTTTGTATCGGAACTGGATGGAAGGATTGCAGCATGCGAGGAATACATCTTGGAGCAGAAGATTGAGAAGGTCGAGAAGGAGTTGTCGGAGCAGATTTTGGAACAGGACGACGATTTTGAAAATAGTGAAGACAGACTATCGGAAGTATCAGGAATCCAGGACCTAAGATCATCAGATGTTTCCAGTAACTCGTCGTCTTCTGGATATGGTCCGAGTCCGGTTCACTTTTACACGGTTCTACCAGTTTCAACTGCCTACGGAAGTTTCAATATTATTTCGGTTTACCAAATTGATAATCATGTGTAGGTAAAATGTATATTATGTAAATATGTAACAATAATTGACTTTAATATTTTAATAAAAATAATGTATGACAATAAATTAATATTTTTTTAATATAACTGAAAAGCAACTAGCCTTTAATTTAGTTCCTTGTTATTTCCATGTGAAATGCAATGTTTTAAGGCAACTACACAAACTTACCAGTTGTGATCGATCGCTGCCTTGGTTACAGCCATCGATGCCATGGCAGTAGAAAATATGGCTAGTATAGTAGCAGGTTCTAATATTTTACGGAGATTAGGGATACCATTCTATTCTCACGAAGTAAATTTTGGTGAAAAACGACGTACGAAGCCATTCATTATACAGCTGTCTTACAAAAAATCTGCCAACAGTCTGAGCGCAACTTTATTATTTTATAGGTAGGAGTCCGAAACGTATTTAATGCTGAGAGGCGGTGTAGGTTACTATGCAATTGACAACCTAAAAAATAACGCCTCCTGGTTGTCAGTTGCATAGTAACCTACATTTTTCCCAGACTATGTTTAAATCTTATAGAATTAAAACTGAATTCCAAATCTCAATATACCTACCTAAGAAATATAGCAGAACTCGTGAATATGTACACAACCACTTTACACCCCTTAGGGAAATTCGTGAAAATGTGGATTCATTTTTTTTAACTCAATCTCTGAACGCCAATAAAAATCTGAACATTTTTTTGATTTAATTGATCTAATAGCACATCTACATATAGGTACTCAGTTTCAACTTTCTAGCATAAGGCGTTTCTGAGATACAAAAAACTACCCCTCACCTCCGTACCTTGCTACTCCTATCAACAATTTTATTTTTCTAGGATGTCTCAATAGTGGCTCCATATAATCCTAAATTTTTAGCTTTGTATTCATTACGGTTTTTGATAAATAAAAATCAAAATGTTTTCCTTTCTAACCCCTTTCACCATCACCCCACCACCAAAATTTTTTTCCTACTAGAGGTCTCCAACCAACTTCTGTAAAATTTTGAAGATCATATCCGATACGGTTTCTGAGATATTAAAATGAAATTTTTTGAGAAATTGCTGTCCACCCACATACGTGCTCCACCTCCCGCCTCAAAAAATTTATTTTCAGTAGACTCCTCTTGTGATCCCCTATACAGAAACCAAATTTTATCTTCCTGGTGTAATTGGTTCGGAACATATTGTAATCCAAAGTTTTTCACCAGCCACTCCCACACCCCAGCACCCCTCTTAAAAATTTTAGCCCTTGTCTTATCTTGAAGTATCCCTAAGGACAACAACAAAGTTTCAATCTTCTGACATCAATTGTTCAGGAGATATCGATTTTAGAATGTTTCAATTCCGGCTTTCAAGCGTGTCGGACTCATTGTCTTCCTCCCTACCTCCACACTCCTCAACCCCTATCGACCATTATTTTGCAAATGAGTCCACTATCATAGTACTACATAAGTTCTAAGTTTCTAGAACTCTTCCCTCTCATCCTCCTCATACCCCCACCCGCTAAAAGATACCAGTCGGAGAAGTTCACCCAATCTACCCACCATAAAAATTTCATCTAAATATCTCAACGGGTTTAGGTAGGAGCTACGCGCCTTTGAACGATTTTGAGTACGGCGTCTACGGCGGACCGACGGACTTTTTTTCTTGCTTTTTTGGAGTTTACTAGTCCTAAAACGTGTAAATACAAAATTTCAGGGTGGCAAATTTTTTTGAAATTTCAGGTCGATCACAATACTTTATTATTAAAAAATAATAAAGTAAAATCTGCAACAGGCTTGGCCCAATTTGATTATTTTTAGGCTAGAAATCCGGAACGCGTTTAATGCTGAGATGCGGTGTAGGGACTATGCGACTGACAACCTAAAAACTAACGTTCCAAGTAGCATAGTGCTTATTCTTTAGGTTGGCGTAGTAAACTACACCGTATCTCAGCATTGAACGCGTTCCGTGTTCTGCCAAAAAATAATAAAGTTGCGCCCAGACTGTTGGCAGCTTTTTTTCCTGAACCTGTTGGGCTCAACTTTTATTTGCATCATGTAATATTAGCAAAATAAAAAAAAGTCTGAAAAGCTTGAGTACTTTAATTCGAATGCCGCAGTCCTAGTCATTGGTCCCAGGGCATTATACCTCATCGTAAGTGTCCAAAATGTGCTAAAATTCTGTCTAGTCGAAAATGCTTCATTTCATTTGTGAACTTAGTACTCATATCAAATATATTGATAAATGTACAGTACATACAGCTCATCTCTGCTACTCACAATACATTTTCCTATATGATCTTATCCAACGATACCTTCTTCCAGGTAAAACTTCTGATTTATATCACAAAAAGTATAAGGAGGAGACATCGTAACGATGACGAATGGAAACCACTTTACAGCGAAGCTGCACGAATATTTTCCTTATTAAGTTTCACGTCAATTTTTCACCTCATAATTCACCGCAATACTTTTTTTGACTTTGCAGCACTTTCTTTCATATTTCATCCGTAGCTGGTCCTTAGTGGCTGCAAAAAATATCAAAAGTAAAAATTATGATTTATGCTCGTGACAGTGTGACGCGTCTTCGTTTTTTTATACAACAAAAACCAATGCAAAATGAACACGCTGTGACTACAATTCTTAGTGAAGTTCATCTTATTAAATAAGGAATTCCCGAAATAAAGGTACTCGTACACAGGTGATACTAGTCTCTGTGGCATGTGGAGGAGGAAAGAGGGCGAGGAGGGAAGTTCGGTCATATTAAAGGACGACCCCACAGCATTAAGGCTTGTTATCAGTCTTGAAATGAGGTTATCGCCGGTAGAACACATTACACACACCCTTCCTTCGTTGATGTTTTCTAATTTGTACCGAAACTCTTGAACAATAAATTTAATTTCGTCGCCATTCTCCGTTGTAATTACTTCACACCTGGAAGTAAATGAGTTTCTATTTTGGTGTTCCCACAACAAAAGGATAATTTCGAAACTGGGCGGAAGCAAGAAAATTGCTCATTAAAATTATGAAAAGCTCTAGAGCCCTTTGATTGTAAATAAAAGTGATTAAAAATTATGTAGGAAAATTTCCACTAATTGCGCACAGTATTTTAAATTTAATGGAAAATTGAATTTATTTTCAACCGCAGCAACGATGTGAGTTTTATATTTTGTCACGATTAAAATAGTTTGTAAAAGAAAAAGTGAGTAAGGAATTTTTTCAGGTAATAGTAATACCTGCTCGAATTAGTTCGCCAGCAACCGTCGGTGGAAACTTTTCGCCTTTCCACTTCATTCAGTTGGGTGAACGTGATCAAAATTTTGAACGATAAGGATTGAGATCCAATAACACAATCTCAGGGACAAAATATCTCTGCGGTAAATTATGCGATATATCGATATATCGGGAGTAGGACAGGGAGCCTAGAAGGTAGTGTCGCAATGATACTAAAAGTGATAGTTTTTAAGATCAGTGTGTAGCTACCACCCAGTTGAACCTCTTTCGGAGTTCTTTTCAAAAGAATCATTCAATTTCTGTTACGGTCGGAGCTCCTCGTGGCTTAAAAAACATATTTCGAAGATATGTAATCGCAAATAAAATTTTTTGTGAAAAAATCTTAACTTAGAGTGGAACAATGGTTTGAAGGAACCTATAATAATAGCAAACTTGTACCTGAAAATATCACTGCAATTTTTGAAATCCCACAAAATATTTTGCAGACTTAGTAATCGAAAACTTAAAACCCTCGAAAGGTTTCTGGATATATACGTTCTCGACAAAGCGGTGGTTATTGCCCTGTCGGGCTCACAACATGCCTATACCAAAGGTAGATCAACTGAAATGGCGCTACACCAGTTTTGGAGATTGAGAAGTCTCTGTCTTTTAAAGAATTCACTCTCGCGGCCTTCCTATATATCGAGGGTGCCCTTAACAACGTAAGTGTTGGGGCGATCAGCGATGTACTGAGGGACGTTTGGGTGGAAATGGGGCTCTGTTATTGAAGAGCCGCAATGCTGAGCAGCCGTGTCATTGAATCGACACTGGGCAGTAGCAGAGTGCGCAGATACACGGCCCGCGGTACGCCGCAGGGAGGTGTGATTTGACCACTACTGTGGCTCCTGGTAGTCAATACTATACTAACCTCGCTAACCCATCAGGGGGCGAAGGCAGTGTGACCGTTTTGATATTTCTCAGGGTAGCAAATTTGGGTAGCAATTCTTAGCTTGGGTAGCAAAAATATTTTCTAATACTTCTTTTCATTAAATTGAACTAGTTACGTCATTACATGCTTATCTGTTACTCATAACACTGTATATCCACTAAAAATTTAAAATTTTTAAAGAAAAAATAAGATTTTAAAGTGTGAACATTTATTTAGGAAAATCAAAATTCACACAAAATGCATATTTTGCCCTTCGCTCAAACGAGTGTAGATTCGAAAAAAAACGTAATTCGATTGCGATTATGTATGCGGTATGCGCTAGCACTATACTATATTTCTAAGTACAATAATATTAGACAGCTATCGATGGTACGCGATTTCGAATGCAAGACCAGAGGCGTGCATGAATTTTACATTTGATATGGTTTGTCAAAGTATCATATTTTTTGGCGTAGGGGAATGTTGTACAAAACGGGGTCCTTAGTGTTTATGGTAAAATATCTTCGAATTGGTGTTACACGTTATTTTCATAATATTATTAAGTTGTTCCTTACTTCTTTCTTCTAATTTTCCCCGTACTTTTATTTGTATATGAATCACACTAAAGGTGAAAAAATTATAGTTTCTCGACCACGTCAAAATTCCCGTTTTATACGTTGGACAAAACGGGGTACTGTGTATGTTCGTAATTAAACACACTTTTTTATAAAATTAAAAGTTCTTAATCATTTTTAATAAACAAAATTTGAATAAAATATATAACAAAACATAAGAAAATAAATATAAATTATTATTTTCGTTCAGTCGAATAAGTTACAAATTTAAGAAATTATTGTTTTTTCGCATTTTTATGATATTTCATTTTGATAAACATGAGTATTAGTAGGAATTATGACCTTATTTATATTTACACAAATCGAATATATAATGTTCGCAATCTTCTGCATCAAGACTTGTACAGGCTTCATGAGCCCAACCCTTACAAGTGCATCCATCCTTCATTGCTTTTGGATTTAGAATTCATTTCATACAGAAAATACATGGCGCATCATCGTGGTCAGATTGGGTTTCGGAAGTCAAGACAATCAATTCTGTCGAAATATCGCTTCCAGGTGGAAAGCTCGAAGTTAAGGACACCGAAATCTTTGTCTCATTATTTTGATCCTTATCTAATTGGTATGTTCGTAGTCTCTGACGGTGCAAACATCCAATCTGCGAACACACTTGAATCCAATGGATACATACCCGTTTTTCGAAATCTATTTATGGCTGTTTCTATTGAGGCCGCTTTAATAAACGCTGTACCATACAGTTTTCCGATTTGGAATTGAGTAATTGCACGTCCAGGGTGCAGTCTAAGCCATTTTCTACATTTATCCAAATAGTATTGACTTAGGAGTGCCATGAAAGACTCTTCAAGTGGTTGCATTCTATGAGTGCAATGTGGTGGGAAACAAAGAAGTATTACGTGATTTTTACGAAGTTTTTCAATATTTTTGGTATGACTAGCATGACCATCCAAAAGCAATAGAACTGGTTTGTCTTCAGACATTTTAAAAATATTATCTTCGTCATCCATCCACTTGGAGCTTCATCCAGCAGTGTAGGCTTAGCGGAACAAAATTGGTGAAAGGGAATTCAAAAAACTTTTAAATCGTATAAGACGGGGCACTACCCCGTTTCATCCACCCATAGAATACCCTGTTTTATCCAACTTGCAATTTCTTGCAAAAATACTTGATTGTAGGTATTTAGACATCACTAAATGCAATTAATGCGTCACAAGTTAAACAAAGGGCAACAACGAAAAGAATGATATACGTACCGTAAAATTAAACACACGAAATCCCCAAAAATAAAAACAAATAAAACAGCTAAATAAAATAATTTTGTTTTTGAAAAACTATAATTCTGTCCTGCTTGCGGTAAAACATCTGATCGCGGCAGAAGACAAATGCCTAATGATGAGACATGTGTATGTTTGCTGGTAAGGTGATTTGTAGCAAGATTCTACATTCACGGATGAAAAAAACCGCGGGTCCCTGTTTTACCCGCCTACCCCGTTTTGTACTACTTTCCCCTACACAAGTTTTATAACGGCTAATTTTACCAGGGTAGCAAATTTAGTCATGTAGTAACATAGTAGCAAAAAATTGTCAATAGTAGCATTTTGCTACCTTCGTAGCACTTGTGGTCACACAGGGCGAAGGTGGTCGCATACGCGGACGACTTAGCAATTCTGATATCGGGTAAGTTCCTGCCCAGTGACCTACTCGAAAAGGCACTCACAGTAGAAAGCGCGTGGACAGACTGCTGTGGACTGGCGGTCAATGGCTCAAAAGCAGAGTTGGTCCTCTTCACGCGTAGAACCAAAATCACAGAGTTCACATTACCTAAACTGGGGGTCTCACCATACAGCTTAGAGACAATGCTAAGTATTTGGGTATAGTCCTGGATCGGAAACAAACCTGGAGTAAGAATATCGACGAGCGCTCAAGGAAGGCTTTTGGGGTTATCTACGCTTGCAAAAATATGTTCGGAAAAAGTGGGGGATTCAGCCAGGGATAGCTCACTGGATGTACACGCCCATAGTCAGGCCTATCCTAACCTACGGAATTTTAGTGTGGTGGGTAGCGCTGGAGAAATCTACCTACCTCAATAAACTCACCAAGGTTCAACGTCTAGCTTTCACAGGAGCACAACGGGCGTACTTAGCACCACACCTACAGCGGCACTAGAGATAATTCTTCATCTTCTTCCGATGAATATTTATGGGAAGAGTGTAGCAGCAAAAAGTGCCGACTAAGACAGTCAGGTAGCTGGGTATCTAAACCTGGGGCACAGCAGTATACTCGGACGGTTTAGTGAATGTAACCCGTTAGAGGATATAGACTACTTGATTCCGCAGCTCGAATTCTCTAGAAGATTCTGAACGAGGATCCCTAGCAGAGAGGGGTGGAATGTGGATCAGCCCCACGAAAGGGTCTTTCATATCTACATGGACGGTTCGAAGATAGACGCAGGTACAGGTGTAGGAGTATTCTCCGCCGACTTGAACCATAGCATGGCATTCAGAATACCGGACTGCTGTAGCATATTTCAGGCAGAGATGATGGGAATCGTTCAGGCTTGCAATCTGCTAGAAGATTGTGCAATGCGGAACAAACCCGTCGTCATCTTAAGGCCCCGTGTATACCAAAACAGCATTTTTGTTGAAAATAAGGCAAACGGGATTCGCGAAATCTCCAAAGCAGCAAAAGATAGGTCTTTTCTGCTTAGACAAATATAATTAGCAATATGTTTTCAAGGTTCTGTTGATTATTGTTTTTTGAAATTTCGATCATAAGAAAAATTATAAGCGATTACGTCGAGTAAGTTTTCGAAATTATTGAAAACACACATTTGGTAATTGCGATTTTGGAAACATTTCTGAAGTGATTTTCATTATTTTTGTTTTCACTCAATTAGGAACGATTCAATCTAATTTTTTTTGGAATTAGAATTTTCGATTTTGACTTATGTTTGGAGATAATACATTTTGAAAACTCTGATTTTTAAAAAAAATTATGTTTTTTTATTATTCAAATTTTCTATAAAAACAGATTTTTTTTTAGTTTGTTTTTTCTTATGTTACTTTATCAAAGCGTTCTAAAGCAACTTAAAATCAAAAGGCTTCAAAAAAGTTAGTATAACAATGTTTTTGCAACGATTTTTCAAACTACATTTTTCAATAAAATTTTCCATTCAGACCACTCGCAGAGGTCGAGCTGAACGGACGTGTGGCTATGTCGAATTTTTTTTCGGCAGGTATGTTTTTATGTTTCATTCGCTGAGAGTAAAAAGGTTACGATGTTCCCCACTCTGCAAGCCTTCAGTACACGATTCGAAGGCATAGTAACTATATGGCAAGGTGTGTGTGTAATCGGCATAATGTCTATTCGCCTGCTCAGAATGAAAAGTGATTTTTAGCTTTTCTTCTTTCTATGTGGCAAACAGGGCAAAAATTAAATCGAAAAAAAGAAAAAAAAATCTGCCAACAGTCTGGGCGCAACTTTATTATTTTTTCGGTAGAAGTTCGGAATGCGTTCAATTCTGAGACGCGGTGTAGGTTACTATGTGACTGAAAACCCAAAAAAAAAATTCGGAAAGCGGTTAGAATGGGGTCGCGCTAGAATACTTACGCCGCTGCCACATATAACATATGAATTACGTAATTAGGTCATACTCCGGGACGAGGTCTAAGCCGTAGAAAAATATCAGTTGTTACGTGATTAGGAGGTTTTTCTTGATTTGCTTTTGGGAAATTACATGAAATTGGAAATGCATTTGTAGGCGATTATATAAAAAGTTTGTGGAAGTGAAAACCAATCTGATATCTTATCAATCGTAACAAATATGTCGAAAACCTTACGTCCTCTTGGAGTTGTATATCTAAAAATACTGAAATCAACTTTTGACGATTATGTAGGAAGCATTAGGAAGTAAAAATGAATTTGATATCTCATCAGAACTAAGAAATATATAGAAATTTGTGTTCAGTGTTGCAAATTTTTTTTTTTTAAAAATCGATAACAATACTTTATTATTAAAATAATAAAGTAAAATCTGCCAATTGTCTGGGCGAAAATTTATTATTTTCGGGTCAAAGTTCGGGAGCGGTCAAAGTTGGAGTATGTCATCAGTTGTTTCGAAATTATGAGGTTTCTTGGAAAGTTAGTTTTGTTCTTTAAAAAAATATTTAAAATAGAGATTTTTAGCCGATTAAACATTGGAAAAGCCCGTGTAGACATTCGAATTTCGGTATATTATTTACACCAAAAACCCATAGAAGTAAGAACGAATTTGCTGCCTTATCAGAATTAAGAGATACAACAAATTGGGGTTTGAATTTCGAAAAAACTGTGAAACAGGTTTTTAGACGATTTCATAAGAAGCAACTATCTCATGAGACACGAGAGATTTTGAAAAAATTGTGTAAGCGTAAGCAAACCCTTCACACCCCCTTGGTTTTTGAAATTCGAAAAATCTTTAAATTGGTTTTTGGTCAAATGTAATAAACAATTTTATATCTCATCAGAACTAAGGGATGACAGAAATTGTGAAATCATATGCAAACCCTTGGGGGTTGAATATTGAAAAATTGAGAAATGAGTTTGTTGGCGATTATATAAAAAGTCTGTGGAAGTGAAAAGCGATCTAATATTTCATCAAACCTATGAAATATGGCGAAGCTTTGAAAACCATACAACCTATACCATACTGAAATTGACTTTTTGGCGCTTATATCGGAAACCTTATGAAGTAAAAATGAATTCGATATATCATCAGATATGCAACCTCCTTACACCCATTTGGGGGTTAAATATCCAAAAGTCCTGAAAGGAGTTGATAGATAAATATCAGGCGCGTATCGTGAAACTTCGCAGGGCTAGCGCAATAACACGATCATCAAATTCTATGAACTCTATAACCACAAACACGTAATTTTCATTCAGAAATAAAATTTCGATTGCTAAATTCCAGGAAGTAAAAAAGGAAAAAACATGAAAAGAAGTTTTAGACGATTATTACACAAGCCCTTGAAAGTGAAAAGATATTCGATATCTGATAAGACCTGGGGATGTAGTAGAATTCGTGAAAAAGTATACAACCCCCTTAACACCGCTTTACGGGTCGAATTTAAAAAATCCTGAAAACGCTTTCTAGGTATTTATATGAAGAGGCCGTAGAATAAAAATGAATTCAGTATTTGGGAAGACCTAATAGATATGACGAAAACCGTAAAAATATATGTATTCCATTTTCACTGATCATTTTTTTCACTACCTTCCGAACGCCAATGGCTATTTTAAATGTTTTTATCTAAATTACTTTTATAGTTGATTTACATATACATACCGAGTTTCAACTTTGTAGCATTAGCTGTTCTATAGAAAGGAATTATTTATTTATCTATTTGTCTCACGAAACAATTGCACTCAATTGTTTCGTGAGATATCGTAATCTACAGTTTTTCACCCACACTCGAAAATTTGTTTCCAATCTATTCTCCTAGTATACCTAAGATGTTCATTAAGTTTTAATTTCGTGACATTAACCGTTTATGAGATATGGATTTTAGAATGTGTCGATCTCGGCTTTTTTGCGTTTCGGACGCATTATTTTCCTCAACTCCCACACTCCTTCACCCATATTTTGTACCCCGATCCCCTTGAAATCCCAATTTGGTTTTTTAATATGTTTTGAAAAACAATATAATATACAAAATATAAAAAAATAAAACTACGGATTTTGAGATATTCAAGGATAAAATACAAAATCGTTATCCTTGAAAAAAAAAAATTGGAGGATAATTTTTATTCGTATTTTTTTATGTTGCGATAACATTCCCCTTTAAAATAAGCCCTATTTTATTATTCTATGATAAAAATTACCAGAGATATGAATTTTCAAAGAGAACTCGGACACAATTTTTGCGAAATCTTTAAAATCTTTAAATCTTTATAATTGAGATAGAAACAAAAAAATTAATTTCACTAATTCTTCAAATACAAAAATTTTCAAAAGAATCGGCGATGGTAAGGTCCCAAATTTCATAATATTTTGCGATTCTTGATGATGACCCAATATGCAATAATACGAAATTAATTTTATTTTAGTCTACAATTGCCTATAAAAACATGAATGGAGACATGTCTCGTGCCTACATAAATATACATAGTACTATGTCATGCGAATGTCCAGAAATCCACCGTCCACAGAAAATTAAAAAAACCCAAGACATCAGGTCAATGAATTTTCTTCCGAACTTTCGATCGGATTGTACCCCTTGCAAAAGTGCTCCTTTCCGTTCATACTTTCGCTATTTTTCTACATTCCGTTTTTCATCATTTTGCATCTCACACACACATACAGGTCCGTACACACAGAGCTGTGTAGGGGCATCGCTTGACGGTTGAATCGTTGTACATCGTGCGTGATCGTTCAGATTTAAATTTCCGATGCTCACGAATAATTTCTTACGCTCTCGAAATGAAATCAAAGCAAAATAGGTGAAATTTTCGATTTTGGTTTGGGACTCACGGGCCCTTAACAGATAGTCAGGCGGCTATTAAGCCCCTCGACTCACACTTGATCAAATCCCGCCTCGTGATGCTATGCAGGAATAAACTTAGTGCGTTATGCACTCTTTTTAACATAACAATTTGTTGGGTTCCGGGTCACAGCGGGATTCCGGGCAACAAGGCTGCGGATGAACTCGCAAGGAAAGTTTTGGCACTGAATCAGGCGTTAGCTTCCAGTGAGGAGGCCAATTGAGGACATTAAACAAGCTATCGACGTGACTGCCGTATCGGAGGCTAACAGGTGGTGGTCGGGCCTCACATCGTGTCTTGTGGCCAGGCAGCTCTGGCCTACCCTAAATGCAGGCAAGACAAAGTTTGTCCCAGGACACAGGGATATTCCAGGGAACTGCATGGCTGACGAACTCGCTTGTCGTGGTACCACCCTTCAGATTATGCCGAAACGTTCGGGATTGGACTCAATTGAGAAAACCAACTAAAGATGGACAAGCGGTATTACATGTCATACTACGAGACAGATCTGGCCGAAACACCTGTAAAACTTTTAAGATCATATCTAGTACGGTTCTTGAGATATAAAAATTATTTTTTATTTATTATTTTGAAAAAACTTATTCCCCAACTTTGATGCTCCAGTTCTTCCCTCAAAAATTTTGTATTGAATCAGGTATACTCCAACCAAATTGTATCTTCCTGTTACAATTAGTTCGGAAGATATTGTAATCCAAAGATATCACTCGTAGGGGTTAACCCTATGTATGTAAGAATTTCAACTTAAAATCTCCACTGGTTTGTGATCTACGCGCTTTCAAACGCTTTTGCGTACGGTAGACGGAGAACGTCGTCTCTCCGTCTACCGACAGACGGAGATATTTTTTGCTTTTTTGGGGTTTACTAGTCCTAAAAAGTGAAAATGCACAATTTGAGGGTAGCAATTTTACTTTATTATTTTTTAATAATAAAGTATTTTTTTAAATTTCAGGTTGATCACACTATTAAAAAATAATAAAGTAAGGGCATGTCATCTGAGTGGTAACGTCTGACTTTGTTAATTTTCCCAAATTGAAAATGTGGTGAAATTTCTGACTGATTCGGGAAAAACCGATTTAGTGCCATTTCCTTGTAAGCCGTCGATATTAAGTCCAAAATATTAATTAAAAGCGAATACTATACCTCAATAGACCTAAAAGATATGACGGAATTCGTGAAGAACTATTTTCATGCTTCAACTTGCTTGCGTAAGTTGTTCTTGAGATGAAAGTTTTGAAAAATAATATTCAATCCCAATCGGTTCTGGAGAAGTAAATATCAGAATTTTTTGCGCTCCACCCTTACCTCTTCACAGCTACTAGCAAAAATTGCATCTGCTCGAGAGATTTTCAGCATATTCGATGGTGTGAGTATATTATGCGGGAATTGTGTATAGCATTCTACGCTTTTCTAATTAGATATTGAAAAGGTTTTAGTTTGCTCTCTGTAAAGTTCGATGTCATTTATAATTGGCTAGGTTTGCCAGGGTGTGCATGTAATAATATGCAATGTTCTGCGAAGCTCGATTGTTATGTAAAAAATACATCATTTCCCTGTTATTTACTCAATAAAAGAGCGTATACAATATATGTACTTCGGATCTAGTGCAACACACTTCTTCTGGACTTTTCAGTAAAAGTTTCTCAACAGTCATGCCATCAATGTCTGGAAGTTCGATCATTTGCACGATCTAAACTTGCACTAATTAATTCATTTTATGTACATAAGGCTAAGTATTTTCCAATAAATCTTTTCATACTTTCGAATTAATAATTATTGTTATGGTTCGTGTCTTGGAGCTGCACCAATTTTATTTTAAAATAATGCATAATCAACGTAGCTCCAATTTATGTCACGTATGAAACACCTACTCATAACAGCTTAATTTTCTTAGCGTGTGAAACGATCATATACGTGTGTTACGCGTAAAATTTATGCAAAATCGCATTAAGTAAATTTTTTCCCGAACAATTGCTAATGACGATTAACGAAATATACGAATCACGCTTTTCAAACAAATTATATTGCTATTTTCCCTAACAACTCTTCTACTCCTTAATGGTTTGCTGCCCATACCTTCAACTTACCATGTGCTGGCTTTTCAATTTCACTCTTGTTGTTAGCTCAGAATTTTCCTCGACCCACACCGACGGATTATTGTTCCATTAGATTTTCATGGAAAATCAACTAGAACCGACCAACATAAAACATAATGTAGAAAATCCGAACTCTGTTATTTTAGTCGAGGGTGTTAAACTGGTCTTTGGAGAGAAGAAAAAAAAAGTGGTTCGTGTACCTTTCCGATAAACACAAACCCATGTCACCGGAAGGAAATGCGACGACAAGACAGTGCTACTGTAACTGACAGCCTGGAAATTGGTTTTAGTTAAGTGACGACAGGTTACTACTATACAACGGACAAGGAAAAAAACCTATAGGAACATTTTTCTCCTGTAAATTAGACGACATGACGTTAATTTAGGTCTTGTCTTCTGGAAAACAATTAACTTTGGACCGAACTGAAGGTATATTATGTAAATAGAGGACTATCAAGGACTACCTACATGCATGGCTCCTGGAGATTTCAAGAAATGTTCACAGGAGTTTTCACTAACGTGCAATTAATGTCACTGTCAATAATCTGAGCGTATATTTTAATGCCATAGATTAAAATCTTCAATACGGCAAAAGCGACAGAAAAAGTTTCGTATACCCCTACCTACAAAATCGAAAATGAAATCGATATCTCATTAGACCTAAGAAATATATCGGAATTCGTGAAAATGTACACAACCACACTACCCCCCTCCCCTGAGGGGTTGGATATCGAAAAATTTGGAAAAAAATTTCTAGGCTCTTATATCAAGAGCCTGCCGAAGCAAAATTACGTGTTTAAAAGACTCGACATGCCTAAAAGATAGAGCGAAATTCGTAAAAATGTAGAAAAAAAACCTTCTCACGAACATTTTCTGTACTCCACCTCTGTACTCCAATGAAAACTTGAACTTTGTAGCATAAACTGTTTCAAAGATGTAAAACATCACTCCCCCCGTATCTTACTACCCCACCAAAACGGCCTAAACCCGCACCACCATATATTTTTTCAGATATATGTCTGGTGGGCCTAACTCCAGTAAAATTTTTAAGATCACATCTGGTACGGTTCTGAAGATATTCAAATTTAATTTTTTTTAAAACGGCCACTTTCGTGCTCCACCTGCCCCTTCAAAAAGTTCACATTTAGTAGACTCCACTTCTAATTCTATATACAGAGAACAAATTTTATCTTCCTGGTTCAATTGGTTAGCAAGATATTGTAATCCAAAGTTTTTCACCCCACCCCACTATTATAGAGCTACATAAGTTCTAAGTTTCAGCCTTCTAACAGTAGCTGTTCCTGAGATCTAGAAACCAAAATTTTTCGTCTGAAACGGTGCTCCTCTTCCCTCCCCCAAAAAAAGATACAACTTGTAGGGATTCACTCGATCAACCCTCCATATAAATTTCAACTTAATGCCTCTACGGGATTGTGAGCTATGCGCCTTCAAACGCTTTTGCGTACTGTGTGCGGCGAACGGACAGACGAAAATTTTTATTGCTTTTTTGGGCTTACTAGTCCTAAAACTTAAAAATACAAAATTTCGATCACAATACTTTATTATTAAAAAAGAATATAGTGAAAAGCATAAGTCTACTTTGTCATTGACTTCGTCAGCTTTCGTAAAACAAATGAAACTCAGCTAAGACACCAACCGAAAACTAATTGAGACAGAAGTCTACTCTCCAATACATAATATGCTCGTTTAACTAGCAGAAGACGTGAACAAAGCTGACTATTGAACTGTAATTAGTATCCTTAGTGTTGTCTGGGCTTTAGATAAAGCTCAGTCTATTGACCAAAAACATTTCAACGAAATATCTCGAGGGTTTGTGATCTACGTGCCTTCAAATGCTTTTGCGTACGGCGTCTATGCTTTTTTGAGGTCTACTAGATTTTCAGAGTACCAATTTATTCCTTTAATTTCAGTTCGACATTAATAATTTATTATTAAAAAAAATTCAAATTTGTTGACAGTCTGCACCTTACTTTATTATTTTTTGGGATAAAATCCAAAACGCGAAATAAAAAAAAAATTTCAACATCTTAGGTCATGGCGTTCTTGAGTTATAGATGGCCGGACGGACGGAATGCAAACGGATTTGGAATTTTTGGTCACAACTGAAAAAAAATTCAGTCCGCACGCAAGTGGGGCAAAAAAATGTTCAGTGAAAATGGGGTGCATTTATTTTAACGAGTTTTATCATATCCTTTACGTCTTCTGACATATAAAAATTTTTTTTTCTCCGGGTTCTTTTCCTAGAAAACTTTTTTAAGTTTTTTTAAAATTCGACCCCTTTTGGGTTTCATAACGTATTCTAGGGGCTATGTACATTTTCACGAATTCAACCATATCCCTCAGGTCTGATTAGAGATTGAATAACTTATTACTTCCACGAGCTTTTTATATATTCATCGAAAAGCCCTTATAAGGATTTTTTTCTTTTCAACCCCTTTATTAATAATTAATTTTAATTAATAATAATTATTAATTAATACATATATTTTTCACGAATTCTGTCATGTCTTTTAGAAGCGATAAGACATAGAAATGGTTTTTGCTTCTTCGGGCTTTCTTTATAATCAACCAAAAATTGATTTCAGAATTTTCGGATAGTCAACCCCAAAGTGGGAGTAAAGGGTTGTATATGTTTTCACAATTTTTTCCATATCTCTTAGGTTTGATGAGACATCAAATTAACTTTTACTTTTATAGAGTTTTTATATAACGCCTACAAACTTATTTTAGAATTTCCTGATATTCAACCCCCATGGGGTGTAAGAGGGTTGCATACGTTTTTACGAATTTCAACATATTGTGTTTTTTTAATTCCCTATATAATCGCCTAAAAGATAATTTCACAATTATTGGATATTCAACCCCTAGGGGGTAGAATGAGGTTGCATACGTTTTTATAGTTTTTGTCATATTTCTTAATTGGTTATTGCTTCTATGAGTATTTCATGTAATTGCCTAAAAACTTATTTCACAATTTCCTAAATTACTACTCGTAAATTCACCCCCAAGGTGATGTAATTGGTTTCTATGCGTTTTCACAAAATTTCATCATATCTCTTTGATAAAATGAGGGAGTAAATTGGTTATTATTACTATAGGCCTTTATTGTATTGTAAACGCCTAAATATTAATTTCTGAATTTTTCATAACGTATTCAACCCCGAAGGGAGTGAAATGGAGCTTCCTAAGTTTTTTCGTCTACAAGGGCTTCTTAGATGTATACTCGGTGAAAAATCAATATTTTCGATATTTTTACTTCTATTCTAGTGACAAAACTACCTTTCCAAAAAAACTGTTTTTTTTTAAATAACCGATATTACATTTAAACTTTGACCGTGTCCCGGAGTATGACGCAATTAGGTAATTTCTGTGTTTAATGTGCAAGCAGTACATCACCATTTTAACCGCTTCTGGAACTTTCCACCGAAAAATAATAAAGTTTTGCCCATACTATTTGCAAATTTTTTTTAAGAGTGCTTGCCTCGAAATAAGCCATGCTCCATTTTGACTTTGGCCGAGATGCAGATTTCGTCCTGAAAAATAGTAAAGTTTCGCCCAGACTGTTACTGGTTTTTTTAATAATAAGGTTTTGTGATCCATTTATAGTTTAGAAAAATGTTTATAACGTCAAATTGTGCATTTTCGCTTTTGAGTGCTCAAAAAAACAAACAAACAAAAAATGTCCGTCTGTCCACCGTAAACACCAAACGCCAACGTATTAGAAGGCTGTAACTCTCAAGCCCTTTGAGATATTAGTTTGCAATTTTTTTCTTAGATAAATTGAGTGAACCTTTTCACGCGGTAGCTTCTTGGTGGGCGGAGGTGTGAGGAGGGAGGTGAGGCGAAGGCCTAATACCAGAAGTAAATAGGGTAGTAACCTCCACCGTAACTCAGCAGTAAAGACGTTCCGGATAGTTTGATGAGTATTATATTGTATTCAACAGTTCTCAGCTCAGGCAAAAAAACTGAAACTCACGGTATGCCAGTCCCTCCCAAAATCCAATTCCTAATACATTGGCTATCAATAATCTTCAAAGTTTCAGAAGGGCATTTCCCACTTCATCATTTGTCTTTCTATTTGCCCTGTCTACCTAAGATAAGAACAATCACGGATCAAATAGCTTTCAGTAATGAATTTTCGATTCTCCAATTTCAGAGATGATTTGTCGTTTTCAATGGGACTTTGCGCAAATCAAGAAATCCAACATTGCTCTTGAAATTCAATTCAAATTTTTCGCATTTCATTGCACTCTCAGTCCCAATAATTCGATCCTAAAGGACGTGAAAGACGTGAAAAACGGAAAACAGGTCGAATCGAATAAAAACATTGAGAGCTAGGGTATAGTAAAAATTTACAGCACTTGAACTTCGAATGCGAATATTGCCCACTTACGGGTGTTGAAAAGGACGAATGCTAACTTCTTGACATTTTTCACTTTGATCTGAACTCGTACTTGATGTTTACTGAAGGAAAATTGTTCCTTCTTTTTCGTTCGCCTAAGAATTTTTCCAATACGCGGATGAAAAGGGAACCGATCTGAGATTAATAAGCGTTTTATTTTCCAGCAGAATCAGCAAAACGATTTCCTTTATGATGTTGTTTTTTCGGGGTCCGCCAATTAAACTCTTAAAAGTTTGCAACTTGAGTTTTTACAGTTGAGTGGAGAAAATTCCCATACGGCCTCCATAAATAATTGAGCATTTCGTTTTACTTTATTATTTCAATAATACAGTATCGTGATCGATTAAAAAAAAATTTGATACCATCAAATATGTTTCATGACTAGTAGACACAAAAATCGTTTGAAGGCTAATACCTCCCAAACCGTTTAAGCTTAACCCCCAAAAAACATCCCCTCGATAATATGTATAGCTTAGAGTGCTCATTGAGGCCATTAAGAACGGTAGCAGCTTAGATATAGACTAATTTTAGCTTTAGGATTAAGATAGAAAAACTGTTAGTATTAAATATATAAGACAAATAAAGCACATTTAAAAACCAAAAAAAGAGTGATAGGGGAGGTTGGTGCAGCATTTTAGACGGAAAATTTTAGTTTCTGGATTTCGGCAACAGCCTATGCTAAGGGACTGAAACTTGGAATTGAAGTGGGGTGATAAGAATTTTTCAAAAAAATTTCGTCTTATATCTAAAGCATTAGAATTTTTACGGGATGTAGGCCTAATAGATCGCTGGCGGAAAATATAATTTCGGGGTGTGGTTGTAGGAGGTGGCTCCCCACACTCACCGCCAAAAGTTCCGATTTTCATATCTCAAGAACTCATAATGATGGATAGCTGAAACTTGGTATTTAGATAGAGATATAGTAGTGGCATATCGAAAAAATATATTTTTTTTTGTGGGGTGTTTGCCTATCTTTCTGGTTTATGCTAGAAAATTTAAACTTGGGACGTATATATGTACAGATCTACTACAAAAGTAATTTAGCATTACAAAATTGTGAAATATCTATTGACGTACGGAAGGGGGGCAACAAAAATTATCAGTGAAAACGGGATCCATACATTTTCACGAATTCGTCATATCTCATAGATCTTCAAAAATATTGAATTACTTTCAATTCTACGAATTCCTCACATAAATGCCTAAAAAGTGTTTTCAGAATTTTTTGAAATTCGGTTCTCAAGGGGGTGCACAGGGGTTGTATACACTTTCATGAATTCAGCCGTATCCCTCAAGTCTGATTTGATATCGAATAAATTTTCACTTTCATAAGCTTGTTTTATAATCGCTTACAACTCGTTTTTAAGTTTTTTCCTTTTTCACACCCCTAAGAGGGTATTATAGGGTTGAACATGTTTTCACGAATATCGTCATATCTCTTAGGAGTGATAAGACATCGAATTGGTTTCTGTTTCATCCGGCATTCTTTATATTTATCTACAAATTTCTTTCAGAATTTTTGTATATTCAACCCTAATGGGTGTAAGGAGGACGCATACTTTTCACAGCTTTATTTCTTAGGTTTGATGAATTGTATGATACAACCCTTGTCCACAATGGTAATTTCTGATTTATATGTCATATATATAATAGTGTTGGGATAAATCGGTCATTTCATTAACCCCATATGACCGCATCATTTCGTGGAAGTGACCGATTAAAAAGATTCGGTCATTTGAGTCATTTCGGTCACTTCCATGATTCGGTCGAAATGACTCACGACATATGAAAAATAACAAGTCGGTCGATCGGTCAGCGGTCACTCGAAAAAATAATTAGGCAGTTACGTGTATCAAAATTGATAAATAAAGTAATAAAAATTACGTTAGGAGACCTTATTTTATTAAATTTAATAATACAACATAATAATAATATATTATATGAGATAAAAATCTATCAAACAATGTAAATTTTTTTAAAAAATGCAATTGAAAATTTTAAAAATTATGTTTTCTTATCTCGACATAAGCTGTTATCGCTTTTTATCACAGAATTCTTTTATAGACACTTTGGGGGAAAATGTGCCAAGAGAAAATCGAAATCGAAACTAAACAATTTTCCTACTGAATTTACGAATTCAAAGAATATTCAAATTCATTCATTAACCGTGCAGTCTTTTAAATTCCAAAAATTAAATCATTATAATTGATTTTTTTCCTCGAAAACCGACCATCCTATTCGAATTTTTCTTGCCGCATTATCCCCCTTAAGTTTGCAGTCTTAAGAATATTGTGTGTAAATTTCATATTGAGATTCCAAGAATTGTGAAAGTTATGGGCAGTTAACCGGAATGGGACCTTCATGAATTCTCTATATAGAGCGGCATTCAAACGCGATTATCTCGAAACATACTTTTCAAAGACGGTCCCCAAAATCTTCGGAAAACGGCTTGACCGATTGCTTCCAAAATTTCACACAATATTTTTGGATAGGTTTTCTACTTCGCTACGTAGGATTTTTTTTTTAACTTATTTACTTTTTTTATCAAGCCAGAAAGGTCAACAATTGAGGTTTAAAACTGAAAATCAAGTTCAATCGGCCGCCATTTTGTGAAAATTTTTTTTTTTCAAAAACCCCTACGTAGCGAAGAGCGTCATACTTTACATTTTCAGTTTTTTTTTGAAATTTTTGTTTTGAATCAACCGCCTGCATGTAATCTTGGGAACCGCAGAGCGTGCGAGCGACGGACTTTCTTTACGGCGACCCTGACAGCAACGCTCCTGATTGATATATATTTATAAAAAAAAAATTATGAGCGTACCTCAACATATATACTTTCAAATAAAACCAACCTGGATAAAATCGAGCAAATAGTTTTTGAGATAATAATTTCTAAAATTCACCTATTTTTTCTGCTTTCTACTCGGATGTACCCCCTTAAGTGTCTGAAGTTCGAAGTTCGAATATACCGACCATCGAAGATCGACCGACTCGAAAAGTCGAGTTAATAGAAGCTTTTTCTAGTGACCGCTGACCGAAATGACAGACCGACCGAATCATGGAAGTGACCGAAATGACCGAAATGACCAAGATAACCGAAATGACCGAAATAACGGAAATGACCGAAATGACTCAAATAATTCATTTGAGTCATTTCGGTCACTTCGGTGTTCGGTCACTTCCATGATTCGGTCACTTCGGTCAGCTGTTACTAGAAAAAGCTTCTATTGACTCGACTTTTCGAGTCGGTCGGTCTTCGGTGGTCGCTGGTCGGTCGGTATTCGAACTTCGAAGGCAGCGCATGATTAGACACTTTAGGGGGATAACGCGCCAAGAGTAAATCGAACTTGAAGGTCGGTTTTACGAATTCGAGGAAAAAAACCAATTCTAATGATTTAATTTTTGGAATTTATAGAGAGTGTACGGTTAATGAATGAATTTGAATGTTCTTTGAATTCGTAAATTCAACACAGAAAAATTGTTTAGTTTCGATTTTCTCTTGGCGCATTTTCCTCTAAAGTGTCTTTAATGTAATCATTAGCTACCCTCGAGCACCGAGTACAGACAGACCGGCACGAAGAGAAACTTTTGGCGTTGTACGGTGGAGACGTAGAATATTTTTTCTAGTGACCGATTGAACGACTTGTTTCATTTCACATGACTCGAGTTAATTCGGTCATAGTACTGACCCGGTCATTTCGACCGAGTCGTTCGCGACCGACCCATCACTAATATATACCGAAATACTTTGAATCACTACGTGTCAAGCACTCGTAGCTGGTATTTGCAGCAAAAAAATTTTTTTTTTCAAAATAAAATACTGGATCTTCCACCAATCGATAGAACGTATTATTTTACATGGAATAGCATATACAATTCACTTTCAATCAAATTGGTGACCCTGCCGGTTATTGCACCAAGCCCTTAATTTTTTCGAAATTCAACCCCCAAGTGTATGTAATGGGTTTGTATACGTTTTAGCAATTCCTCATATCTCTTAAGTCTAACAAGGCAGCAAATTCTGTTTTTACTTCTATGGGCTTTTAGTGTAAATGTTATACCGAAATTCGAGTCGTCTTCGCGGCCTTTTTATATGTTTAATTGGCTAAAAATTTATATTTTAAATATTTTTATTCTAAGAATAAAATTAACTTTCCAGGAAACTTCCTAATCTCGAAACAACTGATGTTATACTCCGACTTTGACTGCGTCTCGGAGTATGACACAATTACTCACTCGTAAGTCAAGTCTTATATGTGGCAGTGGCGTAACTATGACCCCATTTTAACCGCTTCCCGAACTTTGATCCAAGAAATAATAAAATTTCGCCTAGACTATTGGCAGATTTTTTTGAAACGCTATTCATGAAAGTCTCCCCCCAATGGCATTGGACTGGCACCGCATACTAATTGCGTGTGTGGTAGCGGAAATTAATTAGGGATTACCACCCACAAGGATTTCATTAAGATCTTAAGTAAGATTTTAACACCTCAGCGTGAAAGCTTGCCAGGTACCTGTATAATGCTCAGGTTGAAATAATTTGGTAATGTTTTAGGAAAACTGAATTGCGTGTACCTAGGTACGTCGTCAGCAGGTTTTCCACAATGAGAAAGAAACCTGTTGCTAGAAAAGGACGTTAAGGCAGTAATTATTACGCTCCATCCTAGGGTACTACGTTTTCTTGTGTGTTTGAAGTAGATTAATTTATCAAATCAAATCGATTCCAGTTGGTTTATTGTGCAATTGTCTAAAGCGGAATTCAGTTGAGTTACCTATTGCACACAGTATCCTGTGTAAAGTATGGCTGAACCTGCGAGCGACAACTGAGTATTTCCGATTTTCATGTGCAGCTGAAAGGGTTACATGAAAAGCCTAAAATGTAACAGGTACAACACTGTAGCACTAACAAGAAAATTCAATTGCAAATTTCACATACTTGCATCTGTAGCATATTGCAGGCAAGACTGGGTTCCCAGGTAAAATGCACCGCAAATTCTATCACACAGCTGAGAAATTACTCTTCTGTCTACCGAAATTATTTACGGACCTTAATGGAAAGTACAGGTGTGTCGTTCTGCTATGCGATACTCTGAACAAATCGGTATTCGAATCGATTGAATTGATGAATAAAATACGGTTCGGTAAGATTAGTACTAACTTTGATCTCCCTAACCAAGTGAACCAAAAATTTAATTCGTATTCGCCTCTTGCGTGCTCAGTATCCTGGAGTCAGTCCAATGAATCGAATCCTCAAAATGTTACACTTCACTTAGCTTCGTGGTAGATCTGTCGAGTCAATCGCGGTTAATCTTTTAGTTAAGACTAGTTCGTCTCGGGACAAAATCCACCGTTTTCGCAACTTCTTTCGTTCAATAATGCTGCCTTCTTCACTACTCGTTAACGATACCCGATAGTTGACTACAATTAAATGGCATACTACCAGTGAAAATACCTGATAATTATGACTTTTAAATTACCTGGAAAGTAGGTATTCCGAAGCTAAATGGCGCGTGCAGACTAGTGGACACTGTATCTGTACTGTACTTTAATTTACTTTATTATTTTAATATAGTAAAGTGTGATGAAAATATTTTTTTACACGTTTCAGGACTAGGTAGGTACGCGTGCCCGCGGCGTGGCTGCCCGTGAGAAGACGGACACAGTTAGACCTATCTAAAAGGTCCGTTGTGTTACCACAGGATAATTGAATCCGGTCCTACTCGTCAAACCATTTAGAGCTTGCAATGAAGCGTTGGATTCTCGCGACCTCCATTGCGGCAAGATCACCAAGCTAGTTGAAGAATTAAGCTCCAAGATGAGTTTTTTTCTAGCGGATAGAGCTGGACAGGTGCAGGGAAGGTGAAGGACTGTGTCCTCCTCCTCTTCATCCAGGCAGCTTCTACAGAAGTCGTTTGAGAAGAGGCCGAGTCTTTTAGTATGTCGACCTATAAGATAGTGTCCGGTCAGGACACCGACTGTAGTGCTGATACTTGCCTTTTTGAGCAAAGTCAGCCTTTTAGAGCGTTTTAGATCCAGTTTTAGCCAGATCTGTATCGCAGCGTAACATGAAATACCGTCTGCCCATCTTGAGTTGGTTTTCTCAATTGAGTCTAATCCCAGTAGCAGTTTACATGTAGAGGCACCCAGCACAGAAGAATATTGAACTGTTCAGCCATCTTCTTAAGAGATGATCGACATTCTACGGCGACCTTTGATGTTGTCAAGGCCGATTCCAAGGATTTTATTGCCGCTCGGCTGTCTGTAAAAATGCTAATATCCCTAGTAGATTACATTACACCTCAGCCAGGACAAGGCCTCCTTGATCGCCATAATCTCCGCCTGATAGACACCACAGTGTGCCGGAAGGCGGAAGGAGCTGCAAATGTTAAGCATGTTAGAGAAAACACCTCCACCTACCCGTCCTTCAGTTTTGAATCCGTCCGTATATATGTGGACGGACTCTTCCATCCGTACCGAATCCCTTTCCCAGTATAGACGGGTTGGGATGGTTGTTAGGAAGTTCTTGTCAACATGATAACTGAGAGGGGTGTAGTTGGTATTTTCAGGAATGTTGTTGAAGTGATTCAAGATTGTTGTGTGACCTGTTGTTCTCACTGCTCCACTAATGCATATGCATGCTGATGTCTGTGCCTTCCCTAGGGTGGTGCGGTAAACCGCTTTGTCTAAGGCCGTCCCCCAGACAATAACACCGTACATAAGTATCGTCTGATGACGGACACGTAGAGTTAATGAACTATTCGGGGTTGTACACAACATTTTTGCCAATGGTCTTTTTGCACCAGTAAAGCGCAACTGTTGATTTCCTAACCCGTTCATGGATCTTATAAGAAATAAGAAATAAGACCCAAGTATTTTGCACTATCGGTAAAAACTAGACTAGTACCATTCAGGGAAGGAGGGTCAACGTAAGGAATTTTGTATTTCCTGTTGAAGAGGACTGATTCTGTTTTGCGTGAGTTCACGCCCAACCCGCATTCAGCTGGCCATTTGGAGAGAATAGAGAGAGCATTCTGCAATATCAGTACTAGTAGGCACCAAAAAAGCAAACTGAAAATTCAGTCTATCTGTATCCCGTCTGTCATCCGCGGACCGCCAGTCGCAAAATCGTTGAAAGCCTCTAGGCTTCCAAGCCCTTTAAGCTATTAAGTTCAAATTTTTTTAAGTTGGTTGACTGGGTGGACCTCTTCAACGTCTGTGAAGTTGGCCCCACTTGTTTAAAAACTTCAAAAAATTAAAGAAGTCCTATTTGCTCCCCACATAGTTCTATAGTTAAAGATCAATTGTAGAAATAGTTTCGTAGATTAAAGCACATATGAAAATTCGGGGCCCAACTTTACAATTATGAAATTTATAACTTCATTCGCTTAAGTTTTGAAGAAAATGTTCATAAGGGCTATAGATAGAACTGTTTTGGATTAAAGTACACTTGCGGAGAAAAACATTTTGATCTCCCTGCCTCAAAAATTTTCTAATTCGCTAGAACTTTTTTATTTGAAGATTTATCTCCTAAAGTTATACAGATAAGTTCATCTTTAGTAATTGTAAGGAGTCACGAGAAACTCTAAGAAAGTCGTTAGATTTTTTTTAAAAAACAGTTCACGCAACAGTTCAGTTCAGTACTTAGAAAAAGAGGTCAGGGGAAAAAAAATATTCTCAATAAGAGCTCCTTTTGCACCCCAAAGAGTTCTATCAATAACTCTTAAGAACATTTTCTCTGAAACTTGAGGGAAACAAATTGCAGTAGCTTGAAATTTCCAAGAACTCCTTATCCTTGTCCTTTTTCACATGAAGATGTACATATAAGCAAATCTTTAGTACTCGCGAGGGGCAGTACTTAGCAATTTTTGACTAAGGGAGGAAAAAATCATTTTCTCCAGAATTTAGGCGAAGGCGCCTTAAAATTTCAAAATTATGAAGTTGGCCCCCGAACTTTAATATGTTATTTTACTGTGACAGGGGTGTTTCGGACCAACCTCCCGTTTGAATTCGAAGAATCATCTAATGTAAGTTTTTAGAGAAATTCTTATAACTTTCACTTTCATGCTCCACCTCCTCGCTCAATATTATGTATTCAGCACACTCCTCTTGTGCACCTATATACAAATATAATTTCATCTTTCACGAGATATCGCTATCCAAAGTTTTTCACCCCAACCCGTCATTGCCCACCTTAAAAATTTAATTTTCCGTATACGCCCCTAATATACCTCCAAAGAATCACAAAGTTTGAGCTTTGTGCCATACATCCATTATCATAGTCAAATTTAATTTTTAAATTTCAACTTCCTAACATAAGCAGTTCATGCGACATCGAAATCAAAATTTTTCGCTTAAAACGTTTTCCCACTTCCGCCCTAGCCCCCAACATGTTGCCACTTAAAGGTATCCAGTCAATCTACAACTTATTTACACAAACCAAATTGTTGTTGTATTCTCCACATCCATACCCTGACAACTACATCGACCATATTTCCAAATAGCTCCACTATAACAATCCCAAGTTTCAACTTCCTAGCGTAAACGCTTCCTGAGATATGGAAATGGCGTACGGACGGACTATTTTTGTTGGGTGTATTAGTACAATCGTGAAAATACAAAATCTGAGAGTAACAAATTTCAGGTCGATCACAATACTTTATTTTTTGAAAATAATAATCTAAAATTTAAAATTAATATCTCAATGGGTTAACATGAGCAAAACGAACCGTTAAATTCGATTCAAATTAATTTTTGGAAATTTCAGATTAATCAAAATACTTTATAACAAATGGATTTGGAAAAGTTGCAACAATCTACTCCCTATACTTTTGAGAAGAACCCCAATTTCTTTGCAGAAGCGTTAATTCGAAAATAAGTGACCGAAAATGGTGGTAACTAACGAATCTACAAGGTCCCTTATTCGTGTGCTCTCTCATCAGACTGTTCACACAGCGCAACCCTTCAACCCTTTTTAGTAAGCGCAAAGCCAAAAGGCATTTTCACTACAGGAAACCGTTCAGATGGCACTTCTTCTTCGTGGTACATTCAGAATTCACCACCCACTGCCATCATTTATGCAAAATTTTCACTTAGCTGAGCTGTTTGTGATGCACCCATGCATGTCAATTTGGGGAGAAATTGTCGGAATCGTGCAACCCCACAACATTTCATTGTTTTACAAACAAACTTTCAAGGGTTGCCAGTGGAATTAACTAGACGTCTTGTTTGCATACGTGAATTACTTTTATGAAATGTTTAATTGGTTTGGTGCTGCGAAGCAAACGCTTGGCTTGTATTTGGTTACTGCGAGTCGAGAAGAATTCTAGTTTCGAGTTTTAGTTAAGGGTTTCTGATTGACCGGCAATTACAAGGAGCAAAAATTTGAGCAAATTGTACCATCTCCAAGGTAGCCCAGTAAATAAAGACAAAATTGGTTTATCCTGGAAAAGGTTACGGATGCTTTTTATACTCTAGATGAAATCATGTAGAGTATTATAAGGTATAATCCATCCCAAAAAGTTTGTAACGCCTAGAACCGAGCCTCGGACGACTTAAAGTTGTATATTATTTTGTATTCAGTTGTGATCAAAAGCCCCAAATCCGTTTGCTGTCCGTCTGTCCATCTGTCCGTCCGACCGTTTGCACGATAACTCAAGAACGCGTTGGCCTAGGAAGTTGAAATTTTGTCACCACCTGTAAAATGGAAAAGTAAGGCTCAGTTCGTTAATAGGCGTTACCCTTCCACTCCTTGTGGTACGTCCCATACAAGAGTCCTTAAAACACCTATTCACAATTATTGCTCGAATGCTTCAAGTTAGGAACTTGAAATTCTGCTGAATTAAAGTTTACAATGGGTTAAGCGAAAGTTCAGAATATGATGCAAATTGAATGAGTTCGTCGTGTAGCAGCCTACAAAAGTCCTTCAAAAATGTATGCAAGTTACAGAATCCACTATAACTATAATCCGAGTTAAAGCAGGGATTCAAAATTTTACAAGAATTAGTTTTATATCAAAAGCAAAACTGAGTTCATTAATTAGCGCCATCCGTTGACTCCTTCGGGTAGCTGTCATACAAAAGTCCTTAAAACACGTGTTCACCAATATTGAACGATAACTTTAGAACGCTTTAAGTTACGACTTTGAAATTTTGTATACGTTAATTTTATAATATTCGCAGCTGAAGGTATTAATATGAAAAATATCCCGTAAGTCCTTCATGTAGTTGCCATACAAAAATTCTGTAAAATGTCCTACCTTGATTTATGGAACTCACTATAACTCAAGAAATCGTTTAACCATCCATCGAGTAGTCACTATACAATAGTTTCTACCTGTAAATAAAAGGTCATGCAATAATTGTATGCGCACTCCTTATTCTTTTGATATATTCCCAACTAAAATTTAAATCGGAGTTCAGTATTTCATCTAGAGTATCATACGATTGGCTTCCTGTCGACTGCGTTATGTTTTATTTGGACAATTTTTTGCCTTTGAGGTTCTACTGAGAACCTAAAAGCTAATATTACATTGTATGACAAGGTGTCAAATATTTGACTATAAAAATTTGAATTTTTTTTTTCAGCCTAATTTTTTCTGTCAAACCAGATCTTATACAGAGCAAATAAAATAATGTGTCAAACAAAAATTCGACGGTTACTCTCTCTGGCAGCATTTGGCAGGGGAAATAGTCAAATATTTGACAGCGTGGCATACAGTGCATATAGTGTAAGTTTGTAACCTCGAAAAGTATTCGCTTGTTGCGCCAACTTTAAATGTGGCGCCTAAAACCTTTTTCCTACTACTTATACTACCGTTACTACTGCACTGTCAAAATTTGACAAAACACAACATGACTGCGAAGTATCACAAAATTTCTTTCACTTTTTCAAAAAAAGTTCACATCTGAAAGCATATATAGTTTCATATTGTTATAGGAATAGTTTTTAAACACTGTTCCTCTACTGTTTACAAATAAATTAAATTTCGCTAGCAGTTGAGCATTCAACAAAGCCTTCTCTTGGAAATAAATCGAACATTTTTGGAACCGTCGAGCATGATTTGAACTAGTGACTTATGGAAGTCCGAAGAACAGAGAATTCAAATCATAGTAAACACAGTACAGTTGTCTGTAGTCGAGACTGTTCTTGAATCTTCGTTCGGTGGTGTGTGTAGAGGGTATTCCATTTGGTCTTCTATACTGTTCTAGTACATTTGAGAACATTTGATTAGAGGGGAGATATAGTCGTGTTGCTCAGCTCTCCTTATATACTCAACTAGTCTTTTGATTGGGTTACTTTGCAGCTTAGGTATTCGGTTGTTGCTGTTTCCCTATTCGTAATCGATCGAGGTGCGCGGCTGCCAGGCTTGCACGTAACAATAACATAACATAACATTTATTCAATAATATTAATTCAAATAGTAGCTATTAGCTTTGTGAGACATTTTAGAGATTTAGGCAAGAGTTGCCTTTACAGCTATGATGAAATAGTTTTGGTATAGTTCAATGATAGTTCAATGTAGATATGGTTATCAAGCTTTTTAGGGAAAATAAAATTTATTTTTATGTAATATATGTATATTGTGAATTTGAACCAAATCGTACCATAAACACGAAAAATCAAAATATCTCGACTGTAGTGTCACCTACCGAAAGCAAAATGAATAGAGACCTTCCTGCAGACCATGCTAACATATTGTCCAAATATGGTGACAATGGGTCTAGCGGTTCTCGAGTTTTAAACACACGTACCCCGAACGAACATTTTTATATAGAAGATTATGAACACAATACTCGGAGACTATCATTCCGCAGTTTAGAATCATACTCATGACAGAATCGAATATTTTTGAACCGTCGAGCTGGATTCTAACTATAACCCAATTATCCCTTCAAAACTGCCCGAGGATTAGCTGATATGCTAGCAACTTATCGCCGGAACACTGATACGTTACGGAGTAAAAATCAAACCAGCCGAAGAGACGCCCGTCATATTCCAAATTCAATCGGTGAAATTTTAGGAAAGAGGCAAAGATCTAATTTGGTCTCTCACACCCTAGAACACAATAGTTATAAACCAGTTCATAGTTTCAATTAAATTTTAAATCGCTGTTTCTCGAATGATATTTTGCGTCTCATTGCTAGGCGTCTCTAATTTTTCATGGACTATTGTATGGTGAAACAAGATTCTAAGATATGCAACGGTAGCATAGTATGCCTCTTGACGACTACAAAGTGTTTCCCCGTATAAAACATTTTACTTTAGGATCATTCTCAATTGTTTACCTTGGTATTCATGTTCCTGTCTGCGAGATGAATGTATTATACAGTGATACTCAAGCAAATTATCTTTGCGATTTCAAAAATACTATTAAAATTTTCAAAAGGAATGAGCCTTACCATTTTAAAAAGAAAAATGAATGCTATAGCCTGTGAAAATGTCCAACTTTTCTCATAAAAAGTCCGTCCGAAGAGTTCATTTCACAAATAGTTTTCGTCTTATTAGCTATACGACGTAGCAATAAAAAGCCCATGCAATTTTATTGGTCATAAAACGGTACGAGTGTGCCGTTCTCGCGTACACCATAAAAGGGTTCTGTTACACCCAATAAAGTAACTCCCGGTCGCCACATTGTCTGCTTTTGAAATTTCGTATCCACTTTCTCGATTTCTTTTTCGAGTCACCTAAAAGGCTGAAACGTAGCTCCCAGTTTTGTTTCCAAGATATGACTCCTTTGCCAGTCTAACCCTAACCCACCCTCGCTACTGTCCTCACTTATGATATAAACGACCTTCTGGATGTCTACTACAATACAAGAGACGGCAGTGATAATAGCAACAACAAGAAACATCAACATCCACTTGAAAGGACCCTCGGGAACTCTTTTGCGGATTTTCCGACTGCTCGAGGACGTTATGATTCAGAGAGTTCGCATGCAAATTTCCACGGTTTATTCCTCGTCCTTGCGGAAAACGTCGGCCAGATAATTTTGGACCACCTGATGCACACTGTGTATCCTTCACGAATGGAGGCAAAGGAATTGACTTCGTTTCAATGATTCTGAGGGAGTGATGAAGGGGAGTATGGGGAGGCAGGGGTGGTTGGATTTTTATGTGGTCGTCTATGTGGCGCCATAATATTTAATTAGAGCAAGAGTTGCCATGTTTATGCGGTGGAAACGATTTGAATGAATGCACCCTTGAGAGGCCTGTTGGTAATTTGTGGTAATTTAGACGATTGGTTTTATTGCGTCTATGAGGGCAAATTCGTTTCAGATATTGGAAATTCATTAGTTTTGATGAGTACTAATAGTCGCGAACAATAAAGATTTAATGGCAGTTTAATGACAGTTTAATGGCTTCCACACTTCATTGTAATTTCTGACTCCTTAGTCAATGCCAACATTTTCCCTACAATTTCTGCAGAACTTAAAGACTCACATATATAATACGTCAATCTTTAGTCTTCAATCATATTTTCGAGATGAATGGTCCTGGGTGGTACTCAAATTCGTAAGATCTGGACTACTATTTTTACTTTATTATTTTTTAATAATAAAGTATTGTTATCGACCTGAAATTTCAAAAAAGTTTGCTACCCTGAAATTTTGTATTTACACGTTTTAGGACTAGTAAACCCCAAAAAAGCAAAAAAAAAAAAAATGTCCGTCTGTCCGCCGTAGACGCCGTACGCCGTCCGCCGTACGCCGTCCGCCGTACGCCGTACGCCGTACGCAAAATTGTTTGAAGGCGCGTAGCTCCCAAACCCGTTGAGATATTAAATTGAAATTTTTATGGTGGGTAGATTGGGTAAACTCCTACGACTGGTATATTTTTGAGGGGTAGGGGTACAAGGGGAGAGGAGAGGGGAGCGTTTTAGACGAAAAATTTTGGTTTCTAGATCTCAGGAACCACTTATGCTAGGAGGCTGAAACTTGGAACTTATGTAGTACTATGATAATGGACTCAATTGCAAAAAAATGGTCGATATTGGTTAAGGGGTGTGGAAGTGGGGAGGAAAACAATGAGTCTTTAACGCATGAAAGCCGGGATTGAAACATTCTAAAATCGATATCTCCTGAACAATTGATGTCAGAAGATTGGAACTTTGTTGTTGTCCTTAGGGATACTTCCAGATTAGACAGGAGCTAAAATTTTTAAGAGGGGTGGTGGGGTGTGGGGGTGGGGGGTGAAAAACTTTGGATTACAATATCTTCCGAACCAATTACAGCAGGAAGATAAAATTTAGTTTCTGTATATGGGATCACAAGAGGAGTCTACCGAAACTAAATTTTTTGAGGGGGGAGGTGGAGCACGAAAGTGGGGGGACAGCAATTTTTCAAAAAATGTAATTTTTATATCTCAGAAACCGTATCAGATATGATCTTGAAAATTTTACAGGAGTTGGAGTCGGTAAACTTCTAGTAGGGAAAAAAATTTTGGTGGTGTGGGTGTTGGGGGTACTATGCGACTGACAACCTAAAAAATAACCATTAGGCTATTTGGAACGTTATTTTTTAGGTTGTCAGTCGCATAGTACCCAACACTGTATCTCATCATTAAACACGTTTCGGACTTCTACCCATAAAATAATAAAGTTGCGCCCAGACTGTTGGCAGATTTTACTTTATTATTTTTTAATAATAAAGTATTGTTATCGACCTGAAATTTCAAAAAAGTTTGCTACCCTGAAATTTTGTATTTACACGTTTTAGGACTAGTAAACCCCAAAAAAGCAAAAAAAAAAAAAATGTCCGTCTGTCCGCCGTAGACGCCGTACGCCGTACGCCGTCCGCCGTACGCCGTACGCCGTACGCAAAATTGTTTGAAGGCGCGTAGCTCCCAAACCCGTTGAGATATTAAATTGAAATTTTTATGGTGGGTAGAATGGGTGAACCCCTACGACTGGTATATTTTTGAGGGGTGGGGGTACAAGGGGAGAGGAGAGGGGAGCGTTTTAGACGAAAAATTTTGGTTTCTAGATCTCAGGAACCACTTATGCTAGGAGGCTGAAACTTGGAACTTATATAGAACTATGATAATGGACTCAATTGCAAAAAAATGGTCGATATTGGTTAAGGGGTGTGGAAGTGGGGGGAAAACAATGAGTCTTTAACGCATGAAAGCCGGGATTGAAACATTCTAAAATCGATATCTCCTGAACAATTGATGTCGGAAGATTGGAACTTTGTTGTTGTCCTAAGGGATACTTCCAGATTAGACAAGAGCTAAAATTTTTAAGAGGGGTGGTGGGGTGTGGGGGTGGGGGGTGAAAAACTTTGGATTACAATATCTTCCGAACTAATTACACCAGGAAGATAAAATTTAGTTTCTGTATATGGGCTTACAAGAGGAGTCTACCAAAACTAAATTTTTTGAGGGGCGAGGTGGAGCACGAAAGTGGGGGGATAGCAATTTCTCAAAAAATTTAATTTTTATATCTCAGAAACCGTATCAGATATGATCTTGAAAATTTTACAGGAGTTGCGGTCGATAAATTTCTAGTAGGGAAAAAAATTTTGGTGGTGTGGGTGTAGGGGGTGGTGGTGAAAGGGGGTAGAAAGGAAAACATTCTGATTTTTATTTCTCAAAAACCATAATGAATAGAAAGCTAAAAATTTAGGATTATATAGAACCACTAAGGAGACATCCTAGAAAAATAAAATTTTTGATAGGGATATCAAGGTACGGGGGAGAGGAGTGGTTTTTTATATCTCAGAAACGGCTTATGCTAGAAAATTGAAACTTAGTACGTATATGTAGATGTGCTATTAGAGTAATTAAAGCAAAAAAAAAGTTCAGATTTTTATTGGCGTTCAGAGGTTGAGTCAAAAAAATGTCCGTGAATCCACATTTTCACGAATTTCGTTAAAACTTTTAGACATGTCAAACTATCAAAGCAATTTTACTTCTGCGGGCTATTTATATAAGCGCCTAGTAACGGTCTTCAAAATTTTTCGATATCCAACCCCTAAGGGGGAGTAAATTGGTTGTGTACATATTCACGAATTCTGATATATTCCTAAGGTATATTGAGATTTGGAGTTCAGTTGTACTTCTATAAGCTTTAAACGTAGTCGGGAAAAAACCGATTTAAGTATTTTTCTCAATTAAACCCCCTGGGGGTATTGTTTAAGATTTCACTGATTCCGAAAATCTCTTAGGTTTAATGTGATCGAATTCGCTTTTACTACTATGAATTATTCTATTGATAAAAAAATACGTAAATAAAAAAAAAATCTGCCAACAGTCTGGGCGCAACTTTATTATTTTATGGGTAGAAGTCCGAAACGTGTTTAATGATGAGATACGGTGTTGGGTACTATGCGACTGACAACCTAAAAAATAACCATTAAGCTATTTGGAACGTTATTTTTTAGGTTGTCAGTCGCATAGTACCCAACACCGTATCTCATCATTAAGCACGTTTCGGACTTCTACCCATAAAATAATAAAGTTGCGCCCAGACTGTTGGCAGATTTTTTTTAAATGGTAACAGAAAATCAATGCTGTCCGCATATCGTCGTTCCCAGGCACAAAAGTTGACATGTTCAACGCTCGTCAAAACTACACTGTTGTATGAAACCGGTATTGCTGGGTATTTTATATCTTTATCAGATATCCAAACAACAAAATGGAGTCCATGGTTCGGTTTGACAGTTACTACTTTGACAGCTAGAGCCATCTATGAGTGAATTCCGGTTTCATACTTGCATACCTGGTATATGTAAGTCAACTAGAAAAGTCATTTAGATTGAAAAAAAATTCAAATATCCATTGGCATACAGAGGGGGAGCGAAAAAAATGACCAGTGAAAATGGAATGCATATATTTTCACGATATTCATCATATCTATTAGATATTTCCAATTATTTAATCCATTTTTATGCTACGGATTTTTCATATAAATACCTAGAAAGTGTTTTCAGGATTTTTTGAAATTCGACCCCCACGATGGTGTAAAGGGGTTGTATACATTTTCACGAACTCAGCCATATCCCACAGGTCTGATTAGATATCGAATAACTTTTTACTTCCACGGACTTGTTTAATAATCACCTAAAGCTTGTTTTCAAATATTTCCCTTTTTCAACCCCTAAGAGGGTATAAACGGGTTGAACACGTTTTCACAAATTCCGTCAAATCTCTTGGGAGTGGTAAGACATCGGATTGGTTTTCACTTCTTCGGGCTTTCTTTATATATATCTAAAAACCCATTTCAGAATTTTTTGATATTCAACCCCAAAGTGGGTGCAAGGGGGTTGCATATATTTTCACAAATTTCCACAAATTTCTTAGTTCTAATGAGATATTGAATTCATTTTTACTTCTTATGGCTTCCTATATAATCGTCAAAAAGTTAATTTCAGGATTTTTAGATATTCAAGATATTCTTAGGATTGATGAGATATTAGATTGGTTTTCACTTCCACAGACTATTTATATAATCGCCTACAAACGCATTTCCGATTTCATGTAATGGCCCAAAACCAAATCACGAAAAACCTTCTAATCACGTAATAACTACGTAGTACTTAAACTGCGTCCCGGAGTATTACCCAATTATGTAATTCATATTTTATATGTGGCAGCGGCGTAAGTATTCTAGCGCGACCCCATTCTACACATTTTTTTAGGTTTTCAGTCACATAGTAACCTACACCGCATCGAACTTCTACCCGAAAAATAATAAAGTTGCGCCCAGACTGTTGGCAGATTTTTTAAATCTGTTTGCGGATTTGAATTTAATTTTAATTTTAATTTAAGTGGTCACTTGTAAAAATCTCAGCCTATGCGCTCATACCCCTTGGGGGGTACATGATGGGTACGTTTCGTACTCACCACGTACCCCCCCCCGCCCCCCGAATGAATTTCCGCTCTCCTGGGCTCAAATTTTTGTTTTTTTAAATCTGTTTGCGGATTTGAATTTAATTTTAATTTTAATTTAAGTGGTCACTTTTAAAAATCTCAGCCTATGCGCTCATACCCCTTGGGGGGTACATGGTGAGTACGTTTCGTACCCACCACGTACCCCCCACGCCCCCCGAATGAATTTCCGCTCTCCTGGGCTCAAATTTTTGTTTTTTTAAATCTGTTTGCGGATTTGAATTTAATTTTAATTTTAATTTAAATGGTCACTTGTAAAAATCTCAGCCTATGCGCTCATACCCCTTGGGGGGTACGTGGTGAGTACGTTTCGTACCCACCACGTACCCCCCACGCCCCCCGAATGAATTTCCGCTCTCCTGGGCTCAAATTTTTGTTTTTTTAAATCTGTTTGCGGATTTGAATTTAATTTTAATTTTAATTTAAGTGGTCACTTGTAAAAATCTCAGCCTATGCGCTCATACCCCTTGGGGGGTACGTGGTGGGTACGTTTCGTACCCACCACGTACCCCCCACGCCCTCCGAATGAATTTCCGCTCTCCTGGGCTCAAATTTTTGTTTTTTTAAATCTGTTTGCGGATTTGAATTTAATTTTAATTTTAATTTAAGTGGTCACTTGTAAAAATCTCAGCCTATCCGCTCGTACCCCCCACGCCCCCCGAATGAATTTCCGCTCTCCTGGGCTCAAATTTTTGTTTTTTTAAAACTGTTTGCGGATTTGAATTTAATTTTAATTTTAATTTAAGTGGTCACTTGTAAAAATCTCAGCCTATGCGCTCATACCCCTTGAAGGGTACGTGGTGGGTACGTTTCGTACCCACCACGTACCCCCCACGCCCCCCGAATGAATTTCCGCTCTCCTGGGCTCAAATTTTTGTTTTTTTAAATCTGTTTGCGGATTTGAATTTAATTTGAATTTGAATTTAAGTGGTCACTTGTAAAAATCTCAGCCTATGCGCTCATACCCCTTGGGGGGTACGTGGTGGGTACGTTTCGTACTCACCACGTACCCCCCACGCCCCCGAATGAATTTCCGCTCTCCTGGGCTCAAATTTTTGTTTTTTTAAATCTGTTTGCGGATTTGAATTTAATTTCAATTTTAATTTAAGTGGTCACTTGTAAAATCTCAGCCTATGCGCTCATACCCCTTGGGGGGTACGTGGTGGGTACGTTTCGTACCCACCACGTACCCCTCACGCCCCCCGAATGAATTTCCGCTCTCCTGGGCTCAAATTTTTGTTTTTTTAAATCTGTTTGCGGATTTGAATTTAATTTTAATTTTAATTTAAGTGGTCACTTTTAAAAATCTCAGCCTATGCGCTCATACCCCTTGGGGGGTACATGGTGAGTACGTTTCGTACCCACCACGTACCCCCCACGCCCCCCGAATGAATTTCCGCTCTCCTGGGCTCAAATTTTTGTTTTTTTAAATCTGTTTGCGGATTTGAATTTAATTTTAATTTTAATTTAAATGGTCACTTGTAAAAATCTCAGCCTATGCGCTCATACCCCTTGGGGGGTACGTGGTGAGTACGTTTCGTACTCACCACGTACCCCCCCCGCCCCCCGAATGAATTTCCGCTCTCCTGGGCTCAAATTTTTGTTTTTTTAAATCTGTTTGCGGATTTGAATTTAATTTTAATTTTAATTTAAGTGGTCACTTTTAAAAATCTCAGCCTATGCGCTCATACCCCTTGGGGGGTACATGGTGAGTACGTTTCGTACCCACCACGTACCCCCCACGCCCCCCGAATGAATTTCCGCTCTCCTGGGCTCAAATTTTTGTTTTTTTAAATCTGTTTGCGGATTTGAATTTAATTTTAATTTTAATTTAAATGGTCACTTGTAAAAATCTCAGCCTATGCGCTCATACCCCTTGGGGGGTACGTGGTGAGTACGTTTCGTACCCACCACGTACCCCCCACGCCCCCCGAATGAATTTCCGCTCTCCTGGGCTCAAATTTTTGTTTTTTTAAATCTGTTTGCGGATTTGAATTTAATTTTAATTTTAATTTAAGTGGTCACTTGTAAAAATCTCAGCCTATGCGCTCATACCCCTTGGGGGGTACGTGGTGGGTACGTTTCGTACCCACCACGTACCCCCCACGCCCTCCGAATGAATTTCCGCTCTCCTGGGCTCAAATTTTTGTTTTTTTAAATCTGTTTGCGGATTTGAATTTAATTTTAATTTTAATTTAAGTGGTCACTTGTAAAAATCTCAGCCTATCCGCTCGTACCCCCCACGCCCCCCGAATGAATTTCCGCTCTCCTGGGCTCAAATTTTTGTTTTTTTAAAACTGTTTGCGGATTTGAATTTAATTTTAATTTTAATTTAAGTGGTCACTTGTAAAAATCTCAGCCTATGCGCTCATACCCCTTGAAGGGTACGTGGTGGGTACGTTTCGTACCCACCACGTACCCCCCACGCCCCCCGAATGAATTTCCGCTCTCCTGGGCTCAAATTTTTGTTTTTTTAAATCTGTTTGCGGATTTGAATTTAATTTGAATTTGAATTTAAGTGGTCACTTGTAAAAATCTCAGCCTATGCGCTCATACCCCTTGGGGGGTACGTGGTGGGTACGTTTCGTACTCACCACGTACCCCCCACGCCCCCGAATGAATTTCCGCTCTCCTGGGCTCAAATTTTTGTTTTTTTAAATCTGTTTGCGGATTTGAATTTAATTTCAATTTTAATTTAAGTGGTCACTTGTAAAATCTCAGCCTATGCGCTCATACCCCTTGGGGGGTACGTGGTGGGTACGTTTCGTACCCACCACGTACCCCTCACGCCCCCCGAATGAATTTCCGCTCTCCTGGGCTCAAATTTTTGTTTTTTTAAATCTGTTTGCGGATTTGAATTTAATTTTAATTTTAATTTAAGTGGTCACTTTTAAAAATCTCAGCCTATGCGCTCATACCCCTTGGGGGGTACATGGTGAGTACGTTTCGTACCCACCACGTACCCCCCACGCCCCCCGAATGAATTTCCGCTCTCCTGGGCTCAAATTTTTGTTTTTTTAAATCTGTTTGCGGATTTGAATTTAATTTTAATTTTAATTTAAATGGTCACTTGTAAAAATCTCAGCCTATGCGCTCATACCCCTTGGGGGGTACGTGGTGAGTACGTTTCGTACTCACCACGTACCCCCCCCGCCCCCCGAATGAATTTCCGCTCTCCTGGGCTCAAATTTTTGTTTTTTTAAATCTGTTTGCGGATTTGAATTTAATTTTAATTTTAATTTAAGTGGTCACTTTTAAAAATCTCAGCCTATGCGCTCATACCCCTTGGGGGGTACATGGTGAGTACGTTTCGTACCCACCACGTACCCCCCACGCCCCCCGAATGAATTTCCGCTCTCCTGGGCTCAAATTTTTGTTTTTTTAAATCTGTTTGCGGATTTGAATTTAATTTTAATTTTAATTTAAATGGTCACTTGTAAAAATCTCAGCCTATGCGCTCATACCCCTTGGGGGGTACGTGGTGAGTACGTTTCGTACCCACCACGTACCCCCCACGCCCCCCGAATGAATTTCCGCTCTCCTGGGCTCAAATTTTTGTTTTTTTAAATCTGTTTGCGGATTTGAATTTAATTTTAATTTTAATTTAAGTGGTCACTTGTAAAAATCTCAGCCTATGCGCTCATACCCCTTGGGGGGTACGTGGTGGGTACGTTTCGTACCCACCACGTACCCCCCACGCCCTCCGAATGAATTTCCGCTCTCCTGGGCTCAAATTTTTGTTTTTTTAAATCTGTTTGCGGATTTGAATTTAATTTTAATTTTAATTTAAGTGGTCACTTGTAAAAATCTCAGCCTATCCGCTCGTACCCCCCACGCCCCCCGAATGAATTTCCGCTCTCCTGGGCTCAAATTTTTGTTTTTTTAAAACTGTTTGCGGATTTGAATTTAATTTTAATTTTAATTTAAGTGGTCACTTGTAAAAATCTCAGCCTATGCGCTCATACCCCTTGAAGGGTACGTGGTGGGTACGTTTCGTACCCACCACGTACCCCCCACGCCCCCCGAATGAATTTCCGCTCTCCTGGGCTCAAATTTTTGTTTTTTTAAATCTGTTTGCGGATTTGAATTTAATTTGAATTTGAATTTAAGTGGTCACTTGTAAAAATCTCAGCCTATGCGCTCATACCCCTTGGGGGGTACGTGGTGGGTACGTTTCGTACTCACCACGTACCCCCCACGCCCCCGAATGAATTTCCGCTCTCCTGGGCTCAAATTTTTGTTTTTTTAAATCTGTTTGCGGATTTGAATTTAATTTCAATTTTAATTTAAGTGGTCACTTGTAAAATCTCAGCCTATGCGCTCATACCCCTTGGGGGGTACGTGGTGGGTACGTTTCGTACCCACCACGTACCCCTCACGCCCCCCGAATGAATTTCCGCTCTCCTGGGCTCAAATTTTTGTTTTTTTAAATCTGTTTGCGGATTTGAATTTAATTTTAATTTTAATTTAAGTGGTCACTTGTAAAAATCTCAGCCTATGCGCTCATACCCCTTGGGGGGTACGTGGTGGGTACGTTTCGTACCCACCACGTACCCCCCACGCCCCCCGAATGAATTTCCGCTCTCCTGGGCTCAAATTTTTGTTTTTTTAAATCTGTTTGCGGATTTGAATTTAATTTGAATTTTAATTTAAGTGGTCACTTGTAAAAATCTCAGCCTATGCGCTCATACCCCTTGGCGGGTACGTGGTGGGTACGTTTCGTACCCACCACGTACCCCCCACGCCCCCCGAATGAATTTCCGCTCTCCTGGGCTCAAATTTTTGTTTTTTTAAATCTGTTTGCGGATTTGAATTTAATTTTAATTTTAATTTTAGTGGTCACTTGTAAGAATCTCAGCCTATGCGCTCATACTCCTTGGGGGGTACGTGGTGGGTACGTTTCGTACCCACCACGTACCCCCCACGCCCCCCGAATGAATTTCCGCTCTCCTGGGCTCAAATTTTTGTTTTTTTAAATCTGTTTGCGGATTTGAATTTAATTTTAATTTTAATTTTAGTGGTCACTCGTAAAAATCTCAGCCTATGAGCTCATACCCCTTGGGGGGTACGTGGTGGGTACGTTTCGTACCCACCACGTACACCCCACGCCCCCCGAATGATTTCCGCTCTCCTGGGCTCAAATTTTTGTTTTTTTAAATCTGTTTGCGGATTTGAATTTAATTTTAATTTTAATTTAAGTGGTCACTTGTAAAAATCTCAGCCTATGCGCTCATACCCCTTGGGGGGTACGTGGTGGGTACGTTTCGTACCCACCACGTACCCCCCACGCCCCCCGAATGAATTTCCGCTCTCCTGGGCTCAAATTTTTGTTTTTTTAAATCTGTTTGCGGATTTGAATTTAATTTTAATTTTAATTTAAATGGTCACTCGTAAAAATCTCAGCCTATGCGCTCATACCCCTTGGGGGGTACGTGGTGGGTACGTTTCGTACCCACCATGTACCCCCACGCCCCAGAATGAATTTCCGCTCTCCTGGGCTCAAATTTTTGTTTTTTTTAATCTGTTTGCGGATTTGAATTTAATTTTAATTTTAATTTAAATGGTCACTCGTAAAAATCTCAGCCTATGCGCTCATACCCCTTGGGGGGTACGTGGTGGGTACGTTTCGTACTCACCACGTACCCCCCACGCCCCCCGAATGAATTTCCGCTCTCCTGGGCTCAAATTTTTGTTTTTTTAAATCTGTTTGCGGATTTGAATTTAATTTGAATTTTAATTTAAGTGGTCACTTGTAAAAATCTCAGCCTATGCGCTCATACCCCTTGGGGGGTACGTGGTGGGTACGTTTCGTACCCACCACGTACCCCCCACGCCCCCCGAATGAATTTCCGCTCTCCTGGGCTCAAATTTTTGTTTTTTTAAATCTGTTTGCGGATTTGAATTTAATTTTAATTTTAATTTAAGTGGTCACTTGTAAAAATCTCAGCCTATGCGCTCATACCCCTTGGGGGGTACATGATGGGTACGTTTCGTACTCACCACGTACCCCCCCCGCCCCCCGAATGAATTTCCGCTCTCCTGGGCTCAAATTTTTGTTTTTTTAAATCTGTTTGCGGATTTGAATTTAATTTTAATTTTAATTTAAGTGGTCACTTTTAAAAATCTCAGCCTATGCGCTCATACCCCTTGGGGGGTACATGGTGAGTACGTTTCGTACCCACCACGTACCCCCCACGCCCCCCGAATGAATTTCCGCTCTCCTGGGCTCAAATTTTTGTTTTTTTAAATCTGTTTGCGGATTTGAATTTAATTTTAATTTTAATTTAAATGGTCACTTGTAAAAATCTCAGCCTATGCGCTCATACCCCTTGGGGGGTACGTGGTGAGTACGTTTCGTACCCACCACGTACCCCCCACGCCCCCCGAATGAATTTCCGCTCTCCTGGGCTCAAATTTTTGTTTTTTTAAATCTGTTTGCGGATTTGAATTTAATTTTAATTTTAATTTAAGTGGTCACTTGTAAAAATCTCAGCCTATGCGCTCATACCCCTTGGGGGGTACGTGGTGGGTACGTTTCGTACCCACCACGTACCCCCCACGCCCTCCGAATGAATTTCCGCTCTCCTGGGCTCAAATTTTTGTTTTTTTAAATCTGTTTGCGGATTTGAATTTAATTTTAATTTTAATTTAAGTGGTCACTTGTAAAAATCTCAGCCTATCCGCTCGTACCCCCCACGCCCCCCGAATGAATTTCCGCTCTCCTGGGCTCAAATTTTTGTTTTTTTAAAACTGTTTGCGGATTTGAATTTAATTTTAATTTTAATTTAAGTGGTCACTTGTAAAAATCTCAGCCTATGCGCTCATACCCCTTGAAGGGTACGTGGTGGGTACGTTTCGTACCCACCACGTACCCACCACGCCCCCCGAATGAATTTCCGCTCTCCTGGGCTCAAATTTTTGTTTTTTTAAATCTGTTTGCGGATTTGAATTTAATTTGAATTTGAATTTAAGTGGTCACTTGTAAAAATCTCAGCCTATGCGCTCATACCCCTTGGGGGGTACGTGGTGGGTACGTTTCGTACTCACCACGTACCCCCCACGCCCCCGAATGAATTTCCGCTCTCCTGGGCTCAAATTTTTGTTTTTTTAAATCTGTTTGCGGATTTGAATTTAATTTCAATTTTAATTTAAGTGGTCACTTGTAAAATCTCAGCCTATGCGCTCATACCCCTTGGGGGGTACGTGGTGGGTACGTTTCGTACCCACCACGTACCCCTCACGCCCCCCGAATGAATTTCCGCTCTCCTGGGCTCAAATTTTTGTTTTTTTAAATCTGTTTGCGGATTTGAATTTAATTTTAATTTTAATTTAAGTGGTCACTTGTAAAAATCTCAGCCTATGCGCTCATACCCCTTGGGGGGTACGTGGTGGGTACGTTTCGTACCCACCACGTACCCCCCACGCCCCACGAATGAATTTCCGCTCTCCTGGGCTCAAATTTTTGTTTTTTTAAATCTGTTTGCGGATTTGAATTTAATTTGAATTTTAATTTAAGTGGTCACTTGTAAAAATCTCAGCCTATGCGCTCATACCCCTTGGCGGGTACGTGGTGGGTACGTTTCGTACCCACCACGTACCCCCCACGCCCCCCGAATGAATTTCCGCTCTCCTGGGCTCAAATTTTTGTTTTTTTAAATCTGTTTGCGGATTTGAATTTAATTTTAATTTTAATTTTAGTGGTCACTTGTAAGAATCTCAGCCTATGCGCTCATACTCCTTGGGGGGTACGTGGTGGGTACGTTTCGTACCCACCACGTACCCCCCACGCCCCCCGAATGAATTTCCGCTCTCCTGGGCTCAAATTTTTGTTTTTTTAAATCTGTTTGCGGATTTGAATTTAATTTTAATTTTAATTTTAGTGGTCACTCGTAAAAATCTCAGCCTATGAGCTCATACCCCTTGGGGGGTACGTGGTGGGTACGTTTCGTACCCACCACGTACACCCCACGCCCCCCGAATGATTTCCGCTCTCCTGGGCTCAAATTTTTGTTTTTTTAAATCTGTTTGCGGATTTGAATTTAATTTTAATTTTAATTTAAGTGGTCACTTGTAAAAATCTCAGCCTATGCGCTCATACCCCTTGGGGGGTACGTGGTGGGTACGTTTCGTACCCACCACGTACCCCCCACGCCCCCCGAATGAATTTCCGCTCTCCTGGGCTCAAATTTTTGTTTTTTTAAATCTGTTTGCGGATTTGAATTTAATTTTAATTTTAATTTAAATGGTCACTCGTAAAAATCTCAGCCTATGCGCTCATACCCCTTGGGGGGTACGTGGTGGGTACGTTTCGTACCCACCATGTACCCCCACGCCCCAGAATGAATTTCCGCTCTCCTGGGCTCAAATTTTTGTTTTTTTTAATCTGTTTGCGGATTTGAATTTAATTTTAATTTTAATTTAAATGGTCACTCGTAAAAATCTCAGCCTATGCGCTCATACCCCTTGGGGGGTACGTGGTGGGTACGTTTCGTACTCACCACTTACCCCCCACGCCCCCCGAATGAATTTCCGCTCTCCTGGGCTCAAATTTTTGTTTTTTTAAATCTGTTTGCGGATTTGAATTTAATTTGAATTTTAATTTAAGTGGTCACTTGTAAAAATCTCAGCCTATGCGCTCATACCCCTTGGGGGGTACGTGGTGGGTACGTTTCGTACCCACCACGTACCCCCCACGCCCCCCGAATGAATTTCCGCTCTCCTGGGCTCAAATTTTTGTTTTTTTAAATCTGTTTGCGGATTTGAATTTAATTTTAATTTTAATTTAAGTGGTCACTTGTAAAAATCTCAGCCTATGCGCTCATACCCCTTGGGGGGTACGTGGTGGGTACGTTTCGTACCCACCACGTACCCCCCACGCCCCCCGAATGAATTTCCGCTCTCCTGGGCTCAAATTTTTGTTTTTTTAAATCTGTTTGCGGATTTGAATTTAATTTTAATTTTAATTTAAATGGTCACTCGTAAAAATCTCAGCCTATGCGCTCATACCCCTTGGGGGGTACGTGGTGGGTACGTTTCGTACCCACCACGTACCCCCCACGCCCCCCGAATGAATTTCCGCTCTCCTGGGCTCAAATTTTTGTTTTTTTAAATCTGTTTGCGGATTTGAATTTAATTTTAATTTTAATTTAAATGGTCACTCGTAAAAATCTCAGCCTATGCGCTCATACCCCTTGGGGGGTACGTGGTGGGTACGTTTCGTACTCACCACGTACCCCCCACGCCCGCCGAATGAATTTCCGCTCTCCTGGGCTCAAATTTTTGTTTTTTTTAAATCTGTTTGCGGATTTGAATTTAATTTTAATTTTAATTTAAGTGGTCACTTGTAAAAATCTCAGCCTATGCGCTCATACCCCTTGGGGGGTACGTGGTGGGTACGTTTCGTACCCACCACGTACCCCCCACGCCCCCCGAATGAATTTCCGCTCTCCTGGGCTCAAATTTTTGTTTTTTTAAATCTGTTTGCGGATTTGAATTTAATTTGAATTTGAATTTAAGTGGTCACTTGTAAAAATCTCAGCCTATGCGCTCATACCCCTTGGGGGGTACGTGGTGGGTACGTTTCGTACCCACCACGTACCCCCCACGCCCCCCGAATGAATTTCCGCTCTCCTGGGCTCAAATTTTTGTTTTTTTAAATCTGTTTGCGGATTTGAATTTAATTTGAATTTTAATTTAAGTGGTCACTTGTAAAAATCTCAGCCTATGCGCTCATACCCCTTGGGGGGTACGTGGTGGGTACGTTTCGTACCCACCACGTACCCCCCACGCCCCCCGAATGAATTTCCGCTCTCCTGGGCTCAAATTTTTGTTTTTTTAAATCTGTTTGCGGATTTGAATTTAATTTGAATTTTAATTTAAGTGGTCACTTGTAAAAATCTCAGCCTATGCGCTCATACCCCTTGGGGGGTACGTGGTGGGTACGTTTCGTACCCACCACGTACCCCCCACGCCCCCCGAATGAATTTCCGCTCTCCTGGGCTCAAATTTTTGTTTTTTTAAATCTGTTTGCGGATTTGAATTTAATTTGAATTTGAATTTAAGTGGTCACTTGTAAAAATCTCAGCCTATGCGCTCATACCCCTTGGGGGGTACGTGGTGGGTACGTTTCGTACCCACCACGTACCCCCCACGCCCCCCGAATGAATTTCCGCTCTCCTGGGCTTAAATTTTTGTTTTTTTAAATCTGTTTGCGGATTTGAATTTAATTTGAATTTGAATTTAAGTGGTCACTTGTAAAAATCTCAGCCTATGCGCTCATACCCCTTGGGGGGTACGTTGTGGGTACGTTTCGTACCCACCACGTACCCCCCACGCCCCCCGAATGAATTTCCGCTCTCCTGGGCTCAAATTTTTGTTTTTTTAAATCTGTTTGCGGATTTGAATTTAATTTGAATTTTAATTTAAGTGGTCACTTGTAAAAATCTCAGCCTATGCGCTCATACCCCTTGGGGGGTACATGGTGGGTACGTTTCGTACCCACCACGTATCCCCCACGCCCCCCGAATGAATTTCCGCTCTCCTGGGCTCAAATTTTTGTTTTTTTAAATCTGTTTGCGGATTTGAATTTAATTTGAATTTTAATTTAAGTGGTCACTTGTAAAAATCTCAGCCTATGCGCTCATACCCCTTGGGGGGTACGTGGTGGGTACGTTTCGTACCCACCACGTACCCCCCACGCCCCCCGAATGAATTTCCGCTCTCCTGGGCTCAAATTTTTGTTTTTTTAAATCTGTTTGCGGATTTGAATTTAATTTGAATTTTAATTTAAGTGGTCACTTGTAAAAATCTCAGCCTATGCGCTCATACCCCTTGGGGGGTACGTGGTGGGTACGTTTCGTACCCACCACGTACCCCCCACGCCCCCCGAATGAATTTCCGCTCTCCTGGGCTCAAATTTTTGTTTTTTTAAATCTGTTTGCGGATTTGAATTTAATTTTAATTTTAATTTAAATGGTCACTCGTAAAAATCTCAGCCTATGCGCTCATACCCCTTGGGGGGTACGTGGTGGGTACGTTTCGTACTCACCACGTACCCCCCACGCCCCCCGAATGAATTTCCGCTCTCCTGGGCTCAAATTTTTGTTTTTTTAAATCTGTTTGCGGATTTGAATTTAATTTGAATTTTAATTTAAGTGGTCACTTGTAAAAATCTCAGCCTATGCGCTCATACCCCTTGGGGGGTACGTGGTGGGTACGTTTCGTACCCACCACGTACCCCCCACGCCCCCCGAATGAATTTCCGCTCTCCTGGGCTCAAATTTTTGTTTTTTTAAATCTGTTTGCGGATTTGAATTTAATTTGAATTTGAATTTAAGTGGTCACTTGTAAAAATCTCAGCCTATGCGCTCATACCCCTTGGGGGGTACGTGGTGGGTACGTTTCGTACCCACCACGTACCCCCCACGCCCCCCGAATGAATTTCCGCTCTCCTGGGCTCAAATTTTTGTTTTTTTAAATCTGTTTGCGGATTTGAATTTAATTTTAATTTTAATTTAAATGGTCACTCGTAAAAATCTCAGCCTATGCGCTCATACCCCTTGGGGGGTACGTGGTGGGTACGTTTCGTACCCACCACGTACCCCCCACGCCCCCCGAATGAATTTCCGCTCTCCTGGGCTCAAATTTTTGTTTTTTTAAATCTGTTTGCGGATTTGAATTTAATTTTAATTTTAATTTAAGTGGTCATTTGTAAAAATCTCAGCCTATGCGCTCATACCCCTTGGGGGGTACGTGGTGGGTACGTTTCGTACCCACCACGTACCCCCCACGCCCCCCGAATGAATTTCCGCTCTCCTGGGCTCAAATTTTTGTTTTTTTAAATCTGTTTGCGGATTTGAATTTAATTTGAATTTGAATTTAAGTGGTCACTTGTAAAAATCTCAGCCTATGCGCTCATACCCCTTGGGGGGTACGTGGTGGGTACGTTTCGTACCCACCACGTACCCCCCACGCCCCCCGAATGAATTTCCGCTCTCCTGGGCTCAAATTTTTGTTTTTTTAAATCTGTTTGCGGATTTGAATTTAATTTGAATTTGAATTTAAGTGGTCACTTGTAAAAATCTCAGCCTATGCGCTCATACCCCTTGGGGGGTACGTGGTGGGTACGTTTCGTACCCACCACGTATCCCCCACGCCCCCCGAATGAATTTCCGCTCTCCTGGACTCAAATTTTTGTTTTTTTAAATCTGTTTGCGGATTTGAATTTAATTTGAATTTTAATTTAAGTGGTCACTTGTAAAAATCTCAGCCTATGCGCTCATACCCCTTGGGGGGTACGTGGTGGGTACGTTTCGTACCCACCACGTACCCCCCACGCCCCCCGAATGAATTTCCGCTCTCCTGGGCTCAAATTTTTGTTTTTTTAAATCTGTTTGCGGATTTGAATTTAATTTGAATTTTAATTTAAGTGGTCACTTGTAAAAATCTCAGCCTATGCGCTCATACCCCTTGGGGGGTACGTGGTGGGTACGTTTCGTACCCACCACGTACCCCCCACGCCCCCCGAATGAATTTCCGCTCTCCTGGGCTCAAATTTTTGTTTTTTTAAATCTGTTTGCGGATTTGAATTTAATTTTAATTTTAATTTAAATGGTCACTCGTAAAAATCTCAGCCTATGCGCTCATACCCCTTGGGGGGTACGTGGTGGGTACGTTTCGTACTCACCACGTACCCCCCACGCCCCCCGAATGAATTTCCGCTCTCCTGGGCTCAAATTTTTGTTTTTTTAAATCTGTTTGCGGATTTGAATTTAATTTGAATTTTAATTTAAGTGGTCACTTGTAAAAATCTCAGCCTATGCGCTCATACCCCTTGGGGGGTACGTGGTGGGTACGTTTCGTACCCACCACGTACCCCCCACGCCCCCCGAATGAATTTCCGCTCTCCTGGGCTCAAATTTTTGTTTTTTTAAATCTGTTTGCGGATTTGAATTTAATTTGAATTTTAATTTAAGTGGTCACTTGTAAAAATCTCAGCCTATGCGCTCATACCCCTTGGGGGGTACGTGGTGGGTACGTTTCGTACCCACCACGTACCCCCCACGCCCCCCGAATGAATTTCCGCTCTCCTGGGCTCAAATTTTTGTTTTTTTAAATCTGTTTGCGGATTTGAATTTAATTTTAATTTTAATTTAAGTGGTCACTTGTAAAAATCTCAGCCTATGCGCTCATACCCCTTGGGGGGTACGTGGTGGGTACGTTTCGTACCCACCACGTACCCCCCACGCCCCCCGAATGAATTTCCGCTCTCCTGGGCTCAAATTTTTGTTTTTTCAAATCTGTTTGCGGATTTGAATTTAATTTTAATTTTAATTTAAATGGTCACTCGTAAAAATCTCAGCCTATGCGCTCATACCCCTTGGGGGGTACGTGGTGGGTACGTTTCGTACTCACCACGTACCCCCCACGCCCCCCGAATGAATTTCCGCTCTCCTGGGCTCAAATTTTTGTTTTTTTAAATCTGTTTGCGGATTTGAATTTAATTTTAATTTTAATTTAAGTGGTCACTTGTAAAAATCTCAGCCTATGCGCTCATACCCCTTGGGGGGTACGTGGTGGGTACGTTTCGTACCCACCACGTACCCCCCACGCCCCCCGAATGAATTTCCGCTCTCCTGGGCTCAAATTTTTGTTTTTTTAAATCTGTTTGCGGATTTGAATTTAATTTTAATTTTAATTTAAATGGTCACTCGTAAAAATCTCAGCCTATGCGCTCATACCCCTTGGGGGGTACGTGGTGGGTACGTTTCGTACTCACCACGTACCCCCCACGCCCCCCGAATGAATTTCCGCTCTCCTGGGCTCAAATTTTTGTTTTTTTAAATCTGTTTGCGGATTTGAATTTAATTTGAATTTTAATTTAAGTGGTCACTTGTAAAAATCTCAGCCTATGCGCTCATACCCCTTGGGGGGTACGTGGTGGGTACGTTTCGTACCCACCACGTACCCCCCACGCCCCCCGAATGAATTTCCGCTCTCCTGGGCTCAAATTTTTGTTTTTTTAAATCTGTTTGCGGATTTGAATTTAATTTGAATTTTAATTTAAGTGGTCACTTGTAAAAATCTCAGCCTATGCGCTCATACCCCTTGGGGGGTACGTGGTGGGTACGTTTCGTACCCACCACGTACCCCCCACGCCCCCCGAATGAATTTCCGCTCTCCTGGGCTCAAATTTTTGTTTTTTTAAATCTGTTTGCGGATTTGAATTTAATTTTAATTTTAATTTAAATGGTCACTCGTAAAAATCTCAGCCTATGCGCTCATACCCCTTGGGGGGTACGTGGTGGGTACGTTTCGTACTCACCACGTACCCCCCACGCCCCCCGAATGAATTTCCGCTCTCCTGGGCTCAAATTTTTGTTTTTTTAAATCTGTTTGCGGATTTGAATTTAATTTGAATTTTAATTTAAGTGGTCACTTGTAAAAATCTCAGCCTATGCGCTCATACCCCTTGGGGGGTACGTGGTGGGTACGTTTCGTACCCACCACGTACCCCCCACGCCCCCCGAATGAATTTCCGCTCTCCTGGGCTCAAATTTTTGTTTTTTTAAATCTGTTTGCGGATTTGAATTTAATTTGAATTTTAATTTAAGTGGTCACTTGTAAAAATCTCAGCCTATGCGCTCATACCCCTTGGGGGGTACGTGGTGGGTACGTTTCGTACCCACCACGTACCCCCCACGCCCCCCGAATGAATTTCCGCTCTCCTGGGCTCAAATTTTTGTTTTTTTAAATCTGTTTGCGGATTTGAATTTAATTTTAATTTTAATTTAAATGGTCACTCGTAAAAATCTCAGCCTATGCGCTCATACCCCTTGGGGGGTACGTGGTGGGTACGTTTCGTACTCACCACGTACCCCCCACGCCCCCCGAATGAATTTCCGCTCTCCTGGGCTCAAATTTTTGTTTTTTTAAATCTGTTTGCGGATTTGAATTTAATTTGAATTTGAATTTAAGTGGTCACTTGTAAAAATCTCAGCCTATGCGCTCATACCCCTTGGGGGGTACGTGGTGGGTACGTTTCGTACCCACCACGTACCCCCCCCGCCCCCCGAATGAATTTCCGCTCTCCTGGGCTCAAATTTTTGTTTTTTTAAATCTGTTTGCGGATTTGAATTTAATTTGAATTTTAATTTAAGTGGTCACTTGTAAAAATCTCAGCCTATGCGCTCATACCCCTTGGGGGGTACGTGGTGGGTACGTTTCGTACCCACCACGTACCCCCACGCCCCCCGAATGAATTTCCGCTCTCCTGGGCTCAAATTTTTGTTTTTTTAAATCTGTTTGCGGATTTGAATTTAATTTGAATTTTAATTTAAGTGGTCACTTGTAAAAATCTCAGCCTATGCGCTCATACCCCTTGGGGGGTACGTGGTGGGTACGTTTCGTACCCACCACGTACCCCCCACGCCCCCCGAATGAATTTCCGCTCTCCTGGGCTCAAATTTTTGTTTTTTTAAATCTGTTTGCGGATTTGAATTTAATTTTAATTTTAATTTAAGTGGTCACTTGTAAAAATCTCAGCCTATGCGCTCATACCCCTTGGGGGGTACGTGGTGGGTACGTTTCGTACCCACCACGTACCCCCCACGCCCCCCGAATGAATTTCCGCTCTCCTGGGCTCAAATTTTTGTTTTTTTAAATCTGTTTGCGGATTTGAATTTAATTTGAATTTTAATTTAAGTGGTCACTTGTAAAAATCTCAGCCTATGCGCTCATACCCCTTGGGGGGTACGTGGTGGGTACGTTTCGTACCCACCACGTACCCCCCACGCCCCCCGAATGAATTTCCGCTCTCCTGGGCTCAAATTTTTGTTTTTTTAAATCTGTTTGCGGATTTGAATTTAATTTTAATTTTAATTTAAATGGTCACTCGTAAAAATCTCAGCCTATGCGCTCATACCCCTTGGGGGGTACGTGGTGGGTACGTTTCGTACTCACCACGTACCTCCCACGCCCCCCGAATGAATTTCCGCTCTCCTGGGCTCAAATTTTTGTTTTTTTAAATCTGTTTGCGGATTTGAATTTAATTTGAATTTTAATTTAAGTGGTCACTTGTAAAAATCTCAGCCTATGCGCTCATACCCCTTGGGGGGTACGTGGTGGGTACGTTTCGTACCCACCACGTACCCCCCACGCCCCCCGAATGAATTTCCGCTCTCCTGGGCTCAAATTTTTGTTTTTTTAAATCTGTTTGCGGATTTGAATTTAATTTTAATTTTAATTTAAGTGGTCACTTGTAAAAATCTCAGCCTATGCGCTCATACCCCTTGGGGGGTACGTGGTGGGTACGTTTCGTACCCACCACGTACCCCCCACGCCCCCCCGAATGAATTTCCGCTCTCCTGGGCTCAAATTTTTGTTTTTTTAAATCTGTTTGCGGATTTGAATTTAATTTTAATTTTAATTTAAATGGTCACTCGTAAAAATCTCAGCCTATGCGCTCATACCCCTTGGGGGGTACGTGGTGGGTACGTTTCGTACTCACCACGTACCCCCACGCCCCCCGAATGAATTTCCGCTCTCCTGGGCTCAAATTTTTGTTTTTTTAAATCTGTTTGCGGATTTGAATTTAATTTGAATTTTAATTTAAGTGGTCACTTGTAAAAATCTCAGCCTATGCGCTCATACCCCTTGGGGGGTACGTGGTGGGTACGTTTCGTACCCACCACGTACCCCCCACGCCCCCCGAATGAATTTCCGCTCTCCTGGGCTCAAATTTTTGTTTTTTTAAATCTGTTTGCGGATTTGAATTTAATTTGAATTTTAATTTAAGTGGTCACTTGTAAAAATCTCAGCCTATGCGCTCATACCCCTTGGGGGGTACGTGGTGGGTACGTTTCGTACCCACCACGTACCCCCCACGCCCCCCGAATGAATTTCCGCTCTCCTGGGCTCAAATTTTTGTTTTTTTAAATCTGTTTGCGGATTTGAATTTAATTTGAATTTTAATTTAAGTGGTCACTTGTAAAAATCTCAGCCTATGCGCTCATACCCCTTGGGGGGTACGTGGTGGGTACGTTTCGTACCCACCACGTACCCCCCACGCCCCCCGAATGAATTTCCGCTCTCCTGGGCTCAAATTTTTGTTTTTTTAAATCTGTTTGCGGATTTGAATTTAATTTTAATTTTAATTTAAGTGGTCACTTGTAAAAATCTCAGCCTATGCGCTCATACCCCTTGGGGGTACGTGGTGGGTACGTTTCGTACCCACCACGTACCCCCCACGCCCCCCGAATGAATTTCCGCTCTCCTGGGCTCAAATTTTTGTTTTTTTAAATCTGTTTGCGGATTTGAATTTAATTTTAATTTTAATTTAAGTGGTCACTTGTAAAAATCTCAGCCTATGCGCTCATACCCCTTGGGGGGTACGTGGTGGGTACGTTTCGTACCCACCACGTACCCCCCATGCCCCCCGAATGAATTTCCGCTCTCCTGGGCTCAAATTTTTGTTTTTTTAAATCTGTTTGCGGATTTGAATTTAATTTTAATTTTAATTTAAATGGTCACTCGTAAAAATCTCAGCCTATGCGCTCATACCCCCCACGCCCCCCGAATGAATTTCCGCTCTCCTGGGCTCAAATTTTTGTTTTTTTAAATCTGTTTGCGGATTTGAATTTAATTTTAATTTTAATTTAAATGGTCACTCGTAAAAATCTCAGCCTATGCGCTCATACCCCTTGGGGGGTACGTGGTGGGTACGTTTCGTACTCACCACGTACCCCCCACGCCCCCCGAATGAATTTCCGCTCTCCTGGGCTCAAATTTTTGTTTTTTTAAATCTGTTTGCGGATTTGAATTTAATTTGAATTTTAATTTAAGTGGTCACTTGTAAAAATCTCAGCCTATGCGCTCATACCCCTTGGGGGGTACGTGGTGGGTACGTTTCGTACTCACCACGTACCCCCCACGCCCCCCGAATGAATTTCCGCTCTCCTGGGCTCAAATTTTTGTTTTTTTAAATCTGTTTGCGGATTTGAATTTAATTTGAATTTTAATTTAAGTGGTCACTTGTAAAAATCTCAGCCTATGCGCTCATACCCCTTGGGGGGTACGTGGTGGGTACGTTTCGTACCCACCACGTACCCCCCACGCCCCCCGAATGAATTTCCGCTCTCCTGGGCTCAAATTTTTGTTTTTTTAAATCTGTTTGCGGATTTGAATTTAATTTTAATTTTAATTTAAGTGGTCACTTGTAAAAATCTCAGCCTATGCGCTCATACCCCTTGGGGGGTACGTGGTGGGTACGTTTCGTACCCACCACGTACCCCCCACGCCCCCCGAATGAATTTCCGCTCTCCTGGGCTCAAATTTTTGTTTTTTTAAATCTGTTTGCGGATTTGAATTTAATTTGAATTTTAATTTAAGTGGTCACTTGTAAAAATCTCAGCCTATGCGCTCATACCCCTTGGGGGGTACGTGGTGGGTACGTTTCGTACCCACCACGTACCCCCCACGCCCCCCGAATGAATTTCCGCTCTCCTGGGCTCAAATTTTTGTTTTTTTAAATCTGTTTGCGGATTTGAATTTAATTTTAATTTTAATTTAAGTGGTCACTTGTAAAAATCTCAGCCTATGCGCTCATACCCCTTGGGGGGTACGTGGTGGGTACGTTTCGTACCCACCACGTACCCCCCACGCCCCCCGAATGAATTTCCGCTCTCCTGGGCTCAAATTTTTGTTTTTTTAAATCTGTTTGCGGATTTGAATTTAATTTTAATTTTAATTTAAATGGTCACTCGTAAAAATCTCAGCCTATGCGCTCATACCCCTTGGGGGGTACGTGGTGGGTACGTTTCGTACTCACCACGTACCCCCCACGCCCCCCGAATGAATTTCCGCTCTCCTGGGCTCAAATTTTTGTTTTTTTAAATCTGTTTGCGGATTTGAATTTAATTTGAATTTTAATTTAAGTGGTCACTTGTAAAAATCTCAGCCTATGCGCTCATACCCCTTGGGGGGTACGTGGTGGGTACGTTTCGTACCCACCACGTACCCCCCACGCCCCCCGAATGAATTTCCGCTCTCCTGGGCTCAAATTTTTGTTTTTTTAAATCTGTTTGCGGATTTGAATTTAATTTGAATTTTAATTTAAGTGGTCACTTGTAAAAATCTCAGCCTATGCGCTCATACCCCTTGGGGGGTACGTGGTGGGTACGTTTCGTACCCACCACGTACCCCCCACGCCCCCCGAATGAATTTCCGCTCTCCTGGGCTCAAATTTTTGTTTTTTTAAATCTGTTTGCGGATTTGAATTTAATTTTAATTTTAATTTAAGTGGTCACTTGTAAAAATCTCAGCCTATGCGCTCATACCCCTTGGGGGGTACGTGGTGGGTACGTTTCGTACCCACCACGTACCCCCCACGCCCCCCGAATGAATTTCCGCTCTCCTGGGCTCAAATTTTTGTTTTTTTAAATCTGTTTGCGGATTTGAATTTAATTTTAATTTTAATTTAAATGGTCACTTGTAAAAATCTCAGCCTATGCGCTCATACCCCTTGGGGGGTACGTGGTGGGTACGTTTCGTACTCACCACGTACCCCCCACGCCCCCCGAATGAATTTCCGCTCTCCTGGGCTCAAATTTTTGTTTTTTTAAATCTGTTTGCGGATTTGAATTTAATTTGAATTTTAATTTAAGTGGTCACTTGTAAAAATCTCAGCCTATGCGCTCATACCCCTTGGGGGGTACGTGGTGGGTACGTTTCGTACCCACCACGTACCCCCCACGCCCCCCGAATGAATTTCCGCTCTCCTGGGCTCAAATTTTTGTTTTTTTAAATCTGTTTGCGGATTTGAATTTAATTTGAATTTTAATTTAAGTGGTCACTTGTAAAAATCTCAGCCTATGCGCTCATACCCCTTGGGGGGTACGTGGTGGGTACGTTTCGTACCCACCACGTACCCCCACGCCCCCCGAATGAATTTCCGCTCTCCTGGGCTCAAATTTTTGTTTTTTTAAATCTGTTTGCGGATTTGAATTTAATTTTAATTTTAATTTAAATGGTCACTCGTAAAAATCTCAGCCTATGCGCTCATACCCCTTGGGGGGTACGTGGTGGGTACGTTTCGTACTCACCACGTACCCCCCACGCCCCCCGAATGAATTTCCGCTCTCCTGGGCTCAAATTTTTGTTTTTTTAAATCTGTTTGCGGATTTGAATTTAATTTTAATTTTAATTTAAGTGGTCACTTGTAAAAATCTCAGCCTATGCGCTCATACCCCTTGGGGGGTACGTGGTGGGTACGTTTCGTACTCACCACGTACCCCCCACGCCCCCCGAATGAATTTCCGCTCTCCTGGGCTCAAATTTTTGTTTTTTTAAATCTGTTTGCGGATTTGAATTTAATTTGAATTTTAATTTAAGTGGTCACTTGTAAAAATCTCAGCCTATGCGCTCATACCCCTTGGGGGGTACGTGGTGGGTACGTTTCGTACCCACCACGTACCCCCCACGCCCCCCGAATGAATTTCCGCTCTCCTGGGCTCAAATTTTTGTTTTTTTAAATCTGTTTGCGGATTTGAATTTAATTTTAATTTTAATTTAAGTGGTCACTTGTAAAAATCTCAGCCTATGCGCTCATACCCCTTGGGGGGTACGTGGTGGGTACGTTTCGTACCCACCACGTACCCCCCACGCCCCCCGAATGAATTTCCGCTCTCCTGGGCTCAAATTTTTGTTTTTTTAAATCTGTTTGCGGATTTGAATTTAATTTTAATTTTAATTTAAATGGTCACTCGTAAAAATCTCAGCCTATGCGCTCATACCCCTTGGGGGGTACGTGGTGGGTACGTTTCGTACTCACCACGTACCCCCCACGCCCCCCGAATGAATTTCCGCTCTCCTGGGCTCAAATTTTTGTTTTTTTAAATCTGTTTGCGGATTTGAATTTAATTTGAATTTTAATTTAAGTGGTCACTTGTAAAAATCTCAGCCTATGCGCTCATACCCCTTGGGGGGTACGTGGTGGGTACGTTTCGTACCCACCACGTACCCCCCACGCCCCCCGAATGAATTTCCGCTCTCCTGGGCTCAAATTTTTGTTTTTTTAAATCTGTTTGCGGATTTGAATTTAATTTGAATTTTAATTTAAGTGGTCACTTGTAAAAATCTCAGCCTATGCGCTCATACCCCTTGGGGGGTACGTGGTGGGTACGTTTCGTACCCACCACGTACCCCCCACGCCCCCCGAATGAATTTCCGCTCTCCTGGGCTCAAATTTTTGTTTTTTTAAATCTGTTTGCGGATTTGAATTTAATTTTAATTTTAATTTAAATGGTCACTCGTAAAAATCTCAGCCTATGCGCTCATACCCTTTGGGGGGTACGTGGTGGGTACGTTTCGTACTCACCACGTACCCCCCACGCCCCCCGAATGAATTTCCGCTCTCCTGGGCTCAAATTTTTGTTTTTTTAAATCTGTTTGCGGATTTGAATTTAATTTGAATTTTAATTTAAGTGGTCACTTGTAAAAATCTCAGCCTATGCGCTCATACCCCTTGGGGGGTACGTGGTGGGTACGTTTCGTACCCACCACGTACCCCCCACGCCCCCCGAATGAATTTCCGCTCTCCTGGGCTCAAATTTTTGTTTTTTTAAATCTGTTTGCGGATTTGAATTTAATTTTAATTTTAATTTAAGTGGTCACTTGTAAAAATCTCAGCCTATGCGCTCATACCCCTTGGGGGGTACGTGGTGGGTACGTTTCGTACCCACCACGTACCCCCCACGCCCCCCGAATGAATTTCCGCTCTCCTGGGCTCAAATTTTTGTTTTTTTAAATCTGTTTGCGGATTTGAATTTAATTTTAATTTTAATTTAAGTGGTCACTTGTAAAAATCTCAGCCTATGCGCTCATACCCCTTGGGGGGTACATTGTGGGTACGTTTCGTACCCACCACGTACCCCCCACGCCCCCCGAATGAATTTCCGCTCTCCTGGGCTCAAATTTTTGTTTTTTTAAATCTGTTTGCGGATTTGAATTTAATTTTAATTTTAATTTAAATGGTCACTCGTAAAAATCTCAGCCTATGCGCTCATACCCCTTGGGGGGTACGTGGTGGGTACGTTTCGTACTCACCACGTACCCCCCACGCCCCCCGAATGAATTTCCGCTCTCCTGGGCTCAAATTTTTGTTTTTTTAAATCTGTTTGCGGATTTGAATTTAATTTGAATTTTAATTTAAGTGGTCACTTGTAAAAATCTCAGCCTATGCGCTCATACCCCTTGGGGGGTACGTGGTGGGTACGTTTCGTACCCACCACGTACCCCCCACGCCCCCCGAATGAATTTCCGCTCTCCTGGGCTCAAATTTTTGTTTTTTTAAATCTGTTTGCGGATTTGAATTTAATTTGAATTTTAATTTAAGTGGTCACTTGTAAAAATCTCAGCCTATGCGCTCATACCCCTTGGGGGGTACGTGGTGGGTACGTTTCGTACCCACCACGTACCCCCCACGCCCCCCGAATGAATTTCCGCTCTCCTGGGCTCAAATTTTTGTTTTTTTAAATCTGTTTGCGGATTTGAATTTAATTTTAATTTTAATTTAAATGGTCACTCGTAAAAATCTCAGCCTATGCGCTCATACCCTTTGGGGGGTACGTGGTGGGTACGTTTCGTACTCACCACGTACCCCCCACGCCCCCCGAATGAATTTCCGCTCTCCTGGGCTCAAATTTTTGTTTTTTTAAATCTGTTTGCGGATTTGAATTTAATTTGAATTTTAATTTAAGTGGTCACTTGTAAAAATCTCAGCCTATGCGCTCATACCCCTTGGGGGGTACGTGGTGGGTACGTTTCGTACCCACCACGTACCCCCCACGCCCCCCGAATGAATTTCCGCTCTCCTGGGCTCAAATTTTTGTTTTTTTAAATCTGTTTGCGGATTTGAATTTAATTTTAATTTTAATTTAAATGGTCACTCGTAAAAATCTCAGCCTATGCGCTCATACCCCTTGGGGGGTACGTGGTGGGTACGTTTCGTACTCACCACGTACCCCCCACGCCCCCCGAATGAATTTCCGCTCTCCTGGGCTCAAATTTTTGTTTTTTTAAATCTGTTTGCGGATTTGAATTTAATTTTAATTTTAATTTAAGTGGTCACTTGTAAAAATCTCAGCCTATGCGCTCATACCCCTTGGGGGGTACATGGTGGGTACGTTTCGTACCCACCACGTATCCCCCACGCCCCCCGAATGAATTTCCGCTCTCCTGGGCTCAAATTTTTGTTTTTTTAAATCTGTTTGCGGATTTGAATTTAATTTGAATTTTAATTTAAGTGGTCACTTGTAAAAATCTCAGCCTATGCGCTCATACCCCTTGGGGGGTACGTGGTGGGTACGTTTCGTACCCACCACGTACCCCCCACGCCCCCCGAATGAATTTCCGCTCTCCTGGGCTCAAATTTTTGTTTTTTTAAATCTGTTTGCGGATTTGAATTTAATTTTAATTTTAATTTAAGTGGTCACTTGTAAAAATCTCAGCCTATGCGCTCATACCCCTTGGGGGGTACGTGGTGGGTACGTTTCGTACCCACCACGTACCCCCCACGCCCCCCGAATGAATTTCCGCTCTCCTGGGCTCAAGTTTTTGTTTTTTTAAATCTGTTTGCGGATTTGAATTTAATTTTAATTTTAATTTAAATGGTCACTCGTAAAAATCTCAGCCTATGCGCTCATACCCCTTGGGGGGTACGTGGTGGGTACGTTTCGTACTCACCACGTACCCCCTACGCCCCCCGAATGAATTTCCGCTCTCCTGGGCTCAAATTTTTGTTTTTTTAAATCTGTTTGCGGATTTGAATTTAATTTGAATTTTAATTTAAGTGGTCACTTGTAAAAATCTCAGCCTATGCGCTCATACCCCTTGGGGGGTACGTGGTGGGTACGTTTCGTACTCACCACGTACCCCCCACGCCCCCCGAATGAATTTCCGCTCTCCTGGGCTCAAATTTTTGTTTTTTTAAATCTGTTTGCGGATTTGAATTTAATTTGAATTTTAATTTAAGTGGTCACTTGTAAAAATCTCAGCCTATGCGCTCATACCCCTTGGGGGGTACGTGGTGGGTACGTTTCGTACCCACCACGTACCCCCCACGCCCCCCGAATGAATTTCCGCTCTCCTGGGCTCAAATTTTTGTTTTTTTAAATCTGTTTGCGGATTTGAATTTAATTTTAATTTTAATTTAAGTGGTCACTTGTAAAAATCTCAGCCTATGCGCTCATACCCCTTGGGGGGTACATTGTGGGTACGTTTCGTACCCACCACGTACCCCCCACGCCCCCCGAATGAATTTCCGCTCTCCTGGGCTCAAATTTTTGTTTTTTTAAATCTGTTTGCGGATTTGAATTTAATTTTAATTTTAATTTAAATGGTCACTCGTAAAAATCTCAGCCTATGCGCTCATACCCCTTGGGGGGTACGTGGTGGGTACGTTTCGTACTCACCACGTACCCCCCACGCCCCCCGAATGAATTTCCGCTCTCCTGGGCTCAAATTTTTGTTTTTTTAAATCTGTTTGCGGATTTGAATTTAATTTGAATTTTAATTTAAGTGGTCACTTGTAAAAATCTCAGCCTATGCGCTCATACCCCTTGGGGGGTACGTGGTGGGTACGTTTCGTACCCACCACGTACCCCCCACGCCCCCCGAATGAATTTCCGCTCTCCTGGGCTCAAATTTTTGTTTTTTTAAATCTGTTTGCGGATTTGAATTTAATTTGAATTTTAATTTAAGTGGTCACTTGTAAAAATCTCAGCCTATGCGCTCATACCCCTTGGGGGGTACGTGGTGGGTACGTTTCGTACCCACCACGTACCCCCCACGCCCCCCGAATGAATTTCCGCTCTCCTGGGCTCAAATTTTTGTTTTTTTAAATCTGTTTGCGGATTTGAATTTAATTTTAATTTTAATTTAAGTGGTCACTTGTAAAAATCTCAGCCTATGCGCTCATACCCCTTGGGGGGTACGTGGTGGGTACGTTTCGTACCCACCACGTACCCCCCACGCCCCCCGAATGAATTTCCGCTCTCCTGGGCTCAAATTTTTGTTTTTTTAAATCTGTTTGCGGATTTGAATTTAATTTTAATTTTAATTTAAATGGTCACTCGTAAAAATCTCAGCCTATGCGCTCATACCCCTTGGGGGGTACGTGGTGGGTACGTTTCGTACTCACCACGTACCCCCCACGCCCCCCGAATGAATTTCCGCTCTCCTGGGCTCAAATTTTTGTTTTTTTAAATCTGTTTGCGGATTTGAATTTAATTTGAATTTTAATTTAAGTGGTCACTTGTAAAAATCTCAGCCTATGCGCTCATACCCCTTGGGGGGTACGTGGTGGGTACGTTTCGTACCCACCACGTACCCCCCACGCCCCCCGAATGAATTTCCGCTCTCCTGGGCTCAAATTTTTGTTTTTTTAAATCTGTTTGCGGATTTGAATTTAATTTTAATTTTAATTTAAATGGTCACTCGTAAAAATCTCAGCCTATGCGCTCATACCCCTTGGGGGGTACGTGGTGGGTACGTTTCGTACTCACCACGTACCCCCCACGCCCCCCGAATGAATTTCCGCTCTCCTGGGCTCAAATTTTTGTTTTTTTAAATCTGTTTGCGGATTTGAATTTAATTTTAATTTTAATTTAAGTGGTCACTTGTAAAAATCTCAGCCTATGCGCTCATACCCCTTGGGGGGTACGTGGTGGGTACGTTTCGTACCCACCACGTACCCCCCACGCCCCCCGAATGAATTTCCGCTCTCCTGGGCTCAAGTTTTTGTTTTTTTAAATCTGTTTGCGGATTTGAATTTAATTTTAATTTTAATTTAAATGGTCACTCGTAAAAATCTCAGCCTATGCGCTCATACCCCTTGGGGGGTACGTGGTGGGTACGTTTCGTACTCACCACGTACCCCCCACGCCCCCCGAATGAATTTCCGCTCTCCTGGGCTCAAATTTTTGTTTTTTTAAATCTGTTTGCGGATTTGAATTTAATTTGAATTTTAATTTAAGTGGTCACTTGTAAAAATCTCAGCCTATGCGCTCATACCCCTTGGGGGGTACGTGGTGGGTACGTTTCGTACTCACCACGTACCCCCCACGCCCCCCGAATGAATTTCCGCTCTCCTGGGCTCAAATTTTTGTTTTTTTAAATCTGTTTGCGGATTTGAATTTAATTTGAATTTTAATTTAAGTGGTCACTTGTAAAAATCTCAGCCTATGCGCTCATACCCCTTGGGGGGTACGTGGTGGGTACGTTTCGTACCCACCACGTACCCCCCACGCCCCCCGAATGAATTTCCGCTCTCCTGGGCTCAAATTTTTGTTTTTTTAAATCTGTTTGCGGATTTGAATTTAATTTGAATTTTAATTTAAGTGGTCACTTGTAAAAATCTCAGCCTATGCGCTCATACCCCTTGGGGGGTACATTGTGGGTACGTTTCGTACCCACCACGTACCCCCCACGCCCCCCGAATGAATTTCCGCTCTCCTGGGCTCAAATTTTTGTTTTTTTAAATCTGTTTGCGGATTTGAATTTAATTTGAATTTTAATTTAAGTGGTCACTTGTAAAAATCTCAGCCTATGCGCTCATACCCCTTGGGGGGTACGTGGTGGGTACGTTTCGTACCCACCACGTACCCCCCACGCCCCCCGAATGAATTTCCGCTCTCCTGGGCTCAAATTTTTGTTTTTTTAAATCTGTTTGCGGATTTGAATTTAATTTTAATTTTAATTTAAGTGGTCACTTGTAAAAATCTCAGCCTATGCGCTCATACCCCTTGGGGGGTACATTGTGGGTACGTTTCGTACCCACCACGTACCCCCCACGCCCCCCGAATGAATTTCCGCTCTCCTGGGCTCAAATTTTTGTTTTTTTAAATCTGTTTGCGGATTTGAATTTAATTTTAATTTTAATTTAAATGGTCACTCGTAAAAATCTCAGCCTATGCGCTCATACCCCTTGGGGGGTACGTGGTGGGTACGTTTCGTACTCACCACGTACCCCCCACGCCCCCCGAATGAATTTCCGCTCTCCTGGGCTCAAATTTTTGTTTTTTTAAATCTGTTTGCGGATTTGAATTTAATTTGAATTTTAATTTAAGTGGTCACTTGTAAAAATCTCAGCCTATGCGCTCATACCCCTTGGGGGGTACGTGGTGGGTACGTTTCGTACCCACCACGTACCCCCCACGCCCCCCGAATGAATTTCCGCTCTCCTGGGCTCAAATTTTTGTTTTTTTAAATCTGTTTGCGGATTTGAATTTAATTTTAATTTTAATTTAAATGGTCACTCGTAAAAATCTCAGCCTATGCGCTCATACCCCTTGGGGGGTACGTGGTGGGTACGTTTCGTACTCACCACGTACCCCCCACGCCCCCCGAATGAATTTCCGCTCTCCTGGGCTCAAATTTTTGTTTTTTTAAATCTGTTTGCGGATTTGAATTTAATTTTAATTTTAATTTAAGTGGTCACTTGTAAAAATCTCAGCCTATGCGCTCATACCCCTTGGGGGGTACGTGGTGGGTACGTTTCGTACCCACCACGTACCTACCACGCCCCCCGAATGAATTTCCGCTCTCCTGGGCTCAAATTTTTGTTTTTTTAAATCTGTTTGCGGATTTGAATTTAATTTTAATTTTAATTTAAGTGGTCACTTGTAAAAATCTCAGCCTATGCGCTCATACCCCTTGGGGGGTACGTGGTGGGTACGTTTCGTACCCACCACGTACCCCCCACGCCCCCCGAATGAATTTCCGCTCTCCTGGGCTCAAATTTTTGTTTTTTTTAATCTGTTTGCGGATTTGAATTTAATTTTAATTTTAATTTAAATGGTCACTCGTAAAAATCTCAGCCTATGCGCTCATACCCCTTGGGGGGTACGTGGTGGGTACGTTTCGTACTCACCACGTACCCCCCACGCCCCCCGAATGAATTTCCGCTCTCCTGGGCTCAAATTTTTGTTTTTTTAAATCTGTTTGCGGATTTGAATTTAATTTTAATTTTAATTTAAGTGGTCACTTGTAAAAATCTCAGCCTATGCGCTCATACCCCTTGGGGGGTACGTGGTGGGTACGTTTCGTACCCACCACGTACCCCCCACGCCCCCCGAATGAATTTCCGCTCTCCTGGGCTCAAATTTTTGTTTTTTTAAATCTGTTTGCGGATTTGAATTTAATTTTAATTTTAATTTAAGTGGTCACTTGTAAAAATCTCAGCCTATGCGCTCATACCCCTTGGGGGGTACGTGGTGGGTACGTTTCGTACCCACCACGTACCCCCCACGCCCCCCGAATGAATTTCCGCTCTCCTGGGCTCAAATTTTTGTTTTTTTAAATCTGTTTGCGGATTTGAATTTAATTTTAATTTTAATTTAAATGGTCACTCGTAAAAATCTCAGCCTATGCGCTCATACCCCTTGGGGGGTACGTGGTGGGTACGTTTCGTACTCACCACGTACCCCCCACGCCCCCCGAATGAATTTCCGCTCTCCTGGGCTCAAATTTTTGTTTTTTTAAATCTGTTTGCGGATTTGAATTTAATTTGAATTTTAATTTAAGTGGTCACTTGTAAAAATCTCAGCCTATGCGCTCATACCCCTTGGGGGGTACGTGGTGGGTACGTTTCGTACCCACCACGTACCCCCCACGCCCCCCGAATGAATTTCCGCTCTCCTGGGCTCAAATTTTTGTTTTTTTAAATCTGTTTGCGGATTTGAATTTAATTTGAATTTTAATTTAAGTGGTCACTTGTAAAAATCTCAGCCTATGCGCTCATACCCCTTGGGGGGTACGTGGTGGGTACGTTTCGTACCCACCACGTACCCCCCACGCCCCCCGAATGAATTTCCGCTCTCCTGGGCTCAAATTTTTGTTTTTTTAAATCTGTTTGCGGATTTGAATTTAATTTTAATTTTAATTTAAGTGGTCACTTGTAAAAATCTCAGCCTATGCGCTCATACCCCTTGGGGGGTACGTGGTGGGTACGTTTCGTACCCACCACGTACCCCCCACGCCCCCCGAATGAATTTCCGCTCTCCTGGGCTCAAATTTTTGTTTTTTTAAATCTGTTTGCGGATTTGAATTTAATTTTAATTTTAATTTAAATGGTCACTCGTAAAAATCTCAGCCTATGCGCTCATACCCCTTGGGGGGTACGTGGTGGGTACGTTTCGTACTCACCACGTACCCCCCACGCCCCCCGAATGAATTTCCGCTCTCCTGGGCTCAAATTTTTGTTTTTTTAAATCTGTTTGCGGATTTGAATTTAATTTTAATTTTAATTTAAGTGGTCACTTGTAAAAATCTCAGCCTATGCGCTCATACCCCTTGGGGGGTACGTGGTGGGTACGTTTCGTACCCACCACGTACCCCCCACGCCCCCCGAATGAATTTCCGCTCTCCTGGGCTCAAATTTTTGTTTTTTTAAATCTGTTTGCGGATTTGAATTTAATTTTAATTTTAATTTAAGTGGTCACTCGTAAAAATCTCAGCCTATGCGCTCATACCCCTTGGGGGGTACGTGGTGGGTACGTTTCGTACCCACCACGTACCCCCCACGCCCCCCGAATGAATTTCCGCTCTCCTGGGCTCAAATTTTTGTTTTTTTAAATCTGTTTGCGGATTTGAATTTAATTTTAATTTTAATTTAAATGGTCACTCGTAAAAATCTCAGCCTATGCGCTCATACCCCTTGGGGGGTACGTGGTGGGTACGTTTCGTACTCACCACGTACCCCCCACGCCCCCCGAATGAATTTCCGCTCTCCTGGGCTCAAATTTTTGTTTTTTTAAATCTGTTTGCGGATTTGAATTTAATTTGAATTTTAATTTAAGTGGTCACTTGTAAAAATCTCAGCCTATGCGCTCATACCCCTTGGGGGGTACGTGGTGGGTACGTTTCGTACCCACCACGTACCCCCCACGCCCCCCGAATGAATTTCCGCTCTCCTGGGCTCAAATTTTTGTTTTTTTAAATCTGTTTGCGGATTTGAATTTAATTTGAATTTTAATTTAAGTGGTCACTTGTAAAAATCTCAGCCTATGCGCTCATACCCCTTGGGGGGTACGTGGTGGGTACGTTTCGTACCCACCACGTATCCCCCACGCCCCCCGAATGAATTTCCGCTCTCCTGGGCTCAAATTTTTGTTTTTTTAAATCTGTTTGCGGATTTGAATTTAATTTTAATTTTAATTTAAGTGGTCACTTGTAAAAATCTCAGCCTATGCGCTCATACCCCTTGGGGGGTACGTGGTGGGTACGTTTCGTACCCACCACGTACCCCCCACGCCCCCCGAATGAATTTCCGCTCTCCTGGGCTCAAATTTTTGTTTTTTTAAATCTGTTTGCGGATTTGAATTTAATTTTAATTTTAATTTAAATGGTCACTCGTAAAAATCTCAGCCTATGCGCTCATACCCCTTGGGGGGTACGTGGTGGGTACGTTTCGTACTCACCACGTACCCCCCACGCCCCCCGAATGAATTTCCGCTCTCCTGGGCTCAAATTTTTGTTTTTTTAAATCTGTTTGCGGATTTGAATTTAATTTGAATTTTAATTTAAGTGGTCACTTGTAAAAATCTCAGCCTATGCGCTCATACCCCTTGGGGGGTACGTGGTGGGTACGTTTCGTACTCACCACGTACCCCCCACGCCCCCCGAATGAATTTCCGCTCTCCTGGGCTCAAATTTTTGTTTTTTTAAATCTGTTTGCGGATTTGAATTTAATTTGAATTTTAATTTAAGTGGTCACTTGTAAAAATCTCAGCCTATGCGCTCATACCCCTTGGGGGGTACGTGGTGGGTACGTTTCGTACCCACCACGTACCCCCCACGCCCCCCGAATGAATTTCCGCTCTCCTGGGCTCAAATTTTTGTTTTTTTAAATCTGTTTGCGGATTTGAATTTAATTTGAATTTTAATTTAAGTGGTCACTTGTAAAAATCTCAGCCTATGCGCTCATACCCCTTGGGGGGTACGTGGTGGGTACGTTTCGTACCCACCACGTACCCCCCACGCCCCCCGAATGAATTTCCGCTCTCCTGGGCTCAAATTTTTGTTTTTTTAAATCTGTTTGCGGATTTGAATTTAATTTTAATTTTAATTTAAATGGTCACTCGTAAAAATCTCAGCCTATGCGCTCATACCCCTTGGGGGGTACGTGGTGGGTACGTTTCGTACTCACCACGTTATTACGGTTTTTCCCCGTGGAGAACCGTTTTAAAACCCCAGCACTAAGGGGGCGAACGGGCCTTGTCCGGCCAACCCAGAGATGGGTCGTGGGCGCCAGTGATTCTGATTTAAGGGCCCCGTTCTAAATCTTCCCGACCGAATCACGAATTCGAGAAGAGTTTCGCGCGCATTTACCGGAAAACAACGGAAGGCGAGGTGAAACACGTCACAATTTACACCAAAAGAAGAAATTCAGAGTTTTACGCAACAATTCGACTTTAATTTTAATGATCACTTGGCGAAGTAGTCGCCTACGAGAATAACCTACTTACTTGGTCTCTACTAACACATTTATCTATACCCTGGCTACGGTCCTTAAAGCTAGTGCGCCTCTGGTGCGTTGTCCCTCGGTGGTTTCCTCCGACGTCGTTGCTCTGGTTATTGTAGTTGTTTAAATATCCTCGCGTTTCGGGCTTCGCTATTTCTCCCCTGGTCCTGTTGCCACTCTGAATTCGATTCGCACAACTCTACTCGTGCCGTCACCGACTTGTGACGCTCGAAGCACGTACTTCTGGTTACTTTCAGGTAACCGCAAAAACTATCTCCACTAATAAATATACCTCGTCCACTCGGTAACTATCACTTGATCAAAAGAGACCGTTTTCGGGTGTTGCACTTTCCTCGAAACCTCGGGTCAGCTTTTCGAATCGGTAAATCCCCGTTTTCCTGGGTCAACGACTGCTTTCTCCAGGTCGTTCACTTACACTTGATAACTTTCTCTTCTTCGGTAGCTTTCACTCTCGACCCGACTTTTTAGCATGGACCCAAACCTTGCGGACCTGCCTTACCGACTAGTACTTCTCGCAGTATAAGTCGCCATGTTTGCACTGAGTGATGTGATTGGTCCTCCATGATGTGATCTGTCCCAAGCGAGGTGATTGGTCCTCCGTGATGAGGTCTGTCCCAAGCGATGTGATTGGTCCTCAGTGATGGGATTCGTGATTCGATGTTGCGTGTTGTGTGTTAATTTCCAATTGTAGTTTCAGTCTAACCCTAATCTTACTAGCTCATACTAATTCATATTTCCTATTCCTATTCTTAATATCTAACTATAACTAACTAATGTAACTCTAATTCGCTTGTACATATTCTTCATCCTAACATAACTATAATTCATTTTTTCTATATACTAATTCATATTTCCTATTCCTATTCTTAATATGTAACTATAACTAACTAATGTAACTCTAATTCGCTTGTACATATTCTTCATCCTAACATAACTATAATTCATTTTTCCTATTTTCGAGTTTAGCTCGACTTCCATGTGTGTGCGACGGGGTACTTAATTGATTAATTCCCTCCTTTGTGCTGGTACCTTTTTAGTTGAGACTGAAGGCCAATACGTGCGCAGAGGTGCTTTCACAAGGAGCACGCGTTGAAGTAGTTGGTAAGTTGGCCTATCTTCCTCTAAAAACATCATACACTTTTATTTACTGAACACTTTTCTTCTTTCCAGGATGACGATCAAAATTACGGCGTAACAATTCCCCCCTTGCTTAAAGAGAATTTCCAAAATTCTCTAGGAAATCCCCTCCGGTATATTTTTTTTTAATTTTTATTTCACTTCTATGTTACACTTGAGACTTAGACTACTATGATTCCCTTGTATTACTAACACGTACCCCCTCCATAAGTTAGATGATCCTCTTTATCCAGTCCCAAGAAACAAACAACTACGCGCATATTCTAATCGCGGCCCCTTACATATGTTTTTAAGTCCTTCACATTCCATACTCCGCCCCGTTTACCACTCTGGTCCTCAAGTTCGTACGTCCAAGGAGATACCCTTTTCACTACCTTGAACGGCCCGATGAATTTCGGAGCCAAGTTGGCCGAGAAAAACTTTGCCGCGTCCGACAAGACATAATTTTTCCGCAGGACGAGGTCGTTTGGAAAAAAGCCTACATCTCGTCGTCGTAGGTCGTAGCGGCTCTTGCTTTTATCGGTGGCCTTCCTGAAACGCGCCCTGATTTCTTCTCTAACCTTCTCTAACACGATTGCCCTTACATGTGGATCTGTAATCTGGGAAGAAGCTGAACTACTTGCATTCGGCCCCTCATTCGGACATCCGGTAGTCGACATTTCCCTTCCAAAATTAATAAAATAAGGGGTACACTTCATAACTTCGTGTGATGAAGTGCGAAGAGCACACGCTATTTTTGCCAAATTCTCGTCCCATTTCCGGTGGTTCTCCGAAACGTACGCCCTCAACATGGTTTTGATGGATTGGTTTATGCGCTCCGCCGGATTTGCTTGGGGGTGGTAAAATGCCGTATACCTGATAGTGGTTCCGTAGGATTCGGCCATCGTCTGCAAGTTTCTTGCCTTAAATTGGACACCATTGTCACATACCATCCATTTTGGTACTCCAAACAGTAAGAAAACATGTTCTTCCAAGGCTTTGGTCACTGCCGCGCTCGTGGCAGATCTTAAGGGGAATAGAAGTGGGAATTTTGAGAAGTAGTCCACCACCGTTAAGATATAGCAATGGCCATGCGAGGAGCGCGGAAGTGGTCCCACCAAATCTACGCAGACCATTTCCCAGGGCTGCTTAGCTTCCCCGTTTCGTGAAACCATAAGCCCAGCCGGTAATCGGCGCTCTGGTTTTATGGCTTGACAAACCTGACACGTTTGAACATATTTTTTTACGTCTATCCTCATCTTCGGCCAATAATACCTGAGCGCAACTCGCTCACACGTCTTGGTAATTCCCGTATGACCCGCCTTTGGGTCGTCATGGCATTCCGCTAGAACTTTAGCTCGCTCTTCTTCCGATACCACCCTCTTCCAGGAGTTTTCGGAAGTTAATTCTGGAAAGGCCGCTGGAACGTGCTTCCATAACCTACTTTCCTCAATTCGCCACGCAGAATATTTCCCTGGGTGATTATGCACCAACTTCATCATCCTGGTATACCACTTATCAGCTTGGGCAATTGCCTCAATCGTATCCAACACAGGTACCGATCGGGATAACGCATCCGGGACCAGATGATCCTTCCCTTTCCGATGGATGACGTCATAGTTATATTGTTGCAGCCGTACAGCCCAACGTGCCAGTCGTCCGTTTGGCTCTTTCAAATTGTGCAACCATAGCAAGGAGTGGTGGTCAGTTACTACACTAAACTTGGTGCCTTCCACATACGGTCTCAATTTTTCAATCGCCCACAGCACCGCCAGACATTCCTTCTCTGTGGTCGAATACTTTCGTTCCGCACTCGTCAAAGAACGACTCAGATAGCAAACGACTCGTTCCTCATCTGCTCGGCCTTGAGATAATACTGCCCCAAGGCCAAAGTTTGATGCATCCGTTTGGATTACAAATGGCAAATCGTAGTCGGGGCAGGTCAGTATAGGTGCCGTGGAAAGCCTAACTTTTGCTTGCGAAAACGCCCGATCGCACTCTTCACTCCACTCGAATTTGCGATTTTTCTTTAGAAGCGCAGTTAGTGGTGCAAAAAAAGTTGCAAAATCCGATATAAATCGGCGATACCACGACACCATACCCAAGAATTGGCGAACCTCCTTGACATTTCGTGGTGCTGGGAACTTCCTCAAACTCTCCACCTTCTCGGGATCGACATGAAGACCGCTCTCATCCACGACATAACCCAAGTAACGCAATTCCGACCTACAAAATTCGCATTTCGCGCGTGAAACACGTAACCCTGCTGCAGTCAGACGACGAAACACTTCACGCAATATCTCTAAGTGCTTTTCGAAACTCTGCGTTACTATGATTATGTCGTCGAGATAGACGAACACGAAGGGTTCCAGGTCGCTTCCCAGTACCCTATCAATTAAACGCTGCCACGTTGCTGGTGCGTTTTGTAACCCAAACGGCATGCGCAAAAATTCGTATAACCCCCTGCCAGGCACTGTGAACGCAGTATACTGACGTGACGATTCCGCCATCGGAACCTGCCAATATGCGGATTTGATATCCATTGAGGACAAATACTTTGCGTCGCGGAGTTTGTCGAGTGTAGCTGAAACGTACGGAATCGGATATGCATCTCGTTCGGACACCTTGTTGACTTTTCGAAAGTCTACACAAAACCGATACGTTCCATCCTTCTTCTTAATCAACAATATAGGAGAGGCCCAAGCACTTTTTGATGGCTGAATCACTGCATCCCTCAACATATCCTTTAGTTCTAGGTCGATATGCTTCTGGACAGCAGGTGATACCGGGTAATATCGCTGCTTTATCGGAGGTGATGTTGTTTTTATGATATGTTCCACCTCTGAAGTACGACCCAGACCATCACCCATCTCCGCGAATTCCTCCTCCAGTAGCTTCTCCAGTCGATCTCCCTCATCCCCATTCAATTTTGTCTTTGGATGCAGACATTCGATCGCTGCTAGACTCGGTTGCTCGGCAAAATCCCATTGTTCTCGACTAAGGTCGACAACTAACCCGAACTGCACCCAAAAATCTGCGCCAAGAATGAGTGAATGAGGAAGTCTCTGGACGACTAAACACTCCATCCATCGTGTACGATCGTCCACCTGAATTGGCAGCCAAACCACTCCATCCACCGCACACTCATCCCCGTTAGCTAACTTAACAGACGGAGATTTGGCCGAGCTCAGTATTACCCCCCGTTCCTTTAGAACATTCCATCCATCTCTTCCCCAAATGGTGCGTGATGCCCCCGAATCCAACAACCCAACGAATTTTGCACCAAAGACGGTCACCTTCAAATGTGGCCGTATATCACCCTCTTTCGGAGTCAATGCGAAGCTAATAGGCGGTACAGTTTCGACATTCGTGCTCACTTTGCCGCTATTTAGTGAGCACGACTCGCGTTTCCCGAATCGGTTGTTGCAGTTTTCGGTTCCTGCCTTCCATTCCCATGATTCGGGTTCGGGCTGCAAACAGGACAATTAACTCGCAACACACCCACTTTCCCACATCCAAAACATTTCCGTGGCTCCTCGCATTCTCGTGACACGTGTCCCGGAGCCTTGCAGTTATAACACTTCAACGGTCTTGGAGCTTGACCTCGCGAGTTACTATTGGACTCAGTACTATGTACCTCTGGCTTGATTTTCTCAGTGGAATCTACATATGCCAAGTCTCGTTCCAACAAATTACCTGTTCGGTGGCCAGGGGGAGGTTGAAACGCCTCCACTGAAAGTCTTGTGGCCTCTAAGGACCGACCCAATTTAATCAGTTCCCCAATTGAATCAATTTTTACCAACCCGAGCTGATGTTGATAAAATGGACTTATGTTTCGTCTGAGGACTCTTAATTTTTCCGCTTCTGTGCAAGTCGTTGAAAGGCGATTGAAGAGACTTTCCACTATAGCCACATAAACACCTATAGACTCATCCCTTCCTTGAGTTCTTCTCTTAATCTCGTCCATTAATCGGTCGTCGTAGTCGGGAGGGAGAAATTCGGCCCGTAGTTCCGTAACTAATTCGTCCCAATTCTTACATTTGTTCCTGTTGGCCCTCAACCACACCAGACCTTTCCCTTCGAACAGGTCAATTGCTGAACGAAACAAAACTGCCTTTGAAATACCTCTTGCCACTCTCAATTCTTCCACCCTTTCAAGAAATGACGAAATTGATCCTTTCTCGCCCGAGAATTTCAGATCCCATTTCGCCACGCTTACTTTTGTCGCAGAGATTTGTTGTGCTGGGGCCGAAGGGTTGTACGCTTCTTCATCTTCCTCTTCGGAAGAAACCTGCCCACTCTTCTCGTATAGAGTTCCCAATTGCAACAAAATAGACGATTTCGCCTTCATTTTCTGCGAAACTTCCTCTTTCGACGGTTCCGCACCTTCCAGACGTCTCAAACAAAATTGAATTTTCGTCCAAATTTTTTTATATTCCCCGGATGATTCCACCCCCTTGAAATCACCCAACAGGTCCTCAATTTCTGTGAGCTTGGACTGTACTGCAAGCAAGTCTTCTGCAAACTTGAATGGGTATTGCGGCAACAAAAATGAATCATCGGACTCCTTCTCCGCACGCAGTGCTGCTCTGAGTGATTTTCTCATTTCATCCACTTTGTCCGACATTATTCCCCGAATTGCCAACTCATACACCAATTCATCTTGGCTCAGTCTGTCCACAAAAATTTTAGTTTTATTCGACATTTTAATTACAGCCGTTCCCTGCACGTAAGAGAAATTACCGAGGGATTCTTGGTTGAAAAATTTCGGAGGAGGAAACAACAAAAAAAAATAACAATATGAACGACTTAGAGTAAAAAGAAATCAATTCTCTTGCCCAAAAATTCTATACTAAACCAATGCCTACTGTGTTTAAAAACTAAAACAAAAATAAATAACCACAAAAACTGTCCCGAACCCCTTTTTGGGAATGCTACACCAGTCGAGACAAAAAAAAAAAATTTGGAAATTCTCTTTATTGATTTAACGTATAATTATATGTTTTCGTCCTCCAAGAAAAGAAAAGAAAAGCGGTCACCACAGTCCAATTGCCGAATACTAACGGTATAGAGAAAAAAAAATATATATTACGATTATTACGGTTATATTATATAAAAAGGTATGTCGCGTAATTCAAAATTAACTTCTTACCAACCAACTCTCCATGCAGAAATTTGCACTTTCCTTGTGAAATCACACTAGCACTTCTTCACCAAACTTAAGTTTCCGAAAGAAAAAAAAAACGATAATTTTAACCATTGATTGCCACCAAAATACGTTGGGCGCCAAATATTACGGTTTTTCCCCGTGGAGAACCGTTTTAAAACCCCAGCACTAAGGGGGCGAACGGGCCTTGTCCGGCCAACCCAGAGATGGGTCGTGGGCGCCAGTGATTCTGATTTAAGGGCCCCGTTCTAAATCTTCCCGACCGAATCACGAATTCGAGAAGAGTTTCGCGCGCATTTACCGGAAAACAACGGAAGGCGAGGTGAAACACGTCACAATTTACACCAAAAGAAGAAATTCAGAGTTTTACGCAACAATTCGACTTTAATTTTAATGATCACTTGGCGAAGTAGTCGCCTACGAGAATAACCTACTTACTTGGTCTCTACTAACACATTTATCTATACCCTGGCTACGGTCCTTAAAGCTAGTGCGCCTCTGGTGCGTTGTCCCTCGGTGGTTTCCTCCGACGTCGTTGCTCTGGTTATTGTAGTTGTTTAAATATCCTCGCGTTTCGGGCTTCGCTATTTCTCCCCTGGTCCTGTTGCCACTCTGAATTCGATTCGCACAACTCTACTCGTGCCGTCACCGACTTGTGACGCTCGAAGCACGTACTTCTGGTTACTTTCAGGTAACCGCAAAAACTATCTCCACTAATAAATATACCTCGTCCACTCGGTAACTATCACTTGATCAAAAGAGACCGTTTTCGGGTGTTGCACTTTCCTCGAAACCTCGGGTCAGCTTTTCGAATCGGTAAATCCCCGTTTTCCTGGGTCAACGACTGCTTTCTCCAGGTCGTTCACTTACACTTGATAACTTTCTCTTCTTCGGTAGCTTTCACTCTCGACCCGACTTTTTAGCATGGACCCAAACCTTGCGGACCTGCCTTACCGACTAGTACTTCTCGCAGTATAAGTCGCCATGTTTGCACTGAGTGATGTGATTGGTCCTCCATGATGTGATCTGTCCCAAGCGAGGTGATTGGTCCTCCGTGATGAGGTCTGTCCCAAGCGATGTGATTGGTCCTCAGTGATGGGATTCGTGATTCGATGTTGCGTGTTGTGTGTTAATTTCCAATTGTAGTTTCAGTCTAACCCTAATCTTACTAGCTCATACTAATTCATATTTCCTATTCCTATTCTTAATATCTAACTATAACTAACTAATGTAACTCTAATTCGCTTGTACATATTCTTCATCCTAACATAACTATAATTCATTTTTTCTATATACTAATTCATATTTCCTATTCCTATTCTTAATATGTAACTATAACTAACTAATGTAACTCTAATTCGCTTGTACATATTCTTCATCCTAACATAACTATAATTCATTTTTCCTATTTTCGAGTTTAGCTCGACTTCCATGTGTGTGCGACGGGGTACTTAATTGATTAATTCCCTCCTTTGTGCTGGTACCTTTTTAGTTGAGACTGAAGGCCAATACGTGCGCAGAGGTGCTTTCACAAGGAGCACGCGTTGAAGTAGTTGGTAAGTTGGCCTATCTTCCTCTAAAAACATCATACACTTTTATTTACTGAACACTTTTCTTCTTTCCAGGATGACGATCAAAATTACGGCGTAACAACGTACCCCCCACGCCCCCCGAATGAATTTCCGCTCTCCTGGGCTCAAATTTTTGTTTTTTTAAATCTGTTTGCGGATTTGAATTTAATTTTAATTTTAATTTAAGTGGTCACTTGTAAAAATCTCAGCCTATGCGCTCATACCCCTTGGGGGGTACATGGTGGGTACGTTTCGTACCCACCACGTATCCCCCACGCCCCCCGAATGAATTTCCGCTCTCCTGGGCTCAAATTTTTGTTTTTTTAAATCTGTTTGCGGATTTGAATTTAATTTGAATTTTAATTTAAGTGGTCACTTGTAAAAATCTCAGCCTATGCGCTCATACCCCTTGGGGGGTACGTGGTGGGTACGTTTCGTACCCACCACGTACCCCCCACGCCCCCCGAATGAATTTCCGCTCTCCTGGGCTCAAATTTTTGTTTTTTTAAATCTGTTTGCGGATTTGAATTTAATTTTAATTTTAATTTAAATGGTCACTCGTAAAAATCTCAGCCTATGCGCTCATACCCCTTGGGGGGTACGTGGTGAGTACGTTTCGTACTCACCACGTACCCCCCACGCCCCCCGAATGAATTTCCGCTCTCCTGGGCTCAAATTTTTGTTTTTTTAAATCTGTTTGCGGATTTGAATTTAATTTTAATTTTAATTTAAGTGGTCACTTGTAAAAATCTCAGCCTATGCGCTCATACCCCTTGGGGGGTACATGGTGGGTACGTTTCGTACCCACCACGTATCCCCCACGCCCCCCGAATGAATTTCCGCTCTCCTGGGCTCAAATTTTTGTTTTTTTAAATCTGTTTGCGGATTTGAATTTAATTTGAATTTTAATTTAAGTGGTCACTTGTAAAAATCTCAGCCTATGCGCTCATACCCCTTGGGGGGTACGTGGTGGGTACGTTTCGTACCCACCACGTACCCCCCACGCCCCCCGAATGAATTTCCGCTCTCCTGGGCTCAAATTTTTGTTTTTTTAAATCTGTTTGCGGATTTGAATTTAATTTTAATTTTAATTTAAGTGGTCACTTGTAAAAATCTCAGCCTATGCGCTCATACCCCTTGGGGGGTACGTGGTGGGTACGTTTCGTACCCACCACGTACCCCCCACGCCCCCCGAATGAATTTCCGCTCTCCTGGGCTCAAGTTTTTGTTTTTTTAAATCTGTTTGCGGATTTGAATTTAATTTTAATTTTAATTTAAATGGTCACTCGTAAAAATCTCAGCCTATGCGCTCATACCCCTTGGGGGGTACGTGGTGGGTACGTTTCGTACTCGCCACGTACCCCCCACGCCCCCCGAATGAATTTCCGCTCTCCTGGGCTCAAATTTTTGTTTTTTTAAATCTGTTTGCGGATTTGAATTTAATTTGAATTTTAATTTAAGTGGTCACTTGTAAAAATCTCAGCCTATGCGCTCATACCCCTTGGGGGGTACGTGGTGGGTACGTTTCGTACCCACCACGTACCCCCCACGCCCCCCGAATGAATTTCCGCTCTCCTGGGCTCAAATTTTTGTTTTTTTAAATCTGTTTGCGGATTTGAATTTAATTTGAATTTTAATTTAAGTGGTCACTTGTAAAAATCTCAGCCTATGCGCTCATACCCCTTGGGGGGTACGTGGTGGGTACGTTTCGTACCCACCACGTACCCCCCACGCCCCCCGAATGAATTTCCGCTCTCCTGGGCTCAAATTTTTGTTTTTTTAAATCTGTTTGCGGATTTGAATTTAATTTGAATTTTAATTTAAGTGGTCACTTGTAAAAATCTCAGCCTATGCGCTCATACCCCTTGGGGGGTACGTGGTGGGTACGTTTCGTACCCACCACGTACCCCCCACGCCCCCCGAATGAATTTCCGCTCTCCTGGGCTCAAATTTTTGTTTTTTTAAATCTGTTTGCGGATTTGAATTTAATTTTAATTTTAATTTAAATGGTCACTCGTAAAAATCTCAGCCTATGCGCTCATACCCCTTGGGGGGTACGTGGTGGGTACGTTTCGTACTCACCACGTACCCCCCACGCCCCCCGAATGAATTTCCGCTCTCCTGGGCTCAAATTTTTGTTTTTTTAAATCTGTTTGCGGATTTGAATTTAATTTGAATTTTAATTTAAGTGGTCACTTGTAAAAATCTCAGCCTATGCGCTCATACCCCTTGGGGGGTACGTGGTGGGTACGTTTCGTACCCACCACGTACCCCCCACGCCCCCCGAATGAATTTCCGCTCTCCTGGGCTCAAATTTTTGTTTTTTTAAATCTGTTTGCGGATTTGAATTTAATTTGAATTTTAATTTAAGTGGTCACTTGTAAAAATCTCAGCCTATGCGCTCATACCCCTTGGGGGGTACGTGGTGGGTACGTTTCGTACCCACCACGTACCCCCCACGCCCCCCGAATGAATTTCCGCTCTCCTGGGCTCAAATTTTTGTTTTTTTAAATCTGTTTGCGGATTTGAATTTAATTTTAATTTTAATTTAAGTGGTCACTTGTAAAAATCTCAGCCTATGCGCTCATACCCCTTGGGGGGTACGTGGTGGGTACGTTTCGTACCCACCACGTACCCCCCACGCCCCCCGAATGAATTTCCGCTCTCCTGGGCTCAAATTTTTGTTTTTTTAAATCTGTTTGCGGATTTGAATTTAATTTTAATTTTAATTTAAATGGTCACTCGTAAAAATCTCAGCCTATGCGCTCATACCCCTTGGGGGGTACGTGGTGGGTACGTTTCGTACTCACCACGTACCCCCCACGCCCCCCGAATGAATTTCCGCTCTCCTGGGCTCAAATTTTTGTTTTTTTAAATCTGTTTGCGGATTTGAATTTAATTTTAATTTTAATTTAAGTGGTCACTTGTAAAAATCTCAGCCTATGCGCTCATACCCCTTGGGGGGTACGTGGTGGGTACGTTTCGTACCCACCACGTACCCCCCACGCCCCCCGAATGAATTTCCGCTCTCCTGGGCTCAAATTTTTGTTTTTTTAAATCTGTTTGCGGATTTGAATTTAATTTTAATTTTAATTTAAGTGGTCACTTGTAAAAATCTCAGCCTATGCGCTCATACCCCTTGGGGGGTACGTGGTGGGTACGTTTCGTACCCACCACGTACCCCCCACGCCCCCCGAATGAATTTCCGCTCTCCTGGGCTCAAATTTTTGTTTTTTTAAATCTGTTTGCGGATTTGAATTTAATTTTAATTTTAATTTAAATGGTCACTCGTAAAAATCTCAGCCTATGCGCTCATACCCCTTGGGGGGTACGTGGTGGGTACGTTTCGTACTCACCACGTACCCCCCACGCCCCCCGAATGAATTTCCGCTCTCCTGGGCTCAAATTTTTGTTTTTTTAAATCTGTTTGCGGATTTGAATTTAATTTGAATTTTAATTTAAGTGGTCACTTGTAAAAATCTCAGCCTATGCGCTCATACCCCTTGGGGGGTACGTGGTGGGTACGTTTCGTACCCACCACGTACCCCCCACGCCCCCCGAATGAATTTCCGCTCTCCTGGGCTCAAATTTTTGTTTTTTTAAATCTGTTTGCGGATTTGAATTTAATTTGAATTTTAATTTAAGTGGTCACTTGTAAAAATCTCAGCCTATGCGCTCATACCCCTTGGGGGGTACGTGGTGGGTACGTTTCGTACCCACCACGTACCCCCCACGCCCCCCGAATGAATTTCCGCTCTCCTGGGCTCAAATTTTTGTTTTTTTAAATCTGTTTGCGGATTTGAATTTAATTTTAATTTTAATTTAAGTGGTCACTTGTAAAAATCTCAGCCTATGCGCTCATACCCCTTGGGGGGTACGTGGTGGGTACGTTTCGTACCCACCACGTACCCCCCACGCCCCCCGAATGAATTTCCGCTCTCCTGGGCTCAAATTTTTGTTTTTTTAAATCTGTTTGCGGATTTGAATTTAATTTTAATTTTAATTTAAATGGTCACTCGTAAAAATCTCAGCCTATGCGCTCATACCCCTTGGGGGGTACGTGGTGGGTACGTTTCGTACTCACCACGTACCCCCCACGCCCCCCGAATGAATTTCCGCTCTCCTGGGCTCAAATTTTTGTTTTTTTAAATCTGTTTGCGGATTTGAATTTAATTTGAATTTTAATTTAAGTGGTCACTTGTAAAAATCTCAGCCTATGCGCTCATACCCCTTGGGGGGTACGTGGTGGGTACGTTTCGTACTCACCACGTACCCCCCACGCCCCCCGAATGAATTTCCGCTCTCCTGGGCTCAAATTTTTGTTTTTTTAAATCTGTTTGCGGATTTGAATTTAATTTGAATTTTAATTTAAGTGGTCACTTGTAAAAATCTCAGCCTATGCGCTCATACCCCTTGGGGGGTACGTGGTGGGTACGTTTCGTACCCACCACGTACCCCCCACGCCCCCCGAATGAATTTCCGCTCTCCTGGGCTCAAATTTTTGTTTTTTTAAATCTGTTTGCGGATTTGAATTTAATTTGAATTTTAATTTAAGTGGTCACTTGTAAAAATCTCAGCCTATGCGCTCATACCCCTTGGGGGGTACGTGGTGGGTACGTTTCGTACCCACCACGTACCCCCCACGCCCCCCGAATGAATTTCCGCTCTCCTGGGCTCAAATTTTTGTTTTTTTAAATCTGTTTGCGGATTTGAATTTAATTTTAATTTTAATTTAAATGGTCACTCGTAAAAATCTCAGCCTATGCGCTCATACCCCTTGGGGGGTACGTGGTGGGTACGTTTCGTACTCACCACGTACCCCCCACGCCCCCCGAATGAATTTCCGCTCTCCTGGGCTCAAATTTTTGTTTTTTTAAATCTGTTTGCGGATTTGAATTTAATTTTAATTTTAATTTAAGTGGTCACTTGTAAAAATCTCAGCCTATGCGCTCATACCCCTTGGGGGGTACATGGTGGGTACGTTTCGTACCCACCACGTATCCCCCACGCCCCCCGAATGAATTTCCGCTCTCCTGGGCTCAAATTTTTGTTTTTTTAAATCTGTTTGCGGATTTGAATTTAATTTGAATTTTAATTTAAGTGGTCACTTGTAAAAATCTCAGCCTATGCGCTCATACCCCTTGGGGGGTACGTGGTGGGTACGTTTCGTACCCACCACGTACCCCCCACGCCCCCCGAATGAATTTCCGCTCTCCTGGGCTCAAATTTTTGTTTTTTTAAATCTGTTTGCGGATTTGAATTTAATTTTAATTTTAATTTAAATGGTCACTCGTAAAAATCTCAGCCTATGCGCTCATACCCCTTGGGGGGTACGTGGTGAGTACGTTTCGTACTCACCACGTACCCCCCACGCCCCCCGAATGAATTTCCGCTCTCCTGGGCTCAAATTTTTGTTTTTTTAAATCTGTTTGCGGATTTGAATTTAATTTTAATTTTAATTTAAGTGGTCACTTGTAAAAATCTCAGCCTATGCGCTCATACCCCTTGGGGGGTACATGGTGGGTACGTTTCGTACCCACCACGTATCCCCCACGCCCCCCGAATGAATTTCCGCTCTCCTGGGCTCAAATTTTTGTTTTTTTAAATCTGTTTGCGGATTTGAATTTAATTTGAATTTTAATTTAAGTGGTCACTTGTAAAAATCTCAGCCTATGCGCTCATACCCCTTGGGGGGTACGTGGTGGGTACGTTTCGTACCCACCACGTACCCCCCACGCCCCCCGAATGAATTTCCGCTCTCCTGGGCTCAAATTTTTGTTTTTTTAAATCTGTTTGCGGATTTGAATTTAATTTTAATTTTAATTTAAGTGGTCACTTGTAAAAATCTCAGCCTATGCGCTCATACCCCTTGGGGGGTACGTGGTGGGTACGTTTCGTACCCACCACGTACCCCCCACGCCCCCCGAATGAATTTCCGCTCTCCTGGGCTCAAGTTTTTGTTTTTTTAAATCTGTTTGCGGATTTGAATTTAATTTTAATTTTAATTTAAATGGTCACTCGTAAAAATCTCAGCCTATGCGCTCATACCCCTTGGGGGGTACGTGGTGGGTACGTTTCGTACTCGCCACGTACCCCCCACGCCCCCCGAATGAATTTCCGCTCTCCTGGGCTCAAATTTTTGTTTTTTTAAATCTGTTTGCGGATTTGAATTTAATTTGAATTTTAATTTAAGTGGTCACTTGTAAAAATCTCAGCCTATGCGCTCATACCCCTTGGGGGGTACGTGGTGGGTACGTTTCGTACCCACCACGTACCCCCCACGCCCCCCGAATGAATTTCCGCTCTCCTGGGCTCAAATTTTTGTTTTTTTAAATCTGTTTGCGGATTTGAATTTAATTTGAATTTTAATTTAAGTGGTCACTTGTAAAAATCTCAGCCTATGCGCTCATACCCCTTGGGGGGTACGTGGTGGGTACGTTTCGTACCCACCACGTACCCCCCACGCCCCCCGAATGAATTTCCGCTCTCCTGGGCTCAAATTTTTGTTTTTTTAAATCTGTTTGCGGATTTGAATTTAATTTGAATTTTAATTTAAGTGGTCACTTGTAAAAATCTCAGCCTATGCGCTCATACCCCTTGGGGGGTACGTGGTGGGTACGTTTCGTACCCACCACGTACCCCCCACGCCCCCCGAATGAATTTCCGCTCTCCTGGGCTCAAATTTTTGTTTTTTTAAATCTGTTTGCGGATTTGAATTTAATTTTAATTTTAATTTAAATGGTCACTCGTAAAAATCTCAGCCTATGCGCTCATACCCCTTGGGGGGTACGTGGTGGGTACGTTTCGTACTCACCACGTACCCCCCACGCCCCCCGAATGAATTTCCGCTCTCCTGGGCTCAAATTTTTGTTTTTTTAAATCTGTTTGCGGATTTGAATTTAATTTGAATTTTAATTTAAGTGGTCACTTGTAAAAATCTCAGCCTATGCGCTCATACCCCTTGGGGGGTACGTGGTGGGTACGTTTCGTACCCACCACGTACCCCCCACGCCCCCCGAATGAATTTCCGCTCTCCTGGGCTCAAATTTTTGTTTTTTTAAATCTGTTTGCGGATTTGAATTTAATTTGAATTTTAATTTAAGTGGTCACTTGTAAAAATCTCAGCCTATGCGCTCATACCCCTTGGGGGGTACGTGGTGGGTACGTTTCGTACCCACCACGTACCCCCCACGCCCCCCGAATGAATTTCCGCTCTCCTGGGCTCAAATTTTTGTTTTTTTAAATCTGTTTGCGGATTTGAATTTAATTTTAATTTTAATTTAAGTGGTCACTTGTAAAAATCTCAGCCTATGCGCTCATACCCCTTGGGGGGTACGTGGTGGGTACGTTTCGTACCCACCACGTACCCCCCACGCCCCCCGAATGAATTTCCGCTCTCCTGGGCTCAAATTTTTGTTTTTTTAAATCTGTTTGCGGATTTGAATTTAATTTGAATTTTAATTTAAGTGGTCACTTGTAAAAATCTCAGCCTATGCGCTCATACCCCTTGGGGGGTACGTGGTGGGTACGTTTCGTACCCACCACGTACCCCCCACGCCCCCCGAATGAATTTCCGCTCTCCTGGGCTCAAATTTTTGTTTTTTTAAATCTGTTTGCGGATTTGAATTTAATTTTAATTTTAATTTAAGTGGTCACTTGTAAAAATCTCAGCCTATGCGCTCATACCCCTTGGGGGGTACGTGGTGGGTACGTTTCGTACCCACCACGTACCCCCCACGCCCCCCGAATGAATTTCCGCTCTCCTGGGCTCAAATTTTTGTTTTTTTAAATCTGTTTGCGGATTTGAATTTAATTTTAATTTTAATTTAAGTGGTCACTTGTAAAAATCTCAGCCTATGCGCTCATACCCCTTGGGGGGTACGTGGTGGGTACGTTTCGTACCCACCACGTACCCCCCACGCCCCCCGAATGAATTTCCGCTCTCCTGGGCTCAAATTTTTGTTTTTTTAAATCTGTTTGCGGATTTGAATTTAATTTTAATTTTAATTTAAATGGTCACTCGTAAAAATCTCAGCCTATGCGCTCATACCCCTTGGGGGGTACGTGGTGGGTACGTTTCGTACTCACCACGTACCCCCCACGCCCCCCGAATGAATTTCCGCTCTCCTGGGCTCAAATTTTTGTTTTTTTAAATCTGTTTGCGGATTTGAATTTAATTTGAATTTTAATTTAAGTGGTCACTTGTAAAAATCTCAGCCTATGCGCTCATACCCCTTGGGGGGTACGTGGTGGGTACGTTTCGTACCCACCACGTACCCCCCACGCCCCCCGAATGAATTTCCGCTCTCCTGGGCTCAAATATTTGTTTTTTTAAATCTGTTTGCGGATTTGAATTTAATTTTAATTTTAATTTAAGTGGTCACTTGTAAAAATCTCAGCCTATGCGCTCATACCCCTTGGGGGGTACGTGGTGGGTACGTTTCGTACCCACCACGTACCCCCCACACCCCCCGAATGAATTTCCGCTCTCCTGGGCTCAAATTTTTGTTTTTTTAAATCTGTTTGCGGATTTGAATTTAATTTGAATTTTAATTTAAGTGGTCACTTGTAAAAATCTCAGCCTATGCGCTCATACCCCTTGGGGGGTACGTGGTGGGTACGTTTCGTACCCACCACGTACCCCCCACGCCCCCCGAATGAATTTCCGCTCTCCTGGGCTCAAATTTTTGTTTTTTTAAATCTGTTTGCGGATTTGAATTTAATTTGAATTTTAATTTAAGTGGTCACTTGTAAAAATCTCAGCCTATGCGCTCATACCCCTTGGGGGGTACGTGGTGGGTACGTTTCGTACTCACCACGTACCCCCCACGCCCCCCGAATGAATTTCCGCTCTCCTGGGCTCAAATTTTTGTTTTTTTAAATCTGTTTGCGGATTTGAATTTAATTTGAATTTTAATTTAAGTGGTCACTTGTAAAAATCTCAGCCTATGCGCTCATACCCCTTGGGGGGTACGTGGTGGGTACGTTTCGTACCCACCACGTACCCCCCACGCCCCCCGAATGAATTTCCGCTCTCCTGGGCTCAAATTTTTGTTTTTTTAAATCTGTTTGCGGATTTGAATTTAATTTGAATTTTAATTTAAGTGGTCACTTGTAAAAATCTCAGCCTATGCGCTCATACCCCTTGGGGGGTACGTGGTGGGTACGTTTCGTACCCACCACGTACCCCCCACGCCCCCCGAATGAATTTCCGCTCTCCTGGGCTCAAATTTTTGTTTTTTTAAATCTGTTTGCGGATTTGAATTTAATTTTAATTTTAATTTAAGTGGTCACTTGTAAAAATCTCAGCCTATGCGCTCATACCCCTTGGGGGGTACGTGGTGGGTACGTTTCGTACCCACCACGTACCCCCCACGCCCCCCGAATGAATTTCCGCTCTCCTGGGCTCAAATTTTTGTTTTTTTAAATCTGTTTGCGGATTTGAATTTAATTTTAATTTTAATTTAAATGGTCACTCGTAAAAATCTCAGCCTATGCGCTCATACCCCTTGGGGGGTACGTGGTGGGTACGTTTCGTACTCACCACGTACCCCCCACGCCCCCCGAATGAATTTCCGCTCTCCTGGGCTCAAATTTTTGTTTTTTTAAATCTGTTTGCGGATTTGAATTTAATTTGAATTTTAATTTAAGTGGTCACTTGTAAAAATCTCAGCCTATGCGCTCATACCCCTTGGGGGGTACGTGGTGGGTACGTTTCGTACCCACCACGTACCCCCACGCCCCCCGAATGAATTTCCGCTCTCCTGGGCTCAAATTTTTGTTTTTTTAAATCTGTTTGCGGATTTGAATTTAATTTGAATTTTAATTTAAGTGGTCACTTGTAAAAATCTCAGCCTATGCGCTCATACCCCTTGGGGGGTACGTGGTGGGTACGTTTCGTACCCACCACGTACCCCCCACGCCCCCCGAATGAATTTCCGCTCTCCTGGGCTCAAATTTTTGTTTTTTTAAATCTGTTTGCGGATTTGAATTTAATTTTAATTTTAATTTAAGTGGTCACTTGTAAAAATCTCAGCCTATGCGCTCATACCCCTTGGGGGGTACGTGGTGGGTACGTTTCGTACCCACCACGTACCCCCCACGCCCCCCGAATGAATTTCCGCTCTCCTGGGCTCAAATTTTTGTTTTTTTAAATCTGTTTGCGGATTTGAATTTAATTTTAATTTTAATTTAAATGGTCACTTGTAAAAATCTCAGCCTATGCGCTCATACCCCTTGGGGGGTACGTGGTGGGTACGTTTCGTACTAACCACGTACCCCCCACGCCCCCCGAATGAATTTCCGCTCTCCTGGGCTCAAATTTTTGTTTTTTTAAATCTGTTTGCGGATTTGAATTTAATTTGAATTTTAATTTAAGTGGTCACTTGTAAAAATCTCAGCCTATGCGCTCATACCCCTTGGGGGGTACGTGGTGGGTACGTTTCGTACCCACCACGTACCCCCCACGCCCCCCGAATGAATTTCCGCTCTCCTGGGCTCAAATTTTTGTTTTTTTAAATCTGTTTGCGGATTTGAATTTAATTTTAATTTTAATTTAAGTGGTCACTTGTAAAAATCTCAGCCTATGCGCTCATACCCCTTGGGGGGTACGTGGTGGGTACGTTTCGTACCCACCACGTACCCCCCACGCCCCCCGAATGAATTTCCGCTCTCCTGGGCTCAAATTTTTGTTTTTTTAAATCTGTTTGCGGATTTGAATTTAATTTTAATTTTAATTTAAATGGTCACTCGTAAAAATCTCAGCCTATGCGCTCATACCCCTTGGGGGGTACGTGGTGGGTACGTTTCGTACTCACCACGTACCCCCCACGCCCCCCGAATGAATTTCCGCTCTCCTGGGCTCAAATTTTTGTTTTTTTAAATCTGTTTGCGGATTTGAATTTAATTTTAATTTTAATTTAAGTGGTCACTTGTAAAAATCTCAGCCTATGCGCTCATACCCCTTGGGGGGTACGTGGTGGGTACGTTTCGTACCCACCACGTACCCCCCACGCCCCCCGAATGAATTTCCGCTCTCCTGGGCTCAAATTTTTGTTTTTTTAAATCTGTTTGCGGATTTGAATTTAATTTTAATTTTAATTTAAATGGTCACTCGTAAAAATCTCAGCCTATGCGCTCATACCCCTTGGGGGGTACGTGGTGGGTACGTTTCGTACTCACCACGTACCCCCCACGCCCCCCGAATGAATTTCCGCTCTCCTGGGCTCAAATTTTTGTTTTTTTAAATCTGTTTGCGGATTTGAATTTAATTTGAATTTTAATTTAAGTGGTCACTTGTAAAAATCTCAGCCTATGCGCTCATACCCCTTGGGGGGTACGTGGTGGGTACGTTTCGTACCCACCACGTACCCCCCACGCCCCCCGAATGAATTTCCGCTCTCCTGGGCTCAAATTTTTGTTTTTTTAAATCTGTTTGCGGATTTGAATTTAATTTTAATTTTAATTTAAATGGTCACTCGTAAAAATCTCAGCCTATGCGCTCATACCCCTTGGGGGGTACGTGGGGGGTACGTGGTGGGTACGTTTCGTACTCACCACGTACCCCCCACGCCCCCCGAATGAATTTCCGCTCTCCTGGGCTCAAATTTTTGTTTTTTTAAATCTGTTTGCGGATTTGAATTTAATTTGAATTTTAATTTAAGTGGTCACTTGTAAAAATCTCAGCCTATGCGCTCATACCCCTTGGGGGGTACGTGGTGGGTACGTTTCGAACCCACCACGTACCCCCCACGCCCCCCGAATGAATTTCCGCTCTCCTGGGCTCAAATTTTTGTTTTTTTAAATCTGTTTGCGGATTTGAATTTAATTTTAATTTTAATTTAAGTGGTCACTTGTAAAAATCTCAGCCTATGCGCTCATACCCCTTGGGGGGTACGTGGTGGGTACGTTTCGTACCCACCACGTACCCCCCACGCCCCCCGAATGAATTTCCGCTCTCCTGGGCTCAAATTTTTGTTTTTTTAAATCTGTTTGCGGATTTGAATTTAATTTTAATTTTAATTTAAATGGTCACTCGTAAAAATCTCAGCCTATGCGCTCATACCCCTTGGGGGGTACGTGGGGGGTACGTGGTGGGTACGTTTCGTACTCACCACGTACCCCCCACGCCCCCCGAATGAATTTCCGCTCTCCTGGGCTCAAATTTTTGTTTTTTTAAATCTGTTTGCGGATTTGAATTTAATTTGAATTTTAATTTAAGTGGTCACTTGTAAAAATCTCAGCCTATGCGCTCATACCCCTTGGGGGGTACGTGGTGGGTACGTTTCGAACCCACCACGTACCCCCCACGCCCCCCGAATGAATTTCCGCTCTCCTGGGCTCAAATTTTTGTTTTTTTAAATCTGTTTGCGGATTTGAATTTAATTTTAATTTTAATTTAAGTGGTCACTTGTAAAAATCTCAGCCTATGCGCTCATACCCCTTGGGGGGTACGTGGTGGGTACGTTTCGTACCCACCACGTACCCCCCACGCCCCCCGAATGAATTTCCGCTCTCCTGGGCTCAAATTTTTGTTTTTTTAAATCTGTTTGCGGATTTGAATTTAATTTTAATTTTAATTTAAATGGTCACTCGTAAAAATCTCAGCCTATGCGCTCATACCCCTTGGGGGGTACGTGGTGGGTACGTTTCGTACTCACCACGTACCCCCCACGCCCCCCGAATAAATTTCCGCTCTCCTGGGCTCAAATTTTTGTTTTTTTAAATCTGTTTGCGGATTTGAATTTAATTTGAATTTTAATTTAAGTGGTCACTTGTAAAAATCTCAGCCTATGCGCTCATACCCCTTGGGGGGTACGTGGTGGGTACGTTTCGTACCCACCACGTACCCCCCACGCCCCCCGAATGAATTTCCGCTCTCCTGGGCTCAAATTTTTGTTTTTTTAAATCTGTTTGCGGATTTGAATTTAATTTTAATTTTAATTTAAGTGGTCACTTGTAAAAATCTCAGCCTATGCGCTCATACCCCTTGGGGGGTACGTGGTGGGTACGTTTCGTACCCACCACGTACCCCCCACGCCCCCCGAATGAATTTCCGCTCTCCTGGGCTCAAATTTTTGTTTTTTTAAATCTGTTTGCGGATTTGAATTTAATTTGAATTTTAATTTAAGTGGTCACTTGTAAAAATCTCAGCCTATGCGCTCATACCCCTTGGGGGGTACGTGGTGGGTACGTTTCGTACCCACCACGTACCCCCCACGCCCCCCGAATGAATTTCCGCTCTCCTGGGCTCAAATTTTTGTTTTTTTAAATCTGTTTGCGGATTTGAATTTAATTTTAATTTTAATTTAAATGGTCACTCGTAAAAATCTCAGCCTATGCGCTCATACCCCTTGGGGGGTACGTGGGGGGTACGTGGTGGGTACGTTTCGTACTCACCACGTACCCCCCACGCCCCCCGAATGAATTTCCGCTCTCCTGGGCTCAAATTTTTGTTTTTTTAAATCTGTTTGCGGATTTGAATTTAATTTGAATTTTAATTTAAGTGGTCACTTGTAAAAATCTCAGCCTATGCGCTCATACCCCTTGGGGGGTACGTGGTGGGTACGTTTCGAACCCACCACGTACCCCCCACGCCCCCCGAATGAATTTCCGCTCTCCTGGGCTCAAATTTTTGTTTTTTTAAATCTGTTTGCGGATTTGAATTTAATTTTAATTTTAATTTAAGTGGTCACTTGTAAAAATCTCAGCCTATGCGCTCATACCCCTTGGGGGGTACGTGGTGGGTACGTTTCGTACCCACCACGTACCCCCCACGCCCCCCGAATGAATTTCCGCTCTCCTGGGCTCAAATTTTTGTTTTTTTAAATCTGTTTGCGGATTTGAATTTAATTTTAATTTTAATTTAAATGGTCACTCGTAAAAATCTCAGCCTATGCGCTCATACCCCTTGGGGGGTACGTGGTGGGTACGTTTCGTACTCACCACGTACCCCCCACGCCCCCCGAATAAATTTCCGCTCTCCTGGGCTCAAATTTTTGTTTTTTTAAATCTGTTTGCGGATTTGAATTTAATTTGAATTTTAATTTAAGTGGTCACTTGTAAAAATCTCAGCCTATGCGCTCATACCCCTTGGGGGGTACGTGGTGGGTACGTTTCGTACCCACCACGTACCCCCCACGCCCCCCGAATGAATTTCCGCTCTCCTGGGCTCAAATTTTTGTTTTTTTAAATCTGTTTGCGGATTTGAATTTAATTTTAATTTTAATTTAAGTGGTCACTTGTAAAAATCTCAGCCTATGCGCTCATACCCCTTGGGGGGTACGTGGTGGGTACGTTTCGTACCCACCACGTACCCCCCACGCCCCCCGAATGAATTTCCGCTCTCCTGGGCTCAAATTTTTGTTTTTTTAAATCTGTTTGCGGATTTGAATTTAATTTTAATTTTAATTTAAGTGGTCACTTGTAAAAATCTCAGCCTATGCGCTCATACCCCTTGGGGGGTACGTGGTGGGTACGTTTCGTACCCACCACGTACCCCCCACGCCCCCCGAATGAATTTCCGCTCTCCTGGGCTCAAATTTTTGTTTTTTTAAATCTGTTTGCGGATTTGAATTTAATTTTAATTTTAATTTAAATGGTCACTCGTAAAAATCTCAGCCTATGCGCTCATACCCCTTGGGGGGTACGTGGTGGGTACGTTTCGTACTCACCACGTACCCCCCACGCCCCCCGAATGAATTTCCGCTCTCCTGGGCTCAAATTTTTGTTTTTTTAAATCTGTTTGCGGATTTGAATTTAATTTGAATTTTAATTTAAGTGGTCACTTGTAAAAATCTCAGCCTATGCACTCATACCCCTTGGGGGGTACGTGGTGGGTACGTTTCGTACCCACCACGTACCCCCCACGCCCCCCGAATGAATTTCCGCTCTCCTGGGCTCAAATTTTTGTTTTTTTAAATCTGTTTGCGGATTTGAATTTAATTTGAATTTTAATTTAAATGGTCACTCGTAAAAATCTCAGCCTATGCGCTCATACCCCTTGGGGGGTACGTGGTGGGTACGTTTCGTACTCACCACGTACCCCCACGCCCCCCGAATGAATTTCCGCTCTCCTGGGCTCAAATTTTTGTTTTTTTAAATCTGTTTGCGGATTTGAATTTAATTTTAATTTTAATTTAAGTGGTCACTTGTAAAAATCTCAGCCTATGCGCTCATACCCCTTGGGGGGTACGTGGTGGGTACGTTTCGTACCCACCACGTACCCCCCACGCCCCCCGAATGAATTTCCGCTCTCCTGGGCTCAAATTTTTGTTTTTTTAAATCTGTTTGCGGATTTGAATTTAATTTGAATTTGAATTTAAGTGGTCACTTGTAAAAATCTCAGCCTATGCGCTCATACCCCTTGGGGGGTACGTGGTGGGTACGTTTCGTACCCACCACGTACCCCCCACGCCCCCCGAATGAATTTCCGCTCTCCTGGGCTCAAATTTTTGTTTTTTTAAATCTGTTTGCGGATTTGAATTTAATTTTAATTTTAATTTAAGTGGTCACTTGTAAAAATCTCAGCCTATGCGCTCATACCCCTTGGGGGGTACATGGTGGGTACGTTTCGTACCCACCACGTATCCCCACGCCCCCCGAATGAATTTCCGCTCTCCTGGGCTCAAATTTTTATTTTTACTTTATTATTTCAATAATTCAGTATTGTTATCGATTTTTAAAAAAAAAAAATTTGCTACCCTCAAAATTTTTTTTTTACGTTTCGTGACGAGTAGACACGAAAAAAGCAAAAAAAAATTTCAGTCCGTCTGTCCGCCGTACGCCGTACGCCGTACGCCGTACGTCTACCGGTGTACGCAAAATTGTTTGAAGGCTCGTAGCACCCAAACCCTACAAGCTATTTAGTTGAATTTTTTTTCCTGGGTAGAGTGGGTAGGCCCCCTGAAGTGACCAAATTTGTAGGGATTGGGGTGTAAGGGGGGAGGAGGGGGAAGTGTTTTAGACGGAAAATTTTGGTTTCTAGATCTCAGCAACCGCTTATGCTAGGCGGCTGAAATTTTAAATTTATATAGAGTTTCGGTAGTGGACCCATTTGCAAAAAAATTGTCGATATAGGTGAAGGAGTTCGGTAGTGGGGGAAAAAATAATGCGTCCGAAATGCAAAAAAGGTGAGATCGACACATTCTAAAATCCATATCTCCTAAACGGTTAATGTCACAAAATTGAAACTTAATGAATATCTGTAGGTATACTAGGAAAATAGATCGGAAACAAAAATTTGAGTGGGGCAGTGACGTACGGGAGTGGGGGGTGAAAAACTTTAGAATACGATATCTCATGAACTAATTGTACTAGATAAATAGAATTTGGTTTATGTATAAAAGTTGACAAATGAAGTTAGCTGAAAGCCAAATTTTTTAAGGGGGCGGTGGAGCATGAAAGTGGAGGGGATAAGAATTTTTCAAAAAAATCACGTCTCATATCTCAAGAACCGTGTAAGATAGATGCTTAAAATTTTTACCAAAAGTAGGCCTAATAGACCCCTAGCGGAAAACAAAATTTAGGAAGTGTGGGTGTACAGGGTGAGGGTGGGGGAGGGTGAAAAGGAAAAAGTTCCGATTTTAATATCTCGACAACCTATAATGATATAAAGCTGAAACTTGGTATTTGGATAGAGCTATAGTAGTAGCATCTTGGAAAAATATAATTTTTTATAGGGGTAGTATGGTACAGGGGTGGGTTGTGTTTTTCCTATCTATAGAACGGCTTATGCTACAAAGTTGAAACTCAGTACGTTTATGTAAATTAACTAGAAAACTAATTTAAATAAAAAAAAATTTCATATTTCTATTGGCGTTCAGAGGGGGGGCAAAATAAATGATCAGTGAAAATGGAATGCACATATTTTCACGATTTTCGTCATATCTATTAGGTCTTCCCAAATATTGAATTCATTTTTATTGTACGACTTCTTCATATAAATACCTAGAAAGTGTTTTCAGGGTTTTTTTAAATTCGACCCCTAAGGGGGTGCGAAGGTGGTTGTAAACTTTTTCACGAATTCTACTATATTCGCACGTCTTATCAGATATCGAATATATTTTCAGTTTCACGTGCTTGCGTAATAATCGCCTAAAACTTGTTTTTAGGTTTTTTCCTTTTTCAGCCCCTAAGAGAGTATAAACGGGTTGAACACGTTTTCACGAGTTCCGTCATTTCTTTTAGAAGTGATAAGAAATTGAATTGGTTCCTACTTTCTCGTGCTGTCTTCATATTTATTTATTAACTCCTTTCAGGATTTTTGGATATTCAACCCCCAAGTGGGTGTAAGGAGGTTGCATATCTGGTGATATATCGAATTCATTTTTACTTCCTAAGGTTTCCTATATAAAAAAGCCAAAAAGTCAATTTTAGTATTTTAGATATTCAATCCTCATGGGTGTAAGGGGGTTGTATGCTTTTCAAAGTTTCGACATATTTCTTAAGTTCGATGAGATATTAGATCGCTTTTCATTTCCACAGACTTTTTATATAATCGCCTACAAACCCATTTCTCAATTTTTGGATATTCAACCCACAAGGGTTTGTACATGTTTTCACAATTTTTGCCATTCCTAAGTTCTGATGAGATATAAAATTGATTATTACGGCCAACCAATTCACCAATTATTTTTCGAATTTCCAGAACCAGGGGGGTGTGAACGGTTTGCTTACGTTTTCACAAATGAGATATCAAGTTGCTTCTTATGAAATCGTCTAAAAACCTGTTTCACAATTTTTTCGAAATTCAAACCCCAAGTGGAAGTAATGGGTTTGTATACGTTTTAACAATTCGTCATATCTCTTAAGTCTGATAAGGCAGCAAATTCGTTCGTTTTACTTCTATGGGCTTTTAGTGTACATAATATACCGAAATTCGAATAGTCTACACGGGCTTTTTCAATGTTTAATCGGCTAAAAATCTCTATTTTAAATATTTTTGTATTAAGAACAAAAATAATTTTCCAAGAAATCTTATAATCTCGAAGCAACTCATGATACACTCCGACTTTGACCGCTCCCGAACTTTGACCCGAAAAATAATAAAGTTTCGCCCAGACCATTGGCAGATTTTTTATTTTAACGATCATAGTAATCTGCACCGTTTCTCAAAAATAAACGTGTTCCGGGCAGACTGTTGACAGATAATTTATTTATTTTTTCAAATTGAATAAAAATTAATCTGTTAAATATTAAAATATTATTGAAATAATAAAGTAAAACAATTCGATATCACATAAGGAAAATGTCGGAATTCGTTAAAATATACCAATTCATTATAATTTACACCTGGAAACCAATTTCTTGGCGGTAATATGAAGATCCTGTAAAAGTGGAATCGCTTCATACCTCAGAGATATGACAGAATTCTTTAAATTTAATACAACCGCTTCTCCTAGAAAATTTTTGGTTGCCTTACCAATGCAAATCTGAATATTTTTTTTCCATACACGACGGACATTAAGCGAGCGATAAAGGCTGTTAAGGAGAAATGTTGCTGCCTAAATTTCCAAGTCTCAGGGATTAGCTACGCTAAAAAGTTGAAACATGAATTTGAGTAACTTATGGCTTATGACTCGAAATAATATCTGCGTATCCGTTTGTGGCAGAATAACAACGAAATGTACCTTGGGACGTGCCTACAACTGATTTCGGGGATCATTTTAAAAATGTAAATTTGGGAATTAGCCACAAGACCGAATTTATCCGTGGGATATTTCAGGCACCGCTTGTGTTAGATGTTTCAATATCGTGACGGGTTTTTGGATAAGCTTGAATAAAATCAAGAAAAATAAATGAAAAGCATTTTGAAGGTAAGAACAATATTTCAGACAATGCATCAAAAATATTACCGTAGAATAATTTTTCCTACCTGAAAAAGAAACTATCAATTTATATAAGGTTATCAATTGTAATTGATCCTCTCATTAAAATCAGAAGGAATTATTTAATTTGTTAACAAGGTCATAAAATTTAATTGTTTATGTAACGAGATAATCGTATCATTTTTAGTAGCAGTTAAAGTTATTTTTCTTATAAATAAGAGTCACTTTTAACCCGAAAATCAGAACACAAATTGCAATCCAATTGTAAACATCGCAAAAATATCTTCAAAGACGAATAATTGTAAACTCAAGAAAATGGAATCACGTACTGTATCTAACGCCGATCGTATTGAAATGGCTCTTAATGAAATTGAGAACTTGGAGAAGATTAAATCCAGAGTTCATAATTTAAGGAAGAGCTGTTTCCCAGGATACTACGTTTACGACGATCACTTTTTGAATCAACCTGTGAACATCTACACCGCCAGAGAGGTGCGAACCTTTGTATCGGAACTGGACGGAAGGATTGCAGCATGCGAGGAATACATCTTGGAGCAGAAGATTGAGAAGGTCGAGAAGGAGTTGGCGGAGCAGATTTTGGAACAGGACGACGATTTTGAAAATGATGAAGACAGACTATCGGAAGTAGCGGGAATCCAGGACCTAAGATCATCAGATGTTTCCAGTAACTCGTCGTCTTCTGGATATGGTCCGAGTCCGGTTCACTTTTACACGGTTCGACCAGTTTCAACTGCCTATGGAAGTTTCAATATTATTTCGGTTTACAAAATTAATAATCATTTGTAGGTAAAATGTATATTATGTAAATATGTAACAATAATTGACTTTAATATTTTAATAAAAATAATGTATGACAATAAATTAATATTTTTTATTAATATAGTAGTAATTGAAAAGCGACAAGCTTTAAATAGAATTCATTGTCGCAATGTTTTTAAGGCAACCCCACAAACTTCCCAGCCGGGAAGTCTTCGATGGCATTACAGTTGAAAACAAAAAATTGTTGTGAAAGTTTCTGAAGAAGTAAATGTGGCTGATAAAATTAGATTTGCAATAACGTACGAAGAGGCTCTTTATACAATCGAAAATTCACGATTTTTAATTTTACTAATATCGACATATTTCTTAAGTCTGATCAGAAATATACAACTATTGAAGAAATAATATACATTTTCAGAATATCTCAACGCTAATATGAAGAGCCTGTAGAAGTGACACTAATTTGCATCCCAGTAGTAAACGCGTTTCAACTCAAAAAATACTAAAGTTAGTTGTCACATAAATGCCTAGAAATTGATTGGATTTTTTCAAATTCAGGGTTGTATACATATTCACGAATTCAGCCATACCGATTAGGTCTGATTAGATATCGAACAACTTTTCACTTTCATGGCTTGCTTTTTAATCACCTTTAAAGTTTAAATTTTTTTCTTACTCAACTCCCAATAGGGTGTAAAAGGATTGAACACGTTTTCACGAATTTTATCATATATCTTAGAAGTGATAAGATATCGAACTTTCTTTGTACTTAGCTTTCAAGATTTTTGGGTTTCCCTGTGAATGTAAGCATACGTTTTCACAATTTTCAGCATATCTCTTGTGTTTGACAAGATATCAAATTGATTTTAACTTCTGCTGAGTTTTTATATAATTTATATAATGGGTTACAATGCCTTTTAACAAATTCATATACGTATTTCTTAGATCTGATGAGATATCGAATTGATTTTTACTCCCTCAGGCTTCCTATATAACCGCCAAAAAGTTAATTTCATGATTTTTAGAGATTCAACTCTAAGGAAGTGTAAGAGGGTTACATACCTTTCGACATATTAATTCGGTTTGGTTGATATCAAATTGTTTTTACTTCCACCGACGATTTATATAATCGCCTACAAACCCATTTCACGATTTTTTATATTCAACCGTTGCATATGTTTTCCCAATTTTTGTCATTTCTTAGTTCTGATGTGATATAAAATTATTTATTACTTTTACGGGTATAACATGTAATGGCCAATTTCACGATTTTTCGAAATTCAATCCGCAAGGAGGTGTGAAGGGGTTGCTTACGTTTTCACAAATTTTTAAAAATTTCTAGTGTCTGATGCGGCAGAAAATTGGTTATTGATTCTATGGGTTTTTAGATTAAATAATATACCGAAACTCGAATCGTCTACACGGGCTTTTTATATATTTAATCGGCTAAAAATCTCCATTTTAAATATTTTACTATGAGTCCAAAACGCTTGAAAGCCGGGATTGAAACATTCTAAAATCCATATCTCCTGAACGATTGATGTCAGAAGGTTAAAACTTTGTAGCTGTCTTTAGGGATACTTTGAGATTAGGCAAGGCCTAAAATTTGCAAAGGTGGTGGTCGGGTGTGGGGGGGGGGGTGAAAAGCTGTGGATTACAATATCTACCGAACCAATTACACCAGGAAGATAAACTTTGGTTTCTGTATATGGGATCACAAATGGAGTCTACTGAATAAAAACTATTTGAGGGGGGAGGTGGAACACGAAAGTGGAGGGGTAGCAATTTTTCAAAAAAATTCAATTTTCATATCTTAAAAACCGTACCAGATATGATCTTGAAAATTTTACAGGAGTTGGGGTCTGTTGACTTCTAGTAGGAAAAAAAATGTTGGCGGTGTGGGTGTTGAAGGTGATGGTGAAAGGGGGTAGAAAGGAAAAAATTCTGATTCATATTTCTTGAAAACCGTAAAAACCGTAGAAAGCTAAAAATTTACCACTATATAGAGACACCCTAGAAAAATAAAATTGTTGATAGGGGTAGCAAGATACAGAGGTGAGGAGCGGTTTTGTATATCTCAGAAACGGATTATGCTAGAAAGTTGAAACTTAGTTCGTATATGTAGATGCACTACTAGAGTAATTAAAGCAAAAAAAAAGTTCTGATTTTTATTTGCGTTTAGAGGTTGAGTAAAAAAAATATCTGTGAATCCACATTTTCACAAATTTCGTTAAAACTTCTACGGGCTCTTTATTATAAGCGCCTAGAAACGTTCTTCCAAATTTGTCGACATTCAACTCCTAATGGGGTGTAAAGTTGCTGTGTACATATTCACGAATTCCGACATATTTCTTAGGTCTATTGACATTTGAATTCACTTTCACTTCTATAAGCTTTAAACATATTCGGGTAAAAAACCGATTTAATTATTTTTCAATATTGAACCCCCTGGGGGTGTAAGGTATTGTTCAAGTTTTCACTGAATCCGAAAATCTCTTAGGTTTAATGTGATCAAATTCGCTTTTATTTCTATGGAATCTTCTATTGATAACAAAATACGTAAATAAAGAAAAAAAATCTACCAACAGTCTGGGCGCAACTTTATTATTTTTATACTACGCAAATGACAACCTAAAGAATACCCAGGAGGCTATTGGGAACGTTATTTTTTAGGTTTTAGTAACCTACATCTCTTCTCAGCATTAAACGCGTTCCGAACTTCTACCCTAAAAATAATAAACCTGGGCCCAGACTGTTGTCAGATTTTTATTATAAGAACAAAATTAACTTTCCAAAAATACTCCTAATCTTGAAACAACTTATGTTATACTCCGACTTTGACCGCGTTCCGGCGGATGGCCCAATTACCATGTGTTATATGTGGCAGTGGCGTAAGCATTTTATCAAGACCCTATTTAACCGCTTCCCAAACTTTGATCCGAAAAATAATAAAGTTTCACCCAAATTTAATGGCAGATTTTTTTTATTAAACTACTTTTCAAATGCCACCGCCCAAGTTTCTACACAGTAAAAAATTTTACTACTCTTAGCGTAGGCAATTTAGTGCCTACTCTGAGAGCAGTAAAATTATTATTTTCAGATTTAATTACGCACTCCTGTGATGTTTATTATTAATGCGGAAATTCACAGACAAGTGTGGAAATCAATCACTAAAACTGTGCGTAAAATTACACAAACTAATATGTACTACAAAAATGTGACTTGTTTATGGTTGCTTATTATTATTAATTTATTGATAATATAAATGAATAAGCTTCAACCTAATGATCGGCAGATGAATTCCCAGACGTATTTTGAAGGGCAAAGGACACAGCAATCGACAATTGGGAAAATTCAATGAGACCAATCAACACATGATAATTGGGAATAAACCAGGATATAGGTCAAAAAGGGTAGTAGGTATGAAACACTATACATGTTTATTATATAAATTCAATTTATTTGTTTTAAAGCCTCAAACTTCACACTTTATAAACGTCATTTTATTTTTAAATTTTAAATAACGCCTGACACAATTCCACGAAACAAGTGAATTAAACAATGAAGCGGTCAAGTTAATATATATCACAAAAAACAAATTACTACGCCTGAAGTATCAAATTACATGCAAAATGCGTAATTTTATACACATTAACAAATTACTGCGCATAGAGTATCAAAACTACATACAAAATGCGTAATTTTACACACAATGATCGTTTTACACATTAAATGTGGAAAATATCATGCGGTGTTGCAATATTACTTCCCAGTCAGTAAATTTATGAATTAAATGTGTAAAAATACGCAGTTTTAAGAATTACTCTCAATTTTGTTAAATTTAATGAAAATTCGTAAATTTACTACATCAATGCGGAATATTTTACTTCTTTAAGGATAGTAATTTTCACAAAATTTTTTACTGTGCGTGATAAAAAAAGTGTTGTTGAAGTAGTTGAAAAATTTATGAAACACTGTCGGATAGAAGGACACCTCACAAATTATTAGTAAAGACCTTGAATAATTCAGTGCCTACCAACAAACTTAATTCAACCGCTATAACTATGAGCTGGTTCATCGGATATTAATTTAAAAAAAAATCTTATTTTATTCAAAAAAATTATTCAACATTAATTTATGAAATATTACTGCTGTAATTGAATATAGGGATCCTCGGAATTAAATTAAGCTGGTTGAAAAATGTTTTAAATTTGAATAAATGCCATAAACTTCAATTTGTGTTCATGCTGTAAGAGTATTTAATCTAATTTGGACATGAAAAGCTAACAGTTCAGCCTAAGCTCCCAATGCATAGGGACATCCTAAAGACTAATCACACATCAACATGACATTAGTCAAACGTATCGTACGGCACGAGAATCTTAACTGAAATATTGATGCGAATTCTAAAACCGTAATGAATTACCCAAGATCCCATAAAATATTAATTGGGTTATCCTTTTGAAATGACAACCTAGACACTCTGGAAACTTTTCCAATTAAGGCCTGAACTCGATTACACTACTTGAAAGAGATGTACGATATCCTTATCCTACAAGCGCGAATCAAGCTTCCAAGACTCGAAATTTTAATAGGTTTTATTCTCAAGGTCCGTTCTAGGACCGGCCAACATTAACAAAAAGGGAATTTTAAAATCACGAAACAAAAATTCTCTGAAAGGACTTAAAGGCCGGAATTCACGAAGGCTTTAAAAAAAACAAAATGTATCACCTCGTCGCCACAAAGAGCTGGTCAGTGATTTCAATAAACGTTCAACACAAAATCCGTATAAAACGCCCAGTAAAAATCTGTCCCCATGTGTATCCTTTTTTACTTATATTTGGTGTAGTGAACGAATGGGTTTCCCGGTCCTGTTCAGCCAGCCCGCTTTATCCGAATGTCTGTCATTCATTTAATGAAAAGGCTGGTGACGGACATTTTCGAATAGCCGTAAGGGTTGGAAAGGACTCCCAAACATGTGTTGCTGTTGGTGAGATGGCTACTGGTCGGTTTTACGTCCATCAACGGCAACAGCCTAACCGTTGGTATGATGATACCCGGCACGGTTGACCATAGTCTACTGCTTTTTTTGCAATAGAAGCTGAGGACATCATGCGATAATGTCCTTTAAGACTTTAAAGTTTACATGAGATGAGATAAGGAAGGATTACTAGCATTCCTACAATTTTGTAGAGTCATGTTGCCATAGGGATTTTGTGTACATATTTGAATACTTTTTCAGGTTTTATGCAATTCTTGTAGTTTACATGTACACAAATCAATAAGCTTAATTAACTGATAAATAAAAAAGGTGAAATATTTCAATATTTTTTTCATCGGTTACACACTTTACGTCTTTATTTTTCGTAGTAGTGGTTGCTTGGAAGTAAGTCGTGTATGACAATGTGTCCTTCCGTTTAAGCCCCTAATTACTTGAACTAAAATTCAATATATGCATCGCAGCCGAACCAGGTGGCAAGAGTTTGTCATGAGGTAGATAATTTTCTTGGGTGTGCGGGGGTGGGTAATTATTTAGTGTCCTTTTGAACCGTAAAAAGTAGTCCAGAGCTAATCAATCGAAATCCCCCGAGAACCCACGATCTAGATAATATTGCTTCATGGTTGTTATATTTGATTCTTATAGGTCCACAGAATCTGAAGAAAGCAATATCGGATTTCAGTAAGCGGAAAAATTATAAGAATTAATCCTCCCACTCCCCAGCGTAATTTCAGCCCTGATCCAAGCTAACATCACCAGAATATGAATATTGTTACGTGTAAGCCTGGCCACCACACAACTCGATCGATTACGAATAAGGGAAACAGCAACAACCGAATACCTAGTTGCAAAGTTACCCAATCAAAAGCCTAGTTGAAGTATATAAGACAGCGGAGCAACATGACTATACCTCCCCTCTAAACGAATGTACTAGAACAGCGTTCAAAATCAAATGGAATGCTCTCAAGCTTTCCAGTACCGTCCACACACACCACCGAGCGAAGATTCAAGAACAGTCTCGACTACAGACAAGTAGTATAAAAGCAGATGAAGCTTTCAGAGATGGACATAGTAATTTTTATTACGTCGACTGTGACAGACACCTAGTACGCGACCGTATTGGTGGAAAGCGATTGATAGAGTGCGATCGAGACAAGTGCTATGTAAAAGCGGGCGGTATTGCCGTACAGTGCGGATAATTGTGCTAGTAGAATTAAAGTGCGAAAAATAAATAATCACTTATTTTTATTTTAACCGAATTGTGTTTTACTTGAAATCTCGACGAACCCCTGGCTCGCAACAATATGAAAGTTGCCACCATGGTTAATGTGTCAAATTCTATCTGGCACTACTGACAGTAACTGAACCTAGTCTAGTTGGTCAAATTGGATAGAATCTCGTGTATACCTCGACGACATAGATAGATTTCGGAATGAAATTGGTTCGGTTTCCTCTGTCCATGAAGCCTCAATGAAATTTACCCCGCCAGAATACTCTAGAGATTATCCGAAAAGAGTACGCCTAAATAGCATGTCCTTGCAACTCCTTTTGGTGACTGCAACAATTCTTCTTTTCTTTGGGTTCATATCCAAACCTGCTTTAGTACTACACCAGGTTGCTTTAGGTCACTTTTAACTAGCTCTGTGACAGCTTCTTCAAATTTGCCTCTAACGAGGATAGCAATGTCGTCAGCGTAACCCTGTAATTCCAGATTTAGTTGGATCTTTAAGAAGATCGTTCACTACTAAGTGCCAGAGGACGGGTGATAGCACCCCGTCCTGTGAACAGACTTTCGTAGCTGTGACTGTAGCTTTTGAGTCAGCTAGTAAGCAAAGTTATTTTTCTTCATTCTAGCTTGGCCCTGATCCCAACGCAGGTTTTTGAAATAGTATATTCTTTTATAGGCAGTATTTTCAAAATCTTCAGTATATAAGAAGCAATCCACATCTAATTATTTATCCGTTCCCGATTTTCGTAACCAGGTTTTGGTTGAGTTGCAGATTTCCCCAGGGGTCACCAGAAGGCGATTGAGATGGTTAGGTAGTCTGTTCTTCGACAGCATTGAGGATTTCAAGTCGATTGGGCATGGCAAACTGGTCAGGTTCTGTTAGAGTGTTTTTGAGTGGTATGAGCGGCCCACTAGGTTTTGAAGGGATTACAATGGAGCCTAGTGAGCGTAGTGGTTCTTAGCGCTGCCCCACTTCCTGAACTGAACTGAACTAGTGGGACGATATGACTTTATGACATAGGATTGTTGCTTGGATACCGTCCTGTTTTTGGTATGTACATCACCTTAACGTTACACCAGGATGTGGGTATGTAACACCATGCATAGCTTAGCGTTAGTAGAAGCTATTCCATCCCCTTTACAGACGTAAAAGTCCATTGAGCAGAAAGAATATCGCAATCGCTACGCTACTTTCCGGTTTGTAAAATACAGGGTTCGTTGACATCACACATATTTCTGTATTTCGCGAAAGTGGAAACACTTGGGTCTATGCTTCCGAATGATGTACCAATCAAACTTACAAAAACCAACTGAACCAAATTTTTTAACATAATTGTGCAGCACGCATTAGCTTCCTGTTTAGACATTGTGATACTGAGGTTTTTGAAGAACTTCTCTTCTTGGACTTAGATGTAGAGGAATGCCTCGGTGACTGGATAGTATCCATGATAAAAACCAGGGTGGTGTAATTTCGCCTCTATTGGCTAACGGTCAAGAACAAGATCTTAGTCAAAATGCAGAAGTAAGGAGTTAATATGCCAGCCTATGCGGATGGCGTGGTTATTTTTTTTCTGGGATATTTCATTTAGTAAGATCATGGAGCGCAGGATAAGAAAAATACGTCGAATAAAACTTACCGGATGCTCTAAGCCATTAATATCAAAATAAGGGACCTTAACCTCGCCACCTAGATGGTCATCAAATTCCATTATCATCCAGTGTAAAGCATCATTGAGTTCGAAACGAAGCTTTTGTGGAAACTAAACGACTTGGGAAAACCCGTGTTTTACGCTACCAAACAAACCTTCGACAAGAAGTGGGCACTTAGATAAACAATGGTTCTGTGGTTGCACACAGCCCTAATATGCTCAACTCTACCCTAGGGAGTACTAGCATGGTTGCCAGCGTTGTGTAAGAGTTCCAATATAAACATACTCATTAGATTTAAGAGAACTTCAGCTGTTCGAACTACATGGACAATCCGGACATGTCCGACTATCAATAGCCCTACGTATAGAAATCACCGCGCAGTAATATCCAAGATTTGTTACTAAAGGAAAGGGCTAAATAGTTTATCCCAAAACCAAATTTAAAGTTGAACCCAGCTGTAGGATTCCAGAGTGGATTCTAAAAGCGACAATAGAAGAATTCGACACAGTCATATTCAGAGATGGACTGTAGGACCGGAGCGGGTATTTTCTCAGATATACTATTTCCCAAAGTTTAACCACTTACCGAACCATGCACACGTTTTTCAGGCAGAGATACTATAGACCCGGGAAGCCTGTCGCATATTGAAGTCAGATCTTATGTTAAAGAAAAATGTGGCATTCCTCACAGACAGCCAAGCCGCAATCAAGGCCTTAGTTAGGCTACCACTTCCCCTAAATTTGTGCCGTGAAGAGCCAACATATTTAAGAAGTTAGCTGAAATTAAGCCTGCTTTAGGTTCCTACTCACAGCAGAAGAGAGGAAAACGAGCGGAAAGACGAATTGGTGGATTGGCAAAGTTCCATACTTCAGGGCTCTCTCGCGGAAACTGTTCGTGTCTCGCTAGGGGCTGCTAAGCTTACAAACGTGAATTCTAGGTGTAGAGAACATCCTACTGCCGGACCAGAATACAAGAACTCATAAGAAGGACAAATGTAGACGCCTACATAGCACAGGTCACCACGCGGTCATACTAGATATTCCCTTTAAATTAACTACGATGGGGATGCAAATGAGAAGAGACTATTTTTAATTTCTTTGGAAAGTCCGGCTCTAGCCAGGGTCCGACTTCGTGCTCTATTCAAACCCTTATTTAGTAACCTCGTTGAGATCTCAACAAAAAGGATTCTAGAGATGATTTTCTTCCTAAGCAGTTCCGGATGGATGTGATGATCCAGTCCAGTTCCGGATCTCGTGAACGCTTTACTTTACCTGCCTTTAACGATCAAGCTAAGCGGGTTATAGCAATGAAGCGGCAATATCTGTTCTAAATGGGCCCTATCTGATCCAAGAACCACCACATAAACCAACCACCCAGCCTAATTTTCTACATATTAGGGGAAGAGCGGAAGTGCCAACCGAAATACAGATGATGTGCGTGGCTTTATTTCTTTACGTAAAAAGAATCTAAATATTAAATGCGGGTTAAGTGTAGCGCAAAAACTAACTAAACATAACTGCCTCATTTCAATTTTACTTTGTGAATTTTTAATCGGACTCGTAATAAATTGCTGGGTTGGCGGTCCATTAAAACCATTTGTCGGTCTAAGACTTTTCGAAAGAAATCCTAACCGTTGCACAGCGAAGCCTTCTAATTTGAATTTAAACCGCTGCCAAGGTGATTCCCCTGGAAACAGGACGCAAAGGTTCCGTCTAACAACAATTCAAACGAAAATAATGGGGTTGGATTAGCAACAACAAGAACAACATTTGCTCGGTACAGGGGAAACACATTACCTAGGCTCCCCTTTGTCACTTTTCATTTCCGCTTCTTCATTTTTTCACAGTTTTTCATTATCTTTTTTTCAGTCCTTTTCCCATACAAACGTGTTTTTTTAATTAAAGGAATAAATTAGTTGAAAATCATGGGCCTTTTTTCCCCGGTTAGTCTCGGTAAACAACAAACTCAACAGTTTTCGGGGCAAGGCGGCTTAAAATTTAACGCAGGAAAGAAAAAGGTACAACAAAGTGGCGATAAAAATTGTTTAATAAGAGGGAAACTTAAAGGAAGAAAGATTTCAGTTTCCGGAGAAATACGCGCCCTGGACAGTAAAAGTTTTAATTTTGTGTTAATTAAAAGCGAAAAAAGTCATTCAAGAGTTAAAAGTTGAGTAGAGGCAAGGTGTATTTGAGCTTGATGTGATAATTACGAGACGAGAATTGGAGATCCTTTCGGATGACAGGAAAATTATTTTAATGTTTCCCATGTTTTAGATTTTTAAAAATCAAGTAATAATGGCCGTAAATTTCCCAAGAATTCATACCCTTTGTATTTAAACGTTTCAAAGGTACATAGTAAGTAGGTTCTAACATTTTTGACGACTTTGAATTAAAATTTGTATCAACAAATCGAGTAGTACTGCTGGCCAACAGTAGTATACAGTAAAGCTAATATTACACTGCATACCACGCTGTCAAATATTTGATCATAAAAATTTGACCGAATTTGATTTAAAATATCCATTTGACATGTAGCCGGATTGCGATATTGCACTATTTGACATATTTGGCAGCAATCGTAAAATTATCTCATTCAACATTTAGACAAACATCATTTGACGATTACGCTATTTGACAGCATTTGACAGTAAAAATGGTCAAATATTTGACAGCGTGGCATACAGTGTTATACTAGCTTAATGCAATGTCCCGGTCAAATAGTTTTACGTTATTATCTTTTTATAATAAAGTATTGTGATCGATCTGAAATTTCAAAAAAATTTGCTACCCACGTTTTATGACTGTTCGTCCGTCTATCCGCCGTACGCAAAAGTGTTTGGAAGAGCGTAGCACATAAACCCGTTGAGATTCTAAGTTGACCTTTTTTTTGGTGGGTAGCTTGGGAGACATCCTTCGAGTGGTAACTTTTCATGAGGTAATTATGCGAAGGTGGGGGGAGGGAGGATTTTGGTGTCTAGATCTCAGGAACCGCTTGTGCTAGTAGTCTGAAAGTGGAGGTTAAGCACTAAAGTTGGGGATGGCGTTTTAAAAAAAAAAAAATTATATAACAAGGACCTCTTACACTGAAAAAATGTTAGAAGTGTGGTTAATGATGAGAGGGAGTGAAATGAAAAAAATAGGTTTCTTATTTATCTAAAACCACAAAGAGTACGAAGCATAAAATTAAAATTAATTGCAATATTGCGCCACCGTAGGGATATAGTACAAAAAATAAAATTTTTGTTAGAGAATGAACGGGATGAACGGTATTTTTTGTCTCTCTGGAAAGGCTTATGCTAGAAAGTTGAAATGTAGCATATTTATATGCAGATATACTACAGAAGCAATTAATGTAAAAAAAGTTTAGATTTCTACGTACGGAGGTGTTTCGGCTAGGGGAAACTGGCCATGTAACGTAAAGTGGCCTATTTCTAACCACCTTCCCAATTCCGACCATTTTGGTTTTTTATTAATATATTTTTATTATCGCGAGTAATAAGGTAAATTCAAGGATCAATATATTTCCACATGTGTTCTCTATCCGTTTGCTGTGTACAACGGGAGCTGCATGTCATTTCTTTACATTGTGGGTTAAATTAATCGGCGGTGGACCTAAAAAACTTGAATTTTAATTCTAAAATCTAAATTTTTGTTTCTTTATTTTTCGTAAATTTAAAAGACTAACTTGATTAAGGTTTTTTTTAGCTTTATAAACATTTAATCTGTATTGAAATCTAAAAAAATAATTTAAATTCATAGAATTTGTGAAACAAACAAATAAAATGAAGTGGACGGAAATAGGCTTTTCTAATTTCATGTGATGACCTTGTTCCGACCAGTGGTCGGTATTAGGGAATATTTCAAATAACTAAAATATTATGTTTATATACTGTAAATAGTAAAAATATAATAAAAATATTTATTGAATATATTATGGTTTTTACTGTCTTTGATCCTAATTTCAACCTATTCAATATATAAATTTTAGATCTCGAAAGTTCACATGAAACGGAACTATCACCTACTTGAACTGATATATATTGCAGAATCTATACCTTTTTCGTTTAAGAGTTTTGGCTTTATTTGACAGTTTAAGCAATAAATTGTCTTCTATTTAAATATTAAAGTGCGCAGTACGCCATTTGTTGCAAAATTTATGATCCTATATTAGTTTTACCTTAGATTAAATCTACTAATATCACTGGTCGGTAATTAGGACATCCACTTCGATCGGTTTACCCATTTCCGGCCTAGTAGCCATACAGCAGGTTAAAAAGTTTACTCTGTCACAATTACATTTTAATTTTGCGACTTATCTAATAAAATTAAACATATATATATATCTATATATAAAAAAAATGTAAAAAGTAAAGTTGGAAATTTCCACCTGGTTGAAATTAAAACAACCCTCCAACACTTTTAGCAGCTGACTGTTGCATGACGGTTCGTGTGTAATTTTATGATCAGAACCTCAGATAATGAATAATTTTTTTGCAATGAATGTTTTGATTGTTTGTTTGTCCCCCCCCCCCCCCCCCCCCATTCAAGAGAGCAACGGGAATAATACGAGAACCGGAGTAATGGAAGTAATGGAAGTAACGGAGCAACGGATGCAACTGGAGAAAGACTGAATATCGCTCGTATTGCAACGCATGTCGGGGTATTATTTTGATGTGTCCGCAAACAAAACAAAAACATAATGATGTATGGGGAAAGCTGTACAACAATGCATGTCGTGGTAGAATGTTTTTTAATACATTTTTGAAGGTGTAGCACCATACACACGTGAGCTTAGCCAGGGGACGCGGCTAGTATAGTATATTTGGAATTGCAGTTGCCACACAGTACCACAGAATGTGTTCAGGTTTCTACCTCCGTTTGGCAGAACCTGTACAGACTATCAGTTACCAACGCTAATATGGGATTTCAAATTCGCATAGTCGATATCACTGTTAAATTTTCCATATTTGAAACAGCTGAATATAATTTGAACCTGTGTCAAACTAACAGTTCAGTATAGTATATGCCATACTTTTGTCCACAACCTTTCACTACCAAACGAGCCTTATACCGAATTACTTTTCCATTATTGTCCTGCTTAGTTTTAAAAACCCACTTCGTTTTTAAAGGTTTTCTGTTCGGCGGCAATTCAACGAGTGTCCATGTGGAATTTTCAGCTAGCGAACTCATTTCGCTTTTCATGGCAATTCTCCACTCTTGTTTGTCCCTCCGAGACATGGCCTCCTCAATAGTCAACGGATCAGGATCGTTATTGCACACAGCAACTGAGTATGTAGTGATTCGCGGCTTAGGTTGCCAAGATGATTTCCGCAAAGTTTCCGGTATTGACATATCACCTTCTGGTATGTATGAAGGGTCGTTGTTTGTATCCTCGAATGATGACTCTGTCTCATTGGTTATTTCTTTTGTACCATTATGCAATTCGTGCAACTCATCTTCGGAACTTGCATCCCCAACTGAAACGATATCATCTTCCATATTAATAACGACATTATCATTTACCTTGGCGTCTTGCTCCATGAATGATACATCTCGACTGATAAGGATTTTCTTTGTTTTTGGATCAATGCATCGATAACCTTTTACTGTATCGCTGTATCCCACGAATAATAGTTTTCTTGATTTAGGATCCCATTTTTTACGAAGTTGTTTAGGCACGTGCACCATAACAGGTGATCCAAATATTCGAAGAACCGACAAATTTACTCTCGATCCAGTCCATATCTCTTCTGGAGTCTTGTTTATTAACCTCGTATTGACAGATCGATTTATTATATAAGCAGCTGTATTGACAGCTTCTGCCCAATAGGATTTATCTAATTCCGCATCAAAAATCATACATTTAGCTTTTTCGACAATTGTACGGTTCATGCGCTCTGCAACACCGTTTTGTTCCGGGGTATAAGTGCAACTAGTTTGATGCATAATTCCAAGTTGCTTGCAGTATGCAGCAAAATCTTTACTACAATATTCAGAGCCATTGTCCGACCGAATGGCTTTGATTTTACGATCGCATTGTCTTTCCACTAGCTGCTTAAATTCTTTTAGCTTTGAGAGAACTTCCGATTTGGACTTCAAAAAATATACGAACACCTTTCTTGAGAAGTCATCAATAAACGATAAAAAATATCTTGCTCCACTAATTGATTGATTCTCCATTGGACCGCACAAATCGGTGTGTATTAATTCCAGTAAACTCTTGGATTTTACTTTAAGTTGCGCTTGTCTAAACGGTTGACGAGTTTGCTTTCCCAGCATGCAAGTAATACAGTGTTTGATTGCATCTGTGTCTTCATTGAATTCAATACCTTCAACAGCCCCGTTTTTCATCTTACACAGATCGGAGTAATTTAAATGACCTAATCGTCGGTGCCATTGCATCGCATTTGCGGAATAAGCAATGCATTCAAAATCGTCATTTTGAATTTGATAAACTCCAGCCTTTGGTTTCGAGGTTATGAGAACATCACCAGATCTATTGTAAATCTTACAATGATCTTGATCAAACACAACTCTATTGCCTTTTTGGACCAATTGATTCACAGATAGCAAATTACTAGATAAATCTGGTACGTGTAGGACGTCCTTCACTTGGATGGTATTTTTGCCAATTGTCAACTTCGCGGAACCCGAACTAAGCACTTTCATTTTATTATTATTCGCGGTTAAAATTTCGGTGATGGGTGTAGTTTTACAGTCCGACAATAAATTTTTGTTATGCGTCATGTGCAACGATGCACCACTGTCAATTATCCAATCACTTGAAATTTTACCGGAGTCGCGTGAAAGATATGTAGTTGTTGCAGTAAATGCATTTTGACAAAATCGAGCGTTACTTGTCCCACTGGATTTTTGACGTTCATCAAACTGTTTACCCTTCGCGAGGCATTCAGAACTTTTATGACCCTTTTTACCGCACGAATAACATTTAAAATTGCGAACCGATTTTTTATCGCGCGTACCGATTTTTTTTGCGTGAAATGCACTTTGACTTTGCTTTCCATAGTCAATATCAAGCAATTTTGATTTAATAATATCACCCGTAATTTGAGTTCCACTACTTTCAATACCCATTATGAGCGGCTTGAAATCATCACCTAGACCAGCCAACATGATTGCGCCTATCCACTCATCGGAAATTTGAAATCCAATTCCAGTCAACTTACTTGCCGTGCAAGTGATCTGGTTTATATACTCACTCATGGATCCAGAATCCTCAAGACGCACTGTAATGAGTCTTCTTAATAATCCGATCTTTCGTGTAAGTCCGCGATCATCGAACATTGTCTTCAAGGTTTGCCACATTTCCGACGGAGTTGTAGCGTTTCTTATATGCACAAAAATTGAATCGTCGACTGATAATACAATTCTGGCCTTAGCCTTTTTCAATTTTCGTTCGTCCGTTTCTGTCACTGGATCCGAGATACTTCCTTCAAGACCCGTGAATTCCATAATGTTTGTCATGGCAAAGGACCAAGTATGGTAATTCTCGCTTCCCTTCAGCTTCTCAATATTTCCGTAGCCCAATTCAGGTTCTTTAGCCATGCTGGTAAGAAACAAATTCTACCCGAATGCAAAATATTATCGGACTGAGTGCAGAATAAAATAAAATAACACTGTCACCAATTTTCCAATTAATATTGTAATCCTCACGATATCAATCTGATGCCATTCCTGGGCCCATAACCTGATGGATGGACCTGATATTTGAAGATTAAAAGAACACGGAACAACTGAGTCGTGACACGTCTTTATTTCTCGAGTGTCAGAAGAAGAAGGGCAGGTTATATCCGGCCAATGTATAATTATGTTTTTAGTAAAACGTACTAGAGTTATCCAAAGTCGGTTGGGTTTACAATATTTCAACATGGATCCCTTGACCACTGAACAAGAAAAAATAGACAATCTAAACGACACGATAGAATTCACAAATATTTTTAAAATAATAGTCACACTACTCTTGAAAATATTTTTTGAGGTTATGTACTCTAGAAGATATGCGACTACAAAATTGGGATCGCAAAATCCCCAGTGATTCGGTCTTAATCTCTCGGAGACTGGACAGTGTAGCCTAGTATTAGCACTTCTTTTGTTTCTCCCAGAACCTTGTGGCCCCTCTTGATGCAGCAGGTTGGTTCCACAGAGAGGTTCATTTGGCGAACAGCTGATCCTTCTCTTGTCTACTATTTCATTGATGTCTATGCCCTCATGACCGGTATCCAGTATTACGAACGTATCCAATATTTGGTCCGCCTCCCCTAGTGACTTTTTCAGAATCTTCTACAATTTGTATTTTTTAAAAAGTCTTGAGCAGCGTGTTCCCCTTATCTGATAAAGATAAAACTTAAAACATATTTTTTTACATTAATTGGAATCATTTATAAATCATTAATTGGAATCATTTGAAATATAATATATATTCATATTTATATAAAGTTTATTAACATTTTATATTATTATAATCTTATATACTCAATTAAAAAAATTAATGGAATCTGCATTAATTATTTTATTATCCTGTTTACTTCATCAAATTTAATAAAAAATAATAATATCGTTAATAATATGCCATAACAATGTTGTTTTATATGATAGAACACCTAGATATGCGGTCGGTATAAGGAAAGAGTTGTTGGCGTGGTCGGAAATAGGAAGATTTCATCATTATGAAATTAATTAGTTCCAACCATGTTTTCATATCAATATATTAGTATATTGTTACATGTAAACCTGGCAACCGCGCAACCGTGCAACTCGATCGTTTCACATAATGAAAACAACAACAACCGAATACCTAGTTGCAAAATAACCCAATCAGAAACCTAGCTGAAGATAAGGCGAAACAACACGATTGTATCTCCCTTCTTATCGAATGCTCTCCAATGTACTAGAACCCTGTACATAAACCACCGAACGAAGATCAAAATCGAAAGCTCTAAAGCCTTCGAGAAACTTGCACATCACCAGTGGAGAACATTCAAGTACATCCTAGCCTGCAACCGGCTAGTATATAAGCAGGTGAAACTTTCAGCAAAGACACAGTAATTTTGATTACGTCGACTGTGATAGCCAGCGTGTATACGCGACCGTGTTGAGAGAGAACGAAAGTGAACGAGTCAAGCGATATGTGGTATAAGCGGGCGGTATTGCCATACAGTGCAAATTATTGTGCGAATAGAAGTTAAAGTGCGATTAATAAATAATCACTTATTTTTATTTTAACCGAGTTGTGTTTTACTTGAAATCCCGGCGAACCCCTAGCTCGCAACAATATCATACCAAAATTGAATTTTTTGAGTATCGGTAGCACGTTATGAAACCGTAAAAAGTTTTTTTTAAGAAGAAACAAATAATTGAAGAAATTTTGATTGTTTTCCGGCGTCAGTGGAGTGAAAACCCCGACACGAAATCCCCGACTGTTGATTAATCGCTGTCCTTGAGGACATGACAGTTGGAAAACCTTCACTGGATGTTCCAGTTTTTATAAGATTGTGTTGGACTAGGTACGAAGGAGCTCGTCATCAGATGGCATAGACTCATCAGAGGGTGTATTATGCCTACTATCCGAAACACCCTAACAGGCATAATACACCTTCTCTTTCAAAATGGCCGACTCGTCTTCAACAGGAACTTAACAATTCAACCAAACGTAGCCAGCACCAGCAAATGACGGCGGCCGGCACTCGTTTCTTCATAATGTGCTTAATAAACAGAATTACCCTCATTAAGAAAAGTGATGGAATCTGTTCAGTCCTTCACTCCGTTTAATGGTGTAGCTCAAAATCTGCTACCATACAACTATAACCTCTTCAGTCTTCTGGTCTTACTCGCACAATCGGCTAAACTTAAAATTCGCGATGCGTCACATGCAGTATAAAGAGTATTATCAATTCACACACAGGATCAGTGTGATTACAAAGAAGGGTTGGAACGTAATATTTGGAATATTTTAAAGAGTCAGTACATGACTAAGTGAATCGAGAGCTCATTGAATCAGTTTCTTGATTGATAAGGACGACAAATTATATTTGAGTGAGTGACACGGGAGTAGGATTCTGAGATCAGTCGATTTTAAGAAATCAACGTGTATTGTTCGGTTGCAAAGTAAATACAAGGCGTGTTCTTTTGCGCCATTTTTATACTCTAGATGAAATCATATAGAGTATTATAAGTTTAATCCAGCCGAAAAGTTTGTAACGCATAGAACCAAGCCTCGGACGAAAAAAAAGTTATATATTATTTTTTGTTTATTTGTGGCCAAAAACCTCAAATCCGCCTGACGTCCGTCCGTCCGTCCGTCCGTCCGTCCGTCCGTCCGTCCGTCCGTCCGTCCGTCTGTCCGTTAGCACGATAACTCAAGAACGCCTTCACCTAGGATCTTGAAATTTTGAATTTGGATGTTTGGTTGAATTTGTAAGGCTAAGTTCGTTAACGGGCAAAATCGTCCTACTCCTTCGGGTAGCTGCCATACAAAATGTCCTTAAAACACGTATTCAAGAATATTGGTCGATAACTTCAGAAGGGTTTAAGCTATGACTTTGAAATTTTGTATGTGTAATTTTTCCAATAGTTGGAGCTAAATGTATGATTATGAAGAAAATCCTGTAAGTCCTTCGTGTAGCTGCCATACAAATATCCTGTCAAAATGTATTTACTTAATTTACGTAACTCACTATAACTCAAGTAATCTTTTAGCTACGAATTCGGAATTTTGTACAAATTAGTTTTGAGTGAAAAGAAAGTTCGGCTTTACTAGTCAGCGAAATCCTTTTACTCCTTCTGATAGCTGACATACAAAATGTCCTTAAAACACGTGTTTAAGAATATTGGCCGATAACTTCAGAAGGGTTTAAGCTACGACATTGAAATTTTGTATGTGTTATTTTTCCAATAGTTGGAGCTAAATGTATGATTATGAAAAAAATCCTATTAGTCCTTCGTGTAGCTGCCATACAAATATCCTGTCAAAAAGTATTCACTTAATTTACGGAACTCACTATAACTCAAGTAATCTTTTAGCTATGAACTCGGAATTTTTACAAATTAGTTTTGAGTGAAAACAAAGTTCGAGTTTACCAGTCAGCGAAATCCTGTTACTCCTTCTGGTAGCTGCCATACAAAATATCCTTAAGACACGTGTTCAACAATATTTTTCGATAACTTTTGAACGCCTCAAGCTACGAATTTGAAATTTTGTACACGTTCATTTTTAAATGGTTCCAAGGAAAAGGATAAATATGTAAGAAATTGAGTGAGTCCTTCCTGCACCTCCCATGTGAAAGTCCTTCAAAAAGGACATTTTTTTCGATGACTTACCCAGTTCAAGGTATGAAGTTAAACACTGAATATTGTCTTTTAGTTTTGAGTAGCAATCTAATAGCAGTCCTTAATAAAGGACATACAACATGCATACACTTAATTCTACTTTATCCCCAACTACAATATAAATCGGAGTTCAGTATTCATCTAGAGTATTATACGATTGGCTTGCAGCCGATCGTGACTGCAGTATGTTTAATAGTGTAAAGTACGGTAGCGACAAAAGAAAACAACTAGAGAAACTTAAATTTACTTGAGATAACGTGAAATTTCAAAATCGCCACCAACTCCAATTTAAGGTTTATATACATCCATGATTTGTTCTTCCGATCTCTAACCTAACCTGCACAATTTTCCAGTTCTAAAAAAATTTCTATTGAAAGATGAAAGCCAGAAAACAAAACGCATTTCGTCTGCACTCGAGTGAGATTACGTAGCTGTACATGGACACTGCGGTCCACAATTGTAGGTGATTGATTCAAATGAGCATACGTGTCCTGGACTTCGACAATTGGTTGGGTTTGACAATAACCAACCCCGGTATGCTGCAAATTCTGTAGGTTCCATTTAAAGCCAAAGAATTGCATGACCTACTTTGATAGTAGCTTACTCCCCATTACTGTAGCTGTACTGGAGAACTGCTTGAATACGGCTCAATTTGGTTGTTTTCCTTATTCATGTAATCTCTTCTGTAAAAATCTTCACTTCGTTCACAACCAAATACACTGCTCTATGCATTGCAATTTTCAAAATGTCCACCGACCGAAATACTGTAAACCCAACTAATGCTCAAATCTCGAATTTAAATGCCACGAATTTAAATGGCGGCGCTTTGTTTGAAAGCTGCTTTGTAATTATTGTTCTGCAGCACGTTATAAAACACGTCACGTTATCAACCCTTTTGTTATCGCAGTCTTAACAACAGCCAACTCTGAATTGGAATGGCACCAAATTGTCCCTTGAGGAAATACCGAAACGAAAAACTGGTCCAGTGATAAGCATGTTTACTGCCTAAATTACACCACTCTAGGGATGCTCAGGACTCGTGCAAGTATTTATGGAAATTACCGGACACTTTCCCATTCACGTACACTTTGTCTGGCCGAGATTAAATGCCTTTTTCAGCTTGTTCTTCTTTTCAGCTCGATTTCCCAGATTTTCAATGATTTATCGGCTGTCATTCGAAATGCCATTCATTTCCAGAACATCATCGGCACCCTGTTGTGTTATTCTGGACGCAACAAATCGCTTCTTTGTTTGGCCAAATCGGGCGTTCTTGGCCCTTCCATCAGCTCGAAAATTCCAGACAGGTGAGAGTGGGTTAAGTGAGCCATGTGGTAAAGTTGAACAAGTTGCCAGAGTACCGCAAAAGTTAAATTTGGGGTGCAGCCAGGGCGTTCCAATGCGGTAAGCAACTTCACCTCAACATTTACCTTTTCAATTAGAGAAAAGCTAGCTCGCGGTGATATGGTTTCACGTTCGGTTGAAGTGGTTTCAGGTATCTACTTTCGGCTTGGAGAACAAACAGAAACCATCGAAAAATCATCGGTTACATCGGTTTTTAAGCTCATTTTTTCCGCCATTAATCTCCGAATTCATCCCCCATATTGTGTATCGTGTTTTTTTCCCAAAAAAATATTTGTTGCCACTCTACGGACTACGTGAAAATTGAGAAAATGTTTTCGATTGGATCAGCCACAAAGTTAATGAACATCCGACACCCAATTATTCAGGTGGTCCAGCTGCAATTATTTTACGCGATTTAATTATTCGGACCGTGAACGATGGCTATGCTGAAAATTTAAAATTTACGCCAATTTTATTACAACTAATGTACAGGTATTTTGCCAGTGTATAGCCATATGCAGTCCTTGCAACTGTCGGTCCTTGCATACATGACCAAATTTAATTATAGTGGGCTAGACCGTCTAATAAATGGCACTATCAGCATTCAGGGACGCGTTGCCATATCAACGTACGTATAAATGCTATCGAATTTACAAGCCGGGAATTGTAATTGGACAAATTTTTGATTATCCAGATATGATTGGAAAGGGTTGTTTGTGTCATTGCCGTAACAGACCATGACATGAATTTAAAATGGCATTTGTATTCCAAATAGCACACATTTTATAAACAGGTTTTCTATCTGATTTACATAATTTTGAAGTATTCCGAATTCCAACTTTACAATATCACCACAAACTAATATCACATCCATAGAAAAATATAGAGCAATATAAATTATGGACGTACCTGTACGTTTAAATGGCCTAGCACGTCGCAACCGATTAGAAACCTCAATTCAACAGCAAGATTTCGGAAAGTAATTCTTCAATTGTGTTAGGCGCTGTTAAGAAAAATATGACGGCAAAGAACAAAAACACATGGCGTTTTTGTAATTAAAAGTATTAATTTTATACAACAGCACGATTGCATGTGCGTCCGCTTCGAGTAGCACAGCTAAACATGACGAACAAACGAGAATTACGCAGTAAAAAATGCGTTGAGTCACAGATGGCGACACATGTAAATTGTTCAGTGATTCGTTGTTAAGTATAGTACTGCGATCGGCGAAACGAAAACGAACGAAAAAGGTACCTTCGAAGTAGAGTGAAATAAATTATACAGTTCTCTACTAGATGTCAGTGAATAAAAGCGCGCGAAATTTGAAAAAAAATTAAAATATTGGCTAGAAATTACAATTCCGGCACACAACACAACAAAATATAACTCATACAAAATTTCCCGAGCACAAACGAACTGAACTGACTGCGAATGGTTGCAAATTTTGAATTGTCAAATATTTCGCTTGTTATAAAAGGGTACCCTACCCTTGGAATCAAAACCTTAACGAAACCAAGCGCCATCTATTAGTGACAACTGCAAATGTCCATTCCACCCATAAAGCTTTAAGCCTAGTACTGTATTCCGAGCGAAACGAAATGAACTGTCAAATCCCATATAAAAAAAATTAATATCTCGTTCACTCTTCGCGACGAAATATTTCATTCGTTTTTCAGTACTGTGTTCATGGGCGGAATGGACATTTGCAGTAGTCACTAATAGATGGCGCAATTTCGAACTGTCAAATATTTAGCTTGTCATAAAAGGATACCGTACCATTTGAAACGAAACCCTAATGAAACTAAGCACCATCTATTTGTGACTACTGCAAATCTCCATTCCGCCCATGAACTAGGGCTGGGACATCGACATCGATGTTTCTAAAACATAGATGTTTTGCAAAAACATCGAGTACTTTTTACATCGATGTTTTGGTTTCAATGATTTTTATACATCGATGTTTTATAATAACATCGAACACAATATAATCATTAAGGGGGTTATCCCGTGTGACTGGTTCAAAAAATCGTATTAATTGCATCCGAATATAGTGTAGAATATTTAGGCGAAGTGATTTTCCGATATTCAAAGCCGTTCGGAAGTTACAGGCCGTAATATTCTCTAAACTGGTTTGCTGTTTCGAATATAATGGTCAGTTTAGTCGTGTTTTTCTCAGAACACTATTTTTCAAATCGGTAGACACGACATCTCGAAACGTATCGAACGAATTCCTTTGAAATTTGGTGAACTTATTCATATAGACACTTTACAAACTTTTATAGAATAATTGTGATTCATCAAGACGTTTTTTTGTCGAGCTGCAGAAGTCGTAAAAAAACACCAAAATTGACGATAAAGAGTTCAACAAGTTGCCAAAAATTCACTTTTCAATATTTTTTGATAATCCTAGTTCCGAAACTAGTTCAAACTTCACAGATTAAAATGCCGTTTAATTTTACTTTATTATTTTTTAATAATAAAGTATTGTGATCGACCTGAAATTTCAAAAAAGTTTGCTACCCTGAAATTTTGTATTTACACGTTTTAGGACTAGTAAACCCCAAAAAAAGCAAAAAAAAAAAAAATGTCCGTCTGTCCGCCGTAGACGCCGTACGCCGTCCGCCGTACGCCGTACGCCGTACGCCGTCCGCCGTACGCAAAATCGTTTGAAGGCGCGTAGCTCTCAAACCCGTTGAGATATTAAATTGAAATTTTTATGGTGGGTAGATTGGGTGAACCCCTACGCCTGGTATATTTTTGATGGGTAGGGGTACAAGGGGAGAGGAGAGGGGAGCGTTTTAGGCGAAAAATTTTGGTTTCTAGATCTCAGGAACCACTTATGCTAGGAGGCTGAAACTTGGAACTTATGTAGTACTATGATAATGGACTCAATTGCAAAAAAAATGGTCGATATTGGTTAAGGGGTGTGGAAGTGGGGGGGAAAACAATGAGTCTTTAACGCATGAAAGCCGGAATTGAAACATTCTAAAATCGATATCTCCTGAACAATTGATGTCAGAAGATTGAAACTTTGTTGTTGTCCTTAGGGATACTTCCATATTAGACAAGGGCTAAAATTTTTAAAAAGGGTGGTGGGGTGTGGGGGTGGGGGGTGAAAAACTTTGGATTACAATATCTTCCGAACCAATTACACCAGGAAGATAAAATTTAGTTTCTGTATATGGGATCAAAAGAGGAGTCTACCAAAACTAAATTTTTTGAGGGGGGAGGTGGAGCACGAAAGTGGGGGGATAGCAATTTACTCAAAAAATGTAATTTTTATATCTCAGAAACCGTATCAGATATGATCTTGAAAATTTTACAGGAGTTGGGGTCGGTAAACTTCTAGTAGGAAAAAAAATGTTGGTGGTGTGGGTGTTGGGGGTGATGGTGAAAGGGGGTAGAAAGGAAAACATTTTGATTTTTATTTCTCAAAAACCATAATGAATAGAAAGCTAAAAATTTATTATTATATAGAGCCACTATGGAGACATCCCAGAAAAATAAAATTTTTGATAGGGGTATCAAGGTACGGGGGAGAGGGGTGGTTTTTTATATCTCAGAAACGCCTTATGCTAGAAAATTGAAACTTAGTATGTATATGTAGATGTACTATTAGAGTAATTAAAGCAAAAAAAAAGTTCAGATTTTTATTGGCGTTCAGAGGTTGAGTAAAAAAAATGTCCGTGAATCCACATTTTCACAAATTTCGTTAAAACTTTAAGACATGTCGAGCTATCAAAGCAATTTTACTTCTGCGGGCTATTTATATAAGCGCTTACTAACGGTCTTCAAAATTTTTTGATATCCAACCCCTAAGGGGGTGTAAAGTGGTTGTGTACATATTCACGAATTCTGATATATTCCTAAGGTATATTGAGATTTGGAGTTCACTTTTACTTCTATAAGCTTTAAACGTAGTCGGGGTAAACAGATTTAAGTATTTTTCTCAATTAAACCCCCTGGGGGTATTGTTCAAGATTTCACTGATTCCGAAAATCTCTTAGGTTTAATGTGATCGAATTCGCTTTTACTACTATGAATTATTCTATTGATAAAAAAAATACGTAAATAAATAAAAAAAATCTGCCAACAGTCTGGGCGCAACTTTATTATTTTATGGGTAGAAGTCCGAAACGTGTTTAATGATGAGATACGGTGTTGGGTACTATGCGACTGACAACCTAAAAAATAACCAGGAGGCTATTTGGAACGTTATTTTTTAGGTTGTAAGTCGCATAGTACCCAACACCGTATCTCATCATTAAACACGTTTCGGACGGAATAATAAAGTTGCGCCCAGACTGTTGGCAGATTTTTTTTATTTCAGATAAGCTGAACGCCCGCAATCGTGTCTACCGAAAAAAAGGTTTTTTGTTTAAGTTGCCGTATACTTCAGCAATGAGCAAAAATTTCGGGCTGAAAAAATTGTTAAGTATGCTCAAAATGTGCATAAATATGTGGTAAAAATTTAACAGTTGTATCTTTATATAGTTCGCCAAAAAAATTCCCAAAAAAAGCGTAAAAAAAGATCCTTTACACGGGAAAAAATTCCATTCTTAAAATTAGCGAAAAAATAAAATTGCTGTTGGTTTAGCGTTTAGCTCTATATATCCTGGCGTACACCCAAAAATTCCACCAAATTGGTTGAAATATTAGGTGATCTTCAGCGCCACCTCCTTTAGTATAGGGTTGCGATGGCGGGAAGTTAGCTAAGTTTAAAAGTCGCGGACTGTAAATTTGATTTCGAGTTCGCTATATAGAAATTATGCTCAGCAATTCCATCAGCTGTAAGGGTTTTTCGGATAGTAGGCATGATACACCCTCTGACGAGACTATGCCCTCCGATGACGAAACAGCTCCTTCGGACCTAGTCCAACACAATCTTATAAAAACTGGCGTATTCAGTGAAGGTTTTCCAACTGTCATGTCCTCAAGGACAGCGATTAATCAACAGTCGGGGATTTCGTGTTGGGGTCTCACACCAGAAACCCTACTGACGTCGGAAAACAACTAATATAATTTACCTATTGAATTTTAATTTTTAAAAAATATCTCAGTCATTATTTTGTTCTTTCTGTGCAACGACAACATCAGTCATCGGCTCAGCTGATTTCAAATCCTTCATTTCTCTATGTAAAAGGCGGAAATAAAAAAAATGCGCGAGCAAATACGTTGCACCACTCGTTGAAATGGAGTGAATTTTGTACGTACAAAGAACGTACGTATGTTACGTCTAAGCACCTAAAATGTTATACGTAGAATCACCGTAAATATTCTACGTCGACAGCTCCTCCAAACTATACGTATAGACTTACACAGCGGCCGCGGACATCGTACCCTAGAATTATACGGTCTTTATAATTAAAAATTTAGAAAAAGTAGAATTTGTTTTTAATAGCATAAATAAATTTGTTTGTTTTAACAAGCCTGTACCTATATATTTTGCTCCTGAATGTAACCAATCTCTTAGTTATTATGACGATTAATACTTTTAATACAGCATCTACAAAATTCTACAGTGATAAAAAATCGATGATTTTTACCGATTTTTTATCAACATCGATGCCTTTTGTTGGAAACATTGATGTTGTAAAACATCGATGTCGTATACCTCTTTAAGTGTCCACATTTTCAGGGTGGGTATGAGGGGAAAATGGGAGGAGTGTTTATGACAGAAATTTTGGTTTCTAGATCTCAGCAACCGCTTATGTTTGGAGGCTGAAACTTGGAATTTATATAGAGCTTTGATAGTGGACCCTTTTGCAAACAAATTGCTGATATGGGTGAAGGGGTGTGGGAGTGGGGGGAATAATTATACGTCCGAAACTCTCGAAAGCCGAGATCGAGACATTCTAAAAATCCGTATCTAATAAACGGTTAATGTCACGAAATTAAAACTTAATGAACATCTGTAGGTGTACTAGGAGAATAGATCGGAAACAAATTTTTGAGAGGAGGCCGTTGCGTACGGGGGGGGGGGGGGGGTGAAAAACTTTAGATTACGATATCTCACGAACCAATTGCAGGAGCATGGAGTCTCCATAACATAACCAACGACAATGGCCAACGTCTTATTGATTTCGCAAGCAGCGAACCACGTTCTATTTAAGAAAAGGACTGCTTCCAGTATATTTGATGTACATTAAAGATATTCGTCAACACATGTATTAGCTCATTAATTCAATGAATTGGTTCATAAATTTTAAGATTTTCTATACTTTATTTCAATGTACATACATATTACTGAAGAATATTAATATAATATTAAACTAATATTTTCCACTAAAAAAGTACTTACATCGAACTAGATATGTATAAATTTTCTTGGAAAGTACCTTTTTCGTTCAGTGCATCTCTAGAAGAGTTATTGAGATACACGAAGGAAACGTGATTTTTACGATAATGTTTTATGCCTTAATTGCCATATTTCAACTTTATTATCCTTAATAATTCCTGTGATATTCCTAAAAATTTACCAATTTTAACTTTTTGGCATGAACCGTTCAGGAGATGTAAATTTTGAAATATTTGTATTCCAACCTTTGAGTTCTTGGTTGGTTAGTTGTTTTACGTGGTGGCCCGTCAGTCGAAATTGGGCCCAATTAGCACACAACGCTCCGTTTTGGTACCACAACTCGCTTAACCTGGTCTTTGAGGGCTGATGAAGTAAATACAGAGTTTTACAGAGACCTGTCGCTAGAATGGATTATCATATCCATCCCGAGCTGTTTAAAAAAATAATCAGTTCTCCAATCTTATTTTTCGAGCTCTCATCAAGGTTATCGAAGAAAAGTTAAGCTAATTCATGAAGTCTGGCTCTAGCTAGAGACGGACACCCGCAATAAAGGTGGATAACAGTCTCCATCTCATTTGCATCACCACAACTGCGGCAAAGAAAATACCCAGTCTGGCCGCGTGGTCGCCGATTGGCCAGTGACTCGTAATGACCACCGTGACTCTGGAGACGTCTACAATACTCCTGCCCAAGAGTTCATCTCTTATGTTCTGGCATTCGTCTGCCATTCGCCATATCTTCCTAGATATGGCGGAGCTGGTCAATTCTCTCCACCTGGAGTTCGCGTTTGCAAGAAAATGGGAGGATATTTGGCCCTTAACAGACCCTAGTGGAACTTGAACAGATTCCATGAGAGAGCCCTGCACCTTTCCTAGATAATTCGCCAGCCCGCTCGTTACCCTCCATCTTGCTGTGACCTGGGATCCAAAGCAGAGTTACTTTGACCTGACTTCCTAAGTAGGCTAGCTCTTCTCGACACTGTTCGACGAGCTTAGATGAGGTGGTAGCCAAATCTAAGGCCTTGATTGCGGCTTGACTGTCAGTGAGGATTACAACATTTCGCTTTGGCGTAAAGTCTTGCTTCGAAGCCCGGCAGGCCTCCCGGATCCCCAGTATCTCCGCCCCGAAAACGCTGGCGTAATCCGATAGGTGGTAAGACTTTTCGATATAGTGTCTATCGGAGAAGGCACCCGCTCCGGTTCCGCAGTTCATCTTTGAACCGTCGGTCTACATGACTATATCGAATTCACGTATGACCAAACCATTTGAGCTCAACTAAAATATTGTTTTGGCTCGACTTCCGCAAAGGCCAAGTTTCAACTCTTCAACATAAAAGGAATTTTTTTTCCAGAAACCACCGCGTTCGATGTCTTCTTCCAGTTTACCCTAAGATGAAGATATTCCTAAATATGGCTGACCTAGAAAGCTGTTGTAACGCCATTCAGGTATGCCAAGAAAAAGATTTATTTACTTATTTATTTATAAACTATAACCTAACCCTTTGTTGTAGTGTACGGTTAATTTTGACTTCAATTTATTGTAGGTACTAAAATCGTTAATGAAGCGCTGCATGGGTTCTTCAGTTGCATGGCGCTCAAATGTTTAAAAGCATTCCGAAATGCATCCCGTTTGGTATGTAATTAATTCGATGGGCAATAATCATAAATTCACTTGCACTAATTGTAACTAATTGCTGCTTGCTATCCAACGGGCTGGCTCTTTAGTAGATGTTCGGTGTTTGGCCATTGTAACCATCCGATGAAATGTAAATTTATGGCAAGTGAAGTGAAGAATTTCATTCTAATTAAACGTGCGTCCAAAACAGAATGGATTAATGTACGAGTACCAGCTCTAATAGGTATGTAGTACGTACAAATACGCTTTGGTATATCGGTTGTGGCAGGCTCTAATCGAAATTGATTGCAGTGAATTAGAGATGTTATCGAGCCTCTACACCTGCCCCTTACCTCACCCGACTGGAAGTTCATCCAAGAACCATTCATTATTATAGTGATCCAAATCAACATTTGCTCAGACTCGCCGTCAAACAAAGAAGAAGTCCAAAAGGACTTCCCGTCGAAAGTTCAAGATCGACTTTGTGCGAGCCACGTAAAAGTTTCCTTTAATATGCAAACATTATGTTAACTCATTTGTCTTATGCTCGAGATCTGCTAACAAACTGTCGGGAGTTTGTAGCGTAAAGTTTGTCCTGGCATAAGCCCAAATAATCGCACACTTAGCACATCCGACTTATATTCTACCCGCTGGCATAGTAATATCCTGGCAAGGATCTTACACAAACATAAACTCCATTAGCCGCTGTTCATTTCATAGGAGCTCAAATATTTACGAAGACATTAGAGTTGATATGAATGGGCGTTTTGTTTTCAATGAATTGGAAAATTTTTCACCGAGCTGGTGGAGTTCAGCGATAAACTGAGTCCTTCGAGCGCTCCCGGTTTCCATGGCGACAACCTTGCAAAGTTTCGTATCGAAACCTTTTATTTCGTTTTCAACATGGAACTGACTGCCAAACTCTCTACCTGGAAGCAGACAACCTATCGACGACTCCATAAGGTGTTAGAACTTATATCCGGTCGTATTCAAAATTTTCTTGATTTTCACCCCCAATTCGGATCGAAGGAAAAGTTGGAGTCGTTTGTTCGAAGTCAGGTACATCGTTGAATCAATAACACCTGCCACTTACACACATGACAGAAAATTTCAAATATCAAATTTTTCATTCGCATGCAAAACTCTTTGGGAAATTCGTGCAGAGTTACCGGTTGAAAATTGTGAAGTGCAAAAGACGGCAATCGATTGCAGTGCTCCTCTTGCTCGTACGTTCATTAGAACTACAAGGAAACTTTCGAGTGCTTAAATTTCTATTGTTAAATTAGTTTAAGGAGTTTTATTTCCGTTCTGAGTTGCTCGACTTTTGACGTAAATTAGATGCCACAGCCAATTTCAATACGGTTTTTTGAGTGCCAAATGATTTCTCGAAATGCCACTTATACTCAACGACTCCGATGTGCACTTTTCTTTTATAAGCGAAAAAATTGGTTGAGGACTTTTAATTTTTGGTAACTTTCTTTTATCTGATCACACGGATAATTTATTAGACTTCAGAAAAAATCTAGGCACTACTTTATTTTCTTTTCAATCAAATTTAAGACCGAATAAGCTACGAATGTGATAAAAAAAATTGCTTTCAATTGTGTAATTATATATAAATAAAAAAATAAAATTTCAACTCTTATAGAGGCAGAAAAAATTGCCTACACTCTTGAGCCCTATTACTAGCTATACAGGGTGTACGGTACTCCGTGTACAACCTTGTTAGGGGTTATTCCTTGATATATTTTGACACAAAAATTGTTCTACAGGAAGGGTCAATTTTCAATATTCATAGTCAAGAAAAGTGTTTCGGACCTGTATCCTCACTTACTTTAAACGTTATATCGTGAAAACTAATAATCAGAATTCAAAGTTTTATAACTTGTTTTTTAGGGAATCAAATTACCTTTCATTTGATGTAACAGTTTAAACTGTAACTGCACCCGATCTTGAGATATTTACTTCAAAACACACATTTTTCTACTTCTATTCTAAAAATTCCGTGATCAATGTAGTTTTTCTCAGAAAACCTTTATAATGGGGTTTTCTAAGAAAAAATGCCAGTTCAATTTTATTTTTTTTTTTGTACCATATTATTACCTACAAAAGCTGCATACATATGAATGAGTTACATTTTACTATTTTGGAAGTAATAGGCGAAAATACATTTCGCTTAAAAACTAAATATGACATACAGTGGCCCTCGTTCGAAAAACCGGTTTAATTTGTTGGTTCTACTTAAGAATTTTTATTGCCCATCTATTTCTATTTTAAGGTCATATTCGAATACTTTGCTATGAGGTCAGACTTAGCAAAGCTGTGTCTCAGTTCCTTTTCGGTTCGTGTCTTGACTACTTTTACGAAAGCTGAGCTATCAGTCAATCTTAGCAAACGTAAAAAATTTAAAATTTTTATATTGAATTTAATTTTTTTTTTATTTATGAAGTGTCAAATAAGCAGCTGAGCCATTTTTCAAGCTTTTTCTAAACTGTTATAATAGCAATGCTATGCTGTGACGTCAACATAGACGTAGACGAAGACGAAGTAATGTATTCGAATACGTCCTACCTATTGAGGAAATCAATTAAATGTAAATGGGTTTCAACATAAGTGATGCACTTACCTGAATGTAAGTATATATAGTCTCAAACTATATCAAGGAACCCTGTATATAAATATAAATTTTTCATAAGAAAACATACTGCAATCACGATCGGCTGCAAGCCAATCGTATAATACTCTAGATGAATACTGAACTCCGATTTATATTGTAGTTGGGGATAAAGTAGAATTACGTGTGTGCATGTTGTATATCCTTTATTAAGGACTGCCATTAGATTGCTACTCAAACCTAAAAGACAATATTCAGTGTTTAATTTCATATCTTAAACTGGGTAAGTCATCGAACAAAAATGTCCTTTTTGAAGGACTTTCACATGGGAGGTGCAGGAAGGACTCACTCGATTTCTTACATATTTATCCTTTTCCTTGGAACCATTCAAAAATTAATGTGTACAAAATTTCAAATTCGTAGCTTGAAGCGTTCAAAAGTTATCGAAAATATTGTTGAACACGTGCCTTAGGGACATTTTGTATGGCAGCTACCAGAAGGAGTAAAAGGATTTCGCTGATTAGTAAACTCGAACTTTGTTTTTACTCAAAACTAATTTGTACAAAATTTCCAATTCATAGCTAAAAGATTACTTGAGTTATAGTGAGTTTCGTAAATTAAGTGAAGGCATTTTTACAGGATATTTGTATGGCAACTACACGAAGGACTAATAGGATTTTCTTCATAATCATACATTTAGCTCCAACTATTAGAAAAATAACACATACAAAATTTCAAAGACGTAGCTTAAACCCTTCTGAAGTTATCGGCCAATATTCTTGAACACGTATTTTAAGGACATTTTGTATGGCAGCTACCAGAAGGAGTAAAAGGATTTCGCTGACAAGTAAACTCAAGCTTTGTTTTTACTAAAAACTGTTTTGTACAAAATTCCGAACTCGTAGCTAAAAGATTACTTGAGATATAGTTAGTTTCGTAAATGAAGTGAATACATTTTGACAGGATATTTGTATGGCAGCTACACGAAGGACTAACAGGATTTTCTTCATAATTATATATTTAGCTCTAACTATTGAAAAAATAATACATACAAAATTTCAATGTCGTAGCTTAAACCCTTCTGAAGTTATCAACCAATATTCTTGAACACCTGTTTTAAGGATATTTTGTATGGCAGCTACCAGAAGGAGTGAAAGGATTTCGCTGTCTAGTAATCTGGAACTTTGGTTTTACTAAAAACTAATTTGTACAAAATTTCGATTTCGTACCTAAAAGATTACTTGAGTTATAGCGAGTTTCGTAAATTAAGTGAAGACATTTTGACAGGATATTTGTATGGTAGCTACACGAAGGACTAACAGGATTTTCTTGATATTCATACATTTAGCTCCAACTATTAAAAAAGTAACACATACAAAATTTCAAAGTCGTAGCTTTAGGCGTTCCGAAGTTATTGGTAAATATTCTTGAACACGTGTTTTAAGGACATTTTGTATGGCAGCTACCCGAAGGAGTAGGACGATTTTGCCCGTTAACGAACTTAGCCTTACAAATTCAACCAAACATCCAGATTCAAAATTTCAAGATCCTAGGTGAAGGCGTTCTTGAGTTATCGTGTTCACGGACAGACGGACGGACGGACGGACGGACGGACGGACGGACGGACGGACGGACGGACGGACGTCAAGCGGATTTGAGGTTTTTGGCCACAAATAAACAAAAAATAATATATAACTTTTTTTCGTCCGAGGCTTGGTTCTATGCGTTACAAACTTTTCGGCTGGATTAAACTTATAATACTCTATATGATTTCATCTAGAGTATAAAAATTATGGGGGATAAAATATCAACATACCCCTTCCGGGGTTGAGTATCACAAAATTCTGAAACGGTTTTTTAAGCGATTATATAGAAAGCCCGTTTAAGTAAAAAGCAGTTCGATATCTCATCAGAGCTAAGTGATACGTCGGAATTCGTAGAAACGTACACAATCATTTTACACCCTCTTAGGGGATCAATATCACAAAATCCCGAAATTAATTTTCAAATCATTATATTATCATTATCATTATATATATATGAAAAACCCACAGAAGAAAAAAAGGAAAATTGAATTAAATCTCATTAAACCTACAAGATTTTTCGGCATTCATGAAAACTTGAACAATACTTGGATGTTGAATGCCAAAAAATGCTTAAATTGGGGTTTTCCCGATTTTATTTAAAGCCTTAAGAAGTGAAAGCGAATTCGATACCTCATTAGACCTAAGAAATATATCGGAATTCGTGAAAATGTACACCACTTTATACCCCCTTAGGTGTTAGATATCAAAAAAATTGCAGAATTAATTCCATGCGCTTAAATAAGGAGTTCTCGGAAATAAAATTAATTTGGTAACTCGATAAGCCTAAAAGATATAACGAAATTCGTAAAAATGTGGAAAATCCCTTTTCACGGGCATTTATTTACTCCACCTTTGTGCACCAATCAAAATATGTACTTTTTTTGCCTGATCTACATAAACGTACTGACTTTCAACCTTCTAGCATAAGCCGTTTCTAAGATAAAACAAACTACCCCGTTGCTTGATAACCATATCAAAAATTTCATTTTTCTGGGATACCTCTATAGTGGCTGTGTATAGTCATCAATGTTTAGCTTTCTATCCTTTGCGGTTTTCGAGAACTAAGCATTCAATTTTTTTCCCTTCCATCCCCTCCTGCCATCTCCACCTACAAGCCATCTCCAAAATTGTGAGGTAGACTGGGCCTAACTCCTGTAAAATTAGCCCATATCTAATACGGTTCTTGAGATATAAAAATACATTTCATTTTGAATAATTGTTATGGCCCCACGCATATGCGGGGACATTTTATTTTTGCGGTTTTCTAGTCCTAAAACGTGAAAATGCAAAATTTCATGGTAGCAATTTTTTTTTTAAATTTCAGATCGTTCACAACATTTTATTACTAAGATAATAAAGTAAGATTCATATACTAATGAAATAATAAATTTAAATTTAAATTTAAATCTTCGATACTTTATCAGACCTAAGAGATATGACGGAATTCGTGAAAACGTTTCTTTCCTTTTACACACTATTAGAGATTGAAAAGCAAAAAACCCTGAAACCATTTTTAGTCTTTTAGTAGCTCGTACAAGCAAAAGGTTCTTTCGTGTCTAATCAGACCTAAGAGATATAGCTGAATTTGTGGAAATGTATACAGCTCCCTTACACCTGCTTATGGGTTGAATCTAAAGAAATCCGGAAAACATTTTCTATGCATTTATCTGAAGAAACCGTAGCAATGAAATTGATAAATCTTTCGAGAAGACCTAAGAGATATGACGAAATTAGTGCAAAAAATCTGCCAATGGTCTGGGCGAAACTTTATTATTTTTCGGATCAAAGTTCGGGAGCGGTCAAAGTCGGAGCATATCATCAGTTGTTTCGAGATTATGAAGTTTCTTGGAAAGTTAATTTTGTTCTTAAAATAAAAATATTTAAAATAAATTTTTTTAGCCAATTAAACATTGAAAAAGCCCCTGTAGACTACGAATTTCGGTATATTATGTACACTAAAAGTCCATAGAAGTAAAAACGAATTTGTTGCCTTATCAGAATTAAGAGATATGACGAATTGTTAAAACGTATATAAACCCATTACTTCCACTTGGTGTTTGAATTTCGAAAAAATTGTAAAACAGGTTTTTAAACGATTTCATAAGAACCAAGTTGATATCTCATGAGACACGAAGGATTTTGAAAAATTTGTGACAACGTAAGCAAATTCTTCACACCCCCTTGGTTTTTGAAATTCGAAAAATCGTGAAATTAGTTTTTAGGTCAATATATCAAATGCCGTAATAACCAATTTCATATCTCATCAGAACTAAGGGATGGCAAAATTTGTGAAAACATATGCAAACCCTTGGGGGTTGAATATCCAAAAAATGAGAAATAGGTTTGTAGGCGATTATATAAAAAGTCTGTGGAAATGAAAAGCGATATAATCAAACCTAAGAAATATGTCGAACCTTTGAAAAGCATACAACCCCCTTACACCCATTAGGATTGAAAATCTGAAAATACTGAAATTGACTTTTTGGTTTTTATATGGGAAACCTTAGGAAGTAAAAATTAATTCGATATATCATCAGATCTAAGCAATATGTAGGAATCTCTGGAAACATATGCAACCTCCTTACACCCACTTGGGGGTTGAATATCCAAAAAACCTGAAAGGAGTTAATAGACAAATATGAAGACAGCACGTGAAAGTAAGAGCAATTGAATTAATTATCACTTCTAAAGGATATGACGGAATTTGTGAAAACTTGTTCAACCCTTTTATAGCTCCTTAGGGGCAAAAAAAGGAAAAAAACTTAAAAACAAGTTTTAGGCAATTATTACGTAAGCCCGTGAAAGTGAAAAGATATTCGATATTTGATCAGACCTTGGGGATATGACATAATTCGTGAATAAGTATACAACCCCTTTACACCAACTTAGGGATCGAATTTCAAAAAATCCTGAAAACACTTTTTAGGTATTTATATGAAGAAGCCGCAGAATAAAAATGAATTAAATATTTGGGAAGACCTAATAGATATGACGAAAATCGTGAAAATATATGCATTCCATTTTCACTGAAAAAATTTTTCGCCCCCCCTTCCTAACGCTATTGGATATTTCCGTCTAAAACGCTTCCCCCTTCTCCCCCTCACACCCCCACCACTCAGAATTCGGTCACTTCAAGGGGCCTACCCAGTCTATTCATAAAAAAAAATTCAATTTAATATCTCAAACCGCTTGGGAGCTACGAGCCTTCAAACGATTTTGCGTACGGCGGACGGCATACGGCGTACGGCGGACAAACGGACTGAAATTTTTTTTTTGCTTTTTTCGTGTCTACGAGTCATGAAACGCGAAAAAAAAATTTTGAGGGTTGGAAATTTTTTTTTTTAGAAAATCGATCACAATACTGTATTATTAGAAAATAATAAAGTAATATTGGTTCAAAACATAAAAATCCTTTCACCATCCTGGTCCCGAGCCCTTACATCCTAACGCTTTTCCTGCTAGAGGTCTATCGGGCGTACGTCACGCTTAAATTCCAAGTTTTAGTGATAAGAGGTTTAACTTTTCAGAAAAATCCTTATCCCCTCCCCCACTTCTAAGCTCTAACTTTCCCCTAAAAAAATTATTCGGCGAACTTCCTTTGTCCACCTACATTGAATCCTCTACTACAGTATCCCTCCACACAAGTCCACAATTATATTGCAAATGACTCGACTGTCATAGAACTACACAAGTTCCAGGCTTCAACTTATTATAATAAAGCGGTTCCTGAGAAATAGAAGACGCGATTTTTCATCTAAGACGTACTAACTAAATCGATCCCGCAAGTTGCATGGATTTCTAATTCCAGCGCCATATTGAAATAGGTGTTTTCGGGATCTCGTTTTTAAGGTTCAAACAGTTTTCAGGATATAACGCTGGTGTTTCTAAAAATGTTTTCTAGAGAATTCTCCCCTTTCTTCAGATGGATTGTATAGCGACACACTGGTGCAAATTGTGCAGACTCCACAATTTAAGGTAGACTACAAACCCACTAAAATACACTGGATGTTTAGTATCAGTTCTATCAGCCCAACAAAAACGCTGAATTCGTATAACTACTTGTAAGAAGTTTTAGAACTGAATATAACGATCTCATCCACTTTAAATATTTTAATCTAATTTTCATATTATTCTCGTAAAAAGTTATGAAAACCTTTACAATTTCGACCGTTTTCTTTCTCAACTGCAATTGACATAAAGTCCGCAATACCCGCCATTTCTAAAAAGTATCCTTAATTCGTCCATTACAGTTATCAATTTTGCCTGCAGCAATTTCAGTATAATAAAAGCATTTTCCTGCAAATGCATACAAGAGCAGATAACATAAAATTCCTTTGCCGAAAGGAAAAGAAATTCGGTCTAATTTGCTCTATATCCCGTCAATCTTTTCCACCCCGTTCTTTAAAAACATCCCTCAGCTAGAGATACCCGCTAGGGGAATACTACAAGACGAAAAAAAAAAATCGTTACCAAGTCAAATACAATTTTAAGGCAATATCCTGTTTAAGGGCGAATTTGCGCTGCATTTGCTGAAGGGTCCATACAATTTTCGGGGGATTGAATACCCTCCAAACAGTTTTGCATCGTATCCCGAAAAGGGGAGATAAGGCCAATTTTGCCGTCGTCTCCCCATTTTCAAAGTGCTTTTATGACAAATTTACAATTAACATCCTCTCTCTGTAGTGTCTTGCCAGCGGCAATTTTAAATATGATCGGAATGAGAATATAACTTAGCGACGTCGTCTTCTATTTCGTTTGAAAATCGATTTTTTTCAGTTAAAATTTCTTAAGGACATTTTACTTTTTTAATAATTAAGAATTGTATCGAACTGAAATTTATAGCTTTCAACCCTGAATTATTGTAGTTTTAGGACAGACTATACATATATACGTATGTCCCACATACGATAACGTATATGCTGCGCCATAGCTCACAAACCCCAAAAATGTGAGCTTAAATTGTTTGCAGTGGTTCGAATGAACAGACAACTGGGGAACAATTTTGAAATTTCTATGTCAAGAAACGTTACAGAACCGACTACAACTCATGAACGTGTTAAAGCAGGAAATCAAAATCCAAAGAAATTTATTTTAAGTCAAAAGCAACATAAGTTAATTAGAAGCACCCGTCCACATCTTCCAGAAGGAATGATAATGTTGATAATAACTTCTAAACGCTTCAAGCTAGTTGAAATATTGGGAATGTACAGGGTGCACCATCTGTAGCTGTGGTATGTAAATGTTGAATAACTTTTGTAAACGTAGACGAATTTCTAATTTTTTTTTTATTTTGAAGGTTGATTCAATACAATTTATCTGGATCACTTTTTGAATATGATGTCGATCAAGTGACCGCCGAATTTGCGATTATTAATTTGGCTCTTTTTGCGGCATTCTCCATGATGCAAATATCGCGATAGAAAACCGCCTTCCGACAACACAATTCGTCGATTGGCCAAGAATTTTTTTTGATCACGGGACGTTGGCTAGTCGTATTATTGTTTGTAAACCTCGCCCAAGACGTTCCAATGAGGTTATTGATGCAGTGAGAGAGATTGTTGCCGAAAGTCCAAATGTGTCGTATCGCCGCCGATCGCAGCAGTCAGTGGATCCACCATGAGGCGTATTTTGAAGGATGATCTTCATATATTTTCGTACAGGGTGTAATTGAGTCACAGAATAACGCCCATCGACAAGCTACGTCGCTTGGATTACGCTAATAACATCCTCAGACTGGTTGAATCAAAAAAAGGCGATATTGACTGGCCACCAAAATCACCAGATCTGACCGCTCCGGACTTCTTTCTGTGGGGTTTTTTTGAAAGGTAAAGTGTACGCCAGCAAACCGAAGAACAAGAGCAATATTTGTGGAGAAATGGCCGCTATAACGCCGGAGCTGCTGGAAAAAGTCATGGAGAATGCCCCAAAAAAAGCCAATTTAATAATCGCAAATGACGCCAGTCATTTGATCGACATCATATTCAAAAAGTGATACAGACAAATTGTATTGAAAATTTGGAAATTCGTCTATGTTTACAAAAATTATTAAACATTTACATACCGAAGCTATAGATGGCGCACCCTGTATAACCTTTTTTAATAGTGGGACATGTCTAATCAGACCTAACAAATATCGACGAATTCGTAAAATCAATAATCTCTTCGTACGTCAATACAAGAAATATACCCCCAACCTCCGTAAAATTCTAGGAATTGCTACATTACTAGCTTTATTTTCAACTGCCATGACATCGACAGCTGTAGCCTAGGCAGCGATAGATCACCGCTAGGAGGTTCGTGCCATAAGGTATTGCATTTCACGTGGAAATAACAAAGAACTACATTCAAGGCTAGTCGCTTTTGAGTTATATTAAAAATATTAATTTATTGTCATACATTATTTTTAATAAAATATTAAAGTCAATTATTGTTACATATTTACATAATATACATTTACCTACACATGATTATCGATTTGGTAAACCGAAATAATATTGAAACTTCCGTAGGCAGTTGAAACTGGTAGAACCGTGTAAAAGTGAACCGGACTCGGACCATATCCAGAAGACGACGAGTTACTGGAAATATCTGATGATCTTAGGTTCTGGGTTCCTGATACTTCCGATAGTCTGTCTTCAGTCTGAAAATCGTCGTCCTGTTCCAAAATCTGCTCTGCCAACTCCTTCTCAATCTTCTGCTCCAAGATGTATTCCTGGCATGCTGCAATCCTTCCGTCCAGTTCCGATACAAAGGCTCGCACTTCCTTCGCGGTGTAAATGTTCACAGGTTGATTCAAAAAGTGATCGTCGTAAACGTAGTATCCTGGGAAACAGCTCTTCCTTAAATTATGAACTCTGGATTTGAGCTTCTTCAAGTTCTCAATTTCATTAAGAGCCATTTCAATACGATCGGTGTAAGATTCAGTACGTGATTCCATTTTCTTGAGTTTATAATTATTCGTCTTTGAAGATATTTTTGCGATGTTTGCAATTGGATTGCAATTTGTGTTCTGATTTTCGGGTTAAAAATGATCCTTATTTATAACAAAAATAATTTTAACTGCTACTAAAAATGGTGCGAGTATCTCGTTAACAAACAATTAAATTTTATAACCTTGCTAACTACTTAAAAAATTCCTTTTAATTTTAATGAGAGGATCAATTACAATTGATAACCTTATTTAAATTGATAGTTTCTTTTTCAGGTAGGAAAAATTGTTCTACGGTAATATTTTTGCTCATTGTCTGAAATATTGTTCTTACCTTCAAAATGGGTTTTAATTATTTTTCTCGATTTTATTAATGCTTTTTCGAAAACTCAGCACGATATACAAAAATATAACACAAGCGGTGCCTGAAATATCTCACGGAAAAAGCCAAGCTGTTGGCTAATTCCCAAAATTATATTTTTAAAATGATCCCCGAAATCAGTTATAGGCAAGTTCCAAGGTACATTTCGTTGATATTCTTCCTCAAACAGATCCAATGATATTATTTCGAACCTTAGATCATAATGTTTTGCATTCAGTTACCCAAATTAAAGTTTCAACTTTCTTTCTCTTCCTGAAGTGATTGCATACATTTTCACGAATTCCGACATATCTCTTAAGATGGCGAGTTGGTTTTTAAAAACTGATTGGAAGTTTTCTTATGCTTACATAACCATTTAATTTTTTTTCGCGCCCTGGACTATGACTAAATAACTCAATTGGAATTTTTAATTTTTTTATTAATATATTATTATTAAATTCCGAAAATTGTTTTTATCAAAATGATTAACATTTCATACATTTAGCGTAAGTAGTTATACAGTAGGCGCCGCTTATTATAATCGCGGATAATATTATCAATCGGCTATTGTTATCATTTCATTGAAGTACGGTGCAGTTGTTATTTTTTCATAGAAAATTTTCCGCATATTGTAATCATAACTTCGCTTTTTGTTATCAATTTCGCAGAACTCACGAACTCATTTCGCCATAGAACACAAAATTCCAAATTTTTGTATCTATACAAAGAGTTTATTTACAATTCCAATGAAAATACCATTAATTTCGCATGAAATCTCGATCGCCGTTGCTTCTGGCTTTGAGTTTTTTAGTTTTCGATTGATTAGAGGTGCAGGCCAGTCTGCTTTTTAATTTCAAATACAGAATCGTTATTTATAATTAAAAAGCGGAAGCGAAAAGACTTAAATTTACAAGAAAAAATTAAAATCTTAGAGGCCTATGATTAGTTACCGAAAGTGAGCCAACGAAATGCGGCATTACAACTGCAAATGTCGCAACCACTATTGTGCAAAATTTTACAAAATCGGAAAGAATATGAAAGTGCAGTGCACCAAAATAAAAATGTGAAACGGAAGCGTAGTGGAAGGACGTAAAGGTATGATGTTCGAGAAAGGGATGCTCGTGTTGATGGTGCTTTAATGCGTCAGAAAGCGGAAGAACTCGCAACAATATTGGGGAGAGAAGATTTTTCCGCAACAGAAGGGTGGTTCCATCGGTGGAAGAAACATGAAAATATTGTGTACAAACGAACATATGGCGAGCAAAAAGATGCGGATTTATTAGCGGCTGAAAATTGGATTCAAACAGGGTGGCCGAAGATTATTGCTGAATTGTCACCGTCTAATGTCTACAATGCAGATGAAACTGGACTATATTTTCGTGCTTTGCCCGAACATACCAATTTATTCCGGAATGAAGTTCAAGTGGGTGCAAAATTTCTAAGGAGCGGATCACAATCTTATGTTGCACAAGTATGACAGGTAACAAAGAAAGGCTATTGATAATTGGCAAAAGGAAAAAACCCCGTTGCTTTAAGGGTATCCATAATTTACCAGTAGACTATTATTCTAATTCAAATGCTTGGATGACGACATCAATATTTAATGAGTGGCTGCTCAAATTGGACCGCAAAATTATCTTGCTTGTTGACAACTGTACAGCACACGTTGAAAATTGCTGTTTGCGAAACATAAAATTAGTTTTTCTTCCAGCGAACACAACGTCGTTAATACAGCCATGCGACGAGGGCATCATTCGAACTTTAATGGCTTATTATCGTCGAGAAATGGGATCAAGAGTTATAGAAAGTTTGGAGGACATACAACAGTCAAGTGCAGCTGATCTTGCCAGGAAAACGAATCTGTTGGATGCTATTCACCTTGTAGCGGCTTCATGGGATCGAGTTTCTAGCGACACAATTCAAAATTGTTTCAAACATGCAGGATTTTTCAAAGACGCCGAGAGAAACGAATCCGAAAATGAGCAGTTGTCAGTTGAAAACTTAAGTCCTTCTGACATACCAGAAACCGAAGATTGGATGGCAATTGATCTAGACATTTGTGTGGCGGGTAGATTAAATGAGGAAGATATTTGTCAGGCGGTTATTGCTAACAATTCACAAAATTATGTGGAGGAAACTACTGATTTACAGGTTTCAGATGATGAAGAACAAGTAAAACCTCCAACAAATGCTGAAATGAGGCTAGCTTTACAAGTTTTACGACGTGGTATACAACAAAAGTCGGCAGAATTCGAATTGCATTATAAATATGAAACTTTTGTAAACAATCTAATGAGAAAAAACTGTAAACAGATGTCAATAAAAGACTTCTATAAAAATTAGAAAAAGATAAACTTCGAAGAATTATTTTTTGTTTTACGATATTATCAAGTACATAACAACGATTTATCTTGAATTCTTTAAATGTTGCTTTATGTTTCTTTTAAATAAATGTATATTTACATATGTATAATTGCATATTACAAATCTCGTCTTTTAACATTTCCTTTCATAATGCGTTATTTCGGTTTCAGATACAAAAGTTCATCTTCCATCGTTTATTGTTATCATTCGGTTATTGTTATCAATTCAAAAAGTCCCAATGTGACTACATTAAGCGGCGCCCACTGTATATATGTCCACTATGTCAAAAATTATATTATATTATGTATGGAACTCGTGAAAATCTATGCAACTCCTTTTGACCCTTCAAAAAATGGAATCAGTTTTTAGGCGATGTTATAAAAATCTCGTAGAAGAAAAAACCAATTCGTTTCTTCACCTAAGAGATATGTCGGAATTCGTGAAATTGTATGCAATCTATTAACACTCCCATGGGGATTGATTAGTAGTAGTATACTATCCCTGTCAGAAATTACGTTTTAAGTTACAAATTAAATTTCCGTTTTCCACTAAAAGTAAACCGAATAGGGTCATTTCAATTTCAAAATTTCAGCCAGGATTAAGTGAAAAGAAAGGAAAAGAAATTTGTCAAAAGACATTTTGTATTTTCACATTTCTGTTGTATAAGACCACAAACGGAAGCAAAATCCGTGTGCGCGACATATACGCCATACGGAAGGTGATTGTGTTAGATGGCTAAAGAATTCACCCACAGCCTGTTTTCCTTGCTCTAAAAATGTGAGGTCGATAATTCCGCACACCTACAAAAGCCCAGATTTATCCGTGGGATATTTCAGGCACAGCTTGTGTTAGATGTTTCAATATCGTGCCGGGTTTTTGGATAAGCTTGAATCAAATCACGAAAAATAAATGGAAAGCATTTTGAAGGTAAGAACAATATTTCAAACAATGCATCAAAAATTTTACCGTAGAATAATTTTTCCTACCTGGAAAAGAAACTACGAGTTTAAATAAGGTTATCAATTATAATTGATCCTCTCATTAAAATCAAAAGGAATTATTTAAGTAGTTAACAAGGTCATAAAATTTAATTGGTTAGTTAACGAGCTACCCGTATTATTTTTAGAAGTAGCTAAAATTATTTTCCTTATAAATAAGGATCACTTTTGACCCGAAAATCAAAACACAAATTGCAATCCAATTGTAAACATCGCAAAAATATCTCCAAAGACGAATAATTGTAAACTCAAGAAAATGGAATCACGGACTGCATCTAACACCGATTGTATTGAAATGGCTCTTAATGAAATTGAGAACTTGAAGAAGGTCAAATCCAGAGTTCATAATTTAAGGAAGAGCTGTTTCCCAGGATACTACGTTTACGACGATCACTTCTTGAATCAACCTGTGAACATCTACACCGCCAGAGAGGTGCGAACCTTTGTATCGGAACTGGATGGAAGGATTGCAGCATGCGAGGAATACATCTTGGAGCAGAAGATTGAGAAGGTCGAGAAGGAATTGGCGGAGCAGATTTTGGAACAGGACGACGATTTTGAAAATGATGATGACAGACTATCGGAAGTATCAGGAATCCAGGACCTAAGATCATCAGATGTTTCCAGTAACTCGTCCTCTTCTGGATATGGTCCGAGTCCGGTTCACTTTTACACGGTTCTACCAGTTTCAACTGCCCACAGAAGTTTCAATATTATTTCGGTTTACCAAATTAATAATCATGTGTAGGTAAAATGTATAATATATTATGTAAATATGTAACAATAATTGACTTTAATATTTTAATAAAAATAATGTATGACAATAACTTAATATTTTTTTTAATATAACTGAAAAGCGACTAGCCCTTAATCTAGTTCCTTAATATTTCCATGTGAAATGCAATGTTTTAAGCAACTACACAAACTTCCCAGCTGTGATCGATCGCTGCCTTGGTTACAGCCATCGATGCCATCACAGTTGAAAATAAGGCTAGTAAAGTAGCAATTTCTATTATTTTGCGGAGATTAGGGATACCATTCTATTCTCGCGAAGTAAATTTGTCCGAGGCCGATTCACTTTTACACGGTTCGACCAATTTCAACTGCCTGAAGTTTCAATATTTTGGCTTACCAAATTATTAATCATGTGTAGGTAAAATGTATATTACAGCCATTGATTACATGATATTTGAATATGAACTAATTGAGTGTTTTCTTAGATCGCTCCCATTAGAGAGAGTTTTTGTTGCTCTAATTAAATTTGTTTTCGTGGGTACTACAGTTGCTATTTATGTAAAGAGCCTGGACGATTTCCTGTTCACTAGATATTCTCGTGTTTTGGTCACCAAACAAGCAGTTAAAACTTGGACCTAGAAATTCAAAAGAAATCAGGTGCAAAATACCTGACACTAGAGTTTAAAATTGCTAGTCTGAATCTCAGTTATCCTCCAGAGAACGTGGTAGTAGACTTTTATTACCATGAATTATCGAAACAATTTCTCCAAAGCATTCTGCAATTTCTTGTAAGGGCCTTTTTTCCGTGAGACGAAACTAATTTAACGCATACGTGAAACATTTAAGAATCATTTTTTCCCACAAATAAGTGTAAAGTTACATTCATCTTTGAGCACATATCATAACAAACACTTGCTTTGGCCAGGTCATTTCTAGTGAGAGTAAAGTTAGGTGAATGAAATTTCAAAGTTGAATTTTTAAAAAAAACTTGGTGTAGCTTTTAACAACTCTAAAAACAAAACTAATTGCCGATTCAAACGTCTAGGAAACTCGTTTCAAAGAGGCTGCCTACATAAATTTATAAAGCTAGCTGCTAGCTGTTCCGCATAAAGCAATGCTTTCAACAACTTTGGAGTTAATTGTTCGCCAATTTTCCGGTACTTTACTGGTAAGTGAAGTGCAATGGCAAAGTTTCACCCCAAACGATTAGTCCTGAACTCCTTGACTGTTTAGTGAAATCACAGCAATGTCAGTAGCGCACTCCATGAAGTTGTTTATTATTTGCTTTGAAGTGCATACGACAAAAAATATTTTCTCAAGCATTTTCCTCGCAGTTATTAGAAACTTCGTTTTACAATTTAACGTGAATGCAAACAATTTTAATGCAATCAGAAATTCTAAAGGCGAACAGTTTGAAAAATTTTTCAAGATTGTTTTTAATTCGTAATTTTATATTTTTACGGCGTCATACATTTTCTGTAGAAGTTCATTAAATATTTTGCTGCTACGATATTGCAAGACAGAAGAGCAGTTTAGCAGATTTTTCTCGTGCATATAAAATTTTAAATAAAGTCTCAGTTCATAAGTTTAATCCATTACAAAAGTTTGTAACGCATGGAACCGAGTCTCGGACGAAAAAAAGTTAGACAATTTTTTTTGTTGAATTGTGACCCAAAACGCCTAATCAGTCCATCTGTATATCCATCTGTAGGTCCATCTGTCTTTCCGTGTATCCGAACGCACAATAACCTATGAACACCTTGACCAATCTGGATGTTTGGTCCAACTTATAACGCTAGTATTGCACTGTAAGCGACACTGTCAAATATTTGTTTATTTTCCCACCCATTTCATTACACAATGGTCAAATTTTGTTTTGCCACATTATTTTATTTGCTCTAAACAAAGTCTATTTTGACGGACGAAATTTGACAGAACGTTTCGTTAAATTTTTGGCTAAGTTCGTTAGAGGGTAAAATCATCCTACTTCTTCGGGTACTGACATACAAAAAGTCCTTAAAGCACGTGTTCAAGAATAATGGCCGATAACTTTAGAACATAAAATTGTTTACAAACTTTGGGTGAAAACTTCACAATACTTTAAGCTACGACCTTAAAAGTTTCTGTTACCAACAGTTGCCGATAAAGGTATGAATATGATGAAAATTTCAAGACCCCTGCATCTAGTTTCCATATCAATAACTTGTAAAAAAAAGTTTCCCATTAACTAAGACTCAAGAAATCGTTTAGCCACGAAGTCACAATTTTGTACAACTATGTTTTGACTGAAACTGAAGTTCGGGTTATGGGTCAGAGACATTCCTTTACTCCTTCGAGTTGCTTCCATACAAAAGGATCTTAAAACACGCGTTTAACTTCAAAACGTTTGGTGGAAGAAATTTAAAATTTTCATCAATTTAATATTAGTCAATTGTTGCATGTAGAGGAATTTGTATGAAAAAGCTAGTGAGTTTCAGGAAAATATGTGCAAAAATCTTTAAAAACCCACCATAACTTCAAAAATCATTGAGCTAGAAAGTCTAAATTTTAAAGAACTAATTTTGTGTTTAAAACAAGATCGGGTTTGTTATTGAGCAAAATTCGATATACAGGGTGTCCGGTACTCCGTGGACAACCTTGTAAGGGGTTATTCCTTGATATATTTTGAGACAAAAATTTTTCTACAGGGTGGGTCAATTATCAATATCCATGGAGATACAGGGTGGTCAAGAAAAGTGTTTCGGACCTGTACCCTCACTCACTTAAAACGTTATGTCTTAAAAATTAATAATCAGAATTCAAAGTATTATAGCTTGTTTTTCATTTGATGTAACAGTTTAAATTGTAACTGCACCCAATTTTGAGATATTTACTTCAAAACACAAATTTTTGCTACTTCAACCCTAAAATTTCGTGATCAATATAGTTTTTCTCAGAAATCCCCATTATAAAAATTTCAGTTTAATTTAATTTTTTTATGTACCACATTATTACCTACAAAAGCTGCATACATGAGTTACGTTTTACTATTTTGGAAGTAATAGGCGAAAATACATGTCGCTTAATAATTATATACGACATAAAGTGGCCCTCGTTCAAAAAACCTGTTGAAATTGTTGGTTCTACTTAAGAATTTTTATTGCCAATTTATTTCTGTTTTAAGTATCGAGGAAATCAATGAAATATAAATGAGGTTCAATATGATTGAAGCACTTACCTGTATGTGGTTGGTAAAACTGGGTACAGTACTTTGGCTTCTTTAGCCTATAAAAGCTAAACTACCTTCATATTTTTATTAGTTTCTGTTACATTGATAAAAGCAGAAGGTATTATTAGAATTTAGAAAATAATTTTAAAATGCCTGAGTACTCCAATGAAGAATATGGAGACATATGTTCATCTATGGAGAATGTCAGGAAAATGCACGAGCGGCGCGATCGCTGTATCATAAGAGATACCCTCATCGACGGACACCTGACCGGAAAGTATTTCAAGACGTTTACAGAAGGATTCAGGAAACTGGCAGCATTAGGACAAGCAGAGTAAATTCAAATCCTGCGCCAATAAGCGCTGTTCAGATCGATGAAAGAATACTGCATGCAGTTCAAAATGACCCATTCATCAGTATCCGACACTTGGCATTGCAGTTGAACATCTCTAAGTAGAAAGTTTGGAGTGTTTTAAAAGCAGAACGCTTGCATCCCTACCGTCACACACCAGTGTATGAGCTGCTACCCATTGATTTGCCCAAAAGGATGGAGTTTTGCAATTGGCTCCTTGAACGACAAATAGAAATTTTATGAACAACATTCTTTGGACGGATGAGTCCCAATTTACCTTAAAGGACTTATGGAGAGATAGTATCATAAACTTACACAACCTACATACGTGGACTGAGAGCAATCTACACAGAAGAAGAGTGGCATCATTTCAGCACAGATTCAGTGTCAATTTATGGGGCAGGTGTGATTGGTAACGATATTTAGCGATTTCATTGGACCTATTATGCTTCCGCCTACCCTCAATAGTTCCAACCACTTACATTTTTTAACAAATGATCTACAGGACTTTTTGGATGATATTCTACTGGTACGATAGGCTTCCATGTCTTACCAACACGATGGTGCTCCAGCTCATTACGGCCGATAAATCACAGATTGGTTAAATTCCAATTATAGCAATCGCTGGATCGGTAGAGATTTATTTATTTAAGGATTCAATGAACAGAAAGTTTAAAAAATTCCAATTATACATGTAGCCAAGTGATAAAATAATAAAATAAAAACAAAATAAAATAAATAAGATTCATATTAAAATAGAAAAATATAAATGAAGAAAAATGAAAATTAAGTAGAATTAAATATAGTTATTTAATAGACAACGTGAATCTTAAATACAACTTGAAAGATTGTAGACTGAAGTCATGAAAACTAAGGCCAGATTGATTGTACATACGAGGCGGCCTAAGTAAAGCAGTGCATATGATGCAACGAATAGAGTTTGTGATCTGGTATTACATACATTAGTACGCAATTCAAGTTCACTTTGAAGATTAGTGTTAAAAACGAAATTTACTTTAAATAAAAATACCATGTCCAAATATAGTCTTCTGACCGCTACACTGGCCTGCGAGATCTCCTGATGTAAATATTATGGATTTATTTGTATATGGACGGATGAAGGACCTTGTCTACGCAACGGCAGTAGTAACATTGGAAGATCTAAAAACCAGGATCGATACGGCAGCAACAGAAGTAAGGCAGGAGTTGAGGAGTATAAATACCAAGAGAACACTTGCAAAACAAGCTTTAGCGTGCATTCAAAATGAAGGTGGCAATTTTGAACATTTATTGTAATTAAACAATTTTGAAATAAAGCATAAGAACTATTATTAAATTCTTTCAGTTCAAGCAAAGAGTGTAGATCAATATGTTCTTCTTTTTTGCATAAAAATGCAATATTTTTGGAATCATAATTTAACTTTATTTATATACTTAACTTAACTTATGCAATTCATTTGTATACCACTTTTGTAGGCAATAATATGACAAATAAATAAATAAAATTAAACTAACATTTTTATAATGGGGTTTTCTGAGAAAAACTACATTGATCACGTAATTTTAGGGTTGAAGTAGCAACAATTTGTGTTTTGAAGTAAATATCTCAAAATTGGGTGCAGTTACAATTTTAAATGTTACATCAAATAAAAGGTAATTCGAATCCCTAAAAAACAAGCTATAACATTTTGAATTCTGATTATTAGTTTTTAAGATATAACGTTTTAAGTGAGTGAGGGTACAGGTCCGAAACGGATATTGAAAATTGACCCACCCTGTAGAGCAAATTTGACTCAAAATATATCAAGGAATTACCCCTTATAAGGTTGTCCACGGAGTACCGGACACCCTGTATATTATTCGAAGAATATCTTCCATTCAAAAGTAGTTAAAAAACTTGTTCACGAATGCTGACCGATAACTTAAGAACGTTTCATGATAAGAATTTGAAATTTTGTACACATTAATTAATAAATGACTCCAGATAAAAAGATAAATATAGTGGCAATCCAGTGAGTACAGCTCCCTTGTAAGAGTACTTGAAAAATAATAATTCCACTTTCAGCAATTTACCTAAAGTTCCAGAAACGATAGGAAACACTAGCGATATTGTCTTTTTCTTTCCAGCAGCTATCAACCAAGAGTCCTGAAAATGAGGGCACAATACATGTGGACTTCAAATTCTGCTTTATCCTCAACTACAAAAATCTGACAACAGTCTACCATATGTGCAACTTTATTATTTTTTAGGTAGAAGTCCGGAACGCGGTTAATGCTGACATGCGGGTTAGGTTACAAGGGCCAGTTTCACCGTAGAAATTTGGGCTCGTTATATAAGCTCCTAAAAAACATATTTTTTAAATTTTTTAAATTCAACCCCTAAAGGGTGTAAAGAGATTAAGTACGTTTTCACGAATTCTGATATATTTCTTAGGTCTAATAAGTGAAGTGGGTGTTGTTCAAGTTTTCGACAAAATCTTTCAGGTTTAATGAGATCGAATTTGTTATTATTTCTGCGTGAGCCGTTTATTTTGAAAGTGCAATAAGTCACTTTCGTTTTTAAATCGACATGCTTAAGGGTTTGCGTTTTAACACGGTTAAAAATATTCATGGCAACTTTCGGGAAAATTTACTTGTATTTCTTAAAAGTGTGATGAAACAATTGCATCAATAGATTATCAGAAAGTTGATTCGTGTTGTATAAAACACGTTACAATGTCACAACAATTTTTTTTTGAAAAAGTGACTTATTCCACTTTCAAAATCAACGGCTCATATATAATGATCTAAAAATTAATTTCACGATTTTTTGATTTTCAACTATTAATGGTGTAAAATGAATGTGTACGTTTTAACGAATTCCGATATATCACTTAGGTCTGATCGAATTATTTCTTACTTTAATATGCTTTCTAATAGCCTAAAAATTCTTTATGCTCAATTCCTAACGGGTTATGTCGTATGTAACTTACATCGCATCTCAGCATAAAACGCCATCAGGACATCCACCCAGTTAATAGCTGAAAATCGCTCAGTTAAACTTATGCATCGAAAATTAAACCTTAAGTGGTACCTTGGAAGGAGGCCCGAGGGTAATCCCGAGAAGAAATGGGAAAAGAATTATCGAGTGTTGGCTTGGTTCTTCAAGATCTAAAGTACAACTAGCATATTTGTAAGGTTGCTCCAAATGTTTTTTCGAGGACAATTTAGAGTCAAAATTGTACTTGGCTTTCCTTGTGGCACTCGTAGCAGCATTACGAGAAAGTCTGCACAAGCACTTAGCATATTCAGAATCAAGCCGTCGATATTGATTGCACAAACACTATCTGTATCAGCCACTAAAGACTCCACTTTAGTAAAAACGAATTCAATGTTTTATTAGACCTAGGATATATGTTGGAATTCGTGAAAATGTACACAACTACTGTACACCTCCTTAGCGGTTGAACGTTGAAAAATCTGGAAAACGGTTTCCAGGCGTTTCTATTAAGAGTCCGATGAAGTAAGACTAATTCAATATGAGTTTGAGTAGTCAAGGCACAACGTGGCACAACAGCACCAATAGCTACGTTCAAGGGAATTCGACTCACTGTTCAACGTCTTTATGTTTTTTTTTGAGTAATAGACGACGAGGAGAATTGTTCGGTTCCGGTTGATGCTAGGAAGGATTTCTACTTGGACACTCTCGCCGAGAACCAGTTCTTTAATAAGATACTTTAAAAACACACCCCAAGGCGTTGCTGTAACTATTTTACGTCGCAATTTGAGTTGATGGTGGAGAGTGTAAATTGCTTTCCCGCAAACACAGACGTTGTAGACGACATTCTAAAATAAAACAATTGTTGCCGTTAATCAATCTTGTAACTATAGTTCTGAAAACATAACGCTATCCATTGCCACATTAGAGGGAATTAGTTCTGACGACACAAAGAAGCTATCCTGCAGGATCGTATCGTGGAAGTCTTAGAAGGGAAGGGTCACATTGAAATGAAGCTGTTACATAATCCAATCTTTCTTCCTCTCAACTTAACTTCTTTACTGAACTTACCATTTTTATTACTTTCGCCTCTGATAAATCAATCACAGATTGATTGACATAATGGAAGTGGCGCCAAGGTTTTTACGATTTTCCACACTACAACTTTTCGCAGCATATCAACTTGTTCGAATATCGTAAGCTGTTAATGCTATTAGCGAATATCCTGGTTTGGAGATAGACTGCTTGAAACACCCCAATCGAGCGAGCTGTTTCAGCCTTGCCGTGGCTATCCGCCGAAAACACCGTCATCTTGAATAAGTTGTAATTCGTCGAGTTGAGCACTTCTGAGTGGGATGGAGAAGACATTTACGTCCAAGAACCCCAGTGCTAGTTCGGGAAATGTTTTGAAATTTTGTTTACCTACGGAAAAGCATCAACATCCTTCCCCATTGATCCTCCAGCCATATGTGTGGATGCTTAACCTCTCCCTATGCTATCAAATTTCTACCGGAATGTTTTGATATGTGAAGACGAAAGAGGGTTATGTGCACAACAAATCGTCCTCGGGGTTAAAAGCTATCGATCCTTCAGAAGTGAACAAAAAAAAAACTAAAGGAAACTTCCTTCGAAAAAAGCAGACTCTTTCCCTTCCGAAGGAAAGTTTATTTAGTCATGTTGCTTAAAAAGTACACACGCTGTGATTCATGGCGACAGCCGAAACTGACTGCAAAATATCCCCGGACTCTATGTTCTCCGGATCGATTAAAACTTTCGCCGGAAAGTTAAACACTCGTTTCAATTTGCTGGCTAAAGTTTTGTGAAGGGCAAAACGAATCCATTGCAACCGCAACTAACCGAAAATTCTTGAATTATCCGCATCAATCGGAAAGAAGCAAATCGAAAAAAGTCCGAAAAGGATTCTTCGAACCGTAAAATCAAACTTTGGTTATCCTTGTCAAAGGATACATTCCGAGTCCTTAAGGCAAAACGCTCCGCAAAATTAACCGGCGTCGAAGGGAGCGCCACCAAGTGCGGAGAAAAACTTTGGCAAACGGTCTAACTTTGAAGCGTAAAGTTACGAGTATTCCTGAGAAAAGTTTCCCTTGAGTTGGGGGCGAGTTGTCGCCAAAAGGACTCTTGTTATCATTCTTCGTCGGGGTGCTATCTCTGTGTCAACAAAGTCGATTGGCCAGCTCGACTACTACGACTGTCAATAGGAACGACCAGGATGGGATTAATCGGGTTCATCCGGACACCCTGGAATCAAACCAGAAGTTTTCTCGACCAGGTTTTCCATCGGCGCAGCAAACTACGTGAAAAGTGCTCGATAAACAAAATTCAGTTCTGATTTCAATTAACTTTTAATTATTTGCGCAGACAAGTGGCGACCGTTTCAATGAGATTCTTTATACAATTTGACGTAATTGAAACGTAGATGGCACTGACGCCTTACGAGATGTAGCTTGCTTCTTTAACTACGTATATATTTAGGCGTCCTCGAGGATAATAATAAGGCTGCTTGTCAAACTAAATAGTTGATGGAGTTGCGATTATGTTGTCAGCAGACCTGATTATATTGCGGTATAACCAAGTCAATTACAGGCATGGAATCCATTTGGCAGCATCAAAGAGAAACCTAAATCGAATTGTACACGCCTATCGAATTAGAGCAAAAATTACCATTTCAGAAGCGCTTTTACGCTAGGTAGCACGCTCGTGGTAGTACGGAAATTAACCTTTCAGTCGTTTGAATTAGAATGCTAATAAATGAATAGAAGCATATCCGGCACACGAATACTGAGTTGTATTCGGATCAAAATTAAATGACAGAAATGAACCACCCACGGCGACAGTTATTTGGAATAGGTGTAAGGATCACACTTGAATGAATTGATTTTAGAAATTTTGGCAAGGTTCAAGGATGAGATCAAGCTCAAAAAATTTTCCAATAGCCTGGGCTAAACTCTATTATTTTCAGGTCAAAGTTCGGGTGCGGTCAAAGTCGGAGTATATCATCAGTTGTTTCGAAATTATGAGGTTTCTTGAAAAGTTAGTTTTGTTCTTAAAAAAATAAATATTTGAAATAGAGATTTTTAGCCGATTAGACATTGGAAAAGCGCATGTATGGTAGACTATTCGGTATATTATGTGCACTAAAAATCCATAGAAGTAAAAACGAATTTGCTGCCTTATCAGAATTAAGAGATATGATGAATTGTTAAAACGTATACACACTCATTACTTGCACTTGGGGTTTGAATTTCGGAAAAAATTGAGAAACAGGTTTTTAGACGATTTCATAAAAAGCAACTTGATATATCATGAGACACGAGGGATTTTGACAAATTTGTGAAAACGTAAGCAAACCCTTTACACCCCCTTGGTTCTTGAAATTCGAAAAATCGTGAAATTCGTTTTTAGGTCATTATATCAAATGCCGCAATAACCAATTTTATATCTCATCAGAACTAAGGGATGGCAAAAATTGTGAAAACATATGCAAACGCTTGAGGATGGAATATCGAAAAATTGAGAAATGGGTTTGTAGGCGATTATATAAAAAGTCTGTGGAAGTGAAAAGCGATCTAATATCTCATCAAAGCAATATGTCGAAGCTTTGAAAAGCATACAACCCCCTTACATCCCTTCGGATTGAATATCTAAAAATACTGAAATTGACTTTTTGGCGATTATATAGGAAACCTTAGGAAGTAAAAATGAATTCGATATATCATCAGATATGCAACCTCCTTACATCCACTTGAGGAGTTGAATATCCAAAAATCCTGAAAGGAGTTAATAGATAAATATGAAGACAACACTAGAAAGTGAAATCCAGTTCAATTTCTTATCACTTCTAAAAGATATGAGGGAATTCGTGAAAACGTGTTCAACCCTTTTATACCCTCTTAGGTGCTGAAAAAGGAAAAAACTTAAAAACGAGTTTTAGGCGATTATTACGCAAGCCCTTGGAAATGAAAAGATATTCGATATCTGATCAGACCTGAGGATATGGCAGAATTCGTGAAAAAAAATACTACCCCCTTTCCACCCCTTTAGAGGTCGAATTTCAAAAAATCATAAAAAAATCTTTTTAGGTATTTAATATGAAGAATCCGTACAATAAAAATGAATTCAATATTTGGAAAGACCTGAAAAATATATGACGAAAAACGTTAAAATATTTACATTCCATTTTTACTGATAGTTTTTTTCGCCAGCCTTCCGAACATCAATGAATATTTGAAATTTTTTTTTAACCAAATTACTTTCCTAGTTGATTTACATACACATACCAAGTTTCAACTTTTTAGCATGAGCTGGTCTATAGATAGGATAAACACCCCCCAACCCCGTACCATACTAAACATATAAAAAATTATATTTTTTCAAACTCTTTGAGCTATTAAGTTGAATTTTTTTTTTTGCTGCGTACCGTGCAACACCTATCAAAAATTATATTTGTCATAGCACAACGACAGCCCTATACAAATACAAAGTTTCAGTTTTTCATATTTTTCGGCTCTCGTGATAGAAAAATCAGAATTATTCTACTCTACCCTTATCAGATTTTTAGGCTAGTACAATGGACAACGGTACGTTCGTTAAATTTGACGGAAATATTTGTTTAATTCCTATAGAGTTTATTAATCGAAATATTATAATTGTTTGTAAGCCACGTTTTACAGGTTATTGGATAGCCGCACGGAATTTCTCGCCACGCACCTATCAAACCACCATTCCTCAAACCTCCATTCCTCAAAAAGTGGCCACTTAAAGGAGTCCGCCTAATCTACCCATTAAAAAATTTGATCTTAATTGCTCAAATGGGTTAGGAACTACCAGCCATCATATATGAGTTTTCATATGGCGGACAGACGGAAAAAAAAAGATTGTTTAATTTTTTTCGGGTCCATTAGACCTTTAACGTTAAACGAAATTTTTTCCGGGTAACAAATTATTATTTTTAAATCGATCACATTGCTTTACTATAAAAAAAATATTTTCAAAGCCACCTTGAATCTGACTGAAGTCAACATGTTGCCCGAACTTTTAACGGCGGACAATTTTGGTCGCACCCTTATAAAAGTACCTACAGGAATTCAATCATCATTTTAAATTTTTAAAATTTAAATCAATTTTCTATTTTTCTCATCAAATGAAAAAACACGATTCCGAAAGTATTTGACCTAGTTTCCTCCACCTGAATATTTTATTTCGCTGAATCATATCCAATTTCGAAATTCGAATTGTAGGCGATAGCTTGAAATCAATCACCGAAAATATTCCATTCGGCTGTTTAGTGAATTTATTGGAGTTTGTTCAGCGAGCCCCAAATACTGCAACTGACACCGTGAGTGAAAATGTTTTTACCTGGGGAAATTCGATTTCAACAAAGCTACCTGTGAAACAATCCGAAAAGTTTTAATGAGTTTTCTTGTCGCTAGGTGATTTGGAGCCTGTACGTAACTTTACCAAGGCCTCTTGTTAACAGCCACATCGAGGGTTAATTAAAATTCTTCGATTCATTCCGATAGGATTTGATTGTTGGGATTCCGTACAAGATTCTTGAAGAGGATGTTTTTTTGTTCTCGAAACTATAAACTTTACCTGTGATGTAGTTTCGTTCAAGAGTCATAGAATGAATGGAATAAACTTGAAATTTTGACAAATTTAGAGGAAATTAAAGGGAAATTGAAAATAAATGGTTCGGTTCCTCAGCTTGTGGTACTATCATTCTCAAAAGGTACTCAAGTATGTACTTTTTGTTATCCTTTCACATAAGTATGCGATGTTCTCTCAGACTAAAAGATGGAACAGGTCAACCGCAATTTTAAATTACTCCGAAACACCAACATTTTTTTTTTAAATATAAACCAAAAACAAAAAAAATTTAAACAAATAAAATCTGTTTTCGCATGTTTTTGATGCCGGGCAAATTTTTTGTTTAATTTTTAGGCCAATTTTCAGTGTAGTACTTTAAAAAAACTAAATTTAATATTAAAATAACAAGTCATTTAATATTACTGATAAGCCCTGGCATTTTTCCACAAGAGAACTACACGTACTAGCTGACTTGCCTCGAATAATTGACACGATTGCAAAGCTGATATATAAATACTTACGCCGCTACCACATATAACATATGAATTACATAATTGGGTCATACTCCGGGACGAGGTCTAGTCCTAGCATAATATCAGTTGTTACGCCATTAGAAGGCTTTTCTTGATTTCGTTTTGGGCCAGGTTGCGGAAGTGCAAACCAATCTAATATCTCATCAATCCTGAGTAATATGTCAAAAGCCTTACGTCCTATTGGAGTTGAATAACAAACATCCTGAAATCAACTTTTTGACTATTATGTAGTCACTTCCTATTATTAGGAAGTAAAACTGAATTCGATATCTCATTAGAACTAAGAAACATGTAAGAATTTGTGAAAACATATGCGACCCCCTTGCACCGACTTTGGGGTTGAATATCCAAAAATCGTGAAATGAATTTTTTGATATATATAAAGAAAGCCAGAGGAAGTAAAAACCAATCCGATGTGTTATCACTCCTAAGAGATATGACGGAATTCGTGAAAACGTGTTCAACCGGTTTTTACACTCTTAGGGGTTGAAAAAGGAAATAATTTGAAAACGAGTTTTAGGTGATTATTAAATAAGCCCGTGGAAGTGAAAAGTTATTCGATATCTAATCAGACCTGAGGGATACGGCAGAATTCGTGAAAATGTATACATCCCCTTTACACCACCTTGGGGTCGAATTTGAAAAACCCTGAAAACACTTTCTAGGTATTGAAGAAGCCGTAGAATAAAAATGAATTCAATATTTGGGAAGACTTAATAGATATGACGAAAATCGTGAAAATATATGCATTCCATTTTCACTGATCATTTTTTTTGCCCCCCTTCCGAACGCCAATGGATATTTGAATTTTTTTTTAATCAAAATTACTTTTCTAGTTGATTTACATATACGTACCAAATTTCAACTTTCTAGCATAAGCCGTTCTATAGTTAGGAAAAACACCCCTTACCACCGTACCATACTACCCCTATAAAAAATTTTTCCAACATGCTACTACTATAGCTCTATCTCAATGCTAAGTTTTAGCTTGATATCATTATAGGTTCTCAATATATAAAAATCAGAACTTTTTACTTTTTACCCTCCCCCACCCTCACCTTCTACACCCTTATCCCTGAAAATTTTTTTTCTGCTGGGGGTCTATTAGGCCTACTTCTGGTACAAATCTTAAGCATCTATCTTACACTGTTCTTGAGATATGAGACGTGATTTTTTAAATAAATCCTTACCCCCTCCACTTCCATGCTCCACCGCCCCCTTAAAAAATTTTACTTTCAGCAAACTTTATTTGCCAACCTTTATACAGAAACCAAACTTTATTTCTCTAGTACAATTGGTTCATGAGATATCGCAATCTAAAGTTTTTCAACCCCCACCTTCGTACTTCACTGCCCCCTCTCAAAAATTTGTTTCCGATCTATTCTCCTAGTTTACCTACAGATGGTTATTTAGTTTCAATTTCGTGACGTTAACCGTGTAGGAGATATGGATTTTAGAATGTCTCGATCTCGGCTTTCGAACCTTTCGGAAGCATTATTTTTCCCCCCCCCCCACTCCCACACCCCTTCATCCATATCAACAATATTTTTGCAAATGGGTCCACTATCAAAGCTCTATACAAATTCCAAGTTTCAGCTTCCTAACATAAGTGGTTGCTGAGATCTAGAAACCAAAATTTTTCATCTAAAACGCTTCCCCCACCTCCCCCTCATACTCCAACCCCCAAAAAATGTTGTCTCTTCAAAGGACCTACCCAGTCTATTAATAAAAAAAATTTCAATTTAATAGCTTATAGAGTTTAGAAGTTATAAGCCCTCAAACGTTTTGCGTACGGCGGACGGCGCACAGACGGACTGAAATTTTTTTTTGCTTTTTTGGTGGTTTTTATACTTTATTATTAAAATAAAATAAGTAAAATAAAAAAAAATAAAGTAAAATTGTAAATATCGAAGGAATAAAACAATTTCAAATTTCAAATAATATTACTGATGGTCGCAATTTTATGGGCTAATTTTATGTAGATCTCGAGATATTGGAGGCAAACTACAGGAACTCACAAAGCAGAACGATTTTCCAGCACATCGACTGCGAGTCGCTACATTGAATAAGTTCGCCGTCGATTTGAAAACGATTTGCCTAAGTAAAATATTGCACTTCGATAGCGAATCGTAACGACAAATTAAAAACGAGTCGCATTTCTATGTTGCACACACTGTAAACAAGGTACCAATGTACATCGTAATCGAATCGTAGCAATAAGCCAAATATGATACTCCTTGGCTATCCTGCATACTAAAAAATATGCGTTCTTTTTAACTCACTTACATCGAATTAACTCACTGACCATTTCCATTCACGAGTTTTAACTAAATGATGATTTTTTTTAGTTTCTATCGTTTCCTACAAACATGTAACTTCGCACTTTATCTGCAACCTTAAAATTCTTCGATATGACGACTTAACTTCTATGTCCTGCAATTTTACGGCAAACTCCTAAATCTATTGGGATTAAAATGAGTCTTTTCTTTAAGACTATCAAATTTTTTAAACTAGTCAATTTAAAACCTAATTTGCTGGTATATTCTGTTAAGTTCTTGGAAATAATTTATTTTTATACTCTAGATGAAATCATATAGAGTATTATAAGTTTAATCCAGCCCAAAAGTTTGTAACGCATAGAACCAAGCCTCGGACGAAAAAAAGTTATATATTATTTTTTGTTTATTTGTGGCCAAAAACCTCAAATCCGCCTTACGTCCGTCCGTCCGTCCGTCTGTCCGTCCGTCCGTCCGTCCGTCCGTCTGTCCGTTAGCACGATAACTCAAGAACGCCTTCACCTAGGATCTTGAAATTTTGAATCTGGATGTTTGGTTGGATTTGTAAGGTTAAGTTCGTTAACGGGCAAAATCGTAATACTCCTTCGGGTAGCTGCCATACCAAATGTCATTAAAACACGTGTTCAAGAATATTGGTCGATAACTTCAGAAGGGTTTAAGTTACGACTTTGAAATTTTGTATGTGTTATTTTTCCAATAGTTGGAGCTAAATATATGATTATGAAGAAAATCCTGTTAGTCCTTCGTGTAGCTGCCATACAAATATCCTGTCAAAACGTCTTCACTTAATTTACGGAACTTACTATAACTCAAGTAATCTTTTAGCTATGAGTTGGAAATTTTGTACAAATTAGTTTTGAGTAAAAACAAAGTTTGTGTTTACTAATCAGCGAAATCCTTTTACTCCTTCTGGTAGCTGCCATACAAAATGTCCTTAAGACACGTGTTCAACAATATTTTTCGATAACTTTTGAACGCCTCAAGCTACGAATTTGAACTTTTGTACACGTTCATTTTTGAATCGTTCCAGGAAAAGGGAAAAACATATAAGAAATCGAGTGAGTTCTGAATGCACCTCCCATGGGAAATTCCTTCAAAAAGGACATTTTTTTTCGATGACTTACCCAGTTCAAGATATAAAATTAAACACTGAATATTGTCTTTTAGTTTTGAGTAGCAATCTAATGGGAGTCCTTAATAAAGGACATACAACATGTACACACGTAATTCTACTTTATCCCCAACTACAATATAAATCGGAGTTCAGTATTCATCTAGAGTATTATACGATTGGCTTGCAGCCGATCGTGACTGCAGTATGTTTAAATTTCAGGTCGATCACAATACTTTATTATTAAAAAATAATAAAGAAAAATCTATTATCTTCAAATTCCCATATTATTAACATTTCAGTACACTTCTAGATCATGTTGAGCTAGAACATCGAAAATGCGGAATTGCAAGCCTGCCACATTCTGGCGTATATACTTAAAATTAAAAATTATGAATGTAATTTTTAAAGAGAAGTAATTTAATCCACGTATCCCCTTAGTAGCTATCATGATATAAATGAATTGAAAGTGCACTCTACGACCGTCTTATAGAAACAGTAATCATTTTGTTTAATTCTTATTATCTCTAAGAACCCAGTCAAAATTCAATGTCACAGGCATTACGACATTAATAACTCACTTGTAATTATATTTCAATGGAGAAATAATGATGTTCCTACAGAGCTCCAAAATATCCTTTAATATCATCCACTTCTACTCAAAATTGTCCTAAGAAGAACTTAAGCCCGGCACGGATATTCATCGTTCCGAGAAAGGAACCTCCCCGTAGAGAACTTGCCTGACCTTATCCACGGAAACTATTACATCGGGGTACCATAATCCCCTTTTAATACCGCAAAAGTAGATTAAGGTCTCATAAACAAGGATCCTCGTGTAATTCCCACCTGTAATTCAGTTACGGAGGTAAATTAGGATAAGGCTCTCTGCTCACTTTCATATATTCGAATTGCTATCCGAATTTGTAGGAAACTCTACCGGAATGAAATGTTTTTAATATGGAGCAATGTTCGTATTCAAGCTATGCGCTATATGCGTCTGGTTCATTCGTGGGCATAAGAGTTTACGGAGCGATTACGGATCCTGTCAAGGAACGAATGTGAACTCCCCTGGGAAATAAAACGAATGAATGGCAATTTTCGGTTTTGCCATTATTTTGCGGAAAAATTCGAAGCATAACGCCAACTCCTCTCCGTTGGTGGATAGCAAAATGTATACATGGAATCCATTGATCTGAACTTTTCAATTTTTTCGACCATATTTTGTGTCTGTTTAGTGTTGTAAGGGAGGAAACTCTATTAAAAATTCGTTTGACTATTGGTTGCTTGTTATTAGGGGATTGGACCTTGGGCTAAGCTACCCTAACTGAAAAGTTAAAAGCACCCTTCCGATTTCTGAAGACTTATCACATCCTGCAGGCATGCAATAACTTCGATTTGTCCACTATTTGACGAGGGGTGAGTGGTAGTGCAAAAAGAAAATTGGACAGATAAAAACTCAATTATCCAATTGCATAAACTTATTTTGTAGTTTACATTCGCTTGTCGAAACACCCTTTAAAAAGGGTGCGAATGGTCAAAATATTTCATAAATTTCAAATTGGCAATCTATTAGACCTTGAGCGGTAAATTTTCCGTAAATGATAAGGAGTATGATTTTACCTTATTTTTTTAATAAAAAAGTGTTTTTATGGATTTTTAAAACAAAAATTTGTTACTCTAAAAAAAATGTTTTTGGGTTACAAGACTACTGGACACCAAAAAAAATAAAGGGGGTCATTGGCATGCGTTGTTTTTCCTATCTATAGACCGGCTTATGCTAGAAAGGTGAAACTTGGTACATATATGAAGATAGAAAAGTAATTTAAAACTTAAAATAGGATGTAGGTACATATTTTCACAAATCTCATCATATCTCTTATGTCTTCTGAAATACTGAATTAATTTTAATTTTTCGGATTCTTGACGTAAATGCCTAGAAAGCAGTATCAAGGTTCTTTGAATTTCGACCCCTAAGTGGGTGTAGAGGGGCTGTATACATTTTCAAAAATTCAGCCATATCCCTCGGGTCTGATTAGATATCGAGTGACTTTTCACTTCCACAGGCTTGTTTTAAAATCGCCTAAACCACTTTTTTAAGATTTTTCTTTTTCCAACCACTAAGAGGTGTAATAGGGTTGAACACGTTTTCATGAATTCCGTCATATCTCTCAGGAGTGATAAAACATCGAATAGGTTTTTACTTCTCCGGACTTTCTTAATAGTTATCAAAAAATTCTTTTCAGGATTTTTGGATTTTCATCAAACAAGTGGGTGTAAGTAGGTTTCATTCGTTTTCACAATTTTCGGCATATCTGTTAGATTTGATGAGATATCAAACTGGCTCAAACTTCTGCAGAGTTTTTATATAATCGCCTACAAGTTAATTTTAGGATTTTCTAAAATACAACCCCAGGGTGGTGTACAGTGGTTGCATACATTTTCACAAAGTTGTACATTTTTTGTTAGATCTGATAAGATATCGAATTAATTTTTATTTCCTAATAGCAGTCGAAATCTACTAGATTTCCCGCACATTTGAGCGATCTTAAGATAGCTTCAAATGACTAAATTTTGTAGAAATCCAGCCGGAAATCTACTAAAATAGGTATAGGTAGGTAGGTAGGTACGCGTGGCTGCCCGTGAGAACACGGACACACTTAGACCTAAAAGGTCTGTTGTGTTACTGATATTCGCCCTTTTACCTTTTAGATCGTTTTAGATCCAGTTTCGGCCATATCTGTCTCGCAGTGTGTCTGCCCATCTTGAGTTGGTTTTCTCAATTGAGTCCAATCCCAGTAGCAGTTTATATGTAGAGAGAGGCACACCCAGATTCCGATGTTCCGGCATAATCTGAAGGTACCGCGCCGAGCGAGTTCGTCAGCCATGCAGTTCCCTGGAATATCCCTGTATCCTGGCACCCAGCACAGAAGAATATTGAACTGTTCAGCCATCTCCTTAAGAGATGATCGACATTCTACGGCGACCTTTGATGTTGTCGAGGCCGATTCCAAGGATTTTATTGCCGCTTGGCTATCTGTGAAAATGTTAATATCCCTAGTAGATATTACATTACGCCTCAGCTTGGACAAGGCCTCTTTGATCGCCATAAGCTCCGCCTGATAGACACTACAGTAGTCGGGAAAGCGGAAGGAGCTGCTAATGTTAAGCATGTTAGGGAAAACACCTCCACCTACCCCGCCTTCAGTTTTGGAGCCGTCCGTATATATGTTTGCGGACTCTTCCGTCCGTACGGAATCCCTTTCCCATTCTAGACGGGTTTCAAATTCTAGGTCTGGACTGCCCTGAAATTTATATTTCACCACATTCACATTTTTCCACAGTGAACATTGTTACTTATTTTAACTGAAATTATAAAATCACTTGCTCGAAATACAAGCTTAGGAATTTACTTTTACTTTATTATTTCAATAATACAGTATTGTGATCTATTTTAAAAAAAAAAAAATTTGCTACCCTCAAAATTTTTTTTTCACGTTTCATGACTAGTAGACACGAAAAAAGCATAAAGAATGTCAGTCCATCTGTCCGCGGTGCGCCGTCCGCCGTACGCCGTACGTCTACCGGTGTACGCAAAATTGATTGAAGGCTCGTAGCACCCAAACCCTATGAGCTATCTAGTTGAATTTTTCGTGGTTAGAGTGGGTAGGCCCCTGAAGTGGCCAAATTCTAAGGGGTGGAGATGTAAGGGGGAGGTGGGGGAAGCGTTTTAGATGGAAAATTTTGGTTTCTAGATCTCAGCAACCGCCTATGCTAGGATGCTGAAACTTGGAATTTATATAGGGCGTTAATAGTGGACCCATTTGCAAAATGATATGGGTGAAGCGGTGTGGGAGTGGGAGGGAAAACAATGCGTCCGAAACGCAAAAAAACCGAGATCGACACATTCTAAGATCCATATCTCCTAAACGGTTAACGTCACAAAATTGAAACTTAATGAATATCTGTAGGTATACTAGGAGAATAAATCGCAAACAAATTTTTGAGTGGGGCAGTGGCGTACGGAGGTGGGGGGTAAAAAACTTTAGATTACGATATCTCACGAACCAATTGCACTAGACATGTGAAATTTGGTTTCTGTATAAAGGTTGACAAATGAAGTTTGCTGAAAGTAAAATTTTTTAAGGCGGCGGTGGAGCATGAAAGTGGAGGTGATACGAATTTTTCTAAAAAATCACGTCTCATATCTCTAGAACGGTGTAAGATAGATGCTTAAAATTTTTACTGGAAGTAGGCCTAATAGACCCCTAGCAGAAAGGGGAGGGTGAAAGGGAAAAGGTGCCGATTTTTATATCTCGAGAACGTATAATGATATAAATCTGAAACTAAGTATTTAGATAGAACTATAGTAGTAGCATCTTGGAACAATATAATTTTTTATAGGGGTAGTATGGTACGGGGGTGGGGGGTGTTTTTCCTATCTGTAGAACGGCTTATGCTACAAAGTTGAAACTAGGTATGTATATGTAAATCAACAAGAAAAGTAATTTAGATAAAAAAAAATTTCAAATATCCATTGGCGTTTGGAAAGGGGGCGAAAAAATGATCAGTGAAAATGGAGTGCATATATTTTCACGGTTTTCGTCATATCTATTAGGTCTTTCCAAATATTGAATTAATTTTTATTCCACGGCTTCTTCATATAAATACCTAGAAAGCGTTTTCAGGATTTTTTGAATTTCGATCCCTAAGGGGGTGGAAAAGGGGTTGTATACTTTTTCACGAATTCTACTATATCCCCAGGTCTTATCAGAAATCGAATATCTTTTCACTTTCAATGGCTTGCGTAATAATCGCCTAAAACTTGTTTTTAAGGTTTTTCCTTTTTCAGCCCCTAAGAGGGTGTAAAAGGGTTGAACAAGTTTTCACGAATTCCATCATATCTTTTAGAAATGATAAGAAATTGAATTGGTTTTTACTTTCTCGTGTTATCTTCATATTTATCTATTAACTCCTTTCAGGATTTTCGGATATTTAACCCCCAACTGGGTGTAAGGAGGTTGCATATCTGATGATATATCAAATTTATTTCTATTTCCTAAGGTTTCCTATATAAGCGCCAAAAAGTCAATTTCCGTATTCTTAGACATGCAATCCTAAGGCTTTTAAGGGGGGTTGTATGCTTTTCAAAGCTTCGGCATATTTCTTAGGTTTGATGAGATATTAGATTGCTTTTCACTTCCACAGAATTTTTATACATATAATCGTCTACAAACCCATTTCTCAATTTTTGGATATTCAACCCCCAAGGGTTTACATATTATTTCACAATTGTTGCCATCCCTTAGTTCTGATGAGATATAAAATTGGTTATTACGGCATCTTATGTAACGACCTAAAAACCAATTTCACGATTTTTCGAATTTCAAGAACCAAGGGGGTGTGAAGGGTTTGCTTACGTTTTCACAAATTTTTCAAAATCCCTCGTGTCTCATGAGATATCAAGTTACTTCTTATGAAATCGTCTAAAAACCTGTTTCACAATTTTTTCGAAATTCAAACCCCAAGTGGAAGTAATGGGTTTGTATACGTTTTAACAATTCGTCATATCTCTTAAGTCTGATAAGGCAACAAAAGTCGTTTTTACTTCTATGGGCTTTTAGAGAACATAATATACCGAAATTCGAATAGTCTACACGGTCTTTTCCAATGTTTAATCGGCTAAAAATCTCAATTTTAAATATTTTTTTTTAAAGAACAAAACTAACTTTTCAAGAAACTTCATAATTTCGAAACAACTGATGATATACTCCGACTTTGACCACTCCCGAACTTTGACCCGAAAAATAATAAAGTTTCGCCCAGACCATTGCCAGATTTTTTTATTTCATTCGCCTTGATGCTGGTCGATTTACCATTGCAGAAAAACTTAAAATCTTACAAAATAAGTTAAAAAATTTTATATGTCAAACAAATCTCTTCGAGGCGATGTAAACGCTTGTTGCGATTTTGAAATGTAGTGTCAGAAATTTGGAAATGTAATTTTGCTATAAGGCTTCCTTTGCAATCGACAAATAGTTAATTTCATGTTTTGCAGCTATTGGTCACTATGGGGTGTAAGGGGGTTGCATACTTTTTCTCAGTTTCAACATATTTCATAGGTTTGATGAGATATCACAATGTTTTTAGCCTACAAACTCAATTTACGATTTTTTGATATACAACTGCCAAGAGGTGTGAAGGGGTCGCATATGTCTTTTCGAGTTATTCATAATAGTGGTAGTGGCGTGAATATTTTAACGTTAACCGCCTTTTAAACTTTGACCCGAAAAGTAATAAAGTTTCGCCCAGACTGTTAGCAGATTTTTTTCAACGTTATAAGGTTATAAATTTTGTTCCGGATTAAAGATACAAAAAAAATTTGGGACAGCATTTTAGTTACAACAATTTAGCAAACAGTCATCTTCAAATGACCTATAGAGAAAAAATTGTAACACAAAAAAAATTTGAGGACTTTTCTCATTTGAATGACAATAAGAAACCAGTTCATTTTCTCTGTCTGCTAAACGTCCATTCCTTCACGCTCTCTCGTTTGAGGCACTTACTGAGTCATGTATCTTATCCGCACGGCTTTATAGATTCACATATTTGTGACGCTTGCAAGCAATTAAGTGCTGAATGCAGTTTCTATCAACATGGACGTGTGTACAGCGCCGGCTATTTATGCAAACCGAACTAATGACACTCCTAATATCGTGTAATTATATTTGATGTACTGGTGTGATTAGTAACAACACTAAATACCTCCCGGAACTGAAAATTCGGTTATATAAAATTTATAAATTTCTCCATGAAACAGAAGCTTTCTTACTAAACTGACTGACTGATTTGAAAGTACTAGCCACATGATAGGCTAAGTACGAGATGATAACATTTGACACATCATCTTTCTAAGATATTGCAGACTTTAAGTTCATATACCAAGCTTAGTAATTTATCTATGACATTTATCAGTTGTCCCCGAATCATCTATGAAATATTGACCTCAGCGAGGAGCATGAATCCAACGCTACTAGCCTGCCTAAAAAGCATCTAAATATGATAAAGTACATCGTTCTTCAGTTACTCCACCTGCTCTCCTAGACATAAATCTTGGGGCGCGATCTCATGTTTTATGTTATGTACGTACAACACCGAAAAACCTACCTTTAAAACAGCTCCGGCCCCTCTACAAAAGCATGAAAACATTTTCGCCATACTTTACCTGTGTCACGAAAAATATGCTCATCGGTGCCCTTTAAACTCTGCCAACCTCCAAGACTCTGTTCACCTGACATTCTGGCATTAAATTAAACGATAAAATTCGATACAGAGAGGTAAGGTATCACTCAACGTTTGTTTCTTGTTTGCAAAGCAACCAGGACCTTTTGCTGCATCTGCCGGGTTTCAGTTACAGACAAATGGGGACAGAGCCAAGGACGCACATCCTTATCCTGTGGAATTTATAAAATGGATTCGAATTACACTTTATTGCGTTGTTTGTTTCCGTTTGATCTGGGAATAGGATCAAAATGTATTTTATCTCTGACATTTTATCAATTGTATTGTAGCGTAAAATGTACTCAAATTGGTTACACACAAGGAGAATTGGATGTTGCTAGGGACAGGTTATTGATGGATGTCGAAAAGCTAAGAAAATGTTTTAAGATCAGAAATCACTGCTTTAATTCTTAAAGTGAACCTCGTTTTTTTGTGGAATGTTTTTGAATACGACTCAAACTAAACACCTTTGCCATAGAAGCGAACTGAAGTGCATTGAGTACTGTACCTGTATTTAAAGTGCACACCCAATTAAGTGAAACGAATAAATGAGCAAAGAAGGCTTTAAAGCGAAAAATTACAAATTACAGTAGATTTTGGTAACGGCTTACTCTAGAAAGTTCAAACTTGGAACTGACATTGTGCTTATTGTTGAGGTGAGATCGATAGAAATTTAACACGGGTGTGTTCGTGGTATGGTATGTACTAGATGAGTAAAAGGAGCAAAATTTAAAAAAAATTGTTCTATTTTTAAAATAACTTAAAACTAAAGTATATCTAAACTTGGTTTGTATATGAACAGCAGATTTCAGTGGATTTTGTTGGAATTTTTTGTATTTAGTTTCAGTCAATAGGCGCAGCAACTCTGAACCGCTGGACATACTGCTGTGCGACGCTATAACAGCTTCGCGTCGCTTCGATATCAAATTTTCTAAATACGTCGCGTGCGTAACGCAATTTTGGCACACATAAGTTGAATATAGAAGATTAGACGCCAAATCAAAAAATATCAGAAAATGAATGCCTACACAATAAAAAAATCTGCCAATGGTCTGGGCGAAACTTTATTATTTTTCGGGTCAAAGTTCGGGAGTGGTCAAAGTCGGAGTGTATCATGAGCTGCTTCGAGATTATTAGATTTCTTGAAAAATTATTTTTGTTCTTAATATAAAAATATTCAAAATAGAGATTTTTAGCCGATTAAACATTGAAAAGTCCGTGTAGACTATTCGAATTTCAGTATATTATGTACACTAAAAGCCCATAGAAGCAAAAACGAATTTGTTGCCTTATCAGAATTAAGAGATATGACGAATTGTTCCACTTGGGGTTTGATTTCGAAAAAATTGTGAATCACGTTTTTAAATGATTTCATAAGAAGCAACTTGATATCTCATGACACACGAGGGATTTTGAAAAATTTGTGAAAACGTAAGCAAACCCTTCACACCTTCTTGGTTCTGGAAATTCGAAAAATCGTGAATTGGTTGGCCGTAATAATCAATTTTATATCTCATCAGAACTAAGGAATGGCAAAAATTGTGAAAACATATACAAACCCTTGGGGTTTGAATATCGAAAAACTGAGAAATGCGTTTGTAGGCGATTATATAAAAAGTCTGTGGAAATGAAAAGCGATCTAATATCTCATCAAACCTAAGAAATATGTCGAAACTTTGAAAAGCATACAACCCCCTTACACCCATTAGGATAGAATATCTAAATACTGAAATTGACTTTTTGGCGGTTATATAGGAAACTTTAGGAAGTAAAAATTAATTCGATATATCATCAGATATGCAACCTCCTTATACCCACTTGGGAGTTGAATATCCAAAAATCCTGAAAGGAGTTAATAAATAAATATGAAGACAGCACGAGAAAGTAGGAACCAATTCAATTTCGTATCACTTCTAAAAGAAATGACGGAACTCGTGAAAACGTGTTCAACCCGTTTATACCCGCTTAGGGGCTGAAAAAGGAAAAAACTTAAAAACAAGTTTTAGGCGATTATTACGCAAGCACGTGAAAGTGAAAAGATATTCGCTATCTGATAAGACGTGGGGATATAGTAGAATTTGTGAAAAAGTTTACAACCCCCTTTGCACCCCCTTAGGGGTCGAATTTTAAAAAATACTGAAAACGCTTTCTAGGTATTTATATGAAGAAGCCGCAGAATAAAAATCAATTTAATATTTGGGAAGACCTAATAGATATGACGAAAACCGTGAAAATATATGCATTCCATTTTCACCGATCATTTTTTTTTGCCTCCCCTCCGAACGCCAATGGATATTTGAATTTTTTTTTATCTAAATTAGTTTTCTAGTTGATTTACATAAACGTACCAAGTTTCAACTTTGTAGCATAAGCCGTTCTATAGATAGGAAAAACACCCCCCACCCCCGTACCATACTACCCCTATAAAAAATTATATTTTTCCAAGATGCTACTAATATAGTTCTATCTAAATACCAAGTTTCAGTTTTATATCATTATAGGCTGTCGAGATATTAAAATAGGAACTTTTTCCTTTTCACCCTTCCCCACCCTCACCCTTTACACCCTCACCCCTTTGCTAGGGGTTTATTAGGCCTACTTTTGGTAAAAATTTTAAGCACCTATCTTACACTGTTCTTGAGATATGAGACGTGATTTTTTAGAAAAATTCTTATCCCCTCCACTTTCATGCTCCAAATTTTGCATTCAGCAAACTTCATTTATCAACCTTTATACAAAAACCAAATTTTATTTCTCTAGTGCAATTGGTTCGTGAGATATCGTAATTTAAAGTTTTTTACCCCCACCCCCGTACGCCACTGCCCCAACTCAAATTTTTGTTTCCGATCTATTCTCCTAGTATATCTACAGATATTCCTTAAGTTTCAATTTTGTGACATTTACCGTTTAGGAGATATGGATTTTAGAATGTGTCGATCTCACCTTTTTTGCGTTTCGGACGCATTATTTTTCCCCCCACTCCCAAACCCCTTCACCTATATCGGCAAATTTTTTGCAAATGGGGCCACTACTGAGCTTTATATAAATTCCAAATTTCAGCCTCCTGCCATAAGCGGTTCCTGAGATCTAGAAACCAAAATTTTCCGTCTAAAACACTTCCCCCTCCTCCCCCCTCACACCCCCACCCTTCAGAATTTGGTCACTTCAAGGGGCGTACCCAGTCTCTTCACAAAAAAAATTTTAATTTAATAGCTCAAAGGGTTTGGGAGCTACGAGCCTTCAAACGATATTGCGTACAGCGGTCGACGTACGGCGTACGGCGGACAGACGGACTGAAATTCACATGGGAGGTGCAGAAAGGACTCACTTACTCTCTTACATATTTATCCTTTTCCTTGGAACCATTTAAAAATGAACGTGTACAAAATTTCAAATTCGTAGCTTGAAGCGTTCAAAAGTTATCGAAAAATATTGTTGAACACGTGTCTTAAGGACAATTTGTATGGCAGCTACCAGAAGGAGTAAAAGGATTTCGCTGATTAGTAAACTCAAACTTCGTTTTTACTCAAAACTAATTTGTACAAAATTTCCAATTTATAGTAGAGGTTAAAGTACGGGGGTGGTTTTTTAAATCTCAGAAACGGCTTATGCCAGAAAGTTAAAACTAAGTATGTATATGTAGATGTGCTATTACAATAATTAAAGCGAAAACAAGTTCCGATTTTTAATTTCGTACAGCGGTGGAGTAAAAAAGATGTCCGTGCAAATAGTTTTTTCTACATTTTCACGAATTTCGTTATATAGTTTAGACACTTTTTTTACATCTACAAGCTGTTTATATAAGCGCCTAGAAACTTATTTTTCCAAATTTTCGGTATCCAACCCCTAAGAGGGTGTAAAGTGGAATGAAGAAACCGTGGAATAAAAATTAATTCAATATTTGGGAAGACCTAATAGATATGACGAAAACCGTGAAAATATATGCATTCCATTTTCATTGATCATTTTTTTCGCCCTCCTTCCGAATGCCAATAGATTTTGAATTTTTTTTATAGAAATTCCTTTTCTAGTTGATTTACCATATACATACCGAGTTTGAACTTTGTAGCATAAACCTTTCTATAGATAGGTAGAAACACCCGCACCCCCGTACTATACTAGCCCTTTAAAAAAAATTCTATTTTTCCAACATGCTACTGCTATAGATCTATCTAAATACCAAGTTTCAGCGTTATATCTTTAAAGGTTCTTGAAATATAAAAATTGGAATCTTTTCCTTTTCACACTCCCCCACCCTCACCCTCTACACCCACATTCCCAAAATTTTTTGCTAGGGGTCTATTAAACCTACTCCTTGTAAAAAATTGTAAGCGTCTATCTTGCACTGTTCTTGAGATGTGAGACGTGATTTTCTGGAAAAATTCGTATCCGCTCCACTTTCATGCTCCGCCTTAAAAAATTTTACTTTCAGCAAACTTCATTTGTCAACCTTTCAACAAAAACCAAATTTTATTTGTCTAGTGCAATTAGTTTGTGAGATATCGTAATTTAAAGTTTTTCACCCCCCCCCCCCGTACGCCAGCGCCCCCCCCCCCCTCCCATCCGAATTTGTTTCCGATCTATTATCCTAGTATAAATACAGATATTCATTACGTTTCATTTTTGTGACTTTAACCGTTTAGGAGATATGGATTTTCGAATTTGTCGATGTCGGCTTTTTTGCGTTTCGGACGCATTATTTCTCCCCACACCCCGCTCCTCCCCCCTTACACCTCCACCTCACAGAATTTGGTCACTTTAGGGGCCTACCCAGTCTATTCATAAAAAAATTGCAATTCAATATCTCAAACCGTTTGGGACCTACGAGCCTTCAAACGATTTTGCGTACGGCGGACAGACGGACTGAAATTTTTTTTTAGCTTTTTTCGCGTGAACAAAAAACTTTCAGGGTAGCAAATTTTTTTTTTAAAAATCGATCATAATAATGTATTATTAGAAAATAATAAAGTAATAACGTGAGATTTTTATGCATCAAGTCTCAAGAGTTTGAGCCATCTCAACGAGGTAGACGATTATCCTGCCATACTCCAATTCATCTCATCTCCCCTATCAGTGGTCATACATAAAAAATCGACTAAACCTAGAAAACATTTTAGCCCTAAGCATAATTGTTAAAATGTTAAAATTACCCTCTAATCCGATTATTTTCAAAATGGCTATAAACTCCAACAAACCGGAACTACACTTCAATCAGGCTAAAGTAGCGACCAAAACATAGACATCAAACATGGATAAATTATGCAAAATGAAAATATGTAGCTGCTACTGACAAAGCATAATGGTTGCCACTAAATAATTCCAAATATTCGCATTAAGTACTTGGCTCCTATAATTAGCAAATAATATTGTTTGCAGTATACGGCTGAGTATCCACGTACGCTATGTTCAAAGTATGTCCCGAACAAGTTACTTACAACCCTTACAAAGGCCACTCAATATGATGGCGTCGCCATCGTAACGGTAGCTCAAGTGGCAATATGACTGCCATCAAGTGCTCTTTGTATGAATAAACAAACCGCCAATTCACCAGGTCCTCCAGGATCCTATTTCGTTTCAATTTCAATTATCTCTGCCGGTGGGCTTCCATCCATGCGGCACATGTTTGCCCCGAATCTGCTCGTCTCTACCATACAAATGCCGAATTGAATTGAATCGCTGGCAACCTCGACGTGGATCCAGAGCAACCAATAATACATTCCGTACGAACTGAATTTGAAACTCAGACGGTTGCCTGGTAACTACCCTTTCCGGCGTCAGTCAAGCGTTTTTCATAACTTTGCTCGGCATCCGCGTGCGACGCCAACGAGTTGATTCTCTTTCGAGTTGTTAGTAATGCCATATGAGAGTATGCAATATCCTTAGTTTTATTTAATTCTCCTAGAATCCTTTCCTTCGTTGCATCCTTGGCGAAACGAATATACCTGCAGTTTGGCGAGGAACTTTGCACCATACTTTGTATGGCGTGCTTTGCAGGTTTCATGAGCTTCGGAATTATTGAGGGAGGCACTTACATGATCTGCATAAACTCCTTAGGTATTTCAAAAGTGTTGAGTTGCACTTAATCGGAGGACGTTAGACGCATGCAGGAGCACATAATTCGGGATAATGGAGTAGGCATTACAGTTCAGTATGCTTCTGTTAATATGTCTGCAATTTTCCTCTGGGCTATCGATCGAATTTTTGGGATTATACGGGGGAGTTTTGCTTGCAACTAGCAATTTAGTATAGTTGCCACGATTGAATACGAACGGCGTCTGGCATTTTCGGAACGTTCTTGGGCATTTTATGAAATTTGAGTTGTTTGACTGTATGAACTAGGTGATTAAGTTGAGTAGAGAGCGTAATCCTAAAAGCCTTGTATTAAGTATACTAGTCTGGATTACATAGGTTCGAGTCGAATTTAGCTAGATTTACAGTTATTGGTCCTTCCTTAGTGACGATCTTTGGAAGGTGCTGAATTATCAAGTTTTGTGTTATTCCAATTGCCAAGCTTTGATATGGTCAAGGATTACAGACCCATTAGTCTCCTAGCCTTTTTACTAATAACAATGGAGAGAATTTACTATTCTCTCGGATCCACACCTACTTACAGTTTTAGTAAGAAAGTATCTGCCCGTCCCAAGGTCTACATAATTTTGAACGAGAACGTTGTGATTAGTTCATCCTGAGAATAGCCGGTAAGTATATAAAGTCTTTCAACAAGGAAGGCCTTACATGAGGTCGTCTCAACGGTAGAAGAATCTTTGAATGTTAAAGAATATACTCTAGCAGCGTTTCTGGATATTGAGGGTGCCTTCAATAATGTGGAAACGAATGCGTTCGAGAAGGCATTGATTAGGATGGGTGTTGACTCATTCATTACGTGCTGGATTGTGTCGATGCAAGAAGGAAGAATTATCAACTCCTCTTTGAGGGATGGATGTAGCAGAATGAAAGTAACCCGTGGAACCCACAGAGTGGGGTGCCATCTCCACTGCTATGGGTCATAGTGGTTGATGAAATTTTACAGGCTATATCTTTGACCGGTGTCAAGGTGGTTGCTTACGCAGATGATATCGTCCTGATGGTGAGAGGTAAGTTCCAGGACACCTTGAGCGATTTACTAGAAGTTAGGCTCAAATCCTTGAGCAAGTGTGCTGGTAACTGCGGTCACAACATCAATCCGGATAAAACCGACCATATCAGAGGAGAAAAGACCGAGAATTCAGACTCCCACGTTTGAATGGCGTTACCATCCCGCTCTCACTTAGTGTGAAGTACTTAGGAATCTATCTTCATCCTAGGTTGAACTGGAAACTCACGATTGACGACAGGATTAAGAAGGCATCGAATTCTTACTACGCTTGTCAGAAAATGGTGGGGAAAACCTGGGGCCTGAACTCAAAGGTAGTCCACCGGCTGTACATCACGGTAGATACAACTGTTCTTACGTACCGGTCACTGGTGTGGTGGCATGCGTTGGATGTCGGATGATTACTGGGACCTTACGTACCATGGCATCCCAGGCTCTGGAGGTAATGCTCCATTGATCCATTTTCCTTATTTTTAACTTAAAGAATTAAGAAAAGGTTTCTGTATATTTTATACATAATAAACGTAATAGAAATTATTTGAAATTTTGACCTTGTCACGTCACTCCTATACATTGTTTTCCTTCCCTTCAAAGTAATGTGCCATGATTAGTTTATGTAGATTTATTTAATGAAATTGTTACTTGCATCAATGAAATATACATTGAACTATGAATTTCTTCATTGTTAAATGAAATGTACATACATTGACTTTCGAAATTTTATATTAATTACCGAGTTGTTTTCATTATTTAATGAAATCGTTCGTTAAGGTGGTAATGAACTCAGAATTGACCCAAAAATCAATTTTGTTTATTTAATTATGGAACCGAATGCAACAAACCGCACCTTTTTACAAGCAATGAAAGTGCTCCAAAAAATTAAAATCAACATCATCATATTGAAAAAATCATTGTTATGGAGCCGATGCAAGTATTCATTAATATTATGCAAAACCGTTCATCATTTTTTTGTCTGTATTTTTCTGGACACTCACAATAATGGAAAGGATGTAAAAATTCATTGTTACAATGAATGAGTTCTAAATATTGATGAAGTCAGTAATTCGTTTTAAAGTACTGATTCATTATTACTATTAACAGTGTCAATCCCAGTATAACATGATGAACGAATTCATAATATTGATGAAAGGAGTAATTAATGATACTAATGTTGTTCCTCATATTAAAGTATAAATTCATAATCGCGATTAATCCTGCCACTGTTATCAATACTGCATTCATAATATTAATGCACATATTGATGTAAATATGATGAATTTGAATGTTAATATTATGAACGTGGAACTTGATTTCGCCTTTTTATGCCATATTAAAACGAGTAAAGGTTCCCAGACACTTGTGCGAAATTTTTGTAGCTGCTGCGACTGTTTCTCAGCGGAACAATTGATACCATTTGATTACGTGCCAACGATTATGTACTCGTGTGTGGGACCTTGAGATGTGCGATGGTCGTTTTCTTCAATATAATGAATGTGTTCATTATTACTATAAATGTAATCAATATGTCTTACAAATGCCAAGCACAGATTAAAAAACTTTTTAATCTATATAATGAAAGCATGCATAAAAATTCATAGGTATTGATTTCTGAGAGTACTCGTATATGCGCCCTTTCCATATATACAAACCGATGAAAATATTTCTAAAGAATTGAGATTCATAGTATTAATATACGGTTCATATATCATGAAAAATATTTGATGATTTTCTACATTGTTGTAACGATTTTTTCATTAATCCGAAGAATTTCATGAAATTTCAATGAAAGGCAGACATTAATATTAAAAACAGTATTTTTTTCAGTGAATACATGGGGACATGAACAGCACGCGCTACCATGCTTACCTTGCAGACCAAGGTTGCAATTGTCTCCCATCTTCTTCGTTATGACTACTTCTGTTGATTCAATATTTCATCTAAGTTTGCCTCAAAATGCAGAAACTCAGAGAACCCGCTGATTCTCTCTAGTATCAACAATACCTTAGTTAGATAAGCTATTGAATTACTTCATTTAAGTTAATTTTAATGTTAGTTTTAAATCTCAGGTTTTAAGTCTAACCTTAAGTTCTAGATTAAGTAACATCCATGAGGTTTTTTCAATTCCCATTTTCCTCGCATTATTCATATCACCAAATTGTAACTCATTAACTTCTTGTGAAAACTAAACAATAATCACGAATTGAAAAGGCAGCAGGGTCTGATCTCTATATATAAAAATGAATGTTTGTCTGTCTGTTTGTCTGTTTGTCCTGTATAGGCTCCTAAACCACTCATTCAATTGCGATAGAACTTTGGTGATTTGTTGAGGGTACGCCCTCGATGGTTTCTGCGTTAACAAAATTATTTAACAGTTGGTTCGCGAGTTATTTCAACATTTGAGTGTTCTTCATATGATTTAGCGGCAGTTCGTTTTTGGTGTATTAGTTATGCCTATTCCTATTACTAAATGGTATAAGAGGATAGTGGATGGAAGGTGGAATATGGAGGATGGAAGATGGAGGATGGTGGATAGAGAATGGAGGATGGATGATGGAGTTTGGGGGATGGTAGATGGAGGATGGTGGATAGAGGATGGTGGATGGAGGATGGGAGATGGTGGGTGAAGGATGGTGGATAGAGGATGGAGGATAGAAGATGGAGGATGGTGGATAGAGGATGGTGGATGGAGGATGGTGGATAGAGGATGGTGGATGGATAATGGAGGTTGTGGGATGGTAGATGGAGAATGGTGGATGGAGGATGGTTCGTACTTAATTTTATGATCAGGGGCTGAGAAAACAAATAATTTTTTTAACGCAGAAACCATCGAGGGCGTACCCTCAACAAATTACCAAAGTTTCATCGCAATTGAATGAGTGGTTTAGGAGCCTATACAGGACAAACAGCGTGAACAACGGGAGAAACAGGAGCAATGGATAAACGGGAGAAACGGTGAGAAGGACGAGATCAACAGGAGCAACGGGAGTAACAGGGGCGATAGAACAACGTGAGCGTAGCGAGCGTAGCCGCGGTACGCGGCTAGTATATCATAAAATATAAAAAATGTAATATGGAATATTAAAAATCAATCTAATCTAATCTAATCTCCTGTTGATTGAATTCATAATTTTTATTTTTTATCATATTGTTACGTGCAAGCCTGGCAGCCGCGCACCTTGTTCGATTACGAATAGGGAAACAGCAACAACCGAATACCTAAGCTGCAAAGTAACCCAATCAAAAGTGGATATGAGTATATAAGTAGAGTGGAGCAACATGATTACACCTCTCTTCTAATCGAATGCGCTCAAATTTACTAGAACAGCGTATAAGATCAAATCGAATTCTCTCAAGCTTTCGGGTACCATCCACACACACCACCGAGCGAAGATTCAAGAACAGTCTCGACTACAGACAACTGGTATAAAAGCAGATAAAGCTTTCAGCGAGCGACATAGTAATTTTTATTACGTCGCCTGTGACAGCCAGCGTGTATACGCGACCGTATTGGTGGAAAGCGATCGATTACGTGTGATCGAATCAAGCGATATAAATAAGCGGGCGGTATTGCCACATAGTGCGAATAATTGTGCAAATATAATTAAAGTGCGAATTAATAAATTGTTACTTATTTTGATTTTAATCGAATTGTGTTTTACTTGAAATCCCGGCGAACCCCTAGCTCGCAACAGTATAAAAAAAATTAAAAAGAAATTGTTTAATATTTTTCAGCAACAACGAAATACGCTCTTAGTTTTTTGAGTTTCCGTGTGCTATTTTTGCACATTTGCCCCAATATCTTCAGAACTACAAAAGCTACAGTTCTAAGTTATTTTTTAAGGTGGCATCACTAGGAGACTACTCTAAAAAAAATGTTTAAAAAAATTAAAACCGTTCTGTAGAACCTATATTTTGTTTTTTCTTAAAATACTGCACCTTATGTTTGTAAACTGAGCTAAAATGTGTGAATGCAATATTTAGTTGAGATCGAGCCAGCCGTTTCTAAGATAATTGATCATTTGTCTCCCATAAGAAATACATGGGAAGCCGCGTGAGGTCCTTACCCCTTAAATCAATAAACTAATTATGATGAAATCATTTCATCGAAATATGCATCTTTTCATTAAATGTGGCGCTAATTGATGAACGTTCGTTCATTGAATCAACGAATCATCAAAATCAAATTATTTTGAATTGATTTGTTCTTTGAATTATTAAGTTTTTACATTGAATCAATGAATTTTAGTTGATAAATGGCATTCGTAACTTTATACACAAATATCATTTCCGGTTTATGTGCTGCGCACATTGCGCTAAGGCGGACGAATCTTGAATAAATGTTCAGTGACAATTAGGAACTGCGATATTATCGAGTGCGTGGATTGGATCGAATTTCTCATATGATACCCACCCTGTTCTTATCACAAGTTTCTAAAGCCGAGCCGAGCCTGCGAGTTTTGGAATTCCAGAGAAAAGGCTTTATGCTTTGTTGTAGGTACCACTACCAGACAGCCATGAACTCACTTGGTATTGAAAACGGAATCTTAATCTCGCCTGGGGAGACAGTAAGAAGTCATCATTGCTATGATGTTAAATCCATTTTATTTACCTAGTTGTAGGCGAAAGAAAGCAACAACCCCTAATCCTTAATAAGAAGCCGGATTCGGGTCTCAGCGTTGTTTGCGATATATTCTTCAGCCCCCTGTAAAAGGGAATAATTTTTCATCAAGTCCGATAAGTGTGATCATCACAAAAAACACCAGTACAGTTTCGAAACCAAACAATTAAAAACTGAAAACTTATTCAAGAAATTGATCCACCTCTGTACTGAATATTGCAGAGCAATAATAACCGAGACTAGCCGCACTTCCTATCAACATAATTTCCATATTGCAAGTACGAACTGTTTACCAACAACCCCATTGTTCAGTTAGTTGTTACAGTTTTCCCGGTGGATGCCAGACGACCGATGGCAAATAAAGGGAAACTCTGCTGCAACAAAGTTATTTTCCACCATACTTTTCCGTGATAAGCGAAAGAAACAAAGTTTTCCATTTCCGTTCGCAATGTTGGACTTTTCGTTTTTCCAAAGTAAACGTTTCCTATTATGTATCGGGATTGAAGCTTAGCTTGAAAAAGATGAAGTTGAATGAGAGTTGAGTCCACACTATAGTTTGGATGGCGAGTCGACAACCTCGGTATTCCGAGCGGGCAAAACTTTTTGCAAAGTATTTTCCATCAAGTTGGTCCGTAGAATACGGTGCACGACTTATCCCAAGCAAATTGCCAATTTTCACTGCAAAAAAGTTGTGATGAAGTACTTTGCAGTTGGTCAGCGGTTTACACTTCTTCGAACAACGTAAAATTGTTAACATTGTTTCGCAAGATTGAGATTGGATATTTTTTTCGGAAAATTGTTGTGTTGCGATTGTGAAGGTTTCCTAAGCTGAAAGACAGTACACAATGACGAAAAAATTAAGATTATGATGTGGCCCTGTTTGCTCCGCAGCGGCAGTTTTTTAATATTCCCAATTTAAAAATTTTAGCTCCAGCAATTTATCAGAAATTAGGTTCAAAACGGTTTTTCAAAATACAATGCTCTTCATGCCTCTAAATATCCAAGTCTGCATAAAATTTTGTATCAGTAATATTCCCTTCCTAGTCATATGAATGCTATGTTTCACCTTTGTACCATATGCCGTTAATAAAAGTCTTCGGTACGCCACTGCTTTCAAAATATTTAATTTTTTATTATTTAATATTTAATTTTATGATTCCACTTTTCAGAATTTTGAATTCAGGAGATATGAGAACTTAAGTATTACCATTCACTCAATCCCACTCAAAAATTATTAAATAATTATCCTCTTTACGAGGAAAAAAGAATGAGAATTCAGGCTCCCACGCTTGAATGGCGTTACCATCCCGCTCACCTTTAGTGTGAAGTACTTAGGAATCTATCTTCATCCTAGGTTGAACTGGAAACTCACGATTGACGGCAGGATCAAGAAGGCATCAAACGCTTGTAAGAAAATAGTAGGGAAAACTTGGGGCCTCCACCCGAGGATAGTCCACTGGCTGTACATCACGGTAGTTAGACCTGTCCTTACGTACGGGTCACTGGTGTGGTAGTATACGTTGGATGTCAGGGCGAACAGGGTTGCCATGAGCAGAATTCAAAGAATGGCACTCATAGGGATCACTGGGGCCTTACGTACCACGGCCTCCCAGGCTCTGGAAGTAATGCTTCCATTGGAATTAGCGGTAAAATTAATAGCGGCAAAGAGTGCTTTGCGTCTGCGTGAGGCAGGCTATTGGATGGGAGACAGCCTGGGTCACACTACAATCTTGTCAATTTCCCTGTGTTCCGCGATGCCGGAGCGCACCGACTGCAGGACATCGTCTTGCAGTTTTGGACATTCCTATGCTGTGAATATTCCCACCAGACTGGAGTGAGCATCTGGGATCATCGCCCCAGACACGTTTGCTATCTACACTGATGGCTCCAAGACGGAAAGCGAAACGGGCGCGGGGGTGTACTTTTGCGACCTTGACACTATGGAATCGTTTAGGCTACCGGATAGCACGAGCATGGTTCAGGTCGAGATTTTTCCACTGACAAAAGCAGCTGAAATATTGAATGAATGTACAATAACTATTTATGTTGACAGCCAAACTGCTATCAAGGCTGTTGAGGCGCACATTACTAAATCCCGACTTCTGTAAACGAATATTGCAGATGGTGGGTATGAATAACAACCTGAAAATTAGTTGTCACAGTCACAGTGACTTCCCTGGAAATGAAAAGGTAGACGAGTTCGCCAGAAGGGGGTCGGAGATGAGCATAGAGCTGGCCGACGAATCGGTTCTATGATTGATATTGAAGCGCTCAGACAGATGTAGAGGGCCTGGGTGAATCTCTCGAGTTGCCGGCAAGCAAGAATCTGCTAGCCAAAACTTGATAGGAGGAACTCGGCCTTCATTTTGACTCTGGGCAGGGACATTTGCAGACAACTTATAGGGGTCATAACGGAGCACTGTCCCTTTGGGAGACATGGAGAAAGACTGGGAATACCCATGGCTGATCTGAGTCGCTGTGGTGATGAGAATGTTGAACCGGCACTGGAACATCTAGTGTGTGAATGTGAAAGTCTGGCACGTACCAGGAATCGGTACTTGGGGAAATTCTCCTTGACCGATCTATCAGAACTTGCGATGATTCCTTTATGGAGAACTACTCTCTTCATAAGGAAGAGCAATATTTGGAATCAGTAGCCTAGAGCCCGATTTATACGAGGGGACCACAATGGATCCGAAGTGATCTCTCGTGATGGGCTGTGGCACAATGCTTCAGTCCACCCTTCTCAACCTAACCTACTATCCTGATCAAAAAATTTGTTCTACTTTTCCAAATTTCAACCTTTTGTCGTATGCACTTCGTATTTTGGAATGATTGTATAAATTGTGTTTGTGCAAAAACGAGGATGCGACCACGCTGCCACCAGAAACACTATAAGCTGTTCTTTGCGTAAGGTTCTCTCCCTATATTACCAAAATTATAGGGGAATGCGAACCAAGCTATGCACGTTCAGAAGAAATCTAGCTACTGCTGAATTCGATGTCATAATTCATTCTGAGACATGGTTGGACGATGTCATCCTAACTAATGGATTAAGCTTGCATCGCTTTATAGTTTATCGGTTCGATCGCTGCCAACTTAACTACTATTCTAAAGGAGGTGCGGGCTGCTTAATTAATCTTATGGTATTGACACACAACCACTTAAATTGACAATTTGTTAATTTCCGCGAATCATAAGACAACGTAAAAATCGTACATGCAAACACCAGTTGAATGAAAAACCGGTTGTAAGGAGTCTTATAAAAGTGGCAATAAGCCAACAGAAGGGAGAGCAGTCAGCAGTGATTGGTCTGCGAATAAGGTTGTGGATTTATAATTCCCTTTATACCAACTTTGACTACTGAGCCCTACTAATTCGTCCTGCGTTTGGTTTGCGGATTTTTAATTCTACGCACAGTATCGAAGAGGACTACGTACTGGGAGAACAACCGTCTCTAATCGGTTCCCAAATTTGACGGGGTTCTGGATTTAAGTTTACCCTTTGAAAGTTTGAGACTGGCTAGCTCACATCCAGACAGAGCAGCGACGAGCCAAGCAAAGCAGAGAAGAGGCAAGCATAGCAGAAACGAGCCAAACAGAGTAGAGCAGAGCAGTGACGAGCCAAGCAGAGAAGACGAATGGAGTCGAGTCAAGACGAGCCAAGGCGACGAGCAACTCCCAAGTCACAACGGCAACGCAGTTCATCGCAGACAAGCTGTCAAGAAGTTGACCGCGTGTATTTCCATTGTGGTAGTTAGAACGAACGTAGACCAAGGCAGCCTAACGCAGCCATCAAGAAATCAACTCTCAACTTTTCCGTTCCCTTAGTTAACCTCAAAATCGATAAGTGACTTTGTTATCTTTAACACATCGAATCATTACTTGATATGACCAGACTAAATTAAAATTAGCTTAAAAATCGTTACGAATACGAAAACTTTTGGGAAAATTTCAAATTTATTTAAAACTCAAATTGACGTATACAGTGAATTGCTATCTGACTTGATGTTTTATTGGCGACGTCAAGCTGCTCCGTGCTGCCTCATTCCACTTTGTATCTATTATAGTTAGGTTAGGTTAGGTAAGGTGGGTGGCCACCGATGAAACGAAACATACCGTTGCGATCCCACATGTACGGGAATAAGTACCTGTGTGTCCAAGACCACATCTACCCGCCACCCTGACAAACTGCAGCAGCTTGTCTAGCTTAATGTTTGCGAATTCACCCAAGTCCATGGCGAAGCGCGTACCTAAAGTACGTTCATATCTGCAACGTAGGCAACACCTAGTCATCTGGGGTGCCGGCCGATAAGGCAATGGCCCGTCAGTACAGCAATTAGAATACGAAGAGTATTCCTATCTCCGAGTTGGACAAACTTTGTCCTGCTCGCACTCAGGGTCGACCAAAGCTGCCCGGCCACGGCGAGACATGATGTGAGGCCCGACTACCACGTGTTAGCCTCCGATATGACAGTCTCGTCAATAGCTTGTTTAATGTCCTCAATTGGCCTTCACGAGCCAAGAAGCGATCAAGACGAGCGAGGACGAATAACGTCGAACGAGCGTTGACGAATAAAGACGAGACATTAAATTAAATTATCACATGATAGACAGAACCTAAATGATCATTAATGATTGAGGGCGTAATAAAATCGAATTGAAACTTTTAGTGCATTTTTCGTTCCTATCCTACGAACTAGAAAAAAAATTTTCTAAAAGAATTTGAATGAATGTAAGTTGAATGAACATTCTACATTCTAGCCACAACCGACTTTAAACAAACAGGCAAAGTTCACAAAATTAACAATTTGCCGTCAACATTGTTTTCGGAATTAATTTCTGCAGTTGCACCAATACACCTGCGTGCACATTATGATCCTTGTTTCGGGTGCTTCGAACATATTTCGATTACACACCCATGTGCATACGAATAAGCCCTCTATAAATTGCCAGGGATGCGGTTAGTTTCGATCATGTGTTCACGGATTTGTGTAAGGTGCATATGCTGCCAGACTTTATGTTTTGCTTTGGGGTACCGTGTTTTTCGTGGAATCGGTTAAAAACTAATTTAGCGCCCAGTACAAGTAATTCGGGGTGCTAGTAGTTTTGGGGACGTGTGAGTTCCGTTTAACACTGCAGGATTCGAAGTTAACTGCATGAGTACGGGACGTTGTGAAACTCTTCACGGTTGGCATTCGACCAACTTTCGAACCACACAAGCGAGTGTGTTGTACATCGAGTGAGAATTACTTGCTCATACGTGTAAGTTTGTAGCTTTGAGCACACGTGGAAACTAATTGGTGAATTCTTGGTAAACGGTTTTCATCACATGCAAGTGTGTTAAGACTTAAAGTTGTTGTGCAGCTACCAGATAGTGCGAGAGTTTCGAGAGCTAGCTGTAATTAAGGACTGTCATATCCATATATTGCGGAACGTGGAAAGTTTAGCAAAACCGATGTTTACAGCAGGCAACCGCTCTGAAGGTTTTTCACTCCAAATGTTTTTAAAGTAGCTCTCTATGAATTACGTCAATTATGTCAATTACATTTCTTGAAATAACTACCAGTTAACTAAATCTTTCTAATATAAGGGAACGATCTACGGTAATTCAACAGAGTAAAAGTTAAATTCAGACAAAACATTTCACTCAGCAAAAAAACATCCAGTAGAAACAGTAATGATTACAGAATCGATTCCATAATGCCTATTTGTCAATTAGGTTCAGTTCTAACCTTTCCTCATTATCTGCATTGCCATTATCGCTTTCTTTTCAATGGAGAAGTCTAATGCCATTGAGTACTTGCTGATCTCAGCCTAGCTGTGTGCTTCCTATTCACATTACTAGTATGCACCTAAATCATGACTAAAAAATACCTACTCACAGCGCATAAGGATTAAAGCGAGGATTATTAGGTTTGAAGCTTTAACGACCTATCCACTACCCAGTTACCTAGTTTTGAATCCTCTGAAAAGAAACATTCCAAAAAGCAGAAAGTGATTCATTACCATATGCATTACCCAGGAAGCGCTTTTTAATAATTTATTATTACACCTTGGGCATTTGACAATTTCAGCTTTCTTTACGTTTTTGATGAACTGCCGACTTTTACATGAGTTTTCTGATGTGTGTGTGATGTAGTGTGCTTTTGAGATTTGGGTTGGCTAATACGTACTTGCTCGTCGGCAACAGGTGACGGCAACAGGAGTCGGCCAGGACACCGTAGTCATCTTTGAAATGTTCGGTTATTTATCAAATGCGCCTGTACAACATTTTGTAGGAAGGGGCAAAACCGGCTTAGAGAGGGAAAAGAGGTTTTAGGAAAAGGAATGTGATGGATATTTATAAATCGCAGAAACATACCTAGCTGTGGTAAATGAGAAAGAGGGTGATCATGTACCGGGAGCTGCAAAAAGAAGAGCTTCTGCTATATCTTTGATGTTCTGTAAACCTCGTACATTAGAAAAAAATTTTATACGTACAATCTCGGACAATTTCCATAATTTTGACAGGAACGTATTTTTACTTTATTATTTTAATAATAAAGTATTGTTATCGATTTTTAAAAAAAAAATTTGCTACCCTGAAAATATTTTATTCCACGTTTCATGACTAATAGACATCAAAAAAACAAAAAAAAATTTCAGTCCGTCTGTGCGCCGTACGCCGTCCGCCGTACGCAAAACATTTGAAAGCTTATAGCTCTCAAACCCTTTGAGCTATTAAGTTGAATTTTTTTCCGTTCGTAGACTGATCAGACCCCTTAAAGTGGCCACCTTTTGAGTGATGGGGGTATGAGGGGGGATGTGGGGGAAGCGTTTTAGACGAAAAATTTTGGTTTCTAGATCTCAGTAACCGCATAGGCTAGGAGGCTGAAACTTGGAATTTATATAGAACATCGATAGTGGACCCATTTGCAAAAAAAAAATTATAATATGGGTAAAGGGGTGTGGGAGTGGGGGGAATAATAATGCGTCCGAAACGGTCGAAAGCCGAGATCGAGACATTCTAAAATCCATATCTCCTAATCGGTTAATGTCACGAAATTGAAACTTAATGAACATCTGTGGATATACTAGGAGAATAAATCCGAAACAAATTTTTGAGAGGGGGCAGTGACGTACGGGGGTGGGGGTTGAAAAACTTTAGATTACGATATCTCACGAACCAATTGCACGAGAGAAATGGATTTTGGTTTCTGTATAAGTGTTGACAAAAAAAGTTTGCTCAAAGTAAATTTTTTTTAGAGGTCGGTGGATCATGAAAGTGGAGGGGGTAAGCATTTTTTTAAAAAATCACGTCCCATATCTCAAGAACAATGTAAGTTAGATGCTCAAAATTTTGACCAGAAGTAGGCCTGATATACCCCTAGCAGAAAAAAAAATTTCATGGATGAGGGTGTAGAGGGTAAGGGTGGGAGGTGGGAGGGTGAAAAGTAAAAAGTTACGATTTTTATATCTAGAGAACCTATAACAATATAACGCTGAAACTTGGTATTTGGATTGAGCTATAATAGTAGCATGTTGGAAAAATATAATTTTTTATAGTGGTGGTATGGTACGGGGGTGGGGAGTGTTTTTCCTAACTATAGAACGGCTTATGCTAGAAAGTTGAAATTTGGTACGTATATGTAAATCAACTAGAAAAGTAATTTTGATTAAAAAAAAATTCAAATGTTCATTGGCGTGCGGAAGTGGGGCAAAAAAAAGATCAGTGAAAATGGAATGCATATATTTTCACGATTTTCGTCATATCTATTAGGTCTTTCCAAATATTGAATTCATTTTTTTTTCTACGGGTTCTTCATATAAATACCTAGAAAGTGTTTTCAGGATTTTTTAAAATTGGACCACCAAGGTGGTGTAAAGGGGATTATACATTTTCACGAATTCAGCCGTATCCCTCAGGTCTGATTAGATATCGAATAGCTTTTCACTTCCACGGGCTTACTTAATAATCACCTAAAACCCGTTTTCAAGTTTTTTCCTTTTTCAACCCCTAAGAGAGTAAAAGCGGGTTGAACACGTTTTCACAAATTCCGTCATATCTCTTAGGAGTGATAAGACATCAGATTGGTTTTCACTTCCTCGGTCTTTCTTTATATATATCTAAAAACTCATTTCAGGATTTTTGGATATTCAACCCCAAAGTCGGTGCAAGGGGTTGCATATGTTTTCACAAATTCTTATATATTTCTTAGTTCTAATGAGATATCAAATTCATTTTTACTTCCTAAGGCTTCCTACATAATCGTCCAAAAGTTGATTTCAGGATTTTTAGATATTCAACTCCAATAGGACGTAAGGCTTTCGACATATTTCTCAGGATTGATGAGATATTAGATTGGTTTGCACTCCACAGACTTTTTATATAATCGTCTTCAAACGCATTTCCGATTTCATGTAATGCTCCGAAACCAAATCACGAAAAACCTTCTAATGGCGTAACAACTGATATTATACTAGAACTAGATCTCGTCCCGGTGTATGACCCAATTAAGTAATTCATATGTTATATGTGGCAGTGGCGTAAGTATTCTAGCGCGACCCCATTTTAACCGCTTCCGGAACTTTTTTTTGGGTTTTCAGTCACATAGTAACCTACACCGCATCTCAGAATTAAACTCGTTCCGAACTTCTACCGAAAAAATAATAAAGTTGCGCCCAGACTGTTGGCAGATTTTTTTTAATGATACCAAACTGAGCACAGTAGTGTACAGTCCAACCAGTTAAAAGACGCGAAGGTTAGTTGAATTTCTCATAGTAGTAAAATAAAACCTAAACTTTTTAAATTGTTTGCGGCGTCAGAGGAGTAAGTGACCCTTACACGTTAGTAAGAGTGTTAGTTGCATAATATTGATAAGTCTATGGTACCCGATGATGAAATGGCTCATTCGGACCAAGTGCAACACAGTTTTCAACCTGGACTTTCTAGTTAAGACCTTTTAACTTTTATACCGAGATTGATAGAAGCCAAGGCAGCGGAAGGTTAGGTTAGGTTACAATGGCGACCTAAGACTCAAATAGACCCACGAGGGTGCATAGGGATACAACCACTTTGTTGTAGAGACCTAAAGCTCTCATGATAGTTGCGCTCATGTATATGTCTGTGCTGAGAGCTCTGCGTTAAACTCAAAAGTCCCTGTTACGGCCGCAAAGTTTAGCAAGTTATGCATTGTGTTCACCAAGACTTCTTTGAGATCTGAGAAGGTAGGTACTCCAAGAGCCTTCATGTGTCCTCTAGTGTGCTAGATGTGCGCTAGGGTTCGCGTTCTCCAAGAAGTTTGTAGTTTCTGCAGAGATCGTTAGTAAACCAACCCAGTCTGGAAGCGTGAGCTCCGATCAAACAATGGCCGGTAATAACTCCGATTAAAGTTGCGTCCTGGGTGGTGCTAACAAGACTTTTGTCTCTTTTCCGATGTAAGTAAGGGCAGGATCGGAGTCAGCCATGGTCGGACCAGAACCAGTTTTCGGTGTGCCGGTTGTCTCTGTTAGGGCTGCCACTGCTGAGTGGGTGAGTAAATCACACATTGAGAGATGGCGGCTTTTTCCGGGAATGCGGCAGACCAGAAACCTTGTAGACGGACCAAGTGGACGAACCGCTTCTTTTCTTCTCAAATTGAGCAGGAAAGAATGTAATAGTATGGTTGGTGTCCTCACAGGGCATAACTCGTGTGGCCTACACATGGTCGGATTGAGAATCATTGACGACCCCATGTGCACTGCTTGCGACGAGAGCGACGACACAACGGAACATTTCCTTTTCGAGTGTCCAGCTTATTCTTTTGCGAGAGTGCACGTATACGGCGTCGATGTTATGAGGATGGAAGAACTTCGTTCTCGTTCCCTACCTGAGCTCTTGAAATTCGTGAGGAGGATGAAAAAGTTCGGGTAGAGACTGGGGGACTCGAGTGCAATGGGCAATAATTGTCTGAGTGCTCAAGATGCGCGGCCTTGCTGCGTATCTTCCCCCGCTTCAAACAACAACAACAACCTACACCGCATCTCAGCCTTATACACATTTCGGACTTCTACTCATAAAATAATAAAGTTGCGCCCAGTGTTACTTTATGACAAAATTTCAACTTCCTAGGTCAACGCACTCTTGAGTTATCGTGCAAGCGGACGGGCAGACATCAAACGGATTTGGAGTATTTGACCACAACTGAACATAAAATAATACACATCTTTCTTTCGTCTCAGACTTAGTTCTATGCATTACGAACTTTTCTGGCTGACTTAAACTTATAATTTCATCTACAGTGTAAATAATGTGTGACAGTGAATATTAAGGTGAAATGTGAACGTGGTGAAACATAAGTTTCTGTAGATTTCGGGCTGAATTTCGATTGAGATTTGTCTAAATATCAAGACTTCGCGAAATTCAGTTCGAAATCTTGCGATGTAAGTCAGCTAAATTAGGATAACAAGATAATTCATTTGACTGATTCTTTTATGATTTCAAAATAAACATAAATTTTCGATATATGTTTAAACCTGTTGGATTTTGTTCGTATAAATAAAGACATTAATAATGCAAAAAAAATTATCTTGAAAAATTTGTAGTAGTATATTAATAAAAAATCTTTATGGACGAATATTATTTTGGATCCAATCGATATAACTGTCTACTCTCGTATAAACGCTCGGAACTCCGCTCCTATCGCGTGAAATTCCAAAAGAAAACATTCCAGCCAGGTAAAAGTATGGTACAGGTCCTGATTTATCCAAACCAATCAATGGTCCACCCGACGCTCTTATATCCCAATCGCCAACACCCGCACAAACATGAGTATATTGAGGGTTGATCCCATAATGCTCATAGGTTGAATTACACTTGGAAAGGTGGACACCATCGACGCGAGTCTTACGCTTGACAAAATTTAGGATCACGTTCTCGTCTCTTACCCACTCAACGGTATCCATATTGAATCCTTCGAAGGTCATAGTTCGAAGATGTGTCGCCGACGGAAGACAAATCGGCTTTATCCAGTCGGTGTAGGCAATACTTTCTGAAAGACGCAGGAGCGCTATGTCGTGAACTTGACTTTTCTGTTTCGGATTATTATCTTCGTACGTAATCTTTTGTTCGATGGTCACATCTTTGGGTGGAGGTGAACATTTATTATCTTCGCAACCGTTCGTACTGAGCATATCCCATTCGCCGAGTCTGACGCTGATAAGACGCCAACCTGGGACGTATTCACCGTTGACGCATTTTGATGCCGTTAGTACGTAGCGGCTATTGATAAGCGTTCCACCACAATTGAATCTTAAGATGTTGTCAGCTGTAAAAGATAGAAGATAAATTTTAGCGGTATGTAATTACTTTCTTGAAACTAATCCTTAAGCTTAATAAGATTTGCTCTATTCATGCTCTGTTCACTTCAAATCACTTGCTTTCTCTGATTCTCGCAATGTTCCATAGGTGGGCATCCATGGCAGTTCTTTAACAACCTTCGGAATTCACCCATATGAGACGTTGAAAATGAGAAATATTCATGAGAACCAACTTCAACTTCACAATTAGGGGATGAAGTTGGAACTTAGGAACCTTAAGGTACTACAGAACCTGTGACAATAACATATCCAGGTTCGTTTCCCAATACCTCCTTAAATATCCTTTGTAGTCTTATTACTTACAATTAAAATACACCAGAACCACCATCCATGGGACTTTATCAACCCTTTTCGCATTTTCACCGTAGATCCGATCGGTATTTCCTGTCCCACATATTCCTGGCTGCGGCAGAATGTTTCCAGGGTCAATTGTATTTGGTCGAGCGATCTGAACCGGGCAACAAACCTATAATAAATTTTCCTTTTAATTATATCAAGAAAAAAAATTATAATAAGCAATTTACCAAGATGTGTCCATTTCGGGTGCCACATTGAAATTCACCCATATTGTTTATATCGCTGTCACTAGGGACATCGCGTTCCAGTAATGCGAATATTGATATACAGCTCACCATACGAATGCAATGGCCGTGTCTCCGATTCGAAGTGGTACACTCGCCAAGACTTTGATTATAGATCGCTGGTGAGTTAGTTTCAGTTAGGAAGAAAAGTTCTTTAAAATATTTGATAAGCATTTAATAATCATAAATCTTGACCGAACCGTCATTATTGACCAATACCCATAAATTAAAATTATTGTTATTATTTGAAAAAATCTGCCAACAGTCTGGGCGCAACTTTATTATTTTTTGGGTAGAAGTTTGGAACGAGTTTAATTCTGAGATGCGGTGTAGGTTACTATGTGACTGAAAACCTAAAAAAAAGTTCGGGAAGCGGTTAGAATGGGGTCGCGCTAGAATACTTACGCCGCTGCCACATATAACATATGAATTACTTAATTGGGTCATACACCGGGACGAGATCTAGTCCTAGTATAATATCAGTTGTTACGCCATTAGAAGGTTTTTCGTGATTTGGTTTCGGAGCATTACATGAAATCGGAAATGCATTTGTAGGCGATTATATAAAAAGTCTGTGGAAGAGCAAACCAATCTAATGTCTCATAAATCCTGAGAAATATGTCGAAAGCCATACGTCCTATTGGAGTTGAATAACAAACATCCCGAAATCAACTTTTTGACCATTATTTAGGAAGCCTTAAGAAGTAAAAATGAATTTGATATCTCATTAGAACTAAGAAATATGTAAGAATTTGTGAAAATATATGCAACCCCCTTGCACACACTTTGGGGTTGAATATCCAAAAATCCTGAAATCAGTTTTTAGATATATATAAAGAAAGCCCGAGGAAGTGAAAACCAATCCGATGTCTTATCACTCCTAAGAGATGTGACGAAATTCGTGAAAACGTGTTCAACCCGTTTTTACCCTCTTAGGGGTTGAAAAAGGAAAAAAAACTTGAAAACGGGTTTTAGGTGATTATTAAATAAGCCCGTGGAAGTAAAAAGTTATACGATATCTAATCAGACCTGAGGGATACGGCTGAATTCGTGAAAATGTATACATCCCCTTTACACCACCTTGGGGGTCGAATTTTAAAAAATCCTGAAAACACTTTCCAGGTATTTATATGAAGAACCCGTACAAAGAAAAGTAATTCAATATTTGGAAAGACCTAATAGATATAACGAAAATCGTAAAATATATGAATTCCATTTTCACTGATCTTTTTTTTGCCCCACTTCCGAACGCCAATGGATATTTAAATTTTTTGTTAATCAGAATTACTTTTCCAGTTGATTTACATATACATACCGAATTTTAACTTTCTAGCAAAAGCCGTTCTAAAGTTAGGAAAAACACCCCAACCCCCGTAGCATACTACCCCTATACAAAATTATATTTTTCCAACATGCTACCACCATAGCTCTATCTAAATACTAAGTTTCAGCTTTATATCGTTATATGTTCTCGAGATATAAAAATCTGAACTTTTTACTTTTCACCCTCCCCCACCCTCACCCTCTACACCCTCATCCCTGAAATTTTCTATGCTGGGGGTCTATCAGGCCTACTTCTGGTCAAAATTTTAAGCATCTATGTTACGTTCTTGAGATATAAGACGTGATTTTTTGAAAAAGTTCTTACCCCGTCCACTTTAATGCACCACCACCTCCTAAAAAAAATTTTACTTTCAGCAAACTTAATTTGTCAACCTTTATACACAGACCAAATTTTATTTCTCTAGTGCAATTGGTTCGTGAGATATCGTAATCTAAAGTTTTTCAACCCCCACCCCCGTACGTCACTGCCACCACTCAAAAATTTGTTTCCCGTCTATTCTCCTAGTATACCTACAGATGATTATTAAGTTTTAATTTCGTGACGTTAACCGTTTAGGAGATATGGATTTTAGAATGTCTCGATCTCGCCTTTCGAACGTTTCGGACGCATTATTTTTTCCTCCCACTCCCACACCCTTTCACCCATTTCAACAATATTTTTGTAAATGGGTCCACTATCGATACTCTATATAAATTCCAAGTTTTAGGAGGCGCGGTTGAGCGGTTGATGAGATCTAGAAACCAACATTTTTCGTCTAAAACGCTTCCCCCACCTCCCCCCTCATACTCCCACCCCCAAAAAGTTGGTCACTTCAAGGGGCCTATCCAGTCTTTTTAAGAAAAAAATTCAATTCAATGGCTTATAGGGTTTAGGAGTTATAAGCCCTCAAACGTTTTGCGTACGGCGGACGGCGCACAGACGGACTGAACCTTTTTTTTGCTTTTTTGGTGCTTATTAGTCATAAAACGTATAAAAAAAATTTTTCAGGGTAGCAAATTTTTTTTTTTAAAAAATCGATAACAATACTTTATTATTAAAATAATAAAGTAAAATCATTCACAAATTGCGTCAATACACAATATACAGGGTGTTTGGTACTCCGTGCACGACCTTGTAAGGGGTTATTCCTTGATATATTTGGAGAAAAAAATTGTTCTACAGGGTGGGTCAATTTTCAATATTAGTGGAGATACAGGGTGGTTAAAAAAAGTGTTTTTGACCGGTACCCTCACTCACTTAAAACGTTATATCTTGAAAATGAATAATCACAAGGCAAAGTGTTATAACTAGGCAATCGAATTACCTTTCATTTGATGTAACAGTCTAAATTGTAACTGCACCCAATCTTGAGATATTTACTCGAAAACACCAATTTTTGCTACGTGAACCCTTGAAATTCAGTGATCAATGTAGTTTTTCTCAGAAAACCCCATTATAAACATGTCATTTTAATTTTATTTTTTTATGAGCCGTATTATTACCTACAAAAGCTGCATACATATGTATGAGTTACGATTAACATTTTGGAAGTAATAGGTAAAAATACATATCGCATAAAAATTAAATATTTCCAAAGTCAGTGCCATAAAGTGGACCTCGTTTAATTTGTCGGTAGTACTGAAGTATTTTTATTGCCCATTTATTACTATTTAAAGTATGTAGGAAAACAATGAAATGTAACTGAGTTTCAACATAATTGATGCTTTTACCTGGATGTGGTAGGTAATACTGGGTGCGGTACTATGCCTTTTTTAATAGGGTGCCTTACAAAATAAAAAGCCTATAAAAACAAAACTACCTTCATATTTCTATCAGTTTTAGTTACGTTGCTAACAGAAGAAGGTGTCAGTAGAATAAAAAAAATAATTTCGAAATGTCTGAGTACTCCAATGAAGAATATGCGGACATTGCGTTAATTTATGGAGAGTGTCGCGAAAATGGACAAGCCGCGCGAAGGCTTTACCATCAGAGACATGCCCATCGACGGCCACCTGACAGGAGAGTATTTCAGGACGTTTACAGGAGAATTAGGGAAACTGGTAGCGTTAGAACAAGGAGAGTAAATGCAAATCCTGCGCCTATAATCGCTGTTCAGATTGACGAAAGAATACTGCAAACAGTGCAAAATGATCCATCGATCAGTATCCGACGCTTGGCATTGCAGTTTAACGTATCTACTTGGAAGGTTTGGAGTATTTTAAAAGTAGAAAGCTTCCATGCCTACCATCACACACCAGTACAGGAGCTGCTACCCATTGATTTCCCCAAACGGATGGAGTTTTGCAATTTTCTCCTTGAACGACAAATCGATGACGACAATTTTTTCAACAATATTCTGTGGACGGATGAGTCCCAATTTACCAGAGACGGTATCACAAACTTCCACAACCTACATACGTGGGCTGAGAGCAATCCACACACAAGAAGAGCGGCATCATTTCAGCACAGATTCAGCGTCAATTTATGGGCAGGCGTGATTGGTGACGATTTACTTGGACCTATTAGGCTTCCGCGTACTCTAAATAGCTCCAATTACTTACAGTTTTTATCAAATGATCTACAGGACTTATTGGATGATATTCCACTGGTACGATTGGCTTCCATGTTTTACCAACACGATGGTGCTCCAGCTCATTACGGCCGACAGATCACAGATTGGTTAAATTCCAATTATAGCAATCGCTGGATCGGTAGAAATGGACCGATACACTGGCCTGCAAGATCTCCTGATCTTACTATTATGGATTTCTTTGTATGGGGACGGATGAAGGGCCTTGTCTACGCAACGCCAGTAGAAACATTGGAAGATCTAAATATCAGGATCGATGCGGCAGCAATAGAAGTAAGGCAGCAGTTGAGGAATATGAATACCAAGAGAACACTCGCCAAACGAGCTTTAGCGTGCATTCAAAATGAAGGTGGCCATTTTGAACATTTATTATAACAAAATTTTTTTAAATAAAACATAAAAACCATTATTAAATTCTTTTAGTTCAAACAAGTAGTGTAGATCAACATGCACATGCACTGACTTTTGGAATATTTAATTTTTATGCGATATGTATTTTTACCTATTACTTCCAAAATGTTAATCGTAACTCATACATATGTATGCAGCTTTTGTAGGTAATAATACGGCACATAAAAAAATAAAATTAAAATGACATGTTTATAATGGGGTTTTCTGAGAAAAACTACATTGATCACTGAATTTCAAGGGTTCACGTAGCAAAAATTGGTGTTTTCAAGTAAATATCTCAAGATTGGGTGCAGTTACAATTTAGACTGTTACATCAAATGAAAGATAATTCGATTGCCTAAAAAACGAGTTATAACACTTTGTCTTGTGATTTTTCGTTTTCAAGATATAACGTTTTAAGTGAGTAAGGGTACCGGTCAAAAACACTTTTCTTAACCACCCTGTATCTCCACTGTTATTGAAAATTGACCCACCCTGTGGAACAATTTTTTTCTCCAAATATATCAAGGAATAACCCCTTACAAGGTCGTGCACGGAGTACCGAACACCCTGTATATTTATACGGATAGTCAGGCAGCTCTTATGACGTTAAAATCTAAAACAGTACTTATACATTTCAGTATTAACTAAGGGAGGGCCAATATTTTTGACACTTTGCTTGTATGCCTTCTTTGCTTCACATGCGTATGACGTCCCTGGCCAAATCGAATCGGAATTCGGGTTAAATTCGCAAGGCCTCCATTTAGGTAAGAGCGTGTAAAAATGCCTTACAAAGAGACTACGAAAGTATATAACCGGTTAGGTGAATTTTTTAATAAGGTTATTCGAACCTTATCGCTTCTCTATTTTGGATGAATGGTCAGAATGGTTTTACTAACAATAATCACAAAACTTACTTGCACCGTTTGAATAAAGAGCATATGCCGTCACCAGTAAAGTCGATACTATGGACCTCATAGTTACAAACTGTCGGTCAATCACAGACTTTGAAACTAAAATTTCAAGCGATTATCGATTAAAACTGAAATTTCAATTCAATTTAATTATTCTACAATTTGTTTACTACAGAGCGAATTGAAGTACCGATCCGCCAGTCCACTAAAATAAACCGGAAACTGATTACAGATCGCTTCTGGCTTGATAGCGATTTTTGTCTTTTACTTAATCCAGAAACGAAAACATAATTTACTTTGAAACGACGATTCTCCGTCTTGCTTAAAATTTAACTTTGGGCTCGTGTTATTAACTTAACTATAATTGAGATTATGTAATTTATATTTTTAATACATTCCTCATTTACATACCCAGTGGAAATTGAAGTGATGTATTCTTGGTAGAACGAATGATTGAATCATTACGCATGCATGCAATTAAGTATGCTAGGAAAGTTATAAGTAATCATTACTTTCAGAGCTTTAAGTATGCAAAGATAAGATGCATTGCATGGATTGAATACCGGAAGCGAGAGGTAATTTATATTTGATATTACGATTGTTTAGACCTCACGACATCAAGTTTAGTTTTTTTAAAGATTTTGTTATTCCTACTTCAAGGGCGTAACCAAAAAAAAATTTCGAAGGAGTTTCGTGAAAAATGGATAATAATCGCCCTTAGATTTTTTTATGAATTTATACGAGTAGCTAAAAAACGGAGATATCCGGGAACCGATGTGTGAGACCAGTTTATGAAACGAAAATATTCGTGAGCAGCAACCAGCAAAATAAAAATTATATAGGTATATATAGGGTGTTTTTTTAGACGTATAGCTTTTTCAGTAGACTGGTATCTTTTACATTTTTTTTCAGTACGTTTTGGCAATTTATCATGAAAAGACTTACACCAGAACAGCATTTACAAATTGTGGAAATTTATTTTCGAAATTTGCGTTCCATACGGCAAACTCACAGATCGCTGCGTCAACATTACGGCCAATGGTGCTCGCTACAGGGTAATGATTCGCAATTTTTTGGTTTCATACATCAATGCCAACAATCTAAGGATAAAGTGGTTCCAACAAGATGGTGCAACATGCCACACAGCGCGTGCAACCATGACTTTATTGCAAGAGACATTTGGTATAAAAATCATCTCAAGAACTGGAACTGTCAATTGACCGCCTAGATCGTGTGATTTGAGACCATTTGATTACTTTTTGTGGGGATATGCTGATAAGCCACCAACGATTTAACATTTAGAAGCCAACATTCGACGGGTTATTGATGAGATAAGGCCAAAAATGCTCGAAAAAGTGACCAAAAATTGGACTAATCGGATGGTATTCATTAGACGCAGTCATATGCCCGAAATTGTTTTTAAAAATTAAATGCCATAACCTAATCTTTTAAAAAAAGAAAAATTGCCATTTGGTAAATTACGTATGTCTTTTTTTCATAAAAGAAATACTATACCACTAAAAAACACCCAACATAATAAATAAAATGCTAACTATATGTGTAAATAACCGAATTGGGCATCGAGGAACTCCTTCCGGATACATTTTCCACTGGGTCTCTCCCAGCTTGTGGTACATGACTAAAAAAGTCTCTTTTACGTCTCGTAGGGAAGAGTGGGGAAAAGTGAGCTCGCAAGTTAAAGTGAGCCCCTTTATAATTTCTAGTTTGCAATAGCGCCATCTCTTAGTCAAATAAATTATACGATAAAGCTTCATACATTGACCACAATGCACTATAAACGAAATTCACTTTAATTACAGTTCCTTGGATTTTTCTCATATTCCGATTTTGGTACCGTCTGATTTTAATACCAGTGTTTAATAATTGAGTGGTTCAGTGGAAGAGTTGCCTAGCCAACAATGCTGCGAAATGAGACATCGGACTCTAAACTTAGACGTAATATGAAAAATTACTTTCAAAAAGAAATAATTTCTATTTTGTTATATTGTCAAGCTATATATACTGATATTATGGTGAATAAATAAGTTTGGAACACAAAGATATGGTTTTTGTGGTCAAACTGAAAAAGCTTACTGGCTAAAAAGTTATTTTCACAGGCGAAAGTAACTTTAATATTTTTGGTCCTGATGGAATTTCTTCCCATTTCTGTGGAGAAGGCGTTATACGGAAATGCATAAAGGAAATTTGTGCTCAACAGTAAAGCATGGCGGTGGAAATGTGATGATTTGGGGCAGTTTGTCAGCCGCTGGTGTGGGCAAGATGGAATTTATTGACATGACAATGGATAAAATTATGTATTTAAATATTTTGAAAAAAAAACTTTAAAAAATCTGCCAACAGTCTGGACGCAACTTTATTATTTTCGGTCAGAAGTCCGGAACGCGTTTAATTCTGATACGCGGTGCAGGTTACTATGTGACTGAACACCTAAAAAAGGTTTGGGAAGCGGTTAGAATGAATTACATAATTGGGTCTACTCCGGGAAGAGGTCTAAGTCATAGTATAATATCAGTTAATACGCGATTAGGAGGTTTTTCGTGATTAGGTTTTTAGCCATTACATGAAATCGGAAATGCATTTGTAGGCGATTATATAAAAAGTCTGTGGAAGAGCAAACCAATCTAATATCTCATCAATCCTGAGAAATATGTCGAAAGCCATATGTCCTATTGGAGTTGAATAACAAACATCCTGAAATCAATTTTTTGTCGATTATTTAGGAAGCCTTAGGAAGTAAAAATGAATTTGATATCTCATTAGAACTAAGAAATATGTAAGAATTTGTGAAAAAATATGCAACCCCCTTGCTCCCATTTTGGGGTTGAATATCCAAAAATCCTGAAACAAGTTTTTAGATATATGTGTTCAACCCGTTTTTACCCTCTTAGGGGTTGAAAAAGGAAAAAACTTGAAAACAGGTTTTATGTGATTATTAAATAAGCCCGTGGAAGTAAAAAGTGATACGATATCTTATCAGACCTGAGGGATACGGCTGAATTCGTGAAAATGTATACATCCCCTTTACACCATCTTGGGGGTCGAATTTCAAAAAATCCTGCAAACGCTATCCAGGTATTTAAATGAAGAACCCGTACAAAAAAAATGAATTAAATATTTGGAAAGACCTAATAGATATGACGAAAATCGTAAAAATATATGCATTCCATTTTCACTTTTTTATCAGAATTACTTTTTTAGTTGACTTACATATACATACCGAATTTCAACTTTCAAGCATAAGCCGTTCTATAGTTAGGGAAAACACCCTCCACCCCCGTACCATACTACACCTATAAAAAGTTATATTTTTCCAACATGCTACTACCACAGTTCTATCTAAATACTAAGTTTGAGCTTTACATCGTTATAGGCTCTCGAGATATAAACATCGGAACTTTTTACTTTTCACCCTCCCCCACCCTCACTCTCTACACCCTCATCCCTGACATTTTTTTTTCTGCTGGGGGTCTATCAGGCCTACTTTCGGTAAAAATTTTAAGCATCTATCTTACACCGTTCTTGAGATATAAGACGTGATTTCTTAAAGAAATTCTTACCCCCTCCACTTCCATGCACCACCACCCTTTAAAAAAATTTTACTTTCAGCAAACTCTATTTGTCAACCTTTATACAAAAACCAAATTTTATTTCTCTAGTGAAATTTGTTCGTGAGATATTGTAATCTAAAGTTTTTCAACCCCCACCCCCGTACGTCACTGCCCTCACTCAAAAATTTGTTTCCGATCTATTCTCCTAGTATACCTACAGATGATTATTAAGTTTTAATTTCGTGACATTAACCGTTTAGGAGATATGGATTTTAAAATGTCTCAATCTCGCCTTTCGAACGTTTCGGACGCATTATTTTTCCCCCCACTCCCACACCCTTTCACCCATATCAACAATGCAAATGGGTCCACTATCGAAGCTCTATATAAATTCCCAGTTTCAGCCTCCTAACATAAGCGGTTGCTGAGATCTAGAAACCAACATTTTTCGCCTAAAACGCTTCCCCCACCTCCCTCCTCATACTCCCACCCCCCCAAAATTGGTCACTTCAAGGGGCCTATCCAGTCTATTTAAGAAAAAAAAGTCTGCCAACAATCTGGGCGCAACTTTATTATTTTATGGGTAGAAGTCCGAAACGTGTTTAATGATGAGATACGGTGTTGGGTACTATGCGACTGACAACCTAAAAAATAACGTCCCAAACAGCCTCCTGGTTATTTTTAGGTCTAATCTTGAAGTATCCCGAAGGACAACAACAAAGTTTCAATCTTCTGACATCAATGGTTCAGGAGTTATCGATTTTAGAATGTTTCAATCCCGTCTTTCATGCGTTAAAGACTCATTGTTTTCACCCCCACTTCCACACCCCTTAACCAATATCGACCATTTGCAATTGAGTCCATTATCATAGTACTACATAAGTTCGAAGTTTCAGCCTCCTAGCATAAGTGGTTCCTGAGATCTGGAAACCAAAATTTTTCGTCTAAAACGCTCCCCTCTCCTCTCCCTTTGTACCCCCACCTCTCGAAAATATACCAATCATAGGGGTTCACCCAATCTACCCACCATAAAAATTTCAATTTAATATCTCAACGGGTTTGGGAGATACGCGCCTTCAAACGATTTTGCGTACGGCGTACGGCGTACGGCGGACGGCGGACGGCGGACGGCGGACGGCGGACGGCGTACGGCGTCTACGGCGGACAGACGGACATTTTTTTTTTTTTGCTTTTTTGGTGTTTACTAGTCCTAAAACGTGTAAATACAAAATTTCAGGGTAGCAAACTTTTTTGAAATTTCAGGTCGATCACAATACTTTATTATTAAAAAATAATAAAGTAAAATTCAATTCAATAGCTTATAGGGTTTAGGAGTTATAAGCCCTCAAACGTTTTGCGTACGGCGGACGGCGCACAGACGGACTGAAATTTTTTTTTGCTTTTTTGGTGCTTATTAGTCATAAAACGTACAAAAAAAATTTTTTAGGGTTGCAAATTTTTTTTTTTAAAAATCGATAACAATACTTTATTATTAAAATAATAAAGTAAAACAAACTGCTCGAGATATTGGGATAGAAACGGGTTATTACTTTCAGAAAGTTAACGATCCCAATCATACAGCGATTGTTGTTAAAGAATGGTTACTTTATAATGTAAGAAATTAATTACGTACGCCACCTCAATCGCTGACCTCAACCTCATTGAGCATTTCTGTGCACATCAGTTGAGGGAAAAAAAGTATTACTGTACTGGAAAAGCTGAGCTTAAAAAGCATATTATTCGAGAATGGGAAACTATACTGTCATCAGTAACCCAGAGACTCTTGAAATCAATGGCAAGGCGATTAAAAGCAGTGCTAGATGCTAAGGGCTATCCAACGAAGTACTAAATTTGAAAAAATAATTGTATTTAAAACTTATATTGTAAATTCATTCAAGTGTATGAATAATTTAAAATAAAATTAAAAATAAACATAACGCAGTCACGATCGGCTGCAAGCCAATCGTATAATACTCTAGATGAATACTGAACTCCGATTTATATTGTAGTTGGGGATAAAGTAGAATTACGTGTGTGCATGTTGTATGTCCTTTATTAAGGACTGCCATTAGATTGCTACTCAAACCTAAAAGACAATATTCAGTGTTTAATAGCATATCTTCAGCTGGGTAAGTCATTGAAAAAAAATGTCCTTTTTGAAGGACTTTCACATGGGAGGTGCAGGAAGGACTCACTCGATTTCTTACATATTTATTTTTTTTCTAGGAACCATTTAAAAATTAACGTGTACAAAATTTCAAATTCGTAGCTTGAAGAGCTCAAAAGTTATCGAAAAATATTGTTGAACACGTGTCTTAAGGACATTTTACATGGCAGCTACCAGAAGGAGTAAAAGGATTTCGCTGACTAGTAAAGTCGAACTTTCTTTTCACACAAAACTAATTTGTACAAAATTCTGAATTCGTAGCTAAAAGATTACTTGAGTTATAGTGAGTTTCGTAAATTAAGTGAATACATTTTGACAGGATATTTGTATGGCAGCTACACGAAGGACTAATAGGATTTTCTTCATAATCATACATTTAGCTTCAACTATTAAAAAAGCAACACGTACAAAATTTCAAAGTTATAGCGTTAGGCGTTCCGAAGTTATTGGTCAATATTCTTGAACACGTGTTTTAAGGCCATTTTGAATGGCAGCTACCCGAAGGAGTAGGACGATTTTGCCCGTTAACGAACTTAGTCTTACAAATTCAACCAAACATCCAGATTCAAAATTTCAAGATCCTAGGTGAAGGCGTTCTTGAGTTATCGTGTTCACGGACAGACGGACGGACGGACGGACGTCAGGCGGATTTGAGGTTTTTGGCCACAAACAAACAAAAAATAATACATGACTTTTTTTCGTCCGAGGCTTGGTTCTATGCGTTACAAACTTTTGGGCTGGATTAAACTTATAATACTCTATATGATTTCATCTAGAGTATAAAAATCCTATTGCCTTACTGACTTTATAATTTTTTTTTTTTTTTGATGTACGAATAATTTTGTTTTTACCTGTAGGTAAGAAATTCGTCTAATTACCAAATATCCTTGCTCAAAATATAGTCTTATTAACTAAATAGTTCAATTACCGAAAAGGATAGGCTGGTGGCCTGAAATATATGTAGATGGACGTACATGTATTTTTTGGGACAATTTAACGTAGGAAGTTAAAAGACCTACAACCGGAATTAAGATCGAACTACAAGAAAATGCTAATAAATAATAATGGAACCTGTATGTGATATAAGAATCACATCAATGCGCACATACTTGCCGACTTGCCGTGCCAATTTTTTATTGTCCTTATCAAGAAACTTTGTACAATTCGGAAGTTTTCGATTTCCAACATTAACTTTAATGCCCGTATTGATATCGAACTTGAGACGAAAGATTTTCATAAATTTTTTTTATGTTTTCAGCTCTCAAAGGGAAAAGAAACAAGCCAGACATGCACAGAATCCAGTTCTGCAATATCTTAAGAAAGCAAAGATGTCTATCTTGAAATTGGCACAATAGTTGGAAACGGGCCAGGACCACCGGAACGATGAGCCCTTCTGAAATATTAAGTGAAGATAATAATGCGGCAACACTTTATGAAGCCTTCGAGTTAGCCCTCACCAGGAAGGATTCCGAACCCCTTCATTTAGGCCGGATGGTGTACGAACGCGAATTTAATGCATTCGAGGACATAATGGAAGGAACACAGACTGTCGGCGAACTGCGGTACTCATTGTACCAACGTGGATAGTCGAGGCAATAAATGCCAACCCATTCTTTTACATTGTCACGCGCCCTTAACTTTGATATGATAAAGCGACAATGGCGCCAGACGGGTTTATTATTGGAGGAAAGCAGTCTGGGAGAAAGTGCTCATATGAATTGGATCCCCGAACGAGGAAAGCACGAGGATAATAGGATCAGATCTGAGCTGGAATGTACGTCGTTATACTTAACACTTCTTAATTGGTCTTTTGCGTGTGCGGCACTTGAATTATGGATAAAGTAGACCCGTTAAGTGATAGTGAATGAGGTTCAACAGTCTCTTATTAATATAGTCGGTCTGCATTTTTGATAAATGGCTAATTCTTTTTCTTAACCGTTGTAATAAAAATTTAAAATATGTTTCATTGTTTCTTTTTGTATCACATATGCTTCATATATTCTTTTAGTAGGCGACAATGCTGGTGGGTCGTGTATCATAGCTAGTGATTCGGGATTCCTGACCATCCTCCACCTTTCATAACATCTAAATCTAGTCTAATCATTGCTTGCAGTTGCTGCAGTCGCTGTCCATAAGGAGATAAATTTCAATATTCTAGTACCGGTGCCGTTTCGGCTATTGTGCTATCCCTACATTTTTTATAGTCACTGCCCCCTTTAACCTAAATTTACTTTACGGATGCTCCCCCAGCATATCCCTACTTTTATATCAAGTTTCAGATCTGTTGTCAGTCGTCCTGGAAATAAAAAAAATTCTAGAATGTTTACAATAATCCACCCCACATCCACATTGGGTGGATTGGGAGGTAAATTTCAGAGAATTCCTCTGGGGTCCTCGTTGGGCCCAGATTGTTGGTAGATTTTTTATTTATTTCTTTTTTTTCCAATATCGACACAACCACTTTAAGTGAAACATCGAAAAATTCTGAAACCAATTCTTGGACAATTATATAGAAAGGTCGTCATCAGACATTAGACACGTCGGAATTCGTAAAAACGTGTACAATTATTTAACAGAACCTTAGTTTTTTGCTATACCAAAAAAATCTAGAAATCAATTTCAAGGCGCTAGGCACAGAAGTAAAATTTATTTCATACCTTGACAGACCTAGAAGATATTGTTGCGAGTTAGGGGTTCGCCGGGATTTCAAGTAAAACACAATTCGTTTAAAATCAAAATAAGAAACAATTTATTAATACGCACTTTAATTCTGTTCGCACAATTATTTGCACTATATGGCAATACCGCCCGCTTACACCATATATCGCTTCACTTGATCACTTTCGCTTTCTACCAACACGGTCGCGTATACACGCTGGCTGTCACAGTCGACGTAAGAAAAATTACTATGTCCTCGCTAAAAGCTTCACCTGCTTATATACTAGCCGGTTGCAGTCTAGGGTGTACTTGAATGTTCGCTCGGTGATGTGTGTGGACGATTCTCGAAAGCTTTAGAGCTTTCGATTTTGATCTTCTATACTGTTCTAGTACATTCGATTAGAAGGGAGGTAAAATCGTGTTACTCCGCCACCTTATATACTTCAACCAGGTTTCTGATTGGGTAACTTTGCAACTAGGTATTCGGTTGTTGCGGTTTCCCTTATTCGTAATCTATCGAGTTGCGCGGTTTGATAACATTCATGAATTTGTATAAAAAGGTCTTTTGATGGAAAATTGTTTGAGCCCCCTTCGTAAACCAATGCAAATCTGATGTTTTTGCGCATAAATTACTTTACTAGCACATATTCATATATACAAAGTTTCAACTTTCTAGCATAAGCCGTTCCTGAAATACAAAAAAAGCACCCACTCCTGTAACTTAGTAACCCTACCAAAAAATTCTTTTTTCTACCATCTACATTGTAAAGACTGATATCTATAGCTGGGGTAGAGGCTGCCAAAGTTTGCTACAAAAATATTTGTTTAATTTGATTTCACTTTATTTCTTATTCCTAATTAATTCAATATGCCACTTCTTAAAGTTGATCCTCACGTGTAGCTTCTTGCTTTTCATACTCCCTTCTTTATGTCTTTCACCTGCAGTGATCTCATAGGTCTGGCACAATCGTAGGAGTAGGCATACCGACTCTATTAGATACGCTCGTCACCGAAGTTCATTTATCTATGCGCGTGGATGTACCTTTTAACTCCGCTGATTACGTTCGTTCTTGTAATCGAGCCGCAGCAGTTGGCTGCGCTCGTATCGGAGGTAGCGTACAGGAGGCGTCTAAGGTCCATGGCCGTGCCCATCTGGTTGCACTCGTAGATGCATCGTCTTCGCTTCGTTCGTTTCAGATGTGTCTCATCTTACTAGCTGACTTACTTAGATTAACCTACGACGGATTTACAGTAGACTTGTGTAGTTTGCGAACGAACTAGTTCAGAAGAGCGTTCCCATAACTAAAATGGAAGAACTAGTTCGCAGTCAGTCACGCTCCTAGTTCGTTTTTCATTACCGTTCGAAACTCAGTGAGACAATATACTATACTATATCTAGCGTTACTTTTTTTTTCGCTCATCATTTTCTACTAGATCTACTTAATTTTTTTTTTCTCATCATCTTCTACTATATGTACTGTCTTCGAACTAGGACTACTCATCACTGAACTACCCTGAAGTAATGAACTATAAACTAAAAGAACGAATTATTTCGCGAGGGATAGGGAATCGGAAATGATCACTATGATCAACTAAAATGTACAAGCCTAATTTACAGAGCCACTGTCCAGTAAAGACTAAGGTCGTATTCGAATACTTTGCTTCGTCTACGTCTAGTAATAACAGTTAATGACGTCAGACATAGCAAATCTGTGTCCCAATTCCTTTTGCGGTTCGTGTCTTGACTACTTTTACGACAGTTGAGCTATCTATCAGTCAATCTTAGCAAACGTAAAACAAATTCTATATCTTCTATAGAATTTAATTTAATTTTTGATTTATTAAGTGTCAAATAAGCATGTGCTGAGCCATTTTGACGGTTTAGCTAAGCTTTTTCTAAAATGTTATAATAGCAATGCTATGCTGTGACGTCAACATAGACGTAGACGTAGACGAAGCAAGGTATTCGAATACGACCTTAGTGTTGTCATGCCAGTTCCGGTGAGATTACAAATCCAAAACTCTGCGTACAAGAGACAGATTAGTGACGGCCGTCTTCGCAGCTCCTCGTCGTTCCCGATTATTTGAGTGGCGGAATTACAAATCCACAACGAGGCGCAGGTCAAGTCAAGCTGTAACCCATTTGTCCTCAGGCGAAATTACAAATCCACAACCTTCGCTACATTTTGACCACTGGCGACTGGGTAACTTCTTGTTATTAGCCCTTTTGTACCAGCTTCTCTAAACCAGTTTGCCTATGTCGCTTGTGCTTAGTACCGGAATGTTGACTCCTCTATAATTCGCGGTTTGGTATTATAAAATAATTTCGATTCATCGACTTTCTTTTCAGTTATTTCTGTTTATTGTCTAATTCAGGGTTCGTTTAGTTTAATTTCACGTAGTTGTTTCTGTGTGCTGAAATTGTCTTCTATGTTCCAACGTCAACCTTCAGTTTTCTGTCCTAAGTGGGTCGTGAAATAACAATCAACATTTACTTTATTATTTTTATACTCTAGATGAAATCATATAGAGTATTATAAGTTTAATCCAGCCGAAAAGTTTGTAACGCATAGAACCAAGCCTCGGACGAAAAAAAGTTATATATTATTTTTTGTTTATTTGTGGCCAAAAACCTCAAATCCGCCTGACGTCCGTCCGTCCGTCCGTCCGTCCGTCCGTCCGTCCGTCTGTCCGTGAACACGATAACTCAAGAACGCCTTCACCTATGATCTTGAAATTTTGAATTTGGATGTTTGGTTGAATTTGTAAGGCTAAGTTCGTTAACGGGCAAAATCGTCCTACTCCTTCGGGTAGCTGCCATACAAAATGTCCTTAAAACACGTGTTCAAGAATATAGGTCGATAACTTCAGAAGGGTTTAAGCTACGACTTTGAAATTTTGTACGTGTTATTTTTCCAATAGTTAAAACTAAATATATGATTATGATGAAAATCCTGTTAGTCCTTCGTGTAGCTGCCATACAAATATCCTGCCAAAATGTATTCACTTAATTTACGAAACTCACTATAACTCAAGTAATCTTTTACCTACAAATTCGGAATTTTGTACAAATTAGTTTTGAGTGAAAAGGAAGTTCGACTTTACTAGTCAGCAAAATCCTTTTACTCCTTCTGGTAGCTGCCATACAAAATGTCCTTAAAACACGTCTTTACGAATATTGGCCGATAACTTCAAAAGGGTTTAAGCTACGTCTTTGAAATTTTGTATGTGTTTTTTTTCCAATAGTTGCAGCTAAGTGTATGATTATGAAGAAAATCCTATTAGTCCTTCGTGTAGCTGCCATACAAATATCCTGTCAAAACGTCTTCACTTAATTTACGGAACTTACTATAACTCAAGTAATCTTTTAGCTATGAATTGGAAATTTTGTACAAATTAGTTTTGAGTAAAAACGAAGTTCGAGTTTACTAATCAGCGAAATCCTTTTACTTCTTCTGGTAGCTGCCATACAAAATGTCCTTAAGACACGTGTTCAACAATATTTTTCGATAACTTTTGAACGCTTCAAGCTACGAATTTGAAATTTTGTACACGTTTATTTTTGAATGGTTCCAAGGAAAAGGATAAATATGTAAGAAATCGAGTGAGTCCTTCCTGCACCTCCTATGTGAAAGTCCTTCAAAAAGGACATTTTTTTTCGATGACTTACCCAGTTCAAGATATGAAATTAAACACTGAATATTGTCTTTTAGGTTTGAGTAGCAATCTAATGGCAGTCCTTAATAAAGGACATACAACATGCACACACGTAATTCTACTTTATCCCCAACTACAATATAAATCGGAGTTCAGTATTCATCTAGAGTATTATACGATTGGCTTGCAGCCGATCGTGACTGCAGTATGTTTTAATAATAAAGTGTTGTGATCGACCTGAAATTTCCAAAAAATTTGCTACCCTGAAATTTTATATTTTCACGTTTTAGGACTAGTAAACCCCAAAAAAGCAAAAAAAATGTCCGTATACCCGCCGTAGACGCCGTACGCCGTACACCGTCTGCCGTACGCAAAATCGTTTTAAGGCGCGGAGCTCCCAAACCCGTTAAGATATTAAGTTGAAATTTTTAGGGTGGGTAGATTGGGTGACTACGACTGGTATCTTTTGGACGGGTTGTTATGTGAGGGGGAGGAGAGGGAAGCGTTTTAGATGAAAAATGTTGGCTTCTAGATCTCAGGAACCAATTATGCTAGGAGGCTGAAACTTGGAAAAATTTTGGATTACAATATCTTCCAAACCAATTGCACCAGGTGCAAGTGGAGCCTACTGAAAGTAAACTTTTTGAGGGGAGAGGTGAAGCACGAAAGAAGGAGATAGCAATTTTTCAAAAAAATTTAATTTTTATATCTCAAAAACAGTACCAGATATGATCTTGAAAATTTTACAGGAGTTGGGGTCAGTAGACCTCTAGCTGGGAAAACTCTTTTGGGGGTGTGGGTATTGGGTTTGATGGTAAAAGGGGGTGGAAAGGAAAACATTCTGATTTTTTTTCTCGAACACCGTAATAAATAGAAAGCTAAAAATTATATAGAGCTACTATAGAGACACCCTAGAAAAATGAAAATTTTAATAGGGGTAGCAAGGTACGGGGATGAGTGGTGGTTTTTTATATCTCAGAAACAGCTTATGCTAGAAAGTTGAAACTTAGTATATATATAATATGTAAATGCATTACTAGAGTAATTAAAGCAAAAAAAAACTTAAAATTTTTATTGGCGTTCAGAGTTTGAGTAAAAAAATTTCCGTGAATCCACATTTTCACGAATTTCGTTAAAACTTTTAGATATGTCGAGCTTGTTACCTGCGGAAAGAGAGCGAAGGTGTTTCGGGGGGTGCACTGATCGGAAACCTGGGGTCCTTCACGCCCCGGACTACGCGACGGCTGTTGCCGGCAAGGGAGCGTCTGGGCGGGGGTGCGGCCGGTCCGGGTTTGTTCCGAGTTTGGGACAGCAGGACAAAGGTGCGTGGGCTCTTGGAGTGGAGGGAGAATGAAGGGATTAACATCAAACAATCAACAATTGCGGAACCTCGAAGCCCTTTTGGTTTTCAGGCTACGATTGATTTTATTAATTCATTCATTTTCATTTGATCAAGTAAAGAACGACGACTTAAGGTAGGTGGTCAGTTGAATCGGCCGAGGCCGAGCGGCAGCGCAATGGAACTATGGTCGACCGGAACCGAATCACGCATTTTCTGCTAAAGACAACGCCGAATAGCAGACGCCGGCGTTAGATCACACACCAACACACCCGACGACTTAACACGACTATGAACGCTCCGCCCCTTGTGGAAGAAACCACGACAAGTTCCCAGGTTTGCAACCCACCAACGACCGACCAGCGCGGCACCTCGATTCACCGGCCGATGGCCGCAACGCAACGAAAGAACCCAAGAGCGCGGTACGCGCGAGCTTCCTGGCTCCCGAGGCGGGCATTCACCCAGGATCAACGGGGCCCTGGAAAGGTTGCGCTGTACGAGGGAGCAACCAAGGAAATTGGCAGAGCACGATCTAGCTCTCGAATCTGGACCGCCGAAGAAGAAAGATCACCGACACCGACCGTCAGCGTGATTTCCTTGAATTTTTTTTATTCGTTTGCTAGAACATTAATATTAACGTAGAGTCGAATAACGTCGCCTAACGACACCCAAAGTGTATCGGTTTAACGACACAAAATAATAAAGGTCGTATTTGAATTATAACGTGTTTGTTTGTTTCCTCTTCTGATTATCCACTGATTTTGGACCACTCCAGGCGTGCACCTCAGGAGGGGTTTTGGTTTGGTATTTTCACCAAAGGAAAAAATACCTGGCTCCCAAACAAGGAGAGATCTCGTTCCGGTTGTCGCTCTCCCGTCCGCCCGCACCCACTTCGACAGCAGCTGGCCGAACGCCCAAAAATAGTCGTAACAAGCTATCGAAGCAATTTTACATCTGCGGGCTATTTATATAAGCGCCTAGAAACGTTCTTCCAAATTTTTCGATATCCAACCACTAACGGGTTGTAAAGTGGTTGTGTACATATTCACGAGTTCCGATATATTTCTCATATCTATTGAGATTTGGAATTCCTTCCACTTCTAAAAGCTTTTAACATAATCAGGGAAAAAACCGATTAAAGTATTTTTCAATATTAAACTCCCTGGGGGTGTAAAGTATTGTTAAAATGTTCACAGATTCAGAAAATCTTTTAGGCACAACTTTATTGTTTTATGGGTAGAAGTCCGAAACGTGTTTAATGCTGAGATGCGTTGTAGGTTACTATGCCATTGACAACCTAAGGAATATGTACAAGGCTATTTGGAAAGTTATATTTTAGATTGTCAGCCGCATAATAACCTACACAGCATCTCAGCATTAAACGCTTTTCGGACTTCTACCCATAAAATAATAAAGTTGCGCCCAGACTGTTGGCCGATTTTTTTTACTATCTACCATCCCCAACATTCACCTCCTACACGCCAACACCAAAACTTTTTTTCTGCTTGATGTCTACTGGTCCCAACTCTTGCAAAAATTCCAAGATCACATTTGAGAAGGTTTTTTACATATGAAAATTTCTTTTCTTGAAAAATTGTTGTAACCACCACTCCTCGCAATCCAAATTGTACCATCCTGGCATAATTGGGTTTTCACACCTATTCCATCCTTTACAATTTTCTTTCTAATGTACTCTCCAAGTAAACCAGCAACTAGCCACCTAGATGTAACCTCCTAACTTCAACCGTTTAGGAGATATGGATTTTAGAAAATATTGTTCATAGCTTTTGAGCATTTCGGATACATTAGTTTAGTTAGTAGGAGTTTTAAGAAGTGCCGAAGCGCTGAGCCACCGCGTAACACTAGGCACCAAAAAAGGGTCCATATCAATCGCTTCAGAGCCTCGTAGGTCACTAATCATCCCCAAAATAACCCAGATCCCTGAAGGACTTGGTCAGCTTGTCATGCCCTATCGACCTCAAATGCTCCAAATTGTCTCAAAGAAAAGACTGCCCAACCACCTTAGGCGCCTCCTTACAACCGCCTGACATTCACACAAAATGTTGATAATATCCTCCTCAGCGTATAGGTCGAGGCAGTACCTGCACACGTCAGAGTCAACGATCCCCATACGCATAGCATTCTTCCCTAGCAAGCAGTTCACTGTCAGTATTCCGACGAGTAACCGCAAACTTTCCCTATTCCATGCCAATATCTCCCTAGTCTTATGTCTGTCCAACCTTGGCCAGAATGCTCTAGAACTACTACAGCTCGTCAGCCCCTCCCACTTTAGGATGCATTGCTTTCATAAACACTCCCACTCACTCATCCACTCATATCGACAATTTTCTTCAGTATCCATATAAATTCCAAGTTTCAACTTCCTAGCATAAGCCCACAAACACGAAAATATAAAATTTGAGGGTAGCAAATTTGTTTTTTTGTTTCATTTTTTAAAATAATAAACAAAAGCGAGTAATGTGGACAGTGGGTGTTTGGAGCATTGATGTCACAGGCAGAAGTTTTGGGAGAAAGGTGAATAATAAAAGTTGAATGTATGGACCTTAAGTCGACTTTTCGAATTACTGTTTTGATTGAAACAGAATCTGCACAGAATTTGTGCAATCAAACCAATTTAAGTTCAGAATTTTATCCACAATTTCCTACCCTTCCGGGTTCTTTTTGTTGCATGGAAATTGGTCTCCACTTTTCACATTTCAAGAAAATTGTAGTATATAAAAAAGTGTAGTGGTAAGAAAAGTGTACACTTAACTTGTCGAAAAGAACAAACCTATAAATTGTCTCTACTCAGACATAGTTAGTCTTCTCGACAGATACGAGTAAGTTCTGTGAATTTCACGTCCCTTTTTTAGCAGTGACAGAAATTTTATGGAACATTCTCAAGATAGGCAGTTAAAACTTCCGAAAGAGTTCCGCGAAAAAAAAGGCAATCAAAGCTGACTTTATGATGCTGCCGAAACACTCTTGACACTCGGTGAGATAGTCGAACCAGAAACTTTTTCTAAGAAATAACTCCTACAACTCGCGTCTTCAACCAATTGAAAGGGGGTTGCCATTGAAATGGAGTTTTTGCTCTGTAACTTTTGGAGCTCCAGGTTCACAGCATCCTAGACTAATTTAATTGCCAGTAAAAGATATTAAGAGAAATACAATTTTAGCTTTTATGGAGTCCAAGTTTTTTTTCATATCGTTCGAAATAGCCAAGTCCAATAGACCTACTTGTCTTTCAGAAATAAAAATAATCGTATCCATCGTTTTCATCTTTTCAGGAATTTTTTCATGAATGAGTTAACAATTTGACGAGATTGCGTTAAATTTGCGGAATGATGTAACTCCTCTTATCTGGACAGATGTCAGCTTGAATGAAAGTCCTTAAAAACGAATATATCGAGTTCGAGTGTAATCTAAACTTCATTATCGACTGCGAATTGCGTGATGGCTAGGACATCGTAATTTCCTCCAACAGTGGCACGTGCTTAACAAAATCACCCCTAGTCAACATCGACTGCATTGCGTATCCCTTGCAATCGTAGGTGTGCGGAAAACCATTTTCCGATACATCCAATATCCTAATTTCCCAATAGCTGGCAGTTCGAAGATAAGGGTGTGTGGAATAGGGGAAAACTCAAGGATCAAGCATTATTATGGTGTCGAATATCACGCCCAGAGGACACATTTCGATCAGAACACTGTCGTCTAAATTACTTAGAGAGCAACTTCAACTCCCCCATCCCGCTCCTGGCTACAAAAGCAGTGAATCACGTAAAATGTTTAAAGTTAATTTCAGATAGTATCGCATTCAAAAATTACCTCAGTTTACCTTTAAGTTGAAAAGTTATTCTAGAAGTGTTACTCCCTAATGACGTGATCCAAATCAGGACAGCAATCCTTCTATTACATGCTCCAATCTCTAGCAGCTATCAGCACTCACTTCGAAAACAGCTTCGAACGCATTCTCACGCAAAGCAAATTAAGTTATTGCACCAATGAAAAGGATGCACGTACCTGAAGCCGTGCTTGTTGAACTAGCAAACAGGGTGGCTGACTTAATTGCAGGTACAAATAGCAGCAGCTATAGACTTTGTCCTCCAGCCATAGTTTCGTCTGCCGCTCGCATGTCCTGTCAGCATGACATCCGACTGAGCAGGCAGAGTGCACTTCAACTAAGCTTTGAGACCGCTCCAAGCTACGTAATTGCATTCCGTGTTAAAAACATTAAAAGCTCGTTTGACAACTAGTAGTACTTGCTCTGCCCTGTCGGCAAAAACATTGCACTTTTATAAGTTTTCAACGTCGCTGGCAGTTTGTGTGTCCCTACTCCTTCAGTTCTTCGCCCTTGGCACATTCAAATGCATACGTTCGACTAGCGTCTCGACAGTTTTATTAATTTTCGTGACAACGTTTTCTAGGAAGTGATTTTAATGAAATTATTCGACAAGATAAAAAATAAAGTAAAAAAACTGGCAGGATAACGTTGTCCTCTTAACTCTAGGTAAACGTCCTTCAAACTAGTTTTCAAGCGCACCAAAATCATAAGTTTTTGCAGATCGCTTCTTAGATGCACAAATTGGAGGACGCGGGCGCTGAACCGAGAGGACTTCAGATAATATATCCCGCAGGTCCTGGATCGATTTGGGCTGTCGCGCCATTGATGATGATGAAAATCATAAGTGAATGCCCAAGCGCAAAGTACAGTGGTTTGACAAATAAAGACTGATGAAAGTAAAATTTTTTAAAAGGGCGGTATATCATGAAAGTGGAGGAGATAAGAATTTTTCTAAAAAATTACGTTTCATATCTCAAGAACGGCATAAGATAGATGCTTAAAATTTGTACCAGAAATAGGCCTAATAGACCCCTAGCTGAAAACAATTTTGGCGGCGAGGGTGAGAATGGGGGAGGGTGAAAAGAAAAGGTTCTGATTTTTATATCTCGAGTACCTATAATGACATAGAGTTGAAACTTGGTACTTATATAGAGCTATAGTATTAGCATGTTGGAAAAATATAATTTTTTGTAGGGGTAGTATGATACGAGGGTGGGGGTGTTTTTCCTATCTATAGATTATGCCACAAAGTTGAAACTCGGTATGTATAAGTAAAATAACTAGAAAAGTAATTTAGATTTGGAAGGGGGGGCGAAAAAAATTATCAGTGAAAATGGAATGCATATGTTTTTACGACTTTTTTATATCTATTAGGTCTTTCCAAATATTGAATTCATTTTTATTCTACGGCTTTTTCATATAAATACCTAGAAAGTGTTTTCAGAATTTTATGAAATTCTACCCTTAAGGAGGTGTAAAGGTGATGTGTACTTTTTCACGAATTCTGCCATATCCCCTGGTCTAATTAGATATCGACTAACTTTTCACATTCGAGGGCTTGCGTAATAATCACATAAAACTCGTTTATAAGTTTTTTCCTTTTTCAACCTCTACGAGGGTATAAAAGGGTTGAACACGTTTTCACGAATTCCTTCCTTTCTTTTAGAAGTGACAAGAAATTGAATTGGATTTTATTTTCTCCTTCTGACTTCATATTTATCTATTAACTCATTTCAGGTTTTTTGGACATTTAACCCCCAAGTGGGTGTAAGGAGGTTGCATATGTTTCCGCAGATTCCTACATATTGCTTAGATCAGACGATATATCGAATTCATTTTTACTTCCTAAGGTTTCCGATATAAGCGCCTAAAAGTCAATTTCAGTGTTTTTAGTTATTCAGTCCTAAGCGGTGTAAAAGGGTTGCACGCTTTTGAAAGCTTCGACATATTTCATAGGTTTAATGAGATATTAAATCGCTTTTCACTTCCACAGACTTTTCATAAAATCGCCTACAAACCCATTTATTAATTTTTGGATATTCAACCCCCAAGGGTTTGAATATGTTTTCACAATTTTTGCCATCCCTTAGTTCTGATGAGATATAAAATTGGTTATTACGGTATTTGATGTAATAACCTAAAAACAAATTTCACGATTTTTCGAATTTCAAGAACCAAGGGATGTAAACGGTTTGCTTACGAGTTCACAAATTTTTCAAAATCCTTAGTGTCTCATGAGATATCAAGTTGCTTCTTATGAAATCGTCTAAAAACCTGTTTTACAATTTTTATCGAAATTCAAACCCTAAGTGACAAAGTACAAACTCATTGTATACATTTTAACAATTCGTCATATCTCTTAATTCTGATAAGTCATCAAATTAATTTTTTTTCTATGGGCTTTTAGTGTATTTATTTATTTCTTTCAGTTTCATCAAGACCTGATTACTTAAAAGTTCATTACAGTTTTAAAACAAATAAAAGCGACCATTAAATATAACAATTACATAGAATATTTAAACAAATTATTTGATTATTTTATTTAAAGCTGACTTCAGTTGTGTCGCGCTCAAGTCAAAATCAATAGCATGATAAAAACGGTTAACAAGACGCGAAATGGATGTGATCGGTTCATGTTGCCCATAATTAGTTCGATGATATGAAATATTTAGTAGTGTATAGTCTCTCAAAGTGCGACCCGGAATACGGAAAGAAATTTCTTGTAACAACATAGGGGCATCAATTCCTCCAGTGATAATGTTAAATGCAAAAACAGTCCCGAGAACTTTCCTTCTGTTATCAAGCGATTTAAGACAGAGAAGAGTAAGACGTTCAGAATAGGGAGGAAGACTTTGAGAATCAAGCCAGGGTAACCCCTTAAGTGCAAACCTCAAAAATCTTTTCTGCACAGATTCAATTCTGCTCTTATTAACCTCATAATATGGAGTCCATACCTGGCGCGCATATTCCAGAATTGATCGAACAAAAGCACAATATAACCTTTGCCTTTGTGACGTAAGGATCATTGAAATCCTTACACCATCTTCGCACAAAGCCCCAGCTGGAGTTCGCTTTATACAAAATATAATTAATATGATCGTCGAAAGTAAAAGATGAATTAAAGTAAACGCCCAGATCAAGTACCTTGTCCGATTTTTGTAATGAGTTTCCTTCAACGGTGTAATTAAAATTAAATGGGCATTTTTTACGCGAAAAAGAAATAGTTGTACATTTATTAACATTTAGAGACATGTCATTTAACGTACACCAATAGGATAAATGGCTAAGGTCCTCATGCAAGAGAATGCAGTCGTCCATATCCGTAATATTGCGGGAAAGCTTTGCATCATCAGCATAAAGAAGAATTCTAGAGTTTAAAATCATTGAACTCAAGTCATTAATAAATACTTTATTATTAAAAAATAATAAAGTAATAATATAAATAATAAAGGACCTAAATGGCCGCCTTGTGGAACTCCCGATGTGTTAGAAATTTCCGAGTATAATACCCCACGAAATAAAACTCTTTGAAATCGGTTGCATAAATAAGATGTTATCCAATTAATAAACATAATTGGAAAACCCAAATGCTTAAGTTTGCATATCAGAATGTTATGATTGATCTTATCAAACGCCTTACTAAAGTCGTATAAATACAATCAACTTGATGACCCGCTTCGATTACTGGAATGGAGAAATTTGACAATTCCATCAAATTTGTCGTTGTAGATCTGCCTTTGGGAAATCCATGTTGGAAAGGTACAATAATCGATTTGCTATGAAAATTCAAAACTTCACAGACAATCGATTCAAAGAGTTTAGATATACAGGCTAGGTTGGCAATAGGTCGATAATTTTGTATATCTGTCCTCTTGCCCTTCTTCCAAAGTGGTCTAATTTTGGAAAATTTCCAAATGTTATGGAACACACCGGAAATAAGGGAGGTATTGAATAGGTATCGCAAAGGTGTCATTAATGAAGCGCCACAACGTTTCAATACGATAGGCGGCACACCATCTGGACCAACCCCAAAACTATCATTAATTTCCGAGATGAACCTTAAGAAAGTGGCCTCGTCAATATTGAGGTCTTTCATTTCTAATGAGGTCTGCGGAAACTTAGTCATGTAGTGGTAATCACTGTAGCTAATATTACAGTTTGATGATGTAAAAGCGGTATGAAAATGATCGGCAAAGAAATTACTTATAGTTAGGGGATCATCGCTGACAACATCGTCAAGAGATAAACGTGCTGGGTATCCATCGGTACGTTTTTTAGAGTTCACAAAATTCCAGAACTCCTTAGGATTTTCTTTAATGGATGATTTCATCGAGACCAAATACGAAGTATACGCGACTCTAGACTGACTAACAAACAACTCACGCAAGTCAGAGTAGGCAGTACGATTTCCATGCTTTATTTTTTAAGTTTTTCAGATGGGTCACATCTTCGTCAAACCAAGGAAATCGTTTATATTTCTGATTATAAGTAATAGGAACACAACGAGCGAAACAGTTAAATAATAATGAGTAAAAATTATAATATACCGACATTCAAGTAGTCTACATGGGCTTTTTCAATGTTTAATCGGCTAAAAATTTATATTTTAAATATTTTTATCTTAAGAACAATATTAACTTTCCAAGAAACGTCATAATTTCGAAACAACTGATGATATACTCCGCCTTTGACCGCTCCCGAACTTTGACCCGAAAAATAATAAAGTTTCGCCCAGACCATTAGCAGATTTTTTTAAACAAAGCCCAAAAGTTAAAAAAAAATGTTTTCATGTTTTATAGAAAAAAGGATTATCTGTGCGCCGTAAACACCGTACTTAACGCGCCATAACATATAAACCGCCAGAGATTTAAGTTTTAAATTTTCACTGAGGGTGCACTGACAGGATCCTTACAAGGGATAAACTTTTTGTGGGTGGAGTGCAAGGAAGAAGGATGAGAAGAGATTAAAACAAAAATGTTTAACTTTTTTTCCGGAACAATTGTCGATTAGAATCAGAAGATATATAACAGTATGCTAGGAAAGATTCCAAAAAATATATTCATTAAAAACTGGAAGCGGGTTCGAAAAGGTGGAAATTTACATGTCCTGATACAAAAAAAAATTGTTACGTACAGGTAATTCAAAATTCAATTTAAACCGCCAAACCAGAGTTTCACTGGATTTAAGGTCCAAAAAAAAACGAAAAAGAAGAAATAAGTTCATGGAGGTGGTTAACTTTTGAAACGTGCTCAACGCAGAGTAGTGAGTGAGGCTGTCGGAAACGGTTGACAGATAAGTCCTAATTCTAATTCCACCCTCCATTGCTACATTTCAAAAAAATTTTATCGCATATTTTCGAAGAGAACATTCATACGCAACTTTTGGTTCAACCCCATTCCCTGTTGAAAACCAGTAGATGCAGATTCTCTAATGGCGCTTTGTTGTTGGTCACAGAAGAACATTTTTCAAAATCAGTGCCACGTATGCATCTTGTTACGAAACCGTGTTTTGGTGTTTTCATCCGAAAGGACCAAAAATCTCGTATGGAGCACGCTGCTAAATATGTACATAGTACATGAAAAAGTCGAAGACGTTTATAAGTAAATGAGTGAAATTTTATTCCTTAAAAAAACAGCGACGACCTGCCTTGTGCGAAAAATTACGAAAACGAAGCACAAATTGATTTTACGTAAAAAATTAAATCCAAATTGGGGGTTGGATGTCAGAAAATACTAAAATTGGTTACATATATACTCTGCACTGGTTAAAGCTACTTTGATATCTTATCAAACCTGAGAGATATGGCGAAAATTGTGAAAACGTATGCAACCCTCTTACACCCACTTAGAGGTTGATTATTCAAAAATCCTGAAAAAGGTTTTTAGATAAATATAATTAATATAATATAATTAAATATATTCGATGCCTTATCACTCCTAAGAGATATGACGGAATTCGTGAAAACGTGTTTTACCGTTTGTACCCTCTTAGGGGTCGAAAAGGAACAATTCTTTAAAACGGGTTCCAGACCGTTAACAAACCCTTGGAAGTGATAAGTCATTCGATATATGTAGTCACACCTGAAGGGTATGACTGAATGCCTTTACAACCGCTTTAAACCCCCTTAGGGGTCGAATTTAAAAAAAAAATCCTTAAAACTCTTTCTTGGCATTTCAGATCACGTCGGGGTCACCAATATGTAGAGGTCAGCCATCCGGACCATAAATAAATTATTTTTCTTGAGTTCTTCTTAAATAAACAGGATCAGATTGTAATAGTCTGTAGTAACGTCAGACCAGGATTTAACTTTGATAGTTGATGTTTTTATAGGAATCGATTTTCATTGATGTAACTAATAAAAAATCGTTTATTCCAAAAAGGTAAAAAATTGGAAATATTTAATTTAAAATTCGGTAGCAAACATGTTAATAATAGTAAATATAAGTTTTAATTAGTTCAAAGCATTATTAATTACGAATTAAAGTTGTATGATGTTTTTTATTACAATCTTTTCTTTAATCGAAAATTTTCCATAACATTTTATTTTTTTACAGGAGCCTGGGACTTTGATCTATCAAACTTTATACAGCAAACTAGTTTTCCAAAGTACCCGAATCCTAAAATGTTCTACAGATGACAATCAAATCCGATACGCCGTGTGGCACTACAATATGAAGGATCCGCAGAATAAAAATTTGTTTAATATTTCGGAAGACATAAGAGATATGACAAAATTCGTGAAAATATATGTATCCCATTTTTATTGATCAGTTTTTCATCCTTCCGTACGCCGATGGATATTAGAAATTTTTTTTTAACTAAATTACTTTTTTAGTAGATCTTCCTATTCTCACGAAGTTTCAACTTTCTAGAATAGACCGTTCTCCTTAGGGTTTTTTTATTAAATCGATGACAATATGAGCTTTATTATTAACTAGCAGCGTCACGTTTATATGTTGGTATACTATAGATACTGCAAAGCCAGCGGTTTCCAGTCTTGCTGCCTGTTGCTCCGTCGCTCTCGATTTTGTCAGACGTGGGCACTTCTACACCGAAAACACACGAACTCTCGCTAAACTATATGAATCACACTCATTTGTTTGTGTCGCTCGCCAGCTATTGTAGAATAGTTTTATTAAAACAGACACCTTCGCCGGCGTGCGCTCAACAAATGAACAAAGTTTCATCGCAATCGGATGATGAAAGGTATAGGGACAAACAATCAAACAGTTTGAGCACCAAGGAACTAAAATAGCGAAAAAATTTAAATATGTCGAATATTTGTTTTTGATTTGATCGGCATATTCTACATATTTCCTGAAAATTTGATCAAAATCGGTTAAGCGGCTTAAGAGTCCAAAGGGAACATACATACATACATACATACATCCTCTTTTAGATATTATAAAAAAAATTAAATCTACTATCTCATTTGCTTCGTTGGCTGTCATAAAACCAGTCACACTAAGCCAAGACACCAACCAAAATTCAATTCGGACAGCAATTTCCTATATACGACAACATAAACTTTTATACCTAGCCGTAAATGAAGCTGACTTTTGGAGCTTCAAAATAACAGGTAATAAATACTTTAGTATGTTCAACTCAATCACAATATGTACTTTATTATCAAAATAATTAAGTAAAATAATAAAACAAAATTATTCCAAGTAATAGCACCCTGTTCCACCCTAGCAAAACTGAATGCACATCATTATATTATCCGCAAACATGCCCTACAGCCCATACAATGCACTTCCTTAATTCGAACATCAACCGCATTATGTTGTAATATTTACGACCCATTAAATGCGCTCAGATGAGTAATAAAACTAATTGCACGCATTTTATGATCCACGAGATCCTGCAGGGACTGCATATGAGAAACATAAGGAAATTTGTCTGATCTAAACTAATGTGCCCTACACCATGCCCTGTAGACTGGCGCCATCCGTTGTTGAATCAGTCTGGAACTGGGAAGGGAGTAAGCACACAAAGTGCGAACATTTAGATCTCATTAAGTTTGATGATGTCTTAGAATGTGTCCCATATCTCGTTCAATCACATTCGGTACCACATCCGAAAATAATGGCCCTTCCCTGGTCCGTAATCAGTTAATTCCCAAACAGCTCGATGACGTCGACAATGACCATATCGTTTCAACACTTTAAAGCTTTCGGATTACCATTAATCGCCTCATCATGCAAGCCCCGGCCATTGTTTCTTTAGAAAACATCCGCAAAGTGTACTCAAGGGAAATTTCTAATTTTCTCAGGCAAACAGTTTTATCCTGTTTAAAGAGGAAATCCTGAAAAATGGGTTTTCACCTTGAGTCCATAGTGGAAGCTGTCGAGCAGTCAGAACAAGAAATAGTTACTGAGTGTGGAAAGCGTGAAAAGCATAACGAACTGAAATGTTGTGCCAGGCTAGGACAATGAAATAACTCAGAAATAGTGTATAATGGTTTTTGAACATAATGAAACAATAGAGAAAACAAGTTCGTGGAAACTAATGACGATGTTAAGAACTGGAAAGATATACTGGATCGAAAGCCGCAGCCACAAATAACCAAATAATCAGAAGATGTATAATGCAAAAGACAGCATTCTCTCTGCACTAATAAGTTTTTGTTTTACCGTTTACCGGTGTCGGAGCTGTCATTTCAGACCACCTTACGTAACACCCGTAACAGAACGTTAGTCAGGCAAGGACTAATTAATTGTTGCATGTCGAGCGGTGACTTCAATTCTATCCGGCTCGACGGACTATAAATGTACGATCTCCAGCGCTTGTTTGATTTCTAAGTGCAGATTAAAGCTCAGGAAGAGATTGGTATACACGAGGTTGGCACAGCGACACTGATGCACTTGAAGAGTAGCAATGCAGAAAGGAATTAAAAACAAAAATTGACTTATCATTTTTCAATTGAGGGCAATTCGGAAACCGATTTTTAGACTTAGAATTCGATATCTCATCAAATTTATCTAGTAAAATCATATTACACCCCTCTAAATGCGATTAAATATCGCAAAATTATGAAATTACTTTTTATGCGATTATATGCAATAGGGCTGATTATCGAGAAAGCTGTACAACTATTCCTTGGAACTTATACAAAAAGCTGGGAGAAGTAAAATTCGTTCAATACCTCGACAGACAGAATATTATGACGAAATTTGAGAAAAAGTATACGAACCCTTTTCATTGACAATTTTTTTTTACTCCAATCCAAATTTGATGTGTTTTCTTTGTTTTATTTAAATTACTTTTTAATAGCATACGTATACCACATTCCCAATTTATAACATAGGCCCCACACCCTTCACACGTACCTTGCTACTCTTGCCAAAAAAATCGCAGGGAGCTCCCTGTAGTGTCTCTATACAGACGCCAACTCTCAACTTTGAATCACTAGCGGTTCTCGCGAAACTAAACTCAAAATTTCTTGCTTTCCACCTTCACCCCACAACCTAATCTTCAAAATGTTTTTTTTCTCCGCTAGATGTTCAAGGGGCCAAACTGCTGTCACTTCTAGAATACGCTCTTTGTATGACTATAAGTAATCACCAAGTTTCACCTTTCTGACTTAAACTGTTGGGGAGATATGGACTTGGATAGTGGACTTTAGAATGTTTCGATCCTAGCCTTCCGTTCTACCCTTACTTCCACACTCTCCACCAATATCGAATATTTGAAAATGGTTCCACTATCATAGCTCTACTCCCAAGTTTGAAGTTCCTAGTATAAACGGTTCCTGCGATATAGAAACCAAAATTTTTCGTCTAAAACACTCCCCTCTAAGTCTCGGTCCTTACATCAACACCCTCGTAGAAATGGCCACCTAAAGGCTTCCACTTAGCATACCTACAACTTTTAACTCAATAGTTCAAAAGATTTACTAGCTACGAGCCCTGAAACGCGTTTACGTGCGGCAGACGGTGGACAGACGGACTTTTTTCCATCTAGCCTATAAACATGAAAATACAAAATTTGAAGGAATTACTTTTTTCTAAAATTTAACACTTCATTATAAAAATATGTAATAAGATTAAATGTTTATTCAAGCAGGTGTTCGCGTGTGGGAGTGGACGGATAGCGAATAAGGACGTATTCAAATATGTCTATTCTGGTGTTACGTAGGTACTACTTTACCATAAGCTAACCTAACCTGTCGAAATAGTTAGCTTCTTACTTTATGGATCAGATGTCAAAGTCTAAGTGAAAATGTAATAATGCAAATCTTAGCTAGATATTGAGAAGTTTCATTCAATTGTTGTCTGAATGGAAATCACTCCAGAAATAATTATATTTTGTTCTTTATTATTTAATAAAATATTTTAAATTCACTCCCTCCTTGACTTTGTCAGCGGTTTTAAAACAAATTAATCTAAGCCAAGACACCAACCAAAGTTTAACAAATTAAATTGGAAGAGGAATCTCCTATGCCTGACGACATAAACTGTTATAACAAGACGTAGACGTAGACAAAGCAAACTATTTGTATAGATCTTAAGTAGTAGGATCATATTTTGTCCTTATGGTAAAAAAAATATTTTTTAAGTTTTGACATAACAGTAGAGTAGAAGTTGACCTTTAAATTTGTACTGTACTACAAAGATACAATCGAAAAACATTTTGATTTCATACTTAAAAAACTCGACATAGGTGGCGCAGTACAGGAGCAGAGCTAGACCTGCCATATCCGCAGGAACTTGAACTCGGTGCTGAAATTAGTGGCGGACAAAATACCTCACTCTTTCCATAACTTTTTATTTCACTCAACGATCTACTTAGCTCTAAATGAAAATCAAATGCAATTCCTTTTATTAGTGTAAGGTTTTGTAGCACTACCCTTAGATAGATTGGAAATAGAGGTTGGTTTGGTATGGTGAACCTCTGTCACTGCAGCCACATTTGGGCTTATTGTGACGTCTATGACTATGATTCCTCTTCAATCCCTGCTCTTTCAATGAAGACTAGTATTTTGCGAAGAGGAATGGTCAGGAATTCCGATGGGTCCATGAAACCCTGAGGATATGCTCTGGTATTTCGTCTTCATCATTGCATATTCTGCAAATTTTAGTCTCAGAGAGACCAATCCTATTTAGATGCTTCCTCATGTGACAATGTCCAGTCAGTGCTCTCACTATGGTTCGGGTGTGATATCTGCTTAATTTCAGATAATCAGAGGTTCTTTTTTTCCGAATCTTTTGGCATAAAAAGCTTTGAGTGCCTGTTGCCCCGTGCCAAATCCCAGTGAATGGCACTTTACGATTTTTGCCACATTCGGATGTTCATTCTGGCTGTGCCCTATCAACTGGAGTCTTTCGCCAAACATTTCCAACTAATTTCGGTCTAGTGAGTGCATTATTTCCAGATTAATGAATTGTAATGATTGTGTACAATGAGAAAATTTTGGAATGCGTTTATATAAGTGTATTTAAAGCGAAATGATATGAAAACGACTTAAATGCATTGCTGCTCTTTAAATTAAAATAAAAAAAATCTACTCAAAAAGTTGAACAGAGTGCCAACATATTTTGGGCTAGTGGTACTCAAAAAAGGAGACAGAGGCAAAACAATGGGCATGGTGAGCTCTAAAGCCGGAAGCAAGACATTCTAAAATTCATGTCTTCTGCATTAACAACTTGGATTCCATTGGAAATTTTTCCCAGTTGATTGCAACGATGAGAACTATCATAATCGTTCTCATGTGCGATTACAGAAACGGCTTTCATTTCCAAGGTGAGAAGTACGTGTGAGAATTTCAGCTTACTCATAGCTGATTCATTTCTCACTAAAAATAACAGAACTGAGCTACTGATCAGACCTGGGAAATATTGCAGAATTCGTAAAAAAGTATACAACCCCTTAGAGGTCGAATTTAAAAAAATCCTGAAAACGCTTTTTACGTATTTATGTTGTTGCGAGCTAGGGGTTCGCCGGGATTTCAAGTAAAACACAATTCGGTTAAAATCAAAATAAGTAACAATTTATTCTTCGCACTTTAATTCTATTAGCACAATTATTCGCACTATATGGCAATACCGCCCGCTTATCTATATCGCTTGATTCGATCACTTTCGCTCTCTACCAACACGGTCGCGTATACACGCTGGCTGTCACATTCGACGTAATAAAAATTACTATGTCCCTCGCTGAAAGCTTTATCTGCTTTTATACCAGTTGTCTGCAGTCGAGACTGTTCTTGAATCTTCGCTCGGTGGTGTGTGTAGAGGATTCTAGTGAGCTTGAGATCTTTCCATTTAATCCTCTACGCTGTTCTAGTACATTCGAGCGTATTCAATCAGAAGAGAGGTATAATCGTATTGCTCCGCTCTCCTTATTTACTCAACTAGGCTTTTGATTGGGTTACTTTGCAGCTTAGGTATTCGGTTGTTGCTGTTTCCCTATTCGTAATCGATCGAGTTGCGCAGTGGCCAGGCTTACACGTAACAATATGAAGAAGCCGTAGAATAAAAATGATTTCAATATTTGAGAAGACCTATTAGATATGGCGAAAATCGTGGAAATATATGCATTCCGTTTTCACTAATAATTTGTTTTGCCCCCCTTCCGAGCGTCAATGGATATTTGAAATTTTTTTTATCTAAATTACTTTTCTAGTTGATTTACATATACATACCGAATTTCAACTTTGTGGAATAAGTCCTTCTTTAGGTTGGAAAAATACTTGGCTTTTCTGCGCTTCGGACGCATTATTTTTTTTCCCACTCCCACACTTCTTCACGCATATTGGCAATTATTATGCAAATGGATCCACTATCAAAGCTCTATATAAATTCCAAGTTTCAGTCATGCAGTTAGACCCAACCCGCAGACAACACCACCAACACACTCACACGAATTCTGCCGAATATAACCAACCGGTTCGCCGGTAGGACGGAATTGCGCACGACATACGGCAGAAGTATCATCTGGTGTTCCGTGTGTACTATGTGTGTGACCTTGAAATATATGCAAAAGTTGCGACGGGTTTCCCCATTCCATGCAGTGCCCTCCCCCTCCCAACTCTCCCCTCACCCCCCCCCCCCCCCCAGAATTTGGTCACTTCAAGGGGCCTACCCAGTCTATTCATAAAAAAAATTTTAATTTAATATCTGAAAGCGTTTTGGAGCTATGAGCCTTCAAACGATCTTGCGTACGGCGGACGCTTGCTTTTTTGGTGTCTACTAGTCATGAAATGTGAAAAAAAAATGTCAGGGTAGAACATTTTTTTTTTAAAAAATCGATCACAATACTGTATTATTAGAAAATAATAAAGTAAAAATCAGTCAAAATTCCCTTCAGTTATTACCGTCAGAGTGGGGATAACCCGCAAATAACGTCCCTGGTTCGGAGGTGCCACATATTTTGTCTATCTCTGGAACAGATTAAGCAAGACTGTTGAAACTTGTGTTTGTCTATACTAGGAACGATTATGCTAGAAACTTGAAACTTCCTTAAATATATCTAATTGTGCTAGAAAACTAATTTTGGGGAAGAAAATTTTAGAGTTCTTTTGAGTTATGAAGGTGAGACCGTTGCAATACATAATGAATATAAAGAAGGCGTGGCAAAATCTTCGGCAACGTTCGATAGTGTTTGAGAAGAATCACTTCTCTCCTTATCGGATGTTCCTCGATCCACATACGCATACACCAGAACAGTGTGGAAGTCTCTCGACTCTTCTCGCATACAGAGGATACTTCTGGGAAGTTCTACGCACACCACCGAATATTCGGAAGGGCTCTCGCCTGCATCGCAGGCAGTACATAAATGTCTCAGATATTGCATGCGACTCAGTAGTTTTTAGCTACGTTGAAGGGGCAGCCTGCGAGTCGCGGAAGAATTTGTGAATTCGATTTTGGATTGAAGCAACGATCGAGCGTGATCGAGTTGTATATAAAGTCGAACAGTGCTACCATTTAGTGCGATTATTTAATGTAAGTAAATTATTCTTTTCTATTGATTTTAAACGAACTGTGTTTTACTTGAAACCCCTAGCTTGCAACAATAAGTTGCCACAAAAGAACCCCTTTGACCAGAAATATGCCATATATACACTAATTGATATCCTTGATTGATTGATATCTACAATAAATAATTTGAATTGTTTATTGCAAATAATTAAAAAAAAATTAGTAAAAATGGTATACACAGCAAATTGCATTTCTGCACCTCCTCGCCCCCTAATTAATTTCGTATTTGGATAAACCAAAATCCACGTTAGTTACGGAATATGGTTGAAGTCATCTACGTATCTACCGTGCTATCCGATCCCACTATTTAGGGGATGTTTATTGAGCTGACAGCTTTGTGTTCATAGCCCGAGGATTTTATTTTCATCGAGGATGCGTGGAGCAAAAACCTTGACCCTCAACTAAGCAAAACGTACGCCGAGCTTATTATCAACGAGTTCACATACTGGACATTGGTCAATGGTTTTTGGAATTATTCCAACATGGCGAATTATTTCTGAGGGTCGGTTGACCGACTGGCCATTATCGAGCTATACACGGCCGATGCCCGATGGGCTCTGCGGTTCGTGATTTATAATTCGGGGCTTAAATTTGCTAGTCGCCGGCGAAAAACGAGGCATTAAATTGATTTATCGTAAGATTTATGGAATGTTAATGGTGAATTTTATTTCAATTAAATGACATAATGATGGTTTCAGCTGTACGAATTAATAGCTTGTTATGACAGATTTATGACTTGGTTATTACTTGAGTTTCGAGAGAAATTAGCTTATGACCGCGGCTTAATAAATGATGACAATTCGTGAATATCATTAAAAGCGGTGAATGTAGGAATGAATTTAATATGCACTACCCTATTCTTATTCTCAAGGATGAAAAATCGTTTAATTTTGGAACCTAAAACCTGCGCTTACCGAAAACCAACGTTGAGCCAAGGCTGTCCCAAAGCTAGAAATCAAGGGCTCCTAGTCTTTTGCTAACACGTGTTTTAAAACCTCCTATTGTCAAAATTACCCTCTTTTGACAAAAGTAACAAAAGTTTTTAAATCGCGACTAACCTCAAAACATTATATTCAAATTTCAAAATGCTCAGCCATTTCTCAAATCTAAAATTAATTTCCGGGAACTATTTTAGTCATGACATAAAACAAAATTTTTGAAAGTTTTGGCACATTACTTCAAATTTTGGCAGAAAGCTATGTAAATAGTTCCTTGCATTAGTAAAAGATTCAGTTAAATGATGGACTAAGTTTAAATAGCGTACTAAACTCAGGGCTACACAAATGCCAGATCATATAGACGTGTAAGGAAACGTTTTGGTCGGTCTTTTTTGGCAGGGCCTCGGAACAGCAAGGCATAGCGATGTCATAGTTTGATAAAAGAGTCTTAGTCTCATTTCCTCTGTGCCCATAGTTTAAACGCGGAAAATTGAGTTTTAGTACCTAGCAAAGCTGTAGTTTGAACAAGAAAGGAACTTTACTTCCTTAAGTTGAACGCGAAAATACAAATTTGGGTCCACATGCACTGCATGCTTGTACCTAGCGAAGTCTGAGGTTGAACCAAAAAAAAGGGTTTTGTCTCTTTCGATAGACAGTGTCACTCTTAAGATAGCTTCTAGCAAGGCTTTGTAGTTTAAAAGCAGAAAAGATATTTTCAAGATATCAGGGCCGTGCTATAGGTACTTCCTGAGACAGTTGCAAAAGATAGCTTTATTCCCTTTATGCGCTTAAGGCCAGTTTAGTCCTTTTAGTTGCTCAGGATGCACTGCCCTTGGCCGTTTATGTAATATTTGTTCTGATCGATTTTAAGAAATATTTTGGTCGTCAACGATTTTTCTTTGCAGCTCCTCAACAAAGTTTTTCTTTCTGGAGAGCTTGTTAGCGTTTCAATTGGGAGAGATTGTGAGATGACAGAATAAATGTTTTTGAGAAATTGATATTTGACGAAAAAAAGGAAAACTGGAAATACGCACGACTACGTCATAAGTGCGACTCGAATCCATGACCCCTCCCACCGTGAAAGCCAGTTTCTAGCCCGTTAGATCCAGGTTCAAGAGAAGAAGTAATGGGAATAGAAATAAGGGTTTTTGACACCATTTGCTTTTAGAGCTTCAATGGCCAGTCTCGATGACATAGTTTGGACGAACTATGGTTTTTATACTCAAGATGAAATCTGAGAGTATTAGGAATAAGTTTAATCCAGCCAAAAAGTTTGAAACGCATAGGAAGGCGCCTAGGACGAAAAAAAAGTTATATATTATTTTGTGTTTATTTGGGGAAAAATCTCTAAATCCGCTTCCTGTCCGCCCGTCCGTCTGTCTGTCCGTTAGCACGATAACACAACAACGCCTTGACCTAGAATTTTGAAATTTTTAATCTGGATGTTTGGTCGAATTTGTATGGCTAACTGCATTAGTGAACTCCATTGGGTAGCTTCGTTATATGCGAGCTAGTCAGTTGACAGTTGTAATTATAGTAAACGCGACGCGCGCGCATTAAGCGATACGACGCAATGACATCGGATTAAAATGCATATGTTTGTAAGTACAACCGTTTACAGTGATGTCACATTGCTCTAATCACGACGCTTTGATAGTGTAATTTCGACGCGAGTATAACGCAATTTTGACAGTAGAAGCGGAGGTGTTTCTAAAACGTCTAATAAATATCGGAAATTGCCTATAGAAAAAAAAATCTGGGCGCAACTTTATTATTTTTTGGGTAGAAGTTCGAACCGAGTTTAATTCTGAGATGCGGTGTAGGTTACTACTATGTGACTTAAAGTCTAAAAAAAAGTTCGGGAAGCGGTTAGAATGGGGTCGCGCTAGAATACTTACGCCGCTGCCTCATATAACATATGAATTACAAAATTGGGTCATACTCCGGGGCGCAGTCTAAGTCGTGGTATAATATCAGTTGTTACGCCATTAGAAAGTTTTTCGTGATTTGGTTTTGGGCCATTACATGAAATCGGAAATGCGTTTGTAGGCGATTATATGAAAAGTCTGTGGAAGTGCAAACCAATCTAATATCTCATCAATCCTGAGAAATATGTCGAAAGCCTTACGTCCTATTTGAGTTTAATATCTAAAAATCCTGAAATCCACTTTTTGACGACAATGAAAAAATGATTTTTTTTGAATAATAATAGATTTAGCCCCTTCATGCAAAATGGGCGATTCCCTCCCAACTCAAGAGTTGGAGAAGAATTCCCCATTTGGGCACATTTTCTCAGCTTAGAGAACTGGTGGAAATGCTGTCACTCAGCTCAATGAGCTGGAAAAATTTTCACCGTATCGACATACTAATGCATGTATGCCGACATTGGGCTCAATGACCAATCAAATTACTTTAACCCGAAGGTATTCCCCAGTCAGTGCAACTCACTGGTATAAGGGGTCGTACCGGGATATACAGTTTTCAAATATTTTAATATAGAAAAATAAAAATAAAATTATTAATAAATTAAAACAAATATAAGTGAAAGGAGAGAGGATTGTGAAAAGTTTTAAAAATAAACACTTAATATTGTTGCGAGCTAGGGGTTTGCCGGGATTTCAAGTGAAACACAATTCGGTTAAAATAAAAATAAGTGATAATTTATTTAATCGCACTATTAATTCACAGAATTATATTCGCACTGTATGGCAGCACTTCCCGCTTATTCCATATATCGCTTGACTCGTTCACTTTCGTTCTCTCTCAACACGGTCGCGTGTACCCGCTGTCTGTCACAGTCGCCGTAATCAAAATTACTGTGTCTTCGCTGAATGCTTCACCTGCTTATATACTAGGCGGTCGCAGTCTTGAATGTTCACCGGTGTACTTGAACGTTCGTTCAGTTATGGAATCTTCTCGAAAGCTTCAGAGCCTTCGATTTCGATCATCGTTCAGTGGAGTGTGCAGAGGATTCTAGTATATTGGAGAGCATTCGATAAGAAGAGAGATTGTTTCGCCTTATCTTTAGCTAGGTTTCTGATTGGGTTATTTTGCAACTAGGTATTCGGTTGTTGTTGTTTTCATTATGTGTAACGATCGAGTGCACGGTTGCGCGGTTGCCGGGCTTACGCGTAACAATATGTACATGCAACAACACAATCAACCAACCATTCCTTAGAATCTTCGATAATCTCGAGAGCCGCCTGAATAATTATCTGTTTCCAGGTCGTTTATAAATGCAACAATTCTTAATACCGTTCCTAGTTTCGACCTAGAAGATGCTTTTTTGCAAGACGTTTCAACTGAAACACATTCTTTGCCATTTGTACTCGTATATTTGTTGGTAAAGCATTATATTCTCGTTTTGCCTCAAAGACAGGATCCTTTCTAAGTCGATCTGTCCTCGGAACATGTTGCTGTTTAATAGGGTTCGCACTTCTTGTGTTAAAGTTGTGTATTTCTTGGTTGTGGATCAATTTGATGCAGGATTTAACTTTCTTGTTTTACTTTATTATTTTCTAATAATACAGTATTGTGATCGATTTTTTAAAAAAAAAAAATTGCTACCCTGAAAATTTTTTTTCCGCGTTTCATGACTACTAGACTCGAAAAAAGCAAAAAAAAATTTCAGTCCGTCTGTCCGCCGTACGCAAAATCGTTTGAAGGCTCGTAGCTTCCAAACGGTTTGAGATATTAAATTGAATTTTTTTTTTAATAGACTGGGTAGGCCCCTTGAAGTGATCAAATTCTAAGGGGTGGGGGTGGGAGGAGGGATGAGGGGGAAGTGTTTTAGACGGAAATTTTTGGTTTTTAGATCTCAGCAACCGTTTATGCTAGGAGGCTGCAACTTAGAATTTATATAGAACTTCGGTAGTGGACCCATTTGCATAAAAATTGTCAATATGGGTGAAGGGGTGTGGGAGTGAGGGGAAAATAATGCGTCCGAAACGCAAAAAAGGCGAACGTCACAAAATTAAAACTTAATAAATATCTGTAGGTATACTAGGAGAATAGATCGCAAAACAAATTTTTGAGTGGGGGCAGTGGCGTACGAGGATGGGGGGTAAACAACTTTAGATTACGATATCTCACGAACGAACTGCACTAGACAAATAAAATTTGGTTTGTGTATAAAGCTTGACAAATGAAGTTTGCTGAAAGTAAAATTGTTTAAGGGGGCGGTGGATCATGAAAGTGGAGGGGATCCGAATTTTTTCTAAAAAATCACGTCTCATAGCTCAAGAACAGTGTAAGGTGCTTAAAATTTGTACCAAAATTTGTTTCAATCCCAGGTTTCAAGCGTTTTGGACGTATCGTTTTCCCCCCAACTTGCACACCCCTCGACCCATATTGAAATTTTTTTTGCAAATGGGTCCACTAACATGGTACTACATAAGTTCCAACTTTCAGCCTCCTAGCATAAGCGGTTGCTGAGATCTAAAAACCAAAATATTCCATCTAATACTAAAAAAGGGTGGTGCCCTCCTCCCGCACACTCACCCCCCAAGGAAATTCATTTTTTTATTGGCATATGGAAGTGGGCGAAAAATAGTCAGTGAAAATGGGGTGCATATATTTTTATGAATTTCATCATATCTCTAGCTCTTCTGAAATATTAAATTAATTAAATTTTTTCTTGAATTTACTTCAGTAAATTGCTCGTAGATGCCTTTGCTATGCTAACTAGTTTTAATATAGTTATTAAGATATTAAGTTATCTGTTCTCTACATTACAAAGTATAAAGTGGTACTAACTAATTAATTAATTGTAGTTGTTGGGGCTCTTTAGATAAATGCCTAATGGGATGTAAAGCAATTGAAAACATTGTTATGAATGCCGCCATATCCCTCACGTTTGATTAGATATCAAAAACGTTTTTACTTCCACGAATTTTTAATCGCTAAAGAAACGTGTTCAGATTTCATACTTTTGAACACCTGAGAAGGTTTTCTGACGAATTCCGCCATATCTCTTAGGCCAGCTATTAAATTGGGTTTTACTTCTACGGACTACCTCTATTATGGCCTAAAAATTTATTTCAGAATTTTTGGATATTCAAACCCAAGTGGGTGTAAGTGCGGTTACATACGATTTCACAATTTTCGGTATAGATCTGATGAAATGAAAAATTGTTTTTTTATGTAATCGCCCAAGAACTGATTTCACGATTTCTTCAAATTCAACCACCGAGGTGATGTAAAGGTGTTGCGTACGTTGTCACAAATTTCGCGATATTTCTCAGGTCTGTGTGGTACAGAAATTGGTTTTCACTTCTACGTTCTTTTTATTTTATCGCCTAAAAATTAATTTCGTGGATTATTTTTTTTAAATCAATCTTAAAGTGAGGGTAAAAAGGTAACATACGTTTTCACGAAGATATGACGAAATTCAATACTTGCTTTTTATATATACAGTCTGCTAAAAATCGATTTCACAATTTTTCGATATTTTCCACCAACTCTTTAACCGCTTCGTAGACTTTGACCTGAAAAATTGTAAGGCTTCGCCCAAACTGTATATAAATAAAGGTATTACAAAAAGTTGAATGTTGTTATTTTTTTGCGAGTCGGTACAGAGCAAGAAAAGGTAGTAGAATTGAACCTTTTCTTAGCAAAAATTTGTTACATGAAAAAGTAGCAGATCTACTACAATTGTTGTAGGGAAACAACGAGGACCTCGCATCGAGGAACCGAACATTCGTAGAGAATGTGCGCAGCAGTTCTAACGCAGCATCTGTGCATGAATGTCTCGCGAAAATGTCTTGCCGAATGTACACGAGAAACGAGCGCTACAGTGTAAATGTGAAAATATAAATTATATTACAACGGATGAACGGTCACTTGAGACCGTATTGAGCTGGTAAGGTGTAATATGGTCTTGGTTGCCATATGGCTATAATTTTTGTTAAATCGAACAATGTAGGTCCCCTCCCCAGTATCCATGTTCATAACATATTGTTGTGGTATTCCGCGCGAAATATCCGGCATATTCATTCCTTAATTCAATTGCAATTCGTTTCGAATTTATGGTTTCTTGGAATACGGTATAGAATCCCCAAATATGTCCTTGTTGCTACACACATGAAAATCAATTTTTAATGTAAATATTTTCGAAGATATTGAGATACAATAAGTGCATAAAATCAATTGTTTTCCCAACTTACGAGCCGCATCATAATAAAATATGGATTTTATACTTCGACTGAAGAAATCATGAGCGAAACATCATGTCGCACGGGCACGGGAATTAAGCCCTGTCGATTCCAAATTTATCTCTTTCAGGGAACCCAATAAATTACATGGTAAATTTTAAAGGGTATAAAAATGTTGTTTTTATTTTTATAGGATGGGCGGACAAGGCCATCACTTGACGGGTAAATAAAGTCCACGGTGGAACGGACAGCAGAAAAATAATTGAAAAAGTTTTTCGCGGCCTTACCTTTTATGCGCAAAGTTTTTACTTGGCATTGAAAAAACAGAGCTATATTAATTATAAATTTTAGGACGGATTGTAAGCACTTCATTAAATTTCCGGTTAATTAAAAGTTAAGTAAAGAGGCCAATTTATGATATTGAAAAAAAGGTATCATCTTTGAATTTCTGTTGAGATATATCTCTAGCCTCTACAAGTACAATTCAATTAGTAAAATTTAATAATAAAAATTTTGGGGCGAAACGGTTTAAGAAAACCCAGATTTTAGCATCTAACCCATGCGTCCTCTAGGAAAAATTGCTGCAACTTATAGGAAAAAGTTGGACAACAAGTAACGATGGCCAATTCGCTTAACGCTCTGTTAATTGTACGAACTCGGATGATGTGAGTAGCACCTAAATGAAAGTCCTTAATAAGGGACAAACTACATGCGCACTCCTTATTCTACAGTTTACCCAAGTGAAGGGTGTTACAATAACTCGTTCCAAAGTTTATTGTGAACCACTTTTGAATGTCAAATAATTCTTGACATCTCTTTTGACATTTTGATAGTTCAGTATTTGGCAAATTGTTGGTGTGGTACATCATGAATACTATGTTCAATTTTGCCGTGATGTCATCAAAAATTTGGACAAACGGGTCAAGGTGTGCCGTAAGAGACGTGATGGACATTTGAGTGATATTCTTTTCCATACGTAATTGCCATGGACCAAATAACATTTTCTAATAAAAATTTCATTAACTCCATCATCCACTGGTTTTAATTTTGATTTAACTTCGGAACGAGTTATTGTAACACCCTTTTGCAATATAAATCGGAGTTCAGTATTTCATCTAGTGTATGAAATGGATTGCAGCCGATTTAAAAAAAAATTATAATAATAAAGTAAAATTTACTTAACTTTTAAGGATATTGAAGGCAGACAATCTACTTTCGAACAATTTGTATAAATAAATCATCCACGAGTATAAGACGTGAATAAACAATAAATCTCGATGTTTGACAACATTTTTCAGCAAAAATGGAAAGAAATCCATCCACCGCCAAATCTCACCTAGTCCATAATCCGAAATCCTGATATATTCTATCAATTCGCGATTACGATTTCCGTCTTGAAAGTATTGACTTTTCTGTTCGTCTATGCATGAAGGCGAAGCTTGTACTTGGAACTGCTTACAAGATATTTATACCGGGAACATACAAATGTATACATTCCTTCATTTCCTGATTCAACAATTTCTTCACGATAGTACTAAAGCGAGGTAAACAACGAAAGCCAAGGCAATTTTTCTACGACACTCCCCAGGGAGTTATACAAATCACTTTCCTTGCTTACGATTCTAAAGGATCTGAACAGAATTTTTTTTTTCGTTATTTTCCAAGAAATGTCGTTTATATTCCTTTTTCCTTCAGATTGATTGATGTTTTGCCCTTCAAAAATACTTAAAGTAAAAATATGAAACAATCTTCTCACTACTTTACCCCAATCTGAGTTTTAGGATCTCTTGTATCTAGTCCAGAATTTCTAAGGCCCAAAGTTATTTGAAAAGTCCTGAGTTTATTTCTTTAAATCGCTTCTAACAGAAAACGAGAGAATAAGCAGCGGCTATGAAAGGGAAGCGCTTCGTAGAAGAGGATATTTTTTTAAGGACACCCCGAAGCTCTTGACCGTACAGCAACGTTATACTGATACAAAATTGTAAGATCATTAATCTCCATTTATTATTCTGAAAAGACTATTAATAAAATGTTATGAATTGATCGACAAATCATGATTTGCAACCCCCAACATACTGGTTTTTTGGGATTTGTTATATACGTAGAATGGAGCCTAAAACGAAAAAATTAAATGTACTTTTCCAAAAATGGCTGAAACTCTGAATCGCCAGACTGTCCAACCGTCTATACAAACGATTTGTCCTGAACGTTTGTAAGGCTAAGTTCGTTAGTGGCCATTTTTCTTATTTTTTTGAGTTGTTTCCGTTCAAAAGTCGTAAAAATATTTATGTTCACGAAAACTTTTCTACAACATTAGCTACTAACCACAAATCTATAAAATTTTAAAGATCATATCTGGTATGGTTCTTGAGATATAAAAATTATTTTTTTTACAAATGGCTGTCCCCCACTTCCACACTTCACCGCCCCCTCAAAAATTATACATTCAGTGGACTCAGCTTTTAATTCGATACACGGAAACTAAATTTTATCACACAATTGATTCGGAAGATATTGTAATCCAAAGTTTTTCAAAACCCCATCCACACACCGCAACACAACTATTCAAAATGTTAGTCCTTGTCTAATCTGCTAGTATCTATCAAGATAACCACAAAGTTTCAACCTTCTGACATCAATCATTAAGGAGATATAGATTTTACAATGTTTCAATCCCAGCTTTCAAGCATTTCGGACGTATTGTTTTTCCCCCACTGCCACACCCCTTGACCCCTATCGACAATTTTTCAGCAAATAGGTCCACTATCATAATTATACATAAGTTCCAAGTTTCAGCCTCCTAGCGTAAGCGGTTCCTGAGATTTAGAAACCAAAATTTTTCGTCTAAAACGCATCCCCTCCTCTCTCTGAATTTGATATTTCATCAAATCAAAAGCTATTAAAAATACTTTATTATTAAAATAATACAGTAATTTGTGAAAATGTATGCAAACCCTTTACACCCCCTTAGGAGTAAAATATCAAAAAATCTTGAAACTAGTTTTAAGGCGATTGTATAGAAAGCCCGAGGAAGTAAAAACCAGTTCGACATCTCATCAGATCTAAGCGGTATGTTGATATGAAAACGTATGCAACCCTTAACATTCCCTTGGGGATTGAATTTTGACTAATCATGAAATTAGTTTTTAGAAGATTACATATTAGAAGGAAAAACCAATAGGATATCTCATCAAACCTAAGAGCGAAAATTATGAAAACGTATGCAACACTCTTGGGGGTTGAATATAAAAAAAATTTGCCAATGGTCTGGGCGAAACATTTTTTTTTCGGATCAAAGTTCGGGAGCGGTCAAAGTCGGAGTATATCAACAGTTGTTTCGAAATTATAAGGTTTCTTGGAAAGTTAATTTTGTTCTTAAAAAAAATAATTAAAATTGAGATTTTTAGCCGATTAAACATTGGAAAAGTCCGTGTAGACTATTCGAATTTTGGTATATTATGTACACTAAAAGCCCATAGAAGTAAAAACGAATTTGTTGCCTTATCAGACTTAAGAGATATGACAAATTGTTAAAACGTATATAAAATCATTACTTCCACTTGGGGTTTGAATTTCGAAAAAATTGTGAAACCGGTTTTTAGACGTTTTCATAAGAAGCAACTTGATATTTATAGAGAGACATGGGACTTTGAAAAATTTGTGAAAACGTAAACAAATTTCAAATCTTGAAATTTGAAAAATCGGGAAATTGGTCTTTAGATCATTACATCAAATTCCGTAATAACCAATTTTATATCTCATCAGTACAAAGGGATGGCAAAAATTGTGAAAACATATGCAAACCCTTGGGATTGAATATCAAAAAATGGAGAAATGGGTTTGTAGTCGATTATATGTATAAAAAGTCTGTAGAAGTGAGAAGTGATCTAATATCTCATCAAACCTAAGAAATATGTCGAAGCTTTGAAAAGCATACAACCCCCTTACAAGCCTTAGGATTGCATATCTAAGAATACTGAAATTGACTTTTTGGCGCTTATATAAGAAACCTTAGGAAATAAAAAAGAATTCGATATATCATCAGATATGCAACCTCCTTACACCCAGTTGGGGGTTAAATATCCGAAAATACTTAAAAAGAAGTTTTATGCGACTATTACGCAAGCACGGGAAAGTGAAAAGATATTCGATATCTGATCAGACCAGAGGGATATGGCAGAATTTGTGAAAAAGTATACAGCCCTCTTTCCACCCTCTTAGGGGTCGAATTTCAAAAAATCCTGAAAACGCTTTCAAGGCATTTATATGAAGAGGCAGTGGAATAAAAATGAATTCAATATTTGGGAAGACTTAATAGATATAACGAAAATCGTGAAAATATATGCGCTCAATTTTCACGGATCATTTTTTTTGCCCCCCCTTCCGAACACCAATGGAAATTTGAAAATTTTTTTATCTAAATTACATTTCTAGTTGATTTACATATACATACCGAGTTTCAACTTTGTAGCATAAGCCGTTCTATAGATAGGAAAAATAACCCCCACCGCCGTACCATAGTACACCTATAAAAAATTATATTTTTCCAAGATGCTACTACTATAGCTCTATCTAAATACTAAGTTTCAGCTTTATATCTTTATACGTTCTTGAGATATAAAAATTGGAACTTTTTCTCTTTCACCCTCCCCCACCCATACCCTCTACACCCGCACCACAAAAAGGAGTCTATTAGGCCTAATTCTGGTAAAAAATTTAAGCATCTAACTTACACCGTTCTTGAGATATGGACGTGATTTTTTAAAAAAATCCATATCCCCTCCACTTTCTTGATCCACCGCCCCCTTAAAAAAATTTACTTTCAGCAAACTTCGTTTGTGAACTTTTATGCAGAAACCGGATTTTATTTGTCTAGTGCAATTGGTTCGTGAGATATCGTAATCTAAAGTTTTTCATCTTCCACCTCCGTACGTTACTGCCCCACTCAAAAATTTGTTTCCGATCTATTCTCCTAGTATACCTACAGATATTTATTAAGTTTCAATTTTGTGACGTTAACCGTTTAGGAGATATGGATTTTAGAATGTGTCGATCTCGGCTTTTTTGCGTTTCGGTCGCATTATTTTTCCCCCCACTCCCATACCCCTTCACCAATATCAGCAATTTTTTTGCAACTGGGTCCACTATTAAAGCTCTATATATATTCCAAGTTTCAGCTTCGTAGCATAAGCGGTTGCTGAGATCTAGAAACCAAAATGTTCTGTCTAAAACGCTTCCCCCACCTCCCCCCTTACACCCCCACCCCCCAGAATTTGGTCACTTTAGGGGGCCTGCGCACTCTTCCCAGGAAAAAAAAATCCAACTAAATAGCTAATAGGGTTTGGGTACTACGAGCCTTCAAACAATTTTGCGTACACCGGTAGAGGTACGGCGTACGGCGGACAGACGGACTGCAATTTTTTTTGGCTTTTATCGTGTCTACTAGTCATGAAACGTGAAAAAAAAATTTTCAGGGTACCAAATTTTTTTTTTTAAAAATCGATCACAAAACTGTATTATTGAAATAATAAAGTAAAATTATATATTATAAAGCTAGCCCCCCCCCCCCACATTAAAAAAATTTATATTTAGCAATCTTCACTTGTCCATATTTAAACATAAACCAAATATTTTTTGAATAGTTTATGAGTTATGGCAATACACAGTTTTTCACATCTCACCCCCGCACGTCATTGATCACCCAAAATGATGTTTAGATCTACTCGTATTGTTGTTGTTTTCGATCGAGTTTTTACTTTGTGGTATTTACCATTTTGGAGATATGGATTTCAGAATATCACCACCACCCCCCAAAAAGTCACCACTCAGGAAGGTCCACCCAATTTACCAAAATTATTTAATACCTCAATGGGCTTTGGAGATACGTCCATTCAAACTAATTTGCGTACGGTGTGCGGGGCACGGTGGATAGACGGACTGAAATTTTTTTTTTTTTTTGGCGTTTACTAGTCCTTGGTGAAAAACTTCGGATTACAACAAAAAAAGGAAAAAAATTTCAGATTTTCATTGGCGTACGAAAGTAGAGTTTCCTTGAAAATGATTTTTTTTTCCACATTTTCACGAATTTCGTTAAATTTATTAGACATGTCGAGCTATCATTGCAATTTTACTTCAGAGGACATTTTGTATAAGCGTCTAGAAACGTTTTTCCAAATTTGTCGATTTTCAACCCCTAAGGGAGTCAAGTGATTGTGTACATATTCACGAAATCCAATATATTTCTTAGGTCTAATAAGATATCGAATTCACTTTTACTTGTAAAAGCATTAAATATAATCGGGGAAAAAAGCGATTGTTATGTCCCTTAATTTCTTTATTTTGAAATAAATAAACGCAATTTAATTAAATTACTGTAAGTCACACTTTATTTTTATGCAACCGTCTCGTGTTGCTGCCGATCTTCAACTCCTCTTTCATTTCACCATTATATCCTGTTGCCAATTTTCATACACACCAAAACATAAGTGTTGCCAAATGAGAATTTCTAACTTATTATACAATATTACACTACAACTCGGCCAATCTGAAAAACTGATCGCCCCGATCAGGTACATATAAGCATTTACTTTACTTTTGAATATATAGGATTTTCTAATTTCAACAATCAGTGTAATACAATTCAAATAGATCTAAGACTAGTAATTGAAGTTACAATACCAATACAATATGTACAAAGCAATTTAAAATTTAAATAAAGATTATACTTGTATATAGAATTACATCCTAAGTTCGAGTCCAACTGGAGATTACATCTCAAGCTAATTTATTTAAGTCCTTTCATATTTTTCATCATTGGTATAACAATTATTATCTAGTAAATGCTACTTCTCGAGATCATCTTCAGTAACCGATTCAGCGGCACGACAATCAGCCCATCGACGCATATGTGACGATTCAATAATACCATCGTAAGGTATCTGTGTTACTTGGCAATTTTCAATATCTCTAATGACATACCTATCATTTGGGAGCACTTTCTTTATAATATATGGGCCTTTAAATTTTGGAATAAGTTTTTTATTTGTTCCTACTGTGGTGTCCACATTTCTTATCACAACAAATTCACCCTCTTTAAACACTTCTGCAGGTCTATGCCGAGCACTATGATATTCAAGATTTCTCCGCTGAGACTCCTCAATCGCGACGGAAGAGCTTTCTCGCATAGTGCTCAGATCACGGACATTTTGACTTAACAACTTATCGTCCAAATGTTCACCAAGCCAATCTATATTCACACCCCGCTGTCGAACACCAAACAACAATTCACTAGGAGCACGTTTTGTCGTTTGATTGACGGAATTGTTAATAGCATACTCCACTTGGCTCAACATTCTAGTCCAATCCGAATGCTGAATTGGTTCGGCCAACTTACTTAACATAGATGTAATTACACGATTTACGCGCTCCACTTGCCCATTGGCTTGCGGAGACGCTACCGCAACTTTAACATGCTCAATATTGCATTCTGAAAGGAATATCCTAAAATCGCCAGAGGTGAAACAAGTACCTCTATCACTTACAATACGTCGAGGTCTACCATAATATTCAAAGTATTTCGTCAATGAAGCGCAAACTTCTTTGGTACTCGTAGAAACAACCGGGTATAATTTTACGAACTTAGTAAAACCGTCAACTACTACCAAAATATGCTTTCGCTTAGAAACAATTGACGGAAGAGGGCCGTAGTGGTCAATGTGAATAGTATCAAATGGAATAGGTGATTTCGGAATATTGTGCAAGTTACGGTTACCAGATTGAAATGGTGCGGAATACATTATACATTTAAGACAATTTCGAATGAACCTCTCAACTTTCGGCTTCATATTCGGAAACCAATAATGCAATTTAAGTTGTTCAATACACTTAACAATACCACAATGCGCAATGTTTTCATGGGTAACCCGTATGACATTTTCCTCCATCTCCTGAGGAACATAGAGTAGCAATCTGTCATTCAAACCCTTACGATAGACCAATCCGTCTTCCAAACTAAATGGGGTACACGGACCCTTTTCCAATTGATCACGGATTTTTACGATAAGTGGGTCACGATTCTGCGTAATTTGCAATTTCATGTCAATATCATCACTATCAATTAATGCCACCGTACCACACCTGCTCAATGCATCCGCGTGTCCCATATTGGTCCCGCCACGATGCTGTATACTATAGTCATAATCTTCTAGTTCCAATGCCCAACGTGCAATCTGTGCATTAAGATTCTTTTTATTCAATGTCATTGTCAATGAATTACAGTCTGTTATAATACGGAAAGGTATACCATGTAAATACATGCGGAATCGTCGCAATGCGTAAATAATAGCTAGTGTTTCAAGTAAAAAGCTATGATATTTAGATTCGGCATCTGAAGTTCTTCGCGAGAAATATGCAACTGGGTGAAACTTATGGTCATTTTGCCTCTGCATCAAGACTCCACCAAACCCGTGGGAACTAGCATCACAGTGCAACTCGGTTTCCCGTTTCGGACTGTATATGGCTAACACTGGTGCTTTAGTCAATTGATCACGTAGCTCACTGAAAGCATGTACACGCTCATTGGTCATTTCAAACAGACAATCTTTCTTGACCAAGTCCAACAATGGTTTAGCAATCCTTGAAAAGTTCGGAACAAAACGACGGAAATATGAGAAAAGACCGAGGCAAGACTGTACCTCCTTAACATTTCGGGGAAGCGGATAATTCGTAATGTTTTCAATGTGGCGGTTCCCTGGTCGAATACCTCGGAAATCAACCATGTAACCTAAATATTCTATCTCGGAATAACAAAACTGACATTTTTTCAAATTCAATTCTAAGCGATACTCACTAAGTCGCCGTAACACTTTTCCTACCATTTCTATATGTGACTTCACATTATCATTGGCAATCAATATATCATCGATATAAACAATTATATTTCCATCATCAATAAATGGCTGCAAGACTTTTGAAATAAATCTCTGAAATACAGCGGGTGCATTCTTCATTCCAAACGGCATACGTAAATATTCGTATTGACCCATAGGTGTAACGAAGGAAGTAAACTTAACGGAATCAGTAGCGACATTCACTTGATGGAAGCTACTCTTTAAGTCCAAAAGAGTAAAATATTTTTTACCCTCCAGATACTCTAAACAATTTTCAATTAACGGTAGTGGATAATTGTCTCGTATGGTCAATTTATTGATTGATCGGAAATCCACACACATCCGTATCGTACCATCTTTTTTCTTAACCAACACAATTGGCGAAGCATACGGTGAATCACTGGGTCGTATAACACTTTGTGATTGCAAATCGGCAACAATCTTATGCACTTCAGCTCTGTCAAAGACAGACAATCGTCTCGGGGCAAAATGGAACGGAATATCTGAAGTTAATTTAACTTCCATTTCAAAATGGTGCCTAATTTCAGGAATATTAGACTTATTTAAGTAATTAACTTGAATTACTTCCATTAACTTATCCCGGTGAATTGGGCTTAGTCGGTCATCAATATCAACATCACAAGTAGTCGTATCCAAATTGATGGCAAAAATCGTGGGCAACATACAGACAGAGGAATTTACACTCGGATTAGCTAATAACGCTTGATGTTTATCTTCCAATGGTAAACATAATAACTCACTATTGCCTTCGCAGTATTCAATGGGCTGAATGTCGGACACGATCCCGGCTGAAACCGCAAAATTACCAAATATAGTCGAGTCAGGTGCACAAAAATAACAATATTTCAGTTCAATAGCCAAAGGTTTATTGTCGGAATATTTTTCACACTCAATCGGAATCGGAACAATTTTCTTATTCTTAATTTCATTTTTAACTAATTTAATTTCAAATTTATCCAGAAAATCACGTCCAAGTAACAATGGTAATGGCAATATATCATCTGCAATAATAAAAATATTGATTGATTCTACCTGATTTCGGAACTCAAGCTCAACCGGCAATCGGCCGTAAGAAAACAATTTTACTTTACCTATTCCCATATATTCCGAGTAAGTTGGTGAACTCGCACTCAAATCCTTTGGCACCATAGACCGACGAATGAAACTAACCGGACTGCCGGTATCAAATAAAGAAAACAATCGCTTAGCATATGCACCTGTCTCACTACCCACTCGAAAAGCAACACTTACCAAATTTGTCGCTGACAATGCAGCAGAGGATTCGTCCACTAATTCGTCTCCAGTCTGCTCGGAAGTATGGTCTGCTATTAATGCAACTCGCTCCAAATTACGAGGTGGTGCCGGCCTCGGACAATTCTTCAAGATATGCTCAGTTGAGCCGCAACGGAAACACGATCCAATTACACGCTTCGGTTTAGTACAGTCGCGCGATATATGGCCTTTACCTGAACAATTATAGCAGATCACCTCTACTGTCGGAATAGGTCTGCTGGCCGGAACTGATTTCCTCGATATACTGGCGCCAGTCACTGCATCTCGTCTGTAGCGATCGTAGTCTTTTGCAACACGATGCAAATCATCCAGTGTTCGGGCGGAATACAACAATCCCAATCTGCTCGAGTTGTCCTTCAATCCGGAAATTATTTGTTTGATGAGGTCGCGTTCACCCAAATTCGGTCCATGTGAAGCGATCTCAGTCATTCGGATTATGTAATTAGTCAATCCCAATTTGGGATCATATACGGTATGACGCATTTCATCTAATACATCCGCAACGGAATAATCGCATCGGAACTGATTCAATAGCCTATTTCTTAGTTCGGACCAAGAATTTGCGCTAATGGTTCGCAGCCAAATTTGTGCTGTGCCGGTTAACAATCGTCTGGCACACATCAGCCGGAAATCGTTGTCGCACTGCAAGGGCGCCATGGCAATTTCAAAATCGTCGATCCACTTAACAATGCCGTATGAATCGTTACCGCTAAATTTGGCGACCGTGCCATCAATGTCGGTAAACGTATACCGCCGTAAATTCGAATGCGTTGCGGCAATCGGATTATGTGTAGCAATTGGCTCGTTCAACTCCATAGCGGCGATTTCTTGACGCAACTTCAATATTCGGTGCTGTTTTTCTAGCCGCTCCAATTCTCGATTCAATCTTTCATCTCCCTCGTCACTCGATATTTCCAAATCAACGTCCCGTTCGGAAGAATTTTTAGGAGCGTCACTAATACATGCAGGAACAATCGGTGTCGGATCGATTACATTGTTTACACTTGTATTCTGCGTGTTATAGTCGCTTGCATTTGTTTGTGAACTTGCACGTGCATGATCTTCATGAAGGGCACGCAGCTGTCCCACCGTAGCTGTTCCCGGAAAATCAATATCGTTCACCGTCAAATATTCGACCAACTCTTTTCTCGAAAACTTTTTTGTACTCATTGTACGGAAACGGAATGTACACAAAATCTGAGTTCAGTCAATGCACGGATTAACGGAACACAATAAAGATTCGCGGAATATAATGTATGAGATCGGAATGAAACTTCTGGAGCTTGTAAATCGGAATTTTACAGAAACACTTGGGGTTTTCACGAGTTCAGACCCCACACCTGAAGTTGTTATGTCCCTTAATTTCTTTATTTTGAAATAAATAAACGCAATTTAATTAAATTACTGTAAGTCACACTTTATTTTTATGCAACCGTCTCGTGTTGCTGCCGATCTTCAACTCCTCTTTCATTTCACCATTATATCCTGTTGCCAATTTTCATACACACCAAAACATAAGTGTTGCCAAATGAGAATTTCTAACTTATTATACAATATTACACTACACGATTTAAGTATTTTTTGATATTAAACCCCCTTGGTGGGTGAAGTAGGTTTTAAGGCATTGTTCAAGTTTTCAGGAATTTAGAAATTCTTTTAGGTTTAATGAGATCGTTTACTTACTTCTATTGAATCATCTATTGAAAAACAAATACGTAAATACATAAAAATAAAGTAAAAAATCTGTCAACAGTGTGGACGCAAATTTATTATTTTATAGGTAGTCCGAAAATCGTTTGATGCTAAGATGCAGTGTAGGTTATTATGCGGTTGACAGCCTAAAGAATAACCAGGAGGCTATTTGGAACGCTCTTTTTTAGGTTGTCAATCGCATAGTAACCTAGACCACATCTCAGAATTAAACGCGTTTCGGACTTCTATCCATAAAATAATTAAATTGGGCCAAGACTGTTATCAAGTGATAGAATATAGAATAGAATATAGTATAATCCTACTTATTAGGAGTACCATAGTAACATGTTAACGTCGTGTCTTTCGAATATATTGCGAAATAAGAATTTAATACCCATCTAGTTTGTAAGGTCTTATAACGCTATGAATCGCGTTTAAGTCCTGGACCGAAATGCGATATATAAGTAAACTGTTTACACTTCCTTTGTTGCCATTTCACATTAGCGCCCTTATTTCAGCCAGGATATGCGATCCTTTTACTTGTGCAAGGTGTTTTACTCGGTATCGTTCTAGACAACCGTTGCCAGGCTACCCATTTGATACCCTCCAAGCTTCACTCAAGCGATTTTTCATATTTCATATTTTAATTTCAGTTGAGAATAGGGAGCAAATTCTGAACGTGAAATTTCATACTTCATGTATAAAAACGGACTTGGTACAGGATAGGTATGCTTGCCTTTTTCTGATAATTTATGCCACAATGAATTCATTTTATTCCTGGCATTCCTTGAAACTCGATTTCAAAGTTGGTTGCCTGCGTTGCTATGCCGGCAAGGACTTCAAACTTGTTAGAAAATACTTGGCTAAATTGTTCACTTTATTATCGTTTCGAGTCAAGTCTATTTTCGATTTCGATTCAATTTTCAATCAAATCTATCCTTTTCGTATTAATTTGAAAAGATGCCCCGAAATTATTTCGATCAAAACGGACAAATTCTTAGGGTCCGAAATTATTTCCAGTAAATTACCTAGTCGACTTTGTAAGTGTATCTAAAACGGAAGGCACCAGAACAAATAGGGATTTATGTGATGGCAATTTGTCCTTCCAGGAGAGAGAGCTTTTAGCTATGTCATCAGGACATTAGATGGACATTCGGGCTTATGCGCTGCCGGCTCGGTTGAATCACGGAAGCAATGTGTCTTCACTTGTCTTTTTGACCGTGATATATACTTCAATAAAAATCTTTTTACGTCACAGGACATTCCTTTCATCGCATTTCGAGAGTATCTAAAAGAAAAAAGGCCAGGCAATAAACGTTTGTGGAAGCGAAGAGAGTCTCGGTTTATTGTTTCATTAAGAAAATCGTGATAGAAAGCAGGAAAACTTTGCTCTCCTAATTCGTGAAAAAATGGGGTAATTAGGAAATATTTCGTTGGTTAGTGAACAATATAAATGTTGCTAATGATAGCTAAAGAAAATACATAAAAGAATTTATATGACGAAAATTTAACCAGTTTTTTGAAAATACAAACCCGGATAGGCGTAAACGGGTTGTATACATTTTCACGAATTCCGCCATATCCATAAGGCTGATTAGATATCGAATAACGTTTGACTTCAACGGGCTTTTAAAATAATCGCCTAAAATTCATATCGAGAGGTTTTGCTTTTCAGATGGTGTAAAATGATTGTACGCTTTTTCACAAATTCCGTCATATTTCTACTACTAACAAGACAACGAATTGTTTTTTACTTCCTCGGGCTATAAAGAAGCTCTAAAAATCGATTTCAGGATTCTTGGTTTGGACATTCAACACTCAAGGGGTAAGGGTGCTGCATACGTTTTCACCATTTTCGCCATATCTCATAGGTTTGTTGAGATATCAAACTGGCTTTCACATCTTCAGAGTTTTTATATAATCGCCTACAAACCACTTTTAGGATTTTCTGATATTCAACCTCCAGGGGGTTGCATACGTTTTCAAGAGAATTCCAACATATATCTTAGATCTGATGAGATACCGAATTGTTTTTCACTTCCTCAAGCTTTTTATATAATCTCAGGATTTCAGGATTCTTAGATATAGTCACCAAGGAGGTGTAAAATTGGTTCTTACTTTTACGAGCATTTCATATAATCGCTTAAAAACTAATTTAACGACTTTTCGAAATTCAACCTCCCAGGAAGGTGTAAAAAAGATACTTTCGTTTTCACAACTGTTGCCAAATATCTGTCTGATGAGAAATAAAATTTTTGTCGTTTTATCGTTTTTTATTTAATTTCCTAAAAACCTATTTTACAATTTTTCTGAGTTCAACCCCTATTAAGGGAGTGTAATGGGTTTGTTAGAGTTTGCACGAATATCGTTATATCTCTTAGGTCTGATGAGGCAGCACATTTTTTTTTCCTCTATGGGATTTTAGTTTAATCGCCTAAAAACTGATTTCAGATTTGTTTGATATTAAACCCCGAAAGGGGTGTAAAGGTGTGAAATAAGTTTTCACGAAAATATGACGTAATTTGAGACGTTAACTTGCTTTTTATATGTATAATCGGATAAAAATTGTTATTTTCAATATTTTTACCTTTATGGGGAAATTTTTTGATTTCAATATTTTTGTAAGGAACTACTGATGAATGTTGAAAATTGCATCTCACGAAGAGCTATTCCAATCACAAAATTAACTTCCGAAACAAACCGATGTTCATTTCTACGAGTCTTGGACTATAAAGCCCCACTTTAACAGCTTTCCAAACTTTGCCCCGAAAAATAGTAAGTAACGTCCACACTTTTGACACATTTTTGATATGAAGAACGGCTCCTGAATTTTGACAGCTTTTTTATAAGGCGGTGTTCTAGTGGCAAAATTATCGTTCTAAAAAACCTCCTAATCTCAAAACAACCAATTTTGCTTTATTATTTTTGAATAATAAAGTGTTGTGATCGACCTGATATTTAAAAAAAATTTGCTACCCCGAAATTTTGTATTTTCACGTTTTAGGAATAGTAAACACCCAAAAAGGAAAAAAAATGTCTGTCTGTCCGCCGTAGACTCCGTACGTCGTCCGCCGTACGTAAAATCGTGAAAAACTTTCGATTACAATATCTTCCGAACCAGTTACATCAGAAAGATAAAATTAAGTTTCTGTATATGGGATCACAAGAGAAGTCTACTGAAAGTAAACTTTTTGAGGGGGGGGCGGACAACAATTTCTTAAAAAATTTAATTTGTTTATCTCAGAAACCGTATCAGATATGAACTTGAAAATTTGACAGGAGTTAGAGTCAGTAGACCTCTAGTAGGGGAAAAAAATTTGGGGGTGTGGGTGTTGGGTGATGGTGAAAGGGGGTAGAAAGGAAAACATTCTGATTTTTATTTCTCGAAAACCGTAATGAATAGAAAGCTAAGAATTTAGGATTATATAGAACCACTATAGAGACATCCTAGAAAAAATTTTGATAGGGGTAGCGAGGTACGGATGTGAGGGGTAGTTTTTATATCTCAGAAACGGCTTATGCTAGAAAGTTGAAACTTAGTACGTATATGTATATATGTACTATTAGAGTAATTAAAGCAAAAAAAAAGTTCCGATTTTTATTGGTGTTCAGAGGTTGATTAAAAAAAATGTTCGTGAAACCACATTTTCACGAATTTTACTTTATTATTTTAATAATAAAGTATTGTTATCGATTTTTAAAAAAAAAAAATTTGCTACCCTGAAATTTTTTATTCGTTTTATGACTAATAAGCACCAAAAAAGCAAAAAAAAATTTCAGTCCGTCTGTGCGCCGTCCGCCGTACGCCGTACGCCGTACGCCGTACGCCGTACGCCGTCCGCCGTCCGCCGTCCGCCGTCCGCCGTCCGCCGTCCGCCGTACGCAAAACGTTTGAAGGCTTATAACTCCTAAACCCTATGAGCTATTAATTGAAATTTTTTTTATTAATAGACTGGGTAGGTTCCTTGAAGTGACCACTTTTTGGGTGGTGGGAGTATGAGGGGGGAGGTGGGAGAAGCGTTTTAGACGAAAAATTTTGGTTTCTAGATCTCAGCAACCGCATAGGCTAGGAGGCTGAAACTTGGAATTTATATAGACCATCGATAGTGGACCCATTTGCAAAACAAAATGATAATATGGGTAAAGGGGTGTGGGAGTGGGGGGAATAATAATGCGTCCGAAATGCTCGAAAGCCGAGATCGAGACATTCTAAAATCCAGATCTCCTAATCCGTTAATGTCACGAAATTAAAACTTAATGAACATCGGTGGGTATACTAGGAGAATAGATTCGAAACAAATTTTTGAGAGGGGGCAGTGACGTACGGGGGTGGGGGTTGAAAAACTTTAGATTACGATATCTCACGAACCAATTGCACTAGAGAAATAAAATTTGGTTGCTGTATAAATGTTGACAAATTAAGTTTGCTGAAAGTAAAATTTTTTAAGGGGGCGGTGGAGCATGGAAGTGGAGGGGGTAAGCATTTTTTAAAAAAATCACGTCTCATATTTCAAGAACAGTGTAAGATAGATGCTTAAGGCCTAATAGACCTCCTGCAGAAAAAAAAAGGAAAAAGTTTCGATTTTTATATCTCGAGAACCTATAACAATTTAAAACTGGAACTTAATATTTAGATAGAACTATATTAGTAACATGTTGGAAGTGGGGGGTGTTTTTCCTAACTATAGAACGGCTTATGCTAGAAAGGTGAAACTCAATACGTATATGTAAATCAACTAGAAAAGTAAGTTTGATTAAAAAAAATTCAAATACCTATTGGCGTTTGAAAGTGGGGCAAAAAAAATGATCAGTGAAAATGGAATGCATATATTTTCACGATTTTCGTCATATCTATTAGGTCTTAATATTGAATTTATTTTTTTTGTACGGGTTCTTCATATAAATACCTAGAAAGTCTTTTCAGGATTTTTTAAAATTGGACCCCCAAGGTGGGATAAAGATTTTCACGAATTCAGCCGTATCCCTCAGGTCTGAATAGATATCGAATAACTTTTCACTTCCACGGGCTTATTTAATAATCACCTAAAACTTTGTTTTCAAGGTTTTTCCTTTTTCAACCCCTAAGAGGGTAAAAACGGGTTGAACACGTTTTCACGAATTCCGTCATATCTCTTAGGAGTGATAAGACATCGGATTTTCACTTCCTCCTCCTATATCTAAAAACTCATTTCAGGATTTTTGGATATTCAACCTCAAAGTGGGTGCAAGGGGGTTGCATATGCTTTCACAAATTCTTACATTTTTCTAGTTCTAATGAGATATCAAATTCATTTTTACTTCCAAAGGCTTCCTACATAATCGTCAAAAAGTTGATTTCGGGATGTTTGTTATTCAACTCCAATAGGACGTAAGGCTTTCGACATATTTCTCAGGATTGATGAGATAATAGATTGGTTTGCACTTCCACAGACTTTTTATATAATCGTCTTCAAACGCATATCCGATTTCATGTAATGGCCCGAAACCAAATCACGAAAAACCTTCTAATGGCGTAACAATTGATATTATACTAGGACTAGATCTCGTCCCGGTGTATGACCCAATTATGTAATTCATATGTTATATGAGGCAGCGGCGTAAGTATTCTAGCGCGACCCCATTTTAACCGCTTCCCGAATTTTTTTTTTGGGTTTTCAGTCACATAGTACCTACACCGCATCTCAGAATTAAACTCGTTCCGAACTTCTACCGAAAAAATAATAAAGTTGCGCCCAGACTGTTGGCAGATTTTTTTTAGGTTTTCAGTCACATAGTAACCTACACCGCATCTCAAAATTAAACTCGTTCCGAACTTCTACCCAAAACATAATAAAGTTGCGCCCAGACTGTTGGCAGATTTTTAATTTCAACTGGAACCGCTTCCTGCAATGACTCAATATCCTAATTGGTGTTTCAGGGCATATGTAGCGTGTTATATTCACCCAAATTTCGTCATCGCCCAGTTGGTCACATTGTCTTTATGGTTTGAGCCTTAGGTACCATTATGCTTATTTTTCTTCAACACCAGATAGAAAGAGGTTGCAATAAGAAATATGATCCTACCAAGATCTATTTGAAGTACTGAAAACGCGCGCAGTGAAGCGAAGAAATCGAACACTTAAAATGAAATGGTTTCATTTAAGTTTCCTCTTTTCAGTTGGCGTGAATCTTCTTGTAGTACACCGCCTCTTAGTCGTATGTTTAGAGGCTAAATGTGTTCCAGCTTGTATCCATTATAGTGTGAATTATAGTTGTTCTCAGGGATGTTTGTTTTTTCTATTACCAAATAAATAGTACGTACATTAAATATTTTATTTCTTTACTTTATTTTGAGATGTATGAGCACAAAAACTATGTAACTATATCCCAATCTATTAATTAACAGATGGCTTTGAAACAAACATTATTTTCCTATCCCGACTTTCGCAGAAATCTCTTGGAGAGTACGGGGAGCATTTATCTTGATACCGTGTATTTTTCCCATAAGGCGTTTCGAAGAGCCTTACAGGCATGCCTCCGAGACATCTGCGAGATTCTCGCAGACCAACTGGGTAACCACTTCTCGGACTTTGTCCCGAAAAATAATAACGTTACGTCCAAACTAATGGCAGTTTTTTTAATTCAAAATTCTCCAAAGTTAGATTTTACGATAGAAATATGAAGCGGAAATGATCCACAGTATAACCAGATTAATAACAACATGCTTTAATAGATATTAAACAAAAAGAACTACTAACTGTGTACTTCAATCTTTTATTATAATACCGTTTTTTAAAACACATTCGTGCCAATGAAATTAAACACGCTGCAGTCCTTACGTTCCAAAGTACTGAGAGACAGGTTCTTGATGGTAGAAGGCCATCAGTACTGGCAGTTCTAAATTTTCAGTACTGAATATTCTTCGAACACTGAAATTCGGACTATCGGTATTCCTTCTGAAGTGGAAACAGAGTTGTTTTCGACCACTAATGGTGGTACGGTATTAGTGGTAACCGCGTAACAAACTGCGTCTGATTTCCTTTACTCCACCCTGGATATTTTCAAAATAAAAAACATAACAATGTTGCGGCCAGACTGTTTTTTCCTTAATTCAGTGTATGAATTTCACAAAAGTGCATATTGCAAATTAACATGTTATCACAAGAAGACAAACTTCTGTAACTTTCCGTCTTTCGACGAAAACTTTCAAGTTATTGCTTTCTTGCCAAGCATCTGCTGAGGCATATAATTTCCATTTTATGTTGATTGATAGCACGGAACCAGTAGAAGTTGTCACCAGCTGTTCGTCGATAATCGTCTCAAGTTGTCTCATAAAAACTCTGTCAAAGATGAGTTTCCTTCATCTCACTCCAAAAAGGGACATAATTTATCACGAAAAAATTCCCCAATTAAATAGAAATTTTCGGTTTAGTGATTTTGCTTCTATCCGAAGATGAAGCGAATTCGATCGTTTGCAAGGACGCAACGTAATCCCATAAACATACCCCCGGTATTCATGAGGACTACCAGGGGGTATGTTTCAGTCTTGTCGCATTGATAGCGAATACGGCAGCGTGCTCATTATCCTGTGAGGACTACTCCGCATTAGTCCACTTTCCTTGTATACATTCAGCGATGAATACAAAGTTTTGCAAAGCTGGAAGCACTAGTTGTCAGAGTGATTTTAATCAAATTTTCGGACAGGAAGTGTCAGCTGATGCCTTTCATGTTCATTTTTAGACGAGACTTTGATGGATTTTAATGGATATTAATTTTTTGTTTGAAGTAAAAAATGACATTTTAGGAAAATTAGTTGATGTACCGGGACGGAACGTCATATTCGCCGAGATATTAATTATGGTATTTTCTTAGGAAACGAAGAATATAGAAAGCAATGCATGAGTAGAAGTATTCCATAGTGGGATAGTTTACTCCCAGCGACCTGATCGCAGCTTGACCTATATCGTGAACTAAAGTAGGTCCAATCGCCAACTGTTTACACCGATAGAGGTCTAAAATTCATATTTAATCCATCAAAATATTTCATCAGTAAATTCAGGGCCTATTACTAAATATCTGCAGTACTATCTCATGTCAGAACCCATTCCACACATGCCTTGACAAATTGTTGTATCTTTTGCTTATCACTGATGTATTAATATGGAGAAAAAAATTTAGGACGAATGACGCGTTTACACCCAAAAATCAAACGACTATTTTTGCTCAGGTAACAAATGACGAGCCCCGACCTGACGGTATGTCAGGTCCTTTATGAAGTGTTTACTCTAAGCGTCCTAAATAATTTAGGTCGAATTTAAGGTTTAGGCCTCAGCCTAAATGCTAACAAATAGGTAACAATTTTTTTTAGCCTAGTATGGCAATGTAGGCCGATAATGTGACTATGATTGCCAAGCATGCAATGCAAGCGTGTGCCAAATTTTTATTTGACAAATTCTTTAACTACTCTTATTTGACACCATTCGACAAAGAAAGTTTCAGATACAATTTTTACTAGAAATAGACAACTAGCGCTTGTAATAGGATCTGACAACATTTTTTGTATATAATTTTTCGAAAAATGATTTACTATTGAAGTCAAGACATTGACAAATATGACGGTTCGCCGCTTCTCCTCCCCAAAAAAACAAGATCTCTTGCCGCACATGGTGCCAAATAATCTAATTTAAGTGCCCAAATGATTTTCTATTTCCATGTCCCAGTTTTTACTCTGATTCCGGTATTATCCGGTTGTCAAATGAGAAAGTTATTAAGCTATTATTACATGCTGCCAAATATTTGACTATTTTCCCTGTTAAATAGCGTATTCGTCAAATTTTTGTTTGGTACATTATTTTATTTGTTCTACAAGTCTGTTTTGACAGAACTTTTTGTCAAATTTTTTAGTCAAATTTTTTTAGTCAAATATTTGACAGAATTGCACACGGTGTAATATTAGCTTTAGAGACTTTTAAACCATTCGCTTTGAAAGCACCATAAAATCTTGAAACTCAAATTATTGAAAAATCAGAATATCGCTCAAAATCTAAAAATAGCGACACATTATCCTGAAAAGAGTGCACAAAAATTGGTTTATTTCTATTTATATATTATCGAAGCTAAAGGGCCTTTTGCAAACTAAAAATTATATTCGTAAATAAGATATTTTGAGTTTCGCAACTTTATATTTCGATATTTTCAAATTCAGGATTATGAATTTATTTGTCTGCGATATTATGTTTCGGATTGATGTTTGGAATTTTTAATTTCCAACCTTTCGATGATTTTGTCTTTCAGGGTTATGTGTTTTGGGGGATTTTAAAAATGAAAGTTTATGTTCTGGTATTTTGAGCATCAGTAGTTTCTTTTAGATTCGAGTTTTCGATAATTTTGGATTTCGTACTTCGCCATGGCCTTTTTGGAATTTTGGAAAATCGATAGTTAGAGTCTAGATATTAAGTTTCTTTGGTTTTTTAAATCTGACCCTTCCAATTGAATAACACCCTAAAAATGTACAACAACATGAGCTCAACGCAATTAAATTCATTTTGACGAAAAAAAAAATGTTTTCCCTTCCCTATACATAAAACATTCTTTATAACGTTTTGTCCAAAACGCTTGAATGCTGGAATTGAAACATTATAAAACGCATATCTCCTGAAAGGTTGATTTTAGAAGGTTGAAACCTTCTGGTTGTCTTAAAAGTTACTAGGAGCCTAGATAGGGTCTAAAATTTTAAAGAAGAGAGGTGGGGTAGGGGAAAAAACTTTGCATTACAATATCTGCCAAACCAAATATATCAGAGACATTAAATTTGGTTTCTGTATATAAGATTAAAAGTGGAGTCTACTAAATGTAAAATTTTTGAGAGGGGAAGTGGAGCACGAAAGTTAGAGGGAGGGATTTTTCAAAAAATTGCATATGTCTATCTCAATAACCGCATCAGATTTAATCTTAAACATTTTACAGGAGTTAGAACCAGTAGATCTCTAGCGGAGAAATAAATTTTGAGGGTGTGGTTGTGGTGGGAGGAGTGGAAATGAAAAAATTCTGATTTTTATTTCTTAAAAACCGCAATGAACTGAAAGCTGAAAATTTACGGCTATATAGAACCACTATAGGGGTATCCCAGAAAAGAAAATAAGCACACCGTACTTATTTTCTTTTCTAGGTTAGGGCTTATCGGCTTATGCTAGAAAATTGGAACTTAGTACGTATATGTAGATTTGCTACTAGAGTAATTAAAGCAAAAAAAAGGTTTTCATTGGCGTACAAAAGTGGAGTAAAAAAAATTTCCTTGAAAAGTTTTTTTTTCACATATACACGAATTTCATTATGTCTTTTAGGTATGTTGAGTTATCAAATTAATATTAATTCTGTGACCTCTTTATTTAACCGCCTAGAAACATATTTCCAAACTTTTTGATATACAACCCCTAAAGGGGTCGAAAGTAATTGTATACATTTTCACGAATTCATATTCATTTCTCAGGTTTAATGAGATACCGAATTCACTTTCACTTCTAAGGGCTTTAAATTTAATCGCAGAAAAAACAGATTTAAGCATTTTTTTGTTATTAAACCACCTGGGGATGTAAGGTATTGTTCAAGTTTTCACGAACTCCGACAAATCTTTTAGGTTTCAATGGGATCGAAGCTTTGGAAGCGATGGAATCTATGAGCTTTGTATATAATTTATTAATCATTAATCAGTTTATTTAAATTCAAACATTTCTAATATAATTTAATTTTTTTTATATTTCCATTCATTTTACTTTATTATTTTCTAATAATAAAGTGTTGTGATCGATTTTTAAAAAAAAAAAGTTGCTACCCTCAAAATTTTTTTTCACGTTTCATGACTAGTAGACACGAAAAAATCAAAAAAAATGTCAGTCCGTCTGTCCGCCGTACGCAAAATCGTTTGAAGGCTCGTAGCACCCAAATGATTTGAGATATTAAATTGAATTTTTTTTCATGAATAGACTGGGTAGGCCCCTTGAAGTGATCAAATTCTGAGAGGTGGAGTGTGTGGGGGGAGGGGTGTGTTTTAGACGGAAAACTTTTGTTTTTAGATCTCAGCAACCTCTTAGACTAGGAGGCTGAAACTTGGGATTTATATAGAACTTTGATAGTGGACCTAATTGCATGAAAATTTTCAATATGGGTGAAGGGGTGTGGGAGTGAGGGGAAAAATAATGCGTTCGAAACGCAAAAAAGCCGAGATCGACACATTCTAAAATGCATATCTCCTAAACGGTTAACGTCACAAAATTTAAACTTAATGAATATCTGTAGGTATACTAGGAGAATAGATCGGAACATTTTTGGTGGGGTCATTACGATATCTCACGAACCAATTGCACTAGACAAATAAAATTCGGTTCGTGTAGAAAGGTTGACAAATGAAAGTGGAGTGGATACGAATTTTTCTAAAAAATCAGGTCACATATCTCAAGAACCGTGTTAGAAAGATGCTTAAAATTTTTACCGGAAGTAGGCCTAATAGACTTCTAGCAGAAAAAAAAATTTGGGATGAGGATGTAGAGGGTGAGGGTGGGGGAGGGTGAAAAGGAAAAGATTCCGATCTTTATATTTCGAGAACCTGTAATGATATAAAGCTGAAACTTGGTATTTGGATAGAGCTATAGTAGTAGCATGTCGGAAAAATATAGTTTGTTATAGTGGTAGTATGGTACGAGGGTGGGTCTATAGAACGGCTTATGGTCCAAAGTTCAAACTCGGTATGTATATGTAAATCAACTAGAAAAGTAATTTAAATTAAAAAAAATTACAAATAACGATTGACGTTCGGAAGGGGGGCAAAAAAAATTATCAGTGAAAATGGAATGCATATATTTTGACAGTTTTCGTCATATCTATTAGGTCTTTTAAAATATTAAGTTCAATTTTATTCCCCGGATTCTTCATATAAATACCTAGAAAGCGTTTTCAGAATTTTTTCAAATTCGACCCCAAAGGCGGTGGAAAGGGAAAATTAAAAATTGTACACTTTTACACGAATTCTGCCATATCCCGCAGGTCTGATCAGATATCGAATATCTTTTCACTTTCAAGGGCTTGCGTAATAATCACCGTTTTTAAGTTTTTTTCCTTTTTCAGCCAGTAAGAGGGTATAAAAGGGTTGAACACGTTTTCACGAATTCCGTCATATATTTTAGAAGTGATAAGTAATTGAATTAGTTTTTACTTTCTCGTGTTGTCTTCATATTTATCTATTAATTCCTTTCAGGATTTTTGGATATTCAACCCACAAGTGGGTGTAAGGAGGTTGCATATCTGATGATATATTGAATTAATTTGTACTTCCTAAGGTTTCCTATAGTATAAGTACCAAAAAGTCAATTTCAGTATTTTCAGATATTCAATTTTAAGGGATGTAGGGGGGTTGCATGCTTCTCAAAGTTTCGACATATTTCTTAGGTTTGATGAGATATTAGATCGCTTTTCACTTACACAGATTTTTTATATAATCGCCTACAAACCCCCAAGGATTTGCATATGTTTTCACAATTTTTTCCATCCCTTAGTTCTGATGAGATATAAAATTGGTTATTATGGCATTTGATCTAATGACCTAAAAACCAATTTCACGATTTTCCGAATTTCAAAAAGCAAGGGTGTGACGGGTTTGCTTACGTTTTCACAAATTTTACAGGATCCCTCGTTTCTCATGAGATATCTAGTTGCTTCTTATGAAATCGACTAAAAACCTGTTTCACAATTTTTTCGAAATTCAAACCTCAAGTGAAAGTAATGGCTTTATATACGTTTTAACAGTTCTCTTAATTCTGATAAGGCAGCAAATTCGCTTTTACTTCTATGGGCTTTTAGTGTACATAATACACCGAAATTCGAATAGTCTACACGGGCTTTTCCAATGTTTAATCGGCTAAAAATCTCTATTTTAAATATTTTTATTTTAAGAACAAAATTACCTTTCCAAGAAACGTCATAATTTCGAAACAACTGATGATATTTGTTTTTTTTTATAAATAAATGCTTTTTTATTTTTAGCCCTAGGTCTCTGTAAAACTACACATATACTTCATCAGCCCTCAACGACCAGGTTAAACGAGTTGTGGTATCAAAACGGCGCTTCCTGTGCTAATTGGGCCCTGTTTTCGACAGACGGGCCACCACGTAAACCAACCAACCAACCATCTTCTAATTTTTATATACTATTATTAATTAATAACACTACTCCCCCTTCTAAGGATATATCCTTGCGGTAGGGGTGAGGAGTCTTATTACATATTTTTTGGTTAAGCCGGGTGTAGTCCAGTGGTAGTGTACAGGTCTTGAAAACATTGCTACCGGAGTTCAATTCCCACTCAATGCATAATTTATTTATATGCATTTTTCAGTTGCTATTGGTTTCAGAATATTAATATAAATCGTGAACAGTGCGGAATGTTTAATAGGGTCGCTTGTAAAGGATTTAAATCTGAGCAAATGAGTTCTGTTTACATTCTTATCAGATTCACAAATACCATCAGAGCTGCCAGACAGTAGTTGATTTGCTATAGGCAACTTTGCTGTTCTGGTAGATCGTATCACAGCCAATAGTACTGAAAAATTATGAACATTAACACCTGCTAGTACACTGCCATACCCGGCCCGATTCCTGATCTTCCTTCCCATTCCTAAAACGGATTAAGTTCGGTATCCCCTCTCTTCTCCACAATTCCTTCCTTCTCACCATGAAACACGGAAAAATATTTGATAGAACAATACCGTGGCCAATTGGGCTCAGTTTGTTCTTGACAATTAGCCAAAAACAGCCATCAGCCGTAGGCGCCGTGCCGTGGTGCAGTGGGATCACAACGGACCCATCTAGCGGTCTATGTGCTAGCTATCTCTGTCAATAGCTACCCACCTAACCTAACCTAACCTATTACATATTTATAAGTTATGTATTTAGTGAATTTTAGCTTAGTGGTTTTTCGAAAATTCAATTAATTCAATTCAGTTACAATTTTCCAGATAGATTAATTTCATTGGTAAATAATTCATTGTTAATTAAATTCAATTCAACTACAATTTTACAGGTAGATTCAAGTTAATTTCATTGGTAATTTATTCAATTCAATTACAATTTTACAGAAAACTTTAACCAGAAAATAATAAAGTTTCGCCCAGACCATTGGCAGATTTTTTTCATGTTCTTTCAATTTAAATTTCAAACTTTTCATCTATTAAAATTCAAACTTTTTTTCATTTTCATATTTGAACTTTCTACGGTATCTCTTAGCTTTAAACATTGAATCTTTATTCATTTCAATTTTAAAAAATTATTTTGAATTTCATTTACAATCTAAATTTTTATTTTATAAGACCGCTAATTATATTCATGTAAAACACAAGAAAAGCTGTCACTCCTCCCTCCAAGCTACAAGTTTCGACTTATTTGGAGGGAGTAAAGAAATAAAGAAATAAATAATTATTCTAAAAATTAATTTCAGGATTTTGCGATATTCAACCACTAAGAACGTGTAAACTGATTGCGTACTTTTTACGAACTCCGACATATCTCTTAGGTCTGATAAGATATTGAATTGTTTTTTACTGTAACGAGCTTTCTTTATAATCGCATAAAAATACGGATTAAGATGAATGTGTATTAGTTAGCACGTAATTTAAGGGCTTTTATATGGTAACTACACCGAAAAAAAATCCATTAAATTTTACATCTTTTGGATAGTAGGCAAATATGCCACACCTTTTCAAGTAAATTTTATTTAAATTACATTGGGATGTAATAGTCAATTTAAATGTAATTTTCGGTCAGTAAATTTCAATTTGCAATTAGTAAATTTCAACTTCGAAAGCAGCACATTCACTGGATATTCTCTTGAATTTACACTTATTTCTACTTCTAATATTATTTCGTACTTACTTACTTACTCTTAATAAAACCCTTGGCTGTAGGTAGGATTCAAACCCGCGATGAATTCTGGTTTTGCTGCGTAGGTTTGGCATGCGTAGCGTACTGATACTAATAATTTCGTGTAAAAGTGATTGAAATGTGTACTTTTACTTGAAAAAATGAAATATACTGAAAATTTAAAGTAAAAATTGGATTGAAAATTAAATTTTTTTAAAGCAGTGTATACGAAAGCGTAGAATAATTTTGCCCGTTAATGGAAAAAGCCTTAAAAAGTTTTTTTAACAACAGGCTACAAAATATCTAGGCTAAAGCGGGGACAGCAACGTAATACCGGATCTGACTTTAACCGCATTTTGAACTTTAATTCAAAATTTAATAAAGTTGAGCCAAAGTTTTCAGATTCTTTTCTGGTCGCTTACAATATAATTTATTGATCGAATATTAAAGTGAACGTGGCATATTTCAGTCGCTAAAATTCGCTTCATGCTGATGCATCCGTAAATCCTTTAGTGGGTGCTGGTAAGGAAGTGTAACGAAAATACGCCAGGACCGAAGCTGACACCAATCTTCCTACATCTCATCCATCAAAAGTTCCGCTGACGCTAGAGCATCTTGTCAGACGTTGCTTTAATACTTCCAGTTTATATGCAACCTGTCATTTGTCAGGGATTCTCATGTAAAATTTATCCGGTTCTGGTGGCAACGGAACTCCAGTTTCCTGAGTTTTCTTAATTACTAAGTTATGTCATCGCCATACCATAGTTCTGTAAAAATGAAGGATTTATACGCTCAATGTTGGAAAAAGTGGTAACAGGAGGTTCGTCTTAAGTTTATTTGGGAAGTTAGGTATACCTCAAGAGGACGACACTATACCACCGGACAGAAATGCAATTTTAATTAGCTCCTGTTATCTCGATATGTCCAGCCTTCTAATAGCGGACCACTAAATGTGATTTAATTATGTCGTAGTAGACAGTGTTCGAGTGCAATCTTCATATGATGCAATTACAAGGATTTCCATTCGGTTTTCGAATGCACTGCCGCAAAAGAATTCCACATACTCGTATAGTTGGAAATGGAAAAAGTAATTTGCAGGCATGTAGCCAGCTCTCTAATCCTGATATGACATTAATATCGGAACGTGTTTGCAATCCGAATGGAGTGCAATTACACAATGCGGGGGTGCGATGGTTTCTGGGAATGGTCTCAGGAATATTACAACTAGAAAAGGGACATGTTCAGTGCCAACTGCCAAGAAAGACACTATCAAAGGCAGATATACCGAGGCCCGACCAATTTCAATGGAATTACATTTAATGGCGTTTTGTGAAATGAGATATTTGCACAAGTCGATGCGATGGTGCTGTACCCGGGGACTCTTATGTAACTCCCGTGTGAGTCATTTCAGTTGAATGAGACCAAAACTACCCTTCCCGGGTGCAACTATCGTGTGAGTGGGTGTAGATATGTGGTCCAGGGGGTCTATTATTTCGTCGTACATGGCGAATTTTCCAATTGAGCTCATGGACGACTTTAGAGTTCTCCCTGAGTAATCAGAGGATTATGGCTGGGATATGGTATGTGAGGGATTTACATTTTATTTCATTTCATTTTGAGATAAGGACACATTGTGCTTGGATAAGAAAACAAGTATTCCAGAGATAAGGAAAATTATTTATTTGTAATTGTTGTACATTACTGCTGCTGGATTTAATTCTGAAATAAGGGAATCAAGCGAAGTGGAAGCAAGTCCCATTCAATGCACATATAAATAGAATCTCATAAATAATATTAGTTTGGTTGGGGAATGTCTAGGACGAGAACACTACTATGAAATAATTGTTTGAATTCGGATATGTCCTTCGACTATTCAAATACAGTAGAACTCTGAGAATCAACTGATGGGAGTAGAAATTGTTTGGAACAATAAAATTTGATGATAATAAATTTCAACTTTATTGTTTTTAATAATACAGTATTTTGATCAAACTAAAATTTCAAAAATAAATCCTTCCCTGATATTTTAATTTTCACGTTTAATTAGGACCAGTAAACCCCAGAAATACAAAGAAATGTCCGTCTGTCCGCTGTAAACGTCGAAGGCTTGTAGCTCAGAAACCTGTTTAAATTTTAAGCTGATTTATTATTTGGTGCTCAGATTGTGTTAACTATTTCAAATGGAAACCTTTGGGGGCTGGCGATGTCTGAAGGAGGGGGTGAGCGTTATGGAGAAAAAATTTTGGTATCTAGATCTCAAGACCCGCTTATATTCGGAGACTGAAACTTGGAATTTATGTACAACTATGATAGCTGACGAAATTTATAAAAAAAGTACCAACAGTCTGGGCTACAGTGTACCAAAGTCCGGAACGCATTTAAGACGTAAGCGAATAGTTTGCTTCCTCTACGTATACGACTAGTTATGACAGTTTAGGACGTTAGACTTTAGATTGTATTACACTGTATGCCACGCGGTCAAATATTTGACCATACAAATTTGACCGAATTTGCGCGATTGTGATATTACACTATCTGACAGATTTGACACCATCGTCAAATTTTCTCCTCGTGTCAAACGGTCAAACGCCATCAGGTCAGATCCATTGTAAATATTGGCGTATATATTACACTGTATGCCACTCAGTGCACCAAACTCTCGAGTACACATCTCCGCTCAGATTAATTAACGAGACGTGAGTGGATTCAACAAAAAATAGGAGTGTAATATGAAAAGTTATTGTTTTAATGTTTAGCGTTGTTGGTGTAGGTATTAAAAATTAACAAAAATAAGTTCTATGCAGTAATTATAATGTCGTATTTACGGGAGGAGAGACAAAAGTAGTTTAAACTAATTATTTATTTCACCGATCGCCACAAAAAAATAAATATTCATGAATGACACTTCCTATTTGACCCATATGACAGAATTGTTTTTCCAAAAATCAAACGGTCAATGTGGTCAGATTCATTGTCAAACGGTCAAATGAAACATTTTGTCAAACAGCATTTGGTCATTACACTATCTGACAGCATTTGACAGGGAAAATGGTCAAATATTTGACCGCGTAGCATACAGTGTAATACTAGCTTTAGCAAAGATGTGTCAAATTCTTTTTCGGTTCGTGTCTTGACTACTTTTAAGACAGCTGAGCTACCAGTCAATCATAGCAAACTTCGTAGAATCGCACGTAGCCTATAACGTTATTCGATATGCCGGCAAAAACCAAGTTTTTTTTACTGAACTTAAAAGAGACTTAAGAGATATGTCGAAATGTGTAAAAGCGTACTCAACCGTTTCACGACCCTCTTTGGTTGAATATCGCAAAACCGTGAAAACAGTTTTTAGGTAATTATATACCAAGTTCGTAGATGTAAAAGCGAATTTGATATCTATCTCATTAGACCTAAAATATTTAACGGAATTCATGAAAACTTTTAGAACCCCATATTTGGGGGCTAAATAACGAAATCGGGGCTCAAATCCAATCAAATATTTCAACCCCTTAGAAATCAAAACGGATTCGATATCTTGAAATCAAAATTAGATCTAAGAAATATGTCGGAAGTAGTGAAAACGTACATAACGCCTTTACATCCTCTTAGGGGTTGAATATCAAATAAATCAGGAAAACAATTTCTAGACGCTTATATAAAGACCCCGCAGTCCCCCCGTGAAAAGGTGAAAAAAACCATATTCACGGACAATTTTTTTGCCCTACCTCCGTACGCCAATGAAAATCTGAATTTTACTTTATTATTTTAATAATAAAGCATTGTTATCGATTTTAAAAAAAAAAAAATTTGCTACCCTGAAAATTTTTTTTTCCACGTTTCATGACTAATAGACACCAAAAAAGCAAAAAAAAATGTAAGTCCGTCTGTGCGCCGTACGCCGTCCGCCGTACGCTAAACGTTTGAAAGCTTATAGCTCTTAAACTCTTTGAGCTATTAAGTTGAATTTTTTTCGGTTGGTAGGTTGAGCAGACCCCTTCAAGTGCCCGCCTTTTGAGTGGTGGGGGTGTGAGGGGGGAGGTGGGGGAAGCGTTTTGGACGGAAAATTTTGGTTCCTAGATCTCAGTAGCCGCTTAGGCTAGGAGGCTGAAACTTGGAATTTATATAGAGCATCGATAGTGGACCCATTTGCAAAAAAAGGAGGATATGGGTAAAGGGGTGTGGGAGTTGGGGGAATAATAATGCGTCCGCAACGCTCGAAAGCCGAGATCGAGACATTCTGAAATCTATATCTCCTAATTGGTTAATGCCACAAGATTAAAACTTGATGAACATCTGTGGGCATACTAGGAGAATAGATCGGAAACAAATTTTTGAGTGGGGGAAGTGGCGTACGGAAGTGGGGGGTGAAAAACTTTAGATTACGATATCTCACGAACCAATTACACTAGAAAAATAAAATTTGGTTTCTGTATTAAGGTTGCCAAATAAAGTTTGCTGAAAGTAAAATTTTTTAAGGGGACGGTGGAGTATGGAAGTGGAGGGAATAAGAATTTTTCTAAAATATCACGTCTCATATCTCAAGAACAGTGTAAGGTAGATGCTTAGAATTTTTAGCGGAAGTAGGCCAAATAAACCCCTAGCAGGGAAAAAAATTTTGGTGGTGAGCGGGTAGGGGGTGAGGGTGGGGGAGGGTGAAAAGGAAAAAGTTTCGATTTTTATATCTCGAGAACCTATAAAGATATAAAACTGAAACTTGGTATTTGGATAGAACTATAGTAGTAGCATGTTGAAAAAATATAATATTTTATAGGGGTAGTATGGTACGGGGGTGGGGGGTGTTTTTCCTAACTATAGAACGGCTTATGCTAGAAAGTTCAAACTCGATATGTATATGTAAGTCAACTAGAAAAGTCTTTTAGATTGAAAAAAAATTCAAATATGCAGAGGGGGAACGAAAAAAATGATCAGTGAAAATGGAATGCATATATTTTCACGATTTTCATCATATCTATTAGGTCTTTCCAATTATTGAATCCATTTTTATTCTACGGATTTTTCATATAAATACCTAGAAAGTGTTTTCAGGATTTTTTGACATTCGACCCCCACGATGGTGTAAAGGGGATGTATACATTTTCACTAACTCAGCCATATCCCTCAGGTCTGATTAGATATCGAATAAATTTTTACTTCCACGGACTCGTTTAAAAATCACCTAAAACTTGTTTTCAAATGTTTTCCTTTTTCAACCCCTAAGAGGGTATAAACGGGTTGAACACGTTTTCACGAATTTCGTCATATCTCTTAGGAGTGATAAGACATCGGATTGGTTTTCACTTTCTCAGGCTTTCTTTATATATACCTAAAAACTCATTTCAGGATTTTTGGATATTCAACCCCAAAGTGGGTTCAAGGGGGTTGCATATATTTTCACAAATTCTCACATATTTCTTAGTTCTAATGAGATATTGAATTCATTTTTACTTCTTACGGCTTCCTATATAATCGTCAAAAAGTTGATTTCAGGATTTTTAGATATTCAAGATATTCTTAGGATTGATGAGATATTAGATTGGTTTTCACTTCCACAGACTATTTATATAATCGCCTACAAACGCATTTCCGATTTCATGTAATGGCCCAAAACCAAATCACGAAAAACTTCCTAATCACGTAATAACTACGTAGTATTATATTACTACTTAAACTGCGTCCCGGAGTATGACCCAATTATGTAATTCATATTTTATATGTGGCAGCGGCGTAAGTATTCTAGCTCGGCCCCATTCTACCAATTTTTTTTAGGTTTTCAGTCACATAGTAACCTACACCGCATTAATCTCAAACGCGTTCCGAACTTCTACCCGAAAAATAATAAAGTTGTGCCCAGACTGTTGGCAGATTTTTTATTTCTATTTGGAAATTTAATCTCAATCGATCAATAAATTCCAAGAAGTAATAAAATAATTTCCTGGATTTTGACGATCTTGCAATAGTGCACAACGTACAGCGAGCTGTATGTTCCATATTATTACTTACAAAAGCTGCATACACATTCGTTTATTGCTTGAAAAATTGGCAAACCTAAGTCATACAAATGTATGCAGCTTTTGAAGGTTTTAGTATGGCACATAAAAAATATTAAAATTATGTTTTCTGAGAAAATTACATTGCTCTAAGAATTTTATTTTTTTAGAAGTACAACTCGGACACAGCGCATATGAATATCGGGTCTTCGGTTCGTTCACGGAAAAGGAGAATGGAGACTTTCAAAAAAATCCCACTGACGATAAAAGTCCTTCCTAGGTTGAGCCAATCTAGGCCGGTTATAGTGGTGACTACCAGTTTTCCCATAAATAAAAAAATTTTTGTAACGTTTTAAGTGAAAATATGCACGAAAGATTGAATTTTCACTCAAAAATATTGGAACCGATAAAAATTATGTATTTTTGGTCAAAAAACCAAATTGCACAACAATTGCGAAGACGGATATAAGTTCACTCTAAATTTTTACTTTATTATTTTATTTATTTTTACACACTCCTTGGTGTTGAATATTGCAAAATTCTTAAAGTAATTTTTAGATCATTATGTATAGCGCCCATAGAAGTAAAAACGAATTCAATGTCTCATTAGACCTAAAAGATTGGTCGGAATTCGTAAAACTTGAAAAACACCTTACATCCTCAGAGAGTTGAGTATAAAAAACTACTTAAAACGGGTTTTTCCCCAATTATATTTAATGCCTTTAGACGAGAAAGTTAATTCGATATCTCATTAGACTTAAGAAATATATCGCAATTCGTGCACTTTACATCTCCTTAGGGGTTAGACATCAAAAAATTCTCAAACCATTTTCTAGGCGCTTACATAAAGGACCCGCAGAAGTAAAACTAATTTGATAACTCGACATACCTAAAATATATTACGCAATTCGTAAAAATGTGGAAAAACCCTTTTAGAATACAAAAAACCACCTAACCTACACCGCATCTCAACATTAAACCGTTTCGGACTTCAACCCAAACAAAAATAATAAAGTTAGCCGATTTTTTTTAGTTTTAATTACTCTAGTTGCACATCTACATATAGGTGCTAAATTTCAACTTTCTAGCATAAGCCGTTTCTGAGATATGAAAAAACCACCCTCGTACCTTGCCACCCCGATCAAAAATTTATTTTTCTAGGATGTCTCTATAGTAGCTATATACAGTTTTCAATTTTTAGCTTTCTATCTCCTTTGCAGCTTTCGAGAAATTAAAATCAGAATTTTTTCATGTCCACCCCCTCCGACCATCACATCTTACACCCACACCCTCAAAATATTTTAATCCACTAGATGTCTACTGGTCCTAACTCCTGTAAAATTTTCAAAATCATATCTCATACGGTCCTTGAAATATAAAAATTTAATTTTTTGAAAGTAACTGTTCCCCTACTTCCGCGCTTCACCTCACCCCTCAAAAAGTTTACATTCAGTAGACTCCACTGGTAATTCTATATACAGAAACCAAATTTTATCTTCCTGGCACAATTGAGTCAGAAGATATTGTAATTCAAAGTTTTTCACCCCCTACTCCCATACCTCACCACCACCCATAAACCTAATTTTAACCTTTTTCCAATCTCCTAGTATCCCTTAAGCAACTGCAAAGTTTCAGCCATCTGATATCAATCGTTCAGGAGATATGGATTTTATAATGTTTCAATCCCAGCTTTCAAGCGTTTTGGACGCATAGTTCCCCCCCCCCCCCAGCTTCCTAGCATAGCCGGTTCCTGAGATCTTGAAACCAAAATTTTTCATCTAAAATGCTACACCCTCCTCCCTCCTCACACCCCCACCCCTCCAAAAGATACCACTCGTAGAGGTTCACCCATTCCACCTACCATATAAATTTCAACTTAATATCTCAAGGGATTTGAGAGCTACGCACCTTCAAACGGTTTTGCGTACGGCGTAAGGCATCTACGGCGGACAGACGGACATTTTTTTTTCTTTTTTGGGGGTTACTAGTCCTAAAACGTGAAAATACAAAATTTCAGGGTAGCAAATTTTTTTTTAAATTTCAGGTCGATCACAATACTTTATTATTAAAAAATAATAAAGTTAAAATAATAAATTAAACATAATAAAATAAAATTGCGCTGTTTTTATTGTACTAAGATTTGATAAATTTAAAACTCTCTACTTTTAATTATGTTATTTATAGAATAAAATGTAGTAACTTACGTAAATTGTTCCTTTAACATTACATCAATAGTATAATATGTAATAGGAGTACAATTTAGTATTAATGATGCAAAATTACGTAAAATATTGTTTAATAATAAATACGCCATTTCCTGAACAAAAATATATATATTGTGTATTTAATTTGACTTCCCATTCAATTGCTATGCACATCATGTTCAAAATTTAAATATTTTCCACGTTATAGCGACATTATTGTCTGAGTAAGCTACTGTGAGATCTACTGCATTTCGGACATATTGTTTGCTCCCCACTCCCATATATTTTCACCCATGTCGACCGTTTTATTTGCACTATCACATCTCTTTATTAACTACAAGTTTCAACTTCTTAATGGAAACGATTCCTGAGATCTAGAAGACAAAATTTTGTTGTAATACTCGTATGTATTTGCAATAAACTGGTACGTTTAGAACTTTTGACTTTTGGTACGAGTACTTTTCTCCCAAATTAAATACAGTAATTTTAGCAAAACAACATTATTTTGATGACGCTAATATCAGTGTTTCATTTGAGGCTAAATACTCGAAGATCCTTTAGGCAAATTGTAATTCCTTGTAGGGAGTTTGGCATTGCTCTGAATTAACATGTTTTCCTCATGTCTCATATTTTCCACAAATTAAACCGAATAATGTAAAGCCGCGATATTAACTTATTCTCTGGGCTCTAAAATATGCACATACAAGCCATAAAAGCCAGCCATGTCAGAGCCCAGCAATAGAACCGCCCAACGTATTCAGGACGACTTTACATCCGTAATTGACTTGCCGTGTTGTCTGCTTCTTAAAGAAGAGAGGACTCCCAGTCAGTTATCAAACACACTTATTAGCATTCCCCAAAAACCCTTCTTTGAACGGAGCAAAAGATTATGTTCCGCTTTGCAATTCAAATTATTTGAAAGAGCTGGGACTTGGGAACGATCCTATACGTTGGCCTGCTGGTGACACTTTGGTTCATTGTCAAAATTTGTCACGATGAATGCAAATGGAATTCCATTCCAGGCGGTGTCAAACCGAACATTTTTAGTTCATGTCAATCAAAATGAAAGAAAGGCAGAGGGTTGGTCTGAGCTGTCCATCAGGTACAAGGATATGCCACCCCATCACATCACACACCCCACAAAACTGAATTTGGTTTCAAATGTTAATTCGAGATAAGTATTGGGCCGTGTAGGAAGGGGTGTCGCACCAACATCAGATGGTAATTGCTTGTAAATGACGAGATCGATAGTCAAACACCCGCGCGCATACAAAGCGCTCCTTTGCATCAATAAAGTGCAACTTTTCGCACGAACCCTCCCGCTCGGACTACCCTCTCGAATGTAAACAAATCGGCTTACAAATGCACGTGACCCGGCTTTATGCACCAGTGTAAACATTCGGCCAACATATTGATATCTCTATGCTATAGGAATATTGCTCCCACACAAATCAAAATGCAGCCAGGAAAAAACCCCACCAACCTGAATGATCTGTTACTTCCAGATAAGATGTAGGTAGTATGAGTCAGACGTACAGAAGGTGAAGTAGACACTTGACAGTAAAAGAACAACCTAACACGCTCTTAATGCCGACAACCTGGAAACGCTACTCATCGTTCACAAGATACACGGAACACCTCAGGGGAAACTACGCAGGAACCTCGAATGTCAAATCCCCAGCGAATTACAGCGCATGTGACCACCAGGAATTCTCGTGGCAAACCACCCTTAGTTCAAGATTCCAGAAGTTCAGTACTTCGCGGATATCCTTAAAGTCAAGACGTTTTCGGGACAAAATAAATCGGTATTGCGGTCGGTTCTGTGTGTACGGGGTGCCGGTTCGCGAATTCTACAACAACCGGGCGTGTTTTGTGACTTACCCAATTTCGGGATTCGGAACTATCAAGGATATCGTATTAGCAGACCATCAGAAAATTGGGATAGCTGCGTCAAAACCTCCAGAAAATACTAAGTGTGTACCACTTCGAATGTAAATCTTTCCATAAATTTAGCCATGTCATCGGACAAGGATACACTTACACCTATACCATGCGGGCGATGGACCAGGCTCTGGCTTAGATTTCATTTTAATAACAAAACATCATAAATCATGAATTATGGCCAGGCAGTGTTTGTAGTCCTTGCCCTCGTCATGGCCGTGTACAACAGATGAGCTGTGGGTGGTAGGCTACGAGTACCTTCTAGAATCCGGCAGATAGGATATGTGCCTGCCCTTTTTTTTGTGCCGAACCAGAAGTACTACGAGGCTGCAGTGATAGTGGCCTTTATGTCCTTCCGGAGGAGTCTTCAGCGTTTTGTGAAGTTTTTATGTTGGCATATAAAGTCGAAAGTTCCTCGAAAGGATTGTGGTATTGTTGAAAATCATTTAGAGAGCTCGAACACGGAACGCTTCGAGCACTTATTAAAAATTCTTTTGATACGTTAGGAACTGGAGAAGAGTTTTCCTTACGTCCTCAAATAGAGGATTGCTTGAACTTGATCTTTTCGAGGTTGTTTTCGATGCAGATTTTGTCAGGACCCTCCTTGCAAATTCTGTATAGAATCTAGACTATATGTGCGCGTAGTTTTCGTTTCATTAAAAACCATCTTTAAAAAAAACATTAAATTTTAATTCTTTCTTAATAACATGCTTGTCTTGTTTGCTAAACTTAAAATTAAAATTTAATATTACGAGAATAAAAAGCAAAATTATAAAGTGATTAAAGTTTCCTAGGTTTGAGTGAGTCAATTTCAATTTGGTGAAATGGTGAGTCAGTAGAATAATCTAAAAATTGTTGATCATCTGACTATCGGTTCAGCATGTAATCAAACGGGTAATTAATGGCTTTCAATGGAAAGACAAGCCGGAAGCGATTCATTACTTAGCTGTACGGATGGGTGTACTAGTACCTGCCCCACATGTAATTTTAATGTACATTACCGGATATCAGGTGTCTAGCTTGAGAGAGTGATTGGCTTACTGCTGCTGGGCATAATTACGGGTCTAGATGACTTACAACATGTCATTATGCCTGAAACTGACTCCTTCTGAATACCTGATTTATCATTCGTTTTATGTCTTATCGAAAGGATTAAAAAGGAATTAATTGGACAAGTTTTTATTCCACTAAGTAATATGAACTGTATGTAGTCTGTTACTAAGTGATATGAACTGTATGTACTTTCAGAAGTCATGATTGGTTCTATCATTCTTAGGGCCATTATAACCACCTTCAGTAAAACTCTAACTGGAACTTTAACTGGTTGTTTTGTATGAAAATATATCAGTTAAAGTGCCAGTAAGAAGGGCACTTAGTCAACAAATTTTCTACAGATTTAAAAATTTTAAAAATGTATCAACGAGCTTAGACTAAAATTAATTTTTCTAGCGCAATAAACTAATAAGAGAAAATGGATTAGTTGATTAGAACCGAATCGTCAGCAGGATCTTTGTTCTGTCGGGCCAAAATAATGTCAACGATTACGAAGAACAACCTTTCCGAACTGGAACCAATCACTGCCTTAGCTTCTACCATTGAGGGTATGACAGTTGAAAAACTTTTACTGAAAAAAGTCCAGCTAAGAACTGTGCTAGAGTAGGTCCGACCGTGCTGTTTCATAAGAGGGTTGCATTGACTCATTCAGAGGGTATTGTTATTATCATTATTTATTATTATTTATCTGATAGAGCCTATAGAAGCCTCACTACTCCTCGAACTACGACCTTAAAGGTCATTTGTTCCTGGCTCTTAACCACTCCCTAGGCCATATCGATTCCTTTGAGAAAGGAGATGATTTTACTCAGGGGAGTCTTTGACAGGTCTTCATAGGTGAGAGTAAATCTACCGAGAATCTGCCTTCTTGATCTGGCCACTGCATCACAATCACACAGAATGTGTGCCGTGGTATCAGATGTGATATCACAGAATCGACATGTATCTAGTGATACTTTACCGATAATTTTAAGGTGATAATTAAGGAAATAATGTCCGGAAAAATATCCCATTATAACCCGTGCGTTATACCTGCTTAAGGAAAGGAATTCCGACGCTCTCCTACTTGAGAAAGTCAGGAATTTCATTGCCTGTCTAAGTCTTGAAAGTGAGCTCCAATAATCTTCCACCTGAAGATTTACCCACTTTAAAATGCCATCCTTAATGAAGCCTTTACCTACTCCACAGAATGGTTCCGGGCCAATCATTGGTGAGTTGGCTCACCGCTTAGCTAGCTGGTCAGCCGATTCATTACCCGGAATACCCTCAGGTCCTGGCACCCACATCAGGGTTAGACTATTATGATGTGCCGCTCTTTAAGAAGAGTATGACAGTCACACACAAGCCTAGAGCGAAAACAATAAGATTTCAGCGCTAGCAGTGCCGCTTGGCTGTCAGATAAGATAATAACTGTAGCGCCTTTTGGTTTATTCAGTAGAAGTTTACCTGCGCACAGCTTTATGGCATGTACCTCAGCCTGAAACACAGTAGCTGTTTGTCCCATTGCCGTCCATATTTTGCAATTGGGTCCAAATACGCCCGCTCCAGTTCCACTATAGGTCTTAGAGCCATCCGTGTACCAGACTGAAGCACCTTCCCAAAATCTGGTAGACCAGATTGCCATGATACACGATCTCCCAGAGTCACCATATATGGTTTTTCAAAATCATATACCCTTGACATGTTATCGTTTACTGAGTCGGTTAGGTTCTTCTGATTAAATTCCTGTAGAATTTTAAGGTGACCGACAAGGTCTCCTGCCTTGAATTCAGAGGGTATATTACACAACTACGAAACAGGCTTTTGCCCGGAATTTTTTTTTTTTTTATTCATATTCAAATTTACCATAGTGAGTTGTGTTTGGTGATTCCTCCGGCGACAAAAACAACACAACAGTTCTTAAACCTAACTTCTTTGGTAGCTCAACTATAAAAACTCCATTCTCGTAAGTGTTAAGCTAGCTCTTAGGCCTTCTCTACTTATAGCAAAACATACAAGCATGGAAATATGTAAATGGTGTCCCATAAATATAACACAGATTTTTAATTAAAAATTGTGATTTTTTTATTGATTTAAAAAGTATACAGTATAGAGTTTTGTATGGAATAGCATATCGCATAAATGGCCTCCACGGCTTTGCTGACACATACGCACCCTTTTGTCGTAATTTTTCAGGTTCGTTTTGCATAAATGTGGCTGAATTTTGTTGCTACAGTGCTCAATTTCCTCCTTCAAGGCGAGGGTGGTCGTGGGATTGTTGGTATAAGCTTGAAGACTTCGAAAAACACAAAAGAAAAAAGTCCAACGCCGTTAAATTACATGATCTGGGTGGACAAATCTGATCACCAAAACGAGAAATTACACCACCAGGAAATGACTCATGCAGTAATTGAATTGTTTCTTGGGCGGTATGGCATGTGACACCAGCTTACTCTGCGTCTACACTGGCAATTTATCTGGCAATGGCGATGACAACGGCAATATTGCCAAATACAAATTGAAAGTGTAGACGCATCTAACACATATGGCAATATTGCTCTCAACATTGCCATGGTAATCATTGTCATGTCAATTTTGAGAGCAATATTGCCCGAAAACACATCGTTTGACATAAGTTACCGTCGCTTATTGCTTATATTGAGCTTATCAATGGTTTTTTTTTTACGCGATTTCCGACATTTTGCTTTGCTCCAGAACTTGTCACTTCGAATTCACTCGCTCAAATGACAATTGCCTGGCAATCAAATGCCCACTCATTACGATTTTACATTTAACGCAATAAAAATATTGCCATTCTCATTGCCAGTATAGAGGCAGGGTTACCCTGCGTCTACACTGACAATTTATCTGGCAATGGGAATGGCAACGTCATTATTGCCATACACAAATTGACAGTGTAGACGCACCAAACGCATATGGCAATATTGCTCTCAGAATTGCCATGGCAATCATTGCCATGGCAATCATTGCCATGGCAATCATTGCCATGGCAATTTTGAGGATAATATTGCCAGAAAACGAATCGTTTGACAGAAGTTAGCGTCGCTTGTCAACAGGTAGACAAACATTTTTTTGGTTTAATCGCAAAATGAGTGAAAATAAGTGGACTAATGGAAAAACTATTGAATTAATCAATAGTTTTCGAAGTTATGATTGCTTTGCTTCACAACTTGATACTTCGAATTCACTCGATCAAATAAAAATTGCCTGGCAATCAAATGCCCAATCATTGCGATTTGACATTTAACTCAATGGCAATATTGCCATTGCCATTGCCAGATAAATTGTCAGTGTAGACGCAGAGTTAGGCACAAAAAACTGAGTTGTCATGTCGTGATAGCGAGCACCACTAACTATTGTTACCTGACAAGCTGCATTTTCGAAGAAGAATGGTCCGATGATGCCCCCAGCCCAAAATACGAACCAAACATTGATACGTTTTGGATGCATTTGTTTCTCAACAATCACTCCTGGATTTTCTAAGCCCCAAATGCGACAATTTTGACGATTGTCGAAGACATGAAGATGCAAATGGACCTCATCGCTAACAATGATTTTGTTCGAAAAATCAGCGTCCACTTATTATTGTTCCAAAATCCATTCAACGTACACTCTTCGCTGTGCGTGGTCCACTGAGATATAACAAATGGAGACCTCGATTTGCTATCTCACATGGCCGACGTTTTTAAAATGTCAAAATTTCGAAAAAGGTGTCCATGATAACCCGAGGTTCTGCATTGTTGAACAAAATTCTGATGATTTTAAACATTTATTAGATTTAAAATTGGTAATGCAAATAAAATAATTTTTGATTGAAACATTTCTTTATGTTTCTTTCAAAAATTCAATTCATTTTGAGTTTAGAGAAACTTCGAAAGTTATCCGGGGTCCAAATTAGGATTGAGCCACGGATGACCTGAATCTTAAGAAGGAAAGAGTTAGTAGCACGGTATGCATGTATTAAGGCGAGAAGGAAAACAATGACAGCACATCAGATTAGGCAACATGAAAAATTAAATCCGAATTTTTAGGTGTAATTTCGAATTGAAAAATTACCAAATAATTTGAATTTGATAAATACTTTTATGGATAAACAATGCAAGGTATTGAAAGAAAATGAGTTCATAAAATTGCAGCTAAGCTGTGTAAATTTTACAGGTAATATTGGCTACTGCAGTACGAATATAATACCATGTACTTATCGGTATGGCGCCAAATTCAAAAATAACGTATTACATGCTCAACCGTTATAAATATTCCTGAAACTGTTATTTCCCAAGAAATTTATTAATAAAAAAATTGAAGTAAACTATGAGTTGTGTTATGAATTTCGAACGCAAAACACAACTTCTCACCATCAAATCGAACAATTTTAATTGTCAGAACTGATAATTCAAACTGAAAAGTTTTTAATTTTATTTAAGTTGTAGCCCATGTTGTTCGAAATTCGAAATTTTGAGAAGGAGCGAGAGGGTACGATTTCATCGGCTATTTCTATCTGTCATATCGTATAGAGAAATGAGCTGATGGGGTCTCCATTTATATAGCTCAGTGGCGTGGTCACAGTAGGCTTCAGTTCTTTGTCAATTGAACTGTGTAAGCAAGACGATTCAAATCTTTCGCGAGAATACGCTGTAGAGAGCTTCTCGAAATGTCCAATTCTTGACCACGGTGCTGAATTAATATTCCTGGACTCTGAGCAACACTCTTACGATTTGCTTAGATGTTTTGTGTTGAACGACTTGTTATAAAAAGGTCAGAATGTCTAAGATCACTAATTGATCCAGCCTCCCTGAATTAGTCTCTTTGAAGACCATATTTTCTACGAAAATTGCAACCTGCAGCTACCAAACCTTAATACTTTTTAAAGTATTACTCAACAATGAAAACGCCATGTTCTATCATGTAGCGCTTCATTTTTAATAACCCTGAACTGTCTAGCTGAACTAACTAGCTTCCACGCTGTCTTTTTTTTCGTTGGCAACACTTAACGTCATAAATGGCGCAAAATTCAAATCTTGCATAAATTGTGGGACACCCTCTAAAAGGGTTCTTGATATATCCGGCTTTTGTGGCTAGTGCACCAGAACTCGGGACTCCAACTCACCCTACAATAAAATTTGAAAAAACATTTTACTTCAGAAATAATGATTTCAACAACTTCATCAACATTTTTCCAAATTTAGCGTTTTAACCTCAATTGGTTCCACAATGCTATATGCAGTTCCTCCTCTTCCATGCGTCGTTGTTTTCCTTTCAAACCATAAGACATCCCGAACTATCCATGTTGACCATTTCTTTGCAACTTGCTCCACTGTCATAGGTCGGTATAAATTCCAAAATCAAATTTTTTTGGCGTACAAAAGTATTTTTTTCGAAATTTTCACGAATTTCATTATATCTTTTAGGCATGTCGAGTTATCAAATTAATTTTACTTCTGCGGGCTGTCTACATAAGCGCCTAAAAACGTTTTCCCGATTTTTTCGGTATACAACCACTAAGCAGGTGCAAAGTGATTGTGTACATTTTCACGAATTCCGATATATTTCTTGGGTCTTATGAGATATCGAGTTCACTTTTACCTCTAAAGGCTTAAAATTTAATCGTAGAAAGAGCATTTTTCGATATTAAGATGTAAAGTATTGTTCAAGTTTTCACTAATGCCGACAATCTTTTAGGGATAATGAGATCGAATTCTTTTACTTGTACAGTATAAAATGATCGCAAAATTAATTTCAGGACTGTGCGATATTCAACCCCTAACAGGGTGTAAAATATTTGTGTACTGTAATACGGTCTAGAAATATATATTTTATTCGATATACTCGTATTATCAACGCTTGACAATAATTGCGATCACTAATGAGACCCTAAAGTGCTCAATCTGATCTGGCCCTTTCTCGGAATCGTTTCGAGTATTTATACCCATCATCCACTATGAGCTTTGGAGTAGGGATGAACTTCTACCCTTCTTCTCGCGCCTTCCGAACTTCTACTCAAAAAATAATCAAGTTGCGCCCAGACTGTTGTGAAATTTTTACACCCGGGTAAGGGCAACCTTTTATATTATAATTTGGATTGAAAACAGTCGCAAGTAGCCCGCAACACATCGCTTCAGTTGGCGTTACAGTCACCAATTCAGTCGTTGGCGGAATTGGACCACTGTTCTCAATCACACCCCCGTTGTTCAGTTATTTAAGTCAAAATACTCCCCAAGACCTCCGACTTCAACAAGAGGGTAGTACTCAAACTTAAAAACAATGTGTTAGTGGAATGTCAGGCTTTCAAGATGTCCGCATAACACGAAATTACGATTTATCTTACATCGGTTTCTAGTACGTACTTGTTATGTATGCAGAATACTAGTGGAAATTAGATATTTTTGTTTTTCCTTAACATACTTTACATGTTTACATCGTCCTTTCTCCTAAGAGGGAATAGAATATCTGCCAAAAAAAACGTATCACCAACATTACTACGAAGTTGTAAAGCCCAAGAAAACATACATCAAAATCGCTAGCAAGAACTCACCCCCATTAATACTTCACGCCAAAAGCGTTCACGATGCTCATAAATTTTCCGTCTTAAGAAATCAATCACAGCCTCCTATTCAAGGCTGCAGCCAACACTCCTTGAAAAATTATCCTCCATTATCCATAAAAATGTTTGTCTCGGCATCTTCTAACTGTCTGCTCTTCACTGAGCGATTATCTTTTCCAGAAGAAAAAAATCAGCAATAATAATAATTTTTAGCTGACTCCCCCGCCATCATAGGCAAAGCTTACAAATAGAATAATGCCTAGAGCTTAACTGCAGATCCTTGAAATTAGGGGTCGTAGACCGTCGGTTGCAATTGTCTTATCATTTGGCTACTTAAAAGCAGGGTGAAATCTCGTTAAAATTCCGAGCCCAGATCCACCCCAAAGCACTGTCAAATAGTGGAATATCGTTTCCGACGCGCTTACATCCCCCTGTCTCCATCACGACCTTAACTCCTACCCCGTTCATCCCTCTGAGACTTTATTCATCTTGAAATTTTAAAGCGATGCACTAAGCGGATGTTGCTAAAGAAAATTTCGCCCCGTGATACAATCTCCGATGCTTTCCTCCCGGGGGAGAGAGCTGGTCTCCACCCCCATATTTAGTCAAATTTTAGGCAGTTCATTGAGTTGTTAAAGTAAAGCTTACTCATTCTGATTTGAATTCCATGCGTTGATGAGCACTTCATCCAACCCACGGGGCTTTTTGTTCATGGAATTGTGGCGGCGGATGGCAGTTATTCACGGTGGTGCGACGAACGCCACGCCACATATTTTGGCAGATAAACCGGCAAATGTACCCTAAGGGATGCGTTCCCCTTTTACAAGTTTGACTGATTCTCTGTATGCATTGTCGGGCAATAAAACTGACGAAAGGATAATTAAACTCGGCGTGCCTGCAAATGGATAATCGATACCCTGAGGTTCATAATTCATTAGGTGCGGGAATGAGGTTGCTCTGAATACCTCAGTGGCTTGGGATTGCCACTTGTCTTGCGGGGTACAAATGATCTTCTCAATGTTCGAGGCTTGTTTACTGCAATTTGTCTTCTGAATTATTAACTAGGTTCTAAGGGATGATCGATTGCAATTTACAGAGTGTTTTCACTGACGGAGACACACTGAAGTTGGGTCTCGTTAAAGTGTCACCGCTAGAGCTAAAGTCTTTAAGATGATGCTGTGTATTTGCACAGATTATGAATTTCATGGGATTACACTTTTGGAAATAAGAAGGGTCGTTCCAACGATGTGCAGATACGTTCTCACTGGAACTTTAACTGACAGATTTTCATATAAAACTTTCGGTTAACCCAGTTAGAGTTTAGCTGAAAATCGTAATAATGACCATAAGTCAGCCAAGATAAAGTTCCCGTGCGGGCAAAATTCCGCTACAGATACTCATACTGGCAAACCTTTGTCAGCTAGTGATTCTTGGGTAAGCAATAGTTTAAATTTACAATATGGCTTTCACGTTTAGAATTGGTTTAATAATAAAGTATTGTGATCGACCTGAAATTTCCAAAAAAATTTGGTACTCCGAAATTTTGTATTTTCATTTTGTATTTTGTAAAAAAAAAATCGATATGGGTTTCGGGATATGGGAGTTTGGGGAAAAACAATGCCCGAAACGCTCGAAGTTTTGCTACCCTGAAATTTTATGTATTCACGTTTTAGGACTAGTAAATCCAAAAAAGCAAAAAAATTGTCCGTCTGTCCACCGTACTTGGGTAGCTCTCAAACCCTTTGAGATATTAAGATGAAATTTTTCTTGGGGGGGTAAATTGGGTGAACCCTTACGGATGATGAGATGTTTTGGGAAACGCTCGTAAGCTGGAATTGAAACAGTTTAAAATACAGGTTGATGTCAGGAATTTCAAACTTTGTGGTTGTCTTAATAGAAATTGGGAGCATAGACAAGGACTAAATTTTTAAGGCGATATGTTGTTGTTGGTAAAAAATCCTTGGATTACAATATGCTCCAAACCAATTGCATCAGAAGGATAACATTTGATTCCTGCATATAAAATTACAAGTGGAGTCTAATGTAAAATTATTTTGGGGGAAAGTGAAGTACGAAAGGGGAGAAGCCATTTTCAAAAAAATTATCTTTTTTATCTCAAGAGCCGTACCAGATACTATCTTAAAAATTTACAGGAGTTAGGCCCTGTACACTTTTAGCAGAGAAAAAAGTTTTGGGGTGGTATTTCTCGAAAATCGTAAAGGATAAACAGCTGACAAATTTTCACAAATTTCGTTATATCTTTTAGGAATGTCGAGTTATGGAACTAATTGCGTGCTCTTTATATAAGCGGCTAGAAAATTTTTTTAAATTTTTCGATATCCAACCCCTGAGGGGGTCAAAAGTTGCTGTGTACATTTTTACGAATTTCGATACATTTCTAAGGTCTAATTTACTTTCACTTCTATAGGCTTTAAATATAATCGGGGAAAACCCGTTTTAAGTATTCGATATTAAACCCTACCCACCACGAATTTCGACAAATCTTTTAGGTTAAATGAAATCGAACCCACTTTTACTTCTGCTTTATATATAAAGGTCTAAAATTTTATTTCAGGATTTTGTAATATTCAACCCCTAAGGGGATGTAAAATTATTCTGTACATTTTACGATATTCGACATATCACTTAGGGCTGCTTTCTATAATATATCGGCTAAAAATGGGTTTCAGAGTTTTTTGATTTTTGATTTCGATTTGACTGAGCTATTGTATAAAACTTACTGGGTTCGTACATTGGATACAATTTCATATGGCATACATTTTTCTGTAACCGTTTGTCTTCTGGTTATTAAATTGTTTGTAGTTTCGTAGAACAAACGGCCAAAATGGCTCAGCTACTTGACACTTCATAAATCAAAAATTAAATTAAATTCAATAGAAAAATTTTAATTTTTTTACGTTTGCTAAGATTGACAGATAGCTCAACTGTCGTAAAAGTAGTCAAGACACGAACCGAAAAAGAATTGAAACATAGCTTTGCTATGTCTGACGTTATAAACTGTTATAACTAGACGTAGACGAAGCAAAGTATTCGAATAAGACCTCAATATAAAGGTCTAAAATTTAATTTCAGGATTTTGTGATATTCAACCCCTAAGAGGGTTTAAAATGATTGTATATGTTTTTACGAATTTCGACATATGTACGACTTAGTGCTGATGAGATATCGAATTGTTTGTTACTTTAACGTGCTTTCTATATCTATAATCGCCGAAAAACCGGTTTCAGAGTTTTTTGATATTTTTCTTAAATCTTACGGAAATGTTCAAGACTGAACTATTGTATAGAACTTACGACGAGGTGAACCACTTTAGAATACCGTATCTCCCGAACTGATTAATGGTAGGGGATCGTGAAGAGGGAAAATAATCCGATTTTTATATTCCGAAAGTCAGTAATGGTAGAAAGTTGAAACTTGAAATTTAAGTAGAGCTAAAGTATTGGTACGATTTCACAATATATAAAACTATTTTTAATAGGTAAAGGCGTCGGAGTGTTTTTTCTACATCAAGAACGGCTTATGCTAGAAATACGAAACTTGGTGAGTACTAAATAAGAAATTTGTATATAAAAAATTGACGTATGGAGGTGGGGCAGGTTAGGTTAGGTTAGGTTAGGTTAGGTGGGTAGCTATTGACAGAGATAGCTAACACATAGACCGCTAGATGGGTCCGTTGTGATCCCACTGCACCACGGCATAGCGGCTGCGGCTGATGGCTGTTTTTGGCTAATTTTCAAGAACAAACTGGGCTCAATTGGCTGCGGTATTGTTCTATCAAATATTTTTCCGTGTTTCTTGGTGCGAAGGAGAGGAGAGTTGGAAGGAATTGTGGAGAAGAAAGGGGATACCGAACTTAATCAGTTTTTAGGAATGGGAAGGAAGATAAGGAACCGGGCCGGGTATGGCAGTGTACTAACAGGTGTTAATGATCATAATTTTGCAGTACTATTGGCTGTGATACGATCTACCAGAACAGCAAAGTTGCCTATAGCAAATCAACTACTGTCTCGCAGCTCTGATAGTATTTGTGAATCTGATAAGAATGTAAACAGAACTCATTTGCTCAGGTTTAAATCCTTTACAAGCGACCCTATTAAACAATCCGCACTGTTCACGATTTATATTAATATTCTGAAACCAATAGAAACTGAAAAATTCATATAAATAAATTATGCATTGAGTGGGAATTGTACCCCGGTACCACTGGTACCACTGGTACCATTGGACTACACCCGGCTCAGGTTAGTGAAAATAGGGATGAATATATTTTCACGAATTTCGTCAAGTCTCTAATTTTTTCTGATATATTGAATTAATTTAAGCTGTACAGTTTATTCAAAACTGTTTCTCGAGTACTTTTTCAAAATCAACCCTTAAACTTCTACGGGTTTATAATACAGGGTGGCGCGATTATTTCCTGTAAGGATACCTAAAATCTCTTGTTTAAAACGATCGTCCCACAACCCTAACAGCCGTCAAAGACAACATCCGCACCCGCATCCTCCAAATTACTGTGGCAATGCTTGAACGAGTGAACGAAAACTTCAGAAAAATGCTTACACAATGTTTGGAGCGTGAGAGCCGCCATTTGGCAGATACATTGTTTAAAACTGTACATATGAACTTAAATCTCCCATGTAAATAAACCAGGAAAAAATAAAAAATATAATCATTTTCGGACAGTTTACGTTTTATTGATGTTTCAAATCCATGCGTCTGCCGCGCACCAACCTGTATAATCCCCTAAAAACTATTTTCAGGATTTCTTACTTTTAAGCCACTAAGAGGGTGCAAATGGGTAGTACACGTTTTCACGAATTCCGACACATCTCTCAAGTCTAATAAGCTATCGAATAGGATTTTACTTCTACAAACTTTTTATACAATCGCCTACAAACTAATATTACAAGCTTTTGATATTCAACCCCCGAGGAGGTATAAAGGGGTTGAACATGTATTTATGAATTCCAACATATGTCTTAAGTGGCAAATAAACGATACAATTGTTGTACCGACTATTGGTCCGATTTGTCATTGCATTGGACGATTGTATTGTGTATGACTGACTGGACTATGGACTGATGTCGCACGATTGTACGCTTTCAACCGAAAAAATTCATATTAGAAGAAAATTGTAAACAAATCGTATCGTGCGTAGCGTGCAGGATTTCTTACTTATTGGCTTTTATGTAATCACCTAAAAACCAATTTGACGATTTTTCGAAATTAAACACATTCTATTTAAAAAAGTGTGAAGGGATTGCATATATTTTCACAAATTTTGCTCTAAGATCTAAGACAACGCTTCTTAGGTAATCGCCATACAACGATTTTTTTAAATTCAACCCCCTAGGAGATGTAATATCGTTGAAAACTTATTCACGAATTTCGTCATATCTCTTAGGTCTGATAAGGTAGCAAATTGGATTTTACTTCTGTGGTCTTTTACGTAATCACCTAAAATTTAATTTCAGGATAACATTAACAAATGTTCACATCTTTTGAGTAGAAAGGCAGTTTAAACTTTTTCAATACTTCAATTTTATTACATAAAGGTTTCATAAATATACATAAATTACCAAATCAATACTTTCTTCCATGGCTCACAAACATTATTTTAATTTTTGTCCCGAACAACTTTTATGTTACGTTTTATTACAAAGCCATATAAATTTATTAAACTTATTTGATTTAAAATTATATAAGCACATACATAGTATGTAAAATTACTATCAATTTTGAAAATTTTAAGAATTCGTATTTTTTATTTACTTATTTGTATTTTTGATTGATTGGAGCCGTCTCCCATATTGAGGCTCTCCGCTCCGTTTGTCTTGAGCACTGGCTAAAAATATCGGATTTGGAATCGATTAGATGTAAAGCAGATGATCGCATTGTTGAATGGATCGGGTTTCCGAAATGCTGGAATGACCCAACCGACCCAAATCCACTTTCGTCGTCCGTACAGCTGATTTTTTCCCTAACTCTGTCAGGTTTTGTCAACGGCAACGAGTACCTTGGTTCAGGTTCGTCAAGCTTTCGCCAAAATTGCTTCGAATCCGTTTTTCGTAGTTTTTGTTTCGGTGACTTTGTCCTAGAGGTGTCCCGTGGAGAGTGTGGAATTTTTGGATTTGGACAACTCATTTTGGATTCCTCAACCTTAGGCTTACTATGTGCTAAATCTGGTAGTTTGGTGTTGAGTAGATTCTTAGCAGTTCGAAGTAGACGGAATCTTTCTTGGGAACATTTCTCAGACGCAGTTGGAACTAACCGTTTTATACTTCGACGGCTAGTGTAATCCTTGTATTTCTTGAAGAAAGGAGTCAAGGCCTCTAACTCATTTTTGCTCGAATCACTCTTCTGATTGTCGGTACTTGTTTCAGGAATTGTGGAGTTGCTACCGTCAGATTCGCGATCTCTTTCCAAGAATCTTACAACTTCTTGCATTAAGTCCTGATACGCACCAAGACTGGATGTGATCAATTTCAACTGCCATTTCAGTTTTTCAACTTCCATTTTCAAGTCGCGGGATCCAACATTTTCGCTATTTTTCGAAGTCCTAATCTCAGACCGTCTAGTTGGACGTTTATTGTTGTACTCCTGCTTGAATTTAAACATTTCAAAATCGATAGAGTCGTAACTTATCCGTGGATCATCGAAACCGATATCGTATTCATCCTTGACTCGCGTTGTTGACTCTCGAATGTCACAATCTGCCGATTGTCCTACTAGCGATCGGGCTAAAGTACTTTTAAAATTTTGACAAATAACACTGAAATCTGCAGTTTCCGGCGCAGAGTTGAATAATTTTGAATCACAAGTTTTTGGCAGACGCACCTCGTTACTTTGAAATCGCGATTCCATGATGTCGTACACAAAATAAGTCACACAAACTGGTTAATGTTTTTCAAAACTGCTGCGATATTTTCGGCTAAACACTGTCTGTTCAAATCACTACAAAATTTTATGAAACTGATTTAATAAGGAGACGAACCGTACTGCAGAGCACTCAAAACACGAATGACTTTAAATATAAATTTTAAACAGAGGACCAAAAATATCACCTTCAGAAAATACTCGTATAGGTAAATGAAACTGAATATCTCAAGTACGAAAGATGGTAAAAGAGCTGCTACCTATCTTCCAACAAAAATGTGTGCTTTTGAAACAAATCCATTGATTATATACCTTTGATTTGCTATTATTTACTAACTGCCTACTAATATCTAGCAGCTCTGTCCAGAGGTACGTGTCCTACCTGTAATGGGAAACTCCCATAGATCTTTATTTTCCACTTAATAGGCTTTACAAATTGTTAAGAACAAGATTGTAAAGTTAATAGCCTGTATTCACAGCTTGGTCGATTTCAGGATATCCCAACTACCTGTTTTTTTCTTAACCCTTGTGGTCAAGAAACCACATATACGTGGATAGACAGGTAAGATGTCTACTGTAAATGATAGTCTAGGGATACCCTTATTCGCGAATGATACCTAGTTAAACCCAGCACGTCCGAATGGTACCTTTAATAAGAATTTTGAAATAATCAAGGAAGTTTCTCTAGAATCAAATATGGGGGGTGGGTAACCAGTGGCGTAATGAGCGAGGTTAAGGTGGTTAAAACTTCCATCGGATGGCAAATGAAAGTGGAAGTTTATACACACAATGTTCCAAAAATTTTCCGTTGTTAAAATCATACTAACTTTATGTTAGAAAATTCAAATAATTTGCTAGATCATTTCTTAGTGCATAGATTGCTCGCACAGTTTCGGAAGATGTGGTACGTTCAGTTAATTTCTATGAATTTGAATCAGTTTTCACCTTATAGCCATTGCGACGAAATCAGGTCTGATTTTGGTGTTATTAATATTAGGTCTTAATACTTTTCCTACAGGGAGGTACTCACTAAGGCATTGTCAACTAACTATTACTTCGAATTCGTACAGGTTACCTTTTGCTTTACCGAATTTAATACAAGGAATCCGAAACTTTTGTCTTAAGATTGAAAAGTAACCTAATTAGTTTTAGTTTTAAGAAGGGGAGAAGCGCTGAGCCACCGCGCGCACTAGGCACCAAAAGAGCTCAAAGCGATCCCTTCAGAACCTTGTCAAAGAAAAGACTGCCCAGCCACCTCAGTCGCCTCCAAACCTAATTAAGTTTAATCAAAATCTTTAATACCCAGATGCCATATGCTATACTAGAAACGTACGAGTATATGCATTTTTGAAAAGAGGCTGGCGAACGTTAACCTTTTAACGAGTTTACATCTTGCAGGGTTCGTGCATTGGATACAAATTTATTGCAAATCCCATATTTCATCGAGTTAAATATAGAGGATCCACCCTTTTTCACATGGCAAATTTCGACATGCAGGGGGCGCAGTTCAATCAAATTTAGTTTGAACTACCAAACATTGGTACATTGAACATCTTTTGACGTCAAATCTTGTCAAATAAGTTTCAAAAAGCAAATATTTGATTTGTGAAGTCCCAAGCACAGTTCCGCAAGGCTTTCATTGTAGTCGGCGTTGATGTAGATGTAAATTGTAGTCGGCATTGATAAAAGCAATCCAAACTCGAATGTCAGCGAATAAATATCAACTCAAAAAGCATGCATACGAGTACCAACCGTGCTATTCACAATATTCTGAGACTATTTCAATCGTTTTTCTCGACCTGAGATAATCAAAAACAATTGAAGGTAAGAAAGGTATACCAGGAATTTTGTAACATGTAATAGCTGAATTACATCGCCGACTGACGACTAGTTTCCAAAATCGTGAAATCGTTTACATTGAAGCGATTTGTTTAAGATTTAACTATTTAGCAGTTGGTTGTTATGTCACAATGTTTTACTTATTTTGTAAGATTTTACGTTTTTCTGCAATGGAAAATCGACCAGCACTAGCGCGAATGGAATAAAAAATCTGCCAACACTCTGGGCGAAACTATAATATCAGTTGTTTCCAAATCAGGATTTTTTTTGGAAAGTAAATTTTGTCCTTAGGACGGAAATAAAAATATCGAAAATATAGATTTTTAGCCGATAAAACAAATAAAAAGGCCGTGTAGACGAATTTAAGAGATATGAAGGATTGTGAAAACGTATTCAACCCCATTACATCCACTTGGGGTTGAATTTCGAATAATCGTGAAATCTGTTTACACCCCTTGGGGGTTAAATATCGAAAAATTGTGAAATGAGTTTGTAGGCGATGACATAAAAAGTCTGTGGAAATAAAAACCAATTTGATTACTCATCTACCCTGAGTTCTACGTCTTTACAACTTTACAGCGTTCTAAGATCGACTTAAGAAAAAAGGAGCCCGGGTGGTTGTAAAATTAAAACAGATATTCTTTACAGCTATTCAAGAATTGATTTAAGTTGAATAGTTGTCCTACTTTCCATAGATTTTCCGACATTGTACGATTTTTTTACCTGAACTCATCTACCCTGAGTAGAAAGCTGTGAAAAGTATGGAACCCCCTTACACCCTTAGAAGTCGAATTAAAAAAAAATTTGAAAACGCTTTCCAGGTATTTTCGTTAAGAATCTCTAGAATAAATCTGCCAATGGTCTGGGCGAAACTTTATTATTTTTCGAGTTAAAGTTCGGGATACGGTTAAAAGCATAACACATGAATTATGTAATTAGGTCATACACCAGGACGCGGTCAGTGTTGGAATATCATGATTTGTTTCGGGATTATGAGGTTTCTTGGAAAGTTAATTTTGTCCTTGAAATAAAAATGTTTAAAATAGAGATTTCTAGCCGATTAAACATTTGAACTTCGGTATATTATGTACACTACAAGCCCTTAGAAGTAAAAACCAATTTGCTGCGTTATCAAACTTAAGGGGGTCGTCCTTTGTGCCGAGTCAGAAAATTTTTATTTTTTTTTTGCTATTAAATTACTTCTAAATTATTCCTAATATATGTATGTAATAGCTATATAATAGAGCAGCTGTTCGAAGCTCGCCCGGGCCACCACAGATCTTTAATTGGGTTTTTCTCAAAACCTCATTTTTGAAATTGGCTGCCACGATTCAGAAAAAACTACTGAACCGATTGCGCTGAAATTTTAATAATATGTTCAGCGGATCCCTAGTTATAACTGGTACCAAAATCTTAGCGATATCTGTCATAGTTTTTTTCCTGAAGCTAAATTCATTAAAAAAAACGCGAAAATTTGAAAGAGCATTAAAAAATTAGGCCAATTTTTTAATTTTCAAAATTTTGACTTAATTCTGGTACCAGTTACAGCCACAGGCCTATAAATGAAGTATCAATTTAATTTTTTGATTTCAGATGAGGGGGACAGCTGGAATCATGGCAGCCATGTGACAATTTTTTTTCACCGGCCACTTTCAAGAGCTCTGCACGCAAAAAAAAACAATATTTCTCCTTAAAAAAATTTCTAACGTTGTTTGTTAAAATATGAATAAATATGTGGCAAAAATTTCAAAGTTGGTTCTTTCATAATCTGCAAAATAAAAATTCCCGAAAAAAGTGGAAAAAACTGGCCGTCACATAAGACGACCTCCTTAAGAGATATGACGAATTGTTAAAACGTATACAAACCCATTACATACACTTGGGGGTTGAATTTCGAAAAAAATTGTGGAACAGGTTTTTACCCGATTTCATAAGAAGAGACTTGGTATCTCATCAGACACTAGAGATTTTGAAAAATTTGTGGAAACGTAAGCAAACCCTTCACCCCTTAGTTTTTAAAATTCGAAAAATCGTGAAATTGGTTTTTAGGCCATTACATCAAATGCCGTAATAACCAATTTTATATTTCATCAGAACTAAGGGATGGCAAAAATTGTGAAAGCATATGGAAACCCTTAGGGGTTGAAAATCGAAAATTGGTGAAATGGGTTTGTAGCGGATTATATGAAAGTCTGTGGAAATGAAAACCAATCTAATATCTCATCAAACTTAAAAAATATGTCGAAGCTGTATACAACCCCTTTACATCACCTTAGAATTGAATATCTAAAAATCCTGAAAATGACTTTGAACCCATTGGAAGTGAAAGTAAATTCAATATCGCATCAGATCTAAGCAATATGAGGAATTTGTGAAAACATATGCAACCTCCTTACACCCACTTGGGGGTTGAATATCCAAAAATCCTGAAAGATGTTCCTAGATAAATATGAAGACAGCGCGAGGATGAAAAAATCAATTTCTTGTTTTTCCTACGAGATATGACGGAATTCGTGAAATCGCGTTCAACCCATTTTATACCCTCTAAGGGGTTCAAAAAGGAAAATCTTAAAAACAAGTTTTAGGCGAATATTACGCAAACCCGTGGCAATGAAAAGTTATTCGATATCATTCTGAATTCGTTAAAATGTATACAACCCTTTTACAACCCCTTTACACCCTCTTAGGAGTCGAACTTCAAAAAATCTTGAAAACACTTTCTAGATATTTATGTGAAAAATCCGTAGAATAAAAATTTATTCAATATTTAAGAAGACCTAAGAGATATGACGAAATTCTTGAAAATATATGCATTCTATTGTGTTTAATAATTTTGTTTGCCCCCTTCCGTACGCTAATAGATATTTTTTGTTCTATATACACTCACCAAATTTCAACTTTCTAGCATAAGCCGTTCTGCAGATAGGAAAAACACCCCCATCTCCGTACCATACTACCCCTACAAAAAATTATATTTTTCCAACATGCCACTACTTTAGTTCTATCTAAATACCAAGTTTCAGCTATGCATCATTATGGGTTCTCGAAATATAAGAATCGGAACTTTTTCTTTTTGACCCCCCTCATGATTTTGTTTTCTGATCTAGTGAACCTACCAACAACAATTAATATCGTGACACTAGCCGTTTAGGAGATATGGATTTTAGAATGTCTCAATCTCGGCTTTGATGTGATTCGAATGCATTTTATTTTCCCACACCCCTTCACCCATATCAACAATTTTTTTTAAATAGTAAATTGAAACGTCTCACCAAAGTATTTTCAATCAACCAGCATACAAATGTCCTTAAAGTTAATGAATTCTTTGAAATTATGTTCCTGGCTGTGATGACACCTTCTAAATAGTAGTCTATCAGTGATTTCTTTGCGTAACTAACTAACGTTGTTATGCAGTACACAAGTTATATTAATTCCTTTTTGTAAAGAGGAATATACTCATTAAAGTAATTAAGCTTAGAAATTTGATCATATTGATTCCTTGATTAATCTCGTCTTGGCTTATCAGGCGTTTGAAAGACTTCAGCCGGTTTGAAGATTATGGACGATGGACAATATCACCGGAAACAAAACTACGTTAAGAAGTTTCGGAAGAAAAACTTGGACCGTATGCCCCAATTACGATTGTAGAAATATCATCGAAGATATAAGAAGAATATTATATCACCTGTGGGTAAATGACAGCATTAGTGATCATAGTTCTTAGCCTTCACCTGGTGAAAGGACTTATTCACTCCTTGGAAGTTCTTTTAAGAATTTTTGTCTCCATGTGGTTCTTACTCGACATATCAAACGTATTCATTCCTCAACCATTCGACTTTTGTATAACAGAAGGAAGTTAACACAAAGTCCCAGCACTTGAAGGATCATTCATTCTCAAGATATGGGAAAGAAAACAGAATTCCTGGCAATGCGAACTTCATTACTCATTGAAAAAATTTGCCAAAGTATAAAATTGCTGGCAATTGTTCGACATTATTTTACTCGTTTGGGCCGGACTCATGTGTACATTTCTTTTCAGTCGCACTATAAGAAAGGATACTTTCGATTGAAGACAGTTTTCACAGAAATGATGTGAAATTTAGATAATTAGTAAGATAAACTACAAGTGGGTGTATCAATTTTGTAATGAAAAGTGCATTTGTCTTTTTGTACGCAAAGCCTATAAAAGTGCAACAGCCAAAATATATGGGAAATTGAACCAAACTCATCATTCAAAATCGGATTGAAGAAGAAGTTAACAATCTGTTGATTGAGATCATTTCTTGCATTTTATTTAGGCAATTTGATGATTCCAGGATTCAGTCCGGATACCTAAATAGATTCCATGTAGAATGCGCCAACTTATCCCCAGACCTTCTTGTTATTTTTATAGGGTATGTATGTCTAATCCCAGTTTCAGGTCCAATAAAGTTTGAAAAAATATGAGGGGATAATCCGCTGACCATACATGGCTCTTTTCAGCACTCAAAAAAGACTGTCGGTTGTTTCGCAATCATTTGCCAAATGTGACTGCGAATACATTCATAAATGTTTTTCAAAATCGCCGGTCCTTTCGCCCAATTCTACGTCTTTACATCGTTCTAGGATCGACTTAAGAAAAACGGAGCCTGGGTGGTTGTAAAATTAAAACAGATATTCTTTACAGCTATTCAAGAATTGATTTAGGTAGAATAGTTGTCCTACTTTCCATCGATTTTACGACATTGTACGATTTTTTTACCTGAAAAGGGTGACAATATGGCAAAACTTAGATCAATAATCCGACAAAATTTTCAAAGGTATGTTATTTTAAAAGTCTTATAAGCCGATTAGCTTGACAAAGAAGAACAATTACGTAGCATATAATATAAAACTGATGACCTTGAAGGTAGCTTACATCCCTACAGCTAGTTTTGAATTTACAATATTACTAAGATACGTAGCGCAAATTTTTAGGAGGGGCTAAGGGGACACTAGTGACAAAGTGATCAAAATAAAAGACAGATTTTCAATGAATAAGCCAAAATAGTGTTGCAGGTTTTGCTTTTGACGTCTAGATGGCACTGGCAGCCATGTTTTCAAACCGTTTCTGACACCTTTTATTCAGTAACATAGTTTTCTTCTTACACTTTTCTGACGAGTGAAAGAAGAATTTGTTTTACCTGTCCAGGATCCATTTTCAGGCGCTCGTCCATTTGCCCTACTATAGGTATCTGGGTCGGTCGTTAACTAGATGACTGAAATTTTTATAGCCTTAACATATCTAGCCCTATTCATACCCACTTCGATCGCACACGTTAATAGGCTACAATACCTCTGCTACTGTACTAAAAAACACTGTCAAATCAAAACTCAGTTTCTGTTCCCCTTTGGAAAAAAAAATTCCTTAAATACAATTGGTTACAAATCACTTTTCCTAATTTTTCAAATTGAGGGAGATATTTAAAAATCCCATGTTTTTCCTCTGCCAAAAGTCTGTTCCCAACTTTATTATTTTTTGGGTAGAAGTCCTGTTACTGTGTGACTGACAACCTAAAAAATAACGTTCCCAATAGCCTCCTGATTATTCTTTAGGTTGTCAATCAAGCATAGTAACCTACACCGCATCACAGTATTAATTATAAATAAATTGCGCCCAGACTGTTGGCAGATTTTTTTTTTCTATTTATTTACGTATGTTTTTTCAATTTCAATAAAAACAAACGGGACAAAATATCGACATAGCCCTTTAAGGGTTGAATATCAAAAAATGTAGAACCTGATTTTTATGCAATTATATAGGAAGCTCGATAAAGTAAAAACCAATTCGATATCTCATTAGACCTAACTGATATGTCGGAATTCGTAAAAACGTACACAATAATTTTACACCCTCTCAGGGGTTGAATATCGCAAATTCCTGAAATTAATTCTTAGATTATTAAATTTAAAGACCAGAAAAGTAAAAGCGAATTATATTTCATTAAAGCGAATAGATTTGTCGGAATTCGTGAAAACTTGCAATCCCAACGGGTTTAATATCGAAAATGCTTAAATTTGATTTTTGTTCGATTAAATTAAAAGCCTTTTGAAGTGAAAGTGAATTCCAGATCTTATTAGACCTAAGAAATATATCGGAATTCGTTAAAATGTACACAACCACATTACACCCATTTAGGAGTTGGATATCGAAAAATGTTTCGCTGCACTTATACAAAGAGCCCGCAAAAGTAAAATCAATTTGATAACTCGACCATCATCCCCTATACCGCCACCCTAAAAAAAATTTCTCTGCTATTTGTCTACTGGGACTAACTCCTGTAAAACTTTTAAGATCATGTCTGAGATATAAAAATATGATTTTTGAAAAATGGCTGTGCCCCACTTCCGTACTTCCCTCTCAATCAAACATTTTACATTCAATAGACTTCACTTTTAATCCTATATACAAAAACAAAATTTTGTCTTCCTGGTATAATTGGTTCGGAAGATATTGGAATCCAAAGTTTTTTACAACCACTTCACACCTAATCACCTCTCCCCCCCCCCTCCCATTTCAATTTCAGTCCTTGTCTAGGCTCCTAGTTTTCCTTAAGATAATCGCAAACTTTCAACCTTCCAACATAAACCGTTCGAGAGATATAGATTTTAGAATGTTTCAATCCCCGCATTCGAGAGTTTAGGACGTACTGCTTTTGACACACTGCCACACCCCTCAACCAATAGCGATCCTTTACAATAATAGTTGTACATAAGTTTCACCCTCCTAGCATCATGAGATCTAGAATGCCAAATTTTTCGTTTAAAACGCTCGACTCACACCACCAACCTAAAATGGTACGAAAGAACGTGTTTTCACGAATTTCGTCATATCTCTTAGGAGTGATAAGATATCGAATAGGTTTTTACTTCCTCGAACTTTCTTTCTATTTATCTAAAAATTCCTTTCAAAGTTTCTGGATATTCAACCTACAAGTGGGTGTAAAGTGGTTGCATATCTTTCTTTTCAAAAATTTTCGCCATATCTCTTAGTTTTCCTGAGATATCAAATTGGCTTTAACTTCTGCAAAGTTTTTATATAATTACCTACAAACCGATTTGAGGATTTTCTGATATTCAACCCCAAAGGTGGTGCAAAGGGGCTGAATACGTTTTCACAAATGCCTACATATTTCTTAGATCTGATTAGATATCGAATTGATTTTTACTTCCTAAGGCTTCATATGTAATCGCCAAAACAGTAATTTCAGGATTTTTAGATATTTAACCCTAAGGGGTGTAAAAGGGTTGCACACTTTTCACAGTTTTTGACATATTGTTTAGGTTTCATGAGATATCAGATAGGTTTAAAATTCCACAGACTTTTTATATAATCGCCTACAAACACATTGCACGATTCTTTAATATTCAACCCACAAGGAGTGAAAAGGGGTTGAATATGTTTTCAAAATTTTTGCCATCCGTCAGTTCTGATAAGATATTCAAATTGGTTATTACTTCCACGGGCATTTCATGTAATGGCCTAAAAACCGATTTACCAATTTTCGGAAATTTAATCCCCAAGGTCGTGTGAAGGCGTTGCATACATTTTCACCAATTTTTCAAAATCTCTTGTGTCTGATGAGATATCGAATTGGTTTTGATGTAATCGGCTTAAAACCTATTTCACAATTTTTCGAAATTCAACCCCAGATGGCTATAATGGGTTTGTATACGTTTTTAGAATTCGTCATATCTCTTAAGTCTGATGAGGAAGCAAATTAGTTCAAACTTCCGAACAGTAAATGGTGCTCATTATTGTAACATGATTACGGAGTTCTCTTGGATGATACTGAATCGTGTGGCATGTGCTTCCAGAACTCATTCTATTTAACAAAAAATTTCAGTTCTCGCTACGTGACTTTTTGTGGAACTTTACTCTTTAAATAACCCCATTTTTTAGAAAACCAAACACGTATGAAACCTCATGAAGAGTGGAGTTAGAATTTCGAGAATTCCACAAAATGCATGGCCACTGCAATGACATTTTCCAGCTATAAAACATGAAATAAGCGATATTAAAGTACTCTAGCACGAAAGCGGTTAAAACCTTAACACAAATAAAGCAACTTTTACCGCACATCATCATATTCAAATTTTCAAACAAAAATAATAAAACGGATTTTTCTCTCATGTTTTCTCGCAGGACTCGAAATGTGCAACGAACTCGCCGTCCATCTCTACTCCAATGAACAACTAAAACGAGTGACCATCTGCTGAAAGTCAGTGCAAAATGTGTAGTGAAAATGACCGGCGAATATACTGATGGTGACTTTAGTGGTTAGTGAACTAATTCCGTATCCAAGCCAACCGCCCCCGCAACAACCAACCCCAAGAGTGACCGAAAAATAAGCAGAAAATGAAAATAATTTTCGTGAATTCATGAGTTCTAGAAAAACCACAACGTTCCAAAAATTTTCCCAACAGAACTCCGGAAAAACTTTCCGCGAACAGCATCGAATTGTGGTTTTGTGTTCCCGGAAATCGGACAACAAAACTCGACAAGGACGAAAAAAGAGGCCGAACAAGAAGGACCTGATGAACCGGTGAGGAAGCCAGCAGGGATTCTTGGAATAGGACGTGAACTTTGCCCTCGACAAGCAATAAGCGAATGCCATGGAAAAGCTTTGGATCTATTTTTGGGGCACCTTAGTCACCTGGTGTCCCTACTTGTCGGACGGATACCTTAACGTGTTCATCAGCCACAAGGAGGTCATGAAGCTAATGGGTAAGTTGTTTTGTTTCGATTAGTAGACGTAGTGTTCAGCAAACAAACCCTGAGTGGGAGTATAATTGACACGTTGCCAACTGTGTCCACTATCCATTGTTTGATTTTGTCGACCTACTTCCAGGAGACTCGCCCAGTTCCTTAGTGAGTTCTTTGTTTTATTTTTGAAAGAATTCCATTTCGTTATCGTTTGACCTGATCATTCGGAAATTTCGGTCGATTTGATAACGAACCAGAACATAGATGCGAACACGATTAAGCCTCACTCCCATCCCCCAACTCACCTGACTAGTTTCCTACCAATCTTTTTGCTGAAGACTTCAAAAGCTTCTGTCGGAAAAGTGGAAAATGCAATCAACCTTTTAGGGAAACGGGCTTAAGAAAACGGCATTCCGCGTTACTGAGTCTGACTCGCTTCGGAAAACCGTCAGTCTTCCCATTGACGAATTCAATTTTCGGTAACACAGAAAAGCTTCCAATGTTTTTCGTGAAACTCCTGAAATCCTTTTTACCGAAAGCCAATTGTAAGCGCACACACGCCCATGTTAATGGTTTGTGGGGGTTGTTTTGTTTTGGTGGCACGTGTAATATAAATTGTGGTCTTAATATCACCCGTAATAACGGAAAAGGAATGTCATTAGGAATATTTGGGATTTTTCAGAGAACAATTTGCGTTGATGTATCTTACTGTTTTCTATAATTTGTTTAACTGATAGGGATGTTAACGCAGTACGAGGATAAGGGGTGGCATGCTTTTATTTTCGAGCCAATTATTAAAGAAGCTGTCTCTTTGTCTTCTGGAGCGCTTTTTCGTGAATTAAATAGATTACTTTAACTGCTAGATTATACAATGAATTTGGAGCCATTACTGCGAATAATTACGTATTTAATTTTTAGAGTTTAGATAAAGTGTATTTAGAGCTTAACAGTCGACCACGGACTAGATATTCTCAGTTAAATAGGTGCTGGAAAAGTGATGGGAATTTAATATTGATGTACACCAGATATTTGTTGGCTTCAAACATAGGATTGCGCATTTTAGTTCACCATAGTGAGCGATCATTTCCGATTCCCGATCCCTCGCGAATTAGTTCGTTCTTTTAGTTCACAGTTCATTACTTCAGGGGAGTTCAGTGATGAGTAGTCGTAGTTCGAAGACAGTAGATCTAGTAAGATGATAAGCCAAAAAACAGGTCAGTAGATCTAGTAGAAGATGAGCAAAAAAAAAGGTCAATAGATCTAGTGGAACATGGTGAGCAAAAAAAAAGACATTACATCTAGTATAGTATATTGTCTCACAGAGTTCCGAACGGCAATGAAAAACGAACTAGAACCGGGACTGACTGCGAACTAGTTCGTTCATTTCAGTTATGGGAATGCTCTTCTGAACTGGTTCGTTTGCGAACTACACAAGCCTATAAGACAGTATCTACAAGCGCGTACTGTTAAAAATCATGTTGGAATTTGAAGTCCCACTGGTTCGGCTTACAAGAATGACAATGACTGATTCTTTGTCACATACAGTCACATACAGTCACGCTGCAAGCCAATCGTATGATACTCTAGATGAAATACTGAACTCCGATTTATATTGCAGTTGAGGATAAAGTAGAATTACGTGTGTGCATGTTGTATGTCCTTTATTAAGGACTGCCATTTGAGTGCTACTCAAACCTAAAAGTTCAGTGTTTAATTTCATATATTGGACTGGGTGAGTCACCGAAAAAAATTTTCCATTTTGAAGGACTTTTACATGGAAAACCCAGGAAGGACTCACTCGATTTCTTACATATTTATCTTTTTCCTTGGAACCATTCAAAAATTAATGTCTACATAATTTCAAATTCGTAGCTTGAAGCGTTCAAAAGTTATCGAAAAATATTGTTGAACACGTGTCTTAAGGATTTTTTGTACGGAAGATACCAGAAGGAGTAAAAGGATTTCTCTGATTAGTAAACCCGAACTTCGTTTTTACTCAAAACTAATTTGTACAAAATTCCGAATACATATCTAAACGATTACTTGAGTTATAGTGAGTTCCGTAAATTAAGTGAAGACATTTTGACAGGATATTTGTATGGCAGCTACATGAAGGACTAATAGGATTTTTATCATAATCATACATTTAGTTCCAACTATTGGGAAAAAAAACATACAAAATTTCAAAGTCGTAGCTTAAACCCTTCTGAAGTTATCGGCCAATATTCTTGAACACGTGTTTTAAGGACATTTTGTATGGCAGCTTCCCGAAGGAGTAGGATGATTTTCCCCGTTAACGAACTTTGCCTTACAAATTCAACCAAACATCCAGATTCAAAATTTCAAGATCCTAGGTGAAGGCGTTCTGTTCAGTAACCATGCTATGCTATGGCAGCGAAACGTGGTCATTAACTCAGGCGTTCAGATCCTTTGAAGAATCCTCAAACCTGTGAGGAAAGACTCGATCTGGATAATACGACACAATAGAGAATTGTATGACGGAAATCGTGAAAACCTGTTCAATCCCTTAGGTTAGGTTAGGTTTAGAGGTGTGAACTATAGCACTGTACCACAGCCCATCACAAGAGATCACTAGGGATCCATTGTGTTCCCCTCGTATAAAAACCGGACTCTTAACTATTGATTCCAAATATTGCTCTTCATTATGAAGAGAGTAGTTCTCCATAAAGGTATCATTGCAAGATCGGTTAAGAAGAATTTCCTGAAGTACCGATATCAGGTACGAGCTAGACTTTGACAACCACACACTAGATGTTCCAATGTTGTTTCTACATTCTCATCACCACAGTGACATAGATCAGCCATGGGTATTCCCATTCTTTCTCCATGTCTTTCAAAAGGACAATGTCCTGTTAAGACTCCTATGAGTTGTCTACATGCGTTCCTGCTGAAACTAGAATTCCTCTTATCAAGTTTCGGCCAGCACATTCTAGCCTGCCGGCAACCCGAGAGATTCGCCCAAGCCCCTCAGTTGAGTTGAGTGCTTCTAAGTTAATCATTCCCTTTACACGTCCGATGGGGCATAGAACCGACTCATCAGCTAACTTTATGCTCATCTCTGACCCCCTTCTGGCGAGTTCGTCTACCTTTTCATTTCCAAGGAAGTCACTGTGAACAGGGATCCAACAGATTTTCAGGGTATTGCTTAAATCCACCACCTGTAAAATTCTTTTACATTCGCTCACTAGTCTAGATTTAGTTACGTGCGAATCAACAGCCTTTACAGCAGCTTGGCTATCCATATACTATGCATCACAAAATTATTTGTACCATGGAAAAAAATCTCTATCTTCAAGTTTAGCCATGTTTAAAGTGCACTTAATAGCTTTTGGAAAAAATATGTTTAGAGGGAAAGGAAGCGACTAATGTCCTTAAAATACCCAATAATAAAGTTAACGCAATTTATTTAAAGCAAAGGAATTAAATGCAAAAAACATTTTAACAAAATTATTTGTACCATTGAAATTTATTCACGAAATTATTTGTACCCCATGGTAACACTATTATTTCTGAGAAAATATGAGACAACCGTTAGTTATTTTAACTGAAATCAGTAAGGTATTAAGCTCTCAATTGTTTTTTGTGCTTCATACAAGTAGGACGATTAAATATTATGCGAGAGCTGTTATTCGAGGATAAAGTATATATCGTTAGTCAGTACAGAGCCGTTGTTACTTTGACTAATATAGCAAAACAATTTAAGTGTCATAGAAATACCGTTTTGTATCAAGTTTGGAAATTAAATAATCCAAAAACTTTGAAAACGGCACCCGGTAGGGGCAGAAAACGTGTTAATCCAATAGAGAAGATCAGGAAATCGTTGGAGCGGTGACTAAAGATGACCCAATTCCAATTAAAATATTGCTTCAAAATGTTAACTTGCACCGTGAACACAAAATAAGTCATATGACATTTCGACTGAGGTTGGCGGAAGCGAATAAAAAATGTTATGTAAAAGGGAAGGTACACTTTAATTCGGAGCAAAAAAAAGTTCGCAGACTGTAATTTGCAAAAGAATATATTGATAAGCCCTTAGACTTCTGGAAAACCATTCTGTGGACAGATGGGTCAGCATTTTCGTTAGATGGATCATATGACAAAGAATATTATCGTACCACTCCTGCCTTAAGAAAAAAACAACAGCGAACCATTCCGTTTCGCCTGCACAGTGGCAGAAAAATAATGGTTTGGGGCTGTATGGCATACAACGGTATAGGAAAACTGGTTGAACTAAAAGGAAAAGTTACCCAGTTCGTTTATTTGGCAACTATTAATGATAACGCCTTACAGTCAGCAAAGGCCTTGATTGGGGAGGACTTCATACTGCAGCAAGATAATGCTTCTATCCACAAAGGTCATCAAATTACTCTATTTTTTAACAAAATTCAACAAGAGCTTCTGCCTTGGCCCCCTCAGATCCCGGATTTGAATGTGATTGAGAACCTTTGGCATTACGTAAACCAACAAATCAAACATGAAATCGGAAAATCGCAACGAGCTGCCAGGAATGAAATAATTGATATTTGGAATAATATTCCCAAGGAAATAACGATGAATTTAGTGGAATAAGTTCCAAGGCGACTGCAAGCAGTAATAAATGCTAAGGGAGGCAGCACCTCATATATATTTCTGGTATTTTCCAGTACTATTATATGAAGTACAAATAATTTTGTGAATAAATTTCAATGGTACAAATAATTTTGTTAAAATGTTTTTTGCTTTTAATTCCTTTGCTTTAAATAAATTGCGTTAACTTTGTTATTGGGTATTTTAAGGACATTAGTCGCTTCCTTTCCCTCCAAACATATTTTTCCCCAAAGCTATTAAGCGCACTTTAAACATGGCTTTACTTGAAGATTGGATTTTTTTTCCACGGTACAAATAATTTTGTGATGCATAGTATATAGTTATTGCACTATTCACGCACTGTGTCTACACAATTATTTCTGCTGCTTTTGTCAATGCAAATATTTCAGCCTGAAACACACTCGAGCTATCTGGTAACCTGAACGATTCCATGATTCCAAGTTCCCGTTGCACTTTCGATCTTGAAGCCATCGATATAGATAGCAAACATGCCTGGAGTGATGATCTTAGATCCCCACTCCATTCTGTTTGGAATGTCCAAAACTACAAGACGGTGTCCTGTAGTCGGTGCGCTCCGGAGTGCCGGAGCACAGGGGAACTGAAAAGATCTAGTGTGGCCCACACTACCTTCCATTCACCTGCCTCGCGCAGACGCAACGCACTCTTTGCCGCTTTTGATTTGACCGCTAAGTCTAGTAGGATTATGTGGAGCATTACCTCCAAAGCGCGGGAGGCCGTGGTCCGTAAAGCACCAGTAATCCCAATGAGTGGAATTCTCTGAATTCTGTCCATGGTGGCCCTATTAGTCCTGACATCCAGCGCATGCCACCACACCAGTGACCCGTACGTAAGAACGGGTGTGACTACCGTGACATACAGCCAATGAACTATTTTCGAGCTAAGGCCCCAGGTTTTTCCAATCGTTTTCTGACAAGCGTGGTAAGGCCGGTTTACATGACTGTTGCAAACTATTTTTACTGAGATTGTGAGGGAGTAGAAAAATCTCTAACGAGAAACTGATCAGGTGTGAAACGAACAGATATTATATCCAGCAAAAAATATTGACGATATTTCTGTGAATGTGTTTGTGTCAACATTTTTTGCAATGGTTGCTTCTACTCAATTGAAAATTCAATAAGCTAGCTCCCTTGCAATCTCAGTAAAAATTGTTTGCAACCGTCATGTAAACCGGCCTGTAAGCATTCGATACCTTCCTGATCCTGTCATCAATCGTGAGTTTCCAGTTCAGCCTAGGATAAAGGTATATTCCTAAGTATTTCACATTAAGGGAGAGCGGGATTGTAACGCCATTCAGACGTGGGAGTCTGAATTCTCGGTCTTTTTTCCTCGTGAAGAGGATAAGGTCGGTTTTATCCGGATTGATGTTGAGACCGCAGTTACCAGCCCACACGCTCATGGATTTGAGTCCAAGTTCTAGTAAGTCGCTCAGGGTGTCAAGGAACTTACGTCTCACCATCAGGACGATATCATCTGCGTTGGCAACTACCTTGACGCGGGTCAAAGATAGGGCGTGGAGTGGAGATAACACCCCACCCTGCGGAGTTTCTCGGGTTGCTTTCATTCTGCTACATCCATCCCCCAATGAGGAGTTAATAATTCTTCCCCCTAGCATCGACACGATCCAGCACGTAACGAATAAATCGTTCAAACCCTTTATACCCTCTTAGGGGTTGAAGAGCGAAAAGTCCAGAAAACCGTTTTAAGCGATAATATAACAAGACCATGGAAGTAAAAAGTTATGCGAAATTTAATCAGATCTCAGGAATATGGTTGAATTCGTGCAAATGTATAGAACCCCTTTACATCTCCTTGGGGGTCGAATTTAACAAAATCGTGAAACTCTTTCTAGGTGTTTCTTCTAAGCATCTATCTTACACTGTTCTTGAGATTTGGCACGGTCCTTTTTAAAAAAAATGCCGTTTCCCCCACTTAAAAAATGTTATTATACCAAACTCCATTTGTGGAATTGTATACACAAAAGAAATTTTCGTCAAAACGTATTTGTTATGGTCATTTGAAATTATCGTTAGTTTTGTAAAAGAATGGAACGTAAACTCTACATAATAGTTAATATTGTATATATGGTATTCAGATACTGAACTCTCCGTTTTCTGTACTACTAATTTTTGCGGCTAAACTTTCCCTAAATGCACACTGAATTGTAGCAGTCATATGAAACGGAATTTTAAAATCACTTCATTCCGACCCAGTGTGAGAATGTACTAGCAGCGCTATGCCTTTCACTAGATCCACCACGGAGTACTGATGCAATTCAGATACAGTACCGATTCGAACAATTTATCCTCAAAGTAGATATTCAAAAAAAACTGAATTTTAACAGTCATATTGAACGTGATTTCGAAATCATTTTATCTCAACTGGATCCTACACGGAGTACTGAATACTGATGCAATTCCGATACAGTACAGGTTCAAAAAATTTCTCCTGGAAAAAATTTAAAAAAAAAAACAAATTCGAAAAATTGGGTGTCTTTTCGATTGTATTCAGTACTGAAAATAGGTATTGATTCGTCAAAGTTCAAATTCAGTTTGGCGCCGTTTTTTTTAAATTTTCGTTGCAGCAGCAGTAACCAAAATTCTTATGCGGGATATGCCTTAAGCCAATAATTTGTAACACTAACTATGAGCTCAATCCACAGCACTTTCAACAAACAAGAAACGGCCATGGATAACTTAATTCAGAGGCACGTTTCTCATATCCCACCGAGCAAGGCTTCAAATCGTGTCCCATAAATAATTGTTTACTTAATTTCATAATTATGAGATAGAAATCTCATCACGTTCGCACGTCATATTTACGTAATGTGAAATAATATCTAATAAATCTTTTGCTGGATTAGTTAAATTGAGCAAACTCAACATTTTTTCTTTCTCTCATTTTCATGAAAATCCCAGGACTGGAGGCGGATTTATTTTACGTTCACGATGGTGCTATAAATACGTATGCGATGTCCTTTGTGGTCCCGGTCCCAGCTGCTGTCTACGATCTGGAATTTTCCTGGCAAAGCATCACGACATACCCAGTAAGTAAAGGGCTACAGTTCTAAAAACAAAAAGGATACGGTCTTATCGAATTATTTCACAGCTTCAATATGACATTGCCATTAAGTACGAGGTCCATCAGAACGCTCTGCTCGCTCCGGAACTAAGCATTCCGTCTAAGGGTCAGATACCACGGACAATCGAATCGTTCACCGTCCATCTGCCGTGTACGGGCAATGCATCAGAGCAAGTGCCAATTACAATTAACATGAACGTCCAGGGTCCGCCCCGGACAAATGACACCAAATTAGTTTTTAGACGAAATAAAATTTGCCTAAAAGGTCAGCCTTCTCTGCACGAAAAAAAAAACAGTTTCACCGTGCACTCGTTTTTATCCAAATGTGCCATATTTTATCTCGCTCTTTTTTTCCAGGACTCTATCCAGCCCGTAATCAATCGCCAGCCCCCGCCCAGGCACCCTCACAAGGTCCGGCATTGCTGGGAGCTGCAGCATGTGCGATGGGTCTAGTGCTGGTCGTTGGGCTCATTGCCAGTGCCATGTATGTCCGGGCGAGGAAACAAATTCGTCAGGACTCGCTGCAGTAAGTGTATAGAACATATCCGTCGCATGAGTAGTCCATATCGAGAGCCTTAGCAAATAGCAACAATACACTCGTACGTCCATAAACAACTCACACCCCATCTCTGCCTCACATCGCCAACTTCAAGTGCCCTCGATGTTTCGATCTTATCCTGTCGAGGTATTTCAGGATATTCAGAGCGAAAAATATGTTTCTGTTGATTTTTCCTTCGTTCCCTGTGCTACGTGAATGGAAATTTAAAATTCAAATAAGTTCGTGAAAGTATTTTTTGCCCATTTGTCTGTGCCACTCCCCCCGATGCACAAGTTCGGGTTGGAATGCCAACAAGAATGGCAACAGAATCCTCAGCATCTTTCTGCAAGGCTAATAATGTGGAAGAAAAAAAACCCCCCGATTGGAACTCCTTACTTAACACAGGTGTATCAGATTCGTAAAGGTGTGTTTGTTGCTACTTGATACGGCATTATCTCCTCCGTTGACTAAACGGGATCGAAAATGCAAACTACTGTCGAACCGAAGACGGGAAAAACTTTTCCAGGACGATACTTTTTTTTTGTTGTGTTTTCTTTCTCCTTACAGCACGAGTTTTACGACAGCAGCATATGGGAGCCATCAGAACGTATTTATACGGTTAGATCCTCTGGGAAGGCCACCAAGTGTCAACAGTGGCTCCTATGCAACCATCGCTAGTCTGAATAAATTTCCGCTGACTGAATCGAAAAAATCCTGTAAGCTCTCGGTTCACACGTGCCTGAGATTCAAATTTGAATATTAGTCTTTATTGCAGGGTTTAAGGGTTCACCGACACCCTCTCCATATGCAACGGCACTACTACCAATGGGCGATCAAATTGCCGAAACAGTTTATGCTAAGCCGGAATCTATTTGTCCTTCGAGGATTTCGTACTATGCTTCGTCACAATTAACACAGGTAAGTTCGATGTTAGATTTAAGTTTGGCTCAGTTTGTTCTTGAAAATTAGCCAAAAAACCGCCATCAGCCGTAGGCGCCGTGCCATGGTGCGGAGTGATCACAACGGACCCATCTAGCGGTCTATGTGCTAGCTATCTCTGCCATTAGCTACCCACCTAACCTAGCCTAACTTAGCCTAGATTTAAGTTTCTTTATCACCTCTATCAAAGAAAACGCGGGAGTTTGTACTACCGTCGACTATGCAGTTCACATTCGATTCCCGCATGCTACAGTAGAAAACATTCGAAACTGCATTATCGATATACTTGAAGATGTTCTTCCCGCGTGTTTGAAACCATGTTTTTGGATAGAATAATGCTTAAAATCGTAACACTGTAAATGTGAGAGAAACTGTCAAATTTTCTAGAAAGTGAATAGTTTACGCATCGCAGTTCACTTTCCGCCGGTGGGCTCCGGAATAATACCCTAGGCAGACGACGTATTCGAATGATCATTGTTGGAATAGTTATTCCCGTTCAATGATCAATGTGTTTTAACATTGACATACATCAATCAGAATTACGTTTAATCTGTCAAAATATTATTGTTGTGAGAATGGTCAATTACAATTGCCATTTTGGCATTGGCACATGGCTACGTTCTATCTGTCGAAATAGGGTGATAGGAAAGTGCTAAAATGTCAGCTATTGTGAACGAAACGTTTAAAGGATTAATCGCAATTAATACGCACATGAACTAATGTTGACGGTGGAATACGTGATTTTCCACTTGTTTCACTAGTTTCATGGACTCCACGCTCGAGGCCGTTGCGAGCGTTTGAATGGATTAACAGTTTTTCTCTGAATTACCATTTCGCAATTGTAATTGGAATGATGGACTGAATGAACAATTTGTCAATTACATGCGGACAGACGTGATGCGGAATTATCATTCGACTAGGAATGATCATTCGAGTGCGTCGTTTGCCTAGGGTACAAGGGTAATTCTTTTGATATTACACTATCGCATCGGATGAAGGATTTAGTTTCCGTAGAGGGTGGTCCGGAAGACTCTGATCTACTTCTAGGCAAGGGCGCCCGTACAACATTGTTTAGGGAGGAGCAAAGCTTTGGTTTAGAAGATGGATGTGATATATATTTATACAGCAGAATAAATAAGGTTTCAAACGAAAATTAACAACAATTTAAGCCGTCCTAAAAACACAGAACTAGTAGTAGCCGTGAGCACCGCACTCAATTTTCTATCACTGCGCGAATGGCTATCAATTATCCTATGAAAACGTAAAACACCAGAGAAACCTTTTTACGATGACATAAATTGTGTAAGCTGAGAAACTATGTTTTACTTTATTATTTTTTAATAATAAAGTATTGTGATCGACCTGAAATTTCAAAAAAAATTGCTACCCTGAAATTTTGTATTTTCACGTTTCAGGACTAGTAGACCCCAAAAAAGCAAAAAAAAATGTCCGTCTGTCCGCCGTAGACGCCGGCACCGTCCGCCGTACGGCCGTACGCAAAACCGTTTGATGGCGCATAGCTAACAAACCCGTTGCGATATTAAGCTGAAATTTTTATGGTGAGCAGATTGGGTGAACCCCTACGATTGATGACTTTTTGGTGGGTGGGGGTGTAAGGGGGGAGGAGGGGCGCGTTTTAGACGAAAAAAAAGATCTCAGGAACTGATTATGGTAGGAGGCCGAAACTTGGAACTTATGTAATACTATGATAGTGGACCTATTTGGGTTGAGGAGTGTGGGAGTGGGAGGAAAAACAATGTGTCCGAAACGTTTGAAAGCTGGGATTGAAGCATTCTAAAATCCATATCTCCTGAACCGTTGATCTCAGAAGGGTCAAACTTTGTAGTTATCTTAAGGGCTACTAGGAGAGTAGACAAGGGCTAAACATTTTACGAGGGGAAGTAGAGTGTAGGGGTGGGGGTAAAAAACTTTAGATTATAATATCTTCCGAACCAATTGTACCAGGAAGATGAAATTTGGTTTCTGTATATAAGATCACAAGTGGAGTCTACCCCTTTGAGAGGGGTGGTGGAGTACGAAAGTAGGAGGATAACCATTTTTCCAAAAATTTAATGTTTATATCCCAAGAACCGTACCAGATATTATATTAGAACTTTTATTGGAGTTAGGCCCAGAAGACTTCTAGCAAGAAAAACAATTTTTGTTGTGCTGGCGAAGGGGGTGACGGTGGGAGAGGGTGGAACGATAAGAATTCTGACTTTTATTTCTCGAAAACCGCAAAGCATAGGAAGCTAAAAATTTTACGAATATATAGTCACTGTAGAAGTATCCTAGAAAAATAAAATTGTTGATAGTGGTAGCAACGTACGGGGGTGGGGGGTGGGATTTCATATCTCAAAAACAGCGTACGCTAGAACGTTTAAACTTAGTACGTATATATAGAAGTACTACAAGAATAATTAAAGCAAAAAAAAAGTTCAAAATTGTTGTGATGTACAGAGCTGGAGTAATGCGGTGTAGGTCACTATGCGACTGATAACCTAAAGAATAACCAGGAGGCTATTTGGAACGTTATTTTCTAGGTTATCAGTCGCATAGTGACCTACACCGCATCTCAGTATTAAACATGTTTCGGACTTCTATCCAAAAAATAATAAAGTTGTGCCCAGACTGTTGGCAGATTTTTTTTAATGTGTTATTTTAATAATAAAGTATTGTTATCGATTTTTATAAAAAAAAATTTCCTACCCTGAAAATTTTTTGTTTCTACGTTTCATGACTAATAGACACCAAAAAAGCAAAACAAAATTTCAGTCCGTCTGTGCGCCGTCCGCCGTACGCAAAATCGTTTGAGGGCTTATAGCTCCCAAACCTTATGAGCTATTCAATTTAAATTTTTTTCTGAATAGGCTGGGTAGGCCCCTTGAAGTTACTACTTTTTGAAAGGTGGGGAAGTGAGGGGGAGGTGGGAGAAGCGTTTTAGACAGAACATTTTGGTTTCTAGATCTCAGCAACCGCTTATGCTAGGAGGAAACTTGGAATTTATATAGAGATTTGATAGTGGACTTATTTGCAAAAAAATTTTCGATAGTGGTGAAGGGATGTGGGGGGGGGGGGGGAATAAAAATACATCCGAAACGCTCGAAAACCGAGATTGGGACATTCTAAAATCCATATCTCCTAAACGGTTAATGTCACAAAATTAATACTTAATGAACATATCAACAAATTTTTGAGAGGGACAGTGGCGTGCGGAGATGGGGGGTGAACAACTTTAGATTACGATATTTCACGAACCAATTGCACCAGAAAAATAAAATTCGGAAAGTAAATTTTTTTAAGGGGCGTTAGAGCCTGGAAGTGGAGGGGATAAGAATTTTTCTAAAAAAAAACACATCTCATATCTCAGGAACAGTGTAAGATAGATGCTTATAATTTATACCAGAAGTAGGCCTAATAGATCCCTGGCAGAAAAAAAATGTTGAGGGTGAGGGTGTAGAAGGTGAGAGTGGGGGAGGATGAAAAGAAAAAAGTTGCAATTTTTATATCTGGAGAACTTATAATAACATAAACCTCAAACTTGGCATTAAGATAGAGCAATAGTAGTAGCATATTGGAAAAATATAATTTTTTATACGGGTAGTATGGCACGGGGTGAGGGGTATTTTTCCTAACTATGGAACGAGTTATGCTAGAAAGTTGAACCTCTGTAAGTCAACTAGAAAAGAAATATTGAATAAAAAAAATTCAAATATCCATTGGCGTTCGGATGGGGGCAAAAAAATGGAACACATATATTTTCACGATTTTCGTTCTATTAGGTCTTCCCAAATATTGAATTCATTTTTTTTTTTTGCTTCATCATATAAATAAATACCAACAAAGTGTTTTTAGAATTTTTTTAAAATTCGACCCCAAGGTGGTGCAATGGTGTTGTATACATTTTCACGAATTCAGCCGTATTCCTCAGGTCTGATTCGAATCGACTAACTTTTCACTTCCACGGGCTTGTTTAATAATCACCTAAAACTCGTTTTCAAGTTTTTGCCTTTTCCAACCCCTAAGAGGGTTTAACACGTTATCACAAATTCCGTCATATGTCTTAGGAGTGATAAGAATTGGTTTTCACTTCCTCGGGCTTTCTTTATATACAGGGTGTTTGGCACTCCGTCCGTAAGGGGTTATTCCTTGATATATTTGGAGAAAAAAATTATTCGACAGGGTGGGCTAATTTTCAATATCAGTCGAGATACAGGGTGGTTAAGAAAAGTGTTTTTGACCGGTACCCTCCCTCACTTAAAACGTTATATCTTGAAAAGGAATAATCACAAGGCAAAGTGTTATAACTTATGGCACTGACTTTTGGAATATTTAATTTTTATGCGATATGTATTTTTACCTATTACTTCCCAAATGTAAATCGTTACTCATACATATGTATGCAGCTTTTGTAGGTAATAATATGGTTCATAAAAAAATAAAATTAAAATGACATTTTTATAATGGTGTTTTCTGAGAAAAACTACATTGATCACTGAATTTTTAGGGTTGACGTAGCAAAAATCTATGTTTTGGAGTAAATATCTCGAGATTGGGTGCAGTTACAATTTAGACTGTTACATCAAATGAAAGGTAATTCGATTCCCTAAAAAACGAGTTATAACACTTTGCCTTGTGATTATTCGTTTTTAAGATATAACGTTTTAAGTGAGTGAGGGTACCGGTCAACTGCGTGACACTGCATCCAAAATAAGATCAGGCACTGACGTGTCGTGTTGAAGGGAAAGATGACAGGCTTGTGTTTTTGAGGCATTAAACTTTACTCGGTTGATCCTGCCCCATACCAGGATTGTGATGAGATCGGAGTTTAAAGAACCAAAACCTACTGTAACTACCGTATCTACCGTACCTACCGTACCTACCGTACCTACCGTACCTACCGTACCTACCGTACCTACCGTTCCTACTGTATCTACCGTACCTACTGTACCTACCTTTATTTTCTCCTTCCCCTCGTAAGAGCCGGAACACTTACCTTTCAAGTGTGACCTCAAAAAAACTTTAATGCTTCTTTGTTAATCAGGATTCTTGTTTTCTTGTCCCACTAAATCCGATAATAGCTGAATATTGTCCCTCGTTTAATTATACACACTATATATGTACATTTAAGGTCAGGGTTTTGAAATAAGCTACGTGACAAGGTGTGCTTTTGGCAGATTCACAAGTGCAGCTTACTTTATAATCGCGTTGACATTTAACATTACACTTTGCTCCACTTAATCGTATGCCGTGACAAAATAGCATTCCTTACCTATCTACGTTCCAGGCGAATAGACAGAGCGAATAGTTCACCGCCAGAAGTCCATAACAAGTTCTACCTTGTCCTGAAATTTTGTGATTAAATCATTCGCTTACAATTGTCCTGTCCCGACACTATATGCAAATCCATTTGTTATGATGAGAATTTCACAGTGTTAACCTCAGGTATTTGTTGCCGCTGTCACTTCCGGCTAAACCCACTTCAGAGTTGTGAACAAAGGTAGTGTGCCAGGGCACACTTTTGTCGGCGTCGTCATAGAAATTGTGCCACACCGTAACGTAAAAAAAAAGAACCGAAGGCCTCGTACCTCGAAAGGACGATTATGTTTGTAAAGCCATCACCAGAGACGTTCATAAGGACGAGCCGGAAAAAAACCATTCTCGGCATTTTGGATATGGATGTCACCCTCCTTCTGCGCCGCCCTTGTTAAATTAATTTACTTAGTGCCTTCGGGGGTGGCTTGGGCCTGAGCGCTAGGTGCCCCGTGTTCGTCATCCCTAAGCCACCTTCTATAGTCTTCGAGTCTTGGCAGATAGGATAGTTGATTGAAGTGTGCGTATATATACAGGAGGTAGTATTTACTCAGGCGAACAAAGTGGATGTTCGTAATGTTGTTGAAGCAGTTATAGAATAACAAAAGCCTGAAATCTAGGGGATGATGATGGCATTGGTGATGGTTCATCCCTTGTGGCTGCTGTGCATATTCACTTGATCGAGTGGAAAGCAGTTCACTTTGTTTAGATACATATCACTCCAGACCAGAGTATGGCCTACGAACGGAATAGATACACCGTGCACACGTAGACAAATAGTTGACGCCGCATCAACCAGCCCCCATTGCGTATACTTTCCATTTTAGTTATGGCATTATTCCGAGATGGGTGGCACGATAATTTTAAAGGTGGTGGTAAGCGTTTTAGGGTTGTAGCAAAGTGAATGCGGAACACTTTGTTCGGTCTGGGAACAGTACACCTGACGGCATTGTCATTGCATTTTCGATTGAGAAGATAATTTAACTATTTATTTAGATTACAATCTACGCCGGTTTTGTTGCATTGAGCTATGGAATTCCGAAATGATGTGGCACAAAATTATAATTGGTCTTGAATGACTAGCTTAACTGTCCAGAAAACTTCAAAATTAAGCAGTTAGAACTACGATATTGAACATATTGTCAATGCTAAGCCTACGGCTCGAATAGGTTAGGTGGGTAGCCTATCTAAAGTTATAATGGATCCACTGGGTATTACAACGTCAACGAAATATCAACTGGACAATGAAATAACCCACAGCTATCATCCGTGGTGTGTAAAACTGGGTGAACAAATTACTACAAAAATTTTTACCACACTGAACCATCGTCAAGTTTTTGGTCGAAAACATGCAGAACGAGGAGGAGGCGTCTTACGATCAGCCAGTGGTTTACAGTCGACCGCAATGTTTTCCAAATTTTTCAGTATTCAACCCCTAAGAATGTTTTTAAAAATACGACCTTTTTTTTTTAATTACTTCAGTAGTACATCTACATATACTACGTACTAAGTTCCAGCTTTCTAGCATAAACCGTTTTGGAGATATAAAAACCAACCCCACCCACGTACCATGCTACACCCATAAAAATTTTGACTCTATAGTGTCTCTAAATAGTCGCCAATTTTTAGCTTTCTATTTTTTGTACCCTCTCTCACCATCACCGCCTACATCCGAATTCCCAAAAAATTTTTTCTTGCAGGAGGTGTACGGGGCCTAACTCCTGTAAGATTTTTAACATCATATCTGGTACGGTTTTTGAGATATAAAACTTTAATGTTTTGAGATATGGCTATCCCCCCTTCTAGGCTCCATCTCCCCCTCAGCAATTTTACTTTCAATAGACTCCGCTTGTAATCCTATCTACAGAAACCAAATTTTATCTTCTTGGTACAATTGGTTCGGAACATATTGTAATCCAAAGTTCTTTACCCCAAACCCCACGTCCCCTCTTAATAATGTTAGCCCTTATCTAATCTTCTAGTATTCCTTAAGACAGCCACAAAGTTTGAATCTTCTGGCATCAACCGTTCAGAAAATATGGACTTTGAAATGTTTCAATCCCAGCTTCTCCGAGCGTTTCGGACGTATTGTTTCCCGCACTCCCGCACTCCCACACCCCTCAACCCCTATCGACTATTTCTTTTCAAATGGGTCCACTATCATAGTTCTACATAAATTCCAAGTTTCAGCCTCCGAGCATGAGCTAAGATCTAGAAACCAATTTTTCGTCTAAAATGCTCCTCGTCTTCCGCCTCATATCCCCATTCCGCAAAAGATACCACTCGTAGGGGTTCACCCCTACCACCAGAAATATTTCAACTTAATATCTCTACGGGTTTGTAAGCTACGCGCCTTCAATGCTTTTGCGTACGGCGTCTACGGCGGACAGGCGGACTTTTTTTTTGTTTTTTTGGGGTTTACTATTCCTAAGACGTAAAAATACAAAATTTCAAGGTATCAAATTTTTTGGAAACTTGAGGTCCGTCTCTACGCCGTACCCTGCATGATGTACCCAAAAACTTTTGAAAGCTCGTAGCACCCATTAAGATTTTACGTTTAATTTTAATTCACTATTTTTTAATAATTAAATAAATATTGTGTTCGACCTGATATATCAAAAAAAATGGCTGCCCTGAATTGTTTTATTTTCACGTTTTATGACTAATAGACCTAAGAAACGCCGTACGCCGGCGCGTTTGAAGGTTTGTAGCTCACAAACCACTGAAGGTTTTAAGTTCAAACTTTTTTGAAGAGTAGTTTTGGTGGACCCGTTTAGCGGTAACTTTTGGCGAAAACCGCTTATGCTAATTGGATTTTTTATAGAACTATGAAAGTGGAGCCATTTGCCAAAAAAAATTTCGAAATAGGTAGAGTTATGTGGGAAACAGAAAAAAATATGCGTTCGAAACGCTTGACCCCTAAGTTCGAGACATTCTAGAATCTATATCTCCTAAACGGTTAATGGCAAAATGTTAAAACTTCGTGATTACTTGTAGCATTTATTAAAAAAACTTTAAACGAAGGAGGTGGCGTTTGGGGAGGTAGGTGAAAAATATGTTAGGTCTGTCGAGATATCGAATTAATTTTACTTCTGCAGACTCAGGCGCGTGTAGAGCCTACAAACCATTTTCCACATTTTTTGATATCCAACTTCTAAGGGTGTTTTTCACGAATACCGACAAATTTCATAGGTCTAAAGAGATACAGAATTCGCTATTGCTTCGAACGTTTTGGCCGATTACATGAAAAGGACCTTGAAACCTAATCAAAAACTAGAGATTTTGCAAAATTTGTGAAAACGTAAGCAACTCCTTTAAATATCCAAAAAAACTGAAATTAGTTTCGAGATAAGTATGAAGAGAGCCCGAGAAAGTAAAAACAAACCAATTCGATGCCTTATCACTCCCAAGAGATATCACGGAATTCAAAAAACATGTTCGAACCTTTGATACCATCGTTAGGGTTGAAAAGGAAAAAATCTTGAAAACGGGTTTCATTCGAGTATATAATAAGCCCGTGGAAGTGAAAAGTAATTTGATATCTACTCAAACCTGAGGAATATTGCTGAATTCGTGAAAATGTATTCAATCCCTTTACACCCTCTTAAGGTCAAATTTAAAAAAAATCCTGAAAACACTTTCTGGGTATTTATGAGAATAATTCGTAGAATAGAAATTAATTTCATATTTCAGATGGGCTAAGAGATATGACGAAATTCGTGAAAATATATGCACCCCATTTTTACAGTTTATTTTTTGCCCCCTTCCGTACGCCCATGGATATTTGATAATTTCGTTTCTCTTAATTACTTTTTTTACTAGATCTACATATACTCACCAAGTTTCAACATTGTAGCACACGCTGTTCTATAGATAGGGAAAACACCTCTCGTACCATACTACCCAGCCCTATTAAAAATTATACTTTTACAACATTCCTCTACTATAGCTCCATTTACATACCAAGTTTCAGTTAGCCATGATTTTGGGTTGTCGAGATATAAAAATCGGAACTTGCCTTTTCACCCTCCTTAAACCCACACCCCCCAAAATGTTCTTCTATGGGTCTATTAGGCCTACTTCCCGTGAAAATTCTAAGCATCTGTCTTAAACTGTTCTTGAGATATGGGACCTTTTTTTTAAAAAAAATCTTATCCCTACCACTTTCAAGCTTCACCACCACCTTAAAAAAATTTATTTTCAGCAAACTCCGTTTGTCGACTTCTATACGCAAACCGAACTTATTTTTGTTAGTGCAATCGGCTCGTGAGATATCGTAATCTAGATTGTTTCATCCCCCACCCTGCACGTCAATTCTGCTTGCCGTCCATTCTCCTAGTATATCTACAGACAAGCATTAAGTTTCAATTTCGTGACATTAACCGTTTAGGAGATATGGATTTTGAAATGTCTCGATCTTTTCAGCGTTTTGGATACATTATTTTTCACCCATTCCTACACCCCTCCACCCAAAACAATATTTTTTTTGCAAATGGGTCCTCTATCAAAGCAAAACACATTGATCAAAGAATTTTACGGTTCACAGTAGCAAACATTTTTATTTCGAAGCAAATTTCTCAAGATCAGGTACAGGTACAATATCGATGCTTACATCGAATGAAAGGTAATTCGATTCCCTAAAATTAAGTCATAACATGTTAAATTTTGATTATTAGTTTTGAAGCAATAACAAATTATGTGAGTTAGGGTCCGAAAGACGTTTCTTTACTACCCTGTATTTCCGCGGATATTGAAATCTGACCCAACCTGTAGAACATTTTTTTTTTCAAAATATAACAAGGAATCACCCCTTAAAATATGGCCACTCAAGTACTGGACACCATGTCAGGAAAAGTACATGCTGCTAGATGATCGTGGGTCCCAAATATTTCTGGGAGTAGAGGCTCATCCCATATTGTACTGTTCTTTGGACATATCCTTTCAACACCGTATAAGGAAAGAGTGTCTTTGTCAGAGACGTCAAATTTGAAAATCGAGTACTCGAAACAACAGGACCAGAAAAATATTGGAAAGTGACTTATTTTTCTTAGTTGCACTTTATTAAGAAAAAAGGAATTGCTCAAGTGATGAAATGGTTTGTATTAAAGGAAAGTAATTTCGAAGGTGCAATCTGATTGTTTCAAATTTAAAAAAATGTCTACATTTACATTTGCCTTGTAACATTACGAGGCCCCAAAAAAGTCCGTCTATCCGCTGTACATAACGTGTAGCATTAAACGTGGTCCGGACCCAAAAAATAATAAAGTTGCGCCAAAACTGTATAGTCGATTTCTTGTATATCATAAGAAGATAAAATTACCCCTAGCATGACTAGCATGCTTTCTGGAATGCATGAAACAATGTCTTCAATAAATCGATCACAAAATTGAATTTCTTATGTGAAGTTTCCCCTTTCCTGGCTCCGTTCTTGTTCCTCATCGCATCGTCCTAAAATTTTCTTATCTCTTAGTATGTCAAGCAAAATGAAATGATTTTAACAGAACAATAGACAATAAAGGGGTGCAAATCAAACCAACATACAAAACACTGCATTGTACTCTTTTGTTTCAATTTGGTTTTTTATTACATTTTAAAATAAGAACGGGTTGAAATTCCACCCATTCGTTTTAATACCGTCGTTTAAATCCCATTTATCTGGGCGCTCACACATTTCATGCTGATGATTTATTGAATTTTAATTGTCAACACTAATGGAATTTGGGTTGAAAGGTGCAAGGGTTGAGACTGAGTGGTACTAAGGGGAAGATGAATGTAGCCGAGCGAAATTTATGTGTGACACTTTTATTCCAAAATGAAATTAATTGAAATTGTATTTGTACTGTCATGCGATTAACTCGATTATGCGAAATAAAAACTTTTATAATACATAAATCGCGAATTGATATGATCGTTTACGGTTTAATGGTTTTCTGAGCCGCATTGGATTAATTAAAGATAAATAACGTGACGGATTTAATCCAACCACCCCATTACAACGAATCTCTCGTTCCAGGTGTATAGTATGTCAACGCCACGGAGCTATCACAACAACATGAGTGATCCTAAGGAACGACTTCGTCGAATACCGTGCGTTCAATCAGGAGCGCTTAAATGCGAGCACCTCATACGCGACGGAACCTATGGCCGGATTTATTCCGGATTATTGGGCGAGAGTTGTGACGTCTTAATCAAAACTGTTGTGGACGGAGCCTCCCTTACTCAGGTGGCTTATCTATTGTCCGAAGCCTCAACACTAATAGGAATAAGTCATCAAAATATTTTAGCACCGATGGTAGCAAATGCAGAACTACCGGGGCCACCAGAAATAGCATATCCTAATCCTGCAAAAGGAAATTTAAAAATGTAAGTAGCCCCACTTAATGAAAAATTGTAAATCCTTTCATCCACTTTTTTTTACATTATTTCAGATTCCTACAAAAATCAAAAGAAACAAGTTCTCCACTGAGTACTCGCCTTTTAGTTGAATTCGGTCTACACGTAACCAGGGGATTAGCTCACCTGCACTCATTAGGTGTCCTTCATAAGGACATTGCGACAAGAAATTGCTTGTAAGTGCTTTGAAGAGCTTAAGTAGGAAATTCGTACTTATCAACAAGTATGATAGTTGTTAATGTCAGAAGTGTCTACATGTTTTTTTTTCCTTTTGCTTCTATCTAATTCCAGTTTGGACGCAGATTCGTACGTAAGGATATGTGATAGTGCACTGTCACGTGATTTATTTCCTGACGACTATCATTGCTTGGGCGACAATGAATGTCGTCCAATTAAATGGATGGCGCTCGAAACGCTACAGAAGAAGTACTATTCGCCTACAAGTGATATTTGGAGTTTAGGCGTCCTTTTGTGGGAGTTGGCAACTCTGGCTTCAATGCCGTTTGAAGAAGTAGACCCATTTGAATTGGGACCGTACTTGAGAGACGGCTATCGATTGGGACAACCAATCAACTGTCCAGATGAATTGTAAGTAGATTGGAATTCTTTATTGCTTCCTTTTCATCAACAGCGTAAATTATTCTAAATAATTAAAATAATAGATGTACTCAATATTCTGTGCAATTTAGAGATGAAGAGGGGAATCGGTGGGTGTTTATAGCGACAAATTCATATGTCTGCAACGACTTATGCTAGGAAGTTGAAAATTAGAACTTATATACAGCAATGTTTGAGAAGTATTCCAAAAATAAATTTGCTGAGAGATGCGGCACGTGATTATGAAACAAATTTGATTTTTCAATGGCGTTCTGTAGTGCTAAAAAGGACTGCAATTTTTGAAAGCAGGGTCGACGGGGGCGGTGAGCTCCTACTGAAGAAAAATGCTTTGATTTACTTTATTATTTCAATAATACAGTATTCTATCTGTATTTGAAGAACCACTTATAAAGTTAAAACTTGGTTCCTTTACAAAACTTTTCCGGAGAAATATTTGGCAAGTTATTTTGAAAATGGAGTGCAGACTATCAAAGTGAAGAATTTCAACGGCTGTTCCAGGAATAGGAAAAATTCTCCCCACTCCCGTACCAAACTTCCCCAATTTAAAATTTTATTTTTGGAATGTACTACTACTATACCTCTTCCTAAATACCAAGCTCCAGCAATAGAGCATTAGCAGTTCTCGAAATGTAAAGATCGGATTTTTTTCTTTTACACCCTCCCCTTCACCCTCACCACCAATTTTTTTTTTCTGCAACGTTTTTTTTTCTCATACGATTTTCTGTACAGCAGACGGCGGACAGACGGACTGAATTTTCTGAATCTACTAGTCATAAAACGTGAAAAAAAAATTCGGGGCAGCAAATTTTTGTTTTTTTTTTAATTAATTATTTTTTAATTAATATTAATTATTATTATTTTGTATATGTCCGTCTGTCCGCCGTCCGCCGTACGCAAAACCGTTTGAAGTCACGTAGCTTCCAAATACGTTGAGATATTAAGGTTAAATTTTTATGGTGGGTAGATTGAGTTAACCCATACGAGTGGTGTGGTTTTAGGGTGTGGGGTGTGAGGTGGGAGTGGAGGGAGCGTTTTAGTCGAAAAATTTTTATTTCTAGATCTCAGGAACCGCTTATGCTAGGAGGCTGAAATTTGGAACTTATGTAGAACTACATATGCCAATGGATACAAAATTGGCAATATGGGTTAAGGGGTGTGCGAGTGAGGGAAAAATCAATGTGTCCGAATCGCTTGAAAGCTGGGATTGAAACATTCTAAAATACATATCTCCTGAATGGTTAAAGTCAGAAGGTTGAAACGTTGTAATTGTCTTAAGGAATACTATGAGATTAGACAAGGGCTAAAATTTTTAAGAGAGGTGGTGGGGTGTAGAGTTGGGGGGTAAACAATTTTAGATTACTGTATCTTCCGAACCAATAGTACCAGGAAGACATAATTTGGTTTCTCTATATTGGATTACAAGTGGAATCTATTGAATGTAAAATTTTTGAGCGGGAAGGTGAAGTATGAAAGGGAGGGATAGCAACTATTCAACAAATTAAATTTTTGTATCTCAAGAACCGTACCGGATATGGTGTTAGAAATTTTACAGTGTTAGGCCCAGTAGACTTCTAGCAGCCAAACAAATTTTGATCTGAAGGGAATGACGATGAGAGGAGGTGGAACGAAAATAATTTGGATTTTTATTTCTCGAAAACCGCAAAGGATAGAAAGCTAAAAATGTACGACTATGTAGAGCCACAATAGAGGTATCCTAGCAAAATTTTTGATAGTGGTAGGAAAGGACGGAGGTGGGGGTTGTTTTTTATATCTCAAAAATTGCTTATGCTAAAAAGTTGAAACTTAGTACGTATTTTACAGGAGTAATTAAAGCAAAAAAAGGTTAGGATTTTTTTAACGCACAGAGGTGCAGTAAAAAAAATTTCTGTGAATAATGTTTTTTTTCCCACATTTTCATGAATTTCGTTATATTTATAAGCACCCAGAAACATTTTTTAAAAATTTTCGATATCCACTCCTAAGAGGGTATAAAATGATTGTATATATCTTCACGAATTCTGATATATTTCTTTGGTCTCATTAGACGATAAATCGAATTTCGAATTCACTTTCATGGTAGATTTACACTCAACGTTTGAGGCGCGCCTCTATCCGCACCATAAAATCAACCAATCAGATGGCTCATGGAGTCGCAAGAGTCTAACATTCTTCATCTTTTTCTCCGACGCACGCTTCCATATGTTTACACACATGTAATGAACTGTGGCAGCATGCAATTCGCAGCTCATCGTATTTCCGTCGTTTCGCACTTATAGGCAAGTTGCGCCGCAGAGGAATGTTGAGTGTAAATCGGCATTAACACAGTAAAAAATACAGCCGACGAAAACCGATTTGCAATGACGGGTGAGTGTAAATGCACTATTACCTGTAAAGGCTTTCAAAAAAACTGATTTAAGCATTTTTCAATATTAAACTTCCTGAGGGTGTAAGATATTGTTCAAGTTTTCATGAAGTCTGAAAATCTTATTGGTTTAATACGATCGAATTCGCTTTTATTTTTGAATCGATCACAATAGTGAACACAATGTATTATATTATTCAAATAATAAATTAAAATTGATTTTATCCACCGTAGTTATAGAAAAATCGTTTGCGTTTAGTACGCTAAGATGCGTTAAGCCTTAAAATATCTCTTCGTTCTGCCCGCAAACTTAAGAGCTGGATACGCCCATGAGTAGAGTATTAAAAAACGAGCATTTTGAAGAAGGTACAGTACACAGTAAAAAAATGCTTTAAAATTTACATGTTTTGGATAGTAGGCAAATATGCCACACCTTCTCAATTAAATTAACATCGGGATGTAATAGTCAAATTGAATGTAATTTTAAATTTTCGGTCAGTAAATTTCAATTTGCAATCAGTAAATTTCTACTTCCGGTGTAAAGTTCCACTTTCCCGAATTGATGAAAGTAAACTTCCCTTCGGTGTAGGAATTTCACACAACTTTTGTGTGAAATCTTATACTGCAACCAAAAAGTAACCTTTTTTACATATTTCAAGCGTATAATTAGCACTTTTTATACTCTAGATGAAATCATATAGAGTATTATAAGTTTAATCCAGCCCAAAAGTTTGTAACGCATAGAACCAAGCCTCGGACGAAAAAAAGTTATATATTAGTTTTTGTTTATTTGTGGCCAAAAACCTCAAATCCGCCTGACGTCCGTCCGTCCGTCCGTCCGTCCGTCCGTCCGTCCGTCCGTCCGTCCGTCCGTCCGTCCGTCCGTCCGTCCGTCCGTCCGTCCGTCCGTCCGTCCGTCTGTCCGTTAGCACGATAACTCAAGAACGCCTTCACCTAGGATCTTGAAATTTTGAATCTGGATGTTTGGTTGAATTTGTAAGGCTAAGTTCGTTAACGGGCAAAATCGTCCTACTCCTTCGGGTAGCTGCCATACAAAATGTCCTTAAAACGCGTGTTCAAGAATATTGGTCGATAACTTCAGAAGGGTTTAAGCTACATCTTTGAAATTTTGTATGTCTTATTTTTCCAATAGTTGGAGCTAAATATATGATTATGAAGAAAATTCTTTTAGTCCTTCGTGTAGCTGCCATACAAATATCCTGTCAAAATGTATTCAATTAATTTACGAAACTCACTATAACTCAAGTAATCTTTTAGCTACGAATTCGGAATTTTGTACAAATTAGTTTTGAGTGAAAAGGAAGTTCGAGTTTACTAATCAGCGAAATTCTTTTACTCCTTCTGGTAGCTGCCATACAAAATGTCCTTAAAACACGTCTTTAAGAATATTACCAATAACTTCAGAACGGTTTTAGCTACGTCTTTGAAATTTTGTATGTAGTATTTGTCCAATAGTTTGAGTTAAATGTATGATTATGAAGAAAATCCTATTAGTCCTTCGTGTAGCTGCCATACAAATATCCTGTCAAAACGTTATCACTTAATTTACGGAACTCGCTATAACTCAAGTAATCTTTTAGCTACGAATTCGGAATTTTGTACAAATTAGTTTTGAGTAAAAAGGATGTTCGAGTTTACTAATCAGCGAAATCCTTTTACTCCTTCTGGTAGCTGCCATACAAAATGTCCTTAAGACACGTGTTCAACAATATTTTTCGATAACTTTTGAACGCTTCAAGCTACGAATTTTAAATAGTTCCAAGGAAAAGGATAAATATGTAAGAAATCGAGTGAGTCCTTCCTGCACCTCCCACCACCTCCTTTAAAAAGAACATTTTTTTTCGATGACCTACCCAGTTAATGATATGAATTTAAACACTGAATATTGTCTTTTAGTTTTGAGTAGCAATCTAATAGCAGTCCTTAATAAAGGACATACAACATGCACACACGTAATTATACTTTATCCCCAACTACAATATAAATCGGAATTCAGTATTCATCTAGAGTATTATACGATTGGCTTGCAGCCGATCGTGACTGCAGTATGTTTAAGATACACTTATTTCTACTTCTAATATTATTTCATACTTACTTACTCTTAATAAAACCCTTGGTTGTAGGTAGGAATCGAACCCACAACCAAATCTGGTTTCTACCTCTTAGATTTGGCGCACGTAGCCACTGCGCCACCAAAGGCATTTCATTTTCATTTCAGTAGAAAACAAAATCAAACGAAGCGTCCATTTTCGTGTTTTCATATATTACATGTTTTTCGTAGTAAAATTCAAAAAGATAAGTAGAATTACACGAAAAGAACGTAATTTTCAATTCATATATAAAAGAATTTAATTTTACACGAAATGGTGGGTAATTTAGTGAGCCGTTTCATGTAAACTTTACGGTTCGTTGAAAACTGCATGAATAATTTAATAGTACCAGTAATTTCGTGTAAAAGTGATTGAAATGTGTACTTTTACTTGAAAATATGAAATATAATGGAAATTTCAAGTAAAAATTGGATTGGAAATTCAATTTTATTAAAACAGTGTAGGCTTAAAGCTGATTTAGTGGTAGTCCCAAAAATATGCCAATTATATTCAAGTCGAGTGAAAATTAACGTTTATGCGAAATAAAGCTGTTTCGTGAATGTATTTATTAATCAATTATTCAATATTTGTTTTTCAGTTACACTGTAATGTCATGTTGTTGGCTAGCTGATGCAAAACAACGTCCATCATTTCCTCAACTACTAGCATATCTACAAGATTTTCACGAAGACTTGGGAAAGTACATTTAGATTTTCCATCGCAGATCAACGCATAAATTTTTCCAACAACTCTCACTTGCGGATCGAATCGGATCGTAAATCAAATCAAATCAAAAGCAAAACCAATTAAAATTACTAATCAAAAAAAAAAAAAAAGAAAAATTAAAACAAATAGCAAAATCAAACAGGCTCAGTACAATGGACTTGATCATAGAGAGAACTCGTATGTATATTTTTCGTAAAGCTTAAAACTACTTATAATAAACCGAGAAGAAATAAAAAGGACCCTTGATGTCACTGTTATCGTAATTGTTAGTTATAATAGTTGTGAATTTATGATATTTATTTTTGTTAACGAAATATATTGTAGAACGGAAATGGAGTATTTATTAGTATTATACACAAAATAATTACATTATTAATATGAAGAATGGATGCATGTACTCGAAAATTAGGTACGAATTAAGAGAAGCTTTTTTCATTTGTTGATAAAGAAAACTACTGGAAGAAAATAGCTTGATTTACTATCGAAATGAAATACATATTGAATTACGTAACATTTATTTTAAGTACATTTAATCGAACTACTGTAATTACAGCGTTGTCCAACAACAGTACACTAAGGCAACGATTTTCTTTTTGGAATACTTATTTAATGGAAATGATAATAAAATCAGCTGGCGGAATAAGAAAATTAACTCGATAATACAATTATAACGTGGTATTTTTTATCACGTACACATATTATATATTTATATTTTTACAATTCAAAAGAAAATTAACGTAATGAATACAAATGAAACTTCTTAGTTAGGAATAATAAATTTTACATTTTTACAAAATCATTCGTGGAAACCAAAACCGATTAGAGCCAAAGCTTTGCTTCTAGTACAAAATTAATTAACTAAATTACTTTATCCACTGCCACATTAAACATACAGTTGTGAAAAATTCGTCAACGATTAACAAATTGATACGAAAACCTAAGTCGTTTCAGCTTGACTGCCACATTAGCAATATAAGAAAAATAGTTTCTGTTTCGTACATTGTTTAATCTTATTAACAACAAAAAAAAACAGATGCCCTTCTGAACACACAGCCATACACCCAACCCGACGTAGTCAATTAATTTTATGTACCACCGCCATTATAAATCTTCTCTTTGTCATTCTTGAATGCCTTCCATTCCGACTGGAGTAGTGAAGGAGGCAATAAATCAGCAGACGAAACTCAAATAAAACCCTCATCTTTTTGTCCTTAATTCCTGGTAAATTCCGTATTAAAACACACAGTCAAACCCCCTTCTTTAATGCTTCCTTAAATTCGCTGATGTTCTTGCGAATAGTGTACCTTATTCTTCGGAAACATAAAAACTTAATTTCTATGTTCTTTCAAACTTTTACGTAAAATTCATAATTGTTTTTTCTAATGCCAAATGCAAAAAAAAAATAAAAATTTCAACAAAAGAAAATATTAAAAATTATAGTAAATAAAGTTTCAGAACTAGAACTCTAATTAAATTGGAATAAAACAGGGTGTTTCTCTATAAGTGTAACTTTTAAATTATATAAAACAAAAATTGAAAATATTGTAAGATAATAATAATATATTTTTTTTTCTATATTGCTAAGTTTGAAATAATTCATTTTTGTGAATTTCATGTTTTTGTTTATAATTATTTTATGTTTTCAATTATACTGTTTTGTAAAAATTTACATTCAAGTTAATTTTTCCTTAATGTTTTTATTATTATTATTTGTCTGGGAGTAAGTAGTTCTATTTGGATATGTCGTCTTTCTTCTTAGAGTGGAGAATAAGGATGCTAACGCTGAGTTTGTAGGTTCGAATATTATCTAGTCGTACTCATAGGATTTCTATTGATCCCAGCATCCCTAATGACTTGATTCTGTCGTCCGTTGAAATTTCAGTCACGCACTCAAGTGTCTTCTGTAATATAAATCTCGTCCTTTTTTGTCGTAGAAACTTACAAACTAGTAAGTTCCTTAACTTCGGGTAGTCTCTATAAAGCATAGAATCAGCAAGAACAGGGCTCCACATAAATATCTATTTTCAGATTTTCTTTCAGTACTGAACATTTCAACAGCGTAAGAATTATGTTCTAAAAAATACCGCAGACTTTGGCGAATGAATATTTTACTTCAGTATTGAATAGAAAAATAAAATCGACTTTATATTTTTGACTTGTTTTTCAATACTGTATTGGAATTGCATAAGTACTTACCAATTAGCTCGAAAGCAATTCTGTTTTCAGTACCGAAGAAAAACTATAAAGAGTGATTGGTACCAGTTACTAGAGAAATCAGTACTGCGAATGTTTTGAACAAATCTCTTCAAAAGAATTCAATATACGAATTAATGTTTCTAATATGAAGATATATTTACTATTATGAGATAATCGGATGTTGACTTGACTTACGTTACTTCTTCTCATTTTTAAAAACTTTTTCATTTCGATATGCTTCATATTACAAAAAAATTACATGATTTGAATTTACACGAGAAATTCAATTCACTTTCATCTCATTTTCCTTCTACAACTGTGGTATCTTTTATATCAGCGTTTTGTGAAATATATTATACAGTTACCATTATTAGTGCATTATATTCTTAAGTATCTATATAGACTAAGATATCATGCCTGAGATATTAAAAAATTGCAGCTATATCGATTTAATATTTTGTGTATTTTAGTGTGTCTGAGGCAAGTACATTCGCGAAATAACAATTGATATCAGCAATCTAAACGCAGGGCAAATTACTCGCTTTTCTGATTTTTAAATGATCTGAGCTTTCAAAAATTTGAAAACTCGATATTTTCAACTTTAAATACCTCGCTTTCGAATAAATAAATATGATTTGTTCCAACATAACGTTTGCGAATTCTTAAAATCAGTACTGTGACAGTACTAATAAGGATTGAAACTATGTAGGTACCAACGTATAAATTTATCAATAAGATACTCGGTGCAGTGTTTTAACACCGAGGTTGAATTTCCGAAGCCACCATGACAGGTATTTCCTTAATAGACAGGTGCTATTCTTATGCTTGACTATAAAATCTACCAGCAGCCTAGACGCACCTTCATTATTTTTTTATAAGGTTGTGATGCGACCGAAGTTCCGACAGTACAGACACCCGTAAAACACCAGAAAAAAATTGCATCTTAGTCCAAGACGAGGTCAATGTCGAATCAGGGCACTCATTGCTTCTAAATAGAAATTTTGCGCCCGAAAAAGTAAAAATTAATTCCATAACTAATCAGAACTAAAACATATGGCGAAATTTATAAAATCATAAACAACCCCTTAAGGGATGAACATTAAAAAATAAATACTAAAATGGTTTTTAATTGAATATTTGTCATGCTCCTGAAAGTAAAACTCAGTACGATATCTCATCAGACTCAAGAGATATAGTGGAATTCGTGAAAATGTTTAAAAATTCTTTACATACTCCTATGGTTTGAATATCAAAAAATTTTGAATTCGGGTTTTAGGCGATTTTAGGCGATTATAGACAACGTCCGAGGAAGAAAAAACTAATTCGATATCTCATCAGATCTAAGAAACATGGATTAAATAGCAGGAAATCCTGAAAAGGATTTTTAGGCAATTATATAAAAAGTCAGTGGAAGAAAAATCAACTCCATATCTCATTAGACATAAGAGATATGGCGGAATTCGTGGAAAAGTTTTATAACCCGTTAGTAGTTAAATATCAAAAAATCGCGAAAACATTTTCTATCCACTTATCTAAAGAACTCGTAGAAGAAAAATTAATTCGATATCTCAGAAGACCTAAGAGATATGACGGAATTCGTAAAAACATGATATATATTATACAAAATTATTTTTACGATCTATGCGGCACCTACGTATGCTAATGAAAATTTAGAAATCTTTTTACTTAAATTTCTCTTGAAATAAAGCTACATACACATAATAAGTTTGAACTATATACCATAAGCCGTTCCTGAGATAGAAAAATCAGACCTCACTCCTGAGCCATGGCATCGCTATAAAAATACCAAGTTTCAACTTTCGATCACTAGATGCTCTGGAGATATAAGGATCGGAATATTTATCTTTTAACCTCCTCTACCACAGACTCGATCCTCTATATTTAAAAGTTCAAAGTTTCATCTTCACAGCAAAAGCTGTAAATCAAAATTTTTCATTTAAAACACTGCCCAACATCCATCCTTCGCACCCCAAAATGTGGTCACTTTTAATGGTCCACCAAATTAAATCTTAATAGCACAAATGAATTAAATGATACGAGCAAACGGCGATCAGACGGACAAAACTGGTTTTATTGGTGTTTTATGTAAAGTCTTAAAACGGTGCTCCTATTATCATATTAATTGCTTCCAAACGTATTTTAATCCAGTGCAAAATTGAACTTAAAAAACCCCGTCTCCTCTCACACAAAAAAAATTTCAAAAAACTTTTTAATTCCTCTAAATAAAATCGATATCGCAGAGAAACAAATCCTCAAAATTATTAATCAACGCAAAATACAAAATACAAATAAAAACAAATTTTTTCTAAATACTGTAAATACCAGTAGAATGTTTCTTGCATTTTACTCACAGCTGATTAAAGTGGGTCAAACAAACTTTGTGTTTTTTTTAATAGAAACAATTGATTATTATAAAAAATTATTTTCAGTACTGTACAGGTATCGCATAATTTTTTATATACATTATTAAACCCCAATTCAGGTGGAGTACTGACAGTCGATGTAGAATCAACTCTTACAGTACCTATTCATCTCTGCAAGTTTCACTGTTAAATAAGTGGAAGATGTTCAGTTCGAATTCCGCTGGAGTACCGATACAATCCCTAACCACTTCAGCCGATCCTCTATAATTTCTTATTCCCAGATTTATGTTTTCATCATTTATAAACTTGTTTATTTTCTACAATTAACATTATTCTAATCATTTGTTATGGCAAATCACTATCTCTAAATATCAAGCGTATAAATTAAATGTTCACTAAAACTTTTCATAAATGTCTCCCCTAATTTCCCCGAAACCCATCATCTTTTCCTTATTCCATCTAATACTTATAAAAATAAATGGAAAACGAAAATACGTAATAATAAATAAAGAAAAAAAAAACTGTTTAACTATATTAACTAAATGTTCACTATTTCTTGCTGTATAACTTTCTAAAACGAACTCTAAATGGAAACTATAGTAACTATTATAATAATTATAATTGCTCTACTTGTTCAACATCAGAAATTCTTAATTAAATCGATTAGTAACAGAAACAAACCTAAACGCAATTTCACTATTAAATGTATTAATTTTAACTTTGTACAAAAGCACATTGTGTGTGAAGAAACAAAAACAACTTGTGTATAAAATAATAATAAATTATGTTCTAATGTAAATATAAACGGTACAGAATCTGCAATTTCTGTATTTATAGAGACATGAAAAGACTAAAAGCAAGGTGTATGTAAATTAAAAAGGCGTACTTGCGATAGAAATGTTAGTTCGTAAAATGAGAACGAAAAATATAAAAATGAAAAAAAAAATCAAATCGGAATTGTTTTAATTTTTAAAATTGTTTAAATAATGAAAGACCTGTGCATAAGACTCATCATGCTAAACATTTGTTATGCGGTATAAAGTGGCACCGAATGTCACTTGTCTGAAACGCTCCAGATCGCCAGTAACGGGGGCAGTTATTTATTTCCACAGTTCTATTTGTTGCACCTAAAAATATTGTTTCCTAGTATTGTGCATTCTCACCACTTATTTTAATGACTTTTCTATGGTAGGAATTGGTTTTATATTACGATTCACGAATGAACTTGACTTTACCGAGTACTTACCGAAGATTCAAGAAAAAGTTAAGGAATTTATCTAGACCGTTACCAAGTCACGCAAATAGAAATCATCACAATCATGTTTTAAACTCAACCATGTGACATAACATGGAATAAATGGATACAAAATTTCAACTACCTACTTCAACGTTAGAGCTACCATGTCTTCGACAGGATGGATGAACCAATTTTTCAAGGACATTTGAATGGACATTACTCGAACAAACACCTGGAAATTTGTGGAAATTAATGTATGTAAACCAATGATCACGTCTTTACCTATCACGTAATGGATTCAACCGTTGGCAACGTATTTTAAGGGTTTTTATGGATGTCGTTTGAAGAAGGGGAGATATTTTTCTGATCAACGAATGCGACTTTACTTTCACGAATTTTTACTCTAGATGAAATCATAGAATATTAATGTATGAAGCGGAGTCCCGGACGAAAAAAATTGTATATATCTTGCCCAAAAACTTCAAATCAGCTTGCTGATTGTCCGTCGTTCGCACGATAAATCAAAACCGACCTAGAAAGTTGAAATTTTGCCTCTGCATGTGATATAAAAAAAATAAGGCCAATTTTGTTACTGGGCGGTATCCTTCAACTTCTTCGAGTAGCTCCCACACAAAAGTCCTAACAGCGCGTGCTCAATATTATTTATCGAATGCTTTAGCTTTTAGGAAAATTAGGAAATTTTGCAACCGCAAAAAACCGAATACATAGCAAATCGAATGAGTCCTTCGTGTAGCCACCATATAGAACCCACTATAACTGAAGAACTCGTTAAAGATGCAAATAAAAATTTTACAGCAATCAGCTTTAACTGAACAGCAAGACTGAGTTCATTAATTAGTAACATCTGTCAACTCCTTCGCAAAGGTTCCATATAAAAGTCCTTCATACTGAGATGAAGTGCAGGTTACTATATGCGAATGACAACATAAAGAATAACCGGGAGGCTACTTCAAACGCTGTTTTTTAAGTTTTCAGTCGAATAATAACGCTTCTCAGTATAAAACGCATTCCGGACTTCTACTCAAAAAAAAATAAAGTTACGCACAGACTGTTGGTAGATTTCTGTACGGCAGCTACACGTAGGACTCATGAGATTTACTTCATATTTATACCCAGGGTTGCCAGATAGCTGGCAGCAGAACCCGCCGACTGAGCTCATGAAATAGCCCAAAACCCGCATGAAGACTTGTAGCCCAAATACCGCGCTCAACTTTGCAATTTTGATAGACCTACTTAAACGTGTTGAACACAATTGCGATTTCGACGGCGAACTGTGTTCCAGAATTCGTATAATGTATAATAAATATTTTGTGAATACATAAATTCGTATTTATCACCGTTTTCAAGTGAAACATAATTCAATTTAATTTACTACTTGATCACTTTTATCGATGAAAATCACTTTAAAAATACTCTTTCGCGTACACCGTTGTTTCACTCTCGCAGTAGAAAAACTTATCCCCCGCTCGGCGGCGTTTATATACTGCATGTGTTGAGTCGAGGAATTTCCAGCATATATGCGGTTGTTTGTGTGGAACGCGCATGTTTATTACATGCGAGAAGTGTCTAGAACACGCGAGAAGTATATAGAGCTCTTTAGAGTTGTTGCTTTTCTCTGGAAACTTGAATGTCAATAACAAGTGAGTTGTTCAGGTTGTCAGAGTACACATGTAACAATAACTTTAGAGGTACTGAAATTTTTGCAACACGTGTCTGTTACCCACCAATCCAGTAAAAATTATAATTAATACATTGTGCAAAAAATGAAGGAACTCTATGACAGTCATCAATATTGGTAAATCTATTGTCTCTTGTATGTTATATTTCTACGGGTGTCTTCAAAGAAAGTGGTTCATTTGTAGAAAGTCCACAAATAATGAACCGATTCTAAATTAATTTTCCCTTGCAAATACCAGATAGATATCGTGTGAACTATTATTTTTCAATATTATGACTGGCCAACCGAAATTTAGTGGCAAAAGGATTTGTGATATGACGTAGTTTGCAAACGTTGCATTTGAGCGTTGTATTTTAGCAGATTTAACCCAAGAGACGACTGAAATTCAGTTTTCTAATTTTTATATTTTTAATTTTTTCCTCGTAAATCGGGTCTGTTGTAAACTAGCAAAATAACCCTATGTGCGTTGGCCGAATAGCCCAGAAAGCTATAAGTAGCTTTTTAAAGTTTGTACCCGCGAATTGAACATTTAAATAGCCGAAATCGTGGGAAATAGCCCAATCTGGCGACCTTGTTTATACCTCTAACTGAAACTATTGAAAAACCAACGTATACAATATTTAAAGTTGTAGCTTAAAGCGTTCTGGAGTTATCGACCAATATTCTTGAACACATGTTTTAAGGATTTTTTGTATGGCAGCTACCCGAAGGATGATGTATGATGATTTTGCCCGTTAAAGAACTTAGTTTTACAAATTCGACTAAACAACCAGATTCCAAACTTCAACATCCTAGGTCAAGGCGTTCCAAAGTTATTTTGCGACAAACAGACATAAGGACAAACGGATAGACGAACGGACGGAAAGACGGACAGACGAACAGACAGACAGACGGACAGACGGACAGGCGGACAGACGGACAGACGGAGAGACTGACAGACTGACAGACTGACAGACTGACAGACTGACAGACTGACAGACTGACAGACTGACAGACTGACAGACTGACAGACTGACAGACTGACAGACTGACAGACTGACAGACTGACAGACTGACAGACTGACAGACTGACAGACTGACAGACTGACAGACTGACAGACTGACAGACTGACAGACTGACAGACTGACAGACTGACAGACGGACAGACAGACAGACGGACAGACGGACAGACGGACAGACGGACAGACGGACAGACGGACAGACGGACAGACGGACAGACGGACAGACAGACAGACGGACAGATGGATAGACGGACACACGTACAGACGGACACACGGGCAGACGGACATACAGACGGACAGACAGACAAACAGGCAGACGATCGAATGGACAGACGGACAAACGGACAGACGGACAAACGGACAGATGAACAGACGGACACACGAACAGACGGACAAACGGATAGATGGACAGACGGACGATGAATAACCAGACAGATGAACAGGTAGACAGAAAATAAGAAGTTGTAAACTATAATAATTCGAACGAAAAACAAATTTCAGGTGTTTTTAGTGACTACTTTGCAAATGTGAGAAAGAACTTGGCTGAAAAATAATTACAGAACCCTCTACCGATCAAAATTCTGAAAGCAATAGTACGAATCTCTCAGAAATTTAAGATTAAACATATTTCCATAATAAACAGGTTGTGCTTAAGCTGAGTTAAGCTACACCAGGTTTTGATGAATTTTCGGTTGAAATCCTTTAAAGCCTAAGCCAATATCTTACCAAAACCATTAACACATTTAACTAGCCTTAGTTCTAGAAGTGGTATGTTACCTGATTTGTATCAATCAGCTATAATATCGAGGAATAGAATTATGATGGAACTGGAACGTAACAATATTAGCACAAAATCAATTTGTTTTTCGACATGACCATAGCACACAAGGCGCAATTTTTTTATAACATGCGAGTAGTAAGTCGAAATTTAGCTTTTTTTTCGGAAATTACCAAGAATCCTACGACCCGGATTTCACCCTGCATTTAGGACGCAGCCTATACCTCTAATTCGGCCTAAATTATTCAGGACAACTGCTGTAAATAATTCACAGGCGACCTGACCTAGCGTCAGATCTGGGCTCGTTCATTTGTTACCTGTCCTAAAATAGGTCCTTTGATTTTTGGGTGTTAACGCCCTAAATGTTTTTTTTTTTCATTTTAATACATTAGTGATATGGAAAAGATACAATAATTTGTCAAGGCATGTGTGGAATGCGTTCAGACTTAAAATACCACTGCAGATATTTAGTAATAGTCGCTGAATTTATTGATGAAATATTTTGATGAACTAAATACGACCCAGACGAATTTTAGGCCTCTATCGGTGTAAACAGTTGGCGATTGGACCTACTTTAGGTTAAGATGTAGGTCAGGTTGCTGGGTGTAAACTAGCTCTATTACACTGTATGCTACGTCAAATATTTGACTATATTCCCTGGCAAATGCTGTCAGAGTCAAATTTTTGTTTACCACATTATTAAATTTGTTCTACACTATTGTGACAAAAACAATTGACAGAACTTTCCGTTTTATTTTTTTAGTAAAATTTCTGACAGTATGGCGGAGCTTTACTCTTGAAATGACAGCCAAACTATTCAGTTATAGCGAGCTAAAATTTATTGGATAGGGGACATCTGCACTGATGTTTTGCTATGCTTTTTAATACTGGTAAAGGTAGTCCCACTGTCCAACGATCTCAAACAACCTATTAACCAAATTAAAAAGTTCTGTCTCTCTATCCAACGATTCCGCCACATTTTCCACAAACTAGCAAAATTTTCCAAGGTAAGAAACTATCAGGTCGAAACAAATTTAATTTTCCTTCTAAGGGTAGTTCCCCACCGCGTCCGCCCCCACACTTAAACAAATCTCAACCGAACTTTCATCCGCTGGCCTTAAACCGCAGCCTGGTGTTTTTCACCCATCCAATTACCAAATAATTACATCCTCCCACCAATTCAAGTCGGTGTCCATTTTCCTCCCTTGACCTAAATCCAAATGGCCGGAAAATTTTCAGCAAAACCGAAAAAGAAACAAACAAACAAGGCGCCGGAGTTGCCGCCAGTAGTGACAATCAATGGTTAAAACTTCCGTCATTCTTTCCGTAGAGCGACTGAAACGCTTCAATTTAACGGACACTAAGCTGAAAATTAACGAGCAAAACTGGAATAGGGGTGAAAGGGGAAGTTAAGACCGTGACGATTTTAGTGTCATCGATTATGTTCGCATGAATAAATGTCCAGTCCCGTCCAGCCCCCATAGGGACAAACGAAATAGTTGCTTTACTTTCATGACCACGCGACAAGCTAACAAATCATCGAGAATAGCCAAAATTATGGAGTAAATTATCCGGACTATAGCCCTGTCCTTCCGCGCTAATCCAATTTATGATACATCAAGCAGCGAAGCAACAAAGCGGAAGCGTCACAGAAGTCATAAATTTACTTTAGCGGGAAAACCCAAGCCAGGAGCAGAACGAATCGCTACATGGTTCCAATAGTTAGGAGTAAGGACACAATATGGTTAATATCCAGGAAAAGACGAGCCATTGAGAGTGCACCAGATGGCGGTAACTAGCCTTTTGGCAACTTACTTTCTGCGACAAGTTGGTAATATGGACGGCGTGAACTTTTAATAAAAATTGCCCGGATTATTTATAGTGACATTATTGTGTTGAGCTCACACATTACCGTCTGTTTGAATTGACCTACAAGCCCGATATAGGAAAGTAGCGTTTAATAGACCCTAAAATTACAACACCAATGATTTGTTCGCTAATCGCCTTCTGTGTAGTTCGAAAATCCGGTAATTGAAGACATTTTAATTGAGACACACAGCCGTGCCTCAACAAAACCAATTAATAACTTGTATCAGATTCTAAATTCATACTTTTGGGCAAATCCTCCAAAATCCGTATTTTTCACGCCTTATGCCAATGAAATTTCGCGAAAAATTGTGGTATATTCGCGTTATGGAGTGATATCTTCTATACAGCTTACAGCACAAAATTCTAGACAGGCAGGTTGATATTGTTTATTCACTTTGAACACGGATTGTCGCAGCAATTTGCCGAGGCAGGTACAGTTTAATACTAATACTTTTGGATCTCTGATACTGAGATCTCGAAGAACATGATTGGAGAACTGATCACCTTCTTGAACAGTTCCAGATGGATATGATAGTCCATTGAAGTGCCAGGTCTCTGTTAAACCATGTATCCACTTCAGCAACCCTCAACGACCAGGTTAAACGAGTTGTGGTATCAAAACGGCGCTTTCTGTGCTATTTGGGCCCTGTTTTCGGCAGACGGACCACCACGTAAACCAACCAACCAACCAACCCTGATACTTTTTGTACCCGATCCAATCCTGATACAATTCTAATATTACAGACTGATGGTTTCACTCGACCTCTACCGTCAATATCGATGACAGACAGCACGTGGTGGTCCTTCAGGTCTTAATTGAAGGATTTGAAGAGTTCCGCGGGTCAGACTTATCTTTGTCTTTTTGACATAAGATGATCCTCCCATCCTTTGGTAGCAATCTTTTTAGCCCAGTCGAAGGAGCAGCGTTGTTTATTTGGCTATTGATCCTCTGGTATACTGCGAAGGCGGTTCAGAATGTTTTAGGCCGCTGCTTTGAAGGAGCGCTGTGGATCGGAGCTTTATCGCTTCCGGTCTAGTGTCAGTATTTTTTAGAGAATTAACAGCTTTCTTTCCTCTGCAAGTACCAGTTAAGCTGGTTAAGGTCTTACCAGCATATCCCTCATGGAGGAGTTGTACTTACGCTCTTTTTTTGGTGAGCCGAACCTCGGTCTAATATTCAAAGTCTTGGAGGGTGGATTTGGACCGTGTTTAGGTTTGGCTAAAAAGAGTGAACTGTAGTACTGTGCCACAGCCCATCACGAGAGATCACTGTGGATCCATTGAGGATCGGGTTTGGTTTCCCAAGTTTTCGATAGTAGCCCCAGGTGCCTGGAATAAGGCTATGCATTACGAGCACGTTACCTCTAGTCGAATTTCTTGTAAATCTTTGATTGTCTGCTTGAACCGGGTTTGGATTTCAAAGTCCTCGCGCATATGTTACTTGCATCAAGAGTTTGTCCACAGTCTCACAGGTGGAGGGTTTGGACCAGGTTTCATCATCATCAATGGGGCCTAAATCGGGCCCTGGCCTCCTGGTTGGTTGTCAAAATTTTCGCAGATGAGTTGCTAGGATAAGGTCTAGTACCCACAGTCTTCGCAAGCAGCCCCATTAAAGTCGAAGAGATGGATGTGTGATGCATACGGATTGACTATCTTCGTCCGGCTTTTTGAGAGATCCAGGCTATTTTTTTTATAATCCATTGCTGTTTTGTTATCGATTTTTAAAAAAAAAAAATTTGCTACCCTGAACATTTTTTTTTTCGCGTTTCATGACTCGTAGACACGAAAAAAGCAAAAAAAAAATTCAGTCCGTCTGTCCGCCGTACGCCGTACGCCGTACGCCGTACGCCGTATGCAAAATCGTTTGAAGGCTCGTAGCTCCCAAACGGTTTGAGATATTAAATTGAATTTTTTTTCATGAATAGAGTGGGTAGGCCCTTGAAGTGACCAAATTCTGAGGTATGGGGTGTGAGGGGGGAGGAGGGGGAAGCGTTTTAGTCGGAAAATTTTGGTTTTTATATCTCAGCAACCGCTTATGCTAGGAGGCTGAAATTTGGAATTTATATAGAACTTTGGTAATGGACCCACTTGCATAAAAATTGTCAATATGGGTGAAGGGGTATGGGAGTGGGGGGAAAAATAGTGCGTCCGAAACGCAAAAAAGCCGAGATCGACACATTCTAAAATCCATATCTCCTAAACGGTTAAAGTTACAAAATTGAAACTTAATGAATATCTGTAGGTATACTAGGAGAATAGATCGCAAACAAATTTTTGAGTGGGGGCAGTGGCGTACGGCGGTGGGCGGTGAAAAAATTTAGATTACGATATCTCACGAACCGATTGCACTAGATAAATAAAATTTGGTTTTTGTATAAAGGTTGACAAATGAAGTTTAATGTAAGTAAATTTTTATACTCTAGATGAAATCATATAGAGTATTATAAGTTTAATCCAGCCCAAAAGTTTGTAACGCATAGAACCAAGCCTCGGACGAAAAAAAGTTATATATTATTTTTTGTTTATTTGTGGCCAAGAACCTCAAATCCGCCTGACGTCCGTCCGTCCATCCGTCCGTCCGTCCGTCCGTCCGTCCGTCCGTCCGTCCGTCCGTCTGTCCGTGAACACGATAACTCAATCTTGAAATTTTGAATCTGGATGTTTGGTTGAATTTGTAAGGCTAAGTTCGTTAACGGGCAAAATCGTCCTACTCCTTCGGGTAGCTGCCATACAAAATGTCCTTAAAACACGTGTTCAAGAATATTGGTCGATAACTTCAGAAGGGTTTAAGCTACGACATTGAAATTTTGTACGTGTTATTTTTCCAATAGTTGGAGCTAAATATATGATTATGAAGAAAATCCTGTTAGTCCTTCGTGTAGCTGCCATACAAATATCCTGTCAAAATGTATTCACTTAATTTACGAAACTCACTATAACTCAAGTAATCTTTTAGCTACGAATTCGGAATTTTGTACAAGTTAATTTTGAGTGAAAAGAAAGTTCGAGTTTACTAATCAGCGAAATCCTTTTACTCCTTCTGGTAGCTGCCATACAAAATATCCTTAAAACACGTGTTCAACAATATTTTCCGATAACTTCTGAACGCTTCAAGCTACGAATTTGAAATTTTGTACACGTTCATTTTTAAATGGTTCCAAGGAAAAGGATAAATATGTAAGAAATCGAGTGAGTCCTTCCTGCACCTCCCATGTGAAAGTCCTTCAAAAAGGACATTTTTTTTCGATGACTTACCCAGTTCAAGGTATGAAGTTAAACACTGAATATTGTCTTTTAGGTTTGAGTAGCAATCTAATGGCAGTCCTTAATAAAGGACATACAACATGCACACACGTAATTCTACTTTATCCCCAACTACAATATAAATCGGAGTTCAGTATTCATCTAGAGTATTATACGATTGGCTTGCAGCCGATCGTGACTGCAGTATGTTTTTTAGGGGGCGGTGGATCATGAAAGTGGAGGGCGAATTTTTCTAAAAAGTCACGTCTCATATCTCAAGAACAGTGTGAGGTAGATGCTTAAAATTTTTACCGTAAGTAGGTCTAATAGGCCCCTAGGGGGTGAGGGTGTAGAGGGTGAGGGTGGGGGAGGGTGAAAAGGAAAAGGTTTCGATTTTTATATCTCGAAAACCTATAATGATATAAAGCTGAAACTTGGTATTTAGATAGAACTATAGTACTAGCATCTTGGAAAAATATAATTTTTTATAAGGGTAATATGGTACGGGGGTGGGGGATGTTTTTCCTATCTATAGAACGGCTTATGCTACAAAGTTGAAACTTGGTATGTATACGTAAATAAACTAGAAAAGTAATTTAGATATCCATCGGCGTTCGGAAGGGGGGCGAAAAAATATATCAGTGAAAATAAAATGCATATATTTTCACGATTTTCGTCATATCTATTAGGTCTTCCCAAATATTTAATTCATTTTTATTCTACGGCTTCTTCATATAAATATCTAGAAAGCATTTTCAGGATGTTTTGAAATTCGACCCCTAAGGGGGTGTAAAGGGAATGTTTACTTATTCACGAATTATGCCATATCCTCCAGGTCTGATCAAATATCGAATATCTTTACACTTTCACGGGCTTACGTAATAATCGCCTAAAACTTGCTTTTCAGTTTTTTCCTTTTTCAGCCCCTAAGAGGATATAAAAGGGTTGAACAAGTTTTCACAAATTCCGTCATATCCTTTAGAAGTGATAAGTAATTCAATTGTTTTTACTTTCTCGTGCAGTTTTCATATTTATCTATTAACTCCTTTCAGGATTTTTGGATAACCCCAAGTTGGTGTAAGGAGGTTGCATATGTTTTCACAGATTCCTACATATTGCTTAGATCTGGTGACATATCGAATTCATTTTTACTTCCTAAGGTTTCCCATATAAGAACCAAAATGTCTATTTCAGTATTTTCAGATTTTCAATCCTGTTGTATGCTTTTCAAAGGTTCGACATATTTCTTAGGTTTAATGAGATATTAGATCGCTTTTCATTTCCACAGACTTTTTATATAATCGCCTACAAACCCATTTCTCAATTTTTCGATATTCAACCCCCAAGGGTTTGAATATGTTTTCACAAATTTTGCCATCCCTTAGTTCTGATGAGATTTAAAATTGGTTATTGCGGCATTTGATGTAATGACATAAAAACTTATTTCACGATTTTTCGAATTTCAAGAACCAAGGGGGTGTGAAGAGTTTGCTTACGTTTTCACAAATTTTCAAAATCCCTCGTGTCCCATGAGATGTGAAGTTGGTTCTTATGAAATCGTTTTCGAAATTCAAACCCCAAGTGGAAGTAATGAGTTTGTATACGTTTTAACAATTCGTCATATCTCTTAAGTCTGATAAGGCAACAAATTAGTTTTTTCTTCTATGGGCTTTTAGTGTACATAATATACCGAAATTCGTATAGTCTACAGGGGCTTTTTCAATGTTTAATTGGCTAAAAATCTTTATTTTAAATATTTATACTCTAGATGAAATCATATAGAGTATTATAAGTTTAATCCAGCCCAAAAGTTTGTAACGCATAGAACCAAGCCTCGGACGAAAAAAAGTTATATATTATTTTTTGTTTATTTGTGGCCAAAAACCTCAAATCCGCCTGACGTCCGTCCGTCCGTCCGTCCGTCCGTCCGTCCGTCCGTCTGTCCGTTAGCACGATAACACAAGAACGCCTTCACCTAGGACCTTGAAATTTTGAATCTGGATGTTTGGTTGAATTTGTAAGGCTAAGTTCGTTAACGGGCCAAATCGTCCTACTCCTTCGGGTAGCTGCCATACAAAATGTCCTTGAAACACGTGTTCAAGAATATCGGTCAATAACTTCAGAAGGGTTTAAGCTACGACATTGAAATTTTGTATGTGTTATTTTTCCAATAGTTGGAACTAAATATATGATTATGAAGAAAATCCTGTTAGTCCTTCGTGTAGCTGTCATACAAATATCCTGTCAAAATGTATTCACTTAATTTACGAAACTCACTATAACTCAAGTAATCTTTTAGCTACGAATTCGGAATTTTGCATAAATTAGTTTTGAGTGAAAAGGAAGTTCGACTTTACTAATCAGCGAAATCCTTTTACTCCTTCTGGTAGCTGCCATACAAAATGTCCTTAAAACACGTGTTCAAGAATATTAGTCGATAGCTTCAGAAGGGTTTAAGCTACGACTTTGAAATTTTGTATGTGTTATTTTTCCAATAGTTGGAACTAAATGTATGATTATGAAGAAAATCCTGTTAATCCTTCGTGTAGCTGCTATACAAATATCCTGCCAAAATGAATTCACTTAATTTACGAAACTCACTATAACTCAAGTAATCTTTTAGCTATGAATTGGAAATTTTGTACAAATTAGTTTTGAGTAAAAACGAATTTCGGGTTTACTAATCAGCGAAATCCTTTTACTCCTTCTGGTAGCTGCCATACAAAATGTCCTTAAGACACGTGTTCAAGAATATTGGTCAATAACTTTAGAAGGGTTTAAGCTACGACATTGAAATTTTGTATGTGTTACTTTTTCAATAGTTGGAGCTAAATATATGATTATAAAGGAAATGCTGTTAGTCCTTCGTGTAGCTGCCATACAAATATCCTGTCAAAATGTATTCACTTAATTTACGAAACTCACTATAACTCAAGTAATCTTTTAGCTACGAATTCGGAATTTCGTACAAGTTAGTTTTGAGTGAAATGAAGTTCGAGTTTACGAATCAGCGAAATCCTTTCACTCCTTCTGGTAGCTGCCATACAACATATCCTTAAAACACGTGTTCAACAATATTTTCCGATAACTTTTGAACGCTTCATGCTACGAATTTGAAATTTTGTACTCGTTAATTTTTGAATGGTTCCAAGGAAAAGGATAAATATGTAAGAAATCGAGTGAGTCCTTCCTGTACCTCCCATGTGAAAGTCCTTTAAAAAGGACATTTTTTTCGATGACTTACCCAGTTCAAGGTAAGAAGTTAAACACTGAATATTGTCTTTTAGTTTTGAGTAACAATCTAATAGCAGTCCTTAATAAAGGACATACAACATGCACACACGTAATTCTACTTTATCCCCAACTACAATATAAATCCGAGTTCAGTATTCATCTAGAGTATTATACGATTGGCTTGCAGCCGATCGTGACTGCAGTATGTTTTTATTTTAAGAACAAAATTAGCTTTCCAAGAAACTTCATAATCTCGAAACAACTGATGATATGCTCCGACTTTGACCGCTCCCGAACTTTGACCCGAAAAATAATAAAGTTTCGCCCAGACCATTGGCAGATTTTTTTAAGGATACCGAACTAGTCCAAACAGCTTAGGGATAGGAAGGTCAGAAATTGGGCCGGGAATGGCAGTGTACTAGTAGGTGTTAATAATTTGTAGTGCTGTTTAGTAGCAGAGATAAAGGCGGTCCATCTGCACAGAGATCCATTGTGCAGATAAGGCTAGTAAATCTAGAGATGGCCTGGTATCCGTAGGATGCCCTATGAAGGGCAAAATTCGGCACTGGTCCACATGCCTTCCATCAATCTGCAAATTTTACCATCAATTTTTAAAAAAAAAAAAAACTGACTACCCTGATCAATTTTTTTTACATTTCATGACTAATAGACACCAAAAAGTTGTCCGCGTGTACTCCGTCCGCCGTACGCAAAATCGTTTGAAGGGTCGTAACTCCTAAATTCTTCAAGCTATTCAGTGAAATTTTTTTGGTGGGTAGACTAAGCGGACTTCTTTAAACGACCACTTTTTAATGAGTTAGGGTGTGAGGGAGGAGCGTTTTAGCCGAAAAAGTTTGGTTTCTATATCTCACCGACCGCTAATGCTCAAAAGCTGAAACTTGAAAGTTTTATAGAGATGTGATACTGGACCTGGGAGGCGGACAATAATGCGTCTGAAACGCTCGAAAGTTGAAATCCTGGCATTCTAAATCCATACTTCTAAACGGTTCATGGAGTTTTCTGAATATAAATTTTTTCAAGGGGTCATGGAAGTGAGCAGGTTAAGAATTTCTCTAAAAAATAACGTCTTATATCTCAAGAAGAGTTTAAGACAGATGCTTAAAATTTATATGGGAATTGGGCCTAATAGACCACAAACACTGAAAAAAAGTTTTGAGGGTGTAGGTGTAAGTGCCGATTTTAATATCTCGAGAACCCATAATGATATATAGCTAAATTCTGGTATTTATACAGAGCTTATAGTGGTGCCACGTTGGGAAAACATAATTTTTAATAGATAGTGTGATACGATTGTGGGGGGTGTTTTTCCAATTTATACAACAACTTATACTTATATAAAAAAAAGTGTTCAGTGATAATGGAATGCATATATTTTCACGAATTTCGTCATATCTCTTAGGTCTTCTGATATATTAAATTAATTTTTATTCTACGGATTCTTCTTATAAAGAAAGATTGAAAGAAAGTGTTTCCAGGATTTTCTGAAATTCAATCGCTAAGAGGGTGTAAAGGGGTTGTATACATTTTCACGAATTCAGCCATATTTCTCAGGTCTGATTCACTTCCACGGGCTTGTTTGTTAATCGCCAAAAAACCGTTTTTAAGATTTTTCACTTTTCTTCTTTTCACTTTTTTTCACACTGAGAGAGTATAAAAGGGTTGAACATGTTTTCACGAATTCCGTCATATCTCTTTGGAGTTATAAGACATCAAATTGGTTTTACTTTTTCGGGCTTTTTTTATATTTATCTAAAAACGTCTTTTAGGATTTTTGGATATTCAACCTCCAAGTGGGAATAAGTGGTTGCATATGTTGTCACAATTTTCGCCATATCTCTTAGGTTTCTTGAGCTATCAAATTAACATTAACTACAGAGTTTTTATATAATAGCCTACAAACCGATTTTAGGATTTTCTAGTATCGAATCCTCAAGGGGGTGTAAAGGCTTGCATACATTTTCACGAATTCCAACATATTTCTTAGATCAATTCGATATGATTTTTATTTCCTCGAGCTTTATACATAAACGCCCAAAAATTAATTTCAGGATTTTTAGATATACAGCCAGGAGGGTGTAAGAGGGTTGCGTACGTTTTCGCAATTTTCGCCGTCCCTTTGGTCTGATGAGACATAAAATTGGTTACTCCTTCCAATTCACTATTTTTCGAAATTCAATACCCAAGTGGGTGTACAAGGGTTGCTTATAATTTCACAAATTGTGCAAAATCTCTTGAGTCTGATGAGATATCGAATTGAATTTTTTCTGTAATCGCCTAAAAGCCTATTTCTCAATTTTTCGATATTCAACCCCAATCGGATGTAATGGGTTTGAATACGTTTTCACAATTCGTTATATCCATTTGCGCATATGTAAGTCAGCTGTCAAACAAGGGTGATCTTTTCCGTTGCTATTCATTGAACGTGATCACAGGCGTATTTGTGACGCAGATGTTAAAGCCATAACTAAGCCAGTGATTGCCAACAGATGACACTACAGCCCTAAGTTTTTTGACATACCTTGCATGTAGTAACCAAGTTTCAAATTTCTAGCTTGAACCGTTTGAGGAATATAAAAGTCTTAATCATGCCAAAGTAGTAGGGTGAGAATTGCATGCAATAAATCGCCATATCTATGCATTGCAGCTTTAAGAAGCATCGAATGAAAGTAAAGGTCTGTTGAAATGTTCCAATCTTTTTTAGTGCATCCCATTAATTCATAACAAATATGAATGTAATTATAACAGAGATTACAAAGGGTCGCGCCATTGCAATCTCAACACAATGATGTTTGCAGTACCAGTCGCACATTAAAAATCGATTTCCGCGTTTGTTTACTCATTTTGTCCTCTTGTTGCCGATTTAATGGGCGCAACGTTCCAATCCAAATACAAACACATCACCAAAGCCCTACCAACCCTTATCTTCCTGTTATACAATCCGTCGGAAAAATGAAACATAACTATCGCAGTGGGTTAGGGTAGCGATCTGGGCTTGGGTTAAGACCGTCCTATCGTGTACACTGGGCTGGTACTATAGTATTTACCCCCTTCTACAATTCTATAGCAACTACGTGCAATTGAGCAATTTCGATGGCACTTTGTCCTTAGCACTAAGCGTTGCGTTTTTGTTGTACGTAAAAATTAATGCCCCCACCTATGCCAAGACTTCCAAGGGACAAGGAAAAAACCTGTTCGCAATTTCATAGCATTATACGAGGTGGGGGGTCAAAATAGGGTGACCCGTGACCCATTGAGGCAGCCAAGCCTGATGGACAACCCAGAATCCTTCGGATGTACTCCGTATAATCGTAACGCAGCGTTATTGTTCTTTTTTTCAGTTAGACGAAGATATCCGTCCCGTTGAGAACTGGAATGGGAGGTATCCTGTCTCCTTGGTATCGACAGTATAAAGTTGTACAGATTGGAGATGATGGGCCAAGATAGTCAAAGCAAGGAAACAATTTCTTTGAGATGACGGCTGGTTAATGAGCCCGACATGAAATTAGGGCTACTGGGGCGGAAGTTATTGCAGTGGCAAATGGGTTTGTACTTAGCAGCTTTGTTTTCTAGTTGGATGGCAGAGGAAATGCAATTAGCAAGTAAAGTGAAGCAGGAAGCAGAGTTACTGTTTATGGAAATTTAAGAGTTTACCAGCTCCTTATCTGAAACTGACTTCTAAAAACAAGTGACACCAAACTTGTCGTTCTTGGAACCTAGGACGACGGCCGAGTAATTATTGTGGGTGGTTATTTTCGAATTTATTACTTTAAGTTGAAAAAATCACAAATTTAAGACTTTGTCGAATGGGATTTACACTTGAAAATGTTCTACCACTGGTGCATTTGGTTGCAATGTTTAATAAAATGGTTTTTGAATTTACTTCTTGATTTGTCAAAGTGTATCAAATTACATTGTTACATCCACACTCTGGTAAACTGTATTAATAAATTGATTTTCAATGAAATCACAGTTTTTAGTGAGACCAACAGCAATCCAAAATAAGATCACCGTTATAATTCTACACTTTTCGCGTATATTCTACACACACCACCGAATGTACTCGAAATACCGCGACACACGGTGACCGTACATATGAATATAAAAGTACAGACCAGGCTCGCACACATAATCAGTTTCTGATAAAGCGACATCCATTGCTTCCCTTACATTTTGCTGAAAAATATTATATCTAAAATGCGTTGTCTGCAGAAAAATCGCGAAAATAATTCATGTTTCAAACATTTTCTTTGACACAGTCTAAATAAAAGTTCGCAGGAAACTACACGCGAATATCGCACACAGCTGATTTGGCAACACCACGAAAAAGACAAGCGGTACGAAACCAAGAAGAAGACAAATGGAAGCAATTTGAAAGTTGCATCTATGGACGTTCATTTCATTCCGTAGTAAGCCCACTGTGACGTCATGAAAAAAAATGTTCGTACACGCCATGGTGGATGCAATACGCTATTTGCTTCCACACATTCCTGGCTGCGGCGGTGAAGCTATCAGCAAGCAGAGATCTGATAAGAAATAATTGCTACCAGAGTATGATAGGAATTGAATTTTGATCGAAGTTTGGAATTGAATTGTGGTAAATAGTTGAATTATATTTAATTTGGGTTTTAGATCTCAGGAACCACTTACGCTAGGAGACTGAAACTTGGAACTTATGTAGAGCTATGATAGTGGAGCTATTTGCAAAAAAAATGGCGATAAGGGTTGAGGAGTGTGGGAGTGGAGGGGAAAGCAATGTGTTCGAAGTGCTTGAAAGCTGGGGTATTCTAAAATACGTATCTTCTGAACGGTTGATGTCAGAAGATTGAAACTTTATAGTTGTCTTAAGGGATAATAGGAGATTAATCAAAAGCTAAAATTTTTGAATCGGGTGGTGGTGTGTAGGGGTTGGGGTAAAAAACTTTGGATTAGAATATCTTCCGAACCACTTATACCAGGAAGGTGAAATTTGGTTTGTGTATATAGGATTACAAGTGGAGCCCATTAAAATTTTTGAGGTGGGAGGTGGAGCACAAAAGTGGGGCGATAGCCATTTTTAATAAAATTTCATTTGTATATCTCACGAACCTACCACATAAGTTCTTAGAAATTTTACAGGAGTTAGGCCCAGTAGACTTCAAACAAGGAAAAAATGTTGGAGGTACTGGTGAAGGGGCTGATGGTGGAGGGGGGGGGGGGGGGGGAGGGGGGGTGGAAAGAAAATAATATCGATTTTTATTTTTCAAAAACCACAAACCATAGAAAGCTACAAATTGACTACATAAAGCCTATAAAGAGGTATCCTAGAAACAATTTTTTTATATGGGTAGCAAGGCAGGGGGTGGGTGGTGGTTTTTTAAATCTCAGAAACAGGGACGTCATTTCAGTTTTTTCTAGGGGGGGCAAGATGTTATGTTTGTATATATTTTTATATATAAATATACATATGTTATATATAATCTATAAAAATACATAATTCAGGGGGGTGCAAATGCCCCCCCTGCCCCCCCACAAATGACGTCCCTGCTCAGAAACGGCTTATGGAGAAGAAAGTTGGAACTTAGTACGATATGTACGTATGCTACTCAAGAAATTAAAGGAAAAACAATTCAGATTTTTATTAGCATAGAGGTTGAGTAAAACAAATGTCCATGAAAGGGGATTTTTCCACATTTTCACGATATCGTTATATATATTGGACATGCCGAAATAAATTTTATTTCTGCGGGTTCTTTATGTAAGCGCCTAGAAATGTTTTTTTCCAATTTTTCGATAACCAACCCCTTGGGGGGTGTAAAGTGGTTAGGTACATTTTCACGAATTTCCATATATTGGGTTTAATGAGATATTCAATTCACTTTTATTTCTAATGGCTTTAAATTTAATCGAAGAAAAATCTGATGCAAGCATTTTTTGATATTAAACCCCTGGGGGTTTTCACGAATTCCGAAAAACTTTTATGGTTAATGAGATCGAGTTCGGATTTACTTCAATTGACTCTTCTATTCAAAAAAAAACCTAAATAAATAAAAAAAATGTGCCAATACTCTTGGCGAAACTTTATAATTTTTATACTCTAGATGAAATCATATAGAGTATTATAAGTTTAATCCAGGCCAAAAGTTTGTAACGCATAGAACCAAGCCCCGGACAAAAAAAAGTTATATAGTATTTTTTGTTTATTTGTGCCCAAAAACCTCAAATCCGCCTGACGTTCGTCCGTCCGTCCGTCCGTCCGTCCGTCCGTCCGTCCGTCCGTCCGTCCGTCCGTCCGTCCGTCCGTCCGTCCGTCCGTCCGTCCGTCTGTCCGTGAACACGATAACTCAAGAACGCCTTCACCTAGGATCTTGAAATTTTGAATCTGGATGTTTGGTTGAATTTGTAAGGCTAAGTTCGTTAACGGGCAAAATCGTCCTACTCCTTCGGGTAGCTGCCATACAAAATGTCCTTAAAACACGTGTTCAAGAATATTGACCAATAACTTCGTAACGCCTAAAGCTACGACTTTGAAATTTTGTATGTATTACTTTTTTAATAGTTGGAGCTAAATATATGATTATGAAGAAAATCCTGATAGTCCTTCGTGTAGCTGCCATACAAATATCCTGTCAAAATGTATTCACCTAATTTACGAAACTCACTATAACTCAAGTAATCTTTTAGCTACAAATTCGAAATTTTGTACAAGTTAGTTTTGAGTGAAAAGAAAGTTTGAGTTTACTAATCAGCGAAATCCTTTTTCTCCTTCTGGCTGCATACAAAATATCCTTAAAACACGTGTTCAAGAATATTGGTCGATAACTTGAGAAGGGTTTAATCTACAACATCGAAATTTTGTATGTGTTATTTTTCCAATAGTTGGAGTTAAATATATGATTATGAAGAAAATCCTGTTGGTCCTTCGTGTAGCTGCCATACAAATATCCTGTCAAAATGTATTCACTTAATTTACGAAACTCACTATAACTCAAGTAATCTTTTAGCTACAAATTCGGAATTTTAAACAAGCTAGTTTTGAGTAAAAAGGAAGTTCGAGTTAACTAATCAGCGAAATTCTTTTACTCCTTCGGGTAGCTGCCATACAAAATGTCCTTAAAACACGTGTTCAAGAATATTACCGATAACTTCAGGAGGCTTTAAGCTACGTCTTTGAAATTATGTATGTGTTATTTTTCCAATAGTTGGAGTTAAATATATGATTATGAAGAAAATCCTGTTGGTCCTTCGTGTAGCTGCCATACAAATATCCTGTCAAATAGTTTTCACTTAATTTACGGAACTCACTATAGATCAAGTATTCTTTTAGCTATGAACTCGAAATTAGTTTTGAGTGAAAAAGAAATTCAGGTTTACTAGTCAGCAAAATCCTTTTACTACTTCTGGTAGCTGCCATACAAAATATCCTTAAGACACGTGTTCAACAATATTTTTCGATAACTTTTGAACGCTTCAAGCTACGAATTTGAAATTTTGTACACGTTCATTTTTAAATGGTTCCAAGGAAAAGGATAAATATGTAAGAAATCGAGTGAGTCCTTCCTGCACCTTCCATGTGAAAGTCCTTCAAAAAGGACTTTTTTTTTCGATGACTTACCTAGTTCAGGATATGAAATTAAACACTGAATATTGTCTTTTAGGTTTGAATAGCAATCTAATGGCAGTCCCTACTTTATCCCCAAGTACAATATAAATCGGAGTTCAGTATTCATCTAGAGTATTATACGATTGGCTTGCAGCCGATCGTGACTGCAGTATGTTTATACTCTAGATGAAATCATATAGAGTATTATAAGTTTAATCCAGCCCAAAAGTTTGTAACGCATAGAACCAAGCCTCGGACGAAAAAAAGTTCTACTCCTTCGGGTAGCTGCCATACAAAATGTCCTTAAAACACGTGTTCAAGAATATTGGTCGATAACTTCAGAAGGGTTTAAGCTACGACTTTGTAATCTTGTATCTATTATTTTTCCAATAGTTGGAGCTTAATGTATGATTATGAAGAAAATCCTATTAGTCCTTCGTGTAGCTGCCATACAAATATCCTGTCAAAATGTCTTCACTTAATTTACGGAACTCACTATAACTCAAGTAATCGTTTAGCTATGAATTCGGAATTTTGTACAAATTAGTTTTGAGTGAAAACGAAGTTCGAGTTTACTAGTCAGAGAAATCCTTTTACTCCTTCTGGTAGCTGCCATACAAAATGTCCTTAAGACACGTGTTCAACAATATTTTTCGATAACTTTTGAACGCTTGAAGCTACGAATTTGAAATTTTGTACACGTTCATTTTTAAATGGTTCCACGGAAAAGGATACATATGTAAGAAATCGAGTGAGTCCTTCCTGCACCTCCCATGTGAAAGTCCTTCAAAAGGACATTTTTTTTCGATGACTTACCCAGTTCAAGATGTGAAATTAAACACTGAATATTGTCTTTTAGTTTTGAGTAGCAATCTAATGGCAGTCGTTAATAAAGGACATACAACATGCACACACGTAATTCTACCTTATCCCCAACTACAATACAAATCGGAGTTCAGTATTCATCTAGAGTATTATACGATTGGCTTGCAGCCGATCGTGACTGCAGTATGTTTTTTGATAGAAGTCCGGAACGCGTTTAATGATTAGATGCGTTTTAGGCTGACAACCTTAAAAAATAACGTTCCAAATAGCCTCCTGGTTCCCGTTCGTGATTGCTGGGTGCTTTTATATAAGTAATGTTAAAAGTAGCTAGTGAAGGAGATTCAATTAATACGCAGTAAATTTGTAGGTAGAATAATAATAATAAATTTTGGATATTAACCAATTGCTGCCTTCCCCTTGTTAAATTATCGCGCCACGCCACTGCTGGAAATCCCGAAGCAATAATATCTTCATCGTCCTAAAAAAATTTTTTCATATTTGTACCTTTTTTTCTAAAGACATCTGAGATTCTGACAATAGGCAGTAAATATCTTGTTAATGGGGAGATATACAGTCAGAGTATTTCACTTCACGTTGATAGACTAGCGACCATTAAGGATTAGGAATCGGTTATAAATTAAATTCCAGCTTTTTAAGAGGTGTCACCTCAAGGTGGGGAGAGTTCGAACCCTGGAGCATTTGTATAAAACTCAAATTTCTATAAAGGTCAAAGCTGGGCAAACACAAGACAACATATTTATTAACGTGGAGTAGAAATAGGCTGCAATTGCTAGTCGACTGAAGAGTAAGTGCAGGTTCTGCCTCGATCTGTACGCTGTGAGAGACATTACTCACATTTGAGATGAATGTCAAGCGGTTGCGACGAGGCGCTTGAAGCGGTTACGAAGTCATTTCTTTGAAGGCATTATTATTATTTGTTGATAGAGCCTGTAGAAGCCTTACTACTTCTCGAAACACGACCTCTTAACCACTCCCTAGGCTATATCTATTCCCTTAAGAAAGGAGATGATTTTGCTCAAGTGAGTCTTCGACAGGTCTTCACAGGTGGGAGTACATTTACCGAGAGACAGTCTTCTCGATCTGGCAACTGCGTCACAATCACACAGAATGTTCACAGTGGTTTCAGATGTTGTTTCATAGAATCGACATGCGTCTAGTGATACTTAGCCGATGATTTTAAGGTGATAATTGAGAAAATAATGTCTTGAAAAATATCCCATTATAACCCTCGCATTATACCTTTTAAAGGAAAGAAATTCCGACGCTCCCTTACTTGAAAAAGTCAGGAATTTCTTTGACTGTCTAGGTCCTGACAGCGAGTTTCAATAATCTTCCACCTGAAGATTTACCCACTTTAAAATGCCATCTTTAATGAAGCCTTTACCTACTCCACAGAATGGTTCCGGGCCAATCGTTGGTGAGTTGGCTCCCCGCTTAGTCGAGGACTTCATCAGTGCATAGCTTCATGCTGTCCGGGAAGTATACGTATCCTACCAGAATTTGGCCCTTGGAATCTTGTCTTCATCGACTACTGTAAGTGACGCACCCTCCCATGGCTTCAGCGTGTCAATTGCTTGCCTTAGCCAATCTATAGTGGCTTGATTGGCGCAAGTAATTAGTAGCCAGCCGGGCCTGTGGGTGTAACCATAGAGCTTGGGCTTTATCGAACTATCCTATTGTCCAAAAATCAGTTTCTTTAGATTATTCTTAACCAGAATTATCTAGTCTATAGTAAGGATGTTTTGTATGGACATGAGTTGTTTTGGGGAAAAAACAGTTTCCCGTGAGGTTTGGAAAGGATCGCTATGGGCACTTTTAGTATCTAGTGTGCGTATAAGATCTTAGTGCTGCGCTTCTTTCCGAAACTAAACTTTCTAATGACGGTATAAGAGAAAAGTGTACCAATTGATATTATCTGGTAAATATTAACGTATCACTATAAAACAATTGCAATCCGAAATCGCCTGTGAAGGAAAAAGCAAAGGAGAGAGATAGTTAGATTTCCGAATGGGATTGGTTTGGTTTCCTCTGTCACTGAAGCCACAATTGGGCCTATTGTGACGTCCCTCTGAATTTTCTATAATTATCTTAAGTCCCAGCGCTTTCAATGAAGCCTAGTATTTTTTGAAGAGAAGAGGTCAGAAATCCCAATGGATCCAGGAAACCCTCACCGAAGTGACAAAGCCTTTTGTGAGCAAGTCCCTCACATTCACAGAGAATGTGCTCTGGTGTTTCGTCCTCATCATCGCAAATTCTGCATGTTTTGCTCTTAGAGAGACCAATCCAATGGAGATGCTTCTTCATGTAACAATTTCAAGTCAGAGGTCTCACTAGGGTTTCAGTCTGACGTCGGCTTAATTTCAGATAATCAGACGTTCTTTCATCGAATTTTTCGGCATAACAAGATTTGAAAGTCTGTTGCCCGGTGTCAAGTACCAGTGAGATTGAATGGCACTTTGCGATTTTTACCACATTTGGATGATCATTTTGGCTGTGGTTAACGGTACTCCACAGAATGAATGTGCTTCGATGAAGCTAGCTTCTGAACCTATTCTAGCCATTGAGTCGTCCCTTCCGTTACTTTCGTAGCCACTGTATCCCGGAATCCTAATGAGTTTAACTCTGTTCTGGTTTCCGAGTTCAATCAGGCAATGGAGGAGAGAAATCCCAAACAGTTTAGAGTAGATTTGAACAGACTGCAGAGCCGATATAACTGCTTTGCTGTCCGAGAGAATGTGTATGGGTTGATTTTAGTAATCTCGTCTGATATTTTCGCTAATGCAGAGTCCGCTCTCCGTCTGCAAGACATTGGATGTTATGTGCAAAGTGCATGTCACCGTAGAATTTAATATTTGGGCGAGAGAGGAAGAGATTAAACTCATTTTTGCTACGTTCAAACAGGCGACTAGAACTGAGCGACGAATTACCTGACCTTTTCGTGAAAGAAAGGGATGGGGCTTGGATAACAAAACATAGTTTTCATTCAATTATGGTACGGTTGTGAAGGTGCAGAATGGAAAATGTTATTCATGTTCAATTACATTGCTCTGGAGCCAGTTTTAGCCATCAGTTCTGTTGCAGAACGAATTGGCCAACCTTCTTGATAAACCTTTTTCACTCTGCGATTCATTTCAATATTTTAACACCCAAAATTTTTAGCACATCTGTATGGAAGCTGTTCGCAGGAATTAAATACCCTGCAACTAAGACCACGTTGATCATTATTAAACATTTTAAGAAATACGGTTTGTATATCGCGACAAGTGCACTGAAAATATCAATAGATAATAAAGTTTCGAATATTAAGTATGTACATACATAATAAACCTTAAGGGGTTATGCCACTCTAGAGTTTTCGAAAAATCGATTTTTTTTTTTTTTTAAATTGTTTCTTAGGACCTCAGAAATGCTGTCCCAAAAGATTATGGCCGAAAAAAGTCTCTAAAGAAGTCGCCTGCAAAATTATTCATGATTTTCAATTACTCAAAACTTCAAACGCGTTTATCTCAAAACTACAAGCTGGCCGGAAACATAACTCGGACAATTTTAAACCGATTCACTTGAAATTTTGAATATATCTTTAAAACTATATTGTCCATGGAAGTACGTAGGATTTTTTTTTTATATTGCATAGTTCATTTGTTATTAACAATTTTCTGACGATTTTTTAGGCAAATTTCACACTTTTCACTTTAGAAGTGCACCATTTAACTAAAAATCAAAATATCGAAAAAATCCTACGTACTTCTCTGGCTGTTGTTATATGTAATCGAAATAAATTTATTAGCTTATCATAATTCAAAAATCACAGGCACTAGGTGTCCGGCCATGGACCCTGGAAAAACGGAGACGTCACCGCAAAAACGCTGCACAGCCGCCATTTTGAAATTAATTGCTTAAAAAAAATTCCTGTACATAGTCAATAACATGTATTATAAATATCCATTTTCCAAATCTCGATTTATTTTGTAGTTTTTCTGAAAAAAAATCCCGAAAAAGACCTATTTTTTCAGCCTCTAGAGTGGCATATCCCCTTAAAGATTAAATCGGTGATGTTTTTTTTTGCAATCTCTAATACAAAACATGCACGCCGCTGACTACATGAGAAAATTTCAAAAAAGCATATTTATTCCAGAGATTCAACCTACATTACAACGAAGTTTCGTTAAAAAGCTTTGATACTATTTAAGACATGAACCGAATATTCATGTCGTAAACCTTCATCTTATGGATTGGGCTGAAAGCACTTAACGAATGAAGTAATGCCATCTGAACTGTGTTGACTGAACTGCTTGAAAGCGGATGTAAAAAAAACTGGGAATTGCTGATTAAATGAGGTACGTATGTAATGCACCTATGCTGCTGATAACAATGGATGCAGAGCAAAATTTTTGTTCGTTTCATGCATTTGTATTAAGGGTGATTCGGAATCAACAGTTTACATTCATACAGTAATTTGATTAGATCAAATAGGAAAAGAGTCCATTGCTCGCCAAATTACGTGACATTGCCCAACAAGAAATGATAGTTCACATTTGGGTTTACTGCGACGTCGCGGTGTTTAAAAATATCCCCGAATCGCCACAATGTTTCGAACCTGCAACGTTTTAGGGCCTTATATTTGTCGAAAGTGGCGCAATGCAAAGAAGGAATTGTATTGATAACAATACAGGTTCAACCTCTTGAGTTTTAATTTTTCCAGGAAAGTTACTCATATAAAGTTTTAAATCGCCATTCGGTTTGAGAATTTCCATCGAACGCGTCGATTCTATGACGCAGTCGCAATTTAAAAATATCTGATTTGAACTAATAGATAGATAGATATATTTATTTCTTAAATTTAGATACATAGTTCGATAATTCAGTTAATTTTCATTTAGAGTTTAATTTGAACTAATAAATTTGTGTTTAGTCTTAGTTTTTTTAGTCTTTTGAAAAGTGGTATAAGGAGATTGTTTGTGGTGTAAAATCTTAGCATTATCGTCCTGGTTGTTAATATATAGTCATTTTACCCCAAAAACGCAATTAGGGGTTTTTTTTAGTTGAATGTAGGAAATTGTGTCAAATTTCACATTTAGGAAGTCTATAGCGAAACATCCAATGCTACAGAGTGCTTCCTGGAAGTTAAAAGAAAATGTATTTTAAGGGCTGACATACCCTTGAAATTTAAAAACATTTTTCTTTTTCATCTGTTATACTTTTAAGAATTAAAACACAAAATTTTGAATTTATAAAAAAAAAATTTAAGAAAATTCCACTACGTTACAAAGTTATAGCAATAAATGTGACCTGGCTAACTGCCTCGCCCCTCTCGACAACTGCGCTTCGTATTTCTTTTGTTCGCAAAACCTGGGTTGCTTACACTCAGAAAAATAGTTGTCATTAAAACAAATTATTTATTTCTTTGTTTTAAGAATATATTATTATCCACTGATCAAACAAAATTTTACTCTGTTCAAATATTTTTCTTCTAAATAACGAAAATTTTTTCAACTTCAAAGAAATCAGAAATACGACTGGTTTCAATTCAAATACAAATTTTTCTTCATTTTGAGTAAGTAATGGGTTTGTTCATGTTATAATTTTCTTTGTTTCAATTACAACTGTCTTCGCTTCTGAGTCTAAATGAACGACGTTCAACTATTTATTTCTCAAGTTGAGTCATGTCGGACTAAAGGAAAAATTTCCTCTTTTTTAAGAAAAATTTGTTTAAGTTGCCGGCCGGTTCGAATAAAATTGCGGTTTTAATCGAATTGCTAGGTTACTTCAAATAATAGTGCCACGCGCGTCATTAGTTGATAGACAGTGCAAATCTTTGATTTTTTAATCATGGATGGTGAGTTCTCAATTTTAGACAATAGTGATATTGTATATTTAAACCAAAATTGTGAATTTTTTAATATTCGAAAGCAAATTTTTAATTATGGTGAATCCGAAAATGAAAATTCATCTCCTTCTTTACAGTTACATCATTTGAAAAAATTTAACTTGAAGCTATCTGCTAGAGAAATGTTAACTTTTGCTCATTTTTTTCCTTTAATAATTGGAGATGTAATTCAAGAGAACGATAAATTGTGCCATTTCGTTATTAATTTGATAGAACTCTTAGACTTATTACTTTTATCTGAATATAATGACCTAGATATTATAAATTTAGAACAGTACATAGTTCTGCACAACAGGGAGTATACAACATTTTTTTCTGACACTCTAAAACCAAAACATCATTTTTTAAATCATTATTGCAGAATCATAAAACAATCGGATCCTCTTAAATATTTGTGGACTTTCTCTTTCGAATCTAAACACAGACAATTGAAATCATACACAAAGAATATAAATTCTAGAAAAAATGTGGCACTTTCCTTATCTTTAAAGTATTCTCTAGTTTTTTCTGAATTCATTATAAATTTTAAACATGCATCTTATATTTTCAGTAAAAAAGAGTGGAGTGTACAATGCCCAACATTTTATAATGAATTAAAAGAACAAATAAATGATGAGGAATTACAATCATATTCATGTCATTTGAGTCTTAAAAAAAATTTTGGTACACTGTATAAAAAAGACTACATAATTTATATTTACGATCCAACTATCAGGGCATTTGAAATTAAAGAAATATTGAAAAATCATGAAAAAGTACTAATACTATGCCTAGAACTCCAAGTTTTGTACTTTAAAAAACATTATTTGTCTTATGTAATCAAAAAAGAGCGAGGCAATTTGGTTTTATTGAATGTGAACGACATCAAATTTCCTCCAGTACATTTGTATAAAGTAAATAATCAAACATTTTTAAGACCGAAAGTTTTTTTTCGAAAACAAGTACACACAATATGTCTAAAAATAAACTAAAATCAAATTGTAAACTAGAAACAGTATTTTTTTTTTATTTATCATCTTGTGAAAACCTTTATTTTTTAATTACAATTTATTAAGAACATTAAATTTCTATTTAATTTATTTGAAATGAAAAATTTAAATAAAAATTCATTCTTTATTATGGCGGAAAATTTTATTTTTATGTTAGAAGGTCTCTCTATAATGCAACAAACGAATTTCTTCATTCAGTAGAAATTTTACTCCATTTAAATTAATGGTCACTGGAATACTGAAAATAATTTCCTTTATTTGTAGAAATGAAGTACGTCCTTGTCTTTGATCTTTGGAAATAATTTCTTTGTAATAAGTAATCATTTTCCTACAATGACGAAAATTTTACGCAAATGCAGTAAAATTTAATTTCTTTGATTGAAGTAATTCCATTCTACTCGTAGAGTATAAATTTCTTTGGCGCCAAATCATTATCAATTTTCTTTGATTGCATGGCTATTTTTCTTACAGATAGGGAAATATTTTTCTGAGTGTAGAAAAGAAGGTCGTTAATAGGACCAAGTTTATAGGAAGATACAAGGATAAGAAGGTACAGTACGAAGCTGGAATGGGAGACTAGCCGTAAGTTCATGTTGTACCTACCAGAAACTTTAAACGCGTTTTTCTCGAAACTGTGTTTTTAGACAGTGTCTGCACGATAACTCAGTCAATTTTCAATATTTTTCAACTTTTTTTTAAATTTCGATAATTATTTTCTCTATAGTGTGACGAGAGGTTTTTTTAATTTTTTGGTTGGACAATTTTTTATAAATTACTAGCCGCGTACCGCGGCTACGCTTGCTTCGCTCACGTTGTTTCATCGCTCCTGTTACTCTCGTTGCTCCAGTTGATCCCGTTGCTCCCGTTTCTCTCGTTGATCCCGTTGCTCCCGTTTCTCACGTTGATCTATTGCTCCTGTTTCTCCCATTTCTCCCGTTGATCCCGTTGCTTCTGTTTCTCACGATGCTCCTGTTACTCCTGTTGATCCATTGCTCTTGTTTCTCCCATTTCTCCCGTTGCTCCCGTTGATCCTGTTGCTCCTGTTTCTCACGATGCTCCTGTTACTCCTGTTGATCCATTGCTCCTGTTTCTCCCATTTCTCCCGTTGCTCCCGTTGATCCCGTTGCTCCCGTTTCTCCCGTTGATCCACTGCCCCTGTTTCTCCCGTTGATCCATTGCTCCTGTTTCTCCCGTTACTCCTTATTCTCCCGTTGCTCCCGTTACTCCATCCTCCATCGACCATCCTCCATCCTCCATCCACCATCATCTATCCACCATCCGCCATCCACCATCCTCCATCCTCTATCCACCATAATCTATCATCCATCCTCTATCCACCATCCAACATTCTCCATCCACCATCCCCATCCACCATCCTCCATCCCCCATCCTCCATCCTCTATCCACCATCCACCATCCTCCATCTACCATCCCCCATTCTCTATCCTCCATCCTCCATCCACCATTCTCCACCCACCATCCATCATCCTCCATCTTCCATCCTCCATTCTCTATCCACTATCTTCTATCCACCATCCATAGTCCAACTTTACCATTTAGTAATAGGAACGCATAACCAATACACCGAAAACGAGCAAACTGCCGCTAAATCATATGAAAAACACTCAAATGTTGAAATAACTCGCGTACCACCAATTGTTAAATGATTTTGTTAACGCAGAAATCATTTCGGACGTGCCCTCAACAAATCACCAAAGTTTCATCGCAATCGGATGAGTGGTTTAGGAGCGTATACGCGTCAAACAAACTAACATTCATTTTTAAATATAGAGAATTTGTTTTTTTTTTAAATTGCATACTAAAGTTTGAAATACTGTAACTTCTTTATTTTTGAAAAAAAAATTCCCTCCATCACACTATAACTACTACATCATTTTACAAGATTCTTTTTTATTTTTGCAAATTGGATTATTTTTGGTGAAGTTATGATGCCGACAAGGAGGCGCCATCGCTTTCATTAGTAGTCCATTTATACCCGTAAAAATAATGTTAATATTAAAAAAAAAAAAAAAAATTTTTTTGTTGAATAGTTAATAAGATATGTGAACTCAACAATTTAATTTTTTTTTCACCATATAACCTTTATAATAATTTTTCAAATTTATTCGGTTTTCAGCGCGCGCAGGGGTATGTGAGCCCTTAATGAATATTTCACAATACATATATAGTTAGTTCCGGAAATATTCTGAAAGTGGTTTGCGAAATTTTTTCAATTTAGTGAGAAATGAACGTCACGAAAATAAAAAGTTTGTTTGGTCGAATTTGTAACGCTAAGTTCGTTAACAAAATCTTCCTACCCCTTCGGGTAGCTGCCATACAAAATGTTCTTAAGATACGTGTTTAAGAATATTGACCAATAACTTCAGAACACCTTAAGCTACGACTATAAAATTTTGTATACGTTGGGTTTTCAAACGTTACAGTTCAAAATGAATGAATGTCAAAGTTTCCACGAGTCCTTTTAGTAGCTGCCATACGAAAATCCTGTAAAATGTCTTCACTCAAATTGCTGAACTCACTATATGTATATCAAAAAATCGTTCAGCCACAAATTCGGAATTTTGTGATTTGTAGTTTTGAGTGAAAGTTCACTAGTCAGCGAAATCATTCTACTCCTTTGGGTAGCTTCCATAGAAAAAGTCCTTAAGACATATGTTCAACACTATTTTCCGATAGCTTTTGAATGCTTCGAACTAGGAATTTGAAATTTTGTACAAATTAATTTTTAAATGGTTACACCCCTTAGGATTGAATATCTAAAAATACTGAAATTGACTTTTTGGCGCTTATATAGGAAACCTTAGGAAGTAAAAATGAATTCGATATATCATCAGATATGCAACCTCCTGCAACCACTTGGAGGTTGAATATCCAAAAATCCTAAAAGGAGTTAATAAATATGAGTACAACACGAGAAAGTAAAAACCATTTCAATTTCTTATCACTTCTAAAAGATATGACGGAATTCGTGAAAACTTGTTCAACCGTTTTATACCCTCTGAAAAAGGAACACTATGCTGAAAAACGAAAAAGTTAAAAGCAAGTCTTAGGCAATTATTAATCAATCCCTTGAAAGTAAAAAGATATTCGGTATATGATCAGACCTGAGGGATATGGCAGAATTCGTGAAAAAGTATATAACCCCCTTTCCACCTCCTTAGGGGTCGAATTTCAAAAAATCCCAAAATCACTTTCTAGGTATTTGTAAGAAGAAGCCGTAGAATAAAAATGAATTCAATATTTGGGAAGACCTAACAGATATGACGTGAAAATATATGCATTCCGTTTTCACTGATCGTTTTTTTTGCCTCCTTGAATATTTGGAATTTTTTTTATCTAAATTACTTTTCTAGTTGATTTACATATACATACCGAGTTGAAACTTTCTAGCATAAGCCGTTCCATAGCTAGGAAAAACACCCCCCACCCCCGTACCATACTACCACAATAAAAAATTATATTTTTCCAACATGCTACTACTATAGTTCTATCTAAATACCAAGTTTCAGCTTTTGATAATTATAGGTTCTCAAGATACAAAAATCTGAACTTTTTCACTTTCACCCTCCCCTACCCACATCCCTAAAATTTTTCTTCTTCTAGGGGTCTATTAGGCCTACTTCTGGTAAAAATTTTAAGCATCTATGTTACACTGTTCTTGAGATATGAGACGTGACTTTTTAGAAAAATTCGTATCCCCTCCACTTTCATGCTCCACCGCCCCCTTAAAAAATTTTAATTTCATCAAACTTTATTTGCCAACCTTTATACACAAACCGAATTTTATTTTTGTTGTGCAATTGGTTCGTGAGATATCGTAATCTAAAGTTTTTCACCCCCCACCGCGCACGCCACTGACCCCACTAAAAAATTTGTTTCCGATCTATTCTCCTGGTATACCTCATATTCATTAAGTTTTAATTTCGTGACATTAACAATTTAGGAGATATGGATTTTAGAATGTCTCAATCTCGGCTTTCGAAGGTCTCGGAAGCATTATTCTCCCCCCCCCCTCTCCTTCACCCCTTCACCCATATAGGCAATTTGGGTCCACTATTTAAGATCTATATAAATTCCAAGTTTAAGCTTCGTAGCATAAGCGGTTGCTGAGATCTAGAAACCAAAATTTTCAGTCTAAAACGCTTCCTCCACCTCCCACCTCCCCCCTCATACCCCCACCCCTTAGAATTTGGTTAATTCAGGGGGCCTACCCACTCTACCCACGAAAAAAAATTCAACTAAATAGCTCAAAGGGTTTGGGTGCTACGAGCCTTCAAACAATTTTGCGTAGACCGGTAGACGTACGGCATACGGCGGACAGATGGACTCCAATTTTTTTTTGCTTTTTTCGTGTCTTCTAGTCATGAAACGTGAAAAAAACATTTTACAGGATAGCAAATTTTTTTTTTAAATCGCTCACAATACTGTATTATTGAAATGATAAAGTAAAACGAAACGTTTGTTATATTTGCTGATGTAATTACTAAAAGAAGCCGAACAAAAGTTGAAGTAGAATTATAGATGACTGTTTTACATTTTTTGTAATTTGTGGGCGTTAAGAAGAGCCCAACTCCGAAAGTTGAGGAACGCAAGTAATCCGTTTTCGACAACACATTTGATAGTTACTTCAGACTTCCAGGTTTTGATGTTTACTAAGGCACAGCACTTTCCACTAAACAACCCAGAACTTGACTAGCTTATCATGACCTATTGACCTCAGGTCCTCCAAATTGTCAAAGAAAAGACTGCCCAGCCACGGATTTGATCCTAGTCCACTGCAATTGTCAATCTTTTTTCTAATTAATTTTCGGTAATCCACTCTCAGCAACAGCTGACTGCTGACTGCTACTCTAACTTTGTCACGTTCCAAGTTGCATTTACAGTTTCGCCGCCGTAATTGGTCCGCTTTTGTTCCAATTCCGTATTCCATTTCACATGTCTCAGTTCCATTCTTTTACATATTTTGTGGACCAACAGACAGATTCACATTCCTTCCAAAACTATTCTACCCATCCAAAAACAGCAATAAAGAACTTACAAAACTACAAAGAGGCGATCAATTCGCATTTCACAACCCTTTAAATTACAAATAAAAAACTATTTTGCATTCGGCTTCGAATCGGCAGTCGGCCGGCATTTTCCATTTTCCATATGTCAAATTCAGAGAGAATAGAGCGAACAACAATACTCAAATTCATTTCACACCGCTTTCCAACCAGAATTCATTTTAACGACAAGTGAACTGAGACGAAGAGAGTTAACGATGAACGAACGGCGAAATCGAAAGCTGCCAGCCAATGGGAATTAACTTCGAACTCGTCTCTCGGCGCTTCGATTGGTTGGAATGTTCGAAAGAGGACAGCACCATTTATGGCCAGTGAGCCAATGAAATTGTCGCATGCAGTAAAATATTAATTTGTAGTAATTTACTGAATCTAATCGTTAATTTACAACCTTTGTGATTAGTTGGGATTTAGACTTGAAGATGAACGATGGAATTTAACTTTAATATGTTAGAAATTCGGATTTTGCGACAAAAGTTCCGTTGAGTCTTCCAAGTTGGAACTTCAATAATTGAAGATTGTTAAAGAATTGAACATGTTACTGTTGTCTGTCATTGAATTTTTTATTATTGTTATCACGAATTCTAATCAACTTAGTCTTAAGTTTATTGTTCTATACTTTTCTTCCGTAAAAAAAATAAATAGACAATAGGTTTTGTTTCTATTGTTACCAATAAGCGAATACGTTCCTAATTTTTGCTAAAACAGTTAACAAAGGTTGAAAAGTTCGTAGAAAAACTCTCATTTTACTTAGCCAAGTTCCGTTAAGTACACCCAAAGTTGCTTAGGGAATAAATGACCTTATTTCCAATTTCACGTTTGTTCCGCACGTTCCTTTCCAATATTCCATCAGACCATTTCGCATGATCACCGATGGTAGCCGAATATGTTCGAAATGTGACAGCCGAGAGCCGAACAGAGACGTTTTATATTATTTGTAAAGTAAAAAAGTAATCGATATAACGCTGCAGTTTTATTTGCGTTTTGTTTTTTTTTAAATTCGCATACTAATGCGGAAAAAAGTGATTTAAAGAAATTCAGTTCGATTCAAATGCAAAACCAACATGGCGAACAAAACGTCATCTGGCTTGGCCGCTTGACTGTTGACGTTACGTTCGTCGAAAATAAAACAAGCTGGTGTGCATAGCGTTCGGGACAAATGGGGCCGAAAAGTAGAGTAGAGGTGCCCTTGGCGTAGCGCTGATAAAAGTCTTAGCATAAGTACAATGTGTTTTCGACCAACATACCATGGTATTAAAATAGTACATAGTACCTATACGAACCTTGTTGGGGTGATACACAGAATGCTATGTTTTGACAATTGACACCTGTCTAAAGTAAAATTCTATTGTATTGCAGTCGCAGTATTATTTGGCACGCTTAGTTAAGCAGTTGAAGGCTTTTTCTTTAAAATCGCTCTTCATATTTAGGTATTGACTGATAACGTCTGACATAAATAAAGACTGTGCTCAGTCGAGTCCGAAACGTCACACAAAAATAAAATAAACAGTATTTTACCAGGAAAACTAGTATTTTCAAATATAGTCATCACAGGTTGGCTGAATAACGCTGAGCAGAAAAATACACGGTATGCTTAGCAGTGGCGTGGCGTCCATGGAAGCAAGGGAAGCATTGCTTCCCTTATATTTTTTATATTATATCTAAAATGCGTTTTCTAAATCGAGCAAAAAAATCGCGAAAAAAATTCGTGTTTCAAACATTTTCTTTGACACAGTCTAAATAAAAGTTCGCAAGAAACTACACGCGAATATCGCACACAGCCGATTTGGCAATACCACGATAAAGGCAAGCGAAAAGAAACCAACAAGAAGACACATGGAAGCAATTTGAAAGTTGCATCTATGAGCGTTCATTTCATTCCGTAGTAAGCCCACTGTGACGTCATGGAAAAAAATTTTCGTACACGGCACGGTGGAAGCAATACGCTATTTGCTTTCACACATTCCTGGCTGCAGCGGTGAAGCTTTCAGCAAGCAGAGATCTGATAAGAAACAAGTGCTACCAGAGTAGGATATGAATTGAATTCTGATCGAAGTTTGAATTGTGGTAAATAGTTGAATTTGGTTGAAATTGGCGATAAGGGTTATGGAGTGTGGGAGTAGAGGGGAAAGCAATGTGTTCGAAGTGCTTGAAAGCTGGAGTTGAAACATTCTAAGATACGTATCTTCTGAACGGTTGATGTCAGAAGATTGAAAATGTTTGAATTGGGTGGTGGTGTGTAGGGGTTGGGGTAAAAAACTTTGGATTAGAATATCTTCCGAACCAACTATACCAGGAAGGTAAAATTTGGTTTGTGTATATAGGATTACAAGTGGAGCCCATTAAAATTTTTGAGGTGGGAGGTGGAGCACAAAAGTGGAAATTTTTAATAAAATTTCATTTGTATATCTCAAGAACCGTACCATGATTTTAAAAATTTTACAGGTGTCAGGCCCAGTAGACTTCTAACAGGGAAAAAATGTTGGAGGTACCGGTGAAGGGGCTGATGGGGGAGGGGGTGGAAAGAAAATAATATCGATTTTTATTTTTCAAAAACCACAAACCATAGAAACCTAACAATTGACTACATAGAGCCAATAAAGAGATATCCTAGAAACAATTTTTTAATATGGGTAACAAGGCAGGGGGTGGGTGGTGGTTTTTTAAATCTCAGAAACGGCTTATGAAGAAGAAAGTTGGAACTTAGTACGTATATGTACGTATGCTACTCAAGAAATTAAAGGAAAAAAAATTCAGATTTTTATTAGCATAAGGGTTGAGTAAAACAAATGTCCGTGAAAAGGGATTTTTCCATATTTTCACGATTTCGTTATAGATTTTATTTCTGCGGGTTCTTTATTTAAGCGCCTAGAAATGTTTTTTTTCCAATTTTTCGATATCCAACCCCTTAGGGGGTGTACCATAAAGTGGTTGTGTACATTTTCACTAATTTCCATATATTGGGTTTAATGAGATATTCAATTCACTTTTATTTCTAAAGGCTTTAAATTTAATCGAAGAAAAATCTGATGAAAACATTTTTTGATATTAAACCCCTGAGGGTTTTCACGAATTCCGAAAAACTTTTATAGTTAATGAGATCGAATTCGGTTTTACTTCTGTTGAATCTTCTATTCAAAAAAATACGTAAATATATCTGGCAATACTCTGGGCGAAACATTATAGTCCGGAAAGCGTTTAATGATGAGATGCGGTGTGGGTGACTGCGACTGACAACCTTACAAAATAACGTTCCAAATAGCCTCCTGGGTCCCGTTCGTGATTGCTGGGTGCTTTTATATTAGTAATGTTAAAAGTAGCTAATGGAGGAGGTTCAATTAATACGCAGTAAATTTGTAGGTAGAATAATAATAATAAATTTTGGATATTAACAAATTGCTTCCCCTTGTTGAATTATCACGCCACGCCACTGATGCTTAGTAGCAAAATAGATCGAATTAGTATAAGTACCTACCACATCATAACAGGTAGGTATAAGATATGCATTGAGATTCAAGGACGGAAGTGGAAATGTATTCGTCCTAAGGGAGCCCTGAGTTACCCTTAAAACTTGCTGTGAATTAGACTTAGAGCGTTATAGTGTAGTTTGTGCCGCAGCTGTAGTGAACCCGATACCGAGGAAAGTATTTTCCACATGCTTTGCGAATGCTCTGGTCTTTAGGTACGCACTTCGGACTTCGGACTTGGGCTAATTTGCAAACATTAAGCTAGCATTAAGCTGCTGCAGTTTGTCAGGCTGGTGAGGTGGTTTAGCTAAGATATCGTCTTGGGCACACGGGTACTTCTTTCCGTACGTGTGGGATCACAACGGACCCATTGGCGGTCTATGTGTTTGGTCGCACTGGCGGCCACCCACCTTACCTAACCTAACCTAACCTACACCGTACTTCAGGCACGTACCCAATATTTTGTTTCAGTGAAGAGAGTAGGGACGAACTTCGACTTTTCACAGATTAAGTATGAAACAGAACTCCGACCTCGACTTCCAACTGTGACCGCGAAAGTCAAACAGAATGAAAACTGCGACTTTACGTACTGAGAATATGTTGAACCGGTTTTTAATGTTTAATTGTTTGTTAGTCGGGTTGATGGGAACGACACATAAGCAATTATAGTGAGAGCACGACTTATCAGTCGGATTTACGAGCCGCTGAAGTTGCTATATTATGCATCGGCATACAATTGTGTGTGTTCTACTGACGGCGCTGTGCGATGTCTGCAGTCGAAGTGCCGTTGAGGTCGTTGTTCTGTATTAGTCTTTGGTGCTTTAAAGTTAATGTATTGTTTGGATTTTTCTTTCTTTATTTTGATTACTACTAAAAAGCCAATATTCTGTGTGTACGATGCCATAATATGTTGATCGCTTTCTTAGAATTTGTAACATTCACCCGGTCAGTGTCACCAAAGTCGATCATCCTTAATTAAACTGCGTAAAAAAAACCTCGATGATCTGCCTGATCATGGCTTTATGTGAAAAACTACGAAAATTGAGGACTAACTGATTTTACAGGTGTTTGAAAAGAGCTTGTAAGTTTTTCGGACGAAGCTTCTTTTTAGGTACGGTTCTTCCGTTAGTCATAGCTACCTAGTGTACCAACAAATCCGGCGTACTCTTAAACGTCCGGACTATTCAGTTGGACAACTTTTTAATTGTATCGAGCTGCGCACACTTGTACTATTCGGACGATAGTAACAGGTTACAAGTAGATACAGCTACGGAGCTACACAAAAAACTGTAAGACAATTATCTCCCTGCTAAATGAACTCCAAATAGCAGTATCACGGCATCAACCTAATAAATATTACCGCCCCCAGCTTATTATTCCGCAAAAATCATAAAGTACACAAGTGCTGCATTTGGATGTATCTCATTCTTATCTGTAACATATGCACAAAACCCAACCAAATGCAGCGAGAAACCCGGTTGTAACCGATTTTTAAATTCCACGAGTAGGGGAAAGTGGGGAAAAGTGAGCCCCCTCAGGTTTGTACCGGGATTCTGTAAACTGGGTAATAGTTATAAAATCCTTTTCTCGCAAAATCGATAGCTTAGGATGTTAGCTTAGTCATATATTTGTGAAATTAAATAATTGCTGCTGATAAAAAAGATATCTACTCCTTTCTATATATACTTCAAACTGCTCACTTTGCCCCACTACCAGGGACGTCATTTGTGGGGTGGCAGGAAGGGGCATTTGCCCCCTCCCCTGAATTATGTATTTTTACATATTATTTATAACATATGTATATTTTTATATAAAAATATATACATATATAGCATCCTGCCCCCCCCCCCCCCTAGAAAAAACTGAAATGACGTCCCTGCCCACTACTGGGGTAAAGTGAGCCCTTCCATGGAGCATAGTATAATTTTACCCAAAACTGGAGCGAAAACTATATCAATTAAGACAAATAATATGATTTTAATAAATTCAAACGAAATTAAATGTGTTGAGAGCGTTCTCTGCTTTAAAGAGTAGCCCTGAGAACACAAAAATATTTACTGGCTTTCTTTAGGTAAATTTTTTTCAGCAACAGAAGCTATTGCATTTTTCATGGCATCTTCAGTCCACGATTGTTGCATTAATTTTTTGTTGTATGTTCTAGCCATGCTAAAATTATTATTTTTAATTATCAAATAAAATTGTATTGGCATGGGATAAAATGCGCCCGGGGCTCACTTTGCCCCGAATAAACATTAACATCTGCTAAAATTTATATATTTTTTAAATAATCATCAAAGCTTACTTTTCAAGTTTCACAATGCGTACGCCGATCTCAAGGATACTGTTCCAAACAATTCTCACTCGCTAACAATTTTTTTAATGACATTATTAAACACTGATATTTACAGCAGACGGTGCCAAAATCGTAATATATGAGAAAAATTCAAGAAACTGTAATTAAAGTGGATTTCGTTTATAGTGCATTGTGATCAATTTATGAAGCTTTATCGTATAATTTATTTTGCTAAGATATGGCGCTATTACAAACTAGAAATTTCAAAGGCGCCCACTTTACCTTGCTAGCCCATTTTGCCACACTCTCCCCTACAGAGGGTCGAAAGTTGCTGGCGTTTTCTCTTGCCCGAAAGTTGTTCAACTATTCGATCGAAGGGAAATTGTGTTGCATATACAATTTTTTTTTTTTGGTCGGATCGAATTGGTTGGTGTGCGCGCTTCCATACAACTGTATACCCATTAGCCACTCAACTAACCTATCGCCCGATTAAAAATCATAAGTCTATGGGTGCTTTAAACGTTTACGACAACTCAGTCGCGGAAGTACTTGCGATACGTTTTCCATAAATTATGCAATAACTACGTCTTTTTAATACGCCGACGTTTGGTTGTATGAGTCTTAATCACCCCTCTCTATACCTACCTATGACGTCCTCATTCTAAGAGCAAGCATGTTGCTATTGTTCGGACGTATACGTATACTCCTATAGGAGTTACAGGAGAAAATCGACCATTTCCTTCACCTACTTCTTTTATTGGGTTATTTTGGAACTTCAACATTTGAACAATTGATAAAATTTTGTAATCAAATCGCGGGCAGGCTTAACACGCCCAAAAATCCAACAGATGGAGTCACCACTATTGTGGGGCCTTGAGCTAAAATCCATAAGCAGGCTTGGTATGCGCCTGGAACCAAAGACTATCCAAGAAGACTGGACACTTAATACACATGCATTTTTTGTGTAAAAAAACCAAAAAACAACAACAAAAGAAATCCGACTGAACAATTTCAATTCCATATTCTTATGCAAATTCACATGCGAAGAAAAGAGTACTCTAATATGCAAAAATGAATGATTACACATTCGCATCTGTGTGCATCGTTTTTCACAATGCACGTAACAGAACGCATTTTTTGCTGCTGTTCTATTCTCAAGTGTTTCAGCATACAAATTTATAGGAACAATATGAGAAATGAAATAACACAAGCACAGCTGAGCTGTGTCTGCACATGATTTGATGTAATTTTTTATATATGCGTTCTATAAGGATGTCATTTAATTGGTGAATGCGACTCGTTATCAGTTTTTGTCTCTTTTTTAATCATGCATCATGCTATTGCTATCTACTTCCATCACCTAATTAAATAAAGAAACCAAGATAAAATTTTTATAACAAAAATACTGCGTAGTGTCCAGTCTTGTTATAGATAGTCTTTGCTGGAATCCGCAAATATCTTTGTGAGCCCACAGACTGCTGTTCACCCCTGAATCCAACAGGGCAGCCCTAAAATTATTAATTTAAAAAAAAATCCAAGTATTGATTTGTCTCTAAGTATGGGAGCCCTCCATTTTTTTTGTAACCCAGGGACAGGGATCGTTGTCCATGGGCCTGCACACGCAGCCTGAAAAGATGGTAAGGATAATTTCGAACCTACACAGTATCTTTGTTTAACAAAATATCCACTTGCCCCAAATCTCAAACCTTGAAGTAATTTTAAAGAAACAGTTTTGCTCTTGTTCAATGTCCGTCGGCATTGTTTAGTCTACTGTGAGTGAATTAAGTGAAGTGTGATCGGATCATAATGTTTCGATATCTGCGTATCCTGAAAGTACCTGGTAAGTACCTGATAAGTAACCGGAACTTAGGGCTAGTGCAACCACCAATACAAAGGATGAAATAAATTCCAAACCTTATTGAAATTGATATATTCATTTATTCACAAAGCCTTCCCCATGGTTAACTCAACAGAACTTGTAGTGCAATTCAAGCTTAAATTTCAATTATTTGTCAAGCAAAGCATAAAAAAACTTAATTCATTAAAGTGGTCTGGACTTGCATGACTCTTTTTCCCGATATATAGCACTTTCACTACTTTTTGTTAGCAATTCAATTTAATTTCTTCCAATCCACTGTGACAAACTCAACAGTACTTGGCTATTTTCAAACCGAATTTCCTGCCATTCTGGAGCGGTATTTTAAAAAAAATTCTCAGCATCAGATCAGGCTTTCACAGCTCTTTTCAAAATACTAAAAGAATCCATCTTTAAAGCCCATAAAATGACTTAAAAGGTTAATTTTTCCATAAATTGACGAAATTTGGCAACATTTTGCGGCTTCGGTTTGGCCCGAATCCACTTAAATATAATTAAACCCGACCGAACATTGCCCGAAGTTTTTTTTTTTAGTTTAAAAAAAATGCCTTGCAAATGTGTGAGTGCGGTTGGATTTTGCGCTTTTGCGGCGTGTCATGGCCGACCGAAAAAATATCTTTCATCTTTCGTGGAAAGATAATTTTATTTGATTTCAGATTTTTTTTAGATTGCAGTGTATTTTTCGAAGCTAGAGGTATTTGAATAGGCTAGAAAATTGCGGAAAATTGTGCTTTATCAATACTCGAAAGAGATTTTGATGGAAAGTCGGTTTTTACGTTTGAAATCGAATAAAGTTGATATTTTTGACAGATCGATACTGTACTTCATTATGGAGAAAATAGTAAGTGCTTGATATTGGAATGAATGATAATTGGGAAGGAGAGGCCTTGCAGGTAGTGTAAGCGGAACTATAGATAATGCAGTTTTGAGGGTAGTATGTATTATACTTACCTCGACCTACATATGCAGGTATAGTGAACAGTATCAAACTTGAACCTCCAGTTCTTCACAAAGCATTTTTCTTTTCAAGGAACTGAAAGATTGCAGTCACGTTTTTGTCAGACGTAAACTTTCTAATTTGTCATCGCAAACTCAAACTACAAACTACATTCGTGTTCAATGCGTATCCCATTGTTTCCTTTAACATTCCAGGCTATCTTGGAGTATGGAGTTCATATTTTACGTGGAATTTTATATACCTTGTCACCCTAGGACGTCAATGGCTTCGTATACACCGGTATTAACATAGTCCGTATTAAGGTTTAGTTCGAATTAACAAATTACATTAGTCTAGTTCGGTACATGGATCAGAACTAGACTAAATTAAACCGAGAACAGTAACAACTTTATGTTGGCAGTATTAATTAAGTATAAAAAGTTGTGGAGAATAATTTGCTACTTCGATTTACCATTTTTTTAAATCACTCTTGTTTATGGAGTCGAGAAAAATTTATGTATCAATTAGTATACCTCTTTGATATGTGACATTTCACCTGCATGTCAACTTGACTTATGACGTTTGAAGCAAAGTGAATTAGTTTAGTATCCTCAGTCAATATAAACGGCAATCGTATTAACTTAACACCGAGAACAGTTTAATATGTATTAACGAATGCGATATAAACAAGGGCAAATGTAAAAAAAAAATGATTTACGAATAGTATGGTAATGCTTCCATCCATTGAATCGGAATGTTTACGAAGTGCATTCTTCAGTATTCTTTTTTCACGCAGGGGTAGTGTCTTTTTTTGAGTATCCAGCTTACTCTTTTGCGAGAATGCACGTATACGGCGTTGATGCTATGAGGATGGAAGAACTCCGTTCTCGCTTCCTACCTGAGCTTGTGAAATTCGTGAGGAGGACGAAAAAGTTCGGGTAGAGACTGGGGGATTCGAGTATAATGGGCCATGTTAGCCTGAATGCTCAAGATGCGCTGCTTTGCTGCGTGTCTTCACCCACACCAAACAACAACAACAACAACTGTGTCTTTTCGAGGCAAATGTGGAAACACTGCATTCGTGTTCAATGCGAATCCCTTTGATGCGCGTCCAAAAACCGCCATCGGAAGCTAGACGATTCTCGACTAGAGTTACGAACTGACCCGAACTTGCTGTTTCCACACTAGCATTGGCGCTCGTTAGCACTTCGCACAGGTTCGCGCGATAGTGGAAACGCGGCATTACAGTTCGCTGTAAAGTTTACAGTATAGGAAAAATTTTCCAATGCGTGAAATTACAAACTGTATGGAAAGACTAAATATAAGAATGCGTAAATTTCCTAAAAATTTTGAGGGGTTTTTTGGGTTCCTCTTCTATTTTCTTTAACGAAAAATACTTTGGCGATATTTGCAATTTCCAAATATGATCGCTACAGGTTCGTTCATATAAATGATCATCAATTTTACTATATTATATTCACGCTGGCGAAAAAGTGAACTGCGAATCGTGAATTCACTTTCTCGAACATTTGACAGTTGAAATCCGTAATGAAATAGTCGCGTTTTTAAACGCGTTTTCCAGAATAATGAGTGATTCTCTTGTATAGTGTCAAAATTAACTTTCCAAATAGCTTCGAGGTTAGTTCTTTTAAGGTATCTGCCTAGAAACAACCAACGTTGCATTTCGGTTTTTAACGACTCCCGGGCTAAGACCAAAATCGTAATTGGTATTTTTAGGGTGGTATTAGCTTTGTGTTGCATCCCGACTTCAACTGCTTCCCGGACTTTGTCCCGTCAAATAATAAAATTGCGTCCAGACTTTTGGCAGATTTTTACTTTATTACTTTTTAAAAAGGTATTTTACTTTATTATTTTTTAATAATAAAGTATATTGTGATCGACCTGAAATTTCAAAAAAAAGGAGGGGTGGGGTTGAAAGGGCGGTGGGAGGAAGGGGGAACGTTTTCAATGAAATATTTTGGATTCTAGATCTCAGAAACCTCTTATGCTAGGAGGCTGAAAGTTGGAACTTATGTAGTACAATGATGGTGTACCCATTTGCAAAATAGTGGTCGATAGAGGTGAGGGGTGTGCGAGTGGGGTGAAAAAATAATATGTCCGAAGCGTTTGAAAGCTGAGATTGAAACATTCATATCTCCTGAACGATTGGTGTCAGAAGGTTAAAACTCTGCAGTTGTCTATGAGACTAGACAGGGGGTAATATTTTTAAGTGGAAAGGTGGTGTGTAGGAGTGGAGGGGTGTGCAAAATTTTGGATTACAATATCACTCGAACCAATTGTGCCAGAAACATCAAATTTGGTTACAAGTAAAGTTGAATGTAAAATTTTTGAGGGGAGGGGTGGAAAAATTGAATTTTTATATCACAAGAAATATGATTTTACAGGAGTTAGGCGCAGTAGACTTCTAGCAGGTGAAAAAACTTTTAGGTGCTGGTGAAGGGGTGGCGGTGGGAGGAGTGGAACGAAAGGCACCAGTACTAAGCCTGTGCTGTGCCGTTCTACTTTTCGTACATGGGTATCCTAAAAAAATTTTTTGATAGGAGTAGCAAGGTACGGTGGTGGGGAATATTTTTTTATATTTCAAAAACGGCTTGTGCTTGAAAGTTGAAAGAAAAGGTTAAGAATTTTATTGGCGTACAGAGGTGGAGTGAAAAAATGTCCATGAAAACGGTTTTTTCCACATTTTCAAGAATTTCTTTATATCTTTCAGTCATGTCGAGTAATCAAATTAATTTTACTTCTGCGAGCTCTTCATATAAGCGCCTAGAAACGTTTTTCCAAATTTTTCGATGTCCAACCCCTAAGCGGGTGTAACGTGGTTGTGTACATTTTCACGAATTCCGATAAATTTTTTAGGTTTAATGCTATAACGAATTCACCTTCACTTCTAAAGGCCTTAAATTTAAACGGCAAAAAACCCTGGGGTGTAAGTTATTGTTCAAGTTTTCACGAATTCTGAAAATCTTTTAGGTTTAATGAAATCGAATTCGCTTTTACTATCATTGACTTCTATTGTAAAAAAACCCTACTTCATTATTTTTTGGCTGGAAGTCCGGAACGCGTTTAATGCTGAGATGCGTTGTAGGTTACTATGCGACTGACAACCCAAAAAAATAATAAAGTTACTCCCAGACTGCTGCTTTTATTGATACCGTTTTCCATAAAAATGAAATCATTTGTTTGAATCTGAGCCTTATCCAAAACCTCAGTTGGTAGGATAGTAACATATAGTAAAAAGTGGTGGCCAGAGCTCGTGCTGGATCAGCGCACGAATCTTTCTCATATCTTTCTGTCTTTGATCAAGCACATCGCTCCAGCTCGAGTTATTGCCACCAGATTATACAAAGGACGAATCAGCCTGCTCCTTATTCCTTTACATTCTTCCTTCCCTTGAATTCTTTTGACCTTTTGGCAAATAAATTCCCACTTCTCGGGCCAAATTCACAACATGTTGTTGCCCTGAAGGCCGCCAACGTTTCTTTATAACCAAACTCTAAACTAATAAATAGTGTCAAATAAATTTGAATCTAGTTTTCAGATCCTCCTCATTGGCAAAGAAGAACCTAAATTCTTCAATTGTATTCAATACTTTATACGAAAATTACCATCGACGTACGCCGAAAATGCCAAATTTTATGTGGAAAACCTATTTTACCAGTTTCCCTACTGCATTAGCGGTTGTTCAAACGTGTGTTGCATTAAAATGCGGCGTAAATTCATGAACTAGTTCTACAAAACCTACTTCCTCCCTTAACCAATTCATAAGCACATCTCTGGAGATGCTCATCTGCTCGCGCCATTCTTAGGACATGTCCTTTGGAAAGAGGATTTTAACAGCGGTGATAACTTTTAAGGTTCATTACTCCAAGGCATAACCACAAAAATTTATGTAGGAAGCGTGTGAAACGTTGTTTTTCCTTCTTTAATTAAGTACAACTATTTAGAACCAGGATTGCCAGATAGTTGGCTGCAGAACCCGCCGAGTGAGCTTATGAAATAGCTCGAAACCCGCACGAAGACTTATAGACCAAATACCGCGCTCAACTTTGAAATTTATCAGACCTACTTAAATGTGTTGAACATAGTTGCGATTTCGACGACAAACTGTGCTCCGGAATTCTTAAGAAACACTAATATGTATGTACTTACGTCCGTGTTCAATTCGCATTTATCACAATTTTAAAAGTCTTGTCTGAAAAAATATTAGATGCAATAATCAAATTATTCATGAAAAATAATTTGTAATTTTCATAAATCAATGCGATCAAGATTTTGAAGGAATTATCCTACATTACCATTACCGGTACCAGTCAAAAATAAAATATGACATTTTGCTTTATATAATAATAATGTATATTAGTTTATGTTACAAGATGCACATCAATATTTAATAATGTAAGCACCTCATAATTATCTTCGCCTATAAGCGATCTGATCCTGCGTCTAAAGAAGATAAAGCCGCCTCCCAATTGGCGTCATACATTGTTGCATACAAGCCGTTAAACTTAATGTTGCGAGATTTCAAGTAAAACACAGTTCGATTTAATTTACTACTCGATCGCTGTTATCGATGAAAATCACTTTAAAAATACACTTTTGCGTAGAACTGAGCGACGTTTCATTCTCGCAGCAGAAAAACATATCTCTGCGCTTTGCAGCGCTTATATACTGCATGTGTTGAGTCGAAAGATTTCCAGCATATTCAGTTGCTTGTGTGGAATGCACAAGAAGTAATACTACATGCGAAAAATGTCTAGAACATGCGAGAAGTATATGGACCTCTCTACGATATTGCAAGGTTGTTGTTTTTCGCTGAAAACTTTAATACTAATAATAAGTGAGTTGTTCGGTTTGCCAGAGTACACATGTAACAATAACTTTGTAACAATAACTTTAATGAATTGAATTTTAGTTTGCAAATACCAGATGGATATGGTATGAAGTATTATTTTTCATTAGAGAGAACCGAAAACCGAAAATTTAGTGGCAGCAGGATTTCTGATATGACGTAGTTCGCAAACGTTGTATTTGAGCCGGTAACACTAGCAGATTTAACCCAAGAGACGACTAAAATTTAAAAGTTTTCTAATTTTTATATTTCTATTTTTTCCTCGTAAATCGCCTCTGTTGTAAACTAGCAAACTAACTCAATTTGCGTTTGCCGAATAGCCCAAAAAGCTATAAGTAGCTTTTTGAAATTTGTACCCGCGAATTGAATATTTAAATAGCCCAATTCGCGGTAAATAGCCCAATCTGACAACCTTAACTACAACACTTTATTAAAAAAAAGGATTAATCAATTGCTAAAATGGTTTAGATTATATGTGCATAATTTCGAAAGTGCTTAAGCTAGAGCAATAAATTTACCCTCATATGAAAGGTCATAAATAAGGCTTTTATAATAGTAAGAAAATGATTTCAACGATTCTATTTCTAAGCTAAATGACCGTGAAGTATATCTGTTTCTCCAGTCATGTCATGCAAACGGCTACGTATTGGACCTTAAAATTATTTTTTTAAATTATTTTTTTATTATTAATTATATTAACAGTTTGGAAGGTACTGATAGAGAAATTGTAGAAATATAAAAAGAATATATTTTAAAAACGGGCAAACGTTTGTATGCGTATTTCACTCAGTTTCTCGAGTTCCATGCAGCAAAACACCCTTTTTATGACTGTTTTACGGCCTCGAAATCTTCTTCCGTCCTACAATCTGGTGAAACTCCAAGGTATTGATTGCGATCTTACATGCATTACGTAGAGGTTGAACAATTTTTTAAGTTTAAGAAGAAGATGTGCAACATAAGTCAAAAGGTTTGAGCTATTGTTTGGATAAGGAAGTTTTTAGTCAAAAGTTTGTTACTTTTAATAAATGTAAAAAATTACAACTGTTCCATCAACATATTTAGGATGGTGTTCGATTTGGTAAAGTAGTTTTAACAATTAAAAAGATTTTTCACTGATGCCAAACCCAAATTTTGTCTTAATCTCTTTGATCATCTTTCTCCGACTGAAGTTGTAAGATTACGATGAACCATTCGTTCGATCTTAGCTTTCTCGCAAAGGTTTTCAATATAGAGGTCTATTCTGTGTACAGTCACAAGTCACAATTTTACCGGGCAGTCACAAGTCACAATTTTACCGGGGAGTCACAATTTTAAACAAACTGTGACTTTTCATATTCTAGGTCAAAATTCTTACGTTTCAAAAAAACATCACAAAATTGTGACTAGCCAGTCAGGCAAACAAATTTAACATTTCGTGAAGTTTCAATATTTAAAATTGAAAAAAATGTAACCTTTGTCATATTTGCTACTGTAATTACTGGAAGAAGCTGAAAAGTAAAAGTTTAGATGACTGTTTTAAATTTTGTGTAATTTAAGGGCGTTAATAAGAGTCACACTCCGAACGCAAGTGATTCATCTTTATCAACCGACAATACATTTGAGAGTAACTTCAGACTTCCACGTCTTCGATGTTTACTAAGGCACAGAACTGCCAAGGCCGAATTGAATACTAACACTGACCAAGGGCGCCCAAGAGGGGACACTTGCCCCCACCTGTACTCTATCTTCCAGTATTATAATAACACCATTTTGTCACTTGAATAATTATTTTTTTTAATATAGTGTAATTAAGACCTTTTAATTGTTTTATTACACATAATTCGTTAAACTACTAACAAATAGTTACTAAATCAACAAGTTTACTGTTTTCAATGAAAAATAAAATCAAAACATCATTTTATTTGCATTTGTATTTAAAGAAATTTCGCTTGTTAAAAATTAAGTTTTTCTTACTTACTGCATAAAAGTTGGATTGTAATTCAAATTTAAGTAGGCAAATAAAATTAAGATTACAAAAGCTAGTATTACACTGTTTGACCTTAAAGCTAGTATTACACTGTTTGACCATGTCTTGTGGTCAAATTGCAGTATTAAGCAATGCGAAATAGCGAATTCCAATTATTCTCGCAATATCCGCTCGGTCAAATTTGCTATTTCGCATTGCTTATTACTGTAATTTGAAAACACATGGTCAAACAGTGTAATACTAGCTTTAAGCTTAAGGTAAGACATTATTTTATTGGAAAACGTAATTGAATTTCACACTGTTTTCTTCATTGAAATATACTAAGTTTGTTTGGTATGACGTATGAAAAATACAGAAAAACCCAAAGGTCTTAATGGTTTCCTGAGATAAAGTGCCCATCTGCACATATAGTTTTTTTTAATAATTCCTTTCAATTTTGTGGTGTGAAAGAGGGTGTTTTCAAATATTCAAAATTTAATGGTAGATTGATTAAAGTAGAAGGATCAGAAGGATATTAGTAAAATTAGTACGTAATGTTTTTTTTTATCACTTTTTAGGTCCTCTGTATTAAAAAAAAGAGAATCGCTAAATTACGAAATGGTTAAAATTAAAGGTAAATTAACCAAGTAAACCTGCTTCTCCTTAGCATTTACAACAGCTTGAACACAGTTACAACTAATTCCAAGTCTTCAAGTTGACTCACCAGAAATGTAAGCATTAAATTTTTTTAAAGACTTTTGAATGGCAGCCTAAAACAGTATCTTCATTTCACTCTGTTTTCTATATTTGATGCTTTCAAAATAAGTGTGACTAGGTGTCCTCGAGAATTTTGACTTAACTTAATCACCAAAAAAGCGTTTATGCCCAATACGTTCCGTTCCGTAGTTATTGCTCCTTCGGGAAAAAAATATGAACCATTTTTATTAAGAACTTTTGTATGGTATCTAATTGAAAGAGTACCGCAATATTTTCAGTTCTTTTTTCATGCAATATTTAATTAAAAAAAGTTATAACGTGCGAAATTTTTAAATTCCAGAACATACTGTCATCACTTATTTTAAGGAATTTTGTATGCGATGTACCCGAAGAATTTGGGCAATTTTACTTAATAACGGATTCTAAGTAAAATTTGAACTTTTCTGTATTTTTTTCCCTATCTCCCGGTGATATTGTATTGGTGTTGCAGAAAATGGTCAATGATTCTTAACTGACTGAAATCCACATTCGTTCTGTTCGTCACAAGATGATGCTTCCAAAATTACAAACTACTTTTATAAGCCATAGTTCTGCCCTTCCCTATGAAATGTTGTATGGTCACCCATGACACTGACAGCACATCATCATTTTCACATGTTTCCAACTATGTGGAGAAATTATTGTGACTAAGGTCGCCAGATTGGGCTATTTCCCGCGATTTGGGCTATTTAAATGCTCAATTCGCGGGTACAAATTTTAAAAAGCTACTTATAAGATAGCTTTTTGGGCTATTCGGCCAACGCACATAGGGTTATTTTGCTAGTTTACAACAGACCCGATTTACGAGGAAAAATTAAAAATAGAAAAATTAGAAAACTGAATTTCAGTCGTCTCTTGGGTTAAATCTGTTAAAATACAACGCTCAAATACAACGTTTGCAAACTACGTAATATCACAAATCCTTTTGCCACTAAATTTCGTTTCTCCAGTCATAATATTGAAAGCAGGCGCGTAGCGTGAAACTTCGCTGGGGTAGCGCAATAACACGAACATCAAAGTCTATGAATTCTATAACCATAAACACGTAATTTTCATTCAGAAATAAAGTTTCAATTGCTAAATTCCAGGAAGTAATCAAAAAATTCTGCGAAATTCAGCGATCGTATCGTTGCGCTAGCCCTACGAAGATTCACGCTACGCGCCTGATTGAAAGATAATATCTAAGTTCACACGATTTCTATCTGGTATTTGCAAAGCAAAATTAATTTAGAATCGGTTCATTATTTGTGGACTTTCTACAAATGAACCACTTTCTTTGAAGACACCCTTAGAAATATAACATAGACAATAGATTTACCAATATTGATGACTGTCATAGAGTTCCTTTATTTTTTGCATAATGTATTAATTATAATTTTTACTGGATTGGTGGGTTACAGACACGTGTTGCAAAAATATCAGTCCCTCTACAGTTATTGTTACATGTGTACTCTGACAACCCGAACAACTCACTTGTTATTGGTATTAAAGTTTTAAGAGAAAAACAACAACTCTAAAAAGCTCTATATACTTTTTGCGTATTCTAGACACTTCTCGCATGTAATAAACCTGCGCGTTCCACACAAACAACCGCATATATGCTGGACATTTCCCGACTCAACACATGCAGTATATAAACGCCGCAGAGCCGGGGGATAAGTTTTTCTACTACGAGGTATACGTGAAAGAGTATTTTTAAAGTGATTTTCATCGATAAAAGCGATCAAGTAGTAAATGAAATCGAATTATGTTTTACTTGAAAACCGGGCGAAATTATTTGTCAATTATAATTATATATTATTTGAAAAATATATTAGGTGCAAATTAAAGGCACCTAATATGTTTTTCAAATTAGATTTTTAAAATGGTGATAAATATTGGTAAAGTTGGAAATCTCCACCTGGTGGAAAAAAACAACCCTTTAAGATAGACAAAGTTTTGTTAGCTGACTGTTATATGGCGGTTCGTGTGTAATTTTGTGATTTGGAGCTCGGGAAGTTTTCGATTCTTTCTTAATTTCATTATGAAAGACATAAAAAAATTGATGACGATCGGTGCGGTTGATAGTAAGGTATTCATTTCCGGTTCTAGATTCCGAAAATGTTAGACTCAAACCCGCACAACGAAGTCAGAAAATGAACAATTACTTTATTATTTTTTAATAATAAAGTATTGTTATCGACCTGAAATTTCAAAAAAATTTGCTACCCTGAAATTTTGTACTTTCACGTTTTAGGACTAGTAGACCCCAAAAAAGCAAAAAAAAAAAATTTTCGAGGGGTGGGGTACAAGGGAAAACTTTGGATTACAATATCTTCCGAACCAATTACACCAGGAAGATAAAATTTAGTTTCTGTATATGGGATCACAAAAGGAGTCTAGCGAAACTAAATTTTTTGAGGGGGGAGGTGGAGCACGAAAGTGGGGGCACAGCAATTTTTCAAAAAATTTAATTTTTATATCTCAGAAACCGTATCAGATATGATCTCGAAAATTTTACAGGAGTTGGGGTCGGTAAACTTCTAGTAGGGTTTTTGGTGTGGGTGTTGGGGGTGATGGCGAAAGGGGGTAGAAAGGAAAACATTCTGATTTTTATTTCTCGAAAACCATAATGAATAGAAAGCTAAAAATTTAGGTTTCTATAGAGCCACTATGGAGACATCCTCGAAAAATAAAATTTTTGATAGGGGTATCAAGGTACGGGGGCGAGGGGTGGTTTTTTATATCTCAGAAACGGCTTATGCTAGAAAGTTGAAACTTAGTACGCATATATAGATGTACCATAGGAGTAATTAAAGCAAAAAAAAAAGTTCAGATTTTTATTGGCGTTCAGAGGTTGAGTAAAAAAAATGTCCGTGAATCCACATTTTCACAAACTTCGTTAAAAGTTTTAGACATATCGAGCTATCAAAGCAATTTTACTTCTGCGGGATATTTATATAAGCGCCTAGTAACGATCTTCAAAATTTTTCGATATCCAACCCCTAAGGGGGTGCAAAGTGGTTGTGTACATATTCACGAATTCTGATATATTTCTAAGGTATATTGAGATTTGGAATTCACTTTTACTTCTATAAGCTTTAAACGTAGTCGGGGAAAAACCGATTTAAGTATTTTTCTCAATTAAACCCCCTGGGGATATTGTTCAAGTTTTCACTGATTCCGAAAATCTCTTAGGTTTAATGTGATCAAATTCGTTTTTACTACTATGAATTATTCTATTGATAAAAAAATACGTAAATAAATAAAAAAAATCTGCCAACAGTCTGGGCGCAACTTTATCATTTTATGGGTAGATGTCCGAAACGTGTTTAATGATGAAATGCGGTGTAGGTTACTATGCGACTGACAACCTAAAAAATAACCAGGAGGCTATTTGGAACGTTATTTTTTAGGTTGTCAGTCGCATAGTAACCTACACCGCATTTCATCATTAAACACGTTTCGGACATCTACCCATAAAATAATAAAGTTCCGCCCAGACTGTTGGCAGATTTTTTTCCTTATGAACGCGCGGTATAAACTTCGAAATAACTTCACAAATGTTTAATATTTCGGAAAAAAGAAATATGGAATAATTTTTAAATTATTTAAAAGGAACATAAACCATTTTGTCGTTACATTTTTCTTTCGTTTTGGTGCTTGAAATTGGTTTCTGAAAGAAATAAATTTTGTTTTTAATATGTTATGATACGTTTGTCCTTCTTATTTAATCATGAGGTTCATTTAAATTCACTTTAAGCGATATTTTGGAGTAAAACACTTTTATTTGAGCTCAATCTCAATTTTGTATGAAAATCACATGCAACTGCCAGTTTCTTATCTTATAGGGTTCCGAAATTTGCCACCAGAGCACATGGTATATAACTAACAAAAAAAATTAGATAGAAACTAAAAATTGAATTTCAATTATTTTTTCACTAGTTCTTAAAGTACAAAAATTTTCAAAAGTATCGGAGATGGTAAGGTCACAACTTTGGCGATTTTTGGATGGAATGACCCAAATATGATCTTACATGATTGTACTCACCATATTTTAACAAATTCTAATGTCGCACTGATCATATTCATGCTTATCACAATCACAGTATGGTTACGACAATCATAATATGTCAACTAACATGATTGTACTGACCATCTCTAATCAAATGCTATAGGTTGCAGTGATCAATTATAGTACGGTTGCGACAATCATATCTAATATCTTACCTTACATGATTGCACACACCATTTCTGGTATGGTTGTGGGAATTATTTTATCAAATTTCATGGTTCCACTGATCATAGGATATTGTTGTCGTGATTATAATATACTTTTACATCATGTAACGAGAATGATTGGTACAACAATATTAAATTTCAGTACGGATATATGGTTAATGCAACCATAATATGTTTTTATGAATTATATGCTATGGCTAGGAGCACCATATTGATGATCATTGGAACAATATCTGTTTTACAATAGTTAGAAGAACTTTAATATAGTCAATCCAACCTTGGAATAAACATAGTTTTTCTTTCAGTGTAGGTATAAGGAACACCACTGTACTATTTCTGATTGCGATTCAAACTCACGATACTCTTGGCGGATATAGAACACGCTCAAACAGAGCTATCGAGGTCAGCTTACAGCTAAGAAATGTTAATGAAAATTTGAACAGAGCGGTGGTCGTTATGGAAATTTACCATCAGAATTAATCGCATAGTACAGAGCTGTCCGCAGGCCTCGTTATTTCAAATTTAGTACAGGATTAATGCGTATTAAAGTGCACCATAAAATTATACTTTAACTTGAAAACGTCTACCATTTGTCACATTGGTTGAACAATTTTCATTTTTTATTGATAACAAATCCAATCAGAATACCCTCAAAGCATCCCTGTTAGCGCAGTCACGGTGCTCGGTATCTGCAAACTGTCTAACAGATAAATAAAGTAAAATAAAACGGAGGGATTACAAGGAACCATTAAGTGCCATTAACAAATTATACAACCACACTCCGCGTAACACAAGCCCCCCAGGTCCAGAAGAGCGATGCATGGACCAGGTTGGCACGGCAGCATTACTGCTTCACGCTCTGAACAATCAGGACGAAAAACAACAACATCAACATCCCTCACGCTTGTGCTTGTTCTCATCTATTCCAGCCTTTGTACATAGCAACTGGGTCTACCCGGAACCCAGCGAGCACACAATACCACCCTCATCATCATCGCCTCTTTATCTGGCAGGAGCCACTTCCTCCATCAATGATTGATGCACATTAGGACTTTTTCGAATACAAAGGGCCCGGCCGAGGCGTTCAAATTAAAAAGGAAGAAGGGAGTAAGGCGAAGCGACAACAACAATTATGTAATGCACTGGGTCCTATCCTATTCCAGTTGGTACAGTAGTTGGGCTAACCCCCCTCCCCCTTACCCCTTGTAAGTGGAAATTTCACAAAGCAACGTTATCCTTGCTGCTGGAACTGCAGAGCTGGCAAATCTCCTCTAATTGCAATTTGAGCAGCTGAAGGAGACGCGTACTACAAACACCGACTGAAGTCCTGCTCTGGTCCTGCTCTTATAGACTACAAGGTCTAGGGGAGCGAAGGAAAGAGAGACACTAGACTGTATACGGAATCCTGTTTACCGAATTCATGTTGGTAGTGGTAAGGACATGTGTGGAGAAATTGAACTTCCTGCGGGGCAAATCGAGGGTTGTTTACCTTCGAGCAGCCCCTTCTGTCGTTATTTACTGCCTTACAGGATAATCTGCATGCAGAGAGGGTTCGCCGGAATCGGAACGTCTATTTACATTCGAAGGATATAGGCGAGAGGGATGAGAGGCAAGGAACTTCGGAGGGTCGGAAAGTATTCAAGCGTTGTATGGGTTTTTTTTTCTCGTTTCAGTAAAACAAATGCGAAAATTTCCCGAATTGGATGTAATGGAAACGAGAGCGGATGTAGTCCCGGATGGTAAAAGGGATCTAAACATGGGGGAGGTGTGAACTACAAGAGGGGATAGGGTTCTCAAAGGAATAATAATTGGGACGGTTTTTTTTACAAGGTCTTAAGTATATGGAATTCCATAGGTACAATTTAACGACTTTGTTTTGTTTGCGCTATCAGAATACAGAGTGAGCATTATCGAGGATTCCTGGCGATTTGGTTGTGGGCAGTGAAAACAAAAATTTGATAGGGCAACACTTGAAAAAATAGTAAGGGAGCAGCATCTTTAATAGGATTTTTACCTACAAAAACATACAGCAGTCACGATCGACTGCAAGCCAATCGTATGATACTCTAGATGAAATACTGAACTCCGATTTATATTGTAGTTGGAAATAAAGTAGAATTATGTGTGTGAATGTTGTATGTCCTTTATTAAAGACTCCCATTTGATTGCTACTCAAACCTAAAAGACAATATTCAGTGCTTAATTTCATATCTTGAACTGGGTGAGTCACCGAAAAAAATTTTCCTTTGTGAAGGACTTTCACATGGAAGGTGCAGGAAGAACTCACTCGATTTCTTACATATTTATCCTTTTCCTTGGATCCATTCAAAAATTAATGTGTACAAAATTTCAAATTCGTAGCTTGAAGGTGGGTTTCCATATGCAACAATATTCTGTGACAGAAATTTGTCACGACAAAAATGTGTCACACTCTTCAGTCTGGAGTTTACATTTGTAACATTACTTGTGTCACACCTTTACGTAAATTGGTTATGTCAGTTGTCAAAAAAAGTAAAATGGCTGGAAAGATAAGATAAGAACTGAGACTTTTGAGAAACCCTTGCACTGAAATTTTTGTCACACACGAAAATGAACTGAAATTTTCGAGAAACTTTTGAATTGAAATTTTTGTCAGACATGAAAAGTCGGAGATTGTTCGACTAGCGACATGCGTCAGAGATCTGTAATCTGATTGGCTAGCTGATCTGTAACACATAATGTCACAGAAAATTGTCGCATATGGAAACCCACCTTGAAGCGTTCAAAAGTGATCGGAAAATATTGTTGAACACGTGTCTTAAGAATTTTTTGTATGGAAGATACAAGAAGGAGTAAAAGGCTTTCTCTGACTAATAAACTCGAACTTCGTTTTCACTCAAAACTAATTTGTACAAAATTTTGAATTTATAGCTAAACGATTATTGTGAGTAAATTAAGTGAAGACATTTTGACAGAATATTTGTATGTCAGCTACACGAAGGACAAAGAGGATTTTCTTCATAATCATATATTTAGCTCCAACTATTGGAAAAATAACACGTACAAAATTTCAATGTCGTAGCTTAAACCCTTCTGATGTTATCGACCAATATTCTTGAACACGTGTTTTAAGGACATTTTGTATGGCAGCTACCCGAAGGAGTAGGACGATTTTGCCCGTTAACGAACTTAGCCTTACAAATTCAACCAAACATCCAGATTCAAAATTTCAAGATCCTAGGTGAAGGCGTTCTTGAGTTATCGTGTTCACGGACAGACGGACGGACGGATGGACGGACGTCAAGCGGATTTGAGGTTTTTGGCCACAAATAAACAGAAAATAATATATAAATTTTTTTCGCCCGAGGCTTGGTTCTATGCGTTACAAACTTTTGGGCTGGATTAAACTTATAATACTCTATATGATTTCATCTAGAGTATAAACATAGGGTTTGTGTATAGAATCCAGAAATTGTTGCTTAAAGCTGATTTATATTGCCGGATTTTGATAACTAGGTTTTAAAATCTCAAAAAGCGTTTACATCACCCTGACGAGATTTTTTTGACACTTAAAATATTCTTTTTATATGATTTTTTTATTTAATACAAAACTGGGCAGCATCAGTAGAAATCAAATAGAAAACACTGCCAACTGTCTGGGCGCAACTTTATTATTTTATGGGTAGAACTACGAAACGCGTTTAATCCTAAGATGCGGTTTCTGTGCGATTAATGTGCGATTGGTGTAGGTTAATGTGCGATTGACTAACTGAAAAATAACGTTAGCATTAAACGTGTTCTGTATGGCACGATGGTCTGGTATCCGTATGGCACGATGGTCTGGTATCCAAACTTCTAAACTTCTCCTTTCCAACATACATTTGCAATATTATAAAATCATTCTTAGCAAATAGAAGTTTCTCAGTAAAAGTTAAAGGAAAACTTTCTAAACCTAGATATATCCCGGCGGGTGTGCCACAGGGATCATGTCTCAGCCCAACCTTGTACAATATTTATACCTCCGATGTCCCAAAACTTCAACAATGTGAACTTGCCGATGATACAGCCATACTTTCTGCAGGCTCGGACCCACTTGAAATAATAAATAACTTACAAAGCCAACTGGAAAAAATATCCGATTATTATACGAAGTGGAAAATTAAATTAAATGCATCGAAAACACAATGCATATTTCTAACAAAACGACGAGCTCTTCGATTCTTGCCAGCTCCATATCTCAAAATAGTAAAGTACCTGGGTATTCATTTTGACTCTAAATTAACTTTTTATCACCACATTAATCAGACTATCTCCACTATATCTAAAAACATTCGCGTTATGTACCCATTATTCAATAGAAAATCCCAGTTGTCCCAAGAAAATAAACTGCTCTTATACAAATCAGTTTTTCTACCAATCCTCACATATGCCGCTCCGGTTTGGGCTAGTTGTGCTGAAGTTCATCGCAAAAAAATTGCAAATAATTCAAAACAAGTGTTTAAAGATTATTTTAAATCAACCCCGGCACATGTCTCTCGTCTTTTACACGAAAAAGCAAAATTGAAATTAATAAATCCGATTATTAAAGAAATAGTAAACAGATTTAAAAACCGATGTGAAAATTGCGACATCCCCACGATAGCTTCCATTTATAAACAAATGAATTAATGAATTATTGTTATTTTAACTTTTTTTTTTATTTATAGTTCTTAGTTTAGTTTTTAGTTTTAGTTCTTAGTTCAGTTTTTAATCTATCAAAGGGTTTTTTATTAACTTTTCCCTGGAAACTATTATATTATGTATTCATATAATTTTTATGTGTACATATAATTTTTATCTGCTTAGTGCTTACTGTTTTCACCAAAGCTGTAAAGACATTACGTCTAAACTCTAAATGAAAATTAACAGAAATATCGAACTGTATCTAAATTTAAGAAATAAATACATCTATCTATCTATCTATCTACCAAAAAAATAATAAAGTTGCGCCCATAATGTTGGCAGATTTTTTCTATTTTTTTTCTTATTTTTTTTTAATTACAATAAAACTTTAGGGGTAAAATATGGACATAGCCCCTTAGGGGCTGGATATCGAGAAATTCTGAAATCGATTTTAAGGATTTCATGGAAAGCCCGTTTAAGTAAAAAACAATTCGATATCTCATCAGACCTAAATAATACGTCGGAATTCGTAAAAACGTGTACAATCATTTTACACCCTCTAAAGGTACAATCTGGCTGGTACTGCCGACCATCGCGATCAGCAGTAATTGCCGGCAGTAGACTACTGCTTCAGGCAAAAACAAACTGTTATGTCTGTTTGCAACTGCTCAGCAGTTGACGGTTGTGACTGCAAAGCAGCCGCGGTGAGCAGTTGAGGTTGGCAGTTACTGCTGACTGCGACGGTCGGCAGTACCAGCCAGATTGTACCTTTAGAAGTGGAATATCGCAAAGTCCCGAAAATAATTTTTAGATCATTATTATGATCATAGATCATATAAAGCCCATTGAAATAAAAGCGAATTCGAACTAATTAAACCTAATAGATTTGTCGGAATTCGTGAAAACTTGAACAATACCTAAGTGGTTGAATATCAAAAAATACTTAAAATGTTTTTTTTTCCGATTATATTTAAAGCCTTTAGAAGTGAAAGCGGATTCGATATCTCATTAGACCTGAGAAATATATCGAAATTCGTGAAAATGTACACAACCACTTAAAACCCCTTCAAGGGTTGAATATCGAAAAATTTGGAGAACAGATTCTAGCCGCTTAAATAAAGGAATAAAAAACAATAAAACCCTCTTGATAACTCGACATGCCTAAAAGATATAAAGAAATTCGTGAAAATGTGGAAAACCCCCATTTCACTGACTTTTTTTCATGTTTGTACGCCAATAAAAACTCGAATATTTTTGCTACAATTACTCCTGTAGTGCATATACATTAACGCACTAAGTTTCAACTTTCAACTATTAGCCGTTTCTGAGATATTAAAAACCACCCCCAAACCCCCGTACTTTGCTAACTCTATCAAATATTTTATTTTTCTATGATGCCACTTTAGTGGCTCTGTCATGGATTTTTCGCCTTCTTTCCTTGGCGGTTTTAGAGAAGAAAAAAAATCCGACTTTATCTCCTTTTCACCCTCTCCCACCATCACCCCTACGCCAGTACCTCCAAAATGTCCCTGCTAGAGGTCTACTGGGCCTAACTCCTTTAGAATTTTTAAGATCACAGATCTTGTACGGTTCTTGAGATGAAAAAATTATTTTTTTTTGAAAAATGGCTACCCCAACAATCGTGCTACACTTCCCTCCTTAAAAATTTTACAATTAAAAGGCTGGTTGTAATCCTAAATAGAGAAACCAAATTTTATATTCCTGGTATAATTTGCCTGGAAGATATATACAGAAGATATAGGAGATATTTTTTTATCCCCCACCCACACCTCTCCTCCACCCTTTAAATATTTTTTTGACTAGGATCCTAGTATTCCTTAATGCAACTGCAAAGTTTCAACCTTCTATCATCAAGCGTTCTGGAGATATGGATTTTAGAATGTTTCAATCTCAGCCTCCGAGCGTTTCGGACACATTGTTTTTCCTCCAACTCACACACCCCTCAACCCCTATCGATAATTTTCTTGCAAAGGGGTCACAGTTCTACTTAAGTTTCAAGTTTCAGCCTTTAAGCATAAGCGTTTTCTGAAATCTAGAAACCACAATTTTTTGTCTAAAACCCTCCGAGGCCTTCTGCCTCCCCCTCACACCCATACATACCCGATACCACTCGTAGGGTTGACCTAATGCACCCACCAAATAAATTTCAAGTTAATATCTCAAAGCGTTTGTGAGCTACACGCCTTCAAACGCTTTTGCGTACGGCGGGCAGCGTACAGTATCTACAGCGGGCAGACGGATATTTTTTTCTTTTTTGGGATTTAGTAGTCCTAAGATGACAAAATTCCAAAGTAGCAGTTAGCAAATTTTTTTGATATTTCAGGTCGATCACAAAGTTTTATTATTAAAAAATAATAAAGTTAAATTAAATAGTTGAGATTGCTCACATGGCTTAGTTCCTACAGTTCTTTTAGTACAACCTTACGGGATTAAGTACCTTAAACAAATTGCAAATGGGGAGGTAGGTATGTTTGACCACTAGTTGAACATGATATAACGGTGGACATTTCGTTTACACCATTGCCGTACCCAGACCTCGTCCAAGTGGGGATGACGGATCTTGAACCTGCACAAAACTGCAGTAGTTGACTTCCACAAGAGCGATTTAAGGGGTGGTATATTCTCTCATTAAGAAATGTGCTTTGCTTACGTCAGTTCAAGATAACTCCAGAACCGAAGTATCCTCTTAAACGTATTTTGCACTACATAGTTATTAGTTCTTAGAATCATATGTGTCTATAGATATTAAGTCGTGCATAGGAAATCCCTGTCTATATCTTATATCTTGGCTTAGCTTGTATCTTGGCTTAGCTTTATTAGTTTTACAGTAGCTGACGAAGTCAAAGAGCAGTTGCGTATAATCACCATAATATATCAGCACTCCGCGGCACTATTTCTCCGCTCGAGACTACTGAAACATGCATATCTCTAGTGGAACATATATAGTACTGACTAAATTTCGCTACAATAAATTTATTCAGTACTGAACATAAGTAGTATTGTTTCAGTTTTATAGCTTCAGTACTGCATATATACTACCTACCTACTACATTAATTTGGTACAGTGCGTATGACTATAATTGATACCTATTCAGTACTGAAGTTTTCCTTTACTACACAGTAGTGTACAGTCCAGTCAGCTTAGGGATGGGGAGGGCAGAAATCGGAGGGATTAATTTGTTTCTTTCGTTTCAGCGCCACACCTACAGTTACTCAGCAAAACGAAGAGTACATTTATCTTTGTTTGAAAACATTTGGTATTGTTATGTTTTCGCTATAGGAGTCAAATTTCCATATGTGTATAACAAGATTAAACCATTTATTGACATGAATTTTATCTGCAAGTTTCTAGAGGTTTAGACCTCGAGAACCACCCCCATGGGTTCGTACCTCTATGTGCCATTACCAAATCTCATGTTATAGAGCGGAATGTAATAAATAGTCTGGGCATATTAACTCATTGGTGCCCCTTTTCTTGATACCCTAAGCAAGTGCTATTAAGGCTTAGAGGCTCATCTAGGTCTATCTGACTCCAAGGCTTAAGTCTCCCAATTTTATCGCGGCGACACTAGTTTTAAGATCCCAAATGACATGAACAGGAAATTACTTTTTTTTAATTACGAAAGTTTTGTTGTTCCAAAACATGCTTCAAGAAAAAGGTCGCATGACAGCGTGACACAAAGCGATGTAGTTTCGTTTTCAATTTCGCTCGAGCTTAGGCTCGTTGCTCGACCAGCGGTTCTCGTTTCTTTCTTCTTTCCACTAAATATAATACTTCAAACGTTTACTGCTACTGCACGCGTTCGGACGCATTGCTCATTCCTTCGGCAGATAATTTTTATCGAACCAGAATTCGGAATTGTTTTTGATAATAAAAGTTGCTAAATATTTATTTAAAAGTGTTTTGATTGCTTGTCAGTCAGAACCCATGATAATTAGGAAATTAGAAACCAGAAAAATGAGGTAACATTATCCAGTAAAATCATGTAGTATTTTGAAAAATGCGACTGTAATACAAATTTAAAAAAAAAATTTACTTTCATCAGCTCTCACTCGTAGGACGAAAATCAAAAAGTTTACACTCCTTAAAATAGGGGTCTGTCCCTACAGCTTAAAGATGACGCTAAATACTTGAGTATAGTCCTGGATCGGGAACTAGGCTGGAATAAGAATATCGACAAGTGGACAAGAAAGGATTTGGGGACTCTTTACGCTTGCAACAAGATGTTCGGGAGAAAGTAGAGATTTCAGCGGGGATGGCTCACTGGAGATGTACACGGCCGTAGTCAGACCCATCCTAACCTACGGAATTTTAGTGTTGTGTGGAACGCTGGAGAAATCCACTTGCCTAAAAAAACATCTGGGTGGCTTAGTGGCTAGAGCACTTGCCTTCGGCGCACCTGGTAGCAGGTTCGAATCTGCTTGGCAACAAGTAATTTTCGAGAATGGGATTGGGTGCCGGACTACCAGTTCACTCAGCTGTAAATGAGTCATCATCACCAATGGCGCGACAGCTCAAATCGGGCCAAGGCCTGCAGGATACATTGTCTGAAATCATCTCGGTCCAGCGCCCGCGTCCTCCAATTTGTGCATCTAAGAAGCGATCTGCAATCTGCGTCAACTGAGTCCTCGTATCTTTTCCGCAGTTTTCCCACCGGTCGTTTGCCATGAGCTCTACCTCAGTGTGCGTTTGGGAATTCTTCCGTCGTCCATTCGCTCCACATGGCCTGCCCATTGTAGCTTACGAAATTTTACAAGAGTCGATGCGGCTGGGTCGTCATAGATGTTATACAACTCGTTGTTGTACCGGATACGCCATTCAGTACCTTCTCTTACTGGTCCCAAAATTCTTCGAAGAATTCGTCGTTCAAAAGCGTCTATTGATTTTTCAGACGCTTGGGTGAGAGTCCACGTTTCGCTTGCATATAGTAGCACAGGTCTTATTATGGTCTTATATGCGAAGTTTGCTCAGCCTGTGCACTTTTTTCGATTTTAAGATCGGGAGAACCGTGAAATACGTCTTAACTATTTGCCAGTGTGATCCGTTGTTTTACTTCGTCCCGTTCGTTGCCGACTATTACAAGGTGTGATCCCAAGTATGAAAAATGATCCACATTCTCCAGGTTGTAGTCCCCCACGATCATATTTTGTCTAGTTGGCGCGTTTCTTCTTGTTTGGATCATGAACTTGGTCTTATTCTCATTGACCCTTAACCCGACATCCCTTGCCACTGAGTCTAGACAATGGAAGACTTCCTTCGCGTCTGGAACAGATCTGGCCATGATGTTTATGTTATCCGCGTACACCACTAGTTGAGTGGACTTGATTAGTAGGGTACTTTTGGTATCAACGGAGACCTTTCTGATGACATATTCTAAGGCGAGATTGAAGAGCATGGGAGCGAATCCATCTCCCTGCTTCAGGCCGGATTCTGTTCGGAAGCTTTGGGTAAGCTCGTTTTGTATTCTTACTTGTGATTCAGTGTCAGTCATGGTCATTTTTGTTAATCGGACGAGTTTTGATGGGATTCCGAAGTCAAGCATTATTTTATATAGTACATTACGATCTATACTATCGTATGCCTGTTGGAAGTCCACGAAAATCTGGTGTAAATGAGTACCTGAGTTAAAAATCGGGGTAATAATCAAGGACGAGCGTGTGACTGACCACTTCACCTCCTAGTGTTCCGTTGGTCTAGTAATGAAGTAACTCTAGCATTACTTCAAGGCCTAGGCCCAATTTGGGCTGTTGTGCCATTGATTATTATTAAAAAAAAATTACAGAAGTTTAACGTCTGACTTCCACAGGCGCAACAAGCGCACTTAGCACGTCGCGCACAGAGTGGCTAGAGGTGATACTGCATCTGCTTGCCCAGGATATTTATGGAAAAAGTATAGCAACACAAAGTATCGAGAGACTGAGAGTATCAAGAAACTGGGTATCCAGATCTGTAGACTATAGCTGCATACTGGGAATGTTCAGTGACTTGAACCTGTTAGAGGAAACAGACTACTTAATTCTCAACGAAGATCCCTAGCAGAGTAGGATGGGATGCAGATCAGCCCGATGAATGGGACTGTTATATATACACGTACGGTTCTAAGACGGACGGGTGTGGGGGTTTTTCCACAGACCTAAACCATAGTGGGTCATCAAGAGTACCGAATTGTTGAAGCGTGTTTCAAGTGGAAATTATGGGAATGGTTAAGGCATGCATACTGCTGGGAGCTGTGCGATACGGAACAAAGTCATCGATATCCTATCAGATTGTCAGTCGGTGGTTGAGGTGCTCGACTCATACTTGACCACTTCCCGACTCTTGAGGGGCTGTGCAGGGAAAAGCGTAGTTCGTTATGCACACAATTTAATTTAACGATATGTTGGGTTCCAGGTCAAAGCGGGACTCCAGGCAACGAGGTTGCGGATGAACTTGCAAGGAGAGGATTGACTGTGAGGAGACCAATTGAAGACATAAAGCAAGCTATCAACGTGACGGGCATATCGCAGGCTAACACAAGGTGGTTGGGCCTCACATCATGTTTCATTGCTGGTAGCTCTGGCCTGGTCTGAGATCGAGCAGGACAAAGATTTTCCTACACAGAGATTGGAATACTCTACGTGTCCTCATTCGGGTACTGACAGGCCGCTGTCTGATCGGCCGGCACGCCAGAAGACTGAGAATAGTAGACGTGACAGATCTGTGCCGCAATTGTGGTGACCCCAATGCCGAAGAAAGTATTTTCAACAAGCTTTGCGAATGCCCTGGTCTGGCATGAAGGTGGGAACAAACGCTGGGTACGCGCTTTGCCGTGAACTTGACAAAATTCGTCAACATGAAGCTAGAGAGGCTGCTGCAGTTCGTCAGGCTGGCAGGTTGGTTTACCTGAGTTACTCTTGGTAACATAGCTATTTCGTCAATAACAAAATAACAATCCCTTCAGTACAAAGGAAAGAAACTAGGGTTAAGTGAGAATATGTTAACCCAGGAAAAAGCAGACAGAACCTTACATTTGTGTGGTAGTCTCTTCCTAGTACTTGCAGATACTTCGATAATCCGTGGTGTGACTGTGAGCCACTCTTTATTGTTTCATAAGAGACACTATGCTTATTGAGACAATCGGTATCTGTAAGTTGACTGGTTATGTATTTTGTTCAAAGATCAGATAAAACCATCCAAGGAGCAACTACTCCTCTGCATTTCAAACGTGAAAATTGAATCCTGGTGGGAGTACCTACGAAGCATAATGCATGAATCTGTCAGATGACGGGTTTTCTTATAAACAAGTCTTCTTCTGTCGAAGACCTCCGATATGTGAGAAATTCCGAAACGGAGCGCCCTGTAACTGTACAGGCGCAATGATTAGCTTAAATTAGGTTGAGAGAGGTGAGTTGTAAGTACTCTTTCGATCACGAGAGATCGCCATAGATCCATTGTGTTCGGTTCGCGGTAATAGACGGCCCTTTTACCACTGGTCTAGTAAAGGTCATCGGTTATACTGTAGCAACATATAACAGACATGATGTAACGCGGTGATGGGGTGGATTTAATAAAGTACGAAATAAATTACTAGCACACCATAAACCTATCAAGACTTGATTATATGTTACTTATGTCAGGAAAAAAAACACGAAGATAACCTTCAAAGCCGTAAAAACTTCTACTGAAATACATTCCAGCTTTGGTGTCACGAGTCGACAATAAAAAGAAACATCACGAAGAGAATCAATCACCGAAATTGCTTGCCTTGCTCCTGCTACTGTTGCCTTATCTCGTTGAGAAAGAAACGAAGGAACCCTCTTTTTTCCTAAATTGAAATTTCCTACAAAGTACAAGGACATGCCTATGGCAAGTATCTACCTTATGTGAGGATGCTACCAACAAAAGAAATGATTCGGGAAAAAAGAAACTGTTGGTCCTCACGGTCTTCATTTTCCGAAGAGTCATCGCATTTATTGATTTGAAATTTGTTGCATGTACAACGCATCGTTCCATTCATCAATTCCGGCGCTTCCCTGCGAAGAATCCGAAAGGTGCTAGCGTGGAGTGACGTAGCAAATTTTATCCACCATCAAAGTGTTTGGCCTTTTGTCAGCTCGCAGTGGACCGTGTAGCTTAAAAAATTACAGATTTTTAGATCAATTTGGTGTAGCTCGTGTCTTTCTTTATAACCTGCCGTCGAATATGTCACAGAAAAGGTCCTTTGTTGAGGTCCTGCTCCTATTTCTAATAAGTTTGTGTTTAGACTACGTGACCTCTGTGAGGTGCAAACCTGGCTTTGGATGTACTATAGTCATTCGATGGGTTCCTTGATTATCTTTCGATAATTTTAAGTCCTTCTAAACTTAGGTAGATATTTTGAGTAATACTTAACCCTGGAGGTCAGAACCCACCATCTTCTCAACTGTATTGGTTATTCTAAAAATTCTTGCCTCTGGAATGCCAAATTTTATATGACACTACTTTACCAGTTTTCCTACCGAGTCAGCAGTTATTCAAAGGCATATTGCATTCAAATTCGACGAAGAGGCATAATGTCCCAATGTTGAATCGTTAAACTTGTTCGGCGAAAAATGGTCGAAACTCCTTACTATTACTGTTTGATCTATATCAAACAGAGTACTATGTCTGGAACGAACTTAGAACCCCCAATGAGTCATATTCCTATGGCAGAGAATGTGCGGAACACCCTGTATAAGAGTTCAGTCGAACACGAGCTCTAATTTCTTAAGGACATTTATATAGTAGCTAATCGAAAGAGTTGATTTAATTTACTCGTCTTGCTTTATTATTTTTTTATTAGAGTATAAAAAAAATACTCATACCCTAAAATTTTTACTTCAACGCTTTAAAATTAAAAAAAACCAAAAAAAAGTCCAAAAAAGTCCAAAAAAGTACTTGACGATACATACATCGGAGACCCTTAGAGATAAGGTAAATACATTTTTACAGTATGTCGTTTTAATGGTAAAAACTGAAATCCGACCTTGACTTCAAACTGAAGCGTCGATTTTTACTGCAGTCCGACTATGCCGCTCATATAGATAAAACTGCGACGACGACTTTACCTGGTGACAAAAAAAATTGTTGTTAATGTTTATATTATTTAAATTTCGTGTATATTGGCTTGGCAGAACATTTAGTAATTTAGCAAGAAAGGGACCTCACGTTTTACAGACGTGGCTAAACGCTCAGTTATCTTTATTACCATACAATCGTGTGTTTCTTAGAACGAGTGAAGCGATGAGACGCGATGACTATTGATTTGAATGTATGCTACTGAGCTAACGAGTTGTAGTGATATCGCGTCGCTTCAATTGCGTCGCTTCAATAGATTTGTTTCTAATTTCGTCGCGTGTGCAACACTGTGCAACGCTACTTTGCCACTTGCATAGGTTATATTTCGAATTTTTTACAACAACATTCGGCAAACCGCTCATAAATATGGGAAATTAAATGCTATGCAATAAAAAATAATTTATTATTTAAAAATAATAAAGTAAAAATCCGCCAATGGTCGGGGCGAAACTTTTTTCGGGTCAAAGTTCGGGAGCGGTCAAAGGCGAAGTATATCATCAGTTGTTTCGAAATTATAAGGTTTCTTGGAAAATTAGTTTTGTTGTTAAAAAACAAATTATTTAAAATAGAGATTTTTAGCCGATTAAACATTAGAAAAGCCCGTGTATGGTAGACTATTCGAATTTCGGTATATTATGTACACTAAAAGCCCATAGAAGTAAAAACGAATTTATTGCCTTATCAGAATTAAGAGATATGACGAATTGTTAAAACGTATATAAACCCATTACTTCCACATGGGGTTTGAAACTCGAAAAATTTGTGAAACAGGTTTTTAGACGATTTCATAAGAAGCAACTTGATATGTCATGAGACACGAGGGATTTTGAAAAATTTGTGAAAACGTAAGCAAACCCTTTACACCCCCTTGGTTCTTGAAATTCGAAAAAACGTGAAATTGGTTTTTAGGTCATTACATGCCGCAATAACCAATTTTATATCTTATCAGAACAAAGGGATGGCAAAAATTATGAAAATATATCCAAGCCCTTGGGAGAAAAATTGAGAAATGGGTTTGTAGGCGATTATATAAAAAGTCTGTGGAAGTGAAAAGCGATCTAATATTTCATAAGAAATATGTCGAAACTTTGAAAAGCATACAACCCCCTTACACCCCTTAAGATTGAATATCTAGAAATACTGGAATTGACTTTTTGGCGCTATATAGGAAACTTTAGGAAGTAAAAATGAATTCGATATATCATCAATCAGATCTAAGCAATATGTAAGAATCTGTAAAAACATATGCAACCTCCTTACACCCACTTGGGGGTTGAATATCCTAAAATCCTGAAAGGAGTTAATAAATAAATATGAAGACAGCACAAGAAAGTGAAAACCAATTCAATTTCTTATCACTTCTAAAATATATGATGGAATTCGCGAAAACGTGTTCAACCCTTTTATACCCTCTTAGAGGCTGAAAAAGGAAAAAACTTAAAAACAAGTTTTAGGCGATTATTACGCAAGCACTTGAAAGTGAAAAGACATTCGATATCTGATCAGACCTGGGGGATATGGAAGAATTCGTAAAAAGTATACAATCCTCTTTTCCCCCCTTAAGGGTCGAATTTCAAAAAATTCTGAAAGCGCTTTCTAGGTATTTATACGATGAATTTGTGGAATAAAAATGAATTTAATTTTTGAAAAGACCTACGAAAACCGTAAAAATATATGCATTCCATTTTCACTGATCATTTTTTTTGCCCCCCTTCCGAACGCCAATGGATATTTGAAAATTTTTGTAATCTAAATTACTTTTTTAGTTGAGTTTCAACTTTGTAGCAAAAGCCGTTCTATAGACAGGAAAAACATTCCCCACCCCCGTACCATAGTATCCCTATAAATAATTATATTTTTCCAACATGCTACTGCTATAGCTCTATCTAAATACCAAGTTTCAGCTTTATATCGTTATAGGTTCTCGAGATATAAAAATCGGAACCTTTTACTTTTCTTCCTCTACACCCTGACCCCTAACATTTTTTTTCTGCTAGGAGTCTATAAGGCCTACTTCTGGTAAAAATTTCAAGCATCTATCTTACACTGTTCTTGAGATATGAGACGTGATTTTTTAGAAAAATTCGTACCCCCTCCACTTTATGCTTTACCGCACCCTTAACAAATCTTACTTTCATCAAACTTTATTTGTCAACCTTTTAACACAAACCGAATTTTATTTGTCTAGTGTAATTGGTTCGTGAGATATCGTAATCTAAAGTTTTTCACTCCCCACCCCCGTACGCCACTGTCCCCACACAAAAATTTGATTCCGACCTATTCTCCTAGTATACCTACAGATATTCATTAAGTTTCAATTTGGTGACGTTAACCGTTAACGAGATATAGATTTTAGAATGTGTCGATCTCGGCTTTTTTGCGTTTCGGACGCATTATTTTTCCTCCCACTCCCACACTCCTTCACCCATATTGACAATTTTTATGCAAATGGGTCCACTATCAAAGCTCTATATAAATTTCAAGTTTCAGCCTCCTAGCATAAGCGGTTGCTGAGATCTAAGAACCAAAATTTTCCGTCTAAAACGCTTCCCCCTCCTCCTCCCTCACACCAACATCCTTCAGAATTTGGTCACTTCAAGAAGCATACCTAGTCTATTCATAAAAAAAATCAATTTAATATATCAAACCGTTTGGGAGCTAGGAGCCTTCAAACGATTTTGCGTACGGCGTACGGCGGACAGACGGACTGAAATTTTGTTTTTCGTGTCTACTAGTCATGAAACGTGAAAAAAAAATTTTTCAGGGTTGGAAATTTTTTTTTTTAAAAATTGATCACAATGCTGTATTATTAGAAAATAATAAAGTAAAAGGGTTTCTCGCGTTTTATTCCAAAAATATCAAAAGTATGTAGTGTGTAAATATAAATATATTAGGTCAGTGATTTCTGAGATATTAAAATATCAGGGTTCCGTTCCTCTCCCCCGTAGGTAACTATCCCCGTCAAAAATTATATTTTTAAAACATTCACCTAGAAAACTAATGTACATATATGCACCAATTTTCAATCGTGTATTATTTTGAAACGACATTGAACTCTTCCCCTCGTCATCCCACTCCCACTCCATATATCAAAACCCTTCAACGAAACGTGTACTTCTCAACAATGAAAAATCCAAGACATTTCAAAGGGTTCTTAAAATAGGAGGCCTCCGTCTCATGATACATTTCTTTATCACTCACCTTCGGTGACAAATATTACCCTCCCCACCTTCTTTAAAAAAAAATCCCTTCTTCTTACTGTACCTCTACCTCAACATACGTACAAAATTTAAATTTTTTATTATATGCCGATAATGAGATATGAAAAGACAAAGTTTTCAGCCCCCACTTACTCCTAAAGTGTGTACGTACGCATTATAAAGTTTTAACACTCTAATCTCAAGCCACTCAGAAACTGACTGACTGACCAAAAGTACACCCTGTCAGCCTACCTGGCAGTACCGACCCCATAGTAGTACCAATCGGAGCGCAAACAGTAGACGAAGGAGGCAGTCGTTGAATGTAACCCGAACTGACCGCGTCAATATTCTAAATTCGAATAAAATATTCTTAACACTCCATCATCAATGGCGTGACAGCCCAAATCAGTCCCTGGCCTCCTGCAGGTTTCTGGACAGTGGTCTTTTTCCTGTGATGGGTTGTCAGCGCCTCGCCGAACCCCCGACTTGAAGGGCCAGTCCTACTTATTTATTACACCCCGGTAGGAGAAGAGTGAGAGTTTTCAGCTGGCTGTGATATATTGGAGTTATCCCATTTATGCTGCGAGTCCAACTATGTCATACTTTTGCCTACTTCTGGAGACGCTCTGGTGTTAATGGCCATTCAGGTTAACTCCATGCTCCCTCCTCCTTCCTCAACCGGGCTTGGGGCCGGCTATGGCGGAGTTCTTAACACTCCACGTTGTTTCTATTCACACATATTTTAGAGACACTTCCAGACAGCCTGAAAACTCTTTGTAACCACGGCAGGATACGATCATAATCAACATACCCAGCCTACAGTAACTACCCTACATAACCAGGCTAAGGGTCCGCTCATGACCAACGTACCCAACGTACGTACACGGTCCACCGTACCGACTGTACACACCCTACGTCTATGTCCACCCGCCATAACGTCCGTAGGGTTCATTCATAATCTACGCATGTACGTACCCAGCCTAGCGTACCCAACCTTCGTATTTCATAGCTAGGTACGTTTTTCCCTGAATGGAGGAGTGGGTTACGATGGAGAGTATCGCAGGGTGGCTAAAAACCTGTGATAATTGTGCCTTTTTTTGCTATTTTGGATAGGCAAGTAGATACCCTACGCCTCTACCCACGATTATGCTGGTAATACCCTATTATTTAAAAAGTAATAAAGCAAATTGTGAGAGTGGCACCTTCTCTCCTAGTACACTACTACCCTCCTCCAAGAAACATCCCGATCCTTTTCAAAAAATTTCAAAAATTGAAAACTGAAAGTTTTCCTACCAAATTCCCTTCAAATTTTAAAAAAATAATTAACATTCCAAAAAGTTATTACACCAATCAATTTCAAGTGCATTTTAATCGCGCTCGTAATATAATTAACGAGCTATCTTATGTCAAAATTGGATTAATTTCGATTTAACTTTCAATTTGACGGGTCAGCAGGTGAAGATCCCTCTAAATGATATTTAACACTTCTGGCGCCCCGTAGAAGAATAGAAAAGGAAAATGCAAGGAAAGGCATCCAAGGTGCTAATAAGCACGTAGCGTAGTAATTAACTTTGGCGGCCCTTCATTACGCCCATGACAGCAACGAACCCGAAGGACATCTCGCCCGCGTTATCACTCAATACTAAGGTGGGCGGCAGAAGGTGAATGGGAATGAAGAAAAATTGATATCATCCCACCCTGTTCATACCAAGGACTTATCGGCCTGCTGATATCAGCGTTTTCCCGGTCTATCCCTTACGCATTAGGTAAGGGTGTTGGTCGGGAATCGATTCGAACCCTTTTTCGAAAACCGCAGAGGGAATTATGGAGGCGCGTCGATGGGGAGGCGGGGGAGGAGGTCCCTTTAACTTTAACAACTCAGAAGGACAACATTTTTTTCGTTTTTTCGGTAGGGTTGAAACCTAAAAACGTTTCCAACCACTCGAACAATTTCAACCCTTTTAGTTGCCCGGCGGTGAAGCTTTTCAGGTAAAATCTTTGGTCCCGGATTTGTAGAATGAAGTGCTCGTGAAATCATTTATTCGGCACGTTAATCCTTCGCAAGCCTGGGTAACTTTCATTGACCAGTCAAGAAGCATTCAGGTGGGCGATTTATCGCAAAGCCACAAACACAGATTGCGAGTGTGTTGGAGTGAAAATATAATCCTGATCTAAGCTACTCGTAGGGGTGCAATCTTTCAATTAAATCGAAAGGTTTGTCTGTCTGTCTGTCATTCCGTTTTGCACTGTTATTTCGTCCTTTTATCCCATGACATTCGGAAAGAAGAAGTAGAATGAGTGGAGTTGGGGATTTTTTCACGTTTGTTTTTCAAGCAAAGGTTTACTAACGTGGAATTTATTTTTATTTAATTATTTCTAGTCGTACCTACTTGGAGTGATTTGTTCAGTCGATAGGAAAATGGTGATTCCCAATTGCCAGACTCTTTCGTGGAGATTCATCCAAATTTTCTAACAAAAGAAGGTAGATTTAATTTACGTGTCCATACATAAGTCTCAAAAGTAGCATTGCCAGAAAGCGGTCATCGAATAATCACCCTTTACTAAGAAATCACTGGCCTCGTATACATCGGTATTAACATAGTCAGTAGTAAGGTTTAGTTCGAAGTAACAAGCGATATAAAAACAGGCTAGTCTAGTTCGGTACATGGATCAGAACTAAACTAAATCAAACCGAGAACTGTAACAACTTTATGTTGGCGGCACTCATTTTTCTGTTCTCGATTGGCGTTTCTAACCCGAACTGTCAAAGTTTGATAGCTTCATTAGTAGCTTGCCAATTTTTACTTTATTATTTCAATAATACAGTATTGTTTCCGATTTAAAAAAAAAAAAATTTGCTACTCTGAAAAATTTTTTTTTCACGTGTCATGACTAGTAGACACGAAAAAAGCAAAAAAAAATTTCAGTCCGTCTGTCCGCCGTACGTCTACCAGTGTACGCAATTTTGTTTGAAGGCTCGTAGCACCCAAACCCTTTGAGCTATTAAGTTGAATTTTTTTTCGTGGGTAGAGTGGGTAGGCCCCGTGAAGTGATCAAATTCTGAGTGGTGGGGGTGTGAGGGTGGAAATGGGGCAAGCGTTTTAGACGGAAAATTTTGGTTTCTAGATCTCAGCAACCGCTTATGCTACGAAGCTAAAACTTGGAATTTATATAGAGCTTTAATTGTGGACCCATTTGCAAAAAAAAATGCCGATATGGGTGAAGGGGTGAAGGAGTGGGGGGAAAAATAATGCGTCTGAGACGCTCGAAAGCCGAGATTGAGACATTCTAACATCCATATCTCCTAAACGGTTAATGTCACGAAATTTAAACTTAATGAACATCTGTCGGAAACAAATTTTTTAGTGGGGGCAGTGGTGCACGGGGGTGGGAGGTGAAAAACTTTAGATTACGATATCTCACGAACCAATTGAACTGGAAAAATAAAATTCGGTTTCTGTATTATGGTTGACAAATAAAGTTTGATGAAAGTAACATTTTTTAAGAGGGTGGTGGAGCATGGAAGTGGAGTGGATAAGAATTTTTCTAAAAAGTCACGTCTCATATCTCAAGAACAGTGTAAGATAGATAGAAGTAGAACTAATAGACCCCTATCAAAAAAAAAAAGTTTGAGGGTGGCGGAGGGTGAAAAAGAGTAAGTTCCGATTTTTATATCTCGTGAACCTATAACGATATAAAACTGAAACTTGGTATTTGAATAGATCTGTAGGAGTAGCATAAGCATGTTGGAAAAATATAATTTTTTATAGGGCTAGTATGGTACGGGTGTGGGGGGTGTTTTTCATATCTATAGAACGGCTTATGATAGAAAGTTGAAACTCGGTATGTATAATATGTAAATCAACTAGAAAAGTAATTTAGATAAAAAAAATTTCAAATATTTATTGGCGTTCGGAAGGGTGGCGAAAAAAATGATTAGTGAAAATGGAATGCATATATTTTCACGATTTTCGTCATATCTATTAGGTCTTCCCAAATATTGAATTCATTTTTATTCTACGGATTCTTCATATAAATACCTAGAAAGCGTTTTCAGCATTTTTTCATATTCGAGGGTGTAAAGCGGTTGTATACTTTTTCACGAATTCTGTCTAATTAGATATCGACTAACTTTTCACTTTCAAGGGCTTGCGTAATAGTCGCCTAAAAATTGTTTTTAAGTTTTTCCTTCTTCAGCCCCTAAGAGGGTATAAGCGGGTTGAACACGTTTTCACGAATTCCATCATATCTTTTAGAAGTGATAAGAAATTGAATTGGTTTTTACTTTCTTGTGCTGTCTTCATATTTATTAACTCCTTTCAGGATTTTTAGATATTCAACCTCCAAGTGGGTGTAAGGAGGTTGCATATGTTTTCACAGATTCTTACATATTGCTTAGATCTGATGATATATCGAATTCATTTTTACTTCCTAAGGTTTCCTATATAAGCGCCAAAAAGTCAATTAATGTCGCTCAAGTTAAGATTCCTGTAAATTACAATATCAAGAATAATGAGCATAGGTTTTAAACATTGAGAGGTCTTACGGAAGTTGAAACATGGGAGAAAAGTGCGCCAAATAAGATCGATAAGGCCTTACTGAAGCTACCTACCTCGTTCTGGTAGGAGAAATGGCTTCGGCAAGGCCTTATGGAAGGTAGTTCGTTAGTTGGGTAGTATAGAAAATGTAGTTCAAGTCTTAATCGATTGCGTCTAATAAACTTTTTTGAAACGACTAAAGCCAAAGAATTTTTCTAGTACTTGTTTGACTGAGAATATCTGCCCAATAGTATATCGTCCGGTTCTGAAGCCACCTTGGTATTCGCCAATATTACATACAGAAAGTATCGGCGAATACCAAAGTGGCTTCAGAACTGAACGAAATATTCTGAGTCAAACAAGTGCTAGAAAAATTCTGCGAGTATACCATACTTTTCAATCTCGCCCCGGAATATATCGTCAGAAAGGTACCCAGTGATACCAGAAGTACCTTACAAATCACTGATATATTCTACTCTGACGGCTCAATGACTGAAGACGGGTCGGGAGCTGGAATGTATCTGCAGACTGAAGATCTCAGGTACTCTTTCGCCCTAGGAAAACATTCGGTATTTCAAGCTGAAGTTTATGCGATCCGTAAGGCAGTAGAATGGATTATAGAGAGAAGATGGAAAGGCAGGATGATCTGCATTTGCAGCGACAGTCAGACCGCTCTACAATCCCTAGATAATACAATCGTCAACTATGGTCGGACCAGAACCAGTTTTCGGTGTGCCGGTTGCTTCTGTTAGGGCTGCCATTGCTGAGTGGGTGAGTAAATCATACATTGAGAGATGGCGGCTTTTTCCGGGAATGCGGCAGACCAGAAACCTTATTGACAGACCAAGTGGACGAACCGCTTCTTTTCTTCTCAAATTGAGCAGGAAAGATTGCAATGGTATGGTTGGTGTCCTCACAGGGCATAACTCGTGTGGCCTACACATGGTCAGATTGAGAATCATTGACGACCCCATGTGTACTGCTTGCGACGAGAGCGACGACAAAACGGAACATTTCCTTCTCGAGTGTCCAGCTTACTCTTTTGCGAGAGTGCACGTGTACGGCGTCGATGTTATGAGGATGGAAGAACTCCGTTCTCGTTCCCTACCTGAGCTCTTTATTTTTATTATAATAAATGTTCAAAATAGCCACCTTCATTTTGAATGCACGCTAAAGCTCGTTTGGCGAGTGTTCTCTTGGTATTCATTTTCCTCAACTGCTGCCTTACTTCTATTGCTGCCGCATCGATCCTGATATTTAGATCTTCCAATGTTTCTACTGGCGTTGCGTAGACAAGGTCCTTCATCCGTCCCCATACAAAGAAATCCATAATAGTAAGATCAGGAGATCTTGCAGGCCAGTGTATCGGTCCATTTCTACCGACTCAGCGATTGCTATAATTGGAATTTAACCAATCTGTGATCTGTCGGCCGTAATGAGCAGGAGCACCATCGTGTTGGTAAAACATGGAAGCCAATCAAACCAGTGGAATATCATCCAACAAGTCCTGTAGATCATTTGATAAAAACTGTAAGTAATTGGAGCTATTTAGAGTACGCGGAAGCCTAATAGATCCAAGTAAATCGTCATCAATCACACCTGCCCATAAATTGACGCTGAATCTGTGCTGAAATGATGCCGCTCTTCCTGTGTGTGGATTGCTCTCAGCACACGTATGTAGGTTGTGGAAGTTTGTGATACCGTCTCTGGTAAATTGGGACTCATCCGTCCACAGAACATTGTTGAAAAAATTGTCGTCATCTATTTGTTGTTCAAGGAGCCAATTGCAAAACTCCATCCGTTTGGGGAAATCAATAGGTAGCAGCTCCTGTACTGGTGTGTGATGGTAGGCATGGAAGCGTTCTACTTTTAAAATACTCCAAACCTTCCAAGTAGATATGTTAAACTGCAATGCCAAGCGTCGGATACTGATCGATGGATCATTTTGCACTGCTCATCAATCTGAACAGCGATTATAGGCGCAGGATTTGCATTTACTCTCCTTGTTCTAACGCTGCCAGTTTCCCTAATTCTCCTGTAAACGTTTTGAAATACTCTTCTGCTAGGTGTCCGTCGATGAGGATGCCTCTGGTAGTAAAGCCTTCGCGCGGCTCGTGCATTTTGGTCACACTCTCCATATTCATTCATACTTTAAATAGTAATAAATGTGCAATAAAAATACTGTAGTACTACCGAGAAATTAAACAGGTTTTTAAACGGGGTCCACTTTATGGCACTGACTTTTAAATATTTAATTTTTATGCGGTATGTATTTTTACCTGTTACTTCCAAAATGTTAATCGTAACTCATACATACATATGTATGCAGCTTTTGTAGGTAATAATACGGCTCATAAAAAAATAAAATTAAAATGACATTTTTATAATGGGGTTTTCTGAGAAAAACTACATTGATCACTGAATTTCAAGGGTTCACGTAGCAAAAATTGGTGTTTTCGAGTAAATATCTCAAGATTGGGTGCAGTTACAATTTAGACTGTTACATCAAATCAAAGGTAATTCGATTGCCTAAAAAACGAGTTATAACACTTTGCCTTGTGATTATTCGTTTTCCAGATATAACGTTTTAAGTGAGTGAGGGTGCCCGTCAAAAACACTTTTCTTAACCACCCTGTATCTCAACTAATATTGAAAATTGACCCACCCTGTAAAACATTTTTTTTCTCCAAATATATCAAGGAATAACCCCTTACAAGGTGGCACACGGAGTGCCAAACACCCTGTATACAAGCGAAACAATGACTCTCGCGTCTGACAAATCTATAGGAGCATTTGAACGGCCAATTTTCCGAAGAATTTTGGGACCGGTAAGAGAAGGGACTGAATGGCGTATCCGGCAGAACAATGAGTTGTGTAACATCTATCAACTGTAATAAAATTTCATAAGGTACCATTGTACATGGGCATGTGGAGCGAATGAACGACGGAAGAATTCCCAAACGCACACTGAAAGGAGCTCAGGTCAAACGACCGGTGGGAAAACCTCGGAAAAGATACGAGGACTCAGTTGACGCAGATTGCAGATCGCTTCTTAAAGATACAATCTGGCTGGTACTGCCGACCGTCGCGGTCAGCAGTAACTGCAAACCTCAACTGCTCACCGCGGCTTCTTTGCACTCACAACCGTAACTGCCGAGCAGTCGCAAGCAGACATGACAGCTTGTTTTGCCTGAATCAGTAGTCTACTGCCGGCAGTTACTGCAGACCGCGACGGTCGGCAGTACCAGCCAGATTGTACCTTTAGATGCACAAATTGGAGGACGCGGGCGCTGAGCCAAGATGACTTCAGACAAAGTATCCTGCAGTCCCAAGCCCGATTTGTGCTGTCGAGCCATTGCTGGTGATCTAAAAAATTTAATTAGTTAAAAGCTGAGCAAACTCTCCTCTTCCGTTGGTCCTGGTCCAAACTCCATTCATTCATTACGCACACCAGTTTTTATTGCTCACTTAATCTCTTTCTTCTTTCACTTGTTTCCTTAAAGAAAGCCTACCACCCACTGTCATTTTCCGTTCGGACCAGTTCGTAATTCCACTTCCGTAATTTCTTTCAAAAACCTCTAAAGCCCAGAAAATTATCCCACAATATCCTTGGCCTAAGTACACACTGAAAAACCCGAAAACCCCGAATTTCTTACGAATGCCCTAATGAGGCTTCAATTCACTCAGTGGGCAATATCCAAACGAACAACTCGACCCAAAGCAACCCGGTGGCGGTGGTTCACCCTCATTAGACCATCGATAAATTAAAAATTAATAAAGTCGCCCCCAAAAGCTGGACATAAATCAAAAAAAAGGGGAGAAAAAACTCAAGAGGACCGTCGTCGTCCGTCCGGTCGACCGATTTACCGTCTAGTCGTCCGCCCCCGTTCCTTTTCGAGGTAGCGGCGGCAGTTTTCACCTTTCCAGGTGAAGCGAGCAAAAAACCGAATGCCCCCCTCGTGTTTTGTAAAGGTAACGTAAAGCTATAAAGCGTTCAGTTCATTTGATCTCGATGAACGGAAGACTGAATGGGGCCCACCCACACTCTTTATGTTGCCGAGCCGCTTTTATGTACGGAGCACATCGAGCGTTTCTGGGACTGGGTTTCTGGTAGCTGGTTGGAGTTGGCATGGCACCACTTGCGATTGGGACTGGGAGGCACATAGGTGACACGAGACACGGCACACCGTTCACCTTTGTGTTTTCAGGTCGAGTGGAGCTGGGATATGTCCTCCGGGCACACGGGCTGGATCTTAACTTGTGGCAACTGCTAAGTATTCAATTATTTTATGTACACCGAGTTTTTTTTTTAACTTTACGTAAACGAAAAAATTGAATTGTTGGTGAATAAATTACACGCGCAAGTTAGATTAGACCCACTAAGCCTCAACTCTAATGACATCACCACCAAATTTAATGCATGACTCATGTCACACATTAAATTTGTGCATACTTTCAATTCTTAATCAAAACATAATTAACCATAACAAGATTTTCTAATTAACGTAAAATCAACAAATCTGCTTAATACGCATTATTTCATATCCAAGATATTGTTTATAAAGAATAATTGATAACCGATAACTGATTTCTGCAAATGCATAAATCAAAGAGTCAGCATAATACGATCAAACAAAGAATGTCAAACTATAAATAAGATTCGAACAGAAAGATCGGGGTCAGTCTGTTCAGAGAGTTTATCTATCAATTGAATTATAAGATCATTTTAAGAGCTGAAGCTCACAATAATTGTTAAACGAAGTGCTATCAAATTCAAGTGAATAAAATTAAGTTAATTTAATTTAAAATTGTGTTTTTATTCAGTTCCGCGAAAAGGAACTATAAAATCAATTTTTTTACTTGAACCCAGAACCACATTCGTAACTGGCGCAGTCGTCCGTCATAGGAGGGAGGAACCACCTTTGACTAAAGAACCAACATAAAGTCACGTACTCCACTAAGTAAAGGGTTTTCCAATAAGGACTTGACAACTTTTTTTCAAAATAAAATGCAAACCATTTGAGATATTTCAAAAACTTTATTATCGGGTTGAAGTACAATCAAAACATTTATGAATGGAACTCGACTTCGTTCATATGGCCACCGCGGGCACGTTTGCAGCGGTCGATTCGTTGGACCCAATTTTCGATGACTCGGCCACACATTTCGGCCGAAATGGCTGCTATTTCGTGTTCAATGTTGGCTCTGAGCTCTTCCAACGTCGTCGGCTTGTTGGCATAGACCAACGACTTGACGTGGCCCCAAAGAAAAAAGTCCAGAGGCGTTAAATCGCACGAACGAGGCGGCCAATCGACTGGTCCATTTCTTGAGATAACACGCTCATCAAACTTGCTCTTCAATAAATCGATTGTAACGTGTGCTGTGTGGCTTGTGGCACCGTCCTGTTGAAACCACATGTTGTCCAAGTCCATATCTTCCAATTCGGGCCAAAAATAATCGGTAATCATGGCGCGATAACGATTACCATTCACAGTAACGTGACGATCATTATCGTCGACGAAAAAATATGGCCCTATGACGCCGCCAGCATGCAAACCGCACCAAACAGTTATTTTTTGTGGATGAAGTGTTCTTTCATGAAGCACATGTGGATTTTCACCGGACCAATAACGCATATTTTGCTTATTGACGAACCCACTGAGCCAAAAATGAGCTTCGTCACTGAAGATGATTTTGCGATGAAATTGATCATCTTGGCGCATCTTTTCCAGAGCCCAATCGGAGAACGTACGTCGCTTCAAATGGTCCATCGGCTTCAATTCTTGAGTCAGCTTGATCTTGTATGGGTGTAAACCAAGATCCTTACGCAAAATTCGCCATAACGTGGTCTGGGCGATGCCCAACACTTGAGAACGCCGTGGAATTGACTGATTTGGATCATTTGCTACGGACGTTTCAACGGCAGCGATATTTTCGACACTTCGACCAACCCGTTGTCTCACTGGCACGGCAACATCACACAACGAATATGTAGACTCAAATTTTTGCACTAAACTTGTTACTGCCTGTCTACTAGGGCGAGAATTACGACCGAAAATCGGAGTTAACGCTCTTAAAGTAGCGGTCACCGACTCCGAATTTCTGTAATAAATTTTTATAATTTGCAGACGTTGTTCCTTCGTGTACTTTACCATGATAAAAATGTTAAGTTTACTGAATAAATTGACAGTGACAGTTCGATGATTAGTGAAAGGGTGCGTTCACAAATTGAATTCAAAGTTGTCAAGTCCCTATTGGAAAACCCTTTATTTTATACAAGGAGTTAGTTCAAGTGCAAATTGGACAATAGTGATAAAACCAAAAAAGTAAAATAGTGAAAAACTAAATTACACATTCAACAAGAGAAAATCGAGTTGAATTTAAAAACTACAAGTTTTGCATTACCGAAGATCAGCTAAGGAAAACTTAGTACGATCAATAAGGGAAAACAAAGCTTTAATAAATACTGTATTATCAAAATAATAAAGTAAAATAAAAATCAACGAATTAATACGAAAAATTAATTAAAATATAAAAAGAAGTGAAAATGGTTGAACAAGCAGAAGCTAATCCACCACTACCGATAGAATTCACATTCGACGAAATCTTGAAGGAAGCTAGAAGACTACCCGTATACACCGGAAACAATAAAGAATACGCATTAACGACATGGTTAGACGAAGCCGACACTATACTCAACTTTACCCAACCTGGAAACCACCAATCATACATTTTTCGATTAATCCTGCACAAGATCCAAGGCGAAGCAAGAAACACAGTACAGAAGATACCTGTCCCTACCTGGCAGATTGTGAAGAACATCCTAACATCAACATTTGGCGTAAACGAGTCATACAGTACTCTTATTAATAAAATACACAGAGTAAGTAATAGGAATATAGATGATACTTATAATGAACTTAACGAACTGTTGAATCAAATAAATATTAAATATCTACATGATCCACGCAGAGATCAATTTCATGAATTTAATCCAGTAAGAAATGAAAGCCTTGCATTAAATAAATTTAAATCCTTATTACCAGAGTATAAAGCCTATTTACTAGAAATTAAGAATTGTGAAACCTTAAATAAAGCGTACAACACACTTAAAGAAATTCAGCAAAACACTGAAAGTAGCGTGAAGAATATTAGTAATTTTCAACAAAGAAACAATAACAGGAATAGAAATGAAAATTATAATCAAAATAGAAATTCTCATAATCAGAATTACCAAAATCCTAATAATCGAAATAATAATACTCAAAATAACAACAATGACAAAAACCTCAATAATAATCGAAATAATAACCCAAATCCTAACAATCAAAATTATAACTATCAAGGGAACCGGCAATTTAATAACAGAAATAATAATAATAATAACTATAACCAACGGAATTTTAAAAATCCAAACAATCTTAATTATAATCGCAATAATAATTACAACAGGCAGAATTATAACAATAATAACAATTACAAACCCGAACCAATGCAAATAGATAATTCAGCTAGAATCAATCAAAATTCAAACAATAGAGAAACAGATAATAATCGTAAATCCGAACCAATGGACACAAATTTTCAACAATGTGCCTCGGAAACCCTTTACCTATAATAAATTTAAACATAGATAACGAGATTATCCCTACACTTATTGATACGGGATCATCTATTTCAAGTTTAGACAAAAATTGTCTCCTTAATAACGAAAAAATCAATTTACAAGAACCCATACCAGTCAACGGACTAGGAGGTACTTATTATGTACAACAAAAATTAAAATCTAATATGCCCAATGAATTTAAATTACCCGATTCACACAAAATATTATGGAATATTATGGACTTCCAAAATAAACCTTTTAAAGCAGTAATAGGACAAAATCTATTATACACTTTAAATATTACACTAAATTTAGGAGAAGGAAACATGCTAATTAACAATCAAAAATTAAACTTTAACTACGCCGTACCCGAAGAAATAAATTTTCAATATGAAATTGAAACTGAACAATCGCAAGATAAACTGTTTATAGGAACGAATTCCGAAGAAACAGCAGCCTTAAAGAAAATTATAAAAGATTACGATGATTTAATATACAAGGAAGGAGAAAATCTATCCTGTACAACCCAAACAAAGCACGAAATAATTACGAAAAGTAATAAACCTCTCTATGCTAAAACATATAGAATCCAACCATTCCACGAAAAGGAAGTAGAAACTCAAATGGATGATATGTTAAAACAAGGAATAATTAAACCCTCGAATTCACCATATAATGCACCTATACTAATGGTACCAAAGAAAGTAGACAGTTCTGGAAAACAGAAATGGAGAATGGTAATTGACTACCGAAGATTGAACGAGGATACCGTAGACGATAAGTTCCCGATTCCAAACGTAGAATCAATATTCGACAAACTTGGAAAAGCCCAATATTTTACAACATTGGATTTAGCACAAGGATTCCATCAGATTGAAGTCAGCGAACATGACCGATATAAAACCGCTTTCTCTACCCCTCAAGGACATTATGAATTCATCAGAATGCCCTTTGGTTTAAAAAATGCACCTGCTACATTCCAACGCATGATAAATGAAGTACTCCGCGAACACATAAATAAAACGTGTGTAGTATATCTAGATGATATATTAATCTTTGCGACATCGCTCCAGGAAATGGACGGCAATATAAGGAAAATACTAGAAACCTTACGCAAACACAAACTAAAGTTACAAATTGCTAAATGCAAATTCTTTGCAAGATCAACAGAATACTTAGGACATACATTGACAACGGAAGGAATAAAACCTAATCTTGACAAAATCAAAGCAATTAAAAATCTAAAAGTACCCGGAACTACAACAGAAATAAAATCATTTCTAGGAATTACAGGATATTACAGGAAATTTATAAATAATTATGCCAAAGTCGCATCACCACTTACTGACGCATTGAAAAAATGTAATAAAATAAACCCTGAAGATCCATCATATATCGCAGCATTTGAAAAATTAAAAGAACTAATAACGAATTACCCAGTACTTAGATATCCAGATTTTAAACAAAAATTTGTTTTAACAACAGACGCCTCTAATAAAGCAATAGGAGCAGTATTATCACAAAGTGGACACCCAATATCTTATGCGAGTAGAACCTTAAATGAACACGAAAGAAATTATTCAACAATTGAAAAAGAATTACTTTCCATTGTGTGGGCAACACAATATTTTAGACCTTACCTGTATGGTGTACGATTTGACATTAAAACAGATCATAGACCCTTAGTTTGGCTTAGTAACCTAAAAGAACCAAACAGCAAATTACAAAGATGGAAAATCAAACTTAATGAGTACAATTTTAATATAGAATATATAAAAGGAAAAGATAATAAAGTCGCAGACTTTTTGAGCAGAATAACAGAAGACATGTGTGAAATGAATATGTTAACAGACGAAAAAATGGAAGTAGATTGTAGTGAAATAGCAACAATTCACTCAGGACAAGAAGATCAAAATGATCTCATACCTATTAAAGAAGGCATAGTAAACATATATAAAAACCAAATAATTATAACTAAGAAGAAGATGAAAGAATATAACACAATAAATAAGAGAAATAAAATATGTATTGACGAAACTGATACAAATAATGAAAACACACTAATTAATATATTTAGGAAATATATACCAGAAAAAGGACACATAGGAATATACTGTGAATTAAATGACCATGTATGGAATAAAGTACAATTAATACTAGTAAAACTGTATTCAAACAATAAAACCCTAAGATTTATAAAATGTTCTGAACATGCCAAAGATTTAATAAACGAGGATCAATGTTTTGAAAAAATTAGAGAAATACATGAAAAAGGCAATCATAGAGGAATAATGGAAAACTATAATGAAGTAAAAGATAAATATTACTACAACGGAATGATGAAACTAATTACGAGATTCATAAACAATTGTGAAATATGTAACGTAGCAAAATACGACAGGAAACCATTAAAACCTGAATTTAAAATAACTGAAACTCCAAAGGATATAAACGAGTTAATCCACATCGATATATTCATCATAGGTAAAAGACAATTCTTTACAACAATAGATAAGTTTTCAAAACACTTATACGTAAAAGAAACAATAGATAAAAATGCCATAACATTCATACAGCTTATTCGAGAAAGAAACGCTATAATGGGAAAACCTAAAAAGATAATTGCAGACAATGAATTTAACATGATAAACGTCAAGGAATACATGAGAAAGGAAGAGATAGAAATTCATTTTACTTCACCCAAATCACACACAGGAAACTCAGACATGAGTAGATGTCATAGCACATTATTGGAACAAACCAGAATAATTATTTTAACAGAACCCGAATTAAATATAGCAGAACAACTACTAAAAGCTACAGAACATTATAACAACACAATACATTCTATAACACAAGCTAAACCTTTGCATATCCAAAATGGAAATATAGATAAAAATAAATTAAATAAATTACTAATAAACAAAAAGACTAAATGGATTGATTATCACAACAGAAAGAGAGAAAAACAACCCGACATAGATCAAGAAGAAATCTTTATCAAAAATTATAAAAACGAAAGACATAAAGAAAAACCCAAATTTAGAAAAGTTGAAGTCACAAAAGACAAAGATAGAAAATATACGTAGCGAAATAAAACTATTACATTTTAACAAAAAAGATAATTCCATATTAAACAAAATTAACCCATTTTCAAATAAAAGAACAAAAAGAGGGCTTATTAACCCAATCGGAAATTTATATAAATGTCTTTTCGGATTAATGGATAATGATGATTATGAAGAAATTATGGAACATTTACAAATTATAGATAGTAATAACCACGCAGTAATAGAAGCTATGAATAAACAAATTAAAATTAACGACGCTTTCCAAAATAATCTTAACAAAATAATTTCAAATATTAATCAAACATACACACAACTCGTAAATAATATCAACAATACAACTAGACAAATGAATAGAATTCTAATAAATATTCAATTAAGTCAAAATTTAAATTTAATAAAGGATGAACTTGAAAAAATAATAGACAACGTAAATTCAGCTAGAACTGGAATTATGTCAAGATCAATTCTAACACACGACGAAATTAACGAATTTAATTTAACATTTGATGAATTAAAAGACATAAGTATTAATGTTTTATTGAAAGAAAATATAATCATATTTGTCATCAATATACCTATTCTTACCCAACCTACATTAACCTATTATGTAAGAAAAATTCCAAATAAGTATTCAGAAACATTAAATATAAATATTAGTAAAGTAGTAATGTATAATGGAGAATACTACGAATATGAAAAATATGTAAAATCATTAAGAAACAAATTAAATTGTAAGAATTCAAATTGTATAATAAAACATAATAATAAGACTAGTATAACTGAAATTGAAAAAGGTTTACTATTAATCATAAATATAAATGAAAAAATAAAACATAACTGTAATGAAAAATTATACCAATTAAATGGAAACTATGTAACCAGATTTAGCAACTGTAAAGTAGAGATCCTACAGAAATTTTTTTCTAACGAAATAATAGAATTTCAACAAATATTAACATTAAATCCTATAAAAAATATCACTGGATATTCATATGAACCAAATTTTGAAGCTTTAAAATTAGAAAATATCGAAAATTTAAAGAAAATTGAAGAAATTAAATATTTTAATACCAAAAATACAATTACAACTGGATCTACACTATTAATTATAATCTTAATACTTACCATATCATTTATACTTTACATATATTGTAAAAACCGAAACCAAAATTTACAAATTAATGTAAATGAAATTAAACAAAATGATGTTGAATTACTTAATGTAAAAGTTGTTGAGGACAACAACAAACTTAAGGAGGGAGGAGTTAGATTAGACCCACTAAGCCTCAACTCTAATGACATCACCACCAAATTTAATGCATGACTCATGTCACACATTAAATTTGTGCATACTTTCAATTCTTAATCAAAACATAATTAACCATAACAAGATTTTCTAATTAACGTAAAATCAACAAATCTGCTTAATACGCATTATTTCATATCCAAGATATTGTTTATAAAGAATAATTGATAACCGATAACTGATTTCTGCAAATGCATAAATCAAAGAGTCAGCATAATACGATCAAACAAAGAATGTCAAACTATAAATAAGATTCGAACAGAAAGATCGGGGTCAGTCTGTTCAGAGAGTTTATCTATCAATTGAATTATAAGATCATTTTAAGAGCTGAAGCTCACAATAATTGTTAAACGAAGTGCTATCAAATTCAAGTGAATAAAATTAAGTTAATTTAATTTAAAATTGTGTTTTTATTCAGTTCCGCGAAAAGGAACTATAAAATCAATTTTTTTACTTGAACCCAGAACCACATTCGTAACTCGCACACAAACAAATCAGTTTTATTATTGCGTGGCCTGATTTAAAATAAAATTTCTTTTATTAGTTTTACGAGCGGCTGTTGTGCGCAAATGTACACACTCGGCTCCAAGCAGTTGAGTAAAGCACTCGAATAATTTAATTGCGTTGTTATTGGATGGATGTTTCATAATATGGTCGAATTTGAACTTGGTTACAGGTATTCAATATCAGAGATTGGCCGCCGAATTTCTGGAAATAAAAAAGTTTTCGTTAAAACTAGGTCTTAATATAATAACGTAAAGTGGCCTATTGCCGACCACCTTCCTAATTCCGACCATTTTGGTTTTTTATTAATATATTTTTATTATCGCGAGTAATAAGGTAAATTCTAGGATCAATATATTTCTACATGTGTTCTCTATTCATTTGCTGTGCATAAAGGGATGTGCATGTCCTTTCTTTACATTGTGGTTTAAATTAATCGGCGGTGGACCAAAAAACATGAATTTTAAGCCTAAAATCGAAATTTTTGGTTCTTTATTTTTCGTAAATTTAAAAGACTGCCTTTCATCAGAGTGAGTAATTAAGGTCTTATTGGCTTTATAAACATTTAATTTGTATTGAAATATAAAAAAATAATTTAAATTCATAGAATTTGTGAAACAAACAAATAAAATGAAGTGGTCGGAAATAGGCTTCTCTGATTTCATGTAATGTCCGTATTCCGATCAGTGGTCGGTATTAGGGAATATCAAGGGAATATTTCAAAAAATTAAAATATTATGTTTATATACTATAAATAGTAAAAATCGATATTTTATGATTATAATATTGTCTTTACTGTCTTTGATCCCAATTCCGACCTACTCAATATATATATTTTAGATCTCGAAAGCTCACATGAAACGGACCTATCACCTTCTTGAACTGATATATATTGCAAAATCCATACCTTTTTCGTTTAAGAGTTTTGGCTTTATTTGACGGTTTAAGTAATAAATTGGTTTATATTTAAATATTAATACCTGCAGTATGTTCTTTGATGCGAAATTTATGTTTCTATATTAGTTTTTCCTTAGATTAAATCTACTAATATCACTGGTCGGTAATTAGGACATCCAATTTGATCGGTTTACCCATTTCCGACCTAGTAGCCGTACAGCAGGATAACAGCTTTACTCAGTGGAAATTACATTTTAATTTTGCGATTTATCTAATAAAATTAAACATACATATATTTCTATATATAAAAAAATTGAGGTTTGTTTGTTTGTCCGGTATGAGTTTCTGTATCACTCATCTGATTGTGATGAAATTTTGGTGATTTGTTGTGCGCACGCCCGCGAAGGTTTCTGAATTAGTAAAATCATTTTACAATTATTGGTGGTACGCGAGTCGTTTCAATAATTGACTGTTTTTATATATTGTAGTTTCGAGGCAGTTCGTGCGTTTTCGGTGTATTATTTATGCCATTGACAAATGGTAAAGTTGGAAATTTCCACCTGGTTGAAATTAAAACAATCCTCCAAGATAGACAAATTTTTGGCGGCTGACTGTTGCATTACGATTCGTGTGTAATTTTATGATCAGGACCACAGAAAATGAATAATTTTTTTTTCAATGAATGTTTTGATTGTTTGTTTGTCCCCCATTCAACGGAGCAACAGGAAAATACGGGCACTGAAGCAAAGGGAGTAATGGAAGTAATGGAAACACCGCTCGTACTGCAATGCGTGTCCGGATATTATTTCGTTGTGCTCGCAAACAAAAAAACATAATGATGTATGGGGAAAGCAGTACAATAATGCAGATCGTAGTAGAATGTTCTTTAATACAGTTTTGGAAGTGTACCGTACACACGGGAACTTAGCCACGGGACGCGGCTAGTACCTGTAGTATATTTGGAATTGCAGTTTGCCTCACAATACCACAGAATGTGTTCAGGTTTTTACCTCCGTTTGGCAGAACCTGCACTGACTATCAGTTACTATTGCTAACATGGGATTGCAAATTCGCATACTTGATGTAACTGTTAAATTTTCCATTTTTGATAATTTAACGAAACAGCTGAATATAATTTGAACCTGTGTCAAATTAACTGTTTGTGTGTGCCTGTTATTTTGTCTTTTGTCGACAAAGTGGCGCTATTGACCACAGAACCTGAAAAAATAGATGATCCAAACAACACGATAGATTTCACAAATATTTTTAAAATAATAGTCACACTACTCCTTAAAATATTTTTTTAGGTTATGTACTCTGTTAAGAAGATATGCGACCACAAAATTGGTATCGCAAAATCCCAAGTGATTCGGTATTGGCCTCTCGGAGACTGGACAGTGTAGCCTAGTATTGACACTTCTTTTTTTTCTCCCTGAACCTTATGCCTCCATCTTGTTGGATCAGGTTGAGATTCAACAGAAATGTCCACTTGGGCGAACAGCGGATCCGTCTCTTATCTAATATTTTATTGGTCTCTATACCCTCATGACCGGTATCCAGTATTACGAACGTATCCAATATTTAGTCCGCCTCCCCTAGTGGCTTTTTCAGAATCTATTTTTTAAAAGGCCTTGAGCCACATGTTCTCTTTATCAGATAAAGATAAAATTTAAAACATATTTTACTTTATTATTTTTTAATAATAAAGTATTTTTTCATTACTTGGAATCATTAATTGAAATCATTTCAAATATGTTATATATTCCTATCTTTATAAAGCTTATATACATTTTATGTTAGTATAATCTTATACACTTAATAAAAAAAATTAATGGAATCTGCATTAATTATTTTATTATCCTATTTTCTTCATCAAATTTAATAAAAAACAATAATATCGTTAATAATATGCAACAACAATGTTGTTTTATATGATAGAACACCTAGGTCGGAAATAGGCTAATGTGCGGTCGGTATAAGGAAATAGTTGTTTATGTGGTCGGAATTAGGAAGATTGCCATCATTATGAAATTAATTATTTCCAACCATGTTTTATATCAATATATAAATATATCAAACCAAAATTGAATTTATTGAATATCGGTAGAATGTTATGAATCCGTAAAAAAATGTTTAAGAAGAAACATAATTGTTTGCTTTATATGAATAAAAAATATTTGCAGGGTCTTAGGTGGTCGGAAATAGGTCATTTTACATTACTATAAAACATTTTTTTTAATGTACCCAAAGCTTCCAGTGAAAACCAAAACTTTCCAATATTAGAGTAGCATGGAAAAGTTCTCTATTCATGTAGGTTGCGCATTTACCATCGAATGTCACGAAAATCGAGAAATCGATCACGGAAAAGGAAAGGCTTGCTTCTTAGATATCGAAGGGTTTTTTGACAAACTGCCTACGAAAGTATCTACTCTGCTGCACAAAAGCGTGGTATTGGTGCAAAAATCTGCAGCTGGATCAAGGCCATGCTAGAACGCAGAAAAATAACTTCGACACTAGCCGACTCAACAGTCACAGTCACAGCTGCAAAAGGCTGTCCACAGGGTTGAGTACTACTTGAATACCCTAAACCAGGTATCAACCTGGTGTACTAAAGCAGTATTGAGTATCAACCCAAAGAAAAGCTCAATTGTTGCATTCAACAAAAGGAGGTGTAAAGACAAGTTATATAGGCCTACTCTTTTTGGAGAATCCATAGAGTGTGCTAGTGATGTAAAATTCCTGGGAGTCATCCTGGATGAAAAACTCACTTGGAATGCTCATTTGGACAAAGTTCTTGAAAGGATCAGAATTTCTCTTTGGACCTGCAGGAGCCTTCTCGGCAAGAACTGGGGACTGAGTCCAACACTAACCTACTGGATGTATGCCGTCGTTGCTAGGCCCATTATACGCGAACTCCGTCTGGTGAAAGAAAACAAAGCAAAAAACTGCTCAGCTTAAGCTGACTAAATTACAAAGACTGGCATGCCTGGGTATTACTGCGCACCACTTCCACAGCTGCCTTAGAGGTGCTTCTCAACCTATCACCTCTATACTTAGAAATGCAGAAAGAAGCTAGATTCACCACATACAAACGGTTGACCTCGGAGGACGAGTCAGAGCGCAAAACAGGTTGCCCAACTCTTTCCGCGGAACTCAACAAGGACCCCATACTAGCGATACCTCTTTCTGATTCAATGGTACCGAAATTCAATTTGACAAGGCCATTCAAAGTTGTCCTACCTGAAAGGGAGGATTGGGCCACAAATAAAACCACTCCAAAAACGGGATCTATAAACAGGTATGCAAACGGATCTAAAACAGATCAAGGTGTAGGAGCAGGAATTGATGGTGTTCGCCAAAATGTTAAATTCTGCTGTAGCATGCACATAACATCCACAGTTTTTCAGGTGGAGACTCATGCTATTGAACTATGCATTAGAGAAAGTATCAGACGGGGCTACAAAAACCAACAATAGTTTTCTCTCGGACAGCAAGGCAGGAATAATAGCACTTCAGTCAGTTCAAATCGACTCCAAACTTGTTTGAAATAGCTTCCAATGTCTGATTAAACTCGGAAACAAGAACAGAGTTAACCTCATTTGGATTCCCCGGGACACAGCGGTTATGAAGGTAACGAAATTGGCGACTTAATGGCTAGAAAAGGTTCAGAAGCTGACTTCATGGGACCATATCCATTCTGTGGGATACCATTCAGCACAGCCAAAATGAAGGCAAAAATCGCAAAGTGCCATTCACTGAGACTCGACACCGAGCAATAGACATTCAAAGCTTTTTATGCCAAAGCCCAAAGCCTTTGGAGAAAAAAACATCTGAGTATCTGATGTTAAGCAGACACCAGACCCGTACCCTAGTGGGAGCTCTGACTGGACATTGTCACATGAGGAAGCATCTCCACAGGATTGGTCTTTCTGAGACTAAAACTTGCCGAATTTGCGATGACGAAGACGAAACACCGGAGCACATCCTCTGTGAATGTGAGGGTTTAGCTCACAAGAGACTTCGTCGTTTTAGTCAGGGTTTCATGAAACCGTCGAAATTCCTGACTACTACTCTTCGTAAAAAACTAAGCTTCATTGAAAGCGCAGGGATTGAAGAGGAATCATAGTTAATCCGAGGAACGTCACAATAGGCCCAACTGTGACTTCAATGACAGAGGAAACCAGACCAGTCTCCTTTACCAATCTAATCTAATCTATTCTGCCATCGAATGTACTCAAAAGAACTCGCAGTGCGCGAGCTCCCATTCGAAAATATGCAAACGCTCTCCCAGGAAAAAAGTATGAGTCGTTCCTTTGGAATTGTCCTAGCTCTATTCCATTTTCACTGATAATTTTTTTCGCCCCCCTTCCGAACGCCAATGGATACTTTAAACTTTTTTTTATCTAAATTACTTTTCTAGTTGATTTACATACACATACCGAGTTTCATCTTTCTAGCATAAGCCGTTCTATAGATAGCAAGAACACTCCCACCCCCGTACCATACTACCCCTATTAAAAAATTATATTTTTTCCAACATGCTATCCAAATACCAAGTTTCAGTTTTATATCAGTATAGGTTCTCGAGATATAAAAATCTGAACTTTTAATACTCTAGGTGAAATCATATAGAGTATTATAAGTTTACATATAGAGTATTATAAGTTTAATCCAGCCCAAAAGTTTGTAACGCATAGAACCAAGCCTCGGACGAAAAAAAGTTATATATTATTTTTTGTTTATTTGTGGCCAAAAACCTCAAATCCGCTTGACGTCCGTCCGTCCGTCTGTCCGTGAACACGATAACTCAAGAACGCTTTCACCTACGATCTTGAAATTTTGAATCTGGATGTTTGGTTGAATTTGTAAGGCTGAGATCGTTAAGGGGCAAAATCGTCCTACTCCTTCGGGTAGCTGCCATACAAAATGTCCTTAAAACACGTGTTCAAGAATATTGGCCGATAACTTCAGAAGGGTTTAAGGTTCGACATTGAAATTTTGTATGTGCTATTTTTCCAACAGTTGGATCTAAATATATGATTATGAAGAAAATCCTATTAGTCCTTCGTGTAGCTGCCATACAAATACCCTACCAAAACGTCTTCACTTAATTTTCGGAACTTACGAGTACTATAACTCAAGTAATCTTTTAGCTATGAATTGGAAATTTTGTACAAATTAGTTTTGAGTAAAAGCGAAGTTCGAGTTTACTAATCAGTGAAATCCGTTTACTCCTTCTGGTAGCTGCCATACAAAATGTCCTTAAGACACGTGTTCAACAATATCTTTCGATAACTTTTGAACGCTTCAAGCTACGAATTTGAAATTTTGTACACGTTAATTTTTAAATAGTTCTAAGGAAAAGGATAAATATGTAAGAAATCGAGTGAGTCCTTCCTGCACCTCCCATGTGAAAGTCCTTCAAAAAGGACATTTTTTTCGATGACTTACCCAGTTCAAGATATGATATTAAACACTGAATATTGTCTTTTAGGTTTGAGTAGCAATCTAATGGCTGTCCTTAATAAAGGACATACAACATGCACACACGTAATTCTACTTTATCCCCAACTACAATATAAATCGGAGTTCAGTATTCATCTAGAGTATTATACGATTGGCTTGCAGCCGATCGTGACTGCAGTATGTTTCTTTTTCACCCTCCGCCACCCTCAAACTTTTTTTTTCTGATAGGGGTCTATTAGTTCTACTTCTATCTATCTTACACTGTTCTTGAGATATGAGACGTGATTTTTTAGAAAAGTTCTTACCCCCTCCAATTCCATGCTCCACCTCCCTCTTAAAAAATTGTAGTTTCATCAAACTTTATTTGTCAACCTTTATACAGAAACCGAATTTTATTTTTCTAATGCAATTGGTTCATGAGATATCGTAATCTAAAGTTTTTCACTCCCCACCTCCACACGTCACTGCCTCCTCTCAAAAATTTGTTTCCGATCTATTCTCCTAGTATACACACAGATGTTCATTAAGTTTTAATTTCGTGACATTAACCCTTTAGGAGATATGGATTTTAGAATGTTTCAATCTCGGCTTTCGAGCGTCTCGGACGCATTATTTCACCCCCCACTCCTTCACCCCTTCACCCATATCGGCAATTTTTTTGCAAATGGGTCCACTATTGAAGCTCTATATAAATTCCAAGTTTCAGCTTCGTAGCATAAGCGGTTGCTGAGACCTAGAAACCAAAATTTTTCATCTAAAACGCTTCCCCCACCTCTCCCCTCACAGCCCACCCCTCAGAATTTGATCACTTAAGGGCTCCTACCCACGATAAAAAATTCAACTAAATAGCTCAAAGGGTTTGGGTGCTAAGAGCCTTCAAACAATTTTGCGTACACCGGTAGACGTACGGCGGACAGACGGACTGACATTTTCATTGCTTTTTTCGTGTCTACTAGTCATGAAAGGTGGAAAAAAAATTTTCAGGGTTGCAAATTGTTTTTTTTTTAAAAATCGATCACAATACTGTATTATTGAAATAATAAAGTAAAATCTTATCAGAGGTCAAACAAGAACTGAAGAATTGCAATAATTACAGCCCCCAGTTCGGCTTCTACACGGCGATATACTTACGACGACTATGTCCTTAAATCTGCAAGGAACAATACATTTCCTCCGCCATCATCTGTTTCAAAGGTAGCAGTACCACGAAAATTTAATTTACTCCTTCCGTTTGTAATGAAATACATGGCCCGGTTCAATTCCTATTCAAACTTTGCTCACCTTACCTACCTACGTGTGAATAGGTTTCTTTCTGTTCCATATACTTCGAATAGGTCTTAAACCATGACCCCTGTCTGTGCCCTACAAAGACTCTCGTTTTCGATTTCACGGTTGCCTAAACTCACAATCAATTCCTTCGATCTTCACAACAAAAAGAACAGCGGATTATTTTCATGATATAAAAAACGTATTTTTATTACAAATATTATATTGTATTTATATTTATGTTTATACAGTGTGATATTGTTGTTGACAATAAAAACATTGGATAGATAATTTCTATTTGGTAAATTTAAATAGGAGCACATTCATTAACTTTATTTTCTATACTTAGAATTAATATTTCATTTTATTTACATATGTTCATATTTATAGGTATAACATTTAAAAGATTGTTTAAAAAAAACGAATCGAAATAATTGTTTTTTGTTGTAAAAATAATAATAATAATAATATTAATAAATTGATAAATAATAGTTGTAATATGTATATTAAAAATTTTAACAAAAATAATGATTTAAAAAAGTGGTAAGAAGAGCGATATTTTGAGCAAAAATTCTTTTCGAAATTACCAAAATTTCTGATGCGAGATAATTTCATGTACATACATTTTAAATAGTAGTTAAAAATATTTTGAGGTTAAAATTCAAATAGTTAAAAACATGCATTCATCAGCTTTCCTAATTTATAATTTTAATTAATTTAACATTTAAAAATTATTGAAATAGGTAAAAAAAAATTCAGAATAAATATTGGATTTATAGTTGGGCTCTGTACAATCGACTTTTATGGCTTTATTGTTTTATCATTATAATCGATGGCGCGACAGCCCAAATCGGGCCAGGGCCTGCAGCCGCTGCAACGCCTTATTTTTTGATATTCGTGGTCAATTCCGACTTTTTGTGAGAGAAGAACAATTCACAGATTGAATTTTGATGCAAGTGTAAAATAGGGCCTCGGGTCATGGATTCAAATTGCATTCACGTTCTGGACTTATCACGCGCGATTAAAAAAAAGGACAATGGAAATAAATAGCAATGCCTCGGTAGAATCGGTATTCTTAAGTAAGGGGTTCAGGTAAGGACCCGAGACATAATAATCAATGGCCCAACAGCCCAAATTGGGCCTAGGCCTTGAAGTAATGCTAGAGTTACTTCATTACTAGACCAACGGAATACTAGGAGGTGTAGTGGTCAGCCACACGCTCGTCTGTGATTATTACCCCGATTTTAACTCAGGTACTCATTTACAGCTGAATGAACTGGTAGTCCGGCACCCAATCCCATTCTCGAAAATTACTTGTCGCCAAGCAGATTCGAACCTGGTATTAGGTGGCTCTAGCCGCTAAGCCACCCAGACCCGAGACATGTGGATTGGGTTTTGAAATGTTCGTAGTTTTGCCGAGACAAGGCGAGCACACGCGTGTTTCGCAACACCTAGCCATATCTCACCTCGGATCGCCGCTGCTTGAATTTTCATGGGGGCAAGACGACGCGAGAAACTGGAGCGTTGCGATTTCATTTTTCATACTCTCGTAAAATTCGATTAAATTTTACTTTATTATTTTAATAATAAAGTGTTTTTTACTATTCTGTCCGTCACTTTTATGTGTATTTTAAATTTATTGAGATCTGTGTTTTGAATTTTATGTATACTTTGAATTTTTTGTTCTTTTACATTCAATTTATTTTTAATGTGACCAGTAGCGCTCCTAAGAGGCGGCCACAGGGGCTTGGGTTCTCCCCATGGAAGACATGTACATTGTACAACTTTTTAAAGAAATTTACATAACATAGAAAAATAAGAATTGCAACCATCAAACATAATGGAGTAAATGCTCAATGAGCACAAGTTGTCGCCCGTTTTCCGCAAGTCGCTTAAGTGACAGAAAAGCGTCTAATAATTTGCAGCCCTAGGACCACCGATAAGCTTCTCTTAACGAATTCTTATCTCATAAAAATAAATAACAATTTTAATTTTAACGTGGCTTTTTGTTGCCGTTTTCCTGCCGTATTCCTATCCTTTGAACGGTAATGACGCATTGATGAGAATGCGCCAGGAAAACGATGTATAGAGAATAAGAATGCGGAAAGAATTAGACAAGAAAGCGTGAATCGAGGGTGCTATAAGTCGGGTTTTTTTAAAATTAATCTTATGACAATTAAATTCGATATACAGTAGAACCTCTATACAGTGACCACCCAAGGGACTGTGCAAAACTTGTCACTTTATCCGATTGGTCAGATTATAAAAATAATTTAACAAATAAAATCCGTTTCTGATTTACATCGGGATCGGAAAAAAATGGCAACTTTAGGCAAGTGGTCAAGATAGGAAGGTGGTCACTTCTTCAGGTTCTACTGTATTTAGGATCTGATGTTCACTGAGTAGTTCCATCGCACTACATGATTGCGGTCGTCTGATGATTCGACCATTTAGTTTAATTAGTTTGTAGTCATTCTTATTTCTTTATATTTTAGTAAAATTACAGAAAATTCCCTTTTCATAGTTATGGGATGCTGTAAATTATTTGGCTGGCAAAATTTTCCAAAAAATCAATTCAAACTTTTCAGGACAAATAGAAAACAACCTGTTGTAGGGCAAATAAAACGGTAGCATTCAAATATTTGACAAACAGTTCGAGAATTTAATCCAAAGATGTCCAAACTTTTCTGGCCCCAAAAGGTCCGGCGTTTCCGAAATTTGTCTATTTAAAAAAAAATCGAAAATCACAGAATTATGACTAGCAAACGCTCGATATCATGGATTGAATTCTCTGCATATTAATCTCCAGTCACAAAGGCAACATTCTATTCTATTTTGACAGAAAAAATTTGACTGAACTTTTCGTCAAATTTTTTGAGTCAAATATTTGACAGCATGGCATACAGTATGTAAAGAGCCGTACAGAATGAACGCATCGAAGTCGGATTGGAATGTCAAAATTTCGCAACGAGATGCAATGAAACGATGTGAACCGCAAGTAAACGCTGCATGAACACAATGACCAGATTGAGTTCGCAGTTCTATTAGTGTCAATAATCAAAGCGAAATTGATATGGACGCGAAAATTGGTGAACTATTTTCAATGCTCATTGAAATCTCGCTCATTTTCTATTTTATTATTTTTTTCTTAAAATTGTACAGTGCGTTTTAGGTTATGGTTTCGATGCGTCCTTTTGCGATCATTTTAAATATTACGAACTTACTTGCAACTCTCCGCGACCCATTGCATTCATTCTGTGCAGCTACATACAATCACATGTATTTGAAACTCGTTTCACTCCAATCCGACTGCGATGCGTTCATTCTGTACGGCTCTTAAGGCCGCGGTCCGAATTACGCTTTCTGCACTTTTAGTCGTAGCGCATACTTGAGACTAAACAGTCGGGCAACTGTTTAATCACATCGAGTCGCGCACACTCTTACCTGCCCGACTAAACTGTTTAGTCGTTGTTCATCCGCACATTACTCAACCACCGGCCGAATGTTACAGCCAATTGGTACTAGAGAAAACCGGTCGTATGAGATTTTTAATTTGGTCAGTGTGCGCATTTATACTACGTTTACATGGAGAATCAAAAGATCGAACGATCAAAAGATCGAACGATCCAAAGATCGGAATTTGGATTGCGTTTATGACAACACCGGATCGAAAGATCGAAACATGGGCAAATCGAAGAAATGACGAACGGCATAACCGGTTTCGATTCGATCCAGGACGAGAAGTTGGTTCGGATCGAGCCGATCTCATTTCAATCCGATCTGCGTCTACATGCGATTTTAGAGGATTGAATCCAGATTCAATCCTTTATGTAAACGTAGTATTAGATAAGCCGCCGTGCATTATAGAGGCCAATGGGAGAGTTTAGTCGCACATCGATCGAAGGGGATCTGACCTGCCTATTAAACTGTTTAGTTTGGACGATTGTTTAGTCTCAGTGTGCGCTCTTCCATATAGCTTCATAGCCATTCAACTAAACTATCGCGCGATTTTAAATCTCTAGTCTGCGGGTACTCTTAGCGCTCTTACACTCGGTCCAAATTGCGGTCACAACGCATACAATTTACATGGAGGGGTAATTTTCTGGTGCTTACACTGCTCACGGTTTCGAGGATAGGCACTGTGAGTACACTGTGTGCACACGATCGGTCCGAATTGAAAGTGACATAAGCGTACCAACAATTCGGACCGAACGTAAGCCCTATTAGTGATGTAAGCACCATGAGCGTAATTCGGACCTAATACTAGATTTAGTTAAGTTTGTATGCAACGTCGCCAAATTTTTATTAATTTGTCCAATAAAAGGCCTGTTTTACTTGAAAAAGATGACTGAAGTTGTTGTCAAATTTTTGAGGTCAAATAGTTGAGAGCACGGCAAACAGTCTGAAGCTTTTTTTTGGGCCATTCAACAGGAACAAGAAAAGGTTGATTACGTATATATGTGTGTACGTGAATGATACCAACATATTTTTTTTTTAAATTTTGACAACCTACAATATTTCTGAGGCCGTAAGTGGCGCAGTGAAATTGATGTGCATTTGGGGGCATAAATATACGAAAAATATTTGAATGGATCAGTTACATTGCATTAAGCTAGTATTACACTGTTTGACCATGTGGTCAAATTGCAGTAATAAGCAATGCGAAATAGCGAATTCCAATTATTCTCGCAATATCTGCTCAGTCAAATTCGCTATTTCGCATTGCTTATTACTGCAATTGAACCACTTCGTCAAACAGTGTAATAGATAGATAGATTTGGCGATAGGGGTTGGTATGGTTAACCTCTGTCACTGCAGCCTCAGTTGGGCTTATTGTGACGTCCCCCCGGTTTGATTAAATATAAATTAGACTGTATGCCACGATGTCAAATATTTTACCAAAAATTGTTAACAAGAAATTAAGTCAAAATTTTTTTGTGTACGAAAAATAAAACAATTTGAAATAAAAAAAATTTGACAATTACACATTCAAGGACGGTTTTGATTCATTGGGCAAGCCGCCTCCCCCCCCCCAATTCCTATCTACGTCACTACGCCGCGAGCTTCATTTAACGATGGGGCCCTGGCATCGAATTAGTATAAGCTAGAATTACACTGTATGCCATGCTGTCAAATATTTAACTAAGAAAATTTGACGAAAAGCTCTGTCAAATTTTTTCTGTCAAAATAGACTTTGTATAGAGCAAATGAAATAATGTAGCAAACAAAAATTTGACGATTACACTATCTGATAGAATCAGACGCATTATACGCCGTTTAATCGTTAGCTGAACAATTCGAGCATCGTAGCTTATATAGTCATGAAGAGAGGTTTTTGAGTGATCGAGCGTGCGTTGAAGATGACGACTGTGCGGGACAACAACACACCAAAAAAATTTGTAATAAATTTGAGATGATTTGATTGAAGACTACATAGTTCAAATGAAGAATTTGGGTGCTTTCCGCCACACCGGTGAAAATAAGCGCCGAAGCCTTGCGGCAGTCGGACTCACTGTCAACAAAGAGGGACCATCCATCATGGAATTGGATGCCGGTGCTGGTTCCGAAACATTATTGTCCAGACAAATCGCTGAATAGGGCTTCCGCAAAAAAAATTAACTTTTGTTACATTTAGGATTGACATATTCTTACCGTTTTTCTGTCCTTTTGAATGGCAATTACACATTTGGGATGAAATTGCACTAGGAGAGCTGAGAATAAACGATAAGAATTTGGCCAAAATGAAACAAACATTGCAAAGCGTCGCGTTTTGGAAAACCAAAGTGAGTTGCTGGAATCACGAACACGATATAATTGACAAGAATATTCAGTATTGCTTTTATCATAGTTCTTAACGCTATCTCGAGAGCTTGTGTACATTGGGAATCGGCAGATCTATTAGCTCACATTTCGTTGAACCGACCGTCATGGCTTATTACAGATGAAAAAGGTTTCAGATCGGACGGAATTCGGATGATTTTCCGCCAACTAAGACAATTAGTGAAAAATTGGTGTAGTTGCCAGAGTCTGACTTGGTTTCTTACGATCTTCTGGAAATCAAATAACGACAAACATCGTATTCGAATGGAGTTAACCTAAATGGCGAGTAACACCTGTGCGTCTTAGGAAGTAGGCAAAAAGTATGACATAGTTGGACTCGCAGCATAGCTGGAAGAACTCCAACATGTCATAGTTAGCTGAAAACTCCCACCCTTTTTCTACCGGGGTGTAATAAATAAGTAGGACTGGTCCTCCAAGTCGGGGGTTGGGCGAAGCGCCGACAACGCATCACCGGAAACAAGACCACTGTCCAGAAACCTGAAGAACTGCCTTGGAAAGGATTGACTAAACGGCAACGACCCCGCAAACAAAAAATGGAGCAGCTGGAGGACGCGGTCTTTGAATCGAGACGATTGGAGGCGACGACTTCAGGAGGCCATGGCCCGACTTGGGCTGTTGCGCCATTGATGATGATCATATTCGAAGAATCTGTGCGTTTGGAAGTTAGGTCCAGTAAGAACTTGAGTTTGTAGTCGAACAAATCTTGGTTGAGTTTGAAGTACCGAGGCTCTTATGCTAATTCAAGCGTTGCCGCGTCATTTTGCTTGTTGGAAAATAAATAACTTTGAATAAGAGAGATTTTGATTTTGTCCAAAAAACGAGACCTTCCGAGAAAAGAAACTGTACTTCCTCCCTCCATTTAACAGCCTTCTAAAGTTAGACGTCCACTTCTATTGCTAGTATCATTTTTCGACGGGAGGTAATAAATTGAAGGGAATTTCTTTCAATGATCGCGGGATTGGCACATCAATGCACTTACCAACAGGAGACTACCCAAGGCCTTTGAATTTGAAGCCCGGAATTTAAGTCACTTAATTCGAATCGATATTTGAACCCAAGCTTAAAAAAAATTGTTTCAAGGCTGTAAAAATTTAAACCAGCCGCTTTAATCGTTTCGTTTCGCAGGATTTCAATCTAAACGCAACAACTTGTTGCTCGAATGCACAAGGATTACGACGCGGAATCCATAAAAGTCGAAATGTTTGTTCTTAGAAGCTAAATAGTATACATACGTAATTCGATTCTACTGGCTAAGTTCCTTAGTTCTAATCGACGTTAAAGGTATTTACAACCCTGTTAGACAGATTAACAAAATGGAAAAAAAAATCAACAAGCGAGGCTCGTTCGCTCCGCAATCCGTACTCATACGGAATTCTTGACGTCACTTCCAGAATCGGTAGGAGTAGTACTGCCGGGACTACCAGTCGGACTCTTCGCCAAGCTTGTATTGTTGTTCTTCAATCGCTGCATGTACTTTTCCAGTGCTTCCGTACCGGCCTTCTGCATTCGTGTCAACTGTTCCATGAGATAGGCCCGTTGCAAGTTGTAACCGAAGGTTACCGGATAGCCGGCCGGATTGAAAGAGGCTGCAGCCGCCAGATGGGGTAGAAAGATGTTACCGTTTGGTGATCCTGGCGATTGAGCTTGTTGTAGTTGTTGAAGGAATGGACTGAGATCAGGTTGCATGTTTGTCGTCGACATGGCTTGAGCGATCGAATTCGATGGCACTGGTGAAGTTGATGGTGGCGTTGTCTTTTGCGCGGTGGTCAAATCGACAACGGATTCAGGCTTTTTTGTTAGGTTGCTTGATGATGGTGATGGCATTGGTGACTTGTTGTTGGTGGAAGGGATGGTTTTTTGTGACGCCTTTTTGGTATTTGTCGATTGGGCAGTGAGCTTCGGATTTGTTTTGGACGATGGTGTTGTTACCGTTGGTGCTGCAGCAATGGTTGGCGGACTTTTGGCACGTGGCAAAATTGGACGGTACTTTTTAGTCGGAGTTGGTGAGATTTCGGTTTTGTCTTTTGATGTTTTGGTCGAGTCGGCTGCAGGACGTTTTTCTGCTTGGGCCTTCTTTGGCGGCTTCTCGACAATCTTCTTTTCGGGGCTAGGCGTTTTCTTGGCCTTCTGCGGCAATGGTGTCGATGGCTTCTTATCGATGTTATCTGGTGCCGCCGGAATACAGTGTGATGTGGTCGAGGAGCTCGGACTAGGTGGAGGTTTTGTATGTGACGTGGGAGTAGTGACTGCTGATGGACTCGACTTGGGGAGATTTACGGTAAAGCCAGCTTTACTATTATTCTGTTTGGAGGATTGATTCGAATTCTTGTGATCCGGCGAAGAGAGAATACTGTTTGAATGTTCACTCGGCACAGACGGGCTATCCGGAAGTTTCAAGATTTCAATGTAGTTATTAACTGGATTGTTATGCTTTGGATTGCTCGAGTTATTTGAGTTGGAGTCACCGTTTTCGTTGGTTATTGTAATCGAAAGCGACGACGGAATGTTAATGTTGCACGAATTTAGCAAGGATTGTACTGGAGTTTGCTTATCGGTGGGTTCTGGCGAATTTTTTTCGGAAGGACTTTTCGTACGTTTCAGCGAGTTTTCGTCGCCTTCGGACTTGTTATTGTTATTTGCTGATTGCGATTCGGACGGTGTTTTGGTGGGGGGTGCTGGGAATAGATTCGACATTTGTTTGTTCGGCCCGAATACGTTTTGTAAGTAGCTGCCAACATTTGTTTGAGTTTTTGTGTACTTGTAAGTCGGTTGAACTGGTATGTTGTAATTGGGCATGTATTGTGGTGAATTTGGTGAATAAATCGGTGAATTTGGTGTATAGATGGGCGTACGACATCCCAGCGGAACATCGGACATTTTCGTTTTGCTAGCATTAAAGATAGCATAGTTGAGATAATTGGTGCTGGTCGAATTTTTCGACGAATGGCGTGGTGTCGTCGATCCATTTTGCTGTTGTGTTGACGGCGCCGAGGTACACGCAGAGGTCGACGGCGATGGAATGTTTGGTTTTTGGTTGCTACTTGCAGTCGTTGGCGGGCCATAAACCTTAATTTCCTTGTTCTCGCCATTCTGGATAGGTTTAATTTCGGTGGTGGGGCCTGGCAGGAACTTATTCATGTCGGTGGGAATGTTTGCGAACGGATTAATTCTAGACGATTTCGGTAGGATCGGGGGATATCGGCGAGCAACTGGTGTTCGATTTCCCATTACGTTCGATACGATGGGAACCTTCGAACTGGTCAGACTAGTGGTGACCATAGGCCTGAGGAATCCATCGCTGGTGGTTTTCGCCGGCTTGTTTGGCGGTTTACTCTTGCTCAGTTTCGGTGCTTTGAGGCCGTTCTTTTTGAAAATTTCCAACATTTTAAGTGGTGGAGGTGCTGGCATCAGCTTTTCATCTTCTTGCTTTTTGCTGATTTCGATTGGTACCGACGGTGCACTACTCGCTCCAATAGGAAAAGGAGCAAGCTTAAACGAAAGGCTTGACGGATCAGGTTTAGGGTCTGCGAGTAGATTTGAACGAACTTTGATCTGAGGATGTGGTGGTGTTGGTTTAGGCAGCTCAAGTTTTGGTTTCTTTGCAACATTCTTGACCGGTTCCTTGTTTTTTCGTTTGGCTGCTGCTGACAATTTCGGAGTAGGCGGTACTGGTGGTGGAGCCATAGAAAATTTCTTTGTTGAAAAGTTAGATGGCGGAAGTGTTGCCGACAAGCTAGAGAGGAATTTCTGTTTTTCCAATTTATCTGGCGAATGCAATGATTTGATAGGCGCCAAGGCTATTGAATTTAGAAATTCCGATTTCTTTTCTTCTTCTTCTTTCTCAGAGATGGACATTTCCGGAGATTTCGGTGATGTTGAAGGCTTATCCAACTCAATAGTAATGGGCGGTACCAATTTTTCTTCCGATGACGATTTGGTTTTTTCTGTTGAGCCACCGATTTTGAGATCTTTATCTTTTTTTACTTTTATTTTCCACTCTTTCTCCGGTTTAATTGGTTTCACTTCCTTTTTGTTCGCATCTGGACTAGACATGTTTATGATCGTAACACTTCCCTGTTTTGAAAGATCGATCTTCAATTTGATATTCTCCACTTTACGATCATCCTGTTCTGTGGGGGTATGATGCTTTGAAGCTTTTCCCGTCTTAGAGTTAGATTTCGATTTCGAAGACTCCTCATCTTTTGACGAACTCTTTCCTTTATTGACTAAAGTGATCTTAAGCTTTTCAGTTCGAGGATCGGGACTGGGCTTATCTGACGATGATTTAATCTGTTGTGTAGTATCAGGAATAGATTTCTTCTTTTCTGTTTCAGCTTCGTCCTTCACGGGCACATTCTCTACTGCATCAACCGGCACTGGAACCTCTTCATTCTTCACTTCTGGCGCTTCCGCCTCTTCGTCTTTAACTTCGATCTTTGTTTCGTCCTTTGTTCCAGTGTCTGATTCATTTTTAATAGCTGAGCTCGATTCACCTGTCTCTTCACTAGGCCGTGTTACCTTCATTTCCTTCTTTTTGCGTAGCGCACTTTCAATTTCTTTCACACGAAAGAAAAATCTCATTGGGGCGTCCCGTTTCCACGTGTAAATATACGCAACATCCATTATTTTGTAATGATCGGCAAGGACGATAGTCTTTACCTTGTACATGATCTCGATCGTGAACCTGTTCTGATCGATGCCAAACTTTCCAAATACAAACTTTTTGATATGGGCTACTGTGAAAATTGCCGGACATTGAAGATATTTCGGTTTATTTAGTTCGAAAGTGTCACATGTTGGGATTTCGCTGAAAATAAAAAAAGGAACCCATTAGACTTTGAAGAGAAAGAAATATAAAAATAAAGTTGTACTAGATGGATGGCTTAAAACCTTGACGAACACAATCTTTAACTGTTCTAGACTTTTCAATGTGACTTAAATAAATATAGACCTTAGAACTGTCAACCGAGGGTCAATTATTTCCCAACAGATTTTGCTTCTGACAATGTGCTGGCTTAGTTTTCTAATGTTGCCCATTATTTTGGCCCAGACGTCGAACCGGCCTTACTTTCTAACATTGAGTCAATCTTCAGTTATATCGGACATTAGGCCAACTAGCTTTGGTTCAAGCTTTTGCCGATGTCATTCCAACGAAAGACTCACAGCTCAAACTAAGGAATTCCGCACTCTATTCCCAAACTGTCTTTCTATTCTCTATTGGTTGCGTTAAGCTCCCAAATAACTCTGTGGAAACCACAGATAACGAAAAAAGTTGTCCAATTCTCCAACGTCCATGCGTTCGTTTTTGGAAATCATGGTATAGGTAGAAAGAGTTAATTAGAGCTTGGTGGACCCTAGTATTCTTATTACACATTTGAAAACTGGTCAAAATTTCGCTCTTTTCGTTGACCCTAAGGGATGCACTGCGCGTTGGCTGTATACAGTTCAACCTCTCTGAATTTTTTGATACAGGCGCTTCAACGTTCTGTCAGGTGATGGCTGAAGCCTAAACAGGCGGTAGCTAACTACTGCTCTAAAAGTTTTGCGGTTGACCATCACTAAATTCACAGGATTCGTTTTGCAAACTCTTCTAAGGTATTACATGCTAATTGGCACGCATACGCCTGATATGCCTGACTACCTACTACTCAAAGTTTCTGACAAGAATCGAGTTTAAATTCTCGAATGGACCGACTCTCTGCATCAAACCAAAAATTGTTTTCAAGTTGAATGAACACTGGACTCATCAAGAAAACCGGCCTTTAGGTCATGAAAATTTATCGGAATAGGGGTGTTTTTTTTCTTTGCGGAAGGGTGTTCTGCCGTCTAATGGATTGAATTTACAATTCAACAATTTGATTTTTTTTTGGATCTTGATAAAGGGTTTGTTCTAGTGGGGTAGCTGAAGTTTTCGGCTTCGGTAAGAGGATTCTTTAAAGGAGTGTTTCAAAGTTGTTTTTGTTTCAATAGGACAACTGTTGAGGCTCCCCAGTTTATTCCGATGCAGTTCAGATGGAGCCTCAGTGCCCAAACGCGATGATCCAAGAAAGCACTGTGGTCGTCGGTTCGAAACCCAAATAACTGTGATCAAAGTAGGTAGGTAGGTAGGTACGCGTGGCTGCCTGTAAGAACCACAGACACAGTTAGACCTAAAAGGTTTGATGTATTGCCACAGGATCATTGAATCCCGTCTTACTGGCTAAACCGTTTAAAGCTTATAATGAAGCGTTGGGTTCTCGCAACCTCCATTGCGGTTAAGTCACTGAGACTGTTGAAGAAGTAGGCAACTCCCTCCCAGCGGATAGAGCTGGACAGGTAAAGTGATGAGGAAGGACTGTCACCTCCTCATCCAAGCAACTTCTACAGAAGTCGTTTGAGAAGAGTCTTTTAGCGTGCCGGCCTATAAGACAGTGTCCGGTTAGGACACCAATTGTGATGCTGATATTCGCCCTTTTGAGCGAAATCAACCTTTTAGAGTGTTTCAGATCCTGCTTGTGCCAGATCTGTCTCGCAGTGTGATATGTAGTGCCCTCAGTCCATCTTGAGTTGGTTTTCTCAACTGAGTCCAATTCAAGTAGCAGCTTACATGTAGGAAGACGCACAACCAGATTCCGATATTCTGGCATAATCTGAAGGGTAGTACTGAGCCGAGTAAGTTCGTCAGTCATACAGTTACCTGGTATATCCCTGTGCCCTAGTTAAGGACATTCGTCACGACCTTATATGGTGGAGTTCTCCCGGCTATGCCGACATTTCAACTTTCTTAAGATCGTGATGCGACGGCAGTATTTGGTACCGTCGCGTGTCTGGAGATGTGGCGGTCGCTGCCGACGTCTTTGCTGCGACGGTTCAAGTCGTAGCCGTCGTCTTTGCGGCGACGGCATAGTTCAATGCCGTCGAACCGCGCTGTCACCATCGCTGGCTCGTGCCATGTATGCCGGTGACGGCTGACCGTAGAGTCGTGCGGTTGGCCGCTGTGTCGTAGCGGTTGCTGCGTCGGCATAGTTCGGTGCCGACGTCTTTGCACCTGTGGTGTGAGCTGCAGCGAAAGGTGCAGCCGCCATGTACGGCTAGTTGCTACCGCTGTTACTGCCACGTCTTTGCTGCGGCAGTGCAGCTGTTTTGTGAAACGACTATCGGCGTCATCGCTTTGTAGTTGTGTAGTGAGTCGCCCGCCAGTCGGCAAACGATTGGCTGGCACTTCAATTTCTCGTCCTTATATAAGAATTGAAATGACAGCCAGAGTCCTAGGATCTGTGATCCAAAATGTGAGGAGTGTTTTCGGGCTGAGTGGTTGGCCGCAAAACATCTCCCCACACCCTGACACCCAGCACAGATGAATATTGAACTGTTCTGCCATCTCCTTGAAAGACGATCGACATTCTACGGCGACCTTTGATGTTGTGGAGGCCGATTCCAAGAATTTTATTGCCACTTGGCTATCTAATAGATATTACATTGTATCCATCAGCTAGGATAAGAACTCCTTGATCGCCTGACAACCACTACAGTGGTCCGGAAGGCGGCAAGACCTCCTAATGTTAAGCATATCAAAGAAAGCACCTCCACCCACCCCGTCTTCAGTTTTGGAGCCATCCGTGTATATATGGGCGGACTCTTTCCCCGTAACGAATCCGTTTCCCATTCAGACAGGCTGTTAGAAAATGTTCAACAAAATCAAAACTGGGAAGGGTGTAGTCTGTGTTTTCAGGAATATTATTGAAGTGATTCAAAATTGTCGAGTGACCTGCAAATATGGCAATCCACTGTGTCGAGGCCAAGTAGCAATCATGACGTTTGAAGCAGTGCTTCCAAAGACCGCTGTTACTGCCCTAGAGAAGGTTGATGCTCTACACAGCACGTGCTCAATGATCTCCCGTACTCCAGCTAGTTTGCAGTTTCTGCAGAGGAAGTTAGAAATCAACACCCAGTCAGTACACGTGCGCTCTGATCAAACAATGACCGGTAATAATTCCGCCATTTGGGGCTATAAACTCGGTAACAAAATTGCCTCCCTCTTTAAGTTGATCTGAGCGACATCTGCTTATCAATTCTGTAAGTGCTCCAATCCCTCCTCTAACAGTGTCTGAAAAATGGAAATAAATCGCATTAAAACTCACTCAATATCAGCATATTCCAACGATAGCGACATGTTTTCCGTCGGTCCAAATATCAGATGTTCGGTATCTTCTCCCCTTTGTTCTGGTGTAGCAAGCATCGCTTCCTTGGTACGTGTGCAGTAGAACGCTCGTTTGCGTAGCAACTCCTTTTCGTAGAGACCGGGAACCAGTTTGTAGACGATAGCTTGAAGCGTTGTATCGGATCTGTAAATAAGAAAAAGTTAAAGTCGGCTATTAGTAAAACCTACGCTAGACTTAAGATCGTTTTTTTTTTATTATTGCTGTTTCTTTAAGATAACGAGAGGAGAGAAAACACGTAAGCCGTGTCTAGTGATTGACACGAAACCTTCGTTCCGCCGCACGCTTCAGATCCACTCTCCAATTCGTCGCTGAGTGCTTCTGGGCATTGAAAATAAGAAACAAGACCAGGTAATTGCATTTACCTTCGCGTGGCGATATACTACGGCCTGGGTAACTATTTCTTATGATTTTCTTATTTTTACCACTATCCCATTCGGTGTGTGCACGGAGCACACACGTTCCATTCCATTCGAAAAATAGAACTTGATCAGCTTTAATCAGCGCAGGGTGTGAGGTGCGGCTGGGGGCCTCGAAGCATGCATACGGCATAACGAAGAAAGCAAACTTACGGATAAGAGTGGATGAGAAGTAGCCCGAAGACTCTTTTGGCTTGGCTATGGCTTGGCTTGGCTTCGAATGTATTTCCTATCCCATCGTATAATTAAGAGCTCTATGTGCTGTGACGTTCCCATCATGTACAATCGTTCCTACTTTGGCTTGCCTGGCCACAAATGCTTCGCTCGACCTTATATACTCGCCTATCTGTTTCCCCTTTACCGCGCGATTTACACCGAGTACATAAACCGGGTATAAACACAAGGTTTCTTTTCAGCTTCTGCGCATGTATGGATATTGTTTTTATGTGGCTTGCGTCGATGTGTGTGTTCTTGCTTTTTTCGCTTCAAGAGGAATTTGGAATTTTAAGCATTTTCCCTCATAAATTTTCGTTTGCTTTGGGGTCGGATCTAAGTTACGGCAAAAAAAACCTCAGTTTGTGTTACGGTTTCACGTTTCGTAAGCAATGAGAATTTCAGTGGAAAATTTTCCACGTTTTTAGGAAATGATCAGTTTGATTGGATGTAGAGGCAAACGCATTTGACATAGTCCGGTATAAACATTTTCACGTGAAAGTAACGTGCGTTTCATTGCCTAGACACACGACGCACACTTAGTGTCCATTTATGTAAAGTGTGTCATGTGAAAATTTATCATTTCGGTCTTTAAATGTCCAAACATTAATCACAATGGTCGCATCCAAATGTTCGGATTGGTCATTAAGACCTAAATTGTAAAGCACATGTTACAGTTCACATTTCACGGAAAGTTTTAAAACGTATCGTGAGGAAGAAGACATAAGAAACAAATAATTTAAATGTCAATTGTTTCAAATGATGCTGTCAAAACGATATGAGCATAAGAAAACGAATCTCTTGGACTGCAAACGACGAACTTCTTCTGCTGGAAATATGGCAAGAAAACATTTCATAAATCTTTCATTTTGAAACTGTCAAATGGCATATCTTATTCTTGATCATTAATAGAAGGGCCGTGTGTAAGCAATTTTATTACTGCCAATTTAAGTCTAATCGAAAATTAATAAAATGCCAATTTATGTGGACGTGTGTCTAGGGTATTAGCCGCCTTTTGTTCGGCATTAAACTCAAAGCGCATTCTTTCAATAGCCATAAGACTCAAAGCGTATTCTTTCAATAGCCATAAAACTCAAATCACTATGTTAAAAAGATTATCAACTTTTGAGCATTATGGGAAACAGACGAAATCAAAATAGATAGTGGAAAATCGTGCTACTTGAAAAGCTAATGAAAATGGTGACTATCCCAAACCGAGCAATTTAGGCAATATACACAAGAAAAGCTTACATACAATAGGCTTCAATGAAAGCGCAGGGATTGAAGAGGAATCATAGTCAAACCGGGGGGACTCACAATAAGCCCAACTGTGGCTGCAGTGACAGAGGTTAACCATACCAAGCCCTATTTCCAATCTATATATCTACAGACAATACAAAGTTTCAACTTACTAGCGTGTACCGTTCTACAATTTTGAATGACCATCTCTAAAAAATAATATGCAAATGATGAAAGTTTATAATCAAAACTATCATAATAATAACAATATTTAGGTAGATCTACCAGTTAGCTGCATTGGATATTTTATAAATGGCGGAATTCCGGCTATCTCATTCTAAATTTTACTATGAAAGACATTTAATTAACAAAATGACTCTTACATACTAAAATGTTTGTATGCAGCTGTTATGTTTGTTATCAACTCGAGCCAGACGTTTTATTCATTTGCACGACTTTGATTGTAGGTAGCCATGAAACTAGTCCAAATGACAGAATGTAAAGGTGGAATTAAAGTGAACGCGACGCGCGCGCATGAAGCGATGCGATGATTAGAATGCATGTTTGTAAGTGTAACCAGTTATAGTGAAATCGCATCGCTCTCCGATAGCCTAATTTCTCATTTCGAAGCTCACGTAACACGATTTCGATGAATGAATGTCTATGCAATAAAAAAAAATCCGTCAATACATAAGTTCATTAGTTGTGAACGTTTGACAGTTTCAAAACGAAAAATTTATGAAATGTTTTCTTGTCATATTTCCTTCTAGTTGTATCAAATCACATGACAACCCCTGATAATTAGCAGCCTGTAAGATTTTCACTCAATTCTGTGTGATTTGACCGCTCTTACTTTGAACGACAGAAGTTTACTGAATTTTTAAAAATAGCGACATCTGTTGCTTAGTACTGACCCGAAATTTTTCTGTTAGATAGTATTTCTCTTCTCAATGGCATACCGATTAAGAAATCGGAAAATTACATTTTTTCTTGCACATTTATTGACAATTTGTTTACATAGAACAGAAATTCCATGACTACCATATGTGGCTTTATGTGTTTAATTCAATTTAAATCAAAACATCGTATTTTGTTAAATTAATTGTTTGTAATCAGCTTAAAATGGATCTAAATTCCGTTTCCATGTCGATTAAACGAAATTAGAATTGATTTTCGCTTTCAGTGTCTACATTGCTTCCGATTTCCCTGTCACGCCCTAATCAAGAGGGTTTATGCAGTCAGCAGTCACTGGCTTTCATTGACCCATTCTAGGATTAATTCTTGCTTCCTGTATCTCGATTCCATAATATATTCTGACGCATTTATTTCAGCCGTGTAGATACTGACATCACATACCTAGTTATTGCTTATACTCGTATAAAGTTTCCACACCACAAGGTGCTCTTACACGAGCAATTAAAATTGCTCAATTTGCAGCAACATTGGTCAATTTTGACGTCACGTAAATATCAAGCATCATACAACAACAATAGCAACAGGCGATGTGGATCAACTTTTCATCAACTCGTTGCTGAATTGTGATGAGCGATATTGACCAATATCTAGTAAATTCGGCAATAAGGGCTTACACTACCAATTCAGTCTATTAACAAAAGAAAACTTGACAAACAAATCTAAAATTATAAATAAAACTGGGAAATATTTGAATTCCAAGCCATTATAACACGAAACTTGACAAATAAATTGAAAATTCAAAACAAAACTTGACAATTGAATCACCGAACGAGGAAAATTGCTAGGAATTTTCCAAGTCAGGGGAAATACAGCAACTATAGGGCGAACAATACCAGTAATCTGTGAAAAGATTGCCATGTATTGTATTGCTCCATTAATCGCTCCACTAGTTTTGGTAATAGTCGTCGGGCAATCAATTGCTTGAGAAATTGCTGGTGTAAAAGCACCTTTATTGAAGTTCGACAATTTAGTATAATGTACATGCAATACATTTTATTATAGTCACCTCTATTACTTTCAAATTATGATAACTTAATTTTCCCTCCAAGCAAACTTTTGCGTAACAAACCATTTAATAGACTCGATTTTAATTAATACTATTTTGTAATGGAACAATTTGCAAGATCCCGACTGAAGAGCTTATAGGCTAAAACAGAACACCGACTTCGACTACACACTTCGCCGGTCAGTCATTAGATCACAGACGATGCCCACAGCGGATCGTCAATGCGTCTGTGAAGTCCAGCTCTCACTCTAATTTCTAATGCGCCGTTGAACGTTGAAAACCATTTCTACATATTCTCAATAGGTAAAGTCACAGTTGCCATTCTGTTGTACTAAAGCGGCACGGTGGAACTTAGCGGTCGAAGTCGAAAGTTGAGGTCGATGTTCTGTTTTATAGTTTACAGCGGACTAATATAAACCCCCCAGTTGGTAACGCATCTCACGATTTTGTCATGGGTTGAGTAGTACGAAATTAGGCGAAGTAGCCTGTAGAAGTGAAAACCAATTTAATATCTATCCCGCCTGAGAAATATTGAGATATTCACGAAGAAAATTTATCCTCTTTTCATAACCTTGGGGTTGAATAAAGAAAAATCCAAAAAGTTACTTTTTAGGCATTGCATAGAAGCAAAAATCCAGATTTTATCTCATGTGAGCTAAGATATATTGAGAAATTCGTAAAGAACATACTCAATCCATTTTATTATATTGGGTATTGTTAACGAAGAGTGAAAACGCCGGTAATTTTGAAGAAAAGCGGTACAGAATAACACGCAAACACCAATATAAAGTATGTAAGTGAATTTTGTAATGAGGTGGTTATGTTTTAACTGAATGATTAACGGTGATTCATACGACAGTGCTGCCACGGACCTGACTCGGCAATTCTTGCTGGGCTGTATTCACTGACAATGTACAAAATGTTCACTAAAATTTGGCACCGACAAAAGATGGTATTTTGCAGAGCTGTTATTGGCCAATTATTTACAATGGAAGTGGCTTTATATTGAAGAACATAGACAATTTCTGAGTGGAGGCTAAACGCATCTATATCGCTTCTTAAAACCGTTGCCCCGTTTACACGGTGATAGTCTTTGCGATAGTTGATATCGTGATAGATACTGTCGTGATCATAATCATCGTGTAAACTGCAGGATAGTTGCTTTCACACTAACATGATTGCACTATCGCACTATCACGTTTGACGAGATAGTTGATAGCACTATCACGAAATTTATAAAACTATCACGTACACTATCGCCATATAAACGAACTGTCGCGATTTGTTCACTATCGGGACAGTATTTCGTTGCCATCGAATTGTCTAGTGAATATCGACTTGAAGATAGATAGACTGCTATCGCATTGCTGAACTATCGCGCCGTGCACTCTCGTACTCTCACACTGTCGTTCTGTGCTCTCACGATAGTACTTTCATTAAAAACTATAACCATGAAAACGGGGCTTAACGCACTGTCGAACTATCAAAATGTCATTATGTGATCTCACGATAGTACGGAGGGGTTTCTAGGTGCAGCGGTCTGGTCTGGTCATTTGACAGGAAATGAGGTTCGATAATTAATGTGCAAAACAGATGCACTTCATCGTTTAGCTGGCATTAAAACTCTTTAAGTCATGTACAATCTCAAATTTGGGACACATAGATCAAAAAGTGAGAACTCTTCGAGTACCCACCATACAGAAGTTATTGTAAACTTGGCGCTTTTATGCAGGCGAATGCAAATTCTTTTGAAAACGACAAACTTTAAGCTGATTTTTCACTAAATAAACTTTCTCGATTACGAGAATTAGGGCTAGGCCCGTGCGTACGGAGGAGGAGAGGGGGGGAGGGGAACTCCCCATTAGTGTATTTAAAAAAAATGCTGCATATTCTCGTAAAGGAAAACCGATAGATGTTAGATTGAAACGTACGTAGGTAGCGTGATCCTTCTCCAATGACGCTTTGTACAGAAAGTGTCAGGTTTTGTTCGATCTTTGGGTCACAGAAGAACATATTTCAAAATCTATACCACGTATGCGGTGTTTAGGTGTTAGCATCCGAAAGAAACAAAAATGTTCTGCGGAGCCCGCTGCTAGGTATGTACACGAAAAAGTCGAAGACATTTATAAGTAATTGGCTAAAATTTTACTTCGACGTAAAAAAAATTGTCAAAATACATCAGAAGGCCAAAGATGGTTTATATGGAAAAATTCAAATTGGATACTACAAGGGGACAACGATCCAAAACAATGAGATCGTGAAAACAAGCAAGTAATTTTTTTTTTTTTTAATAGATTTGATCCCTTCATGCAAAATTGGCAATTCCCTCCCAACTCAAAATTGGTGAGAAATTCCCCATTTGGGCACACTTTCTTAGCTTAAAGAACTGATGACCATACTGTCTTCTTGTTCAATGAGCTGGAAAAATATTCACCGTATCGAGATACTCATGCATGTATGCCGACATTGCGCTCAATGTCTATTAAATCTATACCATAACCCGAAAGTACTCCCCAGACAACACAACTTTACCAGTTAGCACCGTGGTAGCTCTGTAGTACCATTCACGGTTAATCTTTTAGTTAAAAGATATTCACCTTGAGAAAAATTCACGTTTATACTTCGTATCAGTGTATATTATATTGCCGTCTTGTTAACGATATCCGATAGTTGACTACTCATCATCAATGGCGCGACAGCCCAAGTCGGGCCCTAGCCTCCTGACAGGTTTCTGGACAGTGGACGCCTCGCCCAACCCCCCACTTGGAGGGCCAGTCCTACTTATTTATTACACCCCGGTAGAAAAAGGGTGGGAGTTTTCAGCTGGCTATGACATGTTGGAATTCTTTCAGCTATGCTGCGAGTCCAACTATATGTCATACTTTTTGCCTACTTCCTGGGACGCACAGGTATTCCTGGCCATTCAGGTTAACTTCATGTTCCCTCCTCCTTTCTCAACCAAGCTTGGGACCGACTATGGCGGAGTAGTTGACTACTAAATTACCTGAAATACTACCAGTGAATATACCCGTTATGACTACTAAATTGATCACGCTGCATACCTATAAGAAAATCTAATCATGCAGAGCACGAACTTAAACTTTTCCGAAGCTGGATGGCGCGGGTAGGGTGTAGGATAGCGGATTAAGGTAGCACGTTCTTGCAGCAACAGTGGCGTACTGGACTGACCGTCACATTCATCAGATTCAAATCAAAGAGATAGCGTGGAAGCGGGGCGTATTCCTCAATCAGCGCCATCTGTTGACTTAGTCGACTAACGGAATGGAATGAATCCGCACTAAGTCCGCACTAAGTTAAGTTGCTACATTGGGAAATAAAAATGAAAGTCCTTCGGTGGCGCAGTGGCTAAGCGCGCCGAACCGGAAACTTTGATGGCGGGGTCGATTCCTACCCACAGCCATGGTTTTTATTTCATTATTATAATTTAGTAATCGACAGAGACTGCAAAGGTGCTGAAACTCGAAACGGAGTTATCTATTGAGCTCTTATGGGCGCTTCCCCTCTATCTCATACTGTTGGATTCAAATATCGTAGAAAACGTTTGAGCATTGATGAAGATCAAGCTGTGAACATTAGGCTTGCGCATTTTAATTCACCAAAAGGAGCGATAATTTCTAGTTCGCTAACCCTCGCGAACTAGTTCGTGCTTTTAGTTCACTAGTTCGCGGGAGTTCACGCGAACCCTCGCAAACTAGTTCGTTCTTTTAGTTCACTGGTTCGCGGGAGTTCACGCGAACTAGAAAGAACTAAAGAACGAAGTAGTTCGCGAACTTATTGAACTAAAAGAACGAACTTCAAGCTCAGTGATGAGAGTGATGAAAAAAAAGGTCGTCACTGTGGAAGTAGAGAAGATCATCTGATAGAATGTGATGAGCTAAAAACTGACTTACAAACAGCAATGAATGAATACAAACGAACTAGGAGCGGGACTGACTGCGAACTAGTTCGTTCATTTTTCTTCTGGGAACACTCTTCTGAACTAGTTCGTTCGCGAACTACACAAGCATAGTGAACATCTGCAGTTATTTCGAATTATTGGAACCCCCTCCCTCCACTTGATGATTTCCAGCGCACGGGCCTGGAGAACGATATATCTCTACCCATTTTATGGGTGAATTTTTTGTATAATATGTTCACATGTAGTTTGTAGTTTAGCTAATGTGGTACGAGTGTGTTAGCATTGACGATATTTCGTGTTAACGAAGTTGACAAAGCGTGAATTCAAAATCCATACTGACAGGCCACTCTATCAAACCGTTCCGCGATTGTCCTCAATTCGCTATTACATCACTGACATCAGTCGTTCGTTCGGCCTTTGTACACAGAGCGTTCTATTCCCCGAGCACACATTAAAGCCGCCGTGTGGAATATAAAAACGAAGCCAAACAATTCTGCCAGTCGCAGTCTGTCCGGTTTGTCCGTCGACACACACAGCAAATAAATGGCCAGTTTTTGGGACGCAAAAACAGTAAAGAAGTGGCTCTACAGCTTTCCCCGGCTGCACTGCACAGTCCGTTCCGTAGAACCACCGGACCATAATAATAAATCTTCGGACAACCTCAACGTAATACTAGGCAACGAATTTACGGACCAAGTCCTGAAGTGAGGGGTGGGGGGGGGGGGGGGGGGTTCACGCGGTAGACAACGCGTACTACACACTTTGTTACGATTTATGCTCGCCCGCGCCCGCCCCCTTCTAACCGTTCGTATGGAAACCGTGCAACTTTCACTAATGAGCTGTGAACGAGACGCGAGTCTAAAAGAAAGTTGCCTGATAAGACGCCACTACACGCTTCAAGCTCAGAAGGCTGTTTATCGCCGACACTATCAGCGCGCTAAGCCAAAAGTCACTACGTCGTTTCCAGCTTCCACCCGGTCGCCCGTCGACCCCACGTAATGACGGGGGAGAATAAAAAAATTTTAGTCAGCCAACAAGATGTCGACTTTCAACGCCCACTTGCTTTTCTTCAGGCAGCCTTTTTATAGCTGCTCAGCACGACACACGAGTACGTTAAGTAAACCTGTTCTTTTCTTGAATTTTTTTTTTTAAGCTGTCCGACACTGAGGAAGTTTTGGCTGCTCGGGCTAAGGGAAGCATTAAGCAAGGCAATTCTATGGTCAGATGCTCGTACTACGCCACTTCGGATAGGGAAGGATTCTACATTCGATCAACTAATTAATTTGACTTTAATTAATAAAAGCTAAAAGTTGTAAGCCCCTCCGAAGCCGTCGGCTTGTTCATTTTTTTGTGATTTTAAAAGATTTTTAAATATCCGAACTGAAATGAACGTGAACATTAATCAAGCTGCATATCAACTTAGCAGAAAGCGATAAATTAATGAGATTGCTTATATGAGCGGAAGATACCTTGAGCGCGAATTACGACATTTTTAATATTCATTACACCACACTTGGCATATTAGCTAGAATCTAGCGTAGCACGGCACACAGTAATCGCTACTACGAGCAATTGACATTTGATAAGGAAATCCATCGAGGGAATATTTTAATAAAGAACTATTTTAATTAACTAAGCTTGAGATATACTCGTATGTAGATTAGAAAACAATAAAAATATGAGCCTGGTGAGCAATGGCGTGACTAGTGCCTCGACAACGCCGTAGCTCTGGGGCCAGGGCGCACAAAGCAAGGTTGAAGCAGTCCCACACTTTGTCACTGGTACACTGGTGACGTGCAGTACATTTGAAGCGATTACACGTAGCTTGCCTTGCTACATTTAAAAATAAAGCTTAAAATCTACAAAAAACTTAAGACACGAGAAACAGGGTTTCGACCACCCCCGAGGTCGTAGCCAGAAAGAAATTCGGCATTCTCCGCCTTAAATTTGTTTGAAAATGAATCAAGAGTTAAACATCATTGATATCCAGTAAGTGATATAATACCGTGGATGCACTGCTGGTATTGATATCATAATATCGTCAATACCAGCAGTGTATCACCCAATACTAAGCATATACGAGATAAACGAACTGGTACATATCTAGTATTGAACCTGTTTCATGGTATACAAATACGATAATTTTACGTAGTATACCATACATTTTACTGCTAGTTGTGCCATTCCCCTATTGTGTGGCGAGTATCGCAACTAAATGTCTTTGTTTGCTTATATCAGATACTGTCAAATCATTCCATATGTGCAGTGTATCATGTTCAGCTAGTTTCAATACTATGACTTCAATACCATGGTTTATATACTAGCTGTGTATCCATGGTATAAGCAAAAGTAAAGTAAAATTCGATATATCATCACCCAAGAGATATTTCGAAATTCGTGAAAACGTATGCAACCCCTTTACCAGGGGCTAGACCAGGCCTAGCGCAACGATACAATCGCCAAATTTCTCGTTTGCTCCCTCCAGCTTAGCGATCCAAATTATATTTCTGAATGAGAACTTCATTTTTATGGCTAAAAAATTCTTTGAATTTCATAATCGTGTTATTGCCCTAGCCCTACGAACTTTCATGTGGGATCACAACGGACCAATTGTCTGGCCATGTGTACGGTCGCATCGGCGGCCACCCACCTTACCTAACCTACGAAGTAGGTCTTTAATACTATCTTGTGGGTGGAATATAAAAACAACGAAATTAGTTTTTTTGGCGATCAGAAGAAAAACTAATTTGATACATCATCAGACCTAAGAGATACGACGGAACTCGTGAAAACGTATACACACGTATATACACGTCCCTTTTAGGCGCTGAATTTCGAAAAATTGGGAAATTCGTTTTTAGGCGCCTGCATAAACATCACGTTAACGTGAAAATTAAAAAAAACCGAGGAAGGAAGTTAAAATCAATTCGATGTGTTATTAGACCTAACAGATATGGCGGATTTCGTGAAAACGTATACAACGCTTTTACACCTTCTTAGGAGTTGAATAAAAAAAAAGTACTGAAAATGGTTCTTAAAAGTTAATTCAGAAAGTTCGTGGGAGTAAAAATTTGTTTGATATCTGATCAGACCTAAGGGATATGGCGAATTTCGTGAAATAATTTAAACTCGTGTTCACTCCCTTAGGAGTAAAGTTTTTAAAAAAATCTGAAAACCAGTATGTATCAGTTACGATGGCTCCGGTCCGATCCGATCTGGAAAACGGACAGTGTTGAGTTTCTCGATCCGACACACATCTAAAGGGAATTTCGGAACGACTAGTCACAATCCTTCCGTTGATTAGCCGAGACACAAAATGGAGCGGTAAAGTTGATCAACTTTCAACTTCTATCCATTCCGACGCTAAGAGGTGAATTATTGAATTTCACTACCTCTTTCGCCTAATAGAAAATCAAAATTACACCTCGTCTTTGTCGGATGTCGGAACGGAACAATTATGCCTAGAAAATGTTCTCCTCCGAGGTTGCCTGATCAGATCGGAGCCATTGTAACTGAAGCTTTAATCTGAAGAACGAGTAAAAGTAAAATTAATTCAGTATTTCAGAAAAGAGATATGAGATTTCTAGTATATCCACTATGTTTCAAGCATAAGCCGTTCCAGAGATACGAAAAACACCCCACATCTCCCGGCCATGGTACACATATTAAAAAATCTGCAAATAGTCTAGTCTGGGCGGTTATTTATTTATTTTTCAGGTTGTTCGATAGAATGAAAATAATTTTTAGGCGATTAGAATGAAAGTTACAACCAATTCGCTGCCTCATCAGACCTAAGAGATATATGAAATTTGTTAAGACGTATACAAACCCATTACATACACTTGGAGGTTGAATTTATAAAAAATTGTGAAATTGGTTATTAGGTGATTACATGAAATGGTCGTAGAAATAATAACCAATTTTATGTCACACCAAACCTTAGAAAATGTCGAAAAATGTGGAAACGTGTGCAACCTACTTACACCCGCTTGGAGTTAGATATCCAAAAATCGTGAAATTAACTTTTAGGCGATTATTTAGGAAGTCTTTGGAAGTAATCAATTTGATATATGATCAGATCTAAGAAATATTTTGGAATTCATGAAAACGTATGCAACTCCTATACACCCCTTGGGGTTGAAAATCCTAAAATCAGTTTGTAGGCGATTACATAAAAATTCTGTAGAAGTAAAAGCCAATTTGATATCTCATCAAGAGACATGGCGAAAATTGTGGAAACATATGGAACACTCTTACACCCACTTGAGGGATGAATATCCAAAAATCCAGAAATAGGTTTTCAGACGATTACATAAGAAACCCGAAGAAGTGGAAACCAATCCCATGTATTATCACTTCTAATAGATATGACGAAATTCGTGAAAACGTCTACTCTTACCCTGCGTCTACACTGGCAATGGGAATGGCAATATTTCCAATAAGTTCCAAATCCTAAAGGTGCTTTTACACGAGCGATTAAAATTGGTCAATTTGCAGCAATATTCGTCAATTTTGACGTCACGAAAATATGAAACATCACAGAGCAACAATAGCAACAGGCGATGTGGATCAACTTCTCATCTACTCGTTGCTGAATTGTGATGAGCGATATTGAACCTAGATATTGGTCAATATCGCTAGGCAATAAGGGCTTACACTACCAATTCAGTCTATTAACAAAAGTAAACTTGACAATCAAATCTAGAACTTAAAATAAAACTTGGAAATATTTGAATTCCGAAAAACTTGACAAATAAATGCAAAACTCGAAACAAAACTTGACCGAAAGAGAACAATTGCTCGGAATTTTCAAGTTAGTGGAAATACAGCAACTATAGGGCGAGCAATACCAGCAATCTGTGAAAACATTGCCACATTGTCGAAATATTGCCGCAACTAGCATGATATTGCCCTGTATTGCTCTACTACTTTTGGCATTAGTCGCCGGGCAATCAATTGCTTGAAAAATTGCTCGTGTAAGAGCACCTTAAGGAGTGGCCATTTGATTGCCAGGTAATTTTGATTTTTGAATTCGAAGTGTCAAGTTCTAAAGCAAAGCAAAATGTCGGACATGGCATAAAAAAAACTATTGATAAGTTCAATAGTTCTCTGTCAACTTAATTTTCAGCAATTTCGCGATCAAAGCAAAAAAAAAACCTTATTCCTACCTGTTGACATCCGTCGCTCACTTATGTCAAGCTATGCGTTATCTGGAAATATTGCTCTCAAAATTGACATGGCAATATTGCCATATGCGTTTGATGCCTCTACACTGTCAATTTGTGTATGGCAATATTGCCGTTGTCATTGCCATTGCCAGATAAATTGCCAGTGTTAACGCAGGATAATGGGTTGAAAAGACAAAAATCCGGAAAACGATTTTTAGACGAATATATAAAAAGTCCGTGGAAGTAAAAGTTATTCAATATCAAATCAGACCTGATTCGTCAAAATGTATACAACCCCTTGACACCCTCTTCGGAGTGGAATTTGAAAATGTCTTGAAAATACTTTCTAGGCTTTTATCTGAAGAACCCGTGGAAAAAAAATTAATTCATTTTCTTGAAAAATTTGTTTTGCTCCAGTTCTGTATGCGAATGGATATTTTCTTTAAAATTACTTTTCTAGTACAAATAGATATAGCCCGCAAGTTTCAAGTTTCTAGCGTAAGCCGTTCCAGAGATAATCCTGAGATCTAGAAATCAATATTTTAAGTCTAAAACGTTCTCCCCATCGGAAGGTGACCGCTTACCCTTTAAGTCTACCCTACTTATCCATAAAAAATATTTCAACTTAATACCTCAAAGCATTTGGAAGCTACGATCCTTTAAACGATGTTGCGGACAGGCTGACTGAAATTTTATTCTTCCGTTTTTGGTGTCTACAAGTCACGAAACGTGGGGAAAAAAAATTATACCAGCAATTTTTTTTTTTTTAAATCTATAACAATACTGCATTATTGAAATAATAAAGTAATAAGATTCTGCAAGAATAGCAACAAATTATAAACCTAAACAAATTATAAACAGCTATGTAGCTGTTCAGATAAATTTAAGCCTTTGGTGCAACAAGGAGTCAACTTATTTTTCCAACAATTTCTGACATTAAATTGCATTAAAAGTATTTTATTGATTTTTTTATTATTTTATTGAAATTATAAAGGGGTTAACTGCATCAACTGAATTTCATCCGAATGCAATAAAAGTTCAGAAAAGTGAAGCCCTCTCATGCTATTAAATAATTAGTTGATCCCTTCTTGCACCAAGGGCTTCAATTGTTTAATCTCTAAATGAATTTTTATGTGGTTTTATACAACCTTTTCGAACTTAAACTAATCGATAAACTTATCTATCTATCCTTCAGGTGGTGTAGTAATTTGTATGCATTTTCACGAAATTTGCCATATATCTTAGGTTTGATTAGATCTATAGATTCTTGATGTATTAATATTGGAACCCTAAGTGGAACTACAGGGGTTGGATTTGCATTTACGAATTTCGCCATATCTGAGGTGTGATGAAATATTGCATAGGTTTTACTTCCAGGGTCTTTTTATATAATTGACTAAAAATCGATCCTAGGATTTCTCGGTATTAAACCAATAACGTGAAGTAAACGAATTGTATACGTTTCACGAATTCCGCCATATCTCTTAGGTCTGATGCGACATAGAATTGGATTTTGCTTCCACGAGTTTTCTATATAATCGTCCTTAGAAGTCATGTCATGATTGTTTGGTATTCAACCCTTAAGAGAGTGTTGTATAGATATGTTTTCACTTCTATGTTTATTTTTACCCTTTTTTGTATGAAAACCAGCTCAATGTCGAAAGTTGAAACCTACAAGGCGCTATTCTAGTGAAATGAACCGCGTCCCGTCAAAGGAACCGAAATCGTAATTGGTCTTTTAAGGCTGTCAGTAGCGTGGGCACTTGTGTCGCAACATAACAGCTTCTCGGACTTTGTCCCGAAAAATAATAAAGTTGCGTCCCGTTTGGAAAATTTCGTTTTATTCGAAATACATAGTGCGATAAATAAGTTCCGAGACTCGAACCATATCTGAGTAACTAGTAGGACGATCTATGTGTACAGACCGGCGTTTGAAAGCTGTGACACTCTCCTCTTCCCGGTAATACCAATTTTGTTAAAATCGGTTGATAGATAGCAAAGTTATGACAGTTCTCCCAAAACAACTTTTTTGTCATTGTTGAAATATTAAAATGTTGCTCAAACAATGCTCATTAGATTCTTCGATAGCAGGGAATTCGTTCCAACTGGCCAAACAATTACTGGCGCATTTTATCTCGAAGTTTTTGAAGCGTGTGATGGCCAGAATCCGCGATATTCGACCCGAATATCGTGATCCAGAGAACTGGATAATGCACCGAGTCACACTCACTCTGACTCATTGTTCGTCAATTTTTGGCTCAGAATCAAGTCTGTGTCGAATCATCCACTGTATTCACCTGATTTGGTCATATGCGATTTCTCTCTATGCCCGAAATTCAAATTAAAGTTGAAAGGATGTTTTTTTAATGACATTTCGATCATCAAAACAGCTTCAACACGAGCACTAGAGGCAATTCCATAAAATGAGCTAGAACACGCATTTGAATCACTGTTGAATCGCTGTAACAAGTATATTGAAACTGGAGGAGAATATTTTGAATAAAAAAAATGAAAAATATTCAGATTTTTTCTTTTAATGATGTTTCCATGACCAGTCTCGAAACTTATTTGTCGCACTGTGTATGAAAGCATACAAACCTAGGGAACAGGAACGTGAAAGATTATAAGATTTTTTTCTTCTCGTTTCTTAAAAAGGGGCAATTTTCAATTCGGAATTAAAAACTGTTGTACTCGCATGGGTTTTTGGAAGTAATTTGAAGGGGCTTTACTTTAGGGAGTAAGTTCTTTGAAAAACGTTGGGTGCTTCGGCCACAGGGAGGCAAAAAAAACCTGTATATTTTCTGGATAGTTGTCAATGAATCAATGCATATTACAAATGAGCCGGTGTGGAATAGAAGAATTAACGATGCGGCCAAGAAAATTGATCATTCAATTACCAGCGGCATAGCTAGATTATCGTTCTTTCAGATCCAATTCTCGATTAACTTCTTAAATATAATAAAGAAATCTTCGAAGTTTCTGTACGACCCATCAAAAGAAACTTTACTACTTTCCACGCAATCATTTCTCAAGCACCTACAGCTTAACGTATATACGGCATAAAACTTTTGTCCTTCGCATCCCCAATCTGATTATTTGATTCCATTCGGTCTCCTCGTGGCTCCAAGTTTCGTGTGAATAGAACCGACAGCAAAACTTATCACAAAGGACATACTCGTATACCAAAATTCATGGATGACAGCTCATCCTTAATTCCTCGTATACGACTAGTCCCCTAATGCCAGGGTCAAACAACCTCTTTTCGGTTAAGTATTCCGGAAAGCAGGGCACTACCACGACTACAGAATCCTGCACGTAGGTACGTACTGATGCCGTTCAACCAGGCAAAGGGAAAACTCCAAATCGGAATTTCTCCGAGCATTTATCATTTTCACATTTCACTGATTCCCCATAGAATATCATCGAGGACATCTAATTTCGTGCCAAGCGACATACGGGGTGAAAAAAGAACGTTTCAGGACATTGACAGCACGGGAACACGGACATATTCATCGGGAATTTCTATATGAAAAGCATGTGTGGATGCCGCCGTGTCCCTGGTTTTAACATAAAAATTTCGCGACTATCTTTTGCCATTCCCGGCGAAACATCAAAGTGCGCCGAATCTACGTGGCAAATACATTCGCATCGTTTCGATTATATTTTCCACATTGGATACTAACAACCACTACTAAGCCTATATGCCATCCAGTGGCTGGTTATGCGAGAATACCTTAGAAATTGCCAAGAAAGAGACCCTCGTGCTCGTTATAAAACATTATAAGTACCTACCTATGCTACATGCTATAGGTACGAGTAGGTATAGCTTATAGCATCTTAAAAGAAGTTTCGTCTTACCTTTTTTTTTCCCACTGACTCACCCTTGCGCTCGTGTGTTGTGTGTATCTCACCTGGTTTACGGTTTTACGATATATGAACACAGCCAAAAGGTATATTTCGAGGTTCGGAGGCCTTATGATGGCTCATTTTTCACTTCACAAATGTGAAGATACGAGCAACACAAAAAAAACGGAAAAAGAAAAAAATCTAAAGAACTCGAATGGACTTAGTGCCGACTATACAAAATATTCATGAATTGGGCGAAAAAAAAACTCGAAAATTCTTCCATCGGACCTTTTATACTTCTTTCATTAAAATGAAGAAGGTGATAATCACTAGGTGAGCCCATGGAGTTTGAATATGAGATACAAGGCCATTGAGCGTTGAGCGATTGGAAAATTTCATGGACATTGCTAGAAAAAGTCGAAAGTATTTGCTTCTTATTAAGTCAGTCAGAAATTTTGAATTTTGGTTTCTAGGATCACTCACCGACAAGAATATTGTACCTAACAAGGGTTCATAACGGAGCGGTACCACTGTTCTTGCTCCAGCGTTTCAGTTACTTTTTGTTTTCAAAGTTCTTTGATGACGAAGAAGTTTCCGTCTTCGTTCAATAGCTCCTGGACAAAGTAGGGCCTGTAGCTGACCCAGAGTGTCCAGATCACTGCGTTACCCGTATAGGGTCGTACAATAGGCCCAGTACTGGGCCAATAATGGTAGTCAGCATGCCAAGAATGGCGCGGCAGTGGCAACCAGTACTGGTACATTGCTGGATCACTGCTGAATGATAACTTGGGTCCAGTGATAGCGACCGATACTGGCCCAGTGTTGACGACTGATACTGGCCCAGTGTTGGTGACCGATACTGGCCCAGTGTTGGTGACCGATTTTGTTGCCAGTGCTGGCAGTTCCTTTACTCGCCGCGCTTATTGCAAGATAAGCTCTCTTTACCTAATTATTTTGTCATATAAATTAATCGTCCTAGCTTACCCTGGTACCAAAAATTTTAAAAAAAAGACGATACGAGAGGAACGCATTTTCGGCGACAAATGATCTGCGATGCGTTTTCGAACTCCCTACCTTACGAATTATGCCTACCTACCTACCTATTAGTACCTAACTACAAAAGTTCGCTAGCCAACGCTGGCGGCCAACAATGGCCCAGAGGTTAACCAGTGATGGCTCCCAACGCTTGGCAGCCGGCACTGGCCCAGCCGTGGCATACAGCTGGTACGCGAGACTCAGCAAAAGTTCGCAAGCCAACGCTGTCGGCCAACAATGGCCCAGAGGTTAATTAGTGATGGCTCCCAACGCTTGGCAGCCAGTACTTTGCCCAAGCAATGGCCCTATAGTAAGTGCTGGGGAACCCTATGTGAGTATTTGAAGTGCCCGTACAGGTTGATCGCAATCAGACCCAATCCCATATCGAGAAAGGTTTATCAAAACACAAGAAACAGAGCAAACATTGTGATGAAACTTCGCCAAGTCGAGCTGCAAACGAATCGTATTTTCTTCATCGCGAAGATGAGAAATTATCCGATGTAACGATTCGCAGGCGATGTGCTAACGATTTGCACTACATGGTGGGATGATGTGGTACACACATTCAGGAGGCCGGGCAGTCGCGCCATTGAGGACAATGTGTGTAAAATCTTGCTTTATTATATTAAATTAAAAGTGGAAAGGTTTACATCTCATCAAAAAAAATTTTAAAATTTCAAGTTTTGGAAAATAAAAACATAATGCAGTCACGATCGGCTGCAAGCTAATCGTATGATACTCTAGATGAAATACTGAACTCCGATTTATATTGTAGTTGGGGATAGGGTAGAATAAGGCGGATGGAAGGACTAACTTCATTTGTAGCATATTTATCCTTTTACCGGGAACCATTTAAAAAATCGGCCAACAGTCTAGGCGCAACTTTATTATTTTATGGGTAGAAGTCCGAAACGTTTTTAATGCTAAGTTGCAGTGTAGGTTACTATGCGACTGACAACCTAGAAAATAACGTTCCAAATAGCCTCCTAATTACTCCGCATAGTCGCATAGTACCCTACACCGCATCTCAGCATTAAACACTTTCGGACTTCTACCCATAAAATAATAAAGTTGCTCCAGGACTGTTGGCCAATTTTTTTTTTAGTTTTAATTACTCTAGTAGCGTATCTACATATACGTAGTAAGTTTCAACTTTCTAGCATAAGCCGTTTCTGAGATATGAAAAACCATTCGCCACCACCGTACCTTGCTACCCCTATCAAAAATTTATTTTTCTGGGATGTCTCATTAGTAGCTTTATACAGTTTTAAATTTTTAGCTTTCTATTTTTTGCGGCTTTCGAAGAAATTAAAATCAGAATTTTTTCATTTCCATCCCCTCCCACCATCACTCCCTGCACTCATACCCTCAAAATTTCCTCCGCTAGAGGTCTGCCGGTTCTAGCTCCTGTAAAATTTTCAACATCATATATGATACAGTTTTTGAGATATACAAATTTAATTTTTTGAAAATTGATTGTCACCCCACTTCCGCGCTTCACGAACCTCCGCTCTGGCCAAAAAAATTTTACATTCAGTAGACTCCACTAGTAATTATATATACAGAAACCAAATTTTATTGTCCTGGGATAATTGACTCGAAAGATATTGTAATTCAAAGTTTGTAACCCCCCCACCCCCATACTTCCTTCACAACCCCCCTTTCAATTTGTAACTCTTTTTTAATCTCCTCGTATCTGTTAAGACAACTACAAAGTTTCAGCCGTCGGACAGCAATCGTTCAGGAGATAAGGATTTTAGAATGTTTCAATCCCAGCTTTCAAGCGTTTTGGACGCATTGTTCCCCTCCCCCCCACTCGCACACCCCTCAACCCTTATCAACCATTTCTTTGCAAATGAGTCCACGATTATAGTACTACATAAGTTCCAACTTTCAGCCTCCCAGCATAAGCGGTTTTTGAGATCTAGAAACCAAAATTTTTCATCTAAAACGTTTCCCCCTCCACCCCTCCAAAATATACCACTCGTAGGGGTTCACCCATTCTACCTACCATAAAAATTTCAGCTTAATATCTCAAGGGGTTTGAGAGCTACGCGCTTTCAAAACAGTTTTGCGTACGGCGGACGGACGGACATTTTTTTTTGTTGCTTTTTGGTGTTTACTAGTCCTGAAACGTGTAAACACAAAATTTCAGGGTAGCAAATTTTTTTGAAATTTCAGGTCTATCACAATACTTTATTATTAAAAAATAATAAAGTAAAATTAATGTTTACAAAATTTCAAATTTCTAACCTAAAGCGTTCAAAAGTTATCGAATTGAATAATTGTCTTAAGGACTTTTTGTATGGGAGTACAAGGATTTCGCTGATATTCCAAAATTTCAAGTTCCAAGGTATGGAAGGATGTCGCCCATTAACGAACTTAGCCTTACTTTTTCCCTTTTACAGGTTGTGACAAAATTTTAACGGACGGACAGACGGACGGACGGACGCCAGACGGGCTGGAGTGTACTTATAATGTTCCATAATTTCATCTAGAGTATAAAAAGGTATCAAAAATCGATAAAAGAAATCTTAAGTGTTTTTGTTTTATCACTGTCACAACCTACAAAAGTGCTTCTACGGCTTGATTCAAGCAGAGTACAAAAGAGTGTATAGAAGGAAAAAACGATAACCCAAATTTGAATAATTTTATAGATAACTCGCTCTATGATATTCGCTAAAAACAGAATGCCTTACGTTTTGTTTTAGCGAATTCTGTGCAAAAATATCCATGTTAACTATGCTTATGTTATTCAGAATAAACTTTACATCGAATGTCAGTACTCCACCTGTACCGAAATTCAATACTGAATAACAGAAATGTTGCGATACCCACACTGAACTGATTTTTTTTTGGACAATTGAACAATGGATCAGAAAAATAATTTATTTTTTAATTTTTATTTTTTGTAACTTTTGTGAATAACTATCTGATTGTACCTGTCTACTATGAATGAAAACTTCGTGGCTATACAATGCCGAATACCTTTTTGAAAAACATTCCACTTAAGTACAAAGTCTATAGTTTCAATCCTTACTAATACTGCAACAGTACCGACTTTAAGAATTCGAGAACGTGAAGTTGCCAAAAATAAGTTTTTGCATTTGAAGACGAGTAGTTTTAAGTGGAAAATGCCGAGTTGGCTAGTTTTTGAAAATTATATCATTTGGAAAATTAGAACAGTAAGGAATATGTTGCAGCCTCGGATCCCGAGTATTACTTCGCTAATTCTTTAATTAGACACGAGCTTGTCGATTCTGATCAAGAAAACATTACTCCTGTACAAGAAAATTATGAATTTAATAAATTACGCAGTATTGATTTCTAATGCAATTAGTGTCACTCTGTTCAGTTCTTCTTAGGTATTGAAGTACAGAATTGCTTCAGAACTAAATTAAATTACTAAACCGAAAAATTGAAAAAAAAAACTGCCAGTCGTCTAGCCTGGGCGCAACTCTACTATTTTTCTGTCCAAACCAAATTTTATCTTTCTGGCGTGTCTAGATCGTATCGTTCAACTTTTATCACCACAAATTGTCACCTCCTCTTAAAAGTTTTTATTCTACTAACCGATCCGAGTATACCTACAGACAACCAGTGATGCCAACTAATTTTTTGAGAATCTGCCAAATGAAGGTTCAAAATCGGCTAAAATCGGCTAGATATTCTTTTTGTTCAAATTACTTGATCGTAAAGCTTGCATTGAGCTAGTATTACACGGTTTGACCAAGTCATAGAGATATATATACTGGAGATGACAAGCAGCGATTGAGTTGAAGGCGGACGTCGTCGCATTCACTTGCACGCAAAACAACAATTGACATAAAGAACCTGTTTTGTCTCACTCACTTTCACGCTAAAATAACAACAATGGCTCTGTTTCGTCTCACTTCTCATCGTGTTTTTGGCTTTAAAGCGCTTTATACAAAACCGGTGGCTTGTCGTCTCCAGTAGCTCTATGGACCAAGTGGTTAAATTGCAGTAATAAGAAATTCGAAACAGCGAAGTCAAATTAATTTCACAGTATCCGCTCGGTCAAATTTACATTTTTTCCCATTGCTTATTACTGCAATTTGACCGCTTGGTCAAACAGTGCAATACTAGCTTTACACTGTATGCCACTAAGTCAAATTTGCAGTAATAACCAATGCGATATATCGAATTTAACCGACCGGATCTGTGAGTATAATTCTAATTCGATATTTCGCATTGCTTGTTACTGCAAATTTGCCATAGCGGCATACAGTGTAATACAAGTTTAACAGAATGTTAATGTCATTAAAACCTACTGCAAACAGGAGTACCAGACTTTTACTAAAAAGAGAACGACATAATTGTTTTTTTATTCCAAATAATGTTATTGTAGTACACATGCATTGAACTGAAATCTGTAAACATTAAGTGCGTTTATGCAAAAACCTAATTGGCTGCGGAGGATTTTCAACCTTGATACCTTTTTCATCTACTACTGCACGAATCAGCTACACATTCGACTATCGGCTAAATTTCAATTTCTTCGGCTAGATCTTAATGAAATCGGTTAAATTTAGCCGATTTTAGGCTAAAATGGCAACACTGCAGACAACATTCAGTAGATATGCGTTTCAAAAGGTTGTCATTCCAGCTTTCGAGCGTTTCAGACACATTGTTTTTCCCCCTCCACACATAAAGATCTGCTCCATATAAATCCCAAGTTTCAACTTCCTAGCCGTTCCTGAGACAGGGAAACCATTTTTTTTTGTCTAGTCGCTGCCCTCTTCTTACACCCCTACCCTAAAATGTGCCCAATTAAAGGGTTCCACACAGTCTATCCACTTAAAATTTTTGAACTTAATAGTTCAAAGGGCTTGTGCGATCACAACGGACCCATTGGCGGTCTATGTGTTTGGTCCCTTAAAGTTGCCACCCACCTTACCTTACCTAATCTAAGGGTTTGCGAGCTATGTGCCTTCAAACAACGCGTTTGCGTACGGCGGACAGACGGACTTTTTTCCTCGCTTTTTTAGACTACTGGCTAAAAAATTTGAGGGTGGCAAATTTTTTTCGATCACTAATAAATTCGAAAGTTTGAATTTCACTTCGACCGTATTCAGTACTGAAAATCGATATTAATTCAATTATTTGAATTCAGTTCGACAGTATTCATTCTGGCATTTTTCAGAACTGCAAAACGAATACCAAAAATTTGTATTGCAGTGTAATATAACATCTGCTGGAGAAAACATTTAATTCAAATTATTCTGCTAATAGAATGATAGTATTGAGTTAAGAACGAATTGTAAAAATGGGTCGTAGGTGGGTTTTTAATGGATCGAAAATTGGCCGTTCGTTGTGGAAGAGAAGACGAGGGAAAATTCTTAATTGATACAAGAAGCGGGGTAATTTTGTCGTACCTAGTTGACGCACTGCCTCGTATAACACGATGCTTTCTTGAGTGATCACTGGTGATGTATTGCCAGATAAACAGTATTTTATTGTGGATTTCGCCTGAAATACAGCTCATGTAATTCTATGGGGCAATTTCGAACAATAGAAGTCATAAGACCCATGCGACATAGCACCGTACATTGGACAGCCATTCAACATACCAGACGGAAATTAATTTCGTATTATTCCAGTGCATTTACGAATTCCACACGAGGCCCCACACACAATGGACTCCTTTTAACCTCGCGAACATAACCACGAGCAGACCCCCTATAGCAGTTCATCAAAACTCAATGATGACAATCACTTCATATCACTTAAAACCACGATATGTGTACGGCGTGGCGTAGCTATCAAGGGCCATCAATTCACCCAGAATTGATCAGAGTGTCGTGTCATCCGTCCTAACGAGCGCACAAGCACACACTGGGGCACGCCAACAATTCCGATAACATCAAAATCATGACACATATAAAAAAAAATAACTTCGGAGAAAAGATTCCTTTCCATTGACTCGCGCGTTAAGCTCCAACGAAGATTTGCAACTCCATAAAAACAGGCACAGTTTTTATTATATCGCCCTGCAATCACCCCGACCCCATACTCCAATCGACCTTGACTGCCGAGCACTTTTTCACCACCCACCCACCCTATAAAACTATATGGGCTTGTTCAGTGTACCGCTCCCCCGACACGGGGGCTATTCGTTCTCCTCGCTGAAAACTCGGCAGGAGTGTTAATGTGCGAAAAATCAAATCAAACGAAAATTTGTTTTCCATTTGGTAGAGGGCGTCCCGGTTCCATCATCCCTTACCGATAACCCGAACGAACCCCAGTCACACACTAACTTCTAAATGGCATTTCATGTGATTTTTGCTCTGCTCTCTGTTTCATCCCTCAGGCGATAGGGTTGCTTGGTATCGTACTCCCCCCATTTACTTGCTGCTTGTTCTTTTCCTGTCGGACAAAAAATTTACGAAATCTGGAAAATTGTAATAAAAAGGACGAGTCGGGGGGGGGGGGGAGGAATCGGCAGGCGAACAAACAACCCTCTCAAGAACAAAACGGAATAATCTTCGGGCAGACTTGCTATCAACTATGTGTGATCAGATCTATGGGGCTATCAATAACAGCCTTGGATTTAGCCGTATTGGCTTTTATGTGGTCAGCAGACGGTAAAGGCATCCAAGGAGATACGAACACAACTTCGGTGAACTGCACAAACCCCCCGTAAGATGTCAGGAAGAGATCTGCCCGATAGCCAGCAAAAAAAAAATAAAGCCGTCCGTCTTATTAGAGGATAGCACGACCTCTGTCTGTGAGTTTGAAAGGTATTTCTGGCTTTCTGCCTTACGATATAAAATATACCAAAAAAAACACATATATATAAAAATCGTTTAAAGGGATTACAGAAGAGGGATGAATTTCATTTTATTGATTCCAGTTGGATTTTCGCCGCGATAACGCATCCAATTGTAATTCGTAAATATTTCATAGCCCAAAGCAATCGGATTTTCGACAAATTATCAACCAGCCTGAAAATTTAAATTGGGAAAATCGGAAAATTGGACCAACTTTAATGTGTAGAGTTTTTCACGACTTTAATACAGCTAATACGCTCTATTTTAAAGGGATGACGCGCTACAAATTTGGGGACACAAACCCCTAATTCAGATATCAAGCAATGCTTTAATATTGAAAAAAAAATGTTTGAAACAACTTAAGAAATATGGAGAAATTGACGTGACATACTTAAATTTAGTCGCCACAAAATCCAAAATGATAGCTTCGTACACGTAAATTGATATGAATATGTTGAATGTGTGAATTTTTCGCAAGGGGAGCGAAATAAGTGGGAAATCGTGCCGCCATTAGGTGAAGAAACGTGAACGTGCTTAGGAGCATTGTATCTGAAAATATGGTTAAGTTAAGCCCCTGATTTTCATGATGGTTACGTTATCCTAGATATAGGATTACCAGAAAAAGTGAAACTGTCATGAAATAAGCCTTTATTAGTCTATTTTACGTGTTTATGTCTTTTTGATTGATGACGGGGTTAAAGGGGGAAACCTAATTAGTGCTACGTACTGATCTCAACAAATTTGCTTTATTATGTTTAAAATACAGAATTGTGATCGATAAAAAAAATATGCTAAACTAAAAGTTTGTTTTTAAAAAAGGAAAACTAAATTTGTCCGTCTGACCGCCGTAGTCAAATTCGGTTGAAGGCTCCTGAACCCTTTCAGGTATTAAGTTAAAATTTTTTAGTGGGATCTTTTTAGGTGGTGAGTGTAACGGTGTAGATGGAGGATCCGTTTTGGACAAAAAAAAATGTTTCAATATTTCAGTATGTGCTTATGCTAGGAAGTTGAAACTTGAAATTTATACAGGGTGCGCCATTTTTTATATCGGTATGTAAACATTGAATAACTTTGACATTTTTCAACAGATTGACTTGGATTGGACAAGTTTTGGAAACGTCAATTCAGGAAAATTTTAACCATGGATCGCTTCACATCGAAACAACGCGCCGAAATAGGGACGCTGTACATTGAGAATTATCGTTCCGTTGTGTTAACTAAACGTGCATATCGTCGAAAATAGCGTGGCCAACAGGAACCGTCTAACAACACTATTCGTCGTTTGGTGTCGAATTTTTTTGAGCACGGGACAGTGGGAGAATTGTCCACATGCCGTTCATCGACGATCAAGACGTTCCAATGAACTGGTTGAAGCGGTCAGAGAGAGCGTTGCCAAGAACCCGGAAATCTCGTATCATCATTTTGGCGTCGGTGGAACCACTTTGCGGCGCATTTTGAAGGATGATTTGCATTTGTTTCCGTATAAAGTGCAATTAACACAAAGAATATAGCCGACAGACTGTCCACGTCGCTTGGAATACGGCCAAACAGTTGCTCGAATGGTTGACACTGAACTTGATTTTTGGAAGCAAATTTTGATGACCGACGAGGCCCATTTCCCACTCTTTGGCGGCGTTTATAAGCAAAATTGCCGCGTTTGGGGAACGGAGAATCCACACGAGATCCATGAAACGCCATTGCATGATCAAAAAGTGACTGTTTGGGCCGGCGTTTGCGCCAAAACTATCATTGGACCATTTTTTTCCGACAAAACGAAACAGTCGATGGAAAACGATATCGGTGGATGTTAGCTCATTATGTCTGCCCGCAAATGCGTGAAAAAGGTCTGTATGGTTACTGGTTTCAACAAGACTGTGCGCCATGCCACACTGCAAATGAAACAATTCAGTTTCTGCAACGAAAATTCCCTGGACGTCTCATGTCGAAAAGAGGCGACATTGACTTGGTCACCGAGATCTCCAGATTTGACTCCTCCGGACTTCTTTTTATGGGGTTATTTGAAAAGCAAAGTGTACGCCAGCAAGCCTCAGACCATTGACGAGCTCAAAGCAAAAATTCGTGCCAAAATCATCGCTATACCGCCCGAGATGCTCGAAAAAGTAATTGAAAACGCAGCAAAAAGGGCACATTTTGCTGTGGCCAATAGAGGCAGCAACTTGATTGATGTTGCATTCAAAAACTAATCCAAATAAATTCTAAAGGACCAAATTGAATAAAAATACCTCACATATAAAAATCAGTTGTTTTTTTTTTCAAAGTTATTCAATGTTTACATACCGATATAAAAGATCGCGCACCCTGTATAAAACAGTGCAGCTATTTTCTAATCAACATGGGTGTGAAAGTGGGGAGAGGTGGGGGGGGACGCGCAACGGGGAATGGTTCATGCCACAGGATTGAATTAAATTTCCATGATTTTCATATTTCAAGAGCCACTGAAGAGAGAAAGGTGAAACCTTTTAGAGTTGTAAAGGGTTATTAAATAGGTACATAAAAATTTTGTATTTTAATACAAACGCACCCTTAAAGTTTTTTTGCTAGTCCGTTAATGTCAAAACGTCAGTCAAGGTTTACATTTTCATCATGTTGAAGTTCAGTTCAGTTCAGTTGAGCAACGTTTGGAAATTATTCTCCGATTGGGCTCTGCAAAATTTTGAAAAAAATCCTCAATTTCATCGAAAATCATCATCAGCGACGAAGCTCATTTTTGGTTCAGTGGTTTTGTCAATAAAAACCGCAAATGTGCTTCAAACCCACATGTCAGGCAAAACCTGGGGCTTGAAACCCAAAATAGCCTTATGGACCTATACAGCTATTGTAAGACCTATGACAGCATACGGAGCATCAGTATGATGGCAAAGAACAAAACTAGTAAGCGCCAGGAGCAAACTGGACAAGCTCCAAAGGTTGGCATGTATCAACACGACAGGAGCAATGAGAACCTGCACCCCGGCAGCTATGGAGGTTCTTTTAGATCTGGCTCCGCTGCACATCTATATCGAATCGTAGGCAAGATTAGCCGCGATGAGAAACGAATTAAACGGCAACCCATCCTGAGTAAAAAGTCGACGATTCAGCCTTACCAGGGTCCTTTCTTGATCAATGTCAACCTCATTTTTGTTTGCAGAGGGCTTACCAGAATGTGCTTCACTCTTCACTGAGGAGCGGCCATCTTTTAAGCTGTTGTACTACTCCTTTATCTGTGCGGTGCCCATTGCTTCCCCACACACTTATTTAATAATGCGGTTTTTTCCATTTGAGAATCCTCAAGCTTTAAACAAAATTTGATGCAGTAACGTTGTTTAACTTTTTCTGCCATTTTGTCCTAAACAAAAATCGACTCTTACTTACTTATATGTGCTCCTTCATCAACTGATTGATGTTGTGGTTGGGACAAAAATTGAGCATGAGCACTAGTGTACATAGGAAAAAAATTCTATTGAATTTTACATCTTTTGGATAGTAGGCAAATATCCCTTACCTTTTCAAGTAAATTTACATTGGGATGTAATAGTCAAATACATAGTAATAATCAATTTTCGGTCAGTAAATTTCAACTTCGAAAGCAGCAAATTCATTGGATATTCTCTTGAATTTACATTCTAAAAAAAGGGTATAATTAGCACTCTTTAAGATACACTTATTTCTACTTCTAATATTATTTCTTACTAACTTACTCTTAAGAAAACACTTGTAGGTAGTAAACGAACCCGCGATCAATTCTGGTTTTGTGCGTGGGTTTGAAGCGCATAGCCACTGCGTCACCGAAGGCGTTTCATTTTAATTTCAGTAGAAAACAAAATCGAATGAAGCGTCCAACTTTATGGTTTCATATTTTACATATTTTTCGTCGTAAAATTCAAATAGATAAGTAGAATTACACGAAAAAGAACGTATTTTTCAATTCATATATAAATATAGTTAATTTTACACGAAATGTTGCGTTATTTTGTGAGCCTTTTCATGTAAATTATACGATTTAGTTGAAAAGTACATGAATAATTTACTAATACCAGTAATTTCGTGTAAAAAGTGATTGAAATGTGTACTTTTACTTGAAAAAATAAAATATACTGGAAATTTCAAGTAAAAATTGGATTGAAAATTAAATTTTTTTAAAACAGTGTAGCCACCAACTGTAGCAGCGTAGAAAAATTAAACATTTGATCTCCGGAGTCATAACAAACATGTAAAGTTGCAATACAAGTTGCATCTATGAAAAGTTGCAACCTTTTTTATGGAGGTCTTGGATGCTAAAAACAAAGTTTTCTATTAAATTGCCGGATTTTGTTAGGCAAAAAAGTAAAGTGAAATAGTTTATAAACATTTTTAATAGCCATAATTAGACTAGTTTTCTTATCTGGAATTAAGTTTTCATAGAAAAAATTTGGAAGAAAAAAATATAGCAGTTTTCAGCAATGTCGGTATTCCGCCATTTAAAAGATATGCAGTTGAATTTCTTATTTGTAGAAAGATCATTTTGGTTATATGAAACAGATTAAATATTGCTATGATTCTGAATATTTTTTATTCATTTAAAGAATCTAGCAAGTTCGTTCATTCTAAAGTTTTGTATTAAAACACGGGCCTTTGAGATTATAAAATTGTGTTACGAGTCCAGTTCCAAAAAAAGTTCTCAAATTAACTGATATATTTTTTCTCATTTCGTTCCGTGACGTCACGCATCAAATGATATTTGAAGGTATTTCTCGCGGCGAACTGACATATCTGCGCTGCTTAGTATCTAGAACTGGTATGGCACTACGTATGCCTAAAAACGGTCACCAAGCCTCGACCTCCAAGCTTTGTTTCGCTAAAACATTTTTTTGTTTTTGAATAGACCTCGTATTACCCGCGCTTTTGTGATGCACTGTCACTGCAACCAATTTGACTGAATTTTTCGTCAAATTTGTTTGTCAAATTTTTTTTGTAAAATTTTTTTGTCAAATTTTTTTTGTCAAATTTTTGGGCAGGCCAGCACGTTTAGCCATTGCGTCACCGAGGCCTCATCTTACCTACACTCAAAGAAAAGTGATTGGTTAAAGGAAAAAAGAATAATTGTTAATTAACAATTTCTCAATTTTAGTTGAATCAAACAATGTCTTCTTTGGTTTTAACCATTTCACAAATGTTAATCTAAATAGGTAAAACTTGGTAATAGACATTTATAATTATTAATATGAACATTGTTGTGTTACCAACGAAACTTGTTGAATTACATTACATATTGTTGACCAACAATACAAAAATTTGATTTGGAACATGAAACCGTATGAAAATACCAAGCATTGTAATGGAAACTTGAGATTCAACCCAAAATATGGTTTGTTTTTACTATTAAATGGTATTTTCTAAGAAAGCCGTTTCCGATCGCAAAAATTAACTGCGCAGTAGTTTACATTGAAGTAGTGTGACAAGAAAAGTTCAAGTACCGTGGTTGTGATCTGCGAATAGAGTTTGAATAATTGTTATAATACCATCGCACAAAAATGGAAGTTATTGAAAATTTGGTAATAAAAGTTCCTAATTTGAATGACAGTATATTAAGTGAAGCTCTAGACGCTAGTGAAAGTTTAGTGCTGGATGTAAATGTAATAAATACCGAACAGCATTTTGAGCCAGAATCAGAATTAAAGGAACTGTTAAAAAAATTGGGGTTTTGAACAACTGCATTCAGACTTTTTAGGTCAGTAATATTTCTTTAAAAAAACTAAGCATATTTTTATACTGCGGTTTGATTTCAGTGCATAGTATTACGATAAATCAACTTAAAGATATAGCAGAGGCAGACTTGAGTGTATTATTTAAAAATTATACAATTGGAAGCAAAATTGAGTTTCGTAAAAAACTTCTGGCTTGGAGGATTAAACAGGCAAGTTTTATGGTAATTAATATTCATTTAATTACATGCATTAAAAAAATACTCTTTAGAATTATAGTGCCCCTCAAGCGTGTGATACAGATTCCACAAACACAGAATTTCATTTATATATCAAACATTGGTTAGAACAGAACAATTCAACTTCTTCTTGCTCCGCAATATCATCGTTGGAAAATCCTGCCAGTTCTGCAAAAGCTAATGATTTTGTACGCCTGTCTTTAAGAATTATTTGAGGAAATTAAAAATTTTTTAAAAACTTATATAGGACTTAATTAAAACCGTGGAAGGTTTTCCTTGAGGCCAGTAATTCTTATATAAGACCAAAATATTTTTGATAATAAGTTTTTTTTAATAATAAGTTTTCTTAGTAATAAGTTGTAATAATAAGTTTTGTTTCCTGAATTCTGAAACCTTAAATAAATAACACATTATACTTGATAAAATTTCTTGTTTTATTTGTAGTGAAATAATAATCTTTGTGAAGAACTATTTAATAATTTAGGTATAATACAAACAACGAATGTCTCAAATTAAAAGATTTTGCGAAGCCAACGAAAAATTGGTAGTCAATAGATAAATTGTTATGATGAATTGTTGAGTAACTATTTATTCAGATATAGTACAGTTATATAGTTGATCAACAGTTATTATTGTTAATTGACAATTTACGGTTTAATGTACCATACTTTTTGTTAAAATACAATTACCTTCGTTAAAATACAATTACCTTCGTTAATTTAACAATTTACTTTCAACCATTTTCAGTTGGTTAAATTTACCATATTCCTTGATAGGCTCATTTTCATAAGGGAATTTTGTTTGATTTTACCAACTTTTTACTTTGAGTGTATGAGAAATTCTGTCCAATAATCTCTCATATCAAATAAAATTGATGTGATAGATAGGTCATAGGGAGTGGTTAACGCCAGGAACAAAAGGAGGATGAGGAGATTGTAGGCTTCTACGGGCTCAACGTAAATAAGCGACCAAAGACTTCACGTAGTGTTTTTGTGACCCATGGTTTGAATCAATGTCATTACAACTGCACAAACTCAGTTTCCATTTGAAGCCCCTTGATACAGTTTCAGCTACAAAAACGATTAATCAAACCAGTCATCATTCACTCACTATTCACAACAATGAAGCGTACATAGGAATCGCTCCCAGTCACGTAGCTAGGGGATTCATGTCGTATTTAGAAATGGACAAACCTAACATGGCAATAATTAAATCCTAGCGTATTTAGTATCATCATCAGAAATCATTTGGCATTGTTACAAAACAATCTTACCACCGTGTCGTTCAACAAATCTATTAATTATCTTCACGTTGAAAGTGGGAAACAAGCTGGCGAGAGAGTATCCATTATGTGCCAATAACCAACCGTCATATCGTAAAGACAACATCATTTTCTCGAATGTTAAAGACGTTTATGTCGAGGCCGCTTTATGCATGCCTTTCTTCCAACTTTATCATCTCGAGTCCAGGAGAAGAATCTTGAAGCGATTTATAGCCCGGCCGTAATTCGATTTACAATAAAAAAACACCTGGAAATAAATGGTGACTACCGCTCGCAGTTGTTCATCGAGCTGCACCTAAGTTTGTGCAGTCTTGGCCAATTGAAAAGTTCGCTACCGGAGGCTACATTAAGGGGTCCAACCTTACAGATTACACTGAAGGTAAGTCGTGGAAGACTACGACGTCTAAGATGAATCTACGTAACTGAAGTAATCAGACTCGATAGCTGGACCGACCGGGCGGCCAGCCAAGCCAGACCAGACCGCATCCAGACACACAAATCTCCTTGGAACGTGGTCGCTGATGGGCATACAACACGCACCTTAGCGATAGCGTATACAGTTAAATGCGATTTAGTGTTGTTGTTTGCAAGGTAGACGACGACGACGACGACGACGTCTATTGTACCTTTCTTAAAGACTTGGCCAAGTTGAAGTTGTCGCTTGCGTCTGGTTTTTCAGGTAAGTCTGGCTAGTGGAAACGCGAAAACCGAACGTAACTCGTACGGAAGACGTTGGACGAATGGGGCAGGTTGAAGTGGTGCGACGCAACGCAACTGGGAATGGTGTTAGCAATTCCGTTGTTACACTAATTTGTTTGCGAGTCCATTTCAAATGGGTTAATTAGCAAATGATGGAGAACGATAGCAGCAGATGGAAATTTTCTACCGCACAACTTCTACGACGGAACCAGCGAGCGGTAAAGAGCAGCATCAGCAGTCGAAGACGATGAAGAAGAGTGGTTTAATGAACCTGTTTGTTCGGAACAGCAGCAGTCATTGTGAAAACTCCTTTAGATTTATGTTTTTGGTCTATGCCGACAGCAGGTTAATTAATTCGATGGCACTTTTGGCAAACTAACCTGTAGCTTTGTGCGGTTTCCGTAGAGTGGTGAACCGAAGCAATGGAGACAGATGAGAGCTTTTGGCTTGATTGCAATGGAAAATATGGGATCGTTGAGAAATTGTTTGCATTGTTCAAATAAATTGTGTGCCTGCAGCTGGGCTCCGATGTACTCGTACATCTTCAGATTTTCTTCAAAATAATAAACGATAAGTGGGTTTCGGCTAAAAGGTTCACCATCACAACAGAAGTGAACCCAACGAATCACATGAAAGCGTAGTGAATTCAGAATTGATCCATGGCTTAGTTACTTGGTCGATTCGTAAAAGTCAATGCTGTATCAGTATCGTATTGTAACGCATTGAAGTTCGCTAATAGACGAAATACACTCTACTCCTTCGTGTTGCTCCTCAACAAAACCACCGCTCTAGATAGTTTTAGTTTTAAGGGGCGAAGCGCTGAACCACGCCGCACACTAGGCATCAAAAGGGCCCATAGCGATCCCTTCAGAGTCTCGTAGGTCACTAAACATCCCCTAAACAACCCAGATCAATGACGAACTTGAATAGCTTATCATGCCCATTTGACCTCAGGTCCTCCAAATTGTCAAAGAAAAGACTGCCCAGCCACCTCAGTCGCCTCCTTGCAACCGCCTGTCACTCACACAAAATGTGGGTGATGTCCTCTTCAGCATATAGGCCAAGGCAATACCAAGGCAATACCTGCGCACCCATACGCATACGTCCCTAGCAAGCAGTGCCCTGTCAGTATTCCGACGAGTAGTCGCAGACTTCCCCTACTCCATGTCAATATCTCCCTAGTCTTCCGCCTGTCTAACCTTTGCCAGAGTGCCCTAGAAGTCCTACAGCTCGTTAGCGCCTCCCATCTAGAGTTCGCTGCGTCCGCGGCACAATCCCTGTTGCGTGCTTTAATTCCGTTTAATACTGGACTAACCACCTCCTCTACCATCCCGTCTGACGCCAATCCTAGTCTCGCCAGCTCATCGGCCCATTCGTTGCCTGGTACGTCAGTATGCCCTGGTACCCACCATAGTTGTACTCTATTCTGACTACAAAGTACCTTGAGCACTTCTCGACAGCGCTTTACTAGCCGGGATTTTATAGTTCCCGATTCAAAGCCGCCTGACCGAATATCCCCTCCATCAACATGATATTACCTGCCTGGAGCACTGCCAGAATCTCCGCTTGGAATACACTACAGGCTTAAAAGACTCCTTTGCACTCAACTGCTCAGAGAAGACTCCAGCGCCAGTGCCACATTCCATCTCGGAACCGTCCGTATACACGGACAGTTCTCCCTCATTAGTAAATGCTTTCCCAGTCCGCTCTGCTTGGGTATACAACCCTGAACTATAATTTAAAATCATTCACCGGGATCATATAATCCGTGCAAAAGTTGACCGGACCCTCAAGAAATTCCCTAAGAATGGAGCCGTGTCCACCGCTCTAGATAACTCTCACAGAGAACTTCTTATACCAGTAGTTCCACGTATGGAATAATTGCATGAGATTCATGTTATTTAAAAATATTCACACCATAATATCTCGCTTTTTACAAAAAGTAAAAAAATCGATATACTCCTTAGCTACCAAACAAATGTCCTTAAAAAAAAATTATACTTCGAACTTATAATTCGAGAACGCTTTGAGCTATAAAACTGACCTGAAATTTTAAAAAAAATTACTATACACTCAAATTTTGTATTATTACAAGAAAAAAAAGTTCGTCTGTTCAGCGTACGCAAACTCCTTTGAAGGCCCGTAACTTTCAAACCCTTACAACAAGTATGTTAACAAATTTTAGTGGTTAAATCGGATGTAAGAGGGTCCATCCGATTTAACCAGTTGACCTGTTGAGGATAATGTGAGGTGAAGGAAGTGTTTTAGACAAAAAAAATTTGGTTTTAAAAACCTCAGAAACAGCTCATGCTAGGTAGTTGAAGCTTGGGATGTATATAGAGCTATGACAGTGCAACCATTTGCAAAAATTTTTGATTGATATGTGGAAAAACCATGCTCGAAAACTGAGATGGAGATATTCTAAAATCCATATCTCCTGAATGGTTTATGCCAGAAGATTAAAACTTGGTGATTGTAGGCACTTTAGGTACGTACGTTAGATATAACATTATTAAGTGTAACAAAAAGTGGAAAGTGGATCCTGAAAGGAGATATGGAGGAGCAAGATAAACAATATCTCAGTGTTTCGGGGTTAGGAGCGTCGGAACAAATCACTTCAATAAAAGAAAATTGAACGTTTGATACGGACGACTGGAAACTTGTAAAAGAGATTTGTTTTTATGAGAACATTTAAACAAATTAGTTTTATTATTTTGTGCAAAAAAAAAGTTATCCTCTAATATTCTTCATTGATACAAAGACAATAATTGCAGATGATTCAGTATTTTTTTGTTATCAATATTAAACTTAAAAAAGAGCTGACTTTTTTTGGATATGGACAATTTTGTCAAGGATTCCACACAGTACCACCGAATTTGAGAATGTTAATTATATTTGCCTTATAGAGCGTAAAGTAGTTTGGCATATCTTTGAATTTCCTTGTGTCACCGTTTAGATGAATTTGAAAAAGTGATAATTTTTTTTAAAGCCAAGCGAAATAGATTCAAAGATACAAGATTTTTAAAAAAAAAATATACTTTTCTTCTTATCTAAAATCGAATAAATGTCCCTAAATTTTCGTAGGTAAATACTATTACATGTGTACCTTGGCAACCCGAACAACTCATTTATCAATGACATCGAAGCCTCCAGAGATCACTACAACCTTCCGTATACAATAGCGTAGAAAACTCTACCCACTTTTCGAAAACTCTAGCCGTTCTCGCATGTTCTTCACACTTCCCGTAACTTCCACACTCAACCGAATATGCTAGAAATCGATTCAATACATGCAGTATATAAGCGCCGCAGAGTTTGTACACGAGAGCAATTTTTTTACTGCGATAGTCAGTTTTATTTGAAAGTATATTTGTATAGCGATATTCATTGATCAGCGATCGTGTAGTAAATGAAAACCGTAACACTGTCTTACCGCTTAGGAACTAAAACCACATTGCGAACCAGCCTTAAGCCCGAAAACAATGCTCCCTTTCCGTTCCTTTCCGTTCAGCTGTCAAAGTAGACCTTATGGGCTGGCCATGTAAATGCACACAACGGTCGTAACAGAACGGATCGGAAAAGTTGACCAAAATTCAACTTTTACGGATCACATAACCTCACTTGTTGTGACGAAACGGGAGCATTGTGTTCGGGGCTTTAGTAATTAGAGGATATATGGGAGTCAAAAACTTGCTTGCTGTCAAAAAAACTGCCAAATTGCGCTGTTTTGACCTAAACAGTTTGTAATCGAACAGGATCGGATATAGTTTTTGGTTGATTACTCTGGCCATTTCGAAGAGTTTGAAGTTGTATTGACGCACCAAGCATAGAGTAAGCTTTGACAAGAAAGACAATCAGATACACTATTAATGTAAGTAGCGAATATTAATGGCCCAAGTATAGAACCTTGAGTTATGCCAGAAGACTGAAAGAAGTGTCGTGCCAAAGAACCGTTTAATACAATTAGTTGTTTCTGAAGAAATTCGGTATTAAACCAAACGTCAAACGATTAAGGAATTATGTTCCTTTACTACTTGAGGTAGCATACAAGACTTGTTAAAATATGTGGGTACTCTTACTTTACCAAACAATTTGCAAATATAGGAATTAAAAATTTGGCACACAATAATTTTTTACCACAGGAATAAAATCGGATAAAATCAAGTCGAGTAGCTACCATATAAAATTCATATGAAAACAGTGCATTGGCGGTAACTTGAGAATATAAAACTTAAAAATATACGTACTTGCATATAACTACACTGTAAAGTACTAGTATTTACATTGTAGCAAAAAGCGCGCCTTAAACTTTAAATTTCTCACTTTTTATGTTCTTTGTAAATGAAGCAAAAAGTATTCTCACGTGATTTAAGGACTTTTGTGTGGTGACTATCTAAATGCCAAACAGGACTTCGCTTACAAAAACATTTAACCTCCACTCGAAATTAATTCGTTTAAAATTTAGATTTTTTGAGTTTGTTTCGAAAAATTACTGAACAAAATTTTTCCAGGACTTTTGTATGACGACAACATGATTTTCTTAATGAAAAGTATTTTTTTAGCATCATCACATCCCCGAAATACAAAAGGAATTTTATATTTCTAGCATAAGCCGTTCCTGAAATAAGAAAAACCTTAACTCCCACACCGTACATATGGGAAACAACCATATTTTTGGTTCGTATTTCACTTTTCACCACTATGGGTGGCAGGTCTAATTGATCAATCTGGTGTATCAAATTCGAAGTCATAACACAAGAAGTATTCAAATACTTTTTGAGATAAAAAGAGTTAGGTATTAAGAGTTATTATAAAGATTGTTATTGCCTTCACTTCCGTGCTTCACTGTTCTAATCAAACATTTTATATTCAGCATACTCTTTTCTTAAGCTTGTACAATATATGCTATGCTGTCAAATATTTGACTAAAAAAAATTTGACGAAAAGTTCTGTCAAATTTTTTTTTTCCGACTAAATAAAGTGGCTATAGAAAATTAAACGATTAGGTCATAGAGATACTGGAGACGACAAGTCACTGATTTTGTATAAAGCGCTTTGAAGCCAAAAACACGGTGAGAAGTGAGCCAAACAGGGTCGTTATATCAAATTGTTGTTGTTTTAGCGTGTGAATGAGTGAGACAAAACAGGAGCGTTATGTCAATTTGTTGTTGTTTTGCGTGCAAGTGAATACGACGACGTCCGCCTTCAACTCAATCGCTGCTTGTAATCTCCAGTATATATATCTCTGTGGATTAGGTAAACTATCTGATTCCATTTGACATTAGGTGTGTTTTTTTCAACTGGATCAAGATCAAAATCATTCGTTTTACATTGAAAGCAACAACAAAGAGATGATCCAAAATCATAATGGGGATCAAAGTTGGATCAGTTATTCGCTATTAAAGCTGCTTCTCAATTCATTTACATTTGCACTATTTTCGCATTCTCACAGATAGCGCCCTGCTACTCAGCTGATAATTGACACTATTAAATTCAATTTGTAGCAGGTATTTACACCCAAAAGTGTAGAATAGTCGTGGGAAATCAATACATTTTGTACGGAAATTTAAGTCTATGTGGAATATAGAGACAGCATGTTGAAAATTATGGAAAAAGCCTTTGTATTTCTGTGCATTTCTACAGAGTTTCAACGCTACATGCAATAAATGGAAACTAAACATAGCTCTGCCCATACAGTTTATCCAAGGCATTTACCAAAAGGATTGTTAACCCTGCTAAACTAGCTTTTGGGTTAATCCACATAGTTTGTTTCAATTGTGATCTGATCCAGTTGAAAAAAACACACCTATTGTGGCATACAGTGTAATACAGGCTTTATAACATAATAATAGATAAACCAAAACCAAATTCATTTCTGGCGCTTTTGTTTCATGAGATAACCCAATCCAAAGTTGTTTGTAACCACTCCCTCCCTAAACACAATCCTGCATTCAAAGAAATAAAATTTGTAAAAAAGTCCAATGTTTTTGGGGCATTGAATTCGACTGTATTTTTTGCATTGAATTAAGGACTAAGTTGATTGAACCAACATTTTCTTTACGCGTAGGGTGAGTAAAGTGATTCTACAAGCGAATCAAATTCAATCATTAAAAAGTAATTTACGTTTCGTATAGCACATACAAAGATAAGTACCTAGTAGCTCCAATAAAATGTACCTATAATGTCCACTCAACACATTTCATTGCCCTTTTCCTTCAACTCGAATACGCCACTAGAAAAATACTTCAAAATCCTTACCCTATCGTCTCGTCGTTAACTTGCCCACCGTCATGTTTCCCGCAATAAATGCAAATCGTTTCATAAATATTCACTAAGAAACTTTCTGTCGCGCAGCAAAAAAAAAGTAGCAGGGACAGCAGATAAAAAAAATGTTAATGAAAAAGGACGACCGAAACGGAAGCCTGGACCCTTCAGCAGATCCCTTTTTTTATTTTCCTGGGATTACGAACTCCCTCCAACTCTGAAGGTTCTTCCAGCCCCATAAATACCAATACACGACCAAGTACGGCTGTTTATCTTAATTGCAAACGTAGAGCTGACCCGTCCCTGTCCATCTTGACAGACTTTAAAAGCATGTTCAAAGTTCAGCTTGACATAGAAAATTTTGACGGGCCTTAAAGTTTAACATGGATGAGCAACTTTTTACTTACTTGATATTATTTGGCTTCGCCGTATTGATCATCATTTCGCAACGTGGACAATACTGGTCCTTGCGGTCCTTCCGCAAGTGATTCATAATGCAGCTGTGACAAACTGAAAGAAGTAAAAAGATGCACACGTTAAAGACATTAAAGTAATTATGGATTATCCTTTAGGAAGTCACGAGAAAAGTTCCTTGGAACTTAACGTGGAGCTGAGAGAATCAACCACACGCTAGGCTCCAAAGACTAGCAGGGTTTTAACAAGGACTCATACTCTTTTTTGAGGATACCGAACTGAACTGATGGGGTTAGGCTTAAATACAGAAGCGTTCAGTAGCTTTAGGATTTTGGAAAGTATCAGCCGAATATGACAGTGTACTAATAGGTGTTAATCTACTAAAACAGAAAATTAGCATAAAACAAACCAATTACACCACCTGGTTGCTCTTATAGTATGTGAACCCGAAAAGAATGTAAGCTGAACTCATATTAATAACTCGAAGCCAATTGCAACTGAAAAATTTATTTCAAAAAATTAAGCATTTATTAAGAACTGAACCGCCGACATCGCAGGAGCAATGTTTTCAACAGCTTATCTGAACGTAGAGTCTACAGTCAATATAAGCTAATACCAGTGGTTCCATCGGGATGTAATTGTCGGGCTAATCAATCCGAGTCATAAAACCGTGTAATAAAGACCTCGAGCAGGTGTTAACGCAAAGTATCAAGGACTATCTGACTCATGTATGCAAAAATATGCATTATTACGCTCAAATTGATGATCGATGACATTCCTCTCAAGTTTGTCCTCCAAACAGGGTCGCCAAGGAATGGTACAATTGGCTTGGCTATCTGATCCCAGAACTATTGGTGGAATGCGCCTTTTTGTTTCAGTTCGAGCCAAACTATAATTCATCTTATAAGTTTGCATTATTTTTGAAAAGTCCTGACTATTGCAGACTATGAGATCTGTTCGAAAAGTTCTCGATCTGACACAGAGATGGTGTCACAATTATAAAATGTACTATTACAGTGGTTGCCGTTTTGTTATCAAAACAGTTAGGTTCCATTTTCCACAAACAGAATTCATCGCTTATTGGAATAAGAATTCGGTTTATGTTATCATTCGATCTAGATTCCCATAGTACATTAGCAAGTTTTATGACTGTATTCTGAATCGTTTCTGTTTTTTTTTCTTCATGTTTGAATTTGCGACGTTAAGTTCGTTAACGGGTACACTCATTCTACTCTTTCGGGTCCATACAAAAAGACCTTAAAACACGTATTCAAGAATAGTGGCCAATAAATTCGGAACGCCTTAAGCCACGACTTTAAAATTTTGTACACATTGGTTTTACAATACTTTCAGTTTAAGGTATGAATATGAAAAAGTGCCCATGAGTCCTTCGAGTAGCTGTCGTACAAAAATCCTGTAAGAATATCCTCACCCAATTCACGGAACTCGCTATTACTCAAGAAATCGCTCAACAAACAAGTTGAAATTTTTTAGAAATTTTAAGTTTAGATTTGAGGAAAAATTAAGTTTGAATTCATTCAGTTAATAAAATTCCTTTACTCCTTTGAGTAGCTCCCATACAAAAAGTCTATAAAATACGTGATCAAGTGTATTGGTCGATAACTTTAGAACAGTTTAAGCTACAACTTTTAAATTTTGTATGTGTTAATTTTCCAATAGTTGAAGCTAAATGTATGATTTTGAAGAAAATGCCATTAGTCCTTCGTGTAGCTACCATACAAATATCCTGTTAAAATATTTTCACTTAATTTACGGAACTCACTATAACTCAAGTAATCGTTTAGCCATGAATTTGCCATTTTTACAAATTAGTTTTGAGTGAAAATGAAGTTTGATCGTACTAATACTTTTATTTTTATTCAAGACACGTCTTCAACAATATTTTCCGATAACTTTTGAACGCTTCAAGATAGAAATTTCAAATTTTGTACACATTAATTTTTAAATGGTTCCATGAAAGATGATAAATATGCTAGAAATCGAGTGAGTCCGTTCTGGACCTCCCATATGAAAGTCATTGAAAAAGGAAATTTTTTAATATAATTAATCTGTACAAAATTTCAAATTCCTAGGTTGAAGCGTTCAAAAGTGATCGGAAAGTATTGTTGAACACGTGTCTTAAGGATTTTTTGTAAAATCGAGCTCCGTCCTGTAGCTTACAGGACGGAGCTCGATTTTACTAGTCAGCTGAATCCTTCCGATTTTGCGGACTTATGGTATTTTCTTCATAAACACGCATTTAGCTCCAACTATTATAAAATCAACACACAATATTTCAAAGTCGTAGCTTAAACCGTTCGAAAGTTAAAACTAATATTCTTGAACACTTGTTTCAAGGACTTTTCGTATGGGAACTTCCTGAAGGTGTGAATGAATTTTACTGAATAATGAACTAAAACTTCATTTTCTCTTAAAACTAATTTCTACAAAATTTTAATTTCGTGATTGAACGATTTCTTGAGTTATAGTGAGTTCCGTAAATTGGGTGAGAATATTTCGCAGGATTTTTGTATGGTAGCTACTCGAAGGACTCATGGGCATTTTTTCATATTCATACCGTAAACTGTACGGAAAACTAAAGTATACAAAATTTCAAAGTCGTAGGTTAAAGTGTACTGAAGTTATTAGCCAATATTCATGAACACGTGTTTTAAGGACTTTTTGTATGGCAGCTACGCGAAGACCCGTTAATGAACTTAGCTTTACAAATTCGACCAATCAACTAGACTCAAAATTTCAGGTTCTAGGTTAAGGGGAGCAAACCCTATAGACGCCCAAAAATGAGTAATTTTCCATGAATTTTTTTTATGGTTATAAAATAATCGCATCATTTTAAAATTTTACATAACTGTTAAAATTAATTAAATACAAAATGGCGTCTTTATAGGGTATTCCTTTAGGCGTCTTTTGCGAGACATCGAAAAGTGCTCCATTTGTCATAGAAAAATGATCTTAAACTGAAAACCAAAACATTTTTCGAATACTGACAGATGAATGGGAAGGATATACCTATAAAATTATAAAATAAAATATAAAACAAAAATGATAAGAGGCTTTTTAAGCAAATGTTCAATTTTCGACTATTCCTTTGACAGTTTTTACCCCAAAAGTGGTTTATTTACGCGATATCCTCAAAACTTTAGATATATCCTTCCGATATTTATACGAGGGCGGATTAAATAGATTACCTGCAAAGTTTAAGCCTGATACCTCGTTTAGTTTTCGAGAAACAGCCGTCTAAGCAAGTTGACTTATAAAAATTTTTAAAAATGGATAAAAATGAATTTCATGTGTTAATTAAACACAATTTTTTAAAAGGGAAAACAGCTAAAGTAATCAAAGAAAAATTAGATAAGCATTATGGGGACTCTGCACCATCGATCCGAATGATTTACAAATGGTTTTCTGAATTCAACTGTGGTCGTACGAGCACAGAAACCATACCAAGTCCAGGTCGTCCAAAAGAGGTCACCACGCCAGAAATGATCGATAAAATTCATGATATATAGACAGAAAGCTCACAAAAAATCAGCCAAATCGATCCATAACTTTTTGAGCTACAACACGAGCAGTTTTTGAAGATGGAGTTTCGAGATAATCGCGTTTAAAGTTTCAATACCTCGCATTCCATTTTAGCTTTGAAAAATCAACCGCACACGACATACTTTCGATCCAAACTGACCCAATTTCTTGGATAACGTACGTTACGCTTAATACTTTCGAAATATGTAAAATAAAAAAATTCGTTTTTTTTGAAAATTGTAAAGGGTTTGCTCCCACCCCCCCCCCCCCCCCCCCCTTAAGACCTTTTTGAGTTATCGAGCGCACGGACAGCCGGACGGAAATCAATCGGATTTGGAGTTTTTGGCCACAAATAAACAAAATTAAATTTATAACGTTTTTGCGTCCGAGAGTCTATACGTTTCAAACTGTTGGACTAGATTAAACTTATAATACTCTCAGATTCCATCTCGAGCATAAAGACATGCTACTCATAGTAAAATCGAAGATGTGAGATGGAACCGCAACCTTTTGCTTTACAAACTGTAAGTAATAAACTTTTTTGTCTTGGTTGTCCCGAAAGAAGTTTGAAAATCATTGGTCCGTTTCAATTTTTATTTGGTACTGTTATGAAGCTAATTGATCACAATAATTATGTAAATACAATAGCAAGTGCACCCTCTTGCCCCCTCATATGGGCGCCCATGAGGGGAACACTTGGCGCATCATTTAAGTTACGCGAACCTCGATGACTGAGAAATTTCTTCCGGATTATAGTCGCCGAATTACTGTTTTTCTAAAATACTCGCATTCACTCCCGAGAAACGCTCCATAGCAACTGTATTCCTAAAAGTCACGCTGTCGATTGGTATACCCCCCCCCCCCCTCTGAAATTTGTTGCGTTTACACAGTAAGCTAAGCCTTTCGTGTTGTATCTCACTATCCGGAACGTTACCCATTAATCCATGTCCTAAAATATATTAAAACTGAACAAATTTAAAAAAGTCCTTAATTAGGATCATTACTTTTTCTCCAACCCCATCGACGTAAGACATACCGAGAACCAGTTTAATTGAAAATTTCCCCACAAAATACTTCATCCTTAACAGCGAGGTTCGCCCGAAACCTCATAGGGACATTCTTACAAGTTTTCCACTCGAGAAAGCTCCACCCTCTTGGTATTTCTTTCTTATTGTAAAACTTGCCTTGCTCTTGATTTTATTCGAAAATCATATAAAAATATAAGAAAAGATTTTCCTTCGACCTCCTTCCTGATATCCTCAGCCTCGCATTCCGTTTATATCTGATTACGTTGTCCATGGCAGCCGCCTCAACAGCGAGGGAATGAAAGTCTACAGGACTTTCCCCATAAAGGACACAACAAAAAAAGAACGGAAATCTCATCGTGTCCCGTCGTGGTTTACACAAGAATTCATCATCAACTTTTTCCTGCTATGCGTCCATCGAATTTCATCGAATAATTCCTGCTTTTTTTTCCCTGCTTACATGATGGCCTTTAGCTCCGTCAATAATTGAAATAGTTGAGGCGGAATGGAGAGAGAGGTAAGCACACAACTGACAAGTAAAATATCATGATGTCAAAACACGGACAGAACCCATCACATCAAAAATATTTTCGGGGAAAATTCGGTAAAACTTTCCACTTTAAAGTCCTTAAAGTTACCACCCCCTCCCCCCACCCCCACTCCAAATAGCAAACGAGTGAAAACTCAGCCTAAAGTTTGGCTGGCTGACTGTGCAGAAGGGCGCACTCTTGTTTACACTTTACCGAGACGGCTATGGTGGCGGTGGGAACGGAAGGCGCACACAGTCTGCTTGGGTTGGGGGCGGTGAGGCGCGTTAAGGAGGAGTTTGGGAGGGCGAAGGAGTTGATGATGGCGTTAAGCTAAATCTTCAAGAAGAGATTCATTTCGTAATGAATTGAAAACCACTGGAAGACAAACTACGGTCCTGTTCGGGGGTTATTAATTTTCCGGCGGCGTTTCCTCGGCGAGCGGTTAATATGCGCCTAGGCCGAATTTATGGCCGGGCCGACAGGACCGATGTCAAGGAACCAACAGATTTTCATTGTCTCCTGGCAGACAACTTTAAAGTAATCCCATTTCAGGCCACCAGCCGATTTTATCGCTTTAGGCATAGGCTTAGCTCCAACTTCCCCATGTTTTTTTCCTCCTCCCCCCGAGTTCTTTTCGCCCCGAATACATTACGAAGTCGGGCTTTGGATCGATAAAGTTTAGAGGTAAATGCTCATTGTAAAATCAAATTTCCATTAAATAGGAAATGTGAATATGACGGGGGAAAAGGAATTTATATAAAGAAAATTAAATTGGGGCTGCTATAAAAATGTTTGATCACTACAATTAATTGCATGAAGCGTACGAACGGCAAAGTCGGTGTTCCTTTACAAGACAGGACCAAATCCTGGTCATCCTCATCATTTCCGCTCCTAGTTTTCAATCGATTTTAATCCAGAACTTGTGGTGACAAAATATGCCTCCTGATGAGTACCTGTCACCACTGTACAAAACAGCCTTGCTTTAGGACTAAGAGGAACATACAAAAGTGGTCTTCCCACTAAAACAGTATACCAAAGATTACATAGAGTATAAGTACACTACTGAGCAGTGCACACAGCAGCCTTGTGGATCAATAACCATTAATGGCACGATAGCCAAAACAAGGCCTCCACGATACACCACCACCAGCCATTTGTCCTTACATAGCTGTACTCCAAAAGCTTGTATTACGACTGTATGCCATGTCGCAAATGTTTGACGTTTTCGTTCGAAAAAGTCAGCAAAAACGCTAGTCAGATGGTCGCAGAAACTGAATTAAATCGACTTTTTTTCATGCTAACGCTAAACTAAATTTTAGGAATTTTGGAGTATTTTTTTGGGTCCAAAAGTGTCTCTTTTGAAACCCAGCCCTGACTATTCCCATTGTCAGGATCTGATCTTATATCTCGTGGGTGCAAACCTATGATTATTAGAATTGTCATCCTAGCCAACGTTTAAATATGAGATGAACTTCAATGTATGAAACTGATTCACTTCAACTATGGGAAATTGTCCTTTGGTATAATTCGCGAATATGAACATCATTTCAAAAACGCACATATGGAAAAATCCTCGGAAACACCACCAGCTGTAAATAGATTTCCGATAATTGCATAATACAGTTTTTGATGGGTCAATGCAGCTCGATGATGGAACTGCTCCTTCGAAACTAGTCCAGTACAGTTTTCGAATATACTTTTTCAGTGAAGGTTGTTTCAACTGACATGTCCTCTAGGCACCAATCAATAGTAGTCGGGGTAATCGTGTTGGTTGGTTTACGTGGTGGCCAGTCTGCCGAAAACAGGGCCCAAAGCGCCGTGTTGATACCACAATTCGTTTAACCTGGTCGTTGCGGACTTATGAAGTAGATATACATATAGTTTTACAGAGACATGGGGCTTGAATGGATTATCGTATCCATCCGAAGCTGTTCACGAAGGTAATCAGTTCTCCAATTTTGTTTTTCGAGATCTCATCAAGATTATCAAAGGGTTTGCCTAGTGCGCGAAGTCTGGCTCTAGCTAGGGCTGGACACTCGCAAAGCAAGTGGGTAACGCTTTCCTTCTTATTTGTATCCCCACAGCTGCGGCAATTGACGTTAAAGGGAATACCCAGGGTATCCGAGTAGTCTTCAAATGAAATTTCTCTAACGCCGAAAAAATAACCTAAAATTATTAAAACTGAATTTATTTGTCGATGCACTCTGGGCAAGGTGCTGACGAAACGCCCAAAGTAAATTTATATTCGAATCCAAAAACTGAAACTCCCCCCAAAAAAATTAGTTTTTAGCTTTTTACATTAAGCAAATGCTGGAAGGCTGTTGTGAACGGAGGCCTTGGAGTGAATATTTCGACTTGAAAAAGTCAAAATATTCGAGGGAAAGGAAGGTTCAGGAAAGAGTGGGCCAATGCCTACGTCTGAATTGGTGGCTGAAATCCGAGCGGAAGCGACACGCTTGCTGGCGGCCGGGACTAGCTACGGCAGTTGTGGGGGGGTTCTTGCCCAGATTTCAGTCCATAAACCCTTGGCCTGTACAACAAAAAATTTCGTGTCGCTTACTCCAGGGTGATTTGAAATTGGGACTATTTTCCCAATAGGTCGTGAAAGACCAAGAAGCGGTGGAGTGCGCGACTTCGCGATTTGTCAGGGCGCTTAGGTGTTATAGCGCCCTGCCTGCCCACCCTACCTCAGCCATGACTGTCCTAAAAACAACTTTATCATGGCCCCTTATTGAGGTTTAGGGAGTGGAGCTTAAACGCTCAGGTTCATATGTATGGCTCTTTAGCCTCTAATCATCTTCAAAATAAAAAAAAATACACCGCCATAAAAAAAAAAAATCTGGAAAACAACAAAGAAATGCAACAAAAAATATTGAAAAAAAAAGGAAAGAAAAAAAAAATTATAGAAATAAAATAAAAAGGAACTCACCCCATACTTTGCTTTTTCTTTTTTTTTATTATTAAATTATTGTTTAATTTATTATATTTTTTTAAGTTTCGTCCGTCCTGTCCTGGTCAGTCATGTTATATTTTTAATTTTTTTAATATTTAAATATTTTAATTTATTTTTTTATTTCATTTTCTTCAATCATTATTCACTTCTGAATTTCAACTCTCAACTTTTTTCCCAATTTTTATTTTAACTTTAAAATTTTCGCCATTTTTCACTCTTTCTCAACTTCAACTCTCGATTTTTTCAATTTTTATTTTAACTTTAAAATTTTCGCCATTTTTCACTCTTTCTCAACTTCCTTTCCCTCGAATATTTTGACTTTTTCAAGTCGAAATATTCACTCCAAGGCCTCCGTTCACAACAAGGCGAGCGGAATCAAACAATTATTTTCAATATGACGGGCTTAGAACCAGAGGGGTACAAGTGCGATTCAAGTAGTAAAGTCATATCAAAGTCTTTTAAGTGTCAATAATTATGGCTAAGACCTACCGACCTGGTTGATAGGTTTTCCTCTTGGGGACTTAGTACTCCAAAGCCCGCAGCGGGGCCAAAAAGAAATATATATAATATCCCGAGATATACTGTTTAACGTGGTCTGAACTAGTGAAACATTGCACTTGTACCCCTCTGGCACGGAACTTTAACGCATTTCCATGTATTTCAAGTTATTATTTTTGAAATTTTTTTGGTAGGTTGATTGAACCCCTACTTTTGGTATTGAACCCCTACGAGTGGTACTCCTGGGGAAGGGTTGTTAGTGGAAGGTGGGGGAGGCGTTTTAGACGAAAAATTTTGATGTCTGGATCTCAGAAACAGCTTACGCTAGGAGACTGAAACTTGGAACTTACGGAGTACAGAGATAGTGGAACCATTTGCGAAATGGTTGAGTGGGGTTGAGTGGTGTGGAAGTGGGGAGCAAAATGATGCGTCCAAAACGCTCCAAAGCAGGAATTGAAACATTCTAAAATCCATATATCCTGAAAGGTTGATGTCAGAAGGTGGTGGAGTGGGGCTGTATTAAGGGATACTACGAGCCTAGACAAGGTCAATTTTAAAAGGGGTAGTAGAGTGGTGTGATTGGGGGGGGGGGGGGGGAAAGGTTTGGAAACTTTGGATTACAATATCTTTCGAAGCAATTGTACCAGAAAGATATAATTTGGTTTCTGTATATAGGATTACCAGTCGATTCTACTGAATGTAAAATTTTTGAGTGTAGAGGTGGAGCGTGGAACCCTCCACTTCCACAGCCATTTTCAAAAAATTAAATTTTTTTATACTATGAGCCGTAGCAGTACCGATATGATCTTTACAGTAGGCTTCTAGGAGAGAAAACAATTTTGAAGATGCGGGTGTAGGGGGTGGAAATGAATAAATTTTGATTTTTATTTCTCGAAAACTGCAAAGGATAGATAGCTAAACAATTTACAGCTGTATGACCGTAGTGACACCTCAGAAAAATAAAGTTTTTGATAGGGTTATAAAGGAACGGGGGTTGGGGGTGGTTTTTCATATCTGAGATACAGCTTACGCTAGAAAGTTGAAACCTTGCCTATATGACGATGTGCTACTAGAATAATTAAAGCAAAAAAAAATTCAGATTTTCATTGGCGTACAAAGGTGCAGTAAGAAAAATGTCAGTGAAAAAGGTTGTTTCATATTTTCACGAATTTCGTTAAATCTTTTAGATATACCGAGCTATCAAATTAATTTTACTTCTGCATCTCTTTATATAAACGCCTAGAAATGTTTTCCCAAATTGTTTTCATATCCAAACTCTAAGGGGGTGTAAAGTGGTTGTGTACATAATCACGAATTCCGATATATTTCTTAGGTCTAATGAGATAGCGAATTCACTTTCACTTCTCAAACCTGTATATATAATTGGGGAAAACCCAATTTAAGTATTTTTACGATATTAAACCCACTGGTGGTGTGATATATTTTTCAAGTTTTCACGAATTCCGAAATTCTTTTAGGTTTAATGAGATGGAATTCGCAAATAAAATAAAATTAGCTATGCTCGGTACCAAGATAAGTAAATACGAATAAGTCCAAGGGAACTAAGGCGCTGTACACATTGCACACACATTTCCCGATACGAATTTTCGTTTTTCTGCGTATTGTCAAATGTTCAGTTATTAGAAAATTGGTTGAAATCGTTAATTATAACATTTTCAAGAATATCGTAAGGGAAAATTTCTAGGAATTTGGATTTTGATTGATAAAATTAAAAAAAAGTCCGTCTGTCGGTACGAATATCTTAGTCGTACGACGGATTCATTTTTCTTTTTATTATCAATTAAAAATACAAATCCCTAGAGATTTACGAGATTTTGAAAATAAAATATTGCCTTTAACAGAAAATAAAATCGTAATATCAAGTAACAAAACTTAACAGTAACAAAGCTTACCATGATCGCTAAATACAAGTAAGTGCAAAAAAACCAAGAATAATTTGATTTGGCTCGTTAAAAAGGAGCCCTAGTTGCACTTGTACCCCTCTGGTTCGTATCATTGGCACTTTTTCGTTTAGTATTGGATTTGTTTTTTAACAGATAGCAGCCTTAAGCTACTCTTGCACCTTTGCACCACTGGTAGAGGACAGCAGATAGTCTAAAGAGACATATCTTGCTATCAACTCAATTTCCGCGAATTTGTCACTCCCCACCCACCCCTCTGGTTCTAAGCCCGTCAATTATGATAAAATAACAATAAAAAATAATTAAATAAAACAAAATAAAAATAAATAAATAAAATTAAAAAAAAAAAAATGAAACAAAACAAAGCGCGTGACTGGCATCAATCACCCCGAGAACACATTTGACAACGAAAAATGTTTAAAGTTTGTAGTCAAACGTATCACACAGTGTAAAGCTACACTCATATTGTATGCCATGCTGTCAAATATTTGACTTAAAAAAATTTGACCAAGAGTTCTGTCAAATTTTTCCTGTCAAAATAGATTTTGTAAATAAAATAATGCGGCAAACAAAAATTACACTATCGGACGGCATTTACCAGGGAAAATAGTCAAACATTAGACAGCGTGGCTTACAGCGTAAAACTAGCTTAATACAGCTTTTAAGTCACTACGAATATTTGATTTAATTTGTTTTTATTATTTTTTATTAATAAAGTATTGTGATTGACCTGAAATTTCAAGAAAATTTGCTACCCTGAAATTTTGTATTTTCATGTTTTAGGACTAGTAAACCCCAAAAAAGCAAAAAAAAAAATGTCCGTCTGTCCGCCGCATGCCGTACTCCGTACGCAAAACCGTTTAAAGGGGCGTAGCTCTCAAACCCCTTGAGCTATTAAGTTGAAATTTTTATCGTAGGTAGAATGGGTGAACCACTACGAGTGGTATCTTTTGGAGTGGTGGAGGTGTGAGGGCGGAGCGTATTAGATGAAAAGTTTTGCTTATGCTAGGAGGCTGAAAGTTGGAACTTATGTAGTACTATGATAGTGGACCCATTTGCAAAAAAATGGTCGACAGTGGTCGAGGGGTGTGCGAGTGGGGGCGGACACATTGCTTCAAAAACGCTTGAAAGCTGAGATTGGAACATTCTAAAAACCAAATCTCCTGAACGATTGATGTCAGACAGCTGAAACTTTGCAGTTGTCTTAAGAGATACTAGGAGATTAGAAAAGGGTTAACATTTTTAAGGGGGGTGGTGAGGTACGGGGTGAAAAACTTTGAACTACAATATCTTCCGACACAATTCTGTCAGGAAGATAAAATTTGGTTTCTTTATATATAATTACCTGTGGAGTCTGCTCAATGTAAAATTTTTGAAGTGGGTGGTGAAGCGCAGAAGTTGAGGGACAGCCATTTTTAAAAAATTAAAATTTTTATATCTCAAGAACCGTATTAGATATGATCTTAAATATTTTACAGGAGTTAGGACCAGTAGACCTCTATGCGAGTAGACCTCTGAGATGCGGTGTAGTAACCTAGCTTGTCTAAGACAATCTTTGTAAACGAAAACGTCAACGTTGTCTAAATTATAGTGACCAAACGACATGTTTCTTCTGATTAGCTCCTTTTTTCTTGTATGTCTCGCGAATTTGTTCGTTTTGTTCATTTGTTCTTGTTTCAAAAACGTCTCCAAAACATCGTTAAACTTGTCATTCGGACGAGTTTTATAGGATATCCAAACTTCTGTGCATTCTGTTTACTTGCTTAAAGTTAGTGGTGCACGTCAATGTTAAGATCCCAGCATTTTTATGGCTACTGTTTTATTGAAAGTATTTCATCGGTTGAAGATCGTTCGGTTCTAGTGTGATCCGGGAAATTCCATTTTATTTATCTTTAGATAGTGCTTAATGGGTTGCTGCCTTGTATAACATTTTTTACTCTAGCGTAAGCTGCACTTGTGTCCATTTACTATCATACAATAAGCAAAACTATTTGATATATTTGGCGTACCCTACTTTCCTCCAACACGTTCGTTTTCTTTCTCAATAAAAAAAACAAATTTACATACTTCGGAAAACAAAGAACCCACACTATGTGTGAAGTGTAGTGAAGTCTCCACAAATCATAAAGACAAGTTCACAAACTGAACTTATCTTTAAGCTGCGTTATCAGTGACTGCGACACCCGTGAGGTGCACAGAGCATCAATTGGCACCCACTTGTATTGTATTGTAGTGTGCTCATTTCTTTTCCTCACCCCTTCCGTAGTTGTATTCTCACGGACTTTATCAGTTAGCTCCGTCGTATAAATCACGGCTAATCTTTCAGTTAAAACATATTCACCTCGGGACTAAATCGACTTATAAAGTTTGTAGCGGTGCACACACGTCCGATTCTCTACCTCTTTTCTTCAATATTGCTGTCTTCTACACTCCTCGTTAACGATACCCGATAGTTATGACTACTAAATTAACCACAGCAACTACAACCTTTCTGAAGCTAGATGGCGCGTGCAAGCTTGTTGATTGATGTCTACTTAATTTTTTCAATTCGAATTTTTTTCCGCATTGTATGAACTGAATTCAGTCAGTTAAAGTTTGAAGGCTCCAATACGAATGAAATAGCAAGAAGAGTTTCAGCTGCTGTGAATTGTGAGCGATTTGATTTGCTGTCAAAACTCTGGAAAGGAGCGAGCTATTAGGTTGGCATTTAAGTAATTGCGGATTTTTATAAGAAAATAAAGGATTTTTTTTTCATAGAACGAAATAACTTTATTCAATCCATTGACCATTTTGAGTAATGATCTTTCCCATCTTGCAGGTAGCGTCATAATTCCGCGTTTATAAAACTTTTGATTTTTATCTGCAAAAAACTGATCCAAGTTCGATTTGACATCATCATCTTTACTGAAATTTTGCAAAGATCGAAATAAAAAGTAAACTGATGGTGAAAGGTCTGGACTATACGGTCGATGTGGCAACAAATCCCAACTAAGCTCCAATAATTTTTGCTGAGTGGCCAAAGATATGTTTGGCCTAGCATTGATGTGGTGGAATACGACTCCTTGCCGATTTGCCAATTCTGGCCGCTTTTCTTGGATGGCATTGTTTCTTTATTTATTTATTTAAGGACTCAATGAACAGAAAGTTTAAACAAATTCCAATTATACATGTAGCCAAGTGATAAAAAAAAATAAAATAAAAACAAAATAATTGAGATTCATATTAAAATAGAAAAATATAAATGAAGAAAAATGAAAACTATACTTAATTACTATATAACTATATTTAATTCTATTTAATTTTCATTTTTCTTCATTTATATTTTTCTATTTTAATATGAATCTCAAAGTAGTGAAAACTGAGGCAAGATTGATTGAACATGCGAGGCAGTCTAAGTAAAGGAGAGTGAAAATTTACGTTTAGCCGCGCATATGGTACAACGAATAGAGTTTGTGATCTGGTATTACATACATTAGAACGCAATTAAGTTCACTTTGAAGATTAGTGTTAAAAACAAAATTTACTTTAAATAAAAATACCATGTCCAAATATAGTCTTCTGTCCTTTAAACGTACGTGATAGGCCAAGTAACTCTAATCGACTTTCATAGCAAATGTCAGATAAATTGAGCCTTCGGAAAACAGATTTTGTAAAACGTCGTTGTACTGATTCCAATGCAGTCACAAGAAATTGGTAGTGAGGGTTCCACAAAACATAACAATACTCCAGACTAGACCGAACAAGACTATTAAACAAATACGTATAAACATGTATATTATGGAATGGATGAGCAGTTCAATATAAAACCACATAATCTAAATGCGTGTTTGCAGACTTCGACTATGTGCTGATCAAACTTTAATCTGTTGTCAAACATTACCCCTAAATCCTTTATGCAAGAGACTTCAACGAGGAGAGCATTATCAACGTGGTAGTCAAAGTTTAGGCAACAATCCTTATTTGTGTATATCATTTTAAAACATTTATGAGTGTTCAAACGGAGGTTATTCTGCATGCACCAATAGTTTAATTTATTAATGTCATCTTGTAGGATTTTACAGTCAGAAATAAATTTCACGACTCTGAATAATTTGAGATCATCGGCATACATTAAATGATCAGAGTGAAAACCCGTAAGAAGGTCATTCACAAACAAAACGAAAAGTAGGCGACCCAAGGTAGAGCCTTGGGGAACACCAGACGACGCAAAGTATGGATTGGATTGAGCTCCATTAAATATGACGTATTGTTTACGATCACTTAAGTACGAAGAGAATCATTGCAACAAAGCAGCATCTATTCCAAACGATTGCAGTTTATTAAGCAGTATAGAGTGGTCAACACTGTCGAAGACTTTAGAAGAGTCAGTATAAATCGTGTGGACAGAGAAACGATTTTCGAGCGCACATGAGACTGAGTTTGATAAGGAAACAAGATTCGTCTCCGTAGAGCGTCCTTTAAAAAATCCATGCTGCTTGACTGATATAAGGGAGCTGACTCGTGGAAAAATGAATTCATGTAGTAACTTTTCAAATATTTTTGAAAAGCAAGAAAGTAGACAGATTGGACGGTAATTTTCAACCTTTTGCTTTTCACCCTTCTTAAAGATAGGAATAACGTAAGAGTCCTTCCATTGAGTGGGGAAAATTCCTTCTATGAGGGACATAGTGAAAAGTTTCGCCAAAGGTTCAGCTAGGATGTATTCCAGATTTATTACGAAAATGGAATTTCGTCCGGTCCAGCACTGCCATTACCATCTATTGTTTAATTTGTACACATCCGAATTGATTATTACCTTGCGTTTTTCCTTTGTAATCCCACCGAACTGATAACATAACCTTTTTTGATGAATAACCGGCCTTCGATATTGTTTGAGCTGGTTCCTGGTCCTTGCTCCACGATCTTTTTCGATTTGCATTGTTGTATACAACCCATTTTTTGTAACCAGTTATCAATCGTTTCAGAAATGGATCATTTTCAATTACGTTTATTAAGCAAAAGGTAAATATTGATGCGTCGGATTGAATGAGGAACCCATCCAGTTGTTTGACGTAGCCAAGTTGTTTTAGATGATGTTCAATGCATCTATGCGATACATTCAGCTTCTCTGCAATCGCACGCGTTATGCGGAATCGATTGTTCCTCATCGACTTCAACAAGTCGACCAGAGCGTTGTTCATCTTTAAGTGAAAAATCACCAGAACCAAATTTCCTCACCATACACAGCACTCAACTTTTTCTGAGCCTGCAATGCGTTCTTTCCCTTACAGAAACAATAAAAAAAAAATTTACCGAGGTTCGTTTTGGTTATCCATTTTTGAGCTGACGCCATAGAAACACTACCCTCTCAATATAAGCCACCTATTAGTGAAATCTCCAATTACTTGTCCACCCAATAGTTGCGTTCATCTAGAAATTTCATGCTTTAAGGAGCTCTTACACGAGCAATTTTGCAAGCAATTGATTGCCCGGCGACTAATGCCAAAACTAGTAGAGCGATTAATGGAGCAATACAGGGCAATAACATGCTAGTTGCGGCAATATTTCGGCAATGTGGCAATGTTTTCACAGATTGCTGGTATTGCTCGCACTATAGTTGCGGCAATATTTCGGCAATGTGGAAATGTTTTCACAGATTGCTGGTATTGCTCGCCCTATAGTTGCTGTATTTCCACTAACTTGGAAAATTCCGAGCAACTGTCCTCGTTTGGAGATTCAATTGTCAAGATTTGTTTTGAGTTTTGCATTTATTTGTCAAATTTCGTGTTATAATGGCTTGGAATTCAAATATTTCCAAGTTTTATTTTAAGTTTTAGATTTGATTGTCAAGTTTACTTTCGTGTTGTTCATAGACTGAATTGGTCGTGTAAGCCCTTATTGCCGAATTGTTAGATATTGGTCAATATCGCTCATCACAATTAAGCAACGTGTAGATGAGAAGTTGATCCACATCGCGTGTTACTATTGTTGCTGTGTGTTGCTTCATATTTTCGTGATGTCAAAATTGACGAAATTGCTGCAATTTGAGCAATTTTAATCGCTCGTGTAAAAGCACCTTTAAGTTTAGTATACTGTGTTCGGCGAAATGGAAACGAACGAAAAAGGTACCTTCGAAGTAGAGTGAAATAAACTATACAGTTCGCTACTAAATGTCAGTGAAATAAAAGCGCGCGAAATTTTAAAGAAATTAAAATATTGGCAAGAAATTACAATTCCGACACACAACACAACAAAATATAACTCACACAAAATTTCCCGAGCACAAACAACTGAACTGACAGCGAACGGTTGAAAATTTTGAATTGTCAAATATTTCGCTTGTCATATGATAAAGGGGTACCCTACCCTTTGAAGACAAACCTTAACGAAACCAAGCGCCATCTATTAGTGACTACTGCAAATGTACATTCCGCCCATGAACACTGTTGTTGTTTGGTGTGGGGGAAGACGCATCGAAGCAAAGCAAAGCAGCGCATCTTGAGCACTCAGGCATTGATTGCCCATTGTACTCGAATTCCCTAGTCTCTACCCGAACTTTCTCGTTCTCCTCACGAATTACAAGAGCTCAGGAAGGGATCGAGAACGGAGTTCTTCCATCCTCATAGCATCAATGCCGTATACGTGCATTCTCGCAAAAGAGTAAACTGGACACTCGAAAAGGAAATGTTCCGTTGTGTCGTTGCTCTCGTCGCAAGCAGTGCACATGGGGTCGTCAATGATTCTCAATCTGACCAGGTTATGCCCTGTGATGACACCAACCATACTACCACATTCCTTTCTGCTCAATTTGAGAAGAAAAGCAGCGGTTCGTCCACTTGTTCCCTCAACAAGGTTTCTGGTGTGCCGTATTCCCGGAAGAAGCCGCCATCTCTCAATCTGTGGTTTACTCACCCACTCAGCAATGGCAGCCCTTACAGAGGCAACCGGCACACCGAAAACTGGTTCTGGTCCGACCATAGCTGACTCCGATCCAGCCTTGGCTAATGCATCAGCTATTTCATTGCCATTTACACCCTGGTGGCCTGGAACCCATATGAGCTTTAAGTCAATGAATCTGCCAACAGAATTCTACCGTTCTTTACACTCACGTACCATCTTCGAAAAGACGATTGGATTATCTAGGGATTGTAGAGCGGTCTGACTGTCGCTGCAAATGCAGATCATCCTGCCTCTCCATCTTCCCTCTATAATCCATTCTACTGCCTTAAGGATCGCATAAACTTCAGCTTGAAATACCGAAGAATGTTTTCCTAGGTCGAAAGAGTACCTGAGATCGTCAGTCTGGAAGTACATTCTAGCTCCCGACTCGTCTTCAGTCATTGAGCAGTCCGTATAAAATATATCAGTGAATCCCCTAAGCAGTGCGGATTGGTTTTCACACTCCTCCCTGCTCGGGATCTCCACCTAATATTTCCTTTTGAGCATAGAGGTCGAAGTCATAGCATCCGAAGGCATATCGAAGATGGGGAACACAGTACTGAAAAACGAATATTTCGTCGCGAAAAGTGAGAGAAACATTCATTTTTTTTTATATGGAATTTGACAGTTCATTTCGCTCGCTTTAGCTAAACATTCAAGACATTTTGACGCTTTATAAAGGAAATGTAGGTGCGTACGTGTACTAATGAATAAATGATAATACTTACACGAATGTAAACACTCCACAATGGTTGTTGCATCAATCAGATATCCTTTGCATAGATTACACGTGATATGCGCGTTAACATGTTTTAATAGAATTTTTTGCGGCCGACCGAATATATTCGAGCTCGTATCCAAATCAGTGTCATCGTTACTCGACTCCGTTTTTTCACTATCATTATTATCACATTTCTTATTTACATCGGTGACCGCATCTTCAACGTTCGAACTACTACTGGCACTACTACAACTCGCAGTACTACTCTTACTCTCACTGCTACTAGGGCTCGCCTTCTTTGCAGAATCTGTTGTTTTAACGGAATTAGTTGAAATCGAAGTTGTGGCAACACTACTGCTACACTTTTTGGTCGCCGTAGTTGTAGTAGCAGTCGCAGTGGTTATAGCAGTCGTAGTGGTTACAGCAGTCGTCGTCTCGCTTATAAAACCCGAACCGGCAACTTCCGTCGTTACGGTCGTTGTTGTAGTCGACGCGGTTGAACTCAACGATTTAGGCGAGAGTTGTGATGGCGGCAACATTGCCAACACTCCCGGTAAAGGTGGCATAGCTTAAAAAATCGCGTCAGCACCTGAAATAAAGAGGAAGAAAAAAACGGAAATTAGATACTCCATGGGAAATAAATAAAAATTAGAGACTGAGATTACGATAGGTACAGAAAGGGTCTAGCAGCCAGGGCGCTTATCGCAGGCTTTGTTATCACGGTCACCCTTTTTTCGAGCGATACGTGCTCGCATGGGATAATAAGCAACTCGCACACAGTGACAATATTCGAATATGTTAAAGTACACAAAAACAACGTCATGCTTCGTTATGCCACCAGTGAATAGTCGTGGAGGGTTGGTTGGTTAGTCATGGCAAGACTTGACATAGGAAAGAAAAAAATTATTTCTGGTATATGAAGGGTCGGAGCGGATAGGGTTTGGTAGTCTGGCGATCATGACGTGCAGTCGCGCTACACAACTATCCAGTGGAAATACTGTGTCGAGGACGATTAATGTATTTTTACTTGCCCCCTTCACAAACCTTATTACTTCGTATTACATGCGCTTTTCCTCCGCTCTGTCATTCTCAGATTAAACATCCAAATTGATTTGACAGTTGGAGCCGACTCACATGTTTTCTTTTGAACACGTTAAGAAAATAACTGCAAGTGACATACAACAGTGACGTAGAGGTGAATCATATTTGACTATGTTAAATTTTGAAGATTTTATTATTGTTTAACAAAAATCTAGCATTCAAGTTCAGGTACAGTTGCTGCAACCTGACTAACCTGCTATTGTAAAACATTTTATATTTGGATCTGGAGTAGCCCTGATTGCACCCTCCACGCCAATTATGTGCTTATCACTAGACTTAAGTACAAAGGCCAGCAAAAAAAAAATATAGAAAAAAAATTAAGCGAACATATGAGTGATTCAGTGGAAGAGTTGCCTAATCAACAATGCTGCGAAATTAGACTTCGGACTCTAAACTTAGACGTAATTTGAAAAATTACTCTCAAAAAGAAATAATTTCTATTTTATTATATTGTCAAGCAATGTATACTGATATTATGGTGAATAAATAAGTTTGGAATACAACACGAAGGTTATTGTGGTCAAATCGAAAAAGTCTAAGCATCAAAAAATTCAATGTTGCTTAGGCAACTCTTCCACTCAACCACTCATATAAAAAAGGAAAATAATATGCAATCCAAAAACACAATGTGACAGGGAACAAACTGAAAAAAGTAAAAAAAAAAAAAAAAAGTTAAGCAACTAACAAGTAAAAAATAACAACAAAAGGAAAATTTGGCAGGGAAATACAAATAAGAAAAATTAGAAGGGAAAGAGACAGATAGAAAATTAGTACAAGAAGAGGAAAGAAAATTAAAAGAAAAAAAAATTAAGAAAAAATTCAAAAAAAAAAAAAAAGTGAAAAGAAAAGAAAAAAATCTGCCAATGGTCTGGGCGAAACTTTATTATTTTTCGGGTCAAAGTTCGGGAGCGGTCAAAGTCGGAGTGTATCATGAGTTGCTTCGAGATTATTAGATTTCTTGGAAAATTATTTTTGTTCTTAATATAAAAATATTTAAAATAGAGATTTTTAGCCGATTAAACATTGAAAAAGTCCGTGCAGACTATTCGAATTTGAGTATATTATGTATACTAAAAGCCCATAGAAGCAAAAACGAATTTGTTGCCTTATCAGAATTAAGAGATATGTTAAAAATATTGTTAAAACGTATATAAACCCATTACTTCCACTTGGGGTTTGAATTTCGAAAAAATTGTGAAACAGGATTTTAAACGATTTCATAAGAAGCAACTTGATATGTCATGAGACAAGACGGATTTTGAAAAATTTTTGAAAACGTAAGCAAACCCTTCACACCTAATTGGTTCTGGAAATTCGAAAAATCGTGGATTGGTTGGCCGTAATAATCAATTTTATATCTCATCAGAACTAAGGGATGGCAAAAATTGTGAAAACATATACAAACCCTTGGGGGTTGAATATTGAAAAATTGAGAAATGGGTGTGTAGGCGATTATATAAAAAGTCTGTGGAAATGAAAAGCGATCTAATATCTCATCGAACCTAAGAAATATGTCGAAACTTTGAAAAGCATACAACCCCCTTACACCCATTAGGATTGATAATCTAAAATACTGAAATTGATTTTTTGTCTTTTTTATATAGGAAACCTTGGGAAGTAAAAGTGAATTCGATATATCACCAAATATGCAACCTCCTTGCACCCACTTGGGGGTTGAATATCCAAAAATTCTGAAAGGAGTTAATAAATAAATATGAAGACAACACGAGAAAGTAGGAACCAATTCAATTTCTTATCACTTCTAAAAGAAATGACGGAACTCGTGAAAACGTGTTCAACCCTTTTATACCCTCTTAGGGGCTGAAAAAGGAAAAAACTTAAAAACAAGTTTTAAGCGATTATTACGCAAGCACGTGAAAGTGAAAAGATATTCGATATCTGATAAGACCTGGGGATATAGTAGAATTCGTGAAAAAGTTTACAACCCACTTTGCATCCCCTTAGGGGTCGAATTTTAAAAAATCCTGAAAACACTTTCTAGGTATTTATATGAAGAAACCGTAGAATAAAAATGAATTCAATATTTGGGAAGACCTAATAGATATGACGAAAACCGTGAAAATATATGCATTCCATTTCCACTGATAATTTTTTTTGCCCCCCCTCCGAACGCCAATGGATATTTGAATTTTTTTCTTATCTAAATTCGTTTTCTAGTTGATTTACATAAACGTACCGAGTTTCAACTTTGCAGCATAAGCCGTTCTAAAGATAGGAAAAACACCCCCCACCCCCGTACCATACTACCCCTATAAAAAATTATATTTTTCCAAGATGCTACTAATATAGCTTTATCTAAATACCAAGTTTCAGCTTTATATCATTATAGGTTGTCGAGATATTAAAATCGGAACTTTTTCCTTTTCACCCTCCCCCACCCTCACCCTCTACACCCTTATTTCCAAAATTTTTTTTTCTGCTAGGGGTCTATTAGGTCTACTTCTGGTAAAAATTTTAAGCATCTATCTTACACGGTTCTTGAGATATGAGACGTGATTTTTTAGAAAAATTCTTATCCCCTCCACTTTCATGCTCCACCGCCCCCTTAAAAAATTTTGCCTTCAGCAAACTTCATTTGTGAACCTTTATACACAAACCAAATTTTATTTGTCTAGTGCAATTGGTTCGTGAGATATCGTAATCTAAAGTTTTTCACCCCCCACCCCCGCACGCCACTGCTTCCACTCAAATTTTTGTTTCCGATCTATTCTCCTAGTATACCTACAGATATTTATTAAGTTTCAATTATGTGACATTAACCGTTTAGGAGATATGGATTTTAGAAAGTGTCGATCTCACCTTTTTTGCGTTTCGGACGCATTATTTTTTCCCCCACTCCCAAACCCCTTCACGTATATCGGCAATTTTTTTGCAAATGGGTCCACTACTGAAGCTCTATATAAATTCCAAATTTCAGCTTTCTAGCATAAGCGGTTGCTGAGATCTAGAAACCAAAATTTTCCGTCTAAAACACTTCCCCCTCCTCCCCCCTCACACCCCCACCCCTCCAAATTTGGCCACTTTAAGGGGACTGCCCACTCTACCCACGAAAAAAAGTTCAACTAAATAGCTCAAAGGGTTTGGGTGCTACGAGCCTTCAAACAATTTTGCGTACACCGGTAGACGTACGGCGTACGGCGTACGGCGTCCGGCGTACGGCGTACGGCGGACAGACGGACTGAAATTTTTTTTTGCTTTTTTCGTGTCTACTCGTTATGAAACGTAAAAAAAAAAATTTTGAGGGTAGCAAATTTTTTTTTTTTAAAAATCGATAACAATACTGTATTATTGAAATAATAAAGTAAAAGGGAGAAAAAGAAAGGGAAAAGGAAAAGAAAAGAAAAAAAATGGATGAAAAAGAAAAAAAATTGATGAAAAAGAAAAAAAATGGATGAAAAAGAAAAGGAAAAAGAAAAAGAAAAGGAAAAAGATAAATGGATGAACAAGAAAAAGAAAAGGAAAAAGATAAATGGATGAAAAAGAAAAAAGGGTGAAAAAGAAGTAAAAAAGATAAAAGGGGAAAAAATAAAAAAGGGTGAAAAAGAAATAAAAAAGATAAAAGGGGAAAAAATAAAAAAGGGTGAAATAAAAAAAGGGGAAAAAATAAAAAAGGGGGAAATAAAAAAAGGTGAATAAAAAATTAAGAAAAAAAAAAATATAAAAAAAAAATAAAAAAAAAAATATAAAAAAAAAATAAAAAAAAAAATATAAAAAAAAATATAAAAAAAAATATAAAAAAAAAATAAAAAAAAAATATAAAAAAAACAAAACAACTTAAAAAAAAGAAAAACATAAAAAAAATTAAAAAGAAAAAATTGTAAATAAAGGAAAAAAACAAAAAAAATTAAAAAGAAAAAAATGAAAATAAAAGAAAAAAATAAAAAAGAGGGAAAAAATGTAAAAAAAAGGGATGAAAAAATGGGAAAATAGAGAAGAAGAAAAAAGGGGAAAAGGAAAAAGAATGGATAAGGGATAAAAGATGAAAATCTATGCGCAACAGTACTATTTTTTGGTAGAAAATTTTTTTTGATAACACCTGAACTCGAGGGCGAAGCAGTATTTCAGTTTTTGGCAAAACAGCTTGCCCAACTCTCTCCACGGGACTCAACAAGGACCCCATACTAGCGATACCTCTTTCTGATTCAATGATACCGAAATTTAATTTCACAAAACCATTCAAAGTTGTCCTACCTGAAAGGGAGGATTGGGCCACAAACAAACCCACTCCAAGACCAGGATCCATAATCTGATACACAGACGGATCTAAAACGAATCAAGGTGTAGGAGCAGGAGTTTACGGAGTGCGCCCAAATGTCAAATTCTACTGTAGCATGCTTTCAGGCGGAGACTCATGCTATTGAACTATGCATTAGAGAAAGTATCAGACGGGACTACAAAAACCAACAATAGTTTTCTCTCGGACAGCAAGGCAGGAATAATGGCGCTTCAGTCATTTTAAATTGATGCATAATGATACATAAAACATGTTTGCGTAAGGTGAAAGGTTACTTTTCGCGGTCCAACAAAAAAATACAAAATTTGTTGACTGGACTGGATAAAGAAGCGGATAACACAATGATATAAAAAGAAAGAAAGAGACAAAGGAAAATGAAAATTGAAAGAAAGAAAAAACATATTATAATAAAACAGAACAAAGAAAAATACAAAACCAAGAAAGGGATAAGAAAAAAAATTTAAAATAAATAAAATGAAAAAAAAAAATAGAAAATAAAATCCTACAAAGAGAAAAAAGCGAGGAGAAGAGGAAATTAAAAAAAAAAAAACGGAAAATTGAAAAAAATAAAACAGAACATAGAAAAAATATTAAATATAAAAAAGGTAAAAGAAGGAAATAAAAATAAACGAAAACAAGAAGGAAAATGCAATAAAACAAATAAAAAATTTAATTTAATAAAAGCAATGTTGACTTTCGGGGTCTAACGAGAAAAATAAAAATTTTAATTTTTTTTTAATTTTAATGAACAGCTGTACTTCAATAATAAAAGTAAGAGAAAAGAAATAAATTGGAAAAAATAAAAGCGCGAATAGAAAAAAAATAAAGTCATTAAGAAACGGAAAACGCAACAATAAAAAGAGAAACAAGAAAGGGACAAAGAGAAAGGAAAACCGGAAAAAATTAAAAAAAAATACAAAAATACAAAAATTAAAAAAAAATACAAAAATACAAAAATTAAAAAAAAATACAAAAATACAAAAATTAAAAAAAAATACAAAAATAAAATAAAGTAAAAGCTAACATAAAAAAATTAAAAATAAAACCAAGAGAAAAAAGGAAATGAAAAATATGGAAAGACAGAAAAGAAGAAAGTGAAAAAAAAGAAAAACGAGAAAGAGAAAGCAATCCAAATGAAAAACGCAAGAGGAAAAAAAAACAGAACAAATAAAATAAAAAAATAAAAAAGCTAACACAAAAAAATAAAAATAAATCCAAGAGAAAAAAGGAAACGAAAAATATGAAAAGACATAAAAGGAGGAAATGAAAAAAAGGAAAAACGAAGAAAAAGTAGTCTAAATGGAAAACGCGAAGAGAGGGAAAAATAAAACAGAACAAAGAAAAAATAGCAACAAAAAAACGTAAATCAAGAAATAATGGGTAAAAATAAAGGACAAAAAACGATTTGAAAAATATAATGCTAAAACGCTTAGAAATATCAGAAAAAATACGAAAATGAGGCGACTACACAAACACTATTCCATGAAAACAATCCGCCACTAAAGACAGAACTAATAGGAACACTCGGTACTCGATAACGTGCCCAACTGTACACGGTCTGAAGTGCCAAGCTACGTAATAATATGCATACATGTACATATTAGAAACCAGTCTTTAAACTAACGATAAAAGCCAGACTCAGCAATAAAACCAAAAAACATGTAACCAATAAACTAACTAAAGAACCACTAAATGCAACCTATTTAGCGTCTAGTTTTAATTCAATATTGCCGACTTATTAAAATCGAAGAAAACATGTTGTAAACACTGAGACATTGGGTGGGTAGGTACTTCATACTTATGATAATATTGTTAAACTGAATGCCCATACTCGGCACTCTTGAGTTTAACTTCTGTTCTTTAGACAGAAATCAACAATACAATTCAGCGGAACTAATTACGCACCTTTGTCTAATTGATACACAAAAACAGAACGATACAGTGAATTATTGTATAGGTAATTAAATGATTTCAGTGGAACGCCCAAACCATATGAAATCAGTCGAGTGAAACATTTTCAACAATTTAATTGAATATAAAATTGAAATTGTTTTGTGTCGGACACATGGTTCTGGGAAGCTGACAAACTATTGTAACACCCCTGTTTTGAAGTACATATGTAGGCAGAAATGATAGGGAAATTTTTGAAGCGAAGGGAGATATTGCAAATTATTACCCCTAATATTGATACGGAAATGATAAGCGTCAGCAGGTTTAAGTATAATGATGATGACTTTAGACTGATTAATTTGTGGACATTTAGTTTACTAATAGATCTAATGGTGACGAAATATTACTGTAAGGCTTGATCAATTAAACAAATAGTTAATACGATTTACCGACGATCAATTATTTCCACAGAAATTCTTTTATTTTCATAATTTTTGGTTGTTTTTTCGGTGTTAGAGTCTCTTATTGGAATACCACACGAAATATGCAGACTGGAACTGATCGCTGACTTGAGTATCAGCCTTGAAAATTGACAGCTGCGAAAACCGTCACTGGAAAAGGAGTTCTTAAACCTGTTTTGGACTAGATCGGAAGAAGCTGTTTCAAACATGGGGTTGCATTAAACCATCAGAGAACGTGTTGTGAACGGAGGCCTTGGAGTGAATATTTCGACTTGAAAAAGTCAAAATATTCAAGGGAAAGGAAGGTTCAGGAAAGAGTGGGCCAATTCCTCCTACGTCCGAATTGGTGGCTGAAATCCGAGCGGAAGCGACACGCTTGCTGGCGGCCGGGACTAGCTGCGGCAGTTGTGGGGGGTTCTTACCCAGATTTCAGACCATAAACCCTTGGCCTGTACAACAAAAAAATTTCGTGTCGGCTTACTCCAGGGTGATTTAAAATGGGACTATTTTCCCAATAGGTCGTGAAAGACCAAGAAGCGGTGGAATTGCGCGACTTCGCGATTTGTCAGGGCGCTTAGATGGTATAGCGCCCTGTCTGCCCACCCTACCTCAGTCAAGTTTGTCCAAAAATTCACATTTACTTGGCCCCTTATTGAGGTTCAGGGATCAGGAGCTCAGTCGCTCGGGTTCATACAAAAAAATTTAGCCCATCGGCATCTCGACGATTTAAAAAAAAATATATAGGAAAGATTAATTCAGCGCTGGCTTAGTATCAGCGAAATCAGAAAAATGGTCAATCCTATTAGCGCACAAAATAACAGTAAGAAAAGTCAGCAGTTTATGACAGTGGCATGCCCAATAGCACACGATGCGTCCCGACACTGAACACATATACCAACGGAGGGAAAAAAAATGACACGAAAGAAAATTATTTAAAGTACATATAAAAAGTAATTTTAAAAGACACTCTTTTTGTTTTTCTTTTTTTTTCCGATTTATTTTTTTTTTAAATTTAAATAAATTTTTCATTTTTTTTTTTTAATAAAAATATATTTCGAAATTTCCGCAAGAATAAAAAAATTTTGGCAAAACTAATGACGAAATAGACGCGCGCTTGTTGGGTACCAACTCTTCCTCGTGTTCACTTGCCGCTTCCGGCCTCTACCGAATAACGGTCAATTCTCGCTGCTAAGTATGTGACAGTTGCGGGTGTGAGCAAAATTCAGTGTAATGCTGAATTCTGAACGCACTCGCAACCGCCCAGCAGGAAATTTATCGCTTATCCAGCGACAACTCAACAAACGTATTACGCAACTATCCGAAGCACTCTTACAGGTAATATCGACGAGGATTCTTTCATATGTGCGTTCCTAAACCGAAATCAATTACTGCGAATTATAATCAAGTTAAAGTTTGCCATAGTACTTTATGATTAAAGTAAACCAATTTGGTTGTTCGCTTGGATATTAATTATTGTAATCGCGGATTGCACACACTATGATGATCTGCTTTATCATCCATTCTGCCGCATCTCTCCCCGTCTCTCCCCTTGATTGATCTTAGCCATTTATGGATCAGGTGTTTTTTCTGCTGGTGTCTATATTTTTTTTTGGTTTGCAATTGTTCGTGTTCGGTGTTCTATCCGCTCGTGTTGTTTTATTTTGTTTGTGCTGTGCGTTTAAAAACACAGTGAACAATTTATTCTCGTGTTCTCATTGTCGTGAATAGCCACCACGCAGGATGGAATAACTATCTCAGCAGGACGGAGTAACCGAGTATGATGTAGTTGCTAAAAACACTATGTGGTGGAACTATTTTGGAATGGGGTCCATAAAGGACGAAAAACACTATGGATGAGATTAACTTTCTTGGGTGAGATAAATATCACAACACTACCTAACGATTTAGTTACACTACTGAAGAAATTGTTCTATTATAACACCAGAACTACAAAAATGAAAAATTTAGCTAAATTAAGTTGTAACACAGCTTGTGTTTGGGAAGGGACTGAACACAGATGGTGTGATATTTTCAATAGATGAGCTAACTATGCTATTGCATAATGTTGCATCAGACAACATTGTATAGGGCGTAAAGGATTGGTAAACTGATAGAAAAAAATGTGGTTCATGTAAAAACCTAAAATTGTTTATTGGGGTCTAAGTTTGCTTGAAAAAACAAAAATGTGTTTGTGCGTGATAGAGAATTTTTTTCCGATTTTGGAATACGTTCCATTTCCACTCTTTTCCATTCTCTTTGATTTTAGCCACAACGAACGACAAATGACTTTAATTTCGTTTAAAACGCCGAGCAACAGCCAACACCACAGCGTCTAAGTCAGACACGTGCGAAATTAAATTAAACCTACAGTGGCGGACAAAAGCGGATACATAAATAAAAATTCTTAGAAAAATTTTTATAACTTTTTTTTTATTGTAGATAATTAAGTAATTCTTTTTGCATAAAGTACTTTAAACACTCTTCTTAAATTAATTTCAAAAAAAGAAGCTATTCATATAAAAAACTTAAGAAAAATTAAAAATTCTTCGTAAACATCATTTATCCAGTTTTGCCCAATTTAGTTGTTTGACATATCAGTACTTCGTCCAAAGTCCTTTGTTTGCTAAGACACTTTTAATTCGTTTTGGCATACTTTCTACCAAATTTTGTATTGTTTGGTGTGGAATTTTGGTTCACCCTTATCTCTTTCCCAGAGTACTGCCATATTAGTTGGAGCACGTTCGTGACGCGAAAGCATTCCTTTTACAATCGCCCACAAATTTTCAATTGGATTTAAATCCGGGCTTTGTGCAGGCATAGTTTTAAACTGTTGCTCAGCAAGCCATTTTTTCACGATAATCGCAGTGTGCTTGGGATCTTCATCCTGTTGGAACACTATCTCCTCTACTGGATAAGCGCATTCATCAATGACGTCGGGTAAATTACTACGCAGAAGGCTAAGGTAGTCTTCCTTTTTCATTATACCTTCGATCTTAGCCAATGGACCGAGATTCCACCATGTAAAGCAGCCCAACGCCATTAAATGTATACCGCCGTGCTTTACTGTTTGCTTAACTTGATGCCTTTGAATACTCTCATGGGATCGATGCCAATAATATTCCTTGCCGTCTGACTGGAATCGATTTATTTTAGTCTCATCTGACCAAATAACTCGTTTCCAGTCTTCAATAGTTCACATTCTATGATCTTTGCAAAATTTAAGCCTTGCCTTTATATTCTTGTCAGATAATGCTGGTTTTCTTTTGTTTAATTGCAGACACTAATCCAATTCTATGCAATGCTCTCCTTACTGTGCGATCACTTACGTCTTTGTGTAGTGCCTTTGCACCAATTTTAGGTGTCCTCGCTTTTCTTGTCACCATCAATCGTTCCACCATGTGTGCATCGCTATCAGATAACAACCTTGGCCGATCACCAAGATTACTAGGTGCGTTAAAGTTTCGTCCTTTTCACACTAAACTTACTGTTCGGTTACATAGGATGAATGCACCAATAGTCGGCCAATTAGTGACGTCTCGATATAATATTCATTATAATTTTTACTGAATAAATTGTATCAATTTTTGTATAAGGTTAAATGACAGTCAATGGTTTCAATTTTTAGAAACACATAGTTGAAACAAATTTTGATACAATAAGTTTGGTAAAAAAAATATTATTCTAAAATTGTGCAGTTTTTCCCATAGTCGGCCACAAAAATCCTAAGTTCGGCCATGTTAGATCCCATAGTCGGCCACTACATAATGAGCTTACAAAATAATGGAGTCATATGACCGAAATATATTTGTTATTCAGAATATTATTGAAAAAAAGGTGGTTTATCATGAGACTATTATAATATCAAAACATACTGCAGTACCGATCGGCTGCAAGCCAATCGTATAATACTCTAGATGAATGCTGAACTCCGATTTATATTGTAGTTGGGGGTAAAGTAGAATTACGTGTGTGCATGTTGTATGTCCTTTATTAAGGACTCCCATTTGATTGCTATTCAAAACAAAAAGACAGTATTCTGTGTTTAATTTCATATCTTGAACCGGGTAAGTCATCGAAAAAAAATGTCCTTTTTGAAGGACTTTCACATGGGAGGTGCAGGAAGGACTCACTCGATTTCTTACATATTTATCCCTTTCCTTGGAACCATTTAAAAATGAACGTGTACAAAATTTCAAACTTGTAGCTTGAAGCGTTCAAAAGTTATCGAAAAATATTGTTGAACACGTGTCTTAAGGACATTTTGTATGGCAGCTACCAGAAGGAGTAAAAGGATTTCGCTGACTAGTAAACTCAAACTTTGTTTTCACTCAAAACTAATTTGTACAAAATTCCGAATTCATAGCTAAAAGATTACTTGAGTTATAGTGAGTTTCGTAAATTAAGTGGATACATTTTGACAGGATATTTGTATGGCAGCTACACAAAGGACTAACAGGATTTTCTTCATAATCATATATTTAGCTCCAACTATTGGAAAAATAACACATACAAAATTTCAATGTCGTAGCTTAAACCCTTCTGAAGTTTTCGACCAATATTCTTGAACATGTGTTTTAAGGACATTTTGTATGGCAGCTACCCGAAGGAGTAGGGCGATTTTGCCCGTTAACGAACTTAGCCTTACAAATTCAACCAAACATCCAGATTCAAAATTTCAAGATCCTAGGTGAAGGCGTTCTTGAGTTATCGTGCTAACGGACAGACGGACGGACGGACGTCAAGCGGATTTGAGGTTTTTGGCCACAAATAAACATAAAATAATTTATAACTTTTTTTCGTCCGAGGCTTGGTTCTATGCGTTACAAACTTTTGGGCTGGATTAAACTTATAATACTCTATATGATTTCATCTAGAGTATAATTACCATTGGGGGTGCTATATCTCAATTGGCTGTGAAAACTAACAAAACGGTGAGGACTTCTTTTTCATTACCCATATTTATTTGGTAATTGTTTCTCCATCCTCTTGAAGCAATAATTTTACCAGTTTTGGGCACATTGAAAAACGAGTTTCGTCCCCGTTTAAAACTCGCCGTGAATCCAGAAGTATTTCCATGTTTCTGTGCTCAAAAAGGTATGATTCTAGATCTTGGAACCATTCGCGTAGTCCATTTTCGGTAACAGCAGCGCGCCCTTTCGAAATTGATTCTGGAATACGGGAAGAAAGCTGAGGATATCGTTTTATGAAAGATGTATATCACTTCGTTTTTGAAAGGATTTTTTCGTTTATCTTCTTTCATAATTTCTTGCACGGTGTTTTGAAGCTCTTCTGGCTTTAATCAAAATCCACATTTAGCCAGAGAAATGCACCAATTGACAATTTTAATTTCTTCCGTATGGGTCAATATCGTTTCGCGACCCATTTCTTGGCATCCTTCCGGGACTTTTCCTAGCAGATGACACTGGAGCGTTGATCTAGGTACTCCCAGTTTAACTGCAGCCTCCCGAATACTTAAATTTTCACTTCGATGTGCAGAAATAGCATTCCTCATGCTATTTGCATCCTATTGATAGATTAGACGTTTTATAGGGTTTGACATTATTTTTTCGAGATTCGCTAAAAGCGTTCCAAAATTGATGTTCTCATCACTAATAACTTCGCAAACTCCTACACAACTAATTAAACCAATTATTTTGAACGAATTAGGAAACACTTGATTTTCGATAAATATATTAAAACTTGCGAGTAGTGAACACGGAGAGAAAACGCGATGCGGCGAAGAATGAAGGACGACTAAATAATTTTAAGAAAAGGATCTCGCAAGAAATATATTAGATATTTAAACACTGTAGCAAAAAATGGATGTAAACTCCCAGATGTCGACACACTAAAAAATGTCAGTGTTGCAAATGCCGCTTTTACAACACGGAAAAAACTGAATTCACACCTTGGGCAATTAATATTATTGGAAAGGCGCGGCGTTCCGGCGACAGACGGATCAACATGTGTTCTGCTAAATTCGGAAAGAGCTGGCCGAGCTTAGGAACTTATCAGAATTGTGATTTCTAAAGTTGGTCACGTCCAAAAGTATACTAATATTAACCTTTTTTAATAATTTTATGATTAAGTATGAAAATTTAAATACTTTTAAATCACAAGCACCGCACAGCCTAGTCGTAGTTCTTAAAACTATGGAGTATTGGTAATAAAAAAAACCCTTCGATCTTATAAATTATTTTACCAACACTCAGTTTTACGGACTTTGTCACAATGAACCTATTATAACGTTACAACAAAAACGCTGACTGACTTCATGTTATGCATGTCGAGTTCAAAAGAAAACATAGATAGAAGAAAAAAACATGTTTCCTGGAAATCGTCTTCACAACATTTAATAATATTAAATTGCTGAAGAAATGGCCGACTATAGGGAGCATGGCCGACTATTGGTGCATCTACCCTATATAACTTTTTTTCTTCCGAGGCTTGGTTCTATGCGTTACAAACTTTTGGGCTGGATTAAACTTATAATACTCTATATGATTTCATCTAGAGTATAAAAAAGTTACATCCAATTCACTAAAAAAAATTTTTTATGTATCCACTTTTGTCCGCCACTGTACTTCGCTTTCGCTGTACTGCACACATTTCTGTATAATTTTCTTTTTAATGTATTACTGTGTAAAATTGCGAAATAGTTTAAAACTTATTATTTATATTACATCAAATTATTGACTATTGAGCGCTTTTAAGTAAAAGTTGAGTCCCTGTAGTAAATTATTAGCTGTGCCAATATCCACAATTGACTGTACATGCAAAAGGTGTTCTAATGCCTCGATTAAAGTTACAAAAAAACAAATACATAAAGTTTCCCATGAACTAGCATTCGCCTTATCAACACACTCCAATCCCTACGCCACTGTACTGCCAAATGTTTCCTTTCAAACGCGACTTCGTCCATTCACAACTCACATGGCCCATGCATCAGCATTTCCCAGTACCAGAAAACAGGACAAAAAAAAATGAACCGGGCGATACGAGAACGACATAAAATGCGATACGACCCAAACAACGCCGGGGTGGTGGAAAGCAACAAACAAGAACGCAGCAGTGCAAAGCAGAGCGAAAAATAAATACCAAAAACTCGAGAAAACACCAAAAACCAAACACATGATACGAAGCCGGGTGCAATGGGAGAATGAAGCAGAAGAAAAGGAAATCGGTCACATGCCGAGGGGTTGCAATCCAACCAGCGTGTTGTTGTTGTTGTCGGATCTACTGACTCGGCTGTCCCAGCACGGGAATATAAACCCTATGTACATGCTATCGCTCTGCCCTTATGTAAAGCGGTCACAAGATGTTCAACGACACGGCAATCGTATGAAAGTTGGAAGTATTTTTTTTTTGTAAGCCTTCGGGCGCTAATTACCTGTTTCTTGCAACGAATTTCCGCTTCACGTACTGCAACTCCTCGCACTTATTCCCTTATCCTAGCGACAACCTTTAAATCCACGGTGGTTGGGAGAAGGATAATCCGGAGACAGTGGGGAGCAACAAGCACATTATAAAAATTCGCACTAAATGTTTTATCTCACGGCTCGGTTAGTTTCACCCCCCCCAAGTCTTAGCACAAACGATTTTTTTTTTAATTCGAACAAAAACCGCGCCGTCGATCACCCAAAAAATGTTTGAAAATTCACACGAAAGATCGTCCCTTCAAGCGCGTCTGGTCAAACTCTCAGCTGCCGCTCTTCCTTTCACACACTGTGTAAACTGAAATCTTGAGACGCGATCCGCTCGTCTCACATTCGTCCGTTGATCTTTCACTTCACTAACCGTTGCTTCTGCTGCCATAAGCATCAGCTCCTTTTCACGACTTCTCCAAACATCGCTTATATGTTCGGTCGCTATACCTCCGTCGAGTACATAAGCAGGCAATCAGCAAACCCGGCCTGTGTCACTCAGCGACCGACGAACGCCAGCTACGGGGTAAATAGGCGCGATCGGATCACGCGCGAGTGAAAGAGACGGCCTATCTCTCAAGCATATAACACAGCAACGCTTCTTAGTTCGCTTATATAACGACCGATCGGAATTAAGCGCCGAAAGCACAACGTCCGGCTGAGTGCGGATTAATTTTTAAAAAAAAATTCAAAAAACCTTTTTAGTCCCGGAACACTTTAAGCGCAAGTACATAACAAAAACTCACAATAGACGAAACGAGACTCACTCGAAATACGTCATTTCACTTCGGACACTAATTTCGTACTGAACTCCAATCTCCAACTCGAACGGACTTCTTTCGACACGCAACCGAACGATTGCTTGAATATTTCCCTCTCGTTCGCACTGCCGCCGTTCAAATACACTGCGTTCACCGCGTAAATAAGCAACCCGAGTACATAACAGCTGACAGAAAACTCCTCACCCATCCGTTCGCTTTATTTACAGCGCGCAGCATTTTTTTACATAGAGTGGCCCAACTGTCGGTTTATTCCAACAGTCGAGCGCCGAGTAAATAACAAAACGAGAACGGAGACCGATTAAATGCGCGCGTTATGTACTGAGAGCGAAATGCAGCGCGGGCCAAGCAAAAGCAACTCCGCTCCTAGCGTTGAAGCGAATCGAAAATAAATAAGCAGGCGACTCGCCGAACACATAGGCACCGAAAAAAAAAACTATAGTTACTGCGCCCTATGTACAGCAATGTAAAAGGAAACTGCAAAGCGAACAGCAGTGCGGGAGGCCCCACGATTCGATATAAAGCTGAAAGCTTTTCTCGGCGATTCCTCTTTCTTCGGACCATTCGTTCGTTGTCACGTGCAAAATTTTCTGCTCTGATTTCTCGCGAGTGCTTTTTGCCTTGTGTGTTCTGCGTGCTGCCTGCTGCTGCTTTGACGGCACTCGCAGATGAGAGATGAGAGGCTGCCACAAAATTTTCTGCAGTTTCATTTCGAAAGCGTCGTTCTTCGCGTTGAGTTCAAGCTACGGCTGGGGAATGGGCTCCAACGGCTGTGCTTTGTGCCGTGCCAAGTACATGGCAAATGGGTACAAAACCATTGGCGTAGGCGATTAAGCGGTTGATAAGAGGAGTGACTGGAGTAAAGTCGGGGAACGGGGTTTGAGGTAATGCTTTTAATGGTTCGATTTTATTATTTCAATAATTAAGTAGTATTTTGTGTTGTGTTGTGATCAGACCCGGTGGCAGTATTTTCTCGTAGGGAGGATATTTTCTTTAACCCTTATCGGGCCAAAGAAAAAAACATCTTAATCAGGCCGAACACCGTCACCTACTATATCAATCACTCCATTCCCTCTTTTGAAAGACTATGTCTTACATATTATAATGAATAAATTCGATGTAGATATGATGTTGACAAGTATTCTTAGGAAATATTCTTACACACACATCATAATTCATCATAATTAAAGTTTTCCCTTCTTTTGTTTATCAAAAAGGGTAACATGTAAAAGAAAACGACCAACTTTTTCGCTTTGATGTGATTTGTTTTTCCATTCTGTCAAGTTTCGAGTGTACAGTGCCGAAAATAAATTAAAATAAATAGAATAAAATTTGATTTGATTTGAACACATTATGAGTGGTGATATTGTTGAAGCTGGTCCAAGTGCACCTAATCGAACGTTACGGAGATTTAGGTATTTGTTTATACGAGTATAATGTTTGTATTTTCAATTGTTTTTTCTATGTTCCGGTACACCTGTTTTTGTTAGATTTTCATCGACTGAAATAAGAACTATGATAAATGATTGCGATTCAGAGGAAGAACCTTCTGTTCCATCAGAGGATGAGGAATATATTCCCGAAACATTGGAAAACGAGTCTGAAGCGGAAGCCGAACTCGTCATTGAAAATGATGATTCCGACACAGACGACAGTATAGACGAAGAAACGGTAGCATTTCTGTTTTAAATCAAGATGTTCTGTTTAGTAAAGATGGTAGCAAATGGTATAATAATCCAGTTTCAAACAGCCAAACAATAAGCCGTAATATTCTTCGCCAAAGACCTGGCGCGTCGTCAGAAACTGCACTTTTTACGATAAAGGAGACCTTCAAAATTTTTATAAGTAAGGAAATTTGTGACATTATTCTAAGGCAGTCGAATCGAAAAAGTAAAAGTGTTACTGATAAGATTAATGAAGTCAATTGTCAAAATTACCCCGACCCTGCCAAAAGACCACCAATGAAAGTGTTCCAACCATTCACAGAAATGTAGTTTGACGCCTTTCTAGGTATTTTAATTTCATCTGGAGTTCATAAGTCAAACAAAGAGAACATTGAAGAGCTCTGGAAACCAAGTTCAATACCAGTTATTGCCGCAGCTATGTCTCGCAATAGGTTCAAGCTTTTTCTTCGTTTCATTATGTTTGATAATGAAATTACTAGAAATGAATGTATAAAAACCGATAAAGCTGCCCCTATTAGAGACATCTGGTCGATGCTGAAAGATAACTTACAAAGAAGTTATAAGCCCAACGAATGCATCACTGTAGATGAGCAGTTGTTTCCATATAGAGGTCGTACTAGGTTTACGCAGTACATTCCATCAAAGCCTGCCAAGTATGGAATAAAAATTTTCTGGGCTTGTGATGCATCCAATGCATATCCTTTGCGTGTAAAAATATATACAGGTAAACCAGAAGGTGGTGAAAGGTGTGTTGGATTTGGTTGCCAAGTACAAAGGGTCTGGAAGAAACATAACCACCGATAACTTTTTTACGAGTTTGCAATTGGCTCACACTCTCAACTCCTGGAATATGACTTTGGTGGGTACGGTTAGGAAAAACAAACCTTTTTTGCCATCAAACATGCAGCCATTAAAGGAAAGAGCTATCTTTAGTACCAATTTCGCTTTCAACGAAAAGGCCATGTTATGTTCTTACGTGCCTAAGAAAAAGAAGGCTGTTTTCTTATTATCTTCCATGCACAACACTGCTGACGTTGAAGACACTATTGCAGCCAAGCCCGAAGTAATTACGTATTACAATAAAACTAAAGGTGGAGTCGATACTTTGGACCAAATGTGGACCAGATATACTTGCAAACGCAAGACAAATCGCTGGCCGTTGGCATTGTTTTACAATATGGTGGATGTACATCGTCTTTCTGGATAACAACCCCAGTCTAAAAGGTAACGAAGCAAGGCGACGCTTCATGAAAGATCTTTCCATAGAGCTATGCAAACTCTCAATAGAATTTCGAGCAACAAACCCGCATATTGTCGGCAAAGCTTCCATAATGAACGCTATGGAGCTTGTTCTTGGCCAGAAGATAAACCCTGAGACATCAACCAATTGCCGGATTGCAGGGCGCTTGCCTGTTGTTAGTAGCTGTTATGTCTGCAGATCTCTCAACAATAAGCAACGAAAGTCCAGGAAATCATGCACTACTTGCAATAAGCCCATTTGCACTGAACACAGCTTCAACAACCCAACTTGCGGAGGCTGTGGAGAAACCCGCTAATTTTTGTCGCATGCTTTCATTCATTTTCAATAAATAGTTTAGTATTTAATAAATGGTTATATTTGTTTTAATTAAAAATGCATCTAAATTTCAAACTTTCCATAGTAGGTACCCGGGTACCTCTTCGGCCTGATTAGGGTGTAGAAGAAAAAAGTCCTTTTTTCGAAAGGAAATAATTTTAAAAATAAATTATAAGTATAAAGTAAGAAGTTTAGAGATGTCCAAAAATAGCAGGTACCTTAGTGCAGTAGAACAAAAATGGTAGTAATTTAAAAAGTGAAAAGGTACCCGGGTAGCTCTTCGGCCCGATAAGGGTTAACCCTGAAACAGTGTCCGGGGCACAGAGTGTCCCAAGCTATTTTCAAACAATAAATTAGAGACTTTCTAGTTCTATAACATACTCCCGATGCACAATTTTTTGAAACATACGCTTGCCAGAAAAAGTATCCGTACATACAAGCAAATAAAGTTGTTCTGTTAAAAAATATGAGATATCAATTAAATTTGACTGTTTTCTTTTATAATCACAAAAAATCTACATTTTTTTCATGATTTCCAGTATATTTCATAATGCTTACTAATTAACAGAACTTTTTCCAACACATAAATGAGTATATGGCAATTCTTTAGACCAGAAAAAGTTTCCGTGCAGATAAAAACGGGGAATTCCCGTATTATGCGGCGACACATTAAGACCCAATAACAGTTTTATTTTAATTTGCGGAAGATTTCGAAGTGAATACATTAGTTTTCAGTTGTTTTTTTGTGTACAAGAATTTATGATGGCGCCCGAAACAAAAGAAATTAGTGCTGGCTAGAGGAAAATTATCCTGAAATGGTCCAAATTGCCTCCAGGTTATTTCTTAGGTTGTCAGTCGCATTGTAACCTACACCGTATCTCAGCATTAAACACGTTTCGGACTCCTACCCATAGTTGCGCCCAGACTGTTGGCAGATTTACTTTATATATTTACGTATTTGTTTTTTCAGTAGATGATTCAATAGAAGTGAAAATAAATTTGATCTCATTAAATCTAAAAAAAAATTCGGAATTCGTCAAAACTTGAACAATGTCTTACTCCCCAGGGTGTTTAATATCAAAAAATACTTAAATCCGTTTATTTCCCGACTATTTTCAAAGCATTTAGAAGTGAAAGTGAATTCTATATTTCACTAGACCTAAGAAATACAGTGCTGGAAAAAACATTTGCAACCGAAGTCAGAAACAAACTTTTTTGTTCAAAACATTCTTTATTTTGAATTGAATTTAACAATTTTTTAACAGAATAATTTCCCGTAATATAGTAAACAAAAAAACTATAACAAATAATAATTTTCAACTGTCAGAAAAAAAAAAAAAATAAAAATGTCAATTGAGTCACGCTTTTAGTTGGAAAAAACATTTGCAACTTCTGAAAATAACGCCATCATATGCGTAACGGTTTTACAGCGAAGCGTCCCTTTTGTATTTTTTTCATTTTGTTGTGTGTTTAGCTATAAGTACGAACGTCTTACGCGTTGGTCGAGCTAATTCGTTTTATCTGCAGATTTATCAGTTAGTTTGGTATTGTCACAGGTCATTGTTGCAATAAAGTCAATATTCTACGTGATTAGTGTGTTATTCTTTGCAGAATTTAAAAGTAACGAGATTCTATGAATAATGGCAGAAAATAAATATGGAAAATAACTAAAATCTAGAATTCTAAGTGATTACAAAAGTGGATTATGACAAAAAGACATTTGCAAAAAGTACAATTTATTAAAGCGCACAGTTTGTAGAATAGTTAAAAGTGGAAAGGTAGAGACAATTCACAAAGGAGGGCGACCTAGAAAAATTACTGAAAGAGATGATTTAAATATTAAAATAAAAATAAAAAAGGATCCTGAAATATCATCCAAACAGTTAAAGATCGAACTGAATTTAAATGTAACCACTAGAACCATTCGAAACAGAGCTGTTGAATTGGGTCTTGAGAGCTACCGACCAGCGAAGAAGCCCTTGATTTCTAAGAAAAATCTGAAGGCCAGACTAGAATTTGCCAGAAATCATATCGATTGGAATTTACAAAAATGGAAGACCGTACTTTTTTCGAACGAAACTAAATTTAACTTAAGAGGTACTGATGGGTTACGCCATGTAAGAAGACCTAAAAGCGAAAGACTGAATCCTCGGTACACAAATAAAACAGTGAAATTTGGTGGAGGCAATTTAATGTTCTGGGGGTGTTTTCTGGCCATGGCCTTGGACCTATTTTTAAAATTGATTTTATAATGGATTCCATTAAATATAAAGAAATTTTAGAGGAAACGATGCTGCCGTATGCTGATGAGCATATGCCTTTATTGTGGTCGTTTCAACATGACAACGATCCTAAACACACTTCAAAATTGGTGAAGAGTTGGATTAGGAATAATGGTATCAGGCTTTTGGATTGGCCAGCACAATCCCCAGATCTCAATCCAATTGAGAATCTTTGGGAGATTGTAAAATATAATCTTCGTAAGCAAAATTTCTCTAAGAAATTGGACCTATACACAGCCGTTAAAGAAGAGTGGGAAAGAATTCCGATATGCATCATCGATAACTTGATTTCATCCATGCCCAGAAGATGTGCACAAGTCATCAAAAGTCATGGCCATCCAAATAAATATTAAAAAAATAAAACATTTAAAATAAAAGTTGCAAATGTTTTTTCCAACTAAAAGCGTGATTCAATTGACATTTTTATTTTTTTTATTTTTCTGATAGTTGAAAATTATTATTTGTTATAGTTTTTTTGTTTACTATATTACGGGAAATTATTCTGTTAAAAAATTGTTAAGTTCAATTCAAAATAAAGAAAGTTTTGAACAAAAAAGTTTCTAGGCGCTTATATTAAGAGCCCACAGAAGTAAAATTGATTTGATAGCTCTAGAAGTCTAAAAGATTTAACGAAATTCGTGAAAATGTGGGAAGAACCCTTTTTACGGACATTTTTTTTACTCCATCTTTGTACACAACTAAAAATCTATTTTTTTTAGTTTTAATTACTCTAGTAGCACATTTACATATACGTACTAGGTTTCTTTCTAGCATAAGCCGCTTCTGAGGTATATTAAACCACCCTCACCCTTGTGCCTTGCTACTCCTATCAAAAATTTTAATTTTCTTGGGTGTCTCTATAGTAGTTCTATATAGTCATAAATTTTTAGTTTTCCATACATTACGGTTTTCGCGAAATCAAAATGTTTTCCTTTCTAACCCCTTTCACCAACACCCACACACTTACTAGAGGTCTACTGACTCCAACTCCTGTAAAATTTACAAGATCATATATGGTACGGTTTTTCAGATATAGAAATTTAATATTTTGAAAAATTGTTTCCCCTCCACTTTCGTGCTCCACCTCCCCCTCGAAAAGTTTACATTCAGTTGACTCCACCAGTGGTCCCATATACAGAAACCAAATTTCATCTCCCTGGTGTAATTGGTTCGGAAGATATTGTATTCCAAAGTTTTTCACCTCCTACCTTATTTTCTATCATTTTCGCAATTCTCACTTAACAGCTTCGTGTTCGTTTATATTTTCTCATCCATATTCATGTTCAAAGTCAGTCAGTACCGGCCACACTGATCTAATTACCGAAAATACATCAGATGAAAACTAAATCCATTGATATTATGGACATGTGGCCAATGTACAAACATAGTGATGGAGTTTGCTTAGTAAGTTTATAAACGAGTATAATTTTTTTTAAATTATTGATTTTATTATTAAAGACTTATAATTTCATTTTATTTTTATAAATGCTTGACGATTTTCCAACAATGTATACAACTGTTATTTGCAAATTAATAATAATCTTGGGATATATTTAAAAACGCAATTGACAAGTGTTTGCGGTAGGATAGGAAGGAATTATTTTTTTGGAAGGGGCCAGAATTATTTCTCTGAGAGGGTCCAAGCCGTGATCTGGGGGGGGGGGTTCCGGCCCCTCTCACGGCGCGCCTATGCCTATCTTCCCACCATAAACATTTTAACTTAATATCTCAACGGGCTTGGAAGCTACGCGCCTTCAAACGATTTTGCGTACGGCGGACAGACGGACATTGTTTTTTTTTGCTTTTTGGTGTTTACTAGTCCTAAAACGTGAAAAGTGAAAATACAAAATTTCAGGTCGATCAAATTATTTTGAAATTTCAGGTCGATTACAATACTTAATTATGAAAAAATAACAAAGTAAAATAATCTCCAATATAAAACAAATTTGAAAATTCTATATAATACTGTACAAAATGAAGATGAGAAGGAAGTTGAAGATGAAACATCAGAATATGTCCCAGTTGTTACAATTAGCCATATTTTTACATTTCTTTAAGAAATTGATATTTATGTTTCTTAATATTATAAAATAATAAATAATTTTGAAAGATTAAAACGTTTTTTGTATCCCCTGGGTTTCTCTTTTATAAAAGGTACACAGTAAAAAAATCCATTGAATTTTACATCTTTTGGATAGTAGGTAAATATGCCTCACCTTTTCAAATAAAAGTCAATTTGAACGTAGGTGATTTTCAATTTTTGGTCAGTAAATTTGAATTTGCAATCAGTAAATTTCAACTTCGAAAGCAGCAAATTCACTGGATATTCTCTTGAATAAATAAATAAATAAATTTACACTCTATAAAAAGTATAGGTTTGGCGCGCGTAGCCCGTAGCCACTGCGCCACCGAAGGCGTTTCATTTTCATTTCAGTAGCAAAAAATCAAACGAAGCGTCCAACTTCGTGGTCTACATGAAAAAGAACGTTATTATCAATTCATATACATACATATAGTTAATTTTACTCGAAATGTTGCGTAATTTTGTGAGACTTTTCATGTAAATTGTACGGTTCAGTTGAAAAGTACATGAATAATTTACTAATACCAGTAATTTCGTGTAAAAGTGATTGAAATGTGTACTTTTACTTAAAAAAATGATATATACTGGAAATTTCAAGTAAAAATTGAATTGAAAATTCAATTTTTTTAAAACAGTGTACGATGTTTTATTAATAATGTCTTTAAATATTTTATAAGGTAAATACACTCGCAAACATATTTTTAAAGCATCTGATAATTTTTAGGAAAGTCTGATAATTGTTAAGTGATTTTCTATTAATCGAACTTCAAATATCAGGTAGCGTTGAACACGGTACAAACAAGAGTTCTTTTACGTCCCTGAAGTTTGAGCACACTTTTCGGCGGAATCGGTTGAATCCTTCACCATCATTAATTGCAAATTTATTACCAAAAGCACAAATTTATTGCTCCAGGAGTTTGATTCTTACGGAGTTTTCCCCTATAATAAAATGAATTTAGTTCTTTTTTTTTAGAAAACTGGAGTTACATTGCAAACTTCAAAAAGGAACTCAAGCTAATGGACAACATGCGCAAATTTTAGCAAAGCGTTTATTACCGGATGCAGCCCAACTAGCAACCAAGGCCAAATTTTTAATTTTTCAGAGGCTATTATTTCGTTATGGTATCGGTAGGACTTTTGAGCTCAGGGTTGTGAATTGTTAATTTCGTTAAAGTTTGCGAGCGGAGTTCAGAAGTCAATGTTTCAGTAATAACTTCTTTTAGGCCTAATGCACTGAAAAAAGTCGAGTTCATAATATTAATAAATGCCTTTCAAAAAATAATATTCTTCAATTAGTAAAAATCTTTGAGACAATTACGAAAATCAACGGATATTTATTGTGATATGACTTGTACATTAATACTATGAAGCTCATTTCAGTAATCTGTAAATATTAAACGAAAACACCAATTACAAATTTTAATGCACACCTTCATCACATTGAATACAAAGTGCATAGGAAAATTTCTTAATGATTTTGTTCATATTATTAATAAAACTATTCAAAATATTGAAGAATATGTACATTACATCGTAAACTTGCGACGCACTTTACTGTGATAAATATATTTTCATTATATGAAATAAGTGCTTAACAATAATGTATAGTTTCATAGTGTCGAAAGATATTTTTATGAACATAAGAATACTTTCATAATATTGATGAAAATGTACATTAAATACATTAGGTGCATTGAAATCAAGGGCGCCCATAGAGGGGGGCAAGAGGGAGCACTTGCCACCACCTGTATTCTACCTTCCAATATTTTAAATATCAACACCGTTTACTGTTTTCAATGAAAAATAAAAGCAAAACATCTTTTTATTTGTGTTTAAAGAAGTTTCACTTGTTAAAAATTAATGTTTTCTTACTTACTGCAGAAAAATTGGATTGTAATTAAAATTTAAGTAGACAAATAAAGATAAGGACATTATTTTATTGGAAGACGTCACACTCAGGCTTTTTTCTTCATAGAAGTTTAGTATGACTTATGAAAAATACAGGAAAACCCAAAGGTCTTAGTGGTTGCCTGAGATAAAGTACCCATCTGCTCATATAGTTTTTTTATACATCCTTTTGACTTTGTGCTGGGAAAGAGGGTGTTTTTAAATTTGCAAAATTTGATGGTATGTTGATTAAAGTAGCAGGATCAGAAGGATATTAGTAACATTAGTACGTAACGTTTTGTTAAACCACTGTTATCACTTTTTAGTTGCACTTTATTAAAAAAAAAGAATTGCTCAATTATGAAAGGATTAAAATTAAAAGTGAAAAACTTCGAAAGTTTTTGAGCTTCTTAGCATTTACAACAGCTTATTATTTATTATTCAAATTCATCAAATACTGATTACTTATAACAAAAATTACAAAATATAAAATAATTAGAAAAAATAAAAAATAAGTACAACAAAATAAGTACAAAAATACATCATTATATATCCGTATACTCATAAATGCCTAAATATAATATTACATACATACACAAAGCCGATTTTAACTGTTGAACAGAAATGTTAAAGTCAATTTGACTGTAATTATAATTAAAAATGCGTGAAATAGATGTGATTGGTTCATGTTGGCCGTAATTTGTCCGATGGTGAGGAATATCCAGCAACACATAGTCTCTCAAGGATCGAAATGGAACTTTGAAAGTAACGGCTTCCAGCAATGACGAGGAGTTAATATCACCAGAAATTATGAAGAGGATAAATAAAAGCGGACCCACATGGCTCCCCTGAGGTACACCAGAAGTATTATATATATCGGATGTAAGGGCTCCACGAAAAAACACCTTTTGAGTGCGATTAAGTAGATACGAACTGATCCAATTAATAAACGTGAATCGAAAACCCAGTAATTGTAGCTTATAAGTCAGAATGGAATGATACATTGAACAAAGTTACAACTAATTCCAAGTCTTAAAGTTTACGCAGAAAGCACTAATTTTTTTTAAAGACTTTTCTATTGTAGCCTCAAAAATTATCTTCATTTCACTCTGTTTTCCAGTTTTGATGCTTTCAAAATAAGTGTAACTACATAAACCCTCTACCCGAGAATTTTTTCTTAACTTAATCACAAAAAAGCTTTTGTGTCCAATTCGTTTCCTTCCATAGTTATCGCTCCTTCGGGAAAAATAGCAACCATTTTTATTAAGAACATTTGTATGGTAGCTAATTGAAAGAGTACCGCAATATTGTCAGTTCCTGCAATATTTATTTAAAAAAAAGGCTATCGTACTAAATTTTTTAAATTCCAGAACGTAACTGTCATCTCTTTTTTTTAGGAATTTTGTATGCGATGTACCCGAAGAAGTTGGGTGATTTTACTTACTAACGGATTCTAAGTAAATTTTCAACTTCTCTGTATTTTTCCCCTATCTCCCGGTGCGCTGATATTGTTTTGGTGTGGCAGAAAATGTTAAATGATTCTTAACTGAGTGAAATCCACATTCATTCTATTCTCACAAGATGTAGATCCAGAAATTGCAAACTCTTTTTAAAAGCCATAGTTCTGCCCCTCCCTACGAAATGTTGTATGGGCGCCCATGATTGAAATTACGCCATAATTCTTGTGTTTCTTAGCACTTTTAAAGAAAAGTTGAGTTAGAATAGAAAGTAATGGAAATAGTTATTGAAATCGAGAAAAACTTAGAAACTATAATTCAAAAAAAGAAGATCTGAATATAGTGAAATGGACATAAATGTTATGAATGCAGTTCTACTTCGTTCATCGTTCAGAATTTATAGCCATTTTCGCGTTCATATAATAATATTAACGAACACCTTCATTAAACTGATTATACATTAATATTATGAACACAGTACTGATTCATGATCAATGTCGCTTTTTTTATACTCTAGATGGAATCTAAGAGTATTATGAGTTTATCCAGAACAAAAGTTTGTAACGCATAGAGCCAAGCCTCTGACGAAAAAAAGTTATATGTATTTTTTTTTGATTTGAGGCCAAAAACTCCAAATCCGGTTGACGTCCGTCCGTCCGTTTGTCCATTAGCACGATAACTCAAAACGACTTAATCTAGGATCTTGAAATTTTGAATCCAGATGGTGCGTTGAATTCGTAAGGCTAAGTTCGTTAACAGGCAAAATCTCCCTACTCCTTCGAGTAGCTGCCATACAAAAAGTCGTATTCAAGAATATTTGCCAATAACTTTGGTACACCTTAAGCTACCATTTTGAAATTTTGTATACGTTAGTTTTCCAATAGTTGGAGTTTAAGGTTTGAATATGAAAAGTGCCCATGTGTCCTTCGAGTAGCTACCATACAAAAATTCTGTAAAAATATCCTCACTCAATTCACGAAACTCACTATAATTCAAAAAATCGTTCAACCACGAAATTGAAATTTTGTACAAATTAGTTTTGAGTGAAAATAAAGATCGAGCTTACTTGTCAGCGAAATCCTTCCACTCCTTCAGGTGGCTTCCATACAAAAAGTCCTTAAGACAAGTATTCAAGAATATTTTCGGATAACTTTTAAACGCTTCAGGCAACGAACTTCAAATTTTGTACAAATTAATTTTCAAAAGGTCCCAAGTAAAAGGATAAATATGCTAGAAATCTAGTGTGTACTTTCTGCACCCACCATCTGAAAGTCCTTGAAAAGTGACTCATCTAGTTTCAGATATGAAATTAAACACTGATGATATTGCCTTTTAGTTTCGAGTAGCAACCAAATGGGAGTCCTTCATAAATAATAAACTACATGTGCACTCCTTTATCCCTAGATACAATATAAATCGGATTGGCTTGCAGCCGATCGTGACTGCAGTATGTTTTTTCTTCCTTTGTGTAATTGTGTGAGTATTCACATAGTCAGAAAAAAATCAATGAACGATTATACATGACATGAGTGAATGCTTTCATCGGCTCAAATTCAATGATGCTTTCATTGTGATGATGTACATTTTCATTGGTTGGATGCACCTTTTAGGTTCAGTGTAGAAATAAATACCAACGGATTTATGGAGGTTTCAGAAATTTTTTATAGGCCTGGATAAAAACCTCTGGGAAGTGTATTGGTGAAGTTAGTCGTGATTATGGCTTCGATAGATCTTCAAACTCTAAACTTAGTACGGCAGTTTCCATAGAGCCTGTTGCCGGAAGCTGTATAAAAGTAAAATCCCTTGACTTGAGGCCAGCAGTTTTAAAAAAGCAATTGTCCATTTGCCAATTTAAGATATTATACTTTAAACCATGAAACCGTGAACCTGCGGAATGAAGCTTTATAAAGGTTGTTTTTTTTAGGTGCATGAGAACTTAAAATTATAATACAAGACAGAAATATTGTTGGAATGAAATTTTTTTATTATATTCTGGTAGATAATTTCATGGCATTTATTTTTTAAATATGATTTCCGTCATATGTCCGCCGCGGCTACGAGTTACATGGTCCATTCGATCAGTCCAATTTTTGACTACTTTTTCCAATAAATCTGGCCGTATGGCGTCAATAGTGGCTTGAATATTGGCTTCCAATGCTTCAAGAGTTGCTGGTTTGTCGGTTTAAACGCATGACTTAATATAACCCCATAAAAAGTAATCCAGAGGCGTTAAATCGCACGAACGGAGGGGCCAGTTAACAGAACCACTTCTGGAAATCAAGTTGTCACCAAATTGATTTTGCAATAAATCGATTGTTAAGCGCGCTGTATGGCAAGTGGCGCCGTCTTGTTGGAACCAAATGTCGGCGATGTTTAGCTGATTAATTTTTGGAAACAAAAATTCAGTCAGCATGGCTCGATAGCGCTGGCCATTCACCGTAACGGCAGCTCCTTCCTCATTTCGAAAGAAATAAGGACCGATGATGCCGCCAGCGTGTAAACAGCACCAAACAGTCAATTTTAATAGATGAAATGGTGATCCGTTAAGAGAAGAGTAAAGTTAGTGCGAAAACGATCAATAACTGCACGAATTGCTTGCTCACTAGGCCCATTATGTTGACCGTAAAATGGACGAAGTGCACTATGAACTTCGCGAACAGATTTATTTTTTTCAAAGTGAATTTCTACAATTTGGAAACGTTGTTCTGGCGTTAAATGATTCATGATGACTTGCCAAACCTTACTGAACAGAAATGTCAGCACAGTTTGACATTCTCAGCTGTCAAACGACAGTTATCGATATCGATAGTTCTCATGCACCTAAAAAACACCAAGCAATACAAGCAATAGCCCAATTGTTTCGTTCGACACGTAACAGCTTCACACCGGACTATCCCTGGCTTGGCAGGCAACAGCTTTGTGCAACAAGGAATTGCTTCGTACGATATGCGACTACGTCCTGCTGGGCAAGCCACACACTCTTCACAGGCGACTGCCTGCCTCGCAGGCAACAAGTACATAATTCGATATAAACAAAGTTAAAGTTAAGTTACGCAAATGTTTCTTCTTCGATTTTTCAGCTATGTGTCAGATTGGACTCATTCCACAATTTCGTTACTTTTAAATAATAAAATTAAATAAATGCGTTTGAATGCTTAAACTAAAATAATGTAAAAAGATCTTAGGGAGTGAGACAATTTTTAATCAATATACTATTTCTCCAATGGTTGCATACCTCTGATCTGACCTATGAAATGTGACGGAATTCGTAAAATTAAAAATCGTGAATTTCCGCGAACGATTGTATAGAGAGTCTCTGTGTACGTCATTGCAAATTTGATTTTATCGCCCAACTATACTTCTTTAGAAATTACCACAATAATAGCTTTATTTTCAACTGTAATGAGACATGACATAGATGGCTGTTAGCCAAGGCAGCGATCGATTCCTGCTGTGAAGTTCGTATGGTTACCTTCAAAACATTAGAAAGGACTAGATTTAACTAGTCGCATTTCAGTTATATTAAAAAAATATTAGTTTATTGTCATATATTATTTTTATTAAAATATTAAAGTCAATTATTGTTACATATTTACACATATATACATTTTATCTATAAATGGTTATTAATTTTGTAAACCGAAATAATATTGAAACTTCCGTAGGTAGTTGAAGCTGGTAGAACCGTGTAAAAGTGAATCGGACTCGGACCATATCCAGAAGACGACGGTGTGTACAACGAGGAGTTACTGGAAACATCTGATGATCTTAAGTCCTGGGTTCCTGATACTTCCGATAGTCTGTCTTCATCATTTTCAAAATCGTCTTCCTGTTCCAAAATCTGCTCCGCCAACTCCTTCTCGAACTTCTCAATCTTCTGCTCCAAGATGTATTCCTCGCATGCTGCAATCCTTCCATCCAGTTCCGAAACAAAGGCTCGAACCTCTTTCGCGGTGTAGATATTCACAGGTTGATTCAAAAAGTGATCATCGTAAACGTAGTATCCCGGGAAACAGCTCTTCCTTAAATTACGAACTCTGGATTTGAGCTTCTTCAAGTTCTCAATTTCATTAAGAGCCATTTCAATACGATCGGTGTTAGATGCAGTACGTGATTCCATTTTCTTGAGTTTTCAATTATTCGTCTTTGAAGATATTTTTGCGATGTTTACAATTGGATTGCAATTTGTGCTTTGATTTTCGGGTCAAAAGTGATCCTTATTTATAAGGAAAATAATTTTAACTACTTCTAAAAATGATACGAGTATCTCGTTACATAAACAATTAAATTTTATAACCTTGTTAACTAATTATTTTTTATTTTAAAGAGAGGATCAATTAAATTGTACATAATTTAAATTGGTAGTTTCTTTTTCAGGTAGGAAAAATTATTCTACGGTAATATTTTTGATGCATTGTCTGAAATATTCCAATTCTAATTCAATATATTATTCCATGGCCGACATTTTTTTAATTATAATAATTCAAACCAAAAAAATTAATTTCTTCTTCGCAATCCATTTTTTATTTTTGAACATACTGGATACACAATTGGCTTCAAGCCAATCGTATGTTCATCTAGATGAAATGCTTAACTCCGATTTATATTGTAGTTGGGGATAAGTTTTAAGTACTTGAAGTTTAAGTAGTTTGTCCTTTATTAAGAACTTCTATTTGGTTGCTACTCGAAACTAAAAGACAATATCATCAGTGTTTAATTTCATGTCTGGAAATATGTAGATGAGTCGCCGAAAAAAAATTTTAATTTTTCAAGGATTTTCTTGTGGGAGATCCAGAAAGAACTCATTCGATTTCTTATATATTTATCCCTTTACATGGAACCATTTAAAAATAAATGTGTACAAAATTTCATATTCCTAGCATGAAGCAATCAAAAGCTATCGGAAAATATTGTTGAACACGTGTCTTAAGGACTTTTTGTATGGGAGCTAGCCGAAGGAGTACAAGGATTTAGCTGACTAGTGAACTTGAGCTTCGTTTTCACTCAAAACTAATTTGTACAAAATTCCGCATTCGTGGCTGACCGTTTTCTTAAGTTTTAGTGAGTTCCATAAATGGAGTGAAGGCATTTTGACAGGATATTTTCATGGCAGCTACACAACGGACTAATGAGATTTTATTCATAATCACACATTTAGCTCGAACTATTGGAAAATAAACACATAAAAAATTTAGAAGTCGTAGCTGAAGTTATAGGCCAATATTATTGAACACGTGTTTTAAGGACTTTTCGTATGGAAGCTACCCGAAGAAGTAAAGGAATTTTACTGACTAATGAACGAAAACTTCATTTTCACTCAAAACTAATTTAATCATTTTCAAGATTCTAGGTGAAGGCGTTTTTGAGTTATCGTCCGCCAGGACAGACGTTAAGCGGATTTGGGGTTTTGGCCACTAATATACAAACAACCTTTTCTTTTTCTTTTTATTTATTTATTTATAATCATGTCCTGCTCAGATAAATCTGCGCAGGCATCGTTTTAAAGTGCCAAGCCTATAAGGTTGCAAATTGAACTGCTTATATAATTAAATAATGTACTCTCAAATTTCATCTAGAGTATAAACAGTAGACACGATTGCAAACCATAAAAACCGTTGAACACAGAAAATTCTTACAACGCTTGCTTCACCTCCATTACATTTCTGTTAGTTGTCTCGCTCTTACCTAAAATGATTTGCCATAAACAGGTGGGGAGTGTATGTGAATGACATCGCAGAGGTTGCTTCTACTCCATTGAAAATTCGATAAGCTAGCTCCCTCACAATCTCAGTAAAAAATGTTTGCATTCGACATGTAAACCGGCCTTAAATCTGCTAAAAATTTATATTTTAAATATTTTCCTTTCTATTTTAAGGAGAAAATTAGCTTTCCTAATCACGAAACAACTTATACATCGACCGCGTCCCGGAGTATGACCCAATTACATAATTCACGTGTTATACGAGTAAGTGACAGTGGCGTAAGAATTTATTCTAACGCAACCACTTCAGACAGCAGGTTGTTTATTAACGATTGTATAAAAAGTCTTTTCGTACGACAATGTAAATGTGATTCCTTTCATCCAAATAGACTTCTCTCGAATAGAATTATAGCCCCAACCTCCGAATTTTTTTAGAAATTACCACAATTCAACTGTCATGAGGCATGACATCGAAGGCTGTTAGTCAAGGCAGCGATGGATTCCTGCTGTGAAGTGCGTATGGTTACCTTTAAAACATTGCATTTGCAATAAAAAAGGAAAGGACTAGATTTAAGGCTAGTCGCATTTTAGTTATATTAAAAAAATATTAATTTATTTTCATACATTATTTTTATTAAAATATTTAAGTCAATTATTGTTACATATTTACACATTATACATTTTACATACTAATGGTTATTAATTTTGTAAACCGAAATAATGTTGAAACTTCCGTAGGCAGTTGAAACGGGTAGAACCGTGTAAAAGTGAATCGGACTCGGACCATATCCAGAAGACGACGGTGTGTACAACGAGGAGTTACTGGAAACATCTGATGATCTTAAGTCCTGGGTTCCTGATACTTCCGATAGTCTGTCTTCATCATTTTCAAAATCGTCTTCCTGTTCCAAAATCTGCTCCGCCAACTCCTTCTCGAACTTCTCAATCTTCTGCTCCAAGACGTATTCCTCGCATGCTGCAATCCTTCCATCCAGTTCCGATACAAAGGCTCGAACCTCTTTCGCGGTGTAGATGTTCACAGGTTGATTCAAAAAGTGATCGTCGTAAACGTAGTATCCTGGGAAACAGCTCTTCCGTAAATTACGAACTCTGGATTTGAGCTTCTTCAAGTTCTCAATTTCATTAAGAGCCATTTCAATACGATCGGTGTAGGATGCAGTACGTGATTCCATTTTCTTGAGTTTATAATTATTCGTCTTTGATGATATTTTTGCGATGTTCACAATTGGATTGCAATTTGTGTTCTAATTTTCGGGTCAAAAGTGATCCTTATTTATAAGGAAAATAATTTTAACTACTTCTAAAAATGTTACGAGTATCTCGTTAACTAACCAATTAAATTCTATAACCTTGTTAACTAATTAAATAATTCCTTTTTATTTTAATAAGAGAATCAATTAAAATTGTACCTAATTTAAATTGGTAGTTTCTTTTTCAGGTAGGAAAAATGATTCTACGGTAATATTTTTGATGCATTGTCTAAAATATTGTTCTTACCTTCAAAATGGTTTTCAATTCCTTTTTTGATTTTATTGAAGCATATCCAAAAAACCGGCAGGAGATTGAAACATCTAAAACAGCGGTGCCTGAAATATCTCACGGATATATCCAGACATATGGCTTCTTCTCAAAATTATATTTTTAAAATGTTTGCCGAAATCAGCAATACGCAAGTTTCTAGATATATTTTGTTGGTATTCCGTCATAAATGGTTCATAATGTTTTGCCTCCAGGTACCGAAATCCAAGTTTCAAGTGCCTAGCGTTAGTTCTTCCTGATGAGATTGCATACATTTCCACGAATTCCGACATATCTCTTAAGTAATGAGATAACAAATAAGTTTTTACGTCGACGGGATTTTTGTATAATCATCTAGTATAGCCCTCCAAAAGCGGGAATAATCATCATCTCCTGTGCAATACTTCACAACATGTTGATGAAATTAAACGTTGCATTGCCTGAAGATATTGTAGATGAGGAACAACGGGACTCAAAGGATGACAACACGCATGCGAATACTTTTAATTCGGCAAACATGTTACAAACAAGCAGAAGAATACAATTAGACATTGTAAATTCATACTTCAATTAAACAGAAAAATATAAGTTTTAAATTAAATTTCATTGTTTTTTAAAAAAAATCCAATATTCCAGCAAGAGCGGATGCATTCTTCTCCTCAGTTATTACTATAATTTTTGGCGTTTAAGAGCGTGTTACTGCTATTGGCGGGCGTGGATAATTCACAGCACGTGCTTCAGCTGATGTCGAAGGAAGCATAAAATCTCCGTCAATGTGCTCTGTTGGTTGCTTCAATCTGAGAAGTAGAATGGATTAATAACGAAAATAATTTGATGGCATAGTGCGCACATACATTCGTTTCTGGAACTTGAGGACCCAACTCCTGTACCTCAGTATCTCCGTCAACTGCTTAGGTCGTCATTAGCTGCAAAATTCTTCCTTCCGCAGAAGTCACTGGCAGGGACGTCATTTGTGGGGGGGCATTTGCCCCACCCTGAATTATGTATTTTTATAGATTATATATAACATATGTATATTTATATATAAAAATATGTACAAACATAACATCTTGCCCCCCCCCCTAGAAAAAACTGAAATGACGTCCCTGGTCACTGGCTTAATTGATTTGGTGCCATTGACTCCACTTCTGCCAACAGCCTATTGGATGATGGCCTTTCATTCCTTGGCGTATTGTTTAAATAAAATAATAATCATTTAAAAAACCAAAAAATTAAATAAATGCAACTATTAACTTTTGGTCCATCCAAAATTTTCTCCATTTCGTCTCGTCCGTATTTGCACCTCCTAGTGCGTTGAGCTCTACCATTAATGAATTCCAAAAGTTTTCTCGGAACCGCGCTCCGTCAACACATTCAAACCTGACCTGAAATACATTTTTAATAAATATAAAAGTATTCTTCACTTCAATAAATATTACAACTCAATTAACATGCGCCAAATCTACGTGAAGCTCTAAAAAGTCAATCAAATAAACTTGTTGGTCCTCACTCGCTCGTTTTCCGTGTATTCCCTTCGTATTTTCCATTTTTGCACTGAAAATTTTGCCGTGATAAATTCTTTTTCAAATGAAAAGTGTTTGACAGCTCTTGTCATTTTTTTCCTCGTACAAGAATCGGAAACAGCTGTTTTTCACTGAAAAGTTTTTTCACAGCGATTTTCACAGAACCAGAATTGACCCCCTGGTCAAATAATTAATTATTGTTGTTACATTTTTAAAATCGTTTTTATTCAAAAGATTTGAATTTCATATTTTTAGCGTGAGCAGTTCCCTTACGTCGCTGCCTCTATCAAAAATTATATTTTTCGAACCTTTGCATATATCTTTAATGTTTACCTTCCAAATTATGAAAATACGAATTACAGCTTTAGGTTATAGTCCAAGAAGCGGTCAAAGTCGAAATGTAATAACCGTTATTTAAAGACTTTTTGAAAAGTAAATTTTGTCACTAGAATACCCAAGGAGCTTAAAAGAATGAGAAACCATTTTCCATATTAATAATTATTGAGTCCTCATATAAACATTTGTGGTAATTAAAAAAATAAGTGAAAGGTTCATATGCTAATGTACCAACAAATTACAAAAACGCGTGAAATTATAAACCAAATAAATATCTCATCATATTTTTTTTTGATAAAGGACTCAGTCGAGTCCGAAACGTCACGCAAAATAAATAAGAACAGTATTGAACCCAGAAAACTTGTATTTTCATCTCATCATATCTAAGAAATACGTTGGAATTCGTGGAAACTATGCAACTCCTTCCTGGAATATATTTTTGAGCTACTTTACTAAAATCCTGTGGAAGTAAGAACCAATTCGTTCCATCACCTAAGAAATATGTCAGAATTCGTGAAATCTATGCAATCTCTTTACACTCGGAGTTTGATTAGCACTAACGTATACTATTCCAGTCAGGAATTACGTTTTATGTAATGAATAATTTTATTTTATATTTGAATATTTTTTTTTAAAGTAAACCGATTAGGGCCATTTCAATTTCAAATTTGCAAGATTAAGTGAAAGGAAAGGAAAATAAAATGTTAAAAAAAACAAGTTTGGTATCCCAATTTTTTGTATTTTCACATTTCCGCTGTATAAGGCCCTAAACTTGCGTATAACTGATTTCGATGAACCTTTTGAAAATATATTGTGAGAAGTAGCCAAAAGTACGGAGTCACAACTTGTGTTAAATGTTTCTATCTCATGCCGGATTCTTGGATAAGCTTCAATAAAATCAAAAGAACAATATTTTAGACAATGCATCAAAAATATGACCGTAGAATCATGTTTCCTACCTGAAAAAGAAACTACCAATTTAAATTGGGTACAATTTTAATTGATAACAATTTTAATTGATCATCTCATTAAAATAAAAAGGAATTATTTAAGTAGTTAACAAGATCATAAAATTTAATTGTTTATGTAACGAGCTACTCATATCATTTTTAGTAGCAGTTAAAATTATTTTCCTTATAAATAAGGATCACTTTTGACCCGAAAATCAAAGCACAAATTGCAATCCAATTGTGAACATCGCAAAAATATCATCAAAGACGAATAATTATAAACTCAAGAAAATGGAATCACGTACTGCATCTAACAACGATCGTATTGAAATGGCTCTTAATGAAATTGAGAACTTGAAGAAGCTCAAATCCAGAGTTCATAATTTGAGGAAAAGCTGTTTCCCGGGATACTACGTTTACGACGATCACTTTTTGAATCAACCTGTGAACATCTACACCGCGAAAGAGGTTCGAGCCTTTGTATCGGAACTGGATGGAAGGATTGCAGCATGCGAGGAATACGTCTTGGAGCAGAAGATTGAGAAGGTCGAGAAGGAGTTGGCGGAGCAGATTTTGGAACAGGACGACGATTTTGAAAGTGATGAAGACAGACTATCGGAAGTATCAGGAACTCAGGACCTAAGATCATCAGATGTTTCCAGTAACTCCTCGTTCTACGCACCGTCGTCTTCTGGATATGGTCCGAGTCCGGTTCACTTTTACACGGTTCTACCCGTTTCAACTACCTACGGAAGTTTCAATATTATTTCGGTTTACAAAATTAATAACCATTTATAGGTAAAATGTATTATATAATGTGTAAATATGTAACAATATTTGACTTTAAAATTTTAATAAAAATAATGTATGACAATAAACTAATATTTTTTTAATATAACTGAAATGCGACTAGTTAAATCTAGTCCTTTCTAATGTTTTGAAGGTAACCATACGAACTTCACAACAGGAATCGATCGCTGCCTTGGCTGACAGCCATAGATGTCATGTCTCATGACAGTTGAAAATAAATTATTATTCTTCTAATTTATAAAAATTTTCGGAGGTTCTATCATTCTATTCGAGAGAAGCCAATTTGGATGAAAGGATTCACATTTACATTGGCGTTCAAAAAGGCTTTTTGACCCTTCAAACGTATGCGTATGGCGTACAGACGGTTTGAATTTTTTCGCTTTCTTGTATCTGCTAGTCATGAAACGTAAAAATAAATTTTAACATTTTTTTTCAAAAAACAATCACAATTCTGTATTATTGAAATAATAAAGGAAAAAAATGAATAAATCAAATTAAATCAATTAAATAAATGAATAATTTAAAAAATGCCTTATAGTTGTATCAAACACAGTTATTGACATTTTCATTCATCTGGTCCAAATATTACAATTGTCCCCAACGTAGTCTAGGATAGTCTAGGGAACGATCGTACAGGAAATAATTTAATTATTACACGCATAAAGGGATGATCAATATAATAACAAAAAAAAATTTTTAAAAAATCATATTTGCAACAACATTAATTAAAAACACAGTTTTTTTGTGAAATAAAATATTAAACAAACAAACGAGTAAAAAAAACATACTGCAGTCACGATCGACTGCAAGCAATCGTATGATACTCTAGATGAAATACTGAACTCCGATATATATTATAGCTATGGATAAAGTAGAATAAGGAGTGCACATGTTATTTGTCCCTTATTAAGGACTCCCATTTGGTTCCTTCGAAAGTAAGAAGAAAATATCATCAGTATTCAATTTCATATCTGGAACTAGGAAAATCACCGAAAGTATAATATTATAATTTTTTTCTTTTTTCAAGGACTTTCACATGGATGGCACAGGAAGGACTCACTCGATTTCATGCATATTTATCCCTTTACCTTTGTAAAATTTCAAACTTCTAGCCTGAAGCGTTCAAAAGTTTTCGGAAAATATTCTGGAAAACGTATTTTAAGGATTTTTTGTATGTGAGATACCGGAAGGAGTTAAACGATTTCGCTGACTTTTAATCTCGAACTTTGTTTTCACTCAAAACTAATTTGTACAAAATTCTGAATTTGCGGCTGAACCCACTGTAGTTCCGTAAATTGAGTGCGGATATTTTTACAGGATTTCTGTATGGCAGCTACACGAAGGACTAATGAGATTTTATTCGTAATTTATTAGCTCCAACCACTATAAAATTAACGCATACAAAATTTTCAAAGTTATAGTTAATTTCAAAGTTAGCTTATTCTTATGTTATCGGCCAATATTATTCAACACGTGTTATAAGGACTTTTTGGCAGCTACCTGAAGGAGTAGAACGATTTTGCCTATTAACGAACTTAGTCTTACAAATTCTACCAAACATCTAGATAAAAAAATTCAAGATCCTAGGTCAAGGCGTTATTAAGTTATCGTGCGCATGGACAGACTGACGGAGGAACAGACGAACGGACGTCAAGCGGACACAATTAAACAAAAAATAACATACAATTTTTTTTGTCTGAGTCTTGGTTCTACACACTTTTGGGCTGGATTAAACTTAGATTCCATCTAGAGTACAAAAAAAACTTTTTTTTGGGATAGTAGATATTAATTTCTACACTATGTTTGTCCCCCTGCTCACATTACAATTGAGTTGTTTCTAATCGGGTTTTTTTTTGTATAACTTATCTTAATTTCCTTTCTTTAATGCTAAAAAAAAACTTGGAACAGAATATTGGAATAAAAGTGACAATCAAAAAATTGGTTAAATACACTAATTAATAGTAAAATCTGTGTTTCTTATGACAGTTACTTTTCACAGTAAAAAAGACCAATATATTTTTTTCTTGAACATAGGGTAGGATACAGAAGGGACCTCTTTTCTGTACGATGCAGGTTCTGATTTACTTCCACCACCGAAAATATGGCGCTTGTTACAACCTTACTGTATTTCGATTATACATATTGTTGCGAGCTAGGGGTTCGCCGGGATTTCAAATAAAACACAATTCGTTTAAAATCAAAATAAGTAACAATTTATTAATTCGCACTTTAATTATATTCGCACAATTATTCGCACTATATGGCAATACCGCCCGCTTATTTATATCGCTTGATTCGATCACACGCAATCGATCGCTTTCCACCAATACGGTCGCGTATACACGCTGGCTGTCACAGTCGACGTAATAAAAATTAATATGTCTCTCGCTGAAAGCTTTATCTGCTTTTATACCAGTTGTCTGTAGTCGAGACTGTTCTTGAATCTTCGTTCGGTGGTGTGTGTAGAGGGTTCTAGTGAGCTTGAGATCTTTCCATTTGATCCTCTACGTTTTAGTACATTCGAGCACATTCAATAAGAAGGGGGGTATAATCGTGTTGCACCGATCACCTTATATACTTCAACTAGGTTTCTGATTGGGTTACTTTGTAGCTAGGTATTCGGTTGTTGATACGAAACGATCGAGTTGCGCGGTTGCCAGGTTTACATGTAACAATATGTACCTGGGCCGCGATTCTGACGACAATTCGTAAATTTCCCTTGCGAATTTTTCGCTAACTTCGAATATGTCAAAATTGATATTGGAGCATACCCCATTTCGGAAATGATTTCATTTGTATTTTGATTGTGCCCCACTAAAGTTTTGACATTTTAGTAAAAACGAAACTATTTTAAATTTAAAGTGTGATAAAATGAATGCAAACTTCCCAATTTTGAACGAAGAATCTCGTAATAGGGCGATAATAACCAGGAAATTTTTACGGGACTCACAAAATCCATTTGATATTCTAGAAAAATTGTGAGATGGTGTGGTGGGGTGTGGCTCTACAATTGACATCTACGTCAATTTTCAGCTTTCCGTCCTTAACGGTTTTCGACAAATAAAAATCATAGTTTTTCCTTTCTACCCCTCCCAGCATCACCCCCTACACTCACCCCCTCACAATTTTTTTCTCCGCTAGAGGTCTACTGGGACTAACTCCTGTAAAATTTGTAAGGTGATATATGGTACGGTTCTTGAGGTATAAAAATTAAATTTTTTGAAAAATAGCTGTCCCCTCACTTTCACTCTCCACCTCCCCCCTCAAACATTTTACTTTCAGTAGACTCCACTTGTAATCCTATCTCCAGAAACCAAATTTTATCTTCCTGGTTTAATTGGTCCGGAAGATATTGTAATTCAAAGTTTTTTACCCCCACACTCCCCTCCTTCAAAATTTTAGTCCTTGTCTAGGCTCCTAGTATGTAGAACTTCTATGACATAAATAAGCAGTCTCCATTAATACATAATAATGTCGATAAATCTTCTTAAAAAAATAATAATTCCAACACAGAAGTTATGGTTCGAAATTCTTCTTAATCCGCTCATAATTAAATGCTGATTTCATCCAACAAAAGTATATTAATAGTATTCATAATTACACTGATTAAATGATTTAATCTAGGAGTTTTAGGTCTTCAAATATTCCATTAAAACTGATGGACTCAAGAAACATTAACGGATTAAGCTTTAAAATAATTTCGGTTAAAAAAAAATAAAAATAATCTTTAAATTATATAGATGTCATTGCTTTGAAAATTTAACTTCGACTCAAAAAAATAAAATTTTCTTTTTTATAAATCCGAAAGCCGTGCCGATTCGATTGATTAAATTCTCAATCGAAGTCGACAACATTTGCTGCATCGTCAGTGGCAAAAACTACTCAGTTTGAGTAAACAAAAATGAATTCAACCAGTGCCACCACACTAGTACCCCATAAAACAACCACAATGTTTCAACCTTCTGCCATCAACCGTTCCGGAGATGTGAATTTTATAATGTTTCAGTCTCAGCTTTTGAACAATTCGGACTCATTGTCCTTCCCCCACTCCAACACCCTTCAACCAATCAATCAGTCAAAAAGAACAGACCTAATATTTTCAACAAACACGAAACGAAAACAAACAGTTTCCTCAATTCACACATGCGAATTTCAATTTGAATACTTAGGAAGGTCACGAAAATATTCTCCAAAAACTGGTTTTCCTTACGCCATACGCTTCTAAGGAAATAGCAACACGAGAAATATTTGTGAGGAATCCAACTTTGGATCGTTTTATGGAATAGATACTCGATCTCAAAGGAGTACCTTGATTTGTAAATGGTTTTAAATTAAATTAACCTTACCAATTCGATCAAACATCCAGGTTCCAAAGTTACACATTTGCGACAGAGGAGGGAAGAAGGTCGGCTTGCAAAGGATGTGTGTAAAATGAAATTGTATCAACTGTTTAACTTGTAACCTCATATAAAAACTAGCTTCAGGACTTAGCAAAGTATCCTAATAAGCTCAAGGAAAATTTTAGTATGTGGTATTTAGTTTACCTTACTTTGTTACTATGGTATGGTATGCAGTGCCTGATTTACCCATAAAGGGGCCCGGGGCTATTTCACTTTTGGGGGCCCCTAACAACTAAGGCTTATGATTTTTTTTAATTTTTTTCCTAATCGGAAAAATAGTTGAAAAATTTTTTTGTGTTTGTATCACATAATACCGAAAAAAAAATTTTGTTCACCAAAGATATCAGCTTTCTTCCATTGCGCGCCAATACCACAACTGCAAAAACTTTGCCAGACTCTCATTTATTTCACATGCTTCATTATTTTTTAGAGGATCCTACTATTTTCAATAATTAATTTTTTTAGTAGGCATGATACACCCTCTGACGAGTCTATGCCCTCCGATGACAAAACAGCTCCTTCGGACCTAGTCCAACGCAATCTTATAAAACTGCCGTATCCAGTGAAGGTTTTCCAACTGTCATGTCCTCAAGGACAGCGATTAATCAACAGTCGGGGATTTCGTGCTGGGGTTTCACACCAGAAACCCTACTGACGCCGGAAAACAACTAACATTTAATCAAATTTGCTTCTATGGTAGCTTACCATGAACAAATTCTATTCTTAATTAATTTTTTTCCAAGGATTCTGTCATAACTATGATAATATAAAATACGTAAAGACCTATATAGTTGACATACAGTTGCTGGTTTAGGTTTAAACCTAAACCCAAACCAGCAACTTAACCGACAAACAACATTAAGGCCAGGTACGTATTTTATATTGTCAAGTTGTTGGTACTGCACTATAAATTTCAGAAAACTTTGGATCCATTGAATTTTTCTAAATCAAAAGATCTTCAATTATTTCACTCTCAGCGAACTTATTTAAATAAACATCAAAATATCACCTTCTCTCTCACGATTATCATTGGTGGATTGAATGATAACTGCTCACTGCTTCTTTTCTTCGAAGTGGAGATCAAAACGGATTTTACTTAGTTTTTGGGAAGTGCATCATCAGGACAGCCCTATATGATAAAAGTGGATTTTAAACTGAACCAGATGATCTCAAATCATGAAGACTATGGTAAAAAATTGAGAAAAGTTTGAAATATTTATCAATTCCTTAATTGCTTACTCATCTTAGCTCCTTTTAAAAATATGCTCATTTATATTGGAATATATTCGTGCTTTACTTTTATCAAAGTCAATCGATTTTAGTACGTCAAACTCTATTGACCTTAGAGAAAGTGAGTTCAAACGATTTTCGCCAATTGTATTACGCAAATAGTTTTTAATCCTTGCTAAAGTAGAGAAGGATCTTTAACCTTCACAATTTGTTGCAGGCATAGTTAAATACATTCGCAACGAAATCCTTACGTTTGGAAACGTGCGAAGAATTGAACTACCGTCCTCAAATAATTCGCTCATACACGTACGTGCGAGCTTAGTTTTTGCAATATTTCCGTTCTTAACAATTTCAGAAAATTGTAAGAATTCATAAACGAAACCAATCTTCAAATCATTGGGAAATGCACTTATAAGAGCTTTACATTTATCTTGAATTTCTACAATTGATAATTCGTTAAAAATCCAAATAAATTTTCAATGCTGTTGTACGCTGCGCTTCTCTTCTCTAATTCCTGATACAGATCGGCAGAAAGGTTTCTACGCGAAATTTTTCACGTGCAGAAAATTCCGTTTCTATTGCATCGCCTTCATCAAAAAAACGTGCTCTTTTTTTTTTGTATTCTCTATATTGATGATCATCCACAAGTTGCTTTGTTTCGGCCTCTATATTATTAAAACAATCTCGATATTTATTCAGAAAACCTGACAAAGACCTATATAGTTGACATACAGTCAGTAAATCAATATCAGCGCTCTGAAGCGATTCGCTAGTTGCATGGAAGCGTTCTAAAATTTTGTGCCAAAAAATAACCATGAGACCAGTATTGAATTCTTTCATTTTATTCAGAATGCCATTTGCTTCAGTTTTGGTTATCTGATTTTGGGTGCTATCACACGCCAAATTACTAGATAGATAGATTGGAAAAAGGGGTTGGTATGGTTAACCTCTGTCACTGCAGCCACAGTTGGGCCTATTGTAACGTCCCCCCGGTTTGACTATGATTCCTCTTCGATCCCTGCGCTTTCAATGAAGCCTAGTATTTTGCGAAGAGGAATGGTCAGGAATTCCGATGGGTCCATGAAAGCCTGACCGAAGTGACGAAGCCTTTTGCGAGTTAAACCCTAGCATTCACAGAGGATATGTATGCTCTTGTGTTTCGTCTTCGTCATTGCATATTCTGCAAATTTTAGTCTCAGAGAGACCAATCCTATTGAGATGCTTCCTCATATGACAATGTCAGTCAGAGCTCCCACTAGGGTTCGGGTCTGATATCTGCTTAATTTTAGATAATCAGATGTTCTTTTTTTCCAGTGTTTAGGCATAAAAAGCTTTGAGTGCCTGTTACCCGGTGCCAAGTCCCAGTGAATGGCACTTTGCGATTTTTGCCACATTCGGATGTTCATTCTGGGTGTGCTTAATGGTATCCCACAGAATGGATATGGTCCCATGAAGTCAGCTTCTGAACCTTTCCTAGCCATTAATTCGGCCATGCCAAATTACTAAGAGTTATCATAATCTCAAAAACCCACGCCGGCTTCTATCACCTAACGGTCCTCCCGCGTCCGGTGTTAGATTGGCGGCAGTTGTGGGTGTGCTCAAATATCAGCGAAGTGCTGACTTCTGAACGCACTCGCAACCCCCAGCAGGGAATACAAATCTCGCCCAGCGGCAACTCAACAGGATTTAATTGTTGTTGGGGCCCCAGTGAAATTTGTTGGGGGCCCCTTAAAATTTGATGCCCTGTGCTACAGAACCTTTTAGTCCTATGGGAAATCCGGCTCTGATGGTATGGTATGTGGGGTGGTGATGTTGTCATCCTCCTTAACATAGACGTTGGTGTCCGTTGTGCTCCCCGTTAGATGATAGAAACCTATAACCATTTTGTGAATTTTATAAAATTTGCTATGTTACATAGCTTTGTTGCCTTTATCGATATCACCAATGTCATCGAGGAAATATGCGACGAGGTTCTGTCTTCTCGTTCCCAATACTTACTAAATCCTTTTACTAATTAAACGGCATTTATCGCCCAAAAAGAAGTCGAGATTTAGAGTAAGTTAAATGTTTTATTACACAGATTAATTATCATTTTGACAGATGTTTGGCTTGTGGAACCTTGCAACGCCACATGGACAGCTTCCGGGTATCTCATCAGCGTACTGATCGACGACACAAAGTATATAAACCCTATAAATTGGCGCGGTGTTAGTAGTTAGTGTCATCTATCATTAGAAACGAACACTAACAATTTCACGCATAAACTTGGTAGTGATCTGGCGAAGCCTAATGCGAAATTATGATTTAGGCTTAAGAACTGAGTAATATGAATTAGTCGCGAACGCTAGACATTGAAAATAAAGATGTGCATTTTTAATGCTAATTACGGCTATATACTCCACCACACTTATATACATATACCTATTTGTTTGTGCAATCAGACAAGGTCGCCTTTATTCCAAACACTAGTTAATATGTTTGCACTCCATACGTTGGTTATGTTTAATCTCAGTATCGATAGTACATCGATAAGAACGGGGCATGTACATCTCATGTACCTACTCGACGACGAGGACAGCGACCGAATAATATCTACGCCAATGCTTACCACATAGAAACCAACATAGTACATAAACATAACCTGAAACTCTAAAATTCGATGCTGTGGCCTCTAAAAGTGTTCAAGCAGTGCAGGTAAAAACGACGGACCGCCGTATTCACTTTACGTACGTCTGCCTTCTTTCCTCGTTCGTGCGACCCATTCATCCGTCACCGACGTCGCCTTACCAGTTTTGTCTGCTTTACGGACTTCCACGCAACTTTTGCATCTTCGGCTCTTCTCCGTTCGCACGTTTATTCTTTCTTATGTATCGGACGAAGCCTCTCGCTGAACGGTGTGCTCAATTGACAGACGCTTCGTCCGCTTTGGTATCGTATTTCGCGCGCACTAAATTCACGCAACCAAGCCAAACATTCCCCTCTATGTTTTATCTATGCGATTACGTCGCTGTGTGAAGAATGCGGCCTGTACATAAGCGTAGTTCGCGTAGTGCCTTTCTCTCCACTCGTCACTCTTCTTTTCTCGCTTTATCCACTCGTTCGCAGAAACCGGTTAATTTACTTGCGAAGCGATGATAAAGTCGACGTAGTTAAGAAGCGGGAACTCTTGGCTGGCTGCTTTCTTTTGAAGACGTTCAACCAGCGTGCAGAGAGTTACGTGGTGTAAGTGGAAACCCGGCAGATAAGGAAAACGAAGAAGGAGCATAAAGAGCATAAGGGAAAACGGTCGGTGGTAAATGAATGAAAAACAAGTCAGGCTGTGACGGATTGGAACTTGAAGCGTTCCTGTGCGCGTTGTTGTTGTTGGTAGGTTTTTTTTTGTTCCGTACGGTTTGCTGCGAAGTGTAATCTCGACTTTGGTGCCATGGAATTGAAGTTAATGGAAATTCGGAGATGGTGTGCGAACAATTGTTCGTGATTTTGATGGAAAACAGCTGATCTTTGGCGGTGAATTGAAACGCTCGCGTGTGTTTTATATGGTGTTAATGTGTTTTCCATTGTTGAGCTTTAAAGTATTCTGCACCTCTCCGGAAGTGGCATTCAGAAAATTCATCGTATGCAGATGCGACGAAGAAAATCTGGCCATTGGCGTAAAGGGTTGTGTTGCAATAGTGTTTAGAACAAAAGTGTCATACAATTATATGTAGAATTTTTTAAGGCAAATGAAGTATGTACCTATAACAGTCGAAACTTTATAACTCGGAATGTCAGTGTCATTAAAGTGGAGTTACAGAGAATAATTATATTTCAAGACACTGTTTGATAAAGAACTCAGTCGAGTACGAAACGTCACACAAAAAATAAAGTAAACAGTATTTTACCCGGAAAACTTGTCCTTTCAGTTTAAAAATGTACTGCGAAAATTCATCAAACCATCAACATGTCAATAAAAGAAAAAGTGAAACCATAATTCAGGAACTACAGATGTAGAGTTCTACCGCTTTTCATGTAATTCGCAAAATAGGGAACGATACGATTTGAATCTTAGTGTGGTGTGTCCTTACAGAGTGAACGTAGCAGCAGTACCAACGGTGGATACATATGGAGTGTATGTATTGGTGGCCAAATGAAAGTGCTGGAACTGAAGCTTGTGTGTTATTAGGATGTGCTGAATTTAACAAATTAACGATAAAATTAAGGTGGATCGACTATGGCCTGAAATGTAGTAATTACCAAATGGATGGTCTGCCAAAAAATTTACACTATCGAAAAAACAACGCTGAAATAGGCTAAATTCAGGAAAGAGAAGGCACTGAATGGCGGTTGATGTCAGATGGTTGAAACTTTGTGGCTGTTTTATGGGATACTAGTTCAATAGACGCTTTTGAACGATGAATTCTTCGAAGAATTTTGGGACCAGTAAGAGAAGGTACTGAATGGCGTATCCGGTACAACAACGAGTTGTATAACATCTATGACGACCCAGCCGCATCGACTCTTATAAAATTTCGCAAGCTACAATGGGCAGGCCATGTGGAGCGAATGGACGACGGAAGAATTCCCAAACGCACATTGAAAGGTAGAGCTCATGGCATACGACCGGTGGGAAAACCGCGGAAAAGATACAAGGACTCAGTTGACGCAGATTGCAGATCGCTTCTTAGATGCACAAATTGGAGGACGCGGGCGCTGAACCGAGATGACTTCAGACAATGTATCCTGCAGGCCCTGGCCCGATTTGGGCTGTCGCGCCATTGATGATGATGATGATGATTCAGGAATTGTCAGTAGTCTCACTTCCAATCGCTTATCCATGCGAAACTTCACATCCCTCGACCGTTAGCGTAAACATAATTCCCTGTGCTGGTACGAAGCTGAAAAGAAAGCCAAAAAAAAAAAACAAAGCATAAAAACCGAAATGCTTCGGAATAACAATCCGTCACTCATACCACGCCATCCATATATACAACGCCTCGTTGAGACCCAAATAAAACATCGTCTGTCGGTGACGTCAGGGACGAGGAAAAAGCAACCTAACGCCTCTATGTACACTCCAGTGTTCGTTTGCTGTATGCCATCGACTGTAGTTTCTACATAAAATTAAATTCGTGTGCTTGCAAAAGGTTTTGTGACGCAGGCTCAAAGAAGACAACCACCGAACGGCAATAGCAATCAAAACCTTCGTCAACCGAAAAAGGTTGGTGCAAACGGTACAAAGCGGGGAGAACCCGGAGCAAGGAGAAGCGAATGAAGCAGTCAATCGAGAAGAGCCCCTTTCAAAGGCATATTGAATTCCCTTCAGGGATTGTTGTTTTCATTTTATACTTGCTTGTCGTTCCTCATATATGGCTCGACCTATGTATCAAAAACTCGAGAAAAGCCTTTAACATTATCTCGGACGTACAAAAGGAATCGGGCGATACAACGCGTCACAGGAAAGACCAACTTCAGAGCATAAGTTGAACAATTTGAATTTCCCAGAACAAGAATTGTTAGTAAATCGTGAACTGGTAAATAGAGACTGCGAAGTAGACGATGAAGTGAGCACCGATAAACAAGGCCCAACGAGAAATTGAAACCTTTCGTGGGGAATGACACGAGTATGTAAAATGTATCTTCTAGTTTGGACGATGGACAGACGAAACGTTTCGATTTATGTGCTATGTGTGCATTCGGATTAGGCTGTTCGTATTAAAATAAAAAGCCAATAATAGAAGCCACGGATATGTTACGAAGCAGTGAACATGGAAATGAAATTCCCTATTGGAATACGTTAACGAATAAGTGTATCAGGCTAACAAAGAGAAGTCGGGGTGTGGTGCATTGTTTGTTATGCATAAATACATACGACGGCATGAAGTTCCCAATGAGTATAAATCTTGGAATAACCTTGGACAGGGGTTATGCAAATACTCTGTAGATATATTTGCGATTCTAGATCAAGCTGAAACGACTACCATACATACATGCAGAGAAGCGGCAAAGTTCGTACTACTCTATCATGAAGTGAAACGCAATAAATTACATAATAAGTTCAGTTTGATAATGGACTCAGTCGAGTCCGAAACGTCACACAAAATAAAATAAACAGTATTTTACCCGGAAATAGGGCATGGCAAGCTGGTCAAATTTATAAAGGATCTAGGATGTTTTGGGGGTAATTAGTTTTCCACGATGTTTCCGAACAGATCGCTGTGGGCCCTCTTTTGGTGCCTAGTGTGCGCTGTGGCTCAGGGCAGCGCTTCTTCCTAATACCATGTATACACTGCTTGTATACAAATTACTTTATTCAAATCATGATATTCGATACAAGATGGCATGATACACAGCCCATACATGTTATACTTTGACATTTAGTGCATTCCGAAATTTTAGCAGTGATGAAAAAAAGGCTTTTCGGGCCAAACGTCGCAGTACGATGTTCCGGCGAAAAGCACACTCATTGCTAATAAAGAAATGTAGAAACCAGACCATCATATCACACACAAAAATGAAAACACGCTCAAAAAATTCTCACTGACAGAAGGATATAAAAATCCACAATTGTCATTCATTGGAATTTCAGTTGACTTTACTTTTAGATGGCGCTGGTGGCAGTTAAAAGAAGGCTATATCAGCTAAAATCATCGAATTTATATACAAGGAAATAGGTTGGATATTATGTAGATATCAGCTCGTTGACGTACTATATGCAGATTATTGGGTGATACTCTGGTGATATTGACGATATTATGATTTGTATACAAGCTGTGTATCCAAGGTATAAAACTAAAACTACATGAAAGACTAGCATGGTCATTATATAATAACATAGTTTCAAGAAACTACAAAAATGAATTGATGTGCATTTATTTAGATATAAAGCTCTAACACGACAACAACGAAAAGTGAAATGAATCGAAAAAGACAAACTACTGTGGGCAGCCATGTTTCCAGGAAAATTGTAACATTACCCGCTTTTGAGATATAAAATCAGAAAATGTTTACTTAAGCCCCCCTTCCCATCCTTCTCCTTCCCTAGAAATAGTCAACTCAAAAAGGATACAACTGGTGTACCTGTTGTAAAATTTCCAAGCTACAAATAAAGCCACATTTTGCGATGAATTACTTCAATCCCAACCTCTGGAGGTAACAACACCTCTTAAAACAATCTGCCAACAGTCTGGGCGCAACTTTATTATTTTTTGGGTAGTAACTAGTCCGGAACGCGTTTAATGATGAGATGCGGTGTAGGCTATTATACGACTGAAAACCTAGAAAAAGGTTCGGGAAGCGATTAAAATGGGGTCGCGCTAGAATACTTACGCCGCTGCCACATATAACATATGAATTACGTAATTGGGTCATACTCCGGGACGCGGTCAAAGCTAAAATACGAGTATAGCATCAGCTGTCTCCAGATTGGGAGGTTGTTTGGAAAGTTAATTTTATCCCTAGAATAGAAGCAAAAATATATAAATCGGAAATGCGTTTGTAGGCGATTATATAAAAAGTCTGTGGTTGTTAAAACCAATCTGATATCTCACCAATCCTAAGAAATATTTTGAAAGCCTTACGTCCTCTTGGAGTTGAATATCTAAAAAACCTGAAATCAACTTCTTGACGATTATGTAGAAAGCCTTAGGAAGTAAAAATGAACTCGATATTTCATTAGAACTAAGAAATATGTAGGAATTTGTGGAAACATATGCAATCCCCCTGCACTACCCGGGGGGGTTGAATATCAAAAAATCCTGAAATGGGTTTTTAGACATATATCAAAAAAGCCCGAGGAAGTGAAAACCAATCCGATGTCTTATCACTCCTAAGGATGTGATGGAATTCGTGAAAACGTGTTCAACTCGTTTATACCCTCTTAAGGGTTGAAAAGGAAAAAGTTGAAAACGAGTTTTACGTGATGATTTAACAAGCTCGTGGAAGTGAAAAGTTATTCGATATCTAAACGGGCCTGAGGGATACGGCTGAATTCGTTAAAATGTATGCAACCCCTTTACTCAGCCTTGGGGTTGAATTTAAAAAAATTCTGAAAACACTTTTTAGGTATTTATATGAAGAATCCATAAAATAAAAATGAATTTGAGAAGACCGAATAGATATGACGAAAATCGTGAAAATATATGCATTCCAATGCATTGATAATTTGTTTTGCTCCCCTTCCAAACGCCAATGGATATTTGCATTTTTTGTAATCAAAATGACTTTTCTAGTTGATTTACATATACATACCGTGTTTCAACTTTGTAGCGTAAGCCGTTCTTTAGATAGGAAAAATACTCCCCACTTCTCCACCTCCATTCCATACTACCACCTCTTGGAGTTATATAATTTAAGTGAATTTATATAGAGCTTAGACTTAGAATTTATATAGAGCTTCGATAGTGGACCCATTTGCAAAAGAATTGCTGATATGGGTGAAGGGGTGTGGGAGTGGGGGGGGGGGGAATAATTATACGTCCGAAACGCTCGAAAGCCGAGATCGAGACATTCTAAAATTCACATTGCCTAAATGGTTAATGTCACGTAATTAAAACTTAATGGACATCTGTAGGTATACTAGGAGAATAGATCGGAAACATTTTTTTGAGATTTGGCAGTGGCGTACTGAGGTTGGGGATGAAAAGCTTTATATTACGATATCTCACGAACCAAATGAACTAGAAAAACAAAATTCGGTTTCTGTATAAAGATTGACAAATAAGGTTTGCTGAAAGTAAAATTTTTTAAGGGGGCGGTGTTGAAACTTGGTATGTATATGGTATGTAAATTAACTAGAAAAGTAATTAAGATAGAAAAAATTTTCAAATATTCAATACATATATTTTCCCGATTTAAGTCATATCTATTAAGTCTTCCAAAATATTAAGTTCAATATTATTTTTAGGCTTCTTCATATAAATACCTAGAAGGGGTTTTCACGATTTTTGTAAATTTTACCCCTATGTGGGTGTAAAGGGGTTGTTTACTTTTTTCACGAATTTCGCCATATCACCAGGCCTGATCAGATATCGAAGATCTTTTCACTTTAACGGGCTTGCGTAAAACCAAAACTTAAAAGTTGTTTCCTTTTTCAGACCCTAAGAGGGTACAAAAAGTTTGAACACGTTTTCACGAATTCCGTCATTCCTTTTAGAAGTAATAAGAAATTGAATTGGTTTCTATTTTCTCGTGCCGTCTTCATATTTATCTATTAACTCCTTTTAGGATTTTTGGATATTCAACCCCAAGTGGGTTTAAGGGGTTTCATATGTTTTCACAGATTCCTACATATTGCTTAGATCTGATGATATATCGAATTCATTTTTACTTCCCAAGGTTTCCTATATAAGGGCCAAAAAGTCAATTTCAGTATTTTTAGATATTCAATCATAAGGGGTGTAAGGGGGTTGTATGCTTTTCAAAGCTTCGACATATTTCTTAGGTTTGATGAGATATTAGAACGCTTTTCACTTCCACAGACTTTTTAAATAATCGCCTACAAACCCATTTCCCAATTTTTCTATACTCAACATCCAAGGGTTTGCATATGTTTTCACAATTTTTGCCATCCCTTAGTTCTGATGAGATATAAAATTGGTTATTACGGTATTGGATGTAATGACCTAAAAACCAATTTCACGATTTTTCGAATTTCAAGAACCAAGGGGGTGTGAAGAGTTTGCTTACGTTTTCACAAATTTTTCAAAATCCCTCGTGTCTCATGAGATATCAAGTTGCTTCTTATGAAATCGTCTAAAAACCTGTTTCACGAATTTTTCGAAATTCAAACCCCATGTGGAAGTAATGGGTTTGTAAACGTTTTAACAATTCGTCATATCTCTTAATTCTGATAAGGCAGCAAATTCGTTTTTACTTCTATGGGGTTTTAGTGTAAATAATATACCGAAATTCGAATAGTCTACACGGAATTTTTTAATGTTTAACCGGCTAAAAATCTCTATTTTAAATATTTTTATTTTAAGAACAAAATTAATTTTCCAAGAAATCTAATAATCTCCTGCCTAAATAAGTTAGTTTTGTTGTAAGGTAGTTTTAAGTTAGTTTTAAGTTCTTATTAATAGGTTCTTAAAAAAAATTCCTAACTGAAGTATCACTTTAATTAATCATAATTTGTCAAGAAATAGAAATACTACACTATAGTTGTAACGACAATAATTTTTTCCCCTTCTGATCTCTACAAAAATTGTATAAACTGTAAATATCTTATAGAATAACTGTAATAATTAAATAAATAAGTAATGAGTAATAATCTCGAAACAACTGATGATATACTCCGACTTTGACCGCTCCCGAACTTTGATCCGAAAAATAATAAAGTTTCGCCATTGGCAGATTTTTTTTTTTGTGCCAAAGTTCGGAAAGCGGTTGAAATTGTGTCGTGATAGAACTCTTACGCCACTGCCACATTTAACACATGAAAACGTAATTGGGTCATACTCCGAGAAGCGGTCAAAGTCGGTTGAGACTAGGAGGCTTCTCGGAAAACTAATTTTGTCCTTAGTATAGAAATAAAAGTATATAAAATAGATTTTTAATCGATTAAACATATAAAAATCCCGCTTAGACGACTCGAATTTGGGTATATTATTAACACTAAAAACCATAGAAGTAAGAACCATTTCGCGAGTTGTGAATACGTATACACACCCATTTGAACCACAGGTTTTGCAAAATTTGTTAAAACGTAAGCAACCCCTTCACACCCGCTTAGGTGATAATTTCGAAAAACGGTGTATTGGGGGTCATTCCATCAAGAATCGCCAAAGTTGTGACCTTACCATCTCCGATTCTTTTAAAAAATTTTGTACTTGAAGAACTAGTGAAAAAAATAATAGAAATTAAATTTTTTGTTTCTATCTCATTTTTTTTTGTTAGTTATAGTATGTTAAAGTTTTCGAAAAAATGCTGTCCGAGTCCTCTTTGAAAATTCATATCTCCGGTTATTTTTATCCTAGAATAATAAAATCGAAGAACATTAATGGTTTTCAATTAAGGCTAGTTTAGTTTTCTAATAATTTAATTCGATTTTTTTGACCCCGATCCCCTTGAGATTCCAAGTTAATTTTTTGATATGTTTTGAAAACAGTATAATATACAACATATAAAAAATTTAAAAAAATTGAAGATACGCATTTTGAGATATTCAAGGATAAGAGACAAAATCGTTATCCTTGAAAAAAACTTTCAAGGATAATTTTTATTCGTATTTTTTTTATATTGCAACAATTTTTAAACAATAATCTTTAAAATAAATCCTACTTTATTATTCTAGGATAAAAATTACCAGAGATATGAATTTTCAAAGCGGACCCGGATACCTCACAAATTTCGTCATTTTTGGCGATTCTTGATGGAATGACCCTTGGATTTCATTACAAGAAATGGCAGTAGAATTAATAAACAACTTTATATCTCATCAGACCTAAGGGATAGCGAAAATTGTGAAAACGTATGTAACCCTCTTACACCCACTGCTAAGAGGTTGTATGAAAAAACCAGAAATCCCGAAATAAAAATTAATTCAACGCCTCATCAGATCTAAGAGGTATGTTGGAATTCATAAAGACATATGCAACCCCAATACACCACCTTTGGGGGTTAAATATCAAAAAATCGTAAAATGAGTTTGTAGGCTATTATAGAAAAGTCCGTGGAAGTAAAAGTCGATGTGATATCTCATCAAACCTAGGAATCATGTCGAAAACTTTGAAAAAGTATGTAGCCACCTTACACCCCGTAGAGTTAAATATCTAAAAATTCTGGAATTAACTTTTTTGCGATTATATAGGAAGCCTTAAGGTGCTCTTACACGATCAATTTTTCAAGCAATTGATTGCCCGGCGACTATTGCGAAAACTAGTGGAGCTATTAATGGAGCAATATAGAGCAATATCATGCTAGTTGCGGTAATATTTCGGTAATGTGGCAATGTTTTTTTTGTTGCTGTATTTCCATTAACTTGGAAAATTCCGAGCAATCGTCCTCGTTCGGTGGTTCAATTGTCAAGTTTTGTTTTGAGTTTTGTATTATATTTATTTGTTGTTAGTTCCGTGTTACAATGTTTTGGAATTCAAATATTTCAAAATTTTTGTGAAGTTTGCTTTCGTGTTGTTCATAGACAGAATTGGTTGTGTAAGCCCTTATTGCCGAATTGCTAGATATTGGTCATTATCGCTCACCACAATTCAGGAACGAGTTGATGAAAAGTTGATCCACATCGCCTGTTGCTATTGTTGCTGTGTGCTGCTTCGTATTTTCGTGACGTCAAAATTGACGAATATTGCTGCAAATTGAGTAGTTTTTATCGCTCGTGTAAGAGAACCTTTAGGAAGAAATATGTAGGAATTTGTGAAAATGCATGCAACCCCATTTCACCACCTTGAGGTTTGGATATCAGAGAATCTTAAATTTAGTTTGTAGGGGATTATATGAAAAATCTGCAGAAGTTAAAGCTGATTTGATATCTCTTCAGACTTTTTGATATTGCAGAAATTGTGAAAACATGTGCCCTTATACCCACTTGGGGGTTGAATATTCAAAAATTCTGAAGTTGGTTTTTAGATAAATGAAAAAAATTCCAAGAAAGTGAAAATATATTCGATATGTTATCACTCCTAGGAGATATGACGGAATTCGTGAAAATGTGTTCAACCCTTTTATACCTTCTTAGGGGTTGAAAAGGAAAAAATCTTGGAAATAAGTCTTAGTCAATTATGTAATAAGCTCATGGAAGTGAAAAGTTATATGATTTATCATCAGATCTGAGGGATGTAGCTGTATTCATGAAAAAGTTCACAAACCCTTTACACCCATTAGAGGTAGAATTTAAAAAAAAATCCTGAAAACTCTTTCTAGGCATTTATATGTAAAAAATTCAATATGTGAAAAGACCGAAGAGAAATGACGAAATTCGTGCAAATATAAGCATCCCAAAATTAATCGTTTAAAACGGTCCACCCACCTCCTCTCTCACACCCCAACACTCTAAAGGTGGCACTTAATGGGGTCCATTCTGCCTACTAATAAAAAAAAATTAATAGCTTAAAGAGTTTGGGCGCTACGAGCCTTCAAACGATTTTGCGTACGGTGAACGGCTTACGACGGTGGACTGAACAATTTTTTTTTTCAAATCGATAGCAATACTTTATTACTGTAATAAAATAATAATTATTAAAATAATAAAGTAATAATATAGAACTTTTTTTCCTCCGACAACCGGTTCTTTGCGTTATAAACTTTTGGTCTGGATTGAACTTATAATACTGCTTTAAGTCGCGGAACATACAACAAGTACGGAAATGTAAATCGGGAACATCAAGATATTCCTTCAGGTCACTAAAGTACAAAGTCCTTAGAATATGTGTGTCTTGATCCAATCTGACCGACAGGTACGTTATTTGCCGGGACGTGGTCTTACTATTAAAAGTCTGAACATCTCAGGGGTCGTGTGTTCAAATCCCACGCACGTATGATTCTCCGTTTTTCTTTATACGAAGATTTCATCACTTTTCAACAATTTCCGATTCCAAAAAATTGTATTCCCACTTACTCTATCCGGTGGTTGGGCGATAGGCTAACAATCTATCCACGGAAAAAACAACGATGGTGAAGAGCCCACCGTAATGTCTTAAATTCGATTGGATAAATTTCACCGAAGAGGCCAAGAACCCTTAAAGTGCAAAATCCGTTGAATGCAATATTTCGTTGTCTACAATTTTCTACAAGGAAAAAACCCGGTCGGAAAAAATTTATCGTTTAATTAAAACATCAATAACAGGAAATGAGCTGAAAAATCGAATTTATTGTGCTTCCCACAAGTGTTCGTCTCAATACAAGCCCGAGTCGACATTCACGTGGTGCAGACGGCTGACACGTGATTTATTAAAGTGATGCCACATCTCCTCTCCTTCTAATGAATCTCCGGTAAAATTTCAAAGCAACCATCCAGACTAAGGACGAACAGAACAGGTTTCAGGACTATGCCATTCCCGAAAGGCTTCAGTTTGCCCATTTACTGGAATCACAGGATGACGATGACAACTTTCGTGCCTTTAGCACGTTGGCCCCACTCACTAGCCCGGGCTCCAAAAGTGAGGACTAAACGTGCCATTTGCTATGTGAGTCTACCACCTACTGCGCTCGCATTAGCAAAACTGGCAGCGAACTACTCACACTTTGCGGGAGGATTAAAGGCGAACAGCATGGATTCAATGCAAAGGAAAATGTTGTTGCTCGTCTCTCTGCAATTTGCAGACTTCCGGTGAAAGTCACATTACAGAAAGCATCAGAACCAGAAACGAAAGGTCGTCGAAGTCGGTGAAAGTTTTCCAAGCTTCAAGTTCGTATCGTACTTCCGACGCTGTTTCTTCGGCCAAAAGAACAAACCGCCTCCCCCGAAACTTTGTTTTGCCGTCGAAGGACACCGAACATAAATTGTGAAGTTTCGTTCTAATGGAATCACACCCGGCTACCTCCCTGGCCCCCGGCCGACCAGCATGTACCACTTAAGTGTAAGTCGGCGAGCTTAGGCGTTATTTACGGCACTTGACGCCAAGGATGGGCAAGGAGCCTTGCTCGCTAAAGGGAAAATTTTAATTAATGTAAGTAAAAAGGAATTTCGTTTCTTCAATGATGCACATTGTTTGCTTACCGGGCTAGACGTTTTCTGTTCGAAATGTTGCGGAAGTTAAACATTTTTGGGAATTTCGAAAATTACATAGCTTGAACTTGATGTATGGGTTAAATAAATTTGATATCTATCAAAGAGGTTGAGCACAATTTGCCCGTAGGTAAAGTGATACCGAAATTGTAGGAGCCGAGGAACAGGAGCCACTGGAAAGATCTATTGAGGTATAATTTCTCCCTTGGTTTCTAAGTATCCGGGAAAACAGTGGATGGGTGTGTTAAAAATATGTGAACTTACTTTTTTCGCCCATATCATTTCTCTGTCTATGTCGCGTACCAGGGGCGTACGCAGAATTATATTTTGGGGTGGGTCACAAGATAGATGAACTAGCGGGAGCGGGGAGTCAATTGCTAAAAAAATCAAGACAATGCCAAGGTATTTAATTCGGAAGTAGAACGATGCACATTTATCTTAGGTAACATTGTTTATTTTTTATATAACAAATTCTAGACGCCAGCCCTTTTGGTAATAATTTTTTCAATATCCAACTCAATGTCTTGATGGACATGCTTTAACGCTAGGCTAGTCAAACGCTCCTCACCAATTTTAGCTCTTAGCCATGTTTTTAGTCTCAGCAAAGTGGAAAACTTCTCTCTGCGGTGGCGACACTAACTGGCTGAGGAGCAAGAATTCTGAGAAGCATTTGAATATCTGGGTACATATCCTTGCCACAGCTATCAAGAACTTGTACAACGGTTTCATGTTTACTTCCATTGTCATGTAGCTCTCTCACCCATTTCTGCACCTACACAACGTACTCGTGCTTTACTGATCTTACAGAAGGGCCAATCAGTTCTTAATAAAACTCGGCTACACTTCAAATAAGATCAATGTTATGCTCAGATTCTGATTCGCGTGGAGGGAAGACGCTCAGATTAAACGTTGCTAGCATGTCACATGAGAACCTCGTTCTTCATCGAGCAAGGGATTATAGACGGATCTGCGAAAGTAGTCTTCCGGTGAGGTTGTGAGTGGATTTTCGCGGTGAGTCTGACGAGAAGCTGTGCGAAACATCTACGCGTTTTAGACGGAAAATTTTGGTTTCTAGATCTCAGCAACCGCTTACGCTAGGAAGCTGAAAGAACTTACATAGAGCTTCGATAGTGGACCCATTTGTAGAAAAATTGCCGAGATGGGTGAAGGGGTGTGGGAGTGGGGAAAAAAATAATGTGTCTGAAACATAAGAAAGCCGAGATCAACACATTCTAAAATGGGGGGTGGTGAAAAGGAAAAGATTCCGATTTTTATATCCCGAGAACCTATAATGATAGAAATCTGAAACTTGGTATTTAGATAGAGCTATGGTATTAGCATGTTGGAAAAGTATAATTTTGTATAGGGTAAGGATGGTACGGGGGTGGGAGTGTTTTTCCTATCTATAGAACGGCTTATGCTACAAAGTTGAAACTCGGTATGTATATGTAAATTAACTAGAAAAGTAATTTAAATAAAAAAAATGCTCAAATATCTACTGGCGTTTGGAAGGGGGCGAAAAAAACTATCAGTGAAAATGGGCTGCATATATTTTCACGATTTTCGTCATATCTATTAGGTCTTCCCAAATTTTGAATTCATTTTAATTTTACGAATACCTAGAAAGCGTTTTCAGGATTTTTTGAAATTCGACCCCAAAGGCGGTGTAAAACGTATATATACTTTTTACGAATTCTGTCATATCACCCAGGTCTAATTAGATTTCGACTAACTTTTCACTTTCACGGGCTTGCGTAATAATTGCCTAAAACATGTTTTCAAGTTTTTTCCTTTTTCAGCCCCTAAGAGTGTATAAAAGGGTTGAACACGTTATCACGAATTCCGTCATTTCTTTTAGAAGTGATAATAAATTGAATTGTTTTCACTTTTTCGTGCTGTCTTCATATTTATTTATTAACTCCTTTCAGGATTTTTGACTATTTAACACCCAAGTGTAAGTACGAGTATAAGAAAGTTGAATATGTTTTCACAGATTCCTACATATTGCTTAGATCTGATGATATAACGAATTCATTTTTACTTCCTAAGGTTTCCTATATAAGCGCCAAAAAGTCAATTTCAGTATTTTTAGATATTCAATCATAAGGAGTGTAAGGGGGTTGTATGCTTTTCATATGCTTCGACATATTTCTTAGGTTTGATGAGATATTAAATCGCTTTCCACTTCGACAGACTTTTTATATAATGGCCTACAAACCCATTTCTCAAATTTTCGATATTCAACCCCCAAGGGTTTGCATATGTTTTCACAATTTCTTCTATCCCTTAGTTCTGATGAAATATAAAATTGGTTATTACGGCATTTGATGTAACGACATAAAAACCAATTTCACGATTTTCCGATTTTTAAAAACCAAGGTGGTGTGAAGGGTTTGCTTACGTTTTCACAAATTTTACAAGATTCCTCGTGTCTCATGAGATATCAAGTTGCTTCTTATGAAATCGTCTAAAAACCTGTTTCACAATTTTTTCGAAATTCAAACCCCAAGTGGAAGTAATGGGTTTATATACGTTTTAACAATTCGTCATATCTCTTAAGTCTGATAAGGCAACAAATTCGTTTTTATTTCTATGGGCTCTTAGTGTACATAATTTACCGAAATTCGAATAGTCTACACGTGCTTTTTCAATGTTTAATCGGCAAAAAAATCTCTATTTTAAATATTTTTTTATTTCGAGAACACAATTAACTTTCCAAGAAACGTCATAATCTCGAAACAACTAATGATATACTTCGACTTTGGCCGCTCCCGGACTTTGACCCAAAAAATAATAAAGTTTCTCCCAGACCATTGGCAGATTTTTAAACATGGATAAATAACATTATTCCATGAAAAAAATAAAATTAAGGTCCGATATTGCAGTCAGTACTTGTCAATGAAATTTTACATCTCGGGATGCTTAAATAAAGGGAGATGATGGAAGTTAAAACATTTTTCATCTCACAGTTTTACGGAATCCGATGTTTTGCATTTCAAACCCAAAAAAGGTGTAAAAGAGTTGCACACGTTTTAACGAATTCCGTCATATTTCTTAGGTGATAAGTTATGGTATTGAATTTTTATTTTCACGGAATTGTTTTATAACCGTCCTTAAACTGATTTAAGAATTTTAGGTTATTTAACCCATAAGGAATTTTAAAGAAGAATTGAATAGCTTTTACAATAGATCTGATGAGACATGGAAAACTTAAAAACTCTTTCAAGATTTTTGAAAATTCAACCTCGAAAGACAATTTTCCAATTTATCTTAGGTTTTAGGAGATGTTAAATTGGTTGTTTTTTTTCCACGCTTTATATGCATTTGGTTAAAAACATTTTTCTCGATTTTTTCGAAATTCAACCCCAAGTGGATGTAATGGGGTTGTATACGTTTTCACGAATATCGTCATATCTCTTAGGTCTGATGAAGTATAATAGCAAATTGGTTTTTTAATTCAAAAGTTTTTTTTATGTAATCGACTTAAAATTAATTTTAATAGTAGTAGTTTAATGTTCAATTTCGAATGGAGTGTTAAGGGGGTTACATACGTTTTACATATACAAGGGCTTTTTATAATTGGCCAAAATTCGATATTCTTACTTCTGTGAGCAGTTTATTTATTTCAATGTTTGTATTAAGAACTGCTGATGAATGTTGAAAGTTGAATATTACAAGTGGGGGCAACCCGTAGAACTGTGGACAATTGTAATTTTTTCCCATAGAAACTGCTCTATCTTTAATTTGCTTTAATTTGTTTTTATTTTCATTTTTTTTAGTGTCTAGGAAGATATTAGTTTTTCTAGAAGTTGTTAGTTACTATTTTCTGGTACAAGATTTTTAGTTATAGAATGTTTTAAGAATTGGAGCTTTCGTCCACTGGTACATGCTGTGCAATGTACCTATGGACATAGGTAAATGAACCTATGGACGCGCTTGTAATTGAAGAAAGTTTGAATGAAACACATTTTAACAGAAATTAACAAAATTATTTATTACAAAAATAAAAGTAAAATCTTTTTTTAAATCAAGTAATAACAGATTTAAAACTTATGGGCAATATGTGTACCTATGGACAGTCCAAAAGTATAAGTAAAATGTTGTTCACAGGTACAATTTACGACACTCTGAACAAAACCCTTCATAGCATTCTATCTATTTAACAAAAAAGTCTCCCGATACAGATATAATGTAAATAATACAGGGTGCGCCATCTTTTATTTCGGTATGTAAACATTGAATAACTTTGAAAAAAAACAACTGATTTTTATATGTGAGGTATTTTTATTCAATTTGGTCCTTTAGAATTTATTTGGATTAGTTTTTGAATACAACATCAATCAAGTGGCTGCCTCTATTGGCCACAGCAAAATGTGCTCTTTTTGCTGTGTTTTCCATTACTTTTTTGAGCATCTCGGGCGGTATAGCGATGATTTCGGCACGAATGTTTGCTTTGAGCTCGTCAATGGTCTGAGGCTTGCTGACGTACACTTTGCTTTTCAAATAACCCCATAAAAAGAAGTCCGGAGGAGTCAAATCTGGAGATCTCGGTGGCCAGTCAATGTAGCCTCTTTTCGACATCAGACGTCCTGGGAATTTTCGTTACAAAAACTGAATTGTTTCATTTGCAGTGTGGCATGGCGCATCGTCTTGTTGAAACCAGTAACCATCCATACCTTTTTCACGCATTTACGGGCACACATAATGAGCTAACATTCGACCGTATTCCAAGCGACGTGGACGGTCTGTCGGCAATATTCTTTGTGTTAATTTTACTTTATATGGAAACAAATGCAAATCATCCTTCAAAATGCGCCGCAAATTGGTTCCACTGACGCCAAAATGCTGTGCGCGGTGACGATATGAGATTTCTGGGTTCTCGGCAACGCTCTCTCTGACCGCTTCAACCAGTTCATTGGAACGTCTTTGTCGTCGATGAACGAATGGCATGTCGACGATCTCCCACTGTCCCGTGCTCCAAAAAATTCGACACCAAACGATGAATAGTGTTGTCAGACGGTGCCTGTTGGCCACGATATTTTCGATGATATACACATTGAGTTAAAACAACGGAACGACTATTCTCAATGTACAGCGTCACTATTTCGGCGCGTAGTTTCGGTGTGAAGCGATCCATGGTTAAAATTCTACTGAATTGACGTTTCCAAAACTTGTCCAATGAAGTCAATCTGTTGAAAAATGTCAAAGTTATTCAATGTTTACATACCGACATAAAAGATGGCGCACCCTGTATTTAATAAACTTCACACAGCATAAAGATTAGTAACGAAATCGAGTTTTGAAACTTAAAATACATACATTGAGTAAAAGAACTCTGAAATTTACTTTTATCGAGAATTTTTTTTAACAGCCTAGAAAAATGGAACCGTTGAAAAATGCGAAATGACACTTAGTGAGGGTTACCACATATGAAAAAATATCCCCAAATACGTTTTCTTAGTTTCTGTAAGTACTTGAATTTGGGCAATACTTAAGCTGTCCACAGGTACAACCGCCCATAGGTACACGTGTTGCCCCTACCTATTTAATTGACTTTCCAAAAAAGAAACTCCAAAAAAACCTCATTGTCTCAATACTGCCGGTGTTACATTTCGATTTTTACCGCGTCCCGTATTATGAACCAAAAATGTACATCATAATGTGCACCCCACTTTAACTGCTTCTCGGGCTTTGTCAGATTGTTTTGTACTTTACTCAAATGTAACAATGTGGATTTAAATGCTCGGTCCCAGCTATGAATATTTAAATACTATTTAAGAATATCTTCAAGATGCTAGAAACATTGCCAAACATGGCGAGGTGTTTAGGAAGATGTTAAATCTCATCAGGGTTGATTGCGTAAAATTTGAATCGAATACGAAGTCCTGAATCAAGTCCTTGGGGCAAATAAATCACGTACATTAAATACTGACGATGTCCAAGGGATTTTTCAATTATCCTTCTGATGGTTCAACGTTGCTGCGTACACAAGAACACTATTTTCGACTTTCGAATAAAGACATTGGGTCCATTGAGCAATTCAAAAGCACTAAACCGGGCGTTTCCTTCAAAAATAAAAATCCTTCAGTACCAGCTAAAGCTTAAAGGGCAATAAAGAACTTTGTGAAAAATATGTGTATGTCTCTAACCCATTCCCAGTCTATTTACGAACAGACGGAAGGCGCAAGGATGATCCCCAGCTTTACAAGGACGCTATTCCAAAGCATGCAGTCATGACTGCCACCCAACGACGACGACAAGCACCATCCATCGTTTCCTGCTGGTAGGCAACCCCGGTATTATCTCCCCAACTTTAATATTAAAGGGAACAGGACGACGATGATGGCACGAATTTCAGAGAAGGGTAGCAAACAGCTGGAACGGGGTACAATTCGATAAAGTCCCGTTTCATCCCGCACTTAATACCCACGTCGTGATCCACTCAATTTTTGTAATTATTTCCAATTTCGCTGTTTTTTTACCGGGATAGGGCAGGGAAGAATTACCGAGAAACGAACAACAGCAAATGGGGATGACAACATTTTTCTGGATGGGAAAAAAAAATTGAAAAGAGCCCCGAACCGAACAACCAGAATTTGATCGCTCCACCTACCCGAAAGGAATTAGTGGATGAAAAAGGGACCGAGGGATCGAATGAGGCAGTACGACTAACATATCGCAGGACGTACAGGGGATGGGAATGCTGTGCGATAACAAAATTAGCTCGGGATTTCGTGCATGACAACAACAACAACAAACACGCAACGCAAAATGGGACGAGGAAACAGCGGCAACTCCAGAGTTATTGAAATCTCATTTGAGGGTTCGCCGAACAGCGAAGGGTGCTTGTAAACGGATGTGTTGCCAGCTTGTATCATGTGTAACCGTGTATCAATTATGCTCTCAGGTGAAAATCATATAATGTTCCCGCTTCTTCATAGCCGAGTAGGGCACCGTAGATTGCGAATGCCAGTAATGAAGGATCAATTTGATTAGCAATCATGCCTAGTTCAGGTGCCATGAAGATTGATAAATCAACGTTGTCAGCTACGTGAAAACTTCGTTCTTCAAAAGGTACATGAGTGTGTAGGATGTAGGTAATCATGTGCTATGATCCAAATTGAATCGACTTGACTTACCCTTGGAACGAAAACCACGTCGGGACGGTTTGTTTTAATCATTGCATCGCAGTGTGGTTCAAAATATACGCCAAATAGCATCATTAGTCGAAAAGTGAATGGAGTGGCTGGAACACTTAAGAAAGAAGTTAGTCAGCTTTTGATTGTATCCTTTCATCTAATTCTGTGAGCTTATAAATGTACTAACTTTAGGTGCATGCTATAAGGACGTTTGTTTAGCCTGATATGTTTGAGTTCCCCCAGCTATGCCGTGAGTATACAACTATATTGGTGCGCTAATAAGGTGTGTGTCATGACAGCTCCGAATATTACTGTCGGGACACGAGACCTTATTAACGCACCGTGACTGTGTCACGGCGGCAATATTGGTGCCATCGTGGGTGTGCATCGACAAAATCGCTGACAACGGCTTCGCCGCTATGACTCAAGTCGTAGCCGTGGTGTTGGCGGACAAATGTGTTCGCGGCTCTGTGTGATGGGAGATTTACACCGAAGACGTTGAGAAGCGACTTTACCCCCACCATAAAATCAACCAATCAGATGGCTCGTGACGTCGCAAAAGTCCAACAGCTCTCTACTTTTTCTTCAACGCAAGCTTCCATGCATACACAAACATACAATGAACTGTGCCAACTACCTTCCCAGCAAGCCAATAGTGTAGAATTGTCTGATGTCCGAATAGTCGGAAAGAATTCGGATGCCTATTTCGTACCGAATTCGAAACGGTATTAAAAATCCGACTAGTCTGAAGGATTTCGATTAGAAATCGGAATTATGATGGGTACGACATCGAATGATGATATCGGTACGAATTCGGATGCACATTTTGTATCGAATGCGTTACGCCACAAAGGATCCGAAATGTCTGAAAGATTTCGGATAGAAATCTGAATGTGCCAAGTTCATGACATTCTGCACCGTGCGTGCACATATTTTTCTAATGTTTTTTCAGGAAATTGAAAGTGATCGGACGTGTGCCGCGTAAGTTACAATAAGGTGAATTATCAACAATTAAATTAAATAAGTGAAATTTCAAAACCGTAAGTAAATATGAATATTAATTTTTTTCATTCCCTTCTTATTTTAATTTTGTATCGTACAAAATACTAGGTGTTTTAGGTATTATTTTAACACTTGACTGCTTTCGGACATTTGATATACAGTTGTAGTTGCCGCCTATTGTAATCATCGCCAAAACAATAACAATAACCGGGTGATAACAATAAACGAAGAAAAAAATAAGCGATGAATTCTGTTTGTGGAAAATGGAACCCAACTGTTTTGATAAGAAAATGCGGCTTATAACATTATCCGCGATTACAATAAGCGGCATCCACTGTATTGTACTAAAAACCTTTAACCATAAACTTAAAATACTGAGTGTAACAATAGAAGAGTGTCTTACGAGTAATCAACGCGGAGAAGAGCGTAGGACGAGTTCGGATTGTTGCGAAGAACAGTCGAAATGATGAAAAAGGAAAACATTATTTTCGAGACTGATAACTTGCCCTCATTTCCGTTCACTTCAAATGACGCCATACTGGAGTTCGAAAATAAATTAAACTAGAAGAATACTGAACTCCGATTTATATTGTAGTTGGGGATAAAGTAGAATTACGTGTGTGCATGTTGTATGTCCTTTATTAAGGACTACCATTAGATTGCTACTCCAAACTAAAACACAATATTCAGTGTTTAATTTCATATCTTGAACTGGGTAAGTCATCGAAAAAAATTGTCCTTTTTGAAGGACTTCCACATGGGAGGTGCAGGAAGGACTCACTCGATTTCTTACATATTTATCCTTTTCCTTGGAACTATTCAAAAATGAACGTGTACAAAATTTGAAATTCGTAGCTTGAAGCGTTCAAAAGTTATCGAAAAATATTGTTGAACACGTGTCTTAAGGACATTTTGTATGGCAGCTACCAGAAGGAGTAAACGGATTTCGCTGATTAGTAAACTCGAACTTCATTTTTATTCAAAACTGATTTATACAAAATTTCCAATTCATAGCTAAAAGATTACTTGAGTTATATAAAGTTCCGTAAATTATTTGACAGGGTATTTGTATGGCAGCTACACGAAGGACTAATAGGATTTTCTTCATAATCATATATTTAGCTCCAACTATTGGAAAAATAACAACTACAAATTTTCAAAGACGTAGCTTAAACCCTTCTAAAGTTATCTGCCAATATTCTTAAACATGTGTTTTAAGGACATTTTGTATGGCAGCTACCCGAAGGAGTAGGACGATTTTGCCCGTTAACGAACTTAGCCTTACAAATTCAACCAAACATCCAGATTCACAATATCAAGATCTTAGATGAAGGCGTTCTTGAGTTATCGTGCTAACGGACAGACGGACGGACGTCAAGCGGATTTGAGGTTTTTGGCCACAAATAAACAAAAAATAATATATAACTTTTTTTCGTCCGAGGCTTGGTTCTATGCGTTACAAACTTTTGGGCTGGATTAAACTTATAATACTCTATATGATTTCATCTAGAGTATAAAAATGATGCGAACGTTAAAGAAAAATTGGTAAGCGATACTTAATTGCTGTTATTAAATAGGAACTCTATAACTTAATATATATTACATTTCTTCTGCACATGAAGCGCACGGCCAAGGATGCAGTCAGGTTCGTCAGTGAAAACCTCAACATGATTTTCGGATCTGACGAACTGACTACGGGTTTTGCGTGGACCTCGGCGAATATGAATATTGGCGTGAAGGATTTTAAAATTATCGAGATAGTTAGAGGTAAGTTGAGCTTTGTATCCTTAGAAGACTGTATTTAAATTATTTATTTTACAGAGTCCTGTTTAAAAATCTTCGAAAGGGAAACAAGGGACGGGGTTAGTTGGAATATAAAAAAAATTTTACACAATGCCAAGGATAAGGTAAACAAATCAAAGAAGAGGAAGATTTCGGCATGCGTATAATAGGAAGGATACATATCTAATAAATAAAATGTTTTAAGAATAATTTTTTTTCTATTAATGATTGGAATGGTTTTTGTTATTTATTTTGTTTTTGAAAGAATTGTTTTTAATTTAAGTAAATTTATACCATATATATATTATATTTATTTTCCGTAAATTCTGTTTCTGTTTTAATTATTTTTTCATTGAACTTATGAAACTGTTATAATTCTGTAATTGTAATAATTCGTTACTCGGGCTAAGCTCGAAATTGTCCCGACATTTCGAATCGAAATCTTTCCGACATTTCGTATCGAAATCTTCCCGACATTTCGTACCGAAATCTGAACGACATTTCGTACCGAAGTCTGTACGAAATTTCGTACCGAAATCTTTCCGAAAACTCAGAACGAGTTCGTAACTACATTTCGTTCCGACATCTGTCAACCCCCTCATATAGTTTCCGATACGACTTCGAGACGAAATCGGCTCAGAAATCGGCATCCGACACCGACAAGGTGGAACGATTTTGGAACGAACTCGGAACTTTTGGTTTGCTGGGCTACTAGACAAAACTCATCAGTTCACATATACTATTAAATCGAGAGACGCAAACATCCACATCAAAAATCCCCGGCTTCAATATAAATAATATACTATTTGGAAAATACTTTTCTATTGATGAGTCTGTCGATGATGATATGATGAGTTTGCCGCTTACACACAATGTACGAGTTCTATATGGAAAATGCTAATTCTATCGATGAGTCCGTCGATGATTATATGATGAGTTTTCTTGTTATATTTGCAATGAGTGCTCATCCCTATTACTTTTGTTCTGGACCTGGACTATGTAAAATTTCCTTTGTTTTCAGCATGAACCATTTGTTTCCCTTGAATTTTTCATTTTAGCGCGTTGCCTATAATTGAGTGAGTGTCTTTTTTTAAAATAAAGAAATATATATTCAGTACGTTGTTTTCAAATAAAAACAGATAATGTGCTTTCTGCTGATACAGTTTTATATGGTAATTAATTAATTAATATATTCTATATAATGATTATAATTTTTTTCCATTAAATAGAAGCAAGCGGATTCGATAGAAAGGACTACAAAAGTGAGCTCCGAAAGATTGTGTTAAAGGCACACAATCGGTTGAATCGATGAAAGTCCGATAGAAAGCAGCAGAAATAATATGTTTTCCACATTTTCCACATTATTTACTATAATTTTTTATTTTAATATTTTAAATTTTTATTTTTATAAAATATACAAAATAAATCGATATTGAAACTAAGCGCTAAAATCATGTTTTCTTCATTCATCGCTCATTATTACAGTCACTATCATATTTTGGGGTAAAATCATCTAGAAATCATTGCAAAGCTCATCATGAGCTCATCATGAAAATCATTGAAAAACTCATCGAAACACTGATCGAAACACTCATCACGAACTCATTATTATAATCATCGAAAAACTCATCATGAGCTCATCATGAAAATCATCGAAACACTCATCGAAACACTCATCACAAACTCATCATTAAAATTATTGAAAAGCTCATCATGAGCTCATCATGAAAATCATCGAATCACTCATTGAAACACTCATTAGGAGGGGAAGGACTTTTTAAAGGTATATAAATGAGTTTAAGCCTCACGCTCGTACACGGCTCATTAGGTTTGTTGCGATGAGTATCATGATGAGCTCATCAATGAGTTCATCGATGATGGTCTACCAGGGTAGGTTCGCGCATTTTAGTTCACCATAGGAGCGATCATTTCCGCTTCCCGATGCGAAGTTCGTGCTTTTAGTTCACTAGGCCGCGAGAGTTCAGTGATGAGAAAGGCAGTGAAGTTTGGAACGTCTCGTAGTCGTCATTGTAGTAGAATGTGGTGACTAGGGTTGCCAGATAGTTGGCTGCAAAACCCGCCGAGTGAGCTTATGAAATAGCCCAAAACCCGCATGAAGACTTGTAGCCCAAATACCATGATCTACTTAAATGTGTTGAACATAGTTGCGATTTCGACTACAAACGGTGCTTCAGAATTCTTAAGAAACACTGTAATGTCTATATAAAATCGCATTTATCACAATTTTAAAAGTCTTGTCTGAAAAAATATTAGCTGCAATAATCAAATTATTCATGAAAAATAATTTGTAATTTTCATAATCTTCAGTGAATAATCCTACATGTAAGTTATCAGGCAAAAATAAAATTTGGCATTTTGCTTTTATGAATAATAATGTATATTAGTTTATGTTACAATATTCATACAATAAAAATACATCAATATTTAATAATGTACATAAGTACCTCACAATCATCTTCGCTTAAGCGATCAGATACTGAGCCGCCCCCGATTAGCGTCATACATTGTTGCATACAAGCAGTTCAACTTAATGATACGAGCTTGAGGTTCGGCAAGATTTCAAATAAAAGACAGTTCGATTTTATTTACTACTTGATCGCTGTTATCGATGAAAATCACTTAAAAAATACACTTTCGCGTAGAACTGATCGTCGTTTCATTCTCGCAGCAGAAAAACATATGCCGGGTTCTGCAGCGCTTATATACTGCATGTGGTGAGTCGAGAAATTTCCAGCATATTCGGTTGTTTGTGTGGAATGCGCAAGAAGTAACTATTACATGCGAGAAATGTCTCTGGAAACTTTAATACCAATAATAAGTGAGTTATTCGGATTGCCAGAGTACACATGTAACAATAACTTTAATTTTTCAACACATGTAAGCTACCAATGCAGCAAAAATAATAATTAATAAATTATGAAAAAATGAAACTGTACGATAGTCATCAATATTGGTAAATCTATTATCTCTTGAATGTTATATTTCTAGTTAAGGAAAGAAAGTGAATCATTTGCAGAAAGCTAACAAATAATGAACCGACTCTAAATGAATTTTAGCTTACAAACACCGGATAGATATCGTGTGAAGTATTATTTTTCATTAGAGAGAACCGAGAACCGAAAATTTAGTGACAACAGGATTTGTGATATGACGTAGTTTGCAAACGTTGTATTTGAGCCGGTAACACTAACAGATTTAACCTAAGAGACGACTAAAATTCAGTTTCCTATTTTTTTCCTCGTAAATCGGCTCTGTTGTAAACTAGCAACACAATTTGTGTTGGCCGTATAGCCCAAAAAGCTATAAGCAGCTTTTTAAAATTTGACCCTCGAATTCAATATTTAAATAGCCCAAATCGCGGTAAATAGCCCAATCTGGCAACCTTAGCGGTGACCAAAAAAAAAGAGGTCGTCTGGTAGAATGTGACAAGCTAAAAAAAAAGGTCGTCAGTCTACAAGTATATTGTACCACTGACTTCCAAACGGCAATTATTGCGTACAAACGAACTAGGAGCGGGACTGACTGCGAACTAGTTCGTTCATTTCAGTTATGGTAACGCTCTTCCGAACTAGTTCTTTTACGAACTACACAAGCCTAGTGGCAACACTCATTTTGCATCTCACCGTATTTCCGTCGTGTCGCACTTACATGTACGCTGTAAATTGCTATCAATACAGCAAAGACTACATCCGACGAAAACCGCTTTGTGTTGGGTTTCTGGGGTAAGGTCGAGCCGCAACATGTCGGTGTAAATCCAGGATGAAGAAGACCATGCATCCTTGATCCGAGCTAGGGAACGACTCGCTGCCACTTCGATTTCTCGCCGTTAGATAGGAATCGAAGTTACAACCAGAGTTCTTGGATCGAATCCAATTTGTGATAAGTGATCTCGCCCTGAGCAATTTGGCCACAAGACGACTGTCCCAAGGTGTCTCCCGCCACTGAAAACCGCTTATGCTAGGAAATTGAAACTTGCAAGTGGAGGAATAAGAATTTTTCTAAAAAATCACGTCTTATACCTCAAGAACTGTTTAAGATAAGCTTGGATTTCATATAGGAGTTAGGCCTCCCTCATAGACCCCTAGCAAAAAAACATAACGCAGTCACGATCGGCTGTAAGCCAATCGTATGATACTCTAGATGAAATACTGAACTCCGATTTATATTGTAGTTGGGGATAAAGTATTATAGAATTACGTGTGTGCATGTTGTATGTCCTTTATTAAGGACCGCCATTCGGTTGCTACTTGAAACTAAAAGACAATATCGTCATATCTTGAACTGGGTGAGTCACCGAAAAAAAACTTGTCCTTTTTGAAGAACTTTTTGGTGCAAAAAGGACTCACTCGACTCCTTTCACTGAAACCATTTAAAAATTTAAGTGTACAAAATTTCAAATTCGTAGCTTGAAGCGCTCAAAAGTTATCGGAAAATATTGTTGAACACGTGTCTTAATGATTTTTTTGTTTGGCAGCTACCCGAAGGAGTAAGTAATAGGATTTCGCTGACTGGTAAACTCGAACTTAATTTTCACTCAAAGCTAATTTGTACAAAATTCCGAATTCATAGCTAAAGGATTCCCTGAGTTATAGTGAGTTGTTGAGTTGTTGTTAAGTGAAGCCATTTGACCACGATATTTGTATGGCAGCTACACGAAGGACTAACAGCATTTTTTTCATAATCATACATTTAGCTCCAACTATTGAAAAAGTAACACATACAAATTGTCAAAGTTGTAGCTTAAACCCTTCCGAAGTTATCGGCTAATATTCTTGAACACGTGTTTTAAGGACATTTTGTATGGCAGCTTCCCGGAGGAGTAGGATGATTTTCTCCGTTAACGAACTTAGCCTTACAAATTCAACCAAACATCCAGATTCAAAATTTCAAGATCCTAGGTGAAGGCGTTCTTGAGTTATCGTGTTCACGGACAGACGGACGGACGGACGGACGTCAAGAGACGGACGTTGAGATTTTTGGCCACAAACAAACAAAAAATAATATATAACTTTTTTTCGTCCGATGCTTGGTTCTATGCGTTACAAACTTTTGGGCTGGATTAAACTTAAAACACTCAATATGATTTCATCTAGAGTATAAAAATTGTGAGGATAACGGTGTAAGGGGTGAGGGTGGAGGAGGGTTAAAAGGAAAACATTTCGTTGGCTTCGTCAATCGGAATCGGCAGAAAAAGTATTGGACGTCCTATTTGTCGATATCAATTGGGCCATTGTCGACGTTTTATGAAAAAGCTGATTCATTCTAATTATCACACAAATTAGCTCTTGCCATGACTTCTATTGAGAAACTATTCAATATGTAAGTAAAACAACATTTAGCAAGTCCATGGATATTGTAGAACACCACGACTTTTCCACCGGTTAAATGTTGCCTTGGTAGCTTTATTTCTCTGGTTACCAAAGTAGCGAAATATCCGTTTAAGACGTTACCCAGACGTGAACAATACCAACCCTCTGTAAAAACTAGAGTTTTCCACACGTTATAAATAACCCGAAGTGAGCAAAATGGCGCATACTGGAGTCTTAACAGTTAGGCAACTTCATAATCGCATCGAGATGCGCACACTCTTGTTTGCCCGAATATACTATTTAGTCGATGTTCATGCGCACATTGCTCAAAGCACTCGGCCGATAATTACAGTCAATTGGTCCTCGCATCAAGCTATACACACATGGAGCGTCGGAGATTTTTACTCGCATAGTGATCATCGCGCTATTGTCATCGAGCTGCAGCAAAATAGACGTCAGATGCGAATAGCTGTTGCACAAGTCAAGGGATGGAAACAACGTGCCTTCGACGCAGAAGTTTTTGAGTTGGTGTGGGACGAGGCGCAAACAATGGACGACGAAGCCACTAATATGGCGACAAATATCAAGCAGCGATTGAGCGTGGCATGCGACGCAGCAATGCCAAGAAGGTCGGGTGCACCAACAAGAACCCCAGTCTACTGGTGGAATGAGAACATTGCCGAATGCAGAAGGCGATGCAACCATGCGCGCAGGAAAGCGCAACGTGCGCGAAATCGTACCACGTGGCAATCATTGCATTCTAACTACAAAGTATGCCGACTACAGCTTAAGAAAGCGATTCAAGACGCCAAGGACTCCGCATTCCGAGACCTGCGCGATAACTCGGATATCGACCCCTGGGGCAAGGCGTACAAGGTAGTGATGAAAAGAGTAAGAGGACCCAGAGCACCGCAACCCTCGGATCCTGCGCTTATGGACAGCGTAGTGGCGGCACTCTTTCCACCACAGAGTGAACGGACGCAAATATATCATCTACCCGCAGATATGGGTAATATTATTCCCGTGACAGCTGAGGAGGTTCTACTGACACTACGAAAAGTGACCGACAACAAAGCACCTGGTCTGGACGGCATCCCTAACGTAGCGATGAAAACGGCCATCCGGAAGGATCCCGAGACGTTCGCTAGGATGTACACAGCATGTCTCAATGAAGGAGTGTTCCCCGCTTTTTGGAAGCTGCAAAGACTGGTGCTGCTATTGAAGCCCGGGAAGCAACCTGAACAACCATCGGCATACCGGCCACTATGTATGCTGGACTCATTGGGGAAAGTATTGGAGAGCATTATCAGTAACCGACTGCAGGAGTCACTCGAGAGACCTGGAGGTCTATCTGAGCAACAATTTGGATTTCGCCGAGGGAGATCCACCATCGACGCCATCCATGCTGTTATGAGAATTGCGCGTGATGCGACATCCGGTGAAAGATGGAAAAACGGCGACAAAAAGTACTGCGCAGTGGTAACACTTGACGTCAAGAATGCCTTCAACTCAGCGAGCTGGTTGCGAATAATGCAAGCAGTAAATAGTTTCAACGTACCGGGATACCTACAGCGAATCATAGCTAACTACTTCAAAGGAAGAGTTCTTCTGTATGACACCGAGGACGGCGTCAAGCGCTACGACGTTTCACGAGGAGTCCCACAGGGCTCAGTGCTTGGCCCCACATTATGGAACATCATGTATAATGACGTTTTTTGCATCGAGCTTCCAACGGACACCACATTGGTTGGCTACGCGGATGATATCGCACTAGTGGTAGTAGCGAAACATATCCACACCTTGGAAGTTCTGTGCAGTGAGGCGATCAATAGAATTATGAACTGGTTAAGTAGTGCGGACCTAGAGTTGGCTTCGCATAAAACGGAGGCGGTTCTTTTGAGCTCTCGAAAAGTGCGCGAAGTTTTTACATTCAGAGCCGGAGTGCACGAGATCATCTCGCAGCCAAATCTGCGATATCTTGGGGTGTTAATTGACACCCGGATGTCCTTCAAGGACCATCTTCTGGCGATCAGCGAAAAGGCTTCAAAGGTGAATGGTGCACTCTCACGCATCATGTCAAATATTGGAGGACCACGCTCCAGCAGGCGAAAACTATTAGCAACGGTCACGAGTTCCGTAATGCTATACGCTGCACCGATCTGGGCAGATGCAACGAAGAAGAAATATAGCCGGAATTCGATCAATCTATCGTCTTAGCGCACTAAGGATTGCTAGTGCCTTTCGAACAGTGTCCGATGAAGCAATCGGAGTAATATCGGCAATGTTACCAATTGACATAATAGCGTGTGAACTTCAGCGACTTTACGTAGCAGCAGATGAAGCATCGAAAGTGGACGAGCGACGGCGCAGTATCCAGGAATGGCAAGGACGCTGGGAAAGCGCGAACAAAGGGAGATGGACATTCACATTGATCCCAAACATAGACAGCTGGATAAGCCGCAAACACGGAGAAGTGGACTTTTATGTGACCCAGCTGCTCAGCGGACACGGTTGTTTTAAGCAGTATCTTCACCGCTTTAAGCATGAGGAAGACCCGTTCTGTCCCAACTGCCCCCACGAGATTGAGGACGCGCGGCATATCTTACTGCACTGTCCGCGCTTCGACGTCGACCGAGCCGAGGTTGCGGAGGCCTTCGGAGAAGCTCCGACCGTAGGAAACCTCGTTAGACACATTTGTGACACAGCCCTCAAGTGGTAAGTTTTCCAGACTGCAGCAGCACGGATTATGTCGACACTTCGCCGCTTTGAGCGAATAAGAAACATCCAACGCGACGCACCACAGGAGACGACTGACTAGACTAGACAGACAATAACTGACGATTTTAGCAATATTGCTATGACGGCCTCCCGACGCAATACCTAACGGTGGTTCCGGGAGGATCCATCCGTACGACTGAGGAGATGTTTAGCGGGTTAAAGTCCCGCACTGACTTAGGCTTTCGATGCTTTTACTCCTCGTTAAAAAAAAAAAAACAAAACACCTCTGGCAGAGTAAGTGCTGTTATCTGCAACACACCAGACAGATCTATTTACATACTATACACAAGACACGACCAAATGCAGAGAGAAAATCGGTTGAAAGAGATTTTTAATACGGTGCGTGTGCGCATTTCGATAACCTGCTTGGCATATATGAGTCGTTTATTTTGAAAGTGATGCAAGTCCATCTAGTTGAAATTATATTTAATAAACTAATAAATATTTATATAAAATTGAACAGTATTTTGTTTTTATTATTATAAAAAGGATGATACAACTAAAATATTATCCGTTTAATTAACGACTACAATAGGTTTGTTTTTTTTTGCGCACTTATCCAGAACAGAGTAGGTTAGAAAATTTATATACAAAATAACAACAACATTGCTGTTTTTATGATTCTTTACACCTTTTTCCGTAGATAGTACGCTAGAGTAGAGAATTTATCGCGAATAGCTGCACTAGTGAGCTTACTAGGCAGTTATTCCTGTTAAAATCTATATTTCAGCCTAACATCAACAGGGAAAAGCAATAAATAACAAAAACAGCAATATTCATGGTGTCTTCAATGTAAATTTTAATCACTAATCTGATCTGGATAAATGCGCAAAAAAACACACCTAATAATTCATTAATTTTGAAAGTGGTGCAAGTCCATTTAGGTACAGGGTCCGGCAGTGAAACCTGACGGTTTTTGAAATGGAATAATTCAATGAATATTCAAGATATTTCTTTATAATTTTTTTTATTTAAAAAAGAAAGAACGGAAGTTTAAGATGTATACAAAAAAAATTCGAAAAAGCATTATGAAGCAAAAATAACATCACTCAAATGATGACCTTCATTTTCTCTGCACTGCTCAAGCCTGTTAGCAAAGTACAGCCTCGATGTTTGCAGGTGACCTTACCGTCCTGTGGGACCCCCTCTTCCCAATGTTGTTCCGAAAGCTGTATTGCGAAAGTTCCGAACCCACAAAAGAATAGTGTTCCGAAATGGAATCGGCCCACGAGGAGGAGCATTAAAACGTAAACGAAATTGCCGCTGTGTTAGGGTCACAGAATCGTTATTTCTGAAGAACGTCTCGACGACAAAGGCACGGTGTTCACTGGTCCAACGCTCCATTGTAACTAAACTTTCACATCAGGAGAAGGGAACGTGACTGATCCCCACCACCTGAGAGCCACCCACCACCCACTACCCACGTTCAAAAACCGTCAGGTTTCACTGCCGGACCCTGTATAATAAAACCTTTATTTTTTTTGCCAGCACTATAAATACTACTGGATAATAAACTAACATTAACTAATACCATAAAATACAAAAAATATGTCTATTAGTGCTAACCAATATTTTTATATTTATTGAAATGCGATCCTTTAAATATCTCGCAATAACAAAAAATGGACTTGCCCACTTTCAAAATAAACGGCTCATATGTAGAAGGGAATCGTCATGCACATTCACCTATTAAGTTTGGACGAATCGAAACGATCACTCTGCGTGCTTCCATATATGTAGATGCATAGCCATTTGCCATTCAACTAAACTATCGTCCGACTAAAAATCTCCAGTCTGAGGGTACTCTAAGAGTTACTTTTGAATAGAGGTGGACCATCACGAGTGAACTACTCGAAGAGACAATTCATTAAAGTGATTAAGTGAAGTAAATCAGTCATTTTGGTGAACTACAGTTCAATTCGAAAGGTGAATACAAGAAAATTTAAAGGAATGAAGGGAGAGCGAAGACTAACAGAGTGAACTGTCCTATTTCCCAACCCACAAGCACAAATGAACTTACTGAATACTGAGTGGCTGTTTAGAGAGGCCAACCCACACACACCAGGACAATTGAACGACTAACTACTGAACGGCTGATTAGAGAAGAGAATAGAGTAAGGAGCAGTTCAATTGAAGGAGTATTGTGACTAGTGACTACTGAACAGCGTGTAGAGAAGACAAAAAAATTAAATGAACAGTTCAACTGAATTACTTCACTGAACTAACTCTTCAAAGTGAATGTCTAGTTTTGAAGTATTATACTTCACTTAAATGAACTGTTTTGCCCATCGCTCGAATAAGAAAGAAGAAGAAAGTCGTAATAATGTTTTAAATCGAAACATGACTGAAACTCATTCGCGGTCGATTTGAACTAAGTATAGTGCCGAACGTCTGCAGAACATTTTGATGACGAAAATACAATGCTGTGGTGACACCGTGCAATTAGGGAGCGGAATTGACAAGTCGACCGCATAATTACAATTGGACCGACCGTACAGCCAATGCAAGTTCTCAATTAGACAAGCGCCATAAAGCCGAAACATGTCCTCCAAATATTCACTTCTGAACCAAAATTAGCCCCATAATGAAATATTCATGTGCACTATGCAGGCAAGCGAACATATGCCTCATGGACGAAACTACCCCAGCCCTTTCCAAAGTTCGACGGGAAAACATTTCGAAAAGGAAGGCCAACGCTCATCTACATACTCGTAGTAGCTTCGAGCGAATCAAAAATTAATGACCGACGCGCTGTGAATTTTCCCAGACTACTAAACCCTAGCCGATACCAGATGGACTCGGTCCGCACGGTGTTACCTGTCCGCTACAGTGTAAGATAGGCAGTGGGTGGATTTTCGTTGTTAATTATTCCGGACAAGACGAGATTAGCTTTAAGCCGGTGCACTGCATATCGACTCTCGACAGGCTTTAAAATGCGAACAATGAACGAGCCCCGAGAGTCGAATGCAGTCCCAGTCCGAGTCAGACCTCGCCTCATTTCAGATTCCGTGCACGCACCAGCCTTCGTGCATTTTCTGTCTGGTACAGTTTCGTTGGTTAAGAATTGACCGAGGGACGAGCTCACCTCACGTCCCACGTTTGCCGTTTTCTTATCGTTCGGGCTTCCTTCCCGCTTGCCATAGTCATAGCCGTGTACTTCTCGAAAACGGGTTGCCCAAGATGCCAGCAAGACCTGAAGAAGAAGACCTCTTTGTTAACCTTTCTGGTGCACGATTGTCCGCTCCTAGCTCGCTTCGTGGTTCGTGCCAGCTCTACGCTATCCAAGATTCGATTAAGTGAATCGGTGAGATTGCATACGAATCGAAAATGCATTACATTCGAGATAATAGGAAAATCGCAATTTGCAGTCAAGGTACATGCCGATTGCAGGGTTGCCGCAATACGACCGTGGCCCCTCCGAAACCCAAGTTTAATGGACCCCATCCGGCAGAGTTTTATCGTTCTGCGGCCGCCATAAATGAACTCGCAAAGTGGCCACATTTGCCAATTAAATTGTGGCAGGTAATGCGATTTTATTTCCGTACGTCGAGGACAAGGCACTATGGACAAATACATCCCAAACGCAACACAAACAATGGACTTTGTGGTGGCATAGGGCAGATAACCCTGTGATGGACAAGTTGCGGTTGGGGAAGGCGATACTAGGGACCGCAATAGAAGTTTGCGGTACATGTTGCGTGGACCTTTATACTATTCGTGTCTTGTCTATCAAGAGGACCCCGAGCGGCATGGTTCCGTCGTTTACAACCTCTCACACTTCTTAAAGTATGCGGTTGGTACAATTATGAAGAGAAAATCATATGGAAATGAAATGGTGGTTTCGGAAATGTGCCCACAACATTACTTCAGACATTTCGAGGTAAAGGGGTATGTGCAGATGCAAAGTGGGTTCAGAAAGGTTCACAGATCAGATATTATGCAAATTATTTTGTTCCCCCGATGCAGTTCATGCCGATAACGATACATTTTTTTAAAAACAAGTTATGTTCGATTGTTCTTTGAACAAACACAAGAAAGCAACATTAAATTGCTATTAAAGCCACGCTGCCATAGTTAGACGTAAACGAGAAAATTTGATTATTTAGGAACGGCTTATGCTAGAAAGTTGAAACTTAGAAGTTATATATAGCTATGGAAGGGTATTTCAAAAATAAGTTGAATGACGAATGAAAAACTTAGTATACCTCTTGTATATCCCGTACACGATTAAAGCATTATATGCAGACTCGTAAGGAGTGCGTAGCTGTAGAACACAGTGGTGGGTGGTTTACGATATCTCGGCAATGAATGAAGATAACACGTCGGAACCGGGTTTTCTGTAAAAGAAGTAGGGGCTAAAACTAATTAGCTCAACCACGTTTAATGTTTCAGAATTGTCAAAATTAATACGGTAGGTAGATTCAGCACAGCCGGCTTAATATTTCTGATTTTTAGTCTAGCAGTTCTGAATATTTTAGTTGCTGAAAAATGCCAGATAGAATACTGACAAGCTGAATTCGGGTTTTGCCCGAATAGATATCTATTTTCAATACAGAATACGATCGGACTGAAACCCGAATTTATTTTTATTTTCTGTTTAGTATTTTTTTTATCAATACTGTATCGGAGTTGTATCCGTAGTAACATGCTTCCTCTGATGCAATTATGCGTTTCAGTACCAAAGAAGAACTGCTTTGTGCACTGTTGCTCCTTCGAATATTGTTTTTGTTCATGGACCACGAGTGAGCCAATATTTAGACGGGGTTCGAACCCATGACTTCTGTGCTTGTGGACTATCGCCTACGAACACAGATTAAAGGATATGTAATGGGTCGAGAGAAGTGAAACTGAAATGGAACTGCGTCATAACTCTTTTGACACAGTGGGTTTACTGTTTGTTTACATAAAGAGCACAAATCCGTTTAAAATCGGTCATTTCGTGGAGATGGTCTATGACATAAAGGGTTAAAGACAATGTGAGATAACTGGAAATATTTCAATCGGTGCGTATTTTTCTGAAAATTGCATGGGTGCCAGTAACCTGGCATCCATGTTATATTGCAGGTAACTGTATGGCTGACGAACTCGCTTGGCACGGTACTTCCCTTCAGATTATGCCGGAGTCTGGGTGTGCCACTGTCTAAATATTAAGCGGTACTGGGATTGGACTCAGTTGAGAAAACCAACTCACGATAGGCAGACGGTATTACATGTCACACTGCGAGAGAGATCTGGCCGGAGTTGGATCTGAAACGCTCTAAAAGCCTGATTTTGGCCAAAAAGGCGAGTATCAGCACCACAGTGGGTGTCCTGGGCAGACACTGTCTTATAGATCGGCATGCCAAACGACTCGGCCCCTTCTCAAACTACTTCCGTAGAAGCTGCCTGGATGAGGAGGAGACAGTCCTCTCCAGCTTTATTCGCTAGGAGGAAAGCTCATCTTGGACCTTACTTCTTCAAATTCGTAAGAAACACTGTAATGTATAATAAATATTGTGTGAATACATAAATTCGTATTTATCACCATTTTAAAAATCTTATTTGAAAAACATATTAGGTGCAAATTAAAGGTAAATTATAATTGTAAAATAATTTCGCTTGGTTTTCAAGTAAAAAATAATTCGTTTTCATTTACTACTTGATCGTTTTTATCGATGAAAATCATTTTAAAAATACGCTTTCGCATAGACCGTCGTTTCACTCTCGCAGTAGAGAAACTTATCCCTCGGCTCTGCGGCGTTTATATACTGCATGTGTAGAGTCGAGACATTTCCAGCATATTCGGTTGCTTGTGTGGAACGCAGCAGAAGTACTTAGAGTGTCTAGAACATGCGAGAAGTAAATAGAGCTCTCGACAATATTGCAAGGTTGTTGTTTTTCTCTGAAAACTTTAATATCAATAATAAGTGAGTTGCTCGGGTTGTCAGAGTACACATGTAACAATAACTTTAGAGGGACTGAAATTTTTGCAACACGTGTACGTAACCTACCAATCCAGCAAAAATTATAATTAATAAATTATGCAAAAAATTAAAGAAATCTATGATAGTCATCAATATTGGTAAATTTATTGTATATTGTATGTTATATTTCTACGGGTGTCCATAACTTCAAAGAAAGTGGTTCATTTGTGCACTCAACCAAAAAGGTACATCCAACCAATTAAAATCTACATCATCATAATGAAAAAATCATTGTTTTTGAGCCAATGCAAGTATTCATTAATATTATGCAAAACCGTTCATCATTTTTCGGTATGCTTTGGACACACACAATAACATAAATGATGTAAAAATTCATTGTTACAATGAACGAGTTCATAATATTGATAAAATCAGTAATTCGTATTAAAGTACTGATTCATTACTACTATTAACTGTGTCACTCTCAGTATAACATGATGAACGAATTCATAATATTGATGAAAAGAGTAATTAATGTTACTAATGTTGTTCCTCATATTAAAGTATAAATTCATAATTGCGATTAATAATGTCACTAATCAATACTGCGTTCATAATATTAATACACATATTGATATCGATATGATGAATTTGAACATTAATATTAAGAACGTGGAACTGGATATAATTTCGGCTTTTTATGCCATATGAAAACGAATAAAGGTTCCCAGACACTTGTGCGAAATTTTTGCTGTTGCTGCGACTGTTTCTCAGGCGTGCATCAAAACTCCTAGGTGTTGATTTCTGAGAGTACATGTGCCCTTTCCATATATAGAAATTGATGAACATATTTTTAATAAAATGATATTGATAGTATTAATGTACGGTTCATATATTATGAAAAATATTTGATGATTTTCTATATTGTTGTAACGATATTTTCTGGCGAAGAATTTCGTTTAATGAAATGAATTCATTAATATTAAGAACAATATTTTTTCAGTGCAGAAAGTCCACAAATAACGAATCGATTCTAAATTAATTTTAGTTTGCAAATATCAGATAGATACTTTGTGAAATACTATTTTTCAATATTATGACTGGAGAACCGAGACTTAGTGGCAAGATGATTTGTGATATGACGTAGTTTGCAAACGTTGTATTTGAGTCGTTAACACTAGCAGATTTATTTAACCCAAAAAACCACTGAAATTAAGTTTTCTTAATTTTTTTATTTTGATTTTATCCTCGTAAATCGGGTCTGTTGTAAACTAGCAAAATAACACAATTTGCGTTGGCCGAATAGCCCAAAAAGCTATAAGTAGCTTTTTGAAATTTGTACCCGCGAATTGAACATTTAAATAGTCGAAATCGGGGGAAATAGCCCAATCTGGCAGCTTTATAAGCGACGTATTGTGGTATCACTATCGTATTGCTAAATACCTTACCTTTTTAATCCCGGCAAAAAACAAATAAACTTTAATGCACGACGTCAGTATAACATCTGAAGCTCTATCAGTTTCTTGTTAATATTTTTCGTGATTACACAATTTTTTGATTATTTTTACAGAAGTGTTAGTAAATTTACACAGAAGTAGTAAATTTGCGCAAAAATTGATTATTTTTCATTTACTGTGTACACATCTAGAAACTAATATTACACAAACTTATAGTAAATTTTAACAAAAACCAATCGTTTTAATTTAATATTCTCTCCTCATTTTTGCTACGGTCCCAGATGGTAGACAACCCGCTTATTGCATCTTTTCGATAACACATCTATTTTATATATTTTTAACCTATAGTAAGTAACTACTGAAATTAGCTATTATTTTCATTTTATTTCATATTAGATTGTAAGTTAGTATGTAAGTTAGTTTGTAAGTTAGGTAGGATTTAACGAGCAAGGTTTTTTTTTATGATTTTCCCTTGAACATGAATTAAAATAATAAACAAAGAACTTATCTTAGCAAAAAACCAAATTGTAACTACAGATGCAAAGATGTAATATCTGATCACTGAAATTGAAAATTGTACGTACTATTTTTTAAAAAACTGAAATAAATTTATATTATGTTAATTTAATATTACTAAAAGAGTGTATTTATACAACCTTCCGATTGGTTTACTGCAATAACTGTTGTAGTTTTGACTAGTAGGGTAATTTTACACAGAAGAAAATCTGTTTAATTTTAAACACTTTTTTAAGAGTGTAACTAAGTTTTTCTGCTGTATGCATTAACTTCACTAAAAAAATTTCACACTAATAGTCTCAGACCAATTACATATTTTTTCCTTTATTTTAGTAATTATATTATTTTTCTTTGTTATTTCTTTTCACTGCGAAACCCCCTTTATCAATTCCAGCAAACGCTGCTGTGTATGTTTACCCACATCTGTAATTTACAATAAAGTGCTGTTTTAAAAGAATTTATTTTGCAACCAATTTTACTTTATTATTTTAATAATAAAGTATTGTTATCGATTTTTAAAAAAAAAAAATTTGTTTCATGACTAAAAGACACCAAAAAAGCAAAAAAAATGTCAGTCCGTCTGTGCGCCGTACGCCGTCCGCCGTACGCTAAATGTTTGAAAGCTTATAGCTCTCAAACTCTTCGAGCTATTAAGTTGAATTTTTTTTTGTTGGTAGACTGAGCAGACCCCTTCAAGTGACCACCTCTTGAGTGGTGGGGGTGTGAGGGGGGAGGTGGGGGAAGCGTTTTGAACGAAAAATTTTAGTTTCTAGATCTCAGTAACCGCTTAGGCTACGAGGCTGAAACTTGGAATTTGTATAGAGCATCGATAGTGGACCCATTTGCAAAAAAAAGGATTATATGGGTAAAGGGGTGTGGGAGTAGGGGAATAATAATGCGTCCGAAACGCTCGAAAGCGGAGATTGAGACATTCTAAAATCCATATCTCCTAATTGGTTAATGTCACGAAATTCAAACTTGATGAACATCTGTGGGCATACCAGGAGAATAGATCGGAAACAAATTTTTGAGTGGGGGAAGCGGCGTACGGAGGTGGGGGTAAAAAACTTTAGATTACGATATCTCACGAACCAATTACACTAGAAAAATAAAATTTGGTTTCTGTACTAAGGTTGACAAATAAAGTTTGCTGAAAGTAAAATTTTTTAGGGGGGCGGTGGAGTATGGAAGTGGAGGTGATAAGAATTTTTTTAAAAAATAACGTCTCATATCTCAAATACAGTGTATGATAGATCCTTAGAATTTTTACCGGAAGTACGCCAAATAAACCCCTAGCAGGGAAAAAAATTTTGGGGGTGAGCGGGTAGAGGGTGAGGGTGGGAGAGGGTGAAAAGGAAAAAGCTTATAATAGTAGCATGTTGAAAAAATATAATATTTTATAGGGGTAGTATGGTACGAGGGTGGGGGGTGTTTTTCCTAACTATAGAACGGCTTATGCTAGAAAGTTGAAACTCGGTATGTATATGTAAGTCAACTAGAAAAGTCATTGAGATTGAAAAAAAATTCAAATATCCATTGGCGTACAGAGGGGGGGGGGCGAAAAAAATGATCAGTGAAAATGGAATGCATATATTTTCTCGATTTTCATCATATCTATTAGGTTTTTCCAATTATTGAATCCATTTTTATTCCACGGATTTCTCTTATAAATACCTAGAAAGTGTTTTCAGGATTTTTTGAAATTCGACCCCCACGATGGTGTAAAGGGGTTGTATACATTTTCACGAACTCAGCCATATCCCTCAGGTCTGATTAGATATCGAATAACTTTTTACTTCCACGGACTTGTTTAATAATCACCTAAAACTTGTTTTCAAATGTTTTCCTTTTTCAACCCCTAAGAGGGTATAAACGGGTTGAACACGAATTCCGTCATATCTCTTAAGAGTGACAAGACATCGGATTGGTTTTCACTTCCTCGGGCTTTCTTCATATATATCTAAAAACTCATTTCAGGATTTTTGGATATTCAACCCCAAAGATGGTTCAAGGGGGTTGCATATATTTTCACAAATTCCCACATATTTCTTATTTATAATGAGATATTGAATTCATTTTTACTTCTTACGGCTTCCTATATAATCGTCAAAAAGTTGATTTCAGGATTTTTAGATATTCAAGATATTCTTAGGATTGATGAGATATTAGATTGGTTTTCAATTCCACAGACTATTTATATAATCGCCTACAAACGCATTTCCGATTTCATGTAATGGCCCAAAACCAAATCACGAAAAACCTCCTAATCACGTAATAACTACGTAGTATTATACTACTACTTAGACTGCGTCCCGGAGTATGACCCAATTATGTATTTCATATTTTATATGTGACAGCAGCGTAAGTATTCTATCGCGACCCCATTCTACCCATTTTTTTAGGTTTTCAGTCACATAGTAACCTACACCGCATCAATCTTAAACGCGTTCCGAACTTTTACCCGAAAAATAATAAAGTTGCGCCCAGACTGTTGGCAGATTTTTTGTAAATAAACTTGAATTAAATAACTGAACGACTGCATAAATAACCTAGAATCAGACAATCAAATCTCAGTCGGACTGTGGTCGCCTTTAGGTCGCTGTATAGTTGTGCCGATGTCGAGATGACATCAAAATTGTCTTTGCGGGGCTAAGCAATTGTTACGTGGGGATGACTAAACCATTTTACTCTCATTGAATTGTTGTAAGCGAATATCCTTTTCTTTATTATTGTTCGAAATTCGACATTTGTTTCTGCTGAATACTAAATCCTTAGTGTTAACAGCTCAAATTTATTTAATTTTAACCAACCCCCTTTCAGCTTGACAAAATTTAACTCAGCAAAACCAATAATGGAACAAAATCCAATGAATAAGTTAAACAAGCCCATGCATACGTGTAGCTAGGGAGCCGTGACAATATTCAACAATTGCCGAAGTTAATTCAATCACAAGATAATCCGGTCGACCCTAGCAATGGCACGGCACATCCTAACTGAAAACTACAGACAAGCTGGGGATCATTATCGTGACGGCAAATCGACCATAAAACTTCCAAACAAACCGCCACACGTCACACGTATCTCTCGCTACGGCAGTATCCACTTCATGTAGTAACGTATCCATCACCTTCACCACCCCCACCACCCACCCTGCGCACAGGTCGCTTCTGGACTTTTTCACGCAAAATTGAGGCAGCTATACACCGTTCTGTGTACAAACAAATGAGCGATGTTCTAGGACACGTTGACATGTTACCTCGGCCTCCTGCCAACAGGTGCAAACAGACAACCTAACAAATATCCGAGCATGGAACGCGTAGCATCACATCGTCCTGGCTGGGCATTGTCATCTCCATTTGTCCGGGCCGCTTTCATGATCTCCCTACAACTCTATCGCATCCCACGCTCTCACGCTCCGGGCTCCACTCCATCACGGCTGAGCTTTTAATAAAGTCCTTCGCCGTTTCAACTTTTGCGTATTTACCCGCCATACCCCGCCCCCCACCCCAACCCCTTCCCAATCTTTGGATGCGACAGGCCAAACATCCTTGAGTTGTAGTGAGGGTGGGGGTGGGATTCCGAGAAACTATGAACAATGAGTACGACATGGCCTTTTAATGCGCTCGTTTGAGTGGGAAAGGGGCGCCGAAATAGCAACCAGTGCTCTACAAGGACGAGAACGAGCTTTTCCAGGATAACGAAGCCAATTGGTGTCGGTTACTCTTCGTCGACTACAGGGAGTCGTGTGCAGTCTAGACAAATGTCGTCTGGACGATTTATAGCCGGTGGAGAAAGGGTCCCGAATTCGAGCGAATTTAAATTTTTTTTTAAACGCAGTAAATTTTTGCTCAGCGTTTTAAGTTATCCTTAATGAAATCTCTTTTTTAAATAATTTAAATGTGATTTTTTAAGGTGTGTGCGAAAAGGTCGCTCCTACTTTAAAATTTAATGAAAAGCAAGAAAGGATATCGCCTACTTACTGATTAAAAAGATTCGAATTAAATTTAAAACAATGATTTACCGGACGTAGAACCGTAACGTAAAAATTGTTACGAACTAGGGGTTTGGCGGAATTTCAAGTAAAACAATTCGAACTCACTTAAATACAAATCATTTTATTAAATCGCCTAATACAAACTACACTTGGCAGAGCTTCTATTTTGTACTTCAAACTTTAGCGGTTCTAATATCGGTTTTTACTACCGGAGGTGGGTAGCTGAGATAGCTAGCACATAGACCGCTATAGGCGTCCTTTGAGATCCCACTGCACCATGTAAATCTGAGCCTTTCTAGCCACGGTATTTCGACCACGGCGTCCACAGCTGACGGCTCACCGGAGGTGTCGTGCCGCAGTTATAACAATATATGGTCGCTACCAGTTTATACTACATGTGACGCATCGCAAATTCCAGTTTATTCGATGGATTGGGCTTTAGTACATCTCTCTAGAAACCACAATTTCACTGATCATTTTAGTAGTTCCACTGGAATGGAAACACAAATTATGTTCAAAATCAAAATTTGGGCACACCACCAAACTCTGCATCAAAAATCAGGCATTACTTTATTATTATTTATAATAAGAAGGTATTGCGATCGATTTTAAAAATACGCTACCTTGAAATTTTGTTTATTCTCGTTTTAGTACTAAAACCGAAAAGGACTAAAGTCTGTCCGTCTGTCCACTGTCTGCCTGCCGTAAGCTGTGTGCAAGACAAGTGGTTTTATCTATCATAGGAACGGCTTATGTTAGAAACGTGATACACTGAAAGAAATGATGTTGACTTATGAACTAAACATAAATAGATAATATTAATTTCGAAAATTTTACAAAATAAATAATTGGGTTTGCAAAAATTATAGTAAGAAAATAGTTTTTGTTTTTATGATAATGCTATTCTACTTTAGATGATTATTAATCAATCCAACTAGTTTCATTGTCAGCGAACAATTTGATTAGCTTTGAATCTGCAATTTGGTTGGAATATTTTTCCAATTATAAAACCAACTAATTAAAATGGTTAAACTTACAATTTATAATATAATTAAATAGAAGAATCAAATAATTTCAGTTGACTCTTTAGCTAATAATTTGAAGATCAAATCAATTCGATATTCTGCAGAAAAACAACAGAATCGAGCAAGTAAAAACAAATTTATAATTTATATTTCGCATGAAAAATGACGAAATATTTTATTCGTTTGGTATAGTGCAACAAGTGAGGTGGTATTGTGTTTGCAAGTTCATAATTATTGTGAAGTGAAAAAAATAATAAAAATCGGAATTTAAGGTGATTTTTGATTTTTGAATGACTGTTTAAGTTTAAACATGGAGTGCCTACATAATTCGGATACCATAATTGAAATTCCGAGCGAGGTAGGAATTAGCGACTCCGTTGTATCTCTTCTATCATTCTTGGGGCGTGACATCTTTAATTGCGGATTTAGCAAGTAACTCACCAAGTGATAATTAAATTATATGTAACCGCAATTTAATTTGATCTTATAGATAAGTCAGTTTGAATAGAAGCTCTCAAGTGCCTTACTATTGCCGATATTGACCTGTTGATTCCGAATGGAGAGTTTGTCCTTAAAGCTCGATTTTGCAAAAAAATCTTGGAATGGAGAAATGGAAACGTAATGAACTACACATGAGTGTTACCTGCATATCAAATAATTAATGTAATTTTTTTATTAGTCATTTTCTACGCCATTGGCGGAAACACTGTCAATGAACTGCTCGAGCTCAGCAAGCAATTGGATTAGAACCCTTCAATCGACACCAGAAACACCGAGCAGCCAAGAAAATTCATCCAATCATTTTGTAAGTAGATACTCTAAATGGTTACACGGAAACAAGTTAACATGTTCATTCAGCTTAGTGTCATGTAAAAAAAATTTATATATTTTTTGCAGAACCTGGTACAAATACTTTCCACCATCGTACCTGGAAAAAGTGCTCTAAAAGCGTTCAAGGAGAATGGAATTCTTAGAAAAAAATAGGCAACAAATTTTAAACTGCATTAGACAACATTGGATACACACCGAGTTAGTACATTTAAGGGAGATAAATTATCTGCAAGCTGTCGATCAAATTGTGCAATTTTTTCCAAAAGAGAGCAAAGTAAGTTATTGCATTATTAACTTTTACAATTGTCTTTTTTTTCATTATTTTATTTATTCTTATATTTTACTTATTTTGACTTCAAAATATTCACAGGAATGTTACCTTGGCACAAAATCACAAAGAGGCAAATTAACTGAAAAATATTACTCTTAATGCAAGAAATATCAAAAACATGGCCTTATAAAAAGCCGATATAATTTGAAAAGGAAAAGTGATGTTAGTGCAAAAGAGACGCCTACAAGTGAAAAGCTATATAATAAGGAATCAGCCATACGAATGAAGGTACCATTTAAATATGCTATTTGTTTTAATTTCATGTTTGTAAAACATTTTGTGCTTTATATTTTTCCACATACTTCTAAACACTTTGATGAAGCCTATAAAGTACAATAAATTAAGAATATACATGTTTGTAAATGTCATTACTTTTATAAAAAATTATTAATAAACATCTTAACAAAAACTATATAATTACTTTCATTAATCACCCTGTAAGAATCATCATCGAGCTGTTATTATTATAGATTTGATAAATTTTCCAAAACATATTAGTTAATTTATTTAATGAATTATTAATTGATTTTTCTTATATATTACAAGAATCATAAAATACTTTCGTTAGAAAGAAAATATGGATTTAGTTGTTTTTCCTACAATTTCTAGTTAATTCTTGTAAAGATTAGAAAACTTGTATAATGGTTTAGGTTGATTGATCCAAATATATAGATATTATTTAAAACTGGTAGAGCCTAAAGAAGCCTCACTACTTCTCGAACTACGACCTAAGAGGTCTTTTGTTCCTGGCTCTTAACCACTCCCTAGGCCATATCGATTCCTTTGAGAAAGGAGATGATTTTACTCAGGGGAGTCTTCGACAGGTCTTCATAGGTGAGAGTAAATCCACCGAGAATCTGCCTTTTTGATCTGGCCACTGCATCACAATCACACAGAATGTGTGCCGTGGTTTCAGATGTGATATCACAGAATCGACATGTATCTAGTGATACTTTACCGATGATCTTAAGGTGATAATTAAGGAAATAATTTCCGGAAAAATATCCCATTATGACCCGTGCGTTATACCTGCTTAAGGAAAGGAATTCCGACGCTCTCCTACTTGAGAAGGTCAGGAATTTCTTTGACTGTCTAAGTCCTGAAAGTGAGTTCCAATAATCTTCCACCTGAAGATTTACCCACTTAAAAATACCATCCTTAATGAAGCCTTTACCTACTCCACAGAATGGTTCCGGGCCAATCATTGGTGAGTTGGCTCACCGCTTAGCTAGCTGGTCAGCCGATTCATTACCCGGAATACCCTCATGTCCTGGCACCCACATCAGGGTTAGACTATTATGATGTGCCAGCTCTTTAAGAAGAGTATGACAGTCCCACACAAGCCTAGAACGGAAACAATAAGATTTCAGCGCTAGCAGTGCCGCTTGGCTGTCAGATAGGATAATAACTGTAGCGCCTTTTGGTTTATTCAGTAGAAGTTTACCTGCGCACAGCTCTATGGCATGTACCTCAGCCTGAAACACAGTGGCGGTTTGTCCCATTGCCGTCCATATTTTACAATTGGGTCCAAATACGCCCGCTCCAGTTCCACTATAGGTTTTAGAGCCGTCCGTGTACCAGACTGAAGCACCTTCCCCAAAATCTGGTAGACCAGATTGCCATGATACACGATCTCCCAGAGTCACCATATATGGTTTCTCAAAATCATATACCTTTGGCATGTTATCGTTTACTGAGTCGGTTAGGTCCTTCTGATTAAATTCCTGTAGAATTTTAAGGTGACCGACAAGGTCTCCTGCCTTGAATTTATTGTACTGCTGTAGCCTTATGGCCTCTCTCAGAGCCTCCTTCTTTATCTCTAAGTGTAATGGGGCCAAGTCTATCATGGCTTCCATTGCAGCAGTGGGACATGATTTAAGTCCCCCTGTAATGCTAAGAACGGCACGCCTCTGAATTTTTTGCAGGGCCTTCTGTGCTGTGATTTGTTCAACCTTTGGCCACCACACCATAGCGGCATATGTGATCATTGGTATTATAATAGACTTGCAGGTCCAGTATACCTATAACTCATATAGTGAATATAGACAATTCTTCGAAAGAAGTAGATATTTTAAATAGTTTATTATTTAATGTTTACATAGCAAAGTAGTCACGTTTGCTAAACAATTTGCTAGTTCTGCTAAAATAATTGAAATTTATATAAATTTTAAAAATATTAACTTCATCCATTATTAAATATTTGATGCAAATAAATAAATTAATAGACTGAAAATCGATCATTTTTTCTATATGATTTAGGCTATTTATTCCACTAAATTTTCTAATCATTTCTTTCAGTGTACTTGTAAAATTATACTAAACATGTAACTATAGAAATTAAAAAAAGGGTGATTTAAATTGGAGTGGCGAATTAGTGGCGGATACGTCTACAGTGACCACAACGAACTAAATACAAAAAATTTGTTGCCGTGAAATTTACTTCCTTGTCCAACAAGATCTTTGTGCCCAGTTGTTACTACAGTCACATTTTTTACACATCGACGTTACAGAAATGTTTTCGTTACCATTTTTTATGGAAATGTTAAGTTTTTGTGCCTCGTCAGTAACACTTCCCATTTAGGCAGTCTAAGTAACACAAAAACGTAAGTCTTCCTAAAAATGTTTCCATATAGAAAAAATACCCAAAATAGTATCAGTTCCCGAATTGCCGCCAAATTCTTCGGGAATTGTGGCATTTTAGGCGGAAAATATTCATCGCCCCTATTTGAAGTCAATCATAATTGAATCTATCAATGGGAATTCTTCCTATATCGAAACCTTGTAGTCAGTGTGTTACAAAAAAGCCCTTTTATGCGCAGTATTGGAAAGTGTTATCTTTAGATTTGGTGAAACAAATTAGGTACCATGTCTAATTGGGCACAATCAGAGAGATTTATATACTGGAGACGACAAGCCACCGGTTTTGTATAAAGCGCTTTCAAGCCAGGAAAATGAGATGCAACAGGGGCCTAGTTTCATATTTTTGTTGTTTAACGTGTTTCAAGAGCAGGACATAATATAAATAGAGTGAGAAAAAACAGCGGCCTGGTGTCAATTGTTGTTGTTTTAAGTGTGGGTGAATGCGATGACGCCCGCCTTCAACTCAGTCGCTGCTTGTCATCTCCAGAACATATATCTCTATGGACACAATTTAATTATTATACATTTTATGAACTTTTAGGAAACGGTGATCAATCATGTTCCCATTCTGCAACATGCTAGGCAAAATGACTATGAAGTAACATCAGATCAATTGCAATGGCGAACAGAATTTCTATGCAGGATATTAAATAAAATAAAATCTGTAATTGTTATGTAGTAGATAATTTTTCATAATTTCTGAAGTAAATTTGGTTTTAAAGACTGGATAGTAATTTTAACAAAAAAGGCTATTGCTTCAGAAGTAAATTTTGTAAAAGTTCATCAATAAAAAATTCAAATACATAAAAGAATTTGTCATGTCGACATTGAATAACTTTGAAAAAAAACAACTGATTTTTATATGTGAGGTATTTTTATTCAATTTGGTCCTTTAGAATTTATTTGGATTAGTTTTTGAATACAACATCAATCAAGTGGCTGCCTCTATTGGCCACAGCAAAATGTGCTCTTTTTGCTGTGTTTTCCATTACTTTTTTGAGCATCTCGGGCGGTATAGCGATGATTTCGGCACGAATGTTTGGTTTGAGCTCGTCAATGGTCTGAGGCTTGCTGACGTACACTTTGCTTTTTAAATAACCCCATAAAATGAAGTCCGGAGGAGTCAAATAAATCTGGAGATCTCGGTGGCCAGTCAATGTCGCCTCTTTTCGACATCAGACATCCAGGGAATTTTCGTTGCAGAAACTGAATTGTTTCATTTGCAGTGTGGCATGGCGCACCGTCTTGTTGAAACCAGTAACCATCCAGACCTTTTTCATGCATTTGCGGGCAGACATAATGAGCTAACATCCACCGATATCGTTTTCCATCGACTGTTTCGTTTTTTCGGAAAAAAAAATGGTCCAATGATGGTTTTGGCGCAAACGCCAGCCCAAACAGCTACTTTTTGATCATGCAATGGCGTTTCATGGATCTCGTGTGGATTCTCCGTTCCCCAAATGCGGCAATTTTGCTTATTAATGCCGCGAAAGAGTGTGAAATGAGCCTCGTCGGTCTTCAAAATTTGCTTCCAAAAATCAGGTTCAGTGTCAACCATTCGAGCGACTGTTTGGCCGTATTCCAAACGACGTGGACAGCAGTGCTGCCAGTCGTACGATTTTCATCGTACATGTACGATATTCCCGCCTTATGTACGATGTACGATGAACACCCTTCATCGTACTCAAAATGTACGATTTTTCAACTATTATGTCGAAATTAAAAATAATAACGAACATAAATTCATTTTGTTATTTGTTAGTTCACAATAATAATAAAATAAAAAAAAATTGGCCAACACGTGTGGTTAAAATGAAGTTTCTTAAAAAACAGGTTAAGTTTCGTATACGAGACCGTGTAAAAGCCCAACCCATGTTGAAATTTTGGAAACGATGTCCGCGGCAGTCATATATGTTTATTTGTACCGTATCGTTTATAAGAATATTTACGGCAATTCAACGTATAATATTTTAGTTGCTTATACGTAACATAAGTACGATCTCTGTACGTATAAAATTGTGTTACTTTTACGAGTGGTGCAATGTATTTGTCCTCTCTTCATCTTTATTCTAGCCTAGTATCTACAGTGAAAATAAATAAAGATTAAAATTATTTTTAGTGTTTTCAATGTAAATTTTATGCACTACTCACTGGATAAATGCTCAAATTTTTCTATTCTAAATAATGTAAGACAGAAGTACGAAAAATGAGAATGGGAAATCTTGAAAAATGTTCAAAAAAAAAGAAAGTCCTAACTCTAAACCTTCGACGCATTATTGGCTCGGGCTCTGAGGGTGGTAAAAAGAACAAAACTAATATATGTAGCTCGATAAGTCTTAGGATATCTTGAAACTTCCTAAAAAATACATAAACAGAAATCCGTGATCTGGTGAGAATTTTGGGCGATGGAATTCGCATCGTAATGGAGGAAGGAACAATTGAATATCCCTGAGAACAGCTAATCCAAATGCTTAATGCATCGCTATCAAAATTTCATTTGAATTGACACTTTTACAGATCTGTGCAGGGACGTCATTTCAGTTTTTTCTAGGGGGGGGGGGGCAAGATGTTATGTTTGTATATATTTTTATATATAAATATACATATGTTCTATATATAAAAATCTATAAAAATACATAATTCAGGGGGGGGGGGGAAATGCCCCCTCTGCCCCCCCACCCACAAATGACGTCCCTGGATCTGTGCATAGTTTCATGCTTCTTGCATGTGTGGCTACGTTCGGTGAATTCACTTTCTTACATCCCAGTCGGACTTTTCGTAAGAGATGAATTTGTAATCAATGAGTAAGAGCTGAGTTTGTAAGGCCTTACCAAAGTAATGCAGAGTGTAATTGCTGTAAAATATTCTCGAATGCTCTCTCTGTACAATTATGGCCAACGTTCTTGGCTTCAGTTACTATTTATGTAAGTAATGGTTTAGAAGCTAGTAAGTATTAAGAGGAAAAAGTCCGAGACGTTACAGTTTTGTCCAACGGTATAGGCTTTAGTATCTACTTACGAAAGTAATGGTTTAGAAGCGAGTAAGTTATGAGATGGTTCAATCCGAAACCTTACAGTTTTGACAAATGCTCTTGGCTTTAGTAATAATTTACGAAAGTAATGTCTTAAAAGCGTTAAGTAAAGGGATGATGCAATCATTAACGTTTCGTTTTAATTTTATATCAAAGGGCCCATAATTAAATTCAGTATTTACAACGATATAAGTCTTTTCTTGTCCTGTCCTTTTAAGCGTTTACACCCTAGGGCCTATGCGGGTTAAAGTAATTAGATATGTTATCGAAAGTGTAATGGGTACAAGTTGCTAGTACAAAATAAATTCCGTACACATTACTGATCTGACTATTACAAGACCTTACTGTTCATACATTTAAAGTATTTACCACTCACTATTGATATAATGCCTTACTTTTCATGCAATTTGTATGTTGCTAACACTCTCTAATGAAACAAGGCCTTACATGTAATATGCTTTGTAACTATTTACTACTCTTCAACGAAATAAGGCTTTTCTTGTAGTGTGCTTTGTAAGCGATTACGCCCTAGGGCCTATGCGGGTTAAAGTAATTAGTTCTGTCATCGAAAGAGTAATGTGTACGAGCTGCTAGTATATTGTACGGATTCGATTCCATAGACATTACTGTTCCGGCTGGGATATTGCGAAAGATGAGTGTAGAAAATGTATTGAATTTTCCTAACATTTATACAGAAATTTTTAAAATAGCTGAGAATATACCATCTCCATCGACCTAAATGTCGATTGAAAATGTGTAAAATTTGATGACTACATATACTTCACCTACGTGAAATAGAAAAATTTATTTTATTTTTATTTTGAAATTTGAATATAAACAAATAAAATTAAATATTGTAGTGAATTGTACGATGAAATCTAACTCGGTACGATTTTTTTGATATTATTGTACGATTTTTTAGTTTTGGGAATCTGGCAGCCCTGGTGGACAGTCTGTCGGCAATATTCTACTGAATCGACGTTTCCAAAACTTGTCCAATCAAGTCAATCTGTTGAAAAATGTCAAAGTTGTTTAATGTTTACATACCGACATAAAAGATGGCGCACCCATTATACAGGGTGTAACTAGTACTGAGGTTCAAACGAAAATGGGAGATAGAGGAACTTGTCCTGATTAGAAAATCGTTCTACACATACTCCCGTGTTTGCACCGTTAAGGAGATAGCGCGATTTTAAGGAAGAAGGATTTTCATCGTACCTGTGATCACTGTTTGATCTCTAACTTCTGCTGTACTTAGCGTATCGTAATAATTCTGGGCTCGTTGGAAAGGACATAAATTCTTCTTTCTAATTGCTATCAACTGTGTTAATCAGTGTTATACTTTTTTGAGAAAAATTCATTTAAATGACACAAAAATAATAAAAAAAAATACAAAAAAGTCCTGTTTTCTCCAAGAAGGACCTGATTAACCACCAAATGTTATTACATTTTCGGAAAGCCCATAAAATTTCACTAAAACTTTACAACTTTTTCTCCGACACACGCTTCCATATGTGTACACACATACAATGAACTGTGGTACCACACAATTCGCAGCTCATCGTATTTCTGTCGTTTCGCACTTATAGGCAAGTTGCGCCGCAAAGGCATGTTGAGTGTAAATTGCTTTCAACACAGCAAAGAACACAGCCGACGAAAACCGGTTTGCAATAGCCTGATGGGGGTAGAGGCTCGCCTCGAGGCGAGCCTCAAGGGTGAGTGTAAACGCACCATGATAAAAATTATTACACATTATTTTTATTATATATTATTATTATTTAACATATTGCGTAGGTAATATGATCATTCCATCAAGAACCGCCAAGAATGACGAAATTTGTGACCTTACCATCTCCGATTCTTTTGAAAATTTTTGTACTTTAAGAACTAGTGAAAAAATTAATTGAAATTCAATTTTCTGTCTCTATCTAATTTTTTTTGTTAGTTATAGTATGTTAAAGTTTTCGCAAAAATGGTGTCCGAGTCCTCTTTGAACATGAATATCTCTGGTAATTTTTATGCTGGAATAATAAAATATGGCTTATTTTAAAGGGTAAGGTTGTCGCAATAAAAACTATCCTTGAAATTTTTTTCAAGGATAATGATTTTGTCCTTTATCCCTGAATATCTCAAAACGGTTTTTTTTTATTTTTTTATATTTTTTAGGCTATACTGTTTTTCAAAACATATCAAAAAATTAACTTGGGATCACAATGGGATCGGGATCAAAAAAATTATTTTATAGAAAAAGGGTCATTTAATCAAGAATCGTCAAAAGTGTGACCTTATCATCGCCGATTCTTTTGAAAATTTGTGTACTCGAAGAATTAGTGAAAACAAAATATGATTTCAAGTTTTTGTTTCTATCTCATTTTTTTTGTTAGATTTCCCAAAAAAGATGTCCGAGTCCTCTTTGAAAATTCATATCTCTGGTAATTTTTATCCTTGAATAATAAAGTAGGGCTTATTTTAAAGATTGTTGTTGTTTTTGTTAGTTAAAAAAATGAAATAGAAACAAAAACTTGAATTTCAATTAATTTTTTCACTAGTTCTTCAAGTACAAACATTTTCAAAAGAATCGGAAATGGTAAGGTCACAACTTTGGCGATTCATGATGGAATGACCCATAATAAGATGAAAACAATATGATCCCGTTTTTGCTAAGTGCAGTCTATGTAGCTAAATTCACACAGAACTTGATCAAACAAAATAGCCAAATCAAAAAAATGTCTGCCCCCCCCAACAGCAAAGTCTGGATCCGCCACTGCAGTGATCACAGGTACGATGAAAATCCTTCGTCCTTAAAATCGCGCTATCTCCTTAACGGTGCAAAAACGGGAGTATGTGTAGAACGATTTTCTACTCAGGACAAGTTCCTCTATCTCCCATTTTCGTTTGAACCTCAGTACTAGTTACACCCGGTAGGTAGTTTAATTTATATTAATAAAAAAAGGTAGTAATTTACCTAATGAATTTTTACTTTTTCAGTAAATACACCGCATTGGTATTTTATTTTTTCCTATTAAATTTCAATAAGATAAAGTACGATTAATTTAATATCAGTGTCCTCGTAACTTAATATTTCAATGCACATCGATGTAAAGCTAAACGTCGTAAAAATAATATGAAAAAGTATAATTGTAACTATAAAAAACTATTAATTTAAAAGTAACCACACCTTATTGATGTTATACTCTTTCTTATTAAATTGTAGTAGGATGGAACACATTGACCATATGTAATAGGAAAAACTATTGAAATCGGACTAAAATCCTATAGTTTTCATATGAAATTTTTCTGAGTGTAGTAAATGTCGTGAAAGTGACTTATTTCCAACTGGGATTGGGTGGTGCACTGCTGGTATAAACGATTTGAATGATATGAACACCAGCAGTGTATCACAGTTATAAGACGCGCTAAAAGTAACAATTAAATCACCTGATATGTGTAAAAAGTTCGACTGCCAACAATCGTGCTAAACTTGTTAAGAGCAGGGGTCTACTTGTCCCTAATTACGACATGGTGATATCAAACGCATCATGCATGTATGAGATTAAGACTAAGCTGTCAAAACAAATGCAGGATGTTGTTATCTTTGTAGAACGATGTTCCACACTACAGATAGGTGAAAGTAATAAGCATATTGATTACTGGGAACATAGGTGCCTAGCTGGATAAAAAAATGTTGCATTTAAAACTTTTGATAGACGTGTTATACAACAAAAATGCACATAACTAAAATTTACAAAAAAAACCTCTAACGTACACATCAGTGGCGATAGTCAGTTCAATGCTGCCGTCGCTTTGTTGGTTTTATGGGCCTTGCACTGATTTATTTGGTATGTCGGTGCTCACACACATTCGTCATAAATCTTGAGTATATAAAATAATTATACCAGTTTATATGACCGCGGGCACTTGGAATGGAATTAATGCGCGCACAAAGTCAACTCCGGGCGGTGTGTACATTAAAGTTGCCGCTCTCGAATTTCATATCGACCACTAGCTGGCGCAGCCTGTAAAAGTTGCCTAGCGTGACATCTACGAACGCCTTACATAACCACACATCGCTCTATATGTTGCCTTCATGCGGAACAGATAGCCACCCTGTGAACCTTATGCAGTCGACTTTGTTGGCAGTCGAAGTGTTGCATGCATACACCCCTTGTTGAATTTAAGGTGGAGAGGATTGTTCAATCAAATTTATGTACAAGCTGACGATCGCGTCCTTCCAACACACACATGTAGCTACTAACATATATCGTAGCATGGTGAGGTTTGTTTATTATAGTCCAGTCTTCATAATGGTAATTTTACCATGCCCGAACTCGAGGGAAATATATTTTTAATTCGCTTATTCTCCCCTGTTTCAAACGCACCGTATTCCTTACGCCGTTCCTGTTTCTGTTTAGATATGGAAATTAATGCGCGTCACTTGCCGTAGTCTTCTGTCACTTTCACTCTGTAATGCACCAATATTTGAACGTCGCATCTCTCTGACGTCATCCGACAATCTCAAATATAATCCAATCGAGGCAATTACCTTGCACAAGCAGCACACATCTGACATACGCCAGGAATAACACAGGGTACATTTTGTTGTGGAGATATGAGGCAAAGCGATAGAAGCTGTCGAGTAATACGAAGGGGGAGAGGGAGTTCCTTCAGCAAGAAATCTAGACGAAAAATTCAAGAAAATAAGTTTTGGAGTGGAACTGGAAATTTGCCGATGCCAAGCGCATGTGCGGTTTTTTTTCGTTCTTATAATTTACTTTTGCACAAGTAACCGTCGAGACGGTGGGTATGTTTTTTTTTTGCTTTATTCGGATTTGGGTTGAGAAGGGCTTGATGCTGAAGGAAAAGTTGTTCGGAGCGTTTCTTGTCTGGTGCTTGGCGTGGTGTAAACTTCGTCGAACGGAATTATTATTCGCCCTCCTACTGCCAGAAGGGCCCTGAAGAAGAGAAGTAGGTATGAATATATATTTTAATTGGGTTTCAGATTTTAATTACAAATTTACATACAATTTTAGCATACTTATGTGTAATAATTTACTATTGCATACGGAAAGGAATAGCATAAAAAAAGAGAAGGACACAAACCAAAAACTACACCGACTTATGTAGTATAGACTCGTGTGGGGATCAAAAACTTCTCGTAATTGGGTAGCAATTAGCCAGAAATACTACTTTTAATAATTGAATATCGGACCTGTTACTGTACTTGGAGTTCTTGTCTTCTGACCAACTCAAAGTCGAAAAAATTTAAATATAGGGAAAATTGACATTTCAGACCTTAAGGGGGGCGATACGTGTAAAGTTTGCAAAAATTCGAGTCTCTTTTTTTTGCATAAATATTTAAATTAACATCTAAAAAATATGTTTGTAAAGTTTTAGAATGAAATTCGCATTATTTATCGATTAAAAACTCATAAGTGCTCCGCCTCAACTTGACGCTCGACCGCTATTGAGTCCGTATCGATGAACAGAGAGTGAGTCGAGAAAATCGCCGCAGCTCTTCGACAACTAAAAAAGCTCGTCAAGCATGTCAAGAAGAGCTGAGAAAAAAAAACGAGTACTATGAACGTACTGAAGGACGTCTGTATGGAATCGCTGATTAGTTGGTAAGTCGCTGTAATCATAGAGTTTCTGTGTGTCAAAACTTTAAACGCGTTTTTCTCGAGACGACTTTTTTTAAATTGGCGGGCAAGATAACTCAAAAAGTTCTCAACCGATTCTTATGAAACTTGGCACACGTTTTCTCTATAGTACAAGCTTCTAGTTGAACCTCAAAAATGGCAAAAAAATTTTCAAAATTTTGCGTTTTTGACTCAAAAACTGTCGAAAAAAAAGGGTCAAAAATCGTACTTATTTTTATGAGGAGTGCTAATTCACGATTTTTTGACTTTTTTTTTTCTTGGTTCAACTAGAAGATACATGTTTAATAAACACACTCCAACCAATTTTTTTGATTTCAGATTGCTGTAACTGATGCTAAAAATCCCACCGATTGATGCCTTTCGCCGCGAGGGTCTCAGGAGATTGGTTACTACGGCGGCCATTTTGAAAAAAAAAATTAAATAAAGTCAGATTATTGTATTTTAATATGTAATGAATAAACATGATCACTTTCAAAACGATTCATTTATTCCTTCTATTTTAAATAAGCCTCTGAAAAACGGTCTAAATTCAGGCGTTTACATGTATCACCGGCCCTAAGATTGGCTAAGGAAAAAATACTGGAATATAATAAATGAAATATCACATAGGAACAAGAGCAAAACAAGATGCAATGGACTCAATATAGGAATGATAATAACGTAGACAAATGACAACAATAACCAATCAGCATAACATCCGCATTGACGAGAAGACTAAAGCCATGATTAGGGAACGAAACACATTACGGAGACAATGGCAGAGAACAGGAGATCCACGTGCTATGAACCGAATAAACCATCTCAATAAAAATATTCAGGGCAGTCTATTTGAAACCAGAAATTAAAACTGGAATAATATGCTCTCATCTCTCGAAAAACGCCCAAAAATATGGAATCTTAACAAGATCTTTAAAAGACGTGACAAACACATACCAACCTAATGGACGAAATCGGTACGGCCATATTCAATGACAAAAACAAAGCAGAGGTTGATAGCAAAGAATTTTCAAGCAGCCCATCGTCTTACCGAACCCTGTAAGGAACGCTGTATTAACCATTCCCGAATATATCGACTTACCTTCCAGAAGTCTTTGCAAGCCTCGCGAAATCATGAAAATCTTGAAAAGGCTCTCGAACAACAAAGCTCCAGGTGCCGATGGTCTTCCTAATTCATTACTAAAGCGATTTCCCAAAAAATCGTTGTTCATATTGGCTTTTATCTACAATAGCTGCCTTAAATAAAGCTACTTCTAACTGGTTGGAAACTTGTTCATATATTCCCCATTCCTAAGGCCGGCAAGGATGCAAGCTGTCCTAAAAACTATCGTCCCACAAGTAAAATATTTTAGCGAATTATTTTATACCGGATAAATGAGTTCCTCGATAACAATGATATTCTACCCAATTTTCAGTTCGGCTCCAGGACAGGACACTCGACCACTCATCAACTCTACAGGGTAACTAACGACATTAAAGCATCACTGAACTCAAAGGAATCAGTAGGAATGATAGTACTTGATATCGAAAAAACATTCGATTCTGTCTGGCACGACGGCCTCCTAGCAAAACTAATAAACCTATCTTCCACCTATACTCGTATATAAATAAAATTACACAATTATTTTTGAGCAACAGGTTGATCGGCTATATCAATAGTACAATAAACATACTGCAGTTACGATCGGCTGCAAGCAAATCGTATAATACTCTAGATGGAACTCCGATTTATATTGTAGTTGGGGATAAAGTACACGGTTAAAAATCTTGGAATAATTTTCAATAAACAACTAAGAATTCATCGGTTTTGTAGTACACTATAGGATAAATTTCAATATTTATTGAAAACTTAAAATATTTTCAATAAAAGTTGGAATGAAACGTATACTATTGTATTGAAAGCAACATAGTTAATATATCCTATACTAGTTTGTAATTTTATTTATATTTATTACTAGTACTTTAATAATGAAGTTTAAACCATCCCGAATTACATTTAAATTTTTGTTAAAATCCAATACAAATTGTATTCAAATGCACTCTCCTTCGTATATAGTAATTCAAAAGTATTTAAATTAATTCCTACCAAGGAATTATTAATGAACTGGATCATGTATATTCCTGCTGTTCTTCATTCCTTCCACTGGAATAAAATGCAATCTAAATGTATTACGTCTATTTTGCGTGTTTAAGCTTCTAAGCGGATTGCATTCCTGTAATATTAGAAGAAATTCCAAATGTATTAGAAATTAGGGTTTCTGTTTCATTTCCCGTTAATCTTGTGCGTCGTACGTAAACTTAAAAGAATGGAGAGTGTACGTGACAAGTTTTTGCTGAAAGTGAAATTTAATAGTAAGTCCTGTCGGTTGATAGAGTTAAAAAAAAGTGTGGAAAACGAGTCCTCGAATTTGAGTGCCGAGGAAATATTTTTTTCAAGTACGATAAATTTATTTTATAAGTGCTAAAAATTCATTTATAGAATTTTGTCTTCTTAGTTCTAGCGGCTTCTCCATACGACGTAAATACATACATAAATTTGGTTTAGCTAGCCACTCGTCACCAGCAAATAATATCCACAGAGAATTGTAAGAGGCTAAAATTTGAAAAGACGTTTATTTTTAGAAAATGTACAAGGAAAACATTGGCTGAAATTGGATTTACAAAAGATTGTGATCTATACAAAATTTTTCATGAAAGTACTGAACCTATATATGAACTCACTTGGTTCAAAGTACGGCCCGGATATTATTATCGACCTAACCTTTTAATCTGCGTGGAGTACGAAAATGATAAACCTAAATATGCGCAGATAATAATGATATTTTTACATGAAGATAAAGTTTATTTTAAAATAAAATATTTTGAAACATTACATTTCGATGAAATCTTTTTTTTTTTTTTCTTTTTTTTAAATAATAATAATAGATTTAATCCATTCATGCAAAATGGGCAACTCCCTCCAACTCAAAAAGTCGGAGAAGAACTCCTCATTTGGGCACACTTTCGCAGCTTAAAGAACTGGAGACAATATTGTCACACAGCTCAATGAGCTGGAAAAATTTTCACCGTACCAACATACTCATGCATGTATGTCGACATTGGGCTCAATGTCTAAAAATTTGTATACCTTAAGCCCAAGAGTACTCCCCAGTCAGTACATCGCACTGGTATAAGGGGCAGTAGAAATAAATTTAAAAAAAAAATATATAAAAAATAAGAAACAAAAAATAAACAAATAAACAAAAACTAAGTTATCAGAGAAATAAAAATAAAATAAAATAAAAAGAACCTGATTTTCAAAATGCAAAGAAATAAGTGTGGAAATGAAAGGGAAAATTAAAAGATTAACCAAAATAAAAATAATTAATTGTAGTTATATATATAGTAAAACTAATAGTAATAAAAATAAAAAGTAAAAATAAGCAATTCGCAAAACATGCAACAACAACTCAAACCACAACCATACGTTTAGGCGTCAGTCTCGTCTGATGGCCCGAGGACCAGGTCTTCGATAAGTAGGTGAAGCCGCCTGACTAAAATTATCTGATTCAGGTCGTCTATAATTGCAACAATTCAAAAATCACATTCGTAGCTTCGACAAAGAAGATGCTTCTTTGCAAGGTGCTTTAGCTGAAAGACATTCCTTGCCATTTGTATTATTGAAGGTAAAGAGTTATATTCACAAATTGCCTCAAATACAGGATCTTTTCTAAGTCGGTCAGTCCTAGGACAACCTTGTTGTCTAATAAAATCTGCACTTCTTGTGTTAAAGTTGTGTATATCGTGATTGTGGATCAATTTGATTGAGGATTTTAGTCTATTGTTCTTAATATTATAAATAAGCTTAATACGTTCCAGGCTTATGTGCTGTTGTAAGGAAAGTTTTCCATAAGTATAATAAAGTTCCTTCGATGGTGTTAAATAGGGTAAATTATGAATGGCTTTAATGCCCCTATTCATAAGTCTCGCAATTTTGTCTAGGTTTCTTTTCGAGGTTTGACTCCATAGAAGAAGTCCATAACTTATGTTGGACAGAATAAATGCATTATAGAGCATATTCTTAATTGGTACGTGTAGATAGTCGTTACGCCTTATTACTCCAATAATAAGGGCAATTTTGTTTCTAAGTTTAGTAATGTGAGGAGTCCAAGTAAGTCTATCGTCAATTATCAGCCCTAAATATTTTGTTTCGTGTGCTCTCGTTAGTTGAATTCCATCTATTTCTAGTTTCAAGTCTATATAATTATAATTTGTCTTCAATGTATTTAATGTCAACATATTACCTAAGAGCCAATGTTGAAATAGTTTCAGATCAGAATTAATCAACAGCTCCAGTTGATCAGGATATTTACCTTTATAAAGAAGTAACGTGTCGTCAGCAAAGGTAATATATTTTGCTTTAAGGCCCGCGAACTGTAGGTTATGTATATATAGCAGATACAAAGTAGGTCCGAGAATCGAACCCTGAGGCACGCCTATATTGACTATCTTAGGAGAGCTTAGTTCGTCGAAATTTTTGGTAATGTACTGTCGGTCAACTAAAAAGTTTTTTATTAAGTCATTGGCCTTTCCCCTAATTCCAATTTCCTTCAATTGATCGAGCAACAATATATGGTTTACTGTGTCAAAAGCTTTTTTTAAGTCCACAAAAATCGCAGCGACATAATAACTCTTGTCGAGGCTTTCATTTATAAATTTCATTGCATCTAATAAGGCTGATGTCGTATTGCTGCCTTCCTGAAATCCGTATTGTTGCTTATCAAAACCAATATGTTTCTTTATAAAATTCAGTAACCTCCTGTTTATTACTTTTTCGAATATTTTGCTAACTGCGCTAGTTAAAGCTATTGGTCGATAGTTATTAGGATCCTTTATTGAGCCTCCTTCATGAATGGGAGAAATCAGTGCTGTTTTCAAACAAGGGGGAAATGTACCACAGTTTAGATGGTTATTTATGACAGTGCTTAGTGGTGAAGAGATGATTGTCTTAAGTATCTTCAAATCATTTGTTGAGATGCCATCAATAGCGGGGGCTATGTTGGATTTGAGTTCCTCTATAATATTTTCAATTTCAATATAATCTTACAAAACTATATTGTCTATGAGATAGATCGTATCAATATCCTAGAATTTAAGAATTTAACTATAAAGCAAAGCTTTGAATTATATTTTATATAGAGAAATCATTATGTTCTACATTTTTAAAAAGCTGATTTTGAATGTATAAAAATTACTGTTAAATACATGTAGATATATAATATCATATATTATTGCTCTATTTGTCTTATTTCATTGTATTATTATGCAGCTCATCGTCCTAACCATTGGAGCATTTTACAAATAAGTTTCTTATCCTCAGTCGTGAAAGAACAAATGGGATAATCGATGCTAAAGTATTTGGTAAGGTTTTTGCATAATTTTAATCCCGTAAATATAAAAATATTTTTCAGTGCGACATATATATAATTTGAATTTGTGTTCAGATTGAATTTTACTTAATCCCAGCTTCAAGGATAACTTTTAATATTTCAATAATTGATTTCAATATAGAATATTGAATAAAAAATATTATTTTTAGATTCAATTATTTATTACTTTTGTTATACATATTATTATTATTGAGATTTAATTTCATGATTGACAGGAATACAATTAATTCTTTTTAGAATGAATTGGCTTAATGTAATTATATTGAAATTCAATACTTATTTTATATTGATTGTCATTTCAGTAATTGTGAAGTATTAAATTTCAAAACATTTCTGGTGTGGACTTATATGTATACAATCCAAAGAAAATTGAAATTTATTCCAAAATTTTCAACCGTGTAGAACTACGTATGTGCATGTTGTATGCCCTTTATTAAGGACTGCCATTAGATTGCTACTAAAAATTAAAAGACAATATTCAGTGTTTAATTTCATATCTTGAACTGGGTAAGTCATCGAAAAAAAATTTCCTTTTTGAAGGACTTTCATATGGGAGGTGCAGGAAGGATTCACTCGATTTCTTACATATTTATTATTTTCCTTGGAACCATTCAAAAATTAATGTGTACAAAATTTCAAATTCGTAGCTTAAATGGTTGCAAAGCCATCACCAATTTTCTAGAACACGTCTTTTTAAGGATTTTTTGTATGGAAGCTACTCGAATGAGTAAAGAAATTTCACTGACAAACGAAGTCTAACTTTATTTTCGCTTAAATCTTATTTGTACAAAATTTAAACTTCGTGGCTAAACGATTTCTTGAGTTATAGTAAGTTTCGTGAATTGAATGAGGATATTTTAACAGGATATTTTTTTGGCACCTACATGAAGGACTAATAGGATTTTCTTCATAATCATATATTTAGCTCCAACTATTGGAAAATTAACACATACAAAATTTCAAAGTCGCAGCTTAAACCCTTCTGAAGTTATCGGCCAATATTCTTGAACACGTGTTTTAAGGACATTTTATATGGCGAGTACCAGAAGGAGTAAAAGAATTTAGTTGACAAGTAAACTCAAACTTCGTTTCTACTCAAAACTAATTTGTACAAAATTCCGAATTCGTAGCAAAAAGATTACTTGAGTTATTGTGAGTTTCGTAAATTAAGTGAAGATATTTTAACAGGATATTTGTATGGCAGCTTTTTTTTTTTTTTTACGGCCGTCGTTATAACTTAGGGGGTCACCCTGTAATGCGAACGCACAGCTAAAACGACATAGGTTGGGGATAAAATGGTGTGGCAGGGGATTTAGGTCGGTGGAACGGGAGGGAAGCGTCTGAAGTGTCGGTGGACGTTGTTTTTGAACTGTTGAAGGTTATACTCATCAGGAAACAGATCGGCCGGCAATGCGTTCCACATTACTGATGTTCGGGGGATAAAGGACTGCCTAAATTTCACTGTTCTCCACGAATGGGGCTGAACGGTATACTCGTGTGCGCGTGAAGCTTGGCGAGTGTTACGGGGGACCACTAAGAGTGGGGGAATAAGTTCTTTTAGTTCCTTACTACATTTACCATAAAAATATCGATAGTAAATACTGAGTACTCCGACATTTCGGCGATGCTCAAGGGAGTCTATAGAAGCTGCAACGGCTTCGTCTCCAATTAGTCGGAACGCATGTTTTTGAACACGGTTGAGCAAGGCTAAATGGGATTTGGGGGCCCCAGCCCAGATATGCGAATTGTACTCAAGACGTGGTCTGATATATGCCTTGTAGATTGTAGCTAAGTCAGGCGCTGAAAAGAATTTCTTACACTTCCGTAGAATTCCAAGGCGTTTGGAAGCATCAATTGCGACATCAAAGATGTGTTGGCTCCAGTTTAGGTGGTTGTTAAATTTTACGCCTAGTAATTTGAAGTCAGCAGAAGGGGGAATATGTACGCCACCAAAGGATATATTTGAGACCGACGTCGGAACATCTCGTTTAAGGGATAGATGACAGGACTGTGTTTTGGAGGCATTGAACTCTACTCTATTTTTCTCGCCCCAGTCCAAGATAAGATTGAGGTCTGAGTTCAATGAATCGAATAACTCAGTGCGGTGTGAGGCCACCGAAGTTGGACGTGCCTCTGCAGTCGAGTTGAAATTAAAGACATTGTCCAGTGTACTATCATCTGCAAAACTATGGATTGGATTGAGAGTTGACGACAGAAGGTCGTTAATAAAGATGAGAAATAGGGTTGGAGATAAAACTGAGCCCTGGGGTACACCGGAATCGATTGGAAAAGAGGATGAAGTTATTCCGTCTAATACAACTCGTATAGAACGTTTGTAGAGAAAACTCTCAATCCATTTAAGAAAGGTTGAACTAAAGCCAAAGGCTTTAAGTTTTACTAAGAGACATTGGTGCCAAACTCTGTCAAACGCTTTAGTGATGTCAAGGGCAAGCACTTGACCTTCACCAAATTTGTGGATGCACGAGTTCCAGCGTTCCGTTAGGTAAACTAAAAGGTCACCTGTTGAACGACCGGAACGGAACCCATATTGGCGATCGTGGAGCAGATCTTTGTCCATCAGGTATTTGATTATGTTGCGATTGACAGCAGTTTCCATTACTTTAGCGAGCACGGATGTAATGGCTATTGGACGGTAATTAGCGGGATCCGCTTTGTTTCTTTTCTTGGGAATCGGCTGAACATTCGCAACTTTCCACATCTGAGGAAAGCACCCTGAAGAGTATGAAAGATAGAAGAGATTGCGAAGCGGTTTAGCCAGAGAGGAAAAGCATTTCTTGAGGACTATGGGAGGGATACCATCCGGTCCAGCAGACTTGTAGACACTGAGCCCTTGCAGGATCTTGGCAACAACCCCAGTTCGAAAACGAATGGGAGGCAGCAAGGAATTACATACTGGGAGATTGGGGGGACTCTGATTCGAAGGTGGAAGTCTAGAATTTCTAGCGAAACTTGCTGCCAAAAGGTTGGCTTTTTCCACGGGATCTACAACGTTTCGGTCACCATCGAGAAGAGGTGGTGTAGAAGTCTTTACAAAATTGTTGTTGACCGATTTAACAAATGACCAAAAAGATCTGGAGCTCTTGGGGTTGTCGACGATCTTTCGTCGAAGATTTTGGTCATATGCAAATTTAGCACGTTTCAAGATACTATTGCAGGAATTTCTTGATAATTTTAGTGCGATCTTATTTTCAGCAGTTGGGTTGTTTTTAAATATTTGGAACGTATTCTTTTTGGCTTTTATTGCACCAAGACAGTCCTTATTGAACCAAGAGTCCTTCGACGGCCTGATTCTTTTGTTGTTGGAAGGAACAAAAAGATTCATTCCTTTAAGGATTGTCTCGGTTATTAGTTGACATGCCAAGTCACAACTTCCGGATTCAAAGCATAACTCCCAGTCGAAAGCACGAAAAAACTCTTCAAGCGCTCCCCAATCAGCTCTCTTGAAGTGCCAAACCTGGAAGGACTAATAGGATTTTTTTCATAATCATACATTTAGCTCCAAATTGAAAAACCAACGTATACAAAATTTCAAAGTCGTAGCTTTAGGCGTTCCGAAGTGATTTAAGGACATTTTGTATGGCAGCTACCCGAAGGAATAGGACGATTTTGCCCGTTAACGAATTTAGCCTTACAAATTCAACCAAACACCCAGATTCAAAATTTCAAGATCCTAGGTCAAGGCGTTCTTGAGTTATCGTGCAAACGGACAGGCAGACGGACGGACGGATGAACGTCAAGCGGATTTAGAGTTTTTGGCCACAAATAAACACAAAATAATATATAAAAGTTTTTCTAATGTGAATTTTTTTTCTTTAATTGTGGTAGGTATATAATATCTACTACTACTAACTACCTGTAGATAATATCGAACTTCACTGGTCAATTTGAAGTTCAAATTGGTAAATGTTGAAATTTTGGTTGCTGAACCATCCCCCCAAACCCCCCCCCCCCCCCCCCCACCCAGATTTAATTGCATTATACTTTATTAAGTGCATTACACTTTATTAAGTGTATCTATTAATCTAATAGTCTCATATAATTTTTCTTTAAAATGGACGTGATAAAGTAGTCATGGGTGACGAATTTGTTAGAGGGGCCATGCTAATTTCAGAATTCACCTGTCTATGCTGTTCCTTTGACACGGTGGTAGGTATTTCATTACCAATTGTGATGGAAATAAATGTTGGGCCACGTCTGAAGAAGTGTTGATTCAGCTGACCCAATTTTTCATTGACTCTCCTCCAACGGTGTTCCAAAGCGATTCTTCCTGTTCACAGGAAATTGAGTAGATATAGTCATTATCAACGAAAATGAAGTAAAAAAAATAAAAATAAATAGATAAGGCTCTCCAAACAATCCATCAAATTTAATAGGTCTGATTACACGATTTAATGAAATTTATTGCTGGACTAAGAAAATTAATAGATAAGCACCGCCCAGTAGCTTATGCCGATAAAGACAACTGAGAACCAATAAATCATGCCGCGACGCAACGCTGAAATATGCCTTCTATGACCGCCAAAGTCAGCATGTGAATTATTCGTGTTCCCATAAAAGAAAAGTAAATAATAAATTTAATAGTGATGTAGAATTGTAGATATGCCCCTGGCGGAATCCAGGCTTAGGTTAGGCAGCTGTTATCGCGCGTTACTAACGATACGTGCAAACGTGTCGTGCTCGTAGAGCTAGTCAGTCGTACGTGGTAGCGGAATTTTGCCTCGTGCTTCCTAATTTCTTTTCTTCGACTTATCAGTTGGCTGCCGCGTGCGATAAGCAACAACTTTTTCGCTCTTGCTTCAGAATTTATTGAAGATATCGTAGCAAGTTTTGTTCCCTCTGTTTACACTTCGATTTTTCGTTTTTATTTCAGCAAGAATTTCTAGCGCATTAAGAAAAGCTCCAGCCATAAAAAATTTAATTCAGTTGTTTTGTAGGAATTTCAAAAAAAATTCTGGCCTTTTGGTTGCATATGAGGCCAAACGCCAAACGTGTTATGAATTCTACCAACGTCTATCAACAGGTGAACGAAAACTTCTGTTTAAACCGGATATTCCGCAATGGGTATTATATTACGTCAGTAGCCTAACGACTGTGTTGTTCAAGTGTTATTTCGGGACTCTCAAGAACTAACAAGATATGATGTCATTTTATTTAATATTTTATGGTAAAATCATAAATGGCTGCTTAAATTAAAATTTATACGAAATGCCATCCGACTTGATGATATCAATGTAATTAAAAAACATACTGTCAAGATGGGCAGTAAGCCAATCGTACGATACTCTAGATGAAATACTGAACTCCGATTTATATTGTAGTTAGGGATGAAGTAGAATAAGGAGTGCTCACGTACCTCGTACTTTATTAAGGACTCTCATTTAGGTGCTACTCGAAAATAAAAGACAATACCTTCAGTGTTCAATTTCATAGCTGGAACTTGGTAGATCGTAATCACTGAAAGTAAAATTCTCCTTTTTCAGGGACTGCCGGAAGGACACACTTGATTTCTAGCAACTTCATCCTCTTACCAGGAACCATTAATTTAAACATTAATCTATACAAAATTTCAAATTCCTAGCTTGAAGCGCTCAAAAGTTATCGGAAAATATTCTTGAATACTTGTCTTAATGACTTTCTGTATCGGAACTACCCTCAGGAGTAAAAGGATTTCGCTGACAAGTAAGTTTGAACTTAATTTTCACTCAAAACTAATTTATACAAAATTTGGACTTCATGGCTAAACGATTTCTGGAGTTATAGTAAGTTCCGTAAATTAAGTTAAGATATTTTTAACAGGACTTTTGTATGGCAGTTTTTCGACGGACTTATGTGATTTTTTTCACATTTACTATATACCTTATGCTACAACTGTTATAAAATCAACGCACACAAAATTTCAAAGCTGTAGCTTAAATCGTTCCGAAGTTATTGGTCAATATTCATGAACACGTGTTTTAAGTACTTTTTGTATGGCAGCTACCCGAAGGAGTGGGACGATTTTGCCCGTTAACGAAGTTGACCTTACAGATTCGACCAAACATCAAGATTCAAAATTTCAAGATACTAGGTCAAGAGGTTCTTGAGCTATCGTGCTTACGAACAGACAAACGGACGGACGGACGTCAATCGGATTTGGAGTTTTTGGCCATAAGTAAACATAAAATAAAATATATTTTTTTTTTTGGTCCGAGGCTCCGCTCTATGCGTTACAAACTTTTGGGCTAGATTAAACTTATAATACTCTCAGATTTATGCCCAAACTATTAATGTTATCGAAATGTTGTCGGCATATGAAGCACAACATTATTAGTTTGTACACTTATGAAATGATCTACGAGGGTTGTCTGAAAAGTTTCCGACCTTACAAAGATACAATACATTTTTTCTTCAAATTCGTTTTTATTTTTCTACATAGTCTCTTTGTAAGTCAACACACTTCTCCCTGTGATGCTTTCATCTCTTTAATCCGTCCAAATAGTACTCGGCGTCATTGTCTGCAAAACAATTGATTAGGAAGGAAATGGCCTCCACATTTGACGAAAATCTCTGTTCGAGTGCAACTTTTAGCTTAGGGAACAAAAACAGTCGCTTGGGGCTAGATCTCTATTGACGCAGATAGCAAATCACTGCTAAGATTCACAAACTGGAGGACGCGGTCACTGAACCGAGAAGGCTGGAGGTGGCACATTCAGGAGGCCAAGGTCCGATTTGGACTGTAGCGCCATCGTACGTAAGTACGGGGCTAGATCTGATGAGTAAGGAGGGTGGTCAAGTAGTTCACACCGTAATTCGTAGATTTTCGCCATGGCAACCGCTGAGGTGTGACACGGTGCATTGTCTTGGTGAAACAAAATTCTTTTTTTCAGCAAATGTGGCCGTTTTCCGCAATTTCTGTCTTCAGCTTGTCAAGTAATGATGCGTACTATGCTCCTGTAATGGTTTTTTCCTTTTTGAAGATAATCAATTAAGATAACTCCATGACTATCACAAAAAACAGTCTTCATAACTTTCCCAGCCGGAAAAACCGTTTTTGGTTTTGTTTGGAGCCGATTCCCCCTTCGCAATCCACTGTTTTGACTGTATTTTTATTTCTGGGGTATTATGGTATATCCAAGTTTCATCCACAGTAATTAATCGGCGAAAAAACTCTGATTTATTGCACCTAAACTGCGCCAACAGAGCGTTGGAAATGTTCATTCGAACAGGTTTTTGGTCCAATGTGAGCAAACGCGGCACTCAACGTGCGGACAGCTTTCTGATGCCTAAATTTTTATTCGTTTTGTGACAAATAAGTTCTTTGAACATATCCACAGCCTTTGCTATCTCTCTCACTTTAATTCGACGGTTGTCTAGCACCATTGAATTAACTTGATCGATGTTATCGTCAGTGGTTGCGGTTTTTGGACGTCCCGACTCCCAAGCTGGTACGACCACGTTTAAATTCAGCTGCCTAAAATTAAATGGTGGGGAGTCCTCGTACAGATTTGCACGATTTGCGTAGGCGTATTGTCTTTTAAAAACAAATACTTAATGACAGCTCGATACTCGATTTTATCCATTTTCACATAAACACTCACATGGACTCACTCAAACGATTGTCAAACAACAACTGCGCGTCCAAAATGGCTGAAGTGGTGAGTGCCTTTAGAAAGGCGCAAACACATTCCTTAGCTTTTGTTGATTAGTGCTGCCATCTTCATGTTGAGATCGGAAACTTTTCAGACAACCCTCGTATATTTTGGAAAAAATGATGTACATACTTACAGAATAAACTAATTTCATAAGATAGATACTTACTTAGCTTCTAATGTATTACTTATTATACTCTACTGCTTATTAATTCCAATGTAGGTATTACTTTGATTCCAATATTAGTATTTGGAATTTTAGTTTTCACATGATATGCACAATCTTAATCACAAAAATCACTGAATGAGAAAAACGTAAAAAAACGCTTAGCATGAACGTGGTAAAAGCTGCCTTTGCAAATCATAAATTAACATAAATGCATGTTGAAATGTCTAATTCCTAAGGCAATCTGCATGTTATGAGAATAATTTCATTCACAATTCATTTGTTTAACTGTTTGCCTATGCTAAATTGCCTAAATTCTGAGAAGCAGAAAGAAAAAGAAATTTTTTGGAATATTAAATTTTTTTTTGTTAAATTGCCGAAGATCTTTCATCAATTTTCCATACGCAAGTCCATAGGTAAGTCGATTTATACAAACTAAACATATGAAACACCTATTGTAAAACGTCTAATGTCTTATGTGAACTACATAACCCGTTATATGTTAAATTAAAAATATTTTTTAAGGCATGTTATAATAAATAAAGTACCATTAGATAAATGCAATTTAGCGGATTCCTTCTGTAAAATGTAATTTTACAATTTCATACAAATATGAACACCTAAGATGATTTTACATTAAATATTTCTTTCTGTGTGGTTGATTGGTTTATGGTTTACATATTTAAAACAAATTATTTATGTAAACACGCAATTTTAATTTTACACTTATCTCTTAAATAATATGTCTCGTCAATGTAATGTAAATCAATGTAAATATTATTTGTTTTTCGAGAAAATGCAGTTGAATAAGATTCCTAATTAAAATTAACTTCAGCAAATAAAACAGGAATAAATTGAAATGTTTTATAAATAGTGAATTTTCGACATAAAAAATTAAATTATTTTTGAAGGAAAAAATTAGTATATATATAGTGGTTATCATTTAAGGGGGTAACCCGTGAGTCCATTTTCAGTACAAATTCAATGTATCTTTTCTCGGAACCGTTCATCCGATGTTCATGAATTTTTTTTCTCATGTTAAACTCATCAATGATAATTTGAGTGGAGCAATTTAAAAAAATGATAAATACAATTGTTTTTACAGCTGTTGAAAGTTCGCTTTTCTTCAAGAATGATTTTCAATTACCTGTGAACACAGTAGATTTTTTTAAATTTTGCTTTGCTCTGATTGTAGATATTGATGCCACTTAAATAGCCAAAAAAATAAAGTTGATATCTTTTGTAGTTTTGGAGAAAAGGTACATTGAAGGAAAAAAATTAACTTTTCAGGAGAGCGTAAAAACTAAAAAATACATAAGTGTATGTATGTCTGTATGTTCCCTATAAACTCCTAAGCCGCTCAACCGATTTTGATCAAATTTTCAGGGAACATGTAGAATAGTCCGGGGATGGTTCCTGTGAAGTTTGGTACCGATCGAATCAAAAACAATTGTTTTTTCGACATTTTTCCAACTTTTTCCCGATTTTAGCTCTAATTGTTTGTTTGTTTGTCCTGTATGCCTTCCTAAACCATTCATCCGATTGCGATAAAACTTTGTTGATATGTAGAGCGCACGCCCGCGAAGGTTTCTGCGTTAACAAAATCATTTTACAATTGGTGGTACGCGAGTTATTTCAACATTTGAGTGTATTTCATATAGTTTAGCGGCAGTTCGTCGGTTTCGGTGTATTAGTTATGCGTTCCTATTACTAAATGGTAAAGTTGGACGATGGATGTTGGATGTGAGATAGAGGTTAGTGTATGGAGGATGGAGGATGGAAGATGGAGGATGGTGGATGGGGATGGTGGATGGTGGATGGTGGATGGTGGATGATGGATGATGGATAGAAGATGGAGGATAGATGATGGAGAATATAGGATGGAGTAACGGGAGCAATGGGGGCAACGGAAGCAACGGAGAAACGGAAGTAACGGGAGAAATGGAAGCAACGGGAGCAACGGAAGCAACAGAAGAAATGGGAACAACGGGATCAACGGGAGCAATGGAGCAGCGAGAGAAATGGAAGCAACGGGAGTAACGAGAGCAACGGAAGCAACGGGAGAACTGGGAGCAACGGGATCTACGGGTGCAACGGAAGCAACGGGAGACATGGAAGCAACGGGAGAAATGGAAGCAACGGGAGAAATGGAAGCAACGAGAGTAACGGAAGCAACGGAGCAACGGAAGCAACGGAGCAACGGAAGTAACGAAAAAAATGGGAGCAACGGGAGTAACGGGAGCAAAACGGAAGCAACGGGAGAAATGGGAGCAACGGGATCAGCAGGATTAACGAGAGCAATGGAGCAACGGAAGAAAGCAACGGGAGTAACGATAGTATAGTACTTTATGGCACTGACTTTTAAATATTTAATTTTTATGCGATATGTATTTTTACCTATTACTTCCAAAATGTTAATCGTAACTCATACATATGTATACAGCTTTTGTAGGTAATAATACGGCTCATAAAAAAATAAAATTAAAAGGACATTTTTATAATGGGGTTTTCTGAGAAAAACTACATTGATCACTGAATTTTTAGGGTTGACGTAGCAAAAATCTGTGTTATCGAGTAAATATCTCAAGATTGGGTGCAGTTACAATTTAGACTGTTACATCAAATGAAAGGTAATTCGATTGCCTAAAAAACGAGTTATAACACTTTGCCTTGTGATTATTCGTTTTCAAGATTTAACGTTTTAAGTGAGTGAGGGTACCGGTCAAAAACACTTTTCTTAACCACCCTGTATCTCCACTAATATTGAAAATTGACCCACCCTGTAGAACAATTTTTTTCTCCAAATACAAGGTGGGCCATCTAGTGGTTTCTTTTTAAATCATAGGTTATTTTGACACTGAAAGCTGTTTCCCGCTCGAAATCTTGACAGAAAGTCAGTATCATACCTCCGCGGAACGAAATGAGTCGCTTTACGCTTGAGCAACGTTGGGAAATATTGAAAAATTATTTCCAAAGTGAGTGCTGTGTAGCCCAAACAGTGCGTTTTTTGAAAAGAAGTTTTGGCCGAAATGAAGCACCCACCGCGCCTGCTGTACGCAAGTTTGTGCAAAAAGTTCGTGAGACTGGCATGGACCCCGTTGTCGTACGGTGCGCACAGACGAGAATGTGGCTGCTGTAGCCGAGAGTGTGAGACTCACTCTACGAACATCAACTCGCCGTCGATCTCAACAGGTCAACATTTCACGCACTAGCCTGAGGAGAATTCTGCACAAAGATCTCGGATTATTCGCTTACAAGGTCCAATTGACTCAGCAATTGAAGGCGCACGACCATCCGCTTCGTTATCGCTTCGCAATTTGGGCCTTAGAGCAGCTTGAATTGGACAATGATTTTGGGCGAAAAATCGTCTTTTCTGACGAGGCGCATTTTCATCTCGGTGGCTACGTTAACAAACAAAATTGCCGCATCTGGGGCTCGGAAAATCCGCACATTATTCTCGAGAAGCCAATGCATCCACAGAGAGTGACAGTTTGGTGCGGATTGTGGAGTGGTGGTATCATTGGACCATTTTTCTTCGAAAATGAGGCTGGGAACAACGTTTCGGTCAACGGTGAACGTTACAGAGCCATGTTATCCGATTTTTTTTTTACTGAAATTGAAGACATGGATTTGGACGACCTCTGGTTCATGCAGAATGGCGCGCCATGCCACACAGCCCATGCCACAATCGATCTTTTACGCACCAAATTCCCAAATCGTGTTATCAGCCATCTAGGCGATGTCAATTGGCCGCCTCGGAGCTGCGATTTGACCCCTTTGGATTTTTTTTTGTGGGGAACCGTGAAGGACCGATGTTATGCCAACAATCCAGAAACGATTCAAGCACTTAAGGCCAATATCATCCAAGCAATCCGTGAGCTAAAGCCCGAAACCATCAACAAGGTCTTGGAAAATTGGAGTGACAGAATGCGCTACTGCGCAGCCAGCCGAGGCAGCCACTTGAACGAAGTTGTATTCCATCATCAATGGGAATGTTTACTCTTACTAATAAAGCCATAATACATGAAAAAAAATTTAATTTTGTTCATTTTATTGCATTTTTAAAAAAAAACTTGTATTTGGCCCACCCTGTATATCAAGGAATAACCTCTTACAAGGTGGCACACGGAGTGCCAAACACCCTGTATAAAATGAACGAACATATGTAATTACGAAAACGAACGTTAATACTAAAAATACAAATACAAATAAAATTTATGGAGACTTTAAAAACAAATGAAATATACAACGAAATATAGAAAATGTCTAACAGCGAGTCTAAAAAAGTCAAACAACAAATATTACAATAAAAATCGACCGCAGTCAATCAATGGTGACAATTAAAAATAATAATTCTAAATGTAATCGCCATCTGCTCACTTGGCTTAATCAGCTTGAAAATGCTTAAACTTAAATTAATAAAATATCTTAAACTAAATTAAAATTAACTTAACTAAGAAACTAAGAAATAATAAAAAAAAATAATAATAATAATAAAAAAAAAATAATAATAATAAAAAAAAAATAATAATAAGAAAAAAGGAAGAATAATGAATGAAATTAAATAAACTTAAAATATAGTTATATTAAAATAATAAGTGGCAGATCTGTGGCAAAGCTCGAAGTCCAAAAATACAATAGTAAATATGAATAAGAAAAAAATTAAATACGACAACCGAGAACGCTTGTTTATGAATGATTGTACCTTTAATAATTACATAATACCGGAAAACCCCTTTCATAAAATATGTGTATATTGAATTAGCCTCTGTAAGCTCCCTCATCTGTCGTAATATAAAAGCTGGATTTGGTAAACGGCGGACAATCGGGATGTGATAGCTCGTGTTCCGATAAAATTCTAAACGGACATAAGTAGTACCGATCATCTGGCCAAGGAGGCTCCGCAAACAAGTCGCGTATCGCTGTAAGAGAATGTGATCGCCACTTGCATGTGACTCTTAATCTCAGAGTCGTGGGTTCGAGCCCCACGTTGGGTGCCGATTATTACGGTTTCGCCTCGCGAGCGGTACCTCGGACCATTATATCGAGTTTTCCCCGCAGAAAACCGCAATAAAAACCACCCTTAGCACGAAAAGGGGGGGGGGGAACGGGTCCTTATCCGCCCACGACGCGTCACTGGATTGGCCGGATAAGGACCCGTTCGTCCCCCTTTTCATGCTAAGGGTGGTTTTCATTACGGTTTTCTGCGGGGAAAACCCGATATAGCGGTCCGAGGTACCGCTCGCTAGGCGAAATCGTAACAATCGGCACCCAACGTGGGGCTCGAACCCTCGACTCTGAGATTAAGAGTCTCATGCTCTACCGACTCTGATAGTTTCCTGGAGGGTTGTTTCCAAATTCGAAATCTTAATCAGATTTAAAGGAAGGTACAACCTGTAAAACAAACGGCTTCGAGTTTAAAGAGACACAATCAGGAATTAACAAGCCGTACCTTTCGATATTGACGAGCGGCGTTAGATCCTCCAGCTTCTCGATCCTGTGGTGATTCGGGTAAGTTAGCACTTGGGATCGACAGTAATAATTTCAGAAATTGTTTCTATCGAAAAGGTATTGTTGGAACTGTTCGCTGGCTCCAAGACCTCGGCTTTATTTAATTGTCATCAGGCAGAACGATGGGTGCACTACATACTACCATTCATAAAATTTATTTTAATATTTAATTTATCACATAAAGTTAAAATAAAAACATTCACGTAAGTGAATCACGTAAGTGTAATTACCGGTTAGTTGTGACAGTTCTCAACTGAGTTCGCATTGTCACTTTGAAGTTTCGAAACTTTTCGAAAATCCGAACACAGCACAACAACAACACCGTGTTCTTGTGCCGGACAGAGAGGGCAATGTTTTTGGCCCACCGTTGTCTCTGATATTGTATGGAAAAATCTGATATGAGTAGTCCATTTCTATTGACAGGTCCCTGGTCTAAACTTAATGAATCTGTTATTTCAAAAAATCTGACAGAGTTCACTATTGATCAAGTACGTGAAATTTTCAAACTATATTCTTATACATATATCATTATTCGAATTGTGTTAACTTTTCAAATATATCTTTTATGAAGTGCCATGACTCAGACTCGTAGCCAATGACCTTCGACAACAAGCACAGAAAACACGATAACAAACAATTTCTAGAAGAAATGTGTAAATTATCCCGACTGTGTCTGACTCATTAGCGATAATCAATGAACGCAAGCCAAAAAGCCACTCAAACAGAACAAGCGTAACGGCCGACATCCCGGGCAACCAAAAACCCAAACAAGTAATTTCCCCGAGTTATAAATGACCGCCATAAACCGGGCCCGTTGCCAGCCAGATAACGTCCAGACGGAACTGCGCGAAGCGAAGACTTCCAGTCAAGGGAGCAATGCGCATACTCGTCCGGCTCGGCCAGCGTCCAACAACAAACGCTATCGCTACTAATAGACGTATTAAGACGACAACAACAACAATTGCGCCACTACACGAATGCCATATGAAATTCCTCCACAGCGGTACAATTAAATCGGTTCGAACGAGCGTGTGACTTGTGCTTGTGACAGGCGAACGACAACGCACAAAACGTCAATTGCAACGACAAAACGAAATTTAATTCGACGCAAGGGCAAACTGCGCGCCAATCTACATAGTGCGCCAGTTTCCACGCAATGTGGCCACGTTCCAATAAATCCGAAAGGCATGTTCGATCGGTACATCGGCAAGCGTCGACTTCAAGGACAACAAGTAAAAAATGCGCGCGTAAATATTTGAAAAGTGCGTCTTCTGAAGGCAGCTGACGCCTGTGTGTCGAGACACGCCTTTTTA